>CM057337.1:764100674-766600674 GCA_030015575.1 Agapanthus africanus
CCAGGGCGGAAACTTTAAGAAGCTCTAGGTATACGATGAAAATTTTGTATAGATTTTCAACCACAGACGGATGGTCAGTCAGAGCTGACCATTCAGACTTTAGAAGTTAGGCTTCGAGCTTGTAGCCTTGATTTTGATGGTAGTTGGGATCGTCACTTACCTTCGATAGGATTTTCGTATAACAATAGTTTTCAGAAGACGATCCAGATAGCTCTCCTTGAAACTTTGTATGGATGGAAATGTCGATCGCATGGTTGCTGGACGGAACTGAGCGAGAGTAGCATTTTGGGACCGCAGGTAGTACAGGAGACTACGGAAAAGGATTCGACTGATATAAGACAGAATGAGAGCGGCCTAGTGCCGACAGAAATCTTATGCAGATCGATGACGTCGAAGACTCGAGTCTGTTGTGGGAGACCATGTGTTCCTTTGTGTATCTCCGATAAAAGGTGTGATGTGTTTCGGGAAGAAAGGGAAGCTCAGCCCCAAATATGTCGGACCCTACGAGGTCCTAAAGTGAGTGGGTGCTCTGGCTTATCGTTTAGCACTTCCACCAAGTTTCCCGATATGCATCCGGTGTTTCACGTTTCGATGCTTCGCAAGTATCTTCACGATCTTTCTCACGTGATCTAGCATCAGACCTTACAGTTTGAGCCGGATTTATCCTACGCAGTGCAGCCTGTAGCTATTCTAGACAGGCAGGCAAAAAAATTAAGATCAAGGGTACTTCCATCTGTAAGGATTCTTTGGCAAGGAAAGAATCGCGAGGAGATTACTTGGGAAACCGAAGATGCGATGCGAAATAAGATTTCCACATAATTAGAGGGTATGTCTAATTAATTTTAAATTCGGGGACCGAATTTTTTTTATGGGGGAAATATTGTAGCATTTTGAAAATTTAGAAATAAATAAAAGTAATTAGTTAAATAATAAAATGTTAAATTAAAATGTTATTAAAACCAAATAAGACATTTTCATAAATAGCATGTAAGATAAATTAAATTATAATTTTAATATGCAACCTAAATAAATTATAAGGGTTTTAATGACAAATTTAGCTTCATTTTAATAAAATGGTGTTTATATAATAAACTAAGTAGTGAGGGGTCTTTTTGTAAAGTTTAGGAAAAAAATGTGCAAACTTGAAATTTTGAGGGTGTAAGTGGGAAAAAGGGGTAGATAATGTTTTAGCTCAGAAATTATATCAAAATAAATCAATTTGGAGTGATAATGCATTGACACCACCTCTTTTCATGCACAACAACAACACCACACCTTCTTCTTGCATGAAACCACCACTTCTTGCATGGTGCCACCTCCTCCTATACCTCACCCTTCCCTTCATCTTTTACCTAAGGTGTTCAGATCAGTTTAATAAGTTAAACATTCAGAAAATTTCAAGAGTTAAAGAAAATTTAGAACAAGAAAATAGAAGTAAAAGAAAAGAGAAGGGAGAAGAAGAACTAAGCCTAGGATTTCCTCACCATCAAGCTAAGAGCTAGGAACTAAGGGTTTGGGTGTCTTGGAGAAAGCTTTTCAATCATCTTCAGTTGGTAAAATCCTAACTCAGTAGGAATTAGATTCTGAAACTAGTTCAAGGTTGAAATCATAGTGCCCATAATATAGTATTTTTAGAAAAACTGAACACTATTAAAATCTGCTATTATTCAGAGTAAATTAAACTTAACCAAACAGTGCTAGAATGATGTATGTGGAACATAGAACAAACCCTAGGATGACGGACCCAGGGGATCGGATTTTGGCCGGCGACCATAAGAGGAATTCCGGCGTCGCCTAATTTTTAGGAGAGATGGGTGTTTTGGGTTTTTGTGGTAGGTCTCTGTGTAGCTGATATGATAATTGGTATTGTTTACTTAAGTTAGTTTAATTGTATATAAAATTTGGGAGCAAATATCGGGAATAGGTATCTAAAAATCATAATACGACACGGGTAAAATGTGACGCGATCTGTTTTCTGTCGCGATGCAGAATTGGGTTGGATTCCAGTGAGGTCAAGTGCTGGATAGTTAAAATAGTCGTATGCAATATAACTAGAACGTACGACTTGTGTTTTCATGATTTTGTCGTGTCGGAATAGCCGTTTCCTTATACAAGTTATTGCTATGATTAGATTCAAATACGGAGACTTTGGAGGCGGCGAGGAAAGGAAAAAGGATTGGCGATTCCTGAAAAGATACGGCGTATTTCCGGTTAGTAGATTTACATCTACGGGGAAGTCGGGTGGATGGCGTATAGCACCACCGCAACCTTATAATTATTATTATGATATCTATTTAGGTTTAGCTTTTCGTCAAAGCATTTATATGATATTGCATATTGTATACCTCCATGTGCATAAGTTTCATATGTAGTTTTAAATGAGATACGTGATATTTGATCCGTACGATATGGGTATGAATTGATAAGTTTGTACAAGGGATCATGCCGTACTTAAGATGATATGGATATAGCGATATGATGAGCTGTAATACAAGGATTTATACGTATCGTAAATGATGAACTTTGTATGCCGAATAACGGCCAATTTATTCTTTGACTCGTAGAGATAGATTTTGCTCTGTGTTAGGATATAATACTGGTATGATCTATATTAGTTTAAAAACCCCAGTTCGTTGTCTTTTAAATAAACTATCAGGATGCGTGCCAATTTCTAAAACAAACATCTCTTTTAAATCTTAGACAGCTTCCTTATTTTAAACTTAACGTTCCGATCATTTCTAAAAATAATGGTATAGCTCATAACAAGTAATTACAATAAGTACGTTTAGACTTCGTATATGGTTGTATTACGTATTCTATATTATATGTTTCCGCATTACGCACACTCTGATAGAACACTGCACAAATACCAATGAGTACTATGCTGCACAAGCACTTAACTATATGTACACTACACCTCATTGGTATTGTCATGTCACTGTAGAATCGTTCGGTTATATATACGTTAATATGTAGACTGATACACCGTAGAATACTTGCACAAATACTAATGATTTCCATATTGCACGAGCACAGATGCGTATGCTACACTACACATCTTTAGTAGTGCCATGACACATTAGAATTGAATTCATTATGTTATGTGATATGATTACGTAGCCTTTTCCTATTCATGTTGTAATACTATAGATAATGTATTTGATTTCTTGAGATTTCTGAGTATTCTACTCCTGATGATATATATATATATATATATATATATATCGGTGGTATGGGACACTGTTATATATATACATATAGTATATCATCAATACAAGCTATGCAATTATTCTTATTCCTTATTTGATATTTGATATGATGAGTAAAACGTCCACCATGAGTTTTGTGTTTTCTGGTTTTGTTCCGGACCGAGTGGGGGAGATATACGGTCGCGGATTTTTATGCTATCCAGACTGAGTGGGGGAGATATACAGTTGGATACATAGTGGACCCGGATCGAGACCGAGGGGCAGGATGCCGCATTGAGGCGGGGGAGCTTAACGAGGATACTCGATGCTGGAGATAAAAACGAGCACGGCAGATATCCAGGGATACTGATCGGGGTTCGACTTGGTGCGACAGATATCCAGGGGATACTGATCGTAGCCAGGATATCGGGTGGCGACCATCTATTGAGATGGTGTCGACGATATCTGTATTTATGTGTCGATGGTGGACATGAGAGATTTCAGATTTCGATGTCGATGCTGGACATTTATATATATTGGTATATATTGATATGATCATTATCATGAGGTACACATTTAGAGATTATTAGTGGATCCAACCAGGACTGATCCGGAGGACAGTACCTGCATATATATTGGTATAGACATTCTATAACTCCTTGAAAAGTCGTTTTGGTGTTTTCCCGAAAATCGGTGAAAATTCGGTATTTTTCCGTAAATCGTCTCTTTTGTTATTTTGTAGTTTAGGCCTAATTATACCTATTTTGGATAGGTAATTGCTAGTTTTTAGTAGCTATTGAGTTATAAAATTCTGGTCGTTTAAAATTTTTCCCTAATTTTTCAATTTTTAATATTATTTTAAGCCGGTAAAAAAATACATTAAATTAGCGATAAATACAAATTTAAATGGGCTAATTTTAATCTTTAAAATTATGTTAATTAAAATATAATTTGTAATATAATTTTTTAGTATTTTATTTCAAGTTTTAATTGGTTTTTATTATGGAAAATAAAAATATAATTATTTTGAGCTAAAACTTGCAAATATGGTATTGTGGGGGTCTTTTTGAATAGAATTTTTTTGTAAAGTCTCTCACACTCACCCTCACTCCCCTTGGCCGGCCCCACACTGTTGTAGCAGCCCAAGAATTTTCTTTCCCTCTTTTTGACCTTAAATCATGTGAGCATTGGGTTAAAAATGGTTATATATATATATTTATAAGGTAAGGGTATTATGGTAATATGAGAGGGTTGACTTTGACTTTTTTTCCCTACTTCCCCACACTTCTCCCCACCCCCTCACTGCTGAATTCCTGCACAAAAAACAGCCCCAAATCTCCACTCTTCTTCCATCAAAGTTCATCCAAAATTTGCTCCAAAAATCCACAATTTATTCAAAATTCAAACCAAATCCTTCATCCATTCTTCTTAACCTTTCTTGCATGGATCTTGGATGCTAGGAGACCATCTTTGGAGTCAAAATTTCTTGCTAGATCTCTAGATCTAGAGGTATAATCCTTACCCATTTAAATTCTTTTGGTTAGATTTCTTTAAATGAGTTGTTTTAGTGTAAATATTAGTGTTGATTTCTAGTCCAGGTTTTAAAAGTTCATGGCCTGAAATTTTAATTAGGGTTTAGAAAATCATTATTGGGTTAATTAATTTATTTTGCTATCTAGTGTTTTACTAACCTAATCAATGGGGTTACTTTGCTTATATGGCTTCAAATTATGCTAATCTAAGTTATTTTAGTGTGAAATTTTGATTGCAATTGCTATTTATAAAAATCAAGAAAGGGTTGCTTATGGAAATTTGGTTTTGAAGCATTGCTAGCGTGTTGGAAATTAGTGTAGTGGCTATCTATGTTTAACTTGGGTGTTTGCGCGATGTTTTGTGCACTTTATCGCAAATCCGCGAAGTTTGCACGAATTTGGAAGTCTTTTGTGCTTACTAGTTTTTATTAAAATATTGTGGTGATGTATTTGTGATATCTTGATGATATTTTTAGCATATCCTATGACATTTAGGATGTGTGAGTGCGGAATTTGGGTTAATCGGGTTTTAGTTTTGCCGGGCGTCCCCAAAACGACGATTATAGTTAGTTTTTGTGATTTTCGTGTATGTTCCGCGCACCTTGTGCAGGTTGTGCCTAACTCGTGAACGTTGATATTTTCGTTTGGGATTGGCGTCGTTTCATTATATGTAACCTTATGTTTTGTATTGGTGTAAATTCCAGATTCGGTCGCGGAGACTTCGGACGCGGCACGAAAAGGAAAGGCGGTGATTGGCCATAGCTAGCTGGGGATTCCGGTGAGTAGATATAATATCTACGGGGGACTATCGTTTGGATGGCGCAAGTCGCCCGATAGTTTAAGTTATTTAAACATTTCTAGTGATATTAGTAATTAGGAGTAAATGCTTGCGTAATATCTTGCTACATCCCTGCTTTATTTGACATACATATGCGAACCCATTCTATAGGACACCTGCACCATTGCCAGGGTTTTTATATGCAGCACGAGCACTATTCATGCATACATACACGCCCTGGTAATTGCCATGCCACGACACTAGATAACTTATAATCTAGAATATTGTCACCATATTTGATATCTAAGCCTGTACTATTGCAATAAATCCGCAAAAAAATATCGTAGAATTGCTATTCATGTGCATGTATATCATTATATCATTTGCTCATGCCTAGTCTATTAATCATACATTGTAACTTGAACATTAATACCATATGCATTCATTATCATTGACGTATGCATTCATGATGATTTCTTGAGATTTATGATATTTCTGTATTTCGGGGGAAAGCCGCAAAATTTCTAAAACTTATTACTCTTTTTAAAATATGCAAAATTGCGGTTTTCTAGTGATGTGAGTGTCATCCACCATGAGTTTGCTGTGATTTTCGAGACCCGTTTCGAGGAGTTGGATGAACCGTCTCGGGTACATGGTGGGCCGGTAAGGTACCCCGGGGCGAGAAGGTCGTGTTGTTGACGTTGAGCCTGGCAGGAGATAGACTTCCTACCGGTGGCTTCTTTTGGCACGGCGGATATCCAGAGGATACCGACCGTGGCCGCGAGATGATGAGATATTGATATTTGAGATGGGTCAGCCGGACGGCTGAGGCCAGAGATACTACGATATGGATATATGAGATTTGAAACAGTTTTGAGGTGTCGATGCTGGACACGGATTCTTGTTGATTCTATTGGTATTGTGCTGATATTTAAAAGAAAAGAGATTCTTAAATGAAAAATATGACTTCTTGTACCTATATATTCAGATCACGAGTTGATTCATATTGCATTCATACCTGCTAGTACATTCATGTTGCATACATACCTGCTAGTATATCCTGCCATACCTGTATTATAGATGCTAGGATGCTTGTGTGCATGCGTGCGATAGCCTATATAGATGTTATTTATTACTCACGAGTTGGCAACTCACCCCCGTTGTGCCACAGTCTTTTGCAGGTCCGCTCCGTCAGCACAGTAGCGGCGGGCGCACCGCTTCTTTTGCCTCTTTTGCCTGGACTCGAGGCTTTTGCTCGTAGGTGGGTTGTATTATTATTTTTATACCACCTTGTATATTCCATGTATCTAGAGTACTCCATCTACTGTATCTACCAGTATTGTTGTATATTGACCTAGAGACGGGACTGTGAGATTTGTGGGCTTTTATGCTGTATTTTGGAGTCGAGCTCACTTGAGCCGACATGTTGCTTCTTACTTATGCCTTTTTTATGCTTATTTTGCATATTGCTGATTTATATTGCGTGGGATTTGTGACCGCCTTGTGGCGAAGAGCTAGCTCCCGCTTGGGGATGCCCTTTTTGTTGTATTTATATATATTCTTGTTGTACCCATTTTGGGGGCCAGTATTTACAAAGGAGACTCTGCCGAAATTTTCGGAAAAATTGATATTGTTTTTTAAAAGGCTTGATATGAATCATTTGATAAACTCGCTTTCAATTGATTGGTTTTCCTTCACTCTTCTGCTTATTTGGTTTTGATTTTTGGGTTTTGGCTTACTTATGTTACGGACGCCTTGAGACGTTTCGTAACTTAAGTGCCAGTCACGTTCCGTACCCTGAGGGCTGTGACAAAGTTGGTATCCGAGCGATAGGTTTTACCTTTTTGAGTGTAGGATGACCCTTGGTGGATGGAGTAAGTGACTTAAGCTGCGTAACGTAGCGTGCGTATGTCCGCGGCATACTTGCGATACGGTACTCCGCCTAAGTGACATTAGGATATACTTGCTTGAAAATTCCTTCTTCAATTCCGTGTATCCTATGATTCTATTGCACTGTTCTTATTATCCTGTTTCCTGTACCAGCCACTATGCCGCCGAAGGCTACGAGAGCGCAGAGGGCTGCCATCCGAGATGAGATCCGAGCAGGCTCGTCCGAGACGAGGACCGAGCAGGGTGGTATACCTACGCCTCAGGGATAGACTGATCCGCCTTCCCCAGGCCGCATGGATAGGCTTGAGTCTGGTATGGAGGAGCCACGACAGATGATGAGAGGTATGCAGGAGCTACGACAGATGGTGGGATCCTTAGTAGCGGCCAGTCGTGCACCGAGATCGGAGGATGTACTTACCACATCACAGACTACCATGGTGCCTGCTGCCCAGACAGTTGCTCCTACTACTACTACCGTGGCTATCCCAGTATCGCTACAGGATTTCATGAGGCTGAGACCTCCAGTCTTCACGGGCACCGATGCAGCAGAGGATCCGCAGACATTCCTTGACAGTTTAGCCAGGATCTGCCATTCGCTCAGATGTTCGGACGATCGATGGGTGGAGCTCGTGAGTTTCCGTCTAGAGGGCCTCGCGCAGACATGGTGGGAGTCAGTCTTGAGAGGTCGAGCTGCAAGTCTACCGCCTATGACTTGGGCCGAGTTTACAGCAGTCTTTCTAGCTCGTTTCCTCCCAGAGAGCGTTCGTGACGCCAGAGCTCGTAGTCTTGAGGCCTTGATCAAGACTCCAGGGATGACGGTGTCTGAGTACGATGTCCAGTTTACACAGTTGTCCAGATATGCTCCGTATCTGGTGGATAATGAAGAAAAGATAGTGAAGAGGTTCGTGCAGGGACTTGACACCCAGCTATTTTTTGCTATTGGCGTCCAGCACTTTGACACGTATTCGGCTGCTATGGATACGGCATTACGGATGGAGGCACGCATATCACAGACTTTGGCCGTTTCTGTGTTGAAGAGGATTCGTACCGATGTGCCGTCGCAGAGGCAGCGCGCCAGATTCTTTCCGAGAGAGGGGCCTGGCAGAGGAATTGAACGGGGTCAGTTATATGGTTCATATCCATAAGGACAGCAGCCGTTGCCAGGATGTTTTGGGTGCGGGAGTCCGCACCACCGTATCAGAGACTGTCCGGTGAGACGACAGGGAGCAGCGACAGTTCCACATGTGACCCTACCACCATCACCACCTCCTCCCCAGAGAGCCCTACTTCCTACCACTGGTGATGCTCCACGACAGTTTGATGCACCCAGAGGCCGTGGACGTGGCGGTCTGATCCAGAGAGGACGAGGAGGCAGAGGCCGAGGCCGAGGTCAGCCAGCTATTGGTGGAGGACAGGCCTGAGTATTTGCTTTGACACCGTAGGATACGCAGGCATCCAACGCCGTTGTGACAGGTACCTTACCAGTATGTTCTTTCGACGCACGGGTATTATTCGACCCAGGTTCCACACATTCATATGTATCTACACACTTTGCACCGATGTTGGGCCATGAGTCGTCGTCGTTAGATCAGCCGCTTGTTGTTATTACCCCGGTAGGCGAGTCGTTTGTCGCTCCGTTTGTGTTCCGTTCGTATTGGGGAGAGGGATTCATTGGTAGATTTGATTCTCCTCGATATGTTGGACTTTAATGTGCTTCTGGGCATGGATTGGCTAGCCACTTATTATGCTTCGGTGGACTGCTGTGAGAAGGCAGTCAGATTTAGCTTTCCGGGAGAGCCAGTCCTTGTTATTCAGGGAGACCGCAGCGTCACCCTTCCCAGCTTGATTTCGTCTCTTCGCGCTGGTTGGCTACTACGGAGGGGATATCAGGGATTCTTAGCGTATATTTGTGATACTCGAGCTGCAGAGGTTCCGTTGGACCAGGTCCCGGTTGTTTATGAGTTCCCTGATATTTTCCCTGATGAGCTGCCTGGGCTACCGCCTGAGCGCGATGTGGAGTTCTACATTGACTTGATTCCTGGCTCGGGGCCTATTTCTATACCGCCTTATCGGATGGCCCCGGCGGAGCTTCGAGAGCTGAAGGATCAGTTGCAGGATTTGTTAGATAAGGGGCTTATTCGACCTAGCGTTTCCCCATGGGGTGCTCCTGTCCTGTTCGTCAAGAAGAAAGACGGCAGTTTGCGTTTGTGTATCGACTACCGCCAGCTGAACAAAGTTACCGTGCGGAACAGATATCCTTTGCCACGCATTGATAATTTGTTCGACCAGCTTCAGGGTGCAGGATATTTTTCGAGGATCGACTTGCGATCAGGATACCATCAGCTGCGAGTTCGACAGGAGGATATACCGAGGACAGCTTTCCGCACGCGCTACGGCCACTATGAGTTTTTGGTGATGTCGTTCGGACTCACCAATGCCCCAGCAGCATTCATGGAATTGATGAACCGTATATTCCGGCCGTATCTCGACTTGTTCATCATAGTGTTCATTGATGATATTTTGGTGTATTCCCAGAGCCGAGAGGAGCACGAGCAGCACTTGCAGATTACGTTACAGACTTTGAGGGAGCACCAGCTTTTCGCAAAATTTTCCAAGTGTGCATTCTGGCTGGACAACGTTGGTTTCTTGGGTCACGTGATTATGAGAGATGGCATATGTGTGGACCCGAAGAAGATCGAGGCCGTTCAGTAGTGGCCCAGACCGACATCAGTTACGGAGATCTGCAGTTTCTTAGGCCTGGCTGGCTATTACAGGCGATTCGTTCAGGATTTCTCCCGTATTGTGCACCTTTGATCGGATTGACCCGAAAGGGAGTTCCTTTCGTTTGGACGGAGGAGTGCGAGCACAGTTTTCAGCAGCTACGGACTTTTTTTACTGCGACGCCGGTATTATCTTTGCCGTCAGGATCAGGCGGATTTGTGGTCTATTATGACGCTTCATGAGTGGGGCTAGGGTGCGTATTGTTGCAGCACGACAGGGTGATCGCGTATGCTTCACGGCAGTTGAAGAAACATGAACAGAACTACCCCACTCACGATTTGGAGATGGCTGCAGTAGTCTTTGCACTTAAGATCTGGTGACATTACCTATACGGCGAGTCGTGCCAGATGTTCACTGATCATAAGAGCTTAAAGTATATATTTCAGCAGCGAGACCTGAATCTCAGACAGCGCCGTTTGATGGAGCTGGTGAAGGACTACGATTGCGAGATCTTGTACCACCCGGGCAAGGCCAATATAGTGGCGGATGCTTTGAGTAGGAGGCCCCGGGGTAGTCTATCTTGTTTGCGCACCGTACAGAGGCAGTCATCAGCAGATTGGCAGATTTTATGCGACAGCCGAGTTGAGTTCGAGTTCACTCCGACAGGGGGACAGCTTGCGCGTTTTCGTGCACGTCCGCAGTTACTTGACCGTATTCGAGAGGCACAGCCCAGTGATGACTGTCTTTCAGAGATCATGGAGCAGATTAGGCGGGGCAGAGATTCCGAGTTCGTGATCGATGATCAGGGAGTACTGCGATTTGGGACTCGACTGTGCGTACCAAATTCTGAGGCACCGCGGCGTGAGATTCTTGAGGAGGCGCATAGATCGACATACAGCGTTCATCCGGGTTCCACCAAGATGTACCGTGATTTGAGAGATGTCTATTGGTAGGACGGGATGAAGAGGGACGTCACAGACTTCGTATTGAGATGCCTGACTTGTCAGCAAGTCAAGGCCGAGCACCAGAGGCCGGCAGTAGAGTTGCAGCCTTTGCCTATTCCGGAGTGGAAATGGGAGCAAATTTCTATGGACTTCATTGTGGGTCTACCCAGGACCAGTCGAGGGTACGACTCCATTTGGGTGATCGTGGATCGATTGACGAAAGCGGCTCACTTCCTGCCAGTGAAGACGACTTTCAGTTTTGCTCAGTATGCCCAGATTTACATCGACGAGATCGTACGACTGCATGGAGTCCCGGCGTGTATCGTGTCCGACCGAGGCACCCAATTTACCAGCCGACTATGGCAGCGACTTCAGGAGGCATTGGGCACTCGTTTGAGTTTCAGCACGGCATTTCATCCGCAGACCGACGGCCAGTCAGAGCGGACTATTCAGACTCTTGAGGACATGCTCCGAGCGTGCGTTTTAGACTTCGGAGGTAGCTGGGATCATCATTTACCTTAGTGGAGTTCTCCTACAACAACAGCTTCCAGGATACTATTCAGATGGCACCTTTCGAGGCATTGTATGGGAGGAGATGCAGATCGCCCGTCTGTTGGACAGAGCTCAGTGAGAGCAGTATATTGGGGCCGCAGCTTGTTGAGGAGATGACCGCGAAGATACAGTTGATTCGAGACTGGATGAGAGCGGCTCATAGCAGGCAGAAATCATATGCAGACAGGCGCCGTCGCAGACTAGAGGTCTTTGTTTGCGATCATGTTTTTCTGAGGGTCTCTCCGATGAAGAGCGTGATGCGATTTGGGCGAAAAGGAAAGCTTATTCCCAGATTTGTGGGTCCCTTCGAGATCCTCGAGCGTGTCGGCGCAGTTGCGTATCGTTTGGTTCTTCCACCCAGCTTTCCCGATGTTCACCCCGTCTTCCATGTTTCGATACTCCGCAAGTACCTTCACGACCCTTCGCATGCGATTCAGCACCCGACAGTCCAGCTAGAGCGCGACCTTTCTTTTGCAGAGCAGCCGGTAATCATCCTGGATCGGCAGGTGAAGAAATTGAGATCGAAAGTTATACCGACCGTCAAGGTCCTTTGGCGTGGCCCGAGCAGCGAGGAGGTCACCTGGGAGACCGAGGACGAGATGAGGAAGAAATATCCCCATCTCTTTGAAGGTACGCGTAGCTATATTTTTAAATTCGGGGACCGAATTTTTTTAAGGGGGGAAGATTGTAACGCCTTGAAAAGTCGTTTTGGTGTTTTCCCGAAAATCAGTGAAAATTCGGTATTTTTCCGTAAATCGTCTCTTTTGTTATTTTGCAGTTTAGGCCTAATTATACCTATTTTGGATAGGTAATTGCTAGTTTTTAGTAGCTATTGGGTTACTTATAAAATTCTGGTCGTTTAAAATTTTTCCCTAATTTTTCAATTTTTAATATTATTTTAAGCCGGTAAAAAAATACATTAAATTAGCGATAAATACAAATTTAAATGGGCTAATTTTAATCTTTAAAATCATGTTAATTAAAATATAGTTTGTAATATAATTTTTTAGTATTTTATTTCAAGTTTTAATTGGTTTTTATTATGGGAAACAAAAATATAATTATTTTGAGCTAAAACTTGCAAATATGGTATTGTGGGGGGTCTTTTTGAATAGAATTTTTTTGTAAAGTCTCTCACACTCACCCTCACTCCCCTTGGCCGGCCCCACACTGTTGTAGCAGCCCAAGAATTTTCTTTCCCTCTTTTTGACCTTAAATCATGTGAACAATGGGTTAAAAATGGTTATATATATATTTATAAGGTAAGGGTATTATGGTAATATGAAAGGGTTGACTTGGACTTTTTTTCCCCACTTCCCCACATTTCTCCCCACTCCCTCACTGCTGAATTCCTGCAGAAAAAACAGCCCCAAATCTCCACTCTTCTTCCATCAAAGTTCATCCAAAATTTGCTCCAAAAATCCACAATTTATTCAAAATTCAAACCAAATCCTTCATCCATTCTTCTTAACTTTTCTTGCATGGATCTTGGATGCTAGGAGACCATCTTTGGAGTCAAAATTTCTTGCTAGATCTCTAGATCTAGAGGTATAATCCTTACCCATTTAAATTCTTTTGGTTAGATGTCTATAATTGAGTTGTTTTAGTGTAAATATTAGTGTTAATTTCTAGTCTAGGTTTTAAAAGTTCATGGCTTGAAATTTTAATTAGGGTTTAGAAAACCATTATTGGGTTAATTAATTTATTTTACTATCTAGTGTTTTACTAACCTAATCAATGCGGTTACTTTGCGTATGTGGCTTCAAATTATGCTAATCTAAGTTATTTTAGTGTGAAATTTTGATTGCAATTGCTATTTATAAAAATCAAGAAAGGGTTGCTTATGGAAATTTGGTTTTGAAGCATTGCTAGCGTGTTGGAAATTAGTGTAGTGGCTATCTATGGTTAACTTGGGTGTTTGCGCGATGTTTTGTGTACTTTATCGTAAATCCGCGAAGTTTGCACGAATTTGGAAGTCTTTTGTGCTTACTAGTTTTTATTAAAATATTGTGGTGATGTATTTGTGATATCTTGATGACATTTTTAGCATATTCTATGACATTTAGGATGTGTGAGTGCGGAATTTGGGTTAATCGGGTTTTAGTTTTGCCGGGCGTCCCCAAAACGACGATTATAGTTAGTTTTTGTGATTTTCGTGTATGTTCCGCGCACCTTGTGCACGTTGTGCCTAACTCGCGAACGTTGATATTTTCGTTTGGGATTTGCGTCGTTTCATGATATGTAACATTATATTTTGTATTGGTGCAAATTCCAGGTTCGGTCGCAGAGACTTCGGACGCGGTGCGAAAAGGAAAGGCGGTGATTGGCCATAGCTAGCTGGGGATTCCGGTGAGTAGATATAATATCTACGGGGGACTATCGTTTGGATGGCGTAAGTCGTCCGATAGTTTAAGTTGTTTAAACATTTCTAGTGATATTAGTAATTAGGAGTAAATGCTTGCGTAATATCTTGCTACATCCATGCTTTATTTGACATACATATGCGAACCAATTCTATAGGACACCTGCACCATTGCCAGGGTTTTTATATGCAGCACGAGCACTATTCATGCGTACACACACACCCTGGTAATTGCCATGCCACGACACTAGATAACTTATAATCTAGAATATTGTCACCATATTTGATATCTAAACCTGTACTATTGCAATAAATCCACAAAATAACATCGTAGAATTGCTATTCATGTGCATGTATATCATTATATCATTTGCTCATGCCTAGTCTATTATTCATACATTGTAACTTGAACATTAATACCATCTGCATTCATTATCATTGACGTATGCATTCATGATGATTTCTTGAGATTTATGATATTTCTGTATTTCGGGGGAAAGCCGCAAAATTTCTAAAACTTATTACCCTTTTTAAAATATGCAAAATTGCGGTTTTCTAGTGATGTGAGTGTCGTCCACCATGAGTTTGCTGTGGTTTTCGAGACCCGTTTCGAGGAGTTGGATGAACCGTCTCGGGTACATGGTGGACCGGTAAGGTACCTTGGGGCGAGAAGGTCGTGCTGTTGACGTTGAGCCTGGCAGGGGATAGACTACCTATCGGTGACTTCTTTTGGCACGGCGGATATCCAGAGGATACCGACCGTGGCCGCGAGATGATGAGATATTGATATTTGAGATGGGTCAGCCGGACGGCTGAGGCCAGAGATACTACGATATGGATATATGAGATTTGAGACAGTTTTGAGGTGTCGATGCTGGACACGGATTCTTGTTGATTCTATTGGTATTGTGCTGATATTTAAAAGAAAAGAGATTCCTAAATGAAAAATATGACTTCTTGTACCTATATATTCAGATCACGAGTTGATTCATATTGCATTCATACCTGCTAGTACATTCATGTTGCATACATACCTGCTAGTATATCTTGCCATACCTGTATTATAGATGTTAGGATGCTTGTGTGCATGCTTGCGATAGCCTATATAGATATTATTTATTACTCACGAGTTGGCAACTCACCCCCGTTGTGCCACAGTCTTTTGCAGGTCCGCTCCGTCAGCACAGTAGCGGCGGGCGCACCGCTTCTTTTGCCTCTTTTGCCTGGACTCGAGGCTTTTGCTCGTAGGTGGGTTGTATTATTATTTTTGTACCACCTTGTATATTCCTTGTATCTAGAGTACTCCATCTACTGTATCTACCAGTATTGTTGTATATTGACCTAGAGACGGGACTGTGAGATTTGTGGGCTTTTATGCTGTATTTTGGGGTCGAGCTCACTTGAGCCGACATGTTGCTTCTTACTTATGCCTTTTTATGCTTATTTTTCATATTGCTGATTTATATTGCGTGGGATTTGTGACCGTCTTGTGGCGAAGAGCTAGCTCCCGCTTGGGGATGCCCTTTTTGTTGTATTTATATATATTCTTGTTGTACCCAGTTTGGGGGCCGGTATTTACAAAGGAGACTCTGCCGAAATTTTCGGAAAAATTGATATTGTTTTTAAAAAGGCTTGATATGACTCATTTGATAAACTCGCTTTCAATTGATTGGTTTTCCTTCACTCTTCTGCTTATTTGGTTTTGATTTCTGGGCTTTGGCTTACTTATGTTACGGACGTCTTGAGACGTTTCGTAACTTAAGTGCCAGTCACGTTCCGTACCCTGAGGGTCGTGACACATTCATATACAAATAAAAGGATTCATGTACGAACTATAGATTCATGATTTTGAATCATATGACATTGAGCTATTATACATCTGATTGCATGATAGCTAGTGTTGGACTTTGCATATCATATAGTATATCGATACAGATTATAATAGTACTATACTTATGACCTAGGTATCGTCATGCATTTCGATTTCTACCTTTAGTTGCACTTTTACTCACTGAGTTGGCAACTCATCCCCGTTGTGTCACAGTTTCTTACAGGTTTTACCGCTCGGATTATCAGCGGTTTGGGGCACACCTTCTTTTAGGAATTGATGGGTAAGTGAGTTATTATTGTATCATACTCACTCTTGATTATTCTTTTATTATTGTATCTAGCAGAAACTCCATCAACTTAGAAATGATATACTATGGACTTAGAATCGAGACTTAGAGTTTATGGGTGGTGGTGTCATACTCTTTAGAGTTGACATCTGTTATAAGTTTGTTTGGCTGTTCCGTCTTTTAGACGTGAAAGCTAGCTTCCGTTGGGATGCTATTTTATTTGTTGTATCGGGTTTTTATAAGAAAAAAATGCAAAGGAGGTGATGATATGTTTTCAAACGTCATAAAGGTTTTTCAACATACTTAGTTAAATTTAGATGTTAATTTAAATCGATAGTATCGGCTGATTATTTAAACCTCACCTCCAATATTTTTCAAAAAGGGGTTTAGATTCCGGGTTTCGGCTTACTTAAACCGCGTCGATGTCTTGAGATGTCACGTGATTTAAGTGCCGGTCACGTGCCATATTTGGGTCGTGACAGTAGCGTGTGTATGTTCCGCGGCATACTCATGACACGGTACTCCGCCTAAGTGACCTTAGGACTTATTGGTTGAAATTCCTTCGTGATTATATATATCCTTATGATTCGATTTCCGTATTATGATCGAATCTTGTTACTTTTCCAGCCATTATGCCGCTGAATACTACGAGGGCATAGAGAGCGGCCGTGAGAGCCGAGATTAGAGTTGACTCGTCTGAGACGAGGACTGACCCGGGAAGTACACCCGTTGTACCAGAGCAGACTGTTCTGCCTTCGACAAATCATATTGCTATACTAGGGGCCGGTATGCAGAAGATGCGCCAGATGATGGGGTCGTTAGTTGAGGCCATTCGAGCGCAGAGACAGGAGGTTGTTCCACCCATTGCAGGGACCGCGATGGTACCTACGGTTCAGGCAGTTGTACCTGCAGTCACAGAGGTTATCACAGTATCGCTATCTGAGTTTATGAGGCTGAAGCCTCCAGTCTTTCACAGGCACCGATGCAGCCGAGGATCCTCAGTCTTTTATTGATCGGATGGCCAGGATATGCCGTTCACTGAGATGCTCCGACGCGAGATGGGTAGAGTTCACGAGCTTTCGTCTAGAGGGTCTTGCGCAGAAGTGGTGCGAGTCGGTAGAGAAGGGCAGAGTAGCAGGTCTTCCTCCTATGACCTGGACTGAGTTCGTGACGGTGTTTCTTGCCCGTTTCCTTCCATAGAGTGTTAGAGATTCTAGAGCGCGCTGGTTCAAGTCATTACGCTTGACGCCGGATATGACGGTGGCGGAGTATGATGTGCAGTTCACCGAGCTATCTGTATATGCTCCGTATTTGGTAGCTATTGAGGAGATGCGAGTCAAGAGGTTTGTTCGAGACCTTCTTACACCGTTGTTTCTTGCGATCAGCGCACAGCATTGCGAGACCTATGCAATTGTTGTAGATGCAGCCCTATTAGTCGAGGAGCACCTTGCTGAGACTTCGGTAGTTCCAGGGCCGAAGAGGGTTCGTACAGATACGTCAGCACAGAGACAGCCATTTAGGCGCCGCGACAGGTTCCATTCAGGTACGGGGGGTAGCGAAGGCTTGGGATGAGGTCAGCTATTCAGCTCTTATCCCCAGGAGGGTAAGTCGGCACCATCTAGATGTTTCCGGTGCGGGAGTACTTATCATCGTATTCGAGATTGTCCGGAGCCACGTGAGGGCGAGACGGCCGTACCACATATTACCCTACCGCCTTCTCCGCCTCAGAGAGCGTTGTCTCTAGCACCTGTTATTGCTCCGCGTCAGACATATGCACGGAGAGGTCGGGTCGCGGAGGGTCGTTTAGAGAGGACGCAGTGATCGAGGCAGAGGATAGCCAGTTGTCGGCAGGGGACAGCCAGTCCTAGGTAGAGGGCAGGCACGAGTGTTTGCTTTGATGCATCAAGACGCCCAGGCGTCCAATGCAGTGGTTTTAGGTACCTGTTCCCTGATTTAAAATCAGGAAAAGCTTCAGAAGAGGCATCACGTGCTCGCACGTGACCAGTGGTCACGTGTTGGCACGTGATGGTTAAGCAGCGGCAAAGAACAGAGCAAAGAAGAGGAAAAGTTCAGGGGTCACGTGGCCACACGCGACCGGCTTTAAAAGCCTTATTGTTTAACAGAATTAAATTCTGAATAAGATCATTTAAATCTTTCTAAAATAAAGAAGAATTATGTGAAACCGTTGGATTAAAAATCTGAGGGTGATTAAATATCACCAATTTATGGAAAAATCTTGGACATGGAAAGATTTCACCTAAATCTAACCGAAATAACAAAAGAATATCTTTGGATTTAAAATCCAACGGTGAATAAAATTCACCTAATGATTTAAAGGCCTGGATCAATGATGAAAGTAAATCAAATCTCTCAATAAACAAATCAAATCTTTCAATCAAAGATTCACTAAACAGATTGATTCTTTTCCTTCTCCTATAAATAGGTGCCAAGGGAGAGAGTTAAAAAAAGAAAGACATACAGAGAGAGAGAGAGATAGAGCCTTGGAGTCTTGAAAATTCAGGGGGAAGAATTTGATTCTCTACAAAGAAAAACCTTAGGTAAGAAAAGAGAGGCTTCAAAAGGAGAATTTAATTCTCAAAAAAGTTTAACTCTTCTATAAAGAAAAGATTTCTCTGGTTGAAGATCTGTAAAGAGCACATCTCCCCATAAATTGAGAATTTAATTCTCATTGGATTGAGATCCTGCCATGCAGATCTAAAACATAGAGGAGGAATTAAGTTTTGAGAATTTAATTCTCATAAGAGTTATAGGAATTTAATTCCTTTGAGATAAAATTAGGGTTTAACCCTATATTATAGGAATTTAATTCCTTCAAAATGGACAGAACTAGAGTTTAACCCTAATTGAGAACTTAATTATCTCAAACTCTTAAGAATTTAATTCCCTTAAAAAAGAAACTAGGGTTTCACCCTATGCCAGAATTTAATTCTTTACATATATGGGGAATTTAATTTCTACAGAAAAGAAATTAGGGTTTAACCCTATCTAAGAATATAATTCTTCAAAAGAAAGTAGGAATTTAATTCCTTTAAAGTTATTGTTAGGGTTTAACCCTATGAAGAATTTAATTCTTAAAAAGATAAAGAGATCTTCAAACATGCAAAGAACCAGAGTCACGTGCTACCACGTGACCCCTGTAAATATCCACAGAAAAGAACTTTGAGGAAACGCCTCACGTGCCCCATGTGACCCCTGAAGCACACGAAGAAAAAGCAAAAGAAACAGAAGCTATGGGCGCTCTCACGTGCTACCACGTGACCCTTTGGCAAAAGCTTTAACAGACAAATACCCAAATTCCCATCACGTGACAGCACGTGATGCTCCAAATTATTCAATACTTTCGGCAGAACAAGATAAGGGGAATCAGGGCGCTCTCACGTGTCCACACGTGACCCCTCTCTCTCCTTAGTGTTTAACACTAATCTGAGATCTTTGTTTCCAGTGTTTAACACTGATTTTCTTAGTGTTTAACACTAATTTGAAAACTCTATTCCCAGTGTTGACACTAATTTGAAAACTCTATTTGCAGTGTTTAACACTGATTTGCTTTAGTGTTTAACACTAATTTGAAAACCTTATTTTCAGTGTTTAACACTGTTATATGTTAGTGTTTAACACTAATTTGAGAATCACAACTTTTTTTTAGTGTTTAACACTAATTTGACAACTTCACTTCCAGTGTTTAACACTGTTGTTTGCTAGTATTTAACACTAATTTGGGGGATTATATTTTCAGGGTTTAACACTGATTATCTTTTAGTGTTTAACACTAATTTGCTAATCTTATTCCCAGTGTTCAACACTGTTGGTCTTTAGTGTTTAACACTAGCTTTAACCCAATTGGCTAATTTTCTAGAGGCAAAGCCTCTCCTGCAATTGGATTTGTCTAATGGACCAACAGAGGGCCAATATTCTAAACATGATTGGACTTAGCCCAAATTGGCCATAAGTCTTCAATCCAGACTCAACCGAGCTAATGTGCTCATAACCTAATGAATTGGTCTTGGTTCCAAATTGGACTACAGATCACTTAATCTACTTTGGTTCAAGGGTACATCTCTTCACTCCTTTGATACTTGTCATTGTAATTCCTCAACGTCTTCAAAGAGGTGACGGGTCCCGACAACCACACATTGATACGGACTGTGGGGTCCTTAAACTCACGGACTATGATGTCCTTAACCTTGACCGTAATGTCTTAAAACTAACGCCGGACTGTGGAGTCCTTAAATCCCCAGACTATGATGTCCTTAACCATGACCGGGATGTCTTAAAACTAACAACGGACTATGAGGTCCTTAACCTTGACCGTAATGTCTTAAAACTAACGCCGGACTATGGAGTCCTTAAATCCTCGGACTATGATGTCCTTAACCTTGACCGGGATGTCTTAAAACTAACAACGGACTATGAGGTCCTTAACCTTGACCGTGACGTCTTAAAACTAACGCCGGATTATGGAGTCCTTAAATCCTCGGACTATGAGGTCCTTAACCTTGACCGCAATGTCTTAAAACTAATATTGGACCGCAATGTCCTTAAACTACCTATCGACCGCCATGTCACTAAACTAAACAATAGGGCCCCCAATTGCTCTCTTGTTGGATCTAAACGATCCCGTTAAGTTGATCTTAGTCTAAAAACTAGACTAGCGTATCCTTAATAAACGTTTAAGTTGATCTTAGTCTCAAATGGGGCTAACGTATCCTTAAACCCAAACCCCCAAACCCAAATCTAAGATAATACGGATTTGGACTAGTCTACGCCCTACGGGCGACAACATAACTCAGTCTCCGTATACAATCCACGGGCAACCAAACACAAAACAAACACACACGACACGAAGTGACCACATGGAGAAGGAGAAAGTTGTTACCGCAATGCGGTAGAGTAATTAACTGCAGGGGCTTGCGCCTGCAGGGAAGAGCGTCCCCACAATCAAAAACCCCTTAAGCGAGGGGGAATCTGACGAAGTCTGCTACATCACCGCATCCGTTTAAACCTTCGATACATGGTGCCATAAATCAACTTGGCATCTTCGGAGAGGTGGACGGATTGCACCAATTAGCATCTGCCCCGAATCTCAGGCAAGACGTCCCTGCGTCGCGCCGTCTTTCGGAGGGGAACAGATTCTAGTACGCCCGGTGGGACCTTTTCCTCTTTCCACTCCACACTTCGTGTGTCGTGATTCGCGAACCAATCGCGGTTTGCTAATGGTTGCCCTTGGGTTTCGAGGTACTAAGATTTGGTGTTTCATTTGCTGCAGAAATCAAGCATCAATGGCATCCAACTGCTCGAGCTGCTCGAAATGCAAGTGCAATCAACGCTCCGCCTCACCTGGAGGTGTAGCCTATGGGCCTCAAGCGGCCTCCATCCTTGCCATGCTGGTGGAACAAGTGACTCAGGTCACTACCGGTCTGTTCTTCTGGACCATGCTCCCGCCTGCAAGCTTCACCATTCCGGTGCCCGTGCCGGAGGCGCAAAAGAAGTCGGTCTTCGATCGGCTCACTACTACCACGGCCCCTCTCAACGGGTCATCCAATGCCAAGCCGGCAGCCTCGGTCTTTACCAGGCTGAACCTGAACTCCGAGGGGCCTGCCAGGAAGCCCATGACCCCTGACGTGGCCATCACAAAGAAGACAGCCATCTCCATTCCTGAAGTCGTCAAGACAGCTTCTCCCGCTAAAGAGTCGGTCTTTTCAAGGCTGACTATCCCGGATCCCGTTCCTGCTCGAGGATCTGTCTTTGACAGATTGGACACCACCACTCAAAAGACTACATCAGTCTTTAAGAGGCTGGCACCGGTGGCGCCTCATCTGGACAGAGGGCAAGATGAAACTGTCCCCATCGCCGGACCAGTCCCAACAGCTCGTCACGCTCGACGTCGCCACTGGCGTCGAGTAAGGAAGGCCGGGGGCAACTCCCCCTCTGGGTTAACTCCACCGGCTCAAATGGTAGAAGTCAATGCTGTTGTTCCGACTGGGAACAGCTTTGAACCGCTAAGGAGAGTACGCAAGAACTCTCCGACTGCCACGTTGAAAAGATCTCCTCCACCTGCGGAGAGTGTTACAGAAGCGAAGCCGGAGCAGCTCCCTCAACGGCTGTCCTCCAAAATTTACAAGGTCTGGTGATGGGTTCAGGACTCGGTAATCATTCAAGATCACTCTCATCGGCAGAAGAAGGTGAAAGTTCAGGAAGAAAAGAGATCGTCCTGTCAAATCACAAAGGACGACAACCACTTGGGTGCCCGCTATAACGGCCCCCTCCACGTCGGCTACTCAAAAGAGAAGAAGGCCGAAGAAAGTCCCCACATCTGTGGCAAATGTCAAGGGCAATGAGCCCAAAAGCACTAAGTCCGGGGGTATTATGGTACACACCGTCTACATGGCGTCCGGGAAAGAGGACAGCCGTACATCTACAGGTCATAGACCGCTTACGCGATCGGTGACTAAAGCTCAGGAGCAGCAGCAAAAGCTCCAAGAAATGATGAATGCAATGGCCGCACTCACTGGGCCAAAAGAAAGCCCTGAAGCGTCCTCGGATCAACGCCAGGAGCAAGAAACTGACACTGAATTCCTTCGAAGGGTACTTGAGAAGAAGGACAAAGAGGCTGTTGAACAAGCAACTAATATAAAACGATTGGCCCTTCTGTTCCAGGATATGGTGGGTATGATGATCCAACAAGATCCTCCTGCTGAAGATCCTCCGATCATTGTTGAAGACGATAGAGGGGAGACATCAAATCCTCCACCGGCTCTGTCAACAGCCAAGGAGGAGACAATTTCCAAGGCTGACCTGGATGAATATATAGCTCAGCAGATACGGGTTCATCAGACAACTGAGGCAGCCGGTCAAGTTGTCAAGACAGGACAACCATATCCGAGCTGGTACGATCAGATCAAATACCCACCGGGCTACACGATCCCGAAATTTCACGTCTACAAGGGGACTGGCAATCCCTATCAACATGTTGCCTAATTCAGGGCTCTTTGTGGTAACACCGGCGGCGATGATAAGCTCCTGCTCCGCCAGTTCGTCGGCAGCTTGTCGGAGACGGCGTTCGAATGGTACTCTGAACTCCCGAACGATTCCGTCAAGACGTTCGCTGAAATGGAGTTGCTATTCACTCAGCGATTCGCGAGCGCCAGCGAACGCACCCTGATAACGGCGTTGATTAATGCCAGGGTGAAACCAGGCGAGACGTGGGTCCAGTACGCTATACGCCGGCGAAACTTATGGTCGAAATGCGAACAACGCATTGAGGAAGCGCCCGCAGTGGGCATGTTCGTGGGCACCCTAGATCCTCATGCAACTATCTCACAGTTCATGATGTTCTTTAAGCCAACCACGTTCCAGGCTTTGATCGACAAGCTGGCCCAGATGGACCAGATGGGTCACAGACCGTCTCCCCCGAAGCCAGAACCACGGAATGACAAGGGTAAAGGGAAGGCAACCTTCGTTGCGAACGCTCAGCAGCAGCCCAGTGCCCCAAAGCCAGCAGACCAACTGGAAGAAAGACGGCGGTATTATAATGAGAAAATGAAGCGCCCCTACTCATTCCCGCGGGATAAAACGAAGAGGCTATTCGAGCTGGCGGTACGCAACAGGCTTATCAACTTGCCAAGTCCAAGGCGACCGCCACAACCCAGTGAGGTGAATAACCCCAATTATTGCCCTTACCATCAAACGGTAAGCCATCCGATTGAGGATTGCTTCGTCTTCAAAGGATGGATTGAAGATCAATACCTACTGGGCAAGTTTGCGCTGTCCGAGAAGTGGAAGGTGAGCCCACCACAACCGCACACTCCGAAGAAGACGGACACACCGGGGGCAACTTGTTCTTTTGTTGAAGAAGCCCCATGGAAGGTCGTGCTTTCATCCAAAACCAAAAGGTTGCTGAATGATCTCTAGACATGCCCAGCGATCAGGTGGGAGAACCCGCTGGAACCCCAGATCATCGAAGGGATGCTGAAGCCGCGCCTAACTCCAAAGATCGGTGGTGAGGGCCCAAGCGCTTACACCCAGCCGTCGAAATCTGCGAAAAAGAAGAAGAGATCCAAAAAGCCCGTGAAGCATGGTGACAAGCGCACGGACTTGCAGAAACAGATCGACGCGCTGGAAGAATATAATCAGAAAGCGCGGACCCCCATCATGCTCCAAGAGTTCCTCAGCCACGTCCTTAAGGATGAAAATGATGGGGAAGACTCGTCAGATGGATCTGAGGATTACGTAGCAAGTTTCCATGTGATCTCTCATTCGGCGCTAGACAATGAAGAAGCACCCTGCACAGAAAGACTGGGGGCAGAGCCTGAGCCGGAACTTGGGTGGCCGTCAGACGAGATGATTGACGCCTTTCTAGACGAGATTCGTATGAAAAGTAAAGCCAATCGGGAGCGTGAGATGGCCGCATCAGAAGGAGCCAAACGCAGGCGACTAAACGAAAAAGTCGAAGCACTCCCGCTAGATCAAAAGACATCCGATGCAGATAAAAACAAATTCAAGACGAGGAAAAGGTTTGCTAAAGCCATATCAATGGGAATGAAGCTACCGCACTCGAAAGAGAACACTCGCAATGGAACGGAGATGCATCCTAATTACTGCTCATATCATCGGAAGATTTCATACCCCACTGAGGAGTGCGACGCTTTTAAGATATGGTGGCAGGGATATGTTGCTCACCGGCAACATTTTAAGCGAATGAAACACATAACTCGTTAGGAGCAGAGAAGTACGACCGAAGGGCACAAAAGAACTACCGGTAACTGTTACACGGTTAACACCGGAGGATCACAAGTTCTCACCTTTGGGAGCGACTCTGATGAGGAAATGGCTCTGGGCCCTCTCTTTAAAGAATCCATCTTAGGGAAAGAGGAAGAACCAGAGGCCTGCGAAAACATTCAGCTGCGCAATTGCACGCTCCCGGAAAAGAATCTCGGACCCGCAACTAGAAAAGATAAGGGAAAGGAAAAGGTCGTTGAGGATATCGCCTTAGATGACCAAGTCATGAAAGAGCTAACTGCCAAGGACTCGCCCAAGAGGAGTAAGGTGGACTATAACATCCTAGCACACCTGAGGAAGCTACCCTTGCAGCTCAGCATTCTTGACGCTCTCCTATTATCAAAAGAAGCGAGAGATTCATTAATCAAGGCGCTGCAAGAGCCCGAGCAATTTCAAGTCTTCCTCGCCGAAGAAAGGATGAAGGATGAACTGGAAGAAGTGCACACAGCCGACGTCACGTTTGGTGATGAAGACCTTCTCCTTAGTACGTGCGACCACAACCGTCCCCTGTACGTCTCTGGATACTGCCATGATATCAAGATAGGCAAAATTCTGGTTGATAATGGATCCTCCGTCAATCTACTTAATGTTCGGGTGTTGAAGGAAATTTGCATGAGCGTTCAGCACCTCACTCGTGATAAAATTACCATCTCCGGGTTCGACTCCCAGTCGTCACGAACTCTCAGATCTGTAATACTAACATTACGCTTCGGACTACTCATCACGGACATCAAGTTTCACGTCATTGACGCCAAGACCTTCTACAACGCTCTGCTCGGTCGTCCCTGGTTTCACGAGTACAACATCATCCCTTCTACGCAGCATCAGTGTATGAAGTATTTCAAAGATGGTCTCGAGTATACCGTAACAGGTGAGCTGAACCCGTTTTCCGTGAACGAAGTCTGCAAGTACGAAGATGCAAAGTACTTTTTGCCAGATTTCGAGGACACAGAGAGGTGTCGCAAACCGGAGAACAAAGCCGCCGTTACCATTCCTGTTTTCGGGAGTGATACCGAAGACGAAGAAGAGATAGTTTACATTGGGCCGTCTCGACGCAACAACCCGGGACCGTCCGCCCCCATATTGATCTTCGGAAGTGACTCGGAAGATGAGGTTAATGCTGTGTTCTCCAGTCGGCCGTCAATACAAGCATTCCCTGGTGGTGATCAGAGTCTGTAAATTACCATAATTCCGCGGGAGCACTACAAAGATCTTGACGCACTTGAAGCTTACGATGTGCAAGACCTGCAGACGTTTTACGTCCCTCCCAGGCGAAAAGGTGAAAAGGCGATCTTATTCTATCGGTCCATGGAAACAAGAGTGGAGAAAGAAATCTGGCACGGCGCGGATTCTACACTTGACAGGCTCCAACCTATCCGTTTGCCCAGATATTATACGAATGGACTAAAAAGGCTATTGAAACGCCAAGGGGTACCTTTAAAACAGACTATTCGTCAAGCTCGGTTCTACAACAGGATTTGGGATGTCCCTGGGACTCAGCGCAAATTGCCCAATGGGAGAATGGAAACGCTTGGGCTTGGATATGTAAGATCCGGGAAACGGGAACGAGTCTACGGTAGCTACGCCATATATAACTTCGATGAAGAAGAGGATGCCCTGCCAGAAAACGCTAACCCCGTATCAAAACTAGATCCCGCAATCAAAGTGCCGAGTCCGTCATTTGAAGAACAAATGAACAGGCTTATAAGGGAAGCTGGTCAAAAAGTCCAAGACGACCACAACCGCGAAATGGCCATCTACGAGAAAGCCAAAGCGCAACGCCTCATGCAACAGGCCGCGAAAGATGAAAGTGTCGCTCCCTGTCAACCTGTGGTAAAAAAGGCTCAGCGCAGAGGTGGAAACAAGTCGAAAAGCGAAAAAGGCGCTCGACAGCAACAAAGCGGGACTAAGAAGCCACGCAAACGGGAATCGAGCGGTTCCAATCTGTCCCTTGTAAAGAAGATGAGTCAAGCGTACTCTTTTCCTCGAGACAAGACAAAGAGGATACTTGACCTCGCTCTAAAACATCAGATGCTTACATTGCCGGAGTCTAAACACCCCGAACAAGCAGGCAAAGTCTCGCTCCCAAATTATTGCTCTTATCACCGAGTAATAGGGCATTCTCTCGAAGACTGCTTCACCTTCAAGAACTGGGTTGAAGATCAGTATCAGCTCGGCAAGTTCGCTCTATCCAGCGGCTGGAGGGTAACGCCACCACAAAAGCACGAACCCAAAGCCACAAGAGCAGAACCAGATCCACATCGGTCTTGGAAGCGAGTTCGCACTTGTCATATGATAACAATATCAAAAGGAGAGCCCGAGAATATGGATGACCTTCCCTGGTGCTTCGAAAACAATGACGACGAGGTAATCTCAGAATTTCCACCAGCGCCGAAAGAGCTGGAAGATGGCATACATACTACTGCAGATAACCTCAAGAAGATTGAGTTGGGGACGGCGAACGACCCACGACCGACATTCGTCAGCGAGTTGCTATCTGAAGAAAGGGTGGCTGCGTTAAAAGACCTGCTTATGCGGCATAGAGATTGCTTCGCATGGAACTATTTCGAAATGCCAGGACTGGATCCAGAAATAGCTGTCCATAAATTGGCAATATCCCCGGATATCAAGCCAGTCAAACAAGCGCCGAGAAGAATGCGGCTCGAGCTTGAGATGAGCATCAACGCCGAAGTTAAGAAGCTGATCGACTCTGGGTTCATCCAGGAAGTCCAGTATCCTGACTGGATCGCCAACATCGTCCCGGTGATGAAGAAAAATGGGACGGTGCGTATATGTGTAGACTTTCGGGATCTCAATAAAGCCTGCCCGAAGGACGATTTCCCAGTACCGGTCACCGAATTGATGATAGATAACACGTCCACTCACGAGGTTTTCTCCTTCATGGACGACTCATCAGGATATAATCAGATAAAGATGCATCCCAAAGACCAGAAGCACACCGCTTTCCGGACCCCTTTGGGTGTATTCTGCTACAAGGTGATGCCCTTCGGTTTAAAGAACGCCGGTGCCACCTATCAGAGGGCCATGATGAAGATCTTCGATGACCTCATACATGAAATCGTCGAATGCTATATTGACGACCTCGTGGTTAAGAGCAAATCATACGAGGAACATCTCGAGCATCTGAAGACCGTATTTCAACGCCTTCGGCAATACAACTTGAAAATAAACCCTCTCAAGTGCGCATTCGGAGTTTTCTCAGGCAAATTCCTAGGATTCATCGTCTGACACCGAGGAATTGAGATAGATCCGTCAAAGATCAAGGCGATTATGGAAATGCCACCGCCAAGGACTCTCAAGCAATTGCGGTCTCTCCAAGGAAAGCTCGCGTACATCCGGCGATTTATAGCCAATCTATCAGGCAAGTGCCGCCCTTACAGTCACCTGATGAAGAAGGGAACCCCGTTCGTCTGGGATCACAAATGCCAAGGTGCACTGGACGAGATAAAGCAATACTTGCAGAATCCACCAGTGTTGGCTGCTCCGGTCAAGGGAAAACCTCTTATTCTTTATACAACAGCCCTCGAAGGTTCCTTAGGTGCATTATGTGCACAAGAGAACGATCAAGGGAAGGAGAGAGCTCTCTACTATTTGAGTCGAGTTCTTCTGGGGGCAGAAAGCAATTATTCTCCCATCGAAAAACACTGCCTGGCGTTGATCTTCGCAATAACAAAGCTCAGGCACTATGCGTTGGTGCATGAAGTCCGTTTTATTTTGAAGGTGGACCCCCTTAAATATTTAATGTCGAAGGCCATATTGACAGGTCGGCTTGCTAAATGGGCCCTACTCTTGATAGAGTTTTCAATAACCTATCAGCCTCTTAAGGCAGTGAAAGGCCAGGCCATCGCCGACTTCCTCACCGAGCATCCAATACCCGCCGACTCTCCCTTGAATTGCAAGCTGCCAGACGAACATGCGTTTGACACGATCAACGGAAGTGGTACCCGGTGGGAACTCTATTTTGACGGAGCGTCTTCCATGAAGAAGCGCAAACAAAACACGCCTATAATCAAATCGGGGGTAGGCCTCATCTTCGTAACTCCACAAGGAGGGATAATGCGCTTTGCTTTCTCCTTAATAGAGCCGAGGACGAACAATGAAGCTGAATACGAAGCTTTGATAGCAGGCCTTGAGATCGCCATCGACATGGGAATTGAAAACCTCAGCATATATGGAGACTCTCAACTGGTCGTTAGCCAAGTGAACGGCGACTACCAGACATGCAAGCCAGAGCCGGTGAAGTATGGCAACAGAGTACAGCGATTGCTGACTCAAATTCCCTACTACATGCTGGAAAGCATACCGCGTGCGGAAAATAGCAAAGCTGACGCGTTAGCCAACCTCGCTAAAGAACTGGCTGATGAAAATCTCGATGAGGTCAGAATCGTGGTACAAAGCCGTCGGGTCCTCACACTGGCAGAAATATCTCCGGAATCATCTGAGGAAAAGGAAGCAACCGAGCAAATGGCTATGCAAATAAAGGACCAAGAAAAGGCTGAAGACTGGAGAGAAGTCTTCATAGACTACCAATCCCGTCGAATGCCTGAAGATGCGTCCTCAAGACATCAGCTTGTGAAACGAGCTCTGTCTTTCGCTTTCGTCAATGATACTCTGTACAAGAGGTCGTTTGATTCTCTGTGGTTGAGATGCCTGGGACCTGACGAAGCGAAAAGAGTCATTCAGGAAGTTCACGACGGACTCTGCGGTTCTCACCAAGCAAGCCTGAAGATGAAGTTGAAAATTAAACGGATGGACTACTATTAGCCAACGATGATTCAAGACTGCCTCGAATATGCGAAGCAATGCCACTCATGCCAGATTCATGGGGACTTTATCCATCAACATCCAAATCCTCTGCATCCCACAGTGGCTAGCTGGCCGTTCGAAATGTGGGGGACTGACATAGTCGGCCCTATCGAACCAGCATCATCCAGGGGACATCGTTTCATCCTAGCGACCACCGATTACTTCTCCAAATGGGCAGAAGCAGTACCGTTAAGGGATGTGAAGATGGAGAATATCCTCCATTTCTTCAAGACACACGTCATTTATCGGCTTGGAACACCGAGACGGATCATCTCCGATAACGGGCCAGCCTACAGAAGCCACAAGATCAGCCGCTTCGCAAAGCAACATAACATGGACGGGAGATATTCCTTAGTTTATAATCCTCGAGCTAACGGTCTAGCTGAGGCTTTCAACAAGACCTTGAAGAAGATCGTAAAGAAGAAGGTGTCCCGAAACAAGAAAGACTGGCACGAGAGATTGCCAGAAGCTCTTTGGGCGTATCGAACTACGTTCAAGATGGCCACAAACACAACGCCATACGCGTTGGTATTCGGTACGGAAGCAGTACTCCCTCTCGAAATAGAGTTACCTTCTCTACGGGTGGCAGTCTACTACGAGCTGACGGACGAAGAAAATGCTCACATTCGGCTTGAGGAGCTTGATGCCCTTGATGAAACCCGGCTCATAGCGCAACAAAATCTGGAGGCTTACAAAGCAAAGATGACGCGCTCATACGAAAGATTGACCAGGCCGAGGACATTCCGCCAAGGCGAACTCGTGCTAGTGGTTAAAATACCTATGATCCCCAATCACGCCAAACGGGGAAAATTCGAGCCGAACTATGAAGGCCCGTACATCATAGACGAGGTCTACCAGGATGGAGCCTATCTACTCATGGATATGCACGGTGAAAGACCTTTCAGACCAATAAACGGTCGCTTCCTGAAGAAATACCATGCTTAACGGGTCAAGGTCTAGGTCAATGATAGATGACGACGATTATGTCCGCTCGCTATCTTCCTAAGCCTGAACTCTATAAGTAGTAACCGGCCTTCTTCAATAATGGACCGAAACGTCCTTAAACTAACAACGGACCACTGTGTCCTAAAACTAGTCGTTGACCGAGATGTCGATAAACTACGGTGGGTTGCAACATCTCAAAACCGATAAAAAAAAGAATAAAAAAATAACAAAAATAAAAACGGTATGTCCATAAGCAAAATGGGCACGGATGAAAATCCGAAAGGGCTCCGTGAGTAAAAACAGCAGGGCTACCGGCGAGTGTTTGTGAAAACCTGAAAGGGCGCAACCTCGTTAGAAAAATAAAAAGAAAAAAAACAAAAAAAAAACGGTATGTCCATAAGCAAAATGGGCACGGATGAAAACCCGAAAGGGCTCCGTGAGTAAAAACAGCAGGGCTACCGGCCAGTGTTTGTGAAAACCCGAAAGGGCGCAACCTCGTTAAAGGACACTTGCAGGGTCTTCATGACCTTGTAAGGAGAAACCACCTGCGTGAGATCCTTACGACTCATAAGGGAGCAACACACTTAGGAGTCCTCACGATTCCTAAGGAGAAATTACACTTGCGAGATCCTCACGACTCGTAAGGAGAACTCTCTTATGGGAGAACTCTCTTATGGGACCCTCACGGCTCATAAGATTTGAAAGTCTTAAGTTACAGAAACCTGAACCTGTTCTTAACCAAACCCCCCCACAACCTTCGATATTGCCCTACAAGCGGCTCGTACCGACCCTTGTATACAATCCACGAGCGTGAATAAACATTTCCCTAACCGAGTCCCATCCGTGACTAGGGATATGTTCATCCGATGAACAACCCTTGTAAGTCCTTTCGACTTATAAGGAGAAAACCCTTTTGTAAGATCCTTACGACTTACAAGAGAACATGCACTTAGGAATCCTCACGATTCCCAAGGAGAAAACACACCTACAAGATCCTCACGATTTGTAGGGAGAAATACCTTTGTGAGACCCTTACGGCTCATGAAGTCAAAAGCCTTAGTCGACAGGACCCTTAACCCTGTTTACTAAGCCACCTTTGTTCAACATCGACAGAGGCAAATGATGATTCGCTCCTGACAATATCCCATTTGTAGCGGTGCTGATGCCGAAATCGGTATCTAATCCCAAGCTTACGGCGAAAAGCCAGCAAGCCACACATGCATATGAAATAGCCGAAATGATGGGGCAACTTGCAATAAAAAGCAGCAAGTGAAAATGTATGCATGAAAAATAGCTGAAATGATTGGGCAACTCGCAATAAAAAGCAGCGAGTAAAAATAAAATAAATAGCCGAAATGATTAGGCACCGCAAAAAATAGCCGAAATGATGGGGCAATCGCGACCTTCGCGATATAAAAGCTGAAATGATAGAGCATCGCGGAAAAAGAAATAAAATAAAAATGAAATTTTTGCCCTACAGGTGATGTCACATCAATCTCTGTATACAATCCAGGGGCGCAAACAAAGAAGAGGTCATACTCTTCCCCCAGGTTTCATCAAGAGAAGAAGCCAAATCTCGACGAGCCACAAAGATCGTCTCAACATTCGTCTCACTGCGGACACAACATCAAGCAAGGCGGAACAGCGGCAACTCCCAGTTCCATGATTCAGCGCTGTACAGATCACCGAAAGTCAAATCCCAACCTCGTTAATGCGGATATAATCAACAAAATTCCTGGTCACGTGAAACGCGGATAACGTCGCTCTTTGACCCCGCGGAAAACGTCCAGAGCGGAGCCTAGTCCTCGCCGAACACGGCAGTGAACCCGTGTGAAGCATCTAGTGTAAAATTCCTGGTCACGTGGAACACGGATAATGTCACTCTTTGACCCCGTGTGAAGCATCCAGAGCGGAGCCTAGTCCTCGCCAAACACGGCAGTGAACCCGTGTGAAGCATCTAGTGCAAAATTCCTGGTCACGTGGAACGCGGATAATGTCACTCTTTGACCCCATAGAAAATATCAAGAGCAGAGCCTGGTCCTCACAGAACACGGCAGTGAACCCGTGGGAAGCATCCAGAGCAAAATTCCTGGTTACGTGGAACGCGGATAATATCACTCTTTGACCCCGCAGAAAACGTCCAGAGCGGAGCCTAGTCCTTACCGAACACGACAGTGAACCCGTGTGAAGCATCTAGTGCAAAATTCCTTGTCACGTGGAATGCAGATAACGTCACTCTTTGACCCTGTGTGAAGCATCCAGAGCGGAGCCTAGTCCTCGCCAAACACGGCAGTGAACCCGTGTGAAGCATCTAGTGCAAAATTCTTGGTCACGTGGAACGCGGATAACGTCACTCTTTAACCCCGCGGAAAACGTCCAGAGCGGAGCCTGGTCCTCGCAGAACACGGCAGTCAACCCATGGGAAGCATCCAGAGCAAAATTCCTGGTCACGTAGAATGCGGATAACGTCACTCTTTGACCTCGTGGGAAACGTCCAGAGCAGATCCTGGTCCTCGCAGAGCACGGCAGTGAACCCGTGTGAAGCATCCAGAGCAGAGCCTAGTCCTTGCCGAATACGGTAGTGAACCCGTGTGAAGCATCTAGCGCAAAATTCCTGGTCACGTGGAACGTGGATAACGTCACTCTTTGACCCCGCGGAAAACGTCCAGAGCGGAGCCTGGTCCTCGCAGAGTACGGCAGTGAACCCGTGTGAAGCATCCAGAGCAAACATTGGACTGTGGAGTCCTTAAATCCACGGACTATGATGTCTTTAACCTTGACCGAAATGTCTTAAAACTAACGATCAAACACCATGATTCTAGACTGATTTTACCTTGGTTCAAGGGTACATCTCTTCACTCCTTTGATATTTGTCATTGTAATTCCTCAACGTCTTCAAAGAGGTGACGGGTCCCGATAACCACACATTGGACCGTGAAGTCCTTAAATCCACGGACTATGAGGTCCTTAACCTCGACCGTGATGTCTTAAAACTAACATCGGACTGTGGAGTCCTTAAATCCATGGACTATGAGGTCCTTAACCTTGACCGTGATGTCTTAAAACTAACATCGGACCGTGGAGTCCTTAAATCCACGGACTATGATGTCCTTAACCTTTACCGGGATGTCTTAAAACTAATATCGGACTGTGGAGTCCTTAAATCCATGGACTATGAGGTCCTTAACCTCGACCGTGATGTCTTAAAACTAACATTGGACTGTGGAGTCCTTAAATCCACGGACTATGATGTCCTTAACATTGACCGTGATGTCTTAAAACTAACATTGGACTGTGGAGTCCTTAAACCCACGGACTATGACGTCCTTAACCTTGACCGCGATGTCTTTAAACTACGGTACCCTAGAAAACATCCCAAAGCAACCCCTGACCCAGTGAAATACGGATAAGGGCGACTGCACCCAGCACTTGCGTGTCCTCACGACCTGCAAGAAAGAAAACTCTCTTGTGAGATCCTTACGACTCCTAAGGGAAAACGCACTTAGGAATCCTCATGATTCCTAGGGAGAACTTACACCTACGGGATCCTCTCAACCTGTACGGAGAAAAACTCTTTATGAGACCCTCACGGCTCTTAAACCTCAAAAGTCTTAGGAGGCAGATCTTAACCCTGAATCCTAAGCCATCGCTGCCCTGCAAGGAGACCAAGATAAATTGTCCGCAGAACGTATTCAATAAAAAGAGACACACCATTGGGAAGAAAATATTTCTTTTATTCATAAACCAAAATGGATACAAAGTACAATTCATGAAAAAACAAAAAGAATATACTCTCATTCAGGAGTACATACAAAAAGAAAGGAAAAGATACAAGTCTTCAAGCCGGCGGGCGGTTTAGCAATTTTACTAGCTCATCCTTCTTTTGCTGGGTCACGGCTTCGTGATTCAGTATCACCAGAAGACGGGCCTCCGCCTGAGCCTGCTGGGCCTGATACGAGGCAAGCCGGCCTTTGAGCTCTTTCTCGATAGCCTTGTGAGCCTCAACCCTTTCGTGAGTGAACACTGCAGCTTTATCGAGGGCCACTACTTCTCTGATAAACTCTTGAAGTACTCGCCAGAGTTCATACACTTTGTTTGCTTTGACTGTAAGATTGGCCTGGAGCTCGTGCAGCGCCTTAGAAGCCAGCTCCCTCTCCGAGAATTTGCGGTCGAGCCTCTTCTCGCATGATACCATATTTGCCGCGCACCGCTCGATCAAGCCCCGTAAGCTCACCTTTGCAGCCACAGCCTCTGGAGTAGGACATGTACGCTCAAGACTGTTTAAACAAACCTCTATTCGACGGCAATAGTCGATCTGAAACACGCACACATCACCTGATATGGGAGGCAAAAAGGGAAATTTCCGATACGGACCCTATCAAGCATGCATTTGCGACTATATGATATTAAAAAAGAACCGATACCCGAAGCTCTGATGTGCATGCAACATAATGATAGTACTCACAATTAAAGAAAGTTCTCATGGGAGGAATATGAAGCTCACTTATGCAGGAAAAACACACGCACGAGGGCACAACAAACATGAAAATTCAATGTAAAGCATGCAACAACTAATAAAAAAGGGGTACACTAATTTGAATATACTATGCTAGCGGAAAAAGGTCACCAAACAAAGGATAAGTGGCATAAGGGTTAACAAAACAAAGAGCAAAATTCTCCATCTCTCTTTCTGCCTTCTCCAACACATCGAAACGACGGTTCTCGCGAGGAGTCGCTCCCCACCGATTGGCGCCATGTTCGTCCGCAAAAGCAGACATAATAGCCCGCCGGGCTCTTATCTGGCCCAACAGGTGAACCGGGCAATCTTTCAAAGCCTGAGTAATCAGGCACGCTTCGTGAAAACACTCGAGCTTGTCTTCAGCCACGTCAAGCATCGCCAGGGTCATCTCCGCTGGGTGAGGAGGGATGTCAGCAAGCACGGCAGCAAGAATCATCCGAAGCCAAAGGGACTCCATTGGGAGGGGGGACCCCCTACGGATCAAGAGACCATATATCGCCGAATCACATTCGTCGTCGGTAAGAAGGGGATCCACCAGTCGTGCAGCAAAGCGAGAAATCATCTCCTCGATAGGTACTTCCCATGGCTGTCGACGAGCATGGGGGCAGTTGCAGGCCATGGCACTCAGTTGTTTTATCAGGATAAATCACACTAAAGTGAGAATAGATTTATCTGTGAAGAAACAAAGAAGACCATGACCTCAGGTTATAAAGAGGGGCATTAAACGCTGCGCCTGGAGAATATTGCATGGTGGAACTATTACCAAGGCCTAAAAAAGGGAAGGCATTGGAAATCAAGGAGATGGGACTATTTCCAAGGCTCCTTTTCTGTATCTAATGCTGTGCACAAAAATATGGCATGAAAAATTAAACAGCCCCATCAAAAGGGCCCCACGTGCAGAGCACGTGAGCACCAAACTTGATATGCGCTGAAAAGTAAAATGGTGCCTCACACGCTGAACTCGTCAGCAGCAACAATGACAATATAACAAAATCCCAGAAAGAAGGCATGCAAACACAGAAGGGAAGGAAAAACTTGTCACTCATACTTTAAAAGTTCATACAAAAATAAGAAGAAACAATTACAATGGCAAGACCTCAGATTCGGGGCATGGATTAAGAAACTCAAAAGTGACTTTGTCCAAGATCTTCCAGGCATTTCGAACCATCCTAGTATGTTTTCTCTCGCGATCACAAGCGTCGGGATCCTCACGGATGTCCTCCACCCTCCGATAAGTAGCAAGTATGGCCGACTGCTGAAAAGCTTGATGCAAGAGATCAATGAGATTGTCTCGCCTCTTCTTCGAGATTAGGCTCATCAGATACACCGAATGCACTTTATCCTCAGCGGCATCCAATGCCCCGAGCGGTACGCCGGTGCAAAAGAGAGGGAGCGCCTCCCAGATCGCCAGCACGATGAGTTTCAAAAGAGAAGAGCGACGAGGGAGTAACTGACCGTTGTACTCGTTGAAGCGGCTCATGACCTCAGCACACTAAGCGTTGGTGAACTCCTGGTTCTGGCTGCGGCCCTGTTCAGTTGATAAAACTGCACATTTGTATTACATTTTTCCTACCATTTTCATATTAAAAAAGGACTTTATTATGATATATTATACATATGAGGGTTTATGTGTAAAAACATGATTTTCCATGTGTTAATATATTTTAATTAGTATTTGGTAGAAAAATGTATGCAAATAAATCTATTGACCAAATCCTAGTAGAACTAAGTCTATTAAATATTATTTGAGATTATTGTGCAGAATTTTCCAAGTTGTTATGCAGAATTTATCAAACAAATCAAGTTGTTGAAGAAAACTTGCCAAATTAAGAAGCAAAACTTGGAGACCAAGTCTGGAAGCAACCGAGAGAAGATTTCTGAATTCTGAAGGTACCAAGGATTGCCAAATGTCACAAGGAAAGAGCACCCAAAAGTTGATGAAGAGATCCTCACCATTGGTCGCGGAACCGCGGCCAAACCCCCTGTTGGCCGCGGATCCGCGGCAATCTAAAGAGATCTTTTGCTAAAATTTTAGGAGATCAATCACTGCTGAATTTTACCAAGTTTCCAACCTAAAGATTCTGCCTTTTCACTATAAAAGGGCACCGAGAGCCTCTTGGAAAAGTTATCAAGCCGAAGAGATCACGAAGTCCAAGACGGCTCACGCATCCAGGCTGATCATCAACTGTTCGTCTACCTCCTTAGGAAAGATCGAGAAGCAACTAGTTTTATAATCATTTTCTACGGATTAAAGTGTAGTTTGTTCAAGTCGATTAATAAAGATAGTTATTTTATTTAATTGTTTTTTACATTATGTTTTCCCTCTTTGTCTTTTCATCTTCTTCTCCCAACATGCGCGAGTAATTCTCCGCTTGTTAGGGTTCGTAGGATTAGGCTAGGCTAATGGATGATGAAAATAACTAAACCCTTTTTAAGTCCTATAAAGTTTAGGAACTTTATCAAAAGAATCATTAACATCCTAATCGGGCGCGCTAGCAATTCTTTGCTAGTTTCCGACCGCGATTAGAGATTAGATTAATGATTGTTTTGGTAAAGGCTAGATATGAACGGAGTTCCGTGTCGAGATAAGGGTTAAGAGTGGGATTCCTTTTCCCTCCAGAAACCCTAATCTACACGCATCACCGTCGTTCTAGTTCTAAATCTATTAATGGATAAAAAGGGTAACTTTTAATTAATCGTCCATAACTACTAAATCCTAACGAACTCTACAAGCCCTCTTATTATATTATCTACATCTCTAAAATAATCTAGATCTATATTTTACATTCTTGTTTAACGTAGATCTAGAAACCATTCTATAAAAATTCTTTATCCCTCCTCTCTTTCTCAACACATCTAAAGTAAGAATAAAAGGTTTTACGTTTTCCAGAGGACGACCCGTACTCATCTCGGTCTAGCTACACGCGACACCGTTATTGATTGCGGTTAACTACAAAACACAACTCTTTCGTATCAATCAAATGGCGCCGTTGCCGGGGATCCGTGCGTAATTTTTATTCTTACTATTTGTGTTGAATTCTTATACGATCTATATCATAAATAAAACAAAACTGCAAATTGTATATTTAACGATTGTGTGAATTTTGCGAGGGAATCTGGAGTCACAGACTTGAGGATACAGAGATTCAGAGACATTTCTCTGGTAAGATTCTAACTCCTTCTCTCTCACCTTAAATCCAATAAAATCTATCTTCTGCAGGATTCTTTGCAAAATTGCGCCGCTCAAAAATCTTTTTGCAAAAGTTTTGTGATTGGTTTTGTTTTGCATATTTTAATACGGACTTTAAGGGGCAAAGACCAAATCAAGATTAGGTGGGGATTTTATCACCCTTCCTAAGCCCCACAAATCACAAACTGAGCATATAGATCTACCCTTCATTAATTTAAAAAATATCTAGACCAGACTCTAAGGACTGTCGTGCTCAATAAGGACAGAGGAAGGTCGTGGGTAATCTATCGTTTATCCGCATTACTTTTGTAGTGTCAAGGCAAGTGTGTCAAAGGCTAGTGGTTTTTAATTAGGCCCACTACTGTGGTTCCTTCCCACTTACTTGGCACTTACCTGGCTACAAGGGTAGTACGGAGGCGGTAGAGGATTGATCCTGCGGCTTGTCTTTTGGAAGTCTAGGAGCGGTCTAGAGACTGGACCTAGGTAACCATAGTTCTAGGGTTGTTTATGCATTTTTGTGTGATTTGTCTAAATCCGTCATTTTTCAAAACAAACCAATTATTTTCTCCCTTTTTTACCCCTTCCCCCTTCTTCTCTTCTTATAATGGGTGACCTAAACAGAAGAACACTTGCCGAGCTTTGCTGTCCACAACCAGATATCTCTTGTTTTCGAAATCCCTTCGGTATACTGTCCGTCTCTTCCATGTCCTTAAGAGATCATATAGAACAAGCAGGAAGAAACAGTTGGCCACCTCAGTCTAGGTCTTATCAACCGTATCCTAATCTTACACTTGTTTTAGTTGATACCCAGAGTGAGGAAGCCCCTAGACGAATGTCCATTGCTGAGCACATAGCTAGGGCTAGAGGCCAAAGTTTCAACCCAGACCGATATCAACCATCACCTCCACTTTCCAAAGAAGAGTTTGATAGCCAACCGACCAACCCATATCAATATTCTTCTTATCATAATTTTAATCCTACTCCTACCCAATTTTCGCAACCATTCTATTCCTATCAATCCAATCCGACTTTTTCACCTTTTCTAGACAGTTCTTCTAATCAGTCATTTGGGAGTTTTAATTATCCACAGGAATTTCAATCTTATACCGAAACCCCTTATCAACCAAAGTCTAGTCTTGAGCGGAAATTAGAAGAAGGTATAGTGATGATGAACCGCATTAGAGAGGAATGGAAGGAAAGCATGGCTAAATATGAAAGGGCAACGAGTTCCGAACCAGCCTAAAATTTTTCAGTATATAATACGGGCATCGGACAAAATGAGAATTTGGGTAGAGAGACAGAATTATATACCCTTCCTAATCAAACCTCCCCTTTCCAAACTGAAATCCACAACTCCAGTTTCATAGATTCATCAAGTACACCAAATAGAATGACTGATAAGTTGTGTGACTTTGTATTGTTTGATTTACCCGACTGTGAAGGGTCCATTTCAAATGAAACCATACCCAACCCTTGTGATCTCTACACCTCCACTCTTGAACCAAAACTGATTGAAAACCATACTTTTGATAAGGTGTTTGAGAATTTTAACCTTCACTTGAATGAGGTGATTGATATTGGGGATATATTGATTGATGAACCCGAAATTTTGGATGATTTTGTTCCACCAATTCATCAAATCCTTTCACTTCCTTGTGGTCATCATCTTGAGCCTTTAATTCTTCCCGAACCCCAAATATGTCTTGAAGTTGATGATAAAGGTATACCCGAAGATCAGACCGAAATACAGCCTCCATCTTCCACATCTGGTTCAGCAACACTCGACACACCAATTTGTTTACCCATTTCACCTTCTACTTTCTCCGGTTCTTCTTCTGTTCCTATAGTTTCAGTGAGTTTTGATAAATCACAATCCGTTAATTCAAGTTCAATAATACCAGAAATTCAACTTGATTTGGACATTTTTGAAAATGAGGTAGATGAGTTTTTCGAGTCCTCTACCTCAATGATTTTTTATGAATCAAGTAGAATAAATTCTGGCACAAAACTCTTTGACAGCAAAATGTTCAATCACACCATTGATAAAAGTTTTGAAGAACTTTTTGCTGACGAACTTGAATTTTTAAACAATACGGATTTTGTGATTGATCAATCTCCACCTGTAGAGGTTGAACCGTCATCATTCCTTCTTCCTAATCATTCACATTCATCCTCATCCTTTCTTTTCTCTAATTTCAAACCCTTTCCAGACCACCTCTTATCCCTTCCCTATTTTTTCTTGATTCGATACAACACATTCTTCCACCAACCTATACGCTATGCTGATAAAATCTTTGAATGGTTGGTGTTAACTTTTGGTCTTTGTAAAGTCTTAGTTTGACCAAATGACTCACCCTCTCTTAAAATGCTTCATATTGTTTAACTCATGTTTGAGGGGGGGTATATTTTTGGCTCTTGAACATAACTTTTGTCCTCAAATTTGTGAGCCAAAAATAAGTTTGGGGGAGCATTTTCACTTTCATATATTCTTGCCCCCATTAATAATTTCCTCCCAAACTTACAGGTTTTTGTGATCCAGCAGATAGCAACAGTGAGGACACTGTTGAAAACAAGTTTGGGGGAGGTTTGTGCTTATTTACACATCAATTTGCATCATATTTTGCATAAGCACAACATTTTCAACAAAAAAAAAAATTTAAAATTGTTTTTTATAACAAAAGAGTAGAAAGTGAAAAATTACATCCAAAAGATAGGAATAGTTTAAGAAAACAAGAAAATTAGAAGTTTTCTCAAACGAACTGGTAATAAGTAGTTATGAGCTGTTGTCCCAAGGGTTAGTAAGATGAAGGAAGTCACTAATCTGAGGATAAAAATAAGTCTGAAAAATAGTTTCTATTCTGGAAGCCAAACATTTGAATGTTGATACCCTACTATATGCACTTACACACGTCTTGAAACTCGGGATAGTAGAGGATACCTTGAAATGCTCTTGTCTAAAAACCAAAGTATGAAGAAAATGAAAAAAAATGAAGAAAATATAAAAATGGTGAAAAGAAAAAAATGAACACTGGTTTTGTTATCGCCAAGGCAGCAATAAAAAAATATAGCGAGGGTGCCTCTTCACTTAGTGCCCTAAGGCCAACTGGTCTGGGAGTCACTGCTAAGCCTTAGGTGGTGCAAGACGAGGAAAATATTATCACCGAATCAGTAAGCACATGAGTAATCAGTTTGTTAGTACCTCAAGAAGTATTAACGGTCGCATGAAAATGTGTGAGCAAATCTTAATATTCATCAAATTAAAAAGTACTAAGGTAGATGGACAAGAGTATGATAGCTTGAATTGAATTCTCCGAGTGTAGGGATGTTCTTTACACATACGTGGGGTTATATGATCAATGTTTGGATGAAAGGTAGGAATGAAGAATAAAGACGATGTTTTATTGAGGGATAATGTGATTTCTAACATTTTTTTATGACTATTAAGATAGGGCTCATGACAACTGAAAAGCTAGTATAGTTGGAAACTCTTCTTTTCAAGGCCTTTCTTTTATGGTTCTTATCTTTATATGTAAATTTCACCATCTTTCTTTTGTTATAGGATTTTGTGGGTGTAATCCGCTGAAAACCCTCAGGAGACAACACTCCTCCTGCTAGGGACACCTAGAGGTTTAACGGCTTGTTGCACGTGCTCAGTGCAATCGTGTCTGCCTACGAAAGTGTGCTTAGTTTTCTACTTTCTTTTTCTCCTCTTAAATAAACTAGTTTGCTCGGGACGATCAAAGATAAGTTTGGGGGTATTTGTTCAGTTGATAAAACTGCACATTTGTATTACATTTTTCCTACCATTTTCATATTAAAAAAGGACTTTATTATGATATATTATACATATGAGGGTTTATGTGTAAAAACATTATTTTTCATGTGTTAATATATTTTAATTAGTATTTGGTAGAAAAATGTATGCAAATAAATCTATTGACCAAATCCTAGTAGAACTAAGTCTACTAAATATTATTTGAGATTATTGTGCAGAATTTTCCAAGTTGTTATGCAGAATTTATCAAACAAATCAAGTTGTTGAAGAAAACTTGCCAAATTAAGAAGCAAAACTTGGAGACCAAGTCTTGAAGCAACCGAGAGAAGATTTCTGAATTCTGAAGGTACCAAGGATTGCCAAATGTCACAAGGAAAGAGCACCCAAAAGTTGATGAAGAGATCCTCACCATTGGCCGCGGAACCGCGGCCAAACCCCCCTGTTGGCCGCGGATCAGCAGCAATCTAAAGAGATCTTTTGCTAAAATTTTAGGAGATCAATCACTGCTGAATTTTACCAAGTTTCCAACCTAAAGATTCTGGCTTTTCACTATAAAAGGGCACCGAGAGCCTCTTGGAAAAGTTATCAAGCCGAAGAGATCACGAAGTCCAAGACGGCTCACGCATCCAGGCTGATCATCAACTGTTCTCAAAAGAAGAAAGTTCTCAAAGGAGAAAGATGAAGCAAAGTGGAGGCTCTTCTGAAAGGACGTTGGCATTTATAGGATGGGATAGAAAACGTTTCATCTACCCTACTCCCAAGGCAGATCCGACGGTCACCAAAGTGACAGCGTTGCACTCACGTGCAGGCACGTGAGAACAACGCTGTGGGGCCATTTGTTCCCTGATTTAAAATCAGGAAAAGCTTCAGAAGAGGCATCACGTGCTCGCACGTGACCAGTGGTCATGTGTTGGCACATGATGGTTAAGCAGCGGCAAAGAACAGAGCAAAGAAGAGGAAAAAGTTCAAAGGGTCACATGCTTGCACGTGACCACGGGTCACGTGGCCACACGTGACCGGCTTTAAAAGCCTTATTGTTTAACAGAATTAAATTCTGAATAAGATCATTTAAATCTTTCTAAAATAAAGAAGAATTATGTGAAACCGTTGGATTAAAAATCCGAGGGTGATTAAATATCACCCATTTATGGAAAAATCTTGGACATGGAAAGATTTCCCCCTAAATCTAACCGAAATAACAAAAGAATATTTTTGGATTTAAAATCCAACGGTGAATAAAATTCACCTAATGATTTAAAGGCCCGGATCAATGATGAAAGTAAATCAAATCTCTCAATAAACAAATCTAATCTTTCAATCAAAGATTCACTAAACAGATTGATTCTTTTCCTTCTCCTATAAATAGGTGCCAAGGGAGAGAGTTAAAAAAAAAGAAAGACATACAGAGAGAGAGAGATAGAGCCTTGGAGTCTTGAAAATTCTGGGGGAAGAATTTGATTCTCTGCAAAGAAAAACCTTAGGTAAGAAAAGAGAAGCTTCAAAAGGAGAATTTAATTCTCAAAAGAGTTTAACTCTTCTATAAAAAAAAGAACTTAGTTCTTTCTCTGGTTGAAGATCTGTAAAGTGCACATCTCCCCATAAATTGAGAATTTAATTCTCATTGGGTTGAGATCCTGCCATGCAGATCTAAAACATAGAGGAGGAATTGAGTTTTGAGAATTTAATTCTCATAAGAGTTATAGGAATTTAATTCATTTGAGATAAAATTAGGGTTTAACCCTATATTATAGGAATTTAATTCCTTCAAAATGGACAGAACTAGGGTTTAACCCTAATTGAGAACTTAATTATCTCAAACTCTTAAGAATTTAATTCCCTTAAAAAAGAAACTAGGGTTTCACCCTATGCCAGAATTTAATTCTTTACATATATGGGGAATTTAATTCCTACAGAAAAGAAATTAGGGTTTAACCCTATCTAAGAATATAATTCTTCAAAAGAAAGTAAGAAATTAATTCCTTTAAAGTTATTGTTAGGGTTTAACCCTATGAAGAATTTAATTCTTAAAAAGATAAAGAGATCTTCAAACATGCAAAGAACCAGAGTCACGTGCTACCACGTGACCCCTGTAAAGATCCACAGAAAAGAACTATGAGGCAACGCCTCACGTGCCCCACGTGACCCCTGAAGCACACGAAGAAAAAGCAAAAGAAACAGAAGCTATGAGCGCTCTCACGTGCTACCACGTGACCCCTTGGCAAAAGCTCTAACAGACAAATACCCAAATTCCCATCACATGACAGCACGTGATGCTCCAAATTATTCAATACTTTCGACAGAACAAGATAAGGGGAATCAGGGCGCTCTCACGTGTCCACACGTGACCCCTCTCTCTCCTTAGTGTTTAACACTAATCTGAGATCTTTGTTCCCAGTGTTTAACACCGATTTTCTTAGTGTTTAACACTAATTTGAAAACTCTATTCCCAGTGTTGACACTGATTTGAAAACTCTATTTGCAGTGTTTAACACTGATTTGCTTTAGTGTTTAACACTAATTTGAAAACCTTATTTCCAGTGTTTAACACTGTTATATGTTAGTGTTTAACACTAATTTGAGAATCACAACTTTTTTTAGTGTTTAACACTAATTTGACAACTTCACTTCCAGTGTTTAACACTGTTGTTTGCTAGTATTTAACACTAATTTGGGGGATTATATTTTCAGGGTTTAACACTGATTATTTTTAGTGTTTAACACTAATTTGCTAATCTTATTCCCAGTGTTCAACACTGTTGGTCTTTAGTGTTTAACACTAGCTTTAGCCCAATTGGCTAATTTTCTAGAGGCAAAGCCTCTCCTGCAATTGGATATGTCTAATGGACCAACAGAGGGCCAATATTCTAAACATGATTGGACTTATCCCAAATTGGCCATAAGTCCTCAATCCAGACTCAACTGAGCTAATGTGCTCATAACCTAATGAATTGGTCTTGGTTCCAAATTGGACTACAGATCACTTAATCTACTTTGGTTCAAGGGTACATCTCTTTACTCCTTTGATACTTGTCGTTGTAATTCCTCAACGTCTTCAAAGAGGTGACGGGTCCCGACAACCACACATTGATACAGACTGTGGGGTCCTTAAACTCACGGACTATGATGTCCTTAACCTTGACCGTAATTTCTTAAAACTAACGCTGGACTGTGGAGTCCTCAAATCCTCGGACTATGATGTCCTTAACCTTGACCGGGATGTCTTAAAACTAACAACGGACTATGAGTTCCTTAACCTTGACCGTAATGTCTTAAAACTAACGCCGGACTGTGGAGTCCTTAAATCCTCGGACTATGATGTCCTTAAACTTGACCGGGATGTCTTAAAACTAACAACGGACTATGAGGTCCTTAACCTTGACCGTGACGTCTTAAAACTAACGCCAGACTGTGGAGTCCTTAAATCATCGGACTATGAGGTCCTTAACCTTGACCGCAATGTCTTAAAACTAACATTGGACCGCAATGTCCTTAAACTACCTATCGACCGCCATGTCACTAAATTAAACAATAGGGCCCCCAATTGCTCTCTTGTTGGATCTAAACGATCCCGTTAAGTTGATCTTAGTCTAAAAACTAGACTAACGTATCCTTAACAAACGTTTAAGTTGATCTTAGTCTTAAATGGGGCTAACGTATCCTTAAACCCAAACCCCCAAACCCAAATCTAAGATAATACGGATTTGGACTAGTCCACGCCCTACGGGCGACGACATAACTCAGTCTCCGTATACAATCCACGGGCAACCAAACACAAAACAAACACACACGACACGAAGTGACCACATGGAGAAGGAGAAAGTTGTTACCGCAATGCGGTAGCGTAATTAACTGCAGGGGCTTGCGCCTGCAGGGAAGAGCGTCCCCACAATCAAAAACCCCTCAAGCGAGGGGGAATCTGACGAAGTTTGCTACATCGGCCGCATCCGTTTAAACCTTCGATACATGGTGCCATAAATCAACTTGGCATCTTCGGAGAGGTGGATGGATAGCACCAATTAGCATCTGTCCCGAATCTCAGGCAAAACGTCCCTGTGTCGCGCCGTCTTTCGGAGGGGAACAGTACCCTATTAGTATGTTCTTTTGATGCACACGTGTTGTTTGATCCGGGGTCTACACACTCGTATGTTTCTACACATTTTGTGCCGTTTTTGGGCAGAGAGTCTTGTTTGCTTGATCAGCTGCTTGTTGTGACCACTCCTGTGGGCGAGTCGTTTGTTGCTAGACACGTGTTCCGGTCATGTGCTGTCCGTATTGGTAAAGGAGAGTTGTCCGTCGACTTGATCCTTCTTGGGATGTTGGACTTCGACGTTCTCCTGGGCATGGACTGGTTAGCCACGTGCTACGCATCTATGGACTTCCGCGAGAAGATAGTTAGGATTTGTTTTCCCGGCGAGTCGGCTTTTGTTGTGCAGGGGGACCATGGTGCCGCCCCTCACAGTTTGATTTCGTCTCTTCGCGCTGGACAGCTTTTGAGGAAAGGATGTCACGGATTTCTAGCCTATGTTTGCGATAGTAGAGTTGCAGAGGTTCCTTTGGACCAGGTCCCGATTGTTAGTGAGTTCCCTGACGTTTTCCCTGACGAGCTGCCTGGGCTACCTCCTGAGCGCGATATTGTTTTCTGCATTGACTTGATTCCCGGCACGGGGCCTATTTCCATACCGCCTTATCGGATGGCCCCGGCGGAGCTTAAAGAGTTGAAGAGTCAGTTGCAGAATTTGCTGGATAAAGGGCTTATTCGACCTAGTGTGTCTCCTTGAGGTGCTCCAGTCCTGTTCGTTAAGAAGAAGGATGGCAGTTTGCGCTTGTGTATTGACTACCGCCAGCTGAACAGGATTACCGTACGGAACAGATATCCCTTACCACGTATCGATGATCTGTTCGACCAACTTCAGGGTGTGGGATACTTTTCGAGGATTGACTTACGATCAGGCTACCATCAGTTGCAGGTTCGGCAGGAGGATATTCCGAGGACGACTTTTCGCACATGTTACGGGCACTATGAGTTTTTGGTGATGTCGTTCGGACTCACCAATGCCCCAGCCGTGTTTATGGACTTGATGAACCGCATTTTCAGGCCGTATCTTGATCTGTTCATCATCGTGTTTATTGATGACATTTTGGTGTATTCCCGGAGCCGAGAGGAACACGAGCAGCACCTGCGGATCACATTGCAGACTTTGAGAGAGCACCATCTGTTCGTGAAATTCTCCAAGTGCGCATTTTGGCTTGACAGCGTTGATTTCTTGGGTCACGTGATTACGAGAGATGGTATATGTGTGGACCCGAAGAAGATTGAGGCCATTCAGCATTGACCCAGACCAGCATCAGTTACGGAGATCCGCAGCTTTCTAGGCCTGGCTGGCTACTACCGACGATTTGTTCAGGACTTCTCCCGTATCGCTGCGCTGTTGATCGGGTTGACCCAGAAGGGAGTTCCTTTTGTTTGGACGGAGGCGTGCGAGCATAGGTTTCAGCAGTTGCAGACTCATTTGACAACGGCGCCGGTGTTATCATTGCCTTCGGGATCGGGCGGATTTGTGGTTTATTGTGACACTTCTCGAGTGGGGCTAGGGTGCGTATTGATGCAGCACGATAGGGTTATCGCGTATGCTTCTTGGCAGCTAAAGAAACATGAGCAGAACTACCCCACTCATGATTTGGAGATAGTTGCAGCGGTCTATGCACTCAAGATCTGGCGACATTACTTATACGGCGAGTCATGCCAGATATTCACGGATCACAAGAGCTTGAAGTACATATTCAGCAACGAGACCTGAATCTTAGACATCGCTGTTGGATGGAGTTAGTGAAAGACTATGATTGTAAAATCCTTTATCACCCGGGCAAGGTGAATGTAGTGGCGGATGCTTTGAGTCGGAGGCCCTGGGGTAGTCTATCTTAATTGAGCGCAGTGCAGAGGCAGTCATCGGCAGATTGGTAGATTTTATGCGACAATCGAGTGCAGTTCGAGTTCACTCCAATCGGTGGATAGCTTGCGCATGTTCGTGCACGTCCACAGTTGCTTGACCGTATACATGAGGCACAGTACAGTGATGACCGTTGTTTAGAGATCATGGCACAGATTGGACAAGGCAGATTTTCCAAGTTCGTGATCGATGATCAGGGGATACTACGATTTGGGACTAGACTGTGCGTGCCAGATGTTGAGGGACTGAGGCGTGAAATTCTTGAGGAGGCACATCGATCGGTGTACAGTCTTCATCCGGGTGCCACCAAGATGTACCATGATATGAGAGATGTTTACTGGTGGGACGGGATGAAGAGGGACGTCACAGACTTCGTGTCGAGATGCCTGACTTGTCAGCAAGTCAAGGCTGAGCACCAGAGGCCAGCGGGAGAGTTGCAGCCTTTGCCCATTCCGGAGTGGAAATGGGAGCAAATTTCTATGGACTTCATCGTGGGTCTACCCAGGACCAGTCGAGGGTATGACTCCATTTGGGTGATCGTGGATCGATTGACGAAAGCGGCTCGCTTCCTGCCAGTGAAGACCACTTTCGGATTTACTCAGTATGCCCAGATTTATATCGACGGGATCATACGGTTGCATGGCGTCTCGACGTGTATTGTGTCCGACCGAGGCACCCGCTTGAGTTTCAGCACAGCATTTCATCCGCAGACCGACGACCAGTCAGAGCAGACTATTCAGTCTCTCGAGGACATGCTCCGAGCGTGCGTTTTAGATTTCGGAGGTAGCTGGGATCACCATTTGCCTTTAGTAGAGTTCTCCTATAACAACAGCTTCCGGGAGACCATTTAGATGGCACCATTCGAGGCTCTATATGGGAGGAGATGCAGATTGCCCATCTTTTGGACAGAGCTAAGCGAGAGCAGTATTTTGGGGCCGCAGATTGTTGAGGAGACGACCGCGAAGATCCAGTGGATTCGCGACAGGATGAGAGCAGCCCAGAGCAGGCAGAGATCTTATGCGGACCATCGTCGGTGCAGACTTGAGTTTTCTGTTGGCGACCATGTTTTCTTGAGGGTCTCCCCAATGAAAGGTGTGATGAGATTTGGGAAGAAGGGGAAGCTTAGTCCCAAATATGTGGGCCCCTTCGAGATCCTCGAGCGTGTTGGTTCAGTTGCGTATCGGTTAGCTCTTCCGCCCAGTTTTCCAGACATTCACCCCGTATTTCACGTTTCGATGCTGCGCAAGTATCTTCATGATCCTTCGCATGCGATTCAGCACCCGACGATCTAGCTGGAGCACGACCTTTCTTTTGCAGAGCAGCCGGTGGTCATCCTGGGTCGGCAGGTGAAGAAATTGAGATCGAAGGTTATACCGTCCGTCAAGGTCCTTTGGCGTGCTCCAAGCAGCGAGGAGGTCACCTGGGAGACCGAGGACGAGATGAGGAAGAAATATCTCCATCTCTTTGAAGGTACGCGTAGCTAGTTTTTTTTAAAATTCGAGGACCGAATTTCTTTAAGGGGGGAAGATTGTAACGCTTTGAAATCCGTTTAGATTAATTTCGCGTTAATTAGCTTTAATGCGTGTTTTCATAAATTCCGTTAACTAACATTTTTCCACTTAAACTAGAATAAATCAAACTTTAATTGTGAAAATATGTGTTTTTATATATATATGTGTTTTATTAATTATTAATTAGTTTAGTATTCACTTAATTAGAAAATTTCCTTAAACTTTTCCTAGCAATTTTGTGTAACTTGCATGCACAACTTAACACATTTTGTAACACATGTTTCATTTTCCCACTTCATTCAAATTATCATTTCATTCTCTTATAAAACCATAACTAAATAAAACAATAAAGAAAAATAGAAAATGAGAGAAAAAGAGAGAGAGCATGGTGCATTAAATGGGCATGGGAGAACTTGACTTTGGGGCACTCTCTCTCTCACACACTCTCTCTTCTTGCTCAGCAGCAGCAGCAGCAGCTCAGCTCCCCCTTCTTCTCTTCCCCTTCTTATCAAATTCTGACACCAATTCTTCATTAAAAATCCATCTACCATCTCACCAACTCACATTTATCACTCCAAATCATCTCCTTGTTGGTTTTTATGGCAAGTCCTTGTCTTTGAAGGCATGTGCAACAAGTTTAGACTCCCCTAAGACCAATTTGAGGTATTAAGCTCACCCAAATCATTTTATTGCTAAACTTGTAGTTTTAATTAGCTAAAAGTTGTGTTTTTGTGAGTTTTAGTGCTAATTAGGCGGTTTAAATGAAGATTAGGGTAAGTTATAGTTTTTAGGGTTTGATTAACTTAATTAGGTGCTATTAATATTGTTTAAACCAAGTCATTTCTTCAGTTTACACTAAAATACCATTTTGTACCAAATTAGTGTTTTTTAAAACGTTTTTAAGCAAGATTATAGGATACGGTGAATCTGCTATATCTGCGATTATTTTCTTGAGTTGCAAACATATACAGATTGATGTGCAGACGTTTTAGAGTATTGTGTAGGATTACGAGCCCGTTTCCCTCCCGAATTTCCGGCGACACCCCCTCCTTTTCCGAGCTCGTCGGCCTCCTGAAGGAATTGGGGGTTGGTGCTGTGCAGGGGGGTGTCTGTGTATTTTTGTCTGTATTTGGTATTGTTTATTTTCTTGTTTTGGTTCCAGGTAAAAATCTGGGACCAATTACCTTAATTGGTGTTTTGTGACTTTCGCGACACGCACATTTTGAGTTTGGGTCTGGTGTGTTCTGTGCATCGCAACACATCGGGGTAGTTCTGGGTTTAGCACACACATGTTTTAGTGTATTGATTTGCACATGCGTTTAGCTTGCGACGCTAGTTTCTCGTGTGATCTTGTTATCGCGTTTTTGCAGGGTTTTAGCGTTATGAATGTTGTTTTCTATAAATTCTAGGTTCACAGGCGGGGACTTCGGACGCCGCGATGAAGGGGGAACAGGTGGTCGGATACACTTAGCACGAGATCACCGGTGAGTAGATTTAACATCTACGGGGAAATCGCCCGTATGGCGTTATGTGTCAAGGCTTGTTACGATGTAGTAGTTACATATTATTCCTATATATATATATAGGTTGTGCATACGTATTCATTGTAGCATATCCACTTGTACATCCATATTGGCGCACTTGCATAATATACACTCATACTTGCGTATGTATATCTTGTGCATTCATACATACACATTTCACATACATAGATGATGCTGGGTTTGATTTCTAGAGAAATGGGGACCGCATGAAATATTTTCAAAACTGGATCCATTTAAAGGAGCAGTGTTCCCTTTTTACTTGTAGTACGATGTTATGTGGCATACGACACATTGCATGGATTCACACATTGAGTTTTGGATTTCATGTGATTTCTGGATTTGAGAACCGTAGTATTATTTTAAAAAAGTATGCACTGTTTTGAAAACCCGGTTTCTCTTGATATGATATTTCAGTGTGTCCACCATGCGTTTTCTCGGTTCTGAGATGTGTGACATGTGAAACCGATTCGAGGAGCTGGATGAGGCCGATTGCGGGTACATGGTGGACCCGGTATGTTACCCCGGGGCAAGAAAGGGATGCTGTGTATACAGACGGTGAGCCTGGCAGAGGGACTACTACATACCGGTGATTGGTTGGACCTGGCGGTTATCCGGAGGATACCGACCAGAGTCTAGAGATGGATATGGGCCGACCTGTACTGCCGAAGCCGTGGGCCGATCCGGATTGACGGAGCCCGATATATAAGGATTTGCGTGTCGATGCTGGACACGAGTATTTCATGATATTTTCGGGTGCCGATATTGGGCACCCCGCTTCTATGAGATTTATAGGATTGAGGGCCGGATAGAGTGACGGCGCCTGAGTTATCGGGATTTTGGGGTGTTTTTGGTAGACATCGGGGTTTTCCACGATGATGATTCGTGTAGATGATTTTTATCCCATGCTCAGCATTCATTGTTATGCATTGCATCATGTAGTCGTAGTACCTGATAGAGTACCTTGCATGATTATTGCGTACCCAGTTCATCATATAGATGTTATCAGTTTGCACATGTTAGAGTATCGCAGTACGCGCATACCTGCGATTACCTTTATATGTTATTTTCTATTCACGAGTTGGCAACTCATCCCCGTTGTGCCACAGTGTTTGCAGGTTGACCCTCAGAGTAGTCGCGGTAGGGCTACCTCTTTGTATCTTTTTGTTACGGATACCACTGCAGTTGGTGTGTGAGCCGTTTTGCTGATAGGTGGGTTTGCGGTATCCATTTATTTTTTTCCATTTTGTACACTCTATTGTATCTAGTACTCTCCATCTACATTTCATGTATTGACTTAGAGACCAGTTGTGAGGACGATATTGTATATTATTTTGTATTCTGGATGTCGAGCTCATGTGAGCCAACTTTATTGTGCAGTTTTATCTTTTATGCTGTTTTTCACCTATATTGTCATTTCTTCGCTACGGCGTCGTATACTATTCTTGTGGTGGTTGTTTCGGCCGTTGGGCATGATTGCTCCCGTTTGGGGTTGCTTTATTTTTATTGTATGTCATTTTACTTATATCATGTCTTGTACTCGTTTCGGGGCTAGTTTTTACAAAGGAGGTGCTGCCGAAAGTTTTAAGAAAATAACTTAAACTTAAAGGATTTTTACTCGAGTTTTCTAAATGTTTTAAACCAATGTTTTCAACACTCACTACCTTTAATGGTTTTGATTTTTGGATTTCGGCTTACTTGATCGCGTTACGCCTGTAGACGCTACGTGGTTAAGTGCCGGTCACGGGCCGAACTTTGGGTCGTGACAGATTCTGTCCCGTTACCCCCCGGGACCACGGATTAAGTAATACCCTTTTAAGTTACATTCGGTTACACCTTTAATTTCCCCACACCCCCAAGGATATGTGTTCAAGTCAGGTATTGATAAACTGGAGCTAATTCCAACACAGGATCAAGCATGTACATGTTTTTGTATGCAGACAACAGGATGCGTCCGTCAGGACAACATGTCAGGATTGTCGGCATTAGAAACAGGATCAGGTAACAAGTCAAGTAGTGGTGTATCAGGTCATGACAAGTAGTGCACATGTATCAAATGGATGTCCAACAGTAAAATGTAGCGAGTATCGAATCACGGTAAAAGCACGGATGCACGAATAGTAATTGGTGATAACATAATATTAGTCCATGAGTCGTATAATGCATACTAGCAAGTATAGTACATGAATCTAGCAGTAATATGAAGCAATCAGGTTCAGGCAGGCAATTAAATATGTAATATTTTTATTCATATGGATGCAAAATATATATCATAGTATGTAGCAAGATAAACTTGTATACGACTAGATATGTAATAAACTGTACGGATGCGAACGGGTATTGTAAAATTATAAAACTGTAACATATGATGCACGATTCAATAACCATGTAATATTTTTATTTATATGGATGAAAATATAATAGCATAGCATGTAGCAAGATAAACTTGCCTGATCGGATCCCACGACGGGATGCGTACGCTGCGTCCAACGTCGGTAAATGCCGTGATGCACACGCGGGCGTACAGAACAGAACAGAACCAGTCAATGCAAGAACTCAACCACGCTGGATGTGGACGTCTACTGGGTTGCTAGGATCGTCGGCGATGGGCACGGCTCCGGCGATGAGCGGAAAACGGAATACAAGAAGAGAAAGAGAAGAGAGAAGTAGGAGAAGAAGAAGAGGGCTGTGCGTTTGTAGAGTGCACTATAGTTGTCTCAGGGTTCTTGGACAGAGGTGAGAGGGTGACGAAGAGAGGCGTGGGTTTTTCTGGCGAGGATTCATGGCAAGGGCAGTGGGGGTTTCTTGATCGTCGGGGATTGGGTGTGTGGGGGTTTTGGTGCTTTGGTGAGGGCTCTGGTGTTGGAAAGTAGGAGAGAATGTGGTGGTCAGGACGAGGGGCCGACGGGGAGGCGAGCTCCGGTAAGGATCCAGTCGGCGTTGTGTTCTTGAGTTTGGGTTCGGGTTATTGAGGTGTTTGTAGCGGGGAGGAGAGAGGGAGGTGAGGTGAGGTGAGAGGATAAGGTAGAGGGCGAGGGTGGTCGATGGGGAGATGGGCGGTGGTGAAGGCGGAGGCTGGGCGATGGTGACGGGCGTGAGTTGCGGGCGTCGGGTGATGGCGGCGGCGGTTGTGGTATTGGGAGGAGGAGGTGGTGAGGAAGAAGAAGGTGACAATGGGGATCCGACGAGGTCGAGGGTCGGGGACGAGTGAGGGTGTATGCATGGGTTTGGGTTTCATCGCGGTGGTAACGTGAGGAAGATGAGGAAGAACGTGGGGAAAATGTATATATGTTTTTTTTAAATATATAAAGAATATATGGAGGGAGAGAGAGTGGAGAGACGTGGGAAAAGGGTTAGGTTAGGAAATTTTTTAAAAAGAAATAATATTATATAGTAACAGAGAGAGAGAGACGTGGTGTTTGTTATGGGGAAAGAAAGAAAAATAAAGAAAGATATTTATAGAGATAGAGAGAGATATATATCTATGATTAGTTAAAATATTTTTTAGTTTTTAAAATATTTATAAATCATATATATATTTATATTTAACAGTTATAAAGATATTAAAATATAATATTGGTTAAATTAGAGATTTTGGTTAATACAAAAAATAGGCCAAAACACGTCCGGGTCGGGTCTAAAATTATAGTTTGAAAATACGAATAATATACGTATCAACCAAAATCAAAATACGATATCCGGGTCATGAAAATGCATACCCCTACGAACGGATGCACGTAGCTATCCAAACGGGTCCGTTTCACTAAACGGGACGAGAACATGATGTACGGATGCCACCACAGGGTTAGGGATATGATGCAGGCCATGCTAGATATTTTTAAAATATTTTATTTGACTTTATTTGTTTTATTAAAAAATGCAGATGCCCAATATAATGAAAGTATTCAGGATATACAACATGAAAATGCACGGATCCTCATAACTAGCCGGGATCGATCCAAAACAGGAATCAAGATGGGTTTTCAGCATGCGGGTCGGGTCGGATGCAAACATGGATACCAAATACATTATTCGTACCCATAACAGCAAGAGATAACAACACGATAAATAAATAATCAAATCGAGCATGGTATTGCTGAACCAGGGTGTTACATTATTCCCAACTACAAAAAAAATTTCGTCCTCGAAATTTCCGGAACAAGAAAAGATAAACAAACATGAATCTACGAGAAGAGGTGTGGAAACTTCTGTCGAATCTCGTCTTCTCATTCCCAAGTCGATTCTCCGTGTGAGCGATTTCCCTATGAAACAAGTACGAGAGGGATAACCTTGTTCTTGAGGACCTTTTCTCTTCGATCAACAATCGTCATCGGTCGTTCTTCATAAGTCAAATCCTCCCTTACAGTCAGCTCCGAATGATCTAGCACGTGTGTTTCATCTCGAACATACTTACGGAGTTTAGATACATGAAACACGTCTTGAACACTCGCAAAAAATGGTGGTAAAGCCAATCGATAAGCCACTTCTCCAACACGTTCAATAATATCGAAAGGCCCCACGAATCGAGGACTAAGCTTGCCTCGACTCCTAAAACGAATCACTCCTCTAGTCGGTGATATCTTCAAAAATTCAAGATCACCAACATCGAACTCTAGAAGTCTTCTCGATGTATCGCCCTAACTCTTCTGCCGATCCTGTGCTGCCTTCATGTAATTCCGGATAGTATTAACCTTCTCTACTGTTGCATGATCAAATCTGGTCCCAACAATCTTCGTTCTCCAATATCGTCCCAACAGACGGGTGAGCGACACTTGCGGCCATACAACATTTCGAATGGAGCCATCTGAATAGTCGCCTAAAAGCTGTTATTGTACAAAAACTTCACTAAGTGTAGATGATCCTCCCATGAACCCTTGAAATCTAATATGCAAGCTCTCAACATATCGTCAAGAGTTTGGATCGTTCTCTCTGACTGGCCATCGTTCTGAGGACGATAAGCAGTGCTAAACTTCAATTGCGTCCCCAAACTTTCCTATAGACTTCTCCAGAAGTGCGATAAGAATCGGGTATCACGATCGGAAATGATGCTTACAGGTACTCCAAGCAATCTCACAATCTCCTGCATGTACCGTTCTGCTAATGCTTCCGTCAACTGACCAACTCAAAACGGTATGAAATGAGCTGCCTTGGCCAATCGATCAACAATCACCCACACTGCATTGTTGCCCCTTGGACTCCGCGGTAAAGCTTTCACGAAATCCATGGTTTTATGTTCCTACTTCCACTGAGGAATCGGAAGTGGTTGCAATAAACTAGCTATTCTTTGATGTTCAGCCTTAACTTGCTGACACACCAAGCACTTCGCTACAAAGCGAGCAATCTCCCTTTTCATGCCTTCCCACCAGAAATACTGTCGTAGTTCACGGTACATCTTCGTACCTCCTGGATGTACGGAATATATGGAACTGTGCGCCTCCTTTATAACTTCTTCGCGAATGTCTCCTTTCGGCACACACAAACAACTACCATAACGCAACGAACCATCTTCATAAATCAACAAGTCCATTCGAAGTCCCGCTTCAACCTATTCTCGAAACTTCTGAAATCTTGGATCCTGTGACTGCACTGCTTTAATATTATCGATCAACGACGACTATACTTGCATTTGCATCACTGTCCTGAAGAATGCGGTAACAAGATCTCCAACTCGAAACTCCGAAAATCATCGATAAGATCCTTCTGTGCTGTCAACATCCGAATTGCTGGCAACCGACTAAACGCATCCGGCACTACATTAACTCTCCCCGGATGGTACTTGAGATCAAGATCATAGTAAGCCATCAGCTCTAACCATCTACGCTGCCTCATATTGAGCTCCTTCTGCGTGAACATGTACTTTAGGCTTTTGTGATCAGTGAATACTTCGAACCTTTCGCCCAATAAGTAGTGTCTCCAAATCTTCAAAGCGAAAATCACTGCCGCAAGCTCCAAATCATGAGTTGGGTAATTCTTCTCATGGGTCTTCAATTGTTTCGATATGTAGGCTATAACCTTCCCTTGCTGCATCAAAACACATCCCAAACCTTTCCCAGATGCGTCACTGTAAAATACCAATCCTCTGGAACCGTCTGGTACGGTCAAAATAGGAGCGGTTATCAACCTTTGCTTCAACTCTTCAAAAGCTGACGCACAACTATCTGTCCATACTAACGGTACCTCCTTCCGCATAAGCTTAGTCAAAGGCTCAGCCAATCGAGCAAAATTCTCCACGAATCTTCTATAATATTCTACAAGTCCAAGAAAACTTTGAATCTTCGCTACATTCTTCAGAATCGGCCAATCTTGAACTGCTGCAATTTTTTCAGGATCAACAGCGATTCCATCACCGGATACAATATGCCCCAAAAACTTTACTTCTTCAAGCCAAAACTCGCACTTACTCATCTTCGCATATAATCTTTCTTGCCTCAACGTTTGCAGTGCGATCTTCAAGTGTTCTGCATGCTCTTCTAGGCTCCTCGAGTATAATATTATCGATAAACACTACTGTAAACTGGTCCAAAAACGGTGAAAGGATTTGGTTCATCAAGTCCATAAATATCGCCGGTGCGTTCGTGACTCCGAATGGCATCCCTAAGTACTCGAAATGCCTATATCGAGTTCGGAACGTTGTCTTGCAGATATCTTCTGATTTAACTTGAACTTGATGATATCCGGATCGCAAATCTAGCTTCGAGAATACCCTCGTGCCACTGAGTTGCTCGAATAATTCGCCAATGCGAGAGATCGGGTACTTGTTCTTAATAGTCACCCGGTTTAATTCTCGATAGTCGATGTGCATCCTCCTTGTGCCATCTTTCTTCTTAACTAGAAGAACTGGAGCTCCTCAGGATGAATCGCTGCTGCGAATCCAACTCTTCTCTAGCAATTCGGTAACCTGCTTCTTCACTTCTTCTAACTCCACTGGTGCCATCGGATAATACTCCTTTGAGATTGGCGATGCACCAGGAAAAAGATCGATCGCGAACTCCATATCTCATTTTGGCGGTAAACCCGAGATGTCTTCGAACACGTCCATAAACTCTCGAACTACTGCTGGCGCTTCCTCTTTATCAACTTCCATCGATGAAAGAACAGTGCTTGTCGGCCTAGCCTTAAACTCGACTGGCCCGACAGAACTGCTACCTCCAGTAAAAACAAACTCCGGATGTCCGGGAATCTGGAAAATCACTTTCTTTGCCCTACAATCGATGTGAGCATGGAAAGTGCCGAGAAAATCCATTCCCAAGACAACATCATAACTGCCAGTATCGATCACCAAGAAATCCGTGAATAACTCTCATACACAGATAACAATTGAACAATCTTTGCATTCACTACAAGATATAATTTTCCCATTCCCGGTGTGTATGACCCAACAACAAGATACGGCCGTGTAAGCAATCAAGTGTGCAGCAATAAACTTGGATGACATACAATAATGGGATGCACCAGAATAGAATAATGCTAATGCAGGAAAAACATGAATAAGTAGTATACCCGAAATGACTTCACCTGAAGCCAAACACTGAAGAAGATAAGCATGGTAAACAGGATTCAAAGTTGCAATAAAACATAAACTGGTAAGCAATGAAACCGAGAGAAGTAAGGTAATATCATGACCATAAATCAAGGAAATGAATCATGACTAGAACTCCAAGTTACTTAAATAGAGTACAGCCATGTAACCATGCTGCAGTTCATAGTTACAATCACATAACTCCGTTCAAGTCGCCCAAATCCTAGTATCAGAATCAAAAGAGTAGGACGGGAGAAACAATAGGGAATCAAAAGGATTTCAAGTCGAGATGCAAGGTCATTTGCGTATTGTCAAGACAAGGGTCAAAAGAAAGATAAGATTCAAGGATTACGACAACAATGTGGCAGGACATGCTCCTTGTTTCCCCCAATAAGAGCAAAACTCTATTCAAATTTCAAATTTTGAAATGAAGCAGCGTTTCATAACAGCACCAGCGCTGAGAGTCAAAGACTCTGAGGCAGTGCTCACGTGCAAAGCACATGAGCGCTAGCGCTAAGAGCGCTGCAGCGCACCACATGCAAAGCACGTAAGCGCTAGCGCTAAGTGCGCTGCACTCTAAGCAGCGCATCACGAGAGCGCTAGCACTGGAACTAAATATTCCCAACCGTTGGATCAAAGATCCAACAAACATGATTAAAAATCATCAGTTGACCAGAATAAAATTCTTTTAAGGAAACATTCCTCATAATCTTTCCAAACAAAAAAGATTTTGCTCTGTAAATCAGAGCACCGTTGGATCAATGATCCAATGGTGATTAAAAATCACTAAAATACAGAATAAATTCTGTGTGGGGAAGGATTTCTCAATCTTGTTAAAAAGAAGAAGATTGCCTTCTGTAAATCAGAAGCCCTAGGATCAAAGATCCAACTGTGGGGAAATCCCCAAATCAATTAGAGAAAAAATCTCTTTAACCGATTCAACAAATCAGCTTGCCCTATATAAAGGCCCCAAGACTTCAAGTCTCATATAGATGACCCCCCCATAAACTTTGAGAAATTTCAAAGACAAAGAGCGAGCTCTCAGAAGAAGAAGATTTTCTTCAAGGTAAAAAGAGAACAGAGAGATGAAATCATCTCATATAAAAGAAGAATTTACTTCTTTTTCTAAGATCATAGATCTATAAGACCAAGGTCTTTCACAATAGAGATCAAAGTATCTCATCATAAAAAAATAAGGGGAAGAACTTAATCTTCTTCAGATCATAGATGTATAAGACAAATTGTCTTTCAGAGATTATAATATCTCATTATAAAAGGGGGGGGGAGAATAATTCAATTCTCTTAGGATCATAGATCCATAAAGATAAAGCCTTTTCACCAAAACATAAGAGATTGAAAATATCTCCTATAAAGTAAGAACTTTGTTCTTAAATACATGAGACAATGTCTCTCATAAGGGAGAACTTAATTCTCAGAGCGTAAAGCCGCCTAAAAAGAGCTTTAGCGCTCTAATTAAATCTAGCGCTCAGCGCTCCAGATCTGGCGCACAGCGCTGCAGAGCCTTAGCGCTCCAAATTTACAGAAGCGCTTCAGCGCTCCAAAACTAATGCATAGCGTTGCAGAGCCATAGCGCTCCAATCAAAAGAAGCGCTTCAGAGCTCCAAAATTAACGCATAGCGTTGCAGAGCCTTAGCATTTCAAACTTCACCAGAAGCGCAATGCGCTCATTATCTGGCGCTCAGCGCCAAGCGCGCCACGTGCTCCTCACGTGTGTGCTACTTCACTAGAAGCGTAATGCGCTCATTGTTTGGCACTCAGCGCTAAGCGCGCCACGTGCTACTCACGTGTGCGCTACTTCACCAGAAGCGCAATGCGCTCATTGACTGGCGCTCAGCGCCAAGCGCGCCACATGCTTCTCACGTGTGCGCTATTTCACCAGAAGTGCAATGCGCTCATTGTCTGGCGCACAGCGCCAAGCGCGCCACGCGCTCCTCACGTGTGTGCTAAGAGAACATAAATTGTTCTATAAATAAAGGCCCCAGAGCTATAATAAGTGCTCAGCACCCAATAAAAGACAAAAAGGCTGTCATAATCCAAACCAATGCTCAGCATTGCTAAATGTTCAAAATTTTAATTGAGTGGGCCGAGCCCAAAGTGGCCACAGAACCCTATTTCAGATTAATTGAGCCCATATGGTCATAAATTTTTGATCTTAGTTCCAAATTGTACTATAGATCTCCCAACCAATATTGGTTCAAGGGTACATCTTTTCATTCCTCTGATATTTGTCGTTGTAATCCTTCAACGTCTTCAGAGAGGTGACGGGTCTCAACAACCAGACATTTCATGGACTGTGGGGTCCTTAAACTCATAGACTATGATATCCTTAAACTTTACAGATTATGATGTATCTAAACTACCATGGACTGTGGGGTCCTTAAACTCAAGGACTATGATGTTCTTAAACTTTACAGACTATGACGTCTTTAAACCGGACCACAAAGTCCCTAAAGTAAAACAATAGAGTCTAAATGCTCTTTTGTTGATCTAAATGATCCTGTTAAGTTGATCTTAGTCTAAAAATTAGACTAACGTATTCTTAACAAACGTTTAAGTTGATTTTAGTCTCAAATGAGACTAACATATTCTTAAACCCAACCCATAACCCAAATCTAAGAAAATACGAATTTGGACTAATCCACGCCCTACGGGCAACAACATAAATTAGTCTCCGTATATAATCCATGGGCAACCAAAAATAAAACAAACACACACGACATGAAGTGACCATCTGGAGAAGGAGAAAGTGGTTACCGCGATGCGGTAGCGTAATTAACTGCAGGGGCTTGCGTCTGCAGGGAAGAGCGTCCCCATAATCAAAAACCCCTCAAATGAGGGGGAATCTGATGAAGTCTGCTACATCGGCCGCATCCGTCTAAACCTCCGATACACGGTGCCATAAATTAACTTGGCATCCGTCTACACCCTGCCGGGATTATGATGCGAGACTCGAATGGAGTTGGAGTCGGTGCGACCACTGCAAAACAAATCATAGTCAGATATTGGCTTAAGAGACAAAGAAGATGCAAGAGCAATGGAGGCTACTATACCGGTTACGGCAGGTGGTAGAGCTGGGAGTACTGGTGGTGCGACAATACTCTTATCCCTTCCTTCAATTTGTAGCGCTGTAATCAATTTAAAGTTAACAACGGCAGGGTCACCCATTAAAGAAAAGAAAAGACGTCGGTTAGAGAAGATACTCACCGGCACCGGCAGGCAGACTAACTTCCGATTGGAAGGAGAAGTGCGGGTTCAACACTTGATATAGATGATCGAAGAGAACTCCTGCAAGGTTACGATGATACATAGTCAGTACACGAAAGATGCTGTCCCTGATTTAAATTAATCGCAAACCCATACCTTCCAGCATTTGAGAGGATATAAGAGGAGACGAAGGGGCAACGACCGTCAAAACAACAGCTGGTGGTGCTTCTTCAAGTGTCGCAACTGTAAGTGCACGGCGGCGCCCCGGCCGTCAATCCGACGGCCAAATGCGGAAACGGTGATAAACTTTAATTTTTGCGGACTTAGCAAACCGGCACCACCGCGCACTAAACATCCGGATCGTAACCATTAACAAGTCTAAGCTAACTAGAAGATGGGTTAGAGATATACCGAGTGATCCGAGTCCTCCGGTCTTCTCGTCATCGTCCCGATCTCTTGCGGAAACTCCGGTCGTCGCCTCCTCGCCGGAAGGGCACCACATCGCCTGCATCTTTTACGGGCTCCCACCTCAATACCGAGGCAACTCGGGCATGAAGCTGGCAAGTCGACATGCCCAAGAAGTGCTGTAGAATGTAATGTAGAGTATGTCACTTTGGGGTTGGTTGCCATAGACGGAGGAATGGTCTAAAGAAAATTGGTGCTTTCAATTTTCTAGCAAATGGAATGAGATGAAGAATGCTATACACAAAAATGAATCTCTCTCATTTTTCTCATCTCCTCTCTCAAATGTGGCCGGCCAATACTTGTGGGAAATGGTGGAGAGAATCAAACATTATCAAAGAGGGAGGTGAGTGTAGTAGAAAGCAAGTGGTGACCACATCCAAAAACATCAACCATACTTCACTTCTATTCACACCTTAACCTCATTAATGCAAAAGTATGGATGAAGGATTCTAATCCTATCATAATGAAGACAAGTGCAAGAAACCCCCTCCTCAAATGTTATTCGCACAATTGCAAATAACCCCCTCCATCGGAAAAGTCCGGCCGGGAAAGAACAAAGGAAAACCGGCCGGAACGGAATGCAAACTGGCAACTCCAGAAAACTGGTCCCGTAATAAATTACAGGAAAACCCCGATACTGTGCATACACACCCGCATCTGTATTCCGTCCGGATACAAATGCAAAGAGACAAAATCTACACTGTACTAAACTAGGATCCGGCTTAAACCAAAGCCGGCTAGTAATATCCGTTCGATCCTGATCCGTGCAATGCCGCACGTATCTGATCGAACCCCGCCATATATCCATACGGCTACTAGTACAAACCGTCCGATCCTGATCCGTGCAATACCGCACGTATCTGATCGGACCCTGCCATATCTCCATACGGCCTCTACAGCGTTTCGCCCGAAAGCTGAGTAACTGAAAGTGTGGTGGACTCTAAAGACTCGTCAATACTATGGCTGTGGATTTAACCACTAGCACGTCAGAGGTATAAGCCAATACGTAACGGGCCACCAGCTATTGACCAAAAGGGACGTCGATGAGCGAACTCATCCTGACACCCTACTGAGCCTGTCAGTGACAATATCCGTACATTCCGGTCCGTTCGTCTATGAGCATCGCATGTCGGGCCTAGGGGGTGGGTAAAAGTCAGACCCCCAAAAGCGGTACAAGTCGTGTCGGAGTGTAGCCCAGAACACCCTGAGATACTACTGGAATACCTACCAGTAAATCTCCTGCCTTGGCCAAGGACTTTGTGTAATGGCTCTCCTAGACACAGCGCGACCTCACCCCCAATACCGGGAGAGACGAACCCCTGAAGATCCGCTCACTGCCTCCATGTGGCTCGGGACTGTACCCAACTAAAACCTGTTTGCACGACTCCTTTGAGCCGTGGTAGGGTAGTAATCAAAGCACAGTGGGAACTCACACGAGACAAATGACGATCCCCAGGTCGATGAACTAACCTGTACACATGTCACCTGGGAACTGCTATCTGACGTCAGGTATAAGACCAACTAGCATGTTCCCGGCGAGTCCTGTCCGGTGTACTCATAACCCAATGAGCACCTGTATACATCTTAGGTGAACCAACTGACACCAGTGGCCTGTGAGACCGGCCACCGCCCCTCGTCGGGGTCTCGACTGTATACACTAGTCTACTCTGGAGTATCGATGCCCTGTCTCGAAACTCCCACGACTAGGGACCTTTTAAGGATGTGCTTATAGACTCCAGCTCTCACTTATATGATCGCCCTCATACTGCTGGCCGTCAAGCAAGAATCCTATGGGCTCTATCAACGTGTAATAGTGACATGTAAGGTCACCTGAAGTAGTACACGATGATAAAGATAAACCAGATAGCATACTATCATCTCGAGTAAGACTGTCCTACCGGGATAGGTCCTCCCTCAATCATTGCAATCACGTGCCTGTGATCCAATAATTGACTCTGAGGGCACTATCTCCAACAGCAACCTCAGCGCTCACCACACCTACATTTGAAAGGAACAAAATGTCATCAGAAAGGATTGCAAAACGAAAAGAATGCAGTGACCCAAGACCTACCAGATAGGTCATTTGCCAAAACGGTGACGGAAGCATCGCCAAGCATCACGACTTCTTCGATTTCATCCGGGGGGATGGTTTCGCCTCCTGTGGCTTCATCCCCTGATTCCACAAGGGTCGTCGTGACACTCGCAATACCAGGCGATGGCAGGGAACCACAGGTGGAAAGAGCGGCAATTGGAGCAGTCCCAGACTCCTGAGAAAGAGTAGCCGCTTCAGGCTCGGTAGTTGCCGTCATCCCGCCTGCCACCTCCTCACCCGGACTCGGTCCTGTAGGGTATGATATATGAGAATCTGAAGATTAACTCTAATAAAAGGACCCAATATTATGTTACCTTGGGTCGGCTTTTCAAATGCTTCCCGAGCCGCGCGTGCCGCCTGTCTATGAGTGGTAGACAGGGTGACCGGAGCACCCTCTGAAGAAGCAGGGACAGGGGAAGCAGTACTCGAGCCTGCACCTACAGCCAAGGCGGCGTTACTCTTTCTTGCTGTACGCCTCCTGCGCTTCCTTTCTGCCTGAGCCATGAGAACCGATCTTCTTAAGACCCCCAACAAGGAGACGTTATCGTCCGAGCCAGGAGCTACCTCTGGAGCCGTTATGGCGTCCGTCATCGGTTGCTTAAGTAAAGCCTCTTTTGGCGATGCTAGGGAAGTTGGGACTTCGGTAGCCGTCCTTGGGAGCGTCGCCGCGTCACCACTCGCGATTGGCGCTGCACTTGGGATAACCTGAGTCAAGATAGTCTCTGCAATAAGATGGAAAAGAAGAGTTAGTTTACCCATAAAAACGGGAATGAAGGCACAGTGAGCCAAAATGTACCAATGCCCAAGGAAGCACGAAGCCTTTCCTCCTGTATAAAAGTCTTGAGAGAAGCCGCGAAAGCTTCTTCAGTGGAGATTCCTGTTGAAGAAGAAGTATCAGTCAAGGCATGATAATAAAAATGTAACAGTGGAAAGATATGACTAAAGTCTACCTGACTGTGCAAGGGTGACCAGTCTTGCTTTGTGGCTAGCTAATCGCTTGGAAGCTGCAATAGCAGCCTCTAGATCAGTATCATCCGGCGCCATGAATAAGCCTTTATTGGTCCCGTATTCACTTATGCCCTCACTGTAAGGAGCATGAGGCTCCTGCCGAATGCAACGTCTGCAGAGAGTATTGACTTCTTTCTCTTCTGCGAGAGAGTGCCGGTAGCCGCTAGCACAAGTTTACGCTTGGTGGGCACCTTTGGGCGACGAGTCCTAATTTCTGTACCCACACCCGAATTGGGAGACGTGGCAGCTACCTCTTTTTCAGGCACACTGGGTAGGGGCAGCTCACCTATAGCATGTGGAACCACAGCCGCATCAGCTTCTCTCAAGGGAGGACGGAAAATGGTCCGTCGCTTCAGAGGAACATTTGGATTACCAGCCGGGGCTGTACCCTTGCGATCAAGCAAAAGTCGCTTCTCCTCCTTGATAACAGCACCCATCGCGTGTTGATACCACGCCACGTATACATTCAGGGCTTTCGGAACACAACTCGGCTCACTGATGAAGAAATTGGACCCTGTGTTTAGGCGCATGAAGTGGTGCAAAGCGCTCCGGATGCCCTCTTCAATATTAACCGGTTCTGCCAAGAATGCCTCGAGCGGGACGCCCTGATTATAACTTGATTGCTAGGCAAAGTGGTGGGGGTTATATCTCATGAACAAAGCTGAGTCGTTCTGCCTGAACACCAAGTATCCCTGCCTGATCGAGTACAAATGGAGAATCTCTCGAGCTTTCAAGGTAGAAGCTCCGTCCTTAAAGGTGTCCCGCAGCGGTTGCACCGTCTTAGCGGATTCCTTACCGATGATCATGACCTTATCAGCAAAGGTCATGCCATCCCCGACTGTACGTGGGCGAAGAATCACACCCCGAGCATCTCGCTGACTTGGTTCCATAGTAGAAGCATCGACCAGCCGCATGATCCGTGGAAAATTGTAAGTTTCTTAGAAATGGGGACGCTTGTGCATTCCAAAAGCACCAAGCACATGCAGCTCGAGCCATGAAGTAAAATAATACATTGGGAAGTTCAAAGGCTGCACCCTCGGTTGAGTAGTGTCGGCTGCCAAGCTAAGGCCGTGATACAAATGAGCCAGCCGCAATCCCAACAGCAACCTGTCTCCCTTCAACCATCCGATGAGCTGGGGAGAAGACAGACGACCTCATGTAACGAGGGTGCATGGGAAGCATGAACCAGCTCAACCACAAACTGAGGAACCCTAGAAAGAACGCTTCTTCATCGATGTCCTGAGCGGCGATTTTTGAAAAGGGGACGACTGCGACGTAGGGAAGGAAGAAACTCTTTTGATTGGCTTCTGCAATCGACCGGCTATCTAAGCCGAATCCAAAAGGATCATCAAGTTTGGCAAACCTTTCGCTTTCTTGCGATAAAGCTTCTGGGCGAAGAAAACGGGCGATGAAGTCCGCAAAGCTAACCCCATGGCTTCCAGATTCAAGAAATAGGCCCTCGTAAATGTTCAGCACCTTGATCAGGCTGGGGAATCGGTGCTGAACATCATTCTCTAGGGTTAGACCTGCCATCACCAGTCGGGTAGCGAAAATATACTCGTTAGGGGGCAAGATCTCTTCATAATGCTTTCATCTGACAAGTAAGCCGGAGATATCCGCAAACACCTCCAAAAAGATGGAAACTTCCCGATCTAGCATAAGGAAGGTGTGAGTTGGAATGTTCCATTGTTCCAAAAAGGCTTTAAGCCACCATGCTGAAGGTGTGGAATACTGGAACAGAGAAGCACAGATCGCGGGGTACAACCCGAGCCTCAGCAGCTCTGATTTCTTTGCCGATATGATATATCGGGCCTACTGTAGATATCCAGCTGAGTGACGGGGAGTTAAGCCTATGTTGTATGGCTGTCCCTAAGGGCGCGACTCGCCCTGGCATATATGCCGTCCTAGAATGTCGAAAGCCATCGGAGGCTGTACAGGAATCGCAGCTATAGAAGGCTGAAGGAGACCCTTCGAGGTCCAATTAACCACCTCTACGGTATAGTTCACTGGGGGTGCATCTGCATAAGGGATCGCCGAGATAGGCTCCAAAGGTGTCGCGCAAGAAAAGCTCCGTCGGCCCCTAATAATCTGGTTGTACCATATTCCCCATAAATGAAGATTCTTCTGTTATGGGTCATGATCTTTTCAATGCGAAGACTTCCCTATCCACTGGCGCTGTAGGGAATCCGCCTTCTGAACAGACAAAGGGAAACGAAGTTTTGAAAGACATAGTACTTGCGCAGAAAATAACAAAGTTAGTCGTCAATGCTACAAGTCAAGTTCAGTACTTGGTACTTTAAATCCGTATCACACTGCAATGCAGTAAAAAGGGGGCCAAACGGGACCCACACAATCTAGATGATAATTCATCATTAATAAAACAGTCTCATCATTTGATGAGACTGTCATTAAACGAGGAAATCCTTAAAAGATTCTCATTTAATGAGGATCCCTCGGGCCAAGGAGTAAATCTCCCATTGAGAGCAGCGCTCTACAACAGAGTGACATCTGTCAACTCTGATGATGAAAGAAATAAAATTCCTCAAAAATCTTGAAGAGCCATGCTCTGTAAAATGATGGAATAATCCATCAGAAAATTTAAAGCAAAGCTTTTTAAAGAATCAAAAAAAATTTCCGAGATCTTCAAGATCTATGAACAAACTCTAAGATTTTTCATGAGAGATTAACAAATCTATATGATTTGAAAAGAGCAAAGCTCTGTTAATGGGTTAAGAAACCCTAAGAAAGATCTCTTTAGATCTATGAAGAGCAAAGCTCTATTAAGAAACCCAAAAAATATATATGATTTGAAAAGAGCAAAGCTCTGTTAATGGGTGAAACCCTAAAAAGATTTAATCTTTACCTAAATTTTTGATAGAGTTTTGTCCCTAAGAAAATTCTTAAGACGAAGAGTTATACTCTGAAGGAGAAATAATTCTCAGAAAAAAGTAAGAAGATGAACATAGATCATCTCAAAGGGCCAAGGGTCTAATTTATAGGCACTGAGAGCCGTTTCAACTTCTAAGTTGATCTAAGGACGCAGATGCTGCCATCGCTGCACTCACGTGTGAGCCACGTGAGCGCAACGGTGGTGGGGCATTTGTTTCCCCCAATCAGAGTAAAGCTCTGTTCAAATTTCAAATTTTGAAATGAAGCAGCGCTTCATAACAGCGCTAGCGCTGAGAGTCAAAGACTCTGAGGCAGCGCTCACGTACAAAGCACATGAGCGCTTGCGCTAAGAGCGCTGCAGCGCACCATGTACAAAGCATGTAAGCGCTGGCACTAAGTGCGCTGCACTCTAAGCAGCGCATCACGAGAGCGCTAACGCTGGAACTAAATATTCCCAACCCTTGAATCAAAGATTCAACGAACATGATTAAAAATCATCAGTTGACCAGAATAAAATTCCCTTAAGAAAACATTCCTCATAATCTTTCCAAAAAAAAGATTTTACTCTGCAAATCAGAGCACCGTTGGATCAATGATCCAATGGTGATTAAAAATCACTAAAATACAGAATAAATTCTGTGTGGGGAAAGATTTCCCAATCTTGTTAAAAACAAGAAGATTGTCTTCTGTAAATCAGAAGCCCTAGGATCAAAGATCCAACGGTGGGGAAATACCCAAATCAATTAGAGAAAAGATCTCTTTAACTGATTCAACAAATCAGCTTGCCCTATATAAAGGCCCCAAGACTTCAAGTCACATATAGAGGAACCCCCTATAAATTTTGAGAAATTTCAAAGACAATGAGCGGGCTCTCAGAAGAAGAAGATTTCTTCAAGGTAAAAAGAGAACAGAGAGATGAAATCATCTCATATAAAAGAAGAATTTACTTCTTTTTCTAAGATCATAGATCTATAAGACCAAGGCCTTTCACAACAGAGATCAAACTATCTCATCATAAAAAAATAAAGGGAAGAACTTAATCTTCTTCAGATCATAAATCTATAAGACAAATTGTCTTTTAGAGATTATAATATCTCATTATAAAAAGGGGGGGGGGAGAATAATTCAATTCTCTTAGGATCATAGATCCATAAAGGCAAAGCTTTTTCACCAAAATATAAGAGATTGAAAACACACTACTACAAATAAGGGTTGCCCCTACGGATTTATCGGTAGGGGCAACCCACTGCCCCTACGGATATCTACGTAGGGGCGAAAAAAGACCCCGTAGGTGCAAAGGCCGCAGGTGCAAGTTGAGGTCCTGAACTTGCCCCTACGGGCAAATTAGAGCCCCTACGGATATATCTGTAGGTGTTATAGCCCCTACGGAGTACTCCGTAGGGGTAATCAAATCATATATGTATTTTTTTTTTGAATATATTGTATATACCTACGGATAAATCCGTAGGTCCTTATTCTACCCCTACGGATAACTCCGTAGGGGATAGAAGGTGGCCCCTACGGATAAGTCCGTAGGGGCACTCCCAACACCCTGCACTGAGATCAGGGGGGAAAATATCAGGAAACCTGATATTTTGCCCCTACGGATAAATTCGTAGGGGATAAACATTGGCCCCTACGGATATGTCCGTAGGGGCACTCCCAACACCCTGCACTGATATCAGGTGGGAAAATATCAGGTTTCCTGATAGTTTGCCCCTACGGATATGACCGTAGGGGCAACATATATACCTACGGCTTAATCCGTAGGTACATGTTGTCTGTATTTTTTTTAAAAATAGGCTGCTAGATTTTTTCCCGCCCTGTGCACAATACTATATACATCAATCAAATCATATATTGCAGTATTCATAATAACATCTCACGCATATATATAATATACAAAAGAAACCCAAAAACTGAATATGATATAAATACAAACCAATATCAATATCGTTTCAAAATGTAGTACAATGTAATATAAATACATGTTTCAAAAAATAAGAACCAAAAAGCTACCCTAGTTCGGTCCAGCTCCACCTCCGAATAACGTTAGAATAACGCGCGCCTGCTCCTCGGTCAATACACTCTGCAATGCTACATATAAGGGAGTCTGAGCGGCATGTGGAGCTGGCGATGTGGTCTGCGCAGCCGCCGTCGAGGTAGTCGCTTGCGGAGCCGCGGCTGCGGGAGTCTGAGTGGGCGGTGGAGCTACAGGAGCTGTCTGCGGAACCGCAGCCGATGTAGTGGCTTGCGGAGCCGCAGCCGAAGGAGATGCATGTGGAGGCTCGGCCGATCTACCCTGTCGCGTCTGGACATAACGTGTGTAAGAAGCGTGTAAGAACTGTGTATTATTCGAATTCGTTTCATTATTAAGTTATTTCGAAACCCTGTTTGGATATCTAGTTTGGAAAAGCGTTGTTTATTTTAATTACATATGTATGTATGATTAATCAAACTTAAGTCTAAAACCAAATAAGCTCAAGCTACGTACTAATTATGGATATATTGATATGTATATAATATGAAATGATATTTTACTATAAAGTAGTATACATACCAGCATCTCCTTCAACTCCTGAACGGTGGCCCTCAAGCTATCCAGTTCCTGATGGACATGCCGGTCACTGGAGACGGAGGAAGTAACCGCCGGGGTGGAGTCCAACCTCATATGGGCCCTGCTAGGGCCCAATCCCCGGCCTCTCTCTCAACCTCCGTGGTGCCCTCCGTGTGCGGCGTCCAGAACTGGGGTCAGCAGCCTCGGATCGTTCTGTCCGGTAAAATCGATCCCCGAGGCCTGGGCCTGCTCAACCACCCGCTCCTACACCCACATTAAGCAGTAAAGTATAAGTATAAAATTTAAACTTGAACCTTCCAAAACTAAAATTTCAAATTTGGGTAGAAAAAATATTAACACTTACGCAGTACTCCTGGGTAGCGACGTCGGGACATCGAAGCTCGCCCGTGGCGGGATCTGTCGAGGTGCCGTGGACGGCAAGATATGCGGACAGCACGCTCGGTGTACCACCTGACGCCACGGTCCGAGATGTCTGCAATATTAGAAAGTAACTCTTAATATTAGAAATATTAGAGAATAACTCTTAATATTGCAGAATATTAGAGAATAACTCTTAATTTACCGATAACTCCATGGCTCGAGTAATGTTCCTCGAGCCACCTGTGTAAGTGGGGCGACCCCTCTTCGCCGACTTCCTGTTCTCCGTATTCTGAGCGGCCTGTTTCTGAACAACGCATTAACATTTAGTTTTCTAATTAAGAAACACAAAGAAATAAATTATATCATAAATAATGAATTAAATTTAAAATACATACTTGTTTGCGTTCGGAGTCGAAATAAGCGCACAATAGAGGCCATGTCTCTACGTCGACTCTCGCAAACGCCGGAGTAGATAGGAGGGCCGCTCTCTCTGCCTCGGGGGTCGCTATCCACAGGGAGTAGCAGTCGGCCTTCAGCTCATTCCTGTTGTATCGGACCTTGGCCTGCATGTTCTTCATCAGGCCATTGTACAGAGCATGAAGGTCGAGCACCCTCCCCGGGTGATCAGGGTCGGCTACAGGTTGAAAATCGTAATCCAACTGAAAATACAAAAAAAAACATTGTTATTAGATTGCAAGTGTTAATAATAAATATATTGGATAGATCAAATGAAAATATATATTAATACATACCCGAGCCTGATCAAAGAAGAGGGCGAATGAGCGCTGGTGCTGCTCGCCCCACTCAACGTGAAGTGGATAGTTCTTCACGATCCGGCTCTCGTCCCCCAAATACCGGCCGAACCTCTCGGCATGAGGACCGGTATAGCGATAGTCAAGGGTAAAAAATAGGGGGAATGCTGCCTCCCCCCTAGCTCTATCAGGCCTCAGCCTATGGGACTGATTCGGGCCTCGAGTCCCCCTCTGGGGATGGAGAGGCCCTGTGTCTGCACGAAATATCAAGACAATCAATAATAAGACAAAGTTGTATTAAGAAATCAAGGTTAAACAAAAATTCAAGTGTGATATATACCTCCGGTGAATAGCGCACGAGCCTGGGCCCGAGCAGCAGCACGAGTGGGACGATAGTTCCTCCGGTGAGGAACAACCGGGGCCCCGGACCCGGACGCATCCCCTCCAACTATAAAATAAACATCGACGCTAAATCTCCATGAAGTTCATATTTATTCTATAGAGCATATGTAAAATAAATAAATATTTTAAATTTATTCATACTAACCTGCAGACGATGCGGAGGGTATGGAAGCGGCATGAGTGGCCCCTGTGGAAGGTGTGGACGCACCACCTATAATTAGACAATTAAAAATAGATTTTATAAGTAATTGCAAAAAGAATGTGTAGATCAATAATATAACGTTCTAAATCAATATGCATGCACTATAGGACATATAAACATACCTGCAGGTGCGGTGGTGTCACCACCTACAGCTAGACAATAATAAAAATTGCTAAGTAAGAGCAAAAGGAATGTGTATATTTATGATATAGCATTCTAAATCAATATACATACACTATATGATATATAAACATACCTGGAGGAGCGGGGGTGGCCTCTGTCCCAGATGTGGACGCAGGACCAACAACTAGACAATCAAACATTGACAATATAAGTAATTTTGACATAAACATGCATGAATATCTGTAATATTACATTGAAAATGGATATGCGTGCAGTATACCTGGAGGTGTGGCAAAATCCACACGGAAGGAGGCATCCGAAGGGGTCTCCGATCTGGGTGCAAGACCGGCCCTCTGAAGCTCCCTATGGAGCTCTCCGGGCGGCAGAACCGCTCTGCCTCTGCCTCTGCCGCGGCTGGAGCTCCTGCCGCCCCTCGCTGCTCCCGACATCGTCATCAAATCTAGATAAACGGTTCGTGGACGCATTAGACAATCATTAAAAGTATTGACTATATATGATCTAGAGCGTAAAATGTGAAGTAATAATATAACATTACTGATAACCTTTTTCGTTTCGTGGGCGCATCATACATATCTACTTGGATTTCATCGTCGATGTCATTTCTAACCCACGTAACTTCATGATCGGTCGAAGACAACCTGTCCTTCGAAACAGACGATCGGAGCACTTTAAGCCTTCTCTCTTCTTCGTCCTCATCGCTGTCCTCGTATTCTGGGACATCGTAGACATTTCTAGGTTTCCATCGGCATACAACACTCCACCCCGGATGCTTCAAACACTGTGAGTAGTATACTTGGAACGCTTGGTTCGGAAAGATAAACGGATCGTCCTGACCGTAAAATCGAAGTGTGTTCACACTGGTCAATCCATATTCATCTTTCCAAGTCCCAAGACTGCTTCTCCACCTGTCTGTATCGGTTCGCGGATCGTACCAAGTACAGTGGTATATATAAAAGGGTTCTGATCGTCCGGGATAGTGGATGCCGAGTATACAATTTAAGTACCCATAGTAAATCACACCGTCCGATCCTACCGTCGCAATCCCACTATTCTGAGTGATTCTAGATGTTTCTATGTCCTTAACTTCGAATTTGTATCCAAGGACACCAAATCCTTTGTAATATGCAACCTCCATACTAGGAAATTGAGCTAAACATCTTGAATCACTCTCAAATGATGCAGACAAGTTCGGATCGTGGATCTAACAAAACAAATTTTACGATAAATACATAACGATACAAGTTTAGATTAAAACTGATAGCAATAAAATGTAATTCGAATAACTTACATGCTCTGTGACCCAATCACAAAAATTATCCCGATGGTATTTTTCCAAACGTTTCGAGTAAATTTCGGCTGTCGGGGGTAGGCTTCTATCCCATTAAGAATGTATAGAGCGAACGCCCATCACTTGTGCTTTCAACCGTTTCGAGTAAATTTCGGCAGCACCTCCCCGCTGTTCTCCGAGTACACTGTAATAGAATAGATAATCATTTCAAAGCTGTGAAACAACGTTGAAATGAACATCTAATCTATCTTTGTACACGGAGAACCAGCGGAAAGATACCGACGAAATATCTCGAAACGGATGAAAACACAAGTGAATGAAGGTGTTTGCTTTATACATTCTTAACTTGTCCACACGGGACAAATCTATGGGTTACCATACGATTGAATTTTCTCGTCGCGTAGACTATACGACGGTTGTTAGTATCGAGCTATACTGTCCGATATTTAACAACCTTCATATAGTTCTAGGTCACGACGAGCATCGCACGTATGTTAACCGATTGACGGGGACTAAGTGACGCTTTTAGTTTCATATATGGGTATCGATGGGAATATGAAGGTTTCATATTATCATCGAGTATCATATATTGGTTTTAACCCGAACATCTTGAATCGCTCTCTAATTATGCGTTTGTATGTATGTGTTCCGGCTGTCGGGGGTAGGCTTCTATCCCATTAAGAATGTATAGAGCGAACGCCCATCACTTGTGCTTTCAACCGTTTCGAGTAAATTTCGGCAGCACCTCCCCGCTGTTCTCCGAGTACACTGTAATAGAATAGATAATCATTTCAAAGCTGTGAAACAACGTTGAAATGAACATCTAATCTATCTTTGTACACGGAGAACCAGCGGAAAGATACCGACGAAATATCTCGAAACGGATGAAAACACAAGTGAATGAAGGCGTTTGCTTTATACATTCTTAACTTGTCTACACGGGACAAATCTATGGGTTACCATACGATTGAATTTTCTCGTCGCGTAGACTATACGACGGTTGTTAGTATCGAGCTATACTGTCCGATATTTAACAACCTTCGTATAGTTCTAGGTCATGACGAGTATCGCACGTATGTTAACCGATAGACGGGGACTAAGTGGCGCTTTTAGTTTCATATATGGGTATCGATGGGAATATGAAGGTTTCATATTATCATCGAGTATCATATATTGGTTTTAACCTGAATATCTCGAGTCACTCTCTAATTATGCGTTTGTTGTGCATTCGTGTTGTATGTGTAACATGATTTTAAACCATTGAGATCAAGATTGATAGAACTGATCATCCTACATTGCAATAGCATTCATCAACCAAAAACTATTATTGCAATGGTATACATCTATAACAATCAACAATTAAAACTACAAATATAGGATACTGATATCATAAAGCGTTATGAGACACGTCATCTGCCACGTGTCGTGATCATGGAAATCGCTAATATTGAGCATCATCAAGATTAGATTATGGTTTTGAAGCAAGTTATTGAGCATCTTGGATTGATTGTCAAGTGTTGATTTTTATTTCAACACTTGACAGAATGAAAATCATAAATACAGTTGCAAAATGTGTTCCTCACCCCCATAAAGTGGATCTTAACAATCCAGACAAGACCATAATTGTTCAAATTGCCAAGGTAGACATAATCTCAGCAGTTATTTACGGTTGCTAGCTTGTATTTCTTGTTGCTATTCTTTTTTTTCCTTGTCCTTTCTTTCTTTCTTTTTTTTGGGGGGTGGGGGGTTGTGTTTGAAAAGTTTTAACCAACTCACTGCTATTTCTAGGCAATGCAGGAATATAACTAGTTTTATCCCCCAAAAGAAAGAGCTTCAGGCTTCATGAGTCAAGCGATGTGTATGTATAATTATAGGATTTTCTTGCTAGCGGTTCATTTACAACTATTCTTTAGTCTATATACCTAGCATCTGCTACTAGATATTACATCTTGCATCAACACCCTGCATGTTAAAATCAAAATCGATTATTTTTTTCTTGATCTTTTTCTGATTTTCTACCATCTGTGTCGAGTAAATTATGATTAACATTGTATTTGTCAACTAATCAGAATAGCCATTCAACCAGCCCCACCGTAACCCTAACCCCAGCCCCACTACCGTAACCCTAACCCCAGCCCCACCGTAACCCTAACCCCAGCCCTACCGTAACCCTAACCCCAGCCCCACCCCAGCAGCAGCCGAACCCCAACCCTAACCCTACCCCGACCCCGACCCCGACCCCGACCGCGACCCCTGCCCAACCCCAACTCTCGCGCGCGCAACCCAGACCCAGCCATGAACCCTAAGCCCAAAATAATCCAAAAATGCTTTAATTTACCTCGAGATTTATACCTGAACGGCTGCTGGTGGGCTGGAGCGACGACGGTGGCGACTTGGCGACGAAACCGGCGGTGGCGACGACGGTGGCGACGACGGTGGCGACGAAACAGGCGCTGGCGACGACGGTGGCGACGAAACTGCCGGTGGCGACGACGGAGGCGACGGTGGCGACGACGGAGGCGATTTGGGGTTTTTTCTCGCGCGCGATTGAGAGAGAGAGAAAGTGAGCGTAGGCGATCGATCTGGGGTTTTGTTAAATAGATATTTACTTGCCCCTACGGATATACCCGTAGGTCCTTTGTTTGCGGCTCCGTAGGGGCAAACACCAAATTAAGAATTAATATTTTTATTCTTGGACGTCTGTGCCCGTAGGGGCAACCTTTTAGCCCTACGGATTAATCCGTAGGGCCAAGTAAAATCTGCCCCAACGGATATTTTCATCCGTAAGGGAAAACCCCTATTTTACTAGTGATACATCTCCTAAAAAGTAAGAACTTTGTTCTTAAATCCATGAGACAAAGTCTCTTATAAGGAAGAACTTAATTCTCAGAGCGCAAAGTCGCCTAAAAAGAGCCTTAATGCTCTAATTAAATCTGGCGCTCAGCGCTCCAGATCTGGCGCACAGCGCTGCAGAGCCTTAGCGTTCCAAATTTACAGAAGCACTTAAACGCTCTAAAACTAACGCATAGCGTTGCAGAGCCATAGCGCTCCAATCAAAAGAAGCACTTCAGCGCTCCAAAATTAACGCATAGCGTTGCAGAGCCTTAGCACTTCAAACTTCACCAGAAGCGCAATGCGCTCATTGTCTGGCGCTCAGCGCCAAGCGCGTCTCGTACTCTTCACGTATGAGCTACTTCACCAGAAGCGCAATGCGCTCATTGTCTGGCGCACAGTACCAAGCGCGCCACGTGCTCCTCATGTATGTGCTACTTCACCAGAAGCGCAATGCGCTTATCGACAGGCGTTCAGCGCCAAGCGTGCCACGTGCTTCTCATGTGTGCGCTACTTCACCAGAAGCGCAATGCGCTCATTGTCTGGCGCACAGCGCCAAGCGTGCCACGTTCTCCTCACGTGTCCGCTAAGAGAACATAAATTGTTCTATAAATAAAGGCCCCAGAGCTATAATAAGTGCTCAGCACCCAATAAAAAACAAAAAGGCTGTCAGAATCCAAGCCAATGCTCAGCATTACTAAATGTTCAACATTTTAACTGAGTGGGCTGAGCCTAAAGTGGCCACAGAATCCTATTTCAGATTAATTGAGCCCATATGCTCATAAATCTTTGATCTTAGTTCTAAATTGGACTATAGCTCTCCCAACCAATATTGGTTCAAGAGTACATCTTTTCACTCCTCTGATATTTGTCGTTGTAATCCTTCAACGTCTTCAGAGAGGTGACGGGTCCCGACAACCAGACATTTCATGGACTGTGGGGTCCTTAAACTCATGGACGATGATGTCCTTAAACTTTACAGACTATGATGTCTCTAAACTACAATGGACTGTGGGATCCTTAAACTCATGGACTATGATGTCCTTAAAGTCACGCCCCGCTTCCCAGAGTACGCTAAGATGGGCACGTGACATAGCCAACCATGCTACCTGTGGATAGGAAAAATCCTTCCACAGTCACATTACGGCTGTAGAGATATCAAGAATAGGAAAGTAAACTAAACTATCTAGTACATGTCCATGAGGCAGAATAAATGAGTCAAGAAATGATAATATGCGGAAGCAAAAGATACAATAAATGAAACACTTGGAAAGTAAAACTACATACCAACAGGATCTTCACCGCTCGGTCGGACAGCGGCAATACTCCTGATCAGTCTGTAACAAAGGTAGAGGATCTGGGCCATGCAAAACCCAGACGTCAACGCGTCATAACATCAAGCGATAATATAAACAGGGGTAGCAATACATGCAAGTATGAGTATAAATGATAAAACAAGCATAACAGTGATATAAGTAAGGACAGTGGGGTAATGTGTAGTGAGTAATCTAAACTGGTCTATTGGGTTAACTACTCTCAAGTCTTTTAAATCAATTTGATGAATCATCGATGCAACTCAATAGTATCCCGTACGTGCCCGGGATCACGGTGAAGATTCTCGGGCAGAAACCGAGACATACCGCTAGGCACTAAAGGAAAATGGTAACGATGAATGATGTCCATGGCATCATCCCAAGGCTAGCCTAGCCTCTAAAAGGTAGTGGATAACGATGGATGATGTCAGCATCATCATCCCAAGGCTGGCCTAGCCTCTAAAACTGATCAGTAAAGGTAGCGAACTGTCGAGTTACAAGTCAGGTTTCATCATTGATTTCCCCATACCCCTAAGTTATATGTGTTCAAGTCATGTATTAAATAATCTAGAACTAATGCCAACACAGGATCAGGCAGGTACAGGTTTGTCTGAATAGACAACAGGAACGGTCCGTAAGGACAACAGGTCAGATTTGTTGGCATTAGACACAAGATCAGGTAACAAGTAAAGCCATGGTACATCAGGTCAAACCAGGTAGTGTAAGTATCAAGTCATGTCGAGAGGTGCACGGTACCATGTCGTGTCAAGTAAAAGGTGCAACAAGTCATGTTTGGGTGCACGAGATGTCATAAGGGTGCTCATAATCAACTAACGTAAGTATGGTTATACAGAACAAGTACGGATACTAATAGCACAATAAACTGGAACATGTAATATGATATGCGAATAGGTACAGATTAAATTATACGGATGTACGGTTATCGATTAGAGTTAGGGTTATGGTTCCAACATTAGTATCATACACTTAAATGAATATGGAATATTAAAATCTCGTTATTATGGGTTAAATGATCTGGGGATGCAATTATATCTAAAAATAGGTTACATGAATGCAAATGGGTGTCCGGTGGGGTAAAACTATTTAAAGGTACTATGGGCTATGCAGATAATTATTAAGTAATTTAAACACGGATGTGGGAACTATGTATAGTAAATTAAAATGCAACGGGTATGTTTCAAGTTCTGAATCTAAAAGATATAAACGGAACATCGCACTGTTAAATTGGAACATGTGACTTTAGATTCGATCTATAAGTTTAATATTCAAATAAATAGTTATAAAATCATATAGATAGCATGTAGCAAGTTTTACTTGCCTTGATCAGATCACGAAGCGGTATACGGAACGTCACGCGTCGGCGGTAAAAGTTGTGACGCACGCACGGTACACGGAATGAGTCCAAACAACGCACTAGGGGATCACACGGGTCAGAGATGCTTGCTGGGTCGTCGTGATCGTCGCCGGCACGGTCGGATTCTGGCAACAAAAGCAACAGTGAACATATCAAGAGAAATGCACAAAGAAGGTGAAGAAGATAAGAAGAAGAAGGTCTTACTGGGGTTAGGGGTTCTGGGACTTCCAGGGGAGTCGGCAAGGGGCGACGACGACGAGGGTTGCCGGCGTGAGGGTTTCCCGGCAAGGCTAGGGTTGCCTAGAGGAGTTAGGGTTAGGTTAGGGTTTGGGGTGATGGTGTAGCTGTGAAGGGGTCTGGTGAGGAAAAAGTACAGAGGGGAGGGAGTTGAGGAGATGATGATGGTGGTGCTGTGAAGCTGGGGTCGCCGGAGGTGAGGGGGACGGCGACGAGGTGAGGGTGACAGTGAAAAGTGGAGGTTCTGTGGGTGTGCAGGTGAGTGAGAATGAAGAGAAGATAATGAAGGTGGAGGTGAGAGGAGGAGGAGAGGAGAATGGTGGTGGTGATGGCGAGGTGAAAGGGGTCGTTGGCAACGAGGGTTTCTGGGGTTGGGTTTGCAGTCATTGGGGTTGCAGGGTGTTCGGAATATGGAGGAAGGAGGAGAAAGAAGGGGGAAGGAGATGGAGATGGTGAGGAGAAGAGGATGGAGATGACGGTTGAGGAGTTAGGCTTAGGGTTTGAGGAGGCGGCGGAGTCTGTTAGGGTTTCTCGTGGCGAGCTCGGGTTTAAAAAATAGAGAAGAAGGGAGAAATAAGAAGGGTGGTGACCATATTTTGGCCGCGGTGACCCGACACGAAGAACATAAAGTGTTCGCGAGAGGTGAGAGAGAGTGCGAGAGGAGAGAGAAAGAGAAGAGAGAGAGAGAGAGCTGCGGAGGAGGAGAGAGAAAGAGAAAGGGAAAGGTGGGGGAGAGAGATCTGTGGGGCCCGGTACAAAGAAAGAGAGGGATGCGATTGGCTCGTGGGAATTAAAGAGAGAGAAGGAGAAAGAAAAAGATTTAGTGGGAGAGAGGAAACGTGTGGGGCCCAGTGAAACAAAAGGGAAAGTTTTGATTGGTTGTGAGATGAGAATTAGGTTAGGAAAAATATATAAAAGATTTTAATTAGTTTTAAGAATATTTTGCTGGCTGCAAAAATATTTTAAACGGATTAAAGAAATTTAAAAATAATTAGAATTTAGCGGGATACAAAATAATTCAGAAATGCGCCCGGGTCGGGTCCAAAAATTTAGAATTAAAATACGAAAATTAAATGCGACTTCCAAATTTTAAAAAGAATGAATAGGTAACTAAAATGCGTACCCCTAAGAACAGACACACGTACGTGCGCGTAGCCATCCAAACACATCCGTTTCACTGAACGGGACGAGAACACGATACGCGGATGCTACCACGGGGTTAGGGGTATCATGCAGGCTATGAAAGGCAATTTTAATTTATTTTACGTGATCTAGAATGTTATATGTAAAACATGCGATGTCAGATGAAATGCCAGTATGTACCAAACATGAAAGTGTACCAGTCTACATAACAAATCAGGACAATCCATAAATATAGATCAAACAAACTCAAGCAAGCGGTTTGGGTCGAACGCAAAGTAAAATGTAAAATACCATTCGCACCCAAACACGATAAATCATGAAAATACCACAGATAATCAAATACGGAAACTGAATTGGTATAAGTGAACTAGGTTGTTACATTATACCCAACTACAAAAGAATTTCGTCCTCGAAATTCCAAGAACAAGAAAGGATAAACAAACAAGAAATTTTAAGAATAGATGTGGAAACTTCTGCCGGATTTCATCTTCTCGTTCCTAAGTTGATTCTTCATGCGAGCGATTACCCCAAGAAACAAGTATAAGAGGGATAACTATGTTCTTAAGAACCTTTCTCTTCGATCCATAATCGACATCGGTCGCTCCTCAAAAGTCAAATCTTCTCGTATAGTCAGCTTCGAATGATCCAACGCATGTGTTTCATCTCAAACATACTTACAGAGTTGAGGTACGAGAAACACGTCATGACCATTCGCCAAGGATTGCGGTAACGCCAAACGATAAGCCACTTCTCCAACACGTTCCAAGATCTCAAAAGGTCCAACGAATCGAGGAATAAGCTTTCCTCGACTTCCTAAATGGATCACCCCTCTAGTCGGTGATAACTTCAAGAATACCAAATCACCCACGGCGAACTCTAAAGGTCTTCTTGATATATCTGCCCAACTCTTCTGTCGGTCTTGAGCTGCTTTCATATGATTCCGGATAGCGTTAACCTTTTCCACTGTTTGTACCACCGGATCTGGTCCCAAAATTTTTTCATTCACCGACATCGTCCCAACAAACAGGTGAACGACACTTGCGACCATAAAAAGCCTCGAATGGAGCCATTTGAATAGTTGCCTGAAAACTGTTGTTGTAAGAAAATTCCACCAAGTGTAGATGATCCCATGATCCCTTGAAGTCTAACATGCAAGCTCTCAACATGTCTTCAAGAGTTTGGATCGTTCTCTCCGACTGGCCATCTGTCTGAGAATGATAGGCTGTGCTGAACTCTATCGCATCCCCAAACTTTCCTGTAAGCTCCTCCAAAAGTGTGATACGAAACGGGTGTCATGGTCGGACACGATACTCACCGGTACTCCATGCGATCTTACAATCTCCTGCCTGTACTGTTCTGCCAAAGCTTCTGCTGATTGACCAACTCGAAATGGTATGAAATGAGCTTCCTTGGTCAATCACCCAACTGCATCGTTGCCCTTCGGACTCCTCGGTAGAGCCGTTACGAAATCGATGGTTATATGTTCCCACTTCCATTGAGGAATCGGAAGTGGCTGCAACAAACTAGCAACTCTTTGATGTTCAGCCTTGACTTTCTGACATACCAAACACTTTGCTACGAAGCGGGCAATCTCCCGTTTTATGCCTTCCCACCAGAAATGCTGTCATAAATCTCGGTACATCTTCGTGCCTCATGAATGTACAAAATATGTTGAACTGTGTGCCTCCTTCATAAGCTCTTCGTGAATATCTCCCTTTGGCACACACAATCAGCTACTATATCTCAACGAACCCTCTTCATGAATCAGTAAGTCCGTTCGAAGTCTAGCTTCAACTTGTTCCCGAAACTTTTGCAATCTTGGGTCCTTCGACTACGCCGCTTTAATAATCTCGATCAATGACGACTGTAATTGCAGCTGCAACAACTGTCTTGAAGAACGCGGTAGCACGATCTCCAACTTGAATCTCCGAAAATATTCGACAAGTTCCTTCTGTGCAGTCAACATCTGAATTGCTGGCAACCTACTAAGCGCATCCGGGACAACCTTAATTTTCCCCGGATGGTACTTAAGATCCAGATCGTAGTCAGCCATCAGCTCCAACCATCTACGCTGCCTCATGTTAAGCTCCTTCTGTGTGAACACATACTCCAGGCTTTTGTGATCGGTGAATATTTCGACCTTTTCGCCCAATAAATAGTGTCTCCAAATCTTCAAAGTGAATATCACATCCGTAAGCTTCAAGTCATGAGTTGGGTAATTCTTCTCATGGATCTTCAACTGTCTCGACGCGTAAGCTACAACCTTCCCATGCTGCATCAAAACACATCCCAATCCTTTCCCAGATGCGTTGCTGTGAATCACCAATCCTCCGGAACTGTCTGGCACGGTTAAAACAAGAGCGGTTATCAACCTTTGCTTCAATGCCTTAAAAGCTGACGCACACTTATTTGTCCCCACAAATGGTACTTCCTTGCGCGTAAGCTTAGTCAGAGGCTCTGCCAAACGAGCAAAGTTCTGTACGAACCTTCTGTAATACCCGGCTAGTCCAAGAGAGCTTCTTATCTCCGCGACATTCTTCGGAATCAGCCAATCTCGAACCGCTGCAATCTTTTTGGGGTCAACAGCGATTCCATCTCCGGACACGGCATGCCCCAAATTTTTACTTCTTCCAGCCAAAAACTCGCACTTGCTCATCTTTGCATACAATCTTTCTTACCTCAATGTCTGCAGTGCGATCTTCAATTCTTTGCATGCTCTTCAATACTCCTTTGAGTAGACCAGAATATCATCAACGAACACCACTATAAACTGGTCCAAGAATGGTGAAAAGATTCGGTTCATCAGATCCTTAAATATCGCCGGTGCATTCGTTACTCCGAAGGGCATCACTAAATACTTGAAATGTCCATACCGAGTTCGGAACCCAGTCTTGCAAGATATCTTCTGATTAAACTCAGACTTGATGATATCCGGATTGCAAATCCAGCTTCGAGAATACCCTTGCGCTATTAAGCTGCTCAAACAATTCGCCCATGCGAGGGATCGGGTACTTATTCTTAATAGTCACCCGGCTTAATTCTTGATAATCGATGCACATCCTCCTTATGCCATCTTTCTTCTTTACTAGAAGAACTGGAACTCCCCAAGGTGAATTACTACTGCGAATCCAACCCTTCTCGAGTAATTCAGTAACCTGATTCTTTATTTCTTCCAACTCCACTGGTGCTATTGGATAATACGCCTTTGAGATTGGCGCTGCACCAGGAACAAGATCAATCACGAACTCCACATCTCGTTTTGCAGTAAACCTGAGATGTCCTCGAACACGTCCATGAACTCTCGAACAACAGCTGGCGCTTCATCTTATCAACCTCCATCGACGAAAGAACATTGTTTGTCGGCCTAGCCCTAAACTCGACTGGCCCGACAGAACTGCTTCCTCCAGCAAAACAAGCTCCGGATGTCCGGCAATCTAGAGAATCACTTTCCTTTCCTTACAATCAATATGCGTGTGGAAAGTGCCGCGAAAACCCATTCCCTAGACAACAACAACCAAAGGGATGCACTAGAATTGAATAATTCTAATGCGGGGAAAACAAGAACAAGTTAGATACCGAGATGACTTCATCCGAAGTCAAGATACTGAAGAGGATTAAGCATGGTAAACATGATTCAAGCTGGCGATGAAACAATAACCGGTAAGCAATGAAACCGAGAGAAGCAAGGTAATATAACGATCATGAAACAAGGAAATGAATCAAGACCAAGACTCTAAGTTACTTAAATAGAGTACCGTATTGTAACCATACTGCAGTTCATGGGTACAATTACATAACTCCACTCAAGTCGCCCAAATCCTAGTATCAGAATCAAAGAACAGAGAGAAACAATAGGGAACCAAAAGATTTTCAGTCGAGATGCAAAGTCGTTTGCATATCGTCAAGACAAAGGATCAAGAGAAAGATATGATTCAAGAATCACGATAATAAGGTGGCAGGACATGTTCCTAATCACGAGTATTCTGATTCGTGTATTCGGTTCATTACCCAACTACAAAAGAATCAAACTCGATTAAGCTATATCCTATGGCTCTGATACCAAAAGAACCATGTCACGCCCCGCTTCCCAGAGTACGCTAAGATGGGCACGTGACATAGCCAACCATGCTACCTGTGGATAGGAAAAATCCTTCCACAGTCATATTACGGCTGTAGAGATATCAAGAACAGGAAAGTAAACTAAACTATCTAGTATATGTCCATGAGCCAGAATAAATGAGTCAAGAAATGATAATATGCGGAAGCAAAAGATACAATAAATGAAACACCTGGAAAGTAAAATTACATACCAACAGGATCTTCACCGCTCGGTCGGACAGCGGCAATACTCCTGATCAGTCTGTAACAAAGGTAGAGGATCTGGGCCATGCAAAACCCAGACGTCAGCGCGTCATAACATCAAGCGATAATATAAACAGGGGTAGCAATACATGCAAGTATGAGTATAAATGATAAAACAAGCATAACAGTGATATAAGTAAGGACGGTGGGGTAATGTGTAGTGAGTAATCTAAACTGGTCTATTGGGTTAACTACTCTCATGTCTTTGAAATCAATTTGATGAATCATCGATGTAACTCAATAGTATCCCGTACGTGCCCGGGATCACGGTGAAGATTCTCGGGCTGAAACCGAGACATGCCGCTAGGCACTAAAGGAAAAGGGTAACGATGAATGATGTCCATGGCATCATCCCAAGGCTGGCCTAGCCTCTAAAAGGTAGTGGATAACGATGGATGATGTCAGCAGCATCATTCCAAGGCTGGCCTAGCCTCTAAAACTGATCAGTAAAGATAGCGAACTGTCGAGTTGCAAGTCAGGTTTCATCATTGATTTCCCCATACCCCCAAGTTATATGTGTTCAAGTCATGCATTAAATAATCTAGATCTAATGCCAACACAGGATCAGGCAGGTACAGGTTTGTCTGGATAGACAACAGGAACGGTCCGTAAGGACAACAGGTCAGGTTTGTTGGCATTAGACACAAGATCAGGTAATAGGTAAAGCCATGGTATATCAGGTCAAGCCAGGTAGTGTAAGTATCATGTCATGTCGAGAGGTGCACGGTACCATGTCGTGTCAAGTAAAAGGTGCAACAAGTCATGTTAGGGTGCACGAGATGTCATAAGGTTGCTCATAATCAACTAACGTAAGCATGGGTATACAGAACAAGTACGGATACTAATAGCACAATAAACTGGAACATGTAATATGATATGCAAATAGGTACAGATTAAATTATATGGATGTACGGTTATCGATTAGAGTTAGGGTTATGGTTCCAACATTAGTATCATACACTTAAATGAATATGGAATATTAAAATCTCGTTATTATGGGTTAAATGATCTGGGGATGCAATTATATCTAAAAATAGGTTACATGAATGCAAACGGGTGTCCGGTAGGGTAAAACTATTTAAAGGTACTATGGGCTATGGAGATAATTATTAAGTAATTTAAACACGGATGTGGGAACTATGTGTAGTAAACTAAAATGTAATGGGTATGTTTCAAGTTCTGAATCTAAAAGATATAAACGGAATATCGCACTGTTAAATTGGAACATGTGACTTTAGATTTGATTTATAAGTTTAATATTCAAATAAATAGTTATAAAATCATATAGATAGCATGTAGCAAGTTTTACTTGCCTTGATCGGATCATGAAGCGGTATACGGAACGTCACGCGTCGGCGGGAAAAGTCGCGACGCGCGCACGGTACACGAAATGAGTCCGAACAACGTACTAGGGGATCACACGGGTCAGAGATGCTTGCTGGGTCGTCATGATCGTTGTCGGCACGGTCGGATTCCGGCAACAAAAGCAACAGTGAACATATCAAGAGAAATGCACAAAGAAGGTGAAGAAGATAAGAAGAAGAAGTCTTACTGGGGTTAGGGGTTCTGGGACTTCCAGGAGAGTCGGCAAGGGGAGATGAAGACGAGGGTTGCCGGCGTGAGGGTTTCCCGGCAAGGCTAGGGTTGCCTAGAGGAGTTAGGGTTAGGTTAGGGTTTAGGGTGATGGTGTAGCTGTGAAGGGGTCTGGTGAGGAAAAAGTACAGAGGGGAGGGAGAGGAGGAGATGATGATGGTGGTGCTGTGAAGCTGGGGTCGCCGGAGGTGAGGGGACGGCGACTAGGTGAGGGTGACGGTGAAAAGTGGAGGTTCTGTGGGTATGCAGGTGAGTGAGAATGAAGAGAAGATGATGAAGGTGGAGGTGAGAGGAGGAGGAGAGGAGAATGGTGGTGGTGATGGCGAGGTGAAAGGGGTCGTCGACGACGAGGGTTTCTGGGGTTGGGTTTGCAGTTGTTGGGGTTGCAGGGTGCTTGGGATATGGAGGAAGGAAGAGAAAGAAGGAGGAAGGAGATGGAGATGGGGAGGAGAAGAGGATGGAGACGAGGGTTAAGGAGTTAGGGTTAGGGTTTGAGGAGGCGGGGGAGTCTGCTAGGGTTTCTCGTAGCGAGCTCAGGTTTAAAAAATAGAGAAGAAGGGAGAAATAAGAAGGGAGGTGACCATATCGTGGCCGCGGTGACCCGACTCGAGGAACACACAGTGTTCGCAAGAGGTGAGAGAGAAAGAGCGCGAGAGGAGAGAGAAAGAGAAGAGAGAGAGAGAGCTGCGGAGGAGGAGAGAGAAAGAGAAAGGGAAAGGAGAGAGAGAGATCTGTGGGGCACGGTACAAAGAAAGAGAGGGATGCGATTGGCTCGTGGGAATTAAAGAGAGAGAAGGAGAAAGAAAAAGATTTAGTGGGAGAGAGGAAACGTGTGGGGCCCAGTGAAACAAAAGGGAAAGTTTTGATTGGTTGTGAGATGAGAATTAGGTTAGGAAAAATATATAAATGATTTTAATTAGTTTTAAGAATATTTTGCTGGCTGCAAAAATATTTTAAACGGATTAAAGAAATTTAAAAATAATTAGAATTTGGCGGGATACAAAATAATTCAGAAATGCGCCCGGGTCGGGTCCAAAAATTTAGATTTAAAATACGAAAATTAAATGCGACTTCCAAATTTTAAAAAGAATGATTAGGTAACTAAAATGCGTACCCCCAAGAACGGATGCACGTACGTGCGCGTAGCCATCCAAATACGTCCGTTTCGCTGAATGGGACGAGAACACGATACGCGGACGCTACCATGGGTTTAGGGGTATCATGCAGGCTATGAAAGGCAATTTTAATTTATTTTACGTGATCTAGAATATTATATGTAAAACATGCGATGTTAGATGAAATGCCAGTATGTACCAAACATGAAAGTGTACCAGTCTACGTAACAAATCAGGACAATCCATAAATATAAATCAAACAAACTCAAGCAAGTGGTTCGGGTCGAACGCAAAGTAAAATGTAAAATACCATTCGCACCCAAACACGATAAATCAAGAAAATACCACAGATAATCAAATACGGAAACTGAATTGGTATAAGTGAACTAGGTTGTTACACTTAAACTTTACAGACTATGACGTCTTTAAACTGGACCGCAAAGTCCCTAAACTAAAACAATAGAGTCCAAATGCTCTTTTGTTGGATCTAAATGATCCTGTTAAGTTGATCTTAGTCTAAAAATTAGACTATCGTATCCTTAACAAACGTTTAAATTGATCTTAGTCTCAAATGAGACTAACGTATTCTTAAACCCAACCCAAAACCCAAATCTAAGAAAATACGGATTTTGATTAATCCACGCCCTACGCGCGACAACATAAATTAGTCTCCGTATACAATCCACGGGCAACCAAAAATAAAACAAACACACATGACATGAAGTGACCATCTGGAGAAGGAGAAAGTGGTTACCGCGATGTGGTAGCGTAATTAATTGCAGGGGCTTGCGCCTGCAGGGAAGAGCGTCCCCACAATCAAAACCCCCTCAAACGAGGGGGAATCTGACGAAGTCTGCTACATCGGCCGCATCCGTCTAAACCTCCGATACACGGTTCCATAAATCAACTTGGCATTTTCGGAGAGGTGGACGGATAAATTCAAATAGCATCTGCCCCCAAAATTCAGGACAGACATTTCAACGTCCCGGTCGCGTCTTCGGCGGAGAACAGATTCTGGCACGCCCGGTGGGAACTTTTCCTCTTTCCACTCCATACTTTGTGCGTCGTGTTCGCGAACGAATCGCGATTTGCTATGGTTGCCTTTGGGTTCGAGGCACTTAGATTTGGTTTTGCTCCCGTGCAGAAAAAAGAACATCAATGGATTCTAACTGTTCCGTTTGCAACAACAACTCCTATTTCTCCTCATCTGGAGGAGTAACCTATGGGCCCCAAGCGGCCTCCTTTTTTACAATGCCGGTGGAACAAGTGACCCGTCACCACTGGGCTATTCTTCGGGACCATGATCCCACCAACGAGCTTCAACATTCAAATGGCGTCGCGTGAAGCCCCAAAGAAGTCATTCTTTGATCGGCTTGCAACTACTGCGGCCCCTCTCAACGGGTCGCCCAAGTCCACTGCTTCAGTTTTCAACAGACTAGGCCGAAGTTCAGATGGGCCCATGAAGAAGCCCACAATTCCTGAAGAGGTTATCCCGAAGCGGATAGCTATTTCTACCCCTGAAGTTGTCGGAGTGGCTTCCCCTGCTAAGGAGTCGGTCTTTGTAAGACTGGCCATTTCAGCTCCCGTTCCGGGCGAAGTCATGAAGGTTGTTTCCCCTGTTCGAAAGTCGGCCTTCACAAGACTGACTATCTCTTCTCAACGGACGTCAGTCTTCGACAGGTTAGAGCCAATAGCATCCTCTCCTCAAAGTAAGGGGCATGAGGAAGCTTATCCAACAATTGAGGTGGTCCCGGCCGCTCGCCATGCTCGCCGTCGTCACTGGCGTCGAGTAAGGAAGGCCGGGGGCAGCTCTCCTTTTGGACTAACTCCGCCAGCTCCAACGGTGGAAGTTGATGCTGCTGTTCCAACTGGGAACAGCTTTGAACTACTTAACAGGGTGCGCAGGAATTCGCCAACTGCCGTGCTGAAAAAGTCTCCTCCGCCTATTGAAAAGATCACAAAGGTGAAGCCGGAGCAGCCCCCTCAGCAGCTGTCCTCTAAAATTTACAAAGTCTGAAAACAGGTCCAAGACTCCGTGATTGATCAAGACCACCCCCGCCGACAGAAAAAGATGAAAGTTCAGCGAGAAGGGGATCACCCTGTCAAGCCACAGAAGGTGTCATCTGTTTGGGTGCCCGCTGCAACGGCTCCCTCAACTTCGACCGTCCACAAAAGAAGGAGGCCGGAGAAGATCTTCGCGTCTTTGGCAAATCGCGAGGACACTGAATCTAAACGCCCCAAGTCTGGGGGCATGGTGGTGCATACCGTCTATATGGGCTCAATTATTTTAGTTTAAAGACACCACGGTCCATTATCGCCGTGTTTGGGGCGAATATTAGTGTAAGGACATCAAGGTCCATTATCGCCATGTTTGGGGAGAATATTAATTTAAGGACATTTCGATCCATTATCGCCGTGTTTGGGGTGAATATTAGTTTAAGAACGTTTCGGTCCAACATTCCCTGTTTGTGACGAATATTAGTTTAAAGACATTTCAGTCCAACATTCCCATTTTGGGGACGAATGTTAGTTTAAGTACATTTCAGTCCAACATTCTCATTTTGGGGATGAATGTTAGTTTAAGGACATTTCGGTCCATTATCGTCTTGCGCGCACGAGTATTGTTACATGGCAGAGTGAACGATGGTAACATAGAATGCATCCAATTTGGGATGCGATCCGATTTGAGGTGTGCACGTCAATTTGGAAGTGCATTAATGTGGAATGAATAGAGTTGTTGGTTGTCGGGACCCGCTACCTCTCTGAAGATGCTGAGGAATTACAACACCATATATCAGAGGTGTGGAAAGATATACCCTTGAACCAAATCCTGCATTTAAGGGAAAAAAGGGGTTGTGGACCCAAGAATCGTTAGTCATATTTAGGACTAAGATTACCTTAGGAGATATGGGATGAATATCATTTTGGATATCATTAATGAGAGATCATTAGTTATGTTTGAAACTAAGATCGGTTTGGAAATCATGAGCATATGGACTCAGTTAATTTAAAATCAAAGAGATTTAACTTCAGGAAACTTAACCAATTTGGGCTGAGATTGGGTTTCTATACTACCCAGCAGTGCTAAGAACTAAGATATACAGCGCTCACGTGTGTTTCACGTGGGGCGCTGGAATAGTGCTAAGCACTAATTTTTTCTGGCGCTCACATGCTTTTCACGTGAGTCACTGGGTTTTTAGCCTTGGGCGTTCACGTGCTTTTCACGTGAGGCGCTGGGTTTCTAGCCTTGGGCGTTCACGTGCTTTTTACGTGAGGCGCTACAATAGTGCTAAGCACTAATTTTCTCTGGCGCTCACGTGTATTTCATGTGAGGCGCTACAATAGTGCTAAGCACTAATTTTCACTGGCGCTCACGTGTATTTCATGTGAGGCGCTACGTTTTTGGAGATTTAATCTCTGTTGATATTTTTTTAGAGAACTTAAATCTCTGTTAATTGTATTTTGACCATTAATGATTACCAAGATCGCTATTTTGAGGATCTTGGATCAGATTTTTAAAGAACTAAGTTCTTAATTTGAAGGAACTAAATTTCTGGAGTATTATGGACTCTATGTTTTTTTCATGTTGTATCCTTGTTCTCTTCTGAATTTTTGATTCTCAAGAATAAGATCTTCCTGATGAGAATTAAATTCTCAACTTGTGGGAGACTTGCCTTGTGGATTTCAGATCCAGAGAAAGAACTAAGTTCTTTTAAAAGGGTTAAACTCTTAGATGTGATATGATAGGTAAAAGAGATATTTTGATCTCTTCTTTTTTCTTTACCTAAGGATTTTAGGAGGGAGATCTTTTTGTTTGTGAGAATTAAGTTTTCTGTTGATTTTAAAGCCATCTGTTTTTTTACAGAAGCTTATGGAGGTCTCCTCTTCTTTTTTTTATCGAGTCCTCTTTATTTGAAAAAAGAGATCATTGGTCATTGAGACCCACCACCTCTCCGACGACGCTGAGAGATTACAGCGCCATGTATCGAAAGTGTGGAGGGATGTACCCCTTGAACCATGTCTCATTCATGAGGGAGAAGAACGGGTTAGAGCTTAAACTTCTAGTTGCTTGAAAAAAGGGTTCTTTATGTTGGCGCACATGCGTCGCATGTGTTGGGCGCACGTGCGTTGCATGTAGTGCACACATGATGGACGCATGTGCGTTGCATATAGCGCACATGGCGCTTGCGCATATACGCATTATGGGGGCAGCTAAGACCCTAATTTAGAGAACTAAGACCCTTTGAGAATTGAATCCTCTTTTTTCTAAGAGGCATCCCCTCTTATTTATAGGGGAGTGGTAGAGAAGAGATCTATCTTTTTCCCGATGTAGGACTAAAAATGTATCCTACATGTAGTAGAGCATTACTTAGACTATACGTGCATAACACATTTGCTCATAACTTTTAATTCCGGAAGAGTTATGAGGTCCGTAATATATCAAATCTAAGGATTTTTCGAGATGCTTTCGATGTCATCAAAATTTACCTGATTCTCATTCAGGAGTTTGGAAAGATACAGTCCGGAAAATACTGGTTTGCATTTTCTTAAGCTTATTGCTGCCATTTGATACCTTGGGTTTTTTTGCGCGGAAATTTTTGGCGGGAAAACCGTTGCCTGTTGGGGAGCGATGGCTTAGGAGACATGTTTAGATCTCTATCACCTAAGAGATTTGAATATTATGAGCCGTAAGGGTCTCATAAAAGTATTTTCTCCCTACGAGTCGAGAGGATTGTTCCCCGCCGAAACACGGAGACGCGACCGTGCGGGTCCGTCTTGCCTGAATTTTTGGGCAGAAGCTAATTGGTGCTATCCGTCGACCTCTCCGAAGATGCCAAGTTGATTTATGACACCATGTATCGAAGGTTTAAACGGATGCGGCCGATATAGCAGACTTCGTCAGATTCCCCCTCATTGAAGGGTTTTTGATTGTGGGGACGCTCTTCCCTGCAGGCGCAAGCCCCTGCAGTTAATTACGCTACCGCATCGCGGTAACCACTTTCTCCTTCTCCAGATGGTCACTTCGTGTCGTGGGTGTTTGTTTTGTTTTTGGTTGCCCGTGGATTGTATATGGAGACTAATTTATGTTGTCTCCCGTAGGGCGTGGATTAGTCCAAATCCGTATCTTCTTAGATTTGGGTTTTGGGGGTTGGGTTTAAGGATACGTTAGCCTCATTTGAGACTAAGATCAACTTAAACGTTTGTTAAGGATACGTTAGTCTCATTTTAGACTAAGATCAACTTAATGGCATCGTTTAGATCCAACAAGAGAGCATTTGGACTCTATTGTTTAGTTTAGGTACATTGCGTTCGATTAGTTTAAGGACATTATGGTCCATTGTTAGTTTAAAGGCATCGCGGTCGAGGTTAAGGACATCATAGTCCGTGAGTTTAAAGACCTCACAGTCAAGCTTAAGGACATCATAGTCCGTGAGTTTAAAGACCTCACAGTCAAGGTTAAGGACATCATAGTCCATGAAATATATGGTTGTCGGGACCCGTCACCTCTCTGAAGACGTTGAAGGATTACAACGACAAATATCAAAGGAGTGAAGAGATGTACCCTTGAACCAAAGTTGATTGAGAGATCTATAGTCCAATTTTGGAACTAAGATCAATTAATTAGATTATGAGCACATTGGCGCAGTTGAATCTGAATTGAGAACTTATGGCCAATTTGGGCTAAATCCAATTAGATTAGAAATGTTGTCCCTTTGCTGGACCATTAAACATTTGTTTGAGTTCAACCCCCCATTATTTGGCACTGCTAAACAGGGGTTCTGATAAGATTTTATTTTTTGTTGAGTGCTGAGCACTCATATGCCATATAAGATGCTCAATTTTGGTAGGCAAGGATGTATTTGAGACTTAGTAAAAAAAAATCTTGCCTCAGAAGGACTTAGCCAATTTAGGCTAGGATTGATTTGAATATAGTGTTAAACACTAACATATATTTTATGGTCACGTGTTCCCACATGATGCGCCGAAAGATGGTGTTAAACACCAAGAATAAAACACTCAAAAATAGTGTTAAACACTGGAAGGGGATTGGTCGTGTGGGGCCCTGTGAGACCTCTGAAGGTAGGGATTGGTCTTCCTTTGTTTAATTCTCAAATCTGCAACTAAGTGTTAAACACTTTTAGTTTTCGCGGCCGTCATGTGTGGGCACGTGATAGGCACTCATGCACTGATTTGTTAAGGTGTTTATTAGGGGTCACGTGAGGACACGTGAGGGTGCCCAAATTAGAATCTGCCTTTGCCTTTATTCTCTTTGTTTTGGAGGTCACGTGGGAGCACGTGAGGCATTGCCTCTGGGCTAATTCCTTCTTATTTTGGAGGAACTTTTTAGAGGTCACGTGGAGGCACGTGACCTAGTTTTTTACATGAATGGAGATCTTTCAAGTCTCTTTATTTTTAAGAATTAAATTCTCTGTAGGGTTAAACCCTAATTTTGTTTTTAGAGGAATTAAATTCCTATGCATGTGGAAGAATTAAATTCTTATGTAGGGTTAAACCCTAATTTCATTTAGAGGAATTGAATTCTTTATGAATTTGGGAGAATTGAATTCTCATATAGGGTTAAACCCTAGTTCTGTCTGTCTTGAAGGAATTAAATTCCTATGAATTTGGGAGAATTAAATTCTCATATAGGGTTAAACCCTAGTTCTGTTTGTCTTGGAGGAATTAAATTCCTATGAATTTGGGAGAATTAAATTCTCATATAGGGTTAAACCCTAGTTTTATCTTTGGGAGGAATTAAATTCCTGTGAATTTAGGAGAATTAAATTCTTATATAGGGTTAAACCCTAGTTCTGTCTGTCTTGGAGGAATTAAATTCCTATGAATTTGGGAGAATTAAATTCTCATATAGAATTAAACCCTAGTTTTATCTTTGGGAGGAATTAAATTCCTGTGAATTTGGGAGAATTAAATTCTCATATAGGGTTAAACCCTAGTTTTATCTTTGGGAGAATTAAATTCTCAAAACTCAATTCTCCCTCTAAATCTTGGATCTGCATAGCAGAATCTCCCCGATGAGAATTAAATTCTTAACCTGTGGGGAGATTTGCTTCTGCAGATCTTCAACCAGAGGAAGGACTACGTTCTTTTGGAGAAGAGTTAAACTCTTAGATTGAGAATTAAATTCTCTTTTTTGTTTTGTGGAGCTTTGATCCCTTTCCCTTTTCTCACCTAGAGATTCTTTTCTTGAGAATTAAATTCTCCTTTCTTTTCTCTCTGCTATTTTTCTTCAGAAAATTCCAAGATCCAAAAATCTCTATGACTTTCTCCTCTTCTTGGTTTCTATTTATAGGAGAAGGAAAAGAATCAATTTGTTTAGTAAATCTTTCATTGAAAGATTTTGTTTGTTTTTGTAACTAACATGATCTCAGTGAATTTTATTCACCATTGGATTTTTAATCCAAAAGATATTCTGTTTGTTATTTTTGGTGAAATTTAGGGAAATCTTTCCTTGTATAAAATCTTTCCATAAATTGGTGATTTTTAATCACCGTTGGATTTTTAATCCAACGGTGCTCCATTTTACAGAGCACCATCTTTTTTGTTTGGAAAGATTTAGAGAAATATTTTTCCAGTTAGGGTTTTTGATTCCCTCTTAATTAGAATTTAATTCTATTAATTCAGAAAGCTTTTTAAAGCCCATCACGTGTTGGCACGTGATCCAAATGTTTGATCATGGAAATAGAATTTAATTCTATCAGTTAAAGAGTTAAGGGGCCTGTCACGTGTTGGCACGTGACCCTTCTTTTATTCAGAATTTAATTCGGTCTTTTAACAGGGCTAAAGGACCATCACGTGTCCGCACGTGACCTTTCGTCACGTGTGTGCACATGATGCCCATTGGGGTCTTTCTTTAGCTGTTTTGTTTACACTTTTGTTTGATTTAGAATTAATTCTATAAAGTGGAGATCATAGGAAACTATCACGTGTCAACACGTGACCCTTAGTCACGTATGAGCACGTGATACCTCTTTGAGGTATTTCCTGATTTTTATCAGGGAACAAATGCCCCCACAGCGTTGTTCTCACGTGTCTGTACGTGAGTGCAGCGCTGTCACCTTTGTGATCACTGGATCTGTTTAGGGAATAGGGGAGATGAAACGTTTTCCATCACATCCTATAAATGCCAGCGTCCCTTCAGAAACGCCTCCACTTTGCTCATCTTCTTCCTTGCTTACTTTTTCCATTTGAGAATTTAATTCTCTTTTCTCAGAGTTTAGTTCTCTGTCTCAAAAATTTTCAGAGTTTAACTCTGTTGAAAGATTCCCTTTTCTCAGGTAATGATCTTGAACGACTGAAGAACTTTTGCAGAAATCTTCGTTGGATTTTAAATCCATACCAAGGGTTTTTCCCTTTAACAAGAACCCATTTTTTCTTGAGTTCTTTAAAAAGAAAACCATTCAATCTTTAAACAACAGACCTTGTTAGTGTTTCTCTGATTTTCAGGGATCAATGGCGATGCTTGTCCTTTCTGTGGAATTTAATTCCACCTCAAAGAGCTTTGGCTCTGAAAAAATATTTCTGGGAATTTAATTCCCTTTTTCAAAAGGAATTTAATTCCTCTGAAGAACTTAGTTCTTCCTAGAGAACTTCTTGCCCTGAGTTGTTTCTTTGCAGCAAAAAGAAAAGATTTGCAGTAGGGTTTTCTGGGAATTTAATTCCCTTGCTCTGCTTGATTTTTGCAGAGTCCAAGATGGATTTCTTTTTGGGGAATATGTAGGGTCATTTGAAATCCAGTGTTTATTTATTGAGAATCTTCTTTTTGTCTCATAGTTATTGATTTGCCTCATCATTAGCAAGCCACGATCTTGATTTTGTGGGACCCATGCGTTTTATAACTAATGGTCCCATAAAATAAGTCCTTTGTCGCTTTCTTCCACTGTCATTTTATATATGCATTTATAGACACGTGTTAGCTTTGCTTAACAGTTTCCCCTTCTTTATTTCAGGCGCAATGACTTCTGTTCCATATTTTCCTTTCATTCGCTCGGAGGCTGCTTTTCCTCAGTCACCGTCTGACGAGGAAGTGATGATGATGATCAGGGCTCATGACCCGAATCGCACCAATTTGCTTTTATGGGGGACTTGGTACGGTCACATCATCCGCCGTCGCCGAAGTTTTCTTTGCGAGATACCGATGGAGCTTACCTATCCATTCCTGCCGATGGATCCTCCACGGACTGCCTTTGCTGTGGAGATGCCGAATTGGACCCCTATGGGACTGCTTGAGCCTTCAACAAATGGTATTCCGAACCATCCGGTGCCGGCTATAGATATTCTAGGGCGCCGCATTTGCCAGGGCGAAGCCCAGCCATGGGGACAGATTTACAAGATAGGGCTTACCCCTCGACACCCCACGGGCTACCTTCTCTGGCCTCGTTACATCCTGTCCGCCCATCGCACGCGACTGCAGAGGGTTGGACTCTATCAGGCAATATATGCATCCCTTTTCCACTACCAATCTCCCCATGTCTGGTGGGTTAAGACCTTCTTGAACCAATGGAATCTTCCCACCAACACCTTCCTTCTAGGTTACCGCGAAGTTTCAATTTCTCTGGAAGAATTTCGCGAGATCTTAGGGCTGCCGGTAAGGGGGACACTTTATGAAGAATTATTGCCTCCTGATGAGTATGTCTTCGAAACCGAGCCTGTCATGCTTGACGGCCTGTCTACCGAGAACGCCGTCTGCCACAAGCGCCCGGGTTTGATCAAGACCCTGAGTATTTTTGACAAACTGTTCACAGAGCCAGAGGAGCAGGGCGTCACTTTTAAAAGTTTTATCGCTTTCTTCCTTCACGAGGATGTCCTATCAAAGATGGCTCTGAAGTTCGCAAACATTAACGACCCCTTTGGGTTTTGGTTTAAACAGGCGACTGACTAAAGAAGAGGACTTACCGCAGTATTACATTCCCATCATGTCGGCGGTATCTTTCGAGTCGATTGCAGCTCCTGGTATGGATGAGGAGACTTTCTTCGTGGGCTTCATCAGCGTTTGGCTTAGTTGGTTCGTCATTCCCATGCATCGCCGTTTCATGAGAGCGTCAGTTATTTACCCTGCTCATCGCATTGCTGAGGGAACACGACTAGCTGTGGGCATTCCAGGGCTAGCACATCTATATCATGGGTTAGGCGCCGCGGCTAATACCTCAACTCCAGGTGTAGATGTGGTAAATTTCTCTCTTCATTACTTCACGTCCTGGATTGAGATGCACGTGTTGGGGGCCTTTGCTGCGCACCAAAGACCCAAATTTTATGACGCCTACACTTTTCCACGACTCATGCGGCTGGTGGACGCTTCTGCTCCTGACCCGACTCAGTCTGGGGCTATTCGTGTGCTGATCGCTCCTTATGCTAATACGGGCGGAATGGTATTCATCGATCGAGTCCTATCTGCTCCCTCAAGACCGATTCAATAGCTCCGCGACTTGTCGAAAGAGGGGGTACCTTCTCTAAAGCCCAACGAAGCCATGCACCTATACGCAATCAGACCAGGTTATCTGGTATTTCGTCAGAACGGTGCGGCCCTTTTCATGCGGTACAACCCACACCGCTTTGCCCGGCAACTTGGATATGATCAGGGCGTCCCCTTCGAGGCATTTACAGTGGCGCCTAGCCCATCGCTTGAAGCTGTTCGTGACGCCGCGCATCACTTCGTGCGGCTGAACACTGGTTCTCGCTTCATGATTCCTGAAGTTGATCATATTCCTCGATGTGTGGGGTCTTTCATGGGCTGGTACCTCCACCAGGTCTGTCCAATTATTGCCGAGGAGAAGAGGGTGCTTCTCGGATACAGCGCTCCCATTCCAATTCAAGCCACGGGAGTTCCGCCGCAACCGCATGCAACGGTTCGCCGTCCCTTGAGGGATACCAGTGTCGTACTTATTTCGGAGGCGGCGAAAGTGGACTTAACTCCCACTGCTGGTATGCCACTGCGTACTCGAGCTCAAACAAGGGCTAATAGGGCCCCAGTAGCAGCGTCATCGTCCACGGCGTCAACAATGGCCGTGTCGTCCTCGGTAGCACCGCCGAGCGAGGACATTGAGGGCGAAGTGGGTCAACGCCGTACCAAAGCTCCACGGGGCAGGAAACGATCGTCTTCGGCGGTTAGTTCTAGGCCCAAGAGGCGGAGGAGGACGGTCACCAATCTGCTCAACTCTTTAATAGAGTGAGCCTATTCTTCAAGATAAGCCACTAGCCATGCAAGAATCGGATGGCGGCTTACTTTTCCCGGGTTCGTCTACCGAGGAACCCGCACAATTGGCTGAGGCTATAAGACGCTCACAAGACGAATCCGAGAATGTAAGGATCCCAAAGAGGCCTTACCCTGCCGTCATCTTTTATGAAGACCCTCTATGGATACGGCGGCTATTCATAGGCCCTTTGGAAGAATGGGGTGAAAGGGCTTTTAAGCAAGCCGTCTCAGCCGACGCTGAGGATGCACTTTCATTGTGGACCAGTGGCCATGAGTCTACTCTCGCACCTCGGCGAGCATATCTCCTCAGGAAGGAGCGTCGGCTTGAACAAGCCGTACTAGAAGCTCCATTGCGCATCGGTATGTTCATGTATCTCTTTGTAATATTTTGTATTGCTGGCATATATATATATATATATATATATTTCCTTATCTTCGTACAAACTTTGCAGGGACTTCGGCGGCGGAGGCTCTGAGTCGCGCTTTGACCGTAGATTCTACTGATATCCCCAGTGAAACACCAATCAGTGTGGAGGGGGTCGATGCAACCGTTGCTCCTGCGATGGAGTCTCCCTCGGTGATTCCCGCTCCCCAAGCACTTGCTTCTTCGGGGGAGGCATCATTGTCGGTCGCCGCTCCAATGGATCTTTTTGGGGGCGGCTCGGAGGTTAGGGGACAGGTAGTCGAGGCTGTCGTCCTTCTGTTGGTGCATGCAGTGGCAGCCACTGCTCCTCGCTCAGAAGTCGCTACACCGGTCCATGTCCCCAATGATGTGCCTGAGGTCATGGAGGAGGCCGCCGAAGCTGCTATCCCTCCAGCCCAGAATGGGAGAAGCATTGAAGGTAACCTTATATATTTTACATTAACAATGTCTCCATTGTCTGAACCCTTGTGTCTTTTCAGAATTGAGCGGATTGGCGGCATCTATCGCTGATCTGTCTCCTCAATGCATTGTCCTCTCTTCCGAGCAAGGTTAGTGTCGTTTGCCCTCTTTTCACGGCATTATCACTATTTCATATAATGACATTGATGTCTTTTACAGTTCTGGAAGCCGACGATGAGGTTGAGATTCTTGACGGGCCTGGGGAGCCTTCAGATCCCTCTTGCATGACTGTGGGTAAGTAAAGTCTCAACGTCATTCCATTTGTTCTTTGGTTACAAGTCTCGCTGACTGTTTATAAATTTGAACAGCTCTGCCAGTTCTCACCACGCTGGAGTCTCGCATTGCCATGCCACCCGGCCCCTATGCTCTGCGTGCCTCGGAACGGATGGCAAAGCTAAGCCTTCACTCCCTATATTGAAGACCTTCGCGCTGGCAGTCTGATCACGGCCAAAGCGTTTGCCGCTGAAGCTAACGGCTCTTTTCCCTTTCTTGCCACCTACCATAGCGAAACATTGGTGCAAGTCTGGGTTGAGTTTTGTCGGCAGGTGGAGGCTTGCTTGCACGTTCTTGAATGCACACGCCTTCCTTCAGAGGTTGTGGCCGCGAAGGCGAGCTTACAGGGGCCGATTAAGCGGTGTGCTGTGAACATGATATCATGTGAGAAAAGGCTCAGCTGCAAGTTTTCGGAGAGGGAGCTGGCTTCCAAAGCGCTGCGGGAGCTTCAAGCCAACCTTATGGCCAAGGCCACTAAAGCATATGAACTTTGTGGAGAGTGCTTCAAGAGGCTATCAAGGAAGTGGTAGCCATTGATAAGGCCGCTATGTTTACTCATGAAATGGTCGAAGTCCATAAGGCCACTGAAAAAGAGCTTGAAGGCCGGCTTTCCTCATACCAGGCCTAACAGGCTTAGGCGGAGGCCCGTCTTTTGACGATACTAAATCATGAAGGCGAGGCCCAGCGAAAAAGGGATGAACTGGAAAATCTACTAAATCGCCCGCCGACTTGAAGAATTGTATATACACATTTATTTTATTCTTCTTTTGTACATACTCCTGAATGAGAGTATATTTTTTTGTTCTTTCATGAATTCTACTTTGTATTCATTTTGATTCATGAATTAAAGATATATTTTTTCTTCATGATGGTGTGTCCTTTTTAGCAAGTGTATTCTGCAGATAGTCTATTTCGATTTCTTTGCAGGACAATGATGGCTTAGGATTCAGGGTTAAGATCTGCCTCCTAAGACTTTTCAACTTTATGAGCCGTGAGGGTCTCATAAAGAATTTTCTCCCTACAGGTCGAGAGGATCCCGTAGGTGTAATTTCTCCTTAAGAATCGTGAGGATTCCTAAGTGTGTTTTCTCTTGAAAGTCGTAAGGATCTTACAAGAGAGCTTGCTCCATTACGAGTCGTGAGGACCAGTAAGTGATGGGTGAGGTTACCATTATCCGCATTTCACGGAGTCAGGAGTTGCTCTGGATGCTTCCCACGGGGTCATTGCCGTGTTCTGCAAGGACCAGGCTCCGCACTGGATGCTTCACACGGGGTCATTGCCGTGCTCTGCGAGGACCAGGATCCGCTCTGGACGTTTCCCATGGGGTCAGGATTGACATAAGCCGCGTTCCACGTAATCAGGAATTTTGCTCTGGATGCTTCCCACAGGGTCATTGCCGTGTTCTGCGAGGACCAGGCTCTGCTCTGGATGTTTCCCACGGGGTCAGGATTGACATAAGCCACGTTCCACGTAACCAGGAATTTTGCTCTGGATGCTTCCCACGGGGTCATGGCCGTGTTCTGTGAGGACCAGGCTCCGCTATGGATGCTTCACACGGGGTCAGGATTGACATAAGCCGCGTTCCACGTAACCAGGAATTTTGCTCTGGATGCTTCCCACGGGGTCATTGCCGTGTTCTGCGAGGACCAGGCTCCGCTCTGGATGCTTCATACGGTGTCATTGCCGTGCTCTGCGAGGACCAGGATCCGCTCTGGACATTTCCCACGGGGTCAGGATTGACATAAGCCGCGTTCCACGTAACCAGGACTTTTGCTCTGGATGCTTCCCACGGGGTCATAGCCGTGTTCTGCGAGGACCAGGCTCTACTCTGGATGCTTCACACGGGGCCATTGCCGTGCTCTGCGAGGACCAGGATCCGCTCTGGACGTTTTCTACGGAGTCAGGATTGACTTAAGCCGCGTTCCACGTGACCAGGAATTTCGCTCTGGATTCTTCCCATGGGGTCATTGCCATTTTCTGCGAGGACCAGGCTCCACTCTGGATGCTTCATACGGGGTCATTGCTGTGCTCTGTGAGGACCAGGATTCGCTCTGGACGTTTCCCACGGGGTCAGGATTGACTTAAGTCGCGTTCCACGTAACCAGGAATTTTGCTCTGGATGCTTCCCATGGGGTCATTGTCGTGTTCTGTGAGGACCAGGCTCCACTCTGGATGCTTCACACGGGGTCATTGCCGTGCTCTGCGAGGACCAGGATCCGCTCTGGACGTTTCCCATGGGGTCAGGATTGACTTAAGCCGCATTCCACGTAACCAGGAATTTTGCTCTGGATGCATCCCACGGGGTCATTGCCGTGTTCTGCGAGGACCAGGCTCCGCTCTGGACGTTTCCCATGGGGTCAGGATCGACTTAAGCCGCGTTCCATGTAACCAGGAATTTTTCTCTGGATGCTTCCCACGGGGTTATTGCCGTATTTTGCGAGGGCCAGGCTCCGCTCTGGATGCTTCATACGGGGTCATTGCCGTGCTCTGCGAGGACCAGGATCCGCTCTGGACGTTTCCCACGGGGTCAGGATTGACATAAGCCGCGTTCCACGTAACCAGGACTTTTGCTCTGGATACTTCCCACGGGGTCATAGCCGTGTTCTGCGAGGACCAGGCTCCACTCTGGATGCTTCACACGGGGCCATTGCTGTGCTCTGCGAGGACCAGGATCCGCTCTGGACGTTTCCTACGGAGTCAGGATTGACTTAAGCCGCGTTCCACGTGACCAGGAATTTCGCTCTGGATTCTTCCCACGGGGTTATTGCCATTTTCTGCGAGGACCAGGCTCCACTCTGGATGCTTCCCAAGGGGTCATTGCTGTGTTCTGCGAGGACCAGGCTCCGCTCTGGATGCTTCACACGGTGTCATTGCCGTGTTCTGCGAGGACCAGGATCCGCTCTGGACATTTCCCACGGGGTCAGGATTGACATAAGCCGCGTTCCACGTAACCAGGAAGGGTTGGCTTCATCCGCATTTCACGGAGTCGGGATTTGACTCTCGGTCATCTGTGCACCGTCGAGTCATGGAACTGGGAGTTGCCGCTGTTCCGCTTTGCTTGATGTCGTGTTTGTTGTAATGAGACGAATGTTGAGATGATCTCCAGGCTATCTGTGAACCCTCGAGATTCGGCTTCTTCTTCTGATGAAGCCTGGGGAGGGATGGTGTGATTCCTTCTCTGTTTGCGCCCATGGATTGTATGCAGGGATTGATGTGATATCACTTGTAGGGAAAAAATTTCATTTTTTAATTTCTTTCCGCAATGCTTTATCATTTCAGCTTTTATATCGCGAAGGTCGCGATTGCCCAATCATTTTGTCTATTTTTCGCGGTGCCCAATCATTTCGGCTATTTGTTTTATTTTTACTTGCTGCTTTTTATTGCGAGTTGCCCAATCATTTTGGCTATTTTGCGTGGATACATTTTTACTTGCTGATTTTGTTACAAGTTGCCCCATCATTTCGGCTATTTTGCATGCATGTGTGGCTCGCCGGCTTTTTGCTGCAAGACTGGAATTAGACACCGATTTCGGTATCAGCACCTCTACAACTAGGATATTGCCAGGAGCGAATCATCATTTGCTTTCGTCGATGTCGAACAAAGGTGGCTTAGTAGACAGTGTTAGGATTCTGTCGACTAAGGCTTTGGACTTTATGAGCCGTAAGGGTCTCATAAAGGTATTTCTTCCTACAAGTCGTGAGGATATCGTAGGTGCGTTTTCTCCTTAGGATTCGTGAGGACTCCTAAGTGTATAGCTTCTCGTAAGTCGTAAGGCTCTTACAAGAGTATTTTCTCCTTCTAAGTCGAGAGGACTTACAAGGGTTGTTCACCGTGTAGACATATCCTTAGTCGCGCATGGGACTTTGTTAGGGAAATATTTATTCGTGCCCATGGATTGTATACAAGGGTCGGCACTGAGCCGCTTGTAGGGCAGCATTGGAGGTTGTGGTGGCTGCTTAAGAACAGGTTCAGATCCTTGTAGCTTAAGACTTTTGAATCTTATGAGCCGTGAGGGTCTCATAAGAGGATTCTCCTTACGAGTCGTGAGGATCTCGTAAGTGTAGTTTCTCCTTAGGAATCGTGGGGATCCCTAAATGTGTTGCTCCCCTGTGAGTCGTAAGGATCTCACATAGGTGGTTTCTCCTTACAAGGTCGAGAGGACCTTACAAGTGTTTTTTAACGAGGTTGTGCCCTTTCGGGTTTTCATAAAAACTTGCCAGTAGCCCTGCTGTTTTTACTCACGGAGCCCTTTCGGGTTTTCATCCGTGCCCATTTTTCTTATGGACATACTGTTTTCTTTTTTCTTCATATCTTTTTTTTATTCTTTTTTTTAGCCTTGGAATGCTGCAGTCTACAGTAGTTTATCGACGTCTCGATCAACGGCTTGTTTTAGGACATAGTGGTCCATCATTAATTTAAGGACGTTTCGGTCCGTTGTTAGTTTAAGGATGTTTCTGTAGGGTTGCTAGGCACATGCACAAGGGTCTACGAGGCATCAACCATGCCCGATTTAAAATTTAGCCATGCCGAACAACCCAAAGCCGGATTTTTAAACTAGAGATTAGGCGAAAACAAGCATGTTAAACACTTTAACACTAAGTGAGAGGGATTACAACCTTTGTAGATCCGGTCCTTTACTTCTTAAGCTCCGTGTTGAGGTCCCTTCGCTGCGATCATCGTGTTCCGGACTCTCGAGAGGCTCCACGAAGAGAAAGATGCAAGCTTGCTTCCGATTTTCGATAACAAAGATGATCTACCCTGAAGTTTCATTAACACAAGCTCTCACTCACTAAATGAAGTGAACACTCTCATCTAAAGGGCAAGGGTAGATGAGGATGATGAAGTAGGATTTTTGCTCTCATTTGTTTTCTTATTCTCTCTCATTTTTCATCACAAAATTAAAGCAAGAAAGCTTTTCATGAAGAACTCAAGCAAGAAGAAGATGAATAATAATTAGAATCCTTTTGTGATGAATAATGAAAAGAAGATAATGATTAATTATGCAACCATGGTCAACTAAACATTTGTAGAGATTTTAACTAGGGCTAGGGTTTGGGTTGGGTTAAGTATGAGTCACTTGAAAATATCTTACACAAAACAAAAAAAGAAAACCTTCTAGAAGGTTCATGAATGAACTAACCCAAATCAAACCCTAATCTTGTTTAATCTCCACTAAATATGTTGCATTAGTAATCATATCATGTTACAATATTATATATCACATATATAATATTTATTGTAACAAAATAAAATAATACAATTAACATATATCGCATATATATCAATGTATTACCCGAGTGAGAAAAAGAATCTTTTAGTGAGCTAATATTAGTTAATGTAATTTAATATATCATATATATTATTATACATTAAATTATCGAATAAACACTTGATCCGACAATCCGGCTATATCGCATATAACCGACTAATATCTCATTTACCGATTCATCGAATCAACACTTGATCCGATGACCCGGCTGATATCAAATATCATGAGAATAGAATACGGTATCACATATCGCATTATCCTCGGTCCTGCACATATCATATATGTGCCCCTATTCCGTTTTGCCTGAGTCAAGTAACCTCTGTGTAGGACTCTAAAGAATCGTTAATACGCCGGCAGTAGGTGATGATCATATTAAACACCCACAAGCTGCAAGCGGTCAGCTAAACGTAACAGCCATCCAGATATTGAGCGCTCAGAAGATCAACAAGCAAGCCTGTACATTCTCCTGTGAATCCAATCTGTAACACTCCCGTACAGTCCGGTCTCGTCGTCTGATATGTCGCATATCTCGCCTAGGGATGGTAAACGTCAGACCCCACTAGCTTGATAAGTCGTGTCGATATGAGGTCTATAACAGTTCGAGAAACTACTGATAACACTTACTAGTAAATCTTAGCAACACTGTCCAGGTATTTCCAGTTATAGCCAATCGAACACAGCACAACATAAACTCTTATACCGGGAGATACGAATCCCCTCCTATCGCTCATTGCCTCCATGTGATTCGGGACTGTACCCAAAAGCCACATTTTTGCACATCCTCTTGGACGTGGTATGATGGAAATCAAAGCACAGTGGGAATCACACAAGACTCTATGACGATCTTGGGTCAACAGACTACTCTGTACCAGTGTCACCGGAGAACTGCCATCTGACGTGAGGTATAATACCATCTGGGAGTTCTCGGCGAGTCCGTCCAGTGTATCCAGTCTCCACTGAGCACCCGTACACCATCCTTGATGTCAAACACCGATGGATATGGGATCATCCATCGCCCATCATATGGGTCAAGATGCGTATACGCTAGTCTACTCTGGTGCATCGATGCCCTATCTCGATACACCCTCGACTAGGAACAGTTATAGGATGTACTCGTCGACTACCGTGGCCCCACTAGTATGATCTCATCACAGTCCCAGTAGTCGAGTACATATCCTAAGGGCTTTATCAACATGTAACATAGAGACAATCAGAGTACATGTTAAGATAAAGTACAACCGGATAGCATACTATCATGTCGAGCAAGAAAGTCCTCCCTATATATGTCCAAGCATCCATTACAATATACATCGTATGTACAGTAATGGCCTCTAGGGCATACATATAACTAATAATCTCCCACTTGCACTAGGGCCATCTGTTGTGGTATCACATACCCAATAATTAGCCGTGGTTGAAGTATCTCATACTCAATCATCCCATAAAAGTCTCTGCTGGGAAAAAGGCCTTTGTGAGTGGATCCGCGCTGTTGTCCTCTGTGTCTACTCTCCTAACCTCGATCTCCCTGGAGATCAACTATCTCTATGATCAGGTGATATTGCCTTAAGAATTATATCTGGATCTCTGATGGGACGGGGGTTCCTTGGCATAAGCCACAACTCCATTGTCATACAATGGTAGGAACGAAGTTCATCTCATGAACTTATATAGATGTCCAGACTGCCTCTTTGGTAGCATCCTTGGTAACGATGTATCTTGCCTTTAATCGTCTAGTAAGTCACGGTATCTAGCTTGGAACTCTTCCAACATACCGTCCCTCCACTGAGGGTAAAGACAATGCCTGCGACTGACATTCAGTCGTCCTTATCACCCTGGAACTTTTCCAGTGATTCTCCTCAGGATCTATTGATACCATCTCACTACAACTAGTGAGAATCCTAACATCCAATCAGATCTATCTCATAGATCTAAAACCCAGGATTTAGGAGGTATCACTTTGATCCTATATAGAGAATCCTTGTGATAAGCGGAGATTGATCGAGCGTAGCATAGAAAACTCCTTCCCTATCAAGAGTATGTCATCCACGTACTCTATGAGGATCACCTCCATACTCTCTACTACCTTTTTGTATATACAAGGTTCATCTACCATTTTGATGAAGTCAAACTCTTTGACTACCACATCAAAACAGACGTTCCAACTCCGCGATGCATGCTTTATCATATAAAGCATCTTGCACACGTTTCCGCTGCTCCCACTGTCTACGAAGCCCTCTGGCTGTACGCTCTTTTCCAAATCATCATTTAGAAAAGCAGTCATGACACCCAACCACCAGATATCGTAGTCATGGTATGTAGCCGTGGCAAGTAGGATCTGGATGGACTTAAGCATAGCTTTGAAAGTCTCAACTTTTCCATGTACACCAAGTAATCTTCTCAAGATATACTTGCTCCTGATGGGGATTTAACCCTTCAGATAAAGCAACTAAAGTCCATACTTTATTGGTGTATAAGGATTCCATCTCAGATCGCTAAGCATCCAGCCATTCTTACAGAGTCCCACTCCTGATGGCCAGCTCGAAACTAGTTGGGTCATCATCTCATGATGCAATCCTCGCTCCCACTGTCATTGAGAAACTGAAGTATATCTCAGGTGGGTGAGGAACCCTACTAGATCGGCAGAGAGGCTGAGGTTCGTTGGAAACTATTGAATCCTTTGGTTCTACCAAATCATCTGCTGTAGTTTGTATAGCTGGAACTCTTTCCAGTTCTACAGATTTGACTTTGCCTCGAGCTTGTCCGGATTATGCTTTTAGACATAGGCTGGACAACCCCAAATCTTAACAAACTTAAGATATGGGCTCTTCACATTCCATATCACATATGAAGTGGTAGGCATCTGATTTGATTGGAACCCTATTCAATAGGTATACAGCTTCTCAAGTGCATAACTCCCAAAAGGAAATAGGAAACTCAGTAGTACTTATCATAGAGCACACCATATCACATAGGGTGCTATTGCTCCGCCCCAATATACCATCGTGCTGCGGTGTATACGGAGGAGTAATGCTGAGAGAGAATCTCATTCTCCTTTAGAATAGTCGAGGAATTCCGTGCTCAAGTATTCTCCTCCCTGATCTCATCAAAGGACATAATACTTATACCCGTTTTTGGTTCTCTACTTCTAACTTATATTCTGTGAATATCTCAAAAGCATCGTACTTGTGTTTCAACAGGAACATATGTCTGAATCTTGAGAGATCATCAGAGAATGTAATGAAGTACAAAGAACCGGTCTTGGCATGTGTAGACAGGGGACCTTCATACATCAGCATGTATCAATTCCAAGAGTTCACTAACTCTTTCTCTGTTTCCAATAAACAGAGCTATGGTCATCTTATCTTTGTGACATGACCGACAAGTTTCACAAGATGTAAATTCAAACTAATTTAAATATGCATCTAAATGTAACTTCAGCTAGTCGGGTCGCATTGATATGACCTAGTCTACAATGCCTCAAAAAGGATTCGTTCATTTCTGAACTCTTCCTCTTGTGTGTGTTCTGTACGTTAAGAACTGTGGTTTGATTTAGAACATCTATGCTTTTAGATAACGTGCCTGAACCGATCAACTCTTGATATAGGAAATTTTCAAAACATTATCCAACAATACAAAATTATATCCTTTCTTTACTAATAAAGAGACTGATATGATGTTGTATATCAGGTTCGGTATCTAATAACATTCGTTCAGAATCAATGTATTCTGATAATACAGGGTGATAATTACCAACAAACTTGGCTGCAACACTTGCACCGTTTCTATCTCATGAAATTTATCACCCGTTCTCAGTTCTCTGCCTATCTGTAGCCCATGTAACAAATTACATATGTGGATCCTGATCCGGTATCAAATACCCAGGATGTAAAGGATATTGAGAAACACTTCTGTGTAATGAACACACCCGAAGAAGATGCATCAACATGCACTTTCTTCATTTGGGCGGCACGGGAATTCTGGTAATCCCCTATTTCCTGCTCTGTCTTATAACAGTTATAAGTTGGAGCGGGACCAACATTCTTTAGCGTAGTATAACAAGCAGGTTCGGTCAATACATCCATATTATTATCTTGATTAAGGCGTGACATAGTCGTAACCAGGAGAGAGAGAGAAGAAAACACTCAGCGTGCTCTTTTACAAGATTAGATTGGTTATCAATTTATCTAATCAGGATATCTCCCACTGTTTTAGTCAAATCTTCCTTCAAACCTTAAAAGGATAGACTAGCCGGGATTAATTACACCCTACAAGTTCGCCAATCTTTCAGCCAGGCCAGTGCCGGTACTTTGAGGGAGGTTCCCCGTGCTTTCGCACAGACCTAATTAAAGTAAACCTCATTTTCCCAGGGGTGTAACCCTGTTAACACCTTTCTAGACACCTACTTGATCGGCTAATTGTAATGTGTAAAACTCTCCCAGGAGTAACTCTTACTCGCAACGGGTATCGGGATCCAACTATCTCATAGGTGGTATGCAATCTCATTGCAAATTTCAACACTTGAAATTCCCAATAATATTTTGCCCCTAGCAGCTATATGACCTTAACATAGTCAACAAATCATAAGTGCTAGTCAAGTTCAACCAGTCATTTCCCGATTGAATTAAATCCACCCGCACTACCCTTAACATAGTCAACAAAGTCGCACGACTACCCTAATCCAATCGCATCATATGCTTATACAGATAAGCACTAATCAGCTACCGCACACTACGCCTTAACATAGTCAACAAACGTAGCACGAATACTAACTAGTACTTATCTGAAATGACGGAGGGCTACGACAGGTTTTTAAGAAAACCTTTTGCGTAATGAACTTGATATCGTCGTAGAATTGAGTGATTTTAAATGGAATGTTTTTGAGGCCTTTTTTAGTTTTTCTAAAGAGGTCACTCCCGGTGAAGGGATCGTCGGCTCTTTCCTCATCGAATAAGGTGCAGGATATTTCACAATTACCACTATGCAAAGCAAGAACTATAGAAGCAATCAAAAGACAAACCGAGTTTGTAGCATCTGCTAGTTTCACTAAAGAGGTCACTCCCGGTGAAGGGATCTCGGCTATTTTCTTATCGAATAAGGTGCTGGATGTTCTACAAGGAACACCGCTATGCAAAGCAAAAACTAGAGATAACAGTTTTTAAACAAGTTTCTACAACATCTTTAGGTTTCTTTTAGTTTCATTAATTTCATTAATGAAGTCCCATTTTATTATGCTTCACAAGCATCACATTTGAAACGAAATCTGCAATATAACATATATATCATATATATAATATAAACATTCGTCTCAGGCAGTAATATGATCTCATCACAGAACATTGCAGTAGAAGAACATATATGAAATATTGGATATACTAGGACGTCCGTGTTTTATTACGAGCCTGTATAAAACACGGATTCCACGGTCGCGATGAATAGCCAAACCCACATCCCTAGACCCCTACGAGAGCGGCAAGCAACACTGCCAATTTTAGGGTTAGGAGACCCGGTCTCGACTCCTCGAGATGGTCTTCCACTGGACCCTAGAACCCGGTTACTTGTACTCCCCGCCTTGTGTCTACCTAATGCGGAAAAGTAAATAATATACAATGGTGACATCATCCTCAGCCCGGAAGTGCCCCAATAAAAGAATATTACATACAAATGAATTTTAGATGAATGAAAATAAAAACCCTCATCTCACATAAAACCCCCGGCTATTCAGAATACGACGATCCAGTATAACATATCACAGCAACACATAATATCTCATATCATCAACGTAAGAAAGTATGCGTATCCCGATTGTCGTTGATATATAGCAACGAAGCCGGTGATACACTACATACTACGCTTACGGTCACAGAAAAGAAAGTGTAAAAGTACAATAGTTGGAATCCGCAACCTCCTTAGACATCGCATGCCTAACAATTATAAACCCCGCATTTTAGTCTCATTATCGAAAACTCTTTTCAATATCAAGTCGAGCAATTTAACAAGATTCCCGACATCCTGATTGAATGCTCGTCGCAAACTTTAGTAGACGGCCGCACCCTCGGATGCCGTCGACGAAGTGCACTAAGGCGGAACACCGTTGCCACGAGCACCCGAACGGATGCTTTTGGCGACGGGGTTCTCCTACAGTCACTTGGTCGGGGCTATGGGGCATGGCTGTCTGTTAAGTTTACCCTGCGAGCATCCGCGTACGCTACGTGATTGCGACGGACTTTTGATCACATCAAAATCCCGTGGCAACCGATCATCTGAGACTAAACCGCTAGATTTATAACATTCAAATTAGTTATCTCATAACTACATGTGGATTCCAAATATTGTATCACATTCCTGATAAATAGACAGTGTTAAATTTTTCGATCGAATAAACAAACACCCAAGATTTCCCAAATAGCTCAACACTTGAGCGGAGTTCAAAAAGTATCCATCACATGCCACAGTACCAATGGTCCAGCCGTAGAAGGGTCAAGCCAACGCCTCACATGTGGCAATGCCGTACTGCCCTAAACCCTAAGGTTCAGAGGCGGTTCAGACAGTCACATAATCGAGTTAAGGTTTGTGTTCTTTTAGAGGGTCCACCGCGTTACTTGCATGATTTTCCGGATGTTTCAAACTCAAGAAAAAATCCAACTTTTGAAAAAATTTCCGACAGGGGAGAAAGTGAGTTATTGATATCCGTTCAAACTTTTTAACAGGTTCTAAAATTATCCGGAAAAAAATTAAACGAAGTTAAATTATCCGATCGAATCAACGAGTTCCCAATACAACCCAGAAAACTCAACACTTGAGTAAAAATTTAAAATTCCCAGAAGAATTAGGAAACAGCTACGGACGTTACTGTAGAAAAATGAGTACCTAATCTTCACATACGGCCACGGAACCGCCGCTAAAATCAGGGTATACAGTAGGATTAGGTTGTCGTTTTCTACAGTTATCCTTAGATTTCCCTGCTTAATTTTCTGAGCATTTTTAATTAGAAAAAATAAACATTTTAAAAAAATATCCAGAGAAGGGTATGATCGGGGATTTCCGGGTTCGATCGGACTTTAAACTTCGCCTAGACTTTACCTAAAGCTCTAGCTTGGCTCTGATACCACTGTAGGGTTGCTAGGCATACGCACAAGGGTCTACGAGGCATCAACCATGCCCGATTTAAAATTTAGCCGTGCCGAACAACCCAAAGCCGGATCTTTAAACTAGAGATTAGGCGAAAACAAGCATGTTAAACACTTTAACACTAAGTGAGAGGGATTACAACCTTTGTAGATCCGGTCCCTCACTTCTTAAGCTCTATGTTGAGGTCCCTTCGCTGCGATCATCGTGTTCCGGACTCTCGAGAGGCTCCACGAAGAGAAAGATGCAAGCTTGCTTCCGATCTTCGATAACAAAGATGATCTACCTTGAAGTTTCATTAACACAAGCTCTCACTCACTAAATGAAGTGAACACTCTCATCTAAAGGGCAAGGGTAGATGGAGATGATGAAGTAGGATTGCTCTCATTTGTTTTCATATTCTCACTCATTTTTCATCACAAAATCAAAGCAAGAAAGCTTTTCATGAAGAACTCAAGCAAGAAGAAGATGAATAATAATTTGAATCCTTTTGTGATGAATAATGAAAAGAAGATAATGATTAATTATGCAACCATGGTAAACTAAACCTTTGTAGAGATTTTAACTAGGGCTAGGGTTTGGGTTGGGTTAAGTATGAGTCACTTGAAAATATCTTACACAAAACAAAAAGGAAAACCTTCTAGAAAGTTCATGAATGAACTAACCCAAATCAAACCCTAATCTTGTTTAATCTCCACTAAACATGTTGCATTAGTAATCATATCATGTTACAATATTATATATCACATATATAATATTTATTGTAACAAAATAAAATAATACAATTAACATATATCGCATATATATCAATGTATTACCCGAGTGAGAAAAAGAATCTTTTAGTAAGCTAATATTAGTTAATGTAATTTAATATATCATATATATTATTATACATTAAATTATCGAATCAACACTTGATCCGACAATCCGGCTATATCGCATTTAACCGACTAATATCTCATTTACCGATTCATCGAATCAACACTTGATCCGATGACCCGGCTGATATCAAATATCATGAGAATAGAATACGGTATCACATATCGCATTATCCTCGGTCCTGCACATATCACATATGTGCCCCAACTCCGTTTTGCCTGAGTCAAGAAACCTCTGTGTAGGACTCTAAAGAATCGTCAATACGCCGGCAGTAGATGATGATCATATCAAACACCCACAAGCTACAAGCAGTCAGCTAAACGTAACAGCCACCCAGGTATTGAGCGCTCAGAAGATCAACAAGCAAGCCTATACATTCTCCTATGAATCCAATCAGTAACACTCCCGTACAGTCCGGTCTCGTCGTCTGATATGTCGCATATCTCGCCTAGGGGCGGTAAACGTCAGACCCCAGTAGCTTGATAAGTCATGTCGATATGAGGTCTATAACAGTTTGAGAAACTACTGATAACACTTACCAGTAAATCTTAGCAACCCTGGCCAGAGATTTCCAGTTATAGCCAATCGAACACAGCACAACATCAACTCTCTATACCGGGAGAGACGAATCCCCTCCTATCGCTCATTGCCTCCATGTGATTCAGGATTGTACCCAAAAGCCACCTTTTTGCACGCCCTTCTGGACGTGGTATGATGGAAATCAAAGCACAGTGGGAATCACACAAGTCTCTATGACGATCTCGGATCAACAGACTACTCTGTACTAGTGTCACCGGAGAACTGCCATCTGACGTGAGGTATAATACCATCTGGGAGTTCTCGGCGAGTCCGTCCAGTGTACCCAGTCTCCACTGAGCACCCGTACACCATCCTTGATGCTAAACACCGATGGATATGGGATCATCCATCGCCCATCATATGAGTCAAGATGCGTATACGCTAGTCTACTCTGGTGCATCGATGCCCTGTCTCGATACACCCTCGACTAGGAACAGTTATAGGATGTACTCGTCGACTACCGTGGCCCCACTAGTATGATCTCATCACAGTCCCAGTAGTCGAGTGCATATCCTAAAGGCTTTATCAACATGTAACATAGAGACAATCAGAGTACATGTTAAGATAAAGTACAACCAGATAGCATACTATCATGTCGAGCAAGAAAGTCCTCCCTATATATGTCCAAGCATCAATTACAATATATATCGTATGTACAGTAATGGCCTCTAGGGCATACATATAACTAACAGTTTTGGTCCGTCTTTAGTTTAAGGACGTTTCGGTCCATCGCCAGTTACTACTTATAGAGTGTGGGCTTAGGAAGATAACGAGCGGACATAGGCATCGTCATCTATCATTAACCCAGGCCGTGACTCGTCAGGCGTAGTACTTTTTTAGGAAGCGACCATTTATTGGACTAAAAGGTCTTTCGCCATGCATGTCCATGAGTAGATAGGGTCCACCCTGGTAGACTTTGTCTATGATATAAGGGCCTTCATAGTTCGGCTCGAATTTTCCCCGCTTGGCACAATTGGGGATCATAGTTCTTTTAACTACTAGCATAAGTTCGCCTTGGCGGAACGTTCTCGGCCTAGTCAATTTTTCATATGAGAGCGTCATCTTTGCTTTATAAGCCTCCAGATTTTGTTGCGCCATGAGCCGGGTTTCATCAAGGGCGTCGAGCTCTTCAAGCCGAAGGTGAGCATTCTCTTCGTCCGTTAGCTCGTAATGAACTGCCACTTGTAGAGAGGGTAGCTCTATCTCGAGGGGGAGTACCGCCTCTGTAACGAATACCAATGCGTACGGCGTTGTGTTCGTGGCCGTTTTGAACGTAGTTCGATATGCCCAGAGAGCTTCATGCAGTCTCTCATGCCAGTCCTTCTTATTTCGAGACACCGTCTTTTTCACGATCTTCGTCAAGGTCTTGTTGAAAGCTTCAGCTAGACCGTTTGCTCGGGGATTGTAGACCGATGAATATCTCCAGTCTATGTTATGCTATTGTACGAAGCGGTTGATCTTGTGGGTTCTGTAGGCTGGCCCGTTATCGGAGATGATCCGTCGCGGGGTTCCAAACCGATAAATGATGTGTGTCTTAAAGAAATGGAGGATATTCTCCGTTTTCACTTCCCTCAGCGGTACTGCTTCTGCCCATTTGGAGAAGTAATCAGTTGTCGCCAAAATGAATCGATGTCGTCTGGAGGATGCTGGTTCGATGGGACCGATTATGTCAGTTCCCCACATTTCGAACGGCCAGCTAGCCACTGTTGGGTTTAGTGGATTTGGATGCTGATGGATAAAGTCCCCGTGAATCTGGCACGAGTGGCGTTGCTTCGCGTATTCAAGCCAGTCCTGTATTATCGTGGGCTAATAGTAGCCCATCCTTTTGATCTTCAGCTTCATCTTCGGGCCGGTTTGGTGAGAACCACAGAGTCCGTCGTGAGTTTCTTGGACGACTCTTTTTGCTTCTTCAGGTCCCAGTCATCTTAACCACAGAGAATCAAATGACCTCTTGTACAGAGTATCATTGACGAAGGCAAATGATAGGGCTCGCTTCATGAGCTGATGTTTTGAGGATGCATCTTCAGGTGTTCGACGGGATTTGAAGTAATCTATAAAGACTTCCCTCTAATCATCAACTTTTTCTTGGTCTTTTACTTGTAGAGCCATTTGCTTGGTTGCTCCCTTTTCCTCGGACGATTCCGGAGATATTTCTGCCGGTGCAAGAATCCGATGACTCTGCACAATGATTCTCACGTCATCGAGGCTCTCGTCAGCCAGTTCTTTAGCGAGCTTGGCTAATGCATCCACCTTGCTATTTTCCGCACGCGGTATGCTTTCCAAGGTGTAGGAAGGAATTTGAGTCAGTAGTTGCTGTACTCTCTCGCCGTACTTCACCAACTCTGGCTTGCACGTTTGATAGTCGCCGTTTATATGACTAACGACCAGCTGGGAGTCTCCGTATATAAGGAGGTTTTCAATTCCTATGTCGATAGCGATCTCGAGACCTGCTATCAAAGCTTCGTATTCGGCTTCATTGTTTGTCCTCGGCTCTGTCAAGAAGAAGGCGAAGCGCATTATCCCTCCTTGTGGAGTTACGAAGATGAGGCCTATCCCCGATTTGATTATAGGGGTGCTTTGTTTGCGCTTCTTCATGGAAGACGCTCCATCAAAATAAAGTTCCCACTGGGTATCACCCCCGTCGATTGTGTCAAACGTATGTTCGTCTGGCAGTTCGCAATTCAAAGGAGAATCGTCAGGTATCGGATGCTCAGCGAGGAAGTCGGCGATGGCCTGGCTTTTCACTACCTTAAGAGGACGATAAGTTATCGAGAACTCCATCAAGAGGAGGGACCATTTAGCGAGCCGCCCTGTTAATATGGCCTTCGACATCAAATATTTGAGAGGATCCACTTTTGATATGAGATGGACCTCATGCACCAACGCGTAGTGTCTGAGCTTCGTTATCGCGAAGATCAACATTTTGACAGTGTTTTTCGATGGGGGAGTAGTTGCTTTCTGCCCCCAGTAGAACTCGACTCAGATAATAAAGGGCTCTCTTATTCCCTTATTCGTTTTCTTGTGCCCACAACGCGCCTAAAGAACCTTCGAGGGCTGTTGTGTACAGGACGAGAGGTTTTCCTTTAACGGGGGCGGCCAGTACTGATGGATTCTGCAGGTATTGCTTGATTTCCTCCAGTGCGGTTTGGCATTTGTGATCCCAGATGAACGGAGTTCCTTTCTTCATTAAGTGACTATAGGGGTGGCATTTGCCGGAGAGATTGGCTATGAGTCGCCGGATGGAGAGACCGCAGTTTCTTGAGAGTCTTCGGCGGAGGCATTTCCATAATCGCCTTGATCTTTGACGGATCTATCTCGATGCCTCGGTGTCGGACGATGAACCCTAAGAATTTGCCTGAGGACACTCCGAACGCGCATTTGAGAGGGTTCATCTTCAAATTGTATTTCCGAAGGCGCTGAAACACGATCTTCAGATGCTCTAAATGTTCCTCATATGATTTGCTTTTAATATGAGGTCGTCAATATAGCATTCAACGATTTCACGTATGAGGTCGTCGAAAATCTTTGTCATGGCCCTCTGATAGGTGGCACCGGCGTTCTTTAGACCGAAAGGCATCACCTTGTAGCAGAATATACCCAGAGGGGTCTGGAAAGCGGTGTGCTTTTGGTCCTCTGGATGCATCTTTATCTGATTGTATCCTGATGATCTGTCCATGAAGGAGAATACTTCGTGAGTGGACGTGTTATCTATCATCAGCTCAGTGACCGGTACTGGAAAGTCGTCTTTTGGACAAGCTTTGTTGAGATCCCGGAAGTCCACACATATGCGCACCGTCCCATTTTTCTTCATTACTGGAACAATGTTGGCGATCCAGTCGGGGTACTGAACCTCTTGGATGAAGCCAGAGTCGATTAGCTTTTTGACCTCGGCGTTGATGCTCATCTCAAGCTCGAGCCGCATTCTTCTTGGTGCTTGTTTGATCGGATTGACGTCCGGAGATATTGCCAATTTGTGTACAGCAATCTCTGGATCTAATCCTGGCATCTCAGAATAATTCCATGCGAAGCAATCTCTATGCTGCATAAGCACGTCGTTTAGCGCAGCCACCCTTTCTTCAAACAACAGCTCATTGACAAATGTCGGTCGCGGGTCACTTGTCATCCCCAAATCAATTTTCTTAAGGTTATCTGCAGTAGTATGCATCCCGTCTTCCAGCTCTTTCAGTGCCGGTGGAAATTCCGAGATCACCTCGCCATCGTCATTTTCGAAGCACCAGGGGAGGTCATCCGTATTTTCAGGCTCTTCTTTTGACAGCGTTATCATGTGGCAGGTGCGAGATCGTTTCTAAGATCGATGTCGATCTGGTTCTACTCTCGCAATACGCGTCGCTTTTGGTTCATGCTTCTATGGCGGGCTTACCTTCCAACTGCTAGATAGAGCGAACCTGCCTTGTTGATATTGGTCTTCGACCCAGTTCTTGAAGGTGAAGTAGTCTTCGAGGGGATACCCTATTGCTTGGTGATAGGAGCAATAGTCTGGGTGGGAGATCTCATTCGCTTGCTCGGGATGCTTGGATTCCGAGAGTGTCATCATTTGATACTTTATGAAGAGATCGAATATCTTCCTTGTCTTATCTTAGGGAAAAGAATATTCCCGACCCATCTTCTTTATAAGGGTTGGATTCCGGCTGCTTGACTCTTGCTCGCGTGGCTTCTTAGACCCGCTTGGCTGCCGTTGAACGCCTTTCCCGCTCTTTGATTTATTTTTGCCTCTGCGTCGGGATTTTTGTATGACGGGTTGATAAGGAAGAGCATTGTTATTCTCCGCGGCCTGCTGAAGGAGGTGCTGCATCCTGGCTTTCTCGTAAATGGCCATTTCACGGTTATGGTCATCCCGGATCTTTTGACCCGCTTCCCAGATAAGCTTGTCCATTCGTTCTTCAAATGACGGACTCGGCATTTTGTTGGTAGGATCTCGTTTTAGTTCAGGGTCAGGGTTTTCAAACAGGGCGTCCCTTTCTTCATCGAAGTCATATTTGACGTAGCCACCATGGACTCGTTCCTGTTTCTTGGATTGGACATATCCAAGCCCGACTGTTTCCATTCTCCCGTTGGGCAACTTTCGCTGAGTTCCGGGGACGTCCCAAATCCTATTGTAGAATTGAGCTTGTCGAGTAGTCTGTCTGAAGGGTACCCCTTAGCGCTTCAATAGCCTTTTCAATCCTTCCGTATAATATCTAGGCAGCCGAATGGGCTGGAGCCTGTCGAGCGTAGAATCGGCGCCATGCCAGATTTCTTTCTTCACTTTGGTTTCCCCAGATCGGTAGAATAGGATCACCTCTTCACCCTTTCGCCTGGGAGGGACGTAAAATGTCTGCAGTTCTTGCACACTATAAGCTTCAAGTGCATCGAGCTCTTTGTAATGCTCCCGCGGAACCATGGTAATTTGCAAACTTTGATTATTGCCAGCGAAGGCTTGCATTGATGGTTGAGCGGAAAATATAGCGTTAACCTCATCTTCCGAGTCACTGCCGAAGATCAACATAGGGGTGGACGGTCCCGGGTTGTTGCGTTGGGGCGACCCTGAATAAACTATCTCTTCTTCTTCCTCGGTATCACTCCCGAAGACCGGAATAGTGGTGATAGCTTTGTTCTTCGGTTTGTGACATCTTTCCATGTCCTCAAAATCCGGTAAAAAGTATTTTGCATCTTCGTACTTTCGGACTTCGTCCACGGAGAATGGGTTCAACTCCCCTGTCACAGTGTACTCGAGTCCATCCTTGAAATATTTCATACACTGGTGTTGTGTAGAGGGGATGATGTTGTATTCGTGTAACCAAGGCCGGCCGAGCAAAGCATTGTAGCAAGTCTTGGCGTCAATGACGTGAAATTTAATATCCGTGATGAGTAGCCCGAAGCGCAGCATCAGTATCACAGACCCGAGAGTCCGTGATGACTGGGAGTCAAAACCGGAGATGGTGATTTTATCACGAGCGAGGTGCTGAACGCTCATGCAGATTTCCTTCAACACTTTCATTCTGAGGAGATTGCCGGAAGACCCATTGTCAACTAGAATTTTTCCTATCTTTATATCGTGACAGTATCCGGAGACATAAAGGGGACGGTTGTGCTCGCACGTCCCAAGGAGGAGATCTTCATCGCCGAAGGTGATATCGGCTGTGTGCACTTCTTCTAGCTCGTCCTTCATCTTTTCGTCAGCGAGGAAAGCTTGGAATTGCTCTGGCTCTTGTAGCGCTTTGATCAATGAATCTCTCGCCTCTTTGGATATCATAAGGGCGTCGAGATTGCTGAGCTGCGAGGGTAGCTTTCTCAAGTGTGCCAGAACGTTGTAGTCCACCTTACTCTTCTGCGGCGGGTCCTTGGCTGGCAGCTCTTTGACGACTTGATCTTCTAGGGCGATATCTTCAGGGTATTTTTCTTTCCCCTTATCTTTTCTATTTGACCTACTATTCGAGGGCGCAAGATTCATTTCGGGCAGCGTATGATTTCGCAGTTGAATATTTTCACAGGTCTTCGGTTCTTCCTCTTTTCCCGAGGTGGATTCTTTAAAGAGAGGGCCAAGAGTCATTTCATCATCAGAGTCGCTCCCGAAGGTGAGAACTTGCGATCCCCCAGTGTTGACCATGTGACAGTTGCCGGTAGTTCTTTTACACTCCTCAGTTGTATTTCTTTGCTCCCGACGGGTTTTGCGTTTCATCTGCTTGAAATGTTGCCGGTGAGCAACATATCCCTGCCACCATCTTTTAAAAGCGTTGCACTCTTCGGTGAGATGCGAAATCTTTCGATGATGTAAGCAGTAGCTAGGATGTGTTTCCGCTTCACCAAGAATATTTCCTTCGGAGGGTGGTAGCCTCATTCCCATCGATATGGCTTTAGCGAACCTTTTCCTCGTCTTGAACCTATTTTTATTTGCGACGGATGTACCTTGATCTGGCGGGAGTGTTTCAAATCTTTCGTCCAGTCGTCGGCGTTTGGCTTTTTCAAATATGGCCATCTCACTCACTTGAGCAGCCTTGCTTTTAAGAAGAGCTTCATTCAGGAATGCATCAATCATTTCGTCCGATGGCCCTAGAAGTTCCGGCTCAGGATCTGCCCCCAGTTTCTGTGTGTAAGGAGCTTCTTCATTGTTTATTGACGAGTGAGAGATCACATGGCAACTTGCCACGTAATCTTCAGACTCATCCGAAGAGTCTTCTCCATTGTCATCACCTTCGTCCCACCGGGCGTGCCAGAATCTGTTCCACGCCGAAACACGGAGACGCGACCACGCGGGTCCGTCTTGCCTGAATTTCGGGGCAGATGCTAATTGGTGCTATTCGTCCACCTCTCCGAAGATGCCAAGTTTATTTATGACACTATGTATCGAAGGTTTAAATGGATGCGACCGATATAGCAGACTTCGTCAGATTCCCCCTCGTTGAGGGGTTTTTGATTGTGGGGACGCTCTTCCCTGTAGGCGCAAGCCCATGCAGTTAATTACGCTTCCACATCGCGGTAACCACTTTCTCCTTCTCCAGATGGTCACTTCAAGTTGTGGGTGTTTGTTTTGTTTTTGGTTGCCCGTGGATTGTATACGGAGACTAATTTAAATTGTCGCCCGTAGGGCGTGGATTAGTCCAAATCCGTATCTTCTTAGATTTGGGTTTTGGGGGTTGGGTTTAAGGATACGTTAGCCTCATTTGAGACTAAGATCAACTTAAACGTTTGTTAAGGATACGTTAGTCTCATTTTAGACTAAGACCAACTTAACGGGATCGTTTAGATCCAACAAGAGAGCATTTGGACTCTATTGTTTAGTTTAGGGACATTGCGTTCGATTAGTTTAAGGACATTACGGTCCATTGTTAGTTTAAAGACATCACGGTCGAGGTTAAGAACATTATAGTCCGTGAGTTTAAAGACCTCACAGTCAAGGTTAAGGACATCATAGTCCGGGAGTTTAAAGACCTCACAGTCAAGGTTAAGGATATCATAGTCCGTGAAATATGTGGTTGTCGGGACCCGTCACCTCTCTGAAGACGTTGACGGATTACAACGACAAATATCAAAGGAGTGAAGAGATGTACCTTTAAACCAAAGTTGATTGAGAGATCTATAGTCCAATTTTGGAACTAAGATCAATTAATTAGATTATGAGCACATTGGCGCAGTTGAATCTGAATTGAGGACTTATGGCCAACTTGGGCTAAGTCCAATTAGATTAGAAATGTTGTCCCTTTGTTGGACCATTAAACATTTGTTTGAGTTCAACCCCCCATTATTTGGCACTTCTAAACAGGGGTTCTGATAAGATTTTATTTTTTGTTAAGTGCTGAGCACTCATATGCTATATAAGATGCTCAATTTTGGTAGGCAAGGATGTATTTGAGACTTAGTAAAAAAAAATCTTGCCTCAGAAGGACTTAGCCAATTTAGGCTAGGATTGATTTGAATATAGTGTTAAACACTAACATATATTTTATGGTCACGTGTTCCCACGTGATGCGCTGAAAGATGGTGTTAAACACCAAGAACAAAACGCTCAAAAATAGTGTTAAACACTGGAAAGGGATTGGTCGTATGGGGCCCTGTGAGACCTCTGAAGGTAGGGACTGGTCTTCCTTTGTTTTATTCTCAAATCTGCAAATAAGTGTTAAACACTTTTAGTTTTCACGGCCGTCACGTGTGGGCACGTGATAGGCACTCATGCACTGATTTGTTAAGGTGTTTATTAGGGGTCACGTGAGGACACGTGAGGGCGCTCAAATTAGAATTTGCCTTTGCCTTTATTCTCTTTGTTTTGGAGGTCATGTGGGAGCACGTGAGGCATTGCCTCTGGGCTAATTCCTTCTTATTTTGGAGGATCTTTTTAGGGGTCACGTGGGGTCACGTGACCTAGTTCTTTACATGCATGGAGATCTTTCAAGTCTCTTTATTTTTAAGAATTAAATTCTCTATAGGGTTAAACCCTAATTTCGTTTTTAAAGGAATTAAATTTCCATGCATGTGGAAGAATTAAATTCTTATGTAGGGTTAAACCCTAATTTCATTTAGAGGAATTGAATTCTTTATGAATTTGGTAGAATTTAATTCTCATATAGGGTTAAACCCTAGTTCTGTCTGTCTTGGAGGAATTAAATTCCTATGAATTTGGGATAATTAAATTCTCATATAGGGTTAAACCCTAGTTCTGACTGTCTTGGAGGAATTAAATTCCTATAAATTTGGGAGAATTAAATTCTCATATAGAGTTAAACCCTAGTTCTGTCTGTCTTGGAGGAATTAAATTCCTATGAATTTGGGAGAATTAAATTCTCATATAGGGTTAAACCCTAGTTTTATCTTTGGGAGGAATTAAATTCCTGTGAATTTGGGAGAATTAAATTCTCATATAGGGTTAAACCCTAGTTCTGTCTGTCTTGGAGGAATTAAATTCTTATGAATGTGGGAGAATTAAATTCTCATATAGGGTTAAACCTTAGTTTTATTTTTGAGAGGATTAAATTCCTGTGAATTTAGGAGAACTAAATTCTAATATAAGGTTAAACCCTAGTTTTATCTTTGGGAGAATTAAATTCTCAAAACTCAATTCTCTCTCTAAATCTTGGATCTGCATGGCAGAATCTCCCCGATGAGAATTAAATTCTCAACCTGTGGGGAAATTTGCTTCTGCAGATCTTCAACCAGAGGAATGACTAAGTTCTTTTGGAGAAGAGTTAAACTATTAGATTGAGAATTAAATTCTCTTTTTTGTTTTGTGGAGCTTTGATCCCTTTCCCTTTTCTCACCTAGAGTTTCTTTTCTTGAGAATTAAATTCTCCTTTCTTTTCTCTCTGTTATTTTTCTTCGGAAAATTCCAAGATCCAAAAATCTCTATCTCTTTCTCCTCTTCTTGGCTCCTATTTATAGGAGAAGGAAAAGAATCAATTTGTTTAGTAAATCCTTTATTGAAAGATTTTGTTTGTTTTTGTAACTAATATGATCTCAGTGAATTTTATTCACCATTGGATTTTTAATCCAAAAGATATTCTGTTTGTTATTTTTGGTGAAATTTAGGGAAATCTTTCCTTGTATAAAATCTTTCCATAAATTGGTGATTTTTAATTACCGTTGGATTTTTAATCCAACGGTGCTCCATTTTACAGAGCACCATCTTTTTTGTTTGGAAAGATTTAAAGAAATATTTTTCCAGTTAGGGTTTTTGATTCCCTCTTAATTAGAATTTAATTCTATTAATTCAGAAATCTTTTTAAAGCCTATCACGTGTTGGCACGTGATCCAAATGTTTGATCATGGAAATAGAATTTAATTCTATCAGTTAAAGAGCTAAGGGGCCTGTCACGTGTTGGCACGTGACCCTTCTTTTATTCAGAATTTAATTTTGTCTTTTAACAGGGCTAAAGGACCATCACGTGTCCGCACGTGACCTTTGGTTACGTGTGAGCACGTAATGCCCCATTGGGGTTTTTCCTTAGCTGTTTTGTTTACACTTTTGTTTGATTTAGAATTTAATTCTATAAAGTGGAGATCATAGGAAACTATCACGTGTCAACACGTGACCCTTGGTCACGTGTGAGCGCGTGATACCTCATTGAGGTATTTCCTGATTTTTGTCAGGGAACAAGGATCTCACAGGTGTATGTTCTCCTTAGGAATCGTGAGGATTCTTAAGTGTGTTGCTCTTTTGTGAGTCGTAAGGATCTCATGCGGGGATTTTCTCCTCACAAGGTTGAGAGGACTTTGCTAGTGTATTGCATCTCTTTTCACGAGTTTGCGCCCTTTCGGGTTTTCACAAACTCGCCGGCAGTCCTGCTGTTTTTACTCACGGAGCCCTTTTAGGTTTTCATCCATGCACGTTTTGTTTGTGAACATACCTTTTTTCTTCTTCTTTTTTTCCTTCTCCTTTTTTAATGCTTCATCACCGGTAGGACTTCAGATTTAGTCTCACCAGTAGGACTTGGGAAAGATTAGGGTCATTTACGCCCATGGATTGTATACGGTTTTATAGGATGTCTGATCCAAACCGTAGGGCCGGTGTGCTCCATATCAGCCATTGATAAGTGGCATGGGCCTTTCTCCCTCGTCACTTATTAGTTGGTAGGATTCTCCGTCAAACACTTTCTCAATGACGTATGACCCTTCCTAATTTAGCTCGAATTTTCCCTTGGCATATCGATTGGGATTGATCGGTCTTTTGAGGACCAACACCAATTTGCCTTTCTTGAAAGCATGGGGATGGGTCATCTTGTCATAGGCCCGTGACATTTGGGCTTGATACAGCTCCAGATTTTGCTGTACTGCGAGCCTCTTTTTTTCGAGCGCGTCGAGCTCTTCAAGCCGAAGGAGAACGTTTTCTTTCTTCGTCAAACCGTGCTAGACGACCATCCTTAGGTTTGGGACTTCGGATTCGAGAGGGAGGATTGCCTCTACTCCGTGGAGTAATATGTATGGAGTGGACTGGGTTGGAGTGCGGTGCGTGGTACGGTATGCCCACAATCTAGTCTCTCTTGTTGGCTAAAATATTTTTCTTCAGGAGCTTGCATAGAGTTTTATTGAAGGTTTCGGCTAGCCCATTGGTTCTTGGATTATAAATGGAGGAATATATCCATTCTATTTTATGCTGTGTGGCGAATCTTGAGACTTTGAAGCTCTTGAAAGAAGGTTCGTTGTCAGATATGATTCTTCTCGGTATACCGAAGCGGTATAGATTGTTATGCCGAAAGAATGTCAGAATATTTTCTGTCTTGACTTCATTTAGCGAGACAGATTCAGCCCATTTGGAGAAGTAGTCAGTTGTGGCCAATATAAATGGTGGCTTTTGGATGACGGAGGATCAATTAGATCAACTGTGTTGGTTCCCCAAACTTCAAAGGGCCATGACGCCACCGTAGGATGCAGCAAATTCGGATGCTTGTGAATGAAGTCACCATGAATTTAGCAGAGATGCCAGCTCTTCGCATGCTCTTCGCAATCGCTTATCATGGTAGGCCAGTAATACCCAAGCCATTTAATTTGAAGCCGCATTTTAGGGCCAAATTGGTGAGCTCCGCATATGCCCGAGTGAATTTCTATCATGACTTTTTGGGTTTCGGCCGATGTCAGACATTTGAGCCAGATTGGTCATATGATCTGCGGTATAGAGTATTATTTACAAACACGTATCGGAGAGCTCTCTTCTTCAGCCGAACCCTCGCATATTTTTCTTCGGGTAGCTTGTCGTATCAGAGGTACTCTATGAAGGGTTCTCTTCAATCGGGCTCGTCTTGAATGATCAGAACTTATTCGGCAGGATTGCTCTTTTATTCTAAGCTTTTCTCTTCTCGTAAATAGACTGGGGGTAGAATTTGCCGACTTCTGACTGTGATCTTAATTTCATCCATGTCGAGATCAGCCAGTTCTTTGGCTAGGCCAGCGAGTACGTCGGCTTTTCCGTTCAACGCCCTAGGGACTCTCATTATTTCAATGTGAGTGAATTGTTTCGTGAGTTCCACCACCTGGCTTCTATATTGAGCTAACTTAGGCTTACATATCTTGTAGTCGCCGCTCACTTGGTTGATGACAAGCTGGAAGTCACCGTAAACTTATAACCGAAAGATTTTCATTTTTATGGCGAGCTCCAGACCAGCTATCAAAGCTTCGTACTTAGCCTTGTTGTTTGTGCGAGGCTCGGTAAGAGCGAAGGAACGTCGTAGGTTCCTCCTGATGGTGTGACGAATACCAATCCTATCCCTACTTTTATCTCTGGGACGCTTGGTTTGCTGGAGGTCCTTATTGATGAGGCTTCATCGAAGTAGAGCTCCCAACATGGCTCGTCATCCTCAAGGTGCAGCATATGTTCGTCGGGTAACTCATAATTGAGCGGTGACCCTTCTAATATAGGATGAGCAGCAAGAAAGTCGGCGAGGGGTTGCCCTTTTACTGCTTTCTGAGAAGTATAGATTATGTCAAATTCAAGCAGCATGACAGCTCATCTTGTCATTCTACCGGCTAGGCTTGCTTTGGTCATTAAGTGTTTGAGCGGGTCAACTTTGAAGATCAGCATAATCCGATGAGCGAGCAGATGGTGCCTCAGTTTCTTCACAGTGAATATCAGAGCCAGGCATTGCTTTTCGATCAGGGAATAGTTGTGTTCCGCCCCGACTAAAGTTTGACTGAGGTAGTAGAGAGTATTTTCTTTTCCCTCCTTGTTGTTCTAGGCAAAGAGCGCACCGAGTGAATCATCAAGCGCGGTGGTATAGAGAATCAATGGTTTATTTGGGATGGGAGTAGCAAGTACTGGAGGGTGCAATAGATACTGTTTGATATTTTCGAATGCTTCTTGACATTCGGCATCCCAGACGAAAAGAGCTCCTTTCTTCATGAGGTTCGAGAAGGGCTTGCATCTTCCCTATAGGTTCGAGATGAACTTTTGTATGAAAGCGAGCTTGCTGTGAAAGGATCTTAGCTGCGTCAGATTCTTTGGAGGAGGCACCTCCTTAATGTCCTTTATTTTTAATGGGTCAACTTCGATCCCCCAATGTCGGACTATGAAGCCCAAGAATTTTCCCGATGACACGCCAAAAGCGCACTTTAGAGGATTCATTTTCAAATCGTGTTCCTACAGTCGGGTGAAAACGGTCCTGAGATCTTGGATATGATTGGCCTTAGTTTTAGTCTTGACGACCAAATCATCAACATAACATTCGACGACTTTATGGATTAAGTCATCAAATATTTTGGTCATTGCCCTTTGATATGTGGCGCCGCATTTTTCAGTCCGAACGACATCATCTTGTAGCAGTATATCTCGATCGGGGTTCGAAATGCTGTGTGTTTCTCATCCTCGGGTGACATCTTGATCTGATTATATCCAGACGAACCATCCATGAAGGTAAACAACTCGTAGTTTGAGGTATCGTCGACCATCATTTCCATGACCTGTAGTGGGAAGTCGTCTTTAGGGCATGCTTTGTTCAGATCCCTGAAATCGAAACAAACTTGGATCTGCCCATTCTTCTTTTTTACTGGGACGATGCATGCGGTCCAATCTGCATATTTCTCTTCTCTGATGAAGCCGGCATCGATTAGGTTTTTGGTGTCCTCAATGACCTTTTCTTCCAGCTCCTTTCTCATTCTTTGAGGAGTTTGTTTGACTGGTTTGACATTAAGGGATATAGCCAGCTTATGCACGGCCACTTCAAAGGAGAGACTAGGCATTTCTTTGTACGTCCACGCGAAGCAGTCGTTGAACTTATGCAGCAGGGCGATTATCCGCTCTTTCATTTCTTCTGACAAGAGTGAGCTGATATAGGTTGGCCTTGGATTATTGGGCGTTCCCAAATTAACCTCGGTTAGCTCATCAAAGGTTGCTTGTCTGCTATCTTCAAGCTCTTAAAGGGCTTCTTCTAGTTCGGCTAGCTCATCTTCATGATTTGACTCTTCGCTGGCTTCACCAATATGGATCATGTAGCATGCCTTGATATCAGGTTGAATGAAAGCTATGCCCCATCTATCTGGGATTCGTCTATCAATGAGTGCTCGAACCTGAGGCGGGTGCCACAACCCCTCATAAAACTTCGCTTCGGAGTTCATTTGATATAACCGACAGCTGCAATTTTTAAAATTTTCCCGCATCCCGGGTGCATAATATCTGGGGTTTAGGACGGCTCTTATGCCTCTTTCATAGGGAAGGCACGTGACAGACAAATCGTTCGGGTGCACGACAAGGTATGACCCATAAAATAGGAAGCTCTTATGTCCACCCTTTCTTCTGGAAATGTAGAAGCTTTTCAGCTGATTCATGGTGGAGACTAATAATGCATCGAGCTCTTTGCAAATCTGCTCCGGCATCTTGTGACGGATTGTAACACCTTAGAATGCGATTAGTGTTAATTAAGGGATAATGTGGGTTTTTAGTAAAAAGTTTACCAAAATAGTTTTCTCGCATTTTATTAAGATTAATCAATATTTTATTATTATTTGTTGTTGCTTGCACACATTTGTGCATGTTAACATGGGGGTAGTTTAGTGTTAATCTTGTTTAGTAGCCATGAAACCTTAAACTAATCCATGCCATGATGAACCTTGCACTTAGATATTTGTGTGTGAGTTATCTTCTTGTTTTGGATTGAGGGAGGTGGCTAGGTGAGTCAGGGAGGGCTTTAATGCTTGAATTAATGAAGGAGAGGGAGAGAGTAAGTGTAAGGTATACACTCACCCTACACTCACCCTCTCATCCTTATCTCACCTCACTCTCTCATTCTCACCTCACTATTTCTTTCTCAATTATTTCTTCATCTCCTCAACTCTAAACTGAAACCTTCACCTTTCCTTCACTAAACCTTGCAAAAACTTCATTAAACACCACCAAAATACTTCTCAAGTCATGTTTTAGCCACTAGGATCACTTGGAGCTTGGAAATCTAGGATCTTTTGAGCAAGTGTGGATATGTATAACCTTTAAACTGTTAAATATGTGTTTTATTATTGTGTTGCCTTTTAGCTGTTGTTTAGAACACTAAAAGTATAGTTTTGTGCACATATCATATTTTTAGTGTCATTATAGGATGTCTGTGATCTTCTGTGACCCCGAGTGTATACTGGAAAATCTAGGAATGTAATAGTGATGTACTAGTGTCCCTGAGTGTACACCTGAAGCATGAACCCCACCTGATCGGATTTGGCTTGCGACTTTTGGGGAAAATCCGGCGACCTCGGTTTTTTAGTGGAGTTGGGGCTTGGGTTTTGTAGGGTAGCTGTCTGTAGTTGTTTTTATAGTGTTTGGTACTGCTTGATTTTTATGTTTTTACAGTATACAAAATCTGAGATCACTTTGCTTGTTTCTAGTGTTTCGACTACGCGTGTTACGTTATCCGACACGGTTCGTGTACTTTGTGTAGCTATTGCTCTTGGGTTGGTTTCGTAGTTTCGCTACGCATGTTAACCGCTAAACGAACACTTGAGAGTTTGTTTGGAGTTGGTGCATCGGTCAAACGTAGATTGTACGTGTTATTGGTCGATTTCTAATATGAACTTGTTATGATTGTTGTATGATTTTAGGATCGCAGGCGGAGACTTCGGACGCTGCGAAGAAGGAAAAGCAAGCAGTTGGCTTTACTTAGTCCAAGATCATCTGTGAGTAGATTTAACATCTACAGGGGAATCGCCCGTATGGCGTTATGCGTTTGGGATAGATTCAATGACATGATTATTAGTTATAAGTATATGGACATTGATTGTGCATGTGTACCATTGTTGCATACCTCATTTTCCTATTACATATGGACATTGTATTAATGAGTCACAACACCATTACTGACGGTTCATGTTGCTCAAGCACAAATTGTATGCTATACATACACCGTCGATAATTGCTATGACACGCACAACACATATACTTATGTGTTATTGTATTGGTTAGTGACATTGAGACATTGATTCTTATTCCATTGTGCATATGAAATACAACATACACATATACCTTGCTATACCTACATGCTTACACATGTACCTTGCTATAGCTACATGTTCACCTTTATATGATGTTACATTTGATTTGGAGAAATTTGGAACCACATGATATATTTAATAATTTGATGCATTTAAATAGCGGGTTTTTCTTGATATGCTCATATTACTGTTTTATGTTGCATATATTATATTTCATGGATTTACGCATTGAGATATGGATTTTATGTGATTTTATAGATTTGAGGACCGTGGTATTTCAAGAAATTATGCATTGTTTGAAAAACCCAGTTCGTCTTGATATAATATTTCGATGCGTCCACCATGAGTTTTCTCGGTTCTGAGACTTGTGTTAGAAACCCGACACGAGGAGTTGGATGAGGCCGTGTGCGGGTACATGGTGGACCCGGTATAGTACCCCGGGGCAATAAAGGGATGTCGATGGATTAGTCGATGAGCCTGGCAGGAGGACTACTACCTACCGGTGATAGTATTTGGACTTGGCGGATATCTGGAGGATACCGACTGGAGTTATGAGATGGACATGGACCGACCATTCTGTCGGAGCCCACAGGCCGATCCCGCAGATGGAGCCCATGATATGAGTATTTACGTGTCATTGATGGACACTAGTTTTCATGATATTTTCGAGTGTCGATGTTGGAGATTCAGGTTCCATGAGACTTACATGATATGAGGACCGATCAGAGTGACGGTGCCTGAGGTATTGGGATTTGGAGTGTCGTTGATGGACATTGGTTTTTCTATGATGAGGATTCCGTGATGATGATATGTTTTATCCCATACTCAGCTTTCATTTGATATGCATTGCTTCATGTATTAGTAGTACCTGATAGAGTACCTTTCATGACTGTTGCATATACATCTTGCCATATTATACTATCAGTTTGCACGTGATAGATTATCGCAGTACGTGCATACCTGCGATTACCTGCATGATGTTATTTACTATTCACGAGTTGGCAACTCACCCCCGGTTTGCCACAGTATTTTGCAGGCTGTCCCTCAGAGTAGTAGTGACAGGGCTTCTTCTTATCGTATTATCTTTTGTAGCGGATATCGCTACGGCTGACTATGAGCAGTTTTGCTATAGGTGGATTTTGCGGTTATCTGATGCTGCTCATTATGTATCTTATTATATCTACTACTCTCCATCTACTACTTTCATGTATCGACTTAGACACGAGATGTGAGGACGATATTGTATATTATTTTGTGACTCTGGGTGTCGTGCTCGTGTGAGCCGGCCTTTTCTTATGTAGCTTTATCTTTTATGCTGTTTTCACTTTATATCGTCCATTTCTTCGCTGTGGCGTCGTATATTTGTTTGTGGTGGTTGTTTCCTCCTTTGGGCGAGATTTGCTCCCGTTTGGGGATGCTATACTTATATCTTATGTTTATACCCTTTTCGGGGCTAGTTTTTACAAAGGAGGTGCTGCCAAAATTTTATGAAAGCAACTTAAGTTAAAGATTTTTACTTGAGATTCCCAAAAGTTTTTAACAATGTTCTTATCACTTACTACTTTTGATGGTTTAGATTTCTGGGTTTTCGGCTTACTTGAATTGCGTTATGCCTGTAGACTTTACGTGGTTTAAGTGTCGTCACGTGCCAAATTCCGGGTTGTGACAAAGTTGGTATCAGAGTGCTAGATTTTACCTTTCGGAGTGTAGGATGACCTTGGTATGATGGAGTAGGTAACTTAAGCAGAGTGACGTAGCGTGTGTATGTCCGCGACATACTTACGACATGGTACTCCGCCTAAGTGACCTTAGTACTTATTGCTTGAAATTCCTTCCGTGATTATATATATCCTTGTGATTCGATTTTCGTGTTCTTATCGGATCCTGTTTCCAATTCTAGCCATTATGCCGCCGAAGAATACGAGGGCTCAATGAGTGGCAGCGAGAGCCGAGGTCAGAGTTGGCTCGTCTGAGACGAGGACTGACCAAGAAGGTACGCTCGCTGTACAGGAGCAGATTGATCCGCCTTCGATAGATCGTATCGCTAGGCTCGAGGCAGATATGCAGGATTTGCGCCAGATGATGGGATCGTTGCTTGAGGCCAGTCGAGCGCAGTGACAGGAGGTTGCCACTCCTGTTACATAGTTATTCCTCGCTATCAACACACAGCATTGTGTCACGTATACAGCAGCAGTGGACGCGGCCCTACTATATGATGAGCGTCTTCCCATGACTTTGGATGTTCCGGAACCGAGGAGGACTCGTACAGGTGTATCAGCCCAGAGACAGATGTTTGGAAGCCGCGACAGATTTCGTTCAAGTCGCGGGAGTAGCAGAGGCTTGGGACGAGGTCAGTTGTTTAGATTTTATCCCCAGGAGGGTCCGTAAGCATCATATGGATGTTTCTGGTGCGGGAGTTTCCATCACCTCGTTAAAAATTATACCGTGGTACGTCAAAGGAAGACAACCGTACCATATGTTACCTTACCACCTTCGCCTCAAGGAGTGTTGCCTTTTCCGCCTGTTGTTGATCCGCGTCAGACTTATGTTCAGAGAGGTCGTGGTCGTGGAGTGTTTTTTCAGAGAGGACAGGGTGGCAGAGGAGGAGGACAGCCAGTTGCAGATAGAGGACAGGCACGAGTATTTGCTTTGACTCATCAGGACGCGCAGGCGTCCAATGCAGAGTTTTCAGGTATTCTTTTTCGTATGTTCTTTTGATGCACACATTTTGTTTAATCCGGGATCTATGCACTCGTATGTTTCTACACACTTTGTGCCAAGGTTGGGCCGAGAGTTGTGTTTGCTAGATCAGCCGTTTGTCGTGATTACTCCGGTTGGCGATTCTTTTGTTGCGCGACACGTGTTTCGGTCATGTGCCAATCGGATAGGAGATAGAGATTCGTCCGTCGATTTGATCCTTCTAGGTATGTTAGACTTTGACGTTCTCCTGGGCACAGACTGGTTAGCTACGTGCTATGCGTCTGTGGACTGCCGCGAGAAGACAGTCAGGTTTTGTTTTCCCGGCGAGTCAGTTCTTGTTGTGCAGGGGGGACCGTGGTGCCGCCCCTCACAGCTTGATTTCAGCCTTTTTCACTAGTCGGCTTTTGAGGAGAGGATGTCGAGGATTCTTAGCTTCCATTCGTGGTACCGGAGCCACAGTAGATTCGTATTGTGCGAGAGTTTCCCGACGTTATTCCAGATGAGCCGGCGGAGCTTAGGGAGCTTAAGGATCAACTGCAAGAGTTGCTTGATGGGGGACTTTTACGTCCAAGTGTTTCGCTTTGGGGAGTTCCTATTTTGTTCGTCAAGAAGGACGGCAGATTGAGGTTGTTTATTGCTTTTCATCAATTGAACCGAGTTACGGTGCGGAATAGGTATTCTTTACCTCGCATTGACGATTTCCTTGGTCAGCTCCAGGGTGCGGGACATTTTTATAAGTTTGATTTGAGATTAGGTCATCATCAGTTGCGGGTTCGGAATGATGATATTCCGAAGACTGCTTTTCGTACGCGCTACGGGCATTATGAATTTTTGGTGGTGTCGTTTGGACTCACCAATGCCCCAGCAGCGTTCATGGATTTGATGAACCAGATTTTTCAGGCCGTTCCTTGACCAGTTTATTATTGTGTTATTGATGACATTCCGGTCTATTCCAAGAGTCGAGAGGAACATGAGCAGCACTTGAGGATGGCTTTGCAGACATTGAGAGAGCACCAGCTGTTTGCTAAACTCTTGAAGTGTTTCTTATGGCTTGATTGTGTTGACTTCCTAGGTCATGTGGTTACGGGAGATGGTATCCGAGGAAGATCGAGGCCGTACAGCTTTGGCCTAGACCTGTATCAGTGATTGTGGTCCGCAGCTTTTGGACTTAGCCAGTTTTTACCGCCGTTTCGTGCAGGATTTCTCGAGTATCGCTGCATCGCTGACCGGACTGACCAGGAATGGGGTTGCTTTTCTTAGACTGAGGCATGCGAGCTGAGTTTTCAGCAGTTGAAGACTCGGTTGATGACTGCACCAGTTCTATCTTTTCCTGCTGGATCGGGCGACTTTGTCATTTACTGTGATGTTTCGTGAGTGGGGCTTGATTGTGTTTTGATGCAGCATGATAGAATTATCGCTTATGCTTTCCAACAATTGAAGAAGCACGAGCAGAATTATCCCACTTATGATCTTGAGATGGTCGCGGTGGTCTTGAGCTGAAGATTTGGAGACACTACTTGTACGGAGAGTCATGTCAGATTTTCACGGACCACCAGAGCTTTAAGTACATCTTCCTACAATGGGATCTGATTTTGAGATAGCGCCGTTGGATGGAGCTTGTGAAGGAATATGATTGTGGGATCCTTTATCACCCGGGCAAGCGAATGTGGTAGCTGATGCTTTGAGTCGTAGGCCCGGGGGTAGCTTGTTCCAGTTGAGCGCAGTTCAGAGATAGTCTTCTGCAGATTTGCAGTTCTTATGCGACAGCTGAGTACAGTTAAGTTCACCTCCACTGGGGGAAAGCTTGCTCATTTCCGCGCTCGTCCACTTCTACTTAATCGTTTTCGTGAGGCACAGCCCCCCGATGCCCATTTGTCTATGATTCTTGAGCATGTTTGGCAAGGTAGAGATTCAGAGTTCTTGATTGATGACCAGGGTGTGCTATGTTTAGGGACTCGCTTGTGTGTACTAGATACCGATGGGTAGGGACGCGAGATCCTAGAGCAGGCATATCAATCTGCTTTTAGTGTTCACCAAGTTCCACCAAGATGTAAAGACTTAAGAGATAGTTACGGGTGGACAGGGATAAAGAGTGATATTTCGGATTTCGTTTCGAGGTGCCTGACTTGTCAGCGAGCTAAGGCTGAGCATTGGAGACCGGCAGGAGAGTTGCAACCTTTAACCGTTCCGGAGTAGGAATGGGAGCAAATCTCCATGAATTTCATTGTGGATCTACCCAGGTCTAGTCAAGGGTAAGACGCCAGTTGGGTGTTTCTGTTGTCCGGTTAACGAAAAAGGCTCACTTCCTTCCAATGAAGACCACTTTCGGCTATGCTCAGTATGCTCAGTTGTACATCGATAAGTTTGTGCGTTTGCACGGAGTTCCTTCATGCATTGTATCCAATAGAGCTATCCAGTTCACTAGCCGTCTTTGGCAGAAGCTTCAGGAAGCCTTGGTTACCTGGTTGAGCTTTAACAATGCTTTCCATCCGTAGACCGATGGTCAGTCAGAGCGGACTATACAGACTCTGGAGGATATGCTTCATGCGTACGTGCTTAATTTTGTTGGCAGTTGGGATCGTCCCTTGCCATTGATGGAGTTCTCCTACAATAACAGTTATCAGGAGACGATTCAGATGGCAAATATTTAGGCCTTGTATGGTAGATTGTGTCGATCTCCAGTCTGTTAGATCGACTTAGCGAGAGCAAGATTTTCGGAACCCAGCTAGTTCAAGAGACTACGGAGAAGATCCAGTTGATTCAGGATAGGATGAGCGCAGCTCCGTGCAGACAGAAGTCTTATGCCGACCGTCATCGTCGTAGGCTTCAGTTCGCAGTGGGGGATCATGTATTCCTACGGATTTCTCCGATGAAGGGCGTGATGAGTTTTGGGAAGAAGGGGAAACTTAGTCCCAGAATTGTAGGTCCTTTTGAGATCCTTGAGCGAGTTAGTACCGTTGCCTATCGTTTTGCACTTCCACCCATATTTCCGGATGTTCACCCTATATTCCTTGTGTCGATACTTCGCAATTACCTTCATGACCCTTCTCACATGATTCGGCACCAGACCGTTCAAATGGAATGCGATCTTTCGTTCACCAAGCAGCCGATAGTTATATTGGATCTGCAGGTGGAGAAACTTCGGTCAAAGGTCTTGCCATCTGTGAAGTTTCTTTGGCGTAGCCCGTCTAGTGAGGAGATCACTTGAGAAGCTGCGAGCGAGATGTGGAAGAAATTCTCTCATCTCTTTGAAGGTACGCATAGTAAGAATTTTAAATTCGGGGACGAATTTCTTTAAGGGGCGAGATTGTAACACCTTAGAATGCGATTAGTGTTAATTAAGCGATAATGCGGGTTATTAGTAAAAAGTTTACGAAAATAGTTTTCACGCGATTAATTAAGATTAATAAATATTTTATTATTATTTGTTGTTGCTTACACACACCTGTGCATGTTAACGTGGGGGTTGTTTAGTGTTAATCTTGTTTAGTGGGCATGACACCTTAAACTAATCCATGCCATAATTAACCTTGCACTTAGATATTTGTGTGTGAGTTATCTTCTTATTTTGGATTGAGGGATATGGCTAGGTGAGTCATGGAGGGCTTTAATGCTTGCATTAATGAAGGAGAGGGAGAGAGTAAGTGTAAGGTATACACTCACCCTACACTCACCCTCTCATCCTTATCTCACCTCACTCTCTCATTCTCTTTCTCAATTATTTCTTCATCCCCTCAACTCTAAACTGAAACCTTCATCTTTCCTTCACTAAACCTTGCAAAAACTTGATTAAACACTACCAAAACACTTCTCAAGTCATGTTTTAGCCACTCGGATCACTTAGAGCTTGGAAAGCTAGGATCTTATGAGCAAGTGTGGATAGGTATAACCTCTAAACTGTTAAATAGGTGTTTTATTATTGTGTTGCCTTATAGTTGTTGTTTAGAACACTAAAAGTATAGTTTTGTACACATATCGTATTTTTAGTGTCATTATAGGATGTCTGTGATCTGCTGTGACCCCTAGTGTATACTGGAAAATCTAACAATGTAGTAGTGATGTACTAGAGACCCTGAGTGTACACCTGAAGCACAAACCCCACCTGATCGGATTTGGCTGGCGACTTTTGGGCAAAATCCAGCGACCTCAGGTTTTTAGTGGAGTTGGGGCTTGGGTTTTGTAGGGTAGCTGTCTGCATTTGTTTTATAGTGTTTGGTACTGCTTGATTTTTATGTTTTTACAGTATACAAAATCTGAGATCACTTTGCTTGTTTCTAGTGTTTCGATTACGCGTGTTACGTTATCTGACACGGTTCGTGTACTTTGTGTAGCTGTTGCTCTTGGGTTAGTTTCGTAGTGTCGCTATGCACGTTAACCACTAAACGAACACTTGAGAGTTTATTTGGAGTTGGTGCATCGGTCAAACGTAGATTGTACGTGTTATTGGTCGATTTCTAATGTGAACTTATTATGATTGTTGTGTGATTTTAGGATCGCAGGCGGAGACTTTGGACGCTGCGAAGAAGGGAAAGCAAGTAGTTGGCTTTACTTAGCCCAAGATCATCTATGAGTAGATTTAACATCTACAGGGGAATCGCCCGTATGGCGTTATGCGTCTCGGATAGATTCAATGACATGATTATTAGTTATAAGTATATGGACATTGATTGTGCATTTGTACCATTATTGCATACCTCACTTTTATATTGCATATGGACATAGTATTAATGGGACACAACACCATTACTGACGGTTCATGTTGCACGAGCACAAATTGTATGCTACACATGCCGTCGGTAATTGCCATGACACACACAACACATATACATATGTGATATTGTATTGGATAGTGACATTAAGACATTGATTCTTATTCCATTGTGCATATGAAATACAGTATACACATATACCTTGCTATACCTACATGCTTACACATGTACCTTGCTATAGCTACTTGTTCACCTTTATATGATGTTGCATTTGACTTTGGAGAAATTTGGAACCGCATGATATATTTAATAACTTGATGCATTTAAATAGCGGGGTTTTCTTGATATGCTCATATTATTGTTTTATGTTGCATATATTATATTTCATGGATTTACGCATTGAGATATAGATTTCATGTGATTTTATGGATTTGAGGACCGTGGTATTTCAAGAAATTATGCATTTTTTGAAAAACCCGGTTTCTCTTGATATGATATTTCGATGCGTCCACCATGAGTTTTCTCAGTTCTGAGACTTGTGTTAGAAACCCGATGCGAGGAGTTGGATGAGGCCGTGTGCGGGTACACGGTGGACCCGGTATGGTACCCCGGGTAAGAAAAAGATGTCGATGGATTAGCCGATGAGCCTGGCAGGAGGACTACTACCTACCGGTGATAGTATTTGGACTCGGCGGATATCTGGAGGATACCGACTGGAGTTATGAGATGGACATGGACCGACCATTCTGCCGGAGCCCGCGGGCCGATCCTGCCGACGGAGCCTATGATATGAGTATTTACGTGTCGTTGATGGACACTAGTTTTCATGATATTTTCGAGTGTCGATGTTGGACACTCAGGTTTCATGAGACTTACAGGTTATGATGACCGATCAGAGTGACGGTGCCTGAGGTATTGGAATTTGGAGTGTCGTTGATGGACAATGGTTTTTCTACGATGAGGATTCCGTGATGATAATTTGTTTTATCCCATACTCAGCTTTCATTTGATATGCATTGATTCATCTATTAGTACACTACTACAAATAAGGGTTGACTCTACGGATTTACCCGTAGGGGAAAACCACTGCCATTACGGATATATCCGTAGGGGCGAAAAAATAAACTGTAGGTGCAAACGTCGTAGGTGCAAGTTGAAGCCCTGAACTTGCCCCTACGGGCAAAAACTTGCCCCTACGGAGTTCTGTGTAGGTCCATTTTCACCTACGGAGTAGGCCGTAGGGGAAAAAAGTTATTTTATTTACGGTTTTTTTAAATATATTAACTGTACCTACGAAGTTATCCGTAGGGCCAAGTACTATCCCCTACGGATACATGCGTAGGTACATATCCGTAGGGGCAAAATATCAGAAATCCTGATATTTTGCCCCTACGGATATATCTGTAGGGGAAAGCCCAACCCCCTGATACTGAGATCAGGGGGGAAATATCAGTTAATGCTGATATTTTGCCCCTACGGTTTAAACCGTAGGGGCAACATGTGTACCTACGGATTAATCCGTTGGTACACATTATCTGTTTTTTTTTAAAAAGGGCTGCCTGATTTTTTCTCGCCCTGTGCACAATAATATATATATCAATAAAATATAAGATTAATCATCACACAACATATATCGCAGTATTCATAATCACATATCACGCATATAATATACAAAAAAACCCAAATACTGAATATGATATAAATATAAACCAATATCAATATCAATATCGTTTAGAAATGTAGTACAATATGTATGATATAAATAAATACATGTTTCAAAAAATAAGAATCAAAAAGCTACCCTAGCTCGGTCCAGCTCCACCTCTGATAAACGATAGAATAAGGCGCGCCTGCTCCTCGGTCAATAAACCATGCAATTCGGCGCGTGCGGGAGTCTGAGCGGCCTGTGGAGCTGGAGATGTGGTCTGCGCAGCCGCTGTCGAGGTAGTAGCTTGCGGAGCCACGGCTGCGAGTCTGAGTGGACGGTGGAGCTATAGGAGCTGTCTGCGGAACCGCAGCCGATGTAGTGGCTTGCGGAGCCGCAGCCGAAGGAGATGCATGTGGAGGCTCGGCCGATGTACCTTGTTGCGTCTGGACCTAACGTGTGTAAGAAGCGTGTAAGAACTGTGTATGATTCGAATTCGTATCATTATCAAGTTATTTCGAAATCCCATTTGGATATCTAGTTTGGAAAACCGTTGTTTATTTTAATTACATATGTATATATGATTAATCAAACCTAAGTCTAAAACCAAATAATCTCAAGCTACGTACTAATTATGGATATGTTGATATTTATAATATGACATGATATTTTACTATAAAGTAGTATACTTACCAGCATCTCCTTCAACTCCTGAACGGTGGCCCTCAAGCTCTTCAGTTCCTGCTGGAAACGTCGCTCACTAGAGACGGAGGAAGTAACCGCCGGGGTGGAGTCCAACCTCATATGGGCCCTGCTAGGGCCCAGTCCCCGACCTCTCTCCCAACCTCCGTGGTGCCCTCCGTGTGCGGCGTCCAGAACTGGGGTCAGCAGCCTCGGATCGCTCTGTCCGGTAAAATCGATCCCCGAGGCCTCGGCCTGCTCAACCATCCGGTCCTACACCCACATTAAGCAGTAAAGTATAAGTATAAAATTTAAACTTGAACCTTCCAAAACTAAAATTTTAAATATGGGTAGAATAAATATTAACACTTACGCAGTACTCCTGGGTAGCGACGTTGGGATATCGAAGCTCGCCCGTGGCGGGATCTGTCGAGGTGCCGTGGACCGCAAGATATGCGGACAGCACGCTCGGTGTACCACCTTGCGCCACGGTCTGAGCTGTCTGCAATATTAGAAAATAACTCTTAATATTAGAAATATTAGAAAATAACTCTTAATATTGCAGAATATCACAAAGGTCGGTCTATTGTAATTTACCGATAACTCCATGGCTCGAGTAATATTTCTCGAGCCACCTGTGTAAGTGGGGCGACCCCTCTTCGCCGACTTCCTGTTCTCTGTATTCTAAGCGGCCTGTTTCTGCACAACGCATTAACATTTAGTTTTCTAATTAAGAAACACAAAAAAATAAATTATATCGTAAACAATGAATTACATTTAAAATACATACCTGTTTGCGTTGGGAGTTGAAATATTCGCACAATAGAGGCCATGTCTCTACGTCGACTTTCATAAACGCCGGAGTAGATAGGAGGGCCGCTCTCTCTGCCTCAGGGGTTGCCATCCACAGGGAGTAGAAGTCGGCCTTCAGCTCATTCCTGTTGTATCGGACCTTGGTCTGCATGTTCTTCATCAGGCCATTGTACAGAGCATGAAGGTCGAGCACCCTCCCAGGGTGATCAGGGTCGGGTACAGGCTGAAAATCGTAATCCGACTGAAAATACAAAAAAAAAACATTGTTATTAGATTGCAAGTGTTAATAATAAATATATTGGATAAATCAAATGAAAATATATATTAATACGTACCCGAGCCTGATCAAAGAAGAGGGCGAATGAGCGCCGGTGCTGCTCGCCCCACTCAACGTAAAGTGGATAGTTCTTCCCGAGCCGGCTCTCGTCCCCCAAATACCGGCCGAACCTCTCGGCATGAGGACCGGTATAGCGATAGTCAAGGGTAAAAAAGAGGGGGAATGCTTCCTCCCCCCTAGCTCTGTCAGGCCTCAGCCTATGGGACTGATTCGGGCCTCGAGTCCCCCTCTGGGGATGGGGAGGCCCTGCGTCTGCACGAAATATCAAGACAATCAATATTAAGACAAAGTTGTATTAAGAAATCAAGCTTAAACGAAAATTGAAGTGTGATATATATACCTCCGGTGACTATCGCACGAGCCTGGGCCCGGGCAGCAGCACGAGCGGGACGATAGTTCCTCCGGTGAGGAACAACCGGGGTCCCGGATGCGGACGCATCCCCTCCAACTAAAAAATAAACATTGACGCTAAATTTCCATGAAGTTCATATTTATTTTATAGAGCATATGTAAAATGAATAAATATTTTAAATTTATTCATACTAACCTGCAGACGATGTGGATGGTATGGAAGCAGCAGGAGTGGCCCCTGCAAAAGATGTGGACGCACCACCTATAATTAGACAATTAAAAATAGATTATATAAGTAATTGCAAAAAGAATGTGTAGATCAATAATATAACGTTCTAAATCAATATGCATACACTATAGGATATATAAACATACCCGCAGGTGCGGTGGTGTCACCAACTACAGCTAGACAATAATAAAAATTGCTAAGTACGAGCAAAAGGAATATGTGTGTATTTATGATATAGCATTCTAAATCAATATACATGCACTATATGATATATAAACATACCTGGAGGAGCGGGAGTGGCCTCTGTCCCAGATGTGGACGCATCACCAACAACTAGACAATCAAACATTGACAATATAAGTAATTTTGACTTAAACAGGCATGAATATCTGTAATATTACATTGAAAATGGATATGCGTGCAGTATACCTGGAGGTGTGGCAAAATCCACACGGAAGGAGGCATCCGAAGGGGTCTCCGATCTGGGTGCAAGACCGGCCTTCTGAAGCTCCCTACGAAGCTCTCCGGGCGGCAGAACCGCTCTGCCTCTGCCTCTGCCGCGGCTGGAGCTCCTGCCGCCCCTCGCTGCTCCCGACATTATCATCAAATCTAGATAAACGGTTCGTGGACGCATTAGACAATCATTAAAAGTATTGACTATATATGTATAGAGCGTAAAATGTGAAGAAATAATATAACATTACTGATAACCTTTTTCGTTTCGTGGGCGCATTATACATATTTACTTGGATTTCATCGTCGATGTCATTTCTAACCCACGTAACTTCATGATCGGTCGAAGACAACCCGTCCTTTGAAATAGACGGTCGGAGCACTTTAAGCCTTCTCTCTTCTTCGTCCTCATCGCTGTCCTCGAATTCTGGGACATCGTAGACATCTCTGGGTTTCCATCGGCATACAACACTCCATCCCGGATGCTTCAAACACTGTGAGTAGTATACTTGGAACGCTTGGTTCGGAAAGATAAACGGATCTTCCTGACTGTAAAATCGAAGTGTGTTCACACTGGTCAATCCATATTCATTTTTCCAAATCCCAAGATTGTTAATCCACTTGTCAGTATCGGTTCGTGTATCGTACCAAGTACACTGGAATATATAAAAGGGTTCTGATCGTCCGGGATAGTGGATGCCGAGTATACAATTTAAGTACCCATAATAAATCACACCGTCCGATCCTACCATCGCAATCCCACTATTCTGAGTGGTTCTAGATGTTTCTATGTCCTTAACTTCGAATTTGTATCCAAGGAAACCAAATCCTTTGTAATATGCAACCTCCGTACTAGGAAATTGAGCTAAACATTTTGAATCACTCTCAAATGATGCAGACAAGTTCGGATCGTGGATCTAACAAAACAAATTTTACGACAAATACATAACGATACAAGTTTAGATTAAAACTGATAGCAATAAAATGTTATTCGAATAACTTACATGATCTGTGACCCAATCACAAAAATTATCCTGATAATATTTTTCCAATCGTTCTTCGTTCCAATCAGGATGCCCCTCACGTACCTCGTTAAAATGAATTCTGTTTTCGACAAATAATGGTGACATTAATATTATATCATTTCATACACACACAAACACAGATATAATAATTAATCCAAAAAAACTTACTCTCTAATTTGTTCAAGACATGCGCAATTAAGCAAGATAAACCGGTATATCTTGTTGATAAACATAGTGTCTACCCTCTTATACTCGGCTTTACCATATAGCCCGTCTTGAATTCTTCGTGGCCGGTTAAGCTTTGTCTCAATGTTCTCGTCCAGATAGCGGGAACAAAATGTGGTTGCTTCATCAAGAAGATAACCTTGCATGATAGAACCCTCTGGTCGATTTTTATTGCGTATATACTTCTTAAGAGTGTAGAGGTACCTAATGAAAATATGTTGAATAAATAAATACAGGCATACATGACAACAATAAATTTATAAATTGCGCGAAACGAAAAATTACACGTACCTCTCGACGGGATACATCCATCGATATTGTACCGGTCCGGCTAACTTCGCCTTAGTTGCAAGATGAACCGTCAAGTGTATTATGATATCGAAGAATGACGGTGGGAAAATATGCTCAAACTTACAAAGTATCAACGCAATAGAATTTTCTAGTTTATCCAGCGTCACAACCTCCAGTGTTTTAGCACACAACTCCCTGAAAAAACAACATAAGTCATTGATTACTAGACCAACTGATTCGGGGAGAGAAGTCCTGAAGGCTAATGGAAGAAGGTGCTCCACGATAACATGGTGATCATGACTTTTTATCCCATCGATCTTGCCCTTCACAATTTTTATTTTCTTGCTGAATGATCCTGAGAAACCTGTGGGAACTTTCAAATCATGCAACAACTGCAGGAATCTTTTCTTCTCCGGTTGTGACATATGATAAGTGGCATTAGGAAGTACAAACTTGCCCGGTTTACCCGCTACCGGTCTAGGGTGCAATTCACTTCTTATTCCTCACTCTTGTAGATCCATCCGAGCATTCAGGTTGTCTTTCAATTTCCCGTCTTTACAAAGAAGCAAGTTAAGTATGTGCTCTGATACTCCCTTCTCTATATGCATGACGTCCAGACAATGACGCACTGAATTTGTAGACCAGTACGGAAGCTCGAAGAAAATGCTTAACTTGTTCCAAAATGGTGGTTTGACCTGTTTCGTCGGATCCATCCCGAAGGTCACATTATTGTAACCATCCCATTTAGCAGTCACATCCTCTCCGGACAATGGGGATGGAGGTCCAAGAAGCTCTTGATGACCATCAAAATGAACCGTGTCTAACCTATAGGGGTGGTCTGGAGGCAGGAAACGTCGATGACCGCAATAACAAACCTTCCTGCTAAAATTCAAGAATTTCGATGTTGTGTGTTCATGGCAATGAGGACATGCTTTGTGACCATGTACGGACCAACCTGATAGCATTCCATACGCAGGAAAGTCATTAATTTTCCACATTAGAGCTGCACGCAGTATGAAGGTTGTATTTGGGTTTGTATCATATGTCTCTACACCATCAATGAACAAAGATTTCAACTCCTCGATCAGAGGTCGGAGATAGACGTCAATATTGTTCCCCGGTGAGTTTGGTTCGTCGATAAGAAGAGGCATCATAAAGTATGATTGGTCCATAGACAACCAAAGCGACAGATTATAAATTATCATTACAACGGGCCATTGTTGGAGATAGTGCCCTCAGAGTCAATTATTGGATCACAGGCACGTGATTGCAATGATTGAGAGAGGACCTATCCCGGTAGGACAGTCTTACTCAAGATGATAGTATGCTATCTGGTTTATCTTTATCATCGTGTACTGCTTTAGGTGACCTTACGAGTCACTATTGCACGTTGATAGAGCCCCTAGGATTCTTGCTTGACTACCAGCAGTATGAGGGCGATCATATACGTGAGAGCTGGAGTCTATAAGCACATCCTTAAATGGTCCCTAGTCGTGGGAGTTTCGAGATAGGGCATCGATACTCCAGAGTAGACTAGTGTATACAGTCGAGACCCCGATGAGGGGCGGTGGCCGGTCTCACAAGCCACTGGTGTTAGTTGGTTCACCTAAGATGTATACAGGTGCTCATTGGGTTATGAGTACACCAGACAGGACTCGCCGGGAACCTGCTAGTTGGGATTATACCAGACATCAGATAGCAGTTCCCAGGTGACATGTGTACAGGTTTGTTCATCGACCTGAGATCGTCATTTGTCTTGTGTGAGTTCCCACTGTGCTTTGATTACTACCCTACCATGCTCAAAGGAGACGTGCAAATAGGTTTTAGTTGGGTACAGTCCCGAGCTACATGGAGGCAGTGAGCGGATCTGCAGGGGTTCATCTCTCCCGGTATTGGGGGTGAGGTCGCGCTGTGTCTTGGAGAGCCAGTACATGAAAAGTCCTTGGCCAAGGAAGGAGATTTACTGGTAGGTATTCCAGTAGTATCTCAGGGTGTTCTGGGCTACACTCCGACACGACTTGTACCGCTTTTGGGGGTCTGACTTTTACCAACCCCCTAGGCCCGCCATGCGATGCTCATAGACGAACGGACCGGACTGTACGGATATTGTTACTGACAGGCTCAGTAGGGTGTCAGGATGAGTTCGCTCATCGACGTCCCTTTTGGTCAATACCTGGTAGCCCGTCACGTATTGGCTAATACCTCTGACGTGCTAGTGGTTAAATCCACAGCTAAAGTATTGACGAGTCTTTAGAGTCCCCCACAGACCAGTTTCTCAAGTTTCGGGCGAAACGCTGTAGAGGCCGTATGGAGATATGGCAGGATTCGATCAGATACGTACGGTATTGCACGGATCGTGATCGGACGGTTTTTACTAGACGGCTTTGGCTTAAGCCGGATCCTAGTATTAGATAGTGTAGATTTTGTCTCTTTGCATTTGTGTTCAGTGGGAATACAAATGCGGGCATGTATATGCAGTAGCGGGGTTTTCCTGTAATTTATTACGGGATCAGTTTTCTGAAGTTGCCAGTTTGCATTCCGTTCCGGCCGGTTTTCCTTTGTTCCTTCGCGGCCGGACTTTCCGACAGAGGGGGTTATTTGCAAGTTTGCAAATAACTTATTGTGGAGGGGTTTCTTGCACTTGTGGCTTCATCATCTTGAGATTCCATTGAAAAGTGAGATGAGGGTGACTTTAATCTTGCATTATCTTTTCTTTTCTTCTCTTGGATATTCATTCTTTTTCCTCCTCATTGTTGAGAAGGGGCCGGCCACTTGAGGGGTGAGGAGAAAAAGAGAGAGAGGTTCATTTGGTGTGGCATTTTTCCTTCATCACATTTCTAGCTTGCTAAAAAATTCCTCACCTCTCCAAAAGGGTTCATATCTCCACCTCCATGGCAACTTCATAAACCCAATGAGACACATGTTCTACACTACACCTACAGCACCCTTGGACGCGTCGGCTTGCCAACTTCGCACCCGAGTTGCCTCGGTCCAGAGGTGGGAGCCCGAAAAAGAACCCGGCGATGTGGTGCCCGTTCCGACGAGGAGGCGACGACCGGAGATTCCGCGAGGAGATCGGAGTGGAGACAAAGACCGAAGGACACGGATCGCTTGGTATAGCTTCTCTACCCGTATTTTAGTTTGCTAGTAGCTAGGTTAATGGCCCGATCCGGGTTTTAGTGCGCGGTGGTGCCGGTTTGCAAGTTTCGCAAAGTTTTTCGTTTCCGGCGTCGGATCGACGGCCGGGGAGCCGCCGTGCACTTACAGCCATGTGCTGTGACTTCCAGCCATATAGTTGAATGGGCAGAAGCCATCAGTAGCCAGTCCGAGCCGGACATTGCGAGGATCGCTACTGAATATTGCGTGCCTCCTATCGAAATCCTTCCATGCCGGTGAATCTCTTTTATGGCTCATTTTTCCATCTTCACTTGGAGGAGTACGGTGATGCCAAATCATTGCCTCGGCTGTTTTCTTGCACCTGAATAGCCTCTGTAGCCTCTGTGTTATGGGAAAGTATCGTGCTATCTTGACAGGTATATCGGGCTTCTTATCAGAATCTTTCGGCTTATACCTGGCCTCTCCACATGTTGGACACTCTTTCAAATCTGAATTCTCTTTGCGGTACAACATGCAATTTTTGGGACATACTTGAATCTTCTCGCACTTTAGACCCAAATCAGGCATCATCTTCTGGGCTTCGTACCAGCTGTCGGGCACGTTATTTCCCGGAGGCATAGAATCTTTCAAGAACGAAAGAAGCATTGTGAATGACTTGTTGCTCCATCCATTTAGACACTTAATCTGGAAAAGTTGGACGAACCATGAGAGGGTGGAATACTTCGCATTCTCATAAATTGGTTTCCTAGCATCATTCATGAAATTTTCATATTTATCCGCACGCGGTCCTTAACCGGAAGGAATGTCATCTTCGGTACGAATAGATTCACCTAGGGCAGCCTCTACCATATCCTCTATTTCTTCTGATGGAAATAAATTACCGTCTTCTCCTTCTGCCGCATTACCGAATTCTTCTTCTTCTCCTGCCGCATTATCGTGTTCTACTTCTTCTTCTGCCGCAGTACTGCATTCTTCTCCTTCCCCGTGATATTTCCAAGTTGTATAAAGTCTAGTAAACCCATATTTTACATTATTAAGCTCTGCCAATTCTACCTTCTGCCAGTACTTATTGCCACATCTATCGCACGGACAGAGAATCTTCTCTATTATGATCTTATTATGTGCGCGTGCAAATTCAAGGAAAGCAGCAACTCCTGCGACAAACTTAGGTTGCATACGTTGTTGCCAATCCACATACATCCAGTCCTTAATCTGATGTACTCATGGGCCATGTTAAACTGTATAACATATAAATTGTAGGTTATGCTGACTATATTGAGAAATATAAGAATGGGATAGTTACTGACAAAGGAGAAAATCCGTGTATATGCTTTGTGTGTGCGTTTGTCGTTGAAAAGAATAAATTATCGCACGTATGTTAACCGATAGACGGCGACTAAGTAACGCTTTTAGTTTCATATATGAGTATCGATGAGAATATGAAGGTTTCATATTATCATCGAGAATCATATATTGGTTTTAACTTGAACATCTCGAATCACTCTCTAATTATGCGTTTGTTGTGTATTCTAGTTGTATGTGTGTGTTCCGGCTGTCGGGGGTAGGCTTCTATCCCATTAAGAATGTATAGAGCGAACACCCATCACTTGTGCTTTCAACCGTTTCGAGTAAATTTCGGCAGCACCTCCCCGCTGTTCTCCGAGTACACTGTAATAGAATAGATAATTATTTCAAAGCTGTGAAACAATGTTGAAATGAACATCTAATCTATCTTTGTACACGGAGAACCAGCGGAAAGGTACCGACGAAATATCTCGAAACGGATGAAAACGCAAGTGAATGAAGGCGTTTGCTTTATACATTCTTAACTTGTCCACACAGGACAAATCTATCGGTTACCATACGATTGAATTTTTTCGTCGCGTAGACTATACGACGGTTGTTAGTATCGAGCTATACCGTCTGATATTTAACAACATTCGTATAGTTCTATGTCACGACGAACATCGCACGTACGTTAACCGATAGACGGGGACTAAGTGGCGCTTTTAGTTTCATATATGAGTATCGATGAGAATATGAAGGTTTCATATTATCATCGAGTATCATATATTGGTTTTAACTTGAACATCTCGAATCACTCTCTAATTATGCGTTTGTTGTGTATTCTTGTTGTATGTGTGTGTTCCGGCTGTCGGGGGTAGGCTTCTATCCCATTAAGAATGTATAGAGCGAACACCCATCACTTGTGATTTCAACCGTTTCGAGTAAATTTCGGCAGCACCTCCCCGCTGTTCTTCGAGTACACTGTAATAGAATAGATAATCATTTCAAAGCTGTGAAACAACGTTGAAATGAACATCTAATCTATCTTTGTACACGGAGAACCAGCGGAAAGGTACCGACGAAATATCTCGAAACGGATGAAAACATAAGTGAATGAAGGTGTTTGCTTTATACATTCCTAACTTGTCCACACGGGACAAATCTATCGGTTACCATACGATTGAATCTTCTCGTCGCATAGACTATACGACGGTTGTTAGTATCGAGCTATACCGTCCGATATTTAACAACCTTCGTATAGTTCTATGTCACGACGAATATCGCACGTATGTTAACCGATAGACGGGGACTAAGTGGCGCTTTTAGTTTCATATATGAGTATCGATGAGAATATGAAGGTTTCATATTATCATCGAGTATCATATATTGGTTTTAACTTGAATATCTTGAATTACTCTCTAATGATGCGTTTGTTGTGCATTGGTGTTGTATGTGTAACATGATTTTAAACCATTGAGATCAAGATTGATAGAACCGATCATCCTACATTGCAATGGCATTCATCTACCAAAAAATATTATTGCAATGGCACTCATCTATAACAATCAACAATTAAAACTACAAATGTAGGATACTGATATCATAAAGCGTTATACGCAACATATGAATTCACATGACTGAAACATGCATCAAAAAAACATGTTCATCCAAAAGAAAGGCCATTGTCAACAAATATAGACAAATACGCCATAAAAACAGTAACTAATTAACAAGTTGATTAGCATCTGGATCAAGAAAATGATAGGAAAAACAATTGACTATGATCTATAATGACAAGTCTATTACCATGACTCTCGACTAACAAAGGTGGCTTTTCGTCCTCGGTAGCTTGATAATTGAGATTTCATGGCGAATAAAAATATGCATATGCCGTTTGACCGGGAACTTCAATAGGAAACTCAATGAGGTCGGGTGTACTGAAGTACGCTTTGTATTTCGCTATATCAGGTGATGAAGCCCAAGCCCTAGCTAGCCCCAGCCCCACCCCAACCGAACCCTATCGAAGATAAAGAACGTCCTTACACTTTCATATTTCTATTAATGATGCAAGTCTCCACCAAGTCAAATTCTTGCAATATCATTCTTTTTAGAGTATGTCTAATTTAATAGATAGAATTTTCAAAATTGGGCAACCAAGAAAAAGTAACAAGGGATTTTACATACATGCCAAAGTTTTGATTATTTATTTATTTATTTTCCATTTCATATTAGTAATTTTATATGTTTGATGATGGCAAGAAATACAAATTATATTAGAACATTGTACATACCTAATTTCCACTTGAAATCAGTTTTTTCTTTTATCAGTACTCGTTGACATACAGTAACAAACAATTTTTGATTAGAAGGACGCAAGATTTTCTTGATCAACAATAATTTTAGTAATCAAACTAGGCTAAAATTGCTGGAAATTTCTCTCAGGTTTGCCAAATTCAGCAAACCCCAACCCCAACCTAACCCTAACCCCAGCCCCAGCCCAGCCCTACCCCAACCCCAACCTAACCCTAACCCCAGCCCCAGCCCCAACCTAACCCCAACCCCAGCTCCAGCCCCAGCTAAACCCAACCCCAACCCTAACCCAGCCCCAGCCCCAGCCGAACCCCAACCCTAACCCTAACCCTAACCCTAACCCCAACCCAAACCCCAACCCTAACCGCAACCGCAACCCCTGCCGAACCCGAACCCCAACCGCAACCCCAGCCCCAGCCATGAACCCTAGCCCTAAAATAATCTAAAATTTGTTTAATTGAAGATTTACTAATCTGTGCGGTGGAGGAGACGATCGATCGATGGCGACGACGAAATGGAGGCGACGAAGAAAATGGCGACAAGGAAGAACGGTGACGAGAACGGCGGTGGCGACGACGAGAACGGCGGGGGAGATTTGGGGATTTTGGGCGCGATCGAGAGAGAGAGAAAGAGATAATCAGCGTAGGCGATCTGTGCTTTTTTAATTAAATCGCTATTTAGATGCCCCTACGGATTTGTCCGTAGGTCCTTGGTTTGCGGCTCCGTAGGGGCAAACACCAAATTAAGATTTAATATTTTTACTCTTGAACGTCTTGGACCGTAGGTGCAACCTTCTGGCCCTACGGATTAATCCGTAGGGCTAACATAAATCTGCCCCTATGGATTTCAATATCCATAGGGGCAACCCCCTATTTTAGTAGTAGTAGTACCTGATAGAGTACTTTTCATGACTGTTGCATATACATATTTCCATATTATACTATCAGTTTGCATGTGATACATTATCGCAGTACGTGCATACCTACGACTACCTGCATGATGTTATTTACTATTCATGAGTTGTCAACTCACCCTCGTTGTGCCACTGTGTTTTGCACGTTGTCCCTCAGAGTAGTAGCGGCAGGGCTTCTTCTTATCGTATCATCTATTGCAGCGGATACTGCTACGGCTGACTGTGAGCAGTTTTACCATAGGTGGGTTTTGCGGTTATCCGATGATGCTCATTGTATATTTTATTGTATCTAGTACTCTTCATCTACTACTTTCATGTATTGCCTTAGACACGAGATGTGAGGACGATATTGTATATTATTTTGTGACTCTGGGTGTCGTGCTAGTGTGAGCTGGCCTTTGCTTATGCAGCTTTATCTTTTATGCTGTTTTCACTTTATATCGTCCATTTCTTCGCTACGGCGTCGTATATATGTTCGTGGTGGTTGTTTCCGCCTTTGGGCGAGATTTGCTCCCGTTTGGAGATGCTATACTTATATATTATATTTTTACCCTTTTCGGGGCTAGTTTTTACGAAGGAGGTGCTGCCAAAATTTTATGAAAGCAACTTAAGTTAAAGATTTTTACTTGAGATTCCCAAAAGTTTTTAACAATGTTCTTATCACTTACTGGTTTTGATAGTTTAGATTTCTGGGTTTTCGGTTTACTTGAATTGCGTTACGCCTGTAGACGTTACGTGGTTTAAGTGTCGTCACGTGCCAAATTCCGGGTCGTGACACGGATAGGGACCCTTCTATAAGTTTGAAGGTCTCTCTTAGGTTTGCTTTTTGCATGAGAGCCCAATCTGCACAGCTGTTGCAAGACGGGTCCTCTTCTTCCGACTCTTCAGTTTCGCTGCCGAAATGAGGGCAAATTTTGCTGCCGGACGGGCCTTCGATGTTAGACTCGTCCGTATCACTACCGAAATGAGGGCAAGTTTTTCAAAAGGTCGGACTTCCAGCGTCGGACTCATTAGTGTCACCGCCGAAACGAGGACACATTTAGGAGTTTTTGCTTTTGAAAGTGACAGCTGGCTTAGATTTGCTTTTTAATTTCGGGGCCGTTCTGTCTTTGGTCAGCTATGGCTCAGCACCTTGGAGGTTCACAAAGTACTGAGAATCTTCATATCGGACTTCATGCATACTGAACGGCTGGATGTCTCCGTCAATGCGTTTTTGGTATACTTTATGTACTGATGGAGTGTTGACGGAACAATGCCGTAATCGTGAAGCCACGGCCTTCCTAGGAGAATCTTATAGGACGTGTCGGCGTCGATCACGTATATTTTAGGTTCGGTTTGCAAATCCCCAAATTTAATTGGCAAAGGTATGGACCCTAGAACTTACTAGCAGTTTTGATTGAAGCCTTGAATGTCAATTCTTTCCCTTGACAGGTGTTGGACGTCCATTGACAAACTCTTTAGAGTCCGCAAGTTCATGATATTCACTAAGGACCCCGGATCAATCATTATGCGATTAATTCGGTCTCCATCATTGTACTCTATCACGTAAAGCGGTCGGTTGTGCTCAGCTGTTTCCAATAACAGGTCTTTATCTTTAAATATAACTGCGGCTGTATGCAGAGTGTACTGGGTCTCTTTCATATTAATTTCCATGAAATGACCCTGATACCGCTTGGGATTTTGTAGGGCATGAATGAGAACATCGCTGAGCTTCTTTGATAGGACCAAAGCATCATAGATGCTTAAGAGGGACGGAAGCTTCCGGAGATGAGGCAAGACATTATAGTCCGCTGGGGAAGGACTCAAGTCTTCATGAGCAAGCTCTCCGCCATCTTCTTCATTAGCGACTTGTGTTTCCTTCCCTTTTTGGGTGTTTCCTTGATTTGGTGGTAGAGCATTGCCGTTTCTGAGCTGGATTTATTTAGCCTTCGTGCCGAGCTTATCGTTCTCCTTGAAAAAACAGAGTTCTTCCTCCAAGTCGCTACCAAGATGGACGACGTAGCAGGTCACTATAGGATCTTGTCATCGGAGTCTTCTTCTAGATCCTCCAGAATCTTAACCGCTTCTACGGGGAAGAACACCTTCAATTGAATTAGAGTCATTTCCTTTTGCTTATAGTTTTTGAGAGAATCGATATATTCTTGAATAGTTGATCTCCCCGCCGACTCCCTTTTGCTTCGAGGCGCACCTTTTCTGTAACAACTCCAATTTTTGTATACATAAATTTGAATTAAATTTGAAGTATACATGGAGTATTTAATGTTGCTGATAACACTTTAAGTATCTATTTCCCTACAATAATTACAAGAAGGAGCTTGTAGCTTATTGGTAATACCTTGCACTGCTGAACCAAGCCACCAGAGTTCGAATCCCATGCCCCACATTATTTTTAGATTATTTTTCTTTTAAAATTCTTGGAAGCCCAATAGTCCATAGGCCATAACTCCCAAATTATGAACTGAACCCTAAAAACGGAGTATACCAGAGCCTACATCAGGCGAACCCACGCCCGACGACACCCGGACTTGGCCAGACGGCCAAGTCGTCTTCATGAAAGTTTTGCCTTTTCATCTTTTTTAACCCCCTGTTTACTCCAATTTATGGGATCGGTTCTCAAATGTTAATTACACCCAATTCAATACAAAATTTAATGATTTTCTTTAAATTTTTACAATTTTTTTAATAATAAAAACCCTTCACCTACCCTACCCTAGCTACCCTATAAATAGACCCCTACCCCCTACCTTCTCATTCCCAAACCATAGAATTACTCTCTTGAAATTTCCACAAGAAAAGTGTGTGTTGAAATCGAGTGCACGGCAAAGCACTGTCGGATTTCCGGCGACGTCCATGGAAGCAACCGGCGACGAAACCACACCTCGGCCTTTCTCCCCAGTTCTTCTATACTCTTTAGATGAGTTTGAAACCCGTAAGTCCCGTTCTTCTCTCTTTTCTATTTCTTAAAATACGGAATTGCGAACCCCGACAGAAATCGGAACAAACCGATTTTCGATTTGGTTTTTCTACAAAATCCCACTTGTCACCTAATCCATAATACCTAAACATATCCATGATGACTATTAATCACATAAAAATCAATTTAAACAAAGTTTCTCACATAAAATGATAACTTTCTTGTAATATCGTATTCTTTTCATAAAAATACCATAAAGTTTATTTTTCTTGTTCTAATTAATTCCCTCATTCCTAAACATGTTCATCTTGATCACTAAACTTGTAGAAATCAATTTGAATGAGTTTTCACACATGAAATGATAACGTTTACAAATACCGTATTCTTACACTTAAATACCTTCATGTTTAATATATGATATTTAATCTCTAAACTTCACTAAACCTTAAAATAAGTCACGAGGTAATGACCTACCTCCACACACACGCAAATACAATCTTAATTGATATTCCCAAAATTTAGAATACGCAAATACAAGACTTTACATTAAAATAACATAATCTTCATAAAACCATTCTTAAAGATTTTAGATTTGTTTCACTTTTTAGTAAATGGTTCTTACTAGGAAAATACGATAAGTTGTGGAAATCGATCGTTTATCTAAACTGACTTTGTGGTGTCTAGGCTAGGCAAGTGAGCTTGGGTAACTTTAAAAGGCCCGCCTCACGATTCGTGAACGGATCCCTCCTTCCTCACTTGTACTTACCTGGCCACAATTGGCGGTGAAGAGGCGATTTGAGGCTTCTAATGACTTGTCGTTTAGACCTTTTAGAAATAGGCTAGTTGGCTTAGGAAACCCTAGAATCTAAAATACGGAAAATTATACTTTTCAAATAAATACCTTATATTTATAAAACCGTTTTCTAAATAAATAGTATTTATTAAATCTTTGCAAAGCGCCGCTACAACCCACCTTTGGGGAACCCGTTAGGGATAGTACGGTTCATCGTGCACCCGCGGGCTAGTAATGCGTGATTCAGACCTCCGCAAGGAGCATTCGGTCTCGAAAGGTTTAAGATACGACATTTGAGAAAAATGAGATTTTGGAGAATAAAATATTTATTTAAAATTATCCTTGTATTAATATATATATATATATATATATATATATATATATTTATCATTTAAACACCTATTTTATCATAAGATAAAGTTTCCACATTTTTCTAAAATTACAAGATTAAAAGTTACATTAAAATACCATGAATTTCAAATAAATCAATTAATACTTTTATCAGGATATATTCACTAGAATAATACAAATAAAATCCACACTCATTATAACTATAAAGACGAATAATAAATTCTTGAGGTGTATTTTGAAAACTATACAAAAGTACTTTTTACATAAAACCCTCTCAAGTTCTATAAATAACAATAAGGACCCTAACAATTATAGAACTTCAAATTACTTTTCTTTTAGTCTGACTCGGGTTTGAGTCTGACTATTTCTGACTTGAATATGATTCAAGTCAATTTATATTCTTTAATATTCCAACTCAATATGAATACATGAATCCCTGAATCCAGTTAACAATCTATTCAATTTGACTGAATCAAACCATGGATATACATCCATTATCCTGCTATTCCATTTACCTGATTATGCAGTTACAACATGTTTACTGATATCATGGTTTTGGTCAGTCACCCAACTTATACAATACAATACAACAATACTGTTAAAACACTACGGGGTTTAAGGGGTAGATTGGTACGGAAGGTGTTAAAGGTGGCACGAGGTGGTCAGATTAAGACACCTAACCTATATTCCGTTGCTGTTGTACCGTGGCTTAACGGTTCCTTGTACTTTCCGTTTGCCTTGGTCTCTAGCATATAGAGACCCCCTCGTATACACTGGTATCCTTCTGTACCAAGCTACAAACAACAGCGATAACATAACATTACAACAATAGTTTATATTTTAAAATGTATCTTCTTATTCTGTCTTCTCTACTTCCCTCTTACCTTTGGGACTTACCGAGCGATCTGTTCGCTGACGACATTCTGTTTCTCTCTTCTTTGAATGTCGTCAGGTGACCTGGACCCGGCAGAAGTTGAGCCAACTCAAGAAGACTTGGAGCAATTTGCCGAAGACCCTGCAGTATAATTTCATTGTACACTTTTCTTTTCAGTACTTTCCATTTTCTGTTATGCCACTGTTTAGGCATCTTTATTTCAGTTGTATTTCCTTTTCATGTATTGTACAAAGAATGTTAATAAATAAAAGTTGTTGTTCTTTTTATACTCTTGTCTCTTGTGTAATTATTTCTATATTGCTTAGCTACGCTTAGTGTATGTACTTCTGAGTACATACGTAGCGGACCTCGCCGCGTCCCCTTCGCCATACACTGGGAAGCGGGGCGTGACATTTTCTTTTCTTCTTCTTTAGCTTTTTGGATTTTAAGCCCGATTGAGCCGAATTGGTGGCTGGAATAGTGGGCTCCTTCTGCCCCTCCCATTTTATTCTGGGCTCTTTCTGAAGTAGATTTAGCATCTTCTTTGTCTTACTAGATATGTGCATGCTCCATGGAGGCTGCGGCGAATCAGTCTCATTTCTCGGCATAGCGGTTTCAGCTGTTTGCTCGTAGAAGGCTTCAGCTTGTGTCTGTATAAAGTTTGCGGTTGCAGCTTGATTGTTCACCAACACACTCTTAGACAGCTCAATTTCTCCGGTCTTGTACTTCTTCTCGACCTAGTCTTTGAAAATATAGCAATCCTCGATCGCATGGCTTACTACTCGGTGGTACGTACGATATAGAGGATCGTTGGTCATTTTTGCTTCGTGAGGTCTTTTCGACTCTTGCAATTGTAGACCGTTGTTCAAGGCAACTTTGAATATCTTGCGCAGCCTGTTCCTTCTGAAAGAGTAGACTTTGTTCTTTCTCTCCTCTAGTGAAGGCCATTCTCCTCTTAGAACTGGCTTTCAAACCCGGTCTGTTTTTGATTCGTCCGCCTTTCTCTTATCTTCATTGTCAGACGCATTGAAAGCGTTGGTTTTGTTGGAGCTCCTACTTTACGGCTGTCATCTTTTCTGCTTTTCCAAGACTTGTCACCCTGAGAGTCTGGGGTAGACTCTTATTTTGAGTGTTCCAACACTTGAACTATCTTGGTCAGCTCTTGAAATATCTTGAGGCTGGCTGTACATAAGAATAGGACCATTCAATTGCTGAGGTTCCCAATGAGAAGGCTAACGGACTAGTCATGTTCCAGCGGCGGCTCACACTTGACCGTGAGATTACGCCATTGGGCGATAAAGTTCGTGTAGCTTTTGTTCTTCCCCGGCTTGGTCATCACAAGGTTAGTAATGGAGATTTTATCACTGATACTCATGAACATTTGCCGAAACAGAGACTCCGTTTGGGTAAAAGTAGCGACGGACATGTCTGGTATGCTCGCGTACCTGTTGAAAGCGACCCGGTCAGGCTGTTGACAAATTGATGAAGAAGGAGTGCATCATTGCTCCCTGTATTTCTGCATGACGCTTTAAAGTGGGTGACGTGCTAATTTGCATTTCCCGTCCTGTCAAATCTTCCGGACTTAGGAATGACGTAGCTGCTGGGGAACTCGATTAGATCGTATTGTGCGGGATATGGCCATCCACTACCGCCAATTTCTTTCTGAGTTTCGGGTTCGGCCACCAATGTTTTAACCTTACTGGAGGACCAAATCCATTGTCCGATCTCGTGTTAGCGGGATGGTGCCATCTGGGGCTAAAGTGTCCTCAGAAGTAGAATGTAGCCGACTTTTGTGCGGCTCGCCCAAATTTGGACCCAAGGGGACAGGCATCGGTTGCTTCGGGTCATTATTGCCCGGCTCATGAGTAAAGACTGCGCTTGATTGGAAGGCTCTTGAGCAACTTGAGTCGTGAGCTGCATTACGACGTTTGTCAGGTCATCAATTTTTGAGTAATGCTTGGTGATTGATACGATTTCGGATTGTGTATGTTGAGAAAATTGTATAGAAATCACAACCAAAAATATTTGACCGCAATCAATAACGGTGTCGAATGTAGCGCGTTAGTAAGTGCGGATCGTCCACAGGGATTGTGAGATTCGTTCGTATTTGTTTTGTTTGAATTAAAAATTTAATAGAAAAGAAAAGAAAATGATTCAAGATTTATATCAATGAATTTCAAGAATCAACTAGATCTAATCAAAAACCAAGAAAGCATTAAAAATCAAGAATCGAGAAGTGATAGAATTCCAATCGATTTAAGTTTCAAGAATTGAAGTGAAGCTCGTAGGAGTCGATTAAATCTATAGATGTGAAGAAGATTAGCAATTACCTTTTCTTATCCATTAACGAATTGATGCTAGATCGATGACGATTTATCGAGGATTAAGGATCTTGCGAAGAATTAGGGTTTCCTCATCTTATCCTTTGTCCTTTCGATGAATCTCATCCACAAGATATCTTCTAGGAAATAAAATGATCGATCGTTGATCTCTAGTTCCGTGCGAAAATAATCAAGAAAGCATTTCGCATCGAAACTAGATCATTGATCATTCAATTTTCAAGAATTTACAAATGTTATAGGACTTAAGAAAATGTTTAAAGATTCGTCAACTTCATCATCTATTGATTTTTTTCGACTCCTCCACGAGCGGAGTTTACTTAAGCATCATCACAAAGAACACATTCAAGAATCTAGATTGAATTATAATGCTTGAATTTAAAGAAAGCAAGATAAAATAATTTCACCTTTATTTATCGACAAATTCGTTACAACTCTCTTGAAATGTACAAAAGGAAGGAACTAGATCGTCGATTTGGCGTCGCTTCGGCTCCTTGAGTCGCGGATCGGTTGGATCACTTGCTCCGATGAAGTCCGGCTTCACTTCTAAAGGCTTTGAAGGATTCTTGCTTCGATTGAACTCAAAGATCTTGAACTTTTGGCTTTTTGATTAGATTAGGGTTAAGGTTACAAGTTGTGTCACTCAACTTGTGGGGAGAGATGAAGATTGAACAACCTCTAGAAGTGAAGCCCAGGGTCCTTTTTATAGGCTTAAGAATGATTAGCTTCCTTAAGAAGCTTGGATTAGGTTAGCTTTCCTTGTAAGCTAGTTAGTTAGGTAGAAGCCTCTAGAACTAGTTAGTTAGGGTTTAGCTTCCACCTTAAGCTAGGAGGTTAGGGAGAAGGTTCTAGGCTTTTAAGGTAGTTAAGGTGAAGCTTGCTTTGGAAGCTAGGACATCAATAGCTTAGATCAAAGGGCTTGCTGATCTGGCAGAATGTTCTGGAGTGTTCTGGCAATTTCAGTGGCTTAAAGGAATTCTGGCCTTGAGAGAAGAACACTGGACTGAAGTTGAAGTGATGATGTGGCATAACGGCCGCGGATCCGCGGCGCAAGCCGGCTCCGGCCGCGGATCCGCAGCTCAATGGGAGATTTAGGGCTTAAAACTTCATGTAATGTTTTCTTCTGTCTTCAGGTGTACTTTCTGATATGTTGATTCCCAAGATTCCTTCTAGATCATTGCCAGATTTCAAATCCTTCAGTTGGCGTATTTTTTATCAGCAATTTGACAATTTTGGCTCGGTTCCTGAAATTTCATGCACAGACTTCGAAACAAGTGTTGCGCAATACAAGGATGATGCGATGCCATGAAAAACAGTCAATTTCCCTAAAAATGCCAGTTTTAGTATACAGTACAGGTAATTCAGTATTTTACAGGTGTTTTGCTAATATGTGCAATATGAATACCGAACACCTCTAGATGAATGCAAAAGGTTGGGAAATTGACGTGTTAAAAATACATTATTTTTGACTGATCACTTGGCCATCTCTTTATCTTTACTCCTAAGCTGTTTTCGGAGCTTTTGAAGCAGCTCCTGCTCTGCGGTCCTGGGGCGAAAAATCGACTTTTCCTCGCTATCTGAGCTTGACTCCATATGGACTGAGGGGTCTTTCTGCCTGTCGGCCTCATCAATAGGGTTTTCATCGTCATGCGGAGGCTGATCTTAGGAAGTGGCGGCCACATTCAAGCCAGATTGGGCTTGGGATGTGGTGGATCCATCCTTGCTTTTGCTACGGCGGTTGTCGCTGGGATGCGTACCTTCCATGTAGACTGTGTATACAACATATCCGATCGTCTTTTCATCATTGGCAGCTGATTTCATGGACCGCTGTCGTAGCCCTTCTGTTTCGGTAATAGACAATCGATTAAAGACGGCTGACCTGACCTGGTACTTGAGTGGTGCTAGCGCTTCTTTTCTGGCTTTGCTCCGCTGCCTTCACGCGGCACAGAGCGCCTGATAGACCCTTGAAGAGACGGTGTCATGTTTTCTATGTTGAGGCTGTGACACATCTCTTTGTAGTATCATTCGGATTGTTGTCTTCTTGATTCTGGCAATCAAGGCATTTTTCTGAACCCGATTTAGAGGTTCGAAGGAATTGCTGACTTTTACGGCCGACTCAGCTGTCGTTGCGGAGTAACCTTGTTCTTGGAACCTCACAAGGTTCAACTTGGCCGGAGCCTCGGCCTTTTTGTTGGCTCTATATCTGAGCCGCTTCTGTCTCAACTTTTCTTTTTTGAGCACTTGGCAGGCTTCGGTCCTTTAGGAAGACGCCGTAGACCGATTGACAGAGAGTCCAGAGAAGACGCCTGCTCGCGCGATTGTCAAGGGCACCATCTGAGCTTGATGGAGATATTTTGTGGCTCCATTGGTATTGACGGCCTTCCCCTAGTCGGAATAATGGAGAGCCATTTGAATATGGATTTGCATTTAGGGTGGGATGCTTTGGCGACCACAACGTTAGGCCTCCTGCCCCTTGAGGTCGGTTTGGCCACTTGGTTTGCCGGGTCCTCCGCCTGGTAAGCGCTTCTGGCCGGGTAGATGATGACGGAACCAAATTGACGGGGTGGCTCCTTACATTGCCGGCTGAGACTTGTAGGGAGAACCACACGGGCAATAATCTTGACAACGTACGGGATCGGAGTTTCCTTAGAGATCGAACTGGCCCTTGGAGACATTCTCGTTGAATTTGAAGATAGTGATTGGAAAGTTGTTGTTCTGCACAAAGAAGCATGATTTCAGTACAAGTAATCGATATATATATATATGTTGGTTGAGTTCGCATGAATGTTTAACCCAAAATATGGGAGGAGAGAAAAGGTCCCACCGGACATGCCAGAATCTGTAGGGTATTTTTCGTCACCCTATTGAGATAGGAATATGCGCGCTTGTCAAGCGCATACAGATTCCCCCTACCTAGGGTAGGCTGGGGTTTATTAATTGTGGGGATCCGAATCTTCGACAACTGCGGACTAAACTGCCGTTAATTACCCCTCACCTTTGGAGCGTGAGAACCTTCGATTGACGGGTCAAACTGGTCATGCGAATTTAATGTGCAGTGTGTGTGTATTGTGTTTTGAAGGGGTCTTGGACGTGTCGAGGGACTTGCAATGTTTACGGTGGTCTTGCTATTCGAATAGCGAGCTGGGAGTCAAGAGGACTAGTAGCCCCTTTACGGGGTGTAGCGCAGCTCCCCGTTAGAAAAAAAGAAGAGCGGGGAGCGTCCTAAAGATGCTTAAGCTGGCACGTAGGCGGTGGGCGCCCGTGGGTCACCTGCGTGGCACGTGGGCGCTGGATGCCTTCGGTCAAATGCCCTACACGTGAACGCCGGACGCCAGCGGTCACTCGCTCTGCACGTGGATGCTGGACGCCAGCGGTCACGCGCCCTGCTCATGGGCGCTGGGCGCCAGCGGGCCATGTGCTCGGCACGCGGCCGCTGGGCACCAGCGGGAAAGGGGTTTAGCCCTTGGACTTGGAGTTGAACTCTCGAGGGATTTTGGAGTTGAACTCCCGAGGGATTTTGGAGTTAAACTACTAGCAGAAAAAAGATTTTTATTTAGAGTTAAACTCCTAAAAGAGCCGGATTTTAGGGTTATACTCTTTTGAGAATTTGAATTTTAGAGTTGAACTCCTCAAAGATTGGTTTGGAGTTAAACTCTTAAAGAAGAGATTCTTGTTTTGGAGTTAAACTCCCAAATGATTTTCCGAAATGATGAAAGGGAACCCCTTTCTTCTCTCTTGAGCCCTGGATACTCTCTTAAGTTTTAGATCTTCCCAAAGTGGGATTTTTGGAGATGGATCTCCTTCTTCCTCCTCTCTGTTGGTTGGATCTTGAAGAAAAAGGATGGTGAGTTTTAAAAATTTCCCCTTTTAGAGATATGATAGGAGATTTGAACTCCCCATCAAGATTTTTATGGTGAAAAACTATTTCTTTTTAGGAAAAGAAAAGTTAAACTCTTAATTTAATTCAAAAAAAATAAGAAGGTTTAAAACCTTAAGGAAGGAGAAGGAGGCACATAACCCTAGAATTTTTGAGAGAATGAAAGTTGTTATTGGTTTTCTCATTATGTTTGCCTTTTACAGGCTACACACTTTACATATAGCCTCTTGGGCTTTTCTAAATGGCACTTGTGCCTCTCCATACCTCATGTGCTTATTTCTTTTTGTACATAAGCCATGGGGTTTACAAGATTTCGGTTTTTTGCTAATTTTTCATACATTTATTTCTAAAAATTGCATTTAAACTAATTTATTGTCTCCTTTTTGGCATGGAGATGACCTCTTTTATGCTTGGTCTTGTGTCACGTCCCGCTTCCCGATGTACGGTAAGGAGGCGTGACGGGTCAAGTGATGTATTTACTCCGAAGTAAACACGCTAAGCGTATTTAAGCAATATAAAGTAAACGTACATAAGAAAAATGACAATAGATGTAATTGAACAGCAACTTTTATTTATTAACATTTCTTTACAAGTACAACTGGAATGTAAACACATGAATGGAAAGCAATGCCTAAACAATGGCATGAAATGAAATGAAAAGTATGTACAAGTATCTAAAGCTCGAGGTCAAACGCTAACCTCTCCAAGTCTTCGGTACTGGGCTCGATCTCCAGTGAGTCCGATCCACCTGACAACGTTCCAAACAAAGAAGAAAATGAATGTCGTCAGCGAACAATCGCTCGGTAAGTCCCAAAGATGGGTAGAGATAGAATAGACAGAAAGAGAGTATAACTAGTAATGTTTGATTATAATATTAACGCAGTTGTTTGTTACTTGGTAGAGAATATGCCAGTGTATACGAGAGGGGTCCCACTATCCGGAGACTAAGGTATACGGAGCACAAGGAACCGTTCAGCCACGGTACAACGGCAATGGATATTCAGGTTAGGTGTATTATGGTTACAGTCTCATGCCACTTCTAACACATTCCGTACCAATCTACCCCTTTAAAATCCCGTAATGTTTTTTTGTATTGATTGTATTTTTTGTTACATAGATGGATGACTTGCCGAAACCATGATATCAGTAAACAGGATAGTCATGTAAACAGAGTATATCCATGGTTCGGTTCGGTCAATATAGATTGAATTCTGGTGTAGACAGATTCATGTTGTATTGTAGTTTATACCTGAATCATATTCAAGTCGGTTTGATTAGATTGAGACTCTGTCTGAGTCAGACACTTTGAAAAGAAATTGAAGTACTGAATTAGTTTTGTTGTTATTAGTAACTGCTGCACATGGACGGCGGGATTTATGTCTTTTTTCAAGACAATTACCGTGTTGATAACACCGTTAGATTGTCTACCTTAGATAGGCAAGCACCCATATTCTCCGGCTCCCTGAGGCTCAAGAGAACTGGTCCCGCTTAAACCTATATTTACAAGGGTCCTTATTTTAATTTAGTATAACCTGAGGGGGTTTGTGTAAAAATAGTTTGGATATAATTTCAATGTAACCTCAAGTATTTAATTATCAATTTTAGGGTTTTCATCGATGTATATTTTATAAAAGTGAAATTTTTAGTGAGTAGAACCTAGTTTTCATTATATATGGTACTTTAATGAAAAATTAGAATTTATATTGAATTATAATGGTAGTTTCATGTAATGGTGATTCCTTTGATTTATAAAACATGGAATATATATATAATATATTTAAAATAGATCTTTTGATAATATTTATATATATAATTATATATTTAATAAAAATAAATTTATTTATTTTGTAGAAATCTCTTTTTCTTAAAAATTGCATTAAAATTCCATCAAGATCGAATGCTCCTTGCGGAGGTCTGCATCTCGCTCTACTACGCCCGAGGACATGCGATAATATGCACCATCCCGATAGGGGTTCCCTAAAATGGATTGTAGAGACGTAATTGTAAGGAATTAATTAACACTCTTTTTAAAGAAAACGGTTTTGTAAGTTTAGAGTATTTATTCGTAAAAACGTATTATCCCCTAATCTAGAATCCCAAAACTCATCGTGATATGTCAAAAATGTGTGTTGTGAAGAGGTAGATCATTATCTCGTGAGTTATCTAAATGTAATACGGTTAAAAGTGGATAACAATATCGTTTGTAAATATGATGGTATTTTACTGTAAGAATGAAATAGAAATTGCAACATGAACTATTTTGAGATGAAACTTATTCTAATATATTTATTTATGTTTGTTAAATATTATGAAAGAATATGGTGATTTATTGTTTAAGAAAAATGGAGTTTTTAAAGAAAAGAGAGTTGGAAGTCGGAATAACTCCGCTTCCGATGAGTTTTGAAAAGAAGATGTTTTAGAATAGTAGATGAGGGGACTACTACGCTGGAAGTGGAGAGGTAGGGAAAGATTTGGAGAGGGGACTTACATGCTATTAAGAAAGAGGAGAGGTAGGGAAAGATTAGAAAAACGTCGGGGCGTCGTTTCGTCGCTGGAATCTTCTTGGAACGTTGCCGGAACTTCACCTCTTACTAACTCTACTTGCTCAACTTGGGACTTGGAAATTTTTGAGAGTTTTTGTAATGAAATTCTGAGTGAGGAGGTGTAAAATGGAGGGTGGTATTTAAAGGGAAAATTAGGGTTTAGTGTGATGAAGAATGAATTAAAAATGTATTAAAAATTTGGTTTAATGACACTTTTAAATTCTCTGTTTATTTTTAATAAAAACAAGCAGTATAGGGGTTAAGTGGGGAGGATAAGGGGTGTGGAGTAAAGTTTTGCGGAGCATCCCCTACGAAGGGCTTGGTGGTGCCGGCCGTAGGGCTAAATTTGTTGGCCCAAATCCGGTGATGGGTGTGTAAGATTTGGCCACGAGTCCCTGTCACTTTTGCCGCCCCACGAGTTGCTGGGAGGCGGAAATATGAAAAACGACCTTGTTCTTTAAGCAAACATCGACTAACCGAACATCTTTACTAAACGATAACTAACAATAACCATAGAAGTTCTTAACTACTATGAAAAGAGATTATACCTAGTGAATCGTGTCCTTCGTCTTTTCGTTCTCTACGTCCTCCTCGGCCTCCTCTACATGATAGATGATCCACCCGAGAACCCTAATCCAAGCTTCACCTCTAATCTTGAGGTAACTAAGTTTCTCTAGTTGCTAATCAAAGGAACTTAGGTGATATAGAGTTAGGTTATGGATTAATTAATCTATTCTAATCCTTGATCTCAACTCATGAGTGGTAGGATTAGGATTTGAAGAGAGAGTGAGCTTGAGGAGAGAGAAGGTGAACATCATAATCATCATGGAATTGTTACTCACTTGAATTATACGAAGCATAATGTTTAATCAAATAAATGAATAAATGTGATTAATCATCATGCTACATTAATTCAATATGAGTGATTCACTATATGAGTCATTAAGCATTTAATGATGCATTAATGATATGATGAATCACACAAAATGAGTCACAATTGCATTTAATGAAAATACCACCTAAACCCTCAAGTCACCATGCTTCTAGAAGCTTCCCGTAAAATTACGAGAACGCCCCTCCTATCCGCGAAAACACGGAAAAACTTTAGACTGTATAAATCCAATAACCTGATACTAGAATCTGGCTTAAACCAAAGCCGGCTAGTAAAAACTGTCCGAACGTCGTACGTGTGTAAACACACGTATGCGTCCGAACCCTTGTCGTAAAACCGTACGACCTCTATATCGTTTCGCCTGGATTAGGGAAATCTCTGTGTGGGACTCTAAAGACTCGACTACTATGCTGGAAGTGGGTTTAACCACAGACCGCAAGCGGCACTAGCTGTACGTAACGGTCCCCAGGTAGATGTCGATAAGAAGGCCGATGAGAAAACCCATCCGAACTCCTACTGAGCCTGTCCGTGAAAATATCCGCGCAGTCCGGTCTGTTCGTCTAAGAATATCGCATGTATGGTCTAGGGAGGTGGTGAACGTCAGACCCCTAATAACCGTACAAGTCGTGCCGGCATGGCTCAAGACCATCCGAGAATCTACTGATCAGTCCATGAGTAATTCTCAATCAGCCCTGGCCAGGGACTTATGGTAATGACCAACCGATCACAGTGCGATATCAACTCCCTATACCGGGAGAGACGAATCCCTAACAGTCGCTCATTGCCTCCATGTGGCTCGGGACTGTGCCCAACTAAAACCTGTTTGCACGACTCCTTTGAGCCGTGGTAGGGTGGTAATCAAAGCACAGTTGGAACTCACACGAGACAAATGACGACCTTAAGTCAACAGACTATCTGCATACATGTCACCTGAGAACTGCTATCTGACGTTAGGTATAATACCATCCAGTCAGTTCTCGGCGAGTCCTATCCGGTGTACTCACACCCAGTGAGCATCTGTATACAATCTTAGGTGCACATCACCAATGGCTGTGGGACCAATCCATCGCCCCTCGTCAGGGTCTAGATATGTATACACTAGTCTACTCTGGAGCATCGATGCCCTGTCTCGATACTCCTGCGACCAGGGACATTTAAGGATGTGCCTATTGACTATCCAGCTCCCACAAGTATGACTGCCATCACAACGCCGGTAGTCAGGCAAACACCCTATGGGCTTTATCAATATGTATATATATGAATACAACGCAAAATATATCATATGTTAAGATAAAGACAAACCAAATAGCGTACTATCATATCAAGCAAGATTGTCATGTACATACATATCCCTAGCATCTTATACAATGAAGGCCTCTAGGGCATATATATCCAACAATCTCCCACTTGCACTAAGGCCTATAATTGGCGCAATGAGTACCCACTATCTGTACTAGATCCAGTTGCTGGCATACCGCATGCCCAGCATCTCAAACAGCCTCTCGAACTGGACTTGAGGGATGGCCTTGGTGAATGGATCTGCCGTGTTGTCTTTTGTGTCCACTCTCCATACCTCGATCTCCCGACGATCCACGATCTCCCTGATCAGCTAAAACCGCCTTAAGATATGCCTGGATTTCTGATGGGACCTTGGTTCCTTCGCTAATGCTACAGCCCCATTGTTATCACAATACAAAGGTATTGGATTGGCAATAGACGGAACCACCTGAAGTTCAGAGATGAACTTCCTCATCCAGACAGCTTCTTTCGCGGCTTCGTTAGCAGCTATATACTCAGCCTCCATAGTTGAGTCTGTGACGGTATCCTGTTTGGAACTCCTCCAACATACCGCCCCTCTATTGAGGGTAAACACAAAACCCGAAATGGATTTAGAATCATCTTTGTCACTTTGAAACCCGGAGTCGGTAAAAGCCTCTACCTGGAGGTCCCCATTACCGTAAACTAAGAACATCTCCTTAGTCCTTCTCAGGTACTTGAGAATGTTCTTTACCGCTATCCAATGCTTCTCACCTGGGTCAGATTGATACCTGCTTACCACACTAAGTGCGTAAGCTACATCTGGTCTGGTACATAACATCGCATACATTATAGATCCTATTGCCGAAGTGTAGGGTATAATGCCCATGCGAGCCCTCTCTTCATCAGTCTTTGGAGACATCTCTTTGGAGAGGGTGATCCCGTGACAAGCGGGTAAATTACCGCGCATGGAATCTTCCATACTAAATCTCTTTAGTATAGTGTCAATATACCTGGACTGTGAAAGTCCTAACATTCTATTGAATCTATCACGATAGATCTTAATGCCCAGAATGTATGATGCATCTCCAAAGTCTTTCATGGAGAATTTCTGTGACAAGAAGAGCTTTACTGATTGTAGCATAGGGACATCATTCCCTATCAGTAGTATGTCGTCGACGTACAAAACGAGGAAGACTACTGCTCCTTCTACAATCTTCCTATAAATACATGGTTTATCTACATTTTTGATAAAGTCAAATTCTTTGACTGTCTCATCAAAGCAGATGTTCCAACTTCGCGATGCTTGCTTTAATCCATAAATGGATTTAAGCAACTTGCACACTTTTCTGCTGCTCCCACTGTCTAAGAAACCTTCTGGTTGATCCATGTAAACACTCTCTTCTAAATGTCCATTTAGAAAAGCTGTTTTTACGTCCATCTACCAGATTTCATAGTCATGGAAGGCAGCAATCGCAAGCAGGATCTGAATGGATTTAAGCATAGCTACTGGTGAAAAGGTTTCATCATAGTCCATTCCCGGTCTTTGACGAAAACCTTTTGCAACGAGTCTAGCTTTGTAGGTTTCCACTTGTCCAAATGCACCAATCTTCTTTTTGAAGATCCATTTGCATCCAACTGGTTTCACCCCAGGAGGAGCAACCTCTAAAGTCTTTACCTTATTGGTGTACATGGATTCCATTTCGGATCTCATAGCATCCAGCCACTTCACCGAGTCTATACTCGTGATAGCCTGCTGAAAACTAGTAGGCTCATCATCATCGATGATCCAATCCTCTCGATCCCCATCCAGAAGAAACCCATAGTACCTTTCAGGAGGATGAGAAAGCCTACTAGATCTGCGGAGTGGCGTTGGTTCGTCGGGTTCTATTGAAACTTGAGCTTCTACTAAGCCCTCGGCAGCAGTTTGAGGTTCTGGAAGTTCTTCCAGCTCTACCGCGCTCCCACTAATTTCTTTTGCAAGAAATTCGCTCTCTAAGAAGACAATGTGGCAAGCGATAAACACCTTTTGTTCTTCAGTGTGATAGACCATATACCCCCTTGAATGCTTGGGGTATCCTACAAACTTGCATAAAACCGATCGTGCCTCGAGCTTGTCCGGATTATGCTTTTTAACATATGCCGGACACCCCCATATCTTGATATACTTGAGATATGGTCTCTTCCCGCTCCACATTTCATATGGAGTTGTAGGCACAGACTTAGTTGGAACTCTATTCAATAGGTATGCTGCTGATTCTAGCGCAAAACCCCAGAAGGAAAATAGTAACTCAGCACTACTCATCATTGAACGCACCATATCTAATAGCGTGCGATTTCTCCTTTCTGATACACCATTATGCTGAGGTGTATAAGGCGGAGTAAGCTGAGAGAGAATTCCATTCTCTTTTAAGTAATCAAGGAAACTGGTACTTAAGTATTCTCCACCTCGATCAGATCGAAGTGTGTTGATGCTTTTACCAGTCTGTTTCTCCACTTCATTTTTATACTCTTTAAACTTCTCAAAGGCCTCGGATTTATATTTCATTAAGAACACATGTCCATACCTAGAGAAGTCATCAGTAAAAGTGATGAAGTAGGAGTGACCGCTTCGTGCATGTGTAGACATTGGACTATATACATCACTGTGTACAAGTCCAAAGAGTTTTGTGGCTCTTTCTCCGTGTCCGGTGAACGGAGATTTGGTCATTTTTCCTTTGATACATGATTGACAAGTTGCATATGATGAATATTCAAACGGATCTAAATATCTATCTTTATGTAACTTAGTCAACCTTGTTTCGTTTATATGACCAAGTCTACAATGCCATAGGAAGGCTTGGTTTGAATCTGGAGCCTTTCTTTTAAGCGTGTTTTGAATATTGAAAATTTGAGGTTGATTAAGTATGTATATGCCGTTTTCCAGTGTGCCAAACCCAATCAGTTCTTGATTTAGGAGAATGTTCATGACATTTCTTTCGAGCACAAAATTATATCCTTCATTAGATAACAAAGATACTGATATAATATTACACAACATACTGGGAATACAAAAACAGCTGTACAACACCAAAATGTGCCCACTAGTCAATCCTAGGTGATATTCCCCTATTGCAATAGCATCTACATGCATTCCATTGCCCATCTGGAGAGTCATATCACCTGTCTCCAGTACTCTACTATTTCTCAGATCCTGCAAAGAATTACAGATGTGAGAACCAGAACCGGTATCAAGTACCCATGATGTAGAGTTTACTGAAAGACAATTTTCGATTACAAACACACCTGAAGCAGAAGCAACAGCCTGCTTCGTGTCCTTGGCTTTGAATGCCACACAATCCTTCTTCCAGTGCCCTTGCTTGTGACAATAATAGCATTCGTTCTTATCTGCCTTTACCCTTCCTGCCTTGTTCGTTCCCTGCACCTTCTTTACCCCACCCTTCGGTTTGGTGGCTTTCATCTTCTTCTTCCATTTAGCTTTCGCTTTAGATTTAGCAGAGGATGATTGGCCAACATACAGAACGGGGGTCTTCTCCTTTTTTAAGGAGGTCTCTGCTACCCTCAACATGTTGAGGAGCTTTGGAAGATCAGCTTCCATTTCGTGCATGTTGAAGTTCAGCATGAACTGAGAGAAGGTGTGGGGAAGGGACTGCAAAATCAAGTCGATATACAAATCATTCTCTAGCACGCATCCCAGGTTTACGAGTTCCTCAATGATGGTGATCATTTTCAGGACGTGCTCTCCTACAGGTGATCCTGGAGCTAACCTCATCTGGAAGAGTTTCCTTGAGGTCTCGTACCTCGCTATACGGGAGTGCTCCCCATACAATTCCTTGTAATGGAAAAAGTTGGATATAATATCCATACTCTCGTGCTGTTTCTGGAGTTCATTGTTCATGGACGCCAGCACGATACACTTAGCTCTCTCACAGTCTAGATCCCAGGTTTTGCGAACTTCCTTGTCCGCAACTGAGGAATCTGGTCCTAGGATAAGGGGAGGAACAACGGTGGTAACATATACTACTTTATCATAAGTCAGTGCAATGTTGACGTTTCGTAGCCAATCTTTATAATTCTGTCCGGTCAGTATATTTTTTTCAAGTAATAGTTTTAGTCCTGTCATGGTAGCTGCCAGAGAGAGAGAAAAGAAAACACTCAGCATATGCTCTTGCAAGTTTAGATTGGTTATTAGTTTATCTAAATAGGATGGCTCCCACTGTTTCCTCAAATCCTTCTTCAAAACCTAAAAGAAGAACTAGTCAGGATTTAAACACATGTCAGAATACTTGCTTAACCTTTCAGCCAGGCCAGCGTTGGTACTTCGAAGGAGGTTTTCCAACGCTTTCGCGAAGTTCCTTAATTAAAGAACCTCTTTTCCCTGGAGGCGTAGCCCCTCTAACACCTTTCTAGACCCCTACTTGGTTTATAGCATTGATTGTTAAGTGAGAAAATTTCCCGAGAGTAATCCTACTCATCAGTAGGATCGGGATCCAACTATCATTGCATGATGCCCTAGATGGAAGCCATTCTAGTCACCACACTCCAGAAGGTATGCTAAATCTGCAAGTTTCCTTTATGTTTGAAACTCCCGATATGATTTTTACCCCAAGCTCTTATGACCTTGACGTAGGCCAACAAATCATAAGACGCAAGTCAAGTTCTACCCGTCGTTGTCCTGATTAATTTAGGTACATCGTACATGCCCTTGACGTTGGCCAACAAGGCTATATGTCTGTCCTAAACTAATGCATCTATCTATGCAACAAATAAGCAACACACTGCTACCATACACTATGCCTTGACGTAGGTCAACAAGCATAGCATGAATACGATGTGCTGTCTATTTGAAACGACGGAGGGTTATGGCTGGTTTTTGGCAAAAAACCGTTAACGTAATGAACTTGATATGATCGAAGGAACCAAGATAGCCTTTATTAAAAGGAGTGGTTTAAGCTCCGCATTTAAAATTTTCTTTTTGAAGAAAACCGAGTGGTTTGAAATTGTTCCAACGATTTAGATTAGGTTTTATTTTCTTTGCATTAATAATAATGCATCCCATCATTAACCTATCATTACAGATAACAACGAAAATACAACGTCCTCTTATGCCATCCGCATTCGCCACGGGGTCCCGTCATCACCCGTTAGGTTACTTAACTAACGGCAGAGTGGGGGCTGGGCTAGCGCGGGTGTAAAACATAAGTGACGTCTAAATTGCTATCATATATAGATATTGTACATTCGTCAGACGCAATAATAGGCATTCCAGATCATAAATGAACATTATTGGATATACAAGCAATCCGCGTTTCTTTTGAGCCTGCAACGAAAGACGGATTACACAGTTGTGATGAATAGCCATTACCCCATCCTAGACCCCTACGGGTACGGCAAACTACCCGCCAAGTACCCGAAGTGAAGCGGTCTCCCTCAACAACGTGAGTAGGCCACTAAACACTTCAAAGTACCCGGTAGTTTGTGCACCCCATCTTGGGTCTATCCTAGGAGCAAAAACAGTAAAATGAAATAATACAACGGTGGCTACAACCGCAACTTGGATGTGCCCCACAAAATAATATTACAACATATTACAATTATATCGAATGAATTAATACAATAACCCATCACAAAACCCCGGCTAATCATCACAACAATCCAATACAGTTCATAATCACAAACTGTTAAAACATTACAGAAATGTGTAACCCCCTGCCAACTGACATACTAGCAGTTAGGGGAGGTTTACGAACACATTATACAAACACAGATATAATCAAATTAGCAAACATCGTATAATTTCGATCGATCAAATACATTAGATTCTACTCCAAAACTTCTCTGTAAATCTGAGACCTGAGCAGAAAATAAACATTCCAGAAAATACAAAATATTCACAGAAGAATAACAGGGAAATTTGGAGTGAATCGGTCACAACTCGGCCGCAGATCCGCGGCCGATCGGTGGTATCGGCCGCGGTTCCGCGGCTATTTGGCCGATTCATGCACTCAAATTTCTCCTGTGTTCTTAGGTTTCCCTGCTAGTATTTTTAGAGGCCCCTGAAAAATTTTTAGGCCTCATTTTAAATTCGACAGAAACTTAGTGATATCGATGTATTTTCCGGTTCGTTTTGCGTTCGAAATTCTTAAGACTTTGCAAATGAGTTAATTATTATTTAGTGAGGCTCTGATACCACTGTAAGTTGATGTACAACACCCCACGAGTTGCGGGGAGGCGGAAATATGAAAAACGATCTTGTTCTTTAAGCAAACATCGACTAACCAAAGATCTTTACTAAACGATAACTAACAATAACCATAGAAGTTCTTAACTACTATGAAAAGAGATTATACCTAGTGAATCGTGTCCTTCGTCTTTTCGTTCTCTACGTCCTCCTCGGCCTCCTCTACATGATAGATGATCCACCCGAGAACCCTAATCCAAGCTTCACCTCTAATCTTGAGGTAACTAAGTTTCTCTAGTTGCTAATCAAAGGAACTTAGGTGATATAGAGTTAGGTTATGGATTAATTAGTCTATTCTAATCCTTAATCTCAACTCATGAGTGGCAGGATTAGGATTTGAAGAGAGAGTGAGCTTGAGGAGAGAGAAGGTGAACATCATAATCATCATGGAATTGTTTCTCACTTGAATTATATGAAGCATAATGTTTAATCAAATAAATGAATAAATGTGATTAATCATCATGCTACATTAATTCAATATGAGTGATTCACTATATGAGTCATTAAGCATTTAATGATGCATTAATGATATGATGAATCACACAAAATGAGTCACAATTGCATTAAATGAAAATGCCACCTAAACCCTCAAGTCACCATGCTTCTAGAAGCTTCCCGTAAAATTACGAGAACGCCCCTCCTATCCGTGAAAACACGGAAAAACTTTAGACGGTATAAATCCAATAACCTGATACTAGAATCTGGCTTAAACCAAAGCCGGCTAGTAAAAACTATCCGAATGTCGTACGTGTGTAAACACACGTATGCGTCCGAACCCTTGTCGTAAAACCGTACGACCTCTATATCGTTTCGCCTGGATTAGGGAAATCTCTGTGAGGGACTCTAAAGACTCGACTACTACGCTGGCAGTGGGTTTAACCACAGACCGCAAGCGGCACTAGCTGTACGTAACGGTCCCCAGGTAGATGTCGATAAGAAGGCCGATGAGAAAACCCATCCGAACTCCTACTGAGCCTGTCCGTGACAATATCCGCACGGTCCGGTCTGTTCGTCTAAGAATATCACATGTATGGTCTAGGGAGGTGGCGAACGTCAGACCCCTAATAACCGTACAAGTCAGGCCGGCATGGCTCAAGACCATCCGAGAATCTTCTGATCAGTCCATCAGTAATTCTCAATCAGCCCTGGCCAGGGACTTATGGTAATGACCAACCGATCACAGTGCGATATCAACTCCCTATACCGGGAGAGACGAATCCCTAACAGTCGCTCACTGCCTCCACGTGGCTCAGGATTGTGCCCAACTAAAACCTGTTTGCACGACTCCTTTGGGCCGTGGTAAGGTAGTAATCAAAGCACAGTGGGAACTCACACGAGACAAATGACGACCTTAAGTCAACAGACTATCTGCACACATTTCACCTGAGAACTGCTATCTAACGTTAGGTATAATACCATCCAGTCAGTTCTTGGCGAGTCCTGTCCGGTGTACTCACACCCAGTGAGCATCTGTATACAATCTTAGGTGCACATCACCAATGGCTGCGGGACCAATCCATCGCCCCTCGTCAGGGTCTAGATATGTATACACTAGTCTACTCTGGAGCATCGATGCCCTGTCTTGATACTCCTGCGACCAGGGACATTTAAGGATGTGCCTATTGACTATCCAGCTCCCACAAGTATGACTGCCATCACAATGCCGGTAGTCAGGCAAACACCCTATGGGCTTTATCAACATGTATATATATGAATACAGCGCAAAATATATCATATGTTAAGATAAAGAAAAACCAAATAGCGTACTATCATATCAAGAAAGATTGTCATGTACATACATATCCCTAGCATCCTATACAATGAAGGCCTCTAGGGCATATATATCCAACAACTTTGTATACCTCAGTGCACGTGTTTGTTTTATCTGTGACTCTTCATTTTACGTGTAGTGCACGTGTAAACCCTTAGGCTTCTAAAAGTTTTAAAAAAATTAATAAAAAGATAATATGGCTCGGGGGATTCGAACACAGGGGCTACGTCACAGCAGTGCAAGGCTTTACCAATGAGCTACAGGTGCTTTCTGGCTGTTCAAAAGCAATTTAAATACTTATAGTGTACACAGGATTGCAAATACTCCATTTGTACATTAACTTTTAAATAAATTTTCTGTACATTGAAATTAGATTTGTTACATTCTACACTCCTTATAAAAATTCCATTCTCGAAATTTACAATTATTTTAAGGTCTAGTTTATAAACAAATGAGGGTATCTTGAAAGCATGTCGTCCTCACGTTCCTATGTTGATTCTCCTGGTGAATCTTTTCTCCACATCACCGGAACTAAGTTGACTTCCTTGTTCCGAAATGACCTCACCTTTCTATCCAGGAATTTAACAGGTTGTTGCACACATGATAAATCTGGCTGTACAGTGAGCTTGGAGTGATCAAGAATATGGCTGGGGTCACTCACATACCTTCTGATTTGAGATATGTGGAACACATTGTGCACCCCATCCAATGAAGGTGGAAGTGCCAAGCGATAAGCCACTTTTCCGACTCGTTCGAGTATGTCGAACGATCCAATATACCTCGGACTTAGCTTAACCCGTCTTCCAAAGTGAATCACTCCACGGTTTGGAGATATCTTCAAAAATACATGTTCTCCCGATTGAAACTCCAAGTGACGGCGCTTTGCATCAGCCCAGTGCTTCTGTCGATCTTGGGTTATGTGCATTCTTTCCCTGATAGTGCGAACCACATCTACAGTTGCTACTATCATCTCAGGTCCAAGGAGTTCTCTATCTCTGTTGTCGTCCCAACTTAATGGCGATCGACACTTCTTTCCATATAAAGTTGCAAATGGTACCATTCCTATACTTGCTTGGTAGTAGTTGTTGTATGAAAACTCCACAAGATATAGGTGTTCTTCCCATGATCCTCCGAAGTCTAGCATACACGCTCTTAGCATATCTTCTAAGATCTGAATAGTTCGCTCAGACTGACCATCTGTTTGTGGATGGTAAGATATGCTGAAGTTTTGACTTGTTCCCAAGCTAGCTTGCAGACTTTGCCAAAATTGCGATCGGAATCTGGTGTCACGATCGGAGACAATGCAAACCGGTACTCCATGTAATCTCACGATTTCCTGTATCAGTTCATGGGTATCAGAAATAGTACATAATGAAGAGTTAAATCTTACTTAGATTCATACTTACTTCCATATACTTCTTTGCTAATGTCTCGGTAGATTGGCCAACTCGAAAAGGAATGAAGTGAGCCGACTTTGTGAGTCGATCCATAATAACCCATACCGCATCGTTACCCTTCGTGCTGTGAGAAAGTGCAGTCACGAAATCCATTGTGATGTGTTGACACTTCCATTCTGGGATAGATAACGGTTGAAGTAAACCAGCAGTCATGTGATGTTCAGCCTTTACTTGCTGACACACCAAGCATTTAGCGACGCTTCTGGCTACTTCACGCTTCATTTCATACCACCAGTAATTTTGACGCGGATCTTTATACATCTTTGTACTTCCAGGGTGTACTGAATAAAGAGAGTTGTGAGTTTCATTCATCAACTCTTCTCGCACAGAACCTTTTGGTACACACAATCTACTGCCATATCTCAAAGATCCGTCTTCTTGGATGATGAAGTCTATTCGAAATCCACTTTCTACTTGTTCTCTGATCTTTTGTAACTTAGCATCACTTGCTTGAGCTGCTTTGATCTAACTGACAATGATAGATTGAGCTTGTAAGTTCATTAAATTTGAAGCGTTACCTGGCATGACCACTTCAATCTCCATTTGATGCAAGTCGTGTTGAAGCTTCCACTGTGCGATGAGATTCAATGCTAATGGTTGGCGACTAAGGGCATCAGGTACTATATTCACCTTCTATGGATGATATTATAGATTGATGTCGAAGTCCGCCATGAGTTCTAACCATCTTCTCTGTCACATATTCAACTCCTTCTGAGTAAACACATATTTCAGACTCTTGTGATCTGTGTATATGTCCACTCGTTCACCAAGAAGATAATGGCGCCAAATTTTGAGTGCAAAGATAACGGCCGCCAACTCCAAATCATGCGTCGGATAATTGCGCTCATGAATCTTCAGCTGTCTTGAAGTATAAGCTACAACTTTACGTTGCTGATATAGAACACATCCTAATCCCTTACCGGATGTATCGCAATGCACTTTCAAACCTCCAGATTGGTCCGGTATAACGAGAATAGGTGCTGATGGCAATCTTGACTTGAGTTCGACGAAAGCTTGTTCGCATGTTTCTGACCACACGAATTCTTCATCTTTGCGTGTGAGCTTAGTCAAGGGTGTTTCAATCTTCAAAAATCCTTCAATAAACCTTATGTAATATCCTGCTAATTCTAAGAAACATCGAATGTCCTTCACTGACTTCGGTGTCGGCCATTCACTTACTGCTGATATTTTAGCTGGATCTACAGAGATTCCATCGCCTGATACAATATGTCCAAGAAAACTGACTTGATCTAGCCAAAACTCGCACTTGCTGTACTTGTTGATGCTGTCGTAAAGTTTCCAGGACAATTCGTAGATGTTCGGCGTGTTTTTTCCTACTCTTAGAATACACCAGGATGTCGTCGATGAAGATGACAACAAACATATCTAGGTACTCTCGGAAAACTTGATTCATTAGATTCATGAATATAGCTAGTGCGTTGGTCACTCCAAACGGCATCACAAGAAATTCGTAATGACCATAGCGAGTTCTGAATGCCGTTTTATGGATATCATATTCTTTGACCTTCACTTGATGATAATGTAACAACCCTAAACTACCTGTACAACTTTCTGTACAATTTTTTCAAAAATACAGAAAGTGGTACTTTTGCCTGAGCATAAGTTATAAGTTTGTTTTACTTTTTAATAGCAAGAAGGAGCTTGTAGCTCATTGGTAAGATCTTGCACTGCTGCAACAAAGCACCAGAGTTCAAATCACATCCCACACATTATTTTTAATATTGATTTCTTTTTAAATTTTTAGAATCCCAAGAGTCTACACGTGCCAAACCCGTAAAACCAAATGTCACACTAAAAACAAACTTCCCCACTGTGCTAACCAGACGACGACAGACCTCAGACGGCGAGCCCCGGCCCGACTCGGCCGACTCGGGTCGGCGACTCGGCCGGCGAGGCCGGGTTGACTTGACTGAATCTGAGTTGACCCTTCATGAAACTTGTGCCTCTTTGTCTTCTGGAAACTCGTGTATACTTTAAATTCCCTGCACATGAACAGAACTCTTTAAAACTCCATTAAACCATATTTTTGATACAATTTTTAATACATTTTTAATACAACTTTTCACCTACTCTAACCCTAGTTTTACCCTATAAATACCATCCCTAAACACACCCCCTCACTCACAATTCTGTCCAAACTCTCAAGAAAACTCTATAGAAATTTTGTGTACAAGTGGAGTTAGCAAAGGGCGAAACTCCGGCGAACTTCCGACGGCGATACGAGGAGTTTCCGGCGATGAAACGACGCATCGGTGATTCTCCTCTCTACCTCTATCATCCCTCTTTCTTGTTAGCCAGTAAGTCCCTCCTCCCCCTTCTCTATTCCGTTCTAAAAATTTGTAAAACTAAAACCCGACGGAAGCGGAGTTAAATCCGAATTACGATTCGGTTTTCTTGATAAAGTTCAATTTTCCCTAACACAACCATATTAAACTCTTACATCTTAACTATTAATCATTAACAAAACATTTTGAACAAATTTAATAGCAAAATATTTCATTTTGTATTTTTTACCGCTCTTTTTCAGTAAAATACCATGTAGTATAGTTTCGACTTTAGGACGTCATTAAACTTGCTATACCTTTAAGTAGATCACGAGGTAATGACCTACCTCTTCATAACATTCATATGCAACATATCACAATACCTTTTGGGAAATATAGATTCGGAAAAAACCGTTTTACACAAAACCACCTTTAACTTATAAAAAACCGTTTTCTATAAGATTACGTATTTTTACAAATATTTGTAAAGTGCCACTACAACCCATTTTGGGGAACCCGACTGGAATGCTGCAGATTATCGCACATCCCTGGGCTTAGTAGTGCGAGATTCAGACCTCCGCAAGGAGCATTCGGTCTCGAGAGATTTAAAATACAAATATCTTAAGAAAATGAGATTTCTAGAAAATAATAAACTAAAAAGTATTTTTATAAATATATAAATATATATGTATTATCAAAATATCTATTTTTGTTATAATATCAATATTCAAACTTTTCTAAGTTAAAAGAATCACTTTATACGAAAATACCATGAAATTCCATACAAGTCCAACACTTTACAATTAAATACTATGTATTATGAAAAATAGGTTTATTCACTAGAAATATCACAAATATAAAATCCACATATATGAAAACTCTAAAGACGATAATTAAATACTTGAGGTGTATATTTTTAAATTATACAAAATTATTTTTATATAAAACCCCCTCAAGTTTTATAAATTAAAATAAGGACCCTAGTAAATATAGGTTTAAGCGGGGCCAATCTCTTGAACCTCAGGGAGCTGGAGAAGTTGGTGCTTGCCTATTTTAAGGTAGATAACTTAACAAATGGTGTTATGAACACGGTAATCGTCTTTGAAAAAGACACAAATCCTGCCGCCCATGTGCAGCGGTTACCGATAACATCAAAACTTAATTCTGGATTCAATTTCTCTTTCTAATTGTTCTGATTCAGACTGAGTCTCAGTATAATCAATATGACTTGAATATGATTTAAGTACAATCTACAATATAACAATTCAATATGATTCCATGAATCCATATAATCAATCTGTTCAAACTATTCAATATGTATTGACTGAACCGAACTATGGATATACCTCCATTTACATGATTCTCCAGTTACATCCATGATTCTCCGGTTAAAACCATTTACTGATATCATGGTTTCGGCAAGTCATCCAATTATACAATCTATATTACAAGACAATACAAGTTGCAATACAATTTACAATATAATACAAACAATACTTCGCGGGGTTTAAGGGGTAGATTGGTACGGAAGGTGTTAAAAGTGGCACGAGACTGCAAGATTTAAGATATCTAACCTGAATACAATCGGCGTTGTTCCGGGTATTCTAACGGAGCCTTGTACTACATTTGCTTTTAGTCTCTGGCATATAGAGACTCCTCTCGTATACACTGGCATACTTCTGTACCAAGCTACAAACAACAGCGTTAACACTAAATACAACATTATAAAAAATATATACTCTCTCTCTCTCTGTCTATTCTACTTCTCCCTTATCTTTGGGACCTACCTTGTGATTGTTCGCTGACGACATTCCTTCTCTTTCTTATTTGGAATGTTGTCAGGTGGATTGGACGCACTAGAGCACGAGACCATTCAGGAGCATTCGGAGCAGGCCCTTGAGCAGTACACCAAAGACCCAGAGTTGTAGCCACTTGTACCTATTTCATTTCAGTACTTTCCATTTCTGTTATACCACTGTTTAGGCATTGCTTTCATTCAGATGTATTTATTTTTTCATGCATTGTGCAAAAGAATGTTAATAAATAAAGTTGATGTTCATTACTTTGTCTCTTATGCATTTTCATTTATATTGCTTGATACACTTAGCGTATTTACTTCAGAGTAAATACGTAGCGGTCTCGTCCCGCTTTTAGCCCGTACACCGGGAAGCGGGGCGTGACAGGTTTTGTTGGCGGCCCATGCAGATCAGAGCTGTATGGAACCCTACCATGCAGTTCTGTTCTGCGTGAACAACCTAAGCAATATAACACAATAACTAGCAACTGAAAACATTCTTTACAATTCATATTCCTTGAATCTTATCATTTCATAAACTTTGAATCTGTCGTAAACAAAAATTCCCTTACCTCTTTTACAATCTTACCAAAACCTTCACATTCTTTCATTCTTTTACATATTTTTATACACTACCAATAGTTCAGTCACTAAACTTTCCTTAAATCTGTTACACTTTTCTTTTACAAATTTCGAGAACGAAATTTTTATAAGGAGGGTAGAATGTAACAACCCTAAACTATCTGTATAACTTTCTGTACAATTTTTTCAAAAATACAGAAAGGGGTACTTTTGCCTGAGCACAAGTTATAAGTTTGTTTTGCTTTTTAATAGCAAGAAGGAGCTTGTAGCTCATGGTTAGACCTTGCATTGCTGTTACAAAGCACCAGAATTCAAATCCCATCCTCCACATTATTTTTAATTTTGATTTCATTTTAAATTTTTAGAATCCCAAGAGTCTACACATGCTAAACCCTAAAACCAAAGGTCACACTAAAACTAAACTACCCCACTGTGCTAACCAGACGACAACGGACCTTAGACGGCGAACCCCGGCCCGACTCGGGCCAGCGACTCGGCCGGCGAGGCCGTGTTGACTCGGCTGAATCCGAGTTGACCCTTCATGAAACTTGTGCCTCTTTGTCTTCTGGAAACTCCTGTATACTTTAAATTTCCTGCACATCAACAGAACTCTTTAAAATCCCATTAAACCATATTTTTAATACAATTTTTAATTCAACTTTTCACCTACCATAATCCTAGTTTTACCCTATAAATACCATCCCTAAACACACACCCCACACTCACAATTTTGTCCAAACTCTCAAGAAAACTCTATAGAAATTTTGTGTACAAGTGGAGTTAGTAAAGGGCGAAACTCCGGCGAACTTCCGACGGTGATACGAGGAGTTTCCGGCGACGAAACGACGCACCGGTGATTCCCCTCTCTACCTCTATCCGCCCTCTTTCTTGTTAGCTAGTAAGTCCCTCCTCCCCCTTCTCTATTCCATTCTAAAAATTTGTAAAACTAAAACCCGATGGAAGCGGAGTTAAATCCGACTTCCGATTCGGTTTTCTTGATAAAGTTCAATTTTCCTTAACACAACCATATTAAACTCTTACATCTTGACTATTAATCATTAAAAAAACATGTTGAACAAATTTCATAGCAAAATATTTCATTTTGTAAGTTTTACCGCTCTTTTTCGGTAAAATACCATGTAGTATAGTTCCGACTTTTGAACATCATTAAACTTGCTATACTTTTAAGTAGATCACGAGGTAATGACCTACCTCTTCACAACACTCATATGCTGTTAGTTATATGTATGCCCTAGAGGCCATTACTGTATATACGATGTATATTGTAGTGGATGCTTGGACATATATATGGAGGACTTTCTTTCTCGACATGATAGTATGCTATCTAGTTGCTCTTTATCTTAACATGTACGCTGATTGTCTCTATATTACATGTTGATAAAGCCTTTAGGATGAGTACTTGACTACCAGGATTATGATGCAGATCATACTAGTGGGGACAGTGTAGTCGCTAAGTACATCCTTCAAATGTTCCTAGTCGTGGGTGTATCGAGATAAGGCATCGATATACCAGAGTATACTAGCGTATAGCTTCTCGACCCATGTAAATGGGCGATGGATGATCCCATATCCATTGGTGTTTGACATCAAAGACAGTATACGGGTGCACAGTGGAGACTGGGTACACTGGACGGACTCGCCGAGAACTCCCAGATGGTATTATACCTAACGTCAGATGGCAGTTCTCTGATGACACTGGTACAGGTTAGTCTGTAGACCCGAGATCGTCATAGAATCTTGTGCGATTCCCACTATGCTTTGATTTCCACCTTACCACATTCAAGAGAATGTGCAAAACGGTGGCTTTTGGGTACATTCCCGAGTCACATGGAGGCAATGAGCGATATGTGGGGTTTCGTCTCTCCCGGTATTGGAGGTTGATATTGCGCTATGCTCGATTGGCTATAACAGGAAGTCCTTGGCCAGGGCTGCTTCAGAGATATACTGGTAAGTGTTATTAGTAGTTTCTCGACCCGTTATGAGCCTCATATCGACACGACTTATCGAGTTACTGGGGTCTGACGTTTACCACCCCTAGACGAGATATGCGACATATCAGACGAAGAGACCGAACTGTACGGTAGTGTTACTGATTGGATTCGCAGGAGTGTGAGCAGGCTTGCTTTTTGATCTTCTGCTCGCTCAATACACGGGTGGCCGTTACGTTTAGCAGACTGCTTGCGGCTTGTGGGTGTTTGATATGAACATCACCTACTGCCGGCGTATTGACGAGTCTTTAGAGTCCTACACAGGGGTTATCTGGCTCAAGCGAAACAGAGTAGGAGCACATATGTGATATGTGCGGGACCGAGATTAATACGATATGAGATACCATATTCTATTATCGCGATATGAGATATCGGTCGGTTTTATATGATATAGCTGGGATATCGGATCATGTGTTGATTCGATAAGTTGATTCATATGATATTAGTCGGTTATAGATAATATAGCCGGATTATTAAATCAAGAGCTGATTTGATAATCTAATGTATAATTATATATTTGATATATTACATTACATTAACTAGTATTAGCTCACTTATGATTTCTTTTCTCACTTTGGATACATTGATATATATATGTGATATATGTTAAATGTATCATGCTAGGTTACAAATGCAACTAGGGTTTATGAGAATTGAACCTTGCTAGGGTTAGATTAGGGTTTATATTTATCATTAAGTAATTAAAATATTATCGATATTTGTTGAAAGCTTGTAGAAGCTTGTAAGCATCTTTGACTTTGTCCGCTCTCTTTGTCTTGCTTAATATATTTCTTGACCTAACCTTTAACCCTAGCTCATGGTTAACTTTCTAAAAGGGTTAAGTATGACATGTTTAACCCTTGTTGCATTTCTAACCTCACGCAATAATTCATTTTCATCACTTGTTCTTCTTCTTCTTCTTCACAAAAGCTTTCTAGCTTTTTTCAATGGTGATGATTTTGAGTGAGAAAATAAAATCTAAAGTGAACAAAATTCCTACTTTATCATCCTCTACTACTTGCCATTTAGTATTATAAGTGCACGGCGGCGCCCCGGCCGTCAATCCGACGCCGGAATGCGGAAACGGTGGTAAACTTAAATTTTGCGGACTTAGCAAACCGGCACCACCGCGCACTAAACACCCGGATCGTTACCATTAACAAGTCCAAGCTAACTAGAAGATGGGTTAGAGATATACCGACGATCCAAGTCCTCCGGTCTTCATCTCCAATCCGATCTCCTCGCGGGATCTCCGTCCGTCTCCTCCTCGTCGCCGGAAGTGCACCACGTTGCCTACATCGTTTACGGGCTCCCACCTCAATGCCGAGGCAACTCGGGCACGAAGCCGGCTACTCGACGTGCCCAAGGTTCGTTGTAGAATATGTAGTGAGCTTGTGTCTCTTTTTGGGGTAGTGGAGTTGCCATTTGTGGAGGAAGAAGAACTTGGAGAGAGGTGAAGGGAAAAAAACTTGCATCCAAAAGAATGAGAGTATCATATATTTTCTCCACACTACAAATGAAGTATTTTCCTTTTTCCCACCAATAGTGGCCGGCCCCCCCTTGTTCATGTGTGATTGGAGAGAGAAAAAGCAAGGGGGGGAAGGAACCATCATACAAGGGAGAGGTCAAGTCATGATGTGTAGAAATGATGACTAGAAAAACCAACACACCAAAAACCATCCATCAAACATGATGACTCAAAAAGTCATGCCATCATGAAGATACAAGTCAAGCAAGGTCAAAGGATGGCACCCATCATGAAAACCATCATGATACAAATATACAAAGACCCCCTACCACAATAGCTTATTTGCAACAATGCAAATAAACCCTCCTCCACCAAACTTCGGCCAATGAACGGAACAATGGAAATTGGCCGAAACGGAAAGCAAACTGGCAACTCCAAAAACTGGTCCCGTAATAAATTACAGGAAAACCCCGATACTGTGCATACACACCCGCATTTGTATTCCGACCGAAATACAAATGCAATGAGACAAAATCTACACTGTACTATACTAGGATCCGGCTTATACCAAAGCCGGCTAGTAATATCTGTTCGATCCTGATCCGTGCAATACCGCACGTATCTGATCGAACCCTGCCATATAACCATACGGCCTATAGTACAGACTGTCCGATCCTGATCCGTGCAATACCGCACGAATCTAATCGGACCTTGCCATATCTCCATACGGCCTCTACAACCTTTCGCCCGAAAGCTGAGTAACTGTAAGTGTGGTGGACTCTAAAGACTCGTCAATACTATGGCTGTGGATTTAACCACTAGCACGTCAGAGGTATATGCCAATACGTGACGGGCCACCAGCTATTGACCAAAAGGGACGTCGATGAGGAAGCTCACCCCGACACCCAACTGAGCCTGTCAGTGACAATATCCGTGCAGTCCGGTCCGTTCGTCTATGAGTATCGCATGGCGGGCCTAGGGGGTTGGTAAAAGTCAGACCCCCAAAAGCGGTACAAGTCGTGTCGGAGTGTAGCCCAGAACACCCTGAGATACTACTGGAATACCTACCAGTAAATCTCCTTGCCTTGGCCAAGGACTTTGTGTAATGGCTCTCCTAGACACAGCACGACCTCACCCCCAATACCGGGAGAGACGAACCCCTGAAGATACGCTCACTGCCTCCATGTGGCTCGGGACTGTACCCAACTAAAACCTGTTTGCACGACTCCTTTGAGCCGTGGTAGGGTAGTAATCAAAGTACAGTGGGAACTCACACGAGACAAATGACGATCCCCAGGTCGATGAACTAACCTGCACACATGTCACCAGGGAACTGCCATCTGACGTCTGGTATATGACCAACTAGCATGTTCCCGGCGAGTCCTGTCCGGTGTACTCATAACCCAATGAGCACCTGTATACATCTTAGGTGATCCAACTGACACCAGTGGCTTGTGAGACCGGCCACCGCCCCTCGTCGGGGTCTCGACTGTATACACTAGTCTACTAATGGAGTATCGATGCCCAGTCTCGAAACTCCCACGACTAGGGACCTTTTAAGGATAAGCTTATAGACCCCCAGCTCCCACTTATATGATCGCCCTCATACTGCTGGTGGTCAAGCAAGAATCCTAGGGGCTCTATCAACGTGTAATAGCGACGTGTCATGTCACCTAAAGCAGTACACGATGATAAAGGTAAACCAGATAGCATACTATCATCTCGAGTAAGACTGTCCTACCGGGATAGGTCCTCCCTCAATCATTACAATCACGTACCTGTGACCTAATAATTGACTCTGAGGGCACTATCTCCAACAATCTCCCACTTGCACTCAAGGCTAATTATTGCGATGTCGTATACTCACATCCCGTGTGATACCGAACACCCAACTCCTCTACTAGTCAGTCTCACAAAGCTCGTTTGCGAAACTATTGCGTTCGAGGAATAGCCTCAGTGAGTGGATCCGCTTAGTTGTTTCTTTCAATGTCTCTCTATATCTCAAGTTCGCGGAGAAACCTATCTCCCGAAATGAGCAATACCTGTCTTAGAATGTGTCTGGATGTCTGATGGGACATAGCTCATAAATGAACTCCAAATCCAAACTTCTTAGACTATATCGTCAACTGAACTTAATCAGTATCCTGCGCGCCATGCCTCCCTCAGTATTGCCTTGGACCACCTGTCCAAAATACTGCCCCTCATCAGAAGGAAAACTATAACTCTGACAACCTTCTTGTCGTCCATGTCACCTTGGAAGCCTGGAATGATAACTGTTTCCCGAATGAGGCTGTCGTTATCATATCCCTAGAACATCCACTTATGTTCTAAAACTGCTTCCGACTGTTTCTCCAGGATTGGATTAATGTCAACTTATTGCATCTAGTGCAAGAACAACATCTGGTGTGGTACTTGACATCTCATGATTGACTCAATTGCCTGAGCAAGTGATCTGCCAATCATGCACATCCCTCTCCCCTTTAGTCTGTAAGACACCTTTGGAGAGGGTGACTCCATTACCCGCAGGTACACTACCGTGCCAGGAGTCGTCCATCCTAAATACTCTTAGAATGCTGTCAAGTACCCTGATTGGGAAACCACCCAAATCTAGATCTAAAACCATAGATCTAGTAACCAGTATGTCTGATATAAAATCCATTTCTTTTGTGGAGAAACAACTGTGTGACGACCAAAGTATAACCGATCATAGTGTAGGAGTTTCTTTTCCTACTTTGTGTATGTCATCCAAATACCAGGATATCACACCCTACTACCTTCTCAACAGATCCATCCCCTATTCTGATGAAGTCAAACCCATGACTGTCACGTCAGAAATAGATGATCTATCTCCGCTACTGGTGCTTCAGTCTGTAAATAGACATAAGCTACCTGTCCACCAATGCTTCCGCTGCTCCCACTGACTACGACAACCCTCTGGCAGAGTCATATAGACGTGCACTTCTAAAACTGGTTTAGAACGACGCTATACTCATCCTCCCGCCGGGTCTCGTAACCTGGAACAACAGCAATGGCAATTGTGGGTAAACAAGAACTTCCCTGTCACCGTCCTTGAGGCTACCGGAGTACCTCTCGGGTGCCTGAAGTTACCTACCTTATCTGCGGAGTGGCCAATGGAATGTCAATCCAGATTGAATCTTTAGGTTCCTTATCAAATCTTCAGTAATCGTTTGTGGTTCTGGAATCACTTCCAGTTCTACCATACTCCCACTACTGTTTTCTGAAAAAGTCCATTTTATTTAAAACTGTGGCGAGTCTAGAACAATATTGCTATTGTTCATCCAGATGGTAGAAAATCAACCCACGTCATAGCCTGGGTCAACCCACAAACAGCCATTACAGAAACGTGCCTTGAGTTGTCCAGTGTCTGGTTTTAAGCATAAGCCGGACAACTCCCTGTACCTTAACATCGTTAAGATATGAACTGTTCTATATCCAATATAGAAACAGAGGCACTGATTTAATTGAACCAGATTCAAATCATGCAGCTGTCCCCAGTGCATGTCAACTAAATGGAAGGAGGCCGATCAGCGTTACTCAACTTAGGAATGCTTCCAATTATGAGTAACCTGAAAGAGAAACAAGATCTCTTAATCATTACTATCAACTGAATACCATACACAAGTATCTACATCTTCGATCTCTTTGAAGAATCCCGATACTTGCTATACCTGGTTCTCTACTCTATTCAAATACCAATAACTTCTCCAAATTCGGACTCTGTGTTTCCACGAAACACCTGTCTAAAAACTAGAGAAGTCATAAGTAAACCGAATATAGTACGAGGACCAACCCCTCTGTCCTGATGGACCCTGGACAACATACAATACTCTGTATAAGTCTCTTGAGTCTGATAACTCATTCACTGTGTGTCGTAGGTTGAAAACTGTACTTATGGTTAAGAAGAATTACACCGCTGTTCAATGCTCCTTACCTAATCATCCACTGATATAGGTAAATGTCGTAGACATAATTTCAGAAAGATATATCTCACTCTATGAAAATAGACGTACAGATATATCAATTTGAAATTGGTGCATAAAAGCGGATATTCAAAACCAAATATTTGCCGACCGGCAAACAGCCCAGGTGACTTCCTCAAATATCACCGATTACAACGAATCCCGATATAATGAGGATAATCACCCAATTCCCAATAACTTACTCCCACTCATCATCTGTAAAACCATACAGATGTGAGAATCGTACCTGGTAAATACATACCCTGGAGTAAGTATCTAATCGGGAAATCAGTTTTCCTTTAACATTACACAGTGAAACTGAAACATTGAAATGTTCCGATGGGGTATTCTGGTATTCCTAGTAATGCCTCTTCCAGATTCACGACTGTAACCGTATAGTTCTTTGCCACCTCTCCAAATCCCTTCATATGTCTTTAGTCTTTACCTTCTGTACACCCCGTTAGGCCAAATGGTTTTCTTCCTTCCCTATCGTTCGGCACCAGCCTATGGTTTGGAAGAAGACTATCCAATAAGCATAATGGGTGTACTGTCCCAATCCTAGGAACACTCGCAATGAGAGAGGGTGAAGATAAAAGACAACCGAATAAACCTTATTCCTATTTCTCCTGAACCAGAATCCATCCCCGAACTGGAACAAGTTCCATTCGAGTTCGTATATAACCATACGATGGAGTATCCAAATAAACTGTGGATCTTCGTAGTGATACGGAGTGTCCTGGAGAAATACAAAGGTGATGTGGGAGTGGTAACGAAATATTTGGTTTGGTCGTGAATATCTGTTGCAATTTACTTTGCCCTCTTACTAATCCCTTGCTTTGTCTGAACTTAATACCTTCTGCACACCATCGTTATGCTAATTGGTTTTCTTCATTCCCTACCGGTCGGCACCAGCCTAAGGTTTGGAAGAAGACAATCCAATTTGCGTAATAGGTGTACTACCCCTAAACCAAGGAGTACTCGTAACCTGAGAGAGGGTAAAAGGAAAAGACAACTGAATAATCCTATCCGTTTTCTCCAGAACCGGAAACCATCCTCGAATAAATTCTTTCGAGTTCGTATCTAACCATACGATGGTTTTGTCCAATGGAAGTGGACGTTCGTAGTAATACGGGGTGTCCTGGAGAAAAGGGTAAAAGTAGGAGTGGCAATGAGGTTTGCAACTCTGACAATCCAAAAGCCAGTGTTAAGTAGGTTCGGTCAACTTGGTCACTGAGTCATAGTCTAGGGTCGGGTCAATGGTCGCTGCCAGAGAGAGAGAGAAAAGAAACACTCAGCGTGCACTCTAACCTAGATCAGAATGGTTACCAATTTATCTAATCTGGAAACTTCCCACTGTACCGTCAAATTCTCCTCCAAACCTGAAAGAAGAATTAGTCGGGATCACCCGAGGAGTATACTAACTCATCAGTGGGAATCGGGATCCAACTATCATTGCATGATAACGTGACGGAATCCGCTCACGCTATCACACTCCAGAAGGTATGCGCATATCTGGCAAGTTTCAGTTCTTTTGAAACTCCCGATGTGATTTCTGCCCCATGCTCTTATGACCTTGACTTTGGCCAACAAATCATAAGTCACATGTCAAGTTCTACCCGTCATTCTCCAGGTTGATTCGAATCCACCCGCACAAGCCCTTGACTTTGGCCAACAAGGCTATACGACTGTTCCAAACCAACGCATCTATCTATGCAGCATATGAATAACCAACAGCTACCAAACACTGTGCCTTGACTTTGGCCAACAAACACAGCTTGAATACTATTGACTACCCATATGAAACGACGGAGGGCTACGAATGGTTTCTGGCGAAAACCTTTAACGTAAAGAACTTGATATCGTCGAAGGAACGGATAGCTTTTAAAAATATAGTGACGAAAACCGTTGCTAAAGAGGTCACTCCCGGTGAAGGGATCTCGGCTCTTTCCCCGTAGAATGGGGTGCAGGATATTCCAACTGAATACCACGATGCAAAGCAAAAGCAATCGGCTATAGTGAAATTAATGCCCTGACGCAAACTTTTGTCCAAGGGGTCACTCCCGGTGAAGGGATCTCGGCCCTTGCCTCGTCGACTGAGGAGCAGGATATTCCAAATGAATACCACGATGCAAAACAAAAGTGAACGTCCTTGCAATAACAGCTTTTTGAAAAAGTGTTCCAACAACATCAGATTAGGTTTGTTTTTAAACTTGCATTGATCCGAATCAATGCAGTCCCATCAATTGATCACACCAAAAAGAACGAAAATATACTGATGTACGTATATGCCATCCGCATTCGCCACTGGGTCCCGTCATTACCCGTTAGGTTAGCTTACTAACGACAGAGCGGGGACTGGACTAGCGCGGATGCAAAACATATACTACATCTACTAATATATATACCAATATATTATATTTCGCTCAAGGCGTGAATAAAAATGCAACATCACAGAGAATGAACAGCATCACAGAAACAATACAGATATCTGGGATCCCCGGGTTTCACAGAGCCACTAATGAAACCCGACGTTCCCCTGGTCGTGTGGATAGCCTGCGCAATGAAATCCTAGACCCCCACGGGTGCGGCAAGTCACCCGCCAAAACCTGAAGCGAGGCAGCCCCCTTCAGCACCGTGAATGGACCACCCAGCACTTCACGGAATCCGGTAACTTGGGCACCCTACCTGGGTCAACCTGTACCCCCTACGAGTGCGGCGAATAGCCCGCCAATCCTAGAGTGAAGCCCCCTCCGTCTCAATGCCATGAGATGCGGGCTTGTTGCCCTCCAGAACCCGGCTATCCGTGCACCCCTCCGCGGGGCAATCCTAGTACAGAAAGTAAAATATACATACACCGGGTACATCGACCGCAACCAGGTCGTGCCCCAAAATAATAATACAAACAGGCAGTGACGGCAGTCCACATGTCGGACGCTCGCCCCGCAATATCAAATGTACATAATACAACAAAACTGTACTAGCATTGCATCCAGGCTATCCCCCACGACCGATCCGCAACATCACAGCAAATACATAGAACATCAACGTGAAAGTCACGTTCGCAAATCCGTCTAACCGGGCTATAGCAGTTAGACCGGATTTACCGATCGAGTGACATTCACGGTCGCAGATATAATGTAAATACTGTGAAAAATGTGTTTAAAAAATTTTCCGATTGACCAAAAATTAACAAGTGGGCCCCAAACCAATACTGCAGCACTCACAGAAATAATTGGCCCAATTTTAATATTCCAAAACCCCAGAAATTAACCCAGAAAGAAACTGGAAAAATATGATAACATGATGAAGCTATAGTGCGGCGGAAGGGCGGCGGGAAGTGGGTTTTCGCGGCGCTTCCGCGCTCCTGTAGATGAATCACTATATCGTATTTTTGCAGAATTCTTATATCTTTTGGTAGATCACTTTTCTGTCACCTGAAAAATTTTTGGACACCAAAAAATCTTAACAGAAAACTGATGTGAACATAAATTGGGTTTTCGGAATTTTGGTCGATCGGAACTGAAAAACACATCAAACGAAGCTAGACGAAGTTAATGGCGAGGCTCTGATACCAATATAAGTGCACGGCGGCGCCCCGGCCGTCAATCCGACGCCGGAATGCGGAAACGGTGGTAAACTTAAATTTTGCGGACTTAGCAAACCGGCACCACCGCGCACTAAACACCCGGATCGTTACCATTAACAAGTCCAAGCTAACTAGAAGATGGGTTAGAGATATACCGACGATCCAAGTCCTCCGGTCTTCATCTCCAATCCGATCTCCTCGCGGGATCTCCGTCCGTCTCCTCCTCGTCGCCGGAAGTGCACCACGTTGCCTACATCGTTTACGGGCTCCCACCTCAATGCCGAGGCAACTCGGGCACGAAGCCGGCTACTCGACGTGCCCAAGGTTCGTTGTAGAATATGTAGTGAGCTTGTGTCTCTTTTTGGGGTAGTGGAGTTGCCATTTGTGGAGGAAGAAGAACTTGGAGAGAGGTGAAGGGAAAAAAACTTGCATCCAAAAGAATGAGAGTATCATATATTTTCTCCACACTACAAATGAAGTATTTTCCTTTTTCCCACCAATAGTGGCCGGCCCCCCCTTGTTCATGTGTGATTGGAGAGAGAAAAAGCAAGGGGGGGAAGGAACCATCATACAAGGGAGAGGTCAAGTCATGATGTGTAGAAATGATGACTAGAAAAACCAACACACCAAAAACCATCCATCAAACATGATGACTCAAAAAGTCATGCCATCATGAAGATACAAGTCAAGCAAGGTCAAAGGATGGCACCCATCATGAAAACCATCATGATACAAATATACAAAGACCCCCTACCACAATAGCTTATTTGCAACAATGCAAATAAACCCTCCTCCACCAAACTTCGGCCAATGAACGGAACAATGGAAATTGGCCGAAACGGAAAGCAAACTGGCAACTCCAAAAACTGGTCCCGTAATAAATTACAGGAAAACCCCGATACTGTGCATACACACCCGCATTTGTATTCCGACCGAAATACAAATGCAATGAGACAAAATCTACACTGTACTATACTAGGATCCGGCTTATACCAAAGCCGGCTAGTAATATCTGTTCGATCCTGATCCGTGCAATACCGCACGTATCTGATCGAACCCTGCCATATAACCATACGGCCTATAGTACAGACTGTCCGATCCTGATCCGTGCAATACCGCACGTATCTAATCGGACCTTGCCATATCTCCATACGGCCTCTACAACCTTTCGCCCGAAAGCTGAGTAACTGTAAGTGTGGTGGACTCTAAAGACTCGTCAATACTATGGCTGTGGATTTAACCACTAGCACGTCAGAGGTATATGCCAATACGTGACGGGCCACCAGCTATTGACCAAAAGGGACGTCGATGAGGAAGCTCACCCCGACACCCAACTGAGCCTGTCAGTGACAATATCCGTGCAGTCCGGTCCGTTCGTCTATGAGTATCGCATGGCGGGCCTAGGGGGTTGGTAAAAGTCAGACCCCCAAAAGCGGTACAAGTCGTGTCGGAGTGTAGCCCAGAACACCCTGAGATACTACTGGAATACCTACCAGTAAATCTCCTTGCCTTGGCCAAGGACTTTGTGTAATGGCTCTCCTAGACACAGCACGACCTCACCCCCAATACCGGGAGAGACGAACCCCTGAAGATACGCTCACTGCCTCCATGTGGCTCGGGACTGTACCCAACTAAAACCTGTTTGCACGACTCCTTTGAGCCGTGGTAGGGTAGTAATCAAAGTACAGTGGGAACTCACACGAGACAAATGACGATCCCCAGGTCAATGAACTAACCTGCACACATGTCACCAGGGAACTGCCATCTGACGTCTGGTATATGACCAACTAGCATGTTCCCGGCGAGTCCTGTCCGGTGTACTCATAACCCAATGAGCACCTGTATACATCTTAGGTGATCCAACTGACACCAGTGGCTTGTGAGACCGGCCACCGCCCCTCGTCGGGGTCTCGACTGTATACACTAGTCTACTAATGGAGTATCGATGCCCAGTCTCGAAACTCCCACGACTAGGGACCTTTTAAGGATAAGCTTATAGACCCCCAGCTCCCACTTATATGATCGCCCTCATACTGCTGGTGGTCAAGCAAGAATCCTAGGGGCTCTATCAACGTGTAATAGCGACGTGTCATGTCACCTAAAGCAGTACACGATGATAAAGGTAAACCAGATAGCATACTATCATCTCGAGTAAGACTGTCCTACCGGGATAGGTCCTCCCTCAATCATTACAATCACGTACCTGTGACCTAATAATTGACTCTGAGGGCACTATCTCCAACAAGTATGGGGTGTTTGCTTCACTAATTCCATGATTAGTGAAGAGATAGCTTGGGTTAGTGTCTTCTCGACGTAGATCATCTTCGGCCTCGAAGACTTCGAAGCAAACATGTTCGTTTCTTCAAGGGAGCCTCTCTAGAGTCCGGGACTTCATGATCCCAGTGAAGAGACTACTACATGGAGCCAATGAAGTGAAGGACCGGTCTACAAAGGTTGTATTCCTTGTTCACTTTTAGTTACAAAGTGTTTGTATCTTATTCCGTCGATTTCTAGCATATGATTCTAGGGTTAGGGTTAGCTAGAATGGCAAAATTTTAATTTGGCATGGACGATGCCTCCCGAAACCTTGGTACCGTGATAGGTAACCCTTCAGTGAAATTTTATCTGTGTTCCAGTTTCTGTGTTTTGATGTTTCAGGTGTTGTTTGTTTTTGCTAATTTTGCATGTGATGTAATCTTACACTATAAACAATTCGGAGTGTTTCGTATTCGTAGTTTTTACAATATTTCGGGTTATTCACATATTGTCTAGGCGAAGTTTAAAAGTTCAATCGAATGTCAAAAACCCATTTTTCCAAGTTTAATATATTCGAAAAAACATGAAAGTAATCCTATGAACCCTCTAGAAGAATGAAACCTTAACTCGACTTTTTTGGATCGTCGAACCGAGATCATACCCTAGGGTTTGTCGTAGTTCCGTGGTGACATGAATGAGACTTGGGTTTGCCCTTCTACGGCTGATGCATAGGTACTGTGGCATATTCTGGGTATTACTGAAACTGTGCTCAAGTGTTGAGCTGTCGGAAAATTATGGGATTTTGATGAATCGATCGAAAAGTTTAACGTCGTCCAGGTATCATGTGATGGGATACAATATTTAGAATCCATAAGTAGTTATGAGATAAATAATTTGAATGTTATAAATCTAGCAATTTAGTCTCATTTAATCGGTTGCCACGGAATTTTGATGTGATCAAAAGTCCGTCGTAATCAGGTAGCGTACGCGGATACTCGCCGGGTAACATTATTAGATAGCTACGCCCCATAGCCTCGACCAAGTGACTGTAGGAGAATCCCGTCGCCAAGAGCATCCGTTCGGGTGCTCGCGGCAGCGGTGTTCCGCCTTAGTACACTTCGTCGACGGTATCGGGGGGTGCGGCCGTCTACTAAAGTTTCCGAAGAGCATTCGATCAGGATATCGGGAATCTTGTTGAATTGCCCGACTAGATATTAAAAGGTGTTTTCAATATCGAGACTAAAATGCGGGGTTTATAATTGTTAGGCATGCGATGTCTAAGGAATTTATTTGGTTAGGCATGAAATTCAAAGTATGAGATACATTGGGTTTATGATGTCTAAGGTGGTTGCGGATTCCAACTGTTGTAGTTTTTCACTTTCTTTTCTGCGACCGTAAGTGTAATATGTGGTGTATCGCCGGTTTCGGTGCTATATGTCAAAGCCAATTGGGATACGCATATTTACTTACATTGATGACATGTGATGTTATGTGTTGCTGTGATATGTTATATTGGATCGTCGTGATTGAATAGCCGGGGGTTTTATGTGAGATGAGAGTTTTTCATTTTCATTCATGTAAAATTCATTGTATGTAATATTCTTTTATTGGGACACTTCCGGGTTGAGGATGATGTCACCATTGTATATTATTTACTTTTCCGCATTAGGATAGACCCAAGGTGGGGAGCACAAGTAACCGAGTTCTAGGGTCCAGTGGGAGACCATCTCGAGGAGTCGAGACAGGGTCTCCTAACTCTAGAATTGGTAGGGTTGCTTGCCGCTCTCGTAGGGGTCTAGGGGTGTGGGATTGGCTATTCATCACGACCGTAGAATCCGTGTTTTATACAGGCTTAATCTAAAACACGGAAATCCTAGTATATCCAATATTTCATATATTGTGTTCTGCTGCGATATTCTGTGATGTGATCATTGATTATATTCTGAGACGAATGCTTATATTATATATATATGATATATATTATATATTACTGCTTTCGTTTCATATGTGATGCTTGGGAAGTATAATAAATGGGACTTCATTAATGAGATTAATGAAATAAAAGAAACCTAAAGATGTTATAGAAACTTGTCTCGAAAACTGGTAGCTCTAGTTCTTGTTTTGCATAGCGGTATTCCTTGTAGAATATCCAGCACTTTATTCGATAAGGAAAGAGCCGAGATCCCTTCACCGGGAGTGACCTATTTAGCGAAACTAGCAGATGCTACAAACTCAGTTTGTCTTTTGATTGCTTTTATAGTTTTTGCTTTGCATAGCGGTATTCCTTGTAGAATATCCATCACCTTATTCGATAAGGAAAGAGCCGAGATCTTTTCACCGGGAGTGACCTCTTTAGCAAAACTAGTAAAAGCCTAAAAAACACTCCTTTTCAAAATCACTCGATTCTACGACGATATCAAGTTCATTACGCAAAAGGTTTCCTTAAAAACCTGTTGTAGCCCTCCGTCATTTCAGATAAGTACTTCATAGTATTCATGCTACGTTTGTTGTCTTTCGTCAAGGCGTAGTGTGCGGTAGCTATTTATGCTTATATGCATAAGCATAAGATGCGATTGAGTTAGGGTAGTCGTGCGACTTTGTTGGCTTTCATCAAGGGTCGTGCGGGTGGGTTTAATTCAATTAGGAAATGTACGGGTTGAATTTGACTAGTAGCCTATGGTTTGTTAGCTTTCGTCAAGATCATAGGATGCTGGGGGTAAAATATTATCGGGAATTTCAAGTGTTGAAATTTTCAATGAGATTGCATACCTCCTATGAGATAGTTAGACCCCGATATCCACTGCGAGTAAGAGTTACTCCTGGAAGAGTTTTATACATTACAATTAGTCGATCAAGTAGGTGTCTAGAAAGGTGTCAACGGGGTTATGCCTCTGGGAAAACGAGGTTTATTTTAAATAGGTCCGTGCGAAAGCACGGGGAACCTCCCTCAAAGTACTGGCACTGGCCTGGCTGAAAGATTGGCGAACTTGTAGGGTGTAATTAATCCCGGCTTGTCTTTCCTTTTAGGGTTTGAAGGAAGATTTGACTAAAACAGTGGAAGTCATCCTGATTAGATAAAATAATAACCAATCTAATCTTGCAAGAGCATACACTTAGTGTTTTCTTTTCTCTCTCTCTCCAGGTAGCGACCATGCTACGCCTTAATCAAAATAATAATATGGATGTATTGACCGAACCCGCTTGTTATACTGAGCTGGGGAACGTTGGTCCCGTTCCAAACTTATAATTGTTATAAGACCGAGCAGAAAATATGGGATTACCAGGATTCTCGTGCCACCCAAACAAAGAAAGTGCATGATGATGCATTTTTTCGGATGTGTTCATTACCGAGAACTGTTTTTCAGTATCCTCTACGTCCTGGGTATGTGATACCGGATCAGGATCCCGCATATGTAATCTGTTATATGGACTACAGATAGGTAGAGAACTGGGAACGGGTGATAAATTTCAAGAGTTGAAAATGGTGCAAGTGTTGGCTGTTATCACCCTGTATTACCAAATACATTGATTCTGAACGAATGTTATTAGATACCGAACCTGATATACAACATCATATCAGTCTCTTTATTAAGTAAAGAAGGATATAATTTTGTATTGTTGGATAATGTTTTGAACATTTCCCATATCAAGTGTTAATCGATTCAGGCATGTTATCTGATGGCATATATGTTCTAAATCAAACTACAGTTCTTAACGTACAGAACACACACAAGAGGAAGAGTTCAAAAATGAACGAATTCTTCTTGAGGCATTATAGACTAGATCATATCAATGCGACCCGACTAGCTAAGTTACATTAAGATGCATATTTAAATCAGTTTGAATTTACATCTTATGAAACTTGCCAGTCATGTCATAAAGATAAGATGACCATATCTCCGTTTACTGGAAACAGAGAAAGAGTTAGTGAACTCTTGGGATTGATACATGATGATATATATAGGTCCCCTGTCTACACATGCCAGGACTGGTTCTTTGTACATCATTACATTCACTGATGATATCTCAAGATTCGAACATATGTTCTTGTTGAAACACAAGTCTGAACCTTTTGAGAAATTCAAAGAATATAAGTCAGAAGTAGAGAACCAAAATGGGTATAATTATTATGTCCTTTGATGAGATCAGGGAGAAGAATACTTTAGCACGGAATTCCTGGACTATTCTAAAGGAGAATGAGATTCTGTCTCAGCATTACTCCTCCGTATACACCACAACACGTTGGTAAATCGGGGCAGAGCAATCGCACCCTATGTGATATGGTGTGCTCTATGATGAATACTACTGAGTTGCCTATTTCCTTTTGGGGGTTATGCATTTGAGAAGCTGCATACCTATTGAATAGGGTTCCAATCGAATCAGGTGCCTACCACTCCATATATGATATGGTATGGGAAGAGCCCATCTCTTAAGTAAGTTAAGATTTGGGGTTGTCCGGCCTATATCTAAAAGCAAAATCCAGACAAGCTCGAGGCAAAGTCAGTTCTGTGAAAGTTTTTTTGGATATCCCAAGCATTCGCAAGGGAATATCTTTTACCGCACTGAGGAGCAAAAAGTGTTTTGTTTCTCAGCATGCCACTTTTTGGAAAGGGAATTTCTTGTGAAGAAATTAGTGGTCATGAGGTAGAACTGGAAAGAGTTCCAGCTATACAAACTGCAGCTGATGATTTGGTAGAACCAAAGGATTCAATAGTAACCAACAAACCTCAGCCTCTCCGCCGATCTAGTAGGGTTCCTCACCCACCTGAGAGATACTTCAGTTTTCTCTATAACAGGGGGAGAAAGGATTGCATCATGATATGATGACCCAACTAGTTTTGAGCAGGCCATCAGGAGTGGGGACTCTGTGAGAATGGCTGGATGCTAAGCGATCTGAGATGGAATCCATATACACCAAAATAGTATGGACTTTGGTTGCTATATCAGAAGGATTAAATCCCCATCAGGAGCAAGTATATCTTGAAAAGATTACCTGGTGTACATGAAAAAGTTGAGACTTTCAAAGCTAAGGCTTGTTGCAAAAGGTTCTCGTCACTGACCAGGTGTGGGTAATGATGAAATCTTTTCTCCAGTGGCTATGCTTAAGTCCATCCAGATCCTACTTACCATTGCTACATACCATGACTACGATATCTGGAGGTTGGGTGTCATGACTGCTTTTCTAAATAGTGATTTAGAAGAGAGCATCTATAAGTATACAGCCAGAGGGCTTCGTAGACAGTGAGAGCAGCGGAAACGTGTGCAAGTTACTTTATGGGATAAAAAAGGTATCGCGGAGTTGGAACATCTGTTTTGATGTGGTAGTCAAAGCGTTTGACTTCATCAAAATGGTAGATGAACCTTGTATATACAAAAAAGTAGTAGGGAGCATGGTGGTAATCCTCCTATTGTACGTGGATAACATACTCTTGATAGGAGGAGTTTCCTATGCTACGTTCGGTCAATCTCCTCTTATCACAAGGATTCTCCATATAGGATCAAGGTGATACCTCCTAAATCCTGGGTTTTAGATCTATGAGATAGATCTAAATGGATGTTAGGATTCTCACTAGGTGTAGTAAGATGGTATCAATCGATCCTAGGGAGCATTACTGGATAGCTTCCAGGGTGGTAAGGTCGACTGAATGTCGGTCACATGCATTGTCTTTACCCTCAGTGGAGGGATGGTATGTTGGAAGAGTTCCAAGCTAGATACCGTGGCAAACTAGACGATAAAGGCTGGATACATCGCTACCAAGGATACTACTAAAGAGCTAGTCTGGATGTATATTTGTTCATGAGATGAACTTCGTTCCTACCATTGTGTGACAATGGAGTTGTGGCTTAAGCCTAGGAACCCCTGTCCCATCAGAGATCCAGATATATTCTTAGGCAGTATCACCTGATCATGGAGATGGATGATCTCCAAGGAGATCGAGGTTAGGAGAGTAGACACAGAGGAGAACGGCGCGGATCCACTCACAAAGGCCTATTCCCAGGAGAGACTTTTATGGGATGGTTGAGTATGTGATACTTCAACCACTGCTGATTGTTGGGTATGGGATACGACAACAGATGGCCTTAGTGCAAGTGGGAGATTGTTAGTTATATGTATGCCCTAGAGGCCATTACTGTACATACGATGTATATTTTAGTGGATGCTTGGACATATATATGGAGGACTTTCTTGCTCGACATGATAGTATATTACCTGGTTGCTCTTTATCTTAACATGTACGCTGATTGTCTCTATATTACATGTTGATAAAGCCCTTAGGATGAGTACTTGACTATCAGGATTATGATGCAGATCATACTAGTGGGGACAGTGTGGTGGCTAAATACATCCTTCAAATGTTCCTAGTCATGGGTGTATCGAGATAGGGCATCGATATACCAAAGCAGACTAGCGTATAGCTTCTCGACCCATGTAGATAGGCGATGGATGATCCCATATCCATTGGTGTTTGACATCAGAGACAGTATACGGGTGCTACATGGAGACTGGGTACACTGGACGGACTCGCCGAGAACTCCCAGATGGTATTATACCCAACGTCAGATGGCAGTTCTCTTATGACACCGGTACAAGTTAGTCTGTAGACCCGAGATCGTCATAGATTCTTGTGTGATTCCCACTGTACTTTGATTTACACCTTACCATGTTCAAGAGAATGTGCAAAACGGTGGCTTTTGGGTACAATCCCAAGTCACATGGAGGCAATAAGCGATAGGAGGGGTTTCTTCTCTCCCAGTATTGGGGGTTGATGTTGCGCTGTTCTCGATTGGCTATAACAGGAAGTCCCTGGCCAGGGCTACTTCAGAGATATACTGGTAAGTGTTATCAGTAGTTTCTCGACCCGTTATGAGCCTCATATCGACACGACTTATCGAGTTACTGGGGTCTGACGTTTACCACCCCTAGACGAGATATGCGACATATCAGACGAAGAGACCGGACTGTATGGTAGTGTTACCGATTGGATTCGCAGGAGTATGAGCAGGCTTGCTTGTTGATCTTCTGATCACTCAATACTCGGGTGGCCATTACGTTTAGCAGACCGCTTACGGTTTGTGGTTGTTTGATATGATCATCACCTACTGCCGGCGTATTGACGAGTCTTTAGAGTCCTACACAGGAGTTTCCTGGCTCAAGCGAAACGGAGTAGGAGCACATATGTGATATGTGCGGGACCGAGATTGATACGATATGAGATACCATATTCTATTCTCGCGATATGAGATATCGGTCGGTTATATATGATATAGCCGGGTTATCGGATTAGGTGTTGATTCGATAAGTTGATTTATATGATATTAGTCGGTTATAGGTGATATAGCCAGATTATTAAATCAAGAGTTGATTTGATAATCTAATGTATAATTATATATTTGATATATTATATTACATTAACTAGTATTAGCTCACTTATGATTTCTTTTCTCACTTTGGATACATTGATATATATGTGATATATGTTAAATGTATCATGCTAGGTTACAAATGCAACTAGGTTTTATGAAACCATGCTAGGGTTAGATTAGGGTTTATATTTTTCATTAAGTAATTCAAATATTGTGATATTTGTTGAAAGCTTGTAGAAGCTTGTAAGCATATTTGACTTTGTTCGCTCTCTTTGTCTTGCTTAAGATATTTCTTGACCTAACCTTTAACCCTAGCTCAAGGTTAACTCTCTACAAGGGTTAAGCATGATATGCTTAACCCTTGGTTGTATTTCTAACCTCACATAATAATTCATTTTCATCACTTCTTCTTCTTCTTCTTCACAAAAGCTTTCTAGCTTTTTTCAATGGTGATGATTTTGAGTGAGAAAATGAAATCTAAAGTGAACAAAATTCCTACTTCATCATCCTCTTCTAATTACCATTTAATATAGGGTGGTTGCTTCACTAATTCCATGATTAGTGAAAAGATAGATTGGGTTAGTGTCTCCTCGACGTAGATCATCTTCAGCCCCGAAGACTTCGAAGCAAGCATGTTCGTTTCTTCAAGGGAGCCTCTCTAGAGTCCAGGACTTCTTGATCGTAGCGAAGGGACTACTACATGGAGCTAATAAAGTGAAGGACCGGTCTACAAAGGTTGTATTCTTTGTTCACTTTTAGTTACAAAGTGTTTGTATCTTATTCCGTCGATTTCTAGTATACGATTCTAGAGTTAGGGTTAACTAGAACGACAAAATTTTAATTTGGCATGGACGATACCTCCCGAAACCTTGGTGCCGTGATAGGTAACCCTTCATATGCAACATAGCATAATACCTTTTGGGAAATATAGATTCGGAAAATACTGTTTTACACAAAACTACCTTTAACTTATAAAAAACCGTTTTCTACAAGATTACGTATTTTTACAAATCTTTGCAAAGTGCCGTTACAACCTATTTTTGGGGAACCCGACTGGGATGGTACGGATTATTGCACATCCCTGGTCTTAGTAGTACGAGATTCAGACCTCCGTAAGAAACATTCGGTCTTGAGAGATTTAAAATGCAAATATCTTAAGAAAATGAGATTTCTTGAAAATAATAAACTAAAAAGTATTTTTATAAATATATAAATATATATGTATTATCAAAATATCTATTTTTGTTAAAATATCAATATTCAAACTTTTCTAAGTCAAAAGAATCATTTTACATGAAAATACCATGAAATTCTGTACAAGTCCAACACTTTACAATTAAATACCATGCATTATGAAAAATATGTTTATTCACTAAAAATATCACAAATATAAAATCCACAGATATGAAAACTCTATAGACAATAATTAAATACTTGAGGTGTATTTTTGTAAATTATACAAAATTATTTTTACATAAAACCCCTTCAAGTTTTATAAATTACAATAAGGACCATAGTAAATATAGGTTTAAGCGGGACCAATCTCTTGAGCCTTAGGGAGCCGGAGAAGTGGGTGCTTGTCTATTTTAAGCTAGACAAGTTAACAAACGGTGTTATCAACACTGTAATCGTCTTTGGAAAAGACACAAATCCTGCCGCCCATGTGCAGCGGTTACTGATAACATCAAAACTTAATTCAGGATTCAATTTCTCTTTCTAATTGTTCTGACTCAGACTAAGTCTCAGTATAATCAATTTGACTTGAATATGATTCAAGTACAATTTACAATATAACAATTCAATATGATTCCATGAATCCATATAATCAATCTGTTCAAACTATTCAATCTGTATTGACTGAACCGAACCATGGATATACCTCCATTTACATGATTCTCCGGTTACAACCATTTACTGATATCATGGTTTCGGAAAGTCATTCAATTATACAATCTATATTACAAGACAATATAAGTTGCAATACAATTTACAATACAATACAAACAATACTTCGCGGGGTTTAGGGGGTAGATTGGTACGGAAGGTGTTAAAAGTGGCACGAGACTGCAAGATTTAAGACACCTAACCTGAATAAAATCGCCATTGTTCCAGGCATTCTAACGGAGCCTTGTACTACATTTGCCTTTAGTCTCTGGCATATAGAGACTCTTCTCGTATACACTGGCATCCTTCTGTACCAAGCTACAAACAACAGCGTTAACACTAAATACAACATTATAAAAAAAATTATATACTCTCTCTCTGTGTCTATTCTACTTCTCCCTTATTTTTGGGACTTATCGAGCGATTGTTCGCTGACGACATTCCTTCTCTTTCTTCTTTGGAATGTTGTCAGGTGGATCGGACGCACTAGAGCATGAGACTATTCAGGAGCATTCGGAGCAGGCCCTTGACCAGTACACCGAAAACCTAGAGCGGTAGCCACTTGTACCTATTTTATTTCAGTACTTTCCATTTCTGTTATGCCACTGTTTAGGCATTGCTTTCATTCAGATGTATTTACTTTTCCATGCATTGTACAAAAGAATGTTAATAAATAAAGTTGTTGTTCATTACTTTGTCTCTTATGCATTTTCATTTATATTGCTTAGATACGCTTAGCGTACTCACTTCAGAGTAAATATATAGCAGCCTCGTCGCGTCCTCTGCCCGTACACCAGGAAGCGGGGCATGACAGATAACCCAAACGAAGATCTAACTTGGAGAAAACGTAAGACCCACTTAGCTGATCGAACAGGTCGTCGATGCACGGGAGTGGATATTTGTTCTTTATAGTTACTTCATTCAGAGCTCTATAATCAATGCACATTCGATATTAACCTTCCTTCTTCTGTATAAGTAGAACTGGTGATCCCCAACTTGAAGTGCTGGGACGAGTCCATCCTTTCGTCAATAATTCATCCAACTGAATACGGACCTCCTTCAAGCCTTCAGGACTTAACCGATACGGTGCTTTGATCACCGGTTGTGCTCCAGGTACTAAATCAATGCTGAATTCAAGAGCTCGATCGAGAGGCAAACCTGATATGTCTTCAGGAAATACATCGTCGAACTCTCGAACTATTTCTGGCTTCGATCCTTCCTCCTATTGAAGTGCTGCAATCACTGCCTTCTTCGGTTTTGCCTTGAATGTACTTAGCTTTAGGGTACGGTCTCCACATTTGAAATAAAAGACCAGATGATCTGGAATCTCGAACACTACCCTCCTTTGACGACAGTCGATGGTAGCGTAAAAAGTTCCGAGCCAATCGATACCCAAAACAACATCAAAATTCGGTATGTCCAGCACCTTGAAGTCAGCATAGAATTCTCTGCTGTAGAAGACCACTGAACACAGGTCGTATCCCATTATTGCCTTTAGAACACCGTTCCCTGAACTGACATTCTAGCTGGATACGAGAGGATTAACTGGAATCGCATGAGTTCGGACGAACCATTGCGATATAAAGCAATGAGAGTGCTAATGCAGGAAGTGAGGTTACTAAGATTGTACCTAAGTTATGTAGGATAGGTTTTAGGTATATGGAAAAATATATAGGTATGTATATATATTGAAAGAAAGTTTGAAAGGAAATTGTTACCAGTGATGACTTGGCCAGTGCCTTCAGCTTCTTCCACAGTCATTGTGAAAGCCTGTCGCCTCGGTACATTCCTCCTTGCCGGAGGAGCATTCCTCTGTACAGGAGGTTCGTTCTTTTGAGCTTGATGGAACTGATGAGGAGGAGGTGCAATCTGTCCATGAGGTGGTGGAGCAGGGAGAGCGAGTCGTGGAGCAGGTGCCTGGATGGCTGGGCGCTGCTGGTAAGTAATTGCTGGTCTGGGTGCAGCATTTGGGTTATTTCTATGAGGACAAGACCTAATGTCATGAGTGGCCGAGTTGCAGACTAAGCAAAGGCGATTTGCACGCCGACAGACTTTCGCCAAATGTCCATCCCTCCTGCAGTAGATACAAAAGGCTGGGTTGGGTTGGTTGTTTGGTACCCCCGGTCTCTTGGGCATAAATTGTGGCCTTGAAGAGGCTCCTCCTGCCATATGGGTGGCATGGCGCTTCATCCCGGCAAATTGAGGTCTGCCCTTCATCTTTACTACTGCTTCATATCGGCGGACAGCTTTCAGGGCCAGTTCGTGGGTTGGGAAATCCCCTGTAGCTAAGGCAGCTTGGATTTCTGGATCTAACCCTTGCTGAAATCTTCTGGATCTGATCTCAGCAGTCGGAAGGAGGTGTGCCGCAAACCTACTGAGTATGGTAAACTCAGCATCATATTCATCCACTGATTTGGTCAATATCGAACCCTGTTGTAGATGGATAAATTGCTGCTCCATGTCAAATCGGGAAGTCTCTGGGAAGTAAGTCACGTCGAATATGTCGTGAAAAGTCCTCCATTCGATAGGTTAGGCAAGACAGTTTCTTCCGCCTTCCACCAAACTCGGGCGTTGTCAGTGAGTTGCAGTTTTGCAACTCGAACCCAAGCGATCTCTAGCACTTGTGCTGCTACCAGGTCATCCTCAATACTTTGAGCCCATTCCTCAGCTTCCTGAGGGCTCACTTTTCCCAAAAATTGTTTTAGGTGCAATGCACGGAATTGCTTCACTCCGGGCACTTCCGCTTCTGGACGGTTCTTCAGAATAGCAGTCTGCTGCTGCTGTCTTTCCAGGAGACTTCGGATTGCCTCAAGCATTACCGTCTGCTCATTGATCAGAGCAGCAATGGTAAGCATAAGTGGTAGAGGTGGTGGTGTGTTGTTGAAGTTGGTACTGGTGTTGTTTGGAGAATCCATAATCTTGAAAGAAAAATAGGGTTATGATAGATTCAAAGTATATGAAATTTAAGATTCAAGAAATATGAAATGTAAAGAATGTTTTTAGTTGCTGATTCTTGTGTTATATTGCTTAGGATTTCATGCAGAATTGATCCACATGTCTATGCAGAACTGACCTGCATGGGCCGCCAACAAAACCTGTCACGCCCCGCTTTTCGGTGTACGGCAAGGAGGCGCGACGGGTCATGCGACGTATTTACTCCGAAGTAAATAGGCTAAGCGTATCTAAGCAATATAAAGTAAATGTACACAAGAAAAATGACAATAGATGTAATTGAACAACAACTTTTATTTATTAACATTTCTTTACAAGCACAACTGGAATGTAAACACATGAATGGAAAGGAATGCCTAAACAATGGCATGAACTGAAATGAAAAGTATGTACAAGTATCTAATGCTCGGGGTCAAATGCTAATTGCTCCAAGTTTTCGGTACTGGGCTTGATCTCCAGTGAGTCCGATCCACTAGACAACGTTCCAAAGAAAGAAGAAAGGGAATGTCGTCAGCAAACAATCGCTCAGTAAATCCCAAAGATGGGTAGAGATAGAATAGACAGAAAGAGAATATAAATAGTAATGTTTGATTATAATGTTAACGCAGTTGATTGTAGCCTAGTACAGAATATACTAGTGTATACGAGAAGAGTCCTACTATCCGGAGACTAAGATATACGGAGCACAAGGAACCGTTCAGCCACGGTGCAACGGCAATGGATATTCAGGTTAGGTGTATTATGGTTACAGTCTCGTGCCACTTCTAACACATTCCATACCAATCTACCCCTTTAAAACCCCGTAATGTCTTTTGTATTTATTTTATTGTTTGTTATATAGATGGATGACTTTCCAAAACCATGATACCAGTAAACAGAATGGATATAAATGGATAGTCATATAAACAGAGTATATCCATGGTTCGGTTCGGTCAATATAGATTGATATTGATTGAATTCTAGTATAGACAGATTCATGTTGTATTGTAGTTTATACCTGAATCATATTCAAGTTAGTTTGATTAGATTGAGACTCTGTCTGAGTCAGACACTTTGAAAAGAAATTAAAGTCCTGAATTAGTTTTGATGTTATCGGTAACTGCTGCACATGGACGGCAGGATTTGTCTCTTTTTCCAAGACAATTACCGTGTTGATAACACCGTTGTTAGATTGTCTACTTTAGATAGGCGAGCACCCATATTCTCTGGCTCCCTGAGGCTCAAGAGAACTGGTCCCGCTTAAACTTATATTTATTAGGGTCCTTATTGTAATTTAATATAAATTGAGGAGGTTTTATGTAAAAATAGTTTGGATATAATTTCAAAATACACCTCAAGTATTTAATTATCGTGTTTAGGGTTTTCATAGATGTATATTTTACAAAAGTGAAATTTCTAGTGAGTAGAACCTAGTTTTTATTGTATATGGTACTTTAATGAAAAATTGGAATTTGTATTGAATTGTAATGGTGATTTCTTTGATTTATAAAACATGGAATATATATATAATATATTTAAAATAGATATTTTGATAATATTCATATATATAAGTATATATTTAATAAAAATAAATTTATTTATTTTGTAGAAATCTCATTTTATTAAAAATTGCATTAAAATTCCATCGAGATCGAAAGCTCCTTGCGAAGGTCTGCATCTCGCTCTACTAGGTCCGAGGATGTGTCATAATCCGCACCATGTCGATCAGGGTTCCCCAAAATGGGTTGTAGAGACGTAATTGCAAGGAATTAATTAACACTGTTTTTAAAGAAAATGGTTTTGTAAGTTTAGAGTATTTATTCGTAAAAGTGTATTATTCCATAATCTAGAATCCCGAAACTCATCGTGCTATGTCAAAAATGTGTGTTGTGAAGAGATAGGTCATTATCTCGAGAGTTATCTAAAGGTAATACGGTTAAAAGTGGATAACAATATTGTTTGTAAACATGATGGTAATTTACTGTAAAAATGAAATAGAAATTGCAACATAAATTATTTTGAGATGAAACTTATTCTAATATATTTATTTATGTTTGTTAAACATTATGAAAGAATATGATGATCTATTGTTTAAGAAAAATGGAGTTTTAAAAGAAAAAATAGTCGGAAGTCGGAATAACTCCGCTTCCGACGAATTTTGAAAAGGAGATGTTTTAGAATAGTAGATGAGGTTGGAAGAGGGGACTTACGAGCTATTAAGAAAGAGGAGAGGTATGGAAAGATTAGAAATGCATCGGGGTATCGTTTCGTCGCCAAAATCTTCTTGTAACGTTACCGGAACTTCGGCTCTTGCTAACTCTACTTGCACAACTTGGGACTTGGAAATTTTTGAGAGTTTTTGTAATGAAATTCTGAGTGAGGAGGTGTAAAATGGAGGGTGGTATTTATAGGGAAAATTAGGGTTTAGTGTGATGAAGAATGAATTAAAAATGCATTAAAAATTTTGTTTAATGCCACTTTTAAATTCTCTGTTTATTTTTAATAAAAACAAACGGTACAGGGGTTAAGAGGGGAGGCCAAGGGGTGTGGAGTAAAGTTTTAGGGAGCATCGCCTACGGGGGGCCTGGCGGTGCCGGCCGTAGGGTTAAAGTCGCCGGCCCAAATTCGGTGATGGGAGTGTAGGATTTGGTCACGTGTCCTTGTCGCTTTGTATACCTCAGTACACGTGTTTGTTTTATTTGTGACTCTTCATTTTACGTGCAGTGCACGTGTGAACCCTTGGGCTTCTAAAAGTTTAAAAGAAAAATTAATAAAAAGTTAATGTGGCTGGGAGGATTCGAACACAGGTGAACGTCACAGCATTGCAAGACTTTACCAATGAGCTACTAGTGCTTTCTAGCTGTTCAAAAGCAATTTAAATATGTTGGGGTCAAAAATTGCACCTGGTTGATCAAGTCAAAGTCAAAGTCAATCACAAGCCAGGTGGACCCAAGGCCAGATCAAGTGGGCCCATGCCCAAGTCGAGCCCCACGGCCGGCCTCCCCCATGCCAAAATGAAATCATGCAATAAATAATTTTGATGTACTTTTTGTGCATGAATGTAAGAAAAATGAGCATAAAGCCAAATTTTTGTAAAGCCCATGGCTTATGTGCAAAAGAAATGAGCACATGAGGCATGAGATGTGCAAAAATGCCATTTTGTAAAGCCCAACGGGCTATGTGTAATTTTGTAAGCCTATATAAGACAATATGATAATGAAATAAAGGAGAACTTTTTTCCCCTCAAAATCTAGGGTTCTTTGTGCCTCCTTCTCCTTCATCAAGGTTCTAAACCTTCTTCATCTTTTCAATTAAATCAAGAGTTTTACTCTTTCTTTTCCAAAATTAAATAGTTTTTCACCACAAAACCCACAAAAGGGAGCTCAGATCTTCCATCAGATCTCAAAAGGGGGGATTGTTAAATCTTACCCCTTTCTCCAAGATCCATGTTGGGGTCAAAATTTACACCCCGGTTGAACAAATCAAAATCAATGTCAACCCCAAGCCATATGGGCCTAAGCCCAGCTCAAGTGAGCCAATACCCGGGTCGAGCCCGAACATGAAGCGGCCGACCTCCCCCCTGCCAAAATAATTTTTTTTTGTAATAAATAATTTTTGGTGTATTTCTTTTTTTTTTATTTCTATGAATAAATGCAAGGAAAATGGGTATAAACCCAAATTTTTGTAAAGCCCATGGATTATGTGCAAAAAGAAATAGCACATGAGGCATGAGATGGGAAAAATGCCATTTTTTAAAGACCAAGGGGCTATATGTAAAGCGTATAGCCTATAAAGGAAAAGATAATGAAAATATCCGAAGATCTTTTTTTTCTTTCTCTAAAAAAAATCAAGATCCATGCCTCCTTCTCCTTTCTCAAGGTTCTAAAGCTTCTTTCTCTTTTGAATTAAATCAAGAGTTTTACACTTCCTTTTTTAAAACTAAATAGTTTTTCACCACAAAACCCATAAAGGGGAGCTCAGATCTTCCATTAAATCTCAAAAGGGGTAGATTTTGAATCTCATCCCCCCCTTTTCCTCAAAGATCCGGCCAACAAAGAGGAGGAAGGAGGAAACCCATTTCCGAAAATCCCACTTTGGAAATGATCCAAGGCTCAAGAGAAGATCCAAGGCTTAAGAGAGAAGAACCTCTGAAGATTTTTAGGGAGTTCAACTCCAAGACCCAAATCCTCAAAGGAGTTTAACTCCTAATCCAGATCTTTTGGAGTTTAACTCCACTCAAAATCCTCTTTTGGAGTTTAACTCCTATTTCTGGGGGTAAAAACCCCTTCCTTTCGCTAGCACCCAGCGCCCAAGCGCCCACGTGCCGGGCACGTGAGGCGCTAGCGCCCAAAACGCTAGCGCCAGCGCCCGAGCGCCCACGTGCCAGGAACGTGAGGCACTAGTGCCCAAAGTGCTAGCGCCCGAGCAGCCACGTGCCGGGAACATGGGGCGCTAGCGCCAACGCCCGAGCGCCCACGTGCTGGGCACATGGGGCACTAGTGCCCAAAGCGCTAGCGCCAGCGCCCGAGCGCCCACGTGTCGGGCACGTGAGGCGCTAGTGCCCAAAGTGCTAGCGCCAGCGTCCAAAGCTAACCCAAGAACCCAAGCGCCAGCGCCAGCGTGCTAGGCACGTGAGGCGCTGGTGCTCACGCGTCCTTTGGACGCCATTTTCCCCTCATTTTACATGTACTCCACATTAAAAATACCTCCCCCGTTAGAAAAAAATTCTAACGGGGCGCTGCCTCGCACCCCGTAAGGGGGCTGCTAGCCTCCTTGACCCGTCCACGTGTCGGTCACGTGGGGCGCTAGCGCCAGCGCTCGAGCACCCACATGCCGGGCACGTAGGGCGTTAGCGCCCAATGCGCTAGCGCCAGCGCCCGAGTGCCCACGTACCGGGCACGTGAGGCGCTAGTGCCATCGCCTAGTGCTAACCCAAGCGTCCAAGCGCTAGCACCAGCGCCCAGCGCCAGCGTGCTAGGAACGTGAGACGCTGGCGCTCACGCGTTCATTGGACGCCATTTTCCCCTCATTTTACATGTACTCCAAAACCCCCGTAAAAAATCTGCGGGGCTCCCGATATATCCAAAACCCCCTTCAAAACACAACACTGCACATTGAGTTCGCATGACCTATTTGACCCGTCAATTGGAGGTTCTCTCGCTCCAAAGGCGAGGGGTAATTAACGGCAGCTTAGTCCACGGCTGCCGGAGATTCGGATCCCCACAATCAATAAACCCACGCCTACCCTAGGCAGGGGGAATCTGTAATGCGCATGACGAGCATGTGCGTATTCCCATCTCGATAGGGTGACGAAAAATACCCTACAGATTCTGGCATGCCCGGTGGGACTTTTTTCTCCTCCCATATCTCGGGTCAAGTGTTCATGCGGACTCATTTAACATATATGCCGATGTTTGTACTGAAATAATGTTTTTTTCCATGCAGCAATCAACTTTCAACGACAATGTCTTCTAAGATGGATCCATCTTCTGATGCGACCCCGATTCCTTACGTGGTCAAGATCAATGCTCGTGTGGTTCTCCCCGCAATCCTCAGTCGACAGTGGGAGGAACTGCCCCGCCAATTTGGTTCTGTCATCATCTACCCTACCGAAAGCATTCATCTGGCAGAAAAGCCGGCAAAATATGTGGCCAAGCCGGTCTCAAGGGGCAAGAGGCCGAATGTTGTGATCGCTAAGGCACCACAAATGAAACTTAAGACGGTGTCTGAGTGACTCTCTGGTGCTCCAACCGGGGGCAAGACTTTCGATACAAAGGGCAACATCAAATGTTGCGGACGAGCTCAGGCGATGACTCCAACAAATGCACAATCAGTCGTATCTCCAAAGCCCTTAATTGCCCGGTCTACGGCGGCTTCCCAAAGAGCCGTAACCTGCCAAGTGCTCAAAACAGAAAGGCTGAGACAGAAGCGGCTCAGGTATCGAGCTAACAAGAGGGCCAGGACTCCGGCCAAGTGGAATCTTGTGAGATTCCAAGAGCAGAGTCATCCTGCGACGACGGCTGAGTCGGCCGTAAAAATCAGCAATTCCTTCGAACCTCTGAAGTGGGTTGTAAAATGTCATGACCGCCAGAATCAAGAAGACAGCGGTCTGAACGATGCTACAAATAGACGTGTCCCGGCCCCAACAGAAAAAGTATGACACTGTCTCTTCAAGAGTCTACCAGGCACTCTGTGCCGCACGAAAACAGCGGGGCAAAACAAAAAAGGAAGCGTCATCACTATTCAAGAATCCGGCCAGGCCAGCCGCTTTCAGTCGATTGCCCGTTACCGAAACAGGAGGGCCACGACAGCGATCCGTGAAATCAGCTGCCAGTAATAAAAAGATGGTCGGATATGTTATCTATACGGTCTATATGGCGGGTGCGCTTCCCAACAACAACCTGCGCAGCAAGAGCAAGGATGGGGCTACCACATCCCAAGCCCAATCTGGCTTGAATGTGGTTGCCGCCTCCTAAGATCAGCCGCTTCCACCGGATGAGGAAAACCCTCTCGATGAAGCCGATAACCTGAAGGACCCTTCAGTCCATGTAGAGTCAAGCTCGGACAGCGAGGAAGAGCCGACTTTCCGCCCCAGGACCGCTGAGCAAGAGCTGCTTCAAGAGCTTCGAAAACAGCTCAGGAGCAAAGATAAAGAGATAGACAAGCTCTATTCGAAAATTAATGACCTAACTAACGTTGTGATGCAGCTTATGGCTCAAATTGCTTGAGCGCCTGCAAATCAAGCACAAGTCGCTACTCATGAGTTGGATAATGACAATCCGAAGCGGACGATGCCTTGGGTCCAGGATTTGTCGAGCCGCACGAAAGCCAGCCACATTCCGCTTCTGGCGACGCCTTGGTCCCAGATAATACTATCCCGCTAACACAAGATCGGATAATAGATTTGGTCACCAGCAAGGTTAAAACATTGGTGGCCGAAGCTGAAGCTCAGAAAGAAATTGGCAGTAGTGGGCAGCCATATCTCGCATAGTACGATCTGATCGACTTCCCAAGAGGCTGCGTCATTCCTAAGTTCGGAAGATTTGACGGTACGGGAAATGCAAATCAGCATGTCGCCCACATTAAAGCATCGTGCGGAAATACATGGGGGCAATGATGCGCTCCTTCTTCGTTAGTTTGTCAACAGCCTAACCGGTGTCACTTTTGACTGGTATGTGAGTATACCAGACAGGTCTGTCATTACCTTTGCCCAAATGGAGTCTCTGTTTCGGCTAAGGTTCATGGGTGTCAGTGATAAAATCTCTATTGCTGACCTTATGAGGACCAAGTCGGGGAAGAATGAAAGCAACACCGACTTTATCGCCCGATGGCGTAATCTCACAGTCAAGTGCAAACCGCCGCTGGAGCAGGACCAGTCCGTCAGCCATCTCATTAGGAACCTCAGCAATTGGATGGTCCCATTCTTTTATACAGCAAGCCTCAAGATGTTTCAAGAGCTAACCAAGAAAGTCCAAATGCTGGAACGCTCGAAGCAAGAGTCTACGCCGGACTCTCAGAGAGACAAGACTTAGAAAAGCAAGCAGGACGACAACCATTGAAGCGGGAGTTCCAGCAATACCAATGTCTTCAATGCGTCCGACAATGAAGACAAGCGAAAGGCAGGCGATTCCAAAACCAACCAGCCTCAAAGGCCATTGCTGGGAGAAGAAGGGCTTTCCCTAGGGGAGAAAAAGAACAAGGTTTACTCTTTCAGAAGGGACAAGGTCCGTAAGATATTCAAAGATGCCTTGAACAATGTTCTACAATTGCCGGAGTCGAAGAGACCCCACGAAGCAAAAATAACCGATAATCCCCTGTATTGCCCGTACCACAGAGTAATGAGTCATGCGATCGAGGATTGCTATATCTTCAAAGACTGGGTAGAGAAGCAGTTCAAGGCTGGAGAGATCCAGCTGTCCAAAAGTGTATTAGTGAACAATCAAGTTGCAACCACCAACTTTATACGGACAGAAGCTGAAGCCTTCTGGGAGAAGACAGCCGAACTCGCTGCCCTGGGAAATGAAACGGACTCACCACAGCCTCCGTGAGGTACGCACATATCTAATAAGACGAAGAAGATGATAAAGCTACTTCGGAAGAAGCCCAGGACGGAATGGGAAGGGCAGAAGAAGCCTACCATTCCAGCTGCCAATGCGGCTCCGTCAGGCTCAAAATCCAAAAAGCTCAAGAAGAAGAAAAGTGTAGCTCAGCTCGAAAAAGAGTCTGCAGTGAGATCGACCATTCAAAAATATATCGATTCCCTTGAAAACTATGAACAGAAGGAAAGAACTCTGATTCAATTGAAGGAGTTCCTCCCTATAGAAGTGGCTGAAATTTTGGAGGAGTTAGAGGAAGACTCCAATGAAGAGATCCCTATAGTGACCTGCTACACCATCCATCTTGGCAGCGACTCTGAGGAGGAGCTCTATTTTTCCGAAGAGGACGAAGAGCTCGCCACAAGGGTCAACCAAATCCAGCTCAGAAGCGGCAGGGCTCTGACGCCAAATTTGGGCAACGCCCCAAAAGGAATGGAAAAGCAGGTGGCTAGTGAAGAAGATGGTAGAGAACCGGCTAATGAAAACTCAAGTCCTTCCTTGGTGGACTATAATGTCTTGGCTCATCTCCGGAAGCTTCCGTCTCTCCTGAGCATTTGTGATGCCTTGGTCCTATCTAAGGAGCTTAGAAATGTTCTCATTCACGCTCTATAAAACCCCGAGTGGTATCAGGCTCGCTTTGCGGAAATTAATATGAAAGAAGCCTAGTATGCTTTGCATGCCGCCACAGTCACGTTTAAGGACGAAGACTTGCTACTGGGAACGGCTGAGCATAATCGGCTGCTTTACGTGACCGGGTACACCGACGGAGATCGGATTAATCACATATTGATTGATCCAGGGTCCTTAGTGAACATCATGAACTTGCAAACTCTGAAGAGTTTGTCAATGGACGTCCGATACCTGTCAAGGGAAAGGATTGTCATTCAAGGCTTCAATCAAAACTGCCAGCAAGTTCTGGGGTCTATAACTTTGCCAATCAAATTTGGAGATCTGCAAACTGAAGCTAAGATATACGTGATCGACGCTGACACGTTTTATAAAATTCTCTTGGGACGGCCATGGCTCCACGATTACGGCATCATTCCGTCAACTCTCCATCAATGCATGAAGTATACTAAAAATGGTGAAGAAAGATGCATTTGACGGAGACATCCAGCCGTTCGGTGTGCATGAAGTTCGATATGAAGATTCTCGGAACTATGTGAACCTCCAAAGTGCTGAACCACAGCTGACCAAAGGCAGAACATCCCCGAAACTCAAAAGCAAGTATGAGCCGGCTGTAACTTTCAAAAGCAGAAACCCCCATGTGCGTCCGCGTTTCGGTAGTGACACTGATGAGTCCGGCACTGGAAGTCCATCCTTCCGTAAAACTCGCCTTCATTTCGGTAGCGATACGGACAAATCTGATACTAAAGGCCCATCCGACAGCAAAATCCACCCTCGTTTAGGCAGTGACACTGAAGAATCAGAAGAAGAGGATCCGTCTTGCAACGGCCATGCAAATCGGGCTATCGTGCGAACAGCGAAGCTACAAGAGACCTTCAAAGTTGCAGAAGGGTCCCTAGACATCACAAGGGTGCCAGAGAGGAGGTGCAAAGAGCTCGATGCATTGTCAGTCTCTACCGTGGACCAGCTGAAAACTTTCTACATTCCCGAGAGGAAAAGTGGACAGAAGGGCATCCTGTTTTATGGGTGAAATCCTGTTGTGCACCCGGACGATTTTTCTATCGCGTGCCTTCTGTTCCCCTTCGAAAGACGGCAAGACAGACGTCTTGCCTGAAATTCGTGGCAGATGCTAATTGGTGCTATCTTTCCACCTCTCCGAAGATGCCAAGTTGATTTATGGCACCATGTATCGAAGGTTTAAACGGATGCGGCCGATGTAGCAGACTTCGTCAGATTCCCTCTCGCTTGAGGGGTTTTTGATTGTGGGGACGCTCTTCCCTGCAGGCGCAAGCCCCTACAGTTAATTACGCTACCGCATTGCGGTAACCACTTTCTCTTTCTCCAGATGGTCACTTCATGTCGTGGGTGTTTGTTTTGTTTGTGGTTGCTCGTGGATTGTATACGGAGACTAATTTATGTTGTCGCCCGTAGGGCGTGGACTAGTCCAAATCCGTATCTTTCTTAGATTTGGATTTGGAGGTTGGGTTTAAGGATACGTTAGCCTTATTTGAGACTAAGATTAACTTAAACATTAGTTAAGGATACGTTTGTCTAATTTTAGACTAAGATCAACTTAATGGGATCATTTAGATCCAACAAAAGAGCAATTGGACTCTAATGTTTAGTTTAGGGACATTGCGGTCGATTAGTTTAAGGACGTCACGGTCCATTGTTAGTTTAAGGACATCTCGGTCCATTGTTAGTTTAAAGACATCACGGTCGAGGTTAAGGACATCATAGTCCGTGAGTTTAAGCACCCGACAGTCTAATGTTAGTTTAAAGACATCACGGTCGAGCTTAAGGACATCATAGTCCATGAGTTTAAGGACCCCACAGTCCAATGTTAGTTTAAAGACATCACGGTCGAGGTTAAGGACATCATAGTCCATGCGTTTATGGACCCCACAGTCCAATATTAGTTTAAAGACATCACGGTCGAGATTAAGGACATCATAGTCCATGGGTTTAAGGACCCCACAGTCCAATGTTAGTTTAAAGACATCACGGTCGAGATTAAGGACATCATAGTCCGTGGGTTTAAAGACCCCATAGTCCAATGTTAGTTTAAAGACATCACGGTCGAGGTTAGGGACATCATAATCCTTGGGTTTAAGGACCCCACAGTCCAATGTTAGTTTAAAGACATCACGGTCGAGATTAAGGACATCATAGTCCATGGGTTTATGGACCCCACAGTCCAATGGTAGTTTAAAGACATCACGGTCGAGGTTAAGGACATCATAGTCCATGGGTTTAAGGACCCCATAGTCCAATGTTAGTTTAAAGACATCACGGTCGAGGTTAAGGACATCATAGTCCGTGAGTTTAAGGACCCCACAGTCCGTAGTTTAGAGACTCCACGGTCTGTGAAATGTGTAGTTGTCAGGATCTGTCACCTCTCTGAAGACGTTGAAGGATTACAACGACAAATATCAGAGGAGTGAAGAGATGTACCCACGAACCAAAGTAGATTAAATGATCTGTAGTCTAATTTGGAGCTAAGATCAATTAATTATATTATGAGTGCATTGGCTCAGTTAAGTCTGAATTGAGGACTTATGGCCAACTTGGGCTAAGTCCAATTAAGTTTGAAATATTGGCCCTTTGTTGGACCATTAGACATTTGTCTGGGTTCAGCCCCTCATCATTTTGCAATGCTTAAATAAGAGTTTGAGGGCTTTGATAATATTTTTATCTTTGACTGAGCAATAAACATTATAACTCTGAATTTTACTCAATTTTAAGATTCAGTTGAAGGGGAGGCTTTTGCCTCTGGAAAATTAGCCAATTTGGCTAAAAATAGTGTTAAACACTAGAGAACAACAGTGTTAAACGCTGGAAATAAAATTCTCAAATTAGTGTTAAACACTAGAAATAAGATTCTCAAATTAATGTTAAATACTAGAAGACAACAGTGTTAAACACTGGAAATAAAATTGTCAAATTAGTGTTAAACACTAGAAGACGACAGTATTAAAAACTGGGGATAAAATTGTCAAATTAGTGTCAAACAATAGAAAGGAAGGGGTTACGTAGGGACACGTGAGGGTACCCAAAGGTGGGGCCAGATCCCCTTTATTTTGTGCTGCAGATAAGTGTTAAACACTTTTAATTTTCTGACCATCACGTGTTGGCACGTGATGGAGATTTGCGCGTTGATTATTAAAGCATTTATCAAGGGGTCACGTGGTAACACGTGAGAGCGCCCAAGTTAGAATCTGCCTTTGCTTTTATTCTCGTTGTTTTGGAGGTCACGTGGGAGCACATGAGGCATTGCCTCAGGGCTAATTCCTTCTCATTTTGGGGAATCTTTTCTGGGGTCACGTGGGGGACATGTGACCTTAGTCTTTTGCATTTATGGAGATCTTTCAAGTCTCTTTACTTTTAAGAATTAAATTCTATGTAGGGTTAAACCCTAATTATATTTTAGAGGAATTAAATTCCTATGCATGTGGAAGAATTAAATTTTTATATATGGTTAAACCCTAGTTCTATCTTGAAGGAATTGAATTCCTATGATTTTGGGAGAATTGAATTCTCATGCAGGGTTGAACCCTAATTTTATTTTGGAGGAATTAAATTCCTATAAATTTAGGAGAATTAAATTCACATATAGGGTTAAACCCTAATTTTATCTTGGAGGAATTAAATTCCAGTGAATTTGGGAGAATTAAATTCTCATATAGGGTTAAACCCTAATTTTATCTTGGGTGAATTAAATTTCTGTGAATTTAGGAGAATTAAATTCTCATATTGGGTTAAACCCTAATTTTATCTTGGAGGAATTAAATTCCTGTGAATTTAGGAGAATTAAATTCTCTAAACTCAATTCTCTCTCTAAGTCTTGGATCTGCATGGCAGAATCTCAACCCGATGAGAATTAAATTCTCAACCTATGGGGAGATTTGATTCTGCAGATCTTCAACCAGAGGAAGAACTAAGTTCTTTTGCAGAAGTGTTAAACTCTTAGATTGAGAATTAAATTCTCTTTTTGTTTTTGTGAAGCTTTGATCCCTTTCCCTTTTCTCACCTAGGGTTTTCTTTCTTGAGAATTAAATTCTCCTTTCTTTTCTCTCCGCTATTTGCCCTTTAGAAAATTTCAAGATCCCAAAATTCTATATCTTTCCTCTCTTCTTAGCTCCTATTTATAGGAAAAGGAAAAGAATCAATTTGTTTAGTAAATCTCTCATTGAAAGATTTTGTTTGTTTTTCATAACTAATATGATCTTTTAAATCATTTAGTGAATTTTATTCACCATTGGATTTTTAATCCAAAAGATATTCTGTTTGTTATTTTTGGTAAATTTTAGGAAAATCTTTCCTTGTCTAAAATCTTTCCATAAATTGGTGATTTTTAATCACCATTGGATTTTTAATCCAACGGTCCCTCATAATCCTTTTTTTGTTTGGAAAGATTTGGAGAAATACTTTCCCAGTTTGGGTCTTGGATTTCCCTTAATTAGAATTTAATTCTATCAAGTTATAAGGGCTTTCAAAGCCTATCACGCGTTGGCACGTGACCCCTTCAGAATTTAATTCTGTACTTTTATTGGGCTGAAGGATCATCACGTATCAACACGTGACCTCTGGTCACGTGTGAGCACGTGACCCCCCTTTGGGGTTTTTCCTCAGCCACTTGTTTTACTTCTGATTGCTTAGAATTTTTAATTCTGTAAATGGATCACGTGTCAACACGTGACCTTTAGTCACATGTGAACACGTGATACCTTATTGGGGTAATTCCTGATTTTTAATCAGGGAACAAATGCCCCCACAGCGTTGCTCTCACGTGTCTGTACGTGAGTGCAACACTGTCACCTTTGTGACCGTTGGATCTGTCTAGCGAATAGGGGAGATGAAACGTTTCTCATCACATCCTATAAATGCAGGGGTCTCTTCAGAAGCGCCTCCACTCTTTCATCTTCTTCTTTGCTAATTTTTCCCTTTTGAGAATTTAATTTTCCTTTCTTAGAACTTAGTTCTCTGTCTCGAAAATTTCCAGAGTTTAACTCTGTTGAAAAATTCCTTTTTTCTCAGGTAATGATCTTGAACGGCTGAAGAACTTTTTCGCAGAAATTTTCGTTGGATTTTAAATCCATACCAAGGGTTTTTCCCTTTAACAAGAACCCATTTTTCTTAAGTTCTTTAAAAAAAAAAAAGAAAACCATTCAATCCTTAAATAACAGACCTTGCTAGGGTTTCTCTGGTCTTCAGGGGTCAATGGTGGTGTTTGCCTTTTTCATGGAATTTAATTCCATCTCAAAGAGCTTGGCTCTGAAAAAATGTTTCTGGAAATTTAATTCCCCTTTTCCAAAAAGGAATTTAATTCCTATGAAGAACTTAGTTCATCCCAGCGAGCTTCTTGTGGTTTTCTTGCCTTGAGTTGTCTCTTTGCAACCAAGAAGAAGAGGTTTGCGGTGGTGCTTTCTGGGAATTTAATTCTCTTGATTTTTGCAGAGTCCAAGATGGATTTGTTTTTGAGGAATGTGTAGGGTCATTTAAAATCCACTGTTCATTTATTGAGAATCTTCCTTTTGTCTCATAGTAATTGCTTTGCCTTATCATTAGCAAGCCGCCATCTTGATTTTGTGGGACCCAAGTGTTTTGTAACCAATGGTCCCATAAAATGAGTCCCATTTCGCTTTCTTCCACTGTCTTTTATGTATACACATTTATAAACATATGTATATACGCTGTTGGCTTCGCCTTAACAGTTTCCCCTTCTTTTATTTCAGGTACAATGACTTCTGTTCTGTACTTTCCTTTCACTCGCTTGGAGGCCGCTTTTCTTCAGTCACCGTCTGACGAGGAGGTGATGGCGATGATCAGGGCTCATGACCCGAATCGTACCAACTTGCTTTTGTGGGGGACCTGGTACGGTCACATCATCCGTGATCGCCGAAGTTTTCTTTGTGAGATACCGATGGAGCCTCCTTATCCATTCCTGCCGATGGTGTAGGGTTCCTAGGCACACTAATGAAGTCTCACAAGTGATCAAACATGCCCAATTAAAAAATTTCATGTGCCTATAAACCCTAATACGGATCGTTAACTAGATAATGAGGCGATGCAAGCAAGTAAATAACTTTATTGCTAAAGGAAAGTAACTACAACCTTTGTAGATCCGGTCCTCCACTTCCTTAGCTCCGCATAGACGTCCCTCCGCTGTACAAATCGAAATCCTAGACTCTTGCGATGGTTTCATCGGAGAAAAGATCGGGCTAGGTCGCCGACTTCGATGCCGAAAATGATCTACGTCGAAGCAACTCAAGATCAAACTCCAACTTCACCAAGTCATGAAACTTGTGAAGAAAACACCCTATACTACTTGGAAAGTGGTAGAGGATGAAGAAATAGGAAGTGGGTTCACTTTAGAATTGGATTTCTCACTCTTTTTCTCAAGTTGCTATTGATGGAGGTAAGCTTTCTTCATTGTTGAAGATGAAGAAGAAGAAGAAAAGCAATATCATAAGTCATTTTTTAAAAAGGAAAATAATATGAATACTTATCATATACTAACCATGGTTAGGTGTAGAGAATAGACTATGGTTAGGTGGAATGGTTAGGGTTAAGCATGAGACAAATATGGTGGACTTATTCAAAGCTTCATGAAGCTTCAACAAGCAAACAAAGAAAGCCACCATATCATTTTTCTTTTGCCAAAATAAATAAATAAATGAATAAGTAAATCAAATGAAACCCTAACCATTAACTAACCATGGTTTAATTCTTTACACAAACCCAAGTTAGCATGTATCATCAAACATGATACAATCTTGTGCACAAAAATATATCACATATACAATCTGCATTTCAAGTGAGAAAATCCATTTAAAGTGAACCAATACTAGTTAATGCAAAGTAATATATTAAATATATAATTATACATTAAATTATTAAATCAACACTTGATTCAATGATCCGGTCATGTCGCATATAACCGACTAGTATCCAATGTATCGGCTTATCGAATCAATCCTTGATTCGATAACTAGGTTATATCGCATACAACCATTCGATACATTCATCGCGAGAATAGAATACGGTATCACATACACACATTATTCTCGGTCCCGCACATATCTCATATGCGCTCCTATTTCGTTTCGCTTGAGCCAGGAAACCTCTGTGTAGGACTCTAAAGACTCGTCAATACGCCGGCAGCAGATGATGATCATATCAAGCACCCACAAGCCGCAAGCGGTCTGCTAAACGTAACGGCCACCCGGGTATTGAGCGATCAGAAGATCGACGAGCAAGCCCGCTCACACTCCTGTGATCCAACCAGTAACACTTACCGTACAGTCCGGTCTGTTCGTCTGATATGTCGCATATCTCGCCTAGGGGTGGTAAACGTCAGACCCCAATAGCTTGATAAGTCATGCCGATGTAGGGTCCATAACATTCGTGAAACTACTGATAACTCTTACCAGTATATCACTGCAACCCTGGCCAGGGATTTCCTGTTATGGCCAGTCGTGCATAGCGCAACATCAACCCCCAATACCGGGAGAGACGAATCCCCTCCTATCGCTCATTGCCTCCATGTGAATCGGGACTGTACCCAAAAACCACCTGTTTGCACGACTCAGTAGAGCCGTGGTAGGGTGGAAATCAAAGCACAGTGGGAGACACATAAGACTCTATGACGATCTCGGGTCAACAGACTAAGCTGCACCAGTGTCACCAGAGAACTGCCATCTGACGTGAGGTATAATACCATCTGGGAGTTCTCGGCGAGTCCGTTCAGTGTACCCAGTCTCCACTGAGCAGCCGCATACCATCTCTGATGTCAAACACCAATGGATATGGGATCATCCATCGCCCATCACATGGGTCGAGAAGATATACGCTAGTCTACTCTGGAATATCGATGCCTCGTCTCGATATTCCCACGACTAGGAACATTAAAGGATGTACTCATGGACTACCCAGGCCCCACTAGTATGATCTGCATCATAGTCCTGGAAGTCGAGTACACATCGTAAGGGCTTTATCAACATGTAACAGAGAGACAGAAAGTATACATGTTAAGATAAAGAGCAACTAGATAGCGTACTATCATGTCGAGCAAGAAAGTCCTACCTATATATGTCCCAGCATCCACTACAATATACATCCAATGTACAGTAATGGCCTCTAGGGCATACATATAACTAACAATCTCCCACTTGCACTAGGGCCATCTGTAGCAGTAGTTGTAGTATCTAATACTCAACCATCCCCTAAAAGTCTCTCTTTGGGAAAATGCCTTCGTGAGTAGATCCGCCGTGTTGTCCTCTGAGTCTACTCCCCTAACCTCGATCACCTTGGAGATCATCTATCTCCATGATCAGGTGATGCTGCCTCAGAATATGTCTGGGTCACTGATGGGACCAGGGTTCCTAGGCCGAAGCCACACTTCTATTGTCATACAATGGTAGGAACCTAGTTCATCTCATGAACCAATATACACCCAAACTGCCTCTTTGGTAGTATCTTAAATAGCGATGTTACCAGCCTTTATCGTCTAGTTTGCCACGGTATCTAGCTTGGAACTCTTCCAACACACCGTCCCTTTACTGAGGGTAAAGGCAATGCCTGTGACTGACATTCAGTCGTCCTTATCACCCGGGAACCTTTCCAGTGATTCTCCCCAGGATCGATTGATACCATCTCACTACAACTAATGAGAATCCTAATATCCAATTAGATCTATCTCATAGATTCAAAACCCAGGATTTAGTAGGTATCACTTTGATCCTATGTGGAGAATCATTGTGATAAGTGGAGATTGATCGAGCGTAGCATAGGAAACTCCTTCCCTATCAAGAGTATGTCATCCACGTACTCTACGAGGATCACCACCATACTCCCTACTACCCTTTTGTTTATATAAGGTTCATCTACCATTTTGATGATGTCAAACTCTTTGACTAACACATCAAAACAGACGTTTTAACTCCGCGATGCCTGCTTTATCACATAAAACATCTTGCACACGTTTTCGCTGCTCCCACTATTTACGAAGCCCTCTGGCTGTGTACTTATTGACGTTCTCTTCTAAAACATCATTTAGAAAAGCAATCATGGCACCCAACCATCAGATATCGTAGTCATGGTATGTAGCCGCGGCAAGTAGGATCTGGATGGACTTAAGCATAGTCCCTGGAAAAGGTTTAATCATTATCCATGCCTGGTCGATGACGAAAACCTTCAACAAGTCTAGCTTTGAAGTTGATTATATTCCCCGATGTGTGGGGTCCATCACAGGCTGGTACCTTCATCGGGTCAGTCCAGTTATTGCTGAGGAGAAGAGGGTGCTTCTTGGATACAGCGCTCCCATTCCGGCTCAAGCCACAGGAGTTCCGCCGCGACCGCGTGCACCGGTTCGCTTTCCTTTGAGGGATACCAGTGTTGCGCTTATTCCGGGGGCGGCGGAAGTGGACTTCACTCCCACAGCTGGTATGCCACTGGGTACTCGGGCTCAATCGAGGGCTAATAGGGTGTCGGTGGCAGTATCATCGTCCGCGGCGTCGACAATGGCCGTGTCGTCCTCGGCAGCACCGCCAAGTGAGGGCGTTGGAGGCGAGGGCGTTGAAGGTGAAGTGGGTCAACGTCGTGCCAAAGCTCCCTGGGGAGGAAACGGTCGTCTTCGGGGGTTGGTTCTGGATCCAAGCAGCTGAGGAAGACGGCTACTAATCTGCTCGACTCTTTAATAGAGTCTGAGCCTATTCTTCAGGATGAGCCATTGGCTATGCAAGAAACGGATGCTGACCTAGTTTTCCTGAGTTCATTTGCCGAGGAAGCCGCATAATTGACTGAGGCTATACGACGTTCGCAAGATGAATCGGAGAACGTAAGGGTTCCGAATAAGCCCTACCCTGCCGTCATCTTTTACGAAGACCCTCCGTGGATTCAGCAACGATTCATCGGCCTTTGGAAGAATGGGGCGAAAGGGCCCTTAAACAGGCTGTTTCAGCCGATGCCGAGGACGCGCTTTCACTATGGACCGGTGGCCACGAGTCCACCCTCGGACCTCGGCGAGGACATCTCTTTAGGAAGGAGTTTCAGCTTGAACAAGCCATACTGGAAGCTCCTTTGCGCATCGGTATGTTCCTGAGTTTCTTTGTAATATTTCATATTGCTTGCATACATATATATATGTATCCATATCCTTGTACAAACTTTGCAGGGACTCCGGCGGCGGCGGAGGATCTAAGTCGTGTTTTGATCATAGAGTCTGCCGATATCTCCAGTGAAGCACCAATCAGTGTGGAGGGGGTTGATGCAACTGTCGCTCTCGTGGCGGAATCTTCCTCGGTGGTTCCCGCTCCCCAAGCACTTGTTCCCTCGGGGGAGGCACCTTCGGCAGTCGCCGTTCCAACGGATCTTCCTAAGGGCGACCCGGAGGCTAGGGTGCAGGTAGCCGAGGCTACCGTCCTTTTGTTGGACCCCGCAGCGCCAGCCGCTGCTCCTTCTTCAGAGGCCGCTATACCAGCCCGCGTCCCCGATAATGTGTCTGAGGCCACGGCGGAGGCCGTTGAAGCTGCTATCCCTCCAGCTCAGAATGGGAGGAGGTCGAAGGTAACCTTATATATTTTAAATTAGTAATCTTTCCATTATCTGAACCCTTTTGTCTTTTTAGAATTGCGCGGATTAGCGGCCTCTATTGCTGACCTGTCTCCCCGGCAGTCTTTTCAGCACCTGTTGGAGATGGCTGCTCCGCAAGCAATATCTCCTCAGCGCATCGTCCTCTCGTCCGGGCAAGGTTAGTGTTGTCTATCCTCTTTTCACAGCATTGTTATTATTTCACAAGATAACATTGATGTCTTTTACAGTCAAGGAGGCCGACGATGAGGTTGAGATTCTCAAAGGGCCTGGAGAGTCTTCAGATCCCTCTTGCATGACTGTGGGTAAGTAAAGTCCCAACGTTGTTCCATTTGTTCTTTTGCTTACACATTCAGCTGACTGTTTATAAATCTAAACATCCATGCCAGTTCTCAGCGCACTGGAGTCACGCATCGCCATGCCACCCGGCCCTTATGCTCTGCGTGCCTCGGAACGGATGGCCAAGCAAAGCCTTGCCTCTCTGTCATCCTTAATTGAGGAACTTTCGCACTGGCGGTCTAATCACGGCCGAAGCGTTTGCTGCTGAAGCTAAAGGCTCTCTTCCCTTTCTTACCACCTATCATAGCGAAGCAGTGGTGCAAATCTGGGTTGAGTTTTATCGATAGGTGGAGGCTTGCTTGCATGTGCTAGAATGTACATGTCTTTCTTCGGAGGTTGTGGCGGCAAAGGCGAGCTTGCGAGGTCTAATTGAGCGGTGTGCGGCCAATATGATATCATGTGAGAAGAGGCTCGGCCGTGAGTTTTCGGAGAGGGAGCTGGCTTCGAAAGCGCTGAGGGATCTTCAAGCCAACCTTACGGTCAAGGCCAACAAAGCGTATGAACTTTGGCGAGTGCTTCAAGAGGCCATCAAGGAGGTGGTAGCCATCGACAAAGCCGCCATATTCACTCGTGAAATGGTTGAGGCTCATAAGGCTACTGAGAAAGAACTTGAAGGCCAGCTTGCTTCCTACCAGGCCCAGCAGGCTCAAGCGGAGGCTCATCTTTTGACGATACTAAATCATGAAGCCGAAGCCCAGCGATAAAAGGGTGAACTGGCCAACCTACTGAATCGCCCGCCGACCTGAAGAATTGTATACATTTTTTTTTTAATTCTTCATTTGTACATACTCCTAAATAAGAGTATATATTTTTTTGTTCTTCCACGAATTGTACTTTGTACTCATTTTGATTTATGAATAAAAGACATGTTTTTCTTCACGATCGTGTGTCCCTTTTTATTAAATGTATTCTGTGGATAGTCTATCTCGATCTCTTTGCAGGAAAACGACGGCTTAGGATTCAGGGTTAAGATTTGCCTCCTAAGACTTTTCAACTTTATGAGCCATGAGGGTCTCATAAAGAATTTTCTCCCTACCGGTCGAGAGGATCCCGTAGGTGTAATTTCTCCTTAAGAATCGTGAGGATTCGTAAGTGTGTTTTCTCCTGAAAGTCGTAAGGATCTCACAAGAGAGTTTTCTCCCTTACGAGTCGTGAGGACTCGTAAATGATGGGTGAGGTTATCATCATCCTCATTTAACGGAATCAGGAGTTGCTCTGGATGCTTCCTACGGGTTCACTGCCGTGTTCTGCGAGGACCAGGCTCCGCTCTGGACGTTTCCCACGGGTCAGGATTGACATAAGCCGCGTTCCACGTAAGCAGGAATTTTTCTCTGAATACTTCCCACGGGTTCACTGTCGTGTTCTGCGAGGACCAGGATCCGCTCTGGACGTTTCCCACGGGGTCAGGATTGACGTAAGCCGCGTTCCACGTAACTAGGAATTTTACTCTGGATGCTTCCCACGGGTTCACTGCCGTGTTCTGCGAGGACCAGGCTCCGCTCTGGACGTTTCCCACGGGGTCAGGATTGTCATAAGCCGCATTCCACGTAACCAGGAATTTTGCTCTGGATGCTTCCCACGGGTTCACTGTCGTGTTCTGCGAGGACCAGACTCCGCTCTGGACGTTTCCCACGGGGTCAGGATTGACATAAGCCGCGTTCCACGTAACCAGGAATTTTTGCTCTGGATGCTTCCCACGGGTTCACTGCCGTGTTCTGCGAGGACCAGGCTCCGCTCTGGATGCTTCACACGGGGTCATTGCCGTGCTCTGCGAGGACCAGGATTCGCCCTGGACGTTTCCCACGGGGTCAGGATTGACGTAAGCCGCGTTCCGCGTAACCAGGAATTTTGCTGTGGATGCTTCCCACGGGTTTACTGCCATATTCTGTGAGGACCAGGCTCCGCTCTAGATGCTTCACACGGGGTCATTGCCGTGCTCTGCGAGGACCAGGATCCGCTCTGGACGTTTCCTACGGGGTCAGGATTGACGTAAGCCGAGTTCCGCGTAACCAGGAATTTTTGCTCTGGATGCTTCCCACGGGTTCACTGTCGTATTCTGCGAGGACCAGGCTCCGCTCTGGATGCTTCACACGGGGTCATTGCTATGCTCTGCGAGGACCAGGATCCGCTCTGGACGTTTTCCACGGGGTCAGGATTAACGTAAACCGCGTTCCACATAACCAGGAATTTTGCTCTGGATGCTTCCCACGGGTTCACTGCCGTGTTCTGCGAGGACCAGGCTCTGCTCTGGATGCTTTACACGGGGCCATTGCCGTGCTCTGCGAGGACCAGGATCCGCTCTGGACGTTTCCCACGGGGTCAGGATTGACGTAAGCCGCGTTACACGTAACCAGGAATTATTGACTTTATCCGCATTTCGCGGAATCGGGGTTTGACTCTCGGTCATCTGTGCATCGCCGAGTCATGGAACTGGGGGTTGCCACTGTTCCGCTTTACTTGATGCCGTGTCTGTTGTAATGAGACGAATGTTGAGATGATCTCCAGGCTATCTGTGAACCGTTGAGATTTGGCTTCTTCTTCTGATGAAACCTGGAGAGGAAAGGTGTGATTCCTTCTTTGTTTGCGCCCCTGGATTGTATACAGGGATTGACATGATATCACCTGTAGGGCATGAATTTCATCATTTTTTTTATTTCATTCCGTGATGCTCTATCATTTCAGCTTTTATATCGCGAAGGTCGCGATTTCCCAATCATTTCGGCTATTTTTTCGCGGTGCCCAATCATTTCGGCTATTTTGCATGCATACATTTTTTTTACTTGCTGATTTTGTTGCAAGTTGCCCCATCATTTCGGCTATTTCGTATGCATGTGTGGCTTGCTGGCTTTTCGCTGCAAGCTTGGGATTAGACACCGATTTCAGCATCAGCACCGCTACAACTGGGATATTGCCAGGAGCGAATTATCATTTGTCTCTGTCGATGTCGAACAAAGGTGGCTTAGCAAACAGGGTTAGGATCCTGTCGACTAAGGCTTTTGACTTCATGAGCCGTAAGGGTCTCATAAAGGTATTTGTCCCTACAAGTCGTGAGGATCTCGTAGGTGCGTTTCCTCCTTAAGAATCGTGAGGATTCCTAAGTGCATGTTCCCTTATAAGTCGTAAGGATCTTACAAGAGTGTTTTCTCCTTATAAGTCGAGAGGACTTACAAGAGTTGTTCACCGTGGAGACATATCCCTAGTCACGGATGGGACTTCGTTAGGGAAATGTTCATTCGCTCCCGTGGATTGTATACAAGGGTCATCATTGAGCCGATTGTAGGACGGTATTGGAGGTTGTGGGGGCTGCTTAAGAACAGGTTCAGATCCCTGTAGCTTAAGACTTTTGAATCTTATGAGCCGTGAGGGTCTTATAAAAGGGTTCTCCTTACAAGTCGTGAGGATCTCGCAAGTGTAATTTCTCCTTAGGAATCGTGGGGATCCCTAAGTGTGTTGCTTCCTTTGTGAGTCGTAAGGATCTCACGCAGGTGGTTTCTCCTCACAAGGTCGAGAGGACCCTGCAAGTGTCTTTTAACGAGATTGCGCCCTTTCGGGTTTTCACAAACACTCGCCAGTAGCCCTGCTGTTTTTACTCACGGAGCCCTTTCGGGTTTTCATCCGTGCCTATTTTGCTTATGGATATATCGTTTTTATTTTTTTTTATTTTTTTTTGTATCAGCTTTGGGATGCTGCAATCCACCGTAGTTTTTCGACGTCTCGATCAACAGCTAATTTTAGGACATAGTGGTCCATCGTTAGTTTGAGAACATTTCGGTCCGTTGTTAGTTTAAGAACGTTTCGGTCCATTGTTAGTTTAAGGACGTTTCGGTCCATTAGCCGGCTACTACTTATAGAGTTTGGGCTCAGAAAGATAGCGAGCGGATATAGTCGTCGTCATCTATCATTGACCTAGGCCGTGACTCGTCAAGCGTAGTACTTCTTCAGGAAGCGACCGTTTATTGTCCTGAAAGGTCTTTCACCATGCATGTCCATGAGTAGATAGACTCCACCCTGGTAGACCTTGTCTATGATATACGGGCCTTCATAGTTCGGCTCAAATTTCCTCCGTTTGGCATGATTGGGGATCATAGGTCTCTTGACCACTAGCACGAGTTCGCCTTGGCGGAATGTTCTCGGCCTAAACAATTTCTTATATGAGCGCGTCATCTTTTGCCTTATAAGCCTCCAGATTTTGTTGCACTATGAGCCGGGTTTCATCAAGGGCGTCGAGCTCTTCAAGCCAAAGGTGAGAATTCTCTTCGTCCGTTAGCATGTAATGAACTGCTACTCGTAGAGAGGGTAGCTCTATCTCGAGGGGGAGTACCGCCTCTGTACCGAATACCAATGCGTACGGTGTTGTGTTCGTGGCCGTTTTGAACATAGTTCGATACGCCCAGAGAGCTTCATGCAGTCTCTCGTGCCAGTCCCTCTTCTTTCGAGACACCGTCTTTTTCACAATCTTCGTCAAGGTTTTGTTGAAAGCCTCAGCTAGACCGTTAGCTCGGGAATTATAGAACGAAGAGTATCTCCAGTCTATGTTATGCCGTTGTGCGAAATGGCTGATCTTGTGGCTTTTGTAGGCTGGCCCGTTATCGGAGATGATCCGTCTCGGAGTTCCAAACTGTTAAATGACGTGTGTATTGAAGAAATGAACAATATTCTCCGTCTTCACTTCCCTTAGCGGTACTGCTTCTGCCCATTTAGAGAAATAATCTGTTGTCGCCAAAATGAATCGATGTCCTCTGGACGATGCTGGTTCGATGGGGCCAATTATGTCAGTTCCCCACATTTCAAACGGCCAGCTAGCCACTGTCGGATGTAGTGGATTTGGATGCTGATGGAAAAAGTCCCCATGGATCTGGCACGAGTGGCATTGCTTCGCATACTCGAGGCAGTCCTGAATCATCATGGGCCAATAGTAGCCCATCCTTTTCATCTTCGGCCCAGCTTGGTGAGAACCGCAGAGTCCGTCGTGAACTTCTTGGACGACTCTTTTTGCTTCCTCAGGTCCCAGGCATCTTAACCACAGAGAATCAAATGACCTCTTGTACATAGTATCATTGACGAAGGCAAAAGATAGGGCTCGCTTCATAAGCTGATGTATGGAGGACGCATCTTCAGGTGTTCGACGAGATTTGAAGTAATCTATAAAGGCTTCCTTCCAATCCTCAACCTTTTCCTGGTCTTCTATTTGTAAGGCCATCTGCTCGGTCGCTCCCTTTTCGTCGGACGATTCCGGAGATATTTCTGCCGGTGCAAGAACCCGACGGCTTTGTACAATGATCCTCGCGTCATCGAGATTCTCGTCAGCCAGTTCCTTAGTGAGCTTGGCTAATGCATCCGCCTTGCTATTTTCCGCACGCGGTATGCTTTCCAAGGTATAGGAAGGAATTTGAGCCAGCAGCTGCTGCACTCTCTCGCCGTACTTTACCAACTCTGGTTTGCTCGTTTGATAGTCGCCGTTTACCTGACTAACGACTAATTAGGAGTCTCCGTATATGAGGAGGTTCTCAATTCCCATGTCGATGGCGATCTCGAGACCTGCTATCAAAGCTTCATATTCGGCTTCATTGTTTGTCCTCGGTTCTGTTAAGGAGAAGGCGAAGCGCATTATCCCTCCTTGTGGAGTTACGAAGATGAGGCCTACCCCCGATTTGATTATAGGGGTGCTTTGTTTGCGCTTCTTCATGGAAGACGCTCCATCAAAATAAAGTTCCTACCGGGTATCACCCCCGTCGATCGTGTCAAACGTGTGTTCTTCTGGCAGTTCACAATTCAAAGGAGAATCGGCAGGTATCGGATGCTTAGCGAGGAAGTCGGCGATGGCCTGGCCTTTCACTGCCTTGAGAGGACGATAGGTTATCGAGAATTCCATCAAGAGCATGGCCCATTTAGTGAGCCGCCACGTCAATATGGCTTTTGACATCAAATATTTGAGGGAATCCACTTTTGATATGAGATGGACCTCATGTGCCAACGTGTAGTGTCTGAGCTTCATTATCGTGAAGATCAATGCTAGGTAGTGTTTTTCGATGGGAGAGTAATTGCTTTCGGCCCCTAGTAGAACTCGACTCAGATAGTAGAGAGCTATTTCTTTCCCTTGGTCGTTCTCTTGTGCCCATAGCGCGCCTAAAGAACCTTCGAGAGCTGTTGTGTACAGGATGAGAGGCTTTCCCTTGACCGGAGCGGCCAATACTGGTGGATTCTGCAGGTATTGCTTGATTTCGTCCAGTGCGCTTTGGCATTTATGGTCCCAAACGAAAGGGGTCCCTTTCTTCATTAGGTGACTATAAGGACGGCACTTGCCAGAGAGATTAGCTATAAATCGCCGGATATACGCGAGCTTTCCTTGGAGAGACCGCAATTGCTTTAGAGTCCTTGACGGGGGCATTTCCATAATCGCCTTGATCTTTGACGGATCTATCTCGATGCCCCAGTGTCGGACGATGAATCCTAGGAATTTTCCTGAGGAAACTCCGAACGCACATTTAAGAGGGTTCATCTTCAAGTTGTATTACCGAAGGCGTTGAAATACGATATTCAGATGCTCTAGATGTTCCTCGTATGATTTGCTTTTAACTACGAGGTCATAGATATAGCATTCAACGATTTCATGTATGAGGTCATCGAAGATATTCGTCATGGCCCTCTGATAGGTGGCACCGGCGTTCTTTAGACCGAAGGGCATCACCTTGTAGCAGAATATTCCCAAAGGGGTCCAGAAAGCGGTGTGCTTCTGGTCCTCGGGATGCATTTTTATCTGATTATATCCTGACGATCCGTCCATGAAGGAGAAGACTTCGTGAGTGGACGTATTATCTATCATCAACTTAGTGACTGGTACTGGGAAGTCGTCCTTCGAGCAGGCTTTATTGAGATCCCGAAAGTCTACGCAGATGCACACCGTCCCATTTTTCTTCATCACTGGGACAATGTTAGCGATCCAGTCAGGATATTGAACCTCTTGGATGAAACTGGAGTCGATTAGCTTCTTGACCTCAGCGTTGATGCTCATCTCAGGCTCAAGCCACATTCTTCTCGGTGCTTATTTGATCGGCTTGACGTCCGGGGATATTGCCAATTTGTGTACAGCAATCTCGGGATCTAGTCCTGGCATCTCGAAATAGTTCCATGCGAAGCAATCTTTATGCTACATAAACACGTCTTTTAGCGTAGCCACCCTTTCTTCAGACAGCAACTCACTGATGAATGTCGGTCGCGGGTCACTTTCCGTCCCCAAATCAATCTTCTTGAGGTTATCGGCAGTAGTATATATTCCATCTTCCAGCTCTTTCGGTGCCGGTGGAAATTCTGATATCACCTCGCCATCATTGTTTTCGAAACACCAGGGGAGATCATCCGTATTCTCGGGCTCTTCTTCCGACAACGTTATCACGTGACAGGTACGAGATCGCTTCCAAGACCGATGTTGATCCAGTTCTACTCTTGCTATGCACGACGCTTTCGGTTCATACTTCTATGGCGGGGTTATCCTCCAACTGCTGGATAAAGCGGACCTGCCTTGCTGATACTGATCTTCTACCCAGTCTTTGAATGTGAAGCAGTCTTCGAGAGGATGTCCTATCGCTCGGTGATAGGAGCAATAGTCTGGGTGAGAGACCTCGCCTGCTTGTTCTCCTTACAAGGTCGAGAGGACCTTGACAGTGTGCATGAATTCTTTACGAGTCTGCGCCCTTTCGGGTTTTCACAGACTCGTCGGTAGCCCTGTTGTTTTTACTCACGAAGCCCTTTCGGGTTTTCATCCGTGCCCATTTTGCTTGGGGACGTACCATTTTTTTTAGCGTGATTTAGGAAATCAATATCCAACTCGTGCTCTGTTCTTTATCCAGGTGCGTCTTCGAAATTTGCCTTAGACGATGGATTAGTAAGTGATGCTGCCTGAGAAAGCATCTCCTGCAGATTTTCATGTTGCAGTTGAACTTTTGTCAAGGACCGAGTTTGAGCTCGGTAACTAGTAGAAGCTCAAATTTAGTCATTGGAATTCACCACATAGACTATGTGAACTATCATGCCCCCAGGCTTGGGATGTTTGGAGTTTTGGCCTTTGGAGTTTGCTCCGGACATTTAAGCTTTATTAGGCATCTTATTGTGAAAAGCCGCTTTGGTTTTGGGAGGAACCGTTGTATCAAGATCCGTCTTGGGGTGAGTCCCCTTCACCTGCTTCCACACCTTATATATAGATGAGGAAAATTGTCTCAGGGAGCGAACTAGTTTTTGCTCTCATGGGATCTCCATGGGCTCTGGAGACTTCTTCAATATTCCGGTAGGAGAATTTTGTCTGACCCTTCACAATCAATTTGAAGCTATTCCTAGTTGGAACAACAACATTCACCACTGGGGTTGAAACATGACCATACAGAGAACTGCCCCCAGCTCATTTTGTATGATGCTGATATTGACGTCAACCGTTTCTTATGGCCGGGATTTGATTAGCTTCAGGATTTTGCCGAGCCCGCCTCTTGTTTCCGTTGAGAGCCTAAATATTCTGCCCCCTGCATCGACCTTGGTCCTTGGAAGGTGCCAGTTATTGGAGGACTAATTCTGTCGGCAAAGTTACAGCTTAGGGAACCAGCCTGTAGAATACAGACTTCCACTGGGCTTTCTTCATCGGCGTTGAGGCACCGAGGGTGGGAAGTGGGAGCATCGACCCAAAGAGAAGCCCGTTGATTTTTTGAAGAGCCGGATTGCAGAGATTCGAGCCTGCAAGTGGACCGTATCTGACTCCACCAGATATGACAGAGCCTGTGTTGCTAAAGTGGGAACAAACACTATTCTTCATAGAGACGAAGCGCCGACTTCAGTATCCACTCCTTTAAGGGCGACCAAAAATATACACACCGCGATTATCTGATCGCGGGAAAAAACACGACACACGAAGTGTGGAGTGGAAAGAGGAAAAGGTCCCACCGGGCGTGCCAGAATCTGTTCCCCTCCGAAAGACGGCAAGACAGACGTCTTGCCTAAAATTCGGGGCAGATGCTAATTGGTGCTATCCTTCCACCGCTCCGAAGATGCCAAGTTGATTTATGGCACCATGTATCGAAGGTTTAAACGGATGCGGCCGATGTAACAGACTTCGTCAGATTCCCCCTCGCTTGAGGGATTTTTGATTGTGGGGACGCTCTTCCCTGCAGGCGCAAGCCCTTGCAGTTAATTACGCTACCGCATCGCGGTAACCACATTCTCCTTCTCCAGATGGTCACTTCGTATCGTGGGTGTTTGTTTTGTTTGTGGTTGCCCGTGGATTGTATACGGAGACTAATTTAAGTTGTCGCTCGTTGGACGTGGACTAGTCCAAATCCGTATCTTTCTTAGATTTGGGTTTGGGGGTTGGGTTTAAGGATACGTTAGCCTTATTTGAGACTAAGATCAACTTAAACGTTAGTTAAGGATACGTTAGTCTAATTTTAGACTAATATCAACTTAACGGGATCATTTAGATCTAACAAAAGAGCAATTGGACTCTAATGTTTAGTTTAAGGACATTGCGGTCGATTAGTTTAAGGAAGTCACGGTCCATTGTTAGTTTAAGGACATCTCGGTCCATTGTTAGTTTAAAGATATCACGGTCGAGGTTAAGGATATCATAGTCCGTGAGTTTAAGGACCCCACAGTCCAATGTTAGTTTAAAGACATCACGGTCGAGGTTAAGGACATCATAGTCCATGAGTTTAAGGACCCCATAATCCAATGTTAGTTTAAAGACATCACGGTCGAGGTTAAGGACATCATAGTCCGTGGGTTTAAGGACCCCACAGTCCAATGTTAGTTTAAAGACATCACGGTCGAGGTTAAGGACATCATAGTCCGTGGGTTTAAGGACCCCACAGTCCAATGTTAGTTTAAAAACATCACGGTCGAGGTTAAGGACATCATAGTCCATGGGTTTAAGGACCCCACAGTCCAATGTTAGTTTAAAGACATCACGGTCGAGGTTAAGGACATCATACTCCATGGGTTTACGGACCGCACAGTCCAATGTTAGTTTAAAGACATCACGATCGAGATTAAGGACATCATAGTCCATGGGTTTAAGGACCCCACGGTCCAATGTTAGTTTAAAGACATCACGGTCGAGCTTAAGGACATCATAGTCCGTGAGTTTAAGGACCCCACAGTCCGGAGTTTAGAGACATCATAGTCTGTGAAATGTGTGGTTGTCAAGACCCGTCACCTCTCTGAAGACGTTGAAGGATTACAACGATAAATATCAGAGGAGTGAAGAGATGTACCCTCGAACCAAAGTAGATTAAATGATCTGTAGTCCAATTTGGAGCTAAGATCAATTAATTATATTATGAGCACATTGGCTCAGTTAAGTCTGAATTGAGGACTTATGGCCAACTTGGGCTAAGTCCAATTAAGTTTGAAATATTGGCCCTTTGTTGGACCATTAGACATTTGTCTGGGTTCAGCCCCACATCATTTAGCAATGCTTAGACAAGAGGTTGAGGGATTTGGTAATATTTTTATCTTTGACTGAGCATTAAACATTATAACTCTGAATTTTACTCAATTTTGAGATTCAGTTGAAGGGGAGGCTTTTACCTCTGGAAAATTAGCCAATTTGGCTAAAAATAGTGTTAAACATTAGAGAACAATAGTGTTAAACGCTGGAAATAAAATTCTCAAATTAGTGTTAAACACTAGAAATAAGATTCTCAAATTAGTGTTAAATACTAGAAGACAACAGTGTTAAACACTGGAAATAAAATTATCAAATTAGTGTTAAACACTAGAAGACGACAGTGTTAAAAACTGGGGATAAAATTGTCAAATTAGTGTCAAACAATAGAAAGGAAGGGGTCACGTGGGGACACGTGAGGGTACCCAAAGGTGGGGCCAGATCCCCTTTATTTTGTTCTGTAGATAAGTGTTAAACACTTTTAATTTTCTGACCATCACGTGTTGGCACATGATGGAGATTTGCGCGTTGATTATTAAAGCATTTATCAAAGGGTCACATGGTAACACGTGAGAGCGCCCAAGTTAGAATCTGCCTTTGCTTTTATTCTCGTTGTTTTGGAGGTCACGTGGGAGCACGTGAGGTATTGCCTCAGGGCTAATTCCTTCTCATTTTGGGGAATCTTTTCAGGGGTCACGTGGGGACACGTGACCTTAGTCTTTTGCATTTATGGAGATCTTTCAAGTCTCTTTACTTTTAAGAATTAAATTCTCTGTAGGGTTAAACCCTAATTATGTTTTAAAGGAATTAAATTCCTATGCATGTGGAAGAATTAAATTCTTATATAGGGTTAAACCCTAGTTCCGTCTTGAAAGAATTGAATTCCTATGATTTTAGGAGAATTGAATTCTCATGCAGGGTTGAACCCTAATTTTATTTTGGAGGAATTAAATTCCTATAAATTTGGGAGAATTAAATTCTCATATAGGGTTAAACCCTAATTTTATCTTGGAGGAATTAAATTCCAGTGAATTTGGGAGAATTAAATTCTCATATATGGTTAAACCCTAATTTTATCTTGGAGAAATTAAATTCGTGTGAAATTGGGAGAATTAAATTCTCATATAGGGTTAAACCCTAATTTTATCCTGGAGGAATTAAATTCCTGTGAATTTGGGAGAATTAAATTCTCTAAACTCAATTCTCTCTCTAAATTTTGGATCTGCATGGCAGAATCTCAACCCGATGAGAATTAAATTCTTAACCTATGGGGAGATTTGCTTCTACAGATCATCAACCAGAGGAAGAACTAAGTTCTTTTGCAGAAGACTTAAACTCTTAGATTGAGAATTAAATTCTCTTTTTGTTTTTGTGAAGCTTTGATCCCTTTCCATTTTCTCACCTAAGGTTTTCTTTCTTGAGAATTAAATTCTCCTTTCTTTTCTCTCTGTTATTTGCCCTTTAGAAAATTTCAGGATCCCAAAATTCTATATCTTTCCTCTCTTCTTAGCTCCTATTTATAGGAGAAAGAAAAGAATCAATTTGTTTAGTAAATCTCTCATTGAAAAATTTTGTTTGTTTTTCATAACTAATATGATCTTTTAGATCATAGTGAATTTTATTCACCATTGGATTTTTAATCCAAAAGATATTCTGTTTGTTATTTTTGGTAAATTTTAGGGAAATCTTTCCTTATCTAAAATCTTTCCATAAATTGGTGATTTTTAATCACCATTGGATTTTTAATCCAACGGTCCCTCATAATCCTTTTTTTTGTTTGGAAAGATTTGGAGAAATACTTTCCCAGTTATGGTCTTTGATTTCCCTTAATTAGAATTTAATTCTATCAAGTTATAAGGGCTTTCAAAGCCTATCACGTGTTGGCATGTGATCCCTTCAGAATTTAATTCTATAGTTTAATTGGGCTGAAGGATCATCACGTGTCAACACGTGACCTCTGGTCACGTGTGAGCACGTGACCCCTTTGGGGTCTTTCCTCAGCCACTTATTTTTCTTCTGATTGCTTAGGATTTTTAATTCTATAAATGGATCACGTGTCAACACGTGACCTTTGGTCACGTGTGAACACGTGATACCTTATTAGGGTAATTCCTGATTTTTAATCAGGGAACACCTTCCTTATGAGAGAGGCATAAGGGCCATCTTCAATCCCAGATTCTATACGTCCGAGATGCGGGAATATTTCAAAAGGTGCGGATGCCGGTTATATCAAACGGAGTTTGAAGCAAAGTTTTATGAAGAGCTATGGCATCCGCCTCAGATCCGAGCACTCATCGATGGACGAATTCCAGATAGACGGGGCATAGGTTTCATCCAGCCTGATTCCGAGGCATGTTACATGATCCATGTTGGTGAAGCCAGCGAAAGATTAAATGATGATGATGAGCTAGCCGAGCCAGAAGAAGCTCCTCAAGAGCTCGAACACGGCGGACAAGCAACCTTTGACGAGCTAACCTTGATTGACTTAGGAACGCCTGATAATCTAAGGCCGACCTACATCAGTTCACTCTTGTCAGAGAAATTGAAAGAGCAGATAATCGCCCTGTTGCTTGAGTTCATCGACTGCTTCGCGTATACGTACAAAGAAATGCCAGGCCTTTCCCCTGAAGTGGTCATGCATAAGCTGGCTACATCTCCTGATGCTAAACCAGACAAACAAGCTCCTCGAAGAATGAGAAGGGAACTGGAAGAAAAGGTCATCGAGGAAACCAAGAAACTCATCGATGTCGCCTTCATCAGGGAAGAGAAATATGCGGACTGGATCGCATGCATAGTCCCAGTGAAGAAGAAAAATGGGCAGATCCAAGTTTGTGTCGATTTCAGGGACCTCAACAAGGTATGTCCTAAAAACGACTTTCCGCTACCGGTCATGGAAATGATGGTCGATGACACCTCAAATTACGAGCTGTTCACCTTTATGGATGGCTCGTCTGGATATAATCAGATATGTCGCGTAAGGATGAGAAGCACACAGCATTTCGAACCCCAGAATACACTACTACAAAGTGATGCCGTTCGGATTGAAGAACGCAGGTGCTACATATCAAAGGGCAATGACCAATATCTTTGATGACCTAATCCATAAAGTCCTCGAATGTTATATTGATGATTTGGTCATCAATACTAAAGCCAAGACCGATCACATCCAGGATCTTAGGACCGTTCTCACTAGACTGAGGGAATACGATCTGAAGATGAATCCTCTAAAGTGCGCTTTTGGCATGTCATCGGGAAAATTCCTAGGCTTCATAGTCCGACATCGAGAGATCGAAGTTGACCCATCAAAGATAAAGGCCATCATGGAGATGCCCTTTCCAAAAAGTCTGACGCGGCTAAAATCTTTTCAAGGCAAGCTTGCTTATATACGAAGGTTTATCTCAAATTTATCGGGGAGATGTATGCCCTTCTCAAAGCTTATAAAGAAAGGAGCTCCTTTTTTTTGGGACGCCGAATGTCAAGAAGCGTTCGAAAGCATCAAATAGTACCTGTTGCACCCTCCAGTGTTTGCTACCCCTATTCTAAATAAACCATTGATTCTCTATACTGCCGTGTAGATGAGTCACTCGGTGCACTCCTTGCCCAGAACAATGAGGAGTGAAAGGAAAATGACCTCTACTACCTCGGTCGAACTCTAGTCGGGGCGGAACACAACTATTCCCCGATCGAAAAGCAATGCCTGGCTTTGATATTCGCTGTGAAGAAGCTGATGCAGTATCTGCTTGCTCATCGGGTTATGTTGATCTCCATGGTCGACCCGCTCAAACACTTAATGACCAAGGCAAGCCTAGCCGGCAGAATGTCAAGATAGGCTGTCATGCTACATGAGTTTGACATAGTTTATACTCCTCAGAAAGTAGTAAAAGGGCAAGCCCTCGCCAATTTCCTCGCTGCTCATCCTATACCAGAAGGGTCACCGCTCAATTGCGAGTTACCCGATGAACAAGTGCTACACCTCGAGAAAGGTGAGCCATGTTGGGAGCTCTACTTCGACGGAGCTCATCAATGAGGAGCTCCGGCAAATCAAGTATCCTGCGGATAAAAGCGGGGATAGGATTGATGTTCATCACGCCATCGATGGGAACCCTACGACATTCTTTTGCTCTCACCGAGCCTCGCATAAACAACGAAGCTGAGTATGAACCTCTGATAGCTGGTCTGGAGCTCGCCATAGAAATGGAAATCCTTTGGCTATAGGTTTACGGTAACTCCCAGCTTGTCGTCAACCAAGTAAGCGGCGACTATAAGATATACAAACCCGAGTTAAGTCGATACAGAAGCCGTGTGGTGGAGCTTATGAAACAGTTCACCCATATTGTGCTGATGAGAGTTCTGAGGGTGTTGAATGGAAAGGCTGACATACTCGCTCGCTTAGCCAAGGAGCTAGCTGATCCTGACATGGACGAAATCCTGATCACAGTCAGGAGCCGGAAAATTCTGCCTCCAGCCTCTCTGCGTGAAGAAGAAAGCGTAGAACAAGAGAACAATCCTACCGAAGAAAGTTCGATCATCCAAGACGAGCCCGATTGGAGAGAACCCTTCATAGAGTACCTCCGATACGAAAAGCTGCCCAAAGGAAAATCTGCGGGGGTTCAAATGAAGAAGAGAGCTCTTCTGTACATGTTTGTAAATAATATGCTATACTACAGATCATATGACCAACTCTGGCTCAGATGTCTGTCATCGGTTGAAGCCCAGAAAGTCATGAAAGAAGTTCACTTAGGCATCTGCGGAGCTCACCAATCCGGCCCCAAAATGCGGCTTCAGATCAAACGGCTTGGATATTACTGGCCCACCATGATAAGAGATTGCGAAGAGTATGCAAAGAAATGCCATCTCTGCCAAATTCACGGTGATTTCATTCATAAGCATCCCAATCCGTTGCATCCTACGGTGGCGTCGTGGCCTTTCGAAGTTTGGGGCACCGATATTGTTGGCCCAATTGATCCTCCGTCATCCAAAGGCCACCGGTTCATATTGGCCGTAACTAACTATTTCTCCACATGGGCTGAAGCTGTCCCACTAAAAGAAGTCAAGACAGAAAATATTCCGACGTTCTTCCAGCATAATATTCTATACCGCTTCGGTACACCAAGAAGAATCATTTCTGACAACGGGCCTTCTTTTAAGAGCTTCAAAGTTTCAAGGTTCTCTACTCAGCACAAGATAGACTGAAGATATTCCTCCATCTATAATCCAAGGGCCAATGGGCTAGCCGAAGCCTTCAATAAAACTCTATGCAAGCTCCTAAGGAAAAATGCTTCAGCCAACAAGAGAGACTGGAATCTCAAACTTCATGAGGCATTATGGGCATATCATACCACGCACCACACTCCAACTCAGTCTACTCCATACTCATTACTCTTCGGAGTGGAGGCGATCCTCCCCCTCGAAGTCGAAGTTCCAAGTTTAAGAATGGCCATCCATCATGAGTTAACGGAAGAGGAAAACATGCTTCTTTATCTCGAAGAAATTGACGCCCTCAAAGAAAGGAGGCTCGCGGTATAGCAAAATCTAGAGCTATATCAAGCCCAAATGTCACGGGCCTATGACAAGATGACCCGTCTCCGCGCTTTCAAGAAAGGCGAATTGGTGTTGGTCCTCAAAAGGCCGATCATCCCCAATTGACATGCAAAGGAAAATTCGAGCCAAACTAGGAAGAACCATACGTCATCGAGAAAGTGTTTGTTGGAGGATCCTACCAACTGATAAATGCCGAGGGAGAAAGGCCCATGCCACCTATCAATGACCGATATCTCAAGAAATATTACGCGTGAATGCTCCAAGTCGCAGGCGAATTGAGCACACAAGCCCTACGGTCTAGATCATACATCCTGTAAAACTGTACACAATCCACGGGCATAAACGACCCCTATCTCTCCCAAGACATGCAAAAGGAAAATTCGAGCCAAACTGGGAAGGACCATACGTCATCAAGAAAGTGTTTGATGGAGGATCCTACCAGCTGATAAATGCCGAGGGAGAAAGGCCCATGCCACCTATCAATGGCCGATATCTCAAGAAATATTACGCGTGAATACTCCAAGCCACAGGCGAATTGAGCACACAAGCCCTACAGTCTAGATGATACATCCTGTAAAACCGTAAACAATCCACGGGCGTAAACGACCCCTATCTCTCCCAAGTCTTGCTGGTGAGACTACTTGTAAAGTCTTACCAACGAACGGAAAAATAAAGGTATGTCCACAAGCAAAACGGGCACGGATGAAAACCCGGAAGGGCTCCGTGAGTAAAAAAAAGCAGGACTGGCAGCAAGTTTGTGAAAACCTGAAAGGGCGCAAACTCGTGAGAAGAGATAAAATACACTCACAAAGTTCTCGACCTTATGAGTTGGAAAACCCTGCGTGAAATTCCTACGATACACAAAGGAGCAACACATTTAGTAATCCTCATGATTCCTAAGGAGAACATACACATGCGAGATCCTCTCGACTCCTAGGGAGAAAATGCTTTTATGAGACCCTTACGGCTCATAAAATTGAAAAGCCTTCGGTGATAAGGATCTAAACCTGTCTCATGACCCATCGCCCCCAACGGGCAACGGCAAATGATGAGTTGCTCCAGGCATTTCGCTTCAGTGTTAGCGGTGCTGATGCCGACCCAAAAACCAAATCCCAAGTCCTCTCGGGGAAAATGATGAGTTGCTCCTGGCATTATTCCAGTGCAGCAATGCTGATGCCAAATAAGATCCAAATTCCAAGTCCCCAAACGGCGAATAATGAGTCGCTTCTGATATCATATTCCAGTGCAGCGATGCAGACACCAACCAAAATCCAATTTACCAAAATTCATCCAGCCCTACGGCTAGTCCCCAAATTGACTACCGTATACAATCCACAGGCTCAAATAATTCTCATCACACCCAGGCCCCATGGCAATCACAAGCCCCACGGCTGGTCTCCGCCCTTGGAATTATGCTCCATTTCGGAAGACCCATTCATGTGTCCTCACCATACATGAGGAGAACGAACTTACGGGATCCTCACGACTCATAAGAAAACACCTTCGTGGGATCCTTACGACTCACAAAGGAAAAACACACTTGGGGTTCTTCACGACTCCTAAGGAGAAAATACACCTACGGGATCCTTTCGACTCGTAGGGAGAAAATGCTTTTATGGGACCCTCATGGCTCATGCAATTGAAAAATCCTTAGGTGATAGGGACCAAAATCTGTCTCCTAAGCCATCAGTCCCCAACAGGAAAAGGTAAATGATGAATTGCTCCTGGCACATAGGCTTCAGTGTTAGCAACGCTGATGCCTATCCTAACCCCAAAATTCCAAACTCCAATCCAGTAGACCCCTAAGTCTTTAAACTAGGTAGATGACTTCTAAGTTGTTAAACGGGGAACATATGACCCCTAAGTCATTAAACTGGGAACGAGGGAAATCCCCTCACGGCAAATGATGAGTTGCTCCCGGTATTATTCCAGTTCAGCAATGCTGATGTTGACCCAAAAATCAAATTCAAAGTCCCACCCGGTAGCACTTCTAAGCTCGAAAGTCCCAATGGATATGTAGGGAGCTTCCAAAACAAATCAAATCAAACAACTCAACCCCGACACCGTAAGAAGCGGAGCAAGTCAACGTCAATCCCGACACCGTGGAAAGCGGAGCAAGTCAAATCAAATACCGACACCGTAAGAAACGGAGCAAGTAATTGACCGTCCAAATCGCAAAAAGGGCAGTGATTGGTTGTCTTTTTGCGTACGTGCTTTTTAAAATCAAAATTAAGAATATACCGCAATCAATAACGGTGTCGCTTGGTAGCTAGCCGGTTGAGTACGGGTCGGTCAACAGGGAAAACGTGTTCTTTCTTTAAGTTCTTACGAGTTAAGTCCTATTTTTGGTAGGTTTTGATTTAAAAAAAACTAAGATTGAATTTAATTTGATTTAAAACCTTGCTAGGGTTAGGATTAAGTTAGTTTGGAAAAATAAACTCTACTCACAGCTTCCTTTGCCCTAATTTAGAACATAGGTGTTAGGTTAATAGGCAACAAAGGGGATTAGCACGACTAGGAAGAAACGAAATTTCTTCCTTTTGGTCCTTTTCCATCCTTTCTTAACTCTTAGCCCTAACCTCTATGTAAATCAACCACAACCGGTCTAATTAGGGAATCACCGCTATCTCGTAGGATAGGGTGCCGTAGTGAGCGGAGTGTGTTTGATTCAAATAGAGTCCTAATTAAAATATTATATGGGCAAGAAAAGAGTGAGAGATTTCCATCTCTCAAACCTACCCAATCCTAACCCTAACAAGTGAGGAATTACTCACTCATTAGGGAAGTTGCGATGAAATTCATTTTTGTAATTTTTTTTTCTTTTTAATTACTAATTAACTTGCAAATAATAAAGACAAGTAAAAAAAATGCATGAATTAAATTCAAATAAAAATGCAAGATAAAAATTAAAAACACTTACTTTTATTGATGACCTCTTGACGATTACAATGGAAAATAAAATTTAATATAAGAAATTAAAAAGAGGCATGCCAAATTAGGATTTCGGCTTTCCTATTTACAGGTAGGAGAAACCCTAAGTTTACATCTGATCCACATTTGAATTTACAGAACTACCCTAGGAAAGCCGGGTCAAAGCACCGACACCTACCGACACGTGCACCGATACGTGCACTGCACGGCCGCGGTTCCGCGGCAGAAAACCATGTTTGGCCGCGGTTCCGCGGGATCTCTGGCTCAAACTTCTAGGGTTGCTTCATGTTGCATTTTCCTTCTGTTTTCTTCACTTGGTTATACAGAATATCTTCTATTTTCTTCCAGATTTCCACAGTGCAGAATGTTGTGGACTTTTTGCCGTGAGCTTTGCGTTGAAGTCTTTAATCCTGTGCTGTCCTTGTACCTTGTGTATTGAACTGTCTACTGATCTTCATCTGTTCCTTGAACTGATAGGCGGCATCATACGGATTCATCTATTGTTGGTCGTAGTATCACATTTGTAGCGTCTTTTCATGAATTTCACTGTATTGTTCTGAGAACCTGTAACCTACAACTATTTAGCAGACATGGATCAAAAGCACATATTTATTTGTAATATAATTAAGAATGGGCGATATAATAATGCAAAATTCTGATATAAACAAATACCCCCAAACTTATCTTTTGCTCGTCCCGAGCAAAGCCAATTTTATTCTCGAAAAAACATAACCTCACTTTCGCAGGGAATCGCGATTGCACTGAGCTCGTGCAACAAGCCGTTAAACCCCTAGGTGTCCCTAATAGGAGGAGTGTTGTCTCCTGAGGGTTTTCAGCAGATACTACCCACAAAATCCGATCAATTTGGCCTGTTGACTTTCATTCTTCAATTCAGTATTCTAGAAAGAAATTCTATTATCTTCAACTTAGAAATCATCAACCCGTATTTTTCACACTCATTTATCATTTAAATTAAGATCGTATATGTTCTGTAAATTTATTCAGCTTTCAGCATCTTTTGAATTTTCCTTCTAAGGTTCCATCTCAACTTAGGAATTTTTATCATCTCTACTGAAAGTATAAGCCCTATCTTTCATTCCTATCTCTTATCCAAACCCTAATCATATACCCCTACATATGTGTGATTATCACCCCTATACTTGGAAATTCAATTCAAGCTATCATACTCTTGTTCATCATCCAAAGTACTTTTAGTCCGTGAATTTTAGATGAAATAGCTCACCCATTCTTCATGCGACCGTTAATACTTCTTGAGGTACTAACGACCGATTACAAAATGTGTTCGCGCATTTAGGCGTAATTCCTCGTCTTGCAATACCTAAGGCTTAGCAGTGACTCCCAAACCAGTTGGTCTAAGGCACTAGGTGATAAAGCACTCTTGCTATATTTTTTATTTATGCAGCCTCAAGTAACTACAAAACCAGTGTTCATTTTTTTTATCTCTTTATTCACACTTGTACTTTTATTTTATTTTCCTTCATACTAAGGATTTTAGACAAAGAGCATTTCAAGGTATTCTCTACTATTCCAAGTTTCAAGGTGCGTGTATGTGCGAGATTTAAGGTATATATTTTCAGAATTTAGACCTAAGGTTAGGAATTATTTTTCAGATTTATACTTCAAATACAAATTTCAATACTCTTCTCTTATTTTGACTTAGCCCAAGAATTGAACTCAAAATTTGCCTATTTCTAAATAAACTACAAGGACATATATTTTCTACCGTTAAACTTTAAGAAAGGTTATTTTTAGGGTTTTTAACTTACTAAATTTAGGATCTAGTTTTTCCTAGCTAGTCAACCGTCTTGTCAAACTTAAATCAAATATGGCCAAAATTGAATTTTTCAATTTTTATAATTTTTTTAAAAAGTTTTTCAATTTTTTATTTGATTTGATTTTTATATTTTTATTTTCATTTTTAATTTTTATAATTTTTTTTTATAAAGATGCAATGCAGAATTAAGCATGCAAAGAAAGAAAAAACAAATATATACAAAAAATTAAAAACATGCAAATGCAATGATAACTATTTATAAACCACTTCCACCCCTAAACTTATCAAAAGCAGTGCCCTCACTACTCATGGCCTCGCCGTCCCTTTGAACGTAAACGGGAACGTTCCTCTCTTGCCAGCAGGGTGGTCTTGCCATGCTCTATTTCTGTCACTCGCTGATCCAGGTTGGTCGCCATCCCTATTAATTTGTCTATCCCCTAGTGGCTTTCCTAAGTAAACGTGCATGTGTTGCGGGGGTAAGCTCTTCCTCGCTCGCGGTCGAGCTAGAGCTGGGTGCCTTGGCGGGTACGTCCTTGGCTGGCTCAGTGCGCGACCATACATCATTTAAGCGTGTGTAGTACGTGGATACGCCTTCAAGAAGAGATCTAATGGGGATACCTCCATGCATATAATACTCGAATTCCTCCACAGGGAGGAAATGGCGACACAGTTGTGTCACCAACATAGGGCATGGATAATTGGCAGCCCTATTGCCCGCACCAATCGAGTGAAGTAATACCGTGCACATATCATAGCTGGGGTTTCTAGTCATTAAGGTGTGCACGATATGAAGGGATGGTGTGAAAAATATCGTATTGTGCGAACTTCCGAAAATATTATTTTGTGCCCAATGGCACACAGTCAATACGTTCGCAAAAAGGGTTCTAGCCTGGATGCCCTTACGTGGCTCCCTCGAACAGTCATTACCCATCAAGGGTAAGTAGTCCTCGAATTGGAGGGGTTGGTCATGAGTAGGTAGTCTACGTATTAAGGCGACTTCATGGATGAAGTCCCTATTGATTATTATTTCCCTATCCCCCCAAATTAGTCTAATGTATCCGTGTTGTGAGAGGCAACCATCCTCCATGCACTCGTAAAATCGGGTGACAAGATCCGGAAGCGCGAAGGAATTTGGATGGTTAAAAAGTAAAAAGTTCCACCCACTCCTTCGGATCTCGTCACCGAAATAGCTTCCATAAATTGTGTGTACAAAGATTTGGGAAAAGTCCCTCTTAAATTGCAAAGTTGGTGCCATTACAGAGAGCTAATTGAGAAATTTTAAATTTAACAGAGAGGATCAGAGAACTGCAAACCTCCTATGAAGATTTCAGACGGAGACAACACCAAGGAGCGGCGGAAGCGCGGCAGGAAGCGAGTTGGGCGGCGGTTCCGCGGCGGCAAGATGGGATCTCCTTGCTTTGGCTGCTGTGGTGGCTATGGTTTTGGGAGAGGAAAATATTAGGGTTTGGTAAAAGCCGCAGAGGGGTCGGGTTCTATTTATAGGGGGTGTTTTGGTTATTTTCAAAAAGGACCTTTTAAAAAGAGGAATTTATTTGTAAAAAAACTTTATTTATTTTTTATTCAAACTGAAAATTTACCAAGATACCCAAAAAAATTTGAAAAAATTTTATTATATTTTTTTTATTTTTTATTTTTATTACGAATTGTACATACCCCCAAACTTATTTGAAACAGTATTTCCACTGTTCAAGCGGTGAAGTTCAGGATTAAGGGGGAAAGAGAACAATATCAATCTATACAAGGCCTTACACAGGCCAAAAGTGAGCACCAACCATTCAAATATTCTATCTCTGTAGTGTGTTGGTTGGTGAAAGAATGCGGAGAGAAAAGAAATGGAGAATACGCGAGACCGTGTTGGAAGAAAGGTGAAATACGGTCTCGGTATATTAGGAGAAGAATGGCGGAAGAGAGAAAGAAGTGTAGTACGAACTTGAGGGTGTAAATTGAGTGAATAAATTAGCATAAATTGTGATGACCGATGTGTAAAAAGCGATTGTGCTAATCTATCAACTCGCAGAGAAATGGGGTCAAATCCCTCAAGATTCGTGAGAAAACATGGGTACGTCGAACTTAGTAAACCAGACATTAAAAATGAAAGTGATACGGTTTCTTGCGGGTCGGAATGATGGAAAGGATGAAGGGAGTGATTTAGGAAGGGTAACAGTTAAAAGTTCAGGAGGGTGTACACATTCAGTGGAAGGGACATGATGAATTGGAGAATCCGACTCATCAAACGAAACTGGTTCATCCTCAATACTACCCTCATAATTCCCCTCAAAAGTTATCCCATCCATGCAATTATCATCAAAATCCAGACACATATGAAGTTCGGGAAAAACAATTAATGACTCGGGATGATGAGTTAGAGAGAGAAACTTATCCAAATCTGTGGGTTCATCATCCAAAATATTCCCAGCGTCAATATCCTCGATCAAGTGAAAATTAAATTTTTCAGACACCTCATCAAAAGCATGGATATCAATCAATTCAGGTTCTAGAGTGGAGGTGTAGAGGTCAAAAGGATTGGTGATAGTTTCACTCGAAAGGGACCCTTCACAATCAGGTAAATTAAACACTACAAAGTCGCACAACTCATTAAACGTTCTATTTTCAACTGGTGAATCATTTGGGACACTTGATAGATATTCAAAACCGGAGTTGTGGGATTCAATTTGGGATGGGTAGGTTTGATTTGGAAGGGTGTACAGCTCACTCTTACCACTCAAATTCTCAATCTGTCCAACCGCCTCATCATACATTGGAAAATTTGGAGCTAGTTGGAAACCAGCTACCGGGTCACTAGGTTGTATGGGGGCGGCCATGGACGCATTCAAATCCATCATTTGTTGGCTTGACGCTACCATAAAATCTTTCAACGACTGTTCCAGACTAGACATGGGTTGTGACGGGGTTTCAGTAAAAGATTTAAAGTTGTTTGGATACTGGAAACTCCCAAATGGCTATTCAGAAGTAATGTCTAAGGAAGGTGCGAAAGTCGGGTAGGACTGGTAGGAATTGAATGGTTAGACATGAGTAGGATCAATATTTGGATAAGAAGGTGAATGGAATTGTTGATCCAAAGAATTCACAGTGGTGAAAGGAGTGAAAGATCGGTTACGAGATTGTTCGATATGTTCAGTAATAGACATGGGTTTCGGAGTTACAACAGGACTCGAAAAAGGAGTATCAATGTAAGAAGGTGGTGAAGGTTAAAATAGTTGATACAAGATGGATTGCGGAGTCCAATTGGTTGTCCTAGACGCGTCTATCCGATCTTTCAAAGAAATTTTGGGCATGGAGAGGTTGTTCAAAATTCGACCAAAACAAGAAGCGTAGGAAGTAATATCTGGTTGAGGGTACCAAAGTTCGGCAAGAGTTTTGCGAGATGGGGTACCCATGATGTGATGAGAGAAACGAGAAGAAAAAGAATGTGATTTATATATATATATATATATATATATATATATATATATATTTTAAAAAAATGTTTGTTTTTGGAGTTTTGAAATTTTTGAAAGTGTTTTTTTTAGAAAGAGTTTTGCAAAAATTTGTACGGAACTACAGCACAATTTCAAACAACCACAGTTTAAACATGCACAATCAAACCTAGAGCTAGGGTCTCCTAAGTCAACTAGACTGCTCTTAACTGTTCCAAAGTGACAAGTTGTGAGATATCCCTCAAATTGCCTCTTCACCGCCAATTGTGGCCAGGTAAGCACAAATGAAGAAAGGAGGGTTCTGCTCATGAATCACCGTGAGACGGGCCTTTTAAAGTTACCTTCCTCACTTATCTAGCCTAGGCACCACAAATTCAGGTTTAGATAAACGACTGAATGCCCACAACCTTCCTCTGTCCTAATGAGCGCGACAGTCCTTAATTGGCTGAGTCTAGATATTTTTTAATTAGCTTCAGGGTGATGCATATGCTTTTTATGATTTCTGGGGTCTTAAGAAGGGTAATGAAATCCCCACCCAATCTTGATTGGTGTTATAGCCCCTTAGATTCCGTTTTAAAAATGCAAGGCAGTAACACACAAAATCTAAAACACTTGCCAAAATTTTTTCTTTTTATTTGCGGCGCAATGAATCCTGCATAAAATGATTTATTGGAGAGGGAGAAGAAGTTTTGCGTAAAGAACCCTGTAGGAAAATTTTTCAGTGGAGTTCAGGAGGTAGAAGAGAAGATAAGAAATACTCACAGAGAAATTTGGTTCGCTGGCGTCAGCAAACGGTCGCGGATCCGCGGTTAAATGCTCGAATCTGTGGCGGTTCCGCGGTCATTCAGTTGGTTTAGAGTTTCAAAAAAAATTTCTGTTCTGACTTTGTTCTTCTCCTGTCTGTTCAGATCTTTTGTTTATTGATTTGTTCACTGGCTTGCTCCAGATCTGAATTAGTCCGTCTTCCGTTCCTGCACAATTCGCACAAAAACCGATCAAAAAGAACAAGATGATTTTATTTTCAGTTTTTTTTAATTTTTTCAATTTTTATATTTTTCAATTTTAATTAACCCGAAATTACAAAAAGAAAATAACTACCATTTCCCCGGCAACGGCGCCATTTGATTGGTTGTCTTTTTGCGTACGTGCGTTTCAAAATCAAAATTAAGAATATACCGCAATCAATAACGGTGTCGCTTGGTAGCTAGTCGGTTGAGTACGAGTCGGTCCACAGGGAAAACGTGTTCTTTCTTTAAGTTCTTACGAGTTAAGTCCTATTTTTGGTAGGTTTTGATTTAAAGAAAAACTAAGATTGAATTTAATTTGATTTAAAACCTTGCTAGGGTCAGGATTAGCTTAGTTTAGAAAAATAAACTCTACTCAAAGCTTCCTTTTCCCTAATTAAGAACATAGGTGTTAGGTTAATATTCAACAAAGGGGATTAGCACGATTAGGAAGAAACTTCGTTTCTTCCTTTCGGTCCTTATCCGTCCTTTCTTAACTCTTAGTCTTAATCTCTATGTAAATCAACCACAACCGGTCTAACTAGGGAATCACCGCTATCTCGTAGGATAGAGTGTTGTAGTGAGCGGAGTGTGTTTGATTCAAATAGAGTTCTAATTAAAATATTATATGGGCAAGAAAGGAGTGAGAGATTTCCATCTCTCCTATCCAATCCCAACCCTAACAAGTGAGGAATTACTCACTCATTAGGGAAGTTGCGATGAAATTCATTTTTATAATTTTTTTCTTTTTAATTACTAATTAACTTGCAGATAAATAAAGACAGGTAAAAAAATGCATGAATTAAATTCAAATAAAAATGCAAGATAAAAATTGAAAACACTTACTTTTATTGATGGCATCTTGATGATTATAATGGAAAATAAAATTTAATCTAAGAAATTAAAAAGAGGCATGCCAAATTAGGCTTTCGGCTTTCCTATTTATAGATAGGAGAAACCCTAGATTTACATCTGATCCACATTTGAATTTACAGAACTACCCTAAGAAAGCCGGGTCAAAGCACTGACACCCACCGACACGTGCACTGCACGGCCACGGTTCCACGACAGAAAGCCATGTTTGGCCGCGGTTCCGCAGCCAATTAGTGGGATCTTTGGCTCAAACTTTTAGGGTTGCTTCATGTTGCATTTTCTTTCTGTTTTCTTCACTTAATTCCACAGAATATCTTCTATTTTCTTCCATATTTCAACAGTGCAGAATATTGTGGACTTTTTGCCGTGAGCTTCGCGTTGAAGTCTTTAATCTTGTGCTGCCCTTGTACTTTGTGCATTGAACTGTCTACTGATCTTCGTTTGTTCCTTGAACTGGTAGGCGGTATCATACGGATTCATCTATTGTTGGTCGTAGTCTCACATTTGTAGCGTCTTTTCATGAATTTTACTGTATTGTTCTGAGAACCTGTAACCTACAACTATTTAGCAGACATGGATCATAAGCACATATTTATTTGTAATATGATTAAGAATGGGCGATATAATAATGCAAAATTCCGATATGAACATGCAGCACCAACCGTCCAAGTCGCCAAAAGGGCAGCACCGACCTTCCAAGTTGCCAAAAGGGTATATCGACCGTCCAAGTCGCAAAAAGGGCAGCACCAACCGTCCAAGTTGCTAAAATGACAGAACCGACCGACCGTCCAAGTAGCAAAAAGGGCAGCACCGACCATCCAAGTCGCAAAAAGGGCAGCACCGACCGTCCAAGTCGCTAAAATGGCAGAACCGACCGACCTTCTAAGTCGCAAAAAGGGCAGCACCGACCTTCCAAGTCGCTAAAATGGCAGAACCGACCGTCCATGTCGCTAAAATGGCAGCACCGACCGTCCATGTCGCTAAAATGGCAGCACCGACCGTCTAAGTCGCTAAAATGGCAGAACCGACCGTCCACGTCGCTAAAAGGGCAGCACCGACCATTTAAGTCGCTAAAATGGCATAATCGACCGTCCATGTCGCTAAAATGGCAGCACCGACCGTTCAAATTGCAAAAAGGGCAGAACCGACCATCCAAGTCGCAAAAAAAGGGCAGCATCGACCTCCACGTCGTCAAAATGGAGTCGACCTCCACACGAAAGAAGATCCATCTATTTTATGCACACAACCCACTTGTGTGGTGTGCATTTATTGATGGGGGGCAATTTGTTGGGATCAAAATTTACACCCCGGTTGACCAAGTAAAAATCAAAGTCAACCCCAAACCATGTGGGCCCAAGCTCAGATCAAGTGGGCCAATGCCCGGATCGAGTCCGAACATGAAGCGGCCGGCCTCCCCCCATGCCAAAATAATTTTTTTTGTAATAAATAATTTTTGGTGTATTTCCTTTTTTTATTTCTATGAATAACTGTAAGGAAAATGGGCATAAAGCCAAATTTTTGTAAAGCCCATGGCTTATGTGCAAAAAGAAATAGCACATAAGGCAGGGGATGGGCAAAATGCCATTTTGTAAAGCCCAATGGGCTATATGTAAAGTGTATAGCCTATAAAGGCAAAGATAATGAAAATATCCGAGGAACTTTTTTCCTTCTCTCTCTAAAAAAAATTAAAGTCTGTGCCTCTTTCTCCTTCCTCAAGGTTCTAAACCTTCTTTCTCTTTTAAATTAAATCAAGAGTTTTACTCTTCCTTTTCTAAAACTAAATAGTTTTTCACCACAAAACCCACAAAGGGGAGCTCAGATCTTCCATTAGATCTCAAAAGGGAGAGATCTTGAATCTCATCCCCACTTTTTCCTCCAAGACCCGGCCAACAAAGAGGAGGAGGGAGAAGACCCATCTCCGAAAATCCCACTTTGGAAATGATCCAAGGCTCAAGAGAAGATCCAAGTCTTAAGAGAGAAGAACCTCTGAAGATTTTTAGGGAGTTCAACTCTAAGACCCAAATCCTCAAAGGAGTTTAACTCCTAATCCAGATCTTTTGGAGTTTAACTCCACTCAAAATTCTCTTTTGAAATTTAACTCCTATTTCTGGGGGTAAAAACCACTTCTTTTCGCTAGCACCCAGCGCCCAAGCGTGCAAGTGCCGGGCACGTGAGGCGCCAGCGCCAGCGCCCGAGCGCCCACGTGCCGGGCACGTGAGGCGCTAGTGCCCAAAGCGTCAGCGCCCACATGTCGGGCATGTGGGGCTCTAGCGCCCATAGCGCTAGCGCCAGCACCCGAGCGCCCACGTGCCGGTTATGTGGGGTGCTAGTGCCAGCGCCCGAGCGCCCACGTGCCGGGCACGTGGGACGCTAGCGCCCAATGCGCCAGCGCCCGAGCGCCCACGTGCCGGGCACGTGAGGCGCTAGTGCCAAAGCGCTAGCGCCATCGCCTAGCGTTAACCCAAGCGCCCAAGCGCCCAGTGCCAGCATTCTAGGCATGTGAGGCTCTGGCGCTCATGCGTCCTTTGAACGCCATTTCCCCCTCATTTTACATGTACTCCAAAACCCCCGTAAAAACTCTGTGGGGCCCCCGATATATCCAAAACCCCCTTCAAAACACAACACTGCACATTGAGTTCGCATGACCTGTTTGACCCGTCAATTGGAGGTTCTCTCGCTCTAAAGACGAGGGGTAATTAACGGCAGCTTAGTCCTCGGCTGCCGGAGATTCGGATCCCCATAATCAATAAACCCCCGCCTATCCTAGGCAAAGGGAATCTGTAGTGCTCCTGATGAGCGCGTGTGTATTCCCATTTCGATGGGGTGACGAAAAACACCCTACAATCCTGCCAACCGAGAGGAAGAAGAAGAAGACCCATCTCCAAAATCCTATCTTGGGAAGATCCAGGGCTCAAGGGAGAAACCCCTTTCATCAGCTCCAAAAATATCTTAGGATTTTAACTCCTCAAAAATACACACACACACACACACACAAAATAAAAAATCTTTCTTTTTGGGAGTACAACTCCCAGTGCAGGGGTTAAACCCACTTGTCCTTTCTGTCAGGAGTTCAACTCCATAAGTCAAATCGGGAGCACAGCTCCCAGTGCAGGGACCAAGTCCTTTTTCCTTTAGTCGCTTAGAGCCCGCATGCCAAGCACGTGGGGCACTGGCACCCAGTGCCCAGCGCCTAAGTGCGTGCAAAGCACGTGAGGCACCTGTGCCCAGCGCTCGTGGGCTAGGCACGTGAGGCGCCCGTGCCCAGCGCCCACATGCTAGGCACGTGAGGCGCTGGCGCTCACGCGTCCTTTGGATGCCCTTTCCCCCTTCATTTTATATACACTCCACACTAAAAATACCTCCCCCTTGACCCCCAGCCCGCTATCCGGGTAGCGGGACCCCCGTAAAAACTCTGCGGGGCCTCTGATATATCCAAAACCCCTTTAAAACATAACACTGCACATTGAGTTCGCATGACCTGTTTGACCCGTCAATCGGAGGTTCTTTTGCTCCAAAGGTGAGGGGTAATTAACGGAAGCTTAGTCCACGGCTGCCGGAGATTCAGATCCCCATAATTAATAAACCCCAGCCTACCCTAGGCAGGGGGAATCTGTAATGTACCTGACGAGCGCGCGCGCATTCCTATCTCAATGTGGTGACGAAAAATACCCTACAAAATACTTATAGTGTACACAGAATTGCAAATATTCCATTTGTACATTAACTTTTAAATAAATTTTCTGTACATTGAAATTGGAGTTGTTACATCTTGACTTGGGTTTGGGCCCACTTGGCTTGAGCTTGGGCCCGCTTGTTTGGGCTCGGGCCTACTTTGGCTGGGGGTTGATTGACTTTTACTTGGTTAACTGGGGTGCAATTTTTGACCCAACAATTACCATGATGAATTATGGTCATAATCCCCTCTTTATATGTTTATTCTCCTTCTCATTCTTTCTCCTCAAACCACCACCTAATTTAGAGAGAACCATTGCAAAAATTAGAGTCATTTTTTCTCTCAAGTACCTAAGAGTTCCATTTCACGGAAGTTACTTTCCTGCCGCTAGGTTCATGAAATAGAGCAGGTTGCTATACCGACTCACACCAATGGGCTACAAAAGTAGTTCTTTGCATATATTTAGCAAATATTAAATATATGCCAAATTCAGAAACGTAAAACATTAAAAGATAATTCAAAGGCATAGGAAATTTGGGGTTATTATAGTTATTATTGGAGCCAAAATTCAGTGGTATAAACGTCGACTTCCTTTCCAAATCAATTCAAATCAAGTCAACCAACGACCTACTCTCCAAAATCAAGCTCTACGTTGGAACCAAGTTAACCATCGACTTTCCCTGCAGAATCAAGCTCCACCTCGGATTCAAGTCAACCAACGATCTCCTTACCGGATTCAAGCTCCGTCTCGGAATCAAGTCAACAATCGACCTCTCTGGCGGAATCGAGCTCCACCTCGAAATCAAGTCGCAATAGACCTCCTCGCCGGAATTTAGTTACGCATTGAAACCAAGTCAACAATCGACCTCCTTGTCGGAATCAATCTCCGCGTTGGAACCAAGTCAATCATCAACCTTCCTGTCGAAATCAAGATCCGCCTCGAAAAATCTGTCTCTCTATCCAAAATCAAGTCAGCAATGACTTCCGCGCTGGAAGCGCGTCAAGCAACGACGATCTATGTCGCAAAAATGGATCAAATCAACCTCTTCAAGATCCATCAATTTCATGCACACGACGCATACATATCGTGTGCATTCATTAATGGGGGCACTTTGTTGCGGTCAAAATTTACTCTTCTTTGCCCAAAATGAGAAACTTAAAGTCAATGTCAAAGTTAACAGGGTCAGAGTGGGCCCAAGCCTAACCAACATGGGCCCAAACCCAAGAAAGTGGGCTCGAGCTCGAACAGGTCCAAGCCCAAGCAAAATCGACCGACCATCAAGGAAAACCAAGGAAAAAAGAAGAAAAAATGTAATAAATATGTTTTATATATAAATAAATAGAAAATTGTAAGGCAAATGGACAAAAATCCAATTTTGTAAAACCATGGTGCTAAAAGTGCAAAATGTGTGCACATGAGTGCAAAAAAGGCAAAATGCCAAATTTGTAAAACCCAAAGGCTAAGATGTAAAATGTAAGGGGTATTTAAATCCCACCAAATGAAGAAACGGATATGTTTTTCTTCTCCCATAATTTTTGCTAGGCTTTTGTGCCTCCATCTTCATTTTGGAGGTGAGATCTCTCTTCCTCCTCAAGAGAGACTCAAAGAAAAAGGGAGTTTCTTTTGGGTCTCTCTCATCTCCCTATCGTCTTCCTCTCTAAAAAGAACCCATTAGAATAGAAAAGTACCCATCTCAAGAAAAAATATTTCATCTACAATAACCAAGTTCTAAGATCAAAACACAACAAAGGAGCAAGCTTTCTCCACCAAAATTGAAGAGAAGAGAGAACTCTCAGGGTGAAAGCATATGGCTTTCACCCCGAGCAAACATATTCGAACAAAGAACCTGATGAAAGTCATTAACTTTCATCACCGAATGCTCGCGGAAACACTTGTAAGAGGGAGTTTTCGTCCTTTGATAGCCCGGCAAGAAGAATATCCACCTCGAAAATCCCCACGAATGGGAATATCTATCTCAGAAATCCCCGCAAGGGGATTTTCCTCTACAAACACGATACTCACTTGGAATCCCAAGAGGATACCCACAGTGGATATCTCTAAAAGATACCCACTTGCGGATATCTACCTTTAGAATACCCTCCTGCAGATATTTCCAAACGAGATATCCTCTTTTATCCCTCTTGTTCCCCTCCGAAAGACGCGCAAGACAGACGTCTTGTCTAAAATTCGGGGTAGATGCTAATTGGTGCTATTCGTCCACCTCTTCGAAGATGCCAAGTTGATTTATGACACCATGTATCGAAGGTTTAAACGGATGCGGCCGATGTAGCAGATTTCGTCAGATTCCCCCTCGCTTGAGGGGTTTTTGATTGTGGGGACGCTCTTCTCTGCAGGCGCAAGCCCCTGCAGTTAATTATGCTACCGCATCGCGGTAACAACTTTCTCCTTCTCCAGATGGTCACTTCGTGTCGTGGGTGTTTGTTTTGCCTTTGGTTGCCTGTGGATTGTATACGGAGACTAAGTTATGTTGTCGCCCGTAGGGCGTGGACTAGTCCAAATCTGTATCTTTCTTAGATTTGGGTATGGGGGTTGGGTTTAAGTATACGTTAGCCTCATTTGAGACTAAGATCAACTTAAACGTTAGTTAAGGATACGTTAGTCTAATTTTAGACTAAGATCAACTTAACAGGATCGTTTAGATCCGACAAAAGAGCAATTGGGCTTTATTGTTTAATTTAATGACATTGCGGTCGATAATTAGTTTAAGGACATTACGGTCCAATGTTAGTTTAAAGACATCGCGGTCGAGGTTAAGGACATCATAGTCCGTGGATTTAAGGACTCCACAGTCCTTTGTTAGTTTTAAGACATCACGGTCGAGGTTAAGGACATCATAGTCCATGGGTTTAAGGACTCCACAGTCCGTTGTTAGTTTAAAGACATCGCGGTCGAGGTTAAGGACATCATAGTCCATGAGTTTAAGGACCCCATAGTCCAATGTTAGTTTTAAGACATCACGGTCGAGGTTAAAGACATCATAGTCCATGGGCTTAAGGACCCCACAGTCCGATGTTAGTTTTAAGACATCACGATCGAGGTTAAGGACATCATAGTCCATGGGCTTAAGGACTCCACAGTCCATGAAATGTATGGTTGTCGGGACCCGTCACCTCTTTGAAGACGTTGAGGAATTACAACGACAAATATCAAAGGAGTGAAGAGATGTACCCTTGAACCCAGGTGGATTAAATGATCTATAGCCCAATTTGGAACTAAGACCAATTAATTATATTATGAGCATATTGGCTCAGTTAAGTCTGAATTGAGGAATTATGGCCTTCTTGGACTAAGTCCAATCAAGTTTGGAATATTGGCCCTCTGTTGGTCCATTGAAGGGGAGGCTTTGCCTCTAGAAAATTAGCCAATTGGGCTGAAGCTAGTGTTCAACACTAAAGAACAACAGTGTTAAACACTGGTAATAAGATTATCAAATTAGTGTTTAAACACTAGAAATGTGATTCTCAAGTTAGTGTTAAACACTAACAGATAACAGTGTTAAACACTAGCAACAAATTATCAGATTGGTGTTAAACACTAGAAGAGGGAGGGATCATGTGGGAGCACGTGATAGCATCAAAAAGTGGGGCCAGATCCCTTTATTTTGTTCTCAGGATATTCAGATAAGTATTAAACACTTTTGGTCTTCAGGCCATCACGTGATGGGCTTCCAGTCATTGATTATTAAAGCGTTTTACTAGGGGTCACGTGGGGACACGTGAGGGCGCCCAAGAATGGTTCTGCCTTTTTATTTGTTCTCTTTTGTTTTAAGGGTCACGTGGGAGCACGTGAGGCATTGCCTCCGAGCTTTTTCCCTTCTTATTTTGGGGATCTTTTCAGGGGTCACGTGGGGCCACGTGACCTTAGTCCTTTGCATGCATGGAGATCCTTCAAGTCTCTTTATTTTTAAGAATTGAATTCTTTTATAGGGTTAAACCCTAATTATTATTTTGGAGGAATTAAATTCCTATTGTGAAAGAATTAAATTCTTATATAGGATGAAACCCTAATATCATTTAGGAGGAATTAAATTCCTGTAAATCTGAGAGAATTAAATTCTCAATTAGGGTTAAACCCTAATTCTGTCCATCTTGAAGGAATTAAATTCCTGTAATTCTAGGAGAATTGAATTCTCATATAGGGTTAAACCCTAGTTTTGTTTTGGGAGAATTAAATTCTCATATAGGGTTAAACCCAGATTTTGTTTTGGGAGAATTAAATTCTCTAAACTCAATTCTCCCTCTAAGGTTTGGATCTGCTTGGCAGGATCTCAACCCAATGAGAATTAAATTCTCATCCTATGGGGAGATGTGCTCTGTGCAGATATTCAACCAAAAGAAGAACTAAGTTCTTTTTTTGTAGAAGAGTTAAACTCTTAGATTTGAGAATTAAATTCTCTGTTTGAAGTTTTGATCCCCTTTCTTTTCTTACCTAGGGTTTTTCTTTGTAGAGAATTAAATTCTCCTTTCTTTTTCTATCTGAAATTTCCAGATTCCAAAGCTCTCTCTCCAAAACACTCTATATATCGTCTATATTCTTGGCTCCTATTTATAGGAGGAGGAAAAGAATCAATTTGTTTAGCAAATCTTTCTTTGATTGATTTTGTTTGTTTTCATAATTAATATAAGCCTTTAGATTATTAAGTGAATTTCATTCACCGTTGGATTTTCAATCCAAAGATATTCTGTTTGTTATTTCTAGTAAGATTTATGGAAATCTTTTCTTGTTCAAGATTTTTCCATAAATTGGTGATATTTAATCACCCCTGAATTTTTAATCCAACGGTTCTCCTTAATCCTTTCCCATTTGGAAAGATTTTGGAGAAATTCAGAATTTTAATTCAACTAAACTGTAAGGCTTTCAAAGCCTGTCACGTGCTGGCACGTGACCCATGGTCACGTGGGAGCACGTGACCCCCGTTGAGGTATTTTCTGATTTTTTAGAATTAAATTCTTTTTTAAGCTGCAAGGCTTTCAAAGCCTGTCACGTGCTGACACGTGACCCTTGGTCACGTGTGAGCACGTGACCTCAATTGAGTCATCTTTCACCCTTTTATTTTTCGTTTCTGTTTAGTGAGATTTTAACCATCGCGTGTCATCATGTGACCATTGGTCACGTGTGAACACGTGATACCTCATTGAGGTAAATCCTGATTTTTTAATCAGTAAACAATTGATCACGTGTGAACACGTGATACCTCATTGAGATAATTCCTGATTTTTTAATCAGGAAACAAATGCTCCCATAGCGTTGCTCTCACGTGTCTGCACGTGAGTGCAACGCTGTCATTTTTGTGACCGTTGGATCCATCTAGGGAATCGGGAAGATGAAGCGTTTCCATCACATCCTATAAATGCAGGGTTCTCTTCAGAAGCGCCTCCACTCTTTCATCTTCCTCCTTTGGCTATCTTTTCTTTTGAGAATTTAATTCCCATTCCTAAGAGCTTAGTTCTCTGTCTTGCAAATTTTCCAGAGTTTAACTTTGTTGAAAGATTTCCTTTTCTTCCGGTAATGATCTTGAACGAACGAAGAACTTTTGCAGAAATCTTCTCTGGATTTTAAATCCACACCAAGGGTCTTCCCTTTTAATCAAGAACCCATCGTTTTGAAGCTCTTAAAAAAACAGAAAACTATTTAATCTTCAAATAATAGATCTCTTAGGGTTTCTCTAATCTTTAGGGATCGGTGGTGGTGTTTGTCTTTTCCATGGAATTTAATTCCATCATCAAAAAGCTCTGGCTATAGGAAAAGAATTTCTGGGAATTTAATTCCCTTTTTCAAAAAGGAATTTAATTCCTATGAAGAACTTAGTTCTTCTCAGGGGACTTCTTGAGTTTTCTTGCCCTGAGTTGTCTCTCTGTAACCAAGAAGAAGAAGTTTTCAATGTCTCTTTCTGGGAATTTAATTCCCTTAATTCTGTTTGATTTGCCATAGAGTCCAAGATGAATTTCTTTTTAGGGGAATGTGTAGGGCCATTTGAAATCCGCTGCTTATTTAATGAGAATCTTCCTTTTGTCTCATTAAAATTGCTTTGCCTCATCATTAGCCAGCCGCCATCTTGATTTCGTGGGACCCACGTGTTTTGTAACTAATGGTCCCATAAAATGAGTCCGCTGTCGCTTTCTGCCACTGTCTCTTTATATGTATATATTTATAGTCATATATATACACTGTTGGCTTTGCTTTTAACAGTTTCCCCTTATTTTATTTTAGGTACAATGACTTCCGTTCCGTACTTTTCTTTCACTCGCTCGGAGGCCGCTTTTCCTCAGTCACCATCTGATGAGGAAGTGATAGCGATGATCAGGGCTCATGACCCGAACTCTACCAACTTGCTTTTGTGGGGGACCTAGTATGGTCATATTATCCGGGATCGCCGGAGTTTTCTTTGCGAAGTGCCGACGGAGCCTACCTTTCCGTTCCTGCCGATGGATCGACCAGGGACTGTCTTTGCTGTGGAGATGCCGAATTGGACCCCGATGGGACGGCTTGAGCCTTCGACGACTGGCATCCCAAACCATCCGATACCGGCCATAGATATTCTGGGATGCCGTATCTGCCAGGGCGAGGCCTAACCGTGGGGGAAGATTTATAAGATAGGGCTTACCCCTCGACAACCCACGGGCTACCTTTTTTGGGCTCGCTACATCCTATCCGCCCACCACGCGCGACTGCAGAAGGTTGGGCTTTATCAGGCGATCTATGCATCCCTCTTCCACTACTCGTCTCCTCACGTCTGGTGGGTTAAGGCCTTCCTGAACCAGTGGAATCTTCCCACCAACACTTTCCTCTTGGGGGACCGTGAAGTTTCAATTTCTTTGGAAGAATTTCGTGAGATCTCGGGGCTGTCAATCAGAGGGACACTTTACGAGGAATTGCTGCCTTCTGACGAGTGTGTCTTTGAAACTGAGCCCACAACGCTTGACGGCTTATCTACCGAGAACGCCGTCCGCCATAAGCTTCCGAGTTTGATCAAGGCGCTGGGAATTTTTGACAAACTGTTCACAGAGTCTGAGGAGTAGGGCGTCACTTTCAAGAGCTTCATCGCTTGCTTCCTTCGTGAGGATGTCATGTCGAAGAAGGCTCCTAAGTTTGCAAGCATCAACGACCCCTTTGGGTTTGGTTTGAACAGGCGGCCGACTAAGGAATCGGATTTACCGCAGTATTATATTCCTATCATGTCGCCGGTATCTTTCGAATTGATTGCAGCTCCCGGCATGGACGACGAGACATTCTTTGTGGGCTTTATCAGTGTCTGGCTCAGCTGGTTCGTCATTCCTATGCATCGTCGCTTCATGAGAGTCTCGGTTATCTATCCGGCTCATCGTATCGCTGAGGGGACATGGCTTGCCATAGGCATCCCGGCGCTAGCGCATCTCTATCATGGATTGGGCACCGCCGCTAACACCTCAACTCCCGGTGTGGACGTAGTAAACTTCTCCCTTCACTACTTTACATCTTGGATTGAGATGCACGTGTTGGGGGCTTTTGTCGCGCATCAGAGACCTGCTTTTTATGACGCCTACACTTTTCCGCGACTCATGCGGCTGGTGAATGCTGCTGCTCCTGACCCGACTCAGTTCGGGGCTATTCGCGTGTTGATTGCTCCCTATGCTAGTGCAGGCGGGCTGGCATTTGTTGATCGGGTTCTATCTGCTCCTTCAGGCCCGATTCAACAACTCCACGACCAGTCGAAAGGTGAGGTGCCTTCTCTGAAGCCCCGGGAGGCCACGCACTTGTACGCGATCAGACCGGGCTATCTTGTATTCCGTCAGAACAGTGCTGCTCTGTTTATGCGGTACAATCCACATCGCTTCGCCCGGCAGCTTGGATATGATCAGAGCGTCCCCTTCGAGGCTTTTACGGTTGCGCCGGTCCCTTCACCCGCAACTGTTCTTGATGCTGCTCATCACTTCATGAGGCTGAACACTGGTTCTTACTTCATGATCCCCGAAGCAGATCATGTTCCCCGATGCGTGGGGGCCTTCATAGGCTGGTATCTTCATCGGGTCAACCCAGTTATTGCTGAGGAGAAGAGGTTGCTTCTTGGCTATGGCGCTCTTGCTCCGGGTCAAGCCACGGGAATTCCGCTGCGGCCACGCGCACCGGTCTGCTTTCCCCTGAAGGACACCAGTGTTGCGCTCATTCCAGAGGAGTCGGAGGTGGACCTTACCCCCACAATTGGTATGCCGTTAGACACCTGGGCTCAGTCAAGGGGTAAAAGGGCGCCAGTAGCAGTACCACTACCGGCGGCGTCGACAATGGTCGTGTCGTCCTCGGCAGCACCGCCAAGCGAGGGTGCTGGAAATGAGGGTGTTGAAGGTGAGGTGGGTCAGCGTCGTGCCAAGGCTCCACGGGGGAAGAAACGGTCGTCTTCGGCGGTCGGTTCTGGATCCAAGCGGCGGAGGAAGGTGGCTACCAGCCTGCTTGACTCTTTAGTAGAGTCTGAGCCCATTCTTCAGGATGAACCGTTGACCGTGCAAGAGTCGGATGCTGGCTTACTTTTTCCGGGTTCAGCTGCCGAGGAAGCCGCACAATTGGCTGAGGCTATAAGACGTTCTAAAGATGTGTCTCAGATTGTAAGGGTTCCGAAGAAGCCCTATTGTCATGCCCCACTTCCTAGTGTACGGCGAAGGGGACGCGACGAGGTCCGCTACGTATATACTCAGAAGTACATACGCTAAGCGTATCTAAGCAATATAAAATAAATACACAAGAGACAAGATATAAAAAGAACAGCAACTTTTATTTATTAACAATCTTTGTACAATGCAAGAAAAGGAAATACAACTGAAATAAAAAGATGCCTAAACAGTGACATAACAGGAAATGAAAAGTACAGAAAGGAAAAGTGTACAATGAAACTAAAGTGCAGGGTCTTCGGCAAACTGCTCCAAGTCTTTTTGAGATGGCTCGATCTCTGCCGGGTCCGAATCACCTGACGATATTCAAAGAAAAAAGAAATAGAATGTCATCAGCGAGCAGATCGCTCGGTAAGTCCCAAAGGTAAGAGGAGAATAGACGGAGAGTAAGATAGAGAGAGAGAGAGTAGCTTTTATAGTTGTATTATATTGTTTTAGCATTAAGCTATTGTTATCGTAAGTTCAAGGGTGAATGTCAACTAATCTCAAGAGTGTTCTCAAACCCAACAGGCCACAGTCCAGGGGTAGGGAACCACGGGGCCGAATCAAATGTTAGTAGCGGGACTTCGACCGTCGTTGAAGTATTCCAAACTCAACAGGCCACGGTCCAGGAGCATGGAAACACGGGCCCTCATGATTTCTTACTTGTGTTAGTAGACATGGATTCATGATCTAGGGGGACTCTTGAGATTATGTTGGATTCACGAATGAACTACCCCAATACCCCGTGTAGTTATGTTATTGTTAGTACTGTATTGCATTGTGTTGTCTTGTAAATTGAATTGTGTAATTGGATGACTGACAAAAAGCATGATATCAGTAAACGCATGTAACTGTATAATCATGTAAATGGAATAACTGGAGAACCATGTAAGTGGAATGTATATCCATGGTTCGGTTCAGTCAAATTGTATAAATTGATAATTGTATTCATGGATTCATGTTGAAGATTGTAGATTGTAGATTGATTTGAATCATATTCAAGTCAGATTGATTAGACTCAAACCCGAGTCAGACAATCAGAAATGTGTGTAAGTCCATGCTACCTCTCCCGGTACTTTCGGGCATGCGGAATTTGGTGAAAAACAATTTTCCAGAGGCGGTAACATGGACTCAAAACCGGATCTTTGTTAAACATCTAACTAACAACCTAACTAGGAGTTGTTAACTACTCGGTTAGGGGGTTATACCTTTCTTTCTTGAACTCCTTCGTCTTCAAGCCTCGATGGTTGTCCGGATCGGCTTCACCTCGTCGTCTCCTTGCGCCGAAAATCGATCCACCCAAAAGCTTCTACCTTTGGCTTCTTCTTCGAACTTTGAAGAAACTAGTTCACTCCGTTTGCTAAACCTTGTGAACTAGAGTGAGTAGAGGAGAGTGTGTTGGGATTTTCTCTATGGTTCTTGGTTCTCAACACATGAGACAAGTGAACCATAGACTAAAGAGAGGGAGAGCAAGAGGAAGAAGATGAGAGCTCAAGAACACAAGAGAGAGAAAGGAAAATGAAAGAATGAGAAAGACTTTTCTCTCTTGGCTCTCATAATCCAAAAACATCATAACCCATAATAGCAATCAAGTATTAGTGATGGTTTAAGCTACAATAGCCGTATCATTTCATGCACTCATTTTTCACAAGAGAACAAGCAAGCAAAAAGTCTTTGCCATGAAATGATAGCCATTGTCATCATGATGGTCAACTAGTCCAACCTAGTCAACCGGTCAACAAAGTCAACAAGTCAACAAAGTCAACCCCTCAACAACCATGTCACCATAATACTTAATTAATATTATTGTTAATTATATATCATATTCTCATTAAGGTTGAGCAAAAAGTCAACAGTCAACAGTCAACGGTCAACAACCCTAATGAGAATCCTCTGCCTCTGTCTCTTCGTCAACTGTGCATACACACCCGCATTCGCGTTCCGAGGAACACGAATACATACTGGATAAAACTAATCCCAAAACGTACACTAGGATCTGGCTTAAACCAAATCCCGCTAGTGTTAACTGTACGTGCACAAGTGCACGGATGTGACCGGACCCTGTCGCAAAACCATGCGACAGCTACTCTTTTGCCTAAAGGCGAATAGCTTTCTGTGTGGGACTCTAAAGACTCGACACTACGCTGGCAGTGGGTTTAACCACAGACCGCAAGCGGCACTAGCTGTGCGTAACGGTCCCCAGGTAGATGCCGACAAGAAGACTGACGAGGTGAAACCCATCTAAACTCCTACTGAGCCTGAATGTGACAGTCTCCGTACAGTCCGGTCTGTTCGTCTGATACATCGCATGGCGGGCCTAGGGGGGCGGTAAACGTCAGTTCCCTAATAGCGGTACAAGTCGTGTCGGAAGGAAGCCCAATACACCCTGAGATAACACTGGAAGCCTACCAGTATATCTTGCTTGCCCTGGCCAGGGACTACTCGTGTAATGGCTCTCCTAGACACAGCGCGATGTCAACCCCCAATACCGAGAGAGACGAATCCTGTCTAACCGTCACTGCCTCCAAGTGCTTCGGGACTGCACCCAACTACTACCTGTTTGCACGACTCCTTTGAGCCGTGGTAGGGTAGTAATCAAAGTACAGTGGGAACACACTCGAGGCGAAGTGACAGTGTCAAGTCTGCGGACTAAGATGTACTCATGTCGCCTGGGAACTGATGACTGACGATAGGTATAATACCAACCAGTCAGTTCCCGACGAGTCCTGTCCAGTGTACTCGTAACCCAACGAGCACCCGCATATTATCTCCAGTACGACGTACTGATGGCTGTGGGACAGACCAACTCCCACTCTGGGATGAGAAGCGCATGCGCTAGTCTACTCCGGAGTATCGATGCCCTGTCTCGATAGTCCTGCGACTAGGGACCTGCATAAGGATGTGCTTATAGATTACCCAGCCCCACTAGTGTGACTGCCATCACAACGCTGGTAATCAAGCAAAGATCCTAAGGGCTCCACTAATGTGTATAGGCGATATACTAAAATAAACACATGTACACATTGAAGTAGAAACAAACCAAGTAGCATACTACTATTTTGAGTAAGATTGTATATACAAGGTGAATATCCCAAGCTTCCATTAAGTAATATACAACTAGTATGATACAGTAATGGCCTCTAGGGCATATACACTAACAATCTCCCACTTGCACTAAGGCCATGTACTGGCGTATCGAAAACCTATCATCTCGATCAGCCGCTCGAACTGAGTCTGGGGCAAGGCCTTGGTGAATGGATCTGCAGTGTTATTTTTTGAAGCAACCCTCCGAACCTCGATCTCCTGGCGATCCACGATCTCCCTGATCAGGTGATACCGCCTCAAGATGTGTCTGGATCTCTGATGGGACCTGGGTTCCTTCGCTAAACCTATAGCCCCGTTGTTGTCGCAATACAGAGGTATTGGATCAACAATGGACGGAACCACCTGAAGTTCTTTCAAGAACTTTCTCATCCAGACAGCATCTTTTGCGGCATTAGATGCAGCAATGTATTCCGCTTCCATCGTCGAGTCTGCAACGGTTTCCTGTTTGGAACTCTTCCAACACACCGCCCCTCCATTGAGGGTAAAGACAAAACCCGACATGGACTTGGAATCGTCCTTGTCACTCTAGAAGCTGGAGTCAGCAAAGGCCTCGATCTGGAGGTCTTTTCCGCCATACACCAAGAACATCTCCTTAGTCCTTCTCAGGTACTTGAGAATGTTCTTTACCGCTATCCAGTGTTTCTCCCCAGGGTTTGACTGATACCGGCTTACCACACTCAGTGCATAAGCTACATCCGGTCTGGTACACAACATCGCATACATTATAGAGCCTACCGCAGAAGCGTAGGGTATAATAGACATGCGATCCCTCTCCAAATCAGTCTTGGGAGACATCTCTTTAGAGAGGGTGATCCCGTGACAAGCCGGTAGGTTACCGCGCTTGGAATCTTCCATACTGAATCTCTTCAGTATGGTGTCGATGTACCTGGACTGTGAAAGTCCTAATATCCTCTTGGATCTATCACGATGGATCCGGATCCCCAGGATGTATGAGGCATCACCCAGGTCTTTCATGGAGAACCTGTGTGACAAGAACCCATTGACAGATTGTAGCATAGGAATGTCATTTCCTATTAAGAGAATGTCATCCACGTATAAAACGAGGAATACTACAGTTCTCGCTACAAATCTACTATAGATGCATGGTTCATCTAGATTTTTGATAAAGCCAAATTCCTTGACCGTCTCATCAAAACAGATGTTCCAACTCCGCGATGCCTGCTTTAGTCCATAGATGGACTTAAGCAACTTGCACACCTTTCCGCTGCTCCCACTCTGAATGAAACCCTCTGGTTGGTCCATATAGACACACTCCTCTAAATTTCCATTTAGAAAAGCGGTCTTTACGTCCATTTTCCAGATCTCATAATCGTGGAAGGCAGCAATGGCAAGAAGGATCCGAATGGATTTCAGCATAGCCACTGGAGAAAAGGTTTCGTCATAGTCCAAGCCAGGTCTTTGACGGAAACCCTTTGCAACAAGTCTAGCTTTATAGGTCTCAACCTGTCCATCTACACCAATCTTCCTTTTGAAGATCCACTTGCATCCTACGGGTTTTACCCCATCTGGAGCAATGTCCAACGTCCATACTTTGTTGGTGTACATGGACTCCATTTCGGTCCGTATTGCATCCAGCCATTTTACCGAGTCAACGCTCTGAACGGCCTGCTGGAAGCTAGTAGGCTCATCATAATCTATGATGCAATCCTCTCTATCCCCGTCTATGAGAAAACCGTAGTATCTCTCGGGCGGATGAGACTGCCTACTACTCCGGCGGAGCGGCGTAGGAATTTCCTGTTCTTTTGAACCCTCTGGTTCCACTAAGCTTTCAGTAATAGTCTGTGGTTCTGGAATTTCTTCCAGTTCTACTGCGCTCCCACTAATTTCCTTTTCCAAGAACTGGTGTTCTAGAAAGTGGGCATTACGAGAAACAAGGACTTTTTGTTCCTCTGCGTGGTAGAAAAGATACCCCCTGGTGTTCTTTGGGTATCCCACAAACTTGCGCAGTACTGAGCGTGCCTCGAGTTTGTCCGCATGCTGCTTTTTGACAAAAGTTGGACATCCCCAGATCTTTAGATATTGAAGATAGGGTTTCTTCGCACTCCATAACTCATATGGTGTGGTAGGCACAGTCTTAGTGGGAACTCGGTTCAAAAGGTATGCAGCTGATTCTAGCGCATATCACCAGAATGATCGCGGTAACTCAGCGTTACTCATCATGGACCGTACCATATCCAATAGGGTTCGGTTCCGTCTCTCCGATACACCGTTATGTTGCGGAGTGTATGGAGGAGTAAGCTGAGAGAGAATTCCGTTCTCTTTTAAATAGTCCAGGAACTCGGCACTCAAGTATTCACCACCTCGATCCGATCTTAGAATCTTGATACTTTTGCCGGTTTGTTTTTCTACTTCATTCTTATATTTCTGGAATTTTCCAAAGGCTTCGGACTTATGTTTCATTAAGAAGACATAACCGTACCTTAAAAAGTCATCCGTAAAAGTAATGAAGTAAGAATAACCGCTTCGCGCATGTGTAGACATTGGACCGCACACGTCGCTATGTACGAGTCCCAAGAGCTCGCTCGCTCTTACTCCGTGTCCAGTGAACGGAGTCTTTGTCATCTTTCCTTTGAGACAGGATTGACAAGTGGCATACGATTGATATTCGAACGCATTCAAATATCCTTCTGTATGTAACTTCGTCAACCTTCTCTCATTGATGTGACCCAGTCTACAATGCCATAAAAAAGTCTGATTTATTTCCGGAGACTTTCTTTTGTGTGTATTCTGGACATTGAAAATCTGCGGTTGGTTTAATACGTATATACCATTGCTTAATGTACCTGACCCAATCAGAACTTGATTAAGGTGAATGTTTACAACATTGCTTACAAATGCAAATTCATAACCTTCTTTAGAAACCAAAGATACAGAAATGATATTACAAGTTGCGTTGGGTACAAAAAAGCAATTACGCAAAACCAAAACATGTCCATCTGACATTCCCAGGTGATAGTCCCCCATGGCCTTAGCATCCATGCTAGCTCCGTTTGCAACTTTGAGGGTCATGTCACCTGCCTTCAAAACCCTACGGTTTCTCAACGCCTGCAAAGAATTACAGATATGAGATCCTGATCCGGTATCCAATACCCAGGAAGTAGAGTTTATTGAAAGACAGTTTTCAATAACATACACACCTGAAGCTGAAGCCGCAACCTGCTTCAGATCCTGTGTTCTGGCTTTCCAAGCCCTGCAATCATTCTTCCAGTGTCCCTTCTTATGACAATAGAAGCATTCTTCCTTATCCACAAGCTTTCCCACTTTCTTTGTTGCTTTTGCTTTTCCCTTCGTATCCACTTTACTAACACCGCCTCTTGGTTTGGCGGGGGCTTTCTTCTTCTTTCCCTTGGCTTTCGCCTTGGACCTAGAAGAAGAAGATCTTCCTACAAACAAAGTGGATGTTTCCCTACCTTTCTGTAGGGTGCCCTCTGCGCTCCTCAGCATGTTGAGAAGTTCTGAAAGTTCAACTTCCTTTTCTTGTAAGTTGAAGTTCAGGATAAACTAGGCGTAAGTGGAAGGAAGGGACTGGAGAATCAAGTCCGTATAGAGCTCATTCTCCAACGTGGTCCCAAGGTCCGCGAGCTCTTCTATGTAGCCAATCATCTTAAGCACGTGTTCCGCTACCGATGATCCGACGGCCAACCTTGCCGAAAATAACTTCTTCGACACTTCGTATCTTGCGATACGAGACTGCTCTCCATACAGTTCTTTTGTATGGAGAAATATGGATTCGAGGTCCATATTCTCGTGCCTCCTCTGATGTTCGTTGTCCATAGAGGCAAGCACGAGGCACTTGGCCTTCGCGCAATCGATTTCCCAGGTCTTACGGATTTCCTTATCCACGACGCTGGTTTTGGGACCTGGGACAGGAGAAGCTTTGGTGGTAAGAAGATACCCCAGCTTGTCGTAAGTGATTGCCATCTTGACATTCCTGAGCCAATCTTTGTAGTTTGGCCCTGTCAGTATGTTTTTATCTAGAAGTAACTTAAGTCCAGTCATTACGATTGGTCGCTGCAATTAGGAGAGAGAAGAAACACTCAGCATGATGCTCTTGCAAGTTTAGAATGGTTTTTAGTTTGTCTAAACAGGATGGCTCCCACTGTTTTTCGAATCCCTCCTCAAACCAAAAAGGAAGAATTAGTCAGGATCAATCTCACCGTACAATTCTTGCTTAACCGTTCAGCCAGGCCAGTGTCGGTACTTCGAGGGAGGTTTTCCAACGCTTTCGCGAAGTTCCTTAATTAAATAACCTCTTTTCCCTGTGGGCGTAGCCCCGCTAACACCTTTCTAGACACCTACTTGGTTTATAGCATTGATCGTTAAGTGAGAATTTTCCCGAGCAGTAGCATATACTCACAGTAGGATCGGGATCCAAATATCATCGCGTGACAAAACTGAAGGAATCCTACCAGAATCATCACACTCCAAATGGTATGCAGCGCTAGCAAGTTTCAGTACTTATGAAACTCCCGATGTGGATTTTTGCCCCATGCTCTTATGACCTTGGCGTGAGGTCAAAATGTCATAAGTCACATGTCAAGTTCTTCCCATCATTATCCAGGTTAATTTGAACCCACCCGTACCTACCCTTGACGTAGGCCAAAATGGTAGTACGGCTGTCCCAAACCAACGCATTCTATCTATGTAACATATAAATATCCGGCAGCTACCAATCACTATGCCTTGGCGTGAGGTCAAAATACATAGCTTGAATACTACCGAATATTTAACTGAAATGATGGAGGGCTACGAATGGTTTTGGCTAAACCGTGAACGTAGTGAACTTGATATAATCGATGGAACGAGATAGCTTTTAAAAGGAGTGGCTCAAGCTCAGCATTTAAAAGTTGTTATTGAAAAGAACCGAGTGGTTTTTCGAAAGTGTTCCAACGACTTTTACTTGGTTTATTTTCTTGCATTAGTTCTTTTAATGCGTCCCATCATTTAATCCTACCATTGCAGAAAACAACCAAAATTTGACGTACGCTTATGCCATTCGCATTCGCCACGGGGCCCCGTCATTATCCGTTAGGTTACTTAACTAACGACAGAGTGGGGGCTGGGCTAGCGCGGCTGTAAAACATAAGCAACGCCTAAATAATTTCATATATAGATATATTGCAATGATAGCCATTTCAGATCACAGATGAACACATTGGATATACTAGGAATCCGCAATTCGTACGAGCCTGTAACGAAAAGAAGATTACACGGTCGCGGTGAATAGCCAATACCCCACCCAAGACCCCTACGGGTGCGGCAAACTACCCGCCAAGTACCCGAAGCGAAACAACCTCCCTCAACTCCGTGAGTAAGCCACTCGACACTTCGGCATACCCGGTAGTTTGTGCACCCCCTCCATGTGTCTATCCTAGGAGCAAAAACAGTAAAAAGAAATTATACAATGACGGCTACAACCTCGACCCGGTTGTGCGGCCATACAAATAATTATTACATCAATTTACAAATTTACATGAATTGAAAGAAAAGAAAACTCTCATCTCACAACCCCTGGCTATTCACCCGCGACAATCCAATGAATTCATATACACATTCCAGCAACATTACAGATCACAGATTTGTATAACCCCCACTAATCGACATATAGCGATTAGCAGACGTTCAATACAATTATCACATCACAGATAAAAACCCGTCAGCTTAAGTCTTTTAGAAGTTCGATCAAAAATACGGATTTTTAGGCCCCAAACACAAAATTTTCATTCTGGAAAATCTGGGCTGAAAAGACATATTCCAAAAATCCCAAAACAACCCCAGAAATACACTGCACTAAATTTGGACCTCGGCCGAGTCAACTCGGGGAGCGTGCTCCCGCCGCGTTTCCGCGGCGCTTTGATCGGTCCATGGGCCCAAATTTTGTGGTTATTCTATAAAAAGCCTGAGCCGATTTTTAAAATGAAATTTTTCAAATTTTGAACAGAAATAAAATCGGCAGAAACTTGACAAATCGGGTTCGTTTCGTGACTTTTTCTTTGATCGATCTTCTAGTTACTTTGCTAACATGTTAGATAGAGTTTAACTAGGCTCTGATACCACTGTAAGTCCATGCTACCTCTCCCGGTACTTTCGGGCATGCGGAATTTGGTGAAAAACAATTTTCTAGAGGCGGTAACATGGACTCAAAACCGGATCTTTGTTAAACATCTAACTAACAACCTAACTAGGAGTTGTTAACTACTCGGTTAGGGGGTTATACCTTTCTTTCTTGAACTCCTTCGTCTTCAAGCCTCGATGGTTGTCCGGATCGGCTTCACCCTGTCGTCTCCTTGCCCCGAAGATCGATCCACCCGAAAGTTTCTACCTTTGGCTTCTTCTTCGAACTTTGAAGAAACTAGTTCACTCGGTTTGCTAAACCTTGTGAACTAGAGTGAGTAGAGGAGAGTGTGTTGGGATTTTCTCTATGGTTCTTGGTTCTCAACACATGAGACAAGTGAACCATAGACTAAAGAGAGGGTGAGCAAGAGGAAGAAGATGAGAGCTCAAGAACACAAGAGAGAGAAAGGAAAATGAAAGAATGAGAAAGACTTTTCTCTCTTGGCTCTCATAATCCAAAAACATCATAACCCATAATAGCAATCAAGTATTAGTGATGGTTTAAGCTACAATAGCCGTATCATTTCATGCACTCATTTTTCACAAGAGAACAAGCAAGCAAAAAGTCTTTGCCATGAAATGATAGCCATTGTCATCATGATGGTCAACTAGTCCAACCTAGTCAACCGGTCAACAAAGTCAACAAGTCAACAAAGTCAACCCCTCAACAACCATGTCACCATAATACTTAATTAATATTATTGTTAATTATATATCATATTCTCATTAGGGTTGAGCAAAAAGTCAATAGTCAACAGTCAACGGTCAACAACCCTAATGAGAATCCTCTGCCTCTGTCTCTTCGTCAACTGTGCATACACACCCGCATTCGCGTTCCGAGGAACACGAATACATACTGGATAAAACCAATCCCAAAACGTACACTAGGATCTGGCTTAAACCAAAGCCAGCTAGTGTTAACTGTCCGGACACTGTACGTGTACAAGTGCACGGATGTGACCGGACCCTGTCGCAAAACCATGCGACAGCTACTCTTTTGCCTAAAGGCGAATAGCTTTCTGTGTGGGACTCTAAAGACTCGACACTACGCTGGCAGTGGGTTTAACCACAGACCGCAAGCGGCACTAGCTGTGCGTAACGTTCCCCAGGTAGATGACGACAAGAAGACTGACGAGGTGAAACCCATCTGAACTCCTACTGAGCCTGAATGTGACAGTCTCCGTACAGTCCGGTCTGTTCGTCTGATACATCGCATGGCGGGCCTAGGGGGGCGGTAAACGTCAGTCCCCTAATAGCGGTACAAGTCGTGTCGGAGTGAAGCCCAATACACCCTGAGATAACACTGGAAGCCTACCAGTATATCTTGCTTGCCCTGGCCAGGGACTACTCGTGTAATGGCTCTCCTAGACACAGCGCGATGTCAACCCCCAATACCGGGAGAGATGAATCCTGTCTAACCGTCACTGCCTCCAAGTGCTTCGGGACTGCACCCAACTACTACCTGTTTGCACGACTCCTTTGAGCCGTGGTAGGGTAGTAATCAAAGTACAGTGGGAACACACTCGAGGCGAAGTAACAGTGTCAAGTCAGCGGACTAAGCTGTACTCATGTCACCTGGGAACTGATGACTGACGATAGGTATAATACCAACCAGTCAGTTCCCGACGAGTCCTGTCCAGTGTACTCGTAACCCAACGAGCACCCGCATACTATCTCCAGTACGACATACTGATGGCTGTGGGACAGACCATCTCCCACTCTGGGATGAGAAGCGCATGCGCTAGTCTACTCCGGAGTATCGATGCCCTGTCTCGATAGTCTTGCGACTAGGGACCTGCATAAGGATGTGCTTATAGATTACCCAGCCCCACTAGTGTGACTGCCATCACAACGCTGGTAATCAAGAAAAGATCCTAAGGGCTCCACTAATGTGTATAGGCGATATACTAAAATAAACACATGTACACATTGAAGTAGAAACAAACCAAGTAGCATACTACTATTTTGAGAAAGATTGTATATACAAGGTGAATATCCCAAGCTTCCATTAAGTAATATACAAACTAGTATGATACAGTAATGTCCTCTAGGGCATATACACTAACAATGTTAATCGAAGTCTTTTAATTTCTAGGGTCCTCAGGGTAATTTATAAAACTTGAGGTGGTTTTATGTAAAAATAATTTTATTTACTTTTCAAAATACACCTCAAGTATTCATTATTCATCTTTAGAGTTATAATGAGGGTGGATTTTATGTTGTGACATTTCTAGTGAAAATATCCTAGTTTTATAAATAGGGTATTTATCTGTAATATTGATTTATTTGAAGTTCATGGTATTTTAGTGTAAAATTTATTCTTGTGATTTTTAGAAAAAGGTGGAATATTTATATCATAATAAAATAGATATTTAAATGATAAATATACATATATTTATACAAAAATAATTTTAATAAATATTTTATATTCCAAAAAAATCTCATTTTCTTAAGAAGTCGTATTTTAAACCTTTCGAGTCCGAATGTTCCTTGCGGAGGTCTGAATCTCGCACTACTAAGCCCGAGGGTGCGCGATAAACCGCACAATCCCGAACGGCTTCCCCAAAAATGGGTTGTAGCGGCGCTTTGCAAAGATTGTAAAATACTAATCCTTTAGAAAACGGTTTTATAAAGTAAAAGGTATTTATTTGCAAAAGTGTAAATTTTCCGTATTTTAGATTCTAGAGTTTCCTAAGTCAACTAACCTATCTCTAAATGTTCTAAACGACAATTCGTTAGAAGCCTCAAATCGCCTCTTCACCGCCAATTGTGGCCAGGTAAGTACAAATGAGGAAAGGAGGGATCCGCTAACGAATCGTGAGACGGGCCTTTTAAGGTTACCTTTGCTCACTTGCCTAGCCTAGACACCACAAAGTCAGGTTTAGATAAACGATCGATGTCAACAACTTATCGTATTTTCCTAATAAAAGGTATTTATTTAAAAGTGTATCAAAGCTAAACTTTTAGAATTGATTTTATTAAGAATATGGTATTTAAATGAAAGTATTTTTTTATCGTATTCTAAGTTTTTGATGATGTCGTTTAGGGTTGTATTTACGTGTGTGTGGAGGTAGGTCATTACCTCGTGCTCTACTTTAAATATATATCAAAGTTTAAGGGGTTAAATGTGAAATCGAAACATTGTGGTATTAAAGTGAAAAATACGATAAATTGGAAAGGCTATCATTTCATATGAGAAAACTTGTTTAAATTATTTTTTAAGTGTTTAATAGTCAACAATAAGATGTTTAAGCATGATTGAATTGGTGAGAAGTGAAATTTTATAGAAAACCGAATCAGAAATCGGATTTGTTCCGATTCCAACGGGTTTCGTAGTTTCGTATTTTAGAGAAATAGAAAGGGGGATAGAATGGGACTTACAGGTTTCGATTAAGCAAGGGAGTGAAGGGGGGAATAGAGAGGTTGCCGAGGCGTTGCTTCGTCGCCGGTTGTTCCTAAAAACGTCGCCGGAATTTCCGCCGGAATTTCGTCGGAGCTTCACCGCGAACTTGTTTTCAAAGTACACAACTCTTGATAAGATTTTGAGAGAGATAGCTTAGGGTTTTGGGATGAGAGGGTAGAGGGTAAGGGGTGTATTTATAGGGTAGGCTAGGGATAGGGTAGGTGAAGAGTTTTTGATTAAAAATGTAAAAATAAATGAAAATGTATTAAAAATTGTAGTAAATGGGGTATATTAAACACTCGGGAACCGATCCATTAAATTAGAGTAAACAGGGGGTAGGGTAGGTGAAGAGCCCCAACTTTCATGTCGGGGACTCGGCCGTCCGGCCGAGTCCGGCCGGCGGCGCCGGACCGAGTCGGCCGGTCCGCCGGCCGAGTCAGGAGGTTAGGGGGCATGGGTTTGTCAGGTGAAGGCCCTGGTATATTTAACTTTTCAGGTGTAGTTCAAGTTTTGGAAGTTACGGTGTTTGGACTGTTGGGCTTCCTAAGAATTTAAAACAAAAACAATATAAAAATAATGTGGGGCAGGGGATTTGAACTCTGGTGGCTTGGTTCAGCAATGCAAGATATTACCAATGATCTACAAGCTCCTTCTTGTAATTATTTGTGTGAAATAATTACTTAAAGTGGTAACGGCAACAATAAATACCCCAAGTATACTTTAATTTTAAAACAATTTTATGTACACTAAAAAATGGAGTTATTTAAAAACAAAATAATTACTTATATATTGTGTTCAGGTTAAAATACCCCTTTGTGGATTTTTGAAAAAAACTTATTTGAAAAAATTTTGTATAGGAAATTTAGGGTTGTTACACCTATCCTGCCGTAATCTTTTACGAAGACCCTTCGTGGATCCGGCGGCGGTTCATCGGCCCTTTGGAGGAATGGGACGAAAGGGCCCTTAAGCAGGCTGCTTCGGAGGATGCTGCGGATGCGCTTTCATTATGGACTGGCGGCCACGAGTCCACCCTTGAACCTCGGCGAGCACGCCTTTTTGAGAAGGAGCATCGATTTGAAGAAGCCGTATTGAAAGCTTCCCTACGCATTGGTATGTTCCTGTATTTATTTGTAATACTTCATATTGCCTGCACTTGTATACATGTATTCTTATTCTTGTGTGAATTGTACAGAGATTTCAGCGATGGGGGAGGTTCCTACGGGCTTACTGACGGTAGAGCCTGTTGACACCCCCAATGAAACATTTCTCGATGTGGAGGGGGTTGATGACGCTGTCCCTCTCGCGATAGAACCTCCTGTTGTTGTTCTTGCTCCCGAAGCACTCGCTCCTTCGGGAGAGGCACCCCTCATGGTCGCCGTCCCAATGGATCTTTCTAAGGGCGGCCCAGAGGCTGGGACGGAGATAGTCGAGACCACCCTCCCTTCGTTGGAACCTGCAGTGGCTGCCGCTGCTCCTTCCTCCGAGGCCGTTACACCAGCTCGTGTCCTTGATACTGTGCCTGAGGTTACGGCGGAAGCCGTTGAAGCTGCTATCCCTCCAGCTCAGAATGGGAGGAGCGTCGAAGGTAACCTTCCACATTTTAAACTAGTAATCTTTCCGTTATCTAAACTCTTTTGTTTTTTCAGAATTGCGCGGACTGGCGGCCTCTATTGCCGATCTGTCTTCCCGGCAATCCTTTCAGCGTCTGCTGGAGATGGCCGCTCCGCAGGCGATATCTCCTCAACGCATCGTCCTCTCGTCTGGGCAAGGTGAGTGTTGTTTACCATCTTTTCATAGCATTGTTGTTATTTCGCGAAATGACGTTGATGTCCTTTACAGTTCTGGAGGCCAACGACGAGGTTGAGGTTCTCGAAGGATGAGGGGAGTTTTTAGCTCCTTCTTGCATAACTGTGGGTAAGTGAAGTCTCAATATTGTCCCACTTGTTCTTTTGCTTAAAAGTTTCACTGATCTTTTATAAATCTGAACAGCCCTGCCAGTTCTCACAGCGCTGGAGTCGCACATCGTCATGTCGCCCGGCCCTTATACTTTGCGAGCCTCAGACCGTCTGGCGAAATTAAGCCTCGACTCCCTGTCATCCCTGATCGAGGAGATTCATGCGGGCAGTGTAATCACAGCCGAAGCGTTTGCTGCTGAAGCTAACGGCTCTCTTCCCTTTCTTGCTACCTATAATAATGAGGCGGTGGTGCAAGTCTGGGTTGAGCTTTGTCGGCAGGTGGAGGCTTGCTTGCATGTGCTTGAGTGTACCCGCCTTTCTTCGGAGGCTGTGGCTGCGAAGGCGAGCTTACGTGGCTTAATCGAGCGGTGCGCGGCGAATATGGTGTCATGCGAGAAGAGGCTCGGCCGCAAATTCTCAGAGAGGGAGCTGGCTTCGAAAGCGTTGAATGAGCTCCAAGCCAACCTTACGGCCAAGGCCAACAAAGCTTATGAACTCTGGCGAGTGCTTCAAGAGGCCATCAAGGAGGTGGTAGCCATCGACAAAACCGCCGTGTTTACTCGCGAAAGGGTCAAGGCTCACAAAGCTACCGAGAAAGAGCTCGAAGGTCGGCTTGCCTCATATCAGGCCCAGCAGGCTCAAGCGGAGGCCTGTCTCTTGACGATATTGAACTATGAAGGCGAGGCCCAGCGGAAGAGGGATGAGCTGATCAATCTACTAAATCGCCTGCCGACTTGAAGACTTGTATATTTTTTATTCTTCCTTTGTATGCACTCCTGAATAAGAGTATATTTTTTTTCTTTCACGAATTGTACTTTGTATCCATTTTGGTTCATGAATAAAAGACATATTTTTCTTCTCAATGGTGTGTCCCTTTTTATTGAATGTATTCTGCGGATAGTCTATCTTGATCTCTTTGCAGGACAACGATGGCTTAGGATTTAGGGTTAAGATCTGCCTCCTAAGAGTTTTCAACTTTATAAGCCGTGAGGGTCTCATAAAGAGTTTTTCTCCCTACAGGTCTAGGGGATCCCGTAGGTGTAATTTCTCCTTAAGAATCGTGAGGATTCCTAAGCGTGTTTTCTCTTAAAAGTCGTAAGGATCTCACAAGAGAATTTGCTCCCTTACGAGTCGTGAGGACCCGTAAGTGATGGGTGAAGTTGTCTTATCCGTATTTCACGGGGTCAGGGGTTGCTCTGGATGCTTCCCACGGGTTCACTACCGAGTTTGGCAAGGACCAGGCTCCGCTCTGGATGTTCTCCGGGGTACCGTAGTTTAAAGACATCGCGGTCTAGGTTAAGGACATCATAGTCCGTGGGTTTAAGGACTCTACAGTCCGTTGTTAGTTTTAAGAAATTTCGGTCGAGGTTAAGTACATCATAGTCCGTGGATTTAAGAACTCCACATTCCGTTGTTAGTTTTAAAACATCACGGTCGAGGTTAAGGACATCATAGTCCGTGGATTTAAGGACTCCACAGTCCGTTGTTAGTTTTAAGACATCACGGTCGAGGTTAAGGACATCATAGTCCATGGGTTTAAGGACCCCACAGTCCAATGTTAGTTTAAAGACATCACGGTCGAGATTAAGGACATCATAGTCCGTGGATTTAAGGACTCCATAGTGCAAATTTTTCTCTGGATGCTTCCCACGGGTTCACTGCCGTGTTCGGCGAGGACCAGGCTCCGCTCTGGACATTTCCTACAGGGTCAGAATTGACGTTATCCGCGTTCCACGTAGCCAGGAATTTTTCTCTAGATGCTTCCCACGGGTTCACTGCCGTGTTCGGCGAGGACTAGGCTCCACTCTGGATGCTTCACACGGGTTCACTACCGTGCTCTGCGAGGACCAGGATCCGCTCTGGATGTTTCCCATGGGTTTACTGTCGCGTTTCACATAACCAGGAATTTTGCTCTAGATGCTTCCTACGGGTTCACTGCCGTGTTCGGCGAGGACTAGGCTCCGCTCTGGATGCTTCACACGGGTTCACTGTCGTGCTCTGTGAGGACTGGGATCCGCTCTGGACGTTTCCCATGGGGTCTGGATTGACATAAGCCACGTTCCACGTAGTCAGGAATTTTGCTCTAGATGCTTCCCACGGGTTCACTGCCGTGTTCGGCGAGGACTAGGCTCCGCTCTGGATGCTTCACGCGGGTTCACTGCCATGCTCTGCGAGGTCCAGGATCTGCTCTGGATGCTTCACACGGGTTTATTGCCGTGCTCTGCGAGGACCAGGCTTCGCTCTGGACGTTTCCCACGGGGTCATTGCTGCGTTCCATGCAACCAGGAATTTTGCTCTAGATGCTTCCCACGGGTTCACTGCCGTGTTCAGCGAGGACTAGTCTCCGCTCTGGATGCTTCACACGGGTTCACTGCCGTACTCTGTGAGGACCAGGATCCGCTCTGAACGTTTCCCACGGGGTCATTGCCGCGTTCCACGTAGCCAGGAATTTTGCTCTGGATGCTTCCCACGGGTTCACTACCGTGTTCGGCGAGGACCAGGCTCCGCTCTGGATGCTTCACACGGGTTCACTGCCGTACTCTGCGAGGACCAGGATCCGCTCTGGACGTTTCCCATGGGGTCATTGCCGCGTTCCACGTAGCCAAGAATTTTGCTCTGGATGCTTCCCACGGGTTCACTGCCGTGTTTGGCGAGGACCAGGCTCCACTCTGGATGCTTCACACGGGTTCACTGCCGTGCTCTGCAAGGACCAGGATCCGCTTTGAACGTTTCCCATAGGGTCAGGATTGACATAAGCCGCGTTCCACGTTGCCAGAAATTTTTCTCTGGATGCTTCCCACGGGTTCACTGCCGTGTTCGGCGAGGACCGGGCTCCGCTCTGGACGTTTCCCACGGGGTCAGAAGTGACATAATCCGCGTTCCACGTAACCAGGAAGGGTTGACTTTATCCGCATTTCACGGAATCGGGGTTTGACACTTGGTTATTTGTGCACTGCCGAATCATGGAACTAGGGGTTGCCGTTGTTCCGCTTTGCTTGATGTTGTGTCTGTTGTAATGAGACGAGTGTTGAGATGATCTCTAGGCTATCTGTGAACCATCGAGATTTGGCTTCTTCTTCTGATGAAACCTGGGGAGGAGGAGTGTGATTCCTTCTTTGTTTGCGCCCCTGGATTATATACAAGGACTGCTGTGATATCACCTGTAGGGCATAAATTTCATTTTTATTTTTATTTTATTTCTTTCCGCGATGCTCTATCATTTCAGCTTTTTATATCACGAAAGTCGCGATTGCCTAATCATTTCGGCTATTTTTCGCGGTTCCCAATCATTTCGGCTATTTATTTTATTTTTACTCGCTGCTTTTTATTGCGAGTTGCCCAATCATTTTGGCTATTTTGCATGCATACATTTTTTTTACTTGCTGCTTCTGTTGCAAGTTGCCCCATCATTTCGGCTATTTCGTATGCATGTGCGGCTCGCTAGCTTTTTGCCGCAAGCTTGGGATTAGACACCGATTTCGGTATCAGCACCGCTACAACTGGGATATTGCCAGGAGCGAATCATCATTTGCCTCTGTCGATATCGAACAAAGGTGGCTTAGCGAACAGGGTTAGGATCCTGTCGACTAAGGCTTTTGACTTCATGAGCCGTAAGGGTCTCACAAAGGTATTTCTCCCAACAAGTCGTGAGGATCTCATAGGTGTGTTTTCTCCTTAGGAATCATGAGGACTCCTAAGTGTATGGCTTCTTGTAAGTCGTAAGGATCTTACAAGAGAGTTTTCCCCTTATAAGTCGAGAGGACTCACAAAGGTTGTTCATTGTGCGAACATATCCTTAGTCACGGGTGGGACTTGGTTAGGGAACTGTTTATTCGCGCCCGTGGATTGTATACAAGGGTCAGTATTGCATCGCTTGTTGGGCAGTATTGAACGTTGTGGGGGATGCTTAAGAACAGGTTCAGGTCTCTGTAAGTTAAGACTTTCAAATCTTATGAGCCGTGAGGGTCCCATAAGAGAGTTCTCCTTACGAGTTGTGAGGATCTCGCAAGTGTAATTTCTCCCTAGGGATCATAGGGATCTCTAAGTGTGTTTCTCCCTTATGAGTCGTATGGATCTCACGTGGGTGGTTTCTCCTCCCAAGGTCGAGAGGACCCTGCAAGTGTCTCTTAACGAGGTTGTTGTTTTTACTCACGGAGCCCTTTCGGGTTTTCATCTGTGCCCATCTTGCTTATGGACATACCGTTTTTTTTCTCTTTTTTTTTATTCGAACAAGGTTGCGCCCTTTCGGTTTTTCACAAAACTCGCCGGTAGCTCTGCTGTTTTTACTCACGGAGCCCTTTCGGGTTTTCATCCGTGCCCATTTTGCTTATGGACATACCGTTTTTTTTTAATTATTATTCTTTTTTATCTTTTTTGTACCAGCTTTGGGATGCTGCAATCCACCGTAGTTATCGACATCTTGGTCAACAGCTAGTTTTAGGACATAGTGGTCTGTTGCTAGTTTAAGGACGTTTCGGTCCGTTGTTAGTTTAAGGACGTTTCGGTCCGTTGTTGAAGAAGGACTGTCACTACTTATAGAGTTTAGGCTTAGGAAGATAGCGAGCGGACATAGTCGTCGTCATCTATCATTGACCTGGGCCGTGACTCGTTAGGTGTAGTATTTCTTTAGGAAGCGACCATTTATTGGCCTGAAGGGCCTCTCGCCATGCATGTCCATGAGTAGATAGGCTCCACCCTGGTAGACCTTATTTATAATGTACGGGCCTTCATAATTCGGCTCGAATTTCCCTCGTTTAGCACGATTGGGGATCATGGGTCTTTTGACTACCAGCATGAGTTCGCCCTGGCGGAATGTCCTCGACCTAATCAATCTTTCGTAGGAGCGCATCATCTTTGCTTTATAAGCTTCCAGATTTTGTTGCGCTATGAGCCGGGTTTCATCAAAGGCATCAAGCTCCTCGAGCCGAAGGTGAGCATTCTCTTCGTCCGTTAGCTCGTAATGAGCTGCCACTCGTAGAGAGGGTAGCTCTATCTCGAGGGGGGTACCGCCTCTATACCGAATACCAATGCGTATAGGGTGGTGTTCGTGGCCGTCTTGAACGTAGTTCGATATGCCCAGAGAGCTTCATGCAGTCTCTCGTGCCAGTCCTTCTTATTTCGGGACACCGTCATCTTCACGATCTTCATCAAGGTCTTGTTGAAAGTCTCAGCTAGACCGTTAGCTCGGGGATTATAAACTGAAAAGTATCTCCAGTCTATGTTGTGCTGTTGTGCGAAGCGGCTGATCTTGTGGCTTCTGTAGGATGGCCCGTTATCGGAGATGATCCGTCTCGGAGTTCCAAACCGATAAATGACGTGCGTCTTGAAAAAATGAAGGATATTCTCCGTCTTCACTTCCCTCAGCGGTACTGCTTCTGCCCATTCGGAGAAGTAATCAGTTGTCGCCAAAATGAATCGATTTCCTCTGGACGATACTGGTTCGATGGGGCCGATTATGTCAGTCCCCCACATTTCGAACGGCCAGCTAGCCACTATCGGGTGTAGTGGGTTTGGGTGCTGATGGATAAAGTCCTCGTGGATTTGGCACGAGTGGTATTGCTTCGTATACTCGAAGCAGTCCTGGATCATCGTGGGCCAATAATAACCCATCCGCTTGATCTTCAGCTTCATCTTAGAGCTAGCTTGGTGAGAACCGCAGAGCCCGTCATGAACTTCTTGGACGACTCTTTTTGCTTCCTCAGGTCCCAGGCATCTTAACCACAGAGAATGAAAAAACCTCTTGTATAGAGTATCATCGACGAAGGCAAAAGATAAGGCTCGCTTCATGAGCTGATGTTTTGAGGACGCATCTTCAGGCGTTCGACGGGATTTGAAGTAGTCTATAAAGACTTCTCTGTAGGGTTGCTAGGCACATGCACAAGGGTCTACGAGGCATCAACCATGCCCGATTTAAAAATTAGCCATGCCGAACAACCCTTAACAAGATCTTTAAACTAGAGATTAGGAGAAAACAAGCATGTTAAACATTTTAACACTAAGTGAGAGGAATTACAAGCTTTGTAGATCCGGTCCTTCACTTCTAAAGCTCCGTGTTGAAGTCCGTTCGCTGCGATCATCGTGTTCCTGACTCTCGAGAGGCTCCACGAAGAGAAAGATGCAAGCTTGCTTCCGATCTTCGATAACAAAGATGATCTACCTTGAAGTTTCATTAACACAAGCTCTCACTCACTAAATGAAGTGAACACCCTCATCTAAAGGGCAAGGATAGATGAGGATGATGAAGTAGTATTTTTTCTCTCATTTATTTTCTATTTCTCACTCATTTTCATCACTTGGCAAAAAGCTAGAAAGCTTTTCAATGGAAAAAAAAGAAGGAAGAAGATGATAATTCATTTGTGATGAATAAAGAAAGGATAATAATGATGAATAATGCAACCATGGTTAAACAAACCTTTATATAGATTTAACTAGGGCTAGGGTTTGGGTTGGGTTAAAGCATGAGTCATTTGAAAATATCTTAGCAAGAACAAAAAGAAACCTTCTAGAAGCATCAAGAAGGAACTAACCCAAAACAAACCCTAACCTTGTTTAATCTCCACTAAACATGTTGCATTAGTTATCATATCATGTTACAATATTATATATCATATATATAATAATTATTGTAACAAAATAAAATAATACAATTAACATATATCGCATATATATCAATGTATTACCCGAGTGAGAAAAATAATCTTTTAGTGAGCTAATATTAGTTAATGTAATTTAATATATCATATATATTATTATATATTAAATTATCGAATCAACACTTGATCCGACAATCCGGCTATTTCGCATACAACAGACTAATATATCATTTACCGATTCATCGAATCAACACTTGATCCGATGACCCGGCTGATATCAAATATCGCGAGAATAGAATACGGTATCTCATATCGCATTATCCTCGGTTCCGCACATATCACATACGTGCTCCTACTCCATTTTGCCTGAGCCAAAAAACCCCTGTGTAGGACTCTAAAGAATCGTCAATACGCCGGCAGTAGGTAATGATTATATCAAACACCCACAATCTGCAAGCGGTCAGCTAAACGTAACAGCCACCCAGGTATTGAGCGCTCAGAAGATCAACAAGCAAGCCTGTATATTCTCCTGTGAATCCAATCAGTAACACTCCCGTATAGTCCGGTCTCGTCGTCTGATATATCGCATATCTCGCTTAGGGGTGGTAAACGTCAGACCCCAGTAGCTTGATAAGTCGTCTCGATATGAGGTCTATAACAGTTTGAGAAACTACTGATAACACTTACCAGTAAATCTCAGCAACCCTGGCCAGGGATTTTCGGTTATAGCCAATCGAACACAGCACAACATCAACTCCCTATACCGGAGACGAATCCCCTCCTATCGCTTATTGCCTCCATGTGATTCGGGACTGTACCCAAAAGCCACCTTTTTGCACGCCTTCTTGGACGTGGTATGATGGAAATCAAAGCACAGTGGGAATCACACAAGACTCTATGACGATCTCGGGTCAACAGACTACTCTGTACCAGTGTCACCGGAGAACTGCCATCTGACGTGAGGTATAATACCATCTGGGAGTTCTAGGCGAGTCCGTCCAGTGTACCCAGTCTCCACTGAGCACCCGTACACCATCCTTGATGTCAAACACCAATGGATATGGGATCATCCATCGCCCATCATATGGGTCAAGATGCGTATACGCTAGTCTACTCTGGTGCATCGATGCCCTGTCTCGATACACCCTCGACTAGGAACAGTTATAGGATGTACTCGTCGACTACCGTGCCCCCACTAGTATGATCTCATCATAGTCCCAGTAGTCGAGTACATATCCTAAGGGCTTTATCAACATGTAACATAGAGACAATCAGAGTACATGTTAAGATAAAGTACAACAAGATAGCGTACTATCATGTCGAGCAAGAAAGTCCTCCCTATATATGTCCAAGCATCCATTACAATATACATCGTATGTACAGTAATGGCTTCTGGGCATACATATAACTAACAATCTCCCACTTGCACTAGGGCCATCTGTTGTGGTATCATATACCCAACAATTAGCTGTGGTTGAAGTATCTCATACTCAACCATCCCATAGAAGTCTCTACTGGGAAAAAGGACTTTGTGAGTGGATCCGCGCTGTTGTCCTCTGTGTCTACTCTCCTAACCTCGATCTCCCTAGAGATCAACCATCTCCAAGATCAGGTGATACTGCCTAAGAATTATATCTGGATTTCTGATGGGATGGTAGTTCCTTGGCTAAAGCCACAACTCCATTGTCACACAATGGTAGGAACGAAGTTCATCTCATGAACTTATATATATCCAGACTGCCTCTTTGGTAGCATCCTTGGTAATGATGTATCTTGCCTTTATTCATCTAGTAAGTCACGGTATCTAGCTTGGAACTCTTCCAACATACCGTCCCTCCACTGAGGGTAAAGACAATGCCCGCGACTGACATTCAGTCGTCCTTATCACCCTAGAACCTTTCCAATGATTCTTCCCAGGATCGATTGATACCATCTCACTACAACTAGTGAGGATCCTAACATCCAATTAGATCTATCTCATAGATCCAAAACCCAGGATTTAGGAGGTATCAACTTCGATCCTTTATAGAGAATCCTTGTGATAAGCGGAGATTGACCGAGCGTAGCATAGTAAACTCCTTCCCTATCAAGAGTATGTCATCCACGTACTCTTCGAGGATCATCACCATACTCTCTACTACCTTTTTTGTATATATAAGGTTCATCTACCATTTTGATGAATTCAAACTCTTTGACTACCACATCAAAACAGATGTTCCAACTCCACAATGCCTGCTTTATCCTATAAAGCATCTTGCACACATTTCCGCTGCCCCCACTGTCTACGAAGCCCTCTGGCTGTGTACTTATAGACGCACTCTTCTAAAACATCATTTAGAAAAGCTGTCATGACACCCAACCACCAGATATCGTAGTCATGGTATGTAGCAGTGGCAAATAGGATCTAGATGGACTTAAGCATAGCTTTGAAAGTCTCAACTTTTCCATGTACACCAAGTAATCTTCTCAAGATATACTTGCTCCTGATGGGGATTTAACTCTTCAGATAAAGCAACCAAAGTCCATACTTTGTTGGTATATAAGAATTCCATCTCAGATCGCAAAGCATCCAGCCATTCTTATAGAGTTCCACACCTGATGGCCAGCTCGAAACTAGTTGGGTCATCATCTCATGATGCAATCCTCGCTCCCACTGTCATAGAGAAACCGAAGTATCTCTCAGGTGAGTGAGGAACCCTACTAGATCAGCGGAGAGACTGAGGTTCGTTGGAAACTATTGAATCCTTTGGTTCTATCAAATCATCTGCGGTAGTTTGTATAGCTGGAACTCCTTCCAGTCCTACCTCATGACCACTAATTTTTCCACAAGAAATTCCCTTTCACAAAGATGGCATGTTGAGAAACAAAACATCTTTTTTTTCTCGGTTAGGTAGAAGATATTACATTGCGTATGCTTGGGATATCTAACAAACTTCCATAGATCTGACTTTGCCTCGAGCTTGTCCGGATTTTGCTTTTTAGACATAGGCCGGACAACCCCAAATCTTAACAAACTTAAGATATGGGCTCTTCCCTTTCCATATCACATATGAAGTGGTAGGCAACTGATTTGATTTGAACCCTATTCAATAGGTATGCAACTTCTCAAGTGCATAACTTCCAAAAGGAAATAGGAAACTCAGTAGTACTCATCATAAAGCACACCATATCACATAGGGTGGTATTGCTCCGCCCCGATATACCATCGTGCTATGGTGTATACGGAGGAGTAATGCTGAGAGAGAATCTCATTCTCCTTTAGAATAGTCCAGGAATCCCGTGCTCAAGTATTCTCTTCCCTGATCTCATCAAAGGACATAATACTTATACCCATTTTTGGTTTTCTACTTCTAACTTATATTCATCGAATTTCTCAAAAGTTCCAGACTTGTGTTTCAACAGGAACATATGTCCGAATCTTGAGAGATCATCAGTGAATCTAATGAAGTATAAAGAACCAGTCCTGGCATTTGTAGACAGGGGACTTTCATACATCAGCATGTATCAATCCCAAGAGTTCACTAACTCTTTCTCTGTTTCCAATAAACAGAGCTTTGGTCATCCTATCTTTGTGATATGACTGGCAAGTTTTACAAGATGTAAATTCAAACTAATTTAAATATGCATCTATATGTAACTTCAGCTAGTCGGGTCGCATTGATATGACCTAGTCTACAATACCTCAAGAAGGACTCGTTCATTTCTGAACTCTTCCTCTTGTGTGTGTTCTGTATACTAAGAACTGTGGTTTGATTTAGAATGTCAATGTTTTTAGATAACGTGCCTGAACTGATCAACTCTTGATATAGGAAATGTTCAAAACATTATCCAACAATACAAAATTATATCCTTTCTTTACTAATAAAGAGACTGATGTGATGTTGTATATCAGGTTCGGTATCTAATAACATTCATTCAGAATCAATGTATTCCGGTAATACAGGGTGATAGTGACCAACAGACTTGGCTGCAACACTTGCACCGTTTCTATCTCATGAAACTTATCACCCGTTCTCAGTTCTCTACCTATCTGTAGCCCATGTAACATATTACATATGTGGGATCCTGATCCGGTATCAAATACCCAGGACGTAAAGGATACTGAGAAACAGTTCTCTGTAATGAACACACCCGAAGAAGATGCATCGGCATGCACTTTCTTCGTTTGGGCGGCACGGGAATTCTGGTAATCCCCTATTTCCTGCTCTGTCTTATAACAATTATAAGTTGGAGCGGGACCAACGTTCCCCAGCGCAGTATAACAAACGGGTTCGGTCAATATATCCGTATTATTATCTTGATTAAGGTGTGACATAGTCGTAACCAGGAGAGAGAGAGAAGAAAACGCTCAGCGTGCGCTTTTACAAGATTAGATTGGTTATTAATTTATCTAATTAGGATATCTCCCACTGTTTTAGTCAAATCTTCCTTCAAACCCTAAAAGGAAAGACTAGCCGGGATTAATTACACGCTACAAGTTCGCTAATCTTTCGGCCAGGCCAGTGTCGGTACTTTGAATGAGGTTCCCCGTGCTTTCGCACGGACCTAATTAAAGTAAACCTCGTTTTCCCAAGGGCGTAACCCCGTTAACACTTTTCTAGACACCTACTTGATCAGCTAATTGTAATGTGTAAAACTCTCCCAGGAGTAACTCTTACTCGCAGCGGGTATCGGGATCCAACTATCTCATAGAAGGTATGCAATCTCAATGCAAATTTCAACACTTGAAATTCTCAATAATATTTTGCCCTGAGCGATCTATGACCTTGACAAAGTCAACAAACTATAGATCGCAAGTCAAGTTCAACCCGTCATTTCCTGATATAAATTAAACCTACCCGCACGACCCTTGACAAGGTCAACAAAGTCACACGACTACCCTAATCCAATCGCATCATATGCTTATACAGATAAGCAGTAATCAGCTACCGCACACTACGCCTTGACAAGGTCAACAAACGCAGCACAAATACTAACTATTACTTATCTGAAATGACGGAGGGCTACGACAGGTTTTTAAGAAAACCCTTTGCGTAATAAACTTGATATCGTTGTAGAATCGAGTGATTTTTAAATGGAGTGTTTTTGAGGCTTTTTTCTAGTTTTGCTAAAGGGGTCACTCCCGGTGAAGGGATCGTCGGCCCTTTCCTCATCGAATAAGGTGCAGGGTATATCATATATACCACTATGCAAAGCAAGAACTATAGAAGCAATCAAAAGACAAACCGAGTTTGTAGCATCTGCTAGTTTCACTAAAGAGGTCACTCCCGGTGAAGGGATATCGGCTCTTTCCTTATCGAATAAGGTGCTGGATGTTCTACAAGGAACACTGCTATGCAAAGCAAGAACTAGAGCTACCAGTTTTTAAACAAGTTTCTACAACATCTTAGGTTTCTTTTATTTCATTAATCTCATTAATGAAGTCCCATTTTATTATGCTTCACAAGCATCACATTTGAAACGAAATCTGCAATATAACATATATCTCATATATATAATATAAACATTCGTCTCAGGCAGTAATATGATCTCATCACAGAACATTGCAGCAGAAGAACATATATGAAATATTGGATATACTAGAACGTCCGTGTTTTAATATGAGCCTGTATAAAACACGGATTCCATGGTCGCGATGAATAGCCAAACCCACATCCCTAGATCCCTACGAGAGCGGAAAGCAACACTGCCAATTCTAGGGTTAGGAGACCCAGTCTCGACTCCTCGAGATGGTCTCCCACTGGACCATAGAACCCGGTTACTTGTGCTCCCCGCCTTGGGTCTACCTAATGCGGAAAAGTAAATAATATACAATGGTGACATCATCTTCAGCCCGGAAGTGCCCCAATAAAAGAATATTACATACAAATGAATTTTACATGAATGAAAATGAAAAACCCTCATCTTACATAAAACCCTCGGCTATTCAAAAACGCGACGATCCAATATAACATATTACAGCAACACATAATATCTCATATCATCAACATACGCAAGTATGCGTATCCCGATTGTCGTTGATGTATAGCAACGAAGCCGGCGATACACCGCATACTATGCTTACGGTCACAGAAAAGAAAGTGTAAAACTACAACAGTTGGAATCCGCAATCTCTTTAGACATCGCATGCCTAACCAAATGAATTTCTTAGACATCGCATGCCTAACAATTATAAACCCCGCATTTTAGTCTCATTATCGAAAACTCTTTTCAATATCAAGTCGGGCAATTCAACAAGATTCCCGACATCCTGATCAAATGCTCGTCGCAAACTTTAGTAGACGGCCGCACCTCCGGATGCCGTCGACGAAGTGCACTAAGGCGGAACACCGCTGCCGCGAGCACCCGAACGGATGCTTTTGGTGACGGGATTCTCCTACAGTCACTTGGTTGGGGCTATGGGGCGTGGCTGTCTATTAAGTTTACCCGGCGAGTATTCGCATACGCTACGAGATTGCGACGGACTTTTGATCACATCAAAATTCCGTGGCAACCGATCAATTGAGACTGAACTGCTAGATTTATAACATTCAAATTAGTTATCTCATAACTACTTGTGGATTCCAAATATTGTATCACATTCCAAATAAATAGACAGTGTTAAACTTTCCGATTGAATAAACATACACCCAAGATTTCCCAAATAGCTCAACACTTGAGCGGAGTTCAAAAATATCCATCACATGCCACAGTACCGATGGTCCAGCCGTAGAAGGGTCAAGCCAACGCCTCATATGTGGCAACGCCGTACTGCCCCAAACCCTAAGGTTCAGAGGTAGTTCAAGACGGTCACATAATCGAGTTAAGGTTTGTTGTCTTCTAGAGGGTCCACCGCGTTACTTGCATGATTTTCCGGAAGTTTCAAACTCGAGAAAAAATCCAACTTTTGAAAAAATTTCCGACAGGGGAAAAGTGAGTTATTGATATCCGTTCGAACTTTTTAACAGTTTCTAAAATTATCCGGAAAAAACTTAAACGAAGTTAAATTATCCGATCGAAACAACGAGTCCCTAATACAATCCAGAAAACTCAACACTTGAGTATAAATTAAAAATTCCCAGAAGCATCAGGAATTACCTACGGTTATTACTGTACAAACACTATGCCTCAATCCTTACATGTGGCCGCGGAACCGCCGCCAATACCCTGGTTTGGCCGCGGTGCTGCGACGCTTTGGTTGATTTAGGGGGTCGGGTTTCACAGTAATTCCTAAAATACCCTGCTAAATTTTTGGAGTATCTGAATTTTTGGAGTATTTTTAATATGAAAAAATCAACAGTTTTTAAAATAATCCAGAGAAGGGTATTCGTCGGGGTTTCCGGGTTCGATCGGACTTTAAACTTCGCCTAGACTCCGCCTAAAGCTCTAGCTTGGCTCTGATACCACTGTAAGGTTGCTAGGCACACGCACAAAGGTCTACGAGGTATCAACCATGCCCGATTTAAAAATTAGCCATGCCGAACAACCCTTAACAAGATCTTTAAACTAGAGATTAGGCGAAAACAAGCATGTTAAACATTTTAACACTAAGTGAGAGGGATTACAAGCTTTGTAGATCCGGTCCTTCACTTCTAAAGCTCCGTGTTGAAGTCCGTTCGCTGCGATCATCGTGTTCTGGACTCTCGAGAGGCACCATGAAGAGAAAGATGCAAGCTTGCTTCCAATCTTCGATAACAAAGATGATCTACCTTGAAGTTTCATTAACACAAGCTCTCACTCACTAAATGAAGTGAACACCCTCATCTAAAGGGCAATGATAGATGAGAATGATGAAATAGGATTTTTGCTCTCATTTATTTTCTATTTCTCACTCATTTTCATCACTTGGTGAAAAGCTAGAAAGCTTTTCAATGGAAAAAGAAGAAGGAAGAAAATGATAATTTATTTGTGATGAATAAAGAAAGGATAATAATGATGAATAATGCAACCATGGTTAAACAAACCTTTGTAAAGATTTAACTAGGGCTAGAGTTTGGGTTAGGTTAAAGCATGAGTCATTTGAAAATATCTTAGCAAAAACAAAAAGAAACCTTCTAGAAGCATCAAGAAGGAACTAACCCAAAACAAACCCTAACCTTGTTTAATCTCCACTAAACATGTTGCATTAGTTATCATATCATGTTACAATATTATATATCACATATATAATATTTATTGTAACAAAATAAAATAATACAATTAACATATATCGCATATATATCAATGTATTACCCGAGTGGGAAAAAGAATCTTTTAGTGAGCTAATATTAGTTAATGTAATTTAATATATCATATATATTATTATACACTAAATTATCGAATCAACACTTGATTCGACAATCCGGCTATATCGCATACAACCGACTAATATATCATTTACCGATTCATCAAATTAACACTTGATCCGATGACCCGGCTGATATCAAATATCGCGAGAATAGAATACGGTATCTCATATCACATTATCCTCGATCCCGCGCATATCACATACGTGCTCATACTCCGTTTTGCCTGAGCCAAGAAACCACTTTGTAGGACTCTAAAGAATCGTCAATACGCCGGCAGTAGGTGATGATCATATCAAACACCCACAAGCTGCAAGCGGCCAGCTAAACGTAACAGCCACCCAGGTATTGAGTGCTCAGAAGATCAACAAGCAAGCCTGTACATTCTCCTGTGAATCCAATCAGTAACACTCCCGTACAGTCCGGTCTCGTCGTCTGATATGTCGCATATCTCGCCTAGGGGTGGTGAACGTCAGACCCCAGTAGCTTGATAAGTCGTGTCGATATGAGGTCTATAACAGTTCGAGAAACTACTGATAAGACTGACCAGTAAATCTCAGCAACCCTGACCAGGGATTTCCGGTTATAGCCAATCGAACACAGCACAACATCAACTCCCTATACCGGGAGAGACGAATCCCCTCCTGTCGCTCATTGCCTCCATGTGATTCAGGACTGTTCGCAAAAGCCACCTTTTTGCACGCCCTCTTGGACGTGGTATGATGGAAATCAAAGCACAGTGGGAATCATACAAGACTCTATGACGATCTCGGGTCAACAGACTACTCTGTACCAGTGTCACCGGAGAACTGCCATCTGACGTGAGGTATAATACCATCTGGGAGTTCTAGGCGAGTCCGTCCAGTGTACCCAGTCTCCACTGAGCACCCGTACACCATCCTTGATGTCAAACACCAATGGATATGGGATCATCCATCGCCCATCATATGGATCAAGATGCGTATACGCTAGTCTACTCTGGTGCATCGATGCCCTGTCTCGATACACCCTCGACTAGGAATAGTTATAGGATGTACTCGTCGACTACCATGCCCCCACTAGTATGATCTCATCATAGTCCCAGTAGTCGAGTACATATCCTAAGGGCTTTATCAACATGTAACATAGAGACAATCAGAGTACATGTTAAGATAAAGTACAACCAGATAGCGTACTATCATGTCGAGCAAGAAAGTCCTCCCTATATATGTCCAAGCATCCATTACAATATACTTCGTATGTACAGTAATGGCCTCTAGGGCATACATATAACTAACATTCTCTCCAACCCTTAACCTTTTCCGGGTCTTTTATTTGCATAGCCATTTACTTGGTCGCTCCTTTTTCTTCAGACGACTCCGAAGATATTTTCGCCGGTGCGAGAACCCGACGGCTTTGCACAACGATCTTCACGTCATCGAGGTTCTCGTCGGCCAATTCTTTAGCGAGCTTAGCTAGTGCATCCGCTTTGCTATTTTCCGCACGCGGTATGCTTTCCAAGGTGTAGGAAGGTATTTGGGTCAGCAGTTGCTGTACCCTCTTGCCGTACTTTACCAGCTCTGGTTTGCACGTTTGGTAGTCGCCATTTACCTGACTAACGACCAGTTGGGAGTCTCCATATATGAGAAGGTCTTCAATTTCCATGTCAATGGCGATCTCGAGGCCCTCTATCAAAGCTTTATATTCGGCTTCATTGTTTGTTTTCGGCTCTGTTAAGGAGAAGGCAAAACGCATTATCCCTCTTTGTGGAGTCACGAAGATGAGGCCTACCCCCGATTTGATTATAGGGGTATTTTGTTTGCGCTTCTTCACGGAGGATACTCCATCAAAATAAAGTTCCCACCGGGTACCACTTCTGTCGATCGTGTCAAACGCATGTTCGTCTGGCAGTTCGCAATTCAAGGGAGAATCGGCCGGTATCGGATGTTCAGCGAGGAAGTCAACGATGGACTGGCCTTTCACTGCCTTAAGAGGCTGGTAAGTTATTGCGAACTCCATTAAGAGTAAAGACCATTTAGCGAGTCGCCCCGTCAGTATGTCCTTTGACATCAAATATTTGAGGGGATCCACCTTCAATATGAGACGGACTTCATGCGCCAATGCATAGTGCCTGAGTTTCGTTATCGCGAAGATCAACGCCAGGCAGTGTTTTTCGTTGGGAGAATAATTGCTTTCTGCCCCCAGGAGAGCTCGACTCAAGTAATAGAGAGCTCTTTCTTTCCCTTGGTCATTCTCTTATGCACCTAAGGAACCTTCGAGGGTTGTTGTATAAAGAATAAAGGGTTTTCCCTTGACCGGAGCGGCCAGCACTGGCGGGTTCTGTAGATACTGCTTGATTTCGTCCAGCGCGCCTTGGCATTTATGATCCTAGACGAACGGGGTTCCCTTCTTCATCAGGTGACTGTAGGGGCGGCACTTGCTGGAAAGAATGGCTATAAATCGCCGGATATACGCGAGTTTCCCTTGGAGAGACCGCAATTGCTTAAGAGTCCTTAGAGGGGGCATTTCCATGATCGCCTTGATCTTCGACGGGTCATCTCGATACCTCGGTGCCATATAATGAATCCTAGGAATTTACCCGAGGAAACTCCGAATGCGCATTTGAGGGGGTTCATCTTCAGGTTGTATTGCCGAAGGCGTTGAAATACAATCTTCAGATGTTCGAGATGTTCCTCGTATGATTTGCTTTTAACCACGAGGTCGTCGATATAACATTCGACGATTTCATGTATAAGGTCATCGAAGATCCTCGTTATGGCCCTCTGATAGGTGGCACCGGCGTTCTTTAGACCGAAGGGCATCACCTTGTAGCAGAATATACCCAAAGGGGTTCGGAAAGTGGTGTGATTCTGGTCCTCGGGATGCATCTTTATCTGGTTATATCCTGATGATCCGTCCATGAAGAAGAAAACATCGTGAGTGGATGTATTATCTATCATCAGCTCAGTGACCGGTACCGGGAAGTCATCCTTCGGGCAGGCTTTATTGAGATCCCGAAAGTCCACACATATGCGCACTGTCCCATTCTTCTTAATCACCGGGACGATGTTGGCGATCCAATCAGGGTACTGAATCTCTTGGATGAAGCCAGAGTCGATCAGCTTCTTGACCTCGGGGTTGATGCTCATCTCAAGCTCAAGCCGCATTCTTCTCGGCGCTTGTTTGATTGGCTTGGCGTCTGGGGATATTGCCAATTTGTGGACAGCAATCTCCGGATCTAGTCCTGGCATTTCGGAATAATTCCATGCGAAGCAATCTTTATGCTATATAAGCACGTCTTTTAGCGCGGCCATCCTTTCTTAAGATAGCAGCTCACTAACGAATGTCGGTCGAGGGTCGTCTGCCGTCCCCAAATCAATTTTCTTGAGGTTATCCGCAGTGGTATGTATTCCATCTTCCAGCTTTTTTGGCGCCGGTGGAAACTCTGAGATCACCTCGTCATCATTGTTTTCGAAGCACCAGGGGAGGTCATCCATATTCTTGGGCTCTTCTTTTGATAACATTATCATATAACAAGTACGAGCTCGCTTCCAAGACCGATTTTGATCCGGTTCTACCCCCGCTGTATAGGCGGCTTTTGGTTTGTGCTTTTGTGGCGGATTTATCCTCCAGCTGCTGGATAGAGCGAATTTACCGAGTTGATATTGGTCTTCGACCCAGTTCTTGAAAGTGAAGCAATCTTCAATAGGATGTTCTATTGCCCTATGATAAGAGCAATAGTCCGGGTGAGAGACTTCGCCTGCTTGCTCGGGGTGTTTGGACTCCGGAAGTGTAATCATCTGATGTCTTATGGCGAGATCAAGTATCTTCCGTGTTTTGCTCTGAGGAAAAGAGTATGCTCGACTCATCTTTTTTATAAGAGACGAGTCCGGATTGCTCGGTTCCCGATCGCGTAGTTTCTTGGTCCCACTTTGTCGCTGTTGAACGCCTTTCCCGTTCTTTGATTTATTTTTGCCTCTGCATCGGGCCTTTTGTATGACGGGTTGATAAAGAAGAGCATTGTCATTCTCCATGACCTGCTGAAGGAGGCACTGCGTCCTGGCTTTCTCGTAAATGGCCATTTCACGGTTATGGTCATCCCGGATCTTTTGACCCGCTTTCCTGATAAGCTTGTCCATTCGTTCTTCAAATGACGGACTCAGCATTTTGATTGCAGGATCTCGTTTTGGTTCAGGGTCAGCTTTTTCTGACAGGGTATCCTCTTCTTCATCGAAGTCATATATGACGTAGCTACCATGGACTCGTTCCTGTTTCTCGGATTTCACGTATCCAAGCCTGAGCGTTTCCATTCTCCCGTTGGGCAACTTGTGCTGAGTTCCAGGGACATCCCAAATCCTGTTGTAGAACCGAGCTTGTTGAATGGTCTGTTTGAAAGGTACCCCTTGGCGCTTCAAAAGCCTTCTCAAGCCTTCCGAGTAATATCTAGGCAGATGGATGGGCTGGAGTCTGTCGAGCGTAGAATCGGCGCCATGCCAGATTTCTTTCTCCACTTTGGTTTCCCTAGATCGGTAGAATAGGATCGCCTTTTCACCCTTTCGCCTGGGAGGGACGTAAAATGTCTGCAGTTCTTTCACACTATAAGCTTTAAGTGCATCGAGCTCCTTATAATGCTCCCGTGGAACCATGATAATTTGCAGACTCTGATTATCGCCAGCGAAAACTTATATTGACGGCCGAGCGGAGAATACAGCATTCACCTCGTCTTCCGAGTCGCTGCCGAAGATCAACATGGGGGCGAACGGTCTTAGGTTGTTGCGTCGAGGCAGCCCTGAATAAACTATTTCTTCTTCTTCCTCGGTATCACTCCCGAAGACTGGAATAATGGTAATAGCTTTGTTCTTCGGTTGGTGGCATCTTTCCATGTCCTCAAAATCTGGCAAAAAGTATTTTGCGTCTTCGTATTTTCGGACCTCGTTCACGGAAAAAGGGTTCAACTCCCCTGTCACAGTATACTCGAGACCATCCTTGAAGTACTTCATATACAGGTGTTGTGTAGAAGGGATGATGTTGTACTCGTGTAACTAAGGCCGGCCGAGAAAAGCATTGTAGTAAGTCTTGGCGTCAATGACGTAAAATTTAATATCCGTGATGAGTAGCCCGAAGCGCAGCGTCAGTATCACAGACCCAAGAGTCCGTGACGACTGGGAGTCAAAACTAGAGATAGTAATTTTATCGCGAGCGAGATGCTGAACGCTCATACAGATTTCCTTCAAGACTCGCACGTTAAGGAGATTGACGGAAGACCCATTGTCGACCAGGATTTTGCCTATCTTTATATCATAGCAGTATCCTGAGACATAGAGAGGACGGTTGTGCTCGCACGTCCCAAGGAAGAGGTCTTCATTGCCGAAGGTAATATCGGCTGTGTGTACTTCTTCCAGCTCGTCTTTCATCTTTTCTTCGACGAGAAAAGCTTGGAATTGTCATGGCTCTTGTAGCGCCTTGATCAATGAATCTCTCGTCTCTTTGGATAACAGAAGGGCGTCAAGAATGCTGAGCTACGAGGGTAGCTTCCTCAAGTGTGCCAGAACGTTGTAGTCCACCTTATTCTTCTTTGGCGGGTCCTTGGCAGTCAGCTCTTTCATGGCTTGGTCATCTAGGGTGATATCCTCAGAGAACTTTTCTTTTCCCTTATCTTTTCTATTCATGGGTCGGAGATTCTTTTCTGGAAGCGTACGGTTGCGCAGCTGGATATTTTCACAGGCCTTCGGTTCCTCCTCTTTCCCCAAGGCGGATTCCTTAAAGAGAGGGCTAAGAGCCATCTCCTCGTCAGAGTCGCTCCCGAAGGTAAGAACCTGCGATCCCCCGGCATTGACCATGTGACAGTTGCCGGTAATTCTTTTATGCTCCTCGGTCGTACTTCTCTGCTCCCGACGAGTTTTGCATTTCATCCGCTTAAAATGTTTCCGGTGAGCAACATACCCCTGCCACCATCTTTTAAAAGCGTTGCACTCCTTGATATGGTGTGCCATCTTTCGATGATATAGGCAGTAGCTAGGATGCATCTCTGCTTCACCGAGAGTGTTTCCTTCGGAGGGTGGTAGCTTCATTCCCACTGATATGGCTTTCGCAAACCTTTTCCTCGTCTTGAACCTGTTTTTTTTTGCGACAGATGTCCTTTGATTCGAAGGGAATGTCTCGACTCTTTCGTCCAGTCGCCGGCGTTTGGCCTTTTCAAATATGGCCATCTCACGCTCCCGATCAGCTTTACTTCTCAGGAGAGCTTCATTTAGGAATGCGTCGATCATTTCATCTGACGGCCCCAGAAGTTCCGGTTCAGGCTCTGCCCCCAGTTTCTTTATGCAAGGAGCCTCTTCATTGTCTAGCGATGAATGAGAGATCACATGACAACTTGCTACGTAATCCTCTGATCCATCTGATGAGTCTTCTCCATCATTTCCGTCCTCAAGGACGTGGCTGAGGAACTCTTGGAGCGTGATTGGAGTCCACGCCTTTTGGTTATACTCTTTCAGCGTGTCAATTTGTTTTTGTAAGTCCGTGCGCTTGTTGTCAGGCTTCTCGGACTTCTTGGATTTCTTCTTCTTTTTCGAAGATTTTGACGGCTGGATATGAACACTTTGGCTATCACCACCAGTCTTTGGAGTTGGGTGCGGCTTCAGTATTTCTCCGATGATCTGGGGTTCTAGTGGATTCATCCACCTGATCGCCGGGCATGTCTGGAGATCACTCAGCATCATTTTGGTTTTGGCCGAAAGAGCCACCTTCCATGGAGCTTCTTCAACAAAAGAGCACGTTGCCCCCGGTGTGTCCATCTTCTTAGGAGAGTGCGGTTGTGGTGGGCTTATTTTCCACTTCTCAGAAAACGCAAACTTGCCTTGTTGGTACTGGTCCTCGATCCATCCCTTAAAGACGAAACAATCTTCGATTGGATGGCTTACCCTTTGGTGGTAAGGGCAATAATTGGGATTATTCGCTTCACCGGGCTGCAATGGTCGCTTTGGATTCGGCAGATTGATGAGCCTGTTGCGCATCGCCGGCTCGAATAGTCTCCTCGTTTTGTCTCGTGGGAATGTGTAAGGACGCTTCATTTTCTCATTATAATAGCGCCGTCTCTCTTCCAGTTGATCCGTTAGTTTTGGAGTACTGGGCTGCTATTGAGTATTCGCAACGAAGGTCGCCTTCCCTTTACTTTTTTCGTTTCGTGGCTCCGGCTTTGGAGGAGACGGTCTGTGACCCATCTGATCCATCTGGGCCAACTTATCGATTAAAGCTTGGAATGTGGCCGGTTTGAAGAACATCATGAACTGTGAAATAGTTGCATGAGGGTCTAGGGTTCCCACGAACATGCCCACCGCTGACGCTTCTTCGATGCGCTGTTCGCACTTTGACCACAGATTTCGCTATCGGATTGCATATTGAACCCAAGTTTCGCCCGGCTTCACCCTTGCATTGATCAACGCCGTTATTGGGGTGCGTTCGCTGGCACTCGCGAATCGCTGGGTGAATAGCAACTCCATCTCTACGAATGTTTTAACGGAGTCGTTTGGAAGCTCGGAGTACCACTCAAATGTGGTCTCCGACAAGCTGCCGACGAATTGGCGGAGCAAAAGCTTATCATCACCCCCGGTGTTGCCACACAGAGCTTTGAACTGGGCGACGTGCTGGTGGGGATTGCCCGTCCCCTTATATATATAGAATTTGGGGATCGTGTAGCCCGGCGGGTACTTTATCTGATCATACCAGCCTGGATACGGTCGCCCAGTTTTGACAACTTGGCCGGCTGCTTCATTTGCCTGATGAACTCATATTTGTTGAGCAATATAATCATCCAGGACGGCCTTGGAGATAGTTTCCTCTTTGGCTGTTGAAAGAGCCGGAGGTGGATTTGATGTTTCTCCTCTGTCATCTTCAAGGATAATCGGAGAATCTTCAGCTGGAGGGTCCTGTTGGATCATCATACCCACCATATCTTGGAATAGAAGTGCCATTCGCTTTATGTTGGCCGCTTGCTCTGCTGCTTCTTTGTCCTTCTTTTCTAGGACTCTGCGAAGGAAGTCAGCATCAGTTTCTTGTTCGTGGCGCTGCTCCGATGATGCCTCCGGGCTTTCTTTCGGTCTGGTGAGTGCGACCATCGCAGCCAGCATCTCCTGAAGCTTCTGCTGCTGTTGTTCCTGGGCTTTGGTGAAGGATCGGGTGAGTGGTCGGTGGCCCGTAGAAGCACGGCTGTCCTCTTTCCCGGATGCCATGTAAATAGTATGGACCGTTATGCCCCCAGACTTAGGGCATTTGGGCTCAGTACCTTTGACATTTATCGTGCATGGGGATCTTCTCCGGCCTTCTCTTCTTATGAGCGGTCGAAGTTGAGGGGGCCTTCGCAGTGGGCACCCAGATAGCTTTTCGTGGCTTGGCAGGATGGCTTTCTTCTTGTTGAACCTTCGCCCTTTTCTGTCGGCGAGGGTAATCTTGATCAACCACTGAGTTTCGGACCTGCTGCCAGACTTTGTAGATCTTAGAGGACAGCCGTTGAGGGGACTGTTCTGGCTTTGCTTCCGCAATATTCTCCACCGGAGGAGGAGATCTTTTCAGTACGGCGGTAGGAGAATTCCTGCGCACCCTATTCAGCAGCTCAAAACTATTCCCGGTTGGAACAACAGCATTAATTTCCACCGTTGGAGCTGGTGGAGTTAGCCCAGAAGGGGAGTTGCCCCCGGCCCTCCTTACTCGGCGCCAGTGGCGACGTCGAGCGTGTCGAGCCGATGGAGTTGGCTCGATGACGGGGATGGCCTTGTTTTGCCCCCTGTTCAGGTGAGGGGTTGTTGCTGGTGTCAGCCTATTGAAGACCGACGTCCTTTGAGAAGCAGTAGCGGGAGTGGGAGTTAGGACAGTCAGTCTTGTAAAGACTGGCCCCTTGGCAGGAGAAACAGTCTTGACGACTTCAGGAGTAAGGTTTGTTACTCTCTTCGGAATAACCTTTTCTTGAGGTGCAGGCTTCATCATGGACCCACCTGAACTTTGGCCCAATCTGGAGAAGACCAAGGTGCCGGCGCTGGACGACCCGTTGAGAGGGGCCGCAGTAGGTGTAAGCCGATCAAAGACCGACTTCTTGGGAGTTTCCGGTGTCAGCACAGGAGTGGTGAAGCTCGTTGGCGGGAGCATGGTCCCGAAAAACAACCCTGTGGTGGCTTAAGTGACCTGTTCCACGGGCATCGTGAACAGGGAAGCCGCTTGGGGCCCGTATGTTATGCCCCTAGTTGAGGCAGGACGCGAGTTGCAGTTGCATGTGGAACACTTTGAGCAGATGAACGCCATTGATCCTTTACTTTCTGCACCAAGCAAAACGCTAAATCTTAGTACCTTGAAACCCAAGGGCAACCATTAGCAAACCGCGATTGGTTTGCGAACACGACACACGAAGTGTGGAGTGGAAAGAGGAAAAGGTCCCACCGGGCGTGCCAGAATCTGTTGCCCTCTGAAAGACGTGCAAGACGGACGTCTTGCCTGAAATTCGGGGCAGATGCTAATTGGCGCTATCCGTCCACCTCTCCGAAGATGCCAAGTTGATTTAAGGCACCATGTATCGAAGGTTTAAACGGATGCGGCCGATGTAGCAGACTTCGTCAGATTCCCCCTCGCTTGAGGGTTTTTTTTATTATGGGGACGCTCTATCCTGCAGGCGCAAGCCCCTGCAGCTAATTACGCTACCGCATCGCGGTAACAACTTTCTCCTTCTCCAGATGGTCACTTCGTGTCGTGGGTGTTTGTTTTGTGTTTGGTTGCCCGTGGATTGTATACGGAGACTAAGTTATGTTGTCGTCCGTAGGGCGTCGACTAGTCAAAATCCGTATATTTCTTAGATTTAGGGTTTGGAGGTTGGGTTTAAGGATACGTTAGCCTCATTTGAGACTAAGATCAACTTAAACATTAGTTAAGGATACGTTAGTCTCATTTTAGACTAAGATCAACTTAACGGGATCGTTTAGATCCAACAAAAGAGAAATTGGGCTCTGTTGTTTAGTTTAATGACATTGCGGTCGATAATTAGTTTAAGGACATTACGGTCCAATGTTAGTTTAAAGACATCTCGGTCGAGGTTAAGGACATCATAGTCCATGGATTTAAGGACTCCACAGTCCGTTATTAGTTTTAAGACATCATGGTCGAGGTTAAGGACATCATAGTCCGTGGATTTAAGGACTCCACAGTCCGATGTTAGTTTTAAGACATCACAGTCGAGGTTAAGGACATCATTGTCCATGAGTTTAAGGACCCCACGGTCCAATGTTAGTTTTAAGATATCACGGTCGAGGTTAAGGACATCATAGTCTATTGGCTTAAGGACCCCACAGTCCGATGTTAGTTTTAAGACATCACGGTCGAGGTTAAGGACATCATAGTCCATGAGCTTAAGGACCCCACAGTCCATGAAATGTATGGTTGTCGGGACCCGTCACCTCTTTGAAGACGTTGAGGAATAACAACGACAAATATCAAAGGAGTGAAGAGATGTACCCTTGAACCCAGGTGGATTAAATGATCTATAGCCCAGTTTGGAACTAAGTCCAATTAATTATATTATGAGCACATTGGCTCGGTTAAGTCTGAATTGAGGACGTATGGCCTTCTTGCGCTAAGTCCAATCAAGTTAGGAATATTGGCCCTCTGTTGGTCCATTGAAGGGGAGGCTTTGCTTCTAGAAAATTAGCCAATTGGGCTGAAGCTAGTGTTCAACACTAAAGAACAATAGTGTTAAACACCGGTAATAAGATTATCAAATTAGTGTTTAAACACTAGAAATGTGATTCTCAAATTAGTGTTAAACACTAACAGATAACAGCGTTAAACACTGGCAACAAATTATCAGATTGGTGTTAAACACTAGAAGAGGGAGGGATCACGTGGGAGCACATGATAGCATCAAAAAGTGGGGTCTGATCCCCTTATTTTGTTCTCAGGATATTCAGATAAGTGTTAAATACTTTTGGTCTTCAGGCCATCACGTGATGGGCTTCTAGTCATTGATTATTAAAGCGTTTTACTAGGGGTCACGTGGGGACACGTGAGGGCGCCCAAGAATGGTTCTGCCTTTGGATTTATTCTCTTTTGTTTTAAGGGTCACGTGGGAGCACGTTGCCTCCGAGCCTTTTCCCTTCTTATTTTGGGGATCTTTTCAGGGGTCACGTGGGGCCACGTGACCTTAGTTCTTTGCATGCATGGAGATCCTTCAAGTCTCTTTATTTTTAAGAATTGAATTCTTTTATAGGGTTAAACCCTAATTATGATTTTGGAGGAATTAAATTCCTATTGTGAAAGAATTAAATTCTTATATAGGGTGAAACCCTAATATCATTTAGGAGGAATTAAATTCCTGTAAATCTGAGAGAATTAAATTCTCAATTAGGGTTAAACCCTAATTCTGTCCATCTTGAAGGAATTAAATTCCAGTAATTCTAGGAGAATTGAATTCTCATATAGGGTTAAACCCTAGTTTTGTTTTGGGAGAATTAAATTCTCATATAGGGTTAAACCCTGATTTTGTTTTGGGAGAATTAAATTCTCTAAACTCAAATCTCCCTCTAAGTTTTGGATCTGCATGGCAGGATCTCAATCCGATGAGAATTAAATTCTCATCCTATGGGGAGATGTGCTCTGTGCAGATCTTCAACCAGAAGAAGAACTAAGTTCTTTTTCTGTAGAAGAGTTAACCTCTTAGATTTGAGAATTAAATTTTATGTTTGAAGTTTTGATCCCCTTTCTTTTCTTACCTAGGGTTTTTCTTTATAGAGAATTAAATTCTCCTTTCTTTTTCTCTATGAAATTTCCAGATTCCAAAGCTCTCTCTCCAAAACTCTCTATATATCTTCTATATTCTTGGCTCCTATTTATAGGAGGAGGAAAAGAATCAATTTGTTTAGCAATTCTTTGTTTGTTTTCATAATTAATATGAGCCATTAGATTATTAAGTGAATTTTATCCACCGTTGGATTTTCAATCCAAAGATATTCTGTTTGTTATTTCTGGTGAGATTTATGGAAATCTTTCCTTGTTTAAGATTTTTCTATAAATTGGTGATATTTAATCACCCCTGGATTTTTAATCCAACGGTTCTCCTTAATCCTTTCCCATTTGGAAAGATTTTGGAGAAATTCAGAATTTTAATTCAACTAAACTGTAAGGCTTTCAAAGCCTGTCACGTGCTGGCACGTGACCCTTGGTCACGTGTGAGCACGTGACCCCCGTTGAGGTATTTTCTAATGTTTTAGAATTAAATTCTATTTTAAGCTGCATGGCTTTTAAAGCCTGTCACGTGCTGACACGTGACCCTTGGTCACGTGTGAGCATGTGACCTCAATTGAGTCATCTTTTACCCTTTTGTTTTTCGTTTCTGTTTAGTGAGATTTTAACCATCACGTGTCATCACGTGACCCTTAGTCACGTGTGAACACGTGATACCTCATTGAGGTAATTCCTGATCTTTTAATCAGAAAACAAATGCCCCCACAGCGTTGCTCTCACGTGTCTGCAGGTAAGTGCAACGCTGTCACTTTTGTGACCGTTGGATCCATCTAGGGAATCGGGAAGATGAAGCGTTTCCATCACATCCTATAAATGCAGGGGTCTCTTCAGAAGCGCCTCCACTCTTTCATCTTCCTCCTTTGGCTATCTTTTCTTTTGAGAATTTAATTCTCGTTCCTCAGAGCTTAGTTCTATGTCTTGCAAATTTTCCAGAGTTTTACTCTGTTGAAAGATTTCCTTTTCTTCAGGTAATGATCTTGAACGAATGAAGAACTTTTGCAGAAATCTTCACTGGATTTTAAATCCACACCAAGGGTTTTCCCTTTTAATCAAGAACCCATCTTTTTGAAGCTCTTAAAAAAAGCAGAAAACTATTTAATCTTCAAATAATAGATCTCTTAGGATTTCTCTAATTTTTAGGGATCAGTGGTGGTGTTTGTCTTTTCCTTGGAATTTAATTCCATCATCAAAAAGCTCTGGCTATAGGAAAAGAATTTCTGAGAATTTAATTCCCTTTTTCAAAAAGGAATTTAATTCCTATGAAGAACTTAGTTCTTCTCAGGGGACTTCTTAGGTTTTCTTGCCCTGAGTTGTCTCTCTGTAACCAAGAAGAAGAAGTTTGCAATGTCTCTTTCTGGGAATTTAATTCCCTTAATTCTGTTTGATTTGCCACAGAGTCCAAGATGAATTTCTTTTTAGGGGAATGTGTAGGGTCATTTGAAATCCACTGCTTATTTAATGAGAATCTTCCTTTTGTCTCATTATAATTGTTTTGTCTCATCATTAGCCAGCCGCCATCTTGATTTCGTGGGACCCACGTGTTTTGTAACTAATGGTCCCATAAAATCAGTCCGCTGTCGCTTTCTTCCACTGTCTCTTTATATGTATATATTTATAGTCATATATATATATATACACTGTTGGCTTTGCTTTTAACAGTTTCTTCTTATTTTATTTCTGGTACAATGACTTCCGTTCCGTACTTTCATTTCACTCGCTCGGAGGCCGCTTTTCCTCAGTCACCATCTGATGAGGAAGTGATGGCGATGATCAGGGATCATGACCCGAACTGCACCAACTTGCTTTTGTGGGGGACCTGGTATGGTCATATTATCCGGAGTCGCCGGAGTTTTCTTTGCGAAGTGCCGACGGAGCCTACCTTTCCGTTCCTGCCGATGGATCGACCAGGGACTGTCTTTGCTGTGGAGATGCCGAATTGGACCCCGATGGGATGGCTTGAGCCTTCGACGACTGGCATCCCAAACCATCCGATACCGGCCATAGATATTCTGGGACGCCGTATCTGCCAGGGCGAGGCCCAACCGTGTGGGCAGATTTATAAGATAGGGCTTACCCCTCGACAACCCACAGGCTACCTTCTTTAGGCTCGCTACATCCTATTCGCCCACCGCGCGCGACTGCAGAAGGTTGGGCTTTATCAGGCAATCTATGCATCCCTCTTCCACTACTCGTCTCCTCACGTCTGGTGGGTTAAGGCCTTCCTGAACCAGTGGAATCTTACCACCAACACTTTCCTCTTGGGGGACCGTGAAGTTTCAATTTCTTTGGAAGAATTTCGTGAGATCTCGGGGCTGCCAATCAGAGGGACACTTTACGAGAAATTGCTGCCTTCTGACGAGTACGTCTTTGAGACTGAGCCCGCAATGCTTGACGGCTTATCTACCAAGAACGCCGTCCGCCATAAGCGTCCGAGTTTGATCAAGGCGCTGGGCATCTTTGACAAACTGTTCACAGAGTCTGAGGAGTAGGGCGTCACTTTCAAGAGCTTCATCGCTTGCTTCCTTCGCGAGGATGTCCTGTCGAAGACGGCTCCCAAGTTTGCAAGCATCAACAACCCCTTTGGGTTTGGTTTGAACAGGCGGCCGACTAAGGAATCGGATTTACCGCAGTATTATATTCCTATCATGTCGCCGGTATCTTTCAAATCGATTGCAGCTCCCGGCATGGACGAGGAGACATTCTTTGTGGGCTTTATCAGTGTCTGGCTCAGCTGGTTCGTCATCCCTATGCATCGCCGTTTCATGAGAGTCTCGGTTATCTATCCGGCTCATCGTATCGCTGAGGGGATGTTTACCGCCGGAAGCCGGGAAGACTGGACGTCTTGCCTGATTCTGGGGGCAGATGCTAATCGGTGCTATCCGTCCACCTCTCCGAGGATGCCAAGTTGATTTATGGCACCATGTATCGAAGGTTTAAACGGATACAGCTGATGTAGCAGATTTCGTCAGATTCCCCCTCGCTTGAGGGGTTTTTGATTGTGGGGACGCTCTTCCCTGCAGGCGTAAGCCCCTGCAGTTAATTACTCTACTGCATCGCGGTAACAACTTTCTCCCTCTCCAAATGGCCACTTCGTGTCGTTGGTGTTTATTTTGTGTTCGGTTGCCCGTGGATTGTAGACGGAGACTAAGTTATGTTGTCGCCCGTAGGACGTGGATTAGTCCAAATCCGTATCTTTCTTAGATTTGGGTTTGGGGGGTTGTGTTTAAGGATACGTTAGCCTTATTTTAGGCTAAGATCAACTTAAACGTTTGTTAAGGACACGTTAGCCTAATTTTAGACTAAGATCAACTTAACGGGACTGTTTAGATCCAACAAGAGAGCAATTAAGCCATATTGTTTAATTTAATGACATTGCGGTCGATAATTAGTTTAAGGACATTACGGTCCATCGTTAGTTTTAAGACATCACGGTCAAGGTTAAGGACATCATAGTCCATGAGTTTAAGGACCTCACAGTCCGATATTAGTTTTAAGACATCACGGTCAAGGTTAAGGACGTCATAGTCCATGAGTTTAAGGACCCCACAGTCCGGTATTAGTTTTAAGACATCACGGTCGAGGTTACGGACGTCATAGTCCATGAGTTTAAGGACCCCACAGTCTGGTATTAGTTTTAAGACATCACGGTCGAGGTTAAGGACGTCATAGTCCATGAGTTTAAGGACCCCACAGTCTGGTATTAGTTTTAAGATATCACGGTCGAGGTTAAGGACATCATAGTCCATGAGTTTAAGGACCCCACAGTCCGTAGTAATGTGTGGTTGTCGGGACCCGTCACCTCTCTGACGACGTTGAAGGATTACAACGACAGATATCAGAGGAGTAAAGAGATGTACCCTCGAACCGGGTGTAAATTGATTGGAAGAGCAATTAGGCTCAGTTCAATTTAAATTGAGGACTTATGGCCAGAATTGGGCTAAGTCCAGTTAAAAATGTTTAACATTTTTATTTATATTCTGCCTATTAGGCCTTTATTTGGGCTCTGCCCTTTTAATAATGCATAGCATTTATCAGGAGTAAAGTGGCGTTCTGATAGTGCGCCACGTGGCGCGTCAGGCGCTTTACGCCAATTAAAGAGCGCACTGCGCTAGCGCACATGAGGGTGACACGTGTCGGACTTAGCGCTAAGCGCTGGTTTGTTAGCGCACTGCGCTTTATGAGTGCGCTGCGCCAGTTTATGGGTACGCCAGTAAGTGACACGTGGCGCGCTCGGGGCTGAGCGCCAACCCAAAAGCGCATTGCGTTGTTTTCAGAAGTACAAAGCGTAAGCTGTTCTGTGGTTGACACGTGGCGCGTTTTGGCTCTGTGCGCCAATCCAATAAGCGCAAAGGCGCAATTCAAGAGTGCAGAGCACTGTCCAATAGCGCAGAGCGTATTTTGATCAATTTAAGATCAAAGAACAAGTTTTTTGTTCTTCAAAGGAGGCCTTGCCTCAAGATCCAAGAACCAAAGTTCTTGTTCTTATCAAAAGGCTCTGCCTTTATAGATCAAAAGATCTGTGAATGAAGTAAATTACTTCTTTTACTTTTTTATTATTAGGTCTTTTGATCTTTTTCTTTTTTATTGAAGACCTTGATCTTGTTCTTAGATCTCTGATCTTTTTAGCAGGGGGTTCTTCTTCTTTAATGAGATGATTTCATCTCTATTTACTTAAGAACATAGTTCTTTACCTTTAAAGATGAAGAAATGATCTTTTTTCTTCAAAGGCTTGCCTTTCTTTCTCTTTGAGTTCTTCTCTCAAAGTTTGCAGTGGTTTTTTTTTAGACTTGAAGTCTTGGGGCCTTTATATAGGGCCAATTGATTTGTTAAATTAGTTGAAGAGATCTATCTCTGATTGATTTGGGGATGTTTCCCCACCGTTGGATTTTTGATCCTAGAGCTTCTGTTTTACAGAAGGCAATCTTCTTGTTTTCAACAAGATTGGAAAGATCTTTCCAGAACAGAATTTTAATTCTGATTAATTAATAATTTATTATTATTATTAGATCTTTTGATCTAACGGTGGGGAATTCCTTTAATTCCAGTGCTGGCGCACTTGGCGCTAGCGCACCTACGTTTGACACGTGGCGCGCAGCGCAGAGCGCAGCGCAACTGCTCTAGCGCGTCTGCGTTTGACACGCGGCGCGCAGCGCAGAGCGCAAGGGATCTAAAGCGTTGCTTCAATTGTAAAATTTGAATTTTGAAACAGAGCTATGCTCTGATTGGGGGTGCGCTGCCTAGGGCGCAACGCTCGTGGCGCTGGCGTGTTTGCTTCTGACATGTGGAGCGCAGCGCGCAACGCAAGGGATCTGAAGCGTTACTTCAATTTTTGAATTTTGAAATTCAAAACAGAGCTTCGCTCTGATTGGGAGAAACAAATGCCCCCCCACCGTTGCACTCAAGTGGCGCACACGTGAGTGCAGCGGTGGCAACATCTGAGCCCTTGGATCAACTCAGAAGTTGAGGAGGCGCTTCAGCGCCTATAAATAGGACCCTTGGTCCTCAGATGATTATCATCTTCTCCTTAAAAATTTTATTTCAGAGCCTTGCTCTCATTTCCAAGAACTTTCAAGAGTTAGAACTCTAGAAAATTTTAGGTAAAAATTAAATTAAATTAAATTAATTCTAATAACTTAGGGTTTTCACCCATTAACAGAGTCTTGCTCTCATAGATCTTTTGATCTAAAGAAAACCCCTTTAGGGTTTCATAAACAGAGCCTTGCTCTCATGAACCCATAGATCTAAATAGATCTTTCCTTAGGGTTTCTTAGCCCATGGGTCAGAGCTCTGCTCTTTTGACAGTATAGATCTTTTGATCTTTTGATGAAGAACTCTTAAGAGTTTTTTTCATGGATCTTTAAGATCCCAGAATTCTAATTCTTAGGAATTAACTTTCATTTATCTTTGATGGATATTCCATCATCATTACAGAGCTAGGCTCTTTAAGGAATTTTATTCCCTCGTGACCAGAGTTTGACAAGTGTCACTCTGTTGTAGAGCTTTGCTCTGAAAGGGAGATTTTCTCCTTGTCTCAAGGGATTTCTCATTCAATGAGAATATTCTTTGAGGATTTCCTCATTAATTGACAGTCTCATCCAATGATGAGGCTGTCTTATTAATTGATGCATTGTCATCTGGATTTTATGGATCCCCCTTTGGTCCCCTCTCCACTGCATTGCAGTGTGGTAGAGATTTTAAAGTACCGAGCGTCGGGATTTTTTTTATTATGACGCCGCTAATTGAATTTCGTTCTTTCTTGCAGGCGACTTGTCTTCTGATCTTTCGTTCCCATTTTTCTGCTCAGAGGGAGGATTCTCTGAAGCATCGGTAGACCGGGATGTTCTTGCTCTCATTAAGGACTACGACCCGGAGTACAAAAACCTTCACCTGTGGGGTAGATGGTATGACCAAATAATCAAAGGTCACCGAAGCTTCTCTTGTGCGACGCCATCGGATCCGATCTCCTCGATCTCGTATGCAGATATACCCCCGGTGAACTATGCCGTGGAGGTCATAAATTGGAATTCGGAGGGTCTTCTTCAACCTTTGATTGCTGCCATACCCATGCAGCTACCGGCAGCCTTGGATATTTTGGGACGGCGCATATGCCAGGGTGAGTCGCGCCCTTGGGGCCAACCCTACAACATCGGGTTGACCTCTCGACACTCGGCAGGGTATCTGCAGTGGGCCAGGTATATTTTGTCAGCGAAGAAGGTGCATCTGCTGAAGATCGGTCTATACCCTGCAGTTTACGCCTCGCTGTTCGAGTATTCTGCTCCTCCAACATGGTGGATTAAGGCGTTCGTGGAGCAATGGAACATCCCCACCCATACCTTTTTTCTAATGGACAGGGAAGTTTCCATCTCTCTAGAAGAATTTGCTAAGATTTCCGGTCTGCCGGTGAGGGGGGAGCACTATGAGGAGCTACATCCTCCGGACGAATATGTTTTTGCCACCAAGCCATTGGTGATGGACTTAACGCCGGAGAACGCTATTCAGCACCAGTTTCTGAGTCTGATAAAGGTGTTGAATATGTATGAAAGTCTTTTCTTGGAATCGGGAGGCCGGGGAGTTAGTTTCGCAGACTTCATCACCCGCTTTCTTCGACCGGAGATTCTATCGCAACGGGGCGAAAATTTTGCCAAGCTTGACGACCCCTTCGGCCTTGGCTTAGATCGTCGACCAGTACTGAAAGTCAATCAAAAAGGTTTTTACCTCCCCGATGCTGCAATCATCCCTTTGTCGGAAATTGCTGCTCCGGGCATCGACGAGGAGACTTTCTCTCTCGGGTTTCTGGGGCTATGGTTGTGCTGGTTCGCGCTCCCTATGCACCCTCACTATATGAGGCCATCCGTCTTCTACCCGGCACATCGAATGGTGGCTGGCATACAATTGGCCATCGGGATTGCCGAGTTGGCCCACCTGTACCATGGTCTTAGCGTGGCGGCGGACGCAACTGAACCGAGGGTGCAAGCCGCCAATTTCCCGATGCACTACTTTACTTCATGGATGGAAATGCACGTGCTAGGGGTATTTGGTATTCATAAAAGACCCTCGTTTTACGAGAAGTACAGATTCCCGAGAGTTATGCGGCTGATCGGTGCTTCTATCGTGAATCCGCCTCCGCGAGAGGCTAGGGGGTTGCTTCTTCGTCCGCGCACGGTCGGAGCGGGTATTTCTTTCACGGACAAGGTCCTGACAATCGGCCCGGAAACCTCCAAGGCGGTGTTGGCGTTGTGCGATAATTTCAAGGACGGGGCCTCTGTGTTGAAAGCCCGGGAGATTCTACATCTATACTCCATTAGGCTGGGCTTCCTCGTGTTCAGGCAGAATGAGGCGGCGCTTTTTATGAGGTACAACCCCCATCGTTTCGCCCAGCAACTAAGTTATAACCAGGGGGTCCCACTGGAGGCATTTTTGGAAGAGCCTGCGACCACCAGAGAGGGAATACGGAGTGCACTGCATCACTTTATACGGTTAAATACGGGCTCCCACTTCTTCATTAGTGAGCCGACTTGCATTCCAAGGGCCCTCAACTTGTATGGGGCCTGGTATCAGCACGCGATAGGCACTGTCATCAGGGAAGAGAAGCGGCTGCTGCTTGATCGCAAGAATGCGCCCCCCGCCAGCGATCGCAACGTTCCCTTAAAGCGAAGGATCCCTGTCCCTCCTCCACTAAGAGGAGATGCTAGAGTTGAGCCTCCACGTATGCTAAGCCCCACGCATGGATTGCCCCTCGATCCTGTGGATGTGCTATCAGCGTCCCATGCTCCTGTGGAGATGGTGAACGTGGTTTCACTCGAATCCGGCATGGGCTCGGATATCGGGACCCGCCGTCCTAAGGTGCCCACAAAGCGTAAGCTGATTTTGGGTGCGACCGGAGTTCGCGCACAGACGAGGAAGAAGAAGTCGATCCTCTCTGCTGACGTTGCATTTGGTCAGGAACCTCATGCTCCTTTCAGCGAGGGCTTGAGTGAGTACGGGACCAACGAGGGCTTATTTATGCCGCCAGATGACACTGATCTGGCGGCCGCCATCGCAGCTTTTGAGCGATTGGCAAGGCGCGACGAGTGGTTGGCTAAACTCGCGCAATCAGGTAATCACTAGTTGTATTTTTCATCATTGCATCGTACCTCTACCGTTGTTTTTTTACTAACGCTTTCCTTTTTTAACAGGCATTTCTACCGAAGAAGCTCTCACCTCTTCTCTTAAGACTTTCAAGGAGGAGGAATGACTTAGAGCGTCCTTAGGCCATGGTATATTTCGGTTCGCTATGTTTCTGCTTCCATTTTTTTTATGAGTAATCTGACCCTCTCTTTGTCTTATCGCAGGGACCACAAGACCTACCTCGCAAGCCGATGCGGGAATTCTCCCCGGGCCAGCTACCGAAGTCCCGGCCTCTTCGGGATTGCCGTAGGAGGCCCTACTTAAAAAGCCGATGATGGAAGCCTTGACGGCTCTGGAGGCAACCCTGAATGCGGACGACGACGCCTTGCTGAAGGAGCCTTCCAAAAGGTCTGTCGTGACGGCCCGGGAGGAAAGGAAGCGTCTGAGATGCGCAGCAAGGGAGCGTAGCACTGCTTTGGCTGCGGGAGCAGGCTCTAGCGCCGCTACTCCCGCTGCTACTCCTTCAGAGGAGCTCCCGGTTGCCTTGTCTACTGCCCATAGACGGGCGGCACATGCAGCTCGGGAGGCCAACGGTAAATCCACCTCAGGTAATGTGTTTTTGAGGCTTTGTTGTCAAAGTTTTAAACTATCAATTCTTATATATCTTGTCATTGCAGGGCCGATCCTTATTGAAGGAGTGGCGGCGACCGTTGAGTCCGAGGGGGCGGTGGAGGAGGTGGTTGCTGAACCCGAGGCGACGGTAGGCGATGTAGCCATAATTGCCGATCCCGAGACAGTGGTTGACGAGACAGTCACGACTGTTATGCCCGAGATAGCTACCATTGTCGAGCACGAGGTGGCGACGGGTGAGACGGCTGCTATGGCCGAGCCTGAGGCAGCGGTGGATGAAACGGCTGCTGCGGACGAGCCTACGGCAGTGATAGACGAGACGGCTGTGACCACTGAGCCCGAGGTGGTAACGGGCGAAACGGCTGCTATGGCCGAGCCTGAGGCAGCAGTGGACGAAACAGCTACGACCACTGAGCCCGAGGTGGTAACGGGCGAAACGGGCATGATCGCTGAGCACGAGATGGCCGCTCTTTCTCAAGAGTCGGGCACCGCTCCGATCATCGCTCTCCCTGCTTACGGTTCCTTGTCGTCTCCCGGTGTCGCGAGCGTGACGACGGCTCCTGTAGAGTCGGGTGATGAGGCAACAGGAAGTGAGACTATCCCAATGGAGGAGGGAGACGCCACCGTTGCATCAAGTGACGCCCTCGTTAGGGCTCCGGCCGGCGACTCTTCAGGTAAATCTTGGGTCACCGTCCTTCTTTCTTTATTCTGCAATCTTTCCTAATAAAGTTTATCTTGCTTCTAATGCAGGTGTGGCTAGTGCTGAAATCGAGCTGCTCGAGACAGCGCCGTCAGTTACCGCCCTGACGGTGACCACTTCTCTGCCTTCTCTCGCACCGTCGCAAATGCTGGAAGGTATGGATTTGTAACCCATTAGTCTTATCCCTCGGGTGTATAATTCATATACTGACGTCGCGGCATCGCGTTTTTGCAGTAGTTCTTCTTGACCACCTGTACCAGGTGTTGCACCCACACTTCTCCTTCTTGTCAAAGATTAGTCCACCTGCTGGTGTCGGTAAGTATTTTCTCTAAACGGCGTCCTCTTGTTTGACGGGCAGTCACATTATTGTTAAATCTTCTTTATATTGTTTGTAGCCTTACGAATCGAAGGAAGGAATGAGGCTGTCATTGCGCCACCAGTACTCCCAGCTCTGCCCCTACTGCAGCCGGTATAGTAGACTCTACTTTTTGCGTTTTTTCTTTATTTCCTGAACCGACCTCTGATTATGATCTATTTTGCAGCAATCTCATCGACTCCAACCCCGTTCAAGTCTCGTATCATAATGCCGACAGGATCTTTTTCCAGACGTCCCTCATCCAAAGACGTTGTGACCAGTCTATGCATGCTGAGCGAGTATATTGAGGAGTTTGATGCCGAGATTCCCACATCTGCTGCGGATTTTGCTGTAGAGGTTAACCCTATGCTGGCGACGCTCATGAACTTTCATGGTGAGGGCGTCGTTGAGTTTTGGGTTAATCGCTGCAGGGAGATCGAGGCTTGCTTGCATGAGCTCGAGCTTAAGCGTCTCGCACCTGAGGTCCTGGCTATGAGCACTTAACGGGTAGCATGGATTGAGCAGAGCGCTTCTTACTTCCGCCATCTTGAACAAGAAGTGGCTTTAAAGCGAAGGGAATGTAAGGAAACTTCAAGCGAGTCTGCTCGACTTCATGCTGAGGTCGACGCGAACGCTGCCCAGGTGAAAGTTATCTTCGAGGGCCTTCTACAATGTATCTCTGATGGGTTAACATTGAAGCAGAAGCTCGATGTCATTGAGCGTGATGCACAAGATCGTGAAGCAGCTCAGTGAGCCATCGAGGAACAACTCGCATCCTACTTGCAGCAGCGACCCAGGTCGAAGCAGAGTTGGCCGCGGCAGCTGATCAGGAAGAGGGACTGAGGAAAGTGCGCGAGCGGCTGATCGGATTATTAAAAGCGTTTTCCTCTCAATAAAAATTTTGTATCGTTTGTAATTTTGAACAAAATGTATTTATTCTTTTATTCTTTCATATGATGTATTTTGTATCCAATCAAATTCATGAATAAAAGATACACGTTCTTCGTAATGTCTTGTGTCATTTCTCTGCTTTCTTCTTTCTTGCTGTGTTGTTTGCCATGTGACTTTAGCAAGTGCGGTCTTCAGATAGCGTATAGCTGTCAGTTTTAGGCTCTTTGTAGAGTGGCGATAACTTAGAAAACAGGGTCAGGATCTGTCACCTAAGACTTTTCAACTTTATGAGTCTTGAGGGTCTCATAAAGAATTTTCTCCCCACCGGTCGAGAGGATCCCGTAGGTGTAATTTTCTCCTTAAGAATCGTGAGGATTCCTAAGTGTGTTCTCTCTTGAAAGTCGTAAGGATCTTACAAGAGAATTTTCTTCTTTACGAGTCGTGGGGACCCGCAAGTGATAGGTGAAGTTGTCATTATCCGCATTTCACGAAGTCAGGGGTTGCTCTGGGTGCATCCCACGGGTTCACTGCCGTGTTTGGTAGGACCAGGCTCCGCTCTGGACGTTTTCTAGGATACCGTAGTTCAAAGACATCAGGATCAAGGTTAAGGACATCATAGTCCGTGAGTTTAAGGACCTCACAGTCCAATGTTAGTTTTAAGACATCACGGTCGAGATTAAGGACATCATAGTCCGTGGATTTAAGGACTCCACAGTCCGATATTAGTTTTAAGACATCACGGTCAAGGTTAAGGACATCATAGTCCATGGATTTAAGGACTTCACAGTCAAATATTAGTTTTAAGACATCACGGTCGAGATTAAGGACATCATAGTCCATGGATTTAAGGACTCCACAGTCCAATGTTAGTTTTAAGACATCACGGTCGAGGTTAAGGACATCATAGTCCGTAGATTTAAGGACTCCACAGTCCGTGAAACGTGTGGTTGTTGGGACCCGTCACCTCTTTGAAGACGTTGAGGAATTACAACGACGAATATCAAAGGAGTGAAGAGATGTACCCTTGAACCAAGGTAAAATTAGTGTAAAATCATTAGGGTTGATTGTTAGTTTTAAGATATTACGGTCGAGGTTAAGGACATCATAGTCCGTGAGTTTAAGGACCTCACAGTCCGATGTTAGTTTTAAGACATCATGGTCAAGGTTAAGGACATCATAGTCCGTGGATTTAAGGACTCCACAGTCCGATGTTTGCTCTGGATGCTTCCCACGGGTTCACTGCCGTGTTTGGCGAGGACCAGGCTCCGCTCTGGATGCTTCACGCGGGGTCAAAAGTGACGTTATCCGCGTTCCATGTAACTAGGAATTTTGCTCTAGATGCTTCCCACGGGTTCACTGCCGTGTTCGGCGAGGACTAGGCTCCGCTCTGGATGCTTCACACGGGTTCACTGCCGTGCTCTGCGAGGACCAGGATCCGCTCTGGACGTTTTCCACGGGGTCAGAAGTGACGTTATCCGCGTTCCACGTGACCAGGAATTTTGCACTGGATGCTTCCCACGGGTTCACTGTCATGTTCGGCGAGGACTAGGCTCCACTCTGGATGCTTCACACGGGTTCACTGCCGTGCTCTGCGAGGACCAGGATCCGCTCTGGACATTTTCCACGGGGTCAGAAGTGACGTTATCCGCGTTCCACGTGACCAGGAATTTTGCACTAGATGCTTCCCACGGGTTCACTGCCGTATTCGGTGAGGACCAGGCTCCGCTCTGGATGCTTCACACGGGTTCACTGCCGTGCTCTGCGAAGATCAGGATCCGCTCTGGACGTTTTCTACGGGGTTAGAAGTGACGTTATCCGCGTTCCACGTGACCAGGAATTTTGCACTAGATGCTTCCCACGGGTTCACTGCCGTGTTCGGCGAGGACTAGGCTCCGCTCTGGATGCTTCATACGGGTTCACTGCCGTGCTCTGCGAGGACCAGGATCCGCTTTGGACGTTTTCTACGGAGTCAGAAGTGACGTTATCCGCGTTCCACGTGACCAGGAATTTTGCACTAGATACTTTCCATAGGTTCACTGCCGTGTTCGGCGAGGACTAGGCTCCGCTCTGGATGCTTCATACGGGTTCACTGCCGTACTCTGCGAGGACCAGGATCCGTTCTGGACATTTTCCACGGGGTCAGAAGTGACGTTATCCGCGTTCCACGTGACCAGGAATTTTGTTGATTATATCCGCATTTCACGGAGTTGGGATTTGACTCTCGGTTATCTGTATACCGCCGAATCTTGGAACTGGGAGTTGCAGCTGTTCCGCTTTGCTTGATATTGTGTTTGTTGTAATTAGACGAATGTTGAGATGCTCTCCCGGCTATCTATGAGCCGTCGAGATTTGGCTTCCTCTTCCGATGAAATCTGGGGAGGAGAGGTGTGATTCCTTCTTCGTTTGCGCCCCTAGATTGTATACAGGGATTGACATGATATCACCTGTAGGGCCTAAATTTCATTTTTTATTTTTATTTTATTTCTTTCCACGATGCTCTATCATTTCAGCTTTTATATCGCGAAGGTCGCGATTGCCCAATCATTTCGGCTATTTTTCACGGTGCCCAATCATTTCGGCTATTTCGCATGCATACATTTTTACTTGCTGATTTTGTTGCAAGTTGCCCCATCATTCCGGCTATTTCATATGCATGTATGGTTTGCTGGCTTTTCGCTACAAGTTTGGAATTAGACACCGATTTCGGCATCAGCACCGCTATAACTGGGATATTGCCAGGAGCGAATCATCATTTGCCTCTGTCGATGTCGAACAAAGGTGGCTTAGTGAACAGGGTTAGGATCCTGTCGACTAAGACTTTTAACTTTGTGAGCCGTAAAGGTCTCACAAAGGTATTTCTCCCTGCGAGTCGTGAGGATCTCGTAGGTGTGTTTTCTCCTTAGGAATCGTGAGGACTCCTAAGTGTATGGCTTCTTATAAGTCATAAGGATCTTACAAGAGAGTTTTCCCCTTACAAGTCGAGAGGACTCACAAGGGTTGTTCACCGTGTAGACATATCCCTAGTCACGGATGGGACTTTGTTAGGGAAAGGTTTATTCACGCCCGTGGATTGTATACAAGGGTCAGTATTGAGCCGCTTGTAGGGCAATATCGAAGGTTGTGGGGGTTGCTTAAGAACAGGTTCAGGTCTCTATAGCTTAAGACTTTCGAATTTTATGAGCCGTGAGGGTCTCATAAAAGGATTCTTCTTACGAGTCGTGGGGATCTCGCAAGTGTAATTTCTCCTTATGAATCGTGAGGATCCCTAAGTGTGCTGCTCCCTTGTGAGTCGTAAGGATCTCACGCAGGTGATTTCTCCTCACAAGGTCGAGAGGACCCTGTAAGTGTCTTTTAACGAGGTTGCGCCTTTTCGGGTTTTCACAAACACTCGCCGGTAGCCCTGTTGTTTTTACTCACGGAGCCCTTTTGGGTTTTCATCCGTGCCCACTTTGCTTATGGACATACCGTTTCCCCCCTTTTTTATTCTTTCTTTTTTTGTTCAAATGAGATTGCGCCCTTTCGGGTTTTCACAAACACTCGCCAGTAACCCTGCTGTTTTTACTCACGGAGCCCTTTCAGGTTTTCATCCGTGCCCATTTTGCTTATGGACATACCGTTCTCTTTTTTTTTATTCTTCTTTTTTTTGTGTCAGCTTTGGGATGCTACAATCTACCGTAGTTTCTCGACATCTCAATCAACAGCTAGTTTTAGGACATAATGGTCCGTCGGTAGTTTAAGGACATTTCGGTCCGCTGTTAGTTTAAGGACGTTTCGGTCCGCCGTTAGTTTAAGGACGTTTCGGTCCGTTGTAAAGTAAGCCGGTTACTACTTATAGAGTTTGGGCTTAGGAAGATAGCGAGCGGACATAGTCGCCGTCGTCTATCATTGACCTAGGTCGTGACTCGTCAAGCATAGTATTTCTTCAGGAAGCGACCGTTTATTGGCCCGAAAAGTCTTTCACCATGCATGTCCATGAGTAGATAGGCTCCACCCTGGTAGACCTTGTTTATAATGTACGGACCTTCATAATTCGGCTCGAATTTTCCCCGCTTGGCGCGATTGGGGATCATAGGTCTTTTGACCACTAGCACGAGTTCGCCTTGGCGGAATATCCTCGGCCTGGTCAATCTTTCATATGAGCGCATCATCTTTGCTTTATAAGCTTCCAGATTTTGCTGTGCCAGGAGTCGGGTTTCATCAAGGGCATCGAGCTCCTCAAGCCGAAGGTGAGCATTCTCTTCGTCCGTTAGCTCGTAATGAACTGCCACTCGTAGAGAGGGTAACTCTATCTCGAGGGGGAGTACCGCTTCTGTATCGAATACCAACGTGTACGGCGTTGTGTTCGTGGCCGTCTTGAACGTAGTTCAATATGCCCAGAGAGTTTCGTGCAGTCTCTCGTGCCAGTCCTTCTTATTTCGGTACACCGTCTTCTTTATGATCTTCGTCAGGGTCTTATTGAAAGCCTCCGCCAGACCGTTGGCTCGGGGATTATAAACTGAGGAGTATCTCCAGTCTATGTTGTGCTGTTGTGCGAAGCGGCTGATCTTCTGGCTTCTGTAGGCTGGTCCGTTATCGGAGATGGTCCGTTATCTGAGATGATCCGTCGCGGAGTTCAAAACCGATAAATAACGTGCATCTTGAAGAAGTGGAGGATATTCTCCGTCTTCACTTCCCTCAGCGGTACTGCTTCTGCCCATTTGGAGAAGTAATCAGTTGTCGCCAAAATGAAACGATGCCCTCTGGATGATGCCGGTTCGATGGGGCCGATTATGTCGGTTCCCTACATTTCGAATGGCCAGCTAGCCACTGCCGGGTGTAGTGGATTTGGATGCTGGTGGATGAAGTCCCCATGGATCTGGCATGAGTGGCATTGTTTCGCATATTCGAGGCAGTCCTGAATCATCGTGGGCCAGTAGTAGCCCATCCGTTTAATCTTCAACTTCATCTTCAGCCCGGCTTAGTGAGAACCGCAGAGTCCGTCGTGAACTTCCTGAACAACTCTCTTCACCTCTTCAGGTCCCAAGCATCTCAGCAATAGAGAATCAAATGACCTCTTGTACAGAGTATCATTGACGAAGGCGAAAGATAGGGCTCGCTTCATGAGCTGATGTTTTGAGGACGTATCTTCAGGCGTTCGATGGGATTTGAAGTGGTTTATAAAGACTTCTCTCCAATCATCAATCTTTTCCTGGTCTTTTATTTGCATAGCCATTCGCTCAGTCGCTCCCTTTTCTTCGGACGACTCCGGAAATATTTCTGCCAGTGCAAGAACTCGACGGCTTTGCACAACGATCCTCACGTCATCGAGGTTCTCGTCGGCCAGTTCTTTAGCGAGCTTAGCTAGTGCATCTGCTTTGCTATTTTCTGCATGCGGTATGCTTTCTAAGATGTAGGAAGGTATTTGGGTCAGCAGCTGCTGTACTCTCTCGCTGTACTTTACCAGTTCTGGTTTGCACGTTTGATAGTCGCCGTTTACTTGACTAACAACCAATTGGGAGTCTCCGTATATGAGGAGGTTTTCAATTCCCATGTCGATGGCGATCTCGAGGCCTGCTATCAAAGTTTCATACTCGACTTCATTGTTTGTCCTCGGCTCTGTTAAGGAGAAAGCGAAGCGCATTATCCCCCCTTGTGGGGTCACGAAGATAAGGCCTACCCCTGATTTGATTATAGGCGTGTTCTGTTTGCGCTTTTTCATGGAAGACGCTCCATCAAAATAAAGTTCCCACCGGATACCACCACCGTCGATTGCATCAAACGCATGTTCGTCTGGCAGTTCGCAGTTCAAAGGGGTATCGGATGTTCAGCGAGAAAGTTGGCGATGGCCTGGCCTTTCACTGCCTTAAGAGGCTGGTAAGTTATTGAGAACTCCATCAAGAGCAAGGCCCATTTAGCGAGCCGCCCTGTCAATATGGCCTTCGACATCAAGTATTTGAGAGGGTCCACCTTCGATATGAGGCGGACTTCATGCGCTAATGCATAGTGTCGGAGCTTCGTTATCGCGAAGATCAATGCCAGGCAGTGTTTTTCGATGGGAGAGTAATTGCTTTCTGCCCCCAGTAGAACTCGACTCAAATAATAGAGAGCTCTTTCTTTTCCTTGGTCGTTCTCTTGTGCCCATAATGCGCCTAAGGAACCTTCGAGGGCGGTTGTATACAGAATGAGAGGCTTTCCCTTGACCGGAGCAGCCAGCACTGGCGGGTTCTACAGATACTGCTTGATTTCGTCCAGTGCGCCTTGGCATTTGTGATCCCAGACGAACGGGGTCCCCTTTTTCATCAGGTGACTGTAAGGACGGCACTTCCCTGAAAGATTGGCTATAAATCGCCGGATATATGCGCGCTTTCCTTGGAGAGACCGCAGCTGCTTGAGAGTCCTTGGCGGGGGCATTTCCATGATCGTCTTGATCTTCGACGGATCTATCTCGATACCTCGGTGTCGGACGATGAATCCTAGGAATTTGCCTGAGGACACCCCGAATGCGCATTTGAGAGGGTTCATCTTCAAGTTGTATTGCCGAAGACGTTGAAACACGATCTTCAGATGCTCGAGATGTTCCTCGTATGATTTGCTTTTAACCACGAGGTCGTCGATGTAGCATTCAACAATCTCATGTATAAGGTCATCGAAGATCTTCGTCACGGCCCTCTGATAGGTGGCACCGGCGTTCTTTAGATTAAAAGGCATCACCTTGTAGCAAAATATACACAGAGGGGTCCGAAACGTGGTGTGCTTCTGTTCCTCGGGATGCATTTTTATCTGATTATATCCTGATGAGCCGTCCATGAAGGAGAAGACTTCGTGAGTTGACGTGTTATCTATCATCAGCTCAGTGACTGGTACTGGGAAGACGTCTTTCGGGCAGGCTTTATTGAGATCCCGAAAGTCCACACATATGCGCACTGTCCCATTTTTCTTCATCACCGGGACGATGTTGGCGATCCAGTCAGGGTACTGAACCTCTTGGATGAAACCAGAGTCGATCAGCTTCTTGACTTCGGCGTTGATGCTCATCTCAAGCTCGAGCCGCATTCTTCTCGGTGCTTGTTTGATCGGCTTGACGTCCGGGGATATTGCCAATTTGTGGACAGCAATCTCTGGATCTAATCCTGGCATTTCGGAATAGTTCCATGCGAAGCAATCTCTATGCTGCATAAGCACGTCTTTTAGCGCAGCCACCCTTTCTTCAGATAACAGCTCACTGACGAATGTCGATCGCGGGTCATTTGCCGTCCCCAAATCAATTTTCTTGAGGTTATCTGCAGTAGTGTGTATTCCATCTTCCAGCTCTTTTGATGCCGGTGGAAACTCTGAGATCACCTCATCATCATTGTTTTCGAAGCACCAGGGGAGGTCATCCATATTCTCAGGCTCTTCTTTTGATAGTGTTATCATATGACAAGTACAAGCTCGCTTCCAAGACCGATGTGGATCTGGGTCTATCCTCGTGGATTTGGGTTCATGCTTTTGCGGCGGAGTTATCCTCCAACTGTCGGATAGAGCGAACTTGCCGAGCTGATACTTATCTTCGACCCAGTTCTTGAAGGTGAAGCAATCTTCGAGAGGGTGTCCTATTGCTCGGTGATAAGGGCAATAGTCTGGATGGGACACCTCGTTAGCTTGCTCAGGGTGTTTGGACTCCGGGAGTGTAAGCATTTGATGTCTTATGGCAAGATCAAGTATCTTCTTTGTCTTGTCTTGAGGAAAAGAGTATGCTCGACTCATCTTCTTCATAAGGGACAAATTCGGACCGCCCAATTCCCGATCGCGTGACTTCTTGGTCTCGCTTTGTCGTTGGTGAACGCCTTTTCCGCTCTTTGACTTGTTTCGGCCTCTGCGTCTAGTCTTTTGTACAACAAGTTGATAGGGAGAGGCATTTTCATCTTTCGCAGCCTGTTGAAGGAGGCGCTGAGTCCTGGATTTCTCGTAGATGGTCATTTCATGATTATGGTCGTCTCGAACTTTTTGACCAGCTTCCCTTATAAGCTTGTCCATTCGTTCTTCGAACGACGGATTGGGCATTTTCACGTCGGGAGCTCTTTCTGGTTCAGGGTTAGCATTCTCCCATTGAGTATCTCCTTCTTCATCAAAGTCATGTACGACATAGCAGTCGCGGAGTAGCTCCCGGTTCTTGGATCGAACATATCCAAGCCCGATCGCTTCCATTCTCCCGTTAGGCAATTTGCGCTGAGTTCCGGGAACGTTCCAGATCCTGTCATAGAACTTAGCTTTTCGAGCGGTCTGTTTGAAGGGTATCCCTTGGCGCTTCAATAGCCTTTTCAAGCCTTCTGTGTAATATCTAGGCAGACGAATGGGCTGGAGCCTGTCAAGTGTAGAATCCGCGCCGTGCCAGGTTTCTTTCTCCACTTTGGTTTCCCCAGAGCGGTAGAATAGGATCGCCGTTTCGCCTGGGAGGGACATAGAACATCTGCAGATCTTCTACATTGTAGGTATCAAGCGCGTCTCGTTCTTTATGATGTTTGGGCGGAACCATGGCAACTTGCAAACTTTGCTCTTCATTGGAGAATGTTTGTACTGAAGGCCGAGCGAAGAATATTGCATGGACCTCATCTTCCGAGTCACTGCTAAAGATCAACATAGGAGCGGACGGTCTTGGCTTGTTGTGCTGGGGTGGACCTGAATAAACCATCTCTTCCTCTTCCTCAGTATCACTCCCGAAGATAGGAATGGTGGTGATAGCTTTGTTCTCCGGTTTGCGACATCTCTCCGTGTCCTCGAAATCTGGCAAAAAGTATTTTGCATCTTTGTACTTGCAGACTTCGTTCACGGAGAATGGATTCAGCTCTCCTGTTACGGTATACTCGAAACCATCCTTAAAGTATTTCATACACTGATGTTGTGTAGAAGGGATGATGTTGTACTCGTGCAACCAAGGCCGGCCGACTAAAGCGTCATAGCACATCTTGGCGTCAATGACATGAAATTTAATATCCGTAACAAGTAGCCTGAATCATAATGTCAATATCACAGACCCGAGAGTCCGCGATGATTGGGAGTCAAAACCAGAGATGGTGATTTTATCACGAGCGAGATGCTGGACGCTCATGCAGATTTCCTTCAACACTCGCACGTTAAGAAGATTGACGGAAGACCCATTGTCGACTAGGATTTTGCCAATCTTTATACTGTGGCAGTATCCTGAGACATAAAGGGGACGGTTATGCTCGCACGTCCCAACGAGGAGGTCTTCGTCGCCGAAAATGATATCGGCTGTGTGTACTTCCTCTAGCTCGTCCTTCATCTTTTCTTTGGCGAGAAAAGCTTGGAATTGCTCTGGCTCTTGTAGCGCCTTGATCAATGAATCTCTCGCTTCTTTGGATAGTAGAGGGGTGTCGAGAATACTGAGCTGCGAGGGTAACTTTCTCAAGTGCGCCAGAACGTTATAGCCCACCTTACTCTTCTTTGGCGGGTCCTTGGCGGTCAGTTCTTTCATGACTTGGTCATCCAGGGCGATATCTTCGGAGACCTTTTCCTTTCCCTTATCATTTCTATTCGTGGATTCGATATTCTTTTCGGGCAGCGTACGGTTGCGTAGCTGAATGTTTTCACAGGTCTTTGGTTCCTCCACTTTTCCCAAGGTGGACTCTTTAAAGAGAGGACCGAGGGCCATTTCATCGTCAGAGTCGCTCTCGAAGGTGAGAACTTGCGGTCCCCCGGCGTTAACCATGCGACAGTCACCGATAGTTCTTTTATGCTCTTCGGTCGCACTTCTTTGCTCCCGACGAGTTTTGCGCTTCACTCGTTGAACGTGTTGTCGGTGGGAAACATATCCCTGCAACCAGTTTTTAAAGGCTATGCACTCCTCGATAGGGTGTGCAATCTTGCGATGATATAAGCAGTAGCTGTGATGCATTTCTGCTTCACCAAGAGTGTTTCCTTCGGAGGGTGGTAGCTTCATTCCCATTGATATGGCTTTAGCAAACTTTTTCCTCATCTTGAACTTGTTTTTATCCGTGACGGATGTTCCTTGATTCGACGGGAGTGTCTCGACTCTTTCATCTAGTCGCCGGCATTTGGCTTTTTCAAATATGGCCGTCTCGCGCTCCCGATCAGCTTTACTTCTCAAAAGAGCCACGTTCAGGAATGCATCAATTATTTCATCTGACGGCTCCATAAGTTCCGGCTTAAGATTTGCCCCCAGCTTCTCAGTGCAAGGAGTTTCTTCATCGTCTATCGACGAGTGAGAGATCACATGGCAACTTTCCACGTACTCCTCAGATCCATCCGACGAGTCTTCTCCATCATCTTCGTCCTCAAGGACGTGACTGAGGAACTCTTGGAGCGTGATGGGAGTCCGCGCCTTCTGATTATACTCCTCCAGCGCGTCGATCTGTTTTTGCAGGTTCATGCGCTTGTCGCCAGGCTTCACGGGCTTTTTGGATCTCTTCTTCTTCTTTTTTGAAGATTTTGACGGCTGGGTGTGAGTACTTGGGCCATCACCACCAATCTTTGGAGTTGGGCGCGGCTTCAGCATCCCTTCGATGATCTGGGGTTCTAGCAGGTTATTCCATCTGATCGCCGGGCATGTCTGAAGATCATTTAGCATCCTTTTGGTTTTGGCCGAAAGAGCCACCTCCCATGGAGCTTCTTCAACAAAAGAACACGTTGCCCCCGGTGTGTCCATCTTCTTAGGAGTGTGCGGTTGTGGTGGGTTTACTTTCCACTTCTCCGACAGCGTAAACTTGCCTTGTAGGTACTGATCCTCGATCCATCCCTTAAAGACGAAGCAATCCTCGATCAGGTGGCTTATCGTTTGGTGGTAAGGGCAATAATTGGGATTATTCACTTCGCTGGGTTGTGGTGGTCGCCTTGGGTTTGGCAAGTTGATAAGCCTATTGCGCACCGCCAGCTCGAACAACCTCTTCGTTTTTTCCCGTGGGAATGAGTAAGGACGCTTCATTTTCTCATTGTAATAGTGTCGTCTCTCCTCCAGTTGATCCACTAGCTTTGGGGCACTGGGCTGCTGTTGGGTGTTCGCAACGAAGGTCGCCTTCCCTTTACCCTTGTCGTTCCGAGGTTCCGGCTTCGGGGGAGACGGTCTGTGACCCATTTGATCCATCTGGGCTAGCTTATCGATTAAATCCTGGAACGTGGTCGGTTTAAAGAACATCATGAACTGTGAAATAGTTGCATGAGGGTCTAGGGTGCCTACAAACATGCCCACTGCTGGTGCTTCTTCGCTGCGTTGTTCGCACTTCGACCACAGGTTCCGCCATCGGATTGCGTATTGAACCCAAGTTTCTCCCGGCTTTACCCTGGCATTGATCAATGCCGTTATTGGGGTGCGTTCACTGGCACATGCAAATCGCTGGGTGAACAATAACTCCATTTCTGTAAAAGTTTTGACAGAGTCATTTGGAAGCTCGGAGTACCACTCAAACGCCGTCTCTGATAAGCTGTCGATGAATTGGCGAAGTAAAACCTTATCATCGCCGCCGGTGTTTCCATAAAGAGCACTGAACTGGGCGACATGTTGATGAGGATTGCCTGTCCTCTTGTAGACATAGAATTTCGGGATTGTGTAGCCCAGCGGGTACTTTATCTGATCATACCAACCCGGATATAGTCGTCCAGTTTTGACGACTTGGCCGGCCGCTTCATTTGCCTGGTGAACTCGTATTTGTTGAGCAATATAATCATCCAGGGCGGCCTTAGAAACGGTTTCCTCCTTGGCTGCTGAAAAAGCCGGCAGGGGATTCGATGTTTCTCCTCTGTCATCTTCAAGGATAATCGGAGGATCTTCAGCTGGAGGATCCGGCTGTATCATCATCCCGACCATGTCTTGGAAAAGAAGAGCCATTTTCTTTATATTGGCCGCCTGTTCTGCAGCCTCCTTATCCTTCTTTTCGAGCATTCTCCGAAGGAACTCCGCATCATTCTCGTGTTCGTGACGTTGTTCCGATGACGCCTCCGGGCTTTCTTTTGGCCCGGTGAGTGCGGCCATCGCAGTCAGCATCTCCTGGAGATTTTGTTGTTGCTGTTCCTGAGCTCTTATGATGGATCGGGTGAGTGGTCGGTGGCCCGTAGAAGCGCGGCTATCCTCTTTCCCAAATGCCATGTAGACGGTATGCACCACTATGCCCCCAGACTTAGGTCGTTTGGTTTCGGCGTCTTGGCGTTTTGCCGTATTCATAGGGGCTTTTTCTGGCCTCCTTCTTTTCTGAGTGGTTGACATTGAGGGGGCCGTTGCGACGGGCACCCAGGTGGTTGTCGTCCTTTGTGTTTTGACAGGACGGCTCTCTTCTTTCCGAGCCTTCAGCTTCTTCTGCTGGCGGGAGAAATTTGGATCAATCACCGAGTCTTGGACTTGACGCCAGACCTTGTAGATTTTAGAGGACAGTCGCTGAGGGGACTGTTCTGGCTTTGCTTCCACAACATTCTCCACCGGAGGAGGAGATCTTTTCAGTAGGGCGGTAGGAGAATTCCTACGCACCTTATTCAGTAGCTCAAAACTGTTCCCGGTTGGAACAGCAGCATTAATTTCCGCCGTCGGGGCTGGTGGAGTTAGCCCAGAGGGGGAGTTGCCGCCGGCCTTCCTTACCCGGCGCCAGTGGCGACGTCGAGCATGTCGAGCTAATGGAGTTGGCTCGGTGACGGGGATGGCCTTGTCTTTCCCCCTGTTCAGGTGAGGGGCCGTTGCCGGTGTCAGCCTGTTAAAGACTGATTTCCTTTGAGTAGCAGGAGCGGGAGCGGGAGTGGGGACGGTCAGTCTTGTAAAGACCGACCCCTTGTCAAGAGAAGCCGCCTTGACGACTTCGGGAGCAGGGTTGGTTACTCTCTTTGGAATAACCTTCTCTGGGATTGCAAGCTTCACTGTGGGCCCACAGGAATTTTGGCCCAATATGGAGAAGACCGAGGCGCTGGTGCTGGACGACCGGTTGAGAGGGGCCGCAGTAGCTGTAAGTCGATCGAAGACCGACTTCTTGGGAACTTCTGGTATGGGCACGGGAGCAATGAAGCTCGTTGGCGGGAGCATGGTCCCGAAAAACAATCCAGTAGTAGCCTGGGTAACCTGTTCCACCGGCATCGTGAACAGGGACGCCGCTTGAGGTCCATAAGCTACACCTCCAGGTGAGGTGGAGCGTAGGTTGCAGTTGCAGTTGGAACATATTGCACAAGTGGACGCCTTTGATTCATTGCTTTCTGCAGTAAGCAAAACGCCAAATCTTAGTACCTTGAAACCTAAGGGCAACCATTAGCAAACCGCGATTGGTTCGCGAACACGACACACGAAGTGTGGAGTGGAAAGAGGAAAAGGTCCCACCGGGCGTGCCAGAATCTGTTTACCGCCGGAAGCCGGGAAGACTGGACGTCTTGCCTGAATCCGGGGGCAGATGCTAATTGGTGCTATCCGTCCACCTCTCCGAGGATGCCAAGTTGATTTATGGCACCATGTATCGAAGGTTTAAATGGATACGGCCGATGTAGTAGACTTCGTCAGATTCCCCCTAGGTTGAGGGGTTTTTTATTATGGGGACGCTCTTCCCTGCAGGCGCAAGCCCCTGCAGTTAATTACGCTACCGCATCGCGGCAACAACTTTCGCCTTCTCCAAATGTCCACTTCGTGTTGTGGGTGTTTATTTTGTGTTCTGTTGCCCGTGGATTGTATACGAAGACTAAGTTATGTTGTCGCCCGTAGGACGTGGATTAGTCCAAATCCGTATCTTTCTTAGATTTGGGTTTGGGGAGGTTGTGTTTAAGGATACGTTAGCCTTATTTTAGGCTAAGATCAACTTAAACGTTTGTTAAGGACACGTTAGCCTAATTTTAGACTAAGATCAACTTAACGGGACCGTTTAGATCCAACAAGAGAGCAATTGGGCCCTATTGTTCAGTTTAATGACATTGCGGTCGATAATTAGTTTAAAGACATTACGGTCTATCGTTAGTTTTAAGACATCACGGTCAAGGTTAAGGACATCATAGTCCGTGAGTTTAAGGACCTCATAGTCCGATATTAGTTTTAAGACATCACGGTCAAGGTTAAGGACATCATAGTCCATGAGTTTAAGGACCCCACAGTCCGGTATTAGTTTTAAGACATCACGGTCGAGATTAAGGACATCATAGTCCATGAGTTTAAGGACCCCACAGTCCGGTATTAGTTTTAAGACATCACGGTCGAGGTTAAAGACATCATAGTCCATGAGTTTAAGGACCCCACAGTCCGTAGTAATATGTGGTTGTCGGGACCCGTCACCTCTCTGACGATATTGAAGGATTACAACGACAGATATCAGAGGAGTAAAGAGATGTTCCCTCGAACTGGGTGTAAATTGATTGGAAGAGAAGTTAGGCTCAGTTCAATTTAAATTGAGGACTTATGGCCAGAATTGGGCTAAGTCCAGTTAAAAATGCTTAACATTTTTATTTATGTTCTGCCTATTAGGCCTTTATTTGGGCTCTGCCCTTTTAATAATGTATAGCATTTATCAGGAGCAAAGTGGCGTTCTGACAGTGCGCCACGTGGCGCGTCAGGCGCTTTGCGCCAATTAAAAAGCGTATTGCGCTAGCGCACATGAGGGTGACACGTGTCGCGCTTAGCGCTAAGCGCTGGTTTGTTAGCGCACTGCGCTTTATGAGTGCGCTGCGCCAGTTTATGGGTGCGCCAATGAGTGACACGTGGCGCACTCGGCGCTGAGCGCCAACCTAAGAGCGCATTGCGCTATTTTCAGAAGTGCAAAGCGCAAGCTGTTTTGTGGTTGACACGTGGCGCGTTTTGGTGCTGTGCGCCAATCTAATAACCGCAAAGGCTCAATTCAAGAGTGCAGAGCACTGTCCAATAGCGCAGAGCGCATTTTGATCAATTTAAGATCAAAGAACAAGTTTTTTGTTCTTCAAAGGAGGCCTTGCCTCAAGATCTAAGAACCAAAGTTCTTGTTCTTATCAAAAGGCTCTGCCTTTATAGATCAAAAGATCTGTGAATGAAGTAAATTACTTCTTTTACTTTTTTATTATTAGGTTTTTTGATCTTTTTCTTTTTTATTGAAGACCTTGATCTTGTTCTTAGATCTCTGATCTTTTTAGCAAGGGGTTCTTCTTCTTTAATGAGATGATTTCATCTCTATTTACTTAAGAACATAGTTCTTTACCTTTAATGATGAAGAAATGATCTTCTTTCTTCAAAGGCTTGCCTTTCTTTCTCAAAGTTTGCAGAGGTTTTTTTTTAGACTTGAAGTCTTGGGGCCTTTATATAGGGCCAATTGATTTGTTAAATTAGTTGAAGAGATCTATCTCTGATTGATTTGGGGATGTTTTCCCACCGTTGGATCTTTGATCCTAGGGCTTCTGTTTTACAGAAAGCAATCTTCTTGTTTCCAACAAGATTAGAAAGATCTTTCCAGAACAGAATTTTAATTCTGATTAATTAATAATTTATTATTATTATTATATCTTTTGATCTAACGGTGGGGAATTCCTTTAATTCCAACGCTGGCGCACTTGGCGCTAGCGCGCCTGCGTTTGACACGTGGCGCGCAGCGCAGAGCGCAGCGCAACTGCGCTAGCGCGTCTATGTTTGACACGCGGCGCGCAGCGCATAGCGCAAGGGATCTGAAGCGTTGCTTCAATTGTAAAATTTGAATTTTGAAACAGAGCTTTGCTCTGATTGGGGGTGCGCTGCCTAGGGCACAGCGCTCCTGGCGCTGGCGTGTCTGCTACTGACACGTGGCGCGCAGTGCAAGGGATATGAAGCGTTGCTTCAACTTTTGAATTTTGAAAATCAAAACAGAGCTTCGCTCTGATTGGGGGAAACTGGGGACACGGCTGGCCATAGGCATCCCGGCGCTAGCGCATCTCTATCATGGATTGGGCGCCGCCGCTAACACCTCAACTCCCGGTGTGGACGTAGTAAACTTCTTCCTTCACTACTTTACATCTTGAATTGAGATGCACGCGTTTGGGGATTTTGCTGCGCATCAGAGACCTGCTTTTTATGACGCCTACACTTTTCCGCGACTCATGCGGCTGGTGGACGCTGCTGCTCCTGACCCGACTCAGTTCAGGGCTATTCGCGTGTTGATTGCTCCCTATGCTAGTGCAGGCGGGCTTGCATTTATTGATCGGGTTCTATCTGCTCCTTCAGGCCCGATTCAACAACTCCACGACCAGTCGAAAGGTGAGGTGCCTTCTTTGAAGCCCCGGGAGGCCACGCACTTGTACGCGATCAGACCAGGCTATCTTGTATTCCGTCAGAACAGTGCGGCTCTGTTTATGCGGTACAATCCGCATCGCTTCGCCCAGCAGCTTGGATATGATCAGGGCGTCCCCTTCGAGGCTTTTACGGTTGCGTCGGTCCCTTTACCCGCAGTTGTTCGTGATGCTGCTCATCACTTCATGAGGCTGAACACTGGTTCTTACTTCATGATCCCCGAAGCAAATCATGTTCCCCGATGCGTGGGGGCCTTCACAAGCTGGTATCTTCATCGGGTCAACCCAGTTATTGCTGAGGAGAAGAGGTTGCTTCTTGGTTATGGCGCTCTTGCTCCGGGTTAGGTTGCGGGAATTCGGCTGCAGCTGCGCGCACCGGTCTGCTTTCCCCTGAGGGACACCAGTATTGCGCTCATTCCAAAGGAGTCAGAGGTGGACCTTACCCCCACAATTGGGATGCCGTTAGACACCCGGGCTCAGTCAAGGGGTAAAAGGGCGCCAGTAGCAGTACCATCGCCTCCGGTGTCGACAATGGCCGTGTCGTCCTCGGCAGCACCGCCAAGCGAAGGTGCTGGAAATGAGGGTGTTGAAGGTGAGGTGGGTCAGCGTCGTGCCAAGGCTCCACGGGAGAGGAAACGGTCGTCTTCAGCAGTCAGTTCTGGATCCAAGCGGCGGAGAAAGGTGGCTACCAACCTGCTCGACTCTTTAGTAGAGTCTGAGCCCATTCTTCAGGATGAACCGTTGACCATGCAAGAGTCGGATGCTGGCTTACTTTTTCCGGGTTCAGCTGCTGAGGAAGCCGCACAATTGGCTGAGTCTATAAGATGTTCTAAAGATGAGTCTCAGAACGTAAGGGTTCCGAAGAAGCCCTATCCTGCCGTAATCTTTTACGAAGACCCTTCGTGGATCCGGCGGCGGTTCATCGGCCCTTTGGAGGAATGGGGTTAAAGAACCCTTAAGCAGGATGCTTCGAAGGATGCTGCAGATGCGCTTTCATTATGGACAACGACCACGAGTCCACCCTTGAAGCTCGGCGAGCACGCCTCCTTGAGAAGGAGCATCGACTTGAAGAAGCCATATTGAAAGCTTCCCTACGCATTGGTATGTTCCTGTATTTCTTTGTAATACTTCATATTGGCTGAGGCATCTGACTTTTAATCAAACGATTGTGGATTCGAGTCCCACCGGGCATGCCAGAATCTGTTCCCCTCCGAAAAACGCGTAAGACGGACGTCTTGCCTGAAATTCGGGGCAAATGCTAATTGGTGCTATCCTTCCACCTCTCCGAAGATGCCAAGTTGATTTATGGCACCATGTATCGAAGGTTTAAACGGGTGCGGCCGATGTAGCAGACTTCGTCAGATTCCCCCTCGCTTGAGGGGTTTTTGATTGTGGGGACGCTCTTCCCTGCAGGCGCAAGCCCCTGCAGTTAATTACGCAACCGCATCGCGGTAACAACTTTCTCCTTCTCCAGATGGTCACTTCGTGTCGTGGGTGTTTGTTTTGTGTTTGGTTGCCCTTACATTGTATACGGAGACTAAGTTATGTTGTCGCCCGTAGGGCGTGGACTAGTCTAAATCCGTATCTTTCTTAGATTTGGGTTTAGGGGTTGGGTTTAAGGATACATTAGCCTCATTTGAGACTAAGATCAACTTAAACGTTAGTTAAGGATACGTTAGTCTAATTTTAGACTAAGATTAACTTAATAGGATCATTTAGATCCGACAAAAGAGCAATTGGGCTCTATTGTTTAGTTTAATGATATTGCGGTCGATAATTAGTTTAAGGACATTACGGTCTAATGTTAGTTTAAAGACATTGCGGTCGAGGTTAAGGACATCATAGTCTGTGGATTTAAGGACTCCACAGTTCGTTGTTAGTTTTAGGACATCACGGTCGAGGTTAAGGACATCATAGTCCATGGGTTTAAGGACACACAGTCCGTTGTTAGTTTAAAGATATCGCGGTCGAGGTTAAGGACATCATAGTCCATGAGTTTAAGGACCACCCACAGTCCAATGTTAGTTTTAAGACATCACGGTCGAGGTTAAGGACATCATAGTCCATGGGCTTAAGGACCCCACAGTCCGATGTTAGTTTTAAGACATCACGGTCGAGCTTAAGGACATCATAGTTCATGGGCTTAAGGACCCCACAGTCCATGAAATTTATGGTTGTCGGGACCCGTCACCTCTTTGAAGACGTTGAGGAATTACAATGACAAATATCAAAGGAGTGAAGAGATGTACCCTTGAACCCAGGTGGATTAAATGATCTATAGCCTAGTTTGGAACTAAAACCAATTAATTATATTATGAGCACATTGGCTCAGTTAAGTCTGAATTGAGGACTTATGGCCTTCTTGGGCTAAGTCCAATCAAGTTTGGAATATTGGCCCTCTGTTGGTCTATTGAAAGGGAGGTTTTGCCTCTAGAAAATTAGCCAATTGGGCTGAAGCTAGTGTTCAACACTAAAGAACAACAGTGTTAAACACTGGTAATAAGATTATCAAATTAGTGTTTAAACACTAGAAATGTGATTCTCAAATTAGTGTTAAACACTAACAGATAATAGTGTTAAACACTGGCAACAAATTATCAGATTGGTGTTAAACACTAGAAGAGGGAGGGATCACGTGGGAGTACGTGATAGCGTCAAAAAGTGGGGCCAGATCCCCTTATTTTGTTCTCAGGATATTCAGATAAGTGTTAAACACTTTTGGTCTTCAGGCCATCACGTGATGGGCTTCCAGTCATTGATTATTAAAGCGTTTTACTAGGGGTCACGTGGGGACACGTGAGGGCGCCCAAGAATGGTTCTGCCTTTGGATTTGTTCTCTTTTGTTTTAAGGGTCACGTAGGAGCACGTCAGGCATTGCCTCCGAGCTTTTTCCCTTCTTATTTTGCGGATCTTTTCAGGGTCACGTGGGGCCACGTGACCTTAGTCCTTTGCATGCATGGAGATCCTTCAAGTCTCTTTATTTTTAAGAATTGAATTCTTTTATAGGGTTAAACCCTAATTATGATTTTGGAGGAATTAAATTCCTATTGTGAAAGAATTAAATTCTTATATAGGGTGAAGCCCTAATATCATTTAGGAGGAATTAAATTCCTGTAAATCTGAGAGAATTAAATTCTCAATTAGGGTTAAACCTTAATTCTGTCCATCTTGAAGGAATTAAATTCCTGTAATTCTAGGAGAATTGAATTCTCATATAGGGTTAAACCCTAGTTTTGTTTTGGGAGAATTAAATTCTCATATAGGGTTAAACCTTGATTTTGTTTTGGGAGAATTAAATTCTCTAAACTCAATTCTCCCTCTAAGCTTTGGATCTGCATGGCAGGATCTCAACCCGATAAGAATTAAATTCTCATCCTATGGGGAGATGTGCTCTGTGCAGATTTTCAACCAGAAGAAGAACTAAGTTCTTTTTTTGTAGAAGAGTTAAACTCTTAGATTTGAGAATTAAATTCTCTGTTTGAAGTTTTGATCCCCTTTCTTTTCTTACCTAGGGTTTTTCTTTGTAGAGAATTAAATTCTCCTTTTTTCTCTCTCTGAAATTTCCAGAATCCAAAGCTCTCTCTCCAAAACTCTCTATATATCTTCTATATTCTTGGCTTCTATTTATAGGAGGAGGAAAAGAATCAATTTGTTTAGCAAATCTTTCTTTGAAAGATTTTGTTTGTTTTCATAATTAATATGAGCATTTAGATTATTAAGTGAATTTTATTCACCGTTGGATTTTCAATCCAAAGATATTATGTTTGTTATTTCTGGTGAGATTTATGGAAATCTTTCCTTGTTTAAGATTTTTCCATAAATTGGTGATATTTAATCACCCCTGGATTTTTAATCCAACGGTTCTCCTTAATCCTTTCCTATTTGGAAAGATTTTGGAGAAATTCAGAATTTTAATTCAACTAAACTGTAAGGCTTTCAAAGCCTGTCACGTGCTGGCACGTGACCCTTGGTTATGTGTGAGCATGTGACCCTTGGTCACGTGTGAGCACGTGACCCCCGTAGAGGTATTTTCTGATTTTTTAGAATTAAATTCTATTTTAAGCTGCAAGGCTTTCAAAGCCTGTCACGTGGTAACACGTGACCCTTGGTCATGTGTGAGCACGCGACCTCAATTGAGTCATCTTTCACCCTTTTGTTTTTCGTTTTTGTTTAGTGAGATTTTAACCATCACGTGACCATTGGTCACGTGTGAACACGTGATACCTCATTGAGGTAATTCCTGATTTTTTAATCAGGAAACAATTGGTCACGTGTGAACACGTGATACCTCATTGAGGTAATTCCTGATTTTTTAATCAGGAAACACCTCTCACTTTCCTATACACTTGTACAATAGCCCTTGTGATGGCTCCCGAAGATTAAAAAGACTTGAAAATCGTTTCCAAACACAAATGCACACATCACGAAAATGAGTTCGAATGATTCACAAGACTCGTTAGTTGTAGGTTCCCTCGCTACAATGCGAGGAGTAATTAACGGTAATTTTTTTCCGCGGCTGCCGGAAATTAGAATTCTCATGATCAATATACCCATTTGTCTACTCTTGACGGGGGATCTGTACATATCTAAAGCACGTGCGTATTCATCTCCAAGTGGTGATGAAAAACACTTTACATAAGCATTTATATGCATCATATTTACCGGTATAGCCCAAAAAGACACAATGTTTTGAACGAAAATCTAATTTTGATTCATGATAGGCCGCAACCAAGGAAAACATGAACAACCAAAAACACGAAGACGCAAATAATTAGGTTTATGATGATGCTCGATATCGGTGATCTCCCAGATCGTGACACGTAGCAGATGACGTGTCCCGGGGTATGCAAGAAAGGGCCTACAGCAGCCGACCAAACCACCCCTGTGCTCGTCCTACCGAGCAGACGCTGGCTCGCCTCCGAGCCCCAACACAATGGGCCTCCTCGGCGTCACAGCTCGTTCCCGAGCTACCACAGAAACTAGATACCTCAGCTCTCCCGCTCGTTCGCGAGCTCTCCCGCCAAGGTCATCTTCCTCGGTCTCATCGACCGACCAACAGCACCGCTTGCAGGCATAACCGCTATCCCGCGAATCTCGCCACGCGCGAGATCTCCGCCGGCCACATCCCACGTTCCACGCCACCACGATCCCCTATTAACAAGCCTGTCTCGCCATTAATGGGAGGTCCCACTCATCACGCGGGCGTGACGTCGGGAGTGTAACGGCCGGCGTGATTCTCGCGCCTGCTGCACCTGCTGCCACCGCTACTTAAATCCCTCTTTCAGACGATCATGGTAAGCCAATTCTACTCCACTAAGCCGTTACTTTGCTCGGATCTCTAGACTAAATTGATTGTCGGAGGGTCTTCGGTGGTACAACCACCCCCGGACTTCCTTGCAGGTAACTCGGCAATCATAACCTCAACCCATTAAGATCCACACGCCTCAGGAGTAACAGCCTCCAGATCCAATCTCAGCCACACATCGCAGCCATCCGCAGATCAACGGGAAGCAACATCTGAAGGAGATTCCACCCTCCATCAGCTGGCGCCGTCTGTGGGAAACTAGATTCCATAAAAACAAAAGTTCGCCTCCCGATCTCACTCCAATGGCGAGCGATCATCAAGAGGACCGCCGGGTAAGCAATCGGCCGAAGTGATCCTCGATCCTGCCGATTACCAACTGCACCGTGTCCTCAGTGCAATGCGGGTCATAGAGGTAGACATCCTCAAAGCCTACGATGTCTTCGATGGTGAAGGGGAAGTCCTGCATTTTTGCGTTTCGGGTGTGAGGAGGAAGCAAACAGTTACTCCCTCCGTTTTATAGACAACGACGCCTGGGAGTCCAACGGTCGCCTGCTTCACCTGCAACGCAAGCACCACGCGGCAAGCGTCGCGCCTCCCCATGAGAAACCGGAATGACACAACTCCGGTGCTTCGCCTTCGCTACGCATCGCGACACGTGTCTTCGATGCCGTTCCACTCCTCGGTGCTCACACGGGAAGGTCGGACAGAGCCTCGCCAAGAGGAAACTGAGCAGCTTCACTGCTCGGTCCTTCCTCATGAAGCAAAGCCCTCACAGAGAGGCAGCCGAGCGGCTACCCTGCTCGGCTATCCCTGGCTGGTAGCTTCCCTACCCACAACGCCAGGGATCAAAGCCCTTAACAAGAGGCAGCCGAGCGGCTACCCTGCTCGGCTATCCCTGGCTGGTAGCTTCCCTATCCCACGACGCCAGGGATCAAAGCCCTCACAAAGAGGAAGTCCTGCAGCTATCCTGCTCGGCTATCCCCGACTGGTAGCTTCCCTACCCACGACGTCAGGAATCAAAGCCCTCAACAAGAGGCAGCCGAGTGGCTACCCTGCTCGGGTATCCCTGGCTGGTAGCTTCCCTACCCACAATGCTAGGGATCAAAGCCCTCAACAAGAGGCAGCCAAGCAACTACCCTGCTCGGCTATCCCCGGCTGGTAGCTTCCCTACCCATGACGCCAGGGATCAAAGCCCTCGCTAAGAGGCACCGGGCAGCAACCCTGCTCGGCCATCCTTAAGGACCCAAAAGCCCTCGAAAGAGGCAACCGCTTAGTACAACCATGCTCGGTTATCCCAGGCACACCACCAGGGATCAAAGCCCTCGCCATGAGGCACCGAGCGGCAACCCCGCCCGGGCATCCTTAGTAGGCCTACCACACCCCTCCCGCGCTAAGGATGAAAAGCCCTCGAAAGTGGAAACCGCTTAGCATGATCCATGCTCGGTTATTCCTGGAAAAACCAGGGATCAAAGCCCTCGCCAAGAGGCACCGGGCGGCAACCCCGCTCGGGCATCCTTAAGGATCAAAGCCTACGCCAAGAGGCACCGAGCAGCTACCCTGCTTAAGGATCAAAGCCCTCGCCATGAGGCACAGAGCAGCTACCCTGCTCGGCCATCCTCGGCAGGCCTCTCACGGATCCTCTCACGCTGAGGATCAAAGCCCTCGCCAAGAGGCACCGAGCAGCTAACCTGCTCGGCCATCCTCAGCAGGCCTCTCACGGCCTCTCTCATGCTGAGGATCAAAGCCCTCGCCATGAGGCACCGAGCAGCTACCCTGCTCGGCCATCCTCGGCAGGCCTCTCACGGCCCTTCTCACGCTGAGGATCAAAGCCCTCGCCAAGAGGCACCGAGCAGCTACCCTGCTCAGCCATCCTTCGCAGGCCTCTCATGGCCCCTCCAGCACTAAGGGTCAAAGCCCTCGCTAAGAGGCACCGAGCAGCTACCCTGCTCGGCAATATCCTTAGTTGGCCAATTACGGCCCCTCCAAAAACTAAGGAACGTGAACTCAACAAGAGGCATCCAATCTATCAACATCTTAGCGATCTACACTTCGACTTCGGAGCCAGGGAGACACCGTTTTCCCGCCGGTCCTTGCACACTCGGCAAATAATCTGAGTCAAGTCGATGAGTAATCACTAAACGAGGAACATGCCGACCATAAAGCAGTACTGTGCTGATACAAGTGTCTACCAACAAAAGGAAACGCAAGCACAAACATTACTGCAAAAACAAAAAGTTTTTTATTCAAAAAGTCAAAGCTTTTACTAGGGTACTATAGGCTCCCCAGCCTTATCAAATTACCCGGAGGCTTACAAGAGAGAGAGGAGGAAAAACCAAAAAGATCGGGTAGCAAGCCCTGCCTAGACCTCACTCCCCTCATCACTATCGGCCGGAGGCGGGACCACCGAAAGTGGGACCCGAGCACGGAGCTCACCGTCGGCGAACTCCGGAAGTTGCTCCTTGACGGCATCAAGAGCTTTATTCCATGCAAGGGCGGAGGCCTCGCCGAGGTCGAAGTAATACTGGTCCGACTCCTTGTAATCCGTCACCGACATCCTAGCCAGGGCTTAGGCGGCCTCCGCCACTTGACGCGCCGCGTCGGCATCCCGCCTGCTGGCATCCCTCGCCTTCTTCATGGCTGCAAAACGATCAGCCAGTTCCAACAACTTCGCCTCAACAACTCGGTGGGACTCGCTCAGGCGGCGGTAGGACTCCCGGCACTTCGAAACGGTGAGGTCCGCAACTTCCGACCGAGCTTTGAGGGCGAGCGACCTCTTCCTCTCCAGACGCAGCTCGAGTCACAGACCCTTGACCTCCGAAGAAGACTCTTCTGCTGACCCCACAGCCCGAATAGCCCCCTCGGCTTCCATACGAGTGATAAGGGTGCAGTGCTGAAGGACCTGGCGAAAAATGGCAGGAAAACCTAAGGACACTCGAACTAAGAAAAGGTCGCCCAAAGCAACACATGAGGGAGTGCATACCTGAACCGCCTCCTCTGCGATAGCAGCCATTCGGGCCCTCAAGGTCCCCCGTGGCATCCAGCCCCCGGACGACTCCTCCATACCAGTGAGAAGACTGGCCGCAACGGAGAGCCCCGACGGGACCACGAACTGGGTGTCCCCCTCCTGCATGGGGGTCCCCTCCAGAATGTCCGCCGGCGGTGCTCGAGAGACCGTCCTCTTCTGCTTAAGAGGAACCCCATTTTCACTCTCTCCTGCATCTCTCGTCTGAGAGTCGAGAACCCGTATACGCCTTTGGCCGCCACCGGAACAATCACCAAGAGCCCGTGGCGGAGTAGGTAGCCCCGCCGTCGGGGGCACATCCAGCGCAGGGCTCGAGTCAGCCAGAGGCAAAGCCGCACCGTGGTCCCCCCTTCGGGACTGAGCGCCGAAGACTCCAAGAGTCTGGGATCGAACCATCCGTCCTGCCAAAAGGGAGAAGAGGCTCGACTCAGAAGGAGAAAAAGCAGAAGAAAGAAAAAAGAAGACATCTAAGCTAATTGAGAAGCCCTCAGGAAAGCAGAAGATCCGACCTAAGATGAGAGCGCTGAGCTTACGAGATGAAAGATGAGGAAAATATGAAGAGAGATAGGCGCTGAAGAGGGCCCCATCTCTACCTATAGCCTTCGGCGCCCCCATCCAACGGCGACCGTCGACTCCCGCCAAAAACAACCCTTCACATTCGACGACCCAGACCGCTCCACCTGGCGTGCGCACATTGGACAGCATTCCATCAGACGCCAAAGGCTTGCACCCTGTCGCGTCCACCAACCAACTCTCGACACGTGGGTCGCCGCTTCGTCAAAGGTGTGCGCGATCCGGCACCCCTCTTTAATGCAGAAGATCTCATCCTGATTCGCCTGCGTCATCCAGAAAAAGACAACAGATTGCCCGAGGACACGCCCGACGATATCATCGGAAGAGAGCTCACCTCAGATGACCCAGCAGACCACTCTCGACCCGACCCGTCAGCTGGTCAGAACGAGAGTGGGGGGCTAATGATGATGCTCGATATTGGTGATCTCCTAGATCGTGACACGTGGCAGATGACGTGTCCCGGAGCATCCAAGAAAGGGCCTACAGCAGCCGACCAAACCACCCCTGTGCTCGTCTTACCGAGCAGACACTGGCTCGCCTCCGAGCCCCAACACAATGGGCCTCCTCGGCCTCACAGCTCGTTCCCGAGCTACCACAGAAACTAGATAGCTCGTCTCTCCCGCCCGTCCGCGAGCTCTCCCACCGAGGTCATCTTCCTCGGTCTCATCGACCGACCAACAGCACCGCTTGCAGGCGTAACCGCCATCCCGCGAATCTCGCCACGCGCGAAATCTCCGCCAGCCACATCCCACGTTTCACGCCACCACGATCCTCCATTAAGGAGCATGTCTCGCCATTAATGGGAGGTCCCGCTCATCACGCGGGCGTGACGTCGGGAGCGTAACGGCTGGCGTGATTCTCGCGCCTGCTGCACCTGCTGCCACCGCTACTTAAACCTCTCTTTCAGACGGTCAAGATAAGCCAATTCTACTCCACTAAGCCGTTACTCTGCTCGGATCTCTAAACTAACTTGATCATCGGAGGGTCCTCGGCGGTACAACCACCCCGGGACTTCCTTGCAGGTAACTCGGCAATCATAACCTCAACCCATTGAGATCCACACGCCTCAGGAGCAACAGCCTTCAGATCCAATCTCAGCCACACATCGCAGTAATCCGCAGATCAACGGGAAGCAACATCTGAAGGAGATTCCATCCTCCATTAGTTTACGTCCAAGCAATTGCTGAAATGGAGATAAATTTCCAAAAGAAAGAGAGGAAAGACGATTTAACAAAAATACAGAAGTTTCAAAAGTACATTTCCAGTATTAAAAGAAGCATGTGCCATTAAGCAAGTCCTATATCAACAATGTGCATGTGCCTACGTTCAGTTGTGCCATTTTGTTCTTGAGAGCAAGGAGCAGAAAATCTATGTAAAATGCCATTAGAATTTAGAAGAGATGTGAAAGAACTAAATTCACCTCCATCGTCAAATTGAAAACTTTTAATTTTATTCCCTAAATAGTTTTCAATAGTAGTTTTAAACTGGATAAAGGTGTGAAGTGCATCAGATTTGGCGACGAGAGGAAAAATCCATATGAATTGGCTAGAAGTATCAACAAATGAGATTTACCAGAAGAAGAACAAACATGAGTTGGACCCACAAATCAGAATATATTAATTCTAATGGTTGCAAATAGATATTATTTAAAGAACAAAATGACTTTTGCCTAATTGACATGACACGCAAATACGAGAAATAGAGTTGGAACTAACAGGCAAATTATTTTTAGAAATAATAGAAGAAACAATGTGCTTTGGCTTTGACGAACAACTTTGAGAGAAAATTTGTTGTGGTGGAATTCAAAGTTGAGTGACCAATGTGGGCTATACTTAAACCTGAACCATTACTAACGCGAATTTGGTCATCTCTGGTGTAATCTGATTTGAAATTAAGATTCACCATGTCAGCTGTTAAATGATGAGTTGCGCCCGAGTCCGGATACCATGCCGGATCAAATGAGAGTTTGAGAAGCCCAGTATGCAGCCGGAGTAGATCTGGTACGAGGAAAAGCAGATAGGTTTTGACGGTTGTAGCAGTTGATACTCGTGTGACAAGGTCGATTGCAAATTTGACAAATATTTAGGGAGCAACCTTCATGTCCACGGCCGCAACCATGGCCACGACCACACTCTCCGCCACGAGCAGTAGAAGATGAAGCTAACTCGAAGGATGCATCATAAGGAGTAACAGAAGATATTCGAGTAGCAACGTTCACGGCAACTCCAGAAAGGATTGGATCAACCTTGTCATGATAGAGATGCTCCTAATTTTATAAGATGCCGAGAAAGTCTTGATTGAAGATGCCGGAGGAGGATAATCTGGCCATAATCCGGAGAAAATGCTCAAAATCAATTGAGAGTCTGTTACAGGGCTCCCAGTCACCGTTAGATTATTGGCAAGAGTTTTAGCTTTGCTGAGTAAATTCAGAAATTGAAAGAGAGCCTCGCTTCAATGTGCGTAATTGATAGTCAAGTTGATTTTTTGGCAAGGGCATTCCACATGCCATAAGCGGTATCATGAGTAGCAACTTGTACGAAAACAAAACAGGTTCGGTGAGAGAAGAGATAAGTCAACGCAAAATAAGTTGATCTTGCTTTTGCCATGCATTAAATGCTGGATTTGGATCGCCATTACCGGTATGTACGCACGGTTCAGTAGATGGGCATGATAAAGAACCATCGACATATCCAATTAGATCATGGGCGCGAAAAATAGGTGTAAATTGAGAACGCCATGAAGGTCAAATTTTTTCATCAAGTTTGATGTTGAAAAGGTGATGAATATTTGAGAAAGTAGAGGTAGTAGGATTTTAAGATGCCATGAGATAACATTCTCACAGCTATGATACCATAAAAGAATATTAATTTAATTGTTAAAATCTCATCATCCGTCAACGAGGGAGGTCGATGTATATATTAATATATAAACTGTATCATAAAAATAATATTGTTGTTACAAAATATTCTGAAATTGCCACAACATAACAAGATAAGATTGAGTCTAATTGTTACAACAACATAACAAATGATATCAAAAAATATAAGCGGTTATGTGCTGTTAACATTATCTTTGACCATACCATTGTTGAAGTTAAGAGGGTTATGGAGTCACACTAGGAATGGAGGGATACATACCTTACAGGCTTAGAAAGCAAAAGGTTTTGAAAGGTCTCAGCCCACTCAAGGAGTGACCGAGACGGTGAGTATTAGATTTGCCTCTAATTCTGCAAATTTGATTGTTGGAAGTTAATTTGAAGTTGTATATTGCCTGATTTTTTGTACTGCTCTTTATTTGTTTCATGATGGCATGACACAATAAAAGCTGGATAAATTTGAGGGAAATGTGTTAAATCCATTTTCTTTTTTTATTTATTGCAAAATTCTAAACATGTAGCATGATTCACACTCAATTCATCATTCTACACGTTTTTTAGGAATTTGCTTTAATATTTTTTGAGGGAAGAATTTTCATTGCGTAGAGAAGAGGGAAAAAAATAAAGAACATAAAAAATTATCAGAAGGCAATATAAAATTTGGGTCATGCTTAAGTTTCCCTTATATTATATTAAACTAGCATTATTTTTGTATGTTTATATTATAAATTGTGAGTGATCGATGTGGCATTTTCTAGAAAGAAAACATACGTTTTAAGAAAATAAATAAATTATATTTATTATACATTATTCATTCTTAAATAATAGCGGTTAAAATATGATATGCATGAGGAATTTAAATGTTATAAGTTCTAATAAAAAAAGTTTCATTTTTCTTCGTTCAGATGCATGTTTTTTTCCTAATGAGTAAAAGGGGGCGAGAGAGGGAGGAGGGGTGGGGGTGAGAGAGGGAGAGAATGTTGAGCGGATGAGATGGGCATATTTTGGAGTGGGAGTTAATTAGAACAATTTGCTCGTTGTTTGAATTTTTCTTGGAAAGGTGAAATATGATAACTCAAACTCCTTGGATTCAAGTTATCATGGTTAGTATTCTAAAGGGTATAAAAAGAATAACACTTATTTTTATGGACTACCTGAAATAGTTCATTAAAAGAGTTATTTTGTTTTTTCCCCCAATAATTTTATTATTTTTTTAGTTTGGCGATTAACAAATACTAGTACAAGTTGGCAGAGAAAATGGAGCAGTTGTTATCATGTATGAATTCAAGAGCGTCCAACACATTCTGTGATCAAATTATGGATTTTATTGACTAGCCTAAGGCAAACTGAGAGACAACAATGTCTATACCGAGTCCAAATACAAATCTAATTAAAGAATTACGGATCATTCTCATGTATGATGTTTATTAGTGATGGAGGCAGAAATCTCCCTGATGTTGTACTCCGTCGATCTGGCTGCAAACGGTTGTGATTGAGAGTGAAAATTGGACGTGTGAATCTTAATGGGTTGTTGGATGCAGTTGACGCCGGGCTACCTGCAAGTTAAGTCCCGGGATGGAAAACCACCGTAGAACCCTCCGACGATCAAGTAAGTACCGGAGAATAAAAGCAGTTGGAATCAATTCGACTTACCTGAGTTGTCTGGTGGAGGAGGTGTATATAGTGGTTGCATGAGGTGGAGCAGCACGAGATTCTCACCGCCCGTTACGTCTCCGCATCACGTCCATGCTGATGGCGGGACACGCCTATTAATGGCGGGATGCGCTCATTAATGACGAGATACGTTAGCGCAAGATGCAGGTCGTAGATCGGCGGAGTTCTCATCGTGGCAAGATATACGGAGCCGTTACGGGGACGCTAGGGCTCCGTGCTCTCTGTTGAACAGGAAAACCGATGAGGCTCAACGCGGTAGATAGCTCGGTGGCCGAGAGAACTCGGCAGTAGGATTGCTCCGAGGTGAAAGGTCGGATGGTTGTTTAGGCGAATAGGGAAGGCACTCCGGAGGGGTCTCTAAAAGGTCGGATGCAATATCGGAGACGAGATACCGAAGAATGTCCCCAACGCATTATACTTGTTCCAGCTCCGTATCCCCCAAGAGTCTAGCGGGCTTAGAGGATGACACGTCATCCGCCACGTGTCGTGATTTGGGAAATACTCGTTTATGAGCCTCATCATTAGCCCCCTACTCTCGTCCTGACCTATTTATGGGTCAGGATCGAGAGTGGTAAGCCCGGTCTCTGACTATTCGGCCTCAGATTCCCCTGCAATGGATTGCTGGACGAAGACGCAACATTTGTCGGTTACTCATCTTGAATCCCCGGATCCACGTGGCGGCTGGCGAAACGTCTCAGTTCCCACGCGTATCTTTGGTGATGTTAGTGGATCAATGAAATGATTTCGCCTAAAAAGGGGGGCGTCGTTTCGTTCACTAGGTCGGTTAGGCTACGCTCCACGTGTCCTCCGTTGGGTGGTAGGACGTGAGTGGCTGTCACCCGAATCCTGGCGAGAGGGGACGTATCTAATGGCCGGTTTCCACGTGGAATCTCGGTGGCCGCTTGGTGTGACACTTCGTTTTGGCAGGAACGGGTGTGGGCCGTTGGATGCCTTCTTGCCGAGTGTATAAATATGGGGGCCATCCCACGGCCGTTACTTTACCCTAGCCAACTCTTGTTGTCTTAAGATTTCCTGGCGCACATTCGCTTAGGTGGGAACTTCAACTGTCAAAACTTTTACTCGGCCAAACCTTTCTTGAATCAAGTTAGATGTCTTCCTCCGAAGTATCTATTGACGTTATAGAGGTTAAGCCGGGCGATGAGATTTCAGTTTCTGGAGCCGAGCCCAGCGGGTTTTCTTCCTCCTTGGCTTCCGATAGCCGAGAGAGTTCTTCTTCTTCATCCTCGTCTCCGTCTTTTGTGTCGGGCTCGCCCCCAAGAGGAACGACGCCCTCGTCCCTCGTCGTCGGGGGGTGAAAAGGGCCCTCAATGCACGCATCGGGAATATCCGCGATGCGCCTTCAGTTTTGAACCGTCTAGATGAGCTTTCTGACATACGGGCCCGTTTTCATATACCCTTTGGCTATTCGCTCCGTTTGGCCAGGGAGGGCGAGTAGGAAAACCAGGTGCAGGGAAAAGAGATTGCCCTGTACTTGGAAGCATTCCGGGCAGGAATACGTCTGCCCTTCTCGCTTGAGGTTTGCGCCGTGCTTCATTGTTTCTGTCTCGCCCCGGGCCAGCTAACGCTGAATTCGTGGAGAATCCTCATCGGGTTTCTGGTCCGGTTGAAGAATGGTCGGATCCCCTTCAATTTGAGCCTACTCCTTTCTTTTCTTTGTTATAAAAATCATCCCGGTACTAGTAAGGACGAACCGAGCTGGGTGTATCTTTCGTTCAAAAAACATAAGGGTAGGACGACTGGGTCGGGGGTAGTGGTCTATTCCCGCCAAAAATTTTGGCTCAAAATTTGTTGTTCCCTAACCTCCACGTGTTAAACACGTGCACCCACATGCAAAATATGTAGATACCGCCTCAGATAGGATTAAATCTTTGAGCGCCTCACGTGTTTCCCACGTGAGCACCAGCGCCAACTTCTGTTAGGATTAAATCTTATAATGGCGCCTCACGTGGAACACACGTGAGCGCCGGTGTGTAAAGTGCGAAAATGGCTATTTATAAAAGAATTAAATTCTTAGTCAGCGCCCACGTGCATAGCACGTAAGCGTCAGCGCTCAAATTAAAGAGGGTATAATTAAATTCTATATAGGGATATTTCTCTGAAATATGGGATATTCTTCGTTAAACAGAGCCGTTGGATCAAATATCCAATGGTGACAATAAATCATCAAAATATAGAATTAAATTTTATTAGAAGAAAATATCTTCCAAATCTTTTTAAATAAGAAAGATACTCTTGATTGGATCAATAATCCAATAATAAAATAAAATTCTATTTTGGGAATATATTCTCTCAATCTTTCCAAACAAAAATATTGCTTTCTGTAAAACAGAGAATTTTTGGATTAAAAATTCAATGGTGATTAAAAACCACCACTTGACAGAATAAATTCGGTATATGGAAAAATATTTCCCTAATATTGTTAAAAAAACAAGAATAACATATTCTGTAAAAACAGAAGTTTTTGGATCAAAAATCCAACGGTGGGTAAAATTCCCCAAATCAATTTTGAAATCAATTAAATAAATTGGAATCTCTCAATTAGAGATTTTCTCAAAACCAAGTAACAATCTGCCTTCACTATATAAAAGATCCGAGACTTAAAGTTTCACACACAGAGGAGATAGAAAGAACCCTCTATAAGTTTCTGCAGAAATACAGTAAGGTCTCAAAAAAAAAGAACAGAGAATTCAATTCTCGAAGAAGACGACATTCCTTCCCAAAACCATAGGTAAAGAAAAGAGACCAAAATATCTTTATCATATCTAAGGGTTTAACCCTATTAAAATAATTTAGTTCTTTCTCTTGATCTGAGATCCACAAGACAAGTCTTCCATAAGTTGAGAATTTAATTCTCATCGGGAAGATCTTGTTCTTAAGAATCAAACATTCAAGAAAGAACAAATTTAAAAAGGAAGAAAATAGAGTCCATAATACTCCAAGAACTCAGTTCCTTTAAATCAAGAACTTAGTTCTTTAAAAACTCAACCCGAAATACTCAAAAATAGTGATTTTGGTGAGCGTTAATGATCAAAATACCGTTAATAGAAGTTTAATCTCTCTGAAAACATCGACAGAGATTAAATCTCCTTGAGAAAAAAAAAGAAGACTAGCGCCTCACGTGCTTCCCACGTGGGCGCCCCTTTTAATAGCGCCTAGCGGCTCATGTGAAAAACACGCGGGCACCCAAATCAGAAGGCCAGCCCTCACGTGAAACACAAGTGGGCGCTGAATAAAGTGCTCAGCTAAGTGCTCAGCATTGATTGGGCAGCGCCCAGCGCCGCGCGTGCTCCTCACGTGGACGCCATACAAAAAGTGCTTAGCACTTCATATGCATCCAAAATGGCTGAGTGCTTAACACTGATTGGGCAGCGCCCAGCGTCGCACGTGCATCTCACGTGGACGCCATAGAAGTGCTTATCACTTTACATTTAGTCAAAATGACTAAAGTATTCAACATTCATTGGGCAGCGCCCATGACGGAATGCTTCACATGACATATATGTGAGCATCAGAGCTCAAATAAGTGATTAGCACTTTTACATAAAAAGAAAGGGTTGAACAAACAGAGCCCAAATAAATGCTTAGCACTATTGAATGAAAAAAGACTAAGTAGACTAAGCCCAAATTGGCCGAGTCTCTGAAGTTTTCTTGCAGCTGTGCCCAAATGTTCTTTTGCTGGATCTCAAGTAAAATAATCCTAAAATGTTGTTAAGTTGATCTTAGTCTCAAAGAAGGTTAACGTATTCTTTGCGAAAACAAACTGAGCCTAAATGCTCACTTATATATTTAAGTTGATCTTAATATCAAACTGGATTAATGGTCCTTAAATCAAACAAAAATATTTCTAAACTGTAGGAATATACAACCTAAGTTCAAAACCCCGTCAATCAAATCCTTGACCCAAACCCAAATCTAAAATATACGGATTTGGACTAATCCGCGCCCTACGGGCGACGACATAAACTAGTCTCTGTACACAATCCACAGGCAACCAAAACAAACAAAACATACGCACGATACGAAGTGAACTGCCGGAGAAGGAGAAGTGGCTATCGCAGCGGTAACGTAATTAACTGCAGGGGCTTGCGCTTGCAGGGAAGACCATCCCCACAATCAAAAACCCCTCATAAAATGAGAGGGAATCTGATGAAGTCTGCTACAATGACTGCATCTATCTAAACCTCCGATATATGGTGCCATAAATCAACTTGGTATTTTCGGAGAGGTGGATGGATAAATCCAAATAGTATTTGCCCCCAAACTCAGGCCAGACGATCTATCCCGGTTCGTCTATGTTTCTGGCGGTAAACATGGTCGTCCCTTCTTCCATCCACGAATGGAAGGAGAAGTTTGTCTTCGTTGGGCAACCGGAGGGTGAGGATTGGTTTATGCCCATCAAGTGGCATAGGGCCGACTGTCCTAGAGTTAGGCAGTCGAACTCCCCCGAGGCAAGAGTGGTGTCTCTATGGGAACCGATCCAGCGGGCCGATGTCCTGCTTTCCGAGTAGGTTTTGAGCTGGGCGTGACTCAGTCCCGTGCGTTTTGTGGGTAAGTTAGGGCTTGTGCCGATCTATTTAGACATGTATAAATTTAGTTGTTGTTTTTGGTCACTGACCTTTTTCTTGTGGTATCTTGCAGAGGCGATGGATCACTCGAAGCGTAACAACCCTAAACTTTCTGTACAACTTTTTTCAAAAAATACAGAAAGGGGTACTTAAGCCTGAGCACAAGCTATAAGAATTTGATTTACTTTTTAACAGCAAAAAGTAGCTTGTAGCTCATTGGTAAGACCTTGCACTGCCGAACCAAAACTCCAGAGTTCAAATCATATCAACAACACATTTTTTTAATTAAATTCTTTTAATCTTTTAGAAGCCCAAGAGTCTATACGTGCACTACACGTAATAGGGTAAGTTACAGAATAAACAAACATGACCACGAGACTAGACCAAGCGTCAGGGACACGTGGCATCAAGACGCGCCCCGACTCGCCTAACTCGGGCCGACGACTCGGTTGACTCGGACGCCGCCGCCGGTCCAACTCGGTCCGATCCCACTTTTTCTTGAACCCCCTGCATCTTTTGGACTACCCCACTCCCCCTGCACTGTTTAAATTCTCTGTAATTAACCAGAGAATTAAAATACCCCCATTTAATTCATTTTAATACAAATTTTTAATACACTCTTTCACTACCCTAAAACCCTAATTTTTCCTATAAATACCACCCTCAAATCACCCCTCCTCACTCTCAAATCCCTGCCCAAACTCTCAAGAAAATTCCCAAGTCTTTTGTGTGCAAGTGGAGTTAGCAAAAAGGGTGAAGCTCCGACGAACTTCCGACGGCAATACGAGAAGTTTCCGACGACGAAACGACGCACCGGCAACTCCCGCCTCTTCCTCTCGCCAATCATCCAGTAAGTCCCTACTTCTTCTTCTTTTCTCTATTCTAAAAACTTCCAAAACTAAAATCCGACGAAAGCGGAGTTAGTCCGACTTCCGATTCGGTTTTCTTTAAAATTTACACTTTTTCTTAACGAAATAAAACCATACTCTTATATGTTGACTAATAAATATTAAAAAACTAAATAAAATAAGTTTCACATCAAACTAATCATTTTTGCAAATTTTATTATACTTTTCCAGAAAAATACCATATAGCTTAGTTTCGACATAAACCATCATAATTCCTTATTATACCTATAGATAGCTCACGAGGTAATGACCTACCTCCTCACAACACTCAAATCTAACATAGCACGATAGAATTCGAGAACATAGATTTGGGAAAACACGACTTTACACATAACTACCTCTGACTTATAAAAAAAATATTTTTCTACAAGATGTGTATTTTAACAAATCTTTGCAAATGCGCTTCTACAACCCATTTCGGGGAACCCCTTCAGGATGGTATGGATTATCGCACATCCGCGAGCCTAGTAGAGTGAGATGTAGACCTCCGTAAGGAGCATACGATCTCGAAAGATTTAAAATACAATTTTCTTTAGAAAATGTGATTTCTATTATAAATAAAACTTATATTTTTAATAAATAAATATATATGTAATTAATATCAAAATATCTATTTTTTAATATTTATAATATTCCACATTTCCAAAATTCAAGATAAATATCTCATTTACAAGAAAATACCATACAAATCCAATATTACAAATAAATACCATATATTATGAAATTAGGTTTTATTCACTAGAAATGTCACAATAATAAAATATACATCCATGAAAACTCTAAATACGATAATAAAATACTTGAGGTGTATTTTGAAAATATAACAAAACTATTTTTACATAAACCCCCTCAAGTTATACTAAATTACAATAAGGACCCTAGTAAACATAGGTTTAAGCGAGACCAGTCTCTTGAGCCTCAGGGAGCCGGAGATATGGATACTTGCCTATTTTAGGTAAAGAACTTAACAAACGGTGTTATCAACACGGTAATTGTTTTTGAAAAAGACACAAATCCTGCCGTCCATGTGCAGTAGTTACCGATAGCACCAAAACATAATTCAGGACTTCAATTTCTTTTCTAATTGTCTGACTCAGACTGAGTCTCAATATAATCAATCTGACTTGAATATGATTCAAGTATCAAACTACAATTCAACATGAATCCATGAATCTATATATTCAATTTGTTCAATCTAATCAATCTATATCGACTGAACCGAACCATGGATATATTCCATTTACATGATCATCCATTATATCCGTTCCATTACTGATATCATAGTTTCGGCAAGTCATCCATCTATATACAATATACAATTCAAACAATACAAACAATACAATCAAGACATCGCGGGGTTTATAAGGGGTAGACTGGTACGGAAGGTGTTAAAAGTGGTACGAGACTGTAACCATAATACACCTAACCTGAATTTAATTGCCGTTGTACCGTGGCCGAACGGTTCCTTGTGCTCCGTATACCTTAGTTTCCAGAATAGTGGGACATCTCGTATACACTGGTATTCCTCTGTACCAAACAACAAACAACTATGTTAACATAACAACCAACTGTTAGTTATATGTATGCCCTAGAGGCCATTACTGTACATAGGATGTATATTGTAGTGGATGCTGGGACATATATAGGGAGGACTTTCTTGCTCGACATGATAGTATGCTATCTGGTTGCTCTTTACCTTAACGTGTACACTGATTGTCTCTCTGTTATATGTTGGTAAAGCCCTTAAGATGTGTACTTGACTACCTGGACTATGATGCGGATCATACTAGTGGGGACATGGTAGTCCATAAGTACATCCTTCAAGGTCCCTAGTCGTGGGTGTATCGAGACGGGGCATCGATATACCAGAGTAGACTAGCGTATACCTTCTCGACCCATATAGATGGGCGATGGATGATCCTATATCCATTGGTGTTTGCCATCAGAGATGATATACGGGTGCTCAGTGGAGACTGGGTACACTGGACGGACTCGCCGAGAACTCCCAGATGGTATTATACCTTACGTCAGATGGCAGTTCTCTGGTGACACTGGTACAGGTTAGTCTGTAGACCCGAGATCGTCATAGAATCTTGTGTGATTCCCACTGTGCTTTGATTTCCACCTTACCACGTCCAAGAGGGCGTGCAAAACGGTGGTTTTTGGGTACAGTCCCGAATCACATGGAAGCAATGAGCGATAGGAGGGGATTCGTCTCTCCCGGTATAAGGAGTTGATGTTGCGCTGTGTTCAATTGGCTATAACCGGAAATCCCTGGCCAGGGTTGCTGAGATTTACTGGTAAGTGTTACCAGTAGTTTCTTGAACTGTTATAGATCTCATATCGACACGACTTATCGAGCTACTAGGGTCTGACGTTTACCACCCCTAGGCGAGATATGCGACATATCAGACGACGAGACCGGACTGTACGGTAAGTGTTACTGGTTGGATTCACAGGAGTGTGAGCGGGCTTGCTCGTTGATCTTCTGATCGCTCAATACCCGGGTGGCCGTTACGTTTAGCAGACCCCTTACGGTTTGTGGGTGTTTGATATGATCATCACCTACTGCCGGCGTATTGACGAGTCTTTAGAGTCCTACACAGGGGTTTCCTGGCTCAAGCGAAACGAAATAAGAGCGCATATGAGATATGTGCGGGACCGAGAATAATACCAGTATGTGATACTGTATTCGATTCTCGCGATTTGTGACATTGATCGGTTATATGCAATATAGCCGAGTTATCGGATCAAGTGTTGATTCGATAAGTTGTTACTATTGATATTAGTCGGTTATATGCAGTATGACCGGATCATTAAATCAAGTGTTGATTTAATGATTTAATGTATAATTATATATTTGATATATTACTTTACATTAACTAGTATTGGTTCACTTAAGATTATTTTTCTCACTAGATTATGCACATTGTATATTTGATATATGTTTGTGCACTAGATTGTATCATGTTGAATGATACATGCAAACTTGGGTATGTGTTTGATGTACACCATGTTTAGTTAATGGTTAGGGTTTTATTTTCTTTATTTATTTTGATTAAACAAAATGGTGGCTTTTCTTGTATTATACTTGAAGCTTCATGAAGCTTTTAGCATCTTTGAAAAGTCTAGCCATTTTGTTTTGTTCTTAAACTTAACCATTACCTAAACTATGGTTTGATCTCTACATGAGTTAAACTTACCCATGGTTGCATTATGATAAGATTCACTTGAATTTTCTTTTAAGTTAATTCTTTTTCCATTCTTTTCTTCTTCTTCTTCATGAAGAAAAGAAAACCTTTCTTGAAAAATTTCAAGTGTTGAAATCAAGTGAGAAATCCAAATCCAAAGTGAACCCACTTCCTATTTCTTCATCCTCTACCACTTGCCATGTTGTATAGGGTGCTTTCTTCACAAGGTTCATGACCTAGTGAAGATGGAGCTTGAGTTAGAGTCGCCTCGACGTAGATCATCTTCGGCATCGAAGTCAACGACCTAGCCCGCCCATTTCTCCGATGAAACCGACGCTAGAGTCCGGGATTCCGATGATCGCAGCGGAGGGACGTCAACACGGAGCTAGAGAAGTGGAGGACCGGATCTACAAAGGTTGTAGTCCCTTTCACTTAGCAATAAAGTTGTTTACTTGCATGTTTCGCCTTATCTCTAATTAACGATCTAGCATTAGGGTTTCTCGGCACATGGAAAATTTGAATTTGGCATGGTTGATGCCTTATGAAACCTCTTGTGTGTGCCTAGGAACCCTACAGTGGTATCAGAGCCTAACTAGAGCTTTAGGCGATGTGTAGACGATATTAGAAACCCGATCGAACCCCGAAATCCTAAATTTCACCCCTCTCTGTACATTTTCTGTAACTGTGGATTTTTCCAAATTAAAAATGCTCAGAAAATAGAGAAGGAAATTCTAAGAACAACTGAAGAAAACGACAACCTAACTCTATAGTACCGCCGCGGAACCGCAGCCTTACCCTACTTTTTGCGGCGGTTCCACGGCCGTATGTAATGATTGGGTGCTCCATTTTCTTCAGTTACCTCCGTAGCAGTTTCCTCTGTTCTCTGGGAAATTTTAATCTGCACTCAAGAGTTGAGTAATCTGGGGTGTTTTGGGGATTCAATAATTCGATCGGAAACTTTAACTGCGTCTATGTGTTTTTCCGGGTAATTTAGAATATGTTAAAAGGTTCGACCGGATATAAATACCCAATTTTTCCCCTGCCGGGAAATTTCCAATTGTTGGATTTTTCCGTAGTTTAATAACGTTCTAAGTAGTGCAAGTAACGCGATAGACCCTCTAGAAGACAACAAACCTTAACTCGATTATGTGACCGTCTTGAACTGCCCTTTGAACCTTAGGGTTTGGGGCAGTACGGCGTGCCACATGTGAGGCGTTGGCTTGACCCTTCTACGGCTGGACCGTTGGTACTGTGGCATGAAATGGATGTTTTTAAACTTATTTCAAAGTGTTGAGCTGTTTCGGGAAAACTTGGGTGTTTGATTGTTTGATCGGAAAGTTTAACATTTTCTATTTATCTGGAATGTGATACAACATTTGGAATCCTCATGTAGTTATGAGATAACTGAATGAATGTTATAAATCTAGCAGTTTAGTCTCACTTGATCGGTTGCCACGGGATTTTGATGTGATCAAAAGTCCGTCGCAATCACGTAGCGTACGCGGATACTCGCCGGCAAACTTAATAGATAGCCACGCCCCATGGCCCCGACCAAGTGACTGTAGGAGAACCCCGTCGCCAAAAAGCATCCGTTCGGATGCTCACAGCAGCGGTGTTCCGCCTTGGTGCACTTCGTCGACGGTATCGGGGGTGCGGCCATCTACTAAAGTTTGTGACGAGCATTCGTTCAGGATATCGAGAATCCTGTTGAATTGCCCAACTTGATATTGAAAAGAGTTTTCGATAACGAGACTAAAATGCGGGGTTTATAATTGTTAGGCCTGTGATATCTAAGGAATTCATTTGGTTAGGCATGCAATATCTAAAGAGCTTGCAGATTCCAACTGTTGTAGTTTTACACTTTCTTTTAGGCGACCGTAAGTGTAATATGTGATATCGCCGGTTTCGTTGCTATATGTCAACGACAATTGGGATGCGCATATTTACTTACGTTGATGACATGTGATGTTATGTGTTGCTGGATATGTTATATTGGATCGTCGTGTTAGAATAGCCGGGGGGTTTTATGTGAGATGAGTGTTTTTTCATTTTCATTCATGTAAAAACTTGTATGTAATATTCTTTTATTGGGGAACTTCCAGGTTGCGGAAGATGTCACCGTTGATGTATATTATTTACTTTTCCGCATTAGGATAGACCCAAGGAGGGGAGCACAAGTAACCGGGTTCTAGGGTCCAGTGGGAGACCAACTCGAGGAGTCGAGTCCGGGTCTCCTAACTCTAGAATTGGAAGGGTTGCTTGCCGCTCTCGTAGGGGTCTAGGGGTGTGGGATTGGCTATTCATCACGACCGTGGAATCCGTGTTTTATTCAGGCTCAAAATAAAACACGGACGTCCTAGTATATCCAATATTTCATATGATATTTTCTGCTGCGATATCTGTGATGTGATCATTTGATGTTCTGTGATAGATACTATATATAGTATATATGATATATTATATAGACGTTACTTATGTTTTACACCCGTGCTAGCCCAGCCCCACTCTGCCGTTAGTTACCTAACCTAACGGTGCACGAGGGGACATCGAGGCGAATGCGGATGGCATAAGTGTACGTCGTATTTATCTATGATGTTTAGGTACTTAATTGATGGGACTTCATTAATATGATTATTGAAAGAAAAGGAAACCTAAAAGATGTTGTGGAATCGAATTTTCAAAAACAGGTAGCTACAGTTCTTGCTTTGCATCGCGGTGTTCCTTGTAGAACATCCTGCACTTTATTCGATGAGGAAAGGGCCGAGATCCCTTCACCGGAAGTGACCCCTTTAGCAATAACTGGCAGATGCTACAACACTCGGTTTGTTTTTTGATTGCTTCTATAGTTTCTTCTTTGCATAGTGATATATATGATATATCCCGCACCTCATTCGACGAGGAAAGGGCCGACGATCCCTTCACCGAGAGTGACCCCTTTAGCAAAACTAGAAAAGCCTAAAAAACACTCCATTTTAAAATCATTTGATTCTACAACGATATCAAGTTCATTACGCAATAGGTTTTCAGAAAAACCTGTCGTAGCCCTCCGTCATTTCAGATAAGTCCTACTTAGTATTCGTGCTACGTTTGTTGGCCTGCGTCAAGGCGTAGTGTGCGGTAGCTAACTAGTATTTATCTGTTTATGCATATGATGCAGATTGGATTAGGGTAGTCGTGCGACTTTGTTGGCCTGCGTCAAGGGTCGTGCAGGTGGGTTTAATTCAATCAAGAAATGACGGGTTGAACTTGACTAGCGGACTATGGTTTGTTGGCCTGCGTCAAGGTCATAGGACGCTAGGGGCAAAATATTATCGGGAATTTCAAGTGTTGAAGTTTGCAATGAGATTGCATACCTTCTATGATATAGTTGGATCCCGATACCCGCTGCGAGTAAGAGTTACTCCTGGGAGAGTTTTACACATTACAATTAGCCGATCGAGTAGGTGTCTAGAAACGTGTTAACGGGGTTACGCCTCTGGGAAAACGAGGTTTACATTAATTAGGTTCGTGCGAAAGCACGGGGGACCTCCCTCAAAGTACCGACAATGGCCTGGCTGAAAGATTGGCGAACTTGTAGCGTGTAATTAATCCCGGCTAGTCTTTCCTTTTAGGGTTTGAAGGAAGATTTGATAAAAAACAGTGGGAGCCATCCTGATTAGATAAAATAATAACCAATCTTATCTTGCAAGAGCGTACGCAGAGTGTTTTCTTCTCTCTCTCTCCAGGTAGCGACCATATCACGCCTTAATCAAGATAATAATACGGATATATTGACCGAACCCGCTTATTATACTGAGCTGGGGAACGTTGTTCCCGCTCCAACTTAGAAATAAGGGAATACCAGGATTCCCATGCCGCCCAAACGAAGAAAGTGCATGAGATGCATCTCCTTCGGGTGTGTTCATTATAAAGAACTGTTTCTCAATATCCTTTACGTCCTGGGTATTTGATACCGGATCAGGATCCCGCATATGTAATTTGTTACATGGGCTACAGAAAGGTAGAGAACTGAGAACAGGTGATAAGTTTCATGAGATAGAAAACGGTGCAAGTGTTGCAGCCAAGTCTGTTGGTTACTGTCACCCTGTATTATCAATACATTGATTCTGAACAAATGCTATTAGATACCGAACCTGATATACAAAATCATATCAATCTCTTTATTTGTTAAAGAAGGATATAATTTTGTATTGTTGGATTATGTTTTGAACATTTCCTATATCAAAAGTTGATCGGTTCAGGCACGTTATCTAAAAGCATTGACGTTCTAAATCAAACTACAGTTCCTAGTATACAGAACATACACAAGAAGAAGAGTTCGGATATGAATGATTCCTTCTTGAGATATTGTAGAACTAGGTCATATCAATGTGACCCGACTAGCTCAAGTTACATTTTAGATGCATATTTAAATCAGTTTGAATTTACATCTTGTGAAACTTGCCAGTCATGTCACAAAGATTAGATGACCATAGCTATGTTTATTGGAAACAGAGAAAGAGTTAGTAAACTCTTGGGACTGATACATGATGATGTATGTAAGGTCCCCTGTCTATATATGCCAGGACCGGTTCTTTGTACTTCATTACATTCTCTGATGATCTCTCAAGATTCAGACATATGTTCCTGTTGAAACACAAGTCCGAACCTTTTGAGATATTCACAGAATATAAGTTAGAAGTAGAGAACCAAAAACAGGTATAAGTATTATGTCCTTTGATGTGATCAAGGAGGAGAATACTTGAGCACGGAATTCCTGGATTATTCTAAAGGAGAATAAGATTCTCTCTCAGCATTACTCCTCCGTATACACCACAGCACGTCGGTGTATCGGAGCGAAGCAACCACACCCTAATTGATATGGTACGCTCTATAATGAGTACTACTGAGTTTCCTATTTCCTTATAGGGAGTTATGCACTTATGAAGTTGCATACCTATTGAATTGGGTTCCGATCAAATCAGTAGCCTACCACTTCATATGTGATATGGATTGGGAAGATCCCATATCTTAAGTTTGTTAAGATTTGGGGATGTCCGGCCTATGTCTGAAAAGCAAAATCCGGACAACCTCGAGGCAAAGTCAGTTCTGTAGAAGTTTGTTGGATATCCTAAGCATTCACAAGGGAATATCTTCTACCTAACCGAGGAACAAAAATGTTTTGTTTCTCAACTTGCCACCTTTGTGAAAGGGAATTTCTTGTGAAAGAATTGATGGACATGAGGTAGAACTGGAAGCAGTTCCAGCTATACAAACTGTAACTGATGATTTGGTAGAACCAAAGGATTCAATAGTAACCAACGAACCTCAGCCTCTCCGCCGATCTAGTAGGATTCCTCACCCACCTGAGAGATACTTCGGTTTCTCTATGACAGTAGGAGCGAGGATTGCATCATGAGATGATGACCCAACTAGTTTCGAGCAGGCCATCGAGAGTAGGGACTCTGTAAGAATGGCTGGATGCTTAGAGATCTGAGATGGAATCCTTATACACCAACAAAGTATGGACTTTGGTTGCTTTATCTGAAGAGTTAAATCCCCATCAGGAGCAAGTATATCTTGAGGAGATTACTTGGTGTAGATGGAAAAGTTGAGACTTTCAAAGCTAGACTTGTTAAAGGTTTGCATCATTGACCAGGTATGGATTTTGTTGAAACCTTTTCTAAGTAGCTATGCTTAAGTCCATCCAGATCCTACTTGCCACGGCTACATACCATGACTACGATATCTGATGGTTGGGTGTCATAACTGCTCTTCTAAATGATATTTTAGAAGAGAGAGTCTATAAGTACACAGTCAGAGGGCTTCGTAGACAGTGGGAGCAGCGGAAACGTGTGCAAGATGTTTTATGTGATAAAGCAGGCATCGTGGAGTTGGAACGTCTGTTTTGATGTGGTAATCAAAGAGTTTGACTTCATCAAAATGGTAAAGGAACCTTGTATATACAAAAAGGTAGTAGGGAGTATGGTGGTGATCCTCATAGAGTACGTGGATGACATACTCTTGATAGGGAAAGAGTTTCCTATGCTACGCTCGGTCAATCTCCGCTTATCACAAGGATTCTTCATATAGGATTTAAGTGATACCTACTAAATCCTGGTTTTTGGATCTATGAGATAGATCTAATTGGATGTTAGGACTCTCACTAGGTGTAGTAAGATGGTATCAATGGATCCTGGGAAGAATCACTGGAAAGGTTCCAGGGTGATAAGAGATGACTGAATGTCAGTCACAGGCATTGTCTTTACCCTCAGTAGAGGGACGGTATATTGGAAGAGTTCCAAGCTAGATACCGTGGCAAACTAGACGATAAAGGCTGGTAACATCGCTATTAAAGATATTACCAAAGAGGCAGTTTGGGTGTATAATAGTTCATAAGATGAACTAGGTTCCTACCATTGTGTGACAATGGAAGTGTGGCTTTGGCCCAGGAACCCTGGTCCCATCAGTGACCCAGACATATTCTGAGGCAGTATCACCTGATCATGGAGATGGTTGATCTCCAAGGAGATCGAGGTTAGGAGAGTAGACTCAGAGGACAACACGACGGATCCACTCACAAAGGCCTTTTCCCAGAGAGAGACTTATATGGGATGGTTGAGTTTTAGATACTACAACCACTGCTACAGATGGCCCTAGTGCAAGTAGGAGATTGTTAGTTATATGTATGCCCTAGAGGCCATTACTGTACATAGGATGTATATTGTAGTCGATGCTGGGACATATATAGGGAGGACTTTCTTGCTCGACATGATAGTATGCTATCTGGTTGCTCTTTATCTTAACGTATACACTAATTGTCTCTCTGTTACATGTTGGTAAAGCCCTTAGGATGTGTACTTGACTACCTGGACTATGATGCGGATCATACTAGTGGGGACATGGTAGTCCATAAGTACATCCTTCAAGGTCCCTAATCGTGGGTGTATCGAGACGGGGCATCGATATTGTTTCCCTCCGAACGGCGGCCGAGACGTGGGGACGTCTAAGCCTGAGATTCGGGGCAGATGCTATGTGATTTTATCCGTCCACCTCTCCGAAGATGCCAAGTTGATTTATGGCACCGTGTATCGGAGGTTTAGACGGATGCGGCCGATGTAGCAGACTTCGTCAGATTCCCCCTCGCTTGAGGGGTTTTTTGATTGTGGGGACGCTCTTCCCTGCAGGCGCAAGCCCCTGCAGTTAATTACGCTACCGCATCACGGTAACAACTTTCTCCTTCTCCAGAATTTCACTTCGTGTCGTGTGTGTTTGTTTTGTCTGTGGTTGCCCGTGGATTGTATACGGAGACTGAGTAGTGCCGTCGCCCGTAGGACGTGGATTAGTCCAAATCCTTATTTACTTAGATTTGGGTTTGGTGTTTTTAGTTTAAGGATACGTTAGCCGTATTGAGGCTAAGATCAACTTAAACGTTCGTTAAGGATACGTTAGTCCTGTTTTGAGACTAAGATCAACTTAATGTGGTGGTCCATTTAATATATGGCCGCCAGGACTCGTCACCTCTCTGACGTCGTTGAAGAATTACAATGATAGGTGTCAGAGGAGTTCAGAGATGTACCCTTGAACCAAAGTTGATTTGGAGTTTTATAGTCCATTTGAATGTTTAAGGATACGTTAGCCGTATTTGGGGCTAAGATCAACTTAAACGGGACCGCTTAGGTCCGGCAAAAGAGCGTTTGGAGGCTCTATTGTTCCAGTTTAGGGACGTAGTGTTCCGTGTTCCAGTTTAGGGACGTGGTGGTCCATATTCCAGTTTAGGGACATAGTGGTCCGTCGCCAGTTTAAGGACGTAGTGGTCCGTCGCCAGTTTATTTTTGGCCTATTGGACCTGTGCTAGGGCCTTGCCCCTTCACTGCATTATTTTTCTTTGTTTTGGTTGGGCTCTGCCCTTTTATAAATGATGCAGAGCATCTATTTTGTTTGGGCTCTGCCCTTTAAAATGCATAGCATTTTTTATTAGGCCTGTTATGCCTTTTAATTGGGCTCTGTCCCTTTTCTTAATAATACAGAGCATTAAATACTCTGACAGTGCCCCACATGGCTTGTTGGCGCTTTGCGCAAATTAAAGAGCGCAAGCGCATGTGGAAGTGACACGTGTCATGCTCTGATGAGCGCAAGCGCAACAGCGCAAGCGCAACAGCGCAGTGCGCTGCGTCAGTGCGCTGCGCTGTTGCATTGCTGACACGTGGCGCTTCCTGGCGGCTTGCGCAATAGTGCAGTTTTAGCAAGTGCTGGGCTCTGTTCTTATTCTTTTGGATCAATTTTAGATCAAAGAAAACAAGTTTTTTTTTGTTTTCAAAGAACCAGTGGTTCATAAAAAAGTGCAAGGCACTGTTATTGTTTATTTTTTTTCTTGAAGATCATTGATTTTGTTCTTAAATCAATGATCTGTTTTAAAAGAATTTTCTCTTTTTCTAAAAGTTTTTACCTTTTTCTCTTGTTCTTGAGAAATTCTCTCTAATTCTTCAAAGTTCTCTCTGTTTGAAGTTCTTGATTTCTCTCAAAATGTTGATGATTTTGAATTGAGGCCTATGGTCCTTTTTATAGTGCCCATAAATTAGTTAAATTTGTTAAAGAGATCTTTCTCTGAGTGATTTGGGGAATTTTCCCCACCGTTGGATCTTTGATCCAAGGGCTTCTGTTTTACAGAAGAAAATCTTCTTGTTTTAACAAGAACAGAAAAGATTTCTTTAGAATTTTAATTCTGTTTTGCGCAAACGCCTCAGCGTGTGACACGTGTCGCGCAGCGCAGCGCTTGAGCAGCTGTGCTTGCGCAACTGCGCAGACACGCGCCGTGCAGCGCAGCGCTAGTGCAGCTGTGCTTGCGCGGCTGTGCTTTGCGCAATTGCGCAGACACGTGCCGCGCAGCGCGGCGCTTGCGCAGCTGTGCTTACGCAACTGCGCAGACACGTGCCGCGCAGCGCGGCGCTTGCGCAACTGAAACGTTGCTTCCTTTACTTTTATTTTTAAAGAGTCTTGCTCTGATTGGACGCACTGTCTCGGGCGCTGTGCTGACGCATCAACTTCTGACACGTGGCGCTTTGCGCGCAGCGCAGAGGATCTGAAGCGTTGCTTCAAAATTTGAATTTTTGAAATTCAAACAGAGCCTTGCTCTGATTGGGGGAAGATGAAGCGTTGCTTTATCTCCCGCCTCGGAATTTGAACAGAGCTTTGCTCTGATTGGGGTAAACAAATGCCCCCACACCGTTGCGCTTACGTGGCCCCAAACGTGAGCGCAACGGTGGCGGAATTCCAACCGCCGTGGCAACTTTTGGAAGTTGAAGAGGCAGTTGATGCCTATAAATAGGACCTTTGGTCCCCCACAGATGCTTATCATCTTTCAGATTTTTATTTTCAAAACTTTAGAGCTTTGCTCTTGCCTTCAAGAACTCCAGAGCCTTGCTCTCCTTTCCAAAGTTTTTAGAAAAACTTTAGGTAAAATTGATTCTTAGATTAAATTAATTTTAATTAATCTTAACCAACAGAGCTTTGCTCTCTTAGATCTTCTGATCTAAAGAAAATCCCTTCGGGGGTTCACCAGCAAAGCTTTGCTCATTTTCAAAGTTAGAAACTTTAGGTAAAATTAATGTAAATCAAATTAATTTAAATTAATCTCAACCAAAGAGCTTTGCTCTCACAGATCTTTTGATCTAAAGAGATCCCCATTGGGGTTTCATAAACAGAGCTTCACTCTTAAAAAACTTATAGATCTGCAGAGCTTTTGTTCATGGGTTCTAATCTCTGAACAGAGCTTTGCTCTCGAGGAATTTAGCCCTCTGTGTATATTATTTTTTCTTCTATCGCTAATCTTCCTGTGGTATTTCCTCCAGGCATAATGGCGGTGCGTCTATACAGTTTGCACGAGTTCATCACCTATGATGATATCCGCGCACAGGGTCGTCAACAAAACCAGGAGTTTACAGACGCTCAATGTGCAGAGATCATGGGTCGTCTGAACGCAAGCGGTGGTTGGCTGCTTCCTCGTCGTTCGGCTCTCTTGAAAGTCGTACTGGGAGCAATATGGAGAGCACTTTCGGGTCTTCACGAGGCCCTACCGCTCAATGCGTTGGATGATGCCGAAGACAAGGTGCATTCAGTGTACCTGACGGGGCTGATCTCGAAGAAACGGTGGGACAGCCTCATTGACATCTTACATCAAATCTTCCAGCAGACAACGATGGTTGCTGCTTATTGAAGGCCGGGAGGGCTTGCCGAGGATCTTGACACACAGGAGCGCGAGAGGCTGCGCATAAGAATAATCAGAAAGGCTAGAAGAACTCTGGATGGCCTTACTTTTGAATTCCTCAATCCGTGCCCTGGATCTGAGGTTATCCCATTGTAATAATATTTTTCGTTTGTTACTTTTATGATTGTAAGAACTTTTGGCAATATTAATGGAAAATTTTTATCCCAGCCCGTCTTTATTTTCCGTTCTGAATCTTTTGCTTATGTATGGATGAGTGTGTCTCGAACGCCTGATCAAATGTAAATCGGATGTTCTTTCTGTCATTTTCTTCTTTCTTTTATTGTTAGCAGGCTGTCTTAATAACCATGGTTGACAGATGATTAGAGCGAGTATCCCGACCCTTTTAAGAAACAGCGATGGCTTAGGCCGCAGGTTCAGATCTGCTGCCTAAGATTTTTCAACTCTATGAGCCGTGAGGGTCTCATAGAGACTTTTCTCCCTACGGATCGAGAGAATCTAGTAGGAGTGTGGTTTTCTCTTATAGGTCGTAAGGATCCTGTAAGAAAATTTTTCCCTCTTACGAGTCGAGAGGACTCGTAAGCGGTTGTTTCCCTCCTTGTCGAAACTTGACTTCGGAGAGTGAGACCCGTGGATAGTATGCAAGAGACCATTCAGATTGACTTGCAGGGTCCCATTGTTCAGGAAGCAAGTTTTTTATTCCCTGCTGCCTGAGGCTTCATCTTGCAAGTTGAGACGAATCGGGAATTTTCCCGCGGAGACACTGGTTTCTCTGCGAGCCGACGCGAATCAGGAGGCTCTCGTCAAGGAGTGTTTGTATCCGTGAGTCGAGAAATTTGCTAGGGATTATTTGTTTCCCTAGCATCAAGGATTATTTGTTTCCTTGGGGTTTGAAACGATTCGAGAATTTCCCACGGAGGCACTGGTTGCTCTGCGAGTCGACACGGATTGGGAGGCTCTCGTCAAGGAGTGTTTGTATCCGTGAGTTGAGGTGTTTGCTAGGGATTATTTATTTCCCTAGCGCCAAGGATTATTTGTTTCCTTGGGGTTTGAAACGAGTTGCGAATTTCCCACGGAGGTACTGGTTGCTCTGCGAGTCGACGCGGATCAGGAGGCTCTCGTCAAGGAGTGTTTGTATCCGTGAGTCGAGGAATTTGCTAAGGATTATTTGTTTCCCTAGCGCCAAGGATTATTTGTTTCCTTGGGGTTTGAAACGAGTCGAGAATTTCCCACGGAGGCACTGGTTGCTCTGCGAGTCGACGCGGATCAGGAGGCTCTCGTCAAGGAGTGTTTGTATCCGTGAGTTGAGGTGTTTGCTAGGGATTATTTGTTTCCCTAGCGCCAAGGATTATTTGTTTTCTTGGGGTTTGAAACGAGTCGAGAATTTCCCATGGAGGCACTGGTTGCTCTGCGAGTCGACGCGGATCAGGAGGCTCTCGTCAAGGAGTGTTTGTATCCGTGAGTCGAGAAATTTGCTAAGGATTATTTGTTTCCCTAGCGCCAAGGATTATTTGTTTCCTTGGGGTTTGAAACGAGTCGAGAATTTCCCACGGAGGCACTGGTTGCTCTGCGAGTCGACGTGGATCAGGAGGCTCTCGTCAAGGAGTGTTTGTATCCGTGAGTCGAGGTGTTTGCTAAGGATTATTTGTTTCCCTAGTGCCAAGGATTATTTGTTTCCTTGAGTTGAGGTATCTGCTGAAGACACTGGTTTCTTCGGAGTTGGACTGAACCGTCGAGATTTGGCTTTGTCTTCTGGCGGAGCCTGTTGGGAAAGTATGGTTCCCTCTTTGTTTACGCCCTTGGATTGTATACAGGGATCGATGTAATCTTAACTGTAGAGCCAAAGTTTTATCATCATTTTTTTTGTTTCATCTCCGCGATGCTCTATCATTTCAGCTTTTATATCGCGAATGTCGCGATTGCCCAATCATTTCGGCTATTTTTCGCGGTGCCCAATCATTTCGGCTGTTTATTTTATTTTTACTCGCTGCTTTTTATTGCGAGTTGCCCAATCATTTCGGCTATTTTTTATTTTTACTCGCTGCTTTTTATTGCGAGTTGCCCAATCATTTCGGCTATTTTTCATGCATACATTTTCACTTGCTGCTTTTTATTGCAAGTTGCCCCATCATTTCGGTTATTTTTCATGCATACATTTTCACTTGCTGCTTTTTATTGCAAGTTGCCCCATCATTTCGGCTATTTCATATGCATGTGCGGCCTACTGGCTTTTCGCTGTAAACCGATTTCGGCATCAGCACCGCTACAACTGGGATATTACCAGGAGCGAATCATCATCTGCCTCTGTCGATGTCGAACAAAGGTGGCTTAGCGACCAGGGTTAGGGTCCTGTCGACTAAGGCTTTTGAGTTCATGAGCCGTAGGGGTCTCACAAAGGTATTTCTCCCTACAAGTCGTGAGGATCTTGTAGGTGTATTTTCTTCTTAGGAATCGTGAGGATTCCTAAGTGTTTTTTCCTCTGTAAGTCGTAAGGATCCTACAAGAGGGTTTTCTTCTTGTAAATCGAGAGGATTTACAAGGGTCGTTTACCATGCGAACATATCCCCAGTCACGGATGAGACTTGGTTAGGGAAATGTTTATTCGCGCCCGTGGATTGTATACAAGGGTCAGTATTGAGCCACTTGTAGGGCAATATCGGAAGTTGTGGGGATTGCTTAAGCACAGGTTTAGGTCTCTGTAACTTAAGACTTTCAAATCTTATGGGCCGTGAGGGTCCCATAAGAGAGTTCTCCTTACGAGTCGTGAGGATCTCGCAAGTGTATTTTCTCCTTAGGAATCGTGGGGATCCCTAAGTGTGTTGCTCCCTTGTGAGTCGTAAGGATCTCACGCGGGTGGTTTCTCCTTACAAGGTCGTGAGGACCCTGCAAGTGTCCTTTAACGAGGTTGCGCCCTTTCGGGTTTTCACAAACACTCACCGGTAGCCATGCTGTTTTTACTCACGGAGCCCTTTCGGGTTTTCATCCGTGCCCTTCTTGCTTATGGACATACCGTTTTTTTTTATTTTATTATTTATTATTTATTTTTATTTTTTTTACGAGGTCGCGCCCTTTCGGGTTTTCACGAATACTCGCCGGTAGCCCTGCTGTTTTTACTCACGGAGCCCTTTCGGGTTTTCATCCGTGCCCTTCTTGCTTATGGATATACCCTTTTTTTTTATCTCGTCAGCCTAAGGATGCTGCGGTAGTAGTTTTAAGGACGTTTCGGTCCGTCATGGAGAAGGCTGGCTACTGCTTATAAAGCTTGAGCTTAGGAAGATAGCGAGCGGACATAGTCGTCGTCATCTACCATTGACCTAGGCTGTGGCTCATTAAGCGTAGTATTTCTTTAGGAAGCGACCGTTTATTGGCCTGAAAGGCCTTTCACCGTGCATGTTCATGAGTAGATAGGCCCCACCCTGGAAGACCTTATCTATGATGTATGGGCCTTCATAGTTTGGTTCGAATTTTCCTTGCTTGGCGTGATTGGGAATCATAGGCCTTTTGACCGTTAGCATGAGTTCGCCCTGGTGGAACGTCCTTGGTCGGGTTAATCTTTCATATGAGCGCGTCATCTTTGCTTTATAAGCTTCCAGATTTTGTTGCGCTATGAGCCGGGCTTCATCAAGGGCGTCAAGCTCCTCAAGCCGAAGGTGAGCATTTTCTTCGTCCGTTAGCTCGTAGTGGACTGCCACTCATAGAGAGGGTAATTCTATCTCGAGAGGGAGTACTGCTTCTGTACCGAATACCAACGCATATGGCGTTGCGTTCGTGGCCGTTTTAAACGTAGTTCGATACGCCCAGAGAGCTTCTTGCAGTCTTTCGTGCCAGTCTTTCTTATTTCGTGACACTGTTTTCTTCATGATCTTCGTCAAGGTCTTGTTGAAGGCCTCAGCTAGACCGTTAGCTCGCGGATTATAAACTGAGGAATATCTCCAGTCTATATTATGCTGTTGCGCGAAGCGACTGATTTTGTGGCTTCTGTAGGCTGGCCCGTTATCGGAGATGATTCGTCTTGGCGTTCCAAACCGATATATGACATGCGTCTTGAAGAAATGGAGGATATTCTCCGTCTTTACTTCCCTCAGCGGTACCGCTTCTGCCCACTTAGAGAAGTAGTCAGTCATCGCTAGGATGAAACGATGTCCTCTAGACGATGCTGGTTCGATGGGGCCGACTATGTCAGTTCCCCACATTTCGAATGGCCAGCTAGCCACCGTCGGATGTAGTGGATTCGGATGCTGATGGATGAAGTCCCCATGAATTTGGCATGAGTGCCATTGCTTCGCATGTTCGAGGCAATCCTGGATCATCGTGGGCCAATAGTAGCCCATCCGTTTGATCTTCAACTTCATCTTTGGGCCCGCTTGGTGAGAACCGCAGAGTCCGTCGTGAACTTCCTGGACGACTCTTTTCGCTTCGTCAGGTCTTAAGCATCTCAGCCACAGAGAATCAAACGACCTCTTATACAGAGTATCATTGACGAAGGCGAAAGACAGAGCTCGTTTCATGAGCTGATGTCTTGTGGACGCTTCTTCAGGCAATCGGTGGGACTTAAAGTAGTCTACGAAGACTTCCCTCCAATCCTCAGCCTTTTCCCGGTCTTTTATTTGCAGAGCCATTTGCTCAGTCGCTCTCTTTTCTTCGGATGATTCCGGAGGTATTTCCGCTGGGGCAAGCACCCGACGGCTTTATACCACGATTCTTATGTCATCGAGGTTCTCATCAGCCAGTTCTTTAGCGAGCTTGGCCAATGCGTCCGCTTTGCTGTTTTCTGCACGCGGTATGTTTCCCAAAGTGTAGGAAGAGATTTGGATTAACAGTTATTGCACCTTTTCGTCGTACTTTACCAGCTCTGGTTTACACGTTTGGTAGTCGCCATTTACTTGATTAACGACCAGTTGAGAATCTCCGTATATGAGGAGGTTTTCAATTCCCATGTCGATGGCGATCTCGAGACCTGCTATCAAGGCTTCATATTCGGCTTCGTTATTTGTCCTCGGCTCTGTTAAGGAGAAAGCGAAGCGCATTATTCCTCCTTGTGGGGTCACGAAGATGAGGCCTACCCCCGACTTGATTATAGAGGCGTTTTTTTTGCGCTTCTTCAGGGAAGACGCTCCATCGAAATAAAGCTACCATCGGGTATCACCACCGTCAATCGCATCAAACGCATGTTCGTCTGGAAGATCGCAATTCAAATGAGAATCGGCGGGTATCGGATGCTCAGTGAGGAAGTCGGCGATGGCCTGGCCTTTCACTGCCTTGAGAGGTTGATACGTTATCGAGAACTCCATCAAGAGCAGAGCCCATTTAGCGAGTCGCCCGGTAAATATGGCCTTTGACATCAAATATTTAAGGGGGTCCACCTTCGAAATGAGACGGACCTCGTGCGCCAACGCATAGTGCCTGAGCTTTGTTATCGCGAAGATCAACGCCAGACAGTGTTTTTCAATAGGGGAATAGTTGCTTTCTGCCGCCAGTAGAACTCGACTTAAGTAGTAGAGTGCTCTTTCTTTCCCTTGATCGTTCTCTTGTGCCCATAATGCACCTAAGGAACCTTCGAGGGCGGTTGTATAAAGGATGAGGGCTTTCCATTAACCGGAGCAGCCAGTACTGGCGGGTTCTGCAGGTACTGTTTAATCTTGTCCAGCGCGCCCTGGCATTTTTGATCCCAGACGAATGGAGTTTCCTTCTTCATCAGGTGACTGTAAAGGCGGCACTTGCCAGAGAGGTTGGCTATAAATCGCCGAATATATGCGAGCTTTTCTTGGAGAGACCGCAACTGTTTGAGAGTTCTCGGCGGAGGCATTTCCATGATCTCTTTGATCTTTGACGGATCTATCTCAATACCCTAGTGTCGGACGATGAATCCCAGGAATTTGCCCGAGGAAACTCCGAATGCACACTTGAGAGGGTTCATCTTCAAGTTGTATTGTCGAAGGCGTTGAAATAACGTCTTCAGGTGCTCGAGATGCTCCTCGTATGATTTGCTTTTCACCACTAGGTCGTCGATATAGCATTCGATGATTTCATGTATGAGATCATCGAAGATCTTTGTCATGGCCCTTTGATAGGTGGCACCGCCGTTCTTTAGACCGAAGGGCATCACCTTGTAGCAGAATATACCCAAAGGGGTCCGGAAAGCGGTGTGCTTCTGGTCCTCGGGATGCATCTTTATCTGATTATATCCTGATGAGCCGTCCATGAAGGAGAAAACCTCGTGAGTGGACGTGTTATTTATCATCAGCTCGGTGACTGGCACTGAGAAATCATCCTTTGGGCAGGTTTTATTGAGATCCCGAAAATCTACACATATGCGCACCGTCCCATTTTTCTTCATTACCGGGACGATATTGGCGATCCAGTCAGGATATTGAACTTCCTGGATGAAGCCGGAGTCGATCAGCTTCTTGACCTCGGCGTTGATGCTCATCTCAAGCTCGAGCCGCATTCTTCTCGGTGCTTGTTTGATTAGTTTAACGTCCGGGGATATCGCCAATTTATGGACAGCAATCTCTGGATCTAATCTTGGCATTTCGGAATAATTCCATGCGAAGCAATCTCTATGCTGCACAAGCACGTCTTTTAACGCAGCCACCCTTTCTTCAGATAGCAGCTCACTGACGAACGTCGGCCGTGGGTCACTTGCCGTGGGCACCCAAGTAGCTATCGCCTTTTGTGGATTGATAGGACGGTCCTCTTCCCGCTGAACTTTCACCTTTTTCTGTCGGCGGGGATAATCTTGATCAATTACCGAGTCTTGGACTTGACGCCAGACTTTGTAGATTTTAGAGGACAGCCGTTGAGGGGGATTTTCCGGCTTCACCTTTGTAGCGCTCTCTATAGGTGGAGGAGATCTTTTCAGCACAGCGGTCGGAGAGTTCTTGTGGACCTTCCTAAGTGGTTCAAAGCTGTTTCCAGTTGGAACAACAGCATCAATTTCCGCCGTTGGAGTCGGCGGAGTCAGTCCAGAAGGAGAGTTGCCCCCGGTCTTCCTTACTCGGTGCCAGTGGTATATCCCCAGTAGGAGGGGTGTTGTCTTCTGAGGGTTTTCAGCCGATTACACCCACAAAATCGTATAATAAAAGAGAGATGGTGAAAGTTATATAAAGATAAGAACTATAAAAGAAAGAACTTGAAAATAAGAGTTTTCAACTCTACCAGCTTTTCAGTTGCTATGAGCCCTATCTTAATAGTCATGAAAAGATGTTAGATATCACATCATCCCTCAATAAAACATCGCCTTTAGTTTTCATTCCTACCTTTCTTCCAAACATTGAACATATACCCCTACGTGTGTGAACTGGACATCCCTACACTCAGAGAATTCAATTCAAGCAATCGTACTCTTGTCCATCTACCTCAGTACTTTTTAATAGATATTTAGATGGAATTTGCTCACACATTCTTCATGCGACCGTTAATACTTCTTGAGGTACTAACCGATCGATTACTCATGTGCTTGCTAATTAGGTGTTTTTCCTCGTCTTGCAACACCTAAGGCTTAGCAGTGGCTCCCAAACCAGTTGGTCTAAGGCACTAGGTGATAAAGCATCCTCGCTATATTTTTTTTATTGCTGCCTCGGTGATAACAAAACCAGTGTTCATTTTTCTTTTCACCATTTTATCTTTTATTCTCCACTTTTATTTTCTTCATACTTTGGCTTCTAGACAAGAGAATTTCAAGGTATCCTCTACTATTCCGAGTTTCAAGATGTGTGTACGTGCGTATAGTAGGGTTTCAACGTTCAAATGTTTGGCTTCCAGAATAGGAACTATTTTTCAGGCTTATTTTTATCCTCAGATTAGTAATTTCCTTCATCTTACTAACCTTTGGGACAACTGCTTATAACCACTTATTACTAGTTTCATTTAAGAAAACATCTAACTTTCTTGTTTTTCTTAAACTATTCCTATCTTTTAAATATAATTTTTCACTTTCTACTCTTTTATTATCACATTTTTTTGTGTGTGCTTATATACAGTATAATGCAAAGTAAGGCGTAAATAAGCACAGGAGCGCTGAAAAACGACTTCTTGGGAGCTTCTTGCGATGGTACAGGAGCGCTGAAGCTCATTGGCGGGAGCATGGTCCCGAAGAAGAGCCCAGTGGTGGCTTGAGTTACCTCCTCCATTGGCATCTTGAAAAGGAAGGCCGCTTGATGCCCGTAAGTCACTCCTCCAGATGGGATGGAGTGAGAGTTGCAGTTGCAGCTAGTGCAGTTTGAAGCCATTGATTTCTTGAAGAGCTTGAATATTCTGCCCCCTGCGTCGACCTTGGCCTTTAGCATGTGCCAGTTTTTTGAGGACCGATTTCATCGGCAAGGCTGCTGATTGGGGAGCCTGCCTGTGGACGACACACATCCTCTAGGCTTCCTCCATCGGCGTTGAGGCACCGAGGGTGGGAGGTGGGAGCATCGACCCAAAAAGAAGCCCGTTGATTTCTTGAAGAGCTTGAATATTCTGCCCCCTGCGTCGACCTTGGCCTTTGGCATGTGCCAGTTGTTTGAGAACCGATTTCATCGGCAAGGCTGCTGATTGGGGAGCCTGCTTGTGGACGACAGACTTCCTCTAGGCTTCCTCCATCGGCGTTGAGGCATCGAGGGTGGGAGGTGGGAGCATCGACCAAAAAAAAGAAGCCCGTTGATTTCTTGAAGAATCGGATTGCAGAGATTTAAGGCTGCAAGTGACTCATACTTGACTCCACCAGATATGACAGAGCCTGTATTGCTAAGGTCGAAACAAACGCTATAATACCCAGTCCCTTTTATACTAAAATCTGCATTTTGTTACTCTAGAATCCTATTTACTTTTATTTATAATTTTGATGATTTTATTTATGATTTTATCTATTCTTATATAATTAATTATTTATGTTAAAGTACCCTTTTATTCTTATTTGGAAAATTTTTCCCTTTCAACCATTTCCTCTATTTACGCAAAACTAAACCCAAAATCTATTTCTCAACCCAAATCTATTTTCTTTTTATAAACCCCAAGCCTATTCCTTATCTCATTTTTATCCTTTCATTCTTCATTCATAGGCCGGCCCATCAGTACTCAGCCATTCCTTTGTTTTATAAATTTAATCTTTTATCCCCGGCCCGGCCCTCATCCTTTCCATCACAATTCTTTTATTTTCCTCAACCCCAAATCTTTCATCCGAGCCCACTCCTTTTTATTTTTCATCCATTTTCCCTTTCAATCTTTCCAGCAACCCAGCCCTTTACTTTAAACCTAATTCCCTTATTATTCTTAAAACCCTCGGCCCATGGGAATTCTCCCATTAAATTGAACCAGTAAACAAATTCTCCCCGGCCCGGCCCGTGTCTTCCTTTTCTTTTATTTTGTTTTCTTTTGCAGGCCCAGCCCAGCTCAGCCCGGGCCCCCTCTCTTTTTGCTTAGTTTGTTGTTTTCCTTTTTAAATACGCCGGCCCGGCCCGCTCCCGCGTCCCTCTCTCCAAGCCCACGCTCGCTCCCTCAATCCGACCCGCTTAGCTCCTGTACATCTTCCTCTAACGGCTCTCTCCCCTTCGCGCGCGATCCGCTTCCTCCGCCGTCGCCCTCGCTCGCGCGAGCGTTACCTACGACGCGCGCGTTTTCCCCCACGACACTCTCCCCTCTACCCACTACACCCTCAATCACTCGCTCCCCTCCTCTCTTTCCTGTTCTTCCTCCTCTCCTATCCACTCCCGCACCCACTCCTTTTCACCGGCAACGACGACGACGACCGGTTCTCAACGCCGCGACCACCACTGCCGCACCCTCCTCGTCGATCATCCCCGATCACCACCACCACCTCCACCCTCGATCACGAGCACCCACAGAACACCAAACCCCCTGCACCCATCACCGGCCACCGTGCGCCTCTCGCAGGCGATCTCCTCATCGTCGTCGCCACCTTCTCTTTCCCCTCCCTCTTGTCTCTCTGTCTCTCCCCTCTCTCTAGCTCCCACAGTATTCTCTCTCTCACTCTGTTATCTCTCCCTCTCTCTCTCTCTCACACAGTTTTCTCTCTCTTCCTCTAACTTCTCTCTCTCTCTCTCTGCCTACATCTCTCTCTCTGGTCTCTCTCTAACACTCTCTGTAGTTCTCTAGTTCTCTCTATATCTGCCTACATCTACCCTCTCTCTCCTTCTGTTCTCACACAGTCTTCTCTCCCTGCTCTCTAGTTCTCTCTCTCTCTCTAACTCTCTCTCAATCCCCTCTGTTCACCTGCTCTCTCTCACTCTCTCTGCAATCTCTCCATCGGCCTCGACAACATCGACGGTCCCCAGCCACAACATCGCCTGAGCACATAGCGAGCCCCAACCTCTACGAGCCTCGACTGCATCCTGGCCGAGCCCAAGCTTGTGGTCATCGTGTCGCGTTAGTGGCGTTACCGTCAGCGTACAACCCCGAGACTTTCTCAGGCAAGTTTTTACTTTCTTACATGCTATTTTACTTAAGTTACAATCGTTACATACATAGATTATTAAAGTTACAAGTTTAACCAATTATGTGCCATAACTGTTCGGTGTGTGTTCCCAATGAAAATACCCATCAAATTTGACGGAACTCAATGGTGTAGTTTGGCCCGTAGGGCTGTGAACCTAGTGTGTGAATTTTGTTGGATAATGTAATCGATAATGACTAAAACAACTACCCCCAAGTTAAATCGTAAAACCGTAATTTTATTGTACCTGAAAATTGTTAAATTCTCCATAAATCATATACATATTATAATGGTGCGTTCGAGGGCTCAAATCGAAGCTAACTCGACGAACTTTAACCCTACACTATTTTCCAGATATTCCTGTACTCAAACTATATTAATTTTCGGATCGGAGTGCGACTCTGGACTGCAGTCCAGAGCTACTCCAGTTGTTACTTGCTGTTCCGTAATGCGTATCACAATATCTCCTTAACTCGTGGATTGCGGAACTCCACTGCTTATTATAGGTAAATCTGTTAGCTAGACAACACAATTGGTTTCATTCGGTTTCGTTACCGTTTGATATTTTAATCTGTAATTTAATAGATCGGGGCACATAACAGTCCCAGCAGAATCAGAACCGACATGTTAGTGTTAAACATTGTATATCTTCTGACGTGCAGATGCGATTGAAGATCCGTCTATTGCATTGAAAAAATTACTGAAAACCCTAGAAATCATCCAACTGTAGCGTCGCTAAAATATGGTCCCAACTGGGATTAAAATGCGTTGCGAAATGGATTTCTGATTCTGAAACCGGATTTCCAGCCGCGAGCGCTTAAAATGAAATGGCTATAATTATTGATCCTGGAACCCGTTTGGCTTGAAACTAAATTAGATGGATAGATAACTGAACATACTGATTATTACCTGTTTATCGTTTCGCTAAACTATACACGTACTTTTCATGATAAATTGTGCAAGTGATTGAATACTGTTTTTATGACATCTTGATCGTGCTTCATATACTGTTTACGTATCATATCATACTCATATCATTGCAGTGATTACCTAGTGATGTCGTGCATTTACCCAGTGTTAGTTTCTAGCGATGATTGTGGCAAGTACGTCATTGTTCGTGTATCCGTGTTTAAGTGAAAGTGATACATACTTGTACACAATCAGTGACCCTATTATTCTATTGCATTGTCGACGTCTGTGGGATGCGTGTACGTGTGACTATAAGTGGTATGGGACACTTATGGAAGCGCTTGCACGTATGTCACAGATAAGGCATCCGACACTGCCATTTATCTTAGGTATTAGTCGGGACGTGCTTGATGGAGGTCCTGCCTCCAGTTCTCGCGCAGACTTGTCACGGATCGATTAGTATTTAGGGTGATGGTTAGCGTTTGATGTAGACCACGGGGTGTGGGGTAGTTTAAGTGTGAGTTCAACAGAATCTCGGGAGTCCCATGCCGGCTTATATATTTAGGGAGTTATATGGAGATTTACAGGGTATGTGATATATATACCGTGATATACTTGTTACATGTTGGGCCCGTGGTCCCTTGCCCTTGGATTCTACCATGGGTGGAGGACACTCGCGAGTGGTTGACTCTCATACTTGGACTGACGATAGGCTTAGTGACCTGTACAGTGAGACTTAGAGACTGATAGGGATACTAGCATTTATATTCTTTATATACTGTGTTGGCATACGTGACATATTGTTATACTGCTTTACTGTTCCGCTGCATTGATTACTGCTCATTCATATTCATGCTGTCATTGATTTACTGCTTCACATATCTATTATCACTGCTAGAACTGTCACTTGATTTTATACATATTATATTGCTATTGTGTCGCTCTGACGACCTGAGTATGCATGCTCAGTGTGAGGAGAAGATTTAGCCTGGATCAGAACTAGACGTGCATCACAGACTTCTTGACTTGTTATTCCGAGTTACATTCGTTTGTTCCACTTCAGGTCAGTCTTTACATTGTTCCTTTCAGTTACTGCATTTCTCATTACCTGCGCATCATTTACTGTTTACCATGACAAACTAGAAGCCGAAGTGTGACTACGACAGGACTTTCCCTTGACCGTAGGAGCATGGCTGGCCTTGTCTACCCCTCGTATTCCGTATTTTGGGAAGCGGGGCGTGACAAACGCCATTCTTCATAAAGACGAAGCGCCGACTTCAGTATCCACTCCCCTAAGGGCAACCACAAACATACACACCGCGATTATCTAATCACGGGAAAACACGACACACGAAATGTGGAGTGGAAAGAGGAAAATGTCCCACCGGGCGTGCTAGAATCTGTTCCCCTCCGAACGGCGGCCGAGACGTGGGGACGTCTAAGCCTAAGATTCGGGGCAGATGCTATGTGGTTTTATCCGTCCACCTCTCCGAAGATGCCAAGTTGATTTATGGCACCGTGTATCGGAGGTTTAGACGGATGCGGCCGATGTAGCAGACTTCGTCAGATTCCCCCTCGCTTGAGGGGTTTTTTGATTGTGGGGATGCTCTTCCCTGCAAGCGCAAGCTCCTGCAGTTAATTACGCTACCGCATCGCGGTAACAACTTTCTCCTTCACCAGAATTTCACTTCGTGTCGTGTGTGTTTGTTTTGTCTGTGGTTGCCCGTGGATTGTATACGGAGACTGAGTAATGCCGTCGCCCGTAGGACGTGGATTAGTCCAAATCCGTATTTACTTAGATTTGGGTTTGGTGTTTTTAGTTTAAGGATACGTTAGCCACATTAAGGCTAAGATCAACTTAAACGTTCGTTAAGGATACGTTAGTCCTGTTTTGAGACTAAGATCAACTTAACGTGGTGGTCCATTTAATATATGGCCGCCAGGACTCGTCACCTCTCTGACGTCGTTGAAGAATTACAACGATAGGTGTCAGAGGAGTTCAGAGATGTACCCTTGAACCAAAGTTGATTTAGAGTTTTATAGTTCATTTGAATGTTTAAGGATACGTTAGCCGTATTTGGGGCTAAGATCAACTTAAACGGGACCGCTTAGGTCCGGCAAAAGAGCGTTTGGAGGCTCTATTGTTCCAGTTTAGGGATGTAGTGGTCCGTGTTCCAGTTTAGGGACGTGGTGGTCCATATTCCAGTTTAGGGACATAGTGGTCCGTCGCCAGTTTAAGGACGTAGTGGTCCGTCGCCAGTTTAAGGACTTGGTGGGCTTTTAGTTTAAGGACGTCTCGGTCCGATATTAGTTTAAGGACGTCTCGGTCCACGAGTTTAAGGACCCCGCAGTCCATATTCATGTGTGGTCGTTGGGACCCGTCACCTCTCTGACGTCGTTGAAGGATTACAACGAGAACTGTCAGAGGAGTTCGGAGATGTACCCTTGAACCGGATGTAAATTGATTTAGGGAGCAGCCGTGCTCAGTCAATTTAATTTGAGGACTTATGGCCACGACTGGGCTAAGTCCAGTTTCAATATTCTTTTGTCTTTGGCCTATCAGGATCCCAGATATGTAATCTGTTACATAGGGCTACAGCTAGGTAGAAAAACTGAGAACGGGTGATAAGTTTCAGGAGACAGAAAACGGGGCAAGTGTTGCAGCCAAGTCTGTTGGTCACTGTCACCCTGTATTACCAATACATTGATTCTGAACGAATGTTATTAGATACCGAACCTGATATACAAAATCATATCTATCTCTTTATTAGTAAAGAAATGATAAAATTTTGTATAGTTGGATAATGTTTTGAACATTTCCTATATCAAAAGTTGATCGGTTCAGGCACGTTATCTAAAAGCATTGATGTTCTAAATCAAACTACAGTTCTTTAGTATACGGAACACACACAACAGGAAGAGTTCAGAACTGAACGAATCCTTCTTGTGGTATTGTAGACAAGGTCATATCAATGCGATCCGACTGGCTGAAGTTACATTTTAGATGCATATTTAAATCAGTTTGAATTTACATCTTGTGAAACTTGCCAGTCATGTCACAGAAATAAGATGACCATAGCTCTGTTTATTGGAAACAGAGAAAGAGTTACTGAACTCTTGGGATGATACATGTTGATGTATGTAAGTCCCCTGTCTACATATGCCAAGACCGGTTCTTTATACTTCATTACATTCTCTGATGATCTCTCAAGATTCAGACATATGTTCCTGTTGAAACACAAGTCCGAACCTTTTGAGATATTCACAGAATATGATTTAGAAGTAGAGAACCAAAATACGGGTATAAGTATTATGTCTTGTGATGATATCAGGGAGGAGAATACTTGTGCATGGAATTCCTGGACTATTCTAAAGGAGAATAAGATTCTCTCTCAGTATTATTCCTCCGTATACACCATGGCACGTTGGTATATCGGGGCGGAGCAATCACACCCTATATGATAAGGTGTGCTCTATGATGAGTACTACTGAGTTACCTATTTCCTTTTGGGAGTTATGCACTTGAGAAGCTGCATACCTATTGAACAGGGTTCAAATCAAATCAGTTGCCTACCATTTCATATGAGATATGATAAGGGAAGAGCCCATATCTTAAGTTAGTTAAGATTTGGGGTTGTCCGGGCTATGTCTAAAAGCAAAATCCGGACAAGCTCGAGGCAAGGTCTGTAATGTAGAACTGGAAAGGTTCCAGCTATACAAACTACAGCAGATGATTTGATAGAACCAAAGGATTCAATAGTTACCAATGAACCTCAGCATCTCCGCCGATCTAGTAGGGTTTCTCACCCACCTGAGAGATACTACGGTTACTCTATGACAGTGGGAGCGAGAATTGCATCATGAGATGATGACCCAACTAATTTCGAGCTGGCCATCAGGAGTGGGACTCTGTAAGAATGGCTGGATGCTTAGCGATCTGAGATGGAATCCATGTACACCAACAAAGTATGGACTTTGGTTGCTATATCTGAAGGGTTAAATCCCCATCAGGAGCAAGTATATCTTGAGAAGATTACTTGGTGTAGATGGAAAAGTTGAGACTTTCAAAGTTAGACTTGTTAAAGCTTTTCGTCATCGACCAGGCGTGGATAATGATGAAACCTTTTCAAGAGGCTTTGCTTAAGTCCATCCAGATCCTACTTGCCACGGCTACATACCATGACTACGATATCTGGCGGTTGGGTGCCATGACTGCTTTTCTAAATGATATTTTAGAAGAAAACGTCTATAAGTACACAGCCAGAGGGCTTCGTAGACAGTGGGAGCAACAGAAACGTGTACAAGATGCTTTATAGGATAAAGCAGGTATCGCGGAGTTGGAACATCTGTTTTGATGTGTTAGTCAAAGAGTTTGACATCATCAAAATGGTAGATGAACCTTGTATAAACAATAAGGTAGTGGAGAGTATGGTGGTGATCCTCGTAGTGTACGTGGATGACATACTCTTGATAGGGAAGGAGTTTCCTATGCTACGCTCGGTCAATCTCCGCTTATCACAATGATTCTCCATATAGGATCAAAGTGATACCTCCTAAATCCTGGGTTTTGGATCTATGAGATGGATCTAATTGGATGTTAGGATTCTCACTAGTTGTAGTGAGATGGTATCAATTGATTCTAGGGAGAATCACTGGAAGGGTTCCAGGGTGATAAGGACGACTGAGAGTCAGTCACAGGCATTGTATTTACCCTCAGAAAAGGGACGGTATGTTGGAAGAGTTCCAAGCTAGATACCGTGGCATACTAGACGATAAAGGCTGAATACATCGCTATTTGAGATGCTACCAAAGAGGCAGTCTGGGTGTATATTAGTTCATGAGATGAACTTCGTTCCTCCCATTGTGTGACAATGGAGTTGTGGCTTATTGTTAGTTATATGTATGCCCTAGAGGCCATTACTGTACATAGGATGTATATTGTAGTGGATGCTGGGACATATATAGGGAGGACTTTCTTGCTCGACATGATAGTATGCTATCTGGTTGAACTTTACCTTAACGTGTATACTGATTGTCTCTCTGTTACATGTTGGTAAAGCCCTTAGGATCTGTACTTGACTACCTGGACTATGATATGATCATACTAGTGGGGACATGGTAGTCCATAAGTACATCCTTCAAAGTCCCTAGTCGTGGGTGTATCGAGACGGGGCATCGATATACCAGAGTAGACTAGCGTGTACCTTCTCGACCCATACAGATGGGCGATGGATGATCCCATATCCATTGGTGTTTGACATCAGAGATGATATACGGGTGCTCGGTAGAGACTGGGTACACTGGACGGACTCGCCGAGAACTCCCAGATGGTATTATACCTCACGTCAGATGGCAGTTCTCTGGTGACACTGGTACAGAGTAGTCTGTTGACCCGAGATCGTCATAGAGTCTTGTGTGGTTCCCACTGTGCTTTGATTTCCATCTTACCACGTCCAAGAGGGCGTGCAAGACGGTGGTTTTTGGGTACAGTCCCAAGTCACATGGAGGCAATGAGCGATAGGAGGGGATTCGTCTCTCCCGGTATAGGGGGTTGATGTTGCGCTGTGTTCGATTGGCTATAACCGGAAATCCCTGGCCAGGGTTGCTGAGATTTACTGGTAAGTGTTACCAGTAGTTTCTCGAATTGTTATAGACCTCATATCGACACGACTTATCGAGCTATTGGGGTCTGACGTTTACCAACCCTAGGCGAGATATGCGACATATCAGACGATCAGACCGGACTGTACGGTAGTGTTACTGGTTGGATTCACTGGAGTGTGAGAGGGCTTGCTCGTCGATCTTCAGATCGCTCAATACCCGGGTGGCCGTTCCGTTTAGCAGACCGCTTGCGGCTTGTGGGTGTTTGATATGATCATCACCTGCTGCCGGCGTATTGACGAGTCTTTAGAGTCCTACACAGAGGTTTCCTGGCTCAAGCGAAACGAAATAGGAGCGCATATGAGATATGTGCGGGACCGAGAATGATACCAGTATGTGATACTGTATACGATTCTCGCGATTTGTGACATTGCTCGGTTATATGCGATATAGCCGGGTTATCGGATCAAGTGTTGATTCGATAAGTTGTTACTGTTGAAACTAGTCGGTTATATGCGATATGACCGGATCGTTAAATCATGTGTTGATTTAATGATTTAATGTTTAATTATATATTTGATATATCACTTTACATTAACTAGTAATGGTTCACTTTAAATGGATTTTCTCACTTGATTTGTGCACATTGTATATGTGATATATTTTTGTGCACTTGATTGTATCATGTTTGATGATACATGAATGCTAGGGTTTGTGTAAAGAGTTAAACCTTAGTTAAGTAAATGGTTAGGGTTATTATATATTTATTCATTCTTTTATTGAATGGTTTATTTCATTTTGGCAAAAGGAAAATGGTGGCTAATTTTGTCCTTTGTTGAAGCTTCATGAAGCTTTGAATAAAGTCCACCATTTTTGTTTTATGCCTAACCTAACCATTCACCTAACTATAGTTTGCTCTCTACACATAACCATGGTTGGATTATGATAAGTTTTGATTTTCTTTTCTATTTTAAATCAACTTATCATAAAACTTATCATAATATTTATCATCTTCTTCCTCTTCTTCTTCTTGATGAAGATACCTTCCTCCATCAATGGTGATTGATGCAAATGAGTGAGAAATCCAATTCTAAAGTCTACCCACTTCCTATTTCTTCATCCTCTACCTCTTGCCAAGTAGTAGAGTGTGTTTCCTTCACAAGTTTTCGTGACTTGGTGAAGTTGGAGCTTGATCTAGCGATGCCTCGACGTAGATCATCTTCGGCATGGACATCGGCGACCTAGCTTGCCCATTCTCCGACGAAGCCGATGCTAGAGCCCGGGAACTCATTTGGACAGCGAGGGGACTTCGTTGCGGAGCTATGGAGGTGGAGCACCGGATCTACAAAGGTTGTATTTCCGTATTCTTTATAGTTAAGTTGTTAACTAGATTCTAGTTTCGCCTAAACTTTAGCCAACGATCCGTATTAGGGTTTCTCGGCACCTAGATTTTTTGAAATTGGCATGGTTGATACCTTGTGAGACCTCACTAGGGTGCCTAGGAACCCTACAGTGGTATCAGAGCCTAGCTAGAGCCTTAGGCGAAGTCTAGACGGAATTTGAAACCCGATCGAACCGAAACCCAACCCCAAAAATTGCTCTCTGTATTTTTTCTAAAATCGTGGATTTTTCCAAATTAAAAATATGCAGAAGACTCAGCAGGGAAATCTAAGAATTACGGCGCAAAAAGTTTTGCATGAACAGTGTAATCGGCGGCGGAACCGCGGCATAATCCTAGCTTATGCGGCGGTTCCGCGGCAGAAGTGTGACGTCAGCAGTAACTGTTTGCACAGTAATTCATTGTTTCAGGTGCTGAGTTCTCTGGGTATTTTTAAAATTTATTCAAGAATTGCATTTTCTGGGGTTGTTTTGGGGATTCGAATGTTCGATCGGATTATCAGATTTTTGTCTGTGTGGCTTTCCGGATAAATTTTAGAATATGTTAAAAAGTTCGACCGGATATAAATACCCAATTTTTCCCCTGTCGGGAAATTTCCAAGTGTTGGATTTTTCCGTAGTTTAACGACGTTCTAAGTAGTGCAAGTAACTCGATGGACCCTCCAGAAGACAACAAACCTTAACTCGATTATGTGACCGTCTTGAACTGCCCTTTGAACCTTCGGGTTTGGGGCAGTACGGCGTGCCACATGTGAGGCGTTCGATTGACCCTTCTACGGCTGGACCGTTGGTACTGAGGCACGAACTGAATGTTGTTAGACTTATTTCATGTGTTGATCTGTATCGGGAAAACTTGGGTGTTCGATTGTTCGATCGGAAAGTTTGACATTTTCTATTTATCCGGAATGTGATACAATAATTGGAATTCACAATAAGTTATGTGATAACTGAATGAATGTTATAAACATAGCACTTTAGTCTCACTTGATCGGTTGCCACGGAATTTTGATGCGATCAAAAGTCCGTCGCAATCACGTAGCGTACGCGGATATTCGCCGGGTAAACTTAATAGACAGCCTCACTCCATAGCCCCGACCAAGTGACTGTAGGAGAACCCCGTCGCCGAAAGCATCCGTTCGGGTGCTCGCGGCAGCGGTGTTCCGCCTTGGTGCACTTCGTCGACGGTATCGGGGGTGCGGCCGCCTACTGAAGTTTGCGACGAGTATTCGATCAGGATGTTGGGAATCTTGTTGAATTGCCCGACTTGATATTGAAAAGAGTTTTCGATTTTGAGACTAAAATACGGGGTTTATAATTGTTAGGCATGCGATGTCTAAGTAATTCATTTGGTCAGGCATGCGATGTCTGAGGTGGTTACGGATTCCAACTGTTGTAGTTTTACACTTTCTTTTCTGTGACCGTAAGTGTAATATGTGATATCGCCGGTTTCGTTGCTATATGTCAACGACAATTGGGATGCGCATATTTACTTACGTTGATGACATGTGATGTTATGTGTTGCTGGATATGTTATATTGGATCGTCGTGTTTGAATAGCCAGGTTTTTTTTATGTGAGATGAGTGTTTTTCATTTTCATTCATATAAAAACTTGTATGTAATATTCTTTTATTGGGGCGCTTCCAGGTTGCGGAAGTTGTCACCGTTTGTATATTATTTACTTTTCCGCACTAGGATAGACCCAAGGAGGGGAGCACAAGTAACCGGGTTCTGGGGTCCAGTGGGAGACCAACTCGAGGAGTCGAGTCCGGGTCTCCTAACTCCAGAATTGGTAGGGTTGCTTGCCGCTCTCGTAGGGGTCTAGGGGTGTGGGTTTGGCTATTCATCGCGACCGTGGAATTCGTGTTTTATACTGGCTCGTATTGAAAACACGGACGTCCTAGTATATCCAATATTTCATATGTTTCTTCTGCTGCGATATCTGTGATGTGATCATGTGATGTTCTGTGATAGATACTGTATATAGTATATATGATATATTATATAGGCGTTACTTATGTTTTACACCCGTGCTAGCCCTGCCCCGCTCTGCCGTTAGTTACCTAACCTAACGGTGCACGAGGGGACATCGAGGCGAATGCGGATGGCATAAGTGTACGTCGTATTTATCTGTGATGTTTAGGTACTTAAATGATGGGACTTCATTAATGTGATTAATGAAATAAAAGAAACCTAAAGATGTTGTAGAATCGAATTTCAAAAATAAAACAGGTAGCTACAGTTCTTGCTTTGCACAGAGGTATATGTGATATATCCTGCACCTTATTCGATGAGGAAAGGACCGAGATCCCTTCACCGGGAGTGACTCCTTTAGCAATAACTGGCAGATGCTACACACTCGGTTTGTCTTTTGATTGCTTTTAAGAGTTTTTGCTTTGCACAGTGATATATATGATATATCCCGCACCTCATTCGACGAGGAAAGGACCGACGATCCCTTTACCGGGAGTGACTCCTTTAGCAAAACTAGAAAAGCCTCAAAAACACTCCATTTCAAAATTCATTTGATTCTACAACGATATCAAGTTCATTACGCAATAGGTTTTCAGAAAAACCTGTCGTAGCCCTCCGTCATTTCAGATACGTACTAGTTAGTATTCGTGCTGCGGTTGTTTGGCCTCCGTCAAGGCGTAGTGTACGGTAGCTAACTAGTGCTTATCTGCTAGCATATGATGTGATTGGATTAGGGTATTCGTACGGCGTTGTTTAGCCTCCGTCAAGGGTCGTGCGGGTGGGTTTAATTCAATCAGGAAATGACGGGTTGAACTTGACTAGCGGACTATGGGTTGTTTGGCCTCCGTCAAGGTCATAGCGAGCTAGGGGCAAAATATTATCGGGAATTTCAAGTGTTGAAATTTGCAATGAGATTGCATACCTTCTATGAGATAGTTGGATCCCGATACCCGCTGCGAGTAAGTGTTACTCCTGGGAGAGTTTTATACATTACAATTAGCCGATCAAGAAGGTGTCTAGAAAGGTGTCAACGGGGTTACGCCTCTGGGAAAACGAGGTTTACATTAATTAGGTTCGTGCGAAAGCACGGGGGACCTCCCTCAAAGTACCGACACTGGCCTGGCTGAAAGATTGGCGAACTTGTAGTGTGTAATTAATCCCGGCTAGTCTTTCCTTTTAGGGTTTGAAGGAAGATTTGATAAAAAGCAGTGGGAGCCATCCTGATTAGATAAAATAATAACCAATCTATTCTTGCAAGAGCGCACGCTGAGTGTTTTCTTCTCTCTCTCTCCTGGTAGCGACCATATCACGCCTTAATCAAGATAATAAAACGGATATTTGACCGAACCCGCTTGTTATACTGTGCTGGGGAACGTTGGTCCCACTCCAACTTATAATTGTTATAAGACAGAGCAGGAAATTGGGGATTACCAGAATTCCCGTGCCGCCCAAACGAAGAGAGTGCATGTTGATGCATCATCTTCGGGTGTGTTCATTACAAAGAACTGTTTCTCTGTATCCTCTACGTCCTGGGTATGTGATACCAGATCAGGATCCCAGATATGTAATCTGTTACATAGGGCTACAGATAGGTAGAGAACTGAGATCGGGTGATAAGTTTCATGAGGCAGAAAACGGGGCAAGTGTTGCAGCCAAGTCTGTTGGTCACTGTCACCCTGTATTACAATACATTGATTCTGAACGAATGTTATTAGATACCGAACCTGATATACAAAATCATATCAGTCTCTTTATTAGTAAAGAAATGATAAAATTTTGTATTGTTGGATAATGTTTTGAACATTTCCTATATCAAAAGTTGATCGGTTCAGGCACGTTATCTAAAAGCATTAACGTTCTAAATCAAACTACAGTTCTTAGTATACGGAACACACACAAGAGGAAGAGTTCAAATATGAACGGATCCTTCTTGAGGCATTGTAGACTAGGTCATATCGATGCGACCCGACTAGCTAAGTTACACATAGATGCATATTCAAATTTTTTTGAATTTACATCTTGTGAAACTTGCCAGTCATGTCACAAAGATAAAATGACCTCAGCTCCGTTTACTGGAAACAGAGAAAGAGTCAGTAAACTCTTGGGATGATACATGTTGATGTATGTCAGGTCCCCTGTCTATATATGCCAGGACTGGTTCTTTGTACTTCATTATATTCTCTGATGATCTTTCGAGATTCAGACCTATGTTCCTGTTGAAACACAAGTCCGAACCTTTTGAGATATTCACAGAATATGATTTAGAAGTAGAGAACCAAAATACGGGTAAAAGTATTATGTCCTTTGATGAGATCAAGGAGGAGAATACTTGGGCACGAAATTCTTGGACTTTTCTAAAGGAGAATGAGATTCTCTCTCAGCATTACTCCTCTGTATACACCATAGCACGATGGTATATCAGGGCGGAGCAATCACACCCTATATGATAAGGTGTGCTCTATGATGAGTACTACTGAGTTACCTGTTTCCTTTTGGGTGTTATGCACTTGAGAAGTTGCATACCTATTGAATAGGGTTCGAATCAAATCAATGCCTACCACTTCATATGTGATATGGAAAGGGAAGAGCCCATGTCTTAAGTTAGTTAAGATTTGGGGTTGTCCGGCCTATGTCTAAAAGCAAAATCCGGACAAACTCGAGGCAAGGTTAGTTATGTAGAACTGGAAAGGTTCCAGCTATGCAAACTACAGAAGATGATTTGATGGAACCAAAGGATTCAATAGTTACCAACGAACCTCGGCCTCTCCGCCGATCTAGTAGGGTTCCTCACCCACCTGAGAGATACTTCGGTTCCTCTATGACAGTGGGAGCGAAGATTGCATCATGAGATAATGACCCAACTAGTTTCGAGCTGGCCATCAGGAGTGTGACTCTGTAAGAATGGCTGGATGCTTAGTGATCTGAGATGGAATCCATGTACACCAACAAAGTATGGACTTTGGATGCTATATCTGAAGGGTTAAATTCCCATCAGGAGCAAGTATATCTTGAGAAGATTACTTGGTATACATCGAAAAGTTGAGACTTTCAAAGCTATACTTGTTAAAAGTGTGCATCATTGACCAGGTGTGGATAATGATGAAACCTTTTTCAAGTAGCTATGCTTAAGTCCATCCAGATCCTACTTGTCACGGCTACATACCATGACTACGATATCTGGTGGTTGGGTGTCATGACTGCTTTTTTAAATGATGTTTTAGAAGAGTGCGTCTATAAGTACACAGCCAGAGGGCTTCGTAGACAGTGGGAGCAGCGGAAACGTGTGCAAGATGCTTTATAGGATAAAGCAGGTATCGCGGAGTTGGAACATCTGTTTTGATGGATTAGTCAAAGAGTTTGACATCATCAAAATGGTAGATGAACCTTGTATAAACAAAAAAGGTAGTAGGGAGTATGGTGGTGATCCTCGTAGAGTACGTGGATGACATACTCTTGATAAGAAAGGAGTTTCTTATGCTACGCTCGATCGATCTCCGTTTATCACAAAGATTCTCCGTGTAGGATCAAAATGATACCTCCTAAATCCTGAGTTTTGGATCTATGAGATAGATTTAATTGGATGTTGGGATTCTCACTAGTTGTAGTGAGATGATATCAATCGATCCTGGGGAGAATCACTGGAAGGGTTCCAGGGTGATAAAGACGACTGAATGTCAGTCACAGGCATTGTCTTTACCCTCAGTAAAGGGACGGTATATTGGAAGAGTTCCAAGCTAGATACCGTGGCATACTAGACGATAAAGGCAGGATACATCGCTACTTAAGATGCTACCAAAGAGGCTGTTTGGGTGTATATAGGTTCATGAGATGAACTATGTTCCTCCCATTGTGTGACAATGGAGTTATGGCTTATGCCGAGGAACGCCGGTCCCATCAGTGATCCAGACATATTCTAAGGCAGTATCACCTGATCATGGAGATGGTTGATCTCCAGGGGATCGAGGTCAGGAGAGTAGACTCAGAGGACAACACAGCGGATCCACTCACAAAGGCCTGTTCCCAGAGAGAGACTTTTTATGGGATGGTTGAGTATGAGATACTACAACCACTGCTATCAGATGGCCCTAGTGCAAGTGGGAGATTGTTAATTATATGTATGCCCTAGAGGCCATTACTGTACATATGATGTATATTGTAGTGGATACTGGGACATATATAGGGAGGACTTTCTTGCTCGACATGATAGTATGCTATCTGGTTGAACTTTACCTTACCGTGTATACTGATTGTCTCTCTGTTACATGTTGGTAAAGCCCTTAGGATCTGTACTTGACTACCTGAACTATGATATGATCATACTAGTGGGGACATGGTAGTCCATAAGTACATCCTTCAAAGTCCCTAGTCGTGGGTGTATCGAGACGGGGCATCGATATACCAGAGTAGACTAGCGTGTACCTTCTCGACCCATACAGATGGTCGATGGATGATCCCATATCCATTGGTGTTTGACATCAGAGATGATATACGGGTGCTCAGTAGAGACTGGGTACACTGGACGGACTCGCCGAGAACTCCCAGATGGTATTATACCTCACGTCAGATGGCAGTTCTCTGGTGACACTGGTACAGAGTAGTCTGTTGACCCGAGATCGTCATAGAGTCTTGTGTGGTTCCCACTGTGCTTTGATTTCCATCTTACCACGTCCAAGAGGGCATGCAAGACGGTGGTTTTTGGGTACAGTCCCGAGTCACATGGAGGCAATGAGCGATAGGAGGGGATTCGTCTCTCCCGGTATAGGGGGTTGATGTTGCGCTGTGTTCGATTGGCTATAACCGGAAATCCCTGGCCAGGGTTGCTGAGATTTACTGGTAAGTGTTACCAGTAGTTTGTCGAATTGTTATAGACCTCATATCGACACGACTTATCGAGCTATTGGGGTCTGACGTTTACCACCCTTAGGCGAGATATGCGACATATCAGACGATCAGACCGGACTGTACGGTAGTGTTACTGGTTGGATTCACTGGAGTGTGAGTGGGCTTGCTCGTCGATCTTCAGATCGCTCAATACCCGGGTGGCCGTTCCGTTTAGCAGACCGCTTGCGGCTTGTGGGTGTTTGATATGATCATCACCTGCTTCCGGCGTATTGACGAGTCTTTAGAGTCCTACACAGAGGTTTCCTGGCTCAAGCGAAACGAAATAGGAGCACATATGAGATATGTGCGGGACCGAGAATGATACCAGTATGTGATACTGTATACGATTCTCGTGATTTGTGACATTGATCGGTTATATGCGATATAGCCGGGTTATCGGATCAAGTGTTGATTCGATAAGTTGTTACTGTTGAAACTAGTCGGTTATATGCGATATGACCGGATCGTTAAATCAAGTGTTGATTTAATGATTTAATGTTTAATTATATATTTGATATATCACTTTACATTAACTAGTAATGGTTCACTTTAAATGGATTTTCTCACTTGATTTGTGCACATTGTATATGTGATATATTTTTGTGCACTTGATTGTATCATGTTTGATGATACATGAATGCTAGGGTTTGTGTAAAGAGTTAAACCTTAGTTAAGTAAATGGTTAAGGTTATTATATATTTATTCATTCATTTATTGAATGGTTTATTTCATTTTGGCAAAAGGAAAATGGTGGCTAATTTTGTCCTTTGTTGAAGCTTCATGAAGCTTTGAATAAAGTCCACCATTTTTGTTTTATGCCTAACCTAACCATTCACCTAACTATAGTTTGCTCTCTACACATAACCATGGTTGGATTATGATAAGTTTTGATTTTCTTTTCTATTTTAAATCAACTTATCATAAAACTTATCATAATATTTATCATCTTCTTCCTCTTCTTCTTCTTGATGAAGATACCTTCCTCCATCAATGGTGATTGATGCAAATGAGTGAGAAATCCAATTCTAAAGTCTACCCACTTCCTATTTCTTCATCCTCTACCTCTTACCAAGTAGTAGAGTGTGTTTCCTTCACAATTTTTCGTGACTTGGTGAAGTTGGAGCTTGATCTAGCGATGCCTCGACGTAGATCATCTTCGGCATGGACATCGGCGACCTAGCTTGCCCATTCTCCGACGAAGCCGACGCTAGAGCCCGGGAACTCATTTGGACAGCGAGGGGACTTCGTTGCGGAGCTATGGAGGTGGAGCACCGGATCTACAAAGGTTGTATTTCCGTATTCTTTATAGTTAAGTTGTTAACTAGATTCTAGTTTCGCCTAAACTTTAGCCAACGATCCATATTAGGGTTTCTCGGCACCTAGATTTTTTGAAATTGGCATGGTTGATTCCTTGTGAGACCACACTAGGGTGCCTAGGAACCCTACACTTATGCCAAGGAACACCCGTCCCATCAGTGATCCAGACATATTCTAAGGCAGTGTCACCTGATCGTGGAGATGGTTGATCTCCAGGGGATCGAGGTCAGGAGAGTAGACTCAGAGGACAACACGGCGGATCCACTCATGAAGGCCTATTCCCAGAGAGAGACTTTTATGGGATGGTTGAGTATGAGATACTACAACCACTGCTATCAGATGGCCCTAGTGCAAGTGGGAGATTGTTAGTTATATGTATGCCCTAGAGGCCATTACTATACATAGGATGTATATTGTAGTGGATGCTTGGACATATATAGGGAGGACTTTCTTGCTCGACATGATAGTATGCTATCTGGTTGATCTTTACCTTAACGTGTACACTGATTGTCTCTCTGTTACATGTTGGTAAAGCCCTTAGGATGTGTACTTGACTACCTGGACTATGATGCGGATCATACTAGTGGGGACATGGTAGTCCATAAGTACATCCTTCAAAGTCCCTAGTCGTGGGTATATCAAGACGGGGCATCGATATACCAGAGTAGACTAGCGTATACCTTCTCGACCCATACAGATGGGCGATGGATGATCCCATATCCATTGGTGTTTGACATCGGAGATGATATACGGGTGCTCAGTGCAGACTGGGTACACTGGACGGACTCGCCGAGAACTCCCAGATGGTATTATACCTTACGTCAGATGGCAGTTCTCTGGTGACACTGGTACAGAGTAGTCTGTTGACCCGAGATCGTCATAGAGTCTTGTGTGGTTCCCACTGTGCTTTGATTTCCACCTTACCACGTCCAAGAGGGCGTGCAAAACGGTGGTTTTTGGGTACAATCCCGAATCACATGGAGGCAATGAGCGATAGGAGGGGATTCGTCTCTCCCGGTATAGGGAGTTGATGTTGCGCAGTGTTCGATTGGCTATAACCGGAAATCCCTGGCCAGGGTTACTGAGATTTACTGGTAAGTGTTACCAGTAGTTTCTCGAACTGTTATAGGCCTCATATCGACACGACTTATCGAGCTATTGGGGTCTGACGTTTACCACCCCTAGGCGAGATATGCGACATATCAGACGATCAGACCGGACTGTACGGTAAGTGTTACTGGTTGGATTCACAGGAGTGTGAGCGGGTGTTCAGATCATAATATTGAATTTATCATTCCCCTATTTCTTATCTTTTTATAAATAAACAGATACTCTTGACGCACGTTTGTTGCATATTACAGGATACAGGTTTCTGGAGCAAATACAGTGAAAAAGACACAAAACAACCGATAAAGGGACTTTTGACCAGCTATTAGACGGACCCTAGTCAAGCCTAGTCGAAGAACAGTGCAAGGTCCAAAAAGTCAAGTGAACGGTTAAAAGATCGCTACAAATGTTCACTGAAAGATCTGGAAAAGACCTCGAAGCCCAACAGAGAAAATACACATAGAAACAGAAAGTCAAGAAGCCCAGAAGAAAGTCCACAAAAGCTCAGATCCCAACTCCTCAGTTTGGCCGCGGATCCGCGGCCAAACCCATGCTGGCGCCGCGGATCCGCGGCCATATGATACACGTGTCGGTGGAATTTTGGTGCGTCGGTGCGTCGGTGCAGATGTTAGCATTTTCAGGGGTCAAATCTGTAATTGCACAAGTGCGAGAGCCTGTAACCCTAGGTTTTCTATTTTCCTATAAATTGTAATCTTAGATCTAAAAATTGTATGCCTCTTTTCAATAAATAAAATTCAGAAATTCTGGAAGTGACATTCAGATCTGTTCTTTATCGCTTGAAGGGAGCCATCACCATTAGTAAGTCTTTTTATTCTTTTAATTATAATGTTTTCTAATCCCCTAATGAGCGAGTAGTCTCCTCGCTTGTTAGGGTTAGTCTTAGGGAAAGGGTTGAGAGATGAGATCTCTCACCCCTTTCAATGCCATATTAAACTAACCCATTAAGAACTACATGCATGCGCGCACAACCGCTCCCTACGGCACCCTACCCCTCGAGGTAACGGTGAACCGCAGTATAAAGGGCCGGTTGCGCGCGTTTTCCATGGGGGTTAGGGTAATTAACGATAAAGGAAGGATACGAATCTAGAGGAAGAAAACATCTTCCCAAAAGAGTCGTATCCACTTTATCGATAATTACTATAACACCTAATGGATCTAAAATACGGCATTGAAAGCGGTGAGGAAATATCAATCTCCAAAACTCTCTCTAAGTCAAACCCTAGCAAGAATTTAAATTAGATTAATTAAGTTTTAGATCTAGATTTTTATAAAACCAAAACTACAAATAGAATCAACTCGTTAAAACACACTAAAGAAATTTACCCGTCTCTGTGGATCGACCCGCACTCACCGGCTAGCTGCGAAGCGACGCCGTTTCTGATTGCGGTAATTTATATTTTTGATCGTAAAATCTCTCTACTAATCAAATGGCGCCGTTGCCGGGGACGGCGTAATCTTTCTTTTTTGTGAATTTTCGGGTTGATATAAATTTTAAAAAATTATAAAAATCTGAAAATATAAAAAAAATACAAAAATTATCAAATTTGATCTGTTTGAAGGGTGTATATTTTTGAATCTTGCAGGAACAGCTCGAATCGCGGATCTGGAATTTTACAGAGGGCAAATAAAAATTTGGTACATAAGAACAGAGAGAAATTGCAAGTCCAGAGCAGTGAAATTTTTTCCAGAGGCTGATCCCATCATTCCGCCGCCCATCCGCGGCCTAAACCCTATAACTGCCGCGGATCCGCGCTCCTCCTGCCACGTCAGCGCACCAACTTTTGTGGGTTTGTCTCTCTTTCTTCCCTCTGGAACCTGAAGTATATCTCTCTGTAAAAAGTTTTCTGCAGGAATTCTTTGCGTAAAGAGTCTTTCTCCCCCTTCTAAATAACAGATTTTTGCAGGTTTCTTTGCGCCGCGCTAAAAATTTTGATTGCTAGTGAAATTTTATTTGTTTTGCATAATTTAACCGGACTCTAAGGGGCTATTTGACCAAATCCAGATTGGGTGGGGATTTCATCACCCTTCCCAGGACCCCAGAAAACACCTAAGCATTTTGCATCAACCACCTTTAATTAAAAAAGATTAGACTCAGACCTAAGGACAGCGAGCTCAATAGGAAAAGGACTAGGGTAGGCATCAGCCGTTTATCCTAACCGACATTGCGGTGTCTAGGCTAGTGGTTTTTAATTAGGCCCACTGTAGTGGTGGTTCCTTCCCACTTACCTGGCCGTATTTGTCCGTGAAGAGGCGGTTTGAGGTCTATTTCTAGCCCTAGTTAGGAGCTGTCTAGTAGACCTAGGCGACCCTAGATCTAGGCCTGATTGTGCATGTGTGGTTGATTCAGTTGTTTCACGAGTCCGTTTTCAAAAACCTCCTTGCAAAACTCACACATAAAAAAAATAATAAAGAAAAATCTTTTCAAACTTGCAACTTGTCGCGAAGAAACTTGAAACTCATTTCCACCACTTCTTCTCACTGCCGTTATCTTACCCCCACATTCTGTTTTTCTTTTTTTTCTGACTGCACTACCCTTTAGTGTATGTCATTTTGGACTAGAGATACTAACGCCCGATTAGTCCGTGTTTCGTTGGTACCGACCAACGAACCCTTCGTCGATTTTCCATCCATTTCCTTACCTCCACCTTTAAATTCTTTTTTCGAAGGTATGTCGGGATTCAACCCCAACGATACCTTGCCGACGGGAATGATTCCACCTCCGCCAGGTGCGAATAACCCGAATCTACCGCCTGTTGTAGCGCCCGCACGAGTTGCGCTCCAGGATCTCTTCTACCCCGTCCGCACTTCTTTACCCACATGTCTTTCACCCCCACCGGCGAATGGGGATAATTTTGAAATAAAACCACATTTCATCAATATGCTGCCTAAGTTTCATGGTTTGGAATCCGAAGATGCATATATTTTCATTAATAAATTCCAAAACGTTTGCAGCATGATGAAGACAACCCAATTAAGTGATGACGCAATAAGGCTAAGGGTCATTCCTTTTACCTTATGTGACCTAGCCGAGAAGTGGCTATACAGCACCGCATCACATTCCATTAGAAATTGGGACGAGTTTGTGAGAGCTTTTCTGAAAAAGTTCTACCCTCATCATAAAACTGCTAGAATCCGAAACGAGATTATACAATTTTCACAGCTTCCTTCCGAACCATTTTGGAAGTGCTTCGAGAGATTTAAAGACCTACTTGTTCAATGCCCTCATCATGGGATAGAAAATTGGCAACTTTTCCAAACATTATACGAGGGATTGAATGCAGCAACGAAGCAGTTGCTAGAAACAATATGTCAAGGTCATTTTCTCTCCAAGTCTAGCGACGAAGCTTGGCAGTTTCTTGAGGACCTAAGTGAGCAAACAATTCAGTGGGAGAGTACCAAGACCACATCATCTTCTTCAGTTGGTCAATCTAGGGCAGGCATACATCAAATAGATATGTCGATAGCTATGAAGGCCGAGATGGCCTCACTTATGAAAAAGCTAGAAGCCATTGAGACCAAAATCTCATCATCTTCTCCTGCCCCTACTCTACCCACACGAACTGTTTGTGCTTGTTGTTCGAACCCATCGCATTTAACCGAAGAGTGTCCTTATAATGCACCCATTCAAGGACAGGATCAAGTCAATGCTGCATTTCAGCAACGACAAAGAAATGATCCTTACTCTTCGACATACAATCATGGGTGGAGGAGTCACCCGAATTTCGCTTGGAACCAAAATCAACAAGTCCAAGGGAATAATAATTTTCAAAGACCTCCTCCACAACAACAACAAGCACCCTTACAAACTCAAAACCAGCAACCTTTCCAACAACAACCTTATACAAATCAAACGAATAATTTGGTTCAACCTAATGATGATAAGGTTAGCTCGCTCGAGAAAAGTCTTGAAGCATTTCTCAAGCAAACTACAGAATCCGCAGCAAGATTTGAAAGTTATGTGCAATCTTTAATGAATAACAATGCCTCACACGATCAAAGTATCAAATCTATTGAGGCACAAATTGCACAATTAACTGCTGCGTTGAGCGAGAGAGAAAAGGGAAAGCTTCCATCTCAACCATTGCCCAATCCCGGTCACCCACAAAACGCATATCAGAATCACAATGTAAATGCGGTGACCACGTTGAGATCCGGAAGAGAGTTGCAAAATAATGTGGAAACTAGTGATGACATCCCCGCCGGTGGTTCTTCTTCCCCTTCTTCATTTTCTTCACTTCCTTCTTCACCTTTTTCTTTAGAGCCTATTCTCCACCCTTCACACGGCTCTACTTCTTCTGACTCGAACGGACCCATTTCTCACAACACGAACACATCCACACTGGGATCCGTTCCTATTCCACATTCTACTCCACAGACTTTTGACTCAACAAATTTTTAGAATGCTCCATTCCCAAACAGGTTGAGTCCTAATAAACCAAATACACAAGTGGAGAAGATTGTGGAGATATTTAAGCAGGTTAGCATAAATATACCTCTCTTGGATGCCATCCAACAAGTCCCTTCATATGCGAAAATCTTAAAGGGCTTATGCACCTCGAAGAGAAAGGCATCTCAAGTACCCAAGAAAGTGCTAGTGGCTAGTGCAGTGAGCAATGCTATTAACCACCATCAAACCTTACCCCAAAAACGAAAGGACCCCGGCTGTCCTATGATTTCAATCACAATTGGGGATAAGAAAATTAATCGAGCACTTTTAGATCTTGGGTCTAGTGTTAACCTGATTCCCTACTCCGTGTACGAACAATTAGGGGTCGGAGAGTTGAAACCCACTCGTTGCACTCTCCAAATGGCTGATCGATCAATCACCTATCCAAGGGGTCAACTGGAGGACGTGTTGATCAAAGTTGGGGAGTTCATATTCCCCGTTGATTTTATCGTTATGGATACACAACCTGTTGCTAACCCAATAAACCAAATTCCGGTGATTCTTGGTCGACCATTTTTGGCCACTTCCAATGCCGTGATAAATTGCCGCAATGGCTCCATGACTCTATCCTTCGGGAAGAGGTCTAGTGAGTTCAATATTTATAAGATGGGAAGTCTGCCCCCCGTGCCTAAAAATAGTACACGAGAAGTTTGCTCTATTCACGAAATCACACAGGAGGACTGCGAGCTTGAAAGACTTCTATTTGATGAAAACAGTTTTGACGCCACTAGTGCGTCCCTCCTTGAACCTACTACCGTTGACACAACCGATGTTGATTATGAATGCTTCACTTTTTTGGATGATGATGACTCACAGCCCGAATATGAGTCGTTTGAATTTTTGGATGAGTCAGTCGAACCATCCGAATCGGTTGTTTGCAGTGATTTCGAACCTGTGTTAGAGTCCTTTGAGTTCGAGGTAGATTCCGCAATGGTTCTTTCACCTCAGAAATTCGAACTCATGCCCTTGCCGTCTCACAGTAGATATGCTTACATAGGTGAGAATGAGACTTTTCCCATTATCATATCAGCCTCTCTAGCCTTCGAGCAAGAGAATGCTATTTTAAAAGTCTTACAAGATAGGCGGCAAGTTTTCGGTAGGACTATGGCGGACATCGAGGAGATCAGTTTCCTCATAATTGAATATCATACACAATTGATGGATGATGCCATGTCAATAGAGGACACACGGGAACATCTTGGGGGTATTATGGTGACCCAACTTCCTCCCTTAGAAGTTGAAATACCCCCATTTCTTTTAACAAGGTACGAGAATGCCAACACTCTACTGATTGCTGATCATTTCCATTCTCGTTTCGATGCATCACCATCACCTGTATATTTACCTCCACACCTCCCTTACCACTACTTCTACCTTTCCCAATTTTTGCGGACCGCCACAACTTATTATTCCACCAACCAATACTCTTTACTGATAAATTTTTCAAATGGTTGGTGTTGACTTTTGGTCGATGCAAAGTTGGGCAGTATTGTCTAACATAGTTTAATTGAAGTTTGGGGGAGGGTCTTTTTGTATATATTTTTGTTTTTCTTAACAATAAAAAAAATTATAAATAAATAAACAGGGGAGTATCGGTATTTTGACCCTCTTGGTTTAGCATGACAGTGAGGACACTGTCAAGTTCAAGTTTGGGGGTATGCTCGGTACGTCTTCTTCCTTCGCATTCATTTGTACATATTTTTGCATTTGCATATTTATTTGAAAAAACCATAAAAATTGAAAATTTTCTAAAATTATAAAAATTATTGTATTCAATTTTGGCTTATTTGACTAGAGTTTGACAGATAGCTTAACTGGCTAGGAACAACTAGATCTTAGACTTAGTAAATTAAAAACCCTAAAAATAACCTTCCTTAAAGTTTAACGGTAGAAAGTATATGCCTTGTAGTTTATTTAGAAATAGGCAAATTTTGGGTTCACTTCTTGGGCTAAGTCAAAATGAGGGAAGAGTATTGATGTTCTTATTAGAGTATAAGTTTGAAAAATAGTTCCTAGCTTAAGTCTAGATTCTGAAAACGTATACCCTACAAATTGCACAATCACGCACCTTGAAACTTGGAATAGTAGAAGAGACCTTGAAAGGCTCTTGTCTAAAGTCCTTAGTATGAAAAAGTGTGAATAAAGAAAAAAATGGACACTGGTTTTTGTGATTACTTAAGGCTGCAAAAATAGAAAAATATTTAGCGAGGGTGCTTCATCACCTAGTGCCTTAGACCAACTGGTTTGGGAGTCACTGCTAAAGCCTTGGGTGTTGCAAAGACTAGGAAGTACGCTTTAAAGTGCAAGCGCATTTTGTAATCGGTCGTTGGTACCTCAAGAAGTATTAACGGTCGCATGAAGGATGTGTAAGCAAATTTCATTTAAATTCACCAACTAATTAGTACTTTGTACAATGGACAAGGGCATGATTGCTTGAATTGAATTTCCGAGTGTAAGGGTGATCTATACACACACGTAGGGGTATGTGATTGGAATTTAGATAAGAGAGAGGAATGAAGAATAGAACTTGTATCTTTAGTAGAGTTGATAGAAATTCCTAAGTGGAGATAAAACCCTAGAAGGAAAACTTAAGAAATGCCGAAAGCTAAGTAGATCTGCAGGATATATATAATCTTAAGTTAAATGATGAGGAAGTGTGAAGAATATGGGTGGATAATTTACAAGTAGAAGATAATAGAATTCCTTATTAGAAAACCTAATTGGAGAACAAAAGTCAATGGGCCAAGTTGATAGGATTTTGTGGGTGTAATCCGCTGAAAACCCTCAGGAGACAACACTCCTCCTACTAGGGACACCTAGAGGTTTAACGGCTTGTTGCACGTGCTCAGTGCAATCGCGTTTCCCTGCGAAAGTGCGGTTAGGATTTTAGTGAATAAAATAATAAGTTTGCTCGAGGACGAGCAAAAGGTAAGTTTGGGGGTATTTGTTCAGATCATAATATTGCATTTATCATTCCCCTATTTCTTATCTTTTTATAAATAAACAGGTACTCTTGACGCACGTTTGTTGCATATTACAGGATACAGGTTTCTGGAGCAAATACAGTGAAAAAGACACAAAACAACCGATAAAGGGACTTTTGACCAGCAATTAGACGGACCCTAGTCAAGCCTAGTCGAAGAACAGTGCAAGGTCCAAAAAGTCAAGTGAACGGTTAAAAGATCGCTACAAATGTTCACTGAAAGATCTGGAAAAGACCTCGAAGCCCAACAGAGAAAATACACATAGAAACAGAAAGCCAAGAAGCCCAGAAGAAAGTCCACAAAAGCTCAGATCCCAACTCCTCAGTTTGGCCGCGGATCCGCGGCCAAACCCATGCTGGCGCCGCGGATCCGCGGCCATATGATACACGTGTCGGTGGAATTTTGGTGCGTCGGTGCGTCGGTGCAGATGTTAGGATTTTCAGGGGTCAAATCTGTAATTGCACAAGTGCGAGAGCCTGTAACCCTAGGTTTTCTATTTTCCTATAAATTGTAATCTTAGATCTAAAAATTGTATGCCTCTTTTCAATAAATAAAATTCAGAAATTCTGGAAGTGACATTCAGATCTGTTCTTTATCGCTTGAAGGGAGCCATCACCATTAGTAAGTCTTTTTATTCTTTTAATTATAATGTTTTCTAATCCCCTAATGAGCGAGTAGTCTCCTCGCTTGTTAGGGTTAGCCTTAGGGAAAGGGTTGAGAGATGAGATCTCTCACCCCTTTCAATGCCATATTAAACTAACCCATTAAGAACTCCATGCATGCGCGCACAACCGCTCCCTGCGGCACCCTACCCCTCGAGGTAACGGTGAACCGCAGTATAAAGGGCCGGTTGCGCGCGTTTTCCATGGGGGTTAGGGTAATTAACGATAAAGGAAGGATACGAATCTAGAGGAAGAAAACATCTTCCCAAAAGAGTCGTATCCACTTTATCGATAATTACTATAACACCTAATGGATCTAAAATACGGCATTGAAAGCGGTGAGGAAACATCAATCTCCAAAACTCCCTCTAAGCCTAACCCTAGAAAGAATTTAAATTAGATTAATTAAGTTTTAGATCTAGATTTTTATAAAACCAAAACTACAAATAGAATCAACTCGTTAAAACACACTAAAGAAATTTACCCGTCTCTGTGGATCGACCCGCACTCACCGGCTAGCTGCGAAGCGACGCCGTTTCTGATTGCGGTAATTTATATTTTTGATCGTAAAATCTCTCTACTAATCAGCGGGCTTGCTCGTCGATCTTCTGATCGCTCAATACCCGGGTGGCCGTTACGTTTAGCAGACCGCTTGCGGCTTGTGGATGTTTGATATGATCATCATCCGCTGCCGGCGTATTGACGAGTCTTTAGAGTCCTACACAGAGGTTTCCTGGCTCAAGCGAAACGAAATAGGAGCGCATATGAGATATGTGCGGGACCGAGAATAATGCGTGTATGTGATACCGTATTTCATTCTCGCGATGAATGTGTCGAATGGTTGTATGCGATATAACCTAGTTATCGAATCAAGGATTGATTCGATAAATCGATACATTGTATATTAGTCGGTTATATGCGATATGACCGGATCATTAAATCAAGTGTTGATTTAATAATTTAATGTATAATTATATATTTGATATATTACTTTGCATTAACCAGTATTGGTTCACTTTAAATGGTTTTTCTCATTTGATTGTGCACATTGTATATGTGATATACTTTTGTACACAAGTTTGTATCATGTTTGATAATACATGCTCACTAGGGTTTGTGTAAAGATTAAACCATGGTTGTATATTGGTTAGGGTTTTTCATTTTCTTATTCATTTATTTTATTTATTTTATTTTGAAATGATAAAGAGAAAAAGGTGGCTTTCTTTGTTCTTTGCTTGAAGCTTCTTGAAGCTTCAAAGCATCTTTGACTAAGTGACCATTTTGTCTCATGCTTAATCCTAACCACTCCATCTAACCTTAGTTAAATCTCTACACTAAACCATGGTTTGGATATGATAAGAATTGGTTTTTCTTTTCTATTTTATTATTCTTATCATAACATTTTTGAGCTTCTTCTTCTTCTTCTTCAAGAAGAAAGCTTGCTTCATCAATGGCAACTTGAGCAATTGAGTGAGAAATCCAATTCTAAAGTGAACCCACCTCCTATTTCTTCATCCTCTACCTCTTGCCAAGTAGTAAAGGGTGTTTTCTTCACAAGTTTCATGACTTAGTGAAGTGGGAGCTTGATCTTGTGATGCTTCGACGTAGATCATCTTCGGCACGAAGCCGACGACCTTGCCCGCCCATTTCTCCGATGAAGCCGACGCTAGAGCCCGGGATTCGATTTGGACAGTGATGAGACTTCATTGCGGAGCTATGGAGGTGGACGACCGGATCTACAAAGGTTGTATTTCCGTTTTTGTAGTTAAGTTGTTAACTAGTTTCTTTTGTCGCCTAGACTTCTAGTTAACGATCCGTATTAGGGTTTCTCGGCACCCATAAAATTTGAAATTGGCATGGTTGATGCCTTGTGAGACCTCATTAGTGTGCCTAGGAACCCTACAGTGGTATCAGAGCCTAGCTAGAGCCTTAGGCAATGCTTAGACGATGTTAGAAACTCGATCGAACCCTGAAACCCTAACTTTTAACCCTCTCTGGACTTTTTCTGAAAAAGTGGTTTTTTCCAAATTAAAAATGCTTAAAAAATTCAGCAGGAAATTCTAAGAATTACGGTGCAAAAATTACCTAATGATCTGTCTAAAGCACGGCGGATCCGCGGCATTAGCCGCCTATTGCGGCGGTTCCGCGCCCATTTAGTCTCTTCAGTCAACCATTTTTGCACAGTAACTTCTTTATTTAAATGCTGAGTTTTATGGGAATTTTTAATATTTATTCAAGAGTTGAATATTCTGGGTTGAATTAGGAGTTCGTAGATTCGATCGGATTGTCTAATTTTGTCAATGTGTTTTCCGGGTAAATTCATGAATATGTTAAAAAGTTCGACCGGATTAAAATACCCACCTTTTCCCCTGTCGGGAAATTTCCAAGTGTTGGATCTTTCCATGGTTTAAAGACGTTCTATGTAGTGCAAGTAACGCGATGGTCCCTCTAGAAGACAACAAACCTTAACTCGATTATGTGACCGTCTTGAACTGCCCTTTGAACCTTAGGGTTTGGGGCAGTACGACGTGCCACATGTGAGGCGTTGGCTTGACCCTTCTACGGCTGGACCGTTGGTACTGAGGCACGAACTAAATGTTTTAAGACTTATTTCATGTGTTGATCTGTTTCGGGAAAACTTGGGTGTTTGAATGTTCGATCGGAAAGTTTATCATTTTCTATTTATCTGGAATGGGATACAATAATTGGAATTCACAAGTAGTTATGAGATAACTGAATGAATATTATAAACATAGCATTTTAGTCTCACTTGATCGATTGCCACGGAATTTTGATGTGATCAAAAGTCCGTCGCAATCACGTAGCGTACGCGGATACTCGCCGGGTAAACTTAATAGACAGCCTCACTCCATAGCCCCGACCAAGTGACTGTAGGAGAACCCCGTCGCCGAAAGCATCCGTACGGGTGCTCGCGGCAGCGGTGTTCCGCCTTGGTGCACTTTGTCGACGGCGTCGGGGGTGCGGCCGCCTACTAAAGTTTGCGACGAGCATTCGATCAGGATGTCGGGAATCTTGTTGAATTGCCCGACTTGATATTGAAAAGAGTTTTCGATAATGAGACTAAAATGTGGGGTTTATAATTGTTAGGCATGCGATGTCTAAGAAATTCATTTGATTAGGCATGTGATGTCTAAAGAGGTTGCGGATTCCAACTGTTGTAGTTTTACACTTTCTTTTCTGTGGCCGTAAGTGTAATATGTGATATCGCCGGTTTCGTTGCTATATGTCAACGACAATTGGGATGCGCATATTTACTTACGTTGATGACATGTGATGTTATGTGTTGCTGGATATGTTATATTGGATCGTCGTGTTTGAATAGCCGGGTTTTTTTTATGTGAGATGAGTATTTTTCATTTTCATTCATGTAAAAACTTGTATGTAATATTCTTTTATTGGGGCACTTCCAGGTTGCGGAAGATGTCACCGTTTGTATATTCTTTACTTTTCCGCACTAGGATAGACCCAAGGAGGAGAGCACAAGTAACCGGGTTCTGGAGTCCAGTGGGAGACCAACTCGAGGAGTCGAGTCCGGGTCTCCTAACTCCAGAATTGGTAGGGTTGCTTGCCGCTCTCGTAGGGGTCTAGGGGTGTGGGTTTGGCTATTCATCACGACCGTGGAATCCGTGTTTTATACTGGCTCGTATTGAAAACACGGACGTCCTAGTATATCCAATATTTCATATGTTTCTTCTGCTGCGATATCTGTGATGTGATCATGTGATGTTCTGTGATAGATACAGTATATAGTATATATGATATATTATATAGACGTTACTTATGTTTTACACCCGCGCTAGCCCTGCCCCGCTCTGCCGTTAGTTACCTAACCTAACGGTGCACGAGGGGACATCGAGGCGAATGCGGATGGCATAAGTGTACGTCGTATTTATCTGTGATGTTTAGGTAATTTAAATGATGGGATTTCATTAATGTGATTAATGAAAATAAAAGAAACCTAAGATGTTGTAGAATCGAATTTCAAAAATAAAACAGGTAGCTTCAGTTCTTGCTTTGCACTGCGGTATATGTGATATATCCTGCACCTTATTCGATGAGGAAAGGACCGAGATCCCTTCACCGGGAGTGACTCCTTTAGCAATAACTGGCAGATGCTACACTCTCGGATTGTCTTTTGATTGCTTTTAAGAGTTTTTGCATTGCACAGTGATATATATGATATATCCCGCACCTCATTCTACGAGGAAAGGGTCGACGATCCCTTCACTGGGAGTGACCCCTTTAGCAAAACTAGAAAGGCCTCAGAAACACTCCATTTTAAAATCATTTGATTCTACAACGATATCAAGTTCATTACGCAATAGGCTTTCTTAAAAGCCTGTCGTAGCCCTCCGTCATTTCAGATAAGTCCTGTTTAGTATTCGTGCTGCGTTTGTTGACCTTGTCAAGGCGCAGTGTGCGGTAGCTAACCAGTATTTATGTGCTTATGGATATGATGCAGATTGGGTTAGGGTAGTCGTGCGGCCTTGTTGACCTTGTCAAGGGTCGTGCGGGTGGGTTTGATTCAATCAAGAAATGACGGGTTGAACTTGACTTGCGGTCTATGGTTTGTTGACCTTGTCAAGGTCATAGATCGTTTGGGGCAAAATATTATCGGGAATTTCAAGTGTTGAAATTTACAATGAGATTGCATACCTTCTATGAGATAGTTGGATCCCGATACCCGCTGCGAGTAAGAGTTACTCCTGGGAGAGTTTTACACATTACAATTAGCCGATTAAGTAGGTGTCTAGAAAGGTGTTAACGAGGTTACGCCTCTGGGAAAACGAGGTTTACATTAATTAGGTTCGTGCGAAAGCACGGGGGACCTCCCTCAAAGTACCGACACTGGCCTGGCTGAAAGATTGGCGAACTTATAGTGTGTAATTAATCCCGGCTAGTCTTTCCTTTTAGGGTTTGAAGGAAGATTTGATAAAAACAGTGGGAGCCATCCTGATTAGATAAAATAATAACCAATCTGATCTTGCAAGAGCGCACGCTGAGTGTTTTCTTCTCTCTCTCTCCAGGTAGCGACCATATCACGCCTTAATCAAGATAATAAAACGGAATATTGACCGAACTTGTTTGTTATACTGAGCTGGGGAACGTTGGTCCCGCTCCAACTTATAATTGTTATAAGACAGAGCAGGAAATTGGGGATTACCAGAATTCCCGTGCCACCCAAACGAAGTAAGTGCATGCTGATGCATCATCTTCGGGTGTGTTCGTTACAAAGAAATGTTTCTCAGTATCCTCCGCATCCTGGGTATATGATACCGGATCAGGATCCCAGATATGTAATCTGTTACATAGGGCTACAGCTAGGTAGAAAAACTGAGAACGGGTGATAAGTTTCATGAGACAGAAAACGGGGCAAGTTTTGCAGCCAAGTCTGTTGGTCACTGTCACCCTGTATTACCAATACATTGATTCTGAACGAATGTTATTAGATACCGAACCTGATATACAAAATCATATCTATCTCTTTATTAGTAAAGAAATGATAAAATTTTGTATAGTTGGATAATGTTTTGAACATTTCCTATATCAAAAGTTGATCGGTTCAAGCACGTTATCTAAAAGCATTGATGTTCTAAATCAAACTACAGTTCTTTAGTATACGGAACACACACAACAGGAAGAGTTCAGAACTGAACGAATCCTTCTTGTGGTATTGTAGACAAGGTCATATCAATACGATCCGACTGGCTGAAGTTACATTTTAGATGCATATTTAAATCAATTTGAATTTACATCTTGTGAAACTTGCCATTCATGTCACAGAAATAAGATGACCATAGCTCTGTTTATTGGAAACAGAGAAAGAGTTACTGAACTCTTGGGATGATACATGTTGATGTATGTAAGTCCCCTGTCTACACATGCCAAGACCGGTTCTTTATACTTCATTACATTCTCTGATGATCTCTCAAGATTCAGACATATGTTCCTGTTGAAACACAAGTCCGAACCTTTTGAGATATTCACAGAATATGATTTAGAAGTAGAGAACCAAAATACGGGTATAAGTATTATGTCCTGTGATGAGATCAGGGAGGAGAATACTTGTGCATGGAATTCCTGGACTATTCTAAAGGAGAATGAGATTCTCTCTCAGTATTATTCCTCCGTATACACCATGGCACGTTGGTATATCGGGGCGGAGCAATCACACCCTATATGATAAGGTATGCTCTATGATGAGTACTACTGAGTTACCTATTTCCTTTTGGGAGTTATGCACTTGAGAAGCTGCATACCTATTGAACAGGGTTCAAATCAAATCAGTTGCCTACCATTTCATATGAGATATGATAAGGGAAGAGCCCATATCTTAAGTTAGTTAAGATTTGGGGTTGTCCGGGCTATGTCTAAAAGCAAAATCCGGACAAGCTCGAGGCAAGGTCTGTAATGTAGAACTGGAAAGGTTCCAGCTATACAAACTACAGCAGATGATTTGATAGAACCAAAGGATTCAATAGTTACCAATGAACCTCAGCATCTCCGCCGATCTAGTAGGGTTTCTCACCCACCTGAGAGATACTACGGTTACTCTATGACAGTGGGAGCGAGAATTGCATCATGAGATGATGACCCAACTAGTTTCGAGCTGGCCATCAGGAGTGGGACTCTGTAAGAATGGCTGGATGCTTAGCGATCTGAGATGGAATCCATGTACACCAACAAAGTATGGACTTTGGTTGCTATATCTGAAGGGTTAAATCCCCATCAGGAGCAAGTATATCTTGAGAAGATTACTTGCTGTAGATGGAAAAGTTGAGACTTTCAAAGCTAGACTTGTTAAAGCTTTTCGTCATCGACCAGGCGTGGATAATGATGAAACCTTTTCAAGAGGCTTTGCTTAAGTCCATCCAGATCCTACTTGCCACGGCTACATACCATGACTACGATATCTGGCGGTTGGGTGCCATGACTGCTTTTCTAAATGATGTTTTAGAAGAAAACGTCTATAAGTACACAGCCAGAGGGCTTCGTAGACAGTGGGAGCAACAGAAACGTGTACAAGATGCTTTATAGGATAAAGCAGGTATTGCGGAGTTGGAACATCTGTTTTGATGTGTTAGTCAAAGAGTTTGACATCATCAAAATGGTATATGAACCTTGTATAAACAATAAAGTAGTGGAGAGTATGGTGGTGATCCTCGTAGTGTACGTGGATGACATACTCTTGATAGGGAAGGAGTTTCCTATGGTACGCTCGGTCAATCTCCGCTTATCACAATGATTCTCCATATAGGATCAAAGTGATACCTCCTAAATCCTGGGTTTTGGATCTATGAGATGGATCTAATTGGATGTTAGGATTCTCACTAGTTGTAGTGAGATGGTATCAATTGATTCTAGGGAGAATCACTGGAAGGGTTCCAGGGTGATAAGGACGACTGAGAGTCAGTCACAGGCATTGTCTTTACCCTCAGTAAAGGGACGGTATGTTGGAAGAGTTCCAAGCTAGATACCGTGGCATACTAGACGATAAAGGCTGGATACATCGCTATTTGAGATGCTACCAAAGAGGCAGTCTGGGTGTATATTAGTTCATGAGATGAACTTCGTTCCTCCCATTGTGTGACAATGAAGTTGTGGCTTATGCCAAGGAACACCCGTCCCATCAGTGATCCAGACATATTCTAAGGCAGTGTCACCTGATCGTGGAGATGGTTGATCTCCAGGGGATCGAGGTCAGGAGAGTAGACTCAGAGGACAACATGGCGGATCCACTCATGAAGGCCTATTCCCAGAGAGAGACTTTTATGGGATGGTTGAGTATGAGATACTACAACCACTGCTATCAGATGGCCCTAGTGCAAGTGGGAGATTGTTAGTTATATGTATGCCCTAGAGGCCATTACTATACATAGGATGTATATTGTAGTGGATGCTTGGACATATATAGGGAGGACTTTCTTGCTCGACATGATAGTATGCTATCTGGTTGATCTTTACCTTAACGTGTACACTGATTGTCTCTCTGTTACATGTTGGTAAAGCTCTTAGGATGTGTACTTGACTACCTGGACTATGATGCGGATCATACTAGTGGGGACATGGTAGTCCATAAGTACATCCTTCAAAGTCCCTAGTCGTGGGTATATCGAGACGGGGCATCGATATACCAGAGTAGACTAGCGTATACCTTCTCGACCCATACAGATGGGCGATGGATGATCCCATATCCATTGGTGTTTGACATCGGAGATGATATACGGGTGCTCAGTGCAGACTGGGTACACTGGACGGACTCGCCGAGAACTCCCAGATGGTATTATACCTTACGTCAGATGGCAGTTCTCTGGTGACACTGGTACAGAGTAGTCTATTGACCCGAGATCGTCATAGAGTCTTGTGTGGTTCCCACTGTGCTTTGATTTCCACCTTACCACGTCCAAGAGGGCGTACAAAACGGTGGTTTTTGGGTACAGTCCCGAATCACATGGAGGCAATGAGTGATAGGAGGGGATTCGTCTCTCCCGGTATAGGGAGTTGATGTTGCGCAGTGTTCGATTGGCTATAACCGGAAATCCCTGGCCAGGGTTGCTGAGATTTACTGGTAAGTGTTACCAGTAGTTTCTCGAACTGTTATAGGCCTCATATCGACACGACTTATCGAGCTATTGGGGTCTGACGTTTACCACCCCTAGGCGAGATATGCGACATATCAGACGATCAGACCGGACTGTACGGTAAGTGTTACTGGTTGGATTCACAGGAGTGTGAGAGGGCTTGCTCGTCGATCTTCTGATCGCTCAATACCCGGGTGGCCATTACGTTTAGCAGAACGCTTGCGGCTTGTGGATGTTTGATATGATCATCATCCGCTGCCGGCATATTGACGAGTCTTTTGAGTCCTACACAGAGGTTTCCTGGCTCAAGCGAAACGAAATAGGAGCGCATATGAGATATGTGCGGGACCGAGAATAATGCGTGTATGTGATACCGTATTTCATTCTCGCGATGAATGTGTCGAATGGTTGTATGCGATATAACCTAGTTATCGAATCAAGGATTGATTCGATAAATCGATACATTGTATATTAGTCGGTTATATGCGATATGACCGGATCATTAAATCAAGTGTTGATTTAATGATTTAATACATAATTATATATTTGATATATTACTTTGCATTAACTAGTATTGGTTCACTTTAAATGGTTTTTCTCACTTGATTGTGCACATTGTATATGTGATATACTTTTATACACAAGTTTGAATCATGTTTGATAATACATGCTCACTAGGGTTTGTGTAAAGATTAAACCATGGTTGTATATTGGTTAGGGTTTTTCATTTTCTTATTCATTTATTTTATTTATTTTATTTTGAAATGATAAAGAGAAAATGGTGGCTTTCTTTGTTCTTTGCTTGAAGCTTCTTGAAGCTTCAAAGCATCTTTGACTAAGTGACCATTTTGTCTCATGCTTAACCCTAACCACTCCATCTAACCTTAGTTAAATCTCTACACTAAACCATGGTTTGGATATGATAAGAATTGATTTTTCTTTTCTATTTTATTATTCTTATCATAACATTTTTGAGCTTCTTCTTCTTCTTCTTCTTCAAGAAGAAAGCTTGCTTCATCAATGGCAACTTGAGCAATTGAGTGAGAAATCCAATTCTAAAGTGAACCCACCTCCTATTTCTTCATCCTCTACCTCTTGCCAAGTAGTAAGGGGTGTTTTCTTCATAAGTTTCATGACTTAGTGAAGTAGGAGCTTGATCTTGTGATGCTTCGACGTAGATCATCTTCGGCACGAAGCCGACGATCTTGCCCGCCCATTTCTCCGATGAAGCCGACGCTAGAGCCCGGGATTCGATTTGGACAGCGAGGAGACTTCATTGCGGAGCTATGGAGGTGGACGACCGGATCTACAAAGGTTGTATTTCCGTTCTTGTAGTTAAGTTGTTAACTAGTTTCTTTTGTCGCCTAGACTTCTAGTTAACGATCCGTATTAGGGTTTCTCGGCACCCATAAAATTTGAAATTGGCATGGTTGATGCCTTGTGAGACCTCATTAGTGTGCCTAGGAACCCTACAGTTTTTAATTAGGCCCACGACTGTGGTTCCTTCCCACTTATCTGGCACTTACCAGGCCGCAATTGACGGTGAAGAGGCGATTTGAGGCTTCTAATGACTCATCGTTTAGACCTTAGAAATAGGCTAGTTGGCTTAGGAAACCCTAATAACTAAAATACGGAAAACTAAACTCTTTTGCAAATAAATACCTTATATTTATAAAACTGTTTTCCTAAATGAGAAGTGTTTATAAAACCTAAGCAAAGTGCCGCTACAACCCACTTTTGGGGAACCTGTTAGGGATAGTACGGTTCATCGTGCACCCGCAGGCTAGTAGTGCGAGATTCAGACCTCCGCAAGGAGCATTCGGTCTCGAAAGGTTTAAAATACGATATTTAAGGAAAATGAGATTTTCTCTAAATAAAATATTTATATAAAATTATTCATGTGTTAATATATATATATAATTAACATTTAAACACCTATTTTATCATAATCTAAAGTTTCCATTTTTTCCTAAAATTAAAAGATTAAAAGTTACATTAAAATACCATGAATTTCAAATAAAACAATTAATACTTTTATTAGGATATATTCACTAGAATAACACAAATAAAATTCATATTCATTATAACAATAAAGACGATTATTAAATACTTGAGGTGTATTTTGAAAACTATACAAAAGTACTTTTTACAGAAAACCCCCTCAAGTTTTACAAATTACAAAAAGGCCCCTAACTAATATTGAACTTCAAATTATCTTTCTTTTAGTCTGACTCGGGTTAGAGTCTGACTATGCCTGACTCGAATATGATTCAAGTCAATCTATATTCTTTTATACTCCAATACAATTTGAATACATGAAACCCTGAATCCAGTTAACAATATATTCCTTTTGACTGAATCAAACCATGGATATTCATCCATTATCCTGATATTCCATTTACCTGATTATACAGTTACATCATGTTTGCTGATATCATGGTTTTGGTCAGTCACCCAACTTACATATTCCAATACTACAATACTGTTAAAACACTACGGGGTTTAAGGGGTAGATTGGTACGGAAGGTGTTAAAGGTGGCACGAGGTGGTCAGATTAAGACACCTAGCTTGAATCCTATTGCTGTTGTACCGTGGCATAACGGTTCCTTGTACTTTCCTTTTTCCCTGATCTCTAGCATATAGAGATCCCCCTCGTATACACTGGCATCCTTCTGTACCAAGCTACAAATAACAGCGTTGAACAATGTTCCATAATATTCAACAATATAATACTTTAGAAAATACTGTTACTCTGTCATTCTCATTCTTCTTATTCCTTGGGAATTACCGAGCGACCTGTTCGCTGACGACATTCTATTTCTTTCGTCTTTGAATGTCGTCAGGTGAGTTGGACCAAGCTGAGATCGAGCCCACCGGTGAAGATTTGGAACAGTTCCACGAAGACCCAGAGCTCTAGATATTGTACTTTGTTCTTTCCAGTATTTCCATTTATTGTTATGCCACTGTTTAGGCATCGCTTTTCATTTCAGTTGTATTTTCTTTTCATGCATTGTACAAAAAATGTTATTAATAAAAGTTGCTGTTATTCCTACATCATTCGTCTCTTGTGATTTACTTTATATTGCTTAGCTACGCTTGGCGTATGTACTTCTTAGTACATACGTAGCGGACCTCGTCGCGTCCACTTCGCCGTACACTGGGAAGCATGGCGTGACAGGTTTTGTTGGTGGCTCATGCAGGTATCGAACCTGCGACCTTCGCGTTATCAGCACGCCCCGCTTCCCAGTGTACGGCGAAGTGGACGCGACGAGGTCCGCTACGTATGTACTAAGAAGTACATACGCTAAGCGTAGCTAAGCAATATAAAGTAAATCACAAGAGACGAATGATGTAGAAATAACAGCAACTTTTATTAATAACATTCTTTGTACAATGTATGAAAAGAAAATACAACTGAAATGAAAAGCGATGCCTAAACAGTGGCATAACAATAAATGGAAATACTGGAAAGAACAAAGTACAATATCTAGAACTCTGGGTCTTCGTGGAACTGTTCCAAATCTTCACCGGTGGCCTCGATCTCAGCTTTGTCCAACGCACCTGACGACATTCAAAGAAGAAAGAAATAGAATGTCGTCAGCGAACAGGTCGCTCGGTAAGTCCCAAAGAATAAGAAGAATGAGAATGACAGAGTAACAGTATTTTCTAAAGTATTATATTGTTGAATATTATGGAACATTGTTTAACACTGTTATTTGTAGCTTGGTACAGAAGGATGCCAGTGTATACGAGGGGGATCTCTATATGCTAGAGATCAGGGTAAAAGGAAAGTACAAAAAACCGTTATGCCACGGTACAACAGCAATAGGATTCAGGTTAGGTGTCTTAATCTGACCACCTCGTGCCACCTTTAACACCTTCCATACCAATCTACCCCTTAAACCCCGTAGTGTTTTAACAGTATTGTAGTATTGGAATATGTAAGTTGGGTGACTGACCAAAACCATGATATCAGTAAACATGATGTAACTGTATAATAAGGTAAATGGAATATCAGGATAATGGATGAATATCCATGGTTTGATTCAGTCAAAAGGAATATATTGTTAACTGGATTCAGGGTTTCATGTATTCAAATTGTGTTGGAGTATAAAAGAATATAGATTGACTTGAATCATATTCGAGTCAGGCATAGTCAGACTCTAACCCGAGTCAGACTAAAAGAAAGATAATTTGAAGTTCAATATTAGTTAGGGGCCTTTTTGTAATTTGTAAAACTTGAGGGGGTTTTCTGTAAAAAGTACTTTTGTATAGTTTTCAAAATACACCTCAAGTATTTAATAATCGTCTTTATTGTTATAATGAATGTGAATTTTATTTGTGTTATTCTAGTGAATATATCCTAATAAAAGTATTAATTGTTTTATTTGAAATTCATGGTATTTTAATGTAACTTTTAATCTTTTAATTTTAGGAAAAAGTGGAAACTTTAGATTATGATAAAATAGGTGTTTAAATGTTAATTATATATAAATATATATATATATATATATATATATATATATTAACACATGAATAATTTTATATAAATATTTTATTTAGAGAAAATCTCATTTTCCTTAAATATCGTATTTTAAACCTTTCGAGACCGAATGCTCCTTGCGGAGGTCTGAATCTCGCATTACTAGCCTGCGGGTGCACGATGAACTGTACTATCCCTAACAGTTTCCCCAAAAGTGGGTTGTAGCGGCACTTTGCTTAGGTTTTATAAACACTTCTCATTTAGGAAAACGGTTTTATAAATATAAGGTATTTATTTGCAAAAGAGTTTAGTTTTCCGTATTTTAGTTATTAGGGTTTCCTAAGCCAACTAGCCTATTTCTAAGGTCTAAACGATGAGTCATTAGAAGTCTCAAATCGCCTTTTCACCGTCAATTGCGGCCAGGTAAGTGCCAGGTAAGTGGGAAGGAACCACAGTCGTGGGCCTAATTAAAAACCACTAGCCTTAGACACACTTGCCTAGGCACCACAAGACAGTTTAGATAAACGATCGATGTCCATGACCAATCGTGCTTTCATTTTATTAAAAGATTTTATTTAGAAATGTTTACAACTTAAAGCTTTCCATAAAGGTTATAAAGATTAGGGTATTTTAATGAAAAGTCCTGTAATTTCGTATTCTATATTTTGACATATATCAATTAGGGTTATATTTGTGTGTGTGTAGAGGTAGGTCATTACCTCGTGACTTATTTTAAGTTTTGGTGAAGTTTAAAGGTAAAACATGACATATTAAACTTAAAGGTATTAAAGCGCAAGAATACGGTATTTGAAAACGTTTTCATTTCATGTGTGAAAATTCATTCAAATTGAGTTCTACAAGTTTTGTGATCAAGATAAACATATTTAGGAGTGAGGTAATTGATTAAACTAAGAAAAAATGAACTTCATGGTATTTTTATGAAAAGAATACGGTTTTGCAAAGAAGCTATAATTTCATGTGAAAAAGTTTATTTAAATTGGTTTATGGGTGATTAATAGTCAACATGAATATGGGTAGATATTATGTATTAGGTGACAAGTGGAAATTTATAGAAAAACCGAATCGGAAATCGGTTTATCTGATTTCTGTCGGGTTCCAAAAAGTCGTATTTTTATATTTATAGAAAGAGAGATAGAAGGGATGGGACTTACGGTTTGGACAAGCTAAGGAAGCTAAGAGATGAGGTGGTTGTCAATTCGTCGAAAACGTCGCGAAGGTTCTGATCCGGTCGCCGGAATCCGTCGTCGGTTTCGGCAGCGCTTCGCTTCTCGCTCTTTGCACCGAGTTCTCAAGAATTTAGGAGAGTGGACTTAGAGTTGTGAGGTGAAAAGGTAGAGGATAGGGGTCTTTATATAGGGCTAGGCTAGGGTTAGGGTTTGGATTAAAAAATATTTTTTAAAAATGTAAAAATCATTAAAAATTCATTAATTTTGGTCTTAAAAGAGATTTAATTGAAATTGTGTAACAGTACTGGAAAAATAGACTATGCAGGGGGTTAGACCAGGTCAACACAAAAAAATTTCGTGTTGACGACTCGGCCGACCGGCCGAGTCAGGGCAGAGTCAGGTGCCGTCAGGTGGGGTTTAGTCTGGGGGAGATTTTAGTATACTTTAATTTTCACAATAAATTGTGAGTTATGGCTGTTTGACCGTTTGACTTCTAAAAAAAATTAAAACAAAATGATATAAAAATTATGTGGGGCACGGGATTCGAACTCTGGTGGCTTGGTTCAGCAGTGCAAAGTATTACCAATAAGCTACAAGCTCCTTCTTGTAATTATTGTAAGGAAATAGATACTTAAATTGTTTCCAGCAACATCAATACTCCAAGTATACACTATATTTAAAGCAAATTTTTGGTATACAAAATTGGAGTTGTTACAATCTACCCTCCTTACAAAAATTTCGTCCTCGAAATTTACAACTTTTATTTAAGGACTAGTTTACAAAAAGGTGCGGATATCTTGCACGCATCTCATCCTCCCTTTCCCACGTGGATTCTCCTGGAGTGTCTTTCCTCTACATTACTCGGACCAAATTAACTTCTTTGTTCCGAAGTGTCTTCACTTTCCTGTCCAGGATCTCCACAGGTTGTTGCTCGCAAGACAAATCAGACTGTATCGTGAGCTCGGAATGATCAAGTACATGGCCGGGGTCACTCACATACCTTCTGAGTTGGGATATGTGGAACACATTATGCACTCCTTCCAATGAGGGTGGAAGTGCTAAACGGTACGCCACTTCACCGACTCGTTCGAGTATGTCGAACTGTCCAATGTATCTCGGACTCAACTTTCCCCGTCTTCCAAATCTGATCACTCCGCGGTTCGGAGAGATTTTTAGGAATACATGATCTCCTGGCTGAAACTCCAAGTGTCGTCTCTTCGCATCAGCCCAATGTTTCTGTCTATCTTAGGCTATGCGCATTCTTTCCCTGATAGTACGAACCACATCGACGGTCGCTACTATCATCTCTGGTCTAAGGAGTTCCCTATCTCCGATGTCGTCCCAACTTAATGGCGATCGACACTTCCTTCCATACAATGCTGCAAAAGGTGCCATTCCTATACTTGCTTGGTAGCTGTTGTTGTACGCAAACTCCACAAGATGCAGGTGATCTTCCCACGATCCTTTGAAGTCGAGCATACATGCTCTGAGCATATCCTCCAAGATCTGAATAGTTCGTTCCGACTGACCATCTGTTTGTGGATGATAAGCCGTGCTGAAGTTCAGACTTGTTCCCAAGCTTGCTTGCAGACTTTGCCAAAATTGCGATCGGAACCTGGAGTCACGATCGGAGACAATGCAGACCGGTACTCCATGAAGTCTCACAATTTCCTGTATGAGTTCATGGGTATCAGGAATAGTACATTATTAGATTATTACCTCCATGTACTTCTTCGCTAATGTCTTAGTTGATTGGCCAACTCGAAATGGGATGAAATGAGCCGACTTTGTGAGTCGATCCACAATGACCCAAATCGCATCGTTACCCTTTGTGCTGCGAGGAAGAGCAGTTACAAAGTCCATCGTGATGTGCTGCCACTTCCATTCTGGTATTGGTAACGGTTGAAGTAATCCAGCAGTCCTGTGATGTTTAGCCTTTACTTGCTGACACACCAAGCATTTAGCGACGCTTCTGGCTAGTTCACGCTTCATTCCATGCCACCAATAATTCTGACGTAGATCCTTTTACATTTTGGTACCTCCAGGATGTACTGAATAGGGAGAGCTATGGGCTTCTTTCATTAACTCTTCCCGAACAGGACCCTTTGGTACACACAATCTGCTGCCGTATCTCAAACATCCGTCTTCATGGATGATGAAATCTGTTCTGAGTCCATTCTCCACTTGTTCTCTGACTTTTGCAACTTAGCATCGCTGGCTTGAGCTGCTTTGATCTGATTGACAATGGTTGATTGAACTTGTAGATTCATCAAACTTGAAACATCACCTGGCATGACTAGTTCGATCTCCATCTGATGTAGGTCTTGCTGAAGCTTCCACTAGGCGGTGAGATTCATTGATAATGGTTGGCGACTAAGAGCATCAGGTACTACGTTCACCTTTCCTGGGTGATATTGCAAATTGATGTCAAAGTCCGCCATAAGTTCTAACCATCTTCTCTGACGCATATTCAACTCCTTCTGAGTAAACACATACTTCAGACTTTTATGATCTGTGTAGATGTTCACTCGTTCACCAAGTAAGTAGTGGCGCCAAATCTTGAGAGCAAAAATAACGGCTGCCAACGCCAGATCATGCGTCGGATAATTGCGCTCATGAGTCTTCAGTTGTCTTGAAGCATAAGCCACAACCTTACCGTGCTGATGTAGAACACATCCTAATCCCTTACCAGATGCATCGCAATGCACTTCGAATCCTCCAGATTGATCCGGTATGACGAGAAAAGGTGCAGATGTCAGTCTTGACTTGAGTTCTACGAAGGCTTGCTCGCATGCTTCTGACCACACAAATTCTTCATCTTTTCGTGTGAGCTTGGTCAGGGGTGTTGCTATCTTCGAAAAGCCTTCAATGAATCTTCTGTAATATCCAGCTAAACCCAAGAAGCTCCGAATGTCCTTTACTGATTTTGGTGTAGGCCATTTGCTAACTGCCGAAACTTTTGCTGGATCCACAGAAATCCCTTCTCCTGATGCGATGTGTCCAAGAAAACCAACCCGTTTTAGCCAAAACTCGCACTTGCTGTATTTGGCATAAAGCTTATGTTGTCGAAGGGTTTCCAGAACAATTCGTAAGTGCTCCGCATGCTCTTTCCGGTTCTTTGAATATACCAGGATGTCGTCGATGAAGATGACAACGAACCTGTCTAAATACTTCCGGAAAACTTGGTTCATAAGATTCATGAAGATTGCTGGTGCATTGGTCACTCCAAATGGCATTACTAGAAATTCGTAATGTCCATAGCGAGTTCTGAAAGCTGTTTTGTGAATATCAGCTTCCTTGACCTTCACTTGATGATAACCTGAACGAAGATCTAGTTTAGAGAAGACACAAGATCCACTTAGCTGATCGAATAAATCATCGATGCGCGGGAGTGGATATTTATTCTTTATAGTAACTTCGTTCAAGGCCCTATAGTCGATGCACATTCTGTATGAACCTTCCTTCTTCTTCACCAATAGTACAGGTACTCCCCAACTTGAAGTGCTGGGACGAATCCATCCTTTCGCCAATAATTCATCCAACTGTGTTCGAACTTCCTTCAAACCTTCCGGACTTAGTCTATACGGTGATTTGATCACTGGTTGTGCTCCTGGTACTAAGTCAATACTGAATTCAAGAGCTCGATCGGGAGGCAAACCTAATATATCGTCAGGAAATACATCGTCGAACTCTCGAACTACCTCCGGTCTTGATTCTTCCTCTGTCTGAGCTGCTGCAACTACTGCTTCCCTTGGCGTTGCTTCCTTTACTTTTTTTTAAAGAGCCTTGATCTGATTGGACTCACTGCCTCGGGCGCTGTGCTGACGCATCAACTTCTGACACGTGGCGCTTTGCATGCAGCGCAGAGGATCTGAAGCGTTGCTTCAAAATTTGAATTTTTGAAATTCAAACAGAGCCTTGCTCTGATTGGGGGAAGATGAAGCGTTGCTTCATCTCCCGCCTCGGAATTTGAACAGAGCTTTGCTCTGATTGGGGTAAACAGATATACCAGAGTAGACTAGCGTATACCTTCTCGACCCATACAGATGGACGATGGATGATCCCATATCTATTGGTGTTTGACATCAGAGATGATATACGGGTGCTCAGTGGAGACTGGGTACACTGGACAGACTCGCCGAGAACTCCCAGATGGTATTATACCTTACGTCAGATGGCAGTTCTCTGGTGACACTGGTACAGGTTAGTCTGTAGACCCAAGATCGTCATAGAGTCTTGTGTGATTCCCACTGTGCTTTGATTTCCACCTTACCACGTCCAAGAGGGTGTGCAAAATGGTGGTTTTTGGGTACAGTCCCGAATCACATGGAGGCAATGAGCGATAGGAGGGGATTCGTCTCTCCCGGTATAGGGAGTTGATGTTGCGCTGTGTTCGATTGGCTATAACCGGAAATCCCTGGCCAGGGTTGCTAAGATTTACTGGTAAGTGTTACCAGTAGTTTCTTGAACTGTTATAGACCTCATATCGACACGACTTATCGAGCTACTGGGGTCTAACGTTTACCACCCCTAGGCGAGATATGCGACATATCAGACGACGAGATCGGACTGTACGGTAAGTGTTACTGGTTGGATTCACAGGAGTGTGAGCGGGCTTGCTCGTTGATCTTCTGATCGCTCAATACCCGGGTGGCCGTTACGTTTAGCAGACCGCTTGCGGCTTGTGGGTGTTTGATATGATCATCACCTACTGCCGGCGTATTGACGAGTCTTTAGAGTCCTACACAGGGGTTTCCTGGCTCAAGCGAAACGAAATAGGAGCGCATATGAGATATGTGCGGGACCGAGAATAATACCAGTATGTGATACTGTATTCGATTCTCGCGATTTATGACATTGATCGGTTATATGCGATATAGCCGGGTTATCGGATCAAGTGTTGATTCGATAAGTTGTTACTATTGATATTAGTCGATTATATGCAGTATGACCGGATCATTAAATCAAGTGTTGATTTAATGATTTAATGTATAATTATATATTTGATATATTACTTTACATTAACTAGTATTGGTTCACTTAAGATTATTTTTCTCACTAGATTGTGCACATTGTATATTTGATATATGTTTGTGCACTAGATTGTATCATGTTGAATGATACATGCAAACTTGGGTATGTGTTTGATGTACACCATGTTTAGTTAATGGTTAGGGTTTTATTTTCTTTATTTATTTTGATTAAACAAAATGGTGGCTTTTCTTGTATTATACTTGAAGCTTCATGAAGCTTTTAGCATCTTTGAAAAGTCTAGCCATTTTGTTTTGTTCTTAAACCTAAGCATTACCTAAACTATGGTTTGCTCTCTACATGAGTTAAACTTACCCATGGTTGCATTATGATAAGATTCACTTGAATTTTCTTTTAAGTTAATTCTTTTTCCATTCTTTTCTTCTTCTTCTTCATGAAGAAAAGAAAACCTTTCTTGAAAAATTTCAAGTGTTGAAATCAAGTGAGAAATCCAAATCCAAAGTGAACCCACTTCCTATTTCTTCATCCTCTACCGCTTGCCATGTTGTATAGGGTGCTTTCTTCACAAGGTTCATGACCTAGTGAAGATGGAGCTTGAGTTAGAGTCGCCTAGACGTAGATCATCTTCGGCATCGAAGTCAACGACCTAGCCCGCCCATTTCTCCGATGAAACCGACGCTAGAGTCCGGGATTCCGATGATCGCAGCGGAGGGACGTCAACACGGAGCTAGAGAAGTGGAGGACCGGATCTACAAAGGTTGTAGTCCCTTTCACTTAGCAATAAAGTTGTTTACTTGCATGTTTCTCCTTACCTCTAGTTAACGATCTAGCATTAGGGTTTCTCGGCACATGGAAAATTTGAATTTGGCATGGTTGATACCTTGTGGAACCTCTTGTGTGTGCCTAGGAACCCTACACCAAAATTATAATAGTTATACTATCTCTCTGTCTATTATACTTCTCTCCCATCTTTGGGACTTACCGAGCGATTTTTTCACTGACGACATTCTCTTTCTTCTTCTTTGGAATGTCGTCAGGTGATTCGGACTCACTGGAGATCAAGCCCACCAGCGAGGATTTGGATCAGCTAGCCTTTGACCCGGAGCTCTAGTTACTTGTACACATTTACATTCTGTATTTTCCATTTCTGGTATGGCATTGCTTTCCATTCCATGTATTTACTTTTCAGATGTATTGTAAAAAGAATGTTAATAAATAAATTTGTTGTTCAATTATATCCATTGACATTGTCTATATACAATATACAATTCAAACAATACAATCAATACAATCAAGACATCGCGGGGTTTATAAAGGGTAGACTGGTACGGAAGGTGTTAAAAGTGGTACGAGACTGTAACCATAATACACCTAACCTGAATTCAATTGCCGTTGTACCATGGCCGAACTGTTCCTTGTGCTCCGTATACCTTAGTCTCCAGAATAGTGGGACATCTCGTATACACTGGCATTCCTCTGTACCAAACAACAAACAACTATGTTAACATAACAACCAACATTATAATAGTTATACTATCTCTCTGTCTATTATACTTCTCCCCCATCTTTGGGACTTACCGAGCGATTTTTTCACTGACGACATTCTCTTTCTTCTTCTTTGGAATGTCGTCAGGTGATTCGGACTCACTGGAGATCAAGCCCACCAGCGAGAATTTAGATCAGCTAGCCTTCGACCCGGAGCTCTAGTTACTTGTACACATTTACATTCTGTATTTTCCATTTCTGGTATGTCACTTTTTAGGCATTGCTTTCCATTCCATGTATTTACTTTTCAGATGTATTGTAAAAAGAATGTTAATAAATAAAGTTGTTGTTCAATTATATCCATTGACATTGTCTCTTGTGCATTTTACTTATATTGCTTAGATACGTGTAGCGTGTTTACTTAAGAATAAATACGTAGCGGCCTCGTCGAGTCCTCTGCCCGTATACTGGGAAGCGGGGCGTGACACGAAAATTATGGCCGCCATGGCCGCCAAGGCCCAGGGAAGGAAGAGCGATGGCGCAAGCTCGTCTCGGCCTGCTCCGGGCGCGGTTCCCCGGCAAGTACCTCCTGTAACGACCCTGAATTTTCTGTACAAAATTTTTAAGTACAGAAAGGAGTTTGTAAGACTGAGCACAATTTAAAAGTTATTCTTGTTTAAGAACAGTAAGAAACAACTTGTAGCTCATTGGTAAAGCCTTGCACTGCTGTGACGTAGGCTCTGTGTTCAAATCACATCAGCCACATATTATTTTTCTGAATTTTTTTAAAAACTTTTTGAAAACCCAAAAGTTTACACGTGCAATATACGTAAAAATGAAAAGACATAAAAAATAAACATGTGTAAAATGTTGTGTACACAGCTGAGAACACATGACACAAATCCAACCCCCAACTCCTTTTTTGGACTGGCGAGATCGGCTCTGGGGCCAGGGACGGTGGGCCATCTGTAGGGGATGAGGCCCGTGCTTTGCACATAACAGTTTTTGGCCTACCCCACTACCCATGTTCTGTTTGTTTTTTCTGCAAATTAACAGAGACATCAATTTCACCCATTAATCCAATTTTTAATGCTTTTTAATTCAATTTTTCAATTCCAAAACCCTAATTTCACCCTATAAATACAACCAAATACTCTAGCTCCTCCTTATTCTGAAATCTCTAGTCAAAATTATCAAAAATTCTCAAGTTCAAGAAAAGTACAAGTGGAGTTAGCAAAAGGTCGACTTCCGGTGAGGATCCATGCAAGTTCCGGCGACCCCACGATGCCACGAAAGCTTCCACATCTTCTTCTACTTTCCCTCTTTCCTTCTAACTAGTAAGTCTTATTTTTTATTCTACTCTTTCATCTTAAAAAGTCTTTTTTCATAAAACATGTCGGAAGTGGAGTTAATACCGACACCTTCTTTAAAACATTATAAAATACACTTTTTCTTATATGTTCTTCATGAATATTATTATATCATACTTGATAATCATTAAACTAACGTTTAGAAACAATTTTCACTCTAAAACTCCATGTAAAATAACTTTAACCTAACTTTTACATTTAAATACCATGAAATTTATATACGTTATCTTTTAAATATTTTGCTTAGCATACCTTTAGAAAACTTCATGAGGTAATGACCTACCTCTCACATACACACATATTGATATAGCACGTTTATCTTGAAACATAAATTTTGTGGCAAAATACGGCTTTTAAGCAAAATACCTTAAACTATAAAAACTCGGTTTTCTTTGAATAGTATTATCAAACTCTTTGCAATTATATCTCTACAACCCATTTTGGGGAACCCAGTATTGGATGGTGCGGATTATCGCATATCCTCGGGGTAGTAGAGCGAGATGCAGACCTCTTCACGGAACATACGATCTCGAAAGAATTTTAATACGATTTTTAAGAAAAACGAGATTTTTACTTAATAAATAAAATTAATTTTTTAATAATTATATAAATATTATAAAACAATATATTTTTAATATATAATAAAATTCCATGTTTTCTAGAAAATAAAAGAATGACAGGTTTTATTAAAATACCATCAAGTATCAAAACAAGACAAGTTTCACTAAAATACCATGAACTATTCAAATTTTCACTAACATACCTCGCTCTTTAAAATTCACATCCATGAAACCCTAAATACGACAAATAATTACTTGAGCTTTATTTTGAAAGTATATAAGATATTTTTCATAAACCCCCTCGGGTTATATAAAATTATATTAAGGACCCTAGTGAATATAGGTTTAAGCGGGACCAGTTCTCTTGAGTCTCAGGGAGCCGGAGAAAGTGGGTGCTTGCCTATTTATGGTAGAAAAACTTAACGGGTTATCAATGGTAATTGTTTTGGAAAAAGACACAAATCCTGCCGTTCATGTGCTGCAGTTACCAATAACTCCTAAACCTAATTCAGGATCCAAATTCTGTTCTAAGTGTCTGACTCAAGTCTGAGTCCAAATTAATCTGAATCCAATTCAATATGAAACCAATATACCAAACATGAATACCTGAACCTGAACCTGAATACCAGAACAATATCAATCATGCAGCATGACTTGACTTGACTGAACCATGGTTATGACTTGAATTCATTACATGACTACTTGATACATCCTGAAACCGTTTACATGAACAACTTATACAATGGTCTCGGCAAGTCTGATAATTACCAATCAATACAATATACATTACGAGGTTTAACGGGGTAAACTGGTACGGAATGTATTAGAAGTGGAACGAGATTGTCACTAAAAGACACCTACATGAATATCCGTGTCGTTGTCCCGTGGGTTTTGATAGGGCCTTGTACTTCCGATTACCATAGTCCATGGAGCAAGTTGGACTCCTCTCGTATACGCTGATACATTCTGTATCAAGCTACAAACAACTACGTTAGCATAACAAACAGATAATTTACCAGTTCTATTCTCTTTACTTGTCTATTCCATTCTATCTTTTGGGACTTACCGAGCGCTAGTTCACTGACGACATTCTTGTCCCTTCTTTCTTTAGAATATTCATCAGGAGGACCCTACTCTCAGGAGACCGAGCCCAGTCAGGACGATTTGGAGCAGTTCACAGAGAAGCCAGACTTCTAGGCTTTTACTTGTACTTATTTTCTTTCAGTTCATATGCCACTGTTTAGGCATCGCTTTCTATCATTGTACTTTTCTTTTCAATGGTATGTAAATAAAGAATATTAATAAAAGTTGTTATTATTATTATATCTCTTTTTATTCTTGTGTATTCATTTATATTGCTTATTTACGCTTAACGTGTTTACTTCTGAGTAAATACGTCGCGGTCCGTCACGTCTACTTCTCCGTACACTACGAAGCGGGGCGTGACACCTCCAGCTAAGGCTCCCGCAGCGCCCCCCGTTCAGGAGAAACGCCGCATGGGAGGATAGAAGTACACGCGAGATCCGACCCCCCGAGCTAGAACGGAAGCGCGGCCCTCTGTCGAATCCCCACTCAAGAGGAAGAAGATGGTAGTTTCTCGGCCCCCTCAGGCCGAGATTCAGGTGCAGGAAGGCCACTTCTACATCGAGATTCCCTCGAGGCTCTCTGTAGCTGACAGTTTACTGGCGGAAATGGAGAAGGAAGCGAGGACCAAGATCCCCCGAGGCACTATGAAGGCTCAAGTGGTAGCGATAGCTCAGGAGGCTGCTCAGGTCGGTAACTCTATTAGAATTTCTCTGAATAATGTATAAAAAATTCTTTTTGCTTCTAACACAGCTCCATTTTTCCTAGGTCCTCCAGCATTGCGCCTTCATTACCGCAATGGAGTCCGAGGAGGTGGTCCCGGCGATGAAGAATGCGGGCGAATCTTCTCTGCGAGAAGAAGAGCTCCTCGCTCGGCTGCAATAGGCGGAAGAGAAGGCGGCCCTCCTCAACTCGAGGTTAGTCGTGGAGGGCCTAACGGTAGCCAAATTGAAGGAGTCCCATCGGCTCCTGAGCAAATCTAACCGGGCTATCCAGGGTCAGATAGGGGAGGTCAACAGGCTCTTCGATGCGTTGAAGAGGCAGAGGGACTCGTTCAAGCGGGATGCTAAGGTGTCTTGCGAGACGGCGAAGCTTGCAGAGGGTAGAGTGGAAAGGACCGTAGAGGAGTATAAGTCTTCCGACCAGTTCTACCTCGACCTCATTGATTCCACGGCTATTGGGTGGCACAATGCGCTTGATGTCGTTAAGGAAGCCGTGCCCGGCTTTGACGATCGGGAGCTTCGTGCTAGGTATCCCCTCGCTGAAGAAACGCCACAGGGGGCGGTGCCAAGTCGGCCAAGGAAGGTGAGGTGGCGGGCAGAAGCGCCGAGCCGGACGTAGCGATCGTAGCCCTAGATAGAGGCGCCGATAAAGGGGAAGTGGCGGCCGAGAAGGCAGTTTGATCTACCCCTGCCTCGGTCGGCACATTTTGTAAGCCTCCGGGCATTTTGTAATGCTGGGGAGCCCATGGTACCATGTATAAAATTTTTGGATATAAATAAAGTAATTTTAGCTCGCAAGTATTTTTATCTCGCAGGTATTTTTAGCCCGCAGGTATTTTTAGCTCGCAAGTATTTTATTTTGCAAGTACTTTTATCTCGCCTTCGAAGTGTTTTTGTTTTCGCAAGTGTAGGTAGGTCGGTGTCCAGCAGACATCCAGCACATGCAAAGTTGAGTGTCGAATCCTTGGCGAGCACGACGTACGAGCTAGCGAAAGCCAAGTCATAGGTAGACCGGCGTCCCACTCACCCCGGAGTCTAGGTGACGATCGTACGCCGTGTATATAAATCGAACGAACGCTAAGTATAGATAGGTCGGCATCTCCATCTCCTTCTTCCATCCACGAATTGGATCTTGAAAGAGCCGAGCAGGAAGCTGCTCGGGAGCCCCTAGATGAGGGCTTGGGATCCGCAGAGTGGCTGGGCAGGAGGCTTCCTTCAGTGGATGAGCCGAGCAGGAGACTACTCGGGCGCCTCTTGGCGAGGGCTTTGGATCGGTAGAGTGGCCGGGCAGGAAGCTGCTTTCAGCGGATGAGCCAAGCAGGAAACTACCCGGGCACCTCTTGGCGAGGGCTTTGGATCTGCAGAGTGGCCGGGCAGGAAGCTGCCTTCAGCGGATGAGTCGAGCAGGTGACTACTCGGGCGCCTCTTGACAAGGGATTTGGATCCGCAGAGTGGTCGGGCAGGAAGCTGCCTTCAGCGGATGAACCGAGCAGGAGACTACTCGGGAACCTCTTGGCGAGGGCTTTGGATACGCAGAGTGGCTGGCCAAGAAGCTTCCTTCAGCGGATGAGCCGAGCAGGAAACTACTCGGCTGCCCCTCGATGAGGGTTTCCCAGATTCTATGTTTTTCTGGGAGATGTTGTTTAACCTTCTTTGACCCATATTATAAGGAAAGTGCGACATGCAATCGGGTGCCACGTGGTCGTGCCTCATTGGGAAAGTGCGGCATCCCGTGATTTGCGTTGTAGCACGAGAATATCTCGGCCGTTGGAAGATTTCTTGTTGAGGCTATAAATATCGAAGGCGTGGTCGAGTTCCTCCTAGATGCTACGTTTCTTGAAGATGACGGGTCGTGCATACACCATCAGGGAGATCGTGTCCCGAGACGACGTGTACTTCTATGGTTTTGATCATTCCGAGGAGACGTATGAGGTTGTGATAAGTCGTTTGGAGGGGCATTGCGGGCGTCTTCTTCCCCGACGATCTTCTCTCTTGCAAGTGTTGATCTACGCGATATGGAGGTCGTCCCCGGGCCTTTATAATGCTCTGTCCTCGCAGGCGATGGACTTGGCATTTGATAAGATGCATACGGCCCATGAGCTTGGCCTTATCTCGAAGAGCCAGAGGGATTGCTCAGTAGACATTCTTCTCGAATATTTTCAACAAAGGTTAGTTGTGGCGTCGTGCTCAGCGGTTGGGGATCCCGGCGAATCCGTAGCTTCTAGGGTCCACGGGCACCGCCAGAAGGAGCGGGCAGAGATTGCCTAGGCTCGGCTGGAGGAGCTTTCTTCTTAGTCCCATCGTCAATGCTTTCTTAATTCTCTTCCTCCTTTACTGTAATGGTTGTAAGGCTGTGGAGCCAAGAATACCTTCGAGTAAAGTACAAATAGTTTTTTTTCTTTTCGTCGAGGTTGTTGTGCATTATCTCTATCTTCCCCATCCCCCTCTGTTTTTTGCACCAGCCGACCCGTGCCCCTTCCATGTCCCCCAACAAAGAGCCGAGGAAAAGAAGATAGGGCGGGGTTACGGGTTGGTGTCAAAGTATAATTTGCATGAGGACTTTTCTTGGAAAATTTAGCTGGTGTGGAAAGAAATTACATTATTCAAAAAAAGGAAAAGGGGGGGGGGACATTTTTATCTGTACAACTTAAGCTTTTCAGCGTTCTATGGCCGAGAGAAATTGCTCCCTTTGGTGTCCTGAAGATGGTAGGCTCCACCGGGCAGTGTCTCAATCACGAGGAAGGGCCTGTTCCATTTTTGGGAGAACTTATGTAGTTTCGCTTGGTCCACGAACTCGTTTCGTCGTAAGACCAAGTCTCCTGTCTTGAAGGCTCGATGCCTGACTTGGGCATTGTAGTAGCGGGCGGTTTGCTATTGATAGGCGGCCAATCTCGCTTTTCTAATAAAATGTCCAAGTTGCTTCATAGGGCCAAGGTGTTGGCCTCGTCGTCAAGGTGCTCGATCCAATAGCTGGACAATCCGATTTCTGTGGGGACCATCGCCTCGGTACCATAGAAGCGGCTGAACGGGGTTTCTTCCGTGGGTGTTTTTCTCGACGTCCGCAGTGCCCATAGTACCCGAGGTAGTTCTTCAACCCATCCGCCTTGCCTTCCTTCTAGGAGAGTTCGGAGCCCTCGAATGACTCTTCGGTTTGCTATTTCGGTTTGCCCGTTGCATTTGGAATGGGCTACCGCGGCGAACTTCATTAATATTGATATTTGTTGCAAAATTCTTTGACTTTGTCGTTTTCGAAGTTGGTTCCATGGTCGGTTACGATGCACCTCGGGATTCCGAATCTGGAGATCATGTTGTTCTGCAGAAATTTTATCGTAGAGGCGGCGTCCGGTTTCGTGATAGGCACCGCCTTAATCCACTTTGTGAAGTAGTCTACGGCGACAAGAATGTACCTATTTCCACCCGTGCCGGCGGGAAGCTGGCCCCCCATATGCATCTCCCACTGCGCAAATGGCCAAGGGGAGCTCAGTGGCGTTAGGTCGGTGGCGGGGAGATGTGGGATGCTGCCGAAGAGTTGGCAACTCTTGCATCTTCTGACCATTTTCTCGGCATCTCGATGTATTCTTGGCCAATAATACCCCTGGAGCAGTGATTGATTATGTGAAAGTGTTTGTAGTGTAATAACCGCAATCAATAACGGTGTCGTGTGTAGCTAGCCGAGATGAGTACGGGTCGTCCTCAGGGATTTATGGAATCTTTTAATCTTACTTTAGACGTGTTGATTGAAAAGAGAAAGAATAGAAGAATAAGGAATAGTGGAGAATAGTTTCTAGATCTATATTAAACACGGATGTAGAATACAGATCTAGTTTAAATACGGATATAGATTTTATAAGAAGAGGGCTTGTAGGGTTCGTTAGGATTTAATAGTCATGAATGACTAATAAAGATTACTCATTTTATCTTTTGATAGATTTAAAACTAGATAGATAGTGATGAATGAGGATTATGGTTCTTGGAAGAAACTAGAGTTTCCATACTATTGACCCTTGTCTTTTCATTGATCTCTATTCATGTCTAGCCCTTAACAAAACAATTGTTAATTTAATCTCAAATCGCGGTCGAGACTAGCAATAAATTGGTAGCGCGCCCGATAAGGATGTTAACGATTCTTTTGCTAAAGTTTATAAAGTTTATAACATTTAAAAGAAGTTAAAGTATTTTCTCATCTATTGTTCTACCATAATCTTACGAACCTTATCAAGCGGAGAATTACTCGCGCATTATGGAGATAGAAGAAGAACGGATAGAGATGGAATTCATAATGCAGAAAATTAAATACTAACTAATTAAACTAATGATCTATCTTTATTAATCAACTTCACAATTACAAAACTTTCGAGTTTATATTACAAGAGGAAGAAGAAGTTGCTCTCGATCTCTGCCTCGTAGGAAGTAGATGTTCGGTCGAATCTCACGTCGCCTTATCACGTCGAATCACGGACCTGTCGTGGATCACTTGTTCTTTGATGGTGATTTGCTTTATGTAAAAGGTGATGATTTCTATGTTTAGCCCTCGGTCTTTTATATATCCCCAAAGCCAGAAACTCTAGATCCCAATAATTAGTGTTTGTTGTTGCAAATCACATCTAAAAACCCCAAACCCTAATTTGTTGAAAGGGTCGCGGATCCGCCGCTTATTGTGGCTTTTGGCCGCGCAACCGCGGTGTAATGGAGGAGTTCGGGTCTCAAAATTCTGGGGCCTCTTCATAGTGACACATGGAGATTTATTTGATATCTGGAATCTTCATATATTCTCTGAGTCATTGCCAGTATTGATTCTTCGATTTTATTTAATTTTATCGGCAGATTTTTGATTCCCGACATCTCGATATCCTGATCTCCTGACTTGAGCTAAATCTTGCACAATATCTCAATGAATAATATTAGTAATATTTGGTATTTTTGAGATATTATCCTAACCATTTTATATGATATTATATTTTAAGAATATTGATTAAGCATATTTGATATGATATGCATATTTAAATTAGCAAAATATTATATAAACATTATATGCATATATTTTCCTTTATAATGTTAATTATAATATATAAATATATGGTAAATAGTGTTTTGCAGATAAACCCAAATATGTTCTATATTTATAATAAATACGTTTAGATATTTAAGAAAAGTAAGGAAAATGTTATATCAAATGTGCGATATTTTCGACTGAACAAATACTCCCAAACTTAAGTTTGATCGTCCTGAGCAAACTAGTTATTCAAGAGGGGGAGAAAAGGAAAAAGAAAAACCTAAGTAGCACACTTTCATAGGCAACATGATTGCACTGAGCACGTGCAACAAGCCGTTAAAACTCTAGGTGTCCCTAGTAGGAGGAATGCTGTCCCATGAGGGTTTTCAGCGGATTACACCCACAAAATCCTATAATAAAAGAAAGAAAATGAAAGTTACGAACAAAGATAAGAACTATAAAAGAAAGAACTTAAAAATAAGAGTTTCCAACTACACCAGCTTTTCAGTTGCCATGAGCCCTATCTTAATGGTCGTGAAAAAATGTTAGAAATCACATCATCTCTTAATAAAACATTGCCTTTAGTCTTCCTCCCTATCTTTCTTTCCAACATCGATCATATATTCCTACGTGTGTGTAAAAGACATCCCTACACTTAGAGAATTCAATTCAAGCTATCATACTCTTGTCCATCTTTCTTAGTAATTTTTAGTTGGTGAATATTATCAGATGTAATTTCTAACACATCCTTCATGCGGCCGTTAATACTTCTTGAGGTACTAAGAAACCGATTACAAAATGTGCTCGCGCATTTAGGCGTAATTTCTCGTCTTGCAACAACTAAGCCTTAGCAGTGGCTCCCAAACCAGTTGGTCTAAGGCACTAGGTGATAAAGCACCCTCGCTCTATTTTTTTTATGCCTCCTTAAGCAATTACAAAACCAGTGTTCATTTTTTTCTTCACCACTTATACATCTTTTTATTTCATACTAAGGCTTTTAGACAAGAGTATTTCAAGATATCCTCTACTATCCCAAGTTTCGAGATGTGTGTAAGTATGTATAGTAGGGTATCAACGTTCAAATGTTTGGACTCAAGAATATGGACTATTTTTCAGACTTATTTTTATTCTTAGATTAGCAATTTTCTTCATCTTACTAACCCTTGGGACAACGGCTCATAACTACTTATTATGAGTTTCGTTTAAGAAAACATCTAATTTTCTTGCTTTTCTCAAACTATTTCTATCTATCATATGTAAATTTTTCACTTTCAAACTTTCATTATCAAAAAAAAAATTGTGCTTATATTTATGATAATGCAAAATAATGGGTGACTAAGCACAAACCTCCCCCAAATCTGTTTACAGCAGTGTTCTCACTGATGTCATCTGTTAAGCTAAAAAAACTGTAGACTTGGGAGGAAAAGTTATTAAATGGGACAAGAAATAATGATAGTGAAATTCTCCCCCAAACTTATTTTTTGCTCATAATTTTGTAGCTAAAATATTTTTCTCCCCCCCAAACTTGGGTAAAATCGTATTAGGCATTTAAAATTATGAGGGGGAGTTAAAGTTATTGGTCAATATAAAACTTTACAAAGACCAAAAGTCAACACCAACCATTCAAAGATTTTATCGATGTAACGCACTGGTTGGTAGAAGAACGTGTCACCTATCGATGTAAAGAAGTGGGGAGGAGATAAGAGGTGGAATAGAACGGGTTTACTTCTTAGTTTGTAGAGACAAAACCATGATGGTGGATTACTTGCATTCTCGTTATTGATAAGAAGAAAGGGTGGCGGTTCAACTTCTTTGTGTTGGGGTTGATTCATCACAACTCCTATATTTTATAAGAATGCAAGTTCTTCGGCGAAAATTTCTTCAAACCTTTCATCGATATCCCGAATAATAATCTCATCGGAAAGAACGGGATGATACTCGGACTCCGTAAAAGGTTCACATTTAGCGTTAGATGTTGACTCGGACAACTCGATAGAAGAGTCAGACAACAACGTAATAGCAGAATCGAGATCAGTATCGTGAAGCTGTTCAAATTCGTTGCTGTCAGAATTTATCGCTTCGACAGAAAATACTTGAGCATAGTGTTCAGAGGGTTCACTTCCCAACTTGTAAATGTTAAGCTCAATTGACATCTTTCCGAATGATAGGGTCATAAAGCCATTTCGACAATTGATTATTGCGTTGAAAGTCGCAAGAAAAGGTCAACCTAAAATCATCAGGATTTGGTTTCGTGGGTTCACTACAGGTTGTGTATTTATGACGATAAAATCCACAGGGAATATAAATTCCCCGTCTTTGATTAACACATCCTCTAGCTCACCTCCAGGTTGGGCGATAGATCGATCTGCCATCTGGAGAGTGCAGTGCACCGGTTTTAACTCTCCGATCCCTAATTGCGCATACACAGAATACGGAAGAAAGTCAACAATAGCACCTAAATCGAGTAGAGCACGATTGATAGTTTTACCCCTAATAGAAATAGATATGGTAAGACTTCTGGGGTCCGTTCGTTTCTTGGGTAACTGTTGGGTAAAAGCAGTGCTTACATTACTCGCTAAGAAAAAAAATTTAGGCACTTGAATTTTTTTCTTCCTAATGCATAAGTCCTTTAGGATTTTCGCATAAGACAGAACTTGTTGAATAGTATCTAGGAGAGGAATATTTATGTTAACTTGCTTAAAAAGTTCCACAATCTTCTCCATTTGTGGACTTAGTTTGTTGCCTCTTAACCTGTGTGGGTAAGGAGCTTTATCAATAAGGGTTGGGTCCAGTATTGGAGAAGATTGTGAGGATGGAATGGATCCAAGAATTGGAGTTGGGATCGTTTTAGGTTGACTCAAGGAAATGGGCTAAGAGTTCGAGCCTAGGGGAAAACGGAGAATAGGCTCGGAAGAAAGTGGACTAGACGAAACAGGGTTAGGAGTAGAAACTTGGGTTTCAATTGATTCCTCCTCATCAACCTGTTCACCCACTTGGTTGTTCAGCACTCTTCCCGATCTTAACGTGGTTACGGCACTCACATTATAACTTTGTGAGTGGCTAGGATTCGGCAGGGGTTGAGATATAAGTTTCCCTTTCTCTCTCGCACTCATCGCGGCATTTAACTGTGCAAGTTGTGCTTCTATCAATTTTATGCTTTCATCATAGGAAGCGGTGTTCCGCATTAACGTTTGGATAGAAGATGTTAAAGTATCCGTCGTTTGCATGGAATGTTTAATGAACGTGTCAAGTGCAGAGAGTTTATCGGTACCGGCAAAAGAATTATTATAAGGATCAAATTTGTTGGCCGGGTTTTGCAAAGGTTGCGGTTGAAAGGGGTGCTGACTCTGTAGCGGTGGTTGATGTTGCTAAGGGGGAGGTCTTTGATAGTTGCTTGGGAACTGGTTTTGATTTTGAGATTGGTTTTGGTTCTAAGCAAAATTAGGATGATTCCTCCATCCTTGATTGTATGTGGAAGAATAAGGATCGTTTCTAGGTCGTTGCTAAAAAGCAGCATTAGTTTGTTCTTGACCTTGAAACCGAGGATTCAAAGGGTATTCTTCCGTCAAATGTGATAGGTTGGAACAGCAATCACATACGGTTTTGGGGAGCGTAAATTGGTTTAGGGAGGCTGAAGAGATTTTGTTTTCTATAGTATCGAGTTTCCTTTGTATCGCGGCCATTTCGGTTTTCACTGCGATGGAAATATCGAGCTGATGGATACCTTCCTTAGACGATGTAGGTCTAACGCTTTCCCACTGTAAAGTTTGTTTAGCGAGATCTTCCAAAAATTGCCAAGTTTCACCATCATCTTTAGACAGGAAATGACATTGACACATGGTTTTAAGCATCTGTTTTATTGCTGGATCAACACCCTCATATATAATGCGACAAAGGTTCCATCTGTTGATTCCGTGATGAGGGCATTGTAGAAGAAGATCCTTAAACCGTTCAAACCATTTCCAAAATGGTTCATTGGGAAGTTGGGTAAACTGGTTAATCTCGCTTCAAACGCGGGCGGTCTTATGATTGGGATAAAATTTTTTAAAGAATGCTACAACGAATTCATCCCATTTGGCAATAGAACATGCGACAGTATTATAAACCCATTTTTCTGCTAGATCGCACAAGATAAAAGGGAGAAAACGTAATCTCATAGCATCCATAGAAAGTTGTGACGTGCCCATCATTGCGCATACGTTTTCAAATTTGTTTATAAAAATGTATGCGTCTTCGGATTCAAGCCCATGAAATTTGGGCAACAGTTTGATGAAGTGGGGTTTAATTTCAAAATTATCCCCATTGGCTGGTGGAATAGATAGACAGGTAGGAAGGGGTCCACGCATAGGGTAGCATCTCTCTTGGAGAGAGATACGCGTTGGATTCTGTGCACCTACAGGTGGTGGCAGGATGGTGGTGGTAAAATCTGATGGAGAACCGTCCATCTCGGAATATGTGGTGGGAGGGAAAAAAGAAAATGAAGAAATTCCGACTTCAGAGTCGATAGCAGAAATGCAGACAAGACGGGCACTAGAATCCCGTGTCCAGCCGAGTATGCACTAAGCGGGTTTAGCACAAATGGCAGCGTGTGTGAGAACTATTAAAAAGGGTTGTTTTGAAAAAGTGTTGGACGTGGGACAAATCACACACAATGCACAATCAACCCTAGAACTAAGGTCACCTTGGTCAAGCACTAGACCGCTCCTAGACTTCCAAAGGACAGTCGCGGGATCATTCCTCTACCATCTCTTTATCGCTCATGTGGCCAGGTAAGTGGGAGGTGTCCGCTATACGAATCACCGAAAATAGCGGGCCTAATTAAGTATCCACTTTCTTAGAGACACTTCCTTAGACACCACAAAAGAAATGCGGATAAGCGATAAATTACCACGACCTTCCTCAATCCTAATTAAGGGCGACGATCCTTAGAGTCTTGGTCTAGATATTTTTTTAATTAATGTAAGGTGATGCGGATACTCTTTTTGTAATTTGTGGGGCCTAGGAAGGGTGATGAAATCCCCACCTAATCTGAATTTTGGTCTTTGCCCTTTAAAGTCCGTATTACAATATGCACAAACAACCCAATTTCAAAACACGCAAAAAGAGTTTTGGCGGCGATATTTTGCAAAGAATCCTGCAGAAAAATATATTATTGGATTTTTCAGAGGAGAGAAAGAGATAGGAAAGTTACCAGAGAAGTTTGGAACCCAAAGACCCCAACTATGTCGCGGTTCCGCCGCCAAAATGGACTTGTTGCCGCGGTTCCGCCACGGAGTTGAGAGATCTTTTGAAAAATTTTGCTACTATGGACTCCCTTGCTCCTCTAGTCCTCTCAGAAAGTCTCTAAATCTTTATCTCCTCGCTACAGTGACTCCAGATATCCTCGCAAAAATCGCACACTAATCGTTAAATATGCAAGATGCGGTTTTGTTTTATTTTATGATATGGATTGAATAAGAATTCAACACGAATAGTAAGAAAAAAAATTACGCACGTATCCTCGGCAACGGCGCCATTTAATTGATTCTATGAAAGCGTTTGTAGTGTAATAACCACAATCAATAACGGTGTCGCGTGTAGCTAGCCGAGATGAGTACGGGTCGTTCTCAGGGATTTGTGGAATCTTTTAATCTTACTTTAGTCGTGTTGATTGAAAAGAGGAAGAATAGAAGAATAAAGAATAGTGGAGAATAGTTTCTAGATCTATGTTAAATACGGATGTAGAATACAGATCTAGTTTAAATATGGATGTAGATTTTATAAGAAGAGGGCTTGTAGAATTCGTTAGGATTTAGTAGTCATAGATGACTAATAAAGAGTACTTCTTTTATTTTTTGATAGATTTAAAACTAGGTAGATAGTGATGAATGAGAATTAGGGTTCTTGGAAGAAACTAGGGTTTCCACACTATTAACCCTTGTCCTTTCATTGATCTTTATTCATGTCTAGCCCTTAACAAAACAATTGTTAATCTAATCTTAAATCGCGGTTGAGACTAGCAATAAATTGGTAGCGCACCCGATAAGGATGTTAACGATTCTTTTGCTAAAGTTTATAAACTTCATAAGATTTAAAAGAAGTTAAAGTATTTTCTCATCTATTGTTCTACCCTAATTCTACGAACCCTATCAAGCGGAGAATTACTCGCGCATTATGGAGATAGAAGAAGAACGAATAGAGATGGAATTCATAATGCAGAAAATTAAATACTAACTAATTAAACTAATGATCTACCTTTATTAATCAACTTCACAATTACAAAACCTTCGAGTTTAAATTACAAGAGGAAGAAGAAGTTGCTCTCGATCTCTGCCTCGTAGGAAGTAGATGTTCCGTCGAATCTCACGTCGTCTTATCACGTCGAATCGCGGACCTGTCGTGGATCACTTGTTCTTTGACGGTGATTTGCTTCGTGTAAAAGGTGATGATTTTCAAGTTTAGCCCTCGGTCCTTTATATAGCCCCAAAGCCAGAAACTCTAGATACCAATAATTAGTGTTTGTTGTTGCAAATCACACCTAAAAATCCCAAACCCTAATTTGTTGAAACGGCCGCGGATCCGCTGCTTATTGTGGCTTTTGGCAGCGCAACCGCGGTGTAATGGAGGAGTTAAGGTCTCAAAATTCTGGGGCCTCTTCATAGTAACACATGGATATTTATTTGATATATAGAATCTTCATATATTCTTCGAGTCTCTGCCAATATTGATTCTTCGATTTTATTTAATTTTACGGCAGAAATTTTATTCTCGATATCCCGATCTCCTGACCTGAGCTAACTATTGCATAATATCTCAATGAATAATGTTAGTAATATTTGGTATTTTTGAGATATTATCCTAACCATTTTATATGATATTATATTTTAAGAATATTGATTAAGGATATTTGATATGATATGCATATTTAAATTATCAAAATATTATATAAACATTATATGCATATATTTTCCTTTATAATGTTAATTATAATATATAAACATATGGTAAATAGTATTTTGCAGATAAACCCAAATATGTTCTCTATTTATAATAAACACCTTTAGATATTTAAGAAAAGTAAGAAAAATGTTATATCAAATGTACGTTATTTTCGACCGAACAAGCAGTGTCTTTTGGACCATGCAGCGGGCCCCTTGATGGGCCCCTCCGACCCTTTCATGTATTTCTGTAAGATGTAGTCTGCTTCGTAGGGGTCGATGCATCGGAGTAGGGGTTGAGTGTACAAATTTTTGTATAGGTTTTCTTTGCTCCATACGAAATGGCGAACCTTTGCTCGAAGTCGACGGGCCTCGGCCCGGTCATCCGGAAGAATCCCATCTTTCAGAAATTTTACAATAGGCTTTCTCCAATCCAGAGCATCTTCTTGGGTTGTGTAGATTTGGAGCGTTACCTCTCCATCTTTCACACTAGGTCACCGCAGGACTTCGAAGAGGATGTTTCTCTTGTGATTGATCAAATAGGAGGAGGCAAGTTTACTCAGGGCATTGGCCTCTGTGTTCAGATTTCCGGGAATCTGCTCCACTTAGACTTCGTCGAATTTTTTCCGAAGCCTTCTTACCTCCGCCGGGTATTTTATCTTGAGTGGTTCTCGGGCTTCAAAACACCCGTTACTTGGCCGATGACCAGTGCTGATTCGCTGCGTATCCGGATGGTTTTCAGCCCTACTCCTGAGGCGATTCGTAGCCCGGCTAACAGGGCCTCGTATTCCGCCGCGTTGTTTGACACTTTAAAACCAAGTTTCAGAGAGTACTCCATTTCTGCCTCGTTTGGGCCGTGGATGATCAGGACGGCCCTACATCCCTCCTCGGTGGATGATCTGTCTACATAGAGCATCCAGCCCGGGATTAGACCGGGCACCTCCTCGACCGAGGGCCGGGGCCGTGAACCGTCGTTCCTTCCTTAGTGGGAATGGTGCACTCGACAACGAAATCAGCTAAGGCTTGTGCTTTAATTGCCCATCTGGGTCGGTATTTGATGTTGAACCGGGACAGCTCCCACCTCCATTTCTCTAAGCGGCCTGATGATTCGGGGGAGGCGAGGATATTCCCTAAAAGTCGTTCAGTGAGGACGAGGATTGTGTGTGCCTGGAAATAGTGTCGCAATTTCCCAGACGCGATGACAAGCACGAGGACTATTTTCTTTATGGCTGGGTATCTTATTCCCGCGTCCTTGAAGACATGGCTTATATAGTAGATCGGTTTCTGCGTTCCTCCGAACTCTCTGACGAGCACTGCGCCTGCGACTTGGTCGGAGATGGCCAGATATAGTAATAGCTCATTACCTTCGACTGGTCTGGTAAAAAGTGATGTGGTCGCGAAGTGTGCCTTGAGTCGTTCTAAAGCGTCTTGGCATCTCTCGGACCATTCAAACCTAGGAATTTTCCTTAGGACTCTGAAGAAAAGGAGGCATTTTTCTCCTGATCTGGACATAAAGCGGCTTAAGGCAGCCACCCTCCCGGTGAGTCACCTGATATCGACATTGCTTTTGGGTGTCTCCATGTTGATGATAGCGCTGATCTTCTCTGGGTTCGCCTCGATTCCTCGGTGGGTGACCATGAACCTAAGGAATTTTCCGCTTGTGACGTCGAACGCACATTTGGTTGAATTCAGCTTCATCTTGTATTTTCGCAGGACGTCGAATATTTTGGCGAGGTCTGTTGTGTGTCCAGCCGATGAGGCAGATTTCACGAGCATGTCGTCGATGTAGACTTCCATGTTTCTCCCAATTTGAGGTCTGAATAATTTGTTGATCAGTCGCTGGTACGTGGATCCGGCGTTCTTGAGTCCGAAGGGCATTACCCTGTAACAGTATACTCCTCGATCCGTGGTAAAGGTTGTCAGCTCTTCGTCGGCCGGGTTCATTCAGATCTGATTATAACCGGAGAAGGCGTCCATGAAGCTCAGTAATTCGTGACCGGGTGAGCTGTCCACCAGCTGATCTATCCGAGAAAGCGGGTAGTTGTCTTTAGGGCAAGCCTTGTTCAGGTCGGTGAAATCGACGCACATACGCCATTTCCCATTTGCTTTCTTGACCATAACTATGTTCGCCAGCCAATCCGAGTAGTCCAGGTTCCTGATGAAGTCGGCAATGAGCAATCGGTCCACTTCCTTCTCTATCGCCCTTTGTTTTATTGGTGCGAAACTTTTCTTCTTTTGTCGGATAAGCTTGGCTTTCGGGTCGACCCCGAGCTTATGGGAGATCACCTAGGGATCGATTCTGGGCATGTCCGTCAGAGTCCAGGTGAACACATTCGAGTTGTTCCGGAGGAATCGAATCAAGTCATCATGAATGCTCCCTGTCAAGAGAGAACCGATCTGGACAGTCCGGCCGTCGACCCCTTCTATGAGGGGAATCTCCACTAACGCTTCCACCGGTGCACCGTGGATTTCTTTTCGGTCGTTGCGTGTGTCTAAGGTGCCCAGGGGATCATGCGTATCTTCAAAGTCGTCGCCCTACTCCCCGACGGGCGATGTTGAAGCGAGGTAGATCCTAGCAGTTTGCTGATCTCCATAGGCGCGGCCTATCCCTCCATTATCTAAAAGGAATTTGAGTACTAGGTGGTAAGTTGAGATCTGAGCCCGAAGGGCGTTCTGAAAGTCGACCTTAGCACCACCATGAGATTCTAGAGGTATAAAGCATGCCAAATTTTAATTTTTATTAGGTGCTAAGTTAGACTAACAAGATCTTTACTAGATTATAAGGGTTTGCCTTTGTGATGTGATGAACTAAAGAGAAGAAAAGAACATACAACAGTTTACCGCCGAAAACAGGGAAGACAAACGTCTTGCCTGAATTTGGGCGCAGATGCTATTTAGGTTTATCTGTCCACTTCTCGGAAGATGCCAAGTTGATTTATGGTACCGTGTATCGGAGGTTTGGACGGATGCGGCCGTTGTAGCAGACTTCGTCAGATTCCCCCACGTTGTGAGAGGTTTTTTATTGTAGGGACGCTCTTCCCTGCGGGCGTAAGCCCCTGCAGTTAATTATGTTACCGCGTAGCGATAACCACTTTCTCCTGCTCCAGAAGTTCACTTCATGTCGTGCGTGTTTTGTTTTATTTTTGGTTGCCCGTGGATTGTATACGGAGACAAATTTATGTTGTCGCCCGTAGGGCATGGATTAGTCCAAATCTGTATATTCTTAGATTTGGGTTTGGGTTGATTTAAGGATCGTTAATCTTGTTTGAGATTAAGATCAATTTAAATGTTTGTTAAGGATATGTTAGTCCAATTTTAGACTAAGATCTACTTAATAAGGGTTTAGGATCATCTTGATTCAACAAAAGAGCATTTGGGCTCCATTGTTTTAGTTTAAGGACGTTACGGTCTGTTGCTAGTTTAAAGACGTTTCGGTCCGTTGAGATGTGCTCATGGGTTTGGGAGTATACCAAAGAGTTGTTGGTTGTCGGGACCCTCCACCTCTCTGAAGACGTTGAAGAATTACAACGACATATATCAAAGGTATGGAGAGATGTACCCTTGAACCAAACTCCAGATTGAAGGGAAAGATCATGGTAGAATAGACACCATTTTAGATACCATCCGTTATGAGATCATTAGTCATCTTTGGAACTGAGATCGATTTGGTGAGACCTGAGCATAGGAAGGCTCGGTTAATTGGTGATCAAAAGAGTTTTGGCCTCGGGGGACTTGTCTAGTTTAGGCTAGGGTTGGCCTATCATAGTGTTAAACACTAACATCTGCTCGGCTGTCACGTGCTCCCACGTGAGGCTCTAAAGTAGTGTTAAACACTGAAATTAGGAGCACTCACGTATGGCACGTGAGGCGCCTGAGAATTAGGCACTGCTTCTTTGGGTTTATTCCCCCCTTTTTTATAAGTGCTGGGCACTATTAGGGGGTCATGTGAGGCGTCCCAAAAATGGTAACTGTCTTTGATTTATTCTCTTTTTCTTTTATAAGTGCTAAGCACTATTAAGGGGTCACGTGGGATCACGTGAGGCGCCCCAAAAATATGAACTGTTTTTGATTCATTCCCTTTTTCCTTTTATAAGTGTTAAGCACTATTAGGGGGTCACGTGGGATCACGTGAGGCGTCCCAAAAATGGGAAAAGTTTTTAATTTATTCCCTTTTTCCTTTATAAGTGCTAAGAACTATTAGAGTGTCACGTGGGATCACGTGACTCGATCTCAGTCGCTCCTTTTTGTTCCTCAGAGGTGCTCATGTGGGAACACGTGATCTGTCGTGATAGCGTTGAACTCTAATCATTTCTTTTATGTGCATGGAAATCTTGATCTGAGTTTTGAGAATTTCAGGTCTCATATTTTTATAAGAATTAAATTCTCACGTGGGATCACATGAGAATTTAATTCTTATCGGGAAAATTCTGCCATGCAGATCCAAAACCTAGGGGAAGATCTGAGTTCAGAGAATTTAATTCTCCTAAAAAGTATATAGGAATTTAATTCCTCTGATAAAATAAGGGTTTAACCCTTCATATAAGAACTTAGTTCATCCTTATGGTGAAAGATCTGCAAAAGCAGATCTCCCCATAGGTTGAGAATTTAATTCTCATCGGGGAGATTCTGCCATGCAGATCCAAAACCTAAGAGAAAAACTAAGTCCTAAGAATTTAATTCTTACAAAAAAGTGGGCTTGAAAGTCTCAAAACTCAAGATCTCCATACACGTAAAAAGATTAGGACCCAACATGATAACTGTTGGAGATAGTGCCCTCAGAGTCAATTATTAGGTCACAGGTACATGATTGCAATGATTGATGGAGGACCTATCCCGGTAGGACAGTCTTACTCGAGATGATAGTATGCTATCTGGTTTACCTTTATCATCGTGTACTGCTTCAGGTGACCTGACAAGTCGCTATTACACGTTGGTAGAGCCCCTAGGATTCTTGCTTGACCACCAGCAGTATGAGGGCGATCATATAAGTGGGAGCTGGGGGTCTATAAGCATATCCTTAAATGGTCCCTAGTCGTGTGAGTTTCGAGACAGGGCATCGATACTCCAGAGTAGACTAGTGTATACAGTCGAGACCCCGACGAGGGGCGGTTGCCGGTCTCACAAGCCACTGGTGTCAGTTGGATCACCTAAGATGTATACAGGTGCTCATTGGGTTATGAGTACACCGGACATGACTCGCCGGGAACATGCCAGTTGGTCATATACCAGACGTCAGATGGCAGTTCCCAGGTGACATGTGTACAGGTTAATTCATCGACCTGGGGATCGTCATTTGTCTTGTGTGAGTTCCCACTGTACTTTGATTACTACCCTACCACGTCTCAAAGGAGTCGTGCAAACAGGTTTTAGTTGGGTACAGTCCCGAGCCACATGGAGGCAGTGAGCGTATCTTCAGGGGTTCGTCTCTCCCGGTATTGGGGGTGAGGTCGTGCTGTGTCTAGGAGAGCCATTACACGAAGCCCTCGGCCGAGGCAAGGAGATTTACTGGTAGGTATTCCAGTAGTATCTCAGGGTGTTCTGGGCTACACTCCGACACGACTTGTACCGCTTTTGGGGGTCTGACTTTTACCAACCCCCTAGGCCCGCCATGCGATGCTCATAGACGAACGGACCGGACTGTACGGATATTGTCACTGACAGGCTCAGTAGGGTTGTCAGGCTGAGTTCGCTCACGGACATCCCTTTTAGTCAGTACCTGGTAGCCCGTTACGTATTGGCTTATACCTTTGACGTGCTAGTGGTTAAATCCACAACCAAGGTGTTGACGAGTCTTTAGAGTCCCCCACATTCTGTTACTCAGCTTTCGGGCGAAAAGCTGTAGAGGCCGTATGGAGATATGGCAGGGTCCGATCAGATACGTGCGGTATTGCACGGATCAGGATCGGACAGTTTGTACTAGAGGCCGTATGGTTATATGGCAGGGTTCGATCAGATACGTGCGGTATTGCACGGATCAGGATCGAACGGATATTACTAGCCGTCTTTGGTTTAAGCCGGATCCTAGTATAATACAGTGTAGATTTTGTCTCATTGCATTTGTATTTCGGTCGGAATACAAATGCGGGTGTGTATGCACAGTATCGGGGTTTTCCTGTAATTTATTACGGGACCAGTTTTCTGGAGTTGCCAGTTTGCTTTCCGTTTCGGCCAATTTCCTTTGTATCGTTCATTGGCCGAAGATTGGTGGAGGAGGGCTTATTTGCATTGTTGCAAATAAGCTTTTGTGGAAGGGGGTCTTTGCTTGTTTCCTTGTATCATGATGGTGCACCATTCTTTTGACCTTGACTTCTATCTTCATGATGGCATGACTTTTGGAAGTGATCATTAGCTTGTTGGAGTGTTGGATTTGGTGCTATCATGGTTGTTGGTGAGTAGTTGAGAGTGGGTGTGATTGTGACCATATTCTTTTCATGATTTCTTTTTGCATGTTAGTCTTCCCATTCTCTCCTTTTTGGATGGCTCTCTCATTCTTTCCCCTCCCTCACCTCTCATGGCCGGCCCAAGCCTTGTGGGGCTGTCCCAAATTTTTGGTGTGGGATTTTGCTTCATTTCATGTTGCAAAAATCCCACAAGATCAATCCCAAAAGCTCCAAGTATCATTCCTCCACCAAATGGCAATTCCACAACCCCAAAGTGAGACTTGAGGACTACATATTCTACAGCGAACCTTGGGCACGTCGAGTAGCCGGCTTCGTGCCCGAGTTGCCTCGGCATTGAGGTGGGAGCCCGTAAACGATGCAGGCGATGTGGTGCACTTCCGGCGACGAGGAGGAGACCGGACATTCCGCAGGAGATCGGGACGACGACGAGAAGACCGGAGGACTCGGATCTGTCGGTATATCTCTCTTCCCTTTCTTGTAGTTGGCTAGGACTAATTAATGGTTCGATCCGGGTATTAGTGCGCGGCGGTTTGCCAGTTCAAGAAAAAATTAAAGTTTATCACCGCTTCCGCATTTGGCCGTCGGATTGACGGCCGGGGCGCCGCCGTGCACTTACAATAACGGCCGATCACGTGCTCCTACGTGAGCACCCTCGATGAACAAAAGAAGACAACTGAGAATGGCTCACGTGATCCCACGTGAGCACCCTCGATGAACAAAAGAGGACAACTGGGACTGGCTCACATGACCCCTAATTAGTGCTTAGCACTTATAAAGCAAAAGGAGAATAAATCAAAGGCAGTTTCCATTTGGGGTGCCTCATGTAACCCAATAGTGCTTAGCGCTCAGAAAAGAACAAGGGAATAAACCTAAAGAAACAACGCCTCAAATTTTTAGTGTTTAACACCAATTCAAGCGCCTCACGTGACCCCATGTGAGTGCCTCAAATTTTTAATGTTTAACACTACTTCAAACGCCTCACATGGGAGCACGTGAGCACTGAGCATATACTAGTGTTTAACACTATGAAAGGCCAATATTAACCAAACTCAGACCAAATCTCCCGAGGAAAATCAATTGAGCCCCTCATGCTCAGGTCCCCAAAACCGATCTCAGTCCCAAAGATAGTTAATGAGTTCCTAACAGATGGCATCTAAAATGATGTTCATCCCATTCCTCCTCAGTCGGGACATTGGTTAAAGGGTACATCTCTCCACACCTCTGATACATGTCGTTGTAATTCCTCAACGTCTTTAGGGAGGTGGCGGGTCCTGACAACCAACAACTTTTTAGTACATTTCCAAACCCATGTATACACTCCAATGGACCGTAATGTCCTTAAACTAATCTTTACGGACTATGATGTCCTTAAACCCAATAGACCGCAACGTCTCTAAACTAAACTCCATAGAGTATGATGTCTTTAAACCATGGACTATGATGTCCTTAAACATGGACTATGATGTCCTTAAACCCAATGGACCGTAACGTCCCTAAACTAAGGCGATAGAGCCCAAATGCTCTTTCGTTGGATCAAAAGTGATCCCGAACCCTTGTTAAGTAGATCTTAGTCTAAAATTAGACTAACGTATCCTTAACGGACATTTAAGTTAATCTTAATCTCAAACGAGGTTAACGAGCCTTAAATTCACCAAACCCAAATCTTAAAAAAATACGGATTTGGACTAATCCAAGCCCTACGGGCGACAACATAAATTAGTCTCCGTATACAATCCACGGGCAACCTAAAACAAAACAAACACACATGACACGAAGTGAACTTCTGGAAAAGGAGAAAGTGGTTATCGTAACCCGATAACATAATTAACTGTAGGGGCTTGCGCCTGTAGGGAAGAGCGTCCCCACAATCAAAAACCCCTCTCAAGCGGGGAGAATCTGACGAAGTCTGCTACAACGGCCGCATCTGTCCAAACCTCTAATATACGGTGCTATAAATCAACTTGGTATCTTCGGAGAGGGGGACAGATAACATCAAATAGTATCTGCCCCCCAAATTCAGGCAAGATGACCTACGCGGTTTCATCTCTGTTTTCAGCGGTAAACAACTATTAGGGGGTCACGTGGGATCACGTGACTCGATCTCAGTCTCTCCTTTTTGTTCCTCAGAGGTGCTCACGTGGGAACACGTGATCTTTTGTGATAGCGTTGAACGCTAATCATTTCTTTTATGTGCATGGAAATATTGATCTGAGTTTTGACAATTTCAGATCCCTTATTTTTATAAGAATTAAATTCTTATTCAGGTTTAAACTCTAGTTTTATCAGAGGAATTAAATTCCTATATCTTTCGGAAGAATTAAATTCTTCAAACTTAGTTTTTTCCCCTAAGTTTTGAGTCTGCATGACAGAGTCTCCCCGATGAGAATTAAATTCTCAACTTGTGGGGGGATCTGCTTCTGCAGACCTCAACCAGAGGAAGAACTAAGTTCTTTTTAGAAGAGTTAAACTCTTGAAATGGTGAAGAAGAGATAAAATGATCTCTATGTCTTTCTTCTTATCTAGGGTTTTTTTTCTAAAAGAGAGCTCTTCTTCTTCTTTTTTTGTTTTCTCAAATCTTATGGGGGGTCTCCTCTGTGCAAGACTTGAAGTCTTGGGTCCTTTATATATAGAGGCTAGTCTGTTGATTTTGATTCGGGGATTTTATCCACCGTTGGATCTTTGATCCAAAGACTTCTGTTTTACAGAAGATATTTTTCTTGTTTTTAACAAGATTGGGGAAATATTTTCCCATACAGAGCTTATTCTGTGGCTTAGTGATTTTTTAATCACCATTGGATTTTTAATCCAGCGGTACTCTGTTTTAGAGAGGGTAATCTTTCTTGTTTAGAAAGATTCAAGGAAATATTTTCCAAATAAGGTTTTGATCCCTTTACTTAGAATTTAATCTTATCGGCTCAAAAGGAATTTGAGACCACTCACGTGTGGTACGTGACCCCACAGAGTTAAACTCATTTTCGTGTGTGCAACAGCCAAAAGAGGGCATCATGTGCTGACACGTAAGCCTTCCTGACCTGTCACTTGTTTTAAAAGGCGCCTATATACTTTGTATATAAATGCTCACATGCTTGCACATGAGGCTTAATTTCAGCCTTAATAATTAAGCGTAATTCCTATAATCTTTGTTCCAATTCGCATCACGTGTGGGCACGTGATGCTCCATTAGGGAAATTTTTCCCATCGCCTTTTTCTCTTCGTTTTTTTTATAAGGGAACAAATGCCCTCACAGTGTTGTTCCCACGTGACTTGCAGCCGTTGGATCTGCCTAGGGGAACGGGGAGATGAACCGCCCTCATCACGTCTTATAAATGCAAGGGGTCCTGTCTTTGGGAAGCCTCTGTTCCTTCATCTTCTTCCTTCCTTGTCTTCTCTGAGAATTTAATTCTCTTCTTCAGAGCTTAGTTCTCTACCCATTGAAATTTCAGAGTTAAACTCTTTTTAGGTAAAAATCTTGAACAACAAAAAAACCCTTTCCTTAAAATTTTTTCCTGGATTTTAAATCCACCATAAGAGCTTTGCTCTCTTCTGAAATCCATCTCTTAGAGATCCAAAGACGTGATCTTTAAGTAGTAAACCTCAATGTCTTGGGCATTCCTCCTCTGATCTTTAAGAATTCATGGCATTGTAATTTTATTTTTCGTTTCCTCATCATGGGGGTTTCTGGAATTTAATTCCACCGTATAAAAGGAATTTAATTCTTCACCAAAGAGCTTAGCTCTGAAAGATCAAAAGGGCCCTTCGGGAATTTCATTCCCTGGTGTTCTTGAGAATATTTTCATAGGTTTTTTTCCTTATTTGCACAAATTTAAATTTGTTGGGTGTTTTAACAGAACTTGTTTTCTCTGTGAGGATGTCGAGAGTTTTTTAAACTCCCATGTCTGTTTGATGAGAATTTTTTTTGATTCTTACAATGATTGTCCTATCTCATCATTTGTGAGCCGCCACATTGATTTTGTGGGGTCCATTAGTTTTGCAATCAGTGGTCCCATGGAACAAACTTTCCGTCATTTCCCTCTGTTGTTATATATATATATATATATATATATATATATATAGTTTTTGTTAACGGCTTTTCTTTCCCTTATTTCATAAACAATGGCTTATTTTCCCTACTTTCTCTTTACTCGCTCAGACGCCGCATTTCCGCAATCGCCGTCGGATGAGGAGGCTATGGCGATGATCAGGGCCCATGACAGGAACTGTACTAGTTTGCTCTTATAGGGAGTCTGGTATGGTCACATCATCTAGGGCCGCCGCAGCTTTACTTGTGAGGTGCCAACAGATCATTTACGTCCCATACCACTGATGGAGCGCCCGCGGACCGCTTATGCGGTGGAGGCAGCTAATTGGACTCCTACAGGCCGGCTTGAGCCATCAACAACCGGAATACCCAACCAGCCCCTGCCGGCCATAGATATCTTGGGGCACCGTATCTATCAAGGTGACGCCCAACCCTGGGGGAAAGTCTATAAAGTAGGGCTTACCCATCGCTACCCAGTAGGCTATCTTCCCTGGGCTCGGTATGTTCTTTCCGCCCACCGTGCATGGTTGCAGAAGGTGGGGCTATATCAAGCGGTGTACGCGCTTCTCTTCCATTACCAGGACCCTCACGTCTGGTGGGTTAAAGCTTTTCTGAACCAATGGAATCTTCCCGCCAACACCTTCTTGCTAGGAGATTGCGAGGTCTCTATCTTACTGGAAGAGTTTCGCGAGATTTCTGGACTACCAATCAGGGGAGAGCATTATGAAGAGCTGATGCCTCCCGAAGAGTACGTGTTCGCGACCATGCCGGCTATGCTTGATGGCCTCACGACCGAAACCGCCGTCCGCCATAAGTACCCTAGTTTAATCAAGGCTCTGGGTATTTTTGAAAAGCTGTTCGCGAAGTCCGAGGGGCAAGACGTCACCTTTGAGAGCTTCATCCTCTGCTTCATCCGTAAAGACACTTTATCCAAAGAGGCTCCGAAGTTTGCGAACATTCACGACCCTTTTAGGTTTGGGTTGAATAAACTACCGGCCAAAGAGGAAGACTTGCCGCAGTTTTATATTCCGATTTCGTCGACCGTGTCCTTCGATGCGATTGCGGTCCCTGGTATGGACAAAGATACCTTCTTTGTTGGCTTCATCATCCTTTGGCTCAGTTGGTTTGCCATTTCGACGCATCGACGCTTCATGAGAGCTTCTGTCTTCTACCCCGCTCATCACGTAGCTGAAGGGGCATGATTGTCCATCGGAATTGTGGGACTGTTGGACCTATACCATGGATTAAGCGTTGCGGCCAATACTTCGACTCCAGGTGCGGATGTCGTGAATTTATCCCTCCACTACTTCACGTCGTGGATCGAGATGCACGTACTGGGAGCATTTGCAGCACATCGGCGGCCAGATTTCTATGACTTCTATACCTTCCCATGGGTTATGAGGTTGGTGGATGCTTCTACCCCTGATCCGACTCAGCTGGGGGCCCTCCGCGTGTTACTCAACCCGTATTCAAATGAGGGCGGGATGGTATTTAGTGACCAAGTCCTCTCTGCTCCTGCGGGACCCATTCAACAGCTTTTTGATCTATCAAAAGGGGGAGCGCCATCTTTAAAGCTTAAAGAGATTATGCACCTATACTCGATTAGGCCGGGCTACTTGGTATTCCGTCAGAATAACACGGCTCTTTTTATGCGGTACAATCCGTACCGCTTTGCCCATCAATTGGGTTATAACCAAGGCGTCCCTTTCGAGGAGTTCTTAGTTGAGCCCACTCCGTCTTTAGAAGTTACTTGTGGCATCATTCATCATTTTATGCGGCTGAACACCGGCTCCCGTTTTATGATTCCTGAATCCGACTACCTTCCAAGGTGTATGGGGTCTTTTACGGGTTGGTATCGTCATCGAGTCAGTCCTGTCATTACCGAGGAGAAGCGGGTACTCTTCGAATGCAGAACTTCAGCTCCAACCTAAGCTACCAGCATTCCGTTTCGGCCGCGGACAGTGGTTCGCCCTCCATTGAGGGATAGCGGAGTGGTTCTTATCCCGAAGGCTATAGAAACAGAATCGACTTCTCGCACTGCTGGGATGCCAGTGCGCACTAGAGCTCAAGCAAAGGCCTCCAATGAAGCGCCAGTGGTAGTGTCATCAGCGGCGGCGGCATCAATAGCGGTGTCATCCGCGGTGGTATCAACAAAGGTGGATACCGGAAGTGGGGTTGGTCAACTCCGCGCCAAAGCACCGAGGGGAAGGAAGCGTTCATCGGTCAATGCTAGCACAAGCTCTAAGAGGTGGTAGAGATCGGCCGCCGGCTTACTGGACACCTTACTTGAGTCCGAGCCGTTCATTCAGGATGAGCCGATAGCCATGGAGGAGTCGGACGCCGGTTTTATTTATCTTGGCTCGTCCGCCGAGGAAACCGCATAATTAGCTGAGGTTTTAAGGCGCTCACAGGATGAGACCGAGAACGTGTGCATCCTGAAAAATCCCTACCCTCCGGTTATCTTCTATGATGTTGATCCATCATTACAGCGGGTACACATGGGTCCTTTATTGATGTAAGAAGAACGGGCCCTCAAACAGCCCATAACGATTGCCTCCGAAGATGAACTTGCCTTAAAGACCGGCAGTCATTCGTCTGCACTTGAACCCCGACAAGTGCACTTAGCAAGGAAGGAAAAACGTCTGGAGAAGGCCATACTTCAAGCTCCTTGGTGCATTGGTATGCGTCTTTCTCATGTCCTTCTTTTAGCGAATAGTCTGTATTATTTTTATGTTTTCTCATTTTCGTGAAAACTTTGCAAGGAATTCGGCGGTGAAAAAAGATTCGAATCCAGATCGGGCCATAACTGTGGACTCTACGAATGTCTCTCGTGACGCACCGGAAGGTGTAGAGGAGATCATTACAGTCGTTGTTCCTGCTGTGGAGCTTCCGGTGGCAGCTTCTGTTCCTTCGGTACCTTTTCCTCCAGCAGAGGTGACATTACCAGCCGTAGATCCAGTAGGTCTCTCTGGTGGCGTCCTGAAGATCGTAGAAAGGATCACTAATACCGTTGTTGCCACCTCAGAGCCTGCAGTAGTGGCTGTTGTTTCCGAATTGGAAGCTGCCACGCCAGCAAATATCTCCAGTGATGCACCTGAGGGTATGGAGGAGGCTGCCGAAGCTGCTATCCCTCCGGTTCAAGGCGGGCGGAGCATCGAAGGTAATTTTCTACATTTCATTTTAATGATCTCTCCATTATCTGAACCCTTCTTTCCTTCAGAATGGCGGGAATTGGCGGCATCCATCGTGGATCTATCTCCCAGGAAGTCCTTCCAGCGTCTACTCAATATGGCTGCCTTACAGGAAATATCCCCGCAAAGCATAATCCTTTCTTCCGGGCAAGGTCCGCTTTCTTTGACCCCTTTGTTTATTATCATTTTTTTATAACGATGCTAATATGCACTCTGCAGTTCTGGAAGCTGATAACGAAGTTGAGATCCTCGATAGGCCTGGGGATCTTTCAAACCCTCCTTGTACGACTGTGGATAAGTAAAGTTTTATCCTTGGCATTGTTTTGTTTATTCCATGTTTGCCAGTCTCGCTAACTGTTCATAAATCTTGACAGCTTTTCTAACCCTGACCCCGTTAGAGTCTTGAATCGCTATGCCACCGGGCCTATACGCCCGACGTGCATCTGAGCGGATGGCAAAACAAAGCATTCACTCCTTGTTGGCTCACATTGAGGATATTCACGCTGGTAGTTCTGTGACAGCCGAAGAATTTGCTGCTGAAGCCAACACTTCCTTGCTTTTTCTTGCCACCTATCATGACGAAACGTTGGTGCATGTTTGGGTTGAGTATTGTTGTCGAGTGAAGTCTTGTCTACATGTGCTTGAGTGCCTACGCCTTCCCTCTGACATTTTAACTGCAAAAGCGAGCCTGCGGGGATGGATCGAACGGTTCGCAGCCAATCTGCAGTCGTGCGAGAAGAGGCTCAATCGGAAATTTTCGGAAAGGAAGTTAGCTTCGAATGCTTTGGGGGAACTTCAGGCTCAGCTTACTGCCAAGACTACCCGTGCGTACGAAATTTGGCGGGTGCTTCAAGAAACTATCACGGAGGTGGTGGCCCTTAATAAAGCCGTTATCTTTACTGGAGAGATGGTTGAAGCCCACAAATTTGCCGAAAGGGAGCTTGAGAGTCGGTTTGCTTCATATCAGACTCAGCAGACTCAGGTGGGGGCCCGTCTTGGCACAATTACAGAGCTTGAAGCCGAGGTCCAGTGGAAGCACGACGAACTTACCAGCCTGTTGCACCATCCGCCGGCTTGAAGATTTTCTCTCTCTCTCTGTATATTTTTCTTTTCTCTTTTTTTATTCACTCCTGAATGAGAGTATTCTGTCTTCATTTCATTCCTTTATGAAATGTACCTTGTATTCATTTGAATTCATGAATAAAAGATATATTTTATTTCATATTGGCATTTAACTTCAGCAAATGTGGCCCGTGGATAGTCCATCTTGACCTCCTGGTAGGACAAAGATGGCTTAAGGAACAGGTTTGGATATGTCGCCTAATACTTTTCAACTTTATGAGTCGTGAGGGTCTCATAAAGACTTTTCTCCCTACGAGTCGAGAGGATCCCGTAGGTGTATTTTCTCCTTAGGAGTCGTGAGGACTCCTAAGTGTATTTTCTCTTGAGAATCTAAGGATCTCACAAGAGAATTTTCCCCCTTACAAGTCGAGAGGGCTCGTAAGTGGTTTTTCCCCTCCTTTTCGATATTCGACTTCAAAGAGTGTGGCCCGTAGATAGTATGCAATAGTCCATCTTGGACTCACTTGTAGGGCCCCAGTGCTTAGGAAACAGCTTGATATCTGCCGCCTAAGGCTTTTCCCTACGAGTCGAGACGAGTCGAGAAGTTCTCGCAGGGACATTATTTTCCCTACGAGTCGAGACGAATTGAGAAGTTCTCGCAAGAATGTCCTAACGTCACAATTAACCTCTGCTGATAGAAGTCCGTTAGGGTCTGTGGTATTAGGGTTTTTGTCCGTCGTACCATCGCGTTGGCCGATGTATTCCCCGATATGCAATCTTGCTATTCGAGTAGCCCCACGACCGTCATGTCTCTGATCTATTCGGGGCTGGACAAGACGTCTTCAAGTAATCTCCTAGGTGATATTACTGTCGAAAGAGAAAGCGTTAGGGATATTCCATGCCGCTTTTTACTTGAGGTTAGGCTCAGTTTGGGAGTCCCGATGAGTCATGACCATGCCGCGCTGGTGTGGGATGATCTCCGATAGTCTTTCAGGTCTCATTTGAGTTGCCGTCAAGACTCTGAAGCTAGGGATCTTCCTTTGCTTCGTTTGTTGACATTGGGTCTGCAATATTGCGATGAATGTCGAGATTGTCTCTAGGTTGTCTGTGAACCGTCGAGTCTTGGAACTAGGGACTTTGCCATGGCTCCACTGTTTTGACCCTGGGGTCGGTTGTTGACGTTACATCTGCATCCTGCTGAAGTGAGAAGGAACGCCGTTGTTGATCTCTAGGCTGTAGATGTTGCCGTCGAGACCAGGAAGTTAGGGATCTTCCTTTACTTCGCTCGTTGACATTGTGTCCACCATATTGCGACGAATGTCGAGATTGTCTTTAGGTTGTTAGTGAACCGTCGAGTCTTGGAACTAGGGACTTTGTCGTGCTCCGTTGTTTTGACCCTGAAATCGGTTGTTGACGTTGCGTCTACATCCTGTTGGAGTGGAGAAGAAACGCCGTTGTTGATCTCTAGGCTGTAGATGTTACCGTCGAGATTTGGCTCTCTTTCTAATAGAGCCTGGTGGGAAAATGTGGTTCCTTTTTTGTTTGTACCCATGGATTGTATACAGGGGTCGATGTGGACTCACCTGCAGGGCAGAAGTTTCATTTTTCATTAGTTTTATTCGCGATGCTCTATCATTTCAGCTTTTTAGATCGTGAAAGTCGCGATTGGCCAATCATTTCGGCTATTTTTTGCGGTGCCCAATCATTTCGGTTGTTTTTTTCTTTTTACTCGCTACTTTTTTATTGCGAGTTGCCCCATCATTTGCGGTGCCCAATCATTTCGCTTGCGAGTTGCCCCGGTGGCTGAATATCTCCAATCTATTGTATGATGCTTTGTGAAGCGACTGATTTTGTGGCTTCTGTAAGCTGGCCCGTTATCGGAGATAATCCGTCGCGGAGTGCCGAACCGGTAGATGACATGTGTCCTGAAGAAATGGAGGAAGGTCTCCGTCTTCACCTCCCTTAAGGGTACCGCCTCTGCCCATTTAGAGAAGTAATCGGTTGTTGCCAATATGAACCGATGTCCCCCAGATGATGCTGGCTCGATGGGCTCGATCATAACAGTTCCCCACATTTTGAACGGCCAGCTAGCCAATGTCGGGTGTAGCGGATTCGGATGCTGGTGGATGAAATCCCCATGAATCTGGCACGAGTGACACTGCTTCGCATATTTGAGGCAGTCCTGGATCATCGTGGGCCAATAGTAACCCATTATCTTGATCTTCAACTTCATCTTTGGCCCGGCTTGATGAGAACCGCAAAGTCCGTCGTGAGTTTCTTGGACGACCCTTTTTGCTTCTTCTGGTCTAAGGCATCTCAACCACAGACAGTCGAATGATCTCTTATAAAGAGTACCATTGACGAAGGCGAAAGACAGGGCTCGCTTCATGAGCTGATGTCTTGACGACCCGTCTTTGGGTGTTCGATGGGATTTGAAATAATCTATGAATACTTTTCTCCAATCCTTCATATTTTCTTCATCTTCTATTTAGCAGGCTGCTTGCTTAGCCGCTTCCTTTTCTTCAGACGACTCAGGAGATATTTCTGCTGGTGCGAGAATCTGACGGCTTTGCACAATGATCCTTACGTCATCGAGGTTTTTGTCAGTCATTTCTTTAGTGAGTTTGGCTAGTGCATTCGCCTTGCTATTTTCCGCACGCGGTATGCTTTCCAGGATGTAGGAGGGAATTTGTGTCAGCAGTTGCGGCACTCTTTTGCCATATTTTACCAACTCTGGCTTGAACGTCTGATAATCGCCATTTACTTGGCTGACGACCAGCTGGGAGTCTCCGTATATGAGGAGGTTTTCGATGCCCATGTCGATAGCAATCTCAAGACCTGCTATCATAGCTTCATATTCCGCTTCGTTATTTGTCCTCGGCTCTGTTAAGAAAAGGGCGAAACGCATTATCCCTCCTTACGGAGTCACGAAGATAAGGCCCACCCCAGCTTTAATCATGGGGGTGTTGTGCTTTCGCTTCTTCATAGAAGACGCTCCATTGAAGTAGAGTTCCCATTGGACATTATTTTCCTCTATCTTCCCTTCAATTGCATCGAATGCGTGTTCATCCGGAAATTCGCAATTTAAGGGAGAGTCGGCTGGTATCGGATGCTCAGCGAGAAAGTCAGCAATGGCCTGGCCTTTTACTGCCTTGAGGGGTCGATATATTATCGAGAACTCCATCAAGAGGAGGGCCCATCTGGCAAGCCTTCCTGTTAATATGGCTATTGACATAAAATACTTGAGAGGATCCACCTTTGATATGAGATGGACCTCATGTGTCAGGGCATAATGTCGAAGCTTCGTTATTGCGAAGATCAGTGCCAGGCAATACTTTTCAATTGGGGAGTAGTCATTTTCTGCTCCCAGAAGGACTCGACTAAAATAATAGAGAATTCTCTCTTTCCCCTGGTCGTTCTCCTGTGCCCATAGCGCGCCTAGAGAACCTTCAAGGGCTGTTGTGTACAGGATAAGGGGCTTTCCCTTGACCGGAGCGGTCAGTACTGGCGGGTTCTGCAGATATTGCTTGATTTCGTCCAGTGCACTTTGGCATTTACGATCCCAAACGAACGGGGTCCCCTTCTGTTGGATATAGTGCCCTCAAAGTCAATTATTGGATCGCAGGCACGTGATTGCAATGATTGAGGGAGGACCTATACCGGTAGGACAGTCTTACTCGAGATGATAGTACGCTATCTGGTTTGACTTTATCATCGTGTACATACTTTAGGTGACATTACAGATCACTATTACACATTGATAGAGCCCATATGATTCTTGCTTGACTACCAGCAGTATGATAGTGATCATATACGTGAGAGTACATTACAGATCACTATTACACATTGATAGAGCCCATAGGATTCTTGCTTGACTATCAGCAGTATGATAGCGATCATATACGTGAGAGTTGGGTAGTCTATAAGCACATCCTTAAAGTGTCCCTAGTCGTGGGAGTTTCGAGACTGAGCATCGATATTCCATGAGTAGACTAGTGTATACGGATCGAGACCCCGACGAGGGGCGATGGCCGGTCTCACAAGCCATTGGTGTCAGTTGGTTCACCTAAGACATATACAGGTGCTCATTGGGTTATGAGTACACCGGACAGGACTCGCCGGGATCATGCTAGTTGGTATTATACCTGTCGTCAGATAGCAGTTTCCTGGTGACATGTGTACAGGTTAGTCTATCGACCTGAGATCGTCATTTGTCTCGTGTGAGTTCTCACTGTGCTTTGACTACTACCCTACCACGGCTCAAAGGAGTCGTGCAAACAGGTTTTAGTTGGGTACAGTCCCGAGCCACATGGAGGCAGTGAGCGGATCGGCAGGGGATTCGTCTCTCCCGGTATTGGGGGTGAGATCGCGCTGTGTCTGGAGAGCCATTACACAAAGTCCCTGGCTAGGGCAAGTGAGATTTACTGGTAGGTATTCCAGTAGTTTCTCAGCGTGTTCTGGGCTACACTCCGACACGACTTATACCGCTTTTGGGGGTCTGACGTTTACCACCCCTAGGCCCGATATGCGATACTCATAGACTAACGGACCGGACTGTACGGATATTTTCACTAACAGGCTCAGTAGGGTTTCACGATGAGTTCGCTCATCGGCCTCCCTTTTGCTTAATACCTAGGCAGCCGTTACGTACAGCTAGTGCCACTGACGTGCTTATGGTTAAACCCACTGCCAGCGTATTGACGAATCTTTAGAGTTCCCCACAGAAAGTTTCCTAAGTTCGGGCGAAACGTTGTAGAGGCCGTATAGTTTTATGGCAGGGTTCGGTCATATACGTGCACTCGTGCACGAATCATGATCGGACGGATCATACTAGTGGGCTTTGGTTTAAGCCGGATCCTAGTATTAGATTGGTTGGATTACTTTTGTCTCATAGTATTCGTATTCAGTCGGAATGCTGATGTAGGTATGTATATACAGGTGAGGGGTATTCTTGTGATCCGTCATGAGTTTACTTTAGAAGATGCCATTCTTTTTATTGTTTTAAACATTTGAATTAATGTCTATTAAGTGGAAATTGTGAGTGCAAGTTTTGTTCAAGAGCATTAAATATGGCATGTGCAATGTTTGGTGACTCATGGTGTTATTTTTTGTGCCATATCGATTATTATGTGGGATTGATTTGTGGAGAGAGAGGGCAGCCACTAAGTGTTAGGGTTTGCTCTTGAGATTATTATGAGAGCTCTCACATTTTATTTCACACAATAAGCAAGCTCTTTTCTTCACTAACTTTTCTTCTTGAGCTCACAACTTCCATCAATGGCTTCTTCTTCAACCTCCACTCTATCTCTCTCATGTGTTGAGAATCCTAGAGTGTTATGAGACAAAATAATCACACACTATCTCTACTTCATCTTGGACATGTTGGCTAGCAAACTTCATGTCCGAGTTGCTTCGGTTTGAAGCGGGAACCTGTATAAAGAATCCTTGACGTGGAGCCACTTCGACGAGCGAGATCGGAGAGCGTACTTCATTGGAGCAACCGCGAGGAGCTTAGGAAGAGGTTGAAGACCAAAGGACACAGATCGATCGGTATAATCTCTCCAAACTCTTTTACAGTTTTCTAGTTTACGGTTAATGGAACGATCCTGGTTTTAAGGTTACGTTAGCGCCAGTTTGAAAAGTTTTTGTTCCGCATTTGGCCTCGAATTGAAGGCCGGGGCGCTACCGTAGATTTACATAGTATCAGAGCCAAACTATTAACCGTTTACTAGCTTGTTCTAACGTGTTTAGAATATCGATCTACCGAAATTTTCAAAACCGCAATTCCATTCTTGAAGTTTCTGTCGAATTTTTAAAGTGGTCTAAAAATCATTTTAAGTGTATCAGAAAATCGTGCAGGCTTTTTTAAGACTACAGACGAAATTTGAGCAACTGAACCCACTAAAACGTCGCGGAACCACCTCATAACCTACATGTTAGCCACGGTTCCGCCGCCGTTTTGGGGCCAATGTGCGCAATCTTTCTTCTGGGGCTCTTAATTATGGAATTATGGTTTCTGGAATATTTTGTTTTTGGGCCCAGATTTGTTTAAGTACTGGATTAGAACTTGGGGCCCACTTCGGGAAGTTTTGTCGATCGAAATTTTAAATACGTTAGTTTACAGTACTTACATTACTATCTGCGACCATGAATGTCATTTGATCGGTACAACTTGTCTAATCGCTATAGTCCTTTTAGACGAGTTTATGAACGTGACATTCACGTTGATGTTCTGTGTTGTGCTGTATTGTTGTGGATTGTCGTGGTGGATAGCTTAGATGCAATGGTAGTGCAGTTTGGATTTATTTGTACATTTAATATCGTAGGGCGAGCGTCCGACATGTGGACTGCCGTCACTGCCTGTTTGTATATTATTCTTTTGGGGCACGACCGGGTTTAGGTCGATGTCACCGTTGTACATATTTTCTTTTCTTTACTAGGATTACCCCGCGATGGAGTGCACGGATAGCCGAGTTCTGGAGGGCAACGGGCCCGTATCTCATGGTTTTGAGATGGAGGGGGCTTCACTCTAGAATTGGCGGGCTATTCGCCGCACTCGCAGGGGGTACAGGTTGACCCAAAGAGGGGTGCTCAAGTTACCGGATTCCGTGAAGTGCTGGGTGGTCCATTCACTTTGCTGAAGGGGGATGCTTCACTTCTGATTTTAGCGGGTAACTTGTCGCACTCGTAGGGGTCTAGGTTTTCATTGCATAGGCTATCCACACGACCAGGGGAACGTCGGGTTTCAGTTGCGGCTCAAAGGAAACCCAGGGCTCCCAGATTATCTGTATTGTTCTGTGATGCTTATTACTTATCTGTGATGTTGCATTTATCACTTCTGGAGTGATTATTATATATTGATATATATACTATTAGATGTTGTATATGTTTTATACCCGCACTAGTCTAGTCCTCGCTCTGTCGTTAGTTAAGTAACCTAACGGGTGATGAAGGGACCCAGTGGCGAATGCGGATGGCATATACGTACATCATATTTTCGTTGTTTTGTGGTGTGATTAATTGATGGGACTGTATTGATTCAGATCAATGCAAGGAAAACAAATCTATTCGATGTTGTTGGAACAATTTTCAAAAAACTGTTATTACAAGGACGTTCTCTTTTGTTTTGCACAGAGGTATTCAATTATGAATATCCAGCACCTCATTCGACGAGGCAAGGGCCGAGATCCCTTCATCGGAAGTGATCCCTTGGGCAGAAGTTTGAGTCAGGGTAATAACTTCACTATACTCGATTACTTTTTGCTTTGCATCGCGGTATTCAGTTTGGAATATCCTGCACCTTATTCTACGAGGAAAGAGCCAAGATCCCTTCACCAGGAGTGACCTCTTTAGCAAAGGTTTTAACCACTATATATTTGTAAAAACCTATCCGGTTCCTTCAACGATATCAAGTTCATTACGTTAAAGGTTTTTCGCCAAAAATCATTCATAGCCCTCCGTCATTTCAGACGGGTAGCACTTAGTATTCATGCTATGTATGTTGGTCTTCGTCAAGGCATAGTGTATGGTAGCTATTTGTTAGTTTTCTATTGCATAGATAGATGCGTTGGTTTGGGACATTCGTACTATTATTTTGGCTTTCGTCAAGGGTATGTACGGGTGGGTTCAAATTAACCTGGACAATGACGGGTAGAACTTGACATGTGACTTATGATATGTTGGCCTTCGTCAAGGTCATAAGAGCATGGGGTAAAGAGAGCATCGGGAGTTTCTAAAGAAACTGAAATTTGCCAGGTATGCGCATACCTTCTGGAGTGTGATAACGTGAGTGGATTCCATCACGTTATCATGCGATGATAGTTGGATCCCGATTCCCACTGATGAGTTGGTTTACTCCTCGGGTGATCCCGACTAATTCTTCTTTCAGGTTTGGAGGAGAATTTGAGGATACAGTGGGAGGCATCCTGATTAGATAAAGTGTTTAACCATTCTGATTTAGGTTAGAGTGCACGCAGAGTGTTTCTTTTCTCTCTCTCTCTCTTTGGCAGCGACCATGGCCCGACCCTAGACTATAATTCAGTGACCAAGTTAACCAAACTTTCTTAAAACACTGGCTTTTGGATTGTCTGAGTTGCATAAATCATTGCCACTCCTTCTTTTACCCTTTGCATTTTTCCAGAACACCCCGTATCACTACGAACATCCACTTCCATTGGATAAATCCATCGTATGGTTATATACGAACTCGAAAGAACTTGTTCCAGATTCGAGGATGGATTCTGGTTCTGGAGAGATTGAATAGAATTATTCAGTTGCCTTTTCCCTTTACCTTCTCTCAGGTTGTGAGTACTCCTAAGATTAGGAGACAATACACATATTATGCTTATTGAATAGTTTTCTTCCAAACCATAAGCAGGTGCCGAAAGGTAGGGAATGAAGAAAACCAATTAGCCTAAGAGTGGTGGACAGAAGGTAATGAGTAAAGACAAATAAAGGGATTAGAAAGAGGGCAAAGTAAATTGCAACTGCTATCATTCACGACCAAACCAAGTATTTCATCGCCACTCCTATTTCACCTTTATATTTCTCTAGAATACCCCGTATCACTACGAACATCCACTTCCATTGGATAAATCCATCGTATGGTTATATACGAACTCGAAGGAACTTGTTCCAGTTCGAGGATGGATTCTGGTTCAGGAGAAATAGGAATAAGGTTTATTCAGTTGTCTTTTATCTTTACCTTCTCTCAGGATGCGAGGGCTCCTAGAATTAGGAGAGTACACCTGTTACGCTTATTGGATAGTCTTCTTCCAAACCATACGCTGGTGCCGAACGGTAGGGAAGGAAGAAAACCATTTAGCCTAACGATTGTGTACAGAAGGTAACGACTAAAGACAAATAAAGGGATTTGGAGAGATGGCAAGGAAATATACGGTTACAATCATGAATCTGGATAATGGAAGAGGTATTACTAGGAATACCCGGATACCCCTTCGAAACATATTCATGTTTCAGTTTCACTGTGCATTATTAATAGAAAACTGATTTCCCAATTAGACCTTGCTCCAGGGTATGTATTTACCAGGTTTAATTCTCATATCTGTATGGTTTTACAGATGATGAGTGGGAGTAAGTTATTGGGAATTAGGCGATCATCCTCATTATATCGGAATTCGTTGTAATTGGTAATATTTGAGGAAATCGCCTGGGTTTTTGCCGTACGGCAAATATTTGGTTTTGAATATCCGTTGTTATGCACCAATTTTAAACTGATATATCTGTACGTTTATTTCATAAAGTGAGACATAACTTTTTGAAATTATGTCCATGACATTTACCTATATCAGTTACTGGTTAGGTAAGGAGTATTAAACAACGGTGTAATTCTTCTTAACCATAAATACAGTTTTCAACCTACGATGCACAGGGTTTGAGTTATTCAACTCAGAGGACTTATACAAAGTATTGTATGTTGTCCAGTGTCCATTAGGACAGAGGGGTTGGTCCTCGTACTATATTCTGTTTACTTGTGACCTCTCAAGTTTTAGACATGTGTTTCGTAGAAATACAAGGTATAAGTTTTGAGAAGTTATATGTACAAGAATAAAGTAGAGAACCACGTGACGCAAGTATCGGGATTCCTCAAGGTGATCGAAGATGTAGATACTTGTGTTAGGTATTCAGTTGATAGTAATGGTTTTGAGAAACTTGTTTCTCTTTCAGGTTACTCATATTTGGATGCACTCCTAAGTTGAGTAATGTTGATCGGCCTCTCTCCATTTAGTTGACATGCACTGGAGACAGCTGCATGATTTGAATCTGGTTCCAATTAAATCAGTGCCTCTGTTTCTATATTGTATATAGAATGGATCATATCTTATTCGTATTTAGTCGGAATGCGGATGCAGGTATGTATATACAGGTGAGGGTATTCTTGTTATCCGTCATGAGTTTACTTTAGAAGATTCCATTCTATTTATTGTTTTAAACATTTGGATTAATGTTTATTAAGTGGAAATTGTGAGTGCAAGTTTTGTTCAAGAGCATTAAATATGGCATGTGCAATGTTTGGTGACTCATGGTGTTATTTTTTGTGCCATATCTAATCTCTTAATTGATTATTGTGTGGGATTGATATGTGGAGAGAGAGAGGGCAGCCACTAAGTGTTAGGGTTTGCTCTTGAGATTATTATGAGAGCTCTTACATTTTATCTCACACAATAAGCAAGCTCTTTTTTCACTAGCTTTTCTTCTTGAGCTCACAACTTCCATCAATGGCTTCTTCTTCAACCTCCACTCTATCCCTCTCATGTGTTGAGAATCCTAGAGTGTCATGAGACAAAATAATCACACACTATCTCTATTTCATCTTGGACATGTCGGCTAGCAAACTTCATGTCTGAGTTGCTTCGGTTTGAAGCGGGAGCCCGTATAAAGAATCCTTGACATGGATCCACTTCGACGAGCGAGATCGGAGAGCGTACTTCATTGGAGTAGCCATGAGGAGCTTGGGAAGAGGTTGAAGACCGAAGGACACGGATCTATCGGTATAATCTCTCCAAACTCTTTTACAGTTTTCTAGTTTACGATTAATGGAACGATCCGGGTTTTAAGGTTATGTTAGCGCCAATTTGAAAAGTTTTTGTTCCACATTTGGCCTTGGATTGACGGCCGGGGCGCTAACGTAGACTTACACCTTCTTCATTAGATAGCTGTAGGGACGGCATTTGCCGGAGTGGTTAGCCATGAACCGCCGGATATATCCGAGTTTTCCTTAGAGAGACCGCAGTTGCTTGAGAGTTCTTGGCAAAGGCATTTCCATAATCACCTTGATCTTTGACAGGTCTATTTCGATGCCTCGATGTCGTACGATGAATCCCAGGAATTTGCCTGAGGAGACTCCAAACGCGCATTTCAGAGGGTTTATCTTCAGATTATATTTTCGAAGACGCTGGAATACTATTTTCAGATGCTCCCAGTGCTCCTCGTACGATTTTCTTTTCACCACGAGGTCGTCGATATAACATTCAACGATCTCATGGATGAGGTCATCAAAGATCTTTGTCATGTCCCTTTGGTAGGTAGCGCCAGCATTCTTCAAGCCGAAGGGCATCACCTTATACTAGAATATGCCTAGCGGAGTCTGGAAGGTGGTGTGCTTTTGGTCTTTGGGATGCATTTTAATTTGATTGTAGCCTGAAGATCCATCCATGAAGGAGAAGACCTCGTGAGTGGACATGTTATCGATCATTAGCTCGGTAACCGGTACGGGGAAATCATCCTTCGGACAAGCTTTATTGAGGTCCCGAAAGTCCACGCAGATGCATGCTATCCCATTTTTCTTCATCACTGGGACAATGTTGGAGATCCAGTCGGGATATTGAACTTCTTGGATGAAGACGGGATCGATTAGTTTCTTGACTTCGGCTTTGATACTCATTTCAAGTTCGAGCCGCATTCTTCTGGGCGCCTGTTTGATTGGCTTGACGTCCGGCGATATTGCCAGTTTATGCACCGCTATTTCTGGATCTAGTCCCGGTATCTCGGAATAGTTCCATGCGAAGCAATCTTTATATTATATAAGCACGTCTTTTAGTGTAGCCACATGCTCTTAAGACAGCAGCTCACTGACGAATGTTGGCCTCGGATCGGTCATCGTCCCCAAGTCGATTTTCTTCAAATTGTCTGCTGTGGTGTGTATCCCGTCTTCCAGCTCTTTTGGCGCCAGTGGAAATTCTGAGATCACCTCGTCCTCATCTTCATTTGCGAGGCACTGGGAGATGTTGTCCACATTCTCATGCTTTCCCTCCTTTGAGATTGTTATTACGTGACAGGTATGAGTTTGTTTCCAAGCTCGATGTTGATCCGAACTTTCCCTCGCAGTGTAGGTTGCTCTTGGCTCATGCTTTCGTGGTGGGGCTACCTTCCAATTGTCAGACATTGCAAACCAGCCTTGCTGATACTGATCTTCGACCCAGTCTTTGAAGATGAAGCAATCTTCAAGAGGATGTCCTATCGCTCGGTGGTAGGAGCAATAAGCCAGATGATGGATCTCGTTTATTTACTCAGGGTGTCGAGACTCCGGAAGTGTCATCATTTGATGCTTCATGATAAGGTTGAATATTTTCCTCATCTTGTCTTGAGGGAATGAATATTCCTGAACCATCTTCTTCATCAGCGATGAATTCCAGCGGACCTCTTCTCGATCGCGCGGCTCCTTGGATCTGCTTCGCTGTTTTTGGACGTCATTCCCGTTCTTCACGTTGGTTTTGCTTCTACGTCAGGCTTTTTTCTTGCCACAAGAGCGCACAGCGGACTGACGGTGAAGGGCGTCGTCATCCTGTGTAGCCTGCTGAGTGAGACGTTGTGTCCTGGCTTTCTCGTAGATGGCCATTTCGCGGATGTGGTCATCCCGAACCTTTTGACCCGCTTCCTTTATTAGCTTGTCAATTTGTTCTTCGAATGACAGGCTTGGCATTTTTACGGCGGAATCTCGCTCTGGTTCAAAATCAGCGCTATTTGAAAGAGCATTCCCTTCTCCACCGGAGTCGTTTATAACACGGCAGCCATGGAATCGCTCCTGTTTCTTGGACCAAATGTATCCAAGCCCAGTCGTCTCTATCCTCCCGTTGGGCAGTTTTCGCTGAGTCCCGGGAATGTTCCAAATTTTGTTGTAGAACTGGGCTTGTCGAGCGGTTTATTTGAAGGGTACACCTTGGCATCTTAACAGCCTTTTCAATCCCTCTGCGTAATATATGGGCAGACGGATTGGTTGGAGCCTATTGAGTGTAAAATCGGCACCATGCCAGACTTCATTTTCCACTTTAGTCTCCGTAGATTGGTAGAATAGGATCGCATTTTCACCTTTTCGCCTAGGAGGAACGTAGAAGGTCTGTAGCTCTTGCAAGCCGTATGTGTCGAGCGCGTCAAGTTTTCTGTAATGGTGCTGCGGAACCATGGTGATTTGCAAGCTCTGATCAGCTCCAATGAAGGTTTGTATTGATGGACGAACAGAGAATACTGTGTTGACTTCATCTTCAGAGTCGCTGCCAAAGACCTAAATAGGCGTAGATGGTCCTGGCCCGCTGCTTTAGGGTTTCCCCGAGAAGTCCATCTCTTCATCATCTTCGGTATCGCTCCCAAAGATTGAGATGGTGGCGATGGCTTTCTGTTGATTCTCCGATTTACGACATCTTTCCGTGTCTTCGAAGTCTGGTAAGAAGTACTTAGCGTCTTCATATTTGCGAACTTCGTTTACAGAGAATGGGTTTAACTCTCCTGTAACGGTGTACTCGAGGCCGTCTTTGAAGTACTTCATACACTGATGTTGTGTAGAAGGGATGATGTTGTACTCGTGTAACCAAGGCCGGCCGAGCAGAGCGTTATAGCAAGTCTTGGCGTCGATGGCATGAAACTTGATGTCAGTGACGAGCATCCTGAAGTGTAATGTTAGTATTATGGACCTGAGCGTCCGTGATGACTGCGAGTCAAACTCGGAGATAGTAATTTTTTCCCGCGCCAGGTGTTGAACATTCATGCAAATCTCTTTCAACACTCTCATATTGAGAAGGTTGACGGAGGACCCGTTGTCAACCAGGATCTTCTCTATCTTGATGTCGTGGCAGTACCCAGTGATATATAGAGGACGGTTGTGCTCGCACGTTTCGAGGAAGAGATCTTCATCGCCGAATGTGATGTCGGCTGTGTGAACTTCTTCCAACCCGTCCTTCATCTTTTCTTCCGCAAAGAAAGCTTGGAACTGATCAGGCTCTTGCAGCGTCTTGATTAGAGAATCTCGTGCCTCTTTGGACAGGAGGGGAGCATCCAGTATGCTCAGTTGTGAAGGTATCTTCCTCAGGTGTGTCAGGACATTGTAATCGACCTTGTTTTTCTTAGGCGGGTCATTAGCTGTGAGCTCTTCGACGACTCTATCATCGAAGGAAATTTCCTCAGGGATTTTTTCCTTCCCCTTGTCGCTTTTGTTCGGACCCCTGTTTGTAGGCCCGAGGTTCTTTTCAGGCAACGTACGGTTACGCGGCTGAATGTTCTCACAGTTCTTCGCCTCTTCTTCTTTTCCAGAGGTGGATTCCTTGAAGAGAGGGCCGGGGGCTATTTCTTCATCAGAATCGCTCCCGAAGGTAAGAACTTGAGATTTCCCTTTTGTTGGGATAGAATCAACCATTTGACAGTTACCGGATGTTCCTTCACGCTCATTTATCATGCTTTTCTGCTCCCGACGGGCTTTGCGCTTCATTCTATTAAAGTGTTGTCGGTGGGCCACGTATCCCTGTCACCACTTTTTGAAGGCATTGCACTCTTCGGTAGGGTGTATGACCTTCCGGTAGTATAAGCAGTACTTCGGATGTACATCCGCTTCGTCAATGCACGTACTCCCGGGAGTATTTCCTTCGAAAGGTGGTAGCTTCATTCCCATTGACAGGGCTTTGGAAAACCATTTTCCCGTCTTAAACTTGCTTTTGTCTACCGCGGGTGCGCTTCGATCTGGTTGGAGTACTTTGTGACTCTTCCTCGCCGCAGCTTCTTTGTCCTGACGCCGACGCTTGACCTTTTCGTATATGGCCGTTTCACGCTCTCGGTCAGCTTTGCTCTTTTGAAGGGCTTCGTTCAGCAGTTTACCGATCAGGTCGTTTGACGGTTCTAAGGATTTTGACGCCGGTCCTGCCCCCGGTTCCTCTGTGTTGCATTCCGATGCCGAGGGAGCTTCTTCGTCTTTTAACGACAGGTGAGACCATGTGGAAACTTGCTACATACTCCTCAGGTTCTTCTGACGGGTCATTCCCCTCAAAATTGTCGCTATCTCCATTCTCAAGAATATGCTTCAGAAACTCTTCAAGTGTGACTGGGGTCCGCGCCTTTTGGTTGTACTCTTTTAGCACATCGATGTATTTTTGCAGGTCCGTGCACTTGTCGTCAGGCTGCGCAGGCTTTTTGGTCTTCTTCTTTCCTTTCGAGGACTTTGAAGACTTGACCTGGGTATTTTGCCTATTGTTACCGGCGTTCGGCGACGAGCGCGGTTTAAGCATCCCCTCAATGATCTCAGGCTCCAGCGGGATTTTCCATCTGATTGTCGGGCATGCTTAAAAATCCTTCAGCATTCTTTTAGTTTTAGCCGAAAGGACAATTTCCCACGGAGCTTCTTCTATAAATGAGCATGATGCCCCCGGCATGTCCACATTTTTAGGAGTGTGCTGCTGTGGCAGGTTTACCATCCAGTTTTCGGACAGCGCGAACTAGCCTAGCTGGTACTGGTCCTCAACCCAGTTTTTGAAGATGTAGCAATCTTCAATTTGGTGGCCCATTACTCGGTGGTAGGGGCAGTAGTTAGGACTATTGACGTCCCCAGGCTGCAGTAGGCATCTCGGATCCGGTAGAGTGATGAGCCTATTACGCACTGCCAGTTCGAACAGTCTATCCCGGGGAAATGAGTAAGGACATCTCAACTTCTCTTCGAAGGATCGGCTTGTGTTGCTTTGGCGAACGACCGGTTTCGGGTCACCCGGTTATTGTTGAGCGTTGGCAACGAAGGTCGCCTTCCTTTTTCCCTTTTCATTCCGAAGATCCGTTTTCAAAGAGGACGGCATATGGTCCATTTAGGCCAGCTTGTCGATCAAGGCCTGGAAGATGGTCGGCTTGAAGAACATCATAAATTGGGATATAGTCGCCTGAGGATCAAGGGTCTCCACGAACATACCCACAGCCGGAGTCTCTTCTATGCGTTGTTCGCATTTTAACCATAGGTTTCACCATCGAATTGCGTATTGAACCCAGGTTTCTCCCAGTTTCACCCTGGCATTGATCAATGCGGTGATCGGGATGCGCTCGCTTGCGCTTGCGAAATGTTGTGTGAATAACAGCTCCATTTCTGTGAACGTTTTGATGGAGTCATTCGGAAGCTCCGAATACCATTCAAATGCTGTCTCTGCCAAGCTGCCGACGAACTGGCAAAGTAGCAGTTTGTCGTCGCCTCCAGTATTGCCGCATAGAGCTCTGAACTGAACGACGTGCTGATGGGGATTGCCTGTTCCTTTATACATGTGGAATTTAGGGATCGTGTATCCTGGCGGGTACTTGATTTGATCGTATCAGCCTGGATAAGGTCACCCAGTTCTGATGACTTGGCCAGCCGCTTCGTTTGCCTAATGAGCTCATATTTGTTGAGCTATGTAGTCGTCAAGGGCAGTCTTGAAGATCGTTTCTTCCTTAGCTGTCGAGAAATCCGATGCATGATTTGACGTTTTCCCTCTGTCGTCTTCGATGATTATCGGAGGGTCTTCGGCTGGAGGATCCGGCTGGATCATCATTCCAACCATGTCTTGGAAAAGAAGCGCCGTATGTTTTATATTAGCGGCCTGTTCCGCGGCCTCTTTATCCTTTCTTTCCAGCACCCTTCGCAAGAACTCGGTGTCAGACTCTTGTTCCTGGCGCTGTTCAGACGACGCTTCCGGGCTTTCTTTTTGCCCAGTGAGCGCTGACATCCTCATTAGCATTTCTTGGAGCTTCTATTGCTGCTCCTGAGCTTTCGTCACAGACCTTGTGGGTGGTCAATGAGCCATGGAAGTATGGCTTTCCTCTTTCCCGGAAGCCATGTAGACGGTATATACAACCATGCCTCCAGACTTGGGGCGTTTGGGTCCGCTGCCTTTGAAATTTACCGCGGGCATGGGGATCTTCTCTGGCCTTCACCTCTTATAGGAGGTCAAAGTTGAGGGGGCCGTTGCAGCAGGCACCCATGTGGACGATACCTTCCGTGGTATGACAGCCGGGTGGTACTCCTCCCGCCGAGCTTACTTTTTCTCTAGTCGGCAAGAGTAATCATTGTCAATTACAGAGTCTTGGACTTTTTGCCAGACCCTGTGGATTTTGGAGGATAGCCACTGAGGAGGCTGTTCCGGTTTTTCCTGCACTATGTTTTCAACAGGAGGAGGAGATTTCTTCGGTACAGTGGTTGGAGAGTTTTTGCGCACCCTCCTGAGTAGCTCGAAGCTATTCCCAGTTGGAACAGCAGCGTCAATTTCCACCATTGGAGCTGGTGGGGTAAGTCCGGAAGGGAAACTTCCCCCGGCTTTCCTTACTCGGTGCCAGTGGCGACGTCGAGCATGTCATGCAGACGGACCCACCTCTGTTGTAGAAGCGACTTCGTTATGCCCCCTGCTTTGATGAGAGGACGTTGTCGGTGTCAACCTGTCGAAGACTGACATCCGTTGATAGGGAATGGTCAATCTGTCAGAGGCAGACAATCTGGCAGGGGAAGCATTTTTAACGACCTCACCTGCAGCAGGAGTTGGAACGGCCAGTCTTGCGAAAACCGATCCTCTAGCAGGAGAAGCCCCTTCGACGACTTCGTCTGTCGAAACAGGAATGGCTATCCGCTTCGGGATAACCCCTTCAGGTATTGCGAGCCTCTTAGCGGGCCCACTGGAGCTGTGGCTCAGCCTGTTAAAGACTGAGACGTTGGAATTGGACGACCCGTTGAGAGGGGCCGTGGTAGTTGCAAACCGATCGAAGACCGACTTCTTTATAGCCTCTTGTGATGGTATTGAAGTATTGAAGCTCATTGGCGGGAGCATGATCCTGAAGAACAATCCAGTTATGGCCTGTGTCACCTGCTCCACTGGCATTGCAAAGATGGAGGCCGCTTGGGGCCCGTAGGTTACTCCTCCAGTCCTGGCAGAGCGAGAGTTGTTGTTGCAGTTAGTGCAGCTGGAGGCCATCGATATCTCCTTTTCTATATGGAGAAGACACCAAATCATAGTATCTCGAATCCAGGTGAAACCATATTAAACCGCGATTCGTTCATGAAAACGACACACGAAGCGTGGAGTGGAAAGAGGAAAAGGTCCCACCGGGCGTGCCAGAATCTGTTTATCGCCGAAAACCGGGAAGACAAACGTCTTGCCTGAATTTTGGGGCAGATGCTATTTAGGTTTATCCGTCCACCTCTCCGAAAATGCTAAGTTGATTTATGGTACCATGTATCGGAGGTTTGGACGGATGCGGCCGTTGTAGCAGACTTCGTCAAATTCCCCCTCGTTGTGAGGGGTTTTTGATTATGGGGACGCTCTTCCCTACAGGTGCAAGTCCCTGCAATTAATTACGTTAGCATGTAGAGATAACCACTTTCTCCTGCTCCAGAAGGTCACTTCATGTCGTGTGTGTTTTGTTTTATTTTTGGTTGCCCGTGGATTGTATACGGAGACTAATTTATATTGTTGCTCGTAGGGCGTAGATTAGTCCAAATCCGTATATTCTTAGATTTGGGTTTGGGTTGATTTAAGAATCATTAATCTTTTTGAGATTAAGGTCAACTTAAACGTTTGTTAAGGATACGTTAGTCCAATTTTAGACTAAGATCTACTTAATAAGGGTTTAGGATTATCTTGGTTCAACAAAAGAGCATTTGGGCTCCATTGTTTTAGTTTAAGGACGTTACGGCCCGTTCCTAGTTTAAGGACGTTGCGGTCCGTTGGGATGTGCTCATGGGTTTGGAAGTGTACCAAAGAGCTGTTGGTTGTCGGGACCCTCCACCTCTCTGAAGACGTTGAAGAATTACAACGACATGTATCAAAGGTATGGAGAGATGTACCCTTGAACCAAACTCCAGATTGAAAGGAAAGATCATGAGAGAATAGACACCATTTTAGATACCATCCACTAGGAGATCATTAGTCATGTTTGGAACTGAGATCGATTTGGGAAGACCTGAGCATAGGAAGGCTCGGTTAATTGGTGATCAAAAGAGTTTTTACCTCGGGGGACTTGTCTAGTTTAGGCTAGGGTTGGCCTATCATAGTGTTAAACACTAACATCTGCTCGGCGCTCACGTGCTCCCACGTGAGGCTCTAAAGCAGTGTTAAACACTAAAATTTGGAGCGCTCACGTGTGGCACGTGAGGCGCCTGAGAATTGGGCACTGCTTCTTTAGGTTTATTCCCCTTTTTTTATAAGTGCTGGGCACTATTAGGGGGTCACGTGGGATCACGTGAGGTATCCCAAAAATAGGAACTGTCTTTTATTTATTCCATTTTTCTTTTATAAGTGCTAAGCACTATTAGGGGGTCACGCGGGATCACGTGAGGCGCCCTAAAAATGTGAACTGTTTTTGATTTATTCCCCTTTTCCTTTTATAAGTGCTAAGCACTATTAAGGGGTCACGTGGGACCACGGGAGGCGTCCCAAAAATGGAAACTGTCTTTGATTTATTCCTTTTTCCTTTTATAAGTGTTAAGCACTATTGTTCCCTTATGAAAAATGAATAATAAATATAAAAAGCAATGGGAAAAGTCCTCAAATGGAGCATCACGTGCCCACACGTGATAGGCACTGCGCTTAACAAAATAAGGCTGAAACTGAGCCTCACGTGCAGACACGTGACCTCTATATACAAAGTATACAGGCGCATTCTTAAAACAAAAATTGGCCAGGAGAATTCACGTGATAGCACGTGACGCTCTTTGGTGGGCTTAACTTTGTGGGGTCACGTGCTATGCGTGATGGGCTCCTATGCCTTCTGAACCGATAGAATTAAATTCTAAATAAAAGGGATCAAAGCCATATTTGGAAAATATTTCCTTACATCTTTCTAAACAAGAAAGATTGCGCTCTGTAAAGCAGAGTGTCGTTGGATTAAAAATCCAATGGTGATTAAAAATCATCAATTTACAGAAGAAGATTCTGTATAGGGAAATATTTTCCTAATCTTGTGAGAAATATTTTCTGTAAAACAGAAATCCTTGGATTAAAAATCCAACAGTGAATAAAATTCACCGATTGATCTAAAATATTATTTTTGGTTGATCAAAATTTCTCAATGAGAGATTTTCTGAACAAATTGATTCTTTTCTTTCTCCTATAAATAGGAGCCAAGAGACACAAAAAAGAGGAGAGACAGAAAGAAAGAGAAAAAAACCCATAAACTGCAAGTTCAAGAGAAAAAAAGAAACCCTAGGTAAGAAGGAACCAAACACAGAGAACATCTTACTTCTTCTTCGTCTCCACAAGGGTTTAACCCTTCATATAAGAACTTAGTTCTTTCTTCTAGCAAAAGATCTGCAGAAGCAGATCCCCCCACAGGTTGAGAATTTAATTCTCATCGGGAAGATTCTGCCATGCAGATCCAGAACCTAGGGGAAGATCTAAGTTCAAAGAATTTAATTCTCCTAAAAAGTATATAGGAATTTAATTCCTCTAATAAAACAAGGGTTTAACCCTTCATATAAGAACTTAGTTCTTCCTTATGGTGAAAGATCTGCAGAAGCAGATCTCCCCATAGGTTGAGAATTTAATTCTCATCGGGGAGATTCTGCCATGCAGATCCAAAACCTAAGAGAAAAACTAAGTCCTAAGAATTTAATTCTGAAAAAACAGTGGGTTTGAAAGTCTCAAAACTCAAGATCTCCATGCACGTAAAAATATTAGCACCCAACATCATAACGGCCGATCACGTGCTCCCAAGTGAGCACCCTCGATGAACAAAAGAAGACAACTGAGACTGGCTCACGTGATCCCACGTGAGCACCCTCGATGAACAAAAGAGGACAACTGGGACTGGCTCACGTGATCCCACGTGACCCTCAATTAGTGCTTAGCACTTATAAAGCAAAAGGAGAATAAATCAAAGGCAGTTTCTATTTGGGGCGCCTCACGTGATCACACGTGACCCAATAGTGCTTAGCGCTCAGAAAAGAACAAGGGAATAAACCCAAAGAAACAGCGCCTCAAATTTTTAGTGTTTAACACTAATTCAGGCGCCTCACGTGACCCCATGTGAGCGCCTCAAATTTTTAGTGTTTAACACTACTTCAAATGCCTCACGTGGGAGCACGTGAGCACTGAATATATACCAGTGTTTAACACTATGAAAGGCCAATATTAACCAAATTCAGACCAAATCTCCCGAGGACAATCAATTGAGCCCCTCATGCTCAGGTCCCCAAAACCAATCTCAGTCCCAAAGATAGCTAATAAGTTCCTAACAGATGGCATCTAAAATGATGTTCATCCCATTCCTCCTCAGTCGGGACATTGGTTAAAGGGTACATCTCTCCACACCTCTAATACATGTCATTGTAATTCCTCAACGTCTTCAGGGAGGTGGCGGGTCCTGACAACCAACAACTTTTTGGTACATTTCCAAACCCATGTATACACTCCAATGGACCGTAATGTCCTTAAACTAATCTTTACGGACTATGATGTCCTTAAACCCAATGGACCGCAACGTCCTTAAACTAAACTCCATAGACTATGATGTCTTTAAGCCGTGGACTATGATGTCCTTAAACATGGACTATGATGTCCTTAAACCCAATGGACCGTTATGTCCCTAAACTAAGGCGATAGAGCCCAAATACTCTTTCGTTGGATTAAAAGTGATCCCGAACCCTTGTTAAGTAGATCTTAGTCTAAAATTAGACTAGCGTATCCTTAACGGACACTTAAGTTAATCTTAATCTCAAACGAGGTTAACGAGCCTTAAATTCACCAAACCCAAATCTTAAAAAAATACGGATTTGGACTAATCCATACCCTACGGGCGACAACATAAATTAGTCTCCGTATACAATCCACGGGCAACCTAAAACAAAACAAACAAACATGACATGAAGTGAACTTCTGGAGAAGGAGAAAGTGGTTATCGTAACCCGATAACATAATTAACTGTAGGGGCTTACGCCTACAGGGAAGAGCGTCCCCACAATCAAAAACCCCTCTCAAGCGGAACCCATCTTCGCAATGCCGGTGGAACAGGCGACACAGGCCACCACTGGATTGTTCTTCGGGACCATGCTCCCGCCAATGAGCTTCAACGTTCCAGTGCCATCACAGGAAGCTCTAAAGGAGTCGGTCTTTGATCGGCTTACCACTACCACAGCCCCTCTCAATAGGTCGTCTAAGTCCAACGCATCGGTCTTTAACAGACTGGGCCAAACCTCAAGTGGACCCGTGAAGACACCTGCAATACCCGAAGGAGTTATCCCGAAGAGGATAGCTATTCCAACTCCAGTAAACGAAGTCATCAGAGGGGCTTCTCCTGTTAAGGGATCGTTCTTCGCAAGACTGGCCGTTCCAACTCCTGCTGCAGGTAGAGTCACCCAAACTGCTTTCCCTACTCGAAAATCAGTCTTCGACAGATTAGACGTTCCCTCTCAACGGACATCAGTCTTTGACAGGCTGACACCGACATCAACTTCTCAAAGCAGGGGGCATGACGAAACTCCCCCGACAACGGAGGTGATCCCGGCTGCACGACATGCTCGACATCGCCACTGGCGCCGAGTGAGGAAAGCTGGGGGCTGTTCCCCTTCCGGACTTACCCTACCAGCTCCAACGGTGGAAGTTGATACTGCTGTTCCAACTGGGAACAGCTTTGAGCCGCTCAGGAGGGTGCACAAGAACTCTCCAACTGCCGTGTTGAAAAGGTCTCCTCCACCTGTGAAAAATATCACAAAGGCGAAGCTGGAGCAGCCCCCTCAGCGGCTGTCCTCCAAAATCCACAAGGTTTGGCGAAGAGTCCAAGACTCTGTAATTGACAAAGATTACTCCGGCCGACCGAAGAAAATGAATGTTCGACAATAGGAAGACCACCCCGTCGTACAACAGAAGGTATCGTCTATATGGGTGTCCACTGCAACAGCCCCCTCAACTTCGACATCCCATAAAAGGAGAAGGCTGGAGAAGATCCCCATGTCTGCGACCAATTCCAAGGGCACTGAATCCAAACACCCCAAGTCTGGGGGCATGGTAGTGCACACCGTCTACATGGCTTCCGGAAAAGAGGAAAGCCGTACTTCTACGGGTCATCGACCACTCACGCGGTCTGTGACGAAAACTCAGGAGAAACAGCAGAAGCTCCAGGAGATGCTGACGAAGATGGCCGCGCTCACTGGGCCGAAAGAAAGCCCGGAGACGTTGTCGGAACCATGCCGGGAACAGGAAACCGATGCCGACTTTCTCCGAAGGATGCTCGAGAAGAAAGATAAAGAAGCCGCGGAACAAGCGGTTAATATAAAACAAATGGAGCTTCTGTTCCAATATATGGTGGGCATGATGATCCAGCCGAAGATCCCCCAGTAATCATTGAAGACGACAGAGGGGAGACATCGAACCCTCTTCCGGCTCTATCAGCAGCCAAGGAGGAGACGATTTCCAAAGCTTCCCTTAACGACTATATATCTCAACAGATACGAGCTCATCGGGCAAGCGAAGCGGCTGGCCAAATCGTCAAGACTAGACGACCCTATCCGGGTTGGTACAATCAAATAAAGTACCCGCCGGGATATACGATCCTTAAATTCTACGTGTATAAGGGGACGGGTAACCCCCATCAGCACGTCGCTAAGTTCAGGGCTCTCTGTGGCAATACTGGGGGTGACGACAAATTGCTACTTCGCCAGTTCGTCAGCAGCTTAGTAGAGACAGCTTTTGAATGGTACTCGGAGCTTCTGAATGACTCCGTCAAGACATTTGCAGGAATGGAGTTGTTATTCACCCAGCGTTTCACAAGCGCTAGCGAGCGCACCCCAATCACAGCATTGATCAACGCCAGAGTGAAGTCGGGAGAGACGTGGGTTCAGTATGCAATTCGGTGGCAAAACCTATGGTCGAGATGCGAACAACGCATAGAAGAGGCTCCTGCCGTGGGCATGTTCGTAGGGACCCTGGATCCGCAGGCGACTGTATCCCAGTTTATGATGTTTTTCAAGCCGACCACCTTCCAGGCTTGGATCGATAAGTTGGCCCAAATGGATCAGATGGGCCATAGACCGCCCTCCTCGAAAACGGAGCTTCGAAATGAAAAAGGTAAAGGTAAAGCGACCTTCATCGCCAACGCTCAGAAACAGCCGAGTGATCCGAAACCAGCTGCTCTCCAAGGCAACAAACCACGATTCCTCGACGAGAAATTGAGACGTCTTTACTCGTTTCCCTGGGATAAAATGAGGAGACTGTTCGAACTAGCAGTGCGCAATAGGCTCATCACCCTGCCGGATCCGAAACGCCCACTGCAGCCCGATGACGTCAACAGTCCCAACTATTGCCCCTACCATCGAATAATGGGCCACCCAATCGAAGATTGCTTCGTCTTCAAAAACTGGATTGAGGAGCAGTACCAGCAAGGTAAATTCGTGCTGTCTGAAAACTGGAGGGTAAACCCGCCACAACCGCACGCTTCTAAAAAGATGGATACGCCGGGGGCATCATGCTTGTTTGTAGAAGAAGCTCTGTGGGAAGTGACCCTTTCAGCTAAGACTAAAAGAATGTTGAAGGACCTTAAAGCATGTCCGGCGATTAGGTGGAAGAACCTGCTGGAGCCTGAGATTATTGATGGGACACTGAAGCCGCGCCCAACGCTGAAAGTTGGTGACGGTGGACAAAACCTTTAGGCCAAGCCTCCGAAATATTCAAACAAAAAGAAGAAGGCCAAGAAGTCAGCCCAACCCAACGACAACCATACAGGTTTGCGGAAATACATCGATGCACTGGAAGAATATAATCAGAAGGCACGGACCCCAATTACATTGGACGAATTCTTCAAGCATGTTCTTAAGAATGAAGACAACGACAATGATGAGGGAGACGACTCGTCAGAAGAACCCGAAGATTATGTGGCAAGTTGCTGTTCATATCAGATTTTTGCATTATTATATTCCCCATTCTTAATCATATTGCAAATAAATAGGTGCTTTTGATCCATGTCTGCTAAATAGTTGCAGGTTACAGGTTCTCGGAACAATACAGTGAAAATAGTGGAAAAAACGCTACAAAAGTGAGACTACGACCAACAAATAGAAGAATTTTTATGATATCGCCTACAGTTTAAGGAACAAATGAAGATCAACGAACAGCTCGATTGCATAAAGTACGAAGGCAGCACAAGATTCAAGACTTCAACACGAAGCGAACGGTAAAATTCCACAACATTCTGCACTGTGGAAATCTTGAAGAAACTAGAACAGATTCTGAAGAACCAAGTGAAGAAAATAGAAGAAAAAGGTAACATGAAGCAACCCTGGAAATATGGGACAGAGAGCCCCCAATATGGCCGTGGATCTGCGACCAAACATGGCATTCTGCCGCGGATCCGCGGCCGTGCAGTGCACATGTCGGTGCAAATTGTCGGTGGTGTCGGTGCTTTGACCCGGCTTTCTTAGGGTAGTATTGTAAATTCAGATGTGGATCAGATGCAAACCCTAGGGTTTCTCCTATCTATAAATAGGAAAGCCTACAGCCTCTTTTGAGGTGTGCCTCTTTTGGGTGCCTCTTTTGAAATGCCTCTATTTTAATTCTAGTCTAAATTTCAATTCCATTGTAATCGTTCAAGAGTGCATCAATAAAGAAAGGTATTTTTATTTTTATCTCGCATTCCTTTTCTGAATTTAATTCTTGCATTTTTTTTATCTGTTTCCTTAATATTTGCAATTTAGTTTTCTAATATAAAAATTTATATAAAAAAAATGAATTCCATTGTTAATACCCTAATGAGTGAGTAATTCCTCACTTGTTAGGGTTAGGATCGGGAAGGTATGAGAGAAGGAAATCTCTCTCACTCCTTTCTTTGCCCCCATAATTTTAATTAATACGGATTCTATTTAAATGAATCACACACCGCTCACTACGGCACCCTATCCCACGAGGTAGCGGTGATTCCCTAGTTCAACCGGTTATGATTGATTTAAATAGAGGTTAGGGCTAAGATTTAAGAAAGGATGGATAAGGACCAAAGGGAAGAAACTTAGTTTCTTCCCAGTCGTGCTAATCCCCTTTGTTGACTATTACCCTAACACCTATATTCTTCATTAAGGCATTGAAAGCAGTGGTAGAATCTCTTTTCCAAACTAACCTAATCCTAACCCTAGCAAGACTTTTAATCAATTTAATCTCATTCTTAGATCGTAAAACAAAACCCGACTTGATCGGATTAACTCGTTAGAACATAAAGCAAAGGAATCCATCTCCCTGTGGATCGACCCGTACTCAACCGGCTAGCTACCAAGCGACACCGTCTTGATTGCGGTATATTCTTAACTTTGATTTCAAAACACATAAACATATCGAACAATCTGTTGCCACATGATCTCTCATTCGTCGCTAAATAACGAAGAAGATCACTCGGCATCAGAAGATAATGTAGAGTAGCTGGGGGCAGGATCGGTGCAAAATCCTTAGGACCGTCAGACGAGATGGTTGACATGCTACTGAACAAAGCCCGTCAAAAGAGCAAAGCTGATCAAGAGCGTGAAATGGCCATATTCGAAAGACCCAGACGTTGGCATCAAGCTAAAGAAGTCATGGTAGGGATGAGTCGCTAACCACTCCAACCAGATCGAAGCACGCCCGCAGCAGACAAAAGCAAGCTTAAGACAAGGAAACGGTTCGCTAAAGCCCTATCAATGGGAATGAAGCTGCCATCTTTCAAAGGAAATATCCCTGGCGGTATACACCTTGACGAAGAGAACGTACATACTAACTACTGCTTATACCATCAGAGGATTGCACACCCTACCGAAGAGTGCATGGCCTTTAAAAACTGGTGGCAGGGATATGTTGCCCACTGACAACACTTCAAGCGATTGAAGCGCAAGGCTCGTATGGAGCAGAGAAGCACAACAGATGAGCACAAAAGAACTGCCGGCAACTGTCACATGGTTGATTCCGGGGGATCGCAAGTTCTCACCTTCGGAAGCAATTCTGATGAAGAAGTAACCCTCGGCCCTCTCTTCAAAGAATCCACCTCAGGAAAAGAGGAAGAGATGAAGAACTGTGAGAACATTCAGCTGCGCAACCGTGCGTTGCCTGAAAAGAATCTCGAACCTACAAATAAGGGGTCGAACAAAAAAGATAAGGGGAAGGAAAAAGTCCCTGAGGATATCGCCCTTGATGATCGAGTCGTCGAAAAGCTCACAGCCAAGGACCCGCTCAAGAAGAACAAGGTGGATTACAATATCCTGGCACATCTGAGAAAGATACCCTCACAATTGAGTATTTTGGATGCCCTTTTCCTGTCTAAAGAAGCACAAGATTCCCTGATCAAGGCATTACAAGAGCCCGAGCGGTTCCAAGATTTCCATGCCGAAGAAAAGATGAAGGACGAGTTGGAGGAAATGCACACAGCTGACATCACTTTCGGCGATGAAGATCTCCTCCTCGGAACGTACGAGCACAACCGTCCCCTGTATGTCACCAGGTACTGCCATGATATCAAGATAAGGAAGATCTTAGTTGACAATGGGTCCTCCGTCAACCTCCTAAATGTGAGGGTGCTAAAAAAAATCTGCATGAGCGTTCAGCACCTCGCTCGGGATAAAATCACCATCTCCGGGTTCGACTCCCAATCATCATGGACGCTCGGGTCTGTAATACTGACGTTACGCTTTGGGCTGCTCGTCACTGACATCAAATTTCATGTCATTGACGCCAAGACCTGTTACAATGCTTTGCTCGGAAGGCCTTGGTTACACGAGTACAATATCATCCCTTCTACACAACATCAGTGTATGAAGTATTTCAAAGATGGTCTCGAGTATACCGTGACGGGGGAACTAAATCTATTCTCCATAAATGAAGTCCGAAAGTATAAAGATGCAAAGTACTTCCTACCAGAATTTGAAGACACGGAAAGATACCATAAACCGGAGAATAAGCAAAAAGCTATCACCACTATTCCGGTCTTCGGGAGCAATACCGAGGAGGAAGAAGAGATAGTCTATTCTGGGCCACCCCGATGCAACAGGCCGAGACCGTCTACCCCTATTCTGGTCTTTGGCAGTGACTCTGAAGACGAAGTTAACGCGGTGTTCTCGATCCGCCCATCAATGCAGGCCCTCACTGGAGATGATCAAAGTTTGCAGATCGCCATGGTTCCGCGGCAGTACTAAAGAGAGCTTGATGCACTTGAGACATATAGTGTGCAAGAGCTACGGACATTTTACGTCTCTCCCAGGCGAAGAAGTGAAAAGGCGATCCTATTCTACCGATCCGGGGAAACCAAAGTCGAGAGAGAAGTCTGGCGTGGTGCTGAACCTGCGCTTGACAGGCTCCAACCAATCTGTCTGCCCACATACTACGCAGAGGGATTGAAAAGGTTATTGAGATGCTAAGGAGTACCCTTTAAGCAAACCGCGCGACAGGCCTAATTCTACAACAGGATCTGGAACGTCCCCAGAACCCAGCAAAAATTGCCCAACAGATAAATGGAAACGATCAGGCTTGGATATGTCCAGTTCAAGAAACGGGAGCAGTTCCATGGCTGCCATGTCATAAAGGACCTCACTGAAGAAGAGGAAGCTCTTTTAAAAGACGCTGACGCTGAACCAGAATAAAGTTCTGCCATAAAAATGTCGAGTCCGTCATTTGAAGAACAGATGGACAAGCTAGTAAGGGAAGCGAGTCAAAAGGCTCGGAACGACCACAGCCGCGAAATGGCCATTTACGAGAAAGCCAAGACGCAACGCCTCCATCAACAGGCCACGGAGGATGACGATGCCTTTCACCGTCAGCCCGCCATGCATTCCTAAGACAAGAAAAGGATCCGACGCAGAGGCAAAAACAAGTTAAGGAATGGAAAAAACGTTCGACAGCGGCAAAACAGATCCAAAAGGCTACGCAATCGAGAAAAGGTCACCTGGAACCCGTCGCTTATGAAAAAGATGGATCGAGCATTTCTTTCCCTCGAGACAAGACAAGGAGAATCTTTGACCTCGTCATGAAATATCAAATGATGACACTCCCGGAGTCTCGGCACCCCAATCAAGTAAACGAGGTTCATCACCCGGATTATTGCTCCTATCACCGAGCGATAGGACATCCTCTAGAAGACTGTTTCACCTTCAAAACCTGGGTCGAAAACCAATATCAACTCGGCAGGTTCGCTCTATCCAATAGTTGGAGGGTAGCCCCACCACAAAGGCATGTGCCAAAAGCAACGTATATAGCAGGAGCATAACCGGATCAATATCGGTCTTGGAAACGATCTCGTACCTGTCACGTGATAACACTGTCAGAAGAAGGAGTGCCCGAGAATATGAATGACCTCTCCTCATGCTTTGAAAATGAGGATGAAAATAAATTGATCTCAGAGTTTCCACTGGTGCCAAAAGAGTTGGAAGATGGAATACATATTACTGCGGACAACCTAAGGAAAATCGACTTAGGGACGGCCAACGACCCGCGGCCTACGTTCGTCAGTGAGCTGTTGTCTAAAGAACAGGTGGCTACGCTAAAATACGTGCTCATGCAGTATAAGGACTGTTTCGCATGGAATTATTCCGAAATGGCGGGACTAGATCCAGAAATAGCTGTGCATAAATTGGCGATATCTCCGGACGTCAAGCCAGTCAAATAAGCACCAAGAAGAATGCGGCTCGAACTTGAAATGAGTATCAACGCCGAAGTCAAGAAGCTAATCGACTCTGGCTTCATCCAAGAAGTTCAATACCCCGACTGGATCGCTAACATTATCCCAGTGATGAAGAAAAATGAGACGGTGCGCATCTGCGTGGACTTTCAGGACCTTAACAAAGCCTGTCCGAAAGATGATTTCCCCGTACCGGTTATCGAGCTAATGATAGATAACATGTCTACTCACGAAGTCTTCTCCTTCATGGATGGCTCATCAGGGTACAATCAATAAAGATGCATCCCGAAGACCGGAAGCATACCGCTTTCCGGACTCCTCCGGGCATATTCTGCTATAAAGTGAGGCATTTCGGTCTGAAGAACGTCGGCGCTACCTATCAGAGGGCCATGACGAAGATTTTCGATGACCTCATACATGAAATCGTCGAATGCTATATCGATGACCTCGTGGTGAAAAGAAAATCGTACGAAGAACACTGGGAGCATCTGAAGATAGTGTTCCAGCGTCTTCAGAAATACAACCTGAAGATGAACCCTCTCAAATGCGCGTTTGGAGTTTCCTCGGAAAAATTCCTAGGGTTCATCATACGACACCGAGGCATCGAAATAGATCCATCAAAGATAAAGGCGATTATAGAAATGCCCACTCCAAGAACTTTAAAACAATTGCAGTCTCTCCAAGAAAAGCTCGCGTATATCCGACGGTTCATAGCCAACCTCTCCGGCAAATGCCGCCCCTACAGTCACCTGATGAAGAAGGGAACCCCGTTCTTCTGGGATTGCAAATGCCAAAGCGCACTGGACGAAATCAAACAATACCTACAGAATCCGCCAGTACTGACTGCTCCGGTCAAGGGAAAGCCCCTCATCCTGTACACAACCGCCCTTGAAGGTTCTTTAGGCGTGCTATGTGCACAGGAGAACGACCAGGAAAAGGAGAGAGCTCTCTACTACTTGAGTCTAGTTCTACTGGGGGCAGAAAACAACTACTCCCCTATCGAAAAAAACTGCCTGGCGTTAATCTTCACGATAACGAAGCTTCGACATTATGCCCTAGCACATGAGGTCCATCTCATATCGAAGTTGGATCCTCTCAAATATTTGATGTCAAGAGCCATATTAACAGGACGGCTCGCTAAATGGGCCCTACTCTTAATGGAATTCTCGATAATCTATCGACCCCTCAAGGCAGTGAAAGGCCAAGCCATCATCGACTTCCTCGCTGAGCATCCGATACCTGCCGCCTCATCCTTAAATTGCGAATTGCCAGACGAGCATACGTTTGACACAATCGATGGGAAAAGAGGAGAGAGTGATACCTGATGGGAACTCTACTTCGATGGGGCATCTTCCGTGAAGAAGCGAAAGCACAGCTCCCCTATAATTAAATCTGGGGTAGGCCTCATCTTCGTGACTCCACAATGAGGGATAATGCGCTTTGCCTTTTCCCTAACAGAGCCGAGGACAAACAATGAAGCAGAATATGAGGCTTTGATAGTAGGTCTTGAGATCGCTGTCGACATGGAAATCGAAAACCTCCTCATATACGGAGATTCCCAGCTGGTCGTTAGTCAAGTAAATGGTGACTATCAAACGTGCAAACCAGAGTTGGTAAAGTACGACGAGAGAGTGCATCAGTTACTAACTCAAATTCCCTCCTACATCCTGGAGAGCATACCGCGTACAGAAAATAGCAAGGTAGACGCATTAGCCAAACTCACTAAAGAACTGGCTGACGAAAACCTCGATGACGTAAGAATCATTATACAAAGCCGTCGGGTTTTTGCACCAGCAGAAATATCTCCGGAGTCATCTGAAGAAAAGGAAGCGACCGAGGAAACAGCCCTGTGAATAGAGGACCAAGAAAAGGCTAAGGATTGGAGAGAAGTCTTTATAGACTACTTCAAATCCCGTCGAACACCTGAAGATGCATCCTCAAGACATCAGCTCATGAAACGAGCTCTGTCTTTTTCCTTCGTCAATGATACTCTATATAAGAGATCATTCAACTCTCTATGGCTGAGATGCCGGGGACCGGAAGAAGCAAGGAGAGTCGTCCAAGAAATTCACGACGGACTCTGCAGTTCTCATCAAACCGGGCCAAAGATGAAGCTGGAGATCAAAAGGATGGGCTACTATTGGCCCACGATGATTCAGGATTGTCTCGAATACGTGAAGCAATGCCATTCGTGCCAAATTCATGGAGACTTCATCCTCCAGCATCCAAACCCGCTACACCCAACAGTGGCTAGCTGGTTGTTCGAAATGTGAGGAACCGACATAATTGAGCTCATCGAACCAGCGTCATCCAAGGGACATCGGTTTATATTGGCGAAAACTGATTACTTCTCTAAGTAGGAAGAAGCAGTACCGCTAAGAGAAGTGAAGACAGAGAATATTCTCCATTTCTTCAAGACGCACGTCATCTATCGGTTTGGCATTCCGCGATGTATTGTCTCCGATAACGGGTCGGCCTACAGAAGTCAAAAAATCAGCCGCTTCGCACAGCAGCATAATATAGACTGGAAATACTCTTCGGTCTATAATCCCCGAGCTAACGATCTAGCTGAGGCTTTTAACAAGACCTTGACGAAGATCATAAAGAAGACGGTGTCCAAAAATAGAAAAGATTGGCACGAGAGATTACATGAAGCTCTCTGGGCATATTGGACCACGTCCAAAACGGCCACAAATATAACGCCGTATGCATTGGTATTCGGCGTGGAAACGGTACTCCCCTTAGAAATAGAGCTACCCTCTCTACAAGTGGCGGTGCATTACGAGCTAACAGACGAAAAGAATGCCCATCTTCGACTTGAGGAACTCGATGCCCTCGATGAAACCCGTCTCATGGTGCAGCAAAACCTAGAAGCTTACAAAGCAAGGATGACGCGCTCATACGAAAAATTAACTAGGCCAAGAACTTTCCGCCAAGGCGAACTCGTGCTAGTTGTCAAAAGACCTATGATCCCCAATCATGCCAAACGAGAAAAATTTGAGCCAAACTATGAGGGCCCGTACATCATAGACAAGGTCTACCAAGATGGGGCTTACTTGCTCATGGATATGCATGGAGAAAGATCCTTCAGGCCAATAAACGTCCGGTTCCTAAAAAAATACTACGTCTGATGAGTCACGGCCTAGGTCAACGATAGATGACGATTCCTATGTCCGCTCGCTATCTTCCCAAGCCCAAACTCTATAAGTAGTATCCAACAAAACCTTGCCTCAAAATGGGCACGAACCGAAACGTCCCTAAACTAACAACGGACCAAAATGTCCTGAAAGACCGAAACGTCTTTAAACTACTACAGACCACAGCATCCTTAGGCGGACATAAAAAAAACGGTACGTCCATAAGCGAAATGGGCACGGATGAAAACCTGAAAGGGCTCTGTGAGTAAAAACAGCAGGGCTACCGGCGAGTTTGTGAAAACCCGAAAGGGCGCAGACTCGTAAAAAATTCATGCACACTTGCAAGGTCCTCTCGACCTTGTAAGGAGAAAATACCTGCGTGAGATCCTTACGACTCATAAGGGAGCAACACACTTAGGGATCCCCATGATTCCTAAGGAGAAATTACACTTACGAGATCCTCACGACTCGTAAGGAGAATTCTCTTATGAGACCCTCACGGCTCATAGGATTCAAAAACCTTAAGCTACAGGGATCTGAATATGTTCTTAAGCCATCACATCCCCCAGTTTGCCCTACAAACGGTTCAATGTTGACCCTTGTATACAATCCACAGGCACAAATAAACGTCTCCCCCACCAAGTTCCACCGATGGCGCGAAATGTCCTCATTTGGTGAACAGACACTTATAAGTCCTCTCAACTTATAAGGAGAAAATACTCTTATGAGATCCTTACGACTTATAAGAGAACATGCACTTAAGAATACTCATGATTCCTAAGGAGAAATCGCACCCATGAAATCCTAACGACTCGTAGGGAGAAATACCTTTATGAGACCTTTACGGCTCATGAAGCAAAAAGCCTTAATCAACAGGATCCTAACCTTGTTTACTAAGCCACCTTTGTTCGAATCGACAGAGGAAAATGATGGTTCGCTCCTGACAATGTCCTATTGGTAGCGATGTTGATGCCTAAATCGATATCAAATTCCAAGTCCTTTCACGGCAAATGATAATGGCAATATTCCAGTCGCAGCGATACTGATACTAAGATTGGCACCGGATTCCAAGTTCCATACTCGCAGCAAAAGTCAGCGAGCTATAAATGCATATGAAATAGCTGAAATGATAGGGCAACTTGCAACAAAATCAGCAAGTAAAAGATATGCATAGAAAAATAGCCGAAATGATTGGGCACCGCGAAAAATAGTCGAAATGATTGGGCAATCGTGACATTCACGATATAAAAACCTGAAATGGTAGAACATCGCGGAAAGAAATAAAAAATGAAAATGATGAAAAAATGAAACTTCTACCCTACAGGAAACTCCATACTGACCCCTGTATACAATTCATGGGCATAAACGAAAAGGAAACCACATTTCCGGACAGACTCTGTCAGAGAGAGAGTCAGATCTCAACGGCAACATCTGCATCCCAGGAGATCAGCAACAGCGTTCATCCTCGTTCCAGCAAGATACGGACACAGCATCACCAAACAGAGCTACGGCACATTCCCTAGTTCTAAGACTCTACGGTGCACAAACAATCTAGAGTCAACCCTGACACCGTAGAAAGCGGAGCAAGTCAACCACGACACCGCAGAAAACGGAGCAAGTCAACCCCGACACCGCAGAAAACGGAGCAAGTCAATCCCGACACCGTAGAAAGCGGAGCAAGTAAACCCCGACACCGCAGAAAGCGGAGCAAGTCAACCCCGACACCGTAGAAAAACGGAGCAAGTCAACCCTGACACCGCAGAAAGCGGAGCAAGTCAACCACGACACCGTAGAAAAACGGAGCAAGTCAACCCTGACACCGCAGAAAGCGGAGCAAGTCAACCACAACACCGCAGAAAGCGGAGCAAGTCAACCACGACACCGCAAAAAGCGGAGCAAGTCAACCCTGACACCGCAGAAAACGGAGCAAGTCAACCACGACACCGCAGAAAACGGAGCAAGTCAACCCGGACACAGCAGAAAACGGAGCAAGTCAACCCGGACACCATAGAAAACGGAGCAAGTCAACCCCGACACCGCAGAAAACGGAGCAAGTCAACCCTGATACCGTAGAAAAAGGAGCAAGTCAACCCTGACACCGTAGAAACGGAGCTAGTTAACCCCGACACCGTAGAAAGTGGATCAAGTCAACCCCGACACCGCAGCAAATGGAGCAAGTCAACCCTGACATCGTAGAAAACGGAGCAAATCAACCCTCACACCATAAAAAGCGGAGCAAGTCAACCACGACACCGCAGAAAACGGAGCAAGTCAACCCCGACACCACAGAAAGCGGAGCAAATCAACCAATGACCTCCCCGTCGGAGCAATACTTCGACTCGGAAACAAGTCAACTCACCAACCACTTACGAGTCCTGATTGAATTACGATTTCGGATTGTGTAGTATGAAAATTGTATAGAAATCACAACTAAAAATTATTTGACCGCAATCAATAACGGTGTCGATTGTAGCGCGTTAGTAAGTGCGGATCATCCATAGGGAAAGTGTAATCGTTCGTGTTTTGAATTAGATGAGTCGAAAATTTAAAGAAAAGAAAAGAAACAATTCATGATTTGTAAATTGAAGTTCAAGAATTAGGAAAATCTAGTCTAAATCAAGAAACGATAAAATCAAGAATTGAGAATTTGTGATGATTTCCAAATCAAATATCAAGAATCGAAGTGAGGCTCATAGGAATCGATCGGATCTATAGATGTGATGAAATCTAGCGATTACGTATTCTTATCCATCGATGAATTGATACTAGATCGATGATGATCAACGAGAATTAGGGATTTCGTGTGAAACTAGGGTTTCATCATCTATCCCTTATTCCTTCGTCGATATCATTCACATTCTAGCCTCTAGTAAATTCAAGAATTGATCAAGGATCCCTAATTTCGAGTGATCACAATCAAGAAAGCATCGCAACGAAACTAGGTCGTCGATTCTTCAATTTGCTAGGGTTTACAAAACTCGTAGGACTTAAGAATCGTTTTAAGATTTGTTACATCGTCATTCTATTGATCGTCTCGACTCCTTTACGAGCGGAGTTTTACTCAAACATCACAACAAGAACCACAATTACAAATTGAGATCGAATCATGATGCAAGAATTTAAAGAAAGCAAGATTAAAGAATTTCACCTTTTATTTATCAACAATTTCGTTAAAATTCGCTCAAGAACTACAAGAGGAAGAACTCGATCGTCGATTTGGCTTCGCTCGTCTCCTTGAGTCGCGGATCGGCTTGGATCACTTGCTCGATTGAAGATCGGCTCCGCTCCTAAAAGGTTGAAGGCTTCTTGCTTGATTTGGTACTCGGGATCTTGAATTTGGCTTTGGAATTTGGATTAGGGTTTACAAGTTGTGTCACTCAACTTGTATTGAATTTGGGGGGAGATTGAACAACTTTCAACAACCTTTTGAAGTGAAGCCTAGGGTCCCTTTTATAGCCTTAAAAGTAGTTAGCTTCTTTAAGAAGCTTGGATTAAGTTAGCTTCCCTTGTAAGCTTAGTCTAGGTTAGCTTCTTTCATAAGCTTTAGCTTAGCTTCCCTTGTAAGCTTTAGATTAGCTTAGCTTCTTTCATAAGCTTGGTAGTTAGGGAGAAGCTTCTAGGCTTTAAGGTAGTTACTTGGCTTGCTTTGGAAGCTTGGAAGTGATTAGCTTTAACAAGGAGCCTTGCTGATCTGGCAGAATGTTCAGGAGTGTTCTGGAAATTGCAGTAGCTTAAAGGAGTTCTGGAGCTGAGAGGAGAATAATGAAGCATAGAATTTCTGATGACGTGGCAATAAGACCGCGGATCCGAGGCGCAAGCCGGCTCCGGCCACGAATCTGCGGCTCAATGGGAGCTTTATTGTGTGGATTTCAGTGTTGTGCTTCCTCTTGGCTTCAGGTATATTTTCTGATGTGTATAATCTTATAATTCCTTCTGTATTACTTCCAGATAAAAAATCTTAGACTTGGTGCAATTTTGATCAGCTCTTTGTCAATTTTGGCCTTTCTCCTGGAATTTCCTGCACAGACTTCGAAACAAGTGTTGCGCAATACAAGGATGATGTGATGCCATGAAAAACAGTCAATTTCCCTTAAAGTGCCGGTTTTAGAATGCAACACAGATAATCTGGTATTGCACAGCTGTTTTGCTAATGTGTGCAATATGCAAACCGAACACTACTAGATGAGTGCAAATGATAGGGAAATTGACGTGTTAAAAATACAATATTTTCGACTGATCAAATTCCCCCAAACTTATTTTCGGTCGTCTCGAGCGAATTGTTTTATTAAAAAGAGAAGGAGAAAATAAAAAAAGAGAAAAACTAACTAGCACACTTTCGTAGGCAACACGATTGCACTGAGCACGTGCAACAAGCCTTTAAACCTCTAGGTGTCCCTAGTAGGAGGAGTGTTGTCTCCTGAGGGTTTTCAGCGGATTGCACCCACAAAATCCAATAATAAAAGGAAGATCATGAATATTACATTTAAAGATAAGAATCGTAAAAGAAAAGCCTTGAAAATTAGGGTTTCCAACTAAGCTAGCTTTTCGGTTGTCATGAGCCATATCTTAATAGTCATGAAAAAATGTCAGAAATCACGTCCTCTCTCAATAAAACATCGTCTTATTATTCATTCCTATCTTTCTTCCAAACATCGATCATATAACCCTACGTATGTGTAAAGAACATCCTTACACCCGGAGAATTCAATTCAAGCTATCATACTCTTGCCCATCAGCCTCAGTACTTTTTAATTAATGAATATTTAGATGAGATTGCTCACACACTTTCATGTGACCGTTAATACTTCTTGAGGTACTAACCGACCGATTACTCATGTGCTTGCTTATTTGGTGTTTTTCCTCATCTTGCACCACCTAAGGCTTAGCAGTGACTCCCAGACCAGTTGGCCTTAGGGCACTAGGTGAAGAGGCACCCTCGCTATATTTTTTTATTACTGCCTTGGCGATAACAAAACCAGTGTTCATTTTTCTCACCATTTTATATTTTATTCATTTTTTTTTATTTCTTTCATACTTTGGCTTTAAGACAAGAGCATTTCAAGGTATCCTCTACTATCCCGAGCTTCAAGACGTGTGTAAGTGCAAATAGCAGGGTATCAACGTTCAAAATGTTTGGCTTCCAGAATATGAACTATTTTTCAGACTTATTTTTATCCTCAGATTAGTGACTTCCTTTATCTTACTAACCCTTGAGACAACGGCTCATAACTACTTATTACTAGTTCGTATAAGAAAACTTCTAATTTTCTTGGTTTTCTTAAATTTTTCTAATCTTTTGGATGTAATTTTTTACTATCTAATCTTTTATTATCTTATTTATGTACAAAATATTTTTATTTTTTTGAAAATTTTTAAATTTTTAAAGGTTTTTTTTTTAAAAATGTTTTGTGCTTATGCAAAGTATGATGCAAATGATGCGAAAATAAGCACAAACCTCCCCCAAACTTGTTTTCAACGGTGTCCTCACTGTTGCCATCTGCTAAATCTCGAAAAACCTGTAAGCTTGGGAGGAAATTTATTAACGGGGGCAAAATATTTAAGTGAAGATCCTCCCCCAAACTTATTTTTGGCTCAAAATTTTGTAAAAAATTTTATTTTCAAGAGCCAGAAAATATACCCCCTCAAACTTGAGTTAAACCATATTAATCTTTGAAAATCACATGAGGGGGTCAAAAATCATTGGTCGATGCCAAGCTTTGCAAAGACCGAAAGTTAACACCAACCATTCGAAAATTTTATCAATGCAGTGCTCTGGTTGGTGGAAGAAGAAGTGGGGAAAGGGTAAGTGGTGTAATAGAATGTGTGTGTGTCTCATTTTGGAGAGACGATGCCGTGATTGTGATGGATTGCTCGCATTCTTTTTACAGTCCAAAAGAAGGGATGGTGGTTCAATTTCATTGATTAGGAGATGATTCATCTCAACACCCGTGTCATTCAAAAATGCGAGTTCATCAGCGAAGATCTCCTCAAAAGTTCCATCAATACCCCGAAGAATAATGTCATCACAAAGCGCGGGATGATCTTCAGACTCTATAAACGGTTCATAATCAGTATTAGTTGTTGACCCGGACAACTCGGTGGAAGAGTCCGTATGTGTATGATACATAGTTGGGTCAAACAACAACATATGAAAAGAGTCTAGATCGGCATCATGAGGATCGTCAATTTCGCTGCTATCGACATCCATTAAGTCGACAGAACAGACCTGAGCAGTAGGTTCGGAGGGTACACTTCCCAACTTGTAAATGTTCAGCTCAATTGACCTATTCCCGAAAGATAGGGTCATAGAGCCATTATGACAGTTGATTATAGCATTAGAAGTGGCCAAAAAGGGGCGACCTAAAATCACCGGAGTTTTGATTCCGTGGGTTCGCTACAGGCTGTGTATCAAGTACAATAAAGTCCACAGGGAATACAAATTCCCCGATTTTTATTAACACATCCTCCAGTTCACCCCTAGGTTTGGTGATTGATCGGTCAGCCATCTGGAGAGTTATGCTCGAGGGCTTTAACACTCCGATACCTAGTTGCTCGTAGACTGAATATGGAAGCAAGTGAACACTAGAGCCAAGGTCAAATAGAGCACGGTTAATGTGTTTTTTCCCCAATAGAAATGGAAATAGTAGGACATCCAGGGTCCTTACGTTTCCTCGGTAATTGCTGGGGGAAAGCTGTGTCTACAGTCTTTGCCATGAATATCTTCTTGGGCACTTGAGTCTTTCTCTTCCTAGTGCACAAGTTCTTAAGAGTTTTCGCATAGGACGGAACTTGTTGTATAGCATCTAGGAGAGGGATGTTGATGTTAACTTGCTTAAATATGTCCATAATCTTCTCCATATGTGGACTCGATTTGTTAGCCCTTAACCGATTCGGATAAGGTGCTTTAGCAATAAGCGCTGGGTCCATCATAGGAGAAGGTGGTGTGTGTAGACGTGATCCCAGAATAGAAGTGGGGATCGTCGGTGGTAGACTAGAAGAAATGGGCTGAGGTGGCGAGCCTTGTGGGAAATGAAGAATAGGCTCGCAAGAAGGTGGTGGGTAGAAGAACTGGGGTTAGAATTAGAAGTAGAAGTGGATGGAAAAGTCTCAGCCGGGGTGTTATTGATTGATTTATCAGTATCATCAAACTCTTCCCCAACGTGATTGTCAAGCACTCTTCCAGATCTCAACGTGGTGATTGCATCCACATGATGTGAATAGCCAGGAATGGGTAAAGGTTGAGCTGGAAGTTTCCCTTTCTCTCTTGCACTCATTTCGGCTTTTAATCTTGCAATTTCTGCTTCCATCGATTTTATAGTCTCCGCTTGGGACGTGGATTTTTTCTTTATATCATCGACGGAAGTTTTTATTGTCAAAAGAAAGTTCATGAATGAAGAGGATTCATCAGTACCGGTCAACTGCAAAGGATTAGACGGTGCGGGTGTGTTGACCGGATTTTGGAAGTTTTGTGCTTGGAAGGGATGCTGACTCAATTGTGGTGGTTGCTGTTGTGGTGGAGGGACCCTTTGGAAATTGTTTTGGTTTGGAACCGTGTTTTGAGATTGTGATTGGTTCCAAGCAAAGTTAAGGTGATTCCCCCAACCCTGATTATATGTGGAAGAAAATGGATCGTTTCTAGGTCTTTGAAAAGCAGCATTGGTATGCTCGTGACCTTGAAACGGAGAATTCAATGGACATTCTTCCGTGAGATGTGATGGATCAGAACAGCATCCACATACAGTTTTGGAGAGTGACATTTGATTTAGGGCGGCAGCTAAAAATTTGTTTTCCATAGCGTCGAATTTCTTGTGTAAAGCTGAAATTTCAGCTCTAACTCCTATAGAAACATCCGATTGGTTATTGCCAGCCCTAGACGATTGACTCACACCCTCCCACTGTAAAGATTTTTCAGCGAAATCTTTTAGAAATTTCCAGGCTTCCCCATCATCTTTAGTCATGAAGTTGCCTTGACACATGGATTCAAGGGTCTGTCTTGTGTTAGGATTAATGCCCTCATATATGATTCAGCACAGTTCCCATCTAGGGATTCCGTGATATGAACAGTGGACTAACAGATCCTTGAAGCGTTCAAGACATTTTGAAAACGGTTCATTTAGAAGCTGGGTGAATTGATTTATTTCGCTACGGACTCGAGCTGTCTTATGATGTGGGTAGAATTACTTAAGGAATGCTTTGACGAATTCTTCCCAATTTGAAATGGAATGTGCGGTAGTGTTATACAGCCACTTCTCGGCTATATCGCACAAGGTGAATAGGAGAAGACGAAAACGCATAGCATCCACAGAAATCTGTGAAGTACCCATCATTGCGCATACATTTTCAAATTTGGTGATAAAGACATATGCGTCTTCAGACTCGAGACCGTGAAATTTTGGTAGAAAGTTGATATATTGGGGTTTAATCTGAAAATTGTCCCCGTTGGCTGGTGGAATGGATAAACAGGTCGAAAGAGGACCTCGAATAGGATAACACCTCTCTTGGAGAGAGATGCGGGGTGGATTCTGCGCACCAACGGACGGCGGCAGAGTAGTGGTAAAGAAGTTCGATGGAGACGGATCCATCGATGTGGGTGTGGTGGTGGGTAAAGAAGAAGTAAATATAGAAATACCGACTTCGGAGTCGATCGGGGGTACGCGGACTAAACGGGCACTAGAATCCCGTTTCCAGCCTATCTTGCACTAAAAAGGGTTAGTACAAGTGGCAGCGTGACTTATAATTAGGGGAAATGAATGAATGCGGTGTTTGCTTTGAAAAATATACGGATTTTTTGAAAAAATGATGTGATTACAACAAATGCAACAAGCAACCCTAAAATCTAATGGTCACCTAGGTCAAGGCTCTAGACCGCTCCTAACTGCCAAAAAACAAGTCGCAGGATCAATCCTCCACTGCCTCTTTGTCTCCCCTGTGGCTAGGTAAGTGCCAGGTAAGTGGGAAGATACTCCACTACGTAAGTAGTGGGCCTAATTAATAACCACTAGCCTTAGAAACACTTGCCTTAGACACCACAAAAGAAACATGGATAAGCAATGAATTACCCACGGCCTTCTCTTGTCCTAAGTGAGCGCGACGGTCCATAGAGTCATCTCTAGATCTTTTTTAGTTAATGAGGGTAAATGCGGATGCAAGTTTGTGATTTTTGGGGCTTAGGAAGGGTAATGAACTCCCCACCTAATCTGGATTTGGTCTTTGCCCCTTAATTTCCGTATTATTATGCAAACAACCAAGAATCAAAAACACGCACAATTTATTTTGCTCTTTGCGGCGCTGCGATTTATTTGCGAAGAAACCTACAGCAAATTGTTAATTGGAGCAGATTTAGAAAGAGATAAGAAAGTGTAGAGGATTACCAGAAATTTTGGAACGGTGATTCTACTGTAGCACCGCGGTTCCGCCGCGGGAGTCGCCTAATGCCGCGGATCCGCCGCGGTATGAACAGTTACCTGAACAAAAAATTTACAACAAGTCCCTGTTTACCTCCTCAGCTCTCTGGAATTCTCTGGAAAAAAATTTCACAGCTCCACAAGTTCCAGATTTCCTCGCAAAAAATCACAACAACACGTTTAGGGTTTGTGCGAGTTTAGATCTAAAAAATATAGATGGAATAAACTTTTCAACTCAAATTTCAAAATACGAACAATTAGCGCACTATCCCCGGCAACGGCGCCATTTGATTGAATTACGATTTCGGATTGTGTAGTATGAACATAGAAATCACAACCAAAAATTATTAGACCGCAATCAATAACGGTGTCGATTGTAGCGCGTTAGTAAGTGCGGATCGTCCACAGGGAAAGTGTAATCGTTCGTGTTTCGAATTAGATGAGTCGAAAATTTAAAGAAAAGAAAAGAAACAATTCATGATTTGTAAATTGAAGTTCAAGAATTAGGAAAATCTAGTCTAAATCAAGAAACGATAAAATCAAGAATTGAGAATTTGTGATGATTTCCAAATCAAATATCAAGAATCGAAGTGAGGCTCGTAGGAATCGATCGGATCTATAGATGTGATGAAATCTAGTGATTACGTATTCTTATCCATCGATGAATTGATACTAGATCGATGATGATCAACGGGAATTAGGGATTTCGTGTGAAACTAGGATTTCATCATCTATCCCTTATTCCTTCGTCGATATCATTCATATTCTAGCCTCTAGTAAATTCAAGAATTGATCATGGATCCTTAATTTCGAGCAAGAAAGCATCGCAACGAAACTAGGTCGTCGATTCTTCAATTTGCTAGGGTTTACAAAACTCGTAGGACTTAAGAATCGTTTTAAGATTTGTTAAATAGTCATTCTATTGATCGTCTCGACTCCTTTACGAGCGGAGTTTTACTTAAACATCACAACAAGAACCACAATCACAAATTGAGATCGAATCATGATGCAAGAATTTAAAGAAAGTAAGATTAAAGAATTTCATCTTTTATTTATCAACAATTTCGTTACAATTCGCTCAAGAACTACAAGAGGAAGAACTCGATCATCGATTTGGCTTCGCTCGTCTCCTTGAGTCGCGGATCGGCTTGGATCACTTGCTCGATTGAATGTCAGCTCCGCTCCTAAAAGGTTGAAGGCTTCTTGCTTGATTTGGTACTCGGGATCTTGAATTTGGCTTTGGAATTTGGATTAGGGTTTACAAGTTGTGTCACTCAACTTGTATTGAATTTGGGGGGAGATTGAACAACTTTCAACAACCTTTTGAAGTGAAGCCTAGGGTCCCTTTTATAGCCTTAAGAGTAGTTAGCTTCTTTAAGAAGCTTGGATTAAGTTAGCTTCCCTTGTAAGCTTAGTCTAGGTTAGCTTCTTTCATAAGCTTTAGCTTAGCTTCCCTTGTAAGCTTTAGATTAGCTTAGCTTCTTTCATAAGCTTGGTAGTTAGAGAGAAGCTTCTAGGCTTTAAGGTAGTTACTTGGCTTGCTTTGGAAGCTTGGAAGTGATTAGCTTTAACAAGGAGCCTTGCTGATCTGGCAGAATGTTCAGGAGTGTTCTGGAAATTGCAGTGGCTTAAAGGAGTTCTGGAGCTGAGAGGAGAATAATGAAGCATAGAATTTCTGATGACGTGGCAACAAGACCACGGATCCGCGGCGCAAGCCGGCTCCGGCCGCGGATCCGCGGCTCAATGGGAGCTTTATTGTATGGATTTCAGTGTTGTGCTTCCTCTTGGCTTCAGGTATATTTTCTGATGTGTATAATCTTATAATTCCTTCTGTTTTACTGCCAGATAAAAAATCTTAGACTTGGTGCAATTTTGATCAGCTCTTTGACAATTTTGGCCTTTCTCCTGGAATTTCCTGCACAGACTTCGAAACAAGTGTTGCGCAATACAAGGATGATGCGATGCCATGAAAAACTGTCAATTTCCCTTAAAGTGCCGGTTTTAGAATGCAACACAGGTAATCTGGTATTTCACAGCTGTTTTGCTAATATGTGCAATATGCAAACCGAACACTACTAGATGAGTGCAAATGATAGGGAAATTGACGTGTTAAAAATACAATATTTTCGACTGATCAAGTCCTCTTGACTTATAAGGGAGAAAATTCTCTTGTGAGATCCTTACGACTCTCAAGAGAAAACGCACTTAGGAATCCTTATGATTCCTAAGGAGAAAATACACCTACGAGATCCTCTCGACTCGTAGGGAGAAAAGTTCTTATGAGACCCTCACGGCTAATAAAGTTGAAAAGTCTTAGGCGGCAGACCTGAACCTGTTTCCTAAGCCATCACTGCCCTGCAAGGAGATCAAGATCGACTATCCACAAGAAGCATTTTCTAGAAAAAAAAGACACGACAGTATGACTGTGTATGTGCCTAAATGGAAATGGTGTCCAAAACATGCTGATTTATGTGCGACACTAGCGCTCGCACTTAAAAGAAAATTACTAAGGGTAAAGTTTGAAGCTCATATACAGCGGTGGGATTCATGTACGAATATGTGATGAAAAGGAAAACATTCAGTAGAAAACATTCAACACTCAATGATAAAGGAAATACATCGACATAAATATACTACTCTGCAGGAAAAAGATCACCAAATATGGGATCAGAAATACAGGTGTTAACAAAACAAAATATAACATTCTCCAATTCTCTCTCTGCCTTCTCCACCATGTCAAAGCGACGGTCTTCGCGAGAAGTTGCTCCCAACGATTAGCACCATGCTCATCAGCGAAAGCGGACATGATGACCCGCCGGGCTTTTATCTAACTCAGTAAATGCACTAATTGGTCCCTCAAAGACTGGGTAATCAAGCGTGCCTCGTGAAAACATTCGATCTTGTCCTCCGCCACATCGAGAATTGCTGGAATCACCTCTGTCGGGTGAGGGGGGATGTCGGGGAGCATGGACAGAAAAATCGTCCGGAGCCAAATAGAGCCCATAGGAAGAGGAGAACCCCTACGAGTCAGGAGCTCATACATCACCGCGTCATATTGAGCATCGATAAGAAGGGGATCTACCAGCCGTGCAGCAAAGCGAGGAATCATTTACTCAATGGGCACCTCCCATGGTTGCCGACAAGCGTGAGGGCGATTGCAGGCCATAGCTCTTGATTTGTTTGAGTTCTGTTAATAAAAGATGAATTTCTCTTTGAAGAGAGGAAGTAAGATGTAGCCTCGGCTTATAAAGAGACGCATTCAAAGCTATGCATAAAAAACATAGTGCATAGTGGAGCTATTCCCAAGGCCGGAAAAAGAGGAGCATGGGAAAAGAAAAGGGTGACTCATGGGAATCAGAGTAAGGAGGTGAAATGACATCATCAACAGAACCCCACGTGCATGGCACGTAAGCACCAGCCTTGATCCCTTTTTGAAAACCAAAACAGCACCGCGCATGCATAACACAACATAGCACGTGAGCGTAGGCACTAATACAAGGCTAAAATCCCCAGCGGTGCCTCATGCGCAGAACACGTGAGCACCAACAACCGTACAACAAAACTTCATACAGAACACGTGTCAACATAAAAAGAAAGAAGGGTAAACATGATGTTTTGTCATTCATACTCCGAAAACTTATACATGATGTAAAAATAAAAGAAAATATTTACAATGGTAAAACACTAAATCCGGGATATGGATTGAGGAATTCAGAAGTAAGGCCGTCTAAAATGCTTTTGGCCTCTCTGACCATTTTCGTGTGCATCCTCTCACAAATGCAAGCGTCAGGATCCTCGCTGATGTCGTCTGTCCTCTGATAGGAAGAGATTATCGTCGTCTGTTGAAACATTCGATGCAAGATATCGACAAGATTATCTCGCCACCTCTTCGAGATCAGGCCCATCAGATATACTGAGTGCACCTTATCTTCGGCATCATCCAGTGCCTTAAGCCGCATGAGTTTGTAAAATCCAGGAAGTGCTTCCCAAATAGCTCTCACGATGATCTTCAAAAGAGCGGAGCGACGAGAAAGTAGTCGACCGTTGTATTCATTGAAGCGACTCATAATCTCAGCGTATCGAGCGTTCGTAAACTCCTGGTTTTGACAACAGCCTTGTACGCGAATGTTTTCATAAGAAATAATTTCGTTAAGATCATACAGATGAGCGGCCATAGTATCTGAAAAGAAAAAAATCAGTGAGAGTTTAGTGGTCAAACTGATCAAGAAAATGCTTATTGAAACAGACACGGGAATTTAAACAACTCTTGACATCTTCACAGAGAAAACAAGTTCTATTAAGACACCCAACAAATTCAAATTTGTGAAAATAAAGGAAAAATCCCTTGAAAAGATTCTCAAGAACGCCAGGGAATAAATTTCCCAAAGGGCCTCTAGATCTTTTAGAGCTAAGCTCTGTAATGAGGAATTAAATTCCTTTTAAACAATAGAATTAAATTCCAAGGATCTTGAAAAGATCGACGACAGGGTAAAACCCTAAGAGGAGGATCAACGATCCCCATTGATTCAAGATCTTGAATCTACAAACAAAAAAAATGTGTGATTTGGATCTTTAAGAAACCAATCTAAGAGAAGAGCAACGCTCTGCCCCGGATTTAAAATCCACGGTGAAGAGAACAAAAAGGGGGTTCCATTCATGATCCTTACCAAGGAGAAAGTTTTAACAGAGTTTACTCTACGATTCCAGTAAGCAAAGAACTAAGCTCTGAAGAGGAGAATTAAATTCTCAAGAAAATAACCAAGGAAGAAGATGAAAGAAATAGTGGCTGCCTAAGGAACCAAACCCTTGCATTTATAAGATGTGACAAGGGCGGTTCACCTCCCCGTTCCGCTAGCAATCCAACGGCTGTAAAGGTGACAGCGTTGCACTTACGTGCAAGCCACGTGAGAACAACGTTGTGGGGGCATTTATTCCCTTATGAAAAATGAATAATAAATATAAAAAGCAATGGGAAAAGTCCCCAAATGGAGCATCACGTGCCCACACATGATAGGCACTACGCTTGACAAAATAAGGCTGAAACTGAACCTCACGTGCAGACACGTGACCTCTGTATACAAAGTATATAGGCGCCTTCTTAAAACAAAAATTGGCCAGGAGAATTCACGTGATAGCACGTGACGCTCTTTGGTGGGCTTAACTTTGTGGGGTCACGTGCTACACGTGATGGGCTCCTATGCCTTCTGAACCGATAGAATTAAATTCTAAATAAAAGGGATCAAAGCCCCATTTGGAAAATATTTTCTTAGATCTTTCTAAACAAGAAAGATTGCGCTCTGTAAAGCAGAGCGCCGTTGGATTAAAAATCCAATGGTGATAAATCACCAATTTACAGAAGAAGATTCTGTATAGGGAAATATTTTCCTAATCTTGTGAGAAATATCTTCTGTAAAACAGAAGTCCTTAGATTAAAAATCCAACAGTGAATAAAATTCACCGATTGATCTAAAAGATCATTTTTGGTTGATCAAAATTTCTCAATGAGAGATTTTCTGAACAAATTGATTCTTTTCTTTCTCCTATAAATAGGAGTTAAGAGACACAAAAAAGAGGAGAGACAGAAAGAAAGAGAAAAAAACCTATAAACTGCAAGTTCAAGAGAAAAGAAGAAACCCTAGGTAAGAAAGAACCAAACACAGAGAACATCTTAGTTCTTCTTCGTCTCCATAAGGATTTAATCCTTCATATAAGAACTTAGTTATTTCTTTTGGCAAAGGATCTGCAGAAGCATATCTCCCCACAGGTTGAGAATTTAATTCTTATCGGGAAAATTCTGCCATGCAGATCCAAAACCTAGGGGAAGATTTAAGTTCAGAGAATTTAATTCTCCTAAAAAGTATATAGGAATTTAATTCCTTTGATAAAACAAGGGTTTAACCCTTCATATAAGAACTTAGTTCATCCTTATGGTGAAAGATCTGCAGAAGCAGATCTCCCCATAGGTTGAGAATTTAATTCTCATCGGGGAGATTCTGCCATGCAGATCCAAAACCTAAGAGAAAAACTAAGTCCTAAGAATTTAATTCTTACAAAAAAGTGGGCTTGAAAGTCTCAAAACTCAAGATCTCCATGCACGTAAAAAGATTAGGACCCAACATGATAACGGCCGATCACGTGCTCCCACGTGAGCACCCTCGATGAACAAAAGAAGACAACTGAGAATGGCTCACGTGATCCCACGTGAACACCCTCGATGAACAAAAGAGGACAACTGGGACTGGCTCACGTGACCTCTAATTAGTGCTTAGCACTTATAAAGCAAAAGGAGAATAAATCAAAGGCAGTTTCCATTTGGGGTGCCTCACGTGACCCAATAGTGCTTAGCGCTCAGAAAAGAACAAGGGAATAAACTCAAAGAAACAGCGCCTCAAATTTTTAGTGTTTAACACCAATTCAAGCGCCTCACGTGACCCCATGTGAGTGCCTCAAATTTTTAATGTTTAACACTACTTCAAACGCCTCACATGGGAGCACGTGAGCACTGAGCATATACTAGTGTTTAACACTATGAAAGGCCAATATTAACCAAACTCAGACCAAATCTCCCGAGGACAATCAATTGATCCCCTCATGCTCAGGTCCCCAAAACCGATCTCAGTCCCAAAGATAGCTAATGAGTTCCTAACAGATGGCATCTAAAATGATGTTCATCCCATTCCTCCTCAGTCGGGACATTGGTTAAAGGGTACATCTCTCCACACCTCTGATACATGTCGTTGTAATTCCTCAACGTCTTCAGGGAGGTGGCGGGTCCTGACAACCAACAACTTTTTAGTACATTTCCAAACCCATGTATACACTCCAATGGACCGTAATGTCCTTAAACTAATCTTTACGGACTATGATGTCCTTAAACCCAATAGACCACAACGTCCCTAAACTAAACTCCATAGACTATGATGTCTGTAAACCATGGACTATGATGTCCTTAAACATGGACTATGATGTCCTTAAACCCAATGGACCGTAACGTCCCTAAACTAAGGCGATAGAGCCCAAATGCTCTTTCGTTGGATCAAAAGTGATCCCGAACCCTTGTTAAGTAGATCTTAGTCTAAAATTAGACTAACGTATCCTTAACGGACATTTAAGTTAATCTTAATCTCAAACGAGGTTAACGAGCCTTAAATTCACCAAACCCAAATCTTAAGAAAATACGGATTTGGACTAATCCACGCCCTACGGGCGACAACATAAATTAGTCTCCGTATACAATCCACGGGCAACCTAAAACAAAACAAACACACATGACACGAAGTGAACTTCTGGAAAAGGAGAAAGTGGTTATCGTAACCCGATAACATAATTAACTGTAGGGGCTTGCGCCTGTAGGGAAGAGCGTCCCCACAATCAAAAACCCCTCTCAAGCGGGGAGAATCTGACGAAGTCTGCTACAACGGCCGCATCTGTCCAAACCTCTAATATACGGTGCCATAAATCAACTTGGTATCTTCGGAGAGGTGGACAGATAACATCAAATAGTATCTGCCCCCAAATTCAGGCAAGATGACCTACGCGGTTTCATCTCTGTTTTCGGCGGTAAACAACTATTAGGGGGTCACGTGGGATCACGTGACTCGATCTCAGTCGCTCCTTTTTGTTCCTCAGAGGTGCTCACGTGGGAACACGTGATCTGTCGTGATAACGTTGAGCTCTAATCATTTCTTTTATGTGCATGGAAATATTGATCTGAGTTTTGACAATTTCAGATCCCTTATTTTTATAAGAATTAAATTCTTATTCAGGTTTAAACCCGAGTTTTATCAGAGGAATTAAATTCCTATATCTTTCGGAAGAATTAAATTCTTCAAACTTAGTTCTTTCCCCTAAGTTTTGAGTCTGCATGACAGAATCTCCCCGATGAGAATTAAATTCTCAACTTGTGAGGAAATCTGCTTCTGCAGACCTCAACCAGAGGAAGAACTAAGTTATTTTTAGAAGAATTAAACTCTTGAAATGGCGAAGAAGAGATAAAATGATCTCTATGTCTTTCTTCTTACCTAGGGTTTCTTTTTCTAAAAGAGAGATCTTCTCCTTTTTTTGTTTTCTCAAATCTTATGGGGGGTCTCCTCTGTGCAAGACTTGAAGTCTTGGGTCTTTTATATAGTAGAGGCTAGTCTGTTGATTTTGTTAAAGAAATCTCTCATTGAGAAATCTTAATTGATTCGGGGATTTTATCCACCGTTGGATCTTTGATCCAAAGACTTCTGTTTTACAGAATATATTTTTCTTGTTTTTGACAAGATTGGGAAAATATTTTTCCATACAGAGCTTATTCTGTGGCTTGGTAATTTTTTAATCACCATTGGATTTTTAATTCAACGGTACTTTGTTTTACAGAGGGTAATTTTTCTTGTTTAGAAAGATTCAAGGAAATATTTTCCAAATAGGGTTTTGATCCTTTTACTTAGAATTTAATTTTATCGGCTCAGAAGGCATTTAAGACCACTCACGTGTGGCACGTGACCCCACAGAGTTAAACTCATTTGCGTATGTGCAACAGCCAAAAGAGGGCATCACGTGCTGACACGTAAGCCTTCCTGACCTTTCATTTATTTTAAAAGACGCCTATATACTTTGTATATAGATGCTCACATGCTTGCACGTGAGGCTTAATTTCAGCCTTAATAATTAAGCGTAATGCCTATAATCTTTGTTCCAAATCGCATCACGTGTGGGCACTGTTCAGACCATAATATTGCATTTATCATTCCCCTATTCTTATCCTTTTTATAAATAAACAGGTACTCTTGACGCACGTTTGTTGCATATTACAGGATACAGGTTTCTGGAGCAAATACAGTGAAAAAGACACAAAACAACAGAAAAAGGGACTTTTGACCAACTATTAGACGAATCCTAGTCAAGCCTAGACGAAGAACAGTACAAGGTCCAAAATGTCAAGTGAACGGTCAAAAGATACGAACAAGTTTTCACTAAAGATCTGGAGAAGACCCAGAAGCCCAACAGAGAAAATACATATAAAAATACAGAGCCCAAGAACCACTGAAGAAAGCCCAAAAGCTTGGCGGCCCAAGACCACCAAAGGGCCGCGGATCCGCGGCCCAAGCCAACCAATGCTGCGGATCCGCGGCCTTCTAATGCCCTTGTCGGTGGATTTTTCTTCTGCTGCCGCGACGGTTCGGGTGTTGGGATTTTTAGAGGTCAAATCAGTAATTGCGCATGTGCGAGACTCTGAAACCCTAATTCTCCTGTTTACTTATAAATTGTAATCTCAAAATTGTAAAACCCTATGCCTCTTTTCAATAATTAAAATTCAGAATTTCTGGGAATGATATTCAGATCTCTTTTGTCTTCTACTTGGAGGGAGCCATCAAATCAGTAGGTAATTTTATTTCATTGCTTTTATTTTCTAGAATGTTTTCTCATCCCTTAATGAGCGAGTAATCTCCTCGCTTGTTAGGGTTAGCCTTAGGGAAAGGGTTGAGAGATGAGATCTCTCACCCCTTTCAATGCCACTTTAACCTAACGAATTAGAACTCCACGCATACGAGCACAACCGCTCCCTGCGGCATCCTACCCATCGAGGTAACGATGAACCGTAGTATAAAGGGCCGGTTGCGCGCGTTTTCCGTGGGGGTTAGGATGATTATCAACAAAGGAGGGATACGAATCTAGAGGAAGAAACATCTTCCCAAAAGATTCGTATCCACTTTATTGATAATTAACTTAACACCTAATAGATCTAAAAAAATAGGCATTGAAAGCGGTGATGAAAAACGTTAATCTCCAAAACTTCCCCTAAGCCTAACCCTAGCAAGACATTTAATTAGATTAATTAGATCCAGTTTTTATAGATTTTTATAAAACCAACCAAAACAACATTTGGAATCAACTCGTTAAAACACATAAAAGAAATTTACCTGTCTCTGTGGATCGACCCGTACTCACCGGCTAGCTGCGAAGCGACGCCGTTTCTGATTGCGGTAAATACAAGTTTTGACAATAATCAGGCACGTGATGCTCCATTAAGGAAATATTTCCCATCGCCTTTTTTCTCTTCCTTTTTTTATAAAGGAACAACAACCTTTGTAGTTCGAGTCCTTCTCTTCAATAGCTCCAGGTTGTGGCCCACGCGACTCCACTAGGCTCCTCTTTAAGATGAAAGAACCTCCTTCGTGATCTTCGCGCCAAAGACGATCCACCTGAAGTCCACAAGCTCAAGCTAACCCTTCACTAATCTCATTAGTGAAGGCAACACTCCACATCTAATTGCTAATCCAATGTGTGATGGTGAAGTAGGGGTTTAATTTGCTCACTAGGGTTTTCACAAGTTCAATGATTCACATCACATGTGAGGGTTTGAACTTGGAAGTGAGGTGAAGAAAATTGTAGAGAGCAAGAGGAAGCAAGAGCTCAAGAAATGGCTAAGGCATGAAGAATGAAAAATGATAAGAGTAAACTCAAAATGGCTCTCTCTCTCCTCACTCATTCAAGCATGGAATAAAATTGCAATTCTAAATTGTAACCATGCTTGAATAGTGAGTCAAGACTAATATACAAATAATAAAACCCATGCCTTGCCCATTCCACAAATATCTCCACAATTTACACCTCATTTTTCTGTTTTCTAAAAATAGAAAAGCATGCCATGCTTCATATAATAATATATATGTTTATTTATATATATCAAATATACATTAATATATATATAAAGCAATTAGTGAGCTAATGATATTGTTAAGATATAATTATATCACATATAATATATATCACATTATTAAATCAACACTTGATCTAATAATCTGGTTATATCATATATAACCAACTAATATCATTAATCTGAATATCACATTTTTAAACCAACACTTGATTCAATAATCTGGTTATATCACATATAACCTAACCGACATCAGATAGCTTCAAGATTATAATACGGTATCGCATACTCATATTTAATCAAGCCCACACACATATCAACATATATGCCCTACTTCGTTTCGCTCGAACCAGGAAAATTCTGTGTGGGACTCTAAAGACTCGTCAATACACCAGCAGTAAGTGATGATCACATCAATCACCTACAAGCCGTCAGCGGTACTAGCTGGACGTAACGTCTATCGGGGTATTAAGCGATATGAAGATCAACAAGCAAGCCCATCCATACTCTCCATGAAGCCTATCAGTAACACTACCGTACAGTCCGGTTTCTTCGTCTGATATATCGCATATCATGTCTAGGGGTGGTAAACGTCAGGCCCCGGTAACTTGATAAGCCATGCCGATGTCTGGACTATAACGGTTTGAGAAACTATTGATAACTCTTATCAGTAAATCTCAGCAGCAGCCCTGGCCTGGGACTTCCAGTTATAGCCAATCGAGTATAGCGCAACATCAACCCCCAATACCGGGAGAGACAAAACCCCTCCTATCGCTTATTGCCTCCATGTGACTCGGGACTGTACCCAAAATCCACCTGTTTGCACGACTCCTTTGAGCCGTGGTAGGGAGGAAATCAAAGCACAGTAGGAGCCACACAAGACTCTATGACGATCTCGGGTCTATAGACTAACCTGTACCAGTGTCACCAGAGGACTACTATCTAACAATAGGTATACTACCACATAGGAGTCCTCGGCGAGTCCTGTTCGGTGTAACCATTCTCCAATGAGCACCTGTATACAATCTTTGATGTCACACACCAATGGTTGTGGGATCAACCATCGCCCTCTAAGGGATAAGAAACATACACACTAGTCTACACTGGAATATCGATACCCTGGTCTCGATATTCCCACGACTAGGAACTGATTAAAGGATGTACTTGTGGACCACCCTGGCCCCACTAGTATGATCTCATCATAATCCTGGTAGTCAAGTATATATCCTAAGGGCTTTATTAACATGTGAGAGCTAGACAGTAAAGAATACCAGTCAAAATGTTAAGATAAAAAGTAACCAGATAGCATACTATCATGTCGAGCAAAAAAGTCCTCTCTCTCTCTCTCTCTCTCTCTCTCTCTATATATATATATATATATATATATATATATATATATATATATATAAGTATTCACTATAATATACATCACATATACAATAATGGCCTCTAGGGCATACATATTCCTAATATTCTCCCACTTGCACTAAGGCCATGTGTTGTAGTATCTCATACCCAACATCCTAAAAAGTCTCTCAAACTGTATCTGGGGGAAGGTCTTCATGAGTGGATCCGCTACGTTGTCCTTCATGTCAACTTTCCTGACCTCGATCTCCCGGTGATCTACTATCTCCCTGATCAGGTGATACCGCCTTAGAATATGTCTGGAACTTTGATGGGACCTGGATTCCTTGGCCAAATCCACAGCTCTATTGTTATCACAATACACATGTATTGGATGCTCAATGGATGGAACCATACCAAGCTCAACAATGAACTTCTTCATCCAGATAATTTCTTTGCCAGCATTGTTGGCAGCGATGTATTCAGCTTCCATCGTCGAGTCTGCTACGGTGTCTTTCTTGGAACTCTTCCAACACAATGCCCCTCCGTTGAGGGTAAAAACAAAACCCGAGACCGACTTACTATCGTCCTTATCACTCTGGAAGTTCGAATCGGCAAAGGACTCCACCTAGAGTTCACCGTTACCATACACCAAGAACATTTCTTTAGTCCTTCTCAAGTACTTAAGAATGTTCTTCACAGCTGTCCAGTTGTTTTCCCCAGGATCTGATTGATACCTGCTCACTACACCCAGTGAGTAAGCTACATCCGGTCTGGTACATAACATCGCATACATGATAGAGTCTACTGCCGAAGCATAGGGTATCCCTTGCATGCGAGCCCTCTCCAAATCAGTCTTGGGAAACATCTCTTTGGAGAGAGTGATTCCTGAACAAGCGGTTACATTACCTCGCTTGGAATCTTCCATACCAAACCACTTAAGTATGGTGTCTATGTACCTAGCTTGGGACAATCCCAACATCCATTTAGATCTATCTCTATAGATTTTTATCCCTAGGATGTAGGAGGCATCACCAAGATCTTTCATGGAGAACTTGAGTGATAAGAAGAGCTTGACCGAGTATAGCATAGGAATATCGTTTCCTATCAAGAGTATGTCATCCACGTACAATACGAGGAAGACCATCTTACTATCTACAGCCTTCTTATATACAAGATTCATCTACATTTTTGATGAAGTCAAACTCTTTGATAGCTTCATCAAAACAGATGTTCCAACTCCGCGGCACCTGCTTTAATCCGTAGATAAGCAGATTGCACACCTTTCCGCTGCTCCCACTGTCTACGAAGCCCTCTAGTTGTGTCATGTATACGCTCTTTTCTAAATCACCATTTAGAAAAGCGGTCTTGACGTCCATCTTCCAGATTTCGTAGTTATGGTATGCAGCAATGGCAAGTAGGATCCTGATGGACTTAAGCATAGCGACAGGAGAAAAGGTTTCATTATAGTCGACGCCAGGTCGTTGACGAAAACCTTTTGCTACAAGTCTAGTTTTGAAAGTCTTAACTTTTCCATCTAAACCAATCTTCTTTTTGAAGATCCACTTACTCTCAATGGGTTTTAACCCTTCAGGAGCAACTTCCAAAGTCCATACTTGGTTGGTGTACATGGATTCCATCCCGGATCTCATAGCATCCAGCCATTTCACAGAGTCTCTACTTGTGATGGCCTGCTCGAAACTAGTAGGGTCATCATCTTCCATGATGCAATCCCCGCTCCCACCGTCTATGAGAAAACCGTAATATCTCTCAGGTGGGTGAGGAACCCAATTAGATCTGCGGGGTGGCTAGGGTTCGTTGGGTACTATTGGATCCTCCGGTTCCACCAAATCGCCAATTATAGTTTGTGCTGCTGGAACTTCTTCCAGTTCTACCTCATTGTCACTAATTTCTTTCACAAAAAATTCATTTTCTTAAAAGGTGGCATGTTGAGCAACAAACACTTTTTTTCCTTAGTATGGTAGAAGATATATCCGTAGGAATCCTTTGGATATCCCACAAACTTGCACAAAACAGACCTTGCCTCGAGCTTGTCCGGATTTTGCTATTTAACATAGGCCGGACAACCCCATATCTTAACTCGTTTAAGAGAAGGTCTCTTCCGATTCTATATCTCATATAGAGTGGTAGGCACTGATTTTGTCGGAACTCTATTCAATAGGTATGCAGCTGTCTCAAGCGCATGTCCCCAAAAAGAAATATGTAACTCAGCAGTACTCATTATAGAGCGCATTATATCTAATAGGGTGTGATTTCTCCGCTCCGATACACCGTTGTGCTGTGGCGTATACGGAGGAGTAAGCTGAGAGAGAATCCCATTCTCTTTTAGATAATCTCGGAATTCCCCGCTCAAGTATTCTCCTCTCCGATCAGATCGTAGGACTTTAATACTTCTGCAAGTCTGGTTTTCAACTTCGCACTTATATTCCTTGAATTTCTCAAAAGTTTCAGACTTGTGTTTCAACAAGAACACATGTCCGAATCTTGAGAGATTATCGGTGAATGTAATAAAATACGAATAACCATTCCTACCATGTGTAGACATAGGACCGCATACATCACTATGTATGAGTCCCAAGAGTTCCGAAACTCTTTCTCCGTGTCCAATAAACGGAGTTTTGGTCATCTTGCCTTTTAGACATGATTGGCAAGTTTTATAAAATGAAAATTCGAACGGATTCAAATATCCATTTTTATCCAACTTAGCTAGTCTTGTCGCATTGATACGACCTAGTCTACAGTGCCACAGGAAGGCTTCGTTTATTTCTGAACTTTTCCTCTTGTTTGTGTTCTGTATGTTAAGAACTGTACTTTGATTAAGAACGTATATACCGTTACATAACGTACCAGATCCAATCAACACTTGATTCTGGAAAATGTTCATAACATTATCCTCTAATATGAGATTATATCATTCTTTAGTTAGCAAAGAAACTGATATAATATTGCACATCATCTTTGGTACGTAGTAACAGTCGTTCAGAATCAATGCTCGTGGGACTCCTGACATGACTGAGAAAGGTACCAGTTGGTAATACAAGGCGATAATCGCCAACTACCTTGGCTGCAACAATTGCACCATTCCCTACTGTTAGGGATTTATCACCCTTTTCCCAGTTCTCTACCTTTCTTTAGCCCATGTAACAAATTACATTTATGGGATTCTGATCCGGTATCCAATACCCAGGACGTAGAATAAACTGAGAAACATTTCTCGGTAACGAACACACCCGAAGAAGATGCATCAACATGCTGTTTCTTCGTACGGGTGGCATGGGAATCCTGACATTCCCCTATCCCTTACTCAGACTTATGATATTCATAAGATAGAACGGGACCAACGTTCCCTAGCCCTATATAAAAGGATGGTTCGGTCAATACATCCATATTATTATCTTGATTAAGGCATTACATTGGTTGCTGCCGAGAGAGAGAGAGAGAGAAGGAAACGCGTTAGCGTGCGCTCTTTGCAAGATTAGATTGGTTATTATCTTATCTAATCAGGATGGCTCTCACTATTTTTATCAAATCTTCCTTCAAATCCTAAAAGGTAAGATTAGCCGGGATTAATTACACCCTACAGGTTCGCCAATCGTTTGGCCAGGCAGGTATCGGTACTCCGAGGGAGGTTCCCTTTGCTTTCGCATGGATCTAATTAAAATAAATCTCGTTTTTCCAGAGGCATAACCCCATTAACACCTTTCTAGACACCTACTTGATAGGCTAATTGTAAAGTGTAAAATTCTCCTAGGAGTAACTCTTACTCGCAGTGGGTATTGGGATCCAACTATCATATAGAAGGTATGCAATCTCATTGCAAATTTCAACACTTGAAATTCCCGATAATAGTTTTTACCCCTAACAACTTATGACCATGGCTATGGTCAACAAATTATAAGTGCTGGCCAAGTTCAACTATTATCGGGACGTCCCAAAAGGATGTTATAGAATGACGGAATTTTTGCAACGAGGAAGTTTACCGATATGGTTCGCGTTTTGCCAGTGTCCCGCCAGCGTCCCTAATGTTGGGTAGGAGGGTGATCGAACCTTCGGCCGGGATGGAATGGTTGGTAAATCCGGAGAGGACATGAGAGGTCGGTTAGAGATCGGAGGAACCTAATCCCATACACTGGAAACAGTCGTAGAATAGGATATCCGCTGAGCTCTCTGAATAGACCAATATTCTCCAAACCTCATAACGGTGAACTCGGGCTGCTATCACAAGCGGGTCATTATGACGGAATGATATGCCGTGAAGGTCTTCCTCGGTGAAGGTGATCGGGTTATCTTTCCTGTGCTTCTTATGGGGCGGATCATTTATAGCCATGACCGGTACGGGGCGGCGGTCCCCCTCACTGTCCAGAGTCGGATGCGTCGAGATGAACATGAGATCAATTGTTAACTTCTCGGGAAGGGGTTCGTCTTTCTGCTCTTGTTCCACCTGCCACTTGTCTCGTAGGTATTTCGCCAGGTGGGCTGAGCGGATCAGTTCCTCAATATAGTAACGGAGTTGCTTACAACTCTCGGTCGGATGCCCCTGTGACCTGTGGTAAGCGCAATACGAGCCTCGAAGCCGTTTGCCCGCCCTTTAGGTTGCCGGCGGGAGCCTGAAAAACCTCTTGCCTTTAGCCTCCTCTAGCAGTTCCGTATGGGAGATGTTCAGAGGAGTGCACTCCTGGAATCTCAGGGCATAAGGTTTTGGGCGGTCGGCTTTCTTTTTGTCCTTTCTGTCCCATTTCTTTCGGTCTGCATGGTCACCCGGGGGCAAGTTGGCGTTCACCTTCGACTCGAGTTGAATCTCTTGCTCGGCCCACGCTTTTACTTTGGCCATGGTCCTAGATTGCGCTAATGAAAAAGAGCGGAGCCACTCTTTGTGCTTAAGACCTGACCTCAGGGCGGTGATAACCATCTCGTCGCAATGCTCGGGTACCTCGAGAAGGGCATTGAAGAAGCGGGTGACGTGCCCCTTAAAGGATTCCTTGTCTCCACTTTTGATGGTGAACAGATAGTCGACTGTCTTTTTCTGCCAACGGTTACCGATGAAATGACCGAGGAATTGGGTAGCCAGCTCGTCAAAGGTCAAGATTGAGCGTGGCGTGAGCCCCTCGGAACCAATTTCGGCCAGCCCAGATGAGGGTGGTGGGGAAGGCTCGGTATCGAGTCGCGTCTGAGTTGTCTTGGAAACTCATGCCTGTCATAAATGCGTCCAAGTGGTCCTTCAGGTCGGATTTCTCGTCGAAGAGGGCCGCCTTAGGCAGTTTGTTTCTGGATAAGACATGCTCAGCTAGTAGTTGTTCAGTAAAAGGCCTTGTGAGTGAGTCAGCAGGGTACTTCATGCCTTCGCCAGCCGTATGGTCATCCTGTCATATGTCTTCAATTTCCTTTCGAGGACTTCTATTCATTGTTACTACCCCGAAGAATCTTCACAGTTGGAGTGCCCGCTCCCTCTGCTCCTGGCTTGCGCGATGGAGCGGCTTCGGTTCCGCTCTATCACGTTCTTTAAATCTCCGGGATGGACCTTTCGTGGAGAGCCCCGGTGTCCGTTATATGTGTGACCTTGATGGAAGTGGCGGTGTGGGTTTAGCCTGGAATCAGGCGATTGGACTGACACTTCCTCAGGGGGCGAGAAAGCACGGTGCGCATTGAAGTGATAGCCCGGTCCCCCCTGTGATCGGGGCGTCGAGCTATCCGGCGCCCAACAGGTCATGGAATAATTTCCTGGACGCGGGCTATGATAGCCGGAACTGGCACGTCGTTGTTCGGGTCACATCAAGATGAGCGCGAGTGTGGTTAAGAGCCTGAGTGTGTCCTTCTATTCCCCTGTGAACGTCGTCACCCCGGGGAGGGGATGCTGTGGTCTGGTGGGCACGGTCGGCCGCTTGGACGGGGGCGAGTGCGTCCACCATCGCCGCGAGCCTGTCGATTCGAGGGATAAGACGTTAATGACGTTAGAGGGAGGAGTAGGGCCGTTTCCGCTCCCGCTGTGGAGGGCGGGACGGCTCGTGCTGGGATCATCGCGGTTGTCACTTGTCATTGAGTCGAAGGCGGAAGATCAACTTTTTGGGTGGAGAAGAAACTTCCCACAGACGGCGCCAACTGATGGAGGCAGAAATCTCCCTCAGATATTGTTCTCTGTCGATCTGGCTACAAGCGGTTCTGAACGGTTGTAATTGAGGGTGAAAATTGGACATGTAGATCTCAATGGGTTGTTGGATGTTGTTGATGCCGGGCTACCTGCAAGGGAAGTCCCGAGGTGGGAAACCACCGTAGGACCCTCCGACGATCAAGTAAGTACCAAGGAATAAAGGCAGCGTAGTAGCGTATTAGAATCAATTCGACTTAACTGAGTCGTATGGTGGAGGGGGTTTATATAATGATCGCATGAGGTGGACCAGCGCGAGATTCTCGCTGCCCATTATGCCTCCGCATCACGTTCGCGCTGATGGCGGGATGCGCTCATTAATGGAGAAATACGTTAGCGCAAGATGCGGGTCGTGGAGCGGCGGAGATCTTGTCATGGAGAGATATACGGAGCCGTTACGGGGGCGCTTAGGCTCCGCTCTCGGTTGAACAGGGAAGCCGGGGAGGCTCAGCTTGGTGGATAGCTTGGTGGCCGAGGGGAGCTCGGCTGTAAGATTGCTCCGAGGTGAAAGGTCGAATGGTTGTTTAGGCGAATAAGGAAGGCACTCCAGAGGGGTCTCCAAAAGGTCGGATGTAATCTCGGAGACGAGGTGCTGAAGAATGTCACCAACGTATTATACTTGTTCCAGCTCCGTAGCCCCTAGGAGTCTAACGGGCTTAGCGGATGACACGTCATCCGCCACGTGTCGTGATATGAGGAATACTCGTTTATGAGCCTCATCACTTAGTTACTAATGTTAGCATTACGAAATGACTTCTTCAATTACTATATGTACGTATCTTTTGGCCCTGCCTCGCATACAACCGCTACCGTCGCTATCATCTCCTCTCTTCTCTACCTTTGATTCTCCCCTTCCCTCCTCCGCTCGAAAATGCATTCGACTGTCCTGGAGAGACCTATTGGTGTTGCCTTACAGTCTGTCTCCATTAACCGCTAGTGCATCGACCCAAGAGTTTTTGCCATCTCTAGCATCTTTGTCACCTCTCAAAATTAAAATTCTTATGAATGCTAGAAGTCTAGTAGTAAAACCTCTTGTTTTGCAATTGGGCATGAGGTCTGGGCTTCAAATTACACTTATATTAGGTTATGGCCTATCATTATAATAGATGGCTTATCTTAAAAAAAAAAACCTTTTAACTTTTACCATTTGATAATAAACTACCAAAAGATAAACTCCAAAAAACTACCACAACAGATTTCTAATTGTCAAAAAACTATCATAACTAATGGCGCCATGTCACAACTTACAATACCATGTCACCGACACGTCATTTAAATTGCCACATTATATTAAAAATTTCACAAATTTAAAAACTACCCTTTTCCTTCTTACTCAACCTTCCTCTTCACCAACCATAACACTCCCTTCTCCACCCGCCACCTCCAGCGTCGGTGCCCGCCACCTCCGGCCTCATCCACGACCTTGCCTCCTACTACCTAGGCCTCCATTCCTCCCCTTTCCCCACCATCGCCTCCCGCTTCTACTCCCCTAACCCCCGCTCGTGACCTCCCCCTCACCTCGATGACCTGCCTCCTATCCACATACTTTTTCCAATATAAAACTATTTTAATCCACACATCTCAACACTCTTTCTCACGTGCAACGTGCATGCGGATCGTACAACACATATAGAGACTGGTTTCTCAGAGACATGTAGACAACTCTCTCTTAGAGATGTTATGACACATGTAGAGGCTGGTCTTTCAGAGGCATGCAGACGGCTCTCTCACAGAGATATTATAAAGTATGAATCCACACAAGTGTTCAACATAGCATTGATACCATATTAAATTTATATATATTCATAAACGACAAGCCGAGATAATTTTATATTTATGTTTATGAGTGTACACGAGATTTTAACATAGAGGGACTCCATCCAATAAGACTCAAGCCTTATGGAGATTAGGTTCATTTTATGTTTTATACCCATACACCGCTCATCTTTTTTCCAATGTTGGATTATTTCAATCCATACATCTCAACAGTTAATATTGTTAAAGTTTAGAAATCTTTTGGGAGTTTTTTGCCCAAATCCCGTCACGGGTTTAAACTTGAGAGGTTATTTTGAAGATTAGCTGAATAAAAATTGAGCAACTTTCAGATTTATAGATAAAGACTATTCATTCCACACGCATATAATATATATGCTCAAAATCTAGTTAACAACGAAAACAACTAAAGAAAAAAGAAACACATGAACCTTTCAAAGTAACAATGACAAATTTTATTAGCAATGTTTATACAATAATATCTACATGGATTGAAATCTACCGCTCTTTCCCTCTGCTGAGTTTATAGTAATTTCACGTTAGTCGTAAATTTCACCCTCTAGTAATATAGATATCTACGAGGATTTTATAATAAAGAAAAAACTACAAACAGATATAGTAACATTACATTTATGAGATCAGACCCTAACCCTTAAAAATATCAATCTTTTGTTAACCAACACGAACAATACCTTCATCTCGAACAATTATCTTTCTCTAACGTTACGATCCTCTTTGTAAAGATCGAGATAGAACTCTCATAATCTTTGCTAATTATTTGTTTCGTCTTTCATTTCTACGGCTTAGGTGTGAAATCCCTTCAATTTATAACATGTAGCATATGCTCAGATGATTTGAATATAGCGATTCATGTTGGATTGTTGTAGGATTCATCCACATTTAATTTTGTTTAATTTCCTTCTGCATTTGAATGCATTCATTAATCCATTCACCAGAATACATGTACTCGGAAAGTTAAAAATGAACCCTAAGACAGGTGCATGCATGTGATTATTTTTTGGGAATTTTTTTTAGTTCCAAGTCCAAAAAAGTTGTTAGTTATAACTTTGCAGAGTACAAATCCTGTATTCAGTATACGCGCATTTTAAATATGTATGTATCATTATTCTGCTTACTTTCATCTAATAATGGAACCACCCTTAAGGGCGTTCGCCCACTTGAGCTTTATAGAAAATCTTACAATTATTTATAATTGAAGCATAAATTCACCTCATATTCAATATATTTTCTTAATTATAGGAGAGGTTGATATTTCCAAATTTACTAGCATGCCTATCCATATATACCTTTCTGTTGGAGGTCCTTTTTCGGGTCTCCGTCAGATGTTGTCTTCTGTCGATCTCCCGGTGGACTTTGGAGGTGATCTCCTGTTGCGTGTGGGTCTCAATGGGTTTTGAGGAGATTAGTGGTTTGAGGAGTTTGCGCCGAGTACCTGTAAGGAAATCCCGGGATAGTTTGGTACCACCGAGGACCCTCCGACGATCAAGTTAGCACAAGATCCGAGCAGAGTAACGGCTAAGTGGGGTGAAAAAATCTTACTTGACCCCTCTGTGATGGGGGTTTATATAGTGGCGGCAGCACGCAGTAGCAGGTACGGGAATCTCGCCAGCAGTTACGCCCCCGACGTCACGCCCGCGTAATAAGCGGATCACCCATTGATGGGGATCGTGATGGCGTGGAACGCGGGGTGTTGCGGACGGAGAATCCGCACATGGCGAGATTTGCGGAGGAGCGATTATGCTAGTGAGTGGTAGAGTTGGTCGGTCGGAGAGACCGAGAAAGATGGCCTCGGCGAGAGAGCTCGGGGACGAGCGGGAGGGCCAAGGCATCTTGGTCCTGTGGTCGCTCGGGGGCGAGCTGAGAGGCCGAGGAGGCCAATTTGCAGGGGGCTCTGAGGTGAGCCAGCCTGTGCTTGCAGGTCGGGTACAGGGGTAGCCTGGTCGGCCCCCTGCGGGCCCTTTCTTCTGAGCTTTGAGACACGTCATCTGCCACGTGTCCTGATCTGGAAGATCGCCAATATAGAACATCATCATTAGCCCCCCACTCTTGTCCCGACCAGCTGGCAGGTCGAGTCAAGAGTGGACTGCCGGGCCGCCCGGGGTAAGCTCCCTCTCAAGATTTTGTCGGGACATGTTCTCGGGCTATCAGCTGACTTTTCTGCTAGCGAATCAGGGAGAGATCTTTGCATTTAAGGAAGGTGCGCTGGTTCGTGCATCCTGTCACCGAAGCGACGGTTCGCGTGTCAAGCGTCGGTTGGCCGAAACGACGTGTGCAGACCTGTAGCGTCTGATGGGATGCGGCCTAGTATGGGAACGACAAGTGGAGCGATCGAAGCCGTTGGACGCGAGGAGGCGCTTTGGCGGGAGATGAAGGGCGCCATTGGATGAGGGCGATTGCAATGATAAATAGGAGTGAGGCCCACTCCAGGGCCCCTACTCCTTCATATTTCATTGCTCTAAGTCCTAGTTGCTCGGCCCTCGTCTTCTTTCTTCTGTTTTCGTTTCCCGAGAATCCCTCTTCTCCACGTGAGATGTCTTCTTTCGCAGAATCTGTAGATGTCGTGGGAGTAGGTTCTAGGGACCCTCTAGTTGAGCCTGAGTCTTCCCGGGGAGCAGGGATCAGATCCTCTTCCCGGGATCGTGCGGCAGGGGTAGCCCCCAGGAAGGAGGCGGTAGACGCTACCCCCGGTGCGTCGTGTTGGGTGAGGCATGAGGACGGGCTTTCCAATGCTCAGGCTCGCTTCTACATCCCCTCGCGTTATACGCTTCGTCTGGCCAAGGAGGGAGAGAGGGCAGACCAAGTACGGGATAGGGAGATTGCCCTGTATTTGGAAGCTTTTTGGGGTAGAATGCGCCTGCCCTTCTCTTCTGAGGTCATCGAAGCGTTGAACTTCTTCAGGTTAACCCCTGACCAGCTAGTGCCGAACTCATGGAGGATTCTCCTCGGGTTCCTGATCCGCCTGAAGCTACAGGCGGTTCTCTTCAGCCTCTCCATCCTTGATTCTTCCTCTTGTTTTCAAAAATCATCCTGGAGGCCGAGCGGACGACCCGAGATGGGTCTACCTCTCTTTTAGAAAGCGACAGGGGGGCACCGCCGGAACAGGGGTTGTAGCCCCGCCTTCTTCCATTCACGACTGGAAGAAGAAGTTTTTCTTCGTCGCGCCGCCCGACGGCGAGAACTGGCCCGTGCCCACCAAGTGGTCGAGGGAAAATTGCTTGCCGGGGAACCAGTCCAATGATCCCGCCGCGGTGAGAGTGGCGTCGTGGGAGCTCGTCTCCTGATTTGACATGCTGCTGTCTGAGAGGGTCCTGAGCTGGGCCGGGCTCAGCCCCGTTGAGTTCGTCGGTAAGTTAGGCTTGCTTTTTGGCTTGTATATTGCATGTGTCGCTGACTTCTTTGCATTTGGTTTTGTGCAGGACCCATGGATATGGACGAGCTCCGAGCCTCAATGCGCCAGCCGAGGAAGGTCATGAAGACTGGAGGCGCCAGCTCTTCCCGTGCGAAGCCTGCCCCGGCTCCCTCGGCCTCCGTCCCGGTGCCTCCGGTGGCTGCATTCCTTGAGCATTCAAGGACGGATCCCGCCCCGGGGCCTAGCAAAGCGCCGGGACGGAAGCGGGCTCGAATTCTGAAGGACTCGGTCTCGGAGGAGGAGACTGGCTCTCCATCGGAGCCACTCAAGAGGGGTTCCCGGAGGTCTCCTCGGGGCCTGCCCTCGCCGATCATAGTGGAGGAGGGGGGCCTCCGGTTCGCGGTGCCCTCGGGGCTATCTGTCGCGGATAGCCTGCTGCACGAAATAGAGAGGTCGGCAGAGGGCAGGGTCCCCGGGGAGACCTTTGTAAGTCTACGGTAGCGTCCCGGCCGTCGATCCGAGGCCAAAATGCGGAAACAAAAACTTTTCATAAACTTGAAACTGGCGCTAACGCAAACTTTAATCCGGATCGAACCATTAACATTAAACTAGCAATCTAAAGAGGGTTAAAAAAGTTATACTGATCGATCCGTGTCCTTCGGTCTTTAGCCACCATCTTTAGCTCCTTGCGGCATCTCCGATCTCGCTCGATCTCCAATCTCCTCTTCAGAAAGGGCACCACATCAAGAAGTCATTTTACGGGCTTCCGCTTGAAACCGAAGCAACTCGAACATGAAGTTTGCTAGCCGGCATGTCCAAGGTGATGTAGAGAATGTGTGTGATAACTTTGTCTCAAGCATCCATTGATTCTCAACACATGAAAGTGTATGGATGGAGGTTGAAGATGAAGCCATGGTGGAAATGGTGAGCTAGAGGAAGAAGAAGAGAGGCTTTTCTTAATGTGATGGAATAATAAAATGTGAGAGTTAGAATGCAATCCAAGAGCTAACCTCTTGCCTCATGGCTGCCCCTTCTCTCTCTACTTATCATTTCAACACATTAATCAAAATAAAATGTGACATATGCACAAATAAAGAGACCATGAGTCACCACTTATGTACATGTCACAATAAATGCTCCTCATGATGAAATCCACTCACAATTTCCACCAAAACATTAACCCAAATGTTTATGACAATAAAAAGAGCGGCATCATGTAAAGTGAACTCGTGACGGATCACAAGAATACCCCTCACCTGTATATACATACATGTATCCGCATTCCGACTGAATGCGAATGCGATGAGACGAAAGCAATCCAACAAATCTAATACTAGGATCCGGCGTAAACCAAAGCCCACTAGTATGATCCGTCCGATCATGATCCGTGCACAAGTGCACGTATATGATCGAACCTTGCCATAATGTCATACGGCCTCTACAACGTTTCGCCAGAAACTTGAGAAACTGTCTGTGGGGGACTCTAAAGACTCGTCAATATTTTGGCGGTGGATTTAACTACTAGCACGTCAGTGGTACTAGCTGTACGTAACGGGCTACCAGGTAATTACCAAAAGGGAGGTCAATAAGCGAACTCATCCTGACACCCTACTGAGCCTGTCAGTAACAATATCCGTACAGTCTGGTCCGTTCGTCTATGAGTATCGCATGTCGGGCGTAGGGGGTTGGTAAAAGTCAGACCCCCAAAAGCGGTACAAGTCGTGTCGGAGTGCAGCTCAGAACACCCTAAGATACTACTGGAATACCTACCAGTAAATCTCCTACATTGGCCAAGGACTTCGTGTAATGGCTCTCCTAGACACAGCGCGATCTCACCCCCAATACCGGGAGAGACAAAACCCCTGCCGATCCGCTCACTGCCTCCATGTGGCTCGGGACTGTACCCAACTAAAACCTGTTTGCACGACTCCTTTGAGGTGTGGTAGGGTAGTAATCAAAGTATAGTAGGAACTCATACGAGACAAATGACAATCTCAGGTCGATGAACTAACCTGTACACATGTCATCAGGGAACTGCTATCTGACGTCAGGTATAATACCAACTAGCATGTTCCCGGCGAGTCCTGTCCCGTGTACTCATAACCCAATGAGCACCTGTATACATCTTAGGTGAACCAACTGACACCAATGGCTTGTGAGACCGGCCACCGCCCCTCGTCGGGGTCTCGACTGTATACACTAGTCTACTGATAGAGTATCGATGCCCAGTCTCGAAACTCCCACGACTAGGGACCACTTTAAGGATGTGCTAATAGACTATCCAACTCTCACGTATATGATCGCCATCATACTGCTGGTAGTCAAGAAAGAATCCTAAGGGCTCTATCAACTTGTAATAGTGACATGTAATATCACCTAAAGCTGTACACGATGATAAAGATAAACCAGATAGTATACTATCATCTTGAGTAAGACTGTCCTACCGGCATAGGTCCTCCCTCAATCATTGCAATCATGTGCCTGCGATCCAATAATTGATTTTGAGGGCACTATATTCAACAATCTCCCACTTGCACTCAAGACTAATTATTGCGATGTCGCATACTCACAGCCCGTGTGATACCGAACACCCAACTCCTCTACTGATCAGTCTCACAAAGCCCGTTTGTGAAACTATTGCGTTCAAGGAATAGCCTCAGTGAGTGGATCCGCCCTGATCTTTCTTTCTATGTCTCTCTTTATCTCAAGTTCGTGGAGAAAGCCATCTTCCGAAATGAGCAATACCAGTCTTAGAATATGTCTGGATATCTGATGGGACCTAGTTCATAAATGAACTCCAAATCCAAACTTCTTAGACTGTATCGTCAACTGAATTTGATCAGTATCCTGCGCCATGCCTCCCTCAGTATCCGCTTGGACCTCCTGTCCAAACTACTGCCCCTCGTCAGAGGGAAAACTATAACTCTGACAGTCACTCTGTCATCCAGGTCACCTGGGAAGCCTGGAATGATAACCGTCTCCCGAAGGAGGCTATCGTTATCATATCCGTAGAACATCCACTTATGTTCTAAAACTGCTTCCGAACGTCTCTCCAGGATTGGATTGATATCACAACTTATTGCATCTAGTGCAAAAACAACATCTGGTGTGGTACTTGACATCTCATGATTGACTCAATTGCCTAAGCAAGTGATGTGCCAATCATGCGCATCTCTCTCCCCTTTAGTCTGTAAGACACCTTTAGAGAGGGTGACTCCATCATCTGCTGGTACACCACCATGCCAGGAGTCGTCCATTCTAAAACACCTTTAGAATAATGTCTAAGTACCCAGATTGGGACACTTCCCAAATCTAGATCTAAAACCATAGATCTAGTAACCAGAATGTCTGATATAATATCTAAGCCCTATGTAGAGAAACCACTGTGTGACAACCATAGTATAACCGATCGTAGTGCAGGAATTTTACTTCTTACTCTGTGTATGTCATCCAAATACCAGGACATCACACCTTACTACCTTCTTAACAGATCCATCTCCTATTCTGACGAAGTCAAAGTCCATGACTGCCACATCAAAAATAGATGATCTATCTCCGATATATCTGCTTTAGTCTATAAATAGACACAAGCTACTTGTCCACTATACTTCCGCTGCTCCCACTGACTCGACAACCCTCTGGCAGAGTCATATACATGTGCACTTCTAAAGCTAGTTTAGAACGAAGCTATACTCATCCTCCTGCTGGGTCTCATAGCCTAGAACAACAGTAATGTCAAGTCTGGGTAAACAAGAACCTCCCTGTCACCGTCCTTGTGGCTACCGGAGTATCTCTCGGGTGTCTGAGGTTATCCACCATATCTACGGAGTGGATAATGGAATGTCAATCCAGATTGAATCTTTAGGTCATATTAAATTTTCAGTAATCGTTTGCGGTTCTGGAATCATTTTCAGTTCTACCATACTCTCACTACTATTCTCTGAAAAAGCCTATTTTACTAAAATTGTGGCGAGTCAAGAACAATATCACTATTGATCTTCCAGATGGTAGAAAGTCAACCCTCGTCATAGCCCGGGTCAACCCACAAACAGCCATTACAGAAACGTGCCTTGAGTTATCCAGAGTCTGGTTTTAAGCATAAGCCGGACAACTCCATATACCTTAACATCGTTAAGATATGATCCATTCTATATCTAATATAGAAACAGAGGCACTGATTTAATTGGAACCAGATTCAAATCATGCAGCTGTCTCCAGTGCATGTCAACTAAATGGAGAGAGGTCGATCAGCATTACTCAACTTAGGAGTGCATCCAAACATGAGTAACCTGAAAGAGAAACAAGTTTCTCAAAACCATTACTCTCAACTGAATACCGAATACAAGTATCTACATCTTCGATCACCTTGAAGAATCCTGATACTTGCAACACCTGGCTCTCTACTTTATTCTTATACCTATAACTTCTCAAAACTTAGACCTTGCATTTGTACAAAACACTTGTCTAAAAACTAGAGAAGTCACAAGTAAACAGAATATAGTACGAGGACCAACCCCTCTGTCCTAATGGACACTGGACAATATACAATGCTTTGTATAAGTCCCCTGAGTTGAATAACTCAAACCCTGTGCGTTGTAGGTTGAAAATTGTACTATGGTTATGAAGAATTACACCGCTGTTGAATGCTTCTTACCTAATTATCAATTGATATAGGTAAATGTCATGGACATAATTTCAAAAAGTTATATCTCACTTTATAAAAATAAACGTACAGATATATCAATTTGAAATTGGTGCATAACAACGGATATTCAAAACCAAATATTTGCCGTCCGGCAAACACCCAGGCGATTTCCTCAAATATCACCAATTACAACGAATCCCGATATAATGAGGTTGATCACCTAATTCCCAATAACTTACTCCCACTCATCATCTGTAAAACCATACAGATATGAGAATCATACCTGGTAAATACATACTCTGGAGTAAGGATCTAATTGGGAAATCGGTTTTCTATTAACAACGCATAGTGAAACTGAAATATGAAAATATTTCGAAAGGGTATCCTGGTATTCCTAGTAATACCTCTTCCATTATCAGATTCACAACTGTAACCGTATATTTCTTTGCCATCTCTCTAAATCCCTTTGTATGTCTTTATTCATTACCTTCTGTACACCACCTTTATGCCAAATGGTTTTCTTCCTTCCCTACCGTTCGGCACCAGCCTATGGTTTGGAAGAAGACTATCCAATAAGTATAATAGGTGCACTCTCCTAATCCTAGAAGTAATCGCAATCTGAAAGAAGGTAATGATAAAAGACAACTGAATAATCCTTATTCCTATTTCTCCTGAACCAGAATCCATCCTCGAACTGGAACAAGTTCCTTCGAGTTCGTATATAACCATACGATGGAGTATCCAAATAACTGTGGATCTTCATAATGATACGGGGTGTTCTGGAGAAATATAAAGATGAAGTAGGAGTGGCGATGAAATACTTGGTTTGGTCATGAATGATAGCAGTCGCAATTTACTTTGCCCTCTTTCTAATCCCTTTATTTGTCTTTACTTATTACCTTCTGCACACCACACCCAGGCTAATTGGTTTTCTTCATTCCTTACCGTTCGGCACCTGCCTATGGTTTGGAAGAAGACTATCCAATAAGCGTAATAGGTATACCCTTTCCTAATCCTAGAAGCCCTCACAACTTGAGAGAAGGTAAAAGGAAAAGACAACTGAATAATCCTATTCAATCTCTTCAGAACTAGAATCCATCCTCGAATCTGGAACAAGTTCCTTCGAGTTCGTATATAACCATACGATAGATTTATCCAATGGAAGTGGATGTTCGTAGTAATACGGGGTGTTCTGGAGAAATGCAAAGGGTAAAAGAAGGAGTGGCAATGATGTATGCAACTCAGACAATCCAAAAGCCAGTGTTTTAAGAAGGTTCGGTTAACCTGGTCACTGAGTCATAGTCTAGGGTCGGGCCATGGTCGCTGCCAAAGAGAGAGAGAAAAGAAACACTATGCGTGCACTCTAACCTAGATCAGAATGGTTATCAATTTATCTAATCAGGAAACCTCCCACTATATCCTTAAATTCTCCTCCAAACCTGAAAGAAGAATTAGTCACACCCGAGAAGTAAACCAACTCATCAGTGGGAATCGGGATCCAACTATCATCGCATGATAACGTGATGGAATCCACTCACGTTATCACACTCCAGAAGGTATGCGCATGCCTGGCAAGTTTCAGTTTCTTTAGAAACTTCCGATGTGATTTTTACCCTATGCTTTTATGACCTTGACGAAGGTCAACAAATCATAAGTCACATGTCAAGTTCTATCCGTCATTGTCCAGGTTAATTTGAACCCACCCGTTTAAGCCCTTGACGAAGGTCAACAAGACTGTACGACTGTCCCAAACCAACGCATCTATCTATGCAACAGAAAGGTAACAAGCAGCTACCATACACTATGCCTTGACGAAGGTCAACAAACATAGATGAATACTAAGTGCTACCCGTCTGAAATAACTGAGGGCTACGAATGGTTTTTGGCGAAAAACCTTTAACGTAATGAACTTGATATCGTTGAAGGAACCGGATAGCTTTTTATAAATATATAGTGGCGAAAACCTTTGCTAAAGAGGTCACTCCCGGTGAAGGGATCTCGGCTCTTTCCCCGTAGAATGAGATGCAGAATATTCCAAACTGAATACCACTGCTCCCCGCCGAAAGACGCGGGAAGACGCGGTAAACGTCTCGCCTGAATTTCGGGGCAGATGCTAATTGGTGCTATCCGTCCACCTCTTCGAAGATGCCAAGTTGATTTATGGCACCATGTATCGAAGGTTTAAACGGATGCGGCCGATGTAGCAGACTTCGTCAGATTCCCCCTCGTTTGAGGGATTTTTTTATTGTGAGGACGCTCTTCCCTGCAAGCGCAATCCCCTGCAGTTAATTATGCTACCGCATCGCGGTAACCACTTTTTCCTTTTCCAAATGGTCGCTTCGTGTCGTGTGTGTTTTTTTTATTTTTGGCTGCCCGTGGATTGTATACGGAGACTAATTTATATTGTCTCCCGTAGGGCGTGGATTAGTCCAAATCCGTATCTTCTTAGATTTGGATTTGGGGGTTGGGTTTAAGGATACGTTAACCTCATTTGAGACTAAGATCAACTTAAATGTATGTTAAGGATACGTTAGTCTAATTTTAGACTAAGATCAACTTAACGGGATCGTTTAGATCCAACAAAAGAGCATTCGGGCTCTATTGTTTAGTTTAGGGACGTTGCGGTCGATTAGTTTAAGGACATGACGGTCTGTTGTTAGTTTAAGGACATCTCGGTCCATTGTTAGTTTAAAGATATCGCGGTCGAGGTTAAGGACATCATAGTCCGTGAGTTTAAGGACCTCACAGTCCAGGTTAAGGACATCATAGTCTATGAGTTTAAGGACCTCACAGTCCAGGTTAAGGACATCATAGTCCATGAGTTTAAGGACCTCACAGTCCATAGTTTAAAGACGTCGTAGTCTATGAAGTTTAAGGACATCATATTCCATGAGTTTAAGGACCCCACAGTCCATAGTTTAAAGACATCGTAGTCTATGAGATGTATGGTTGTCGGGACCCATCACCTCTCTGAAGACGTTGAAGGATTACAACGACAAATATCAGAGGAGTAAAGAGATGTACCCTCGAACCGGCATGAATTGGTTGAAAGATCTGTAGCCCAATTTGGGACTAAGATCTGTTAAATATTCATGAGCAGATGGGCTCAATTAAATATAAGTTGAGGACTTATGGCCAATATTGGGCTAAGTCCAATAAACATTTTTTATTCTGGCTATTGAGCCTTTATTTGGGCTTGGCCCTTTTAATAATGCTGAGTATTAGGTCCTGACATTTTTTTGTCTTGTATTGAATGCATAGCATTCATCAGAACAATGTTTATTCTGACAGCGCGCCACATGGCGCGCCAGACGCTTTGCGCCAATTAAAGAGCGCATTGCGCTTCTGCCAAGTAGCGCACACGAAAAGGACACGTGTCGCGCTTGGCGCTAAGCGCCAGATTATGAGCGTTGAGCGCTAGTTTATGAGCGCATTGCGCTAGTTTATGAGCGCGTTGCGCTAGTTTAGTGGCGCACAAGTGAGTGACACGTGGCGCGCTTGGCGCTAAGCGCCAGCTCATGAGCGCAGTGTGCTATTTCAGAAGCGCAAAGCGCAAGTTATATCTGTGGTTGACACGTGGCACGTTTTGGCGCTGAGCGCCGGTCCAAAGAGCGCAAAAGCGCAGTTCATGAGTGCAAGGCACTTTTCAGTAGCGTAAAGCGCATTTGATCAAATTTATGATCAGAGAACAAGTTTATGTTCCTTTTAAAGGAGGCTTTGCCTTAAGATTCAAGAACAACAGTTCTTATTTTCTTTGAAAGGGCTTTGCCTTTGTTGATCAATGATCTGTGAATGAAGTAAACACTTCTTTTATTTTTATGACGAGATCTTTTGATCTCTTTTTATAAAAGACCTTGGTCTTTTGTAGATCTATGATCTTTTAAGAAGATAATTCTTCTGTTTTAATGAGATGATTTCATCTCTTTGTTCAAGAATCATTCTTTACCTTGAAGAAATAATCTTCTTTTGCTAAGAGCTTGCTCTTCTTTCTTTGAGTTTTCTCAAAGTTTGTAGGGTGGTTTCTCTCTATCAGACTTGAAGTCTTGAGGCCTTTATATAGGGCAAATTGATTTGTTAAATCAGTTAAAGAGAACTTTCTCTGATTGATTTGGGGATGTTTCCCCACCGTTGGATCTTTGATCCTAGGGCTTCTGTTTTACAGAAGGCGGTCTTCTTGTTTTTAACAAGATTGGAAAGATCTTTCCACAACAGAATTTTAATTCTGATTAATTAATGATTTATCATTATTAGATCTCTTGATCTAACGGTGGGGAATTTTTAACTCCAGCGCTAGCGCACCTACGTTTGACATATGGTGCGCAGCGCAGAGTGCAGCGCAGCCTGCGCTAGCGCACCCGTGTTTGACACGTGGCACGCAGCGCGTCTAATGCTGGATCTGAAGTATTGCTTCAACTTTTAAATTTTGAATTTTAAAACAGAGTTTTGCTCTGATTGGGGGTGCGCTGCCTAGGGCGCAGTGCACCTGGCGCTAGCGCATCTGTGTTTGACATGTGGCGCGCAGCGCGCCTAGCGCTGAATCTGAAGCGTTACTTCAACTTTTAAATTTTGAATTTTAAAACAGAGTTTTGCTCTGATTGGGGGAAACAAATTCCCCCCCACCGTTGCGCTCACGTGGCGCACACGTGAGTGCAGCGGTGGCAGTATCTGAGGCCTTAGATCAACTCTGAAATTGAAGAGGCGGTTCAATGCCTATAAATTGGACCTTTGGTCTCTTAGATGATTATCATCTTCCTTCTTTGAGAATTTTTGTTCAGAGCACGGCTCTTCTGTTTAAGAACTTTTCAAGAGTAAAAACTCTTTCCAAACTTAGGTAAAGTTTTAAAAATTTTAATAAATTATGGTTTTACCCATTAACAGAGCCTTGCTCTTCATAGATCTTTGATCTAAAGAAAACCCATTTAGGGTTTCATTAGCAGAGTTTTGCTCTCATGAACCCATAGATCTAAAGAGATCTTTTCTTAGGGTTTCTTAGGCTATGGTTGAGTTGGTTCGCGCTTCCTATGCATCCTCGTTACATGAGGCCTTCCGTCTTCTACCCCGCGCATCGTATGGTTACCGGAATACAAGTGGCCATTGGGATCGCCGGGTTAGCCCACCTATACCATGGTCTTAGCATAGCGGCGGATACCACTGAACCGGGGGTGCATCCTGCCAACTTCCCGATGCATTACTTCACTTCATGGATGGAGATGCACATGCTCGGGGTCTTCGGCATTCACAAGAGATCTTCGTTTTACAAGAGATGCAAGTTCTCTCGGATTATGCGGCTGGTTGACGCCTCCATCGTGAGTCCATCACAGCGGGAAGCTAGGGGATTGCTCCTTCGTCCGTGCACGGTCGGAGATGGTATGTCTTTCACGAACAAAGTCTTGACCACCGGCCAGGAAACTTCCAAGGCGGTGCTGTCACTGCGAGACATTTTTAAGGACGGGGCCTCCGTGTTGAAAGCCCGGGAGATTCTCCATTTGTACTCCATCAGGGCGGGTTTTCTCGTATTCAGGCAAAATGATGCGGCGCTATTCATGAGATACAACCCCCATCATTTTGCCCAGCAGCTGAGTTACAATCAAGGGATCCCGCTGGAGGCTTTCTTGGTAGAACCCGTTGCCACTAAAGAGGGAATGCGGGGTGCGCTGCATCATTTCATGCGCTTAAATACGGGATCTCACTTCTTTATCAGTGAACCGAGTTGCGTCCTGAGGGCCTTTAACGTACACGTGGCCTGGTATCAACATGCAACGGGTGCTGTTATCAGGGAGGAGAAGCGGCTGCTACTTGACCGCGAAGGTGCACCCCCTGCTAGTGGCCGAAACCTCCCCTTGAAGCGACGGACCATTGTCATTCCTCCGCTAAGAGGAGCTGCTGTGATTGAAGTCCCCGAGGACAGGCCTGAGCTACCGGTGCCCCGTGCTCCCATGGAGACGGTGGATGTACCACCGGTGCCCCATGCTCCCGCAGAGACGGTAAATGTAGCTTCCCCCGAATCTGGCGTGGGCTCAGATATCGGGACTCGTCGCCCCAAAATGCCCACCAAGCGTAAGCTTGTGCTTGCTGCGACTGGAGCTCGCGCGCAGAAAAGGAAGAAGAAGTCGGTCCTCTCTCTAGATGTTGTACTCGGCCTGGAGCCTCAGGCTCCTTATAACGAGGGCCTGAGCGAATATGGGACCAACGAAGGTCTCTTCATAGCGCCGGAAGATACTAATCTCGAGGCTGCTATTGCAGCTTCTGTGCGATCCGCAAGCCACCAAGCGGAAATGGCCACCCTCGCGCAATCAAGTAAACATCAGTCGCACCTTGTTATTGCATCATATCTTTATTTTTATTGTCATGTCTTGACTGGCATTTTTCCTTCTGTAACAGGCTTTACCACTGAAGAGGCTCTGACGGCTTCCCTTAGGACCTTTGAGGAGGAGGAGAGGAATCGCGCCTTGTTGGGCATTGGTATGTCTCGGCTCATTGCATCTTCATTCTCCTTTCTTATGGACAATCTAACCCCTTCTTTATCTTATCGCAGGGACCACAATGTCAATCCTGCAAGGTGATGCGGAGATTCTTCCCGGGCCAGCCACTGAAGTCCCGGCCTCTTCGGCACTGCCGAAAGAGGCCTTACTCAAACGACCGATGACGGAAGCTATAACGGCTCCAGAGGTAACCCTTAGCATGGATGACGGCGTCCTATTGATGGAGGCGTCCAGAAGATCCTCTTTGATGGCCCGGGCGGAAAGAAAGCGCCGAATGCGCGCGGCAAGGGAGCATAGTGCTGCCTTAGCCGCGGGTGCGGGTTTGAGCACCGCTACCCCTGCCCCTACTCCTTCAGAGGAATCCCCGGCTGTCTTGTCCACTGCCTATAGACGGGCAGCACGTGCGGCTCGGGAAGCGGTCGGAAGACCAACTCAAGGTAATTTGACACGGGGTTCCGTTGTCAAAGTTTTAAATATCAATTCTCATATATCTTATCTTGCAGGGCCGAGTCTTACCGAAGAAGTGGCGGCAACCGCTGAGCCTGGGGTAGCGGTAGAGGAAGTAGTCATGATTGCCGAACCCGAGACGGCGGTGGGCGAGATGGCTGCGATCGTCGGGCTCGAGGTAGCGACGGGTAAGACAGTCACGATCGCCTAGCCTAAGATGGTGGTAGGTGAGATAACCACCATTGCCGAGCCCGAGGTGGCGATGGGTGAGATGGCTACAGCCGCCGAGCCTGAGGTGACGATGGGTGAGAAGGGTACAGCTGCCGAGCCCGAGGTAGCTACTCTTTCACAAGAGTCGGGCATTGCCCCGATCGTCGCTTTTTCCGCCTGCGGCTCCTTGCAATCTCCTAGCGTCGCAAGCGTTACGACGGCTCTCGTAGAGTCAGGGGATGAGGCGACGGGAGGTGAGATCATCCCGATGGAAGAGGATGAAGCAGTTGTTGTATCAAGTGACGCTCTCGTCGCGGTTCCGACTGGCGACTCATCAGGTAGATTTTGGGCCATTGCTTTTTTTTTTATTCTGCAATCCTTTTCAATCTTTCCTAACAGTATTTATCTTGTTTCTAATGCAAGTGTGGCGAGCGCTGAGGTCGCACTACCCGAGGCAACGCCATCAGTTACCGTTTTGACGGTGACCCCTCCTCTACCTTCTCTTGCACCGTCTCAGATGTTGGAAGGTACGGATTTGTGATCCATCAGTCTTACTTCTAGGCTGTAAAATTTATGTACTGACATTGCATTATTGCGTCTTTGCAGGAGTCCTTTTTGACCACCTGTATCAGGTGCTGCACCCATACTTCTCCTTCCTGTCAGAGATTAGTCCGCCTGGTGGTGTCGATGAGTATCTTTTCTAAACGGCATCCTCTCTTTAACGGGCAGTCACATTATTGCTAATCCCTCTTTGTATTGCTTGTAGCCTTACAAATCGAAGGCGGGGACACGGCTATCGTTGCGCCACCAGTACTCCCAGCTCCGCCCCCTGTTACAGCCGGTATAGTAGACTCTATTTTTCGTGTATTTTCTTTATTTCTTGAGCCGTCATCTGATTGTGATTCGTTTTGCAGTGGTCACATCGACTCCAGCCCCGTTCGAGTCTCGCGTCATAATGCCGGCCGGACCCTTTTCCAGACGTCCATCCTCGAAAGGCGCAGCGAATAGTCTGCGCATGGTGAGCGACTATATAGAGGAGCTCGACGTGGAGACTCCTACATCTGTCGCGGATTTTGCCGCGGAGGTTAACCTAATGCTGGCGACGCTTGTAAACTTCCATAACGAAGGTGTCGTCGAGTCTTGGGTTAACCACTGCCGGAAGATTGAGGCCTGCCTGCATGAGCTCGAGCTTATGCGTCCTGCTCCTGAGATTCAGGTTTTGAACTCCCAGCGGGCTGTATGGGTTGAGCAGAGTGTGTCCTTCCTCCGTCATTTTGAACAAGAAGCGAACTTGAGGCGGAAGGAACACGAGGAGGCTTCCGCTGAGTCTGTTCAATTGCATTCCCAGATTGAAGCGAACGCCGCGCAACTGAGAGCCGTCTTTGACACCTTGCAGCAGTGTATTTCGGACGGGCTTGTATTGAGACAGAAGCTTGACTCTATCGAGCGGATTATGCAGAGTCGTGAAGCTGCTCAACGGGAAATCGATGAAAAGAGTTCATCATGCTTGCAGCAATGGACTCGAATCGAAGCGGAGCTGGCCGCGGCGGCTGATCAAGAAGAGGGGCTGAGGGAAGTGCACGAGGGGCTGATCGGACTATTGAAAGCGCTTCCCTCTCAATAAATTTTTTGAACCATTTGTAATTTTGAATAAAATGTATTCGTTCTTTTATTCTTTCATATGATGTATTTTGCACCCAATTGAATTCATGAATAAAAGATACATTTCTTTCGCAATGTCCTGCGTCATCTCTCTGCTTTCTTCCTTCTTTTGTTATCAGCATGTCACCTTAATAAACATAGCCTGCAGATGATAGGGTGAGCATCTTGTTTTGGTTTCTTCGAGGGGTAGAGATGGCTTAGGAAGCAAGTTCAAATCTGCTACCTATGACTTTTCAACTTTATGAGCCGTGAGGGTCTCATAAAGACTTTTCTCCCTAAGAGTCGAGAGGATCTCGTAGGTGTATTTTCTCCTTAGGAATCGTGAGGATTCTTAAGTGTGTTTTCCCTTATAAGTCGTAAGGATTTTATAAGAGAGTTTTCTTCCTTACGAATTGAGAGGACCCGTAAGTGTTTAACGAGATTGACGTTATTCACATTTCACGGCGTCATTGGGTGACGTATTTCCGAGATGGGGTCATGTAGATGACGCATTTCCGCGATGGGGTCGTATGGATGACGTATTTCCAAACGGGGTCATGTGGATGACGTATTTCCGAACGGGGTCACGTGGATGACATGTTTCCGCGACGGGGTCATGTAGATGACGTATTTCCGCGACGGGGTCATTTGGATGATGTATTTCCGAGACGGGATCATTTGGATGACGTATTTCCGAGGCGGGGTCATGTTGATGACGTATTTTCGAGACGGGGTCATGTGGATGACGTATTTCCGAAACGGGGTCATGTGGATGACGTATTTCTGAGACAGGGTCATGTAGATGACGTATTTCCGCGATGGGGTCATTTGGATGACGTATTTCCGAGACGGGGTCATTTGGGTGGCGTGTTTCCACGACCGGGTCATTTGGATGACGTATTTCCGTAACGGGGTCATATGGATGACGTGTTTCCATGACGGGGTCATTTGGATGACGTATTTCTACGACGGGGTCATATGGATGACGTGTTTCCGAGACGGGGTCATGTGGATAACGTGTTTCCGCGACGGGGTCATGTAGATGACGTATTTCCGCGACGGGGTCATGTAGATGACGTATTTCCGCGATGGGGTTATTTGGATGATGTATTTCCGAGACGGGGTCCTTTAGATGACGTATTTCCGCGACGGGATCATTTGGATGACGTATTTCCGCGACGGGACCATATGGATGACGTATTTCTGAGACGGGGCCATGTGGATGACGTATTTCCGAAACGGGGTCATGTGGATGACGTATTTCCGAGACGGGGTCATGTAGATGACGTATTTCCACAACAGGGTCATTTGGATAACGTATTTCCGAGACGGGGTCATTTGGATGACGTGTTTCCACGACGGGGTCATTTGGATGACGTATTTCCACGACGGGGTCATATGGATGACGTATTTCCGAGACGGGGCCATGTGGATGACGTATTTCCGAAACGGGGTCATGTGGATGACGTATTTCCGAGACGGGGTCATGTGGATGACGTATTTCTGAGACGGGGTCATGTGGATGACGTGTTTCCACGACGGGGTCATGTGGATGACATATTTCCACGACGGGGTCATATGGATGACGTATTTCCACGACGGGGTCATATAGATGACGTATTTCCGCGACGGGGTCATTTAGATGACGTGTTTCCGCGACGGGGTCATTTGGATGACGTATTTCCGCGACGATGTCATATGGATGACGTATTTCTGAGACGGGGCCATGTGGATGACGTATTTCCGAGACGGGGTCATGTAGATGACGTATTTCCGCGACGGGGTCATATAGATGACGTATTTCCGCGACGGGGTCATTTGGATGACGTGTTTCCACGACGGGTCATTTGGATGACGTATTTCCGTGACAGGGTCATATGGATGACGTATTTCCGAGACGGGGCCATGTGGATGACGTATTTCCGAAACGGGGTCATGTGGATGACGTATTTCTGAGACGGGGTCATGTGGATGACGTGTTTCAGCGACGGGGTCATGTGGATGACGTATTTCCGCGACGGGGTCATATAGATGACGTATTTCCGCGACGGGGTCATGTAGATGACGTGTTTCCATGACGGGGTCATTTGGATGAAGTATTTCCGAGACGGGGTCATTTGGATGACGTATTTCCGAGACGGGGCCATGTGGATGACGTATTTCCGAAACGGGGTCTTGTAGATGACGTATTTCCGAGACGGGGTCATGTAGATGACGTATTTCCGCGACGGGGTCATTTGGATGATGTATTTCCGAGACGGGGTCATTTGGATGACGTGTTTCCGCGACGGGGTCATTTGGATGACGTATTTCCGCGACGGGGCCATGTGGATGACGTATTTCCGAGACGGGGCCATGTGGATGACATATTTCCGAGACGGGGCCATGTAGATGACGTATTTCCGAAACGGGGTCATGTAGATGACGTATTTCCGCGACGGGGTCATTTGGATGACGTATTTCCACGACGGGGTCATTTGGATGGCGTGTTTCCACGACGGGGTCATTTGGATGACGTATTTCCGCGACGGGGCTATGTGGATGACGTATTTCCGAGACGGGGTCATGTGGATGGCGTATTTCCGAAACGGGGTCATGTGGATGGCGTATTTCCGAGACGGGGTCATGTGGATGACGTGTTTCCGCGACGGGGTCATGTAGATGACCTATTTCCGCGACAGGGTCATTTGGATGACGTATTTCCGAGACGGGGTCATGTGGATGACATATTTCCGCGACGGGGTCATGTGGATGACATATTTCCGCGACGGGGTCATTTGGATGATGTGTTTCCGCGACGGGGTCATTTGGATGACGTATTTCCGAGACGGGGTTATGTTGATGACGTTGCGTCTGTTGTAATGAGACGAATATTAAAGTGGTCTCTGGATTGTCTGTGAACCGTTGAGATTTGGCTTCTTCTTCTGATGGAGCCTGAGGAGGGCAGGTGTGGTTCCTTCTTTGTTTGCGCCCCTGGATTGTATACAGGGATTGATGTGATATCACCTGAAGGGAATAAATTTCATTTTATTTTATTTCTTTCCGCCATACTCTATCATTTCAGCTTTTATATCGCGAAGGTCGTGATTGCCCGATCATTTCGGCTATTTTTCGCGGTGTCCAATCATTTCGGCTATTTATTTTATTTTTACTCGCTGCTTTTTATTGCGAGTTGCCCAATCATTTCGGCTATTTTGCATGCATAATTTTTTTTACTTGCTGATTTTGTTGCAAGTTGCCCTATCATTTCGGCTGTTTCGTATGCATTTGTGGCTCGCTGGCTTTTTGCTGTAAGCGTGGAATTAGACACTGATTTCGGCATCAGCACTGCTACAACTGGGATATTGCCAGGAGCGAATCATCATTTGCCTCTGTCGATATCGAATAAAGGTGGCTTAGCGAACAGGGTTAGAATCTTGTCGACTAAGGCTTTTGACTTTATGAGCCGTAAGGGTCTCATAAAGGTTTTTCTCCCTGCGTATCGTGAGGATCTCGTAGGTGCGTTTTCTCCTTAAGAATCGTGAGGATTCCTAACTGCGCGTTCTCTTATAAGTCGTAAGGATCTTACAATAGTGTTTTCTCCTTATAAGTCGAGAGGACTTACAAGGGTTGTTCACCATGTAGACATATCCCTAGTCACGGATGGGACTTCGTTAGGGAAATGTTTATTTGCGCCCGTGGATTATATACAAAGGTCAGCATTGAACCGCTTGTAGGGCATTGTTAGAGGTTGTGGTGGTTGCTTAAGAACATATTTAGATCCCTGTAGCTTAAGACTTTCAAATCTTATGAGCCGTGAAGGTCTCATAAGATGGTTCTCCTTACGAGTCGTGAGAATCTCGCAAGTGTAATTTCTCCCTAGGGATCGTGGGGATCCCTAATTGTGTTGCTCCCTTATGAGTCGTAAGGATCTCACGAAGGTGGTTTCTCCCCACAAGGTCGAGAGGACCTTGCAAGTGTCTTTTAACGAGATTGTGCCCTTTCGGGTTTTCACAAAACTCGCCGGTAGCCCTGCTGTTTTTACTCACGGAGCCCTTTCGGGTTTTCATCCGTGCCCTTTTTGCTTATGGACATACCGTTTTCTTTTTCTTTTTCTCTTTTTTTTTATTCTAACGAGATTGCGCCTTTTCGGGTTTTCACAAAACTCGCCGGTAGCCCTGCTGTTTTTACTCACGGAGCCCTTTCGGGTTTTCATCCGTGCCCTTTTTTGCTTATGGACATACCGTTTTTTTCACTTTTTTTTTATTCTCTTTTTTTGTATCAGCTTTGGGATGCTGTAACCCACAGTAGTTTATCGATGTCTCGGTCAACAGCTAGTTTTAGGATATAGTGGTCCATTGTTAGTTTAAGAACATTTCGGTCCGTCGTTAGTTTAAGGACGTTTCGGTCCGTTGTTAGTTTAAGGACGTTTCGGTCCATTAGCCGGCTACTACTTATAGAGTTTGGGCTTAGAAAGATAGCGAGCGAACATAGTCGTCGTCATCTATCATTGACCTAGGCCGTGACTCGTTAAGCGTAGTAATTTTTCAGGAAGCGACCATTTATTGGCCTGAAGGGCCTTTCACCATGCATGTCCATGAGTAGATAGGCCCCACCTTGGTAGACCTTGTCTATGATATACGGGCCTTCATAGTTCGGCTCGAATTTTCCCTGTTTGGCACGATTGGGGATCATAGGTCTTTTGACCACTAGGACGAGTTTGCCTTGGCGGAATGTTCTCGGTCTAGTCAATCTTTCGTATGAGCGCGTCATTTTTGCTTTATAAGCCTCCAGATTTTGTTGCGCTACGAGCCGGGTTTCATCAAGGGCATCGAGCTCCTCAAGCCGAAGGTGAGCATTCTCTTCGTCCGTTAGCTCGTAATGAACTGCCACTCGTAGAGAGGGTAACTCTATCTCGAGGGGGAGTACCGCCTCTGTACCGAATACCAATGCGTACGGCGTTGTGTTCGTGACCGTTTTGAACGTAGTTCGATATGCCCAGAGAGCTTCATGCAGTCTCTCATGCCAGTCCTTATTTCGAGACACCGTCTTTTTCACAATCTTCGTCAAGGTCTTGTTGAAAGCTTCAGCTAGACCGTTAGCTCGGGGATTGTAGACCGATGAATATCTCCAGTCTATGTTATGCTGTTGTGCGAAGCGGCTGATCTTGTGGCTTCTGTAGGCTGGCCTGTTATCGGAGATAATCCGTCGCGGAGTGCCAAACCGATAAATGATGTATGTCTTGAAGAAATGGAGGATATTCTCCGTCTTCACTTCCCTCAGCGGTACTGCTTCTGCCCATTTGGAGAAGTAATCAGTTGTTGCCAAAATGAATCGATGTCCTCTGGACGACGCTGGTTCGATGGGGCCGATTATGTCAGTCCCCCACATTTCAAACGGCCAGCTAGCCACTGTTGGATGTAGTGGATTCGGATGCTGGTGGATAAAGTCCCCGTGAATCTGGCATGAATGGCATTGCTTCGCGTATTCGAGGCAGTCTTGGATCATCGTGGGCCAATAATAGCCCATCCTTTTGATCTTCAGCTTCATCTTCGGCCTGGCTTGGTGAGAACCGCAGAGTCCGTCGTGAGTTTCTTGGACGACTCTCTTTGCCTCTTCAGGTCCCAGGCATCTTAGCCACAGAGAATCAAATGATCTCTTATACAGGGTATCATTGACGAAAGCAAAAGACAGAGCTCGTTTCATAAGCTGATGTCTTGAGGATGCATCTTCAGGTGTTCGACGGGATTTGAAGTAATCTATAAAGACTTCCCTCCAATCCTCAGCCTTTTCCTAGTCTTTTATTTGTAAAGTCGTTTGCTCGGTCGTTCCCTTTTCTTCAGACGACTCCGGAGATACTTCTGCCGAAGCAAGAACCCGACGACTTTGCACAACGATCCTCACGTCATCGAGGTTCTCGTCGGCCAGTTCTTTAGCGAGCTTGACTAATGCATCTGACTTGCTATTTTTCACACGCGATATGCTTTCCAAGGTGTAGGAAGAAATTTGGGTCAGCAGTTGCTGCACCCTCTCGCCGTACTTTACCAACTCTGGCTTGCACGTTTGGTAGTCGTCGTTTATTTGACTAACGACCAGCTGGGAGTCTCCTATATGAGGAGGTTTTCAATTCCAATGTTGATAGCGATCTCGAGACCTGCTATCAAAGCTTCATATTCGGCTTTATTGTTTGTCCTCGGCTCTGTTAAGGAGAAGGCAAAACGCATTATCCCTCCTTGTGGAGTCATGAAGATGAGGCCTACCCCTGATTTGATTATGGAGGTGCTTTGTTTGCGCTTCTTATTGGAAGACGCTCCATCAAAATAAAGTTCCCACCGGGTATCATCCCCGTCGATCGTGTCAAACGCATGTTCGTCTGGCAATTCGCAGTTCAAAGGAGAATCGGCAAGTATCGGATGCTTAACGAGGAAGTCGGCGATGGCCTGACCTATCACTGCCTTAAGAGGCCGATAAGTTATCGAGAATTCCATCAAGAGCAGGGCCCATTTACCGAGTCGTCCTGTTAATATGGCCTTCAACATCAAATATTTGAGAGGATCCACCTTCGATATGAGATGGACCTCATGTGCCAACGCGTAGTGTCTGAGCTTCGTTATTGCGAAGATCAACGCCAGGCAGTGTTTTTCAATGGGAGAGTAATTGCTTTCTGCCCCCAGGAGAACTCGACTCAAATAGTAGAGGGCTCTCTCCTTCCCTTGGTCGTTCTCTTGTGCCCATAGCGCGTCTAAAGAACCTTCGAGGGCTGTTGTGTACAGGATGAGAGGTTTTCCTTTAACAGGCCATTTGATTGATATAAATTTAGTGCTTATGCGCTTTCAAAAGATGAATCAAAAATATTTGTTAACCGCAATCAAGAACGACGTCGCTTGGTAGCTAGCCGGTGAGTACGAGTCGGTCCATAGGGATGTTGTGTTTTTCCTAATTTGGTTTAACGAGTTAATTCCAAACGGTGTGAATAGATTATCGCTAAAAACTAAACTGATTTATACTAAGACTAGAATCTTGCTAGGGTTAGGTTTAGGTTGAGTTTGGAAATTGAAGATTTCCTCACCGCTTTCAATGCCCTAATTTAGATCTCTTTAGGTGTTATGGTAACAATTAATAAAGGGGATTAGTACCATCGGGAAGAAACGATATTTCTTCCTCTAGGTTCTAGTCCTTCCTTTCTTAATTCTTACCCTAACCTCCATGGAAAACATACGCAACCGGTCGTTTATACTACGGTATCACCGTTACCTCGTGGGGTAAGGTGCCGTAGGGAACGGTGTGTGTATGTATGCATGGAGTCCTATTAATTATATGTGATGGGCAAGAAAGGGATGAGAGATTTTCATCTCTCAAGCCTTCCCTAAATCTAACCCTAACAAGCGAGGACACTACTCACTCATTAGGGAATTGAAAAACATTTCTAACTATCTAACTAGGGCAGATAATAAAATTATACTAAGGCAATGAAATAAAATTACTTACTTTATTGATGGCTCTCTCCAAACATTTACACAGGAATTTACAGATCTGAATAGATGAAATAAAAAGAGGCATAACCTAAAACAGGTTTTAGGGTTTCTATTTATAGAACATAGAAACCCTAGGGTTATAATCGCGTCATATCTGCAATTACAATTTTATCCCTAAGAAGACTAGTCAAAGCACCGACGCACCGACACGTTTTTCCACCGACACGGGCACTCTATGGCCATGGATCCGTAGCTATAAGCTTGGTTTGGCCGCGGTTCCGCGGCCATGTAGAGAGCTTGTTGACTGATTTTTCCTAGGGTTCTGTCTGTTGCTGGTGTCTTCTGTTTTCTTCAGTTTGTTCTTCAGAATGTCTTCTGGTCTTCTTCCAGATTTCCACAGTGAATAATGTAGTGGATTTTATCGCTTGCTTCGTGTTGAAGTCTTGAACCTTGCACTGCCTTTGTTCTTTGTAAATTCGTCCACTGTTCTTCGTTTAGTCTTTAAACTGTAGGCTTGATCAAGATTCTTCCATTTGTTGGTCGTAGTCTCACTCTTATATCGTCTTTTCATCTTTTTCACTGTTTTTGTTCCGAGAACCTGTAACCTGCAACTATGTAGCAGACATGGGTCAAAAGCACCTGTTTATTTGTAAAATGAATAAGATTGGGGAATATAATAATGCAAAATTATGGTATAAACAAGCGACCAGTACTGGCGGATTCTGCAGGTATTGCTTGATTTCGTCCAGTGCGTTTTGGCATTTGCGATCCCAGACGAAAGGGGTTCCCTTCTTCATCAGGTGACTGTAAAGACGGCACTTGCCTGAGAGATTGGCTATGAATCGCCGGATATACGCGAGCTTTCCTTGGAGAGACCGCAGTTGCTTGAGAGTCCTTGGCGGAGGCATTTCCATAATCGCCTTGATCTTTGACGGATCTATCTCGATGCCTCGGTGTCGGACGATGAATCCCAGGAATTTGCCCGAGGAGACTCCGAACGCGCATTTGAGAGAATTCATCTTCAAGTTGTATTGCCGAAGGCGTTGAAATACGATTTTCAGATGCTCTAAATGTTTCTCGTATGATTTGCTTTTTACTACAAGGTCGTCGATATAACATTTGACGATTTCATGTATGAGGTCATCGAAGATCTTCGTCATAGCCCTCTGATAAGTGGCACCGGCATTTTTTAGACCGAAAGGTATCACCTTGTAGCAGAATATGCCCAAAGGGGTCCGGAAAGCAGTATGTTTTTGGTCCTCAGGATGCATCTTTATCTGATTGTATCCTGATGAGCCGTCCATGAAGGAGAAAACTTCGTGAGTGGACGTGTTATCTATCATCAGCTCAGTGACTGGTACGGGAAAATCATCCTTCGGGCAAGCTTTATTGAGGTCCCGAAAGTCCATGCAGATACGCACCGTCCCATTTTTCTTCATCACTGGGACGATGTTAGCGATCCAGTCAGGATACTGAACCTCTTGGATAAAGCCGGAGTCGATTAGTTTCTTGATCTCGACGTTGATGCTCATCTCAAGCTCAAGCCGCATTCTTCTTGGCGCTTGTTTGATCGGCTTGACGTCCGGAGATATCGCCAATTTGTGCACAGCAATCTCTGGATCTAATCCTGGCATCTCGGAATAGTTCCATGCAAAGCAATCTTTATGCTGCATAAGCAAGTCTTTAAGTGTAGCCACCCTTTCTTCAGACAACAGCTCACTGACGAATGTCGGTCGCGGGTCACTTGCCATCCCCAAATCAATTTTCTTGAGGTTATCTGCAGTAGTATGTATTCCATCTTCCAGCTCTTTTGGCGCCGGTGGAAACTCTGAGATCACCTCGTCATCACTTTTTTCGAAGCACCAGGGGAGTTCACCCATATTCTCGGGCTCTTCTTCTGACAGCGTTATCACGTGATAGGCACGAGCTCGCTTCCAAGACCGGTGTGGATCTGGTTCTACCCTCGTGGATTTGGGTTCATGCTTCTGCGGCGGGGTTACCCTCCAGCTGCTGGATAGAGCGAACATGCCTTGTTGATACCGGTCTTCTACCCAGTCTTTAAATGTGAAGCAATCTTCAATAGGATGTCCCATTGCCCTGTGATAGGAGCAATAGTCCGGGTGAGAGACTTCGCTTGCTTGCTCGGGGTGCTTGGACTCCGGGAGGATAATCATTTGATGTTTTATAGCAAGATCAAGTATCTTCTTTGTCTTGTCTTGAGGAAAAGAATATGCTCGACTCATCTTTTTTATAAGAGACGAATCCAGACTGCTCGATTCCTGACCGCGTTGCTTCTTGGACCCGCTTTGTCACTGTCGAACGCCTTTCCCGTTCTTTGGTTTGTTTCTGCCTCTGCGTCGGGCCTTTTGTACAACGGGTTGACAAGGAGGAGCATTTTCATTTTTCCCAGCCTGTTGAAGGAGGCGTCGCGTCCTGGTTTTCTCGTAGATGGCCATTTCGCGATTATGGCCGTCTCGAACTTATTTACCTGCTTCCCTTATAAGCTTGTCCATTTTTTCTTTGAACGACGGACTGGGCATTTTCACGGCGGGATCTCTTTCTGGTTCAGGGTTAGTATCTTCCCACAGAGCGTCTCCTTCCTCATCGAAGTCATGTATGACGTAGCAGTCGCGGAGTAGCTCCCGTTTCTTGGATTGAACATACCCAAGCCCGGTCGTTTCCATTCTTCCGTTGGGCAACTTTCGTTGGGTCTCGGGAACGTTCCAGATCCTATTATAGAACCACGCTTGTCGCGCAGTTTGCTTAAGGGGTACACCTTGGCATCTCAAGAGTCTCTTTAGTCCGTTTGTGTAATATCTGGGCAAACGGATGGGCTGGAGCCTGTCAAGTGTAGAATCCGCACTATGCCAGATTTCTTTCTCCACTTTAGTTTCCCCAGGTCGGTAGAATAGGATTGCCTTTTCACCTTTTCGCATGGGAGGGACGTAGAATGTCTGCAGTTCCTCCACCCTGTAGGTATCAAGCGCGTCTGGCTCTTTATGATGCTTTGGCGGAACCAGGGCAACTTGCAAACTTTGATCTTCACCAGCGAAGGTTTGTATTGATGGCCGAGCAGAGAATATGGCGTTGACCTCATCTTCCGAATCGCTGCAAAAGATTAACATAGGAGTGGACAGTCCCGGCTTGTTGTACTGGGGAAGACCTGAGTAAACTATCCCTTCTTCCTCCTCGGTGTCGCTCCCGAAGACCGGAATGGTGGTGATAGCTTTGTTCTTCGGTTTATGACATCTTTCCATTTCCTCAAAGTCTGGCAAGAAGTATTTTGCATCTTCATACTTGCAGACTTCGTTCATGGAGAATGGGTTTAGTTCCCCTGTCACAGTATACTCGAGACCATCCTTGAAATACTTCATACACTGATGCTGTGTAGAAGGGATGATGTTGTACTCGTGTAACCAGGACCGGCCGAGCAAAGCATTGTAGCATGTCTTGGCGTCAATGACGTGAAACTTAATGTCCGTGACAAGCAACCCAAAGCGTAGTGTCAATATTACAGACCCAAGCGTCCGTGATGACTAGGAGTCGAATCCAGAGATGGTGATTTTATCATGAGCGAGGTGTTGAACGCTCATGCAGATTTCCTTTAGCACCCTTACGTTAAGGAGATTGACGGAGGATCCATTGTCGACCAGGATTTTACCTATTTTGATGTCATGACAGTATCCGGAGACATATAGGGGACGGTTGTGCTCGCATGTCCCAAGGAGGAGATCTTCATCGCCGAAGGTGATATCGGCTGTGTGTACTTCTTCCAGCTCGTCCTTCATCTTTTCTTCGGCGAGAAAAGCTTGGAATTGCTCGGGCTCTTATAATTCCTTGATCAAAGAATCTCTTGCTTCTTTGGATAACAGGAGGGCGTCGAAATACTGAGCTGCGAGGGTATCTTCCTCAAGTGTGCCAGAATATTGTAATCCACCTTACTTTTCTTTGGCGGGTCCTTGGCTGTCAGCTTTTCGATGGCTTGGTCATCAAGGATGATATCCTCAGAGACCTTTTCTTTCCCCTTATCTTTTCTATTTGACCCACTGTTTGAGGGCCCAAGATTCTTTTCGGGTAGCGTACAATTGCACAGCTGAATATTTTCACAGGTCTTCGGTTCTTCCTCCTTTCTCGAGGTGGACTCCTTAAAGAGAGGGCCAAGAGTCATTTCTTCGTCGGAGTCGCTCCCGAAGGTGAGAACTTGTGATCCCCCGGTGTTGACTACGCGACAGTTGCCGATAGTTCTTTTATGCTCCCCGGTCGTACTTCTTTGCTCCCGACGAGTTTTGTGTTTCATCCGCTTAAAATGTTGCCGGCGAGCAACATATCCCTGCCACCATCTTCTAAAAGCGTCGCACTCTTCGGTGGGGTGCGAAATCTTTCAATGATATAAGCAGTAGCTAGGATGTGTTTCTGCTTCACCAAGGGCGTTTGCTTCGGGGGATGGTAGCTTCATTCCCATCGATATGGCTTTGGCGAACCTTTTCCTCGTCTTGAACCTGCTTTTATTTGCAACGGAGGTACTTTGATCTGGTGAGAGTGTTTTGACCCTTTCGTCCAGTCGCCGGCATTTGGCCTTTTCAAATATAGCCATCTCACGCTCTCGAGCAGCTTTACTTTTCAGAAGAGTTTCGTTCAGGAATGCATCAATCGTTTCGTCTGACGGCTCCGGAAGTTCCGGCTCAGGATCTGCCCCCAGCTTCTCGGTGCAAGGAGCTTCTTCGTCGTCTATCGACGAGTGAGAGATCATATGGAAACTAGCCACATAATCTTCGGATTCATCCGACGAGTCTTCTCCATTATCGTCATCCCCATCCTCAAGGACGTGGCGGAGAAACCCTTGAAGTGTGACTGGAGTCCGCGCCTTCTGGTTATACTCTTCCAGCGCGTCAATCTGCTTTTGCAGGTCCGTGCGCTTGTCACCAGACTTCACGGGCTTCTTGGATTTCTTCTTCTTTTTCGAAGATTTCGACGGCTGGGTATGAGCGCTTTGGCTATCGCCACCAATCTTCGGAGTTGGGTGCGGCTTCAGCATCCCCTTGATGATCTCAGGTTCCAGTGGATTCTTCCACCTAATTGCCGGACATGTGTGGAGATCCTTCAGCATTCTTTGCGTCTTGGCTGAAAGAGCAACCTCCCATGGAGCTTCTTCTACGAAAGAGCATAATGCCCTCGGTGTATCCGTCTTCTTAGGAGTGTGTGGACGAGGCGGGTTCACCTTCCAATTCTCAGATAATACGAATTTACCCTGCTTATTGATCTTTTATCCAGCTTTTGAAGATGTAACAATCCTCGATCGGATGACCCAACATTCGGTGGTAAGGGCAATAGTTAGGATTGCTAATGTCGCCGGGTTGCGCTGGGCGCCTTGGCTCCGGCAGATTGATGAGCCTGTTGCGCAGTGCAAGCTCGAATAACCTCTTCGTCTTGTCTCAAGGGAATGAGTAAGGGCGTCTCATTTTATCCTCGAAAGATCGAGTTCTGTTATTTTAGCGATCAACTGGTCTCGGGCCACCGGGCTGCTGTTGAGCATTGGCGAAGACGATCGCTTTCCCCTTTCCCTTCTCATTTCGAGAGTCTGGCTTTGGAGGAGACGGTCTATGACCCATCTATTCCATTTAGGCCAACTTGTCAATCAAGACCTGAAACGTGGTTGGCTTGAAGAACATCATGAATTGGGAAATAGTTGCATGAGGGTCCAGAGTGTTAGTTATATGTATGCCCTAGAGGCCATTACTGTACATTGGATGTATATTGTAGTGGATGCTGGGACATATATAGGGAGGACTTTCTTGCTCGACATGATAGTATGCTATCTGGTTGACCTTTACCTTAACGTGTATGCTGATTGTCTCTCTGTTACATGTTGGTAAAGCCCTTAGGATCTGTACTTGACTACCTGGATTATGATGCGGATCATACTAGTAGGGACATGGTGGTCCATAAGTACATCCTTCAAAGTCCCTAGTCGAGGGTATATCGAGACAGGGCATCGATATACCAGAGTAGACTAGCGTATACCTTCTCGACCCATACAGATGGGCGATGGATGATCCCATATCCATTGGTGTTTGACATCAGAGATGATATACGGGTGCTCAGTAGAGACTGGGTACACTGGACGGACTCGCCGAGAACTCCCAGATGGTATTATACCTCACGTCAGATGGCAGTTCTCTGGTGACACTGGTACAGAGTAGTCTGTTGACCCGAGATCGTCATAGAGTCTTGTGTGGTTCCCACTGTGCTTTGATTTCCATCTTACCACGTCCAAAAGGGCGTGCAAAACGGTGGTTTTTGGGTACAGTCCCGAGTCACATGGAGGCAATGAGCGATAGGAGGGGATTCGTCTCTCCCGGTATAGGGAGTTGATGTTGCGCAGTGTTCGATTGGCTATAACAGGAAATCCCTGGCCAGGGTTGCTGAGATTTACTGGTAAGTGTTACCTGTAGTTTCTCGAAGTGTTATAGACCTCATATCGACACGACTTATCAAGCTATTGGGGTCTGACGTTTACCACCCCTAGGCGAGATATGCGACATATCAGACGATCAGACCGGACTGTACGGTAGTGTTACTGGTTGGATTCACTGGAGTATGAGCGGGCTTGCTCGTCGATCTTCAGATCGCTCAATACCCGGGTGGCCGTTACGTTTAGCAGACCGCTTGCGGCTTGTGGGTGTTTGATATGATCATCATCTGCTGCCGGCGTATTGACGAGTCTTTAGAGTCCTACACAGAGGTTTCCTGGCTCAAGCGAAACGAAATAGGAGCGCATATGAGATATGTGCGGGACCGAGAATAATACGTGTATGTGATACCGTATTCGATTCTCGCGATGTGACATTGATCGGTTATATGCGATATAGCCGGGTTATCGGATCAAGTGTTGATTCGATAAGATGTTACTAATGATACCAGTCGGTTATGTGCGACATGACCGGATCATTAAATCAAGTGTTGATTTAATAATTTAATGCATAATTATATATTTGATATATTACTTTGCATTAACTAGTATCGGTTCACTTTAAATGGATTTTCTCACTCGGGAGTGCGCATTGCATATGCGATATGATTTTGTGCACTTTATTGTATCATGTTTGATGATGCATGATTGCTAGGTTATGTGTAAAGAATTTAACCAAAGTTATTTAAATGGTTAAGGGTTTTACTTATTCATTAATTAGTCTTTTTATTTTTGGAAAATAAGGAAAAGAAATGAGAGAAAAATGGTGGCTTATTTTGTTTGCACTTGAAGCTTCATGAAGCTTTTATGATGCAACCATTTTTGTCTCATCTCCTTAACCCTAACCATTCTTTAACCTTGGTAAATTCTCTACACTTAACTTGGGTTATGTTATGATAAGAATGGATTTATTCTTTTCTTTTTAATATTCTTATCATATCATTTTTCTTCCTCTTCTTCCTTCAACTCAAGAAGAAAAACCTAGACTACATCAATGGTGGATTGATGATATGAGTGAGAAATCCAAATCTAAAGTCTATCCACTTCCTATTTCTTCATCCTCTACCTCTTTCCAAGTAGTAGAGTGTGTTTCCTTCACAAGTTTCTTGACTTGGTGAAGTGAGAGCTTGATCTTGCGATGCTTCGACGTAGATCATCTTCGGCATGGACATCGACGACCTAGCTTGCCCATTCTCCGACGAAGCCGACGCTAGAGCCCGGATTTGATTTGGACAGCGGAGACGACTTCATTGCGGAGCTATGGAGGTGGAGCACCGGATCTACAAAGGTTGTATTTCCGTATCTCTTAGTTAAGTGTTAACTAGTTAGCTTTTTCGCCTAGTTTTCTAGCAAACGATCCGTAGTCGGGTCTCTCGGCACCTAGAATTTTTGAAAATGGCATGTTCGATGCCTTGTGAGACCTCATTAGGGTGCCTAGGAACCCTACAGTGGTATCAGAGCCTAGCTAGAGCCTTAGGCGAAGTCTAGACGGATTTTGAAGTCCGATCGAACCAAAACACGACCCCAAAATTGCTCTATGTCCAGATTTTAAAAACGTGGATTTTTCCAAATTAAAAATTGCTAAAAAATTCAGCAGGGAAAAATAAGAATTACGATGCAAAAATTGAGAAGTGAACAGTACAACTTGCGGCGGAACCGCGGCATAAGCCCTGCTTATGCGGCGGTTCCGCGGTCCCATGATGACGTCAGCTCCTCATTTCTGCACAGTAATTCCTGATAAATTCTTCTGAGTTTTCTGGGAATTTTTAAAATTTTTTCAAGAGTTGAATTTTCTGCAGTTGTTTTGGGGATTCGGTGTTTTGATCGGGGTATCAAATTTTGTCTATTTGGCTTTCCGGATAAATTTTAGAATATGTTAAAAAGTTCGACCGTATATAAATACCCAATTTTTCCCCTATCGGGAAATTTCCAAGTGTTGGATTTTCCATAGTTTAACGACGTTCTAAGTAGTGCAAGTAACGCGATGGTCCCTCTAGAAGACAACAAACCTTAACTCGATTATGTGACCGTCTTGAACTGCCCTTTGAACCTTCGGGTTTGGAGCAGTACGGCGTGCCACATGTGAGGCGTTGGCTTGACCCTTCTACGGCTGGACCGTCGGTACTGAGGCACGAACTAAATGTTGTTAGACTTATTTCATGTGTTGATCTGTATCGGGAAAACTTGGGTGTTCGATTGTTCGATCGGAAAGTTTGACATTTTCTATTTATCCGGAATGGGATACAATAATTGGAATTCATAAGAAGTTATGAGATAACTGAATGAATGTTATAAACATAGCACTTTAGTCTCACTTGATCGGTTGCCACGGAATTTTGATGTGATCAAAAGTCCGTCGCAATCACGTAGCGTACGCGGATACTCGCCGGGTAAACTTAATAGACAGCCTCACTCCATAGCCCTGACCAAGTGACTGTAGGAGAACCCCGTCGCCGAAAGCATCCGTTCGGGTGCTCGCGGTAGCGGTGTTCCGCCTTGGTGTACTTCGTCGAAGGCATCGGGGGTGCGGCCGCCTACTAAAGTTTGCGACGAGCATTCGATCAAATTGTCGGGAATCCTGTTGAATTGCCCGACTTGGTATTGAAAAGTGTTTTCGATAATGAGACTAAAATGCGGGGTTTATAATTGTTAGGCATGCGATGTCTAAAGAATTCATTTGATCAGGCATACGATGTCTGAGGTGGTTGCGGATTCCAACTGTTGTAGTTTTACACTTTCTTTTCTGTGACCGTAAGTGTAATATGTGATATCGCCGGTTTCGTTGCTATATGTCAACGACAATTGGGATGCGCATATTTACTTACGTTGATGACATGTGATGTTATGTGTTGCTGGATATGTTATATTGGATCGTCGTGTTTGAATAGCCGGGGGTTTTTATGTGAGATGAGTGTTTTTCATTTTCATTCATGTAAAAACTTGTATGTAATATTCTTTTATTGGGGCGCTTCCAGGTTGCGGGAGTTGTCACCTGTTGTATATTATTTACTTTTCCGCACTAGGATAGACCCAAGCAGGGGAGCACAAGTAACCGGGTTCTGGAGTCCAGTGGGAGACCAACTCGAGGAGTCGAGTCCGGGTCTCCTAACTCTAAAATTGGCAGGGTTGCTTGCCGCTCTCGTAGGGGTCTAGGGGTGTGGGTTTGGCTATTCATCACGACCGTGGAATCCGTGTTTTATACTGGCTCGTATTGAAAACACGAACGTCCTAGTATATCCAATATTTCATATGTTTCTTCTGCTGCGATATCTGTGATGTGATCATGTGATGTTCTGTGATAGATACAGTATATAGTATATATGATATATTATATAGGCGTTACTTATGTTTTACACCCGCGCTAGCCCTGCCCTGCTCTGCCGTTAGTCACCTAACCTAACGGTGCACGAGGGGACATCGAGGCGAATGCGGATGGCATAAGTGTACGTCGTATTTATCTGTGATGTTTAGGTACTTATATGATGGGACTTCATTAATGTGATTAATGAAATAAAAGAAACCTAAGATGTTGTAGAATCGAATTTCAAAATAAAACAGGTAGCTACAGTTTTGCTTTGCACAGCGGTATATGTGATATATCCAGCACCTTATTCGATAAGGAAAGGACCGAGATCCCTTCACCGGGAGTGACTCCTTTAGCAATAACTGGCAGATGCTACACACTCGGTTTGTCTTTTGATTGCTTTTAAGTGTTTTTGCTTTGCACAGTGATATATATGATATATCCCGCACCTCATTCGACGAGGAAAGGACCGACGATCCCTTCACCGGGAGTGACTCCTTTAGCAAAACTAGAAAAGCCTCAAAAACACTCCATTTCTAAAATCATTTGATTCTACAACGATATCAAGTTCATTACGCAATAGGTTTTCAGAAAAACCTGTCGTAGCCCTTCGTCATTTCAGATAAGTATTAGTTAGTATTCGTGCTGCGGTTGTTTGGCATGCGTCAAGGCGTAGTGTACGGTAGCTAACTAGTGCTTATCTGCCAGCATATGATGCGATTGGATTAGGGTATTCGTACGGCGTTGTTTGGTATGCGTCAAGGGTCGTGCGGGTGGGTTTAATTCAATCAAGAAATGTACGGGTTGAACTTGACTAGCAGACTATGGGTTGTTTGGCATGCGTCAAGGTCATAGCGAGCTAGGGGCAAAACATTATCGGGAATTTCAAGTGTTGAAATTTGCAATGAGATTGCATACCTTCTATGAGATAGTTGGATCCCGATACCCGCTGCGAGTAAGAGTTACTCCTGGGAGAGTTTTATACATTACAATTAGCCGATCAAGTAGGTGTCTAGAAAGGTGTTAACGAGGTTACGCCTCTGGGAAAACGAGGTTTACATTAATTAGGTTCGTGCGAAAGCACGGGGGACCTCCCTCAAAGTACCGACACTGGCCTGGCTGAAAGATTGACGAACTTGTAGTGTGTAATTAATCCCGGCTAGTCTTTCCTTTTAGAGTTTGAAGGAAGATTTGATAAAAAGCAGTGGGAGCCATCCTGATTAGATAAAATAAAAACCAATCTATTCTTGCAAGAGCGCACGCTGAGTGTTTTCTTCTCTCTCTCTCCAGGTAGCGACCATATCATGCCTTAATCAAGATAATAAAACGGAATATTGACCGAACCCGCTTGTTATACTGAGCTGGGGAACGTTGGTCCCGCTCCAACTTATAATTGTTATAAGACAGAGCAGGAAATTGGGGAATACCAGATTTCCCGTGCCGCCCAAACGAGGAGAGTGCATGATGATGCATCATCTTCGGGTGTGTTCATTATATAGAACTGTTTCTCAGTGTCCTTTACGTCCTGGGTATGTGATACCAGATCAGGATCCCAGATATGTAATCTGTTACATAGGGCTACAGATAGGTAGAGAACTGAGAACGGGTGATAAGTTTCATGAGGCAGAAAACGGGGCAAGAGTTGCAGCCAAGTCTGTCGGTCACTGTCACCCTGTATTACCAATACATTGATTCTGAACGAATGTTATTAGATACCGAACCTGATATACAAAATCATATCTCTCTCTTTATTAGTAAAGAAAGGATATAATTTTGTATTGTTGGATAATGTTTTGAACATTTCCTATATCAAAAGTTGATCAGTTCAGGCACGTTATCTAAAAGCATTGATGTTCTAAATCAAACTACAGTTCTTAGTATACTGAACACACACAAGAGGAAAAGTTCAGAACTGAACGATTCCTTCTTGAGGTATTGTAGACTAGGTCAGATCAATGTGACCCGACTAGCTAGAGTTACATATAGATGCATATTTAAATCAGTTTGAATTTACATCTTGTGAAACTCGCCAGTCATGTCACAAAGATAAGATGACCATAGCTCCGTTTACTGGAAACAGAGAAAGAGTTAGTGAACTCTTGGGATGATACATGTTGATGTATGAAAGGTCCCCAGTCTACACATGCCAGGACTGGTTCTTTGTACTTCATTACATTCTCTGATAATCTCTCAAGATTCAGACATATGTTCCTGTTGAAACATGAGTCCGAGCCTTTTGAGATATTCACAGAATATAAGCGAGAAGTAGAGAACCAAAATATGGGTAAAAGTATTATGTCCTTTGATGCGATCAAGGAGGAGAATACTTGTGCACGGAATTCCTGGACTGTTCTAAAGGAGAATGAGATTCTCTCTCAGCATTACTCCTCCGAATACACCATAGCACGATGGTATATCGGGGTGGAGCAATTACACCCTATGTGATAAGGTGTGCTCTATGATGAGTAATACTGAGTTACCTATTTTCTTTTGGGTGTTATGCGCTTGAGAAGCTGCATACCTATTGAATAGGGTTCAAATCAAATCAGTTGCCTACCACTTCATATGTGATATGGAATGGGAAGAACCCATGTCTTAAGTTAGTTAAGATTTGGGGTTGTCCAGCCTATGTCTGAAAAGCAAAAACCGGACAAGCTCGAGGCAAGGTCTGTAATGTAGAACTGGAAAGGTTCCAGCTATACAAACTACAGCAGATGATTTGGTAGAACCGAAGGATTCAGTAGTAACCAACGAACCTCAGCCTCTCCACCGATCTAGTAGGGTTCCTCACCCACCTGAGAGATACTTCTGTTTCTCTATGACAGTGGGAGCGAGGATTGCATCATGAGATGATGACCCAACTAGTTTCGAGCTGGCCATCAAGAGTAAGACTCTGTAAGAATGGCTGGATGCTTAGCAATCTGAGATGGAATCCTTATACACCAACAAAGTATGGACTTTAGTTGCTATATCTGAAGGGTTAAATCCCCATCAGGAGCAAGTAAATCTTGAGAAGATTACTTGGTGTACATGGAAAAGTTGAGACTTTCAAAGCTAGAATTGTTAAAGGTTTTCGTCATCGACCAGGCGTGGATAATGATGAAACCTTTTCAAGTAGCTATGCTTAAGTCCATCCAGATCCTACTTGCCACGGCTACATACCATGACTACGATATCTGGCGGTTGGGTGCCATGACTGCTTTTCTAAATATTGATTTAGAAGAGTGCGTCTGTAAGTACACAGCCAGAGGGCTTCGTAAACAGTGGGAGCAGCGGAAACGTGTGCAAGATGTTTTATCTGATAAAGCAGGCATCACGGAGTTGGAACATCTGTTTTGATGGATTAGTCAAAGAGTTTGACATCATCAAAATGGTAGATGAACCTTGTATAAACAAAAAGGTAGTAGGGAGTATGGTGGTGATCCTCGTAGAGTACGTGGATGACATACTCTTGATAAGAAAGGAGTTTCTTATGCTACGCTAGATCAATCTCCGTTTATCACAAAGATTCTCCGTATAGGATCAAAGTGATACCTACTAAATCCTGGATTTTGGATCTATGAGATAGATCTAATTGGATGTTAGGATACTCACTAGCTGTAATGAGATGGTATCAATCGATCCTGGGGAAAATCACTGGAAGGGTTCCAGGGTGATAAAGACGACTGAATGTCAGTCACAGGCATTGTCTTTTCCCTCAGTAAAGGGACGGTATGTTGGAAGAGTTCCAAGCAAGATACCGTGGCATACTAGACGATAAAGGCAGGATACATCGCTACTTAAGATGCTACCAAAGAGGCTGTTTGGGTGTATATTGGTTCATGAGATGAACTATGTTCCTCCCATTGTGTGACAATGGGGTTGTGGCTTATGCCAAGGAACGCCGGTCCCATCAGTGATCCAGATATATTCTATGGCAGTATCACTTGATCATGGAGATGGTTGATCTCCAGGGAGATCGAGGTTTGGAGAGTAGACTCAGAGGACAACACAGCGGATCCACTCACAAAGGCCTGTTCCCAGAGAGAGACTTTTATGGGATGGTTGAGTATGTACTACAACCACTGCTACAGATGGCCCTAGTGCAAGTGGGAGATTGTTAGTTATATGTATGCCCTAGAGGCCATTACTGTACATTGGATGTATATTGTAGTGGATGCTGGGACATATATAGGGAGGACTTTCTTGCTCGACATGATAGTATGCTATCTGGTTGACCTTTACCTTAACGTGTATGCTGATTGTAACATGTTGGTAAAGCCCTTAGGATCTGTACTTGACTACCTGGATTATGATGCGGATCATACTAGTGGGGACATGGTGGTCCATAAGTACATCCTTCAAAGTCCCTAGTCGAGGGTATATCGAGACAGGGCATCGATATACCAGAGTAGACTAGCGTATACCTTCTCGACCCATACAGATGGGCGATGGATGATCCCATATCCATTGGTGTTTGACATCAGAGATGATATACGGGTGCTCAGTAGAGACTGGGTACACTGGACGGACTCGCCGAGAACTCCCAGATGGTATTATACCTCACGTCAGATGGCAGTTCTCTGGTGACACTGGTACAGAGTAGTCTGTTGACCCGAGATCGTCATAGAGTCTTGTGTGGTTCCCACTGTGCTTTGATTTCCATCTTACCACGTCCAAAAGGGCGTGCAAAACGGTGGTTTTTGGGTACAGTCCCGAGTCACATGGAGGCAATGAGCGATAGGAGGGGATTCGTCTCTCCCGGTATAGGGAGTTGATGTTGCGCAGTGTTCGATTGGCTATAACAGGAAATCCCTGGCCAGGGTTGCTGAGATTTACTGGTAAGTGTTACCTGTAGTTTCTCGAAGTGTTATAGACCTCATATCGACACGACTTATCAAGCTATTGGGGTCTGACGTTTACCACCCCTAGGCGAGATATGCGACATATCAGACGATCAGACCGGACTGTACGGTAGTGTTACTGGTTGGATTCACTGGAGTATGAGCGGGCTTGCTCGTCGATCTTCAGATCGCTCAATACCCGGGTGGCCGTTACGTTTAGCAGACCGCTTGCGGCTTGTGGGTGTTTGATATGATCATCATCTGCTGCCGGCGTATTGACGAGTCTTTAGAGTCCTACACAGAGGTTTCCTGGCTCAAGCGAAACGAAATAGGAGCACATATGAGATATGTGCGGGACCGAGAATGATGCGTGTATGTGATACCGTATTCGATTCTCGTGATGTGACATTGATCGGTTATATGCGATATAGCCGGGTTATCGGATCAAGTGTTGATTCGATAAGATGTTACTAATGATACCAGTCGGTTATGTGCGACATGACCGGATCGTTAAATCAAGTGTTGATTTAATGATTTAATGCATAATTATATATTTGATATATTACTTTGCATTAACTAGTATCGGTTCACTTTAAATGGATTTTCTCACTCGGGAGTGCGCATTGCATATGCGATATGATTTTGTGCACTTTATTGTATCATGTTTGATGATGCATGATTGCTAGGTTATGTGTAAAGAATTTAACCAAAGTTATTTAAATGGTTAAGGGTTTTACTTATTCATTAATTAGTCTTTTTATTTTTGGAAAATAAGGAAAAGAAATGAGAGAAAAATGGTGGCTTATTTTGTTTGCACTTGAAGCTTCATGAAGCTTTTATGATGCAACCATTTTTGTCTCATCTCCTTAACCCTAACCATTCTTTAACCTTGGTCAATTCTCTACACTTAACTTGGGTTATGTTATGATAAGAATGGATTTATTCTTTTATTTTTAATATTCTTATCATATCATTTTTCTTCCTCTTCTTCTTTCAACTCAAGAAGAAAAACCTAGACTACATCAATGGTGGATTGATGATATGAGTGAGAAATCCAAATCTAAAGTCTACCCACTTCCTATTTCTTCATCCTCTACCTCTTGCCAAGTAGTAGAGTGTGTTTCCTTCACAAGTTTCTTGACTTGGTGAAGTGAGAGCTTGATCTTGCGATACTTCGACGTAGATCATCTTCGGCATGGACATCGACGACCTAGCTTGCCCATTCTCCGACGAAGCCGACGCTAGAGCCCGGATTTGATTTAGACAGCGGAGATGACTTCGTTGCGGAGCTATGGAGGTGGAGCACCGGATCTACAAAGGTTGTATTTCCGTATCTCTTAGTTAAGTGTTAACTAGTTAGCTTTTTCGCCTAGTTTTCTAGCAAACGATCCGTAGTCGGGTCTCTCGGCACCTAGAATTTTTGAAAATGGCATGTTCGATGCCTTGTGAGACCTCATTAGGGTGCCTAGGAACCCTACACAGAGTGCCCACGAACATGCCCACCGCCGGCGCTTCTTCAATGCGTTGTTCGCATTTCGACCACAGATTCCGCCATCGGATTGCGTATTGAACCCACGTCTTGCCTGGCTTCACCCTGGCATTGATCAATGCCGTTATTGGGGTGCGTTCACTAGCACTCGCGAATCGCTGGGTGAATAATAGCTCCATTTCCGCAAAAATCTTGACGGAGTCGTTTGGAAGTTCAGAGTACCATTCGAACGCTGTCTCCGACAAGCTGCCAACAAACTGATGGAGCAAAAGTTTATCATCACCCCCGGTGTTACTGCAAAGAGCCCTGAACTGGGCGACATGTTGATGGGGATTGCCTGTCCCCTTGTATACATGAAATTTAGGGATCGTATATCCCGGCGGGTACTTTATTTGGTCATACCAGCCTGGATATGGTCGTCCAGTTTTAACAACTTGGCCGGCCGCTTCATTCGCCTGGTGAGCTTGTATTTGCTGAGCAATATAGTCATCCAGAGCGGTCTTGGAAATAGTTTCCTCTTTGGCTGCTGAAAGAGCCGGATGAGGGTTCGATGTCTCTCATCTGTCGTCTTCAATAATGATCGGAGGGTCTTCAGCTGGAGGTTCCGGCTGTAACATCATCCCGACCATGTCTTGGAAGAGAAGCACCATTCGTTTTATGTTGGCTGCTTGTTCTGCTGCTTCTCTCTCCTTCTTTTCGAGGACTCTGTGGAGGAAGTCAGCATCGGTTTCTTGTTCGTGACGCGGCTTTGATGACGCCTCCGGGCATTCTTTTGGCCCAGTGAGTGCGGCCATCTGCGTCAGCATTTCTTGAAGCTTCTGTTGCTGCTCCTGGGCTTTTGTCACGGATCGGGTGAGCGGTCGGTGACTCGTCGAAGCGCGGCTTTCCTCTTTTCCGGAAGCCATGTAAACAGTATGCACCATTATGCCCCCAGACTTAGGGCGTTTGGGCTCAGCGTCTTTGTGGTCTGCCGTAGTCACAGGGGATTTCTCTGGCCTTCTTCTCTTTTGAGCAGTTGACGTTGAGGGGGCCGTTGCAGTGGGCACCCAGGTAGTTGTTGTCCTTTGCGGCTTGACAGGACGGTTCTCTTCCTGCTGAACCTTCACCTTTTTCTGTCGGCGAGGGTAATCTTGATCAATCACCGACTCCTGGACCCGTCGCCAGACTTTGTAAACTTTGGAGGAAAGCCGCTGAGGGGGCTGCTCCGGCTTTGTTTCTGTAACATTCTCCACGGGTGGAGGAGATCTTTTCAGTACGGCGGTAGAAGAGTTCCTGCGCACCTTGTTCAGCAATTCAAAGTTGTTCCCGGTTGGAACAGAAGCATTGATTTCCACCGTTGGGGCTGGTGGAGTTAGCCCAGAGGGGGAGTTGCCCCCAGCTTTCCTTACTCGGCGCCAGTGGCGACGTCGAGCGTGCCGAGCTGCTGGGATTGATTTAGCGATGGGGATAGCTTCGTCGTGCCCCCTGTTTTCGAGAAGGGCTATTGACGGCGTCAGCCTCTTGAAGACTGATGTCCGTTGAGTAACAGTATTTAATCTGTCAAAGACAGACTTTGGAGCAGGGACGGGAGCCGGAGTAGGAGCCGGAACAGTTAGTCTTGTAAAGACCGACCCTTTGGCAGGAGAAGCCGCCTTGACGACTTCAGAGCAGGGATGACTATCCTCTTCGGAATAACCTTTTCTGGAACTGCAGCCTTCATCATGGGCCCGCATGATCTTTGGCCCAATCTGGCGAAGACTGAGGCGCTGGAGCTGGATGACCCGTTGAGGGGGGCCGCTGTAGTTGCAAGCCGATCAAAGACCGACTTCTTAGGAGTTTCTTGTGCTGGTATAGGAGCGCTGAAGCTCGTTGGCGGGAGCATGGTCCCGAAAAATAATCCAATGGTGGCCTGAGTGACCTGTTCCACCGGCATCGTGAACAGGGAGACCGCTTGAGGTCCGTAAGCTATGCCTCCAGATGAGGCGGAATGCGAGTTGCAGTTGCAGCTAGAACACTTCGCGCAAGTAGACGCCATTGATATTTCGTTTTCTGCGCCAAGTAAGAAACTAAATCTTAGTACCTCGAACCCAAGGGCATCCATATCAAACCGCGATTCGTTCGCGAACACGTCACATGAAGTGTGGAGTGGAAAGAGGAAAAGGTCCCACCAGGCGTGCCAGAATCTGTTCCCTGTCGAAAGACGCGGGAAAACGCGGTAAATGTCTCGCCTGAATTTCGGGGAAGATGCTAATTGGTGCTATCCGTCCACCTCTTCGAAAATACCAAGTTGATTTATGGCACTATGTATCGAAGGTTTAAACGGATGCGGCCGATGTAGCAGACTTCGTCAGATTCCCCCTCGTTTGAGGGGTTTTTGATTGTGGGGACGCTCTTCCCTGTAGGCGCAAGCCCCCGCAGTTAATTATGCTACCGCATCACGGTAACCAATTTCTCCTTCTCCAGATGGTCGCTTCGTGTTGTGTGTGTTTTTTTTTGTTTTTGGCTGCCCGTGGATTGTATACGGAGACTAATTTATGTTGTCGCCCGTAGGGCGTGGATTAGTCCAAATCCGTATCTTCTTAGATTTGGGTTTGGGAGTTGGGTTTAAGGATACGTTAGCCTCATTTGAGACTAAGATCAACTTAAACGTATGTTAAGGATACGTTAGTCTAATTTTAGACTAAGATCAACTTAACGGGATCATTTAGATCCAACAAAAGAGCATTCGGGCTCTATTGTTTAGTTTAGGGATGCTGCGGTCGATTAGTTTAAGGACATTACGGTCCGTTGTTAGTTTAAGGACATCTCGGTCCATTGTTAGTTTAAAGACATCGCAGTCGAGGTTAAGGACATCATAGTCCGTGAGTTTAAGGACCTCATAGTCCAGGTTAAGGATATCATAGTCCATGAGTTTAAGGACCTCACAGTCCAGGTTAAGGACATCATAGTCCATGAGTTTAAGGACCTCACGGTCCATAGTTTAAAGACGTCGTAGTCTATGAAGTTTAAGGACATCATAGTCCATGAGTTTAAGGACCCCACAGTGCATAGTTTAAAGACATCGTAGTCTATGAGATGTATGGTTGTCGGGACCCGTCACCTCTCTGAAGACGTTGAAGGATTACAACGACAAATATCAGAGGAGTAAAGAGATGTACCCTCGAACCGGCGTGAATTGGTTGAAAGATCTGTAGCCCAATTTGGGACTAAGATCTGTTAAATATTCATGAGCAGATGGGCTCAATTAAATATAAGTTGAGGACTTATGGCCAATATTGGGCTAAGTCCAATAAACATTTTTTTTATTCTGGCTATTGAGCCTTTATTTGGGCTTAGCCCTTTTAATAATGCTGAGCATTAGATCCTGACATTTTTTTGTCTTGTATTGAATGCATAGCATTCATCATAACAATGTTTGTTCTGACAGTGCGCCACGTGGCGCGCTAGGCGCTTTGCGCCAATTAAAGAGCGCATTGCGCTTCTGCCAAGTAGCGCAGACGAAAAGGACACGTGTCGCACTTGGCGCTAAGCGCCAGATTAAGAGCGCTGAGCGCTAGTTTATGAGCGCGTTGTGCTAGTTTAGTGGCGCACAAGTGAGTGACACATGGCGCGCTTGGCGCTAAGCGCCAGCTCATGAGCGCAGTGCGCTATTTCAGAAGCGCAAAGCGCAAGTTGTATCTGTGGTTGACACGTGGCACGTTTTGGCGCTGAGCGCCTGTCCAAGGAGCGCAAAAGCGTAATTCATGAGTGCAAGGCATTTTTCAGTAGTGCAAAGTGCATTTGATCAAATTTATGATCAGAGAACAAGTTTATGTTCTTTTTAAAGGAGGATTTGCCTCAAGATTCAAGAACAACAGTTCTTATTTTCTTTGAAAGGGCTTTGCCTTTGTAGATCAATGATCTGTAAATGAAGTAAACACTTCTTTTATTTTTATGACGAGATCTTTTGATCTCTTTTTACAAAAGACCTTGGTCTTTTGTAGATCTATGATCTTTTAAGAAGATAATTCTTCTGTTTTAATGAGATGATTTCATCTCTTTGTTCAAGAATCAATCTTGAAGAAATAATCTTCTTTTGCTAAGAGCTTGCTCTTCTTTGTTTGAGTTTTCTCAAAATTTGTAAGGGGTTTCTCTCTATCAGACTTGAAGTCTTGGGGTGTTTATATAGGGGCAAATTGATTTGTTAAATCAGTTAAAGAGATCTTTCTCTGATTGATTTGGGGATATTTCCCCACCGTTGGATCTTTGATCCTAGGGCTTCTGTTTTACAGAAGGCAATCTTCTTGTTTTTAACAAGATTGGAAAGATCTTTCCATAACAGAATTTTAATTCTGATTATTTAATGATTTATCATTATTAGATCTCTTGATTTAACGGTGAATTTTTAATTCCAGCGCTAGCGCACCTTGCACTAGCACACCTACGTTTGACACGTGGCGCGCAGCGCAGTCTGCGCTAGCGCACCCGTGTTTGACACGTGGCGCGCAGCGCGCCTAGCGCTGGATCTGAAGCGTTGCTTCAACTTTTAAATTTTGAATTTTAAAGCAGAGCTTTGTCCTGATTGGGGGTGCGCTGCCTAGGGCGCAGTGCACCTGGCGCTAGCGCATCTGTGTTTGACACGCGGCGCGCGGCGCGCCTAGCGCTGAATCTTAAGCGTTGCTTCAACTATTGAATTTTGAATTTTAAAACAGAGCTTTTCTCTGATTGGGGGAAACAACCACGATGCAAAGCAAAAAGTAATCAACTATAGTGAAGTTATTACCCTGACGCAAACCTCTGTCTAAGGGGTCACTACCGATGAAGGGATCTCGGCCCTTGCCTCGTCGACTGAGGTGCTGGATATTCATAACCGAATACCACTGTGCAAAACAAAAGAGAACGTCCTTATAATAACAGCTTTTTGAAAAATTTTCCAACAACATCGAATAGGTTTGCTTCCTTGCATTGATCTGAATCAATGCAGTCCCATCAATTGATCACACCAATAAAGAACGAAAATATGATGTACGTATATGCCATCCGCATTTGCCACTGGGTCCCGTCATCACCCGTTAGGTTACTTAACTAACGACAGAGCAGGGACTGGACTAGCGCGGATGTAAAACATATACAATATCTACTAGTATATATATATATCAATATATAATAATCGCTCATAGCGTAATAAATGCAACATCACAGAAATATAATAAGCATCACAGAACAATACAAATAATCCGGGATCCCCGGGTTTTCTTTGAGCCGCAAGTGAAACCCGACGTTCCTCTGGTCGTGTGGATAGCCTATGCAATGAAAATCTAGACCCCTACGGATGCGGCAAGTTACCCGCCAAAACTTGAAGCGAGGCAGCCCCCTTCAACCAAGTGAATGGACCACCCAGCACTTCATGGAATCCGGTAACTTGAGCACCCCTCCTTAGGTCGTCAACCTATACCCCCTACGAGTGCGGCGAATAGCCCGCTAATTCTATAGTGAAGCCCCCTCCGTCTCAAAGCCATGAGATGCGCGCCTGTTGCCCTCTAGAACCCGGCTATCCGTGCACTCCACCACGGGATAATCCTAGTACAGAAAATAAAATATGTACAACGGGTACATCGACCTCAACCCGGTCATGCCCCAAAAGAATAATATACAGATAGGCAGTGATGGTAGTCCACATGTCGGACGCTCGCCCCGCACTATCAAATGTACAAATATAACCAAACTGTACTAACATTGCACCAAGCTATCCACCACGACAAATCCGCAACATCACAGCACAACACAGAACATCAACGTGAATGTCACGTTCGCAAATCCGTCTAAAAGGGCTATAGCGATTAGACAAGATTTACCGATCAAATGATATTCACGGTCTCAGATATAATGTAAAGCACTGTAAACTTTAAACAATATTATAAAATATCGAATCCGAAATAACCCCCGATAGCCCACACAAACTGATAACGCCATATCCAAATTGGGCCAAACAAACAATACCATTGAACCAAAATCCCAGAGACCAAACAACAGCCCAAATACGAAGCCCAAAGACATCAAAAAGGCCGGACTTGCCGGAATTACAAGCTTGGTGACCGGTTTTTTTCCGAGGGGTGGGGCTCATTTTTGGGCAGTGGTCATGTGGTCTCATGAGTGGTCTACTGCACTTGTTTAAAAAAATTTCTGGACGCTTTTAAAATTAACAGAAACATGAACTGCAGTGGCATTGTTTGGATTTTGTCTCGGTTTCGATACATTAACATTGTCTAAAACAAGCTAGTTAAGGTTAATGGCAAGGCTCTGATACCATGTAAGTCTACGGTAGCGCCCCGGCCGTCGATTTGAGCCCAAAATGCGGAAACAAAAACTTTTCATAAACTTAAAACTAGCGCTAACGCAGACTTTAATCCGGATCGAACCATTAATATTAAACTAGCAATCTAAAAAGGGTTAAAAAAAGCTATACCGATCGATCTGTGTCCTTCGGTCTTTAGCCACCATCTTTAGCTCCTTGCGGCATCTCGGATCTCGCTCGATCTCCAATCTCCTCGTCGGAAAGGGCACCACATCAAGAAGCCATTTTACGGGCTCCCGCTTCAAACCGAAGCAACTCAATGAAGTTTGCTAGCCGACATGTCCAAGGTGATGTAGAGAATGTGTGTGATAACTTTGTCTCAAGTATCCATTGATTCTCAACACATGAGAGTGTATGGATGGAGGTTAAAGATGAAGCCATGGTGGAAATAGTGAGCTAGAGGAAGAAGAAGAAGAAGAGAGGCTTTTCTTAATGTGATGGAATAATAAAATGTGAGAGTTGGAATGCAATCCAAGAGCTAACCTCTTGCCTCATGGATGCCCCTTCTCTCTCTACTTATCATTTCAACACATTAATCAAAATAAAATGTGACATATGCACAAATAAAGAGACCATGAGTCACCACTTATGTACATGTCACAATAAATGCTCCTCATGATGAAATCCACTCACAATTTCCACCAAAACATTAACCCAAATGTTTATGACAATAAAAAGAACGGCATCATCTAAAGTGAACTCGTGACGGATCATAAGAATACCCCTCATCTGTATATACATACATGCATCGGCATTCCGACTGAATGCGAATACGATGAGATGAAAGCAATCCAACAAATCTAATACTAGGATCCGGCTTAAACCAAAGCCCACTAGTATGATCCGTCCGATCATGATCCGTGCATAAGTGCACGTATATGATCGAACCCTGCCATAATGTCATACGGCCTCTACAACGTTTCGCTGGAAACTTGAGAAACTGTCTGTGGGGGACTCTAAAGACTCATCAATATTTTGGCTGTGGATTTAACTACTAGCACGTCAGTGGTACTAGTTGTACGTAACGGGCTACCAGGTATTGACCAAAAGGGAGGTCGATGAGCGAACTCATCCTGACACCCTACTGAGCCTGTCAGTGACAATATCCGTACAGTCTGATCCATTCGTCTATGAGTATCGTATGTCGGGCCTAGGGGGTTGGTAAAAGTCAGACCCCCAAAAGCGGTACAAGTCATGTCAGAGTGCAGCCCAGAACACCCTGAGATACTACTGGAATACCTACCAGTAAATCTCCTGCTTTGGCCAAGGACTTCGTGTAATGGCTCTCCTAGACACAGCGCGATCTCACCCCCAATACCGGGAGAGACGAAACCCCTGTCGATCCGCTCGCTGCCTCCATGTGGCTCGGGACTGTACCCAACTAAAACCTGTTTGCACGACTCCTTTGAGCCGTGATAGGGTAGTAATCAAAGCACAGTGGGAACTCACACGAGACAAATGACGATCTCATGTCGATGAACTAACCTGTACACATGTCACCAGGGAACTGCTATCTGACGTCAGGTATAATACCAACTAGCATGTTCCCGGCGAGTCCTGTCCGGTGTACTCATAACCCAATGAGCACATGTATACATCTTAGGTGAACCAACTGACACCAATGGCTTGTGAGACCGGCCACCGCCCCTCGTCGGGGTCTCGACTGTATACACTAGTCTACTAATGGAGTATCGATGCCAAGTCTCGAAACTCCCATGACTAGGGACCACTTTAAGGATGTGCTTATAGACTACCCAACTCTTACGTATATGATCGCCATCATACTGCTGGTAGTCAAGCAAGAATCCTAAGGGCTCTATCAACGTGTAATAGTGACTTGTAATATCACCTAAAGCTGTACACGATGATAAAGATAAACCAGATAGCATACTATCATCTTGAGTAAGACTGTCCTACCGACATAGGTCATCCCTCAATCATTGCAATCACGTGCCTGCGATCCAATAATTGACTTTGAGGGCACTATATCTAACAACCTTCAGGGCCCAGATGGCGTCCATCGCCCAGGAGTCTGTGCAGGTAAGTGCTCGGTTGCTTGTGAGATTTGGTGCTTTCTTCGTCTTCCTGACCTCTTTCTTATTTTTTCAGGTCCTCCAGCACGTCGCCCTTGCCTTACGGATGGAGGCCGAGGTGATAGCCCCAGTGATGAAGGTCGCGGACCAGCTTGCTTCGCTGGAAGAGAGCTCCAAGAGGGAGCTAGAGGCGGCGATGGCGAGGGTTGCAGCCCTGGAGGGCGAGGTGGAGGCCGAGAAACGGGAGGTTGCCCGGCACCTTAAGGCCGCCGTGGCTCCCGAGGTCAAGCTTGAGGACGCTCAGGCGCTCGCCGGCAACCTGAAGAAGACGGTGAGGACCCTCCGAAAGGAGCTGGGGGCGGCGGTCAAGGCGGCGGAGCGAGCCGACCTCTCGGTAGCGAAGGCGGTGGAGGGCTACAAGAAGTCGAAGGACTTCTACAATGACTTAGCCGTGGCCACCACCCGCATCTGGCACGAGGCCCTCGACGCCGTTAAGGCCCGGATGCCGGAGTTCGCCGATGAAGAGCTCCAGGCCGAATACCCCCTCGTGGATGCCGATGAGCAGGAGGAAGAGATTCCTGATGAGGAGTTGGCCGAGGACCCTGCTCGACTTGTGGTAGATATTGAGGACCCCAAGGTCATGCCTGGCTCTGAGGCCTAAAGCCCCCGTCTTCCTCCTCTTTTTATTTTGCCGCTTCTGGAATTTTTGTAAGCCTCCAGGCAGTCTGTAAGGCTTCTGTTTGTGAAGAATGCTCGTAAAATATCTTTGCTTGCACTGTTGGGCTTCTATGTCAGGTCGGCTATCTGTCCAGCGATCGTTCGTCGAGTTGATTTCGATCACTTGCCAAGTGTGCCAAGCGCTGCTGAGAAGGAGGCATCTCCATGGCCCCGAAGTCGAGAGGGGATCGCTCGGACTTGGATAGACCTGATGTCCCTTGTTGGGCTTCGGATCCGCTACATGTGATGGGCAGAGAGATGTCCGCCGTAGTTGTGCCGAGCATAAATGGGCTCAGTGGCCTCGTTATGAGGGCTACAAACCCGTAGCGTCTGTTGGGCAGGAGGATGCCTGCTGGGTATGACCAAGCAGAGAAGCTGCGCGGTTGCCTCTTAGCGAGGGTTTTAATCCCTGGCATTGCGAGTAGGGAAGCTACCGGCCGGGGATAGCCGAGCAGGGAAGCCGCTCGGCTGCCTCTAAGGAAGACTTTGATCCTTAGTGTTTGAGGGGCTGTAAGAAGCCCACTAAGGATAACCGGGCAGTGAAGCTGTGCGGTTGCCTCTTGGCGAATGCTTTGATCCCTGTCGGTGGTAGTAGGAAGCTACCAACCAGGGATAGCCGAGCAAAGGTCGGGCTCGGCTGCCTCTGGAAGGACTTTTTTATCCCTGGCGTTGCGAGTAGGGAAGCTACGGCCAGGGATAGCCGAGAAGAGTAGCTGTTGAGCTGCCTCTAAGGAGGACTTTGATCCTTAGCGTTGAAGGGGCCGTAAGAGGCCTGCTACGGATAACCAGGCAGTGAAGCTGCGCGGTTGCCTCTTGGCGAAGGCTTTGATCCCTGGCGTTGCGAGTAGGGAAGCTACCGGCCAGGGATGACCGAGCAGGGTAGCCGCTCGGTTGCATCTTGCGAGGGTTTTGATCCTTAGCATCGGAGGGGCTGTAAGAAGCCTACTAAGGATAACCGGGCAGTGAAGCTGCGCGGTTGCCTCTAGGCGAGGGCTTTGATCTCTGGCGTCGTGGGTAGGAAACTACCAGCCGGGGATGACCGAGCGGGGCAGCCGCTCAGATGCCACTTGCGAGGGCTTTGATCCCTGGCGTCATGGGTAGGGAGTTACCAGCCGGAGATGACCGAGCAGGGTAGCCGCTCGATTGCCTCTTGCGAGGGCTTTGATCCTTCAGGACGGGAACCGAGTAGGGTTACTACCCAGTGCCTCTTGTGTTAGTGTATATGCCCTAGGGGCCATTATTGTAACATACTAGCTTGTATATTACTTAATGGAAGCTTAGGATATTCACAGTTATATTAACAGTCTTGCTAAACATGGTAGTACGCTACTTGGTTTATATCTATCTTAATATGTGTATATGTTAGCATATCGAAAATACATAGTGATAGAGACCTTAGGATCTTGCTTGACTACCAGCGTTATGATGGCAGTCACACTAGTGGGGGCTGGGTAGTCTACAAGCACATCCTTTTTCAGGTCCCTATTCGTAGGATTATCGAGACAGGGTATCGATACTCCGGAGTAGACTAGTATGTACGCTTCTCATCCCAGTTGGGGAGATGGTCTGTCCCACAGCCATCAGTACGTTGTACTCGAGATAGTATACAGGTGCTCGTTGGGTTACGGGTACACCGGACAGGACTCGCAGGGAACTGTTGGTTGGTATTATACCCGTCGTCAGTTAACAGTTCCCAGGTGACATGAGTACAGCATAGTCCGCAGACTTGACACAGCTGCTTCGTCTCAAGTGTTTTCCTACTGTTCTTAGATTGCTACCCTACCACGGCTCAATGGAGTCGTGCAAACAGGTAGCAGTTGGGTGAAGTCCTGAAGCACTTGGAGGCAGTGGCGGTTAGATAGGATTCGTCTCTCCCGGTATTGAGAGTTGATATCGCGCTGTGTTTGGAGAGCCATTACGCAAAGTCCCTGGCCAGGGCAAACGAGATTTACTGGTAGGATTTCCAGTAGCTTCTCAAGGTGTAATGGGCTTCGCTCCGACACGACTTATACCGCTTATAGAGGACTGACGCTTGCTGCTCCCATAGGCTGGATATGCGATAGTCTTAGACGAATAGACCGGACTGTACGGAGATTGTCACATCAGGCTCAGTAGGAGTTCGGATGGGTTTCCTCATCGGCCTTCTTATCGACATCTACCTGGGGACCGTTACGTACAGCTAGTGCCGCTTGCGGTCTATGGTTAAACCCACTGTCAGCGTAGTGTTGAGTCTGTAGAGTCCCACACAGAGAGTTTCCCTGCTTCAGGAGAAACGATATAGAGGTCGTATGGTTTTACGACAGGGTTCGGATACATACGTGTTTTTACGCACGTACGATGTTCGGACAGTTTATACTAGTAGGGTTTGGTTTAAGCCAGATTCTAGTATTGGATTATTGGATTTATACAGTCTCAGTATTTTCGTGTTTTCACAGATGGGAGGGGCATTCTCGTAATTAGTCGAGAAGTTTCTAGAAGATTGATGAGTTGGAGGCTTAGGTGGAATTTGCATTAAATGGATTAATGACTCGTGGTGTGATTCATCCAAATGAGTTAATGAAGCATTTATTGCTTAATGACTCATGAGATGATTCACACATAATGAGTTAATGAAGCATGGTTAATATTATCATATGTTATTCATTTAATTATTATCATGCTTCATATATATTCACAAATGAGATATTATTCATATCATACTCACTCACACCTTCTCTCTCCTCAAGCTCTCTCTCTTCAAAGAACTAACCCTAACCTCTCATGTGTTGAGATCCAAGGGTTAGCAAGACTAATAGATCCCTAATTCTCTTCTATATTCTCTAGGTTGCTTTGATTAGCACTCATAGTCACCTAATTAGCTCAAGTGAGAGGTTAAAGCTTGGAGAAGTAACTCTCGGGTGGATCTTCTATCACATTGAGGAGGCCGATGAGGAGGTGATCAACAAGAACAAGAAGGACTTGATTCATTAGGTATAATCATCTATCATAGTAGCTAATCACTTCTATATTGTTGTTAGTTAGGGTTTAGCAAAGATCCGTAAAGTTAGTTGATATTAGTTTAAACAAAATGATTGTTTTACCTATTCCGCCTCCCCGCATCATATGGGGTGTCTAATCTCGACTTACAGTGGTATCAGAGCCTCGCTAAACCATAACTAAGTTGTTAGCAAAGTCGTTAGAAATTCGATCGCAAAACAAACCCGAAAATACGACGTTTTAACCTAGTTTCTGCCGATTTTAAAACGGGGTCTAAAAATTTTTCAGGGACCCTTAAAAATACAAGCAGGGAATTTTAAGAATTGTGAAGAAATTTGGGATTGTGACTCGACCAACGTGCCGTGGAACCGCCGCCGATCCAAGCGATCCGCCGTGGATCCGCGGCCGAGTTGACTCGGAATCAGCCTAAATTTGCTCTGTTATTCTTCTGTGTTGATATTGTATTTTCTGGAATGTTTTGTTTTTGCTCAGGTTTCAGGTGCACAGAGAATTATTTGGAGTAGATTCATTTGTATTTGCTTGATCGAAATTCTAAGATGTTTGGCTAATTTGATTATATCTGTGTTGTGTTTAATGTGTTCGTAAACCTCCCCTAACTGCTAGTATGTCGGTTAGCAGGGGGTTGCGCATTTCAGTAATAGTTTTTACTGGTTTGTGAATGTGGACTTGTTGGATTATCGTGAATGAATAGCCGGGGATGTGAGACGAGTGTTTCTTTCATTCAAATGTAAATTATAATTTGTTGTAATATTCTTTTGCGGGGCACATCCGGGTTGAGGTTGTAGCCACCATTGTATTATTTCATTTACTGTTTTCTGCTCCTAGGATAGACCCAAGTTGGGGTGCACAAACTACCGGGTACTTTGAAGTGTTTAGTGGCCTACTCACGTCGTTGAGAGAGACCACTTCACTTCGGGTACTTGACGGGTAGTTTGCCGTACCCGTAGGGGTCTAGGGTGGGGTTTTGGCTATTCATCGCGACTGTGTAATCCGTCTTTCTTTGCAGGCTCAAAAAGAATGCGGATTCGTAGAAAATCCAATATGTTCATCTGTGATCTAGAATGCTTATTATTGCGTCTGACGAATGTACAATATCTATATATGATATCTATTAGGCGTCGCTTATGTTTTGCACCCGCGCTAGCCCAGCCCCCGCTCTGTCATTAATTAAGTAACCTAACGGGTGAATGACGGGACCCAGTGGCGAATGCGGATGGCATAAGAGGACATTGTATTTTCGTTATTTTCTGCAATGATAGGTTAATTGATGGGATGCATTATATTAATGCAAAGAAAATAAACCAATGTTGAATCGTTGGAACAGTTTAAAAGAAACTACTCGGTTATTTTAAAAATAGAAGATATTTTTAAATTGCGGAGCTTAAACCACTCCTTTTAAAAGCTATCAGGTTCCTTCGATCATATCAAGTTCACTACGTTCACGGTTTCGCCAAAACCATTCGTAGCCCTCCGTCATTTCATTTGGGTATTCAGTAGTATTCAAGCTATGTATTTTGACCAACGCCAAGGCATAGTGTTTGGTAGCTGCTGGGTATTCATTTGTTGCATAGATAGATGAGTTAGTTTGGGACAGTCGTATTATCATTTGGCCAACGTCAGGGGTATGTATGGATGGGTTCAAATTAACAAGATAATGATGGGTAGAACTTGACATGTGACTTATGACATTTTGACCAACGCCAAGGTCATAAGAGCATGGGGCAGAAAATGATATCAGGAATTTCTAAAGAAACTGAAATTTGCTAAGAGTTGCATACCATTTGGAGTGTGATAACTTTGGTAGGATTCCTTCAGCTTTATCACACGATGATATTTGGATCCCGATCGTACTGTGAGTATCCGCTACTCATCAGGAGATTCGTCACTTAACGATCAATGCTATAAACCAAGTAGGTGCCGAGAAAAGTGTCAGCGGGGCTACGCCCCCAGAGAAAAGAGGTTATTTAATTAAGGAACTTCGCGAAAGCGTCATAAAACCTCCCTCAAAGTACCGACACCGGCCTGGCTGAACGGTTAAGCAAGAATTGTACGGTGAGAATAGTCCTGACTAGTTCTTCCTTTTTGGTTTGAGGAGGGATTCGAGAAACCGTGGGAGCCATCCTGTTTAGATAAACTAAAAACCACTCTAAACTTACAAGAACATCATGCTAAAGTGTTCCCTCTCTCTCTCATTGCAGCGACCCAGAACATGACAGGCCTTAAGTTACTATTAGATAAAAATATTTTGACAGGGCCAAACTATAAAGATTGGTTCCGGAATGTTAAGATGGCAATTACTTATGAAAAATTGGGGTATGTCCTTACCACTAAGGCACCTGCTGTCCCTGGTCCAGAATGCAGTGTCGCGGATAAGGAAATCCGCAAGACCTGGGAGATTGATTGCGCGAAGGCCAAATGCATCGTGCTTGCCTCTATGAATAATGAACATCAGAGGAGGCACGAGAATATGGATCTTGAATCCATATTTCTCCACACCAAGGATTTGTATAGAGAGCAATCTCGTATAGCTAGATACGAGACCTCGAAGAACTTGTTTCAGTCGAGACTGGCCGTCGGATCATCTATAGGAGAACATGTCCTTAAGATGATTGGCTATATAGAAGAGCTCGCGGACCTTGGGACGACTTTAGAGAATGAGCTATATACAGACTTGGTTCTTCAGTCCCTTCCTTCCACCTACGCCCAGTTTATTCTGAATTTCAACATTCAAGGAAAAGAAGTTGAACTTCCAGAACTCCTTAATATGTTGAGGAGTGCAAAGGGCACCTTGCAGAAAGCAAGGGAAACACCTACTATGTTTGTTCGCGGTGCATCCTCTTCCGGTTCCAAGGCTTGGGCCAAAGGAAGGAAGAAGAAGGCCGCTACCAAACCAAGAGGCGGTGTTGGTAAGGTGGGAGTTAAGGGAAAGGCAAAGGTTGCGGTGCCAGTAGTGGCAAAGGACGAGTGCTTCCACTGTCGTAGGAAAGGCTATTGGAAGAAAAATTGCAAAACTTGGATTGCCAAAAACCAAGACCCGAAGCAAGTTGTGGCTTCGACTTCAGGTGTGTTTGTAATTGAAAATTGTCTGTCAATCAACTCTACTTCCTGGGTATTGGACACCGGATCAGGATCTCATATATGCAATTCATTGCAGGCACTGAGAAACCGTAGAGTGCTGAAGGTTGGTGATATGACCCTCCAGGTTGCTAACGGAGCTAGCGTGGGTGCTGTTTCCGTATGGGATTATCACCTAGGATTGACGAGTGGACATATTTTGGTTTTGCACAACTGTTTTTGTGTACCTACTTTAACGTGTAATATCATATCAGTATCGTTGTTATCAAAAGAAGGTTATGATTTCACGTTTGTAAGCGATATTGTCAACATCCACCTTAATCATGGTTTGATTGGGTCCGGTACACTAGATAACGGTATATACGTGTTAAACCAATTACAAATTTTCAATGTCCAGAACACACTAAAAAGAAAGTCTCCAGATATAAATCAGGCTTTCTTATGGCATTGCAGACTAGGTCACATCAATGAGACAAGATTAACTAAGTTACATAGAGAAGGATATTTTGATCCGTTCGAATATCAATCTTATGCCACTTGTCAATCATGTCTCAAAGGAAAGATGACAAAGACTCCATTCACTGGACATGGAGTAAGAGCGAGCGATATCTTAAGACTCATACACAGCGATGTATGTGGTCCAATGTCTACACATGCAAGAGGCGGTTTTTCATATTTCATTACTTTTACGGATGATTACTCTAGGTATGGATTTATTTTCTTAATGAAACATAAATCCGAGGCCTTTGAGAAATTCCAAGAATATAAGAATGAAGTAGAAAACCAAACCGGCAAAAGTATCAAGACACTGAGATCTGATCGAGGTGGTGAATACTTAAGTGCCGAGTTCCTGGGTTACCTAAAAGAGAAAGGAATTCTCTCTCAGCTTACTCCTCCATACACTCCACAGCATAATGGTGTATCGGAAAGACGGAACCGAACCCTATTAGATATAGTGCGTTCCATGATGAGTAATGCTGAGTTACCGCGATCTTTCTGGGGTTATGCACTAGAATCAGCTGCATATCTTTTGAACAGGGTTCCGACCAAGACTGTGCCTACCACACCATATCAGATGTGGAGTGGGAAGAAACCCTATCTTCAGTATCTGAAGATATGGGGATGTCCAGCTTTTGTTAAAAAGTAGCATGCGGACAAACTCGAAGCACGATCAGTACAGTGTAAGTTTGTGGGATATCCAAAGAACTCCAAGGGGTATTTTTTCTATTACGCAGAGGAACAAAAGGTTTTTGTTTCTCGTAATGCCCATTTTCTAGAACAGCAGTTTTTAGAAAAGGAAACAAGTGGGAGCGAAATAGAACTGGAAGAAATTCCAGAACCACAAACTGCTACTGAAAGTTTGGTAGAACCAGTAGTTCAAGAAGAACAGGACATTCTCGTACCCCTCCGCAGGAGTAGTAGGCCGTCTCATCCGCCTGAGAGATACTACGGTTTTCTCATAGACGGGGATAGAGAGGATTGCGTCATTGATAATGATGAACCTACTAGCTTCCAGCAGGCCATCTAGAGCAGCGACTCGGTATGATGGCTGGATGCAATGCGGACCGAGATGGAGTCCATGTACACCAACAAAGTATGGACTTTGGACTTTGCTCCAGATGGGGTAAAACCCATAGGATGCAAGTGGATCTTCAAGAAAAAGATTGGTGTAGATGGACAGGTGGAAACCTATAAGGCTAGACTTGTTGCAAATTGTTTTCGTCAAAGACCTGGTTTGGACTATGACGAAACTTTTTCTCCAGTGGCTATGCTCAAATCCATTCGAATCCTTCTTGCCATTGCCGCCTTCCATGATTATGAGATCTGGCAGATGGACGTAAAGACGACTTTTGTAAATGGTAATTTAGAAGAGTGCATCTATATAGATCAACCAGAAGGTTTCAATCAGAATGGGAGCAGCGGGAAAGTGTACAAGTTGCTTAAGTCCATTTATGGACTAAAGCAGGCATCGCGGAGTTGGAACATCTGTTTTGATGAAACGGTCAAAGAATATGACTTTATCAAAAATCCAGATGAACCATGTATATATAGTAAAATTGTAGCACGAACTGTCGTATTCCTTGTCTTATACGTGGATGACATTCTATTGATAGGAAATGATATTCCTATGCTACAATCTGTCAAAGGATTCTTGTCACACAGGTTCTCCATAAAAGACCTGGGTGATGCCTCTTACATTCTGGGGATCCAGATCTATCATGATAGATCTAAGAGGATGTTGGGACTTTCGCAGTCCAGGCATATCAACACTATACTGAAAAGATTCAGTATGGAAGATTCTAAGCGCGGTAATTTACCGGCTTGTCACAGAATCACCCTATCCAAAGAAATGTCTCCCAAGACTGATTTGGAAAGGGATCGCATGTCAGTTATACCCTATGCTTCTGCGGTAGGCTCTATAATGTATACGATGCTGTGCACCAGACCAGATATTGCTTACGCACTGAGCGTGGTAAGCCGGTATCAGTCAGACCCAGAGGAGAAGCACTGGATAACAGTAAAGAACATTCTCAAGTACCTGAGAAAGACTAAGGATATGTTCTTGGTTTACGGCGGAAAAGACCTTCAGATCGAGGCTTTTTGCAGACTCCAGCTTCCAGAGTGACAAGGATGACTCCAAGTCCATGTCAGGTTATGTCTTTACCCTCAATGGAGAGGCGGTGTGTTGGAAGAGTTCCAAGCAGGACACCGTTGCTGACTCGACAATGGAACCGGAGTATATCGCTGCTTGCGATGCCGCAAAAAAAGCAGTCTGGATGAAGAAGTTCCTAACAGAACTTCAGGTAGTTCCTACCATTGTTGATCCAATACCGCTGTATTGCGACAACAACGGAGCTATAGCTTTAGCGAAGGAACCCAGGTCCCATCAGAAGTCCAGACACATCTTAAGCCGGTATCACCTGATCAGGAAGATCATAGATCGCAAGGAAATCGAGGTCCGGAGAGTTGCTACGGAGGAAAACACTGCAGATCCATTCACTAAGGCCTTACCTCAGATTCAGTTCGAGAGGCTACTCGAGATGCTAGGTCTTCAATACGCCAGTACATGGCCCTAGTGCAAGTGGGAGATTGTTAGTGTATATGCCCTAGGGGCCATTATTGTATCATACTAGCTTGTATATTACTTAATGGAAGCTTGGGATATTCACAGTTATATTAACAGTCTTGCTAAACATAGTAGTACGCTACTTGGTTTATATCTATCTTAATATGTGTATATGTTAGCATATCGAAAATACATATTGATAGAGCCCTTAGGATCTTGCTTGACTACCAGCGTTGTGATGGCAGTCACACTAGTGGGGGCTGGGTAGTCTACAAGCACATCCTTTTTTAGGTCCCTAGTTGTAGGATTATCGAGACAGGGCATCGATACTCCGGAGTAGACTAGTGTGTACGCTTCTCATCCCAGTTGGGGAGATGGTCTGTCCCACAACCATCAGTACGCTGTACTGGAGATAGTATACAGGTGCTCGTTGGGTTACGGGTATACCGAACAAGACTCGCAGGGAACTGTTGGTTGGTATTATACCCGTCGTCAGTTAACAGTTCCCAGGTGACATGAGTACGGCATAGTCCGTAGACTTGACACTGTTGTTTCGTCTCAAGTGTGTTCCCACTATTCTTAGATCGCTACCCTACCACGGCTCAAAGGAGTCGAGCAAACAGGTAGCAGTTGGGTGCAGTCCCGAAGCACTTGGAGGCAGGGGCGGTTAGATAGGATTCGTCTCTCCCGGTATTGGGAGTTGATATCGCGCTGTGTTTGGAGAGCCATTACGCAAAGTCCCTAACCAGGGCAAACGAGATTTACTGGTAAGATTTCAAGTAGCTTCTCAAAGTGTAATGGGTTTCGCTCCGACACGACTTATACCGCTTATAGGGGACTGACGCTTGCCGCCCCCTAGGCCGGATATACGATAATCTTAGACGAACAGACCGGACTGTACGGAGATTGTCACATCAGGCTCAGTAGGAGTTCGGATGGGTTTCCTCATCAGCCTTCTTATCGACATCTACCTGGGGACCGTTGTAAGTCCATGCTACCTCTCCCGGTACTTTCGGGCATGCGGAATTTGGTGAAAAACAATTTTCTAGAGGTGGTAACATGGACTCATAACCGGATCTTTGTTAAACATCTAACTAACAACCTAACTAGGAGTTGTTAACTACTCGGTTAGGGGGTTATACCTTTCTTTCTTGAACTCCTTCGTCTTCAAGCCTCGATGGTTGTCCGGATCGGCTTCACCCCGTCGTCTCCTTGCGCCGAAGATCGATCCACCTGAAAGCTTCTACCTTTGGCTTCTTCTTCGTACTTTGAAGAAACTAGTTCACTCGGTTTGCTAAACCTTGTGAACTAGAGTGAGTAGAGGAGAGTGTGTTGGGATTTTCTCTATGGTTCTTGGTTCTCAACACATGAGACAAGTGAACCATAGACTAAAGAGAGGGAGAGCAAGAGGAAGGAGATGAGAGCTCAAGAACAAGAGAGAGAATGAAAATGATAGAATGAGCAAGACTTTTCTCACTTGGCTCTCATAATCCAAAACCATCATCACAAAAATAGTAATCAAGTATTGTGTAAATGGTTTAAGTCAAAATGGCTATATCATTTCATGCACTCATATTGCACAAGAGAACAAGCAAGTAAAAAGTCTTTGCCATGAAATGATAGCCATTGTCATCATGATGGTCAACTAGTCCAACCTAGTCAACCGGTCAACAAAGTCAACAAGTCAACAAAGTCAACCCCTCAACAACCATGTCACCACAATACTTAATTAATATTATTGTTAATCATATATCATATTCTCATTAGGGTTGAGCAAAAATTCAATAGTCAACAGTCAACGGTCAACAACCCTAATGAGAATCCTCTGCCTCTGTCTCTCCGTCAACTGTGCATACACACCCGCATCCGCGTTCCGAGGAACACGACTACAAACTGGATGAAACCAATCCCAATACGTACACTAGGATCTGGCTTAAACCAAAGCCCGCTAGTGTAAACTGTCCGGACACTAAACGTGCACAAGTGCACGGATGTGACTGAACCCTGTCGCAAAACCATGCGACCTGTCGCAAAACCATGCGACCTCTACTCTTTTGCCTAAAGGCGAATAGCTTTCTGTGTGGGACTCTAAAGACTCGACACTACGCTGGCAGTGGGTTTAACCACAGACTGCAAGCGGCACTAGCTGTGCGTAACGGTCCCCAGGTAGATGCCGACAAGAAGACTGACGAGGTGAAACCCATCTGAACTCCTACTGAGCCTGAATGTGACAATCTCCGTACAGTCCGGTCTGTTCGTCTGATACATCGCATGGCGGGCCTAGGGGGCGGTAAACGTCAGTCCCCTAATAGCGGTACAAGTCATGTCGGAGTGAAGCCTAATACACCCTGAGATAACACTGGAAGCCTACCAGTATATCCCGCTTGCCCTGGCCAGGGACTACTCGTGTAATGGCTCTCCTAGACACAGCGCGATGTCAACCCCAATACCGGGAGAGACGAATCATGTCTAACCGTCACTGCCTCCAAGTGCTTCGGGACTGCACCCAACTACTACCTGTTTGCACGACTCCTTTGAGTCGTGGTAGGGTAGTAATCAAAGTACAGTGGGAACACACTCGAGGCGAAGTGACAGTGTCAAGTCAGCGGACTAAGCTGTACTCATGTCACCTGGGAACTGATAACTGACGATAGGTATAATACCAACCGGTCAGTTCCCGACGAGTCCTGTCCAGTGTACTCGTAACCTAACGAGCACCCGCATACTATGTCCAGTACGACGTACTGATGGCTGTGGGACAGACCATCTCCCACACTGGGATGAGAAGCGCATGCGCTAGTCTACTCCGGAGTATCGATGCCCTGTCTCGATAGTCCTGCGACTAGGGACCTGCATAAGGATGTGCTTATAGATTACCCAGCCCCCACTAGTGTGACTGCCATCACAACGCTGGTAATCAACCAAAGATCCTAAGGGCTCCACTAATGCGTATAGGTGATATAATAAAATAAACACATGTACACATTGAAGGAGAAACAAACCAAGTAGCATACTACTATTTTGAGCAAGATTGTATATACAAGGTGAATATCCCAAGCTTCCATTAAGTAATATACAAACTAGTATGATACAGCAATGGCCTCTAGGGCATATACACTAACAATCTCCCACTTGCACTAAGGCCATGTACTGGCGTATCGAAGACCTATCATCTCGATCAGCCGCTCGAACTGAGTCTGGGGCAAGGCCTTGATGAATGGATCTGCAGTGTTATCTTCTGAAGCAACCCTCCGAACCTCGATCTCCTGGCAATCCACGATCTCCCTGATCAGGTGATACCGCCTCAAGATGTGTCTAGATCTCTGATGGGACCTGGGTTCCTTCGCTAAAGCTATAGCCCCGTTGTTGTCGCAATACAGAGGTATTGGATCAACAATGGACGGAACCACCTGAAGTTCTTTCAAGAACTTCCTCATCCAGACAGCTTCCTTTGCGGCATCAGATGCAGCGATGTATTCCGCTTCCATCGTCGAGTCTGCAACGGTTTTCTGTTTGGAACTCTTCCAACACACCGCCCCTCCATTGAGGGTAAAGACAAAACCCGACATGGACTTGGAATCATCCTTGTCACTCTGGAAGCTGGAGTCAGCAAAGGCCTCGATCTGGAGGTCTTTTCCGCCATACACCAAGAACATCTCCTTAGTCCTTCTCAGGTACTTGAGAATGTTCTTTACAGCTATCCAGTGTTTCTCCCCAGGGTTTGACTGATACCGGCTTACCACACTCAGTGCATAAGCTACATCCGGTCTGGTACACAACATCGCATACATTATAGAGCCTACCACAGAAGCGTAGGGTATAATAGACATGCGATCCCTCTCCAAATCAGTCTTGGGAGACATCTCTTTAGAGAGGGTGATCCCGTGACAAGCCGGTAGGTTACCGCGCTTGGAATCTTCCATACTGAATCTCTTTAGTATGGTGTCGATGTACCTGGACTGTGAAAGTCCTAATATCCTCTTGGATCTATCACGATGGATCCGGATCCCCAGGATGTATGAGGCATCACCCAGGTCTTTCATGGAGAACCTGTGTGACAAGAACCCCTTGACAGATTGTAGCATAAGAATGTCATTTCCTATTAAGAGAATGTCATCCACGTATAAAACGAGGAATACTACAGTTCTCGCTACAAATCTACTGTAGATGCATGGTTCATCTGGATTTTTGATAAAGCCAAATTCCTTGACCGTCTCATCAAAACAGATGTTCCAACTCCGCGATGCCTGCTTTAGTCCATAGATGGACTTAAGCAACTTGCACACCTTTCCGCTGCTCCCACTCTGAATGAAACCTTCTGGCTGGTCCATATAGACACACTCCTCTAAATTTCCATTTAGAAAAGCGGTCTTTACGTCCATTTGCCAAATCTCATAATCGTAGAAGGCAGCAATGGCAAGAAGGATCCGAATGGATTTCAGCATAGCCACTGGAGAAAAGGTTTCGTCATAGTCCAAACCAGGTCTTTGACGAAAACCCTTTGCAACCAGTCTAGCTTTATAGGTTTCAACCTGTCCATCTACATCAATCTTCCTTTTGAAGATCCACTTGCATCCTACGGGTTTTACCCCGTCTGGAGCAATGTCCAACGTCCATACCTTGTTGGTGTACATGGACTCCATTTCGGTCCGCATTGCATCCAGCCATTTTACCGAGTCAACGCTCTGAGTGGCTTGCTGGAAGCTAGTAGGCTCATCATAATCTATGATGCAATCCTCTCTATCCCCGTCTATGAGAAAACCGTAGTATCTCTCGGGCGGATGAGACTGCCTACTACTCCTGCGGAGCGGTGCAGGAATGTCCTGTTCTTTTGAACCCTCTGGTTCCACTAAGCTTTCAGTAATAGCTCGTGGTTCTGGAATTTCTTCCAGTTCTACTGCGCTCCCACTAATTTCCTTTTCTAAGAACTGGTGTTCTAGAAAGTGGGCATGACGAGAAACAAAAACCTTTTGTTCCTCTTCGCAATAGAAGAAATATCCCATGGAGTTCTTTGGATATCCCACGAACTTGCACTGTACTGAGCGTGCCTCGAGCTTGTCCGCATGCTGCTTTTTGACAAAAGCTGGACTTCCCCATGTCTTAATGTGATTAAGATAGGGTCTCTTCCCACACCACATCTCATATGGTGTAGTAGGCACAGTCTTAGTAGGAACTCGGTTCAAAAGGTATGCAGCTGATTCTAGCGCATACCCCCAGAATGATCGCGGTAACTCAGCGTTACTCATCATGGACCGTACCATATCCAATAGGGTTCGGTTCCGTCTCTCCGATACACCGTTATGTTGCGGAGTGTATGGAGGAGTAAGCTGAGAGAGAATTCCATTCTCTTTTAAATAGTCCAGGAACTTGGCACTTAAGTATTCTCCACCTCGATCCGATCTTAGAATCTTGATACTTTTGCCGGTTTGTTTTTCTACTTCATCCTTATATTCCTGGAATTTTCGAAAGGCTTCGGACTTATGTTTCATTAAGAAGACATAACCGTACCTTGAAAAGTCATCCGTAAAAGTAATGAAGTAAGAATAACCGCTTCGCGCATGTGTAGACATTGGACCGCACACGTCGCTGTGTACGAGTCCCAAGAGCTCGCTCGCCCTTACTCCGTGTCCAGTAAACGGAGTCTTTGTCATCTTTCCTTTGAGACAGGATTGACAAGTGGCATACGATTGATATTCGAACGGATTCAAATATCCTTCTGTATGTAACTTCGTCAACCTTCTCTCATTGATGTGACCCAGTCTACAATGCCATAAGAAAGTCTGATTGATTTCCGGAGACTTTCTTTTGTGTGTATTCTGGACATTGAAAATCTGTGGTTGGTTTAATACGTATATACCATTACTCAATGTACCTGACCCAATCAGAACTTGATTAAGGTGAATGTTTACAACATTGCTTACAAACGCAAATTCATAACCTTCTTTAGAAACCAAAGATACAGAAATGATATTACAAGTTGCGTTGGGTACAAAAAAGCAATCACGCAAAACCAAAACATGTCCATCTGACATTCCCAGGTGATAGCCCCCACGGCCTTAGCATCCATGTTAGCTCCGTTTGCAACTTTGAGGGTCATGTCACCTGCCTTCAAAACCCTACGGTTTCTCAACGCCTGCAAAGAATTACAGATATGAGATCCCGATCCGGTATCCAATACCCAGGAAGTAGAGTTCATTGAAAGACAGTTTTCAATAACATACACACCTGAAGCTGAAGCCGCAACCTGCTTCAGTTCCTGTGTTCTGGCTTTCCAAGCCCTGCAATCATTCTTCCAGTATCCCTTCTTATGACAATAGAAGCATTCTTCCTTATCCACAAGCTTTCCCACTTTCTTTGTTGCTTTTGCCTTCCCCTTCGTATCCACTTTACTAACACCGCCTCTTGGTTTGGCGGGGGCTTTCTTCTTCTTTCCCTTGGCTTTCGCCTTGGACCTAGAAGAAGAAGATCCTCCTACAAACAAAGTGGATGTTTCCCTACCTTTCTGTAGGGTGCCCTCTGCACTCCTCAGCATGTTGAGGAGTTCTGAAAGTTCAACTTCCTTTTCTTGTAAGTTGAAGTTCAGTATGAACTGGGCGTAAGTGGAAGGAAGGGACTGGAGAATCAAGTCCGTATAGAGCTCATTCTCCAACGTGGTCCCAAGGTCCGCAAGCTCCTCAATGTAGCCAATCATCTTAAGCACGTGTTCCGTTACCGATGATCCGACGGCCAATCTTGCCGAAAATAACTTCTTCGACACTTCGTATCTTGCGATACGAGATTGCTCTCCATACAGTTCTTTTGAATGAAGAAATATGGATTCCAGGTCCATATTCTCGTGCCTCCTCTGATGTTCATTGTCCATAGAGGCAAGCACGAGGCACTTGGCCTTCGCGCAGTCTAGTTCCCAGGTCTTACGGATTTCCTTATCCGCGACGCTGGTTTTGGGACCTGGGACAGGGGGAGCTTTGGTGGTAAGAAGATACCCCAGCTTGTCGTAAGTGATTGCCATCTTGACATTCCTGAGCCAATCTTTGTAGTTTGGCCCTGTCAGTATGTTTTTATCTAGGAGTGACTTAAGTCCAGTCATGTCGATTGGTCGCTGCAATTAGGAGAGAGAAGAAACACTCAGCATGATGCTCTTACAAGTTTAGAATGGTTTTTAGTTTGTCTAAACAGGATGGCTCCCACTGTTTCTCGAATCCCTCCTCAAACCAAAAAGGAAGAATTAGTCAGGATCAATCTCACCGTACAATACTTGCTTAACCGTTCAGCCAGGCCAGTGTCGGTACTTCGAGGGAGGTTTTCCAACGCTTTCGCGAAGTTCCTTAATTAAATAACCTCTTTTCCCTGTGGGCGTAACCCCGCTAACACCTTTCTAGACACCTACTTGGTTTATAGCATTGATCGTTAAGTGAGAAATTTCCCGAGGAGTAGCATATACTCACAGTAGGATCGGGATCCAAATATCTTCGTGTGACGAAACTGAAGGAATTCTACCAGAATCATCACACTCCAAATGGTATGCAACACTAGCAAGTTTCAGTTCTTTTGAAACTCCCGATATGGATTTTTGCCCCATGCTCTTATGACCTTGACTTTGGCCAAAATATCATAAGTCACATGTCAAGTTCTACCCGTCATTTTCCAGGTTAATTTGGATCCACCCGTACCTACCCTTGACTTTGGCCAAAATGGCAGTACGACTGTCCCAAACCAACGCATCTATCTATGCTACACATGAATACCCAATAGCTACCAATCACTATGCCTTGACTTTGGCCAACATACATAGCTTGAATACTATTAACTATTCATGTGAAACGACGGAGGGCTACGAATGGTTTTTGGCGAAATCGTGAACGTAGTGAACTTGATATAATCGATGGAACGAGATAGCTTTTAAAAGGAGTGGCTCAAGCTCCGCATTTAAAAGTTAGTTTTGAAAAGAACCGAGTGGTTTTTCGAAAGTGTTCCAACGACTTTTACTTGGTTTATTTTCTTCCATTAGTTCTTTTAATGCGTGATATTCTTGCATTAGTTCTTTTAATGCGTCCCATCATTTAATCCTACCATTGCAGAAAACAACCAAAATATGACGTACGCTTATGCCATTCGCATTCGCCACGGGGCCCCGTCATTACCCGTTAGGTTACTTAACTAACGACAGAGCGGGGGCTGGGCTAGCGCGGCTGTAAAACATAAGCAACGCCTAAATAATATCATATATAGATATATTGCAATGATAGCCATTTCAGATCACAGATGAACACATTGGATATACTAGGAATCCGCAATTCGTACGAGCCTGTAACGAAAAGCAGATTACACGGTCGCGGTGAATAGCCAATACCCCACCCAAGACCCCTACGGGTGCGGCAAACTACCCGCCAAGTACCCGAAGCGAAGCAACCTCCCTCAACACCGTGAGTAGGCCACTCGGCACTTCGGCATACCCGGTAGTTTGTGCACCCCCTCCATGGGTCTATCCTAGGAGCAAAAACAGTAAAAAGAAATTATACAATGACGGCTACAACCCCGACCCGGTTGTGCGGCCATACAAATAATTATTACATCAATTTACAAATTTACATGAATTGAAAGAAAAGAAAACTCTCGTCTCACAACCCCCGGCTATTCACCCGCGACAATCCAATGAATTCATATACACATTCCAATAACATTATAGATCACAGATTTATATAACCCCCACTAATCGACATATAGCGATTAGCAGACGTTCAATACAAATATCACATCACAGAAAAACCCGTCAGCTTAAGTCTTTTAGAAGTTCGATCAAAAATACGGATTTTCAGGCCCAAAACACAAAATTTTCGTTCTGGAAAATCTGGGCAAAAAATACATATTCCAAAAATCCCAAAATACCCCTATGAAAAAACTGCAAAAATAAAACCCCACGACCGAGTCAACTCGGCCGCGGAAACGCGGCGCGTTGATCGATTCAGTGGGTCGAATTTTTGCAGTTTCTTCTAAAAACCCTGAGTCGATTTTTGGTATATCTCAAATAATTTTTGCAGCACTTTGAAAATCGACAGAAAGTTTGAATTTCGGGTTTATTTCGGGACTTTTTCTCCGATCGAATTTCTAGCTACTATGCTAACATGTTAGATAGAGTTTAACTAGGCTCTGATACCACTGTAAGTCCATGCTACCTCTCCCGGTACTTTCGGGCATGCGGAATTTGGTGAAAAACAATTTTCTAGAGGTGGTAACATGGACTCATAACCGGATCTTTGTTAAACATCTAACTAACAACCTAACTAGGAGTTGTTAACTACTCGGTTAGGGGGTTATACCTTTCTTTCTTGAACTCCTTCGTCTTCAAGCCTCGATGGTTGTCCGGATCGGCTTCACCCCGTCGTCTCCTTGCGCCGAAGATCGATCCACCTGAAAGCTTCTACTTTTGGCTTCTTCTTCGTACTTTGAAGAAACTAGTTCACTCGGTTTGCTAAACCTTGTGAACTAGAGTGAGTAGAGGAGAGTGTGTTGGGATTTTCTCTATGGTTCTTGGTTCTCAACACATGACACAAGTGAACCATAGACTAAAGAGAGGGAGAGCAAGAGGAAGGAGATGAGAGCTCAAGAACAAGAGAGAGAATGAAAATGATAGAATGAGCAAGACTTTTCTCACTTGGCTCTCATAATCCAAAACCATCATCACAAAAATAGTAATCAAGTATTGTGTAAATGGTTTAAGTCAAAATGGCTATATCATTTCATGCACTCATATTGCACAAGAGAACAAGCAAGTAAAAAGTCTTTGCCATGAAATGATAGCCATTGTCATCATGATGGTCAACTAGTCCAACCTAGTCAACCGGTCAACAAAGTCAACAAGTCAACAAAGTCAACCCCTCAACAACCATGTCACCACAATACTTAATTAATATTATTGTTAATCATATATCATATTCTCATTAGGGTTGAGCAAAAAGTCAATAGTCAACAGTCAACGGTCAACAACCCTAATGAGAATCCTCCGCCTCTGTCTCTCCGTCAACTGTGCATACACACCCGCATCCGCGATCCGAGGAACACGAATACAAACTGGATGAAACCAATCCCAATACGTACACTAGGATCTGGTTTAAACCAAAGCCCGCTAGTGTAAACTGTCCGGACACTAAACGTGTACAAGTGCACGGATGTGACTGAACCCTGTCGCAAAACCATGCGACCTGTCGCAAAACCATGCGACCTCTACTCTTTTGCCTAAAGGCGAATAGCTTTCTGTGTGGGACTCTAAAGACTCGACACTACGCTGGCAGTGGGTTTAACCACAGACCGCAAGCGGCACTAGCTGTGCGTAACGGTCCCCAGGTAGATGCCGACAAGAAGACTGACGAGGTGAAACCCATATGAACTCCTACTAAGCCTGAATGTGACAATCTCCGTACAGTCCGGTCTGTTCGTCTGATACATCGCATGGCGGGCCTAGGGGCGGTAAACGTCAGTCCCCTAATAGCGGTACAAGTCGTGTCGGAGTGAAGCCTAATACACCCTGAGATAACACTGGAAGCCTACCAGTATATCCCGCTTGCCCTGGACAGGGACTACTCGTGTAATGGCTCTCCTAGACACAGCGCGATGTCAACCCCCAATACCGGGAGAGACGAATCATGTCTAACCGTCACTGCCTCCAAGTGCTTCGGGACTGCACCCAACTACTACCTGTTTGCATGACTCCTTTGAGCCGTGGTAGGGTAGTAATCAAAGTACAGTGGGAACACACTCGAGGCGAAGTGACAGTGTCAAGTCAGCGGACTAAGCTGTACTCATGTCACCTGGGAACTGATAACTGACAATAGGTATAATACCAACCGGTCAGTTCCCGACGAGTCCTGTCCAGTGTACTCGTAACCTAACGAGCACCCGCATACTATCTCCAGTACGACGTACTGATGGCTGTGGGACAGACCATCTCCCACACTGGGATGAGAAGCGCATGCGCTAGTCTACTCCGGAGTATCGATGCCCTGTCTCGATAGTCCTACGACTAGGGACCTGCATAAGGATGTGCTTATAGATTACCCAGCCCCCACTAGTGTGACTGCCATCACAACGCTGGTAATCAAGCAAAGATCCTAAGGGCTCCACTAATGCGTATAGATGATATAATAAAATAAACACATGTACACATTGAAGTAGAAACAAACCAAGTAGCATACTACTATTTTGAGCAAGATTGTATATACAAGGTGAATATCCCAAGCTTCCATTAAGTAATATACAAACTAGTATGATACAGCAATGGCCTCTAGGGCATATACACTAACAACTGTTACGTTTGTAGGGTTTCCTTAGTGCCTCATATAGGGTTTGGAAGTATCGCACATGCCACAATTTAATTTTTAAGAGATGCTAAGCAAACTTAACTAGGAATCGAACTAGAATTATTGAGTAACAATTAATAGTGTCACATATAAAAGATTATCTAACATTAAGTGGAGAGACTACAACCTTTGTAGACCTCTTAGGGCAACTCTTTGGATCTCCTAAGGTTTGGAACGGCTCGCTTGACTGCTTCCAAGTCCACGACGATCCACCCGAAGTCCTTTGCTCAAAACTTGTTGCTTCACTTGATCTATGAAATCCTTGAAGCAAACACCCCACACAAAGTAGCTAGAGATGTGTAAGATGATGAAGTGGTTTAGGTTCTCACTTAAAATCCTTTCTTTTTTTTAACCTCACTCAATTTTAGAACTCAAGAGAGAGCTAGAGAGAGGAAGATGAAGATGGCAATATTTTCTTTTGGATGAATAATGATCTCATAATAATAATGAGAGAGAGAGATAAATATCATAAAACAAACCATGGTTAATAATAATATCTAGATATTTTGTGATGAGTTAAAGAGCAAAGGAAATTAACCAAGGTTGAGTCAAAGGTCAACCATGGAAGTGTGTAGAAATAATGAGTCATTTGTGAAGAAATGAGTCATTAATTTAATTTCCTTTATCTTTAACTTAAAACAAAAATATCCATATATATAAATATGAACCATGTGAGTCTTATATTGCCATATATGTTGTATCATCAAGCATGATACAAATGCATGTATGTATGTGTGTATGCACATCAACATGTACATATACATGCATGCATCCATCTAAAGAAAAAGGGTTTAAATAAATGAGATAAAAGTCAATATTAAATCAACACTTGATTTAATAAACCGGTCATATCTCATACGACCCGACTAATATAAAACGCCCGATTAAAATACGGTATCATATACTCGTATTTAATCAAGCTCCCGCACATATCTCATATGCACACTACATCGTTTCGCCTGAGCCAGGAAACTTCTGTGTGGGACTCTAAGACTCGTCAATACGCCAGCAGTAGGTGATGATCATATCAAACACCTACAAGCCGCAAGCGGTCAGCTAAACGTAACGGCCACCAGGGTATTGAGCGATCAGAAGAAGAACAGGCGAACCTGTCAAAACTCCCGTCAATCCAACTGGCAACACTTACCGTACAGTCCGGTCTCTTCGTCCGATATGCTGCATATCGAGTCTAGGGATGAAATCGTCGACCCTAATAACTCAATAAGTCATTCCGGTATATGGTCTACAATAGATCGAGAAACTACTGATAACACTTATCAGTAATATCTCAGCAGCCCTGGCCAGGGACTTCCTGTTATAGCCAATCGTGCATAGCACAGCATCAACCCACAATACCGGGAGAGACGAAACCCCTCCTATCGCTCATTGCCTCCATATGCCTCGGGACTGTACCCAAAATCCACCTGTTTGTACGACTCAGTAGAGCCATAGTAGGATGGAGATCAAAGTACAGTGGGAGGACACACAAGACTCTATGGCGATCTCGGGTCTACAGACTAACCTGTACTAGTGTCACCTGAGAACTGCTATCCGACGTATGATATAATACCACATAGGAGTTCTCGGTGAGTCCGTTCAGTGTACCCAGTCTCACTGAGCACCCGTATACAATCTTTGGTGTCAACACACCAGACGGATATGGGATCATCCATCGTCCATCATATGGAACAAGAACAGCATACGCTAGTCTACACTGGAATATCGATGCCCTGTCTCGATATACCTACGACTAGGAACATTTCAAGGATATGCTTATAAACTACAGGTGTCCCACTAGTATGATCCACATCATAATCCTAGTAGTCAAGCCAATATCCTTAGGGCTTTATCAACATGTACTAAATGAGTAAAAACATGATCAAGAGAACATATGATAAAGAGAAACCAGATAGCATACTATCATGTCGAGCAAGACTGTCCTCTGAATACATATATATATACACATCAGTACGTACACTATCACATAATGGCCTCTAGGGCATACATATATCCAACAATCTCCCACTAGCACTAAGGCCAATTATTGGCGTATCTCATACTCAACATCTCAAAAAGTCGCTCATGCTGTGGCTGAGGGAGGGCCTTGGTGAATGGATCCGCAGCGTTGTTCTTTGTATCTACTCTCTTTATCTCGATCTCGTGGCGATCAACTATCTCCCGGATCAGATGATATCGCCTCAGGATGTGTCTGGACTTCTAATGGGACCTGGGCTCTTTGGCCAACGCCATAGCCCCATTATTGTCACAATACAAAGATATTGGATCAATAATGGTTGGAACTACTCCTAGCTCCGAGATGAACTTCCTCATCCAGACGGCTTCCTTGGCAGCATCATTTGCAGCAATGTACTCAGCTTCCATCGTTGAGTCTGCAACGGTATCCTGTTTGGAACTCTTCCAACTCACCGTCCCTTCATTGAGGGTAAATGCAAACTTTGAGATAGACTTGCTGTCATCCTTGTCACTCTGGAATCTTGAATCGGTAAAGGCCTCCATTTGGAGATCCCCGTTACCATACACCAAGAACAATTCTTTAGTCCTTCGCAAGTACTTAAGAATGTTCTTCACAGCAGTCCAGTGATTCTCCCCTGGGTTTGACTGATACCTGCTTACTATACTGAGTGCGTAAGCTACATCAGGGCGTGTACATAACATCACATACATTATCGATCCTACTGCCGAAGCATAGGGAATAATGTTCATGCGAGCTCTCTCTATATCAGACTTTGGTCAATCGTCCTTGGAGAGAGTGACTCCATGGCAAGCGGGTAAGGCACCCCGCTTGGAGTCTTCCATACTAAACCTTTTTAGGATGGTGTTAATGTACTTGGTTTGGGACAATCCCAACAACCGTTTAGATCTATCCCTATAGATCCGTATGCCCAATATGTATGTGGTATCACCCAGGTCCTTCATAGAGAACCTTTGTGATAAGAATGATTTGACTGACTGTAGCATAGAAATATCATTTCCTATCAGAAGTATGTCATCCATATACAATACGAGGAATGTGACAGATCTCCTTACAGTCTTTTTATAAACACAAGGTTCATCTGGATTTTCGATGAAATCAAACTCTTTGATAACATCATCAAAACAGATGTTCCAACTCCGTGATGCCTGCTTCAATCCATAAATGGATTTAAGCAACTTACATGCTTTTCCGCTGCTCCCACTGTCAATGAAGCCCTCTGGCTGATCCATATAAATGCATTCATCTAAATCACCATTTAGAAATGCAGTTTTAACGTCCATCTGTCAGATTTCATAGTCATATTGAGCAGCAATAGCAAGTAGGATCCGAATGGTTTTAAGCATGGCTACCGAAGAGAAAGTCTCGTCATAGTCCAAACCTGGTCTTTGACGAAAACCTTTCGCTACCAACCTTGCCTTATAGGTCTCTACCTGTCCATCTACTCCGATCTTTCTTTTAAAGATCCATTTGCAGCCTACAGGTTTTATCCCGGAAGGTACATCCTCATCTGCATTCGCTAACACTTTGGGCCTCCATACTTTGTTGGTGTACATGGACTCCATTTCAGATCTCATGGCATCCAGCCATTTCACAGAGTCACCACTCGTGATAGCTTGATGAAAACTGGCAGGATCATTATCATCCATGATGCAATCTTCTCTATCACCATCAATGAGAAAACCGTAGTATCTCTCCGATGGGCGAGAAGTCCTACCAGATCTACGGAGTGGCTGAGGTTCATTAGATTCTGTTAAAACATCAGTTTCAGCCAAGTCGTCATTTGTAACTTATGTTTCTAGAACCTCTTCTAGATCTACCGCATTGCCATCAGCATCATTTGGAAAAATCCCATTTTCCAAAAATGTGGCGTACTGAGAAACAAACACCTTTTGAACCTCCTTGTGGTAGAAAAGATACCCAAACGAATGTTTTGGATATCCCATAAATATACATTTGACCGATCGTGTCTCTAGTTTGTCTGGATTCTGCTTTTTGACAAAAGCCGGACAACCCCAAATCTTAACTCGTTTAAGAGATGGTCTCTTCCCATGCCATATCTCATATGGAGTGGTAGACACGGTCTTGGTTGGAACTTTGTTTAACAAAAAAGCTGCAGTTTCCAATGCATGCCCCCAAAAGGAGAGGGGTAACTCAGAATCACTCATCATGGATCGTACCATATCTAATAGGGTACGATTCCGTCGCTCTGACACACTGTTGTGATGTGGTGTGTAAGGGGGAGTGAGCTGAGAGAGAATCTCATTCTCTTTTAGGAAGTCCAAGAATTCAGTACTTAAGTACTCTCCATCTCGATCTGATCGAAGTATCTTGATTCTCATTCCTATTTGGTTTTCTACTTCAAGTTTGTACTCCTTGAATTTCTTGAAAGCTTCAGATTTATGTTTTATCAAAAACACATGACCAAATCTTGAGAAATCATCAGTAAAAGTTATGAAGTAGGAAAAACCGCCTCTTGCATGTGTAGGCATTGGCCCACATACATCACTATGTATGAGGCATAGGAGCTCAATAGCTCTTTCTCCGTGTCTAGTAAACGGAGTTTTGGTCATTTTACCTTTGATACAAGACTGGCAAGTTGCATGAGATTTATACTCAAAAGAATTCAAATATCCATTTTTATGAAACTTGTTTAGTCTTGTTTCATTAATATGACCAAGTCTACAATGCCAAAGAAAAGTTTCATTTATATCTGAAAATTTTCTTTTATTTATGTGTTGAATGTTGAAAATTGTGTGTTGATTAAGGACGTATATCCCATTATTTAGTGTACCATAACCAATCAACTCTTGATTAAGTCTAATGATCATAACATTGTGTTGTACTGCAAAATGATATCCTTCATTGTCTAACAAGGAAACGGATATAATATTACAAAGCATACTTGGCACAAAATATTATGGGTTCAAAACCAATATACAACCCGACGGCAACCCTAGGTGATACTCTCCCATTGAAACTGCATTTACATTGGAACCATTTCCAACCTGGAGAGTATGATCACCTGTCTTCAAAACTCTGCTATTTCTCAACGCCTGCACAGAATTGCAAGTATGAGAACCTGAACCGGTATCTAATACACAGGAAGCAGAGTTAATAGAAAAACAGTTTTCAATTACGAACACACCTGAAGCTGAAGCATCACCATGCTTCTTCTTGAGTTCAAGGTACTCAGTACAGTTCCGCTTCCAGTGTCCCGTCTTCTTGCAGTGGAAACATTCTCCTTTCCCCGATTCCCCAACCTTAGACTTGTTTTTCCCCTTAACCTTTTTGACTCCTCCCTTTGGTTTGGTGGGTTTCTTCTTCATCTTTCCCTTGGCTTTAGCCTTCGGACGAGAGGAGGAAAAAATCCCAGGACCCAAAACTGGAGTCTTCACTGACTTCAGTGTGCTCTCTGCACTCCTTAACATATTAAGGAGTTCAGGTAGTTCCTTCTCCATGTTGTGCATGTTGAAGTTAACGATGAACTGAGCAAAGGTGGAGGGGAGAGACTGCAGAATAATATCCGTATATTGCTCAGTGTCCATTGTCCACCTAAGGTCCTCAAGCTCTTCTATGAGAGATATCATCTTCAGAACGTGGTCTCCTACTGCTGTGCCAGTGGCCATTCGCATCTGAAACAGCTTTCTAAATGCTTCGTATCGTAATACGCGAGATTGCTCTCCATACAACTCTTTTGTATGGAGGAATATGGATTGTACATCCATATTCTCGTTCTGCTTCTGATGTGTGTTATCCATCGATACAAGCGCGAGGCATTTGGCCGTGGAACAGTCAGCGTCCCATGTCTTGCGGATTTCCTTATCCGCAACTGAAGATTTAGGACCTGGGCTGGACGGGGTTGGAGCGGTGAGGACATTTGATACCTTATCATAAGTTAAGGCAATGTTTAGATTCCTCAGCCAATCTTTATAATTGGTCCCATTCGGTTTATTTTTATCTAATAAAAGCTTGAGTCGTGACATTTGAATCTGCTGTTAAGAGAGAGAAAAGAATACACTCAGCGAAAAACTTTTGCAAAGATTAGATTGGTTATTATCTTGTCTAATCGATGTCTCCCACTGTTTTTATCAAATTTTCTTTAAAACCTTTTAAAAAGAAAACTAGCCGGGATTAATTACATTCTACAACTTCGCTAACCGTTCAGCCAGGCCGGTGCCGGTACTTGAGGGAGGTTCCCCGTGCTTTCGCACGGACCTAATTAAAATAAACCTCGTCTTCCTAGAGGCGTATCCCCGTTTGACACCTTTCTTGACACCTACTGAGTTAGCTAATTGTAAAGTGCAAAATTCTCCCGGGAGCAACTTTTGCTCGCAGTGGGATCGGGATCCTACTATCATATAGAAGGTATACAATCTCATTGTAAATTTCAACTCTTGAAATTCCCGATATTATTTTTACCCCTAATACTCATGACCTTAACTATAGTCAACATATCATAAGTACTAGTCAAGTTCTTCCCGTCATTTCGTGATTAACTAGACCCACCCATATGATCCTTAACTAAAGTCAACATAATCATATGAATGTCCTAACTAATCTGTATCATATGCAGTGTAGGAAGACATCACTCAGCTACCGTACACTGCGCCTTAACTAAAGTCAAAATACGCAACATGAATACTAAGTACTCTACTTCCTAAAATGACGGAGGGCTGCGGATAGTTTTTAAGAAAACTTTTAACGCTTTGAACTTGATATCATTGTAGAATCCAATGGGTTTAAAAGGAGTGGCTTAAGCTCCGCATTTTTTGAAACATGCTTTTTCATAAAAGGCCGAGTGTGTTTCAAATCCGATTCTACAACATCTTTTTAGGTTCATTTATCTTTACATTAATCTCATTAATGCAGTCCCATCATTTAAATCCTAAGCCATCACAGAAAGAAACGAAAATATAACGTACGCTTATGCCACTCGCATTCGCCACAGTGTCCTGATATGCACCGTTAAGTTACTTAACTAACGGCATACCAGGACGGGGCTAGCGCGGGTGCAAAACATAAGCAACGTCTATTATATATCATATATATAATATTGCATTCGTCTCAGATATAAATTAAATGATCACATCAAATAAGCAGCAGAAGCAATTTTAATATAGGATATCTAGGAGGTCCGTATTTTGTATTTAGCCAGCAATAGAAAATACGGATTCCACAGTCGCGATGAATAACCAAGCCCACACCCTTAGATCCCTACGAGGGCGGCAAGTGACCCTGCCAATTCTGGAGTTTAGGAGACCCGGTCTCGACTCCTCGAGATGGCCTCCCACTGAACCCTAGAACCCGGTCACTTGTGCCCTCCTCCTTGGGTCTATCCTAATGCGAAAAAATAAATAATATACAACACTGGTGACATCAACCTCAACCCGGAAGTGCCCCAAATAAAAGAATATTACATACAATTTAATTTTACATGAATGAAAAGAAAACTCTCATCTCATATAAAACCCCCGGCTATTCAATCATGGTAATCATGCATATCAAATCTCAGCAACACATAATATCATATATCATCAACGTAAGTAAGTATGTGTATCCCGATTGTCGTTGATGTATAGCAACGAAACCGGCGATACACCACATACTACACTTATAGTCACAGAGAAATAAAATGAAAAACTACAACAATTGGAATCGTAATTGCCTTTAGACAACACAAACCCGGAATATCACATATACAAGATTTCATGCCTAACAATGTAAAGCTCGCATTTAGGTCTCACCCATGAAAACACCTTTTCAAAATAAGCCGGATAATTCAACAATATTTCCGATTATTCCCGAGACCGAACTGCTAGATTTACACGCAACAAACAAATTTGTAGATTTCAATTATTGTATCACATACTAATAAACTAGGCGCAGTTAAAACATTCGATCGAACGATTAAACACCCAAAGACTTCTCAGAAAGCTCAACACTTGAGCAGTTTTAAAAATTACCAGAAACTGCACAAAGTACATACGAGCCAGCTCAAGAAAGTACAGCCCCACCTACACCAAAGGCGCCGCGGAACCGCCGCGGAATGTCCATTCCTACCGCGGTTCCGCGGTCCTTTAGTGGAGATAGGGGTTCGTATTTCTTGTGGGCCCATAAAATACCCTGCTGAATTTTTTAAGTATTTTTAATGTGAAAAAATCCACGTTTTTGAAAAATGTCCAGAGAGCACCCCGGGGCGTCGTATTTCGTTCGTTCGAGATTTTTAACGTCGTCTAGGTTACTCTAAAACTCTAGCTTGTCTCTGATACCACTGCAGGGTTTCCTTAGTGCCTCATATAGGGTTTGGAAGTATCACACATACCACAATTTAATTTTTAAGAGGTGCTAAGCAAACTTAACTAAGAATCGAACTAGAATTATTGAGTAACAATTAATAGTATCATATATAAAAGATTATCTAACACTAAGTGGAGAGACAACAACCTTTGTAGACCTCCTAGGGCAACTCCTTGGATCTCCTAAGGTTTGGAACGGCTCGCTCGAACGCTTCCAAGTCCACGACGATCCACCCGAAGTCCTTTGCTCAAAACTTGTTGCTTCACTTGATTTATGAAATCCTTGAAGCAAACACCCCACATAAAGTAGTTAGAGATGTGTAGAATGATGAAGTGGTTTAGGTTCTCACTTAAAACCCTTTCTTTCTTTTAACCTCACTCAATTTTAGAACTCAAGAGAGAGCTAGAGAGAGGAAGATGAAGATGGCAATATTTTCTTTTGGATGAATAATGATCTCATAATAATAACGAGGGAGAGAGATAAATATCATAAAACAAACCATGGTTAATAATAATATCTAGATATTTTATGATGAGTTAAAGAGCAAAGGAAATTAACCAAGGTTGAGTCAAAGGTCAACCATGGAAGTGTGTAGAAATAATGAGTCATTTATGAAGAAATGAGTCATTAATTTAATTTCCTTTATCTTTAACTTAAAACAAAAATATCCATATATATAAATATGAACCATGTGAGTCTTATATTGCCATATATGTTGTATCATCAACCATGATACAAATACATGTATGTATGTGTGTATGCACATCAACATATACATATACATGCATGCATCCATCTAAAGAAAAATGGTTTAAATAAATGAGATAAAAGTCAATATTAAATCAACACTTGATTCAATAAACCGGTCATATCTCATACGACCCGACTAATATAAAACGCCCGATTAAAATACGGTATCATATACTCGTATTTAATCAAGCTCCCGCACATATCTCATATGCACACCACATCGTTTCGCCTGAGCCAGGAAACTTCTGTGTGGGACTCTAAGACTCGTCAATACGCCAGCAGTAGGTGATGATCATATCAAACACCTACAGGCCGCAAGCGGTCAGCTAAACGTAACGGCCACCCGGGTATTGAGCGATCAGAAGAAGAACAAGCGAACCTGTCAAAACTCCCGTCAATCCAACTGGCAACACTTACCGTACAGTCCGGTCTCTTCGTCAGATATGCTGCATATCGAGTCTAGGGATAGAATCGTCGACCCTAATAACTCAATAAGTCATGCCGGTATATGGTCTACAACATATCGAGAAACTACTGATAACACTTATCAGTAATATCTCAGCAGCCCTGGCCAGGGACTTCCTGTTATAGCCAATCGTGCATAGCAAAGCATCAACCCCCAATACCGGGAGAGATGAAACCCCTCCTATCGCTCATTTCCTCCATATGCCTCGTGACTGTACCCAAAATCCACCTGTTTGTATGACTCAGTAGAACTGTAGTAGGGTGGAGATCAAAGTACAGTGGGAGGACACACAAGACTCTATGGCGATCTCAGGTCTACAGACTAACATGTACTAGTGTCACCTGAGAACTGCTATCCGACGTATGATATAATACCACATAGGAGTTCTCGGTGAGTCCGTTCAGTGTACCCAGTCTCACTGAGCACCCGTATACAATCTTTGGTGTCAACACACCAGACGGATATGGGATCATCCATCGCCCATCATATGGAACAAGAAAAGCATACGCTAGTCTACACTGGAATATCGATGCCCTGTCTCGATATACCTACGACTAGGAACATTTCAAGGATATGCTTATAAACTACAGGTGTCCCAGTAGTATGATCCACATCATAATCCTAGTAGTCAAGCCAATATCCTTAGGGCTTTATCAACATGTACCAAATGAGTAAAAATATGATCAAGAGAACATATGATAAAGAGAAACCAGATAGCATACTATCATGTCGAGCAAGAGTGTCCTCTGAATACATATATATATACACATCAGTACATACACTATCACATAATGGCCTCTAGGGCATACATATATCCAACAATGTACAGCTAGTGCCGCTTGCGATCTGTGGTTAAACCCACTGCTAGCGTAGTGTCGAGTCTTTAGAGTCCCACACAGAGAGTTTCCCTGCTTCAGGCGAAACGATATAGAGGTCGTATGGTTTTACGACAGGGTTCGGACACATACGTGTTTTTACGCACGTACGATGTTCGGACAATTTATACTAGCAGGCTTTGGTTTAAGCCAGATTCTAGTATTGGATTATTGGATTTATACAGTCTCAGTATTTCCGTGTTTTCACGGATGGGAGGGGCATTCTCGTAATTAGTCGAGAAGCTTCTAGAAAATTGATGAGTTGGAGGCTTAGGTGGAATTTGCATTAAATGGATTAATGACTCATGGTGTGATTCATCCAAATGAGTTAATGAAGCATTTATTGCTTAATGACTCATGAGATGATTCACACATAGTGAGTTAATGAAGCATGGTTTATATTATCATATGTTATTCATTTAATAATTATCATGCTTCATATATATTCACAAAAAAGATATTATTCATATCATACTCACTCACACATTCTCTCTCCTCAAGCTCTCTCTCTTCAAAGAACTAACCCTAACCTCTCATGTGTTGAGATCTAAGGGTTAGCAAGACTAATAAATCCCTAATCCTCTTCTATATCCTCTAGGTTACTTTGATTAGCACTCATAGTCACCTAGTTACCTCAAGTGAGAGGTTAAAGCTTGGAAAATTAGCTCTCGGTTGGATCTTCTATCACATCGAGGAGGCCGACGAGGAGGTGATCAACAAGAACAAGAAGGACTTGATTCATTAGGTATAATCATCTATCATAGTAGCTAATCACTTCTATATTGTTGTTAGTTAGGGTTTAGCAAAGATCCGTAAAGTTAGTCGATATTAGTTTAAAAAAATGATTGTTTTACCTATTCCGCCTTCCCGCATCATGTGGGGTGTCTAACGTTGACTTACATCTTGGCGAGGACTTTGATCCCTGTCGGTTGTGGTAGGAAGCTACCAGCCGGGGATAGCGAGCAAGGGTCGGGCTCGACTGCCTCTGGGAGGACTTTGGTCCTTAGCGCGGAAGGGGCTGTAAGAAGCCTACCAAGGACCCTTGCCTGGGCAGGGTTACTGCCCGGTGCCTCTTGGCGAGGGCTTTTGTCCTGAAGGATAGCCGAGCGAGGGTCGGGCTCGACTGCCTCTGGGAGGGCTTTGGATCCCTGTCGGTTATGGTAGGAAGCTACCAGCCGGGGATAGCCGAGCTAGGTCAGGCTCGACTTCCTCTGGGAGAACTTTTTGATCCCTGGCATTGCGGGTAGGGAAACTACCGGCCAAGGATAGCCGAGCAGGGTAGCTGCTGAGCTACCTCTAAGGAGGACTTTGATCCTTAGCGTTGGAGGGGCCGTAGGAGGCCTGCTAAGGATAACCGGGCAGTGAAACTGCGCGGTTGCCTCTTGGCGAGAGCTTTGATCTCTGGCGTTACGAGTAGGGAAGCTACCGGCCAAGGATAGCCGAGCAGGGAAGCCACTCGGCTGGCTCTACGGAGGACTTTGATCCTTAGCATTGGAAGGGCCGTAAGAGGCCTGCTAAGAATAACCGGGCAATGAAGCTGCGCGGTTGCCTCTCGGGGAGGGCTTTGATCCCCGGCGTTGCGTGTAGGGAAGCTACCGGCCAAGGATGGCCGAGCATGGTAGATGCTTGGCCGATTCTTTATGAGGTTTCGCCCGACCATCCCGTGGCAGGTATGGGGAACAGGAACGGTCGCGGCGAACATGCGCGTAGCATACGCATTGAATGTGCGGGGAGGCGAAGCGCCAGAGTCACGTCATTTTGATTCTGCCAGAGATGGCTTCGGGTTCACCTCGGACTCCAGCTGGACCTCACGCTCGGTCCACGCCTTGACCTCGGCCATGGTCTTAGGCTGCGCCAATGTGAAAGAGCGCAACCACTCCTTATGCCTAAGGCCAGATCTGAGCGCCGTGATGACGGTCTTGTTCCGGTGCTCGGGGACTTCGAGGAGGGCGTTGTAGAAGCGGGTGACGTAAGCTTTGAACGTCTCCTTGTCCCCACTTTTAATTGTGAAGAGATAGTCGACCGTGCACTTCTGCCGACGGTTCCTGACGAAGTGGCCGAGGAACTGAGTAGCCAGCTCGTCAAAGGTCGAGATTGAGTGAGGCTCGAGCCCTCGGAACCAGTCCCGACCAGAGCGGATGAGGGTGGCTGGGAAGGCTCTGCACTGAGCGGTGTCGGAATGGTCCTGGAAGCTCATCCCCGCGGTGAAAGCATCCAAATGGTCCTTCGGGTCGATTTTCCCGTCGAACAGAGAGACCTTCGGGGGTTTCTTGCGCGAGGAGACGTGAACAGCGAGCAGTACCTCGGTAAATGGCTTGGTGAGTTAGTCAGCGGCGTACTTAGCCCCGTCGCCCGAGAGGTGACCTTCTCGGCGTAAACCCTCGATCTTCTTCTCGAGGGCGTCGAGTCGGCCATGGTACCCCGAGGATTTGGCGCCTTGTGATCCCTGCCCTCTGCTGTGGGAGATCTGTGTCTGGGCGCGGCCCCGGTTCCTCTTGATGAGGTTCCTCAGATCCCCGGACGAGGTGGCCTTCGAGCCACCGTGGCGAGCCCCTTCTGTGCGACCCCGTTGAGGGAGAGGGTGTCGGTCATGCCTGGATCTTCAGGGGGATCGCTTGCCATGCGGATGGAGATCGGAAGGCCGACTTTGTTTTTTGTGGAGTTTGTTTCCCACAGACGGCGCCAACTGATGGAGGTCCTTTTTCGGGTCTCCGTCAGATGTTGTCTTCCGCCGATCTCCCGGTGGACTTTGGAGGTGATCTCCTGTTGCATGTGGGTCTCAATGGGTTTTGAGGAGAATGGTGGTTTGAGGAGTTTGCGCCGAGTACCTGCAAGGAAGTCCCCGGGTGGTTTGGTACCACCGAGGACCCTTCGACGATCAAGTTAGCACGAGATCCGAGCAGAGTAATGGCTAAGTGGGGTGAAAAAAGTTTACTTGACCCCTTTGTGATGGGGGTTTATATAGTGGCGACAGCACGCAGTAGCAGGTACGGGAATCTCACCGGAAATTACGCCCCCGACGTCACGCCCGCGTAATAAACGGATCGCCCATTGATGGGGATCGTGATAGCGTGGAACGCGGGGTGTTGCCGGCGGAGAATCCGCGCATGGCGAGATTTGCGAAGCGGCGGTTACGCTAGTGAGTGGTGGAGTTGGTCGGTCTGAGGGACCGAGGAAGATGGCCTCGGCGGGAGAGCTTGGGGACGAGCGGAAGGGCCGAGGCATCTTGGTCCTGTGGTAGCTCGGGGGCAAGCTGAGAGGCCGAAGAGGCCAATTTGCAGGGGGCTCTGAGGTGAGCCAGCTTGTGCTTGCAGGTCGGGTACAGGGGTGGCCTGGTCGGCCCCTGCGGGCCCTTTCTTCTAAGCTTTGAGATACGTCATCTGTCACGTGTCCTGATCTGGGAGATCGTCAATATAGAGCATCATCACTTTCAAAAATTATACATTCTATCGACAAATTTAGCTGTTTTCATTTAACTAATTATTTCATTTATCCGGCCCAATCTGACCAAATCCATGCGAGCAAAATTAAACTTCTTTTGAAATTTTAGATACTCGGAAACAGTTTTAAGTTGTAAATATTTTTTTTCCATTGACTCACAAAACTCAACTTACCAAATCCAAGCGGCTTTCATCTTTATTACGAGTGGTAAGATAAAATAGATTTTTCCAATTCTCTACCATCCCAAATTATTATTATTATTATTTTTTTTTTTTTTTTACCTAATATACCATCCCAAAAACTTACCTATTTCTGTTTGATATATTATCTATAAAACCTATGAGTCATCTTTTAAAAAAAATCCTTTAGATTTTGAAAACCAAGATTATTTCTGTTTGCAGTAGTTGCATTTGTAGCCGCTAAAAATTGAATGGAATAATAATACTTATGCACCTTTTCTTTTCATTGGTCAATTTTAATAATTTATAAAAAAAAAATTACCAATAGATTTGACAAGAAGTATGAGAAATTCGTGTCTTTATTTTCAAAAGAGGCTTAGATTTAACAATTTAACTAACCATGATTAACGTAACAGTAAGTTAGATTGGTATTAAATGACCGATGGCGAGATGGCGAGGTTTTGGAGGTTATAAACAAAAGTATCGAGTTTAGTCATAACATTAAGTTAAGCAGTAAGTGAATGTTTTTTTTTAATAAAAATATTCCGATTGATCTATTGTTTCCGCCTCCACACCAGGGATTGCTCTTTCATGATCTCTAGCAATAACAACAACACTTGATCCTGAAACTCCAACTTCGCCATCTGAATCGAGTTTGATGAAGCCTAAGTTAGATTTACTCCAACTATTTTCTATCTGATTCGAGGTGACATTCACATGGGAATTATCTTGATTATTTTCTATGCATTGGAGAGATGAGATAAACTGTGCACCAATGGACGCAACTTGAGGATCAAGGGGAATGAAAGATTACCGGGAATTTAAAATCCTAGGTTGCCCTTCTCATGGCGCCACAGTATTTTATAAAAAATCATCTTCATCCAAATTTGAACATGTCTCCACAAGGCAACAATAGACAGACCTGGGTGTGAACAGCCCATGTTTATCAAGATGCCAAATAACTAGGTCTTTGCCTCTTGAATTTGCAAATCATATTAGCAGTTTCCAAGTCGAAAATGGAATGGATGATAGTGCTATTCCGACGTCTTCAGTCGCTGAAGGAGGTTCTTTTCGGGTCTCCGTCAGATATTGTCTTCCGTTGATCTCCCGGTGGATTTCGGCGGTGATCTTCTGTTGCGTGTGGGTCTCAATGGGTTTTGAGGAGAATGGTGATTTGAGGAGTTTAGCGCCGAATACCTGCAAAGAAATCCCGGGGTAGTTTGGTACCACCGAGAACCCTCCGATGATCAAGTTAGTACTAGATCCGAGCAGAGTAACGGCTAAGTGGAATCAAGAATGGCTTACTTGATCCCTCTGTGATGGGGGTTTATATAGCGGCGGCAGCACGCAGCAGCAAGCGCGAGAATCTCGCCGGCAGTTACGCTCCCGACGTCATGCCCACGTAAAGAGCGGATCGCCCATTAATGGGGATTGTGATGGCGTGGGACGTGGGACGTTGCAGGCGGAGAATCTGCGCGTGGCGAGATTTGCGAAGCGGCGGTTACGCGTATGAATGGTGGAGTTGGTCGGTCGGAGGGACCGAGGAAGACGGCCTCGGCTGAGGAGCTCGGAACCGAGCAAGAGGGCTGAGGAGTCTTGGTCCTGTGGCAGCTCGGGGCGAGCTGAGGGGCCGGGGAGGCAAATTTGCAGGAGGCCCCAAAGAGGTCCAGCTTGTGCTCACAGGTCGGGTACAAGGGCGGCCTGGTCGGTCTCTGTGGGCCCTTTCTTTTGGGTCTTGGGACATGTCATCCGCCACGTGTCCTGATCTCGCATCGCCAATATTAAGCATCATCATTAGCCCCCCACTCTTGTCCCGACCAGCTGGCGGGTCAGGTCAGGAGTGGACTGCCGGGCCTCTTGAGGTGAGCTCCTTCCTAAGGCTTCGTCGGGACGAGTCCTCGGGCTGTCAGTTGTCTTTTCTGCTAGCGAATCAGGGCGAGATCTTTGCATTTAAGGAAGGTGTGCCGGTTCATGCATTCTGCCACTGAAGCGACGGTCCACGTGTCAAGCGTCGACCGGCCGACGCGACGTGTAACACCCGAGCCCAATGCTACTATTTTTCAGTTACTGTTTGAGTATAATGTGGTACTCATTTCATTTAACTTACTTGTTTGTTACTTACTGTAAAATTTACCCGGCAAAATCATTTCTACATATAACAAATTTTGGCATCTAAAATAAAATTGAAAATATTCATCTTGGCCTACTTGACACCCCTACCCTCGTGGTAGCGTCCGTGCATTGTGTTCTCGTCCCGTTCAGTGAAACGGGCGAGTTTGGACGGCTACGCGCGCGTACATGTGTCCGTTTTGGGGGTATGCTTTTTAATCATAAAACACTTAATTTTAAAATTTGGATCCCGCTTAAAATCCTATTATTTCAATTTCAAATTTTTGGACTCGACCCGGACGCGATTTGGAAATATTTTATTTGGCGCCAAAATCCCAAATTTTAATATTATTAAAACCATCACATATATTTTTCTAACTAACCTGATATCTTACTGTTCATTACCTATCTTTTAAATCTTTAAATTAACCTATATATATATTCTACTGTTCCTTAAAATGTTTTGAATCTTTAATTAATATTTATCCCTAACTAACGATTCCCCTTTAGCCAATCGCGATCCTTTTAATTCCGTGGGCCCCCACCTGCAGCGCTCTCTCTCTCTCTCTCTCTCCACTTTTTCTCTCTCTCTCATATATTCTCTCGTACTTCTCTTTATCATTCTTTCTCTTCTTGCTTCATGTCTCGTTTCTCATTTTTTTAACTGTTCTTTTGTTGCCGGAATTCCTTCGTGCCGGTGACGCTTCTCGACGTTCCAGCGAGATACCCCGACCCGTGTGGTTCCTTTGTTCGTCGTTTGGGTTCATTCCATGAACCGTGCGCCCATCGCGAGTTTTCCCCGCCGACGGTTAACGTTCCGTTTTCCCGATTCGCGACCCATCGAGACAAGTTAATCTTGCTACATGCTATATAATTCATTTTATACCTATTTAAATAAATACCATACCTATAGTTTAAATCTAGTGCCCCATGTTTAATTTTATAACGTTTCGATGTTCCGTTTGCATCCATTTATATCATATTAAATCTAGATCATGAAAACTTATCTTGTGACATACTAGATTACATTATACTGCATCCATATCAATTAAAATATATATCGTCGTAATATTTCTTATTATTATCTTTAATTAGTTTATAATCTGCATTTTAGGATATTATATATTTAAAATATTATAGTTTACACATGAAACGTCTGTAAAAAGCGGATACGACAAATCTGAAATTTACTGTACACCCTACCGTATAAAATTCATTATAAATTATAGAAAAATCATTAGTATACGTTCTTTAGTTCGTTACGAAGCTAACTCAGAATACTATAACTCTATGAAATATTTACTTGCAAAATAAATTGTTTAAATAACGTAAAATGCAAATGAAAATGTCTCCAAACTACTGTCCAGGGAAATTCCAGCAGCAAACTTTCAATTTCGAATGTTCATAACTTTTTGTAGGGACAACCTGAGATGTTTATACTTATAAAACTGAAAACCTTATTGAATTATCTTTGTTTTGGTATAAGACACGTCCCTTTTGGAGAACGTATGTTATTTTTAAGTTATTTTACAAATTAGGGTGACGCTGAATTTCTGAACGGAACTTTCTTGTGCATGGTTAATTAATACCACTTTTATAGTTATTGATCGCTTTGAATATGCTATCCATATTAATATTATTATATCAATATTTATATCACATATTACTTAGTTGTACATCCCACATTACCATTTTATAGTTTTATAACTTTTCGGATACCCGTTTGCATCCATCGCATTTAAGATACATATAATTGCATCTATAGATCACATTACTACATAATAATGTGATATTAACACTCCATGTTTAATAAATTGCATCCTAATTAATATTGGAACTATAAATGTAACCCTAATCGATAACTGTGCATCCATATCCTTGAAATTATATCTATTTGCATATCATATTACATGTTCCAGTTTATTGTTCTGATAGTACTCATGCTTGTTTATTTATACACATGCTTATATTAGTTTGATTATGAGCACCCACATGACATCTTGTGCTTCCTGACATGACCTGTTACACTTCCTACTTGACATGACATGGTACCGTACACTCTTGACATGACATGACACCTTTATACATTATCTGGCTGGACCTGATGTACCATGGCTTTACCTGTTACCTGATCTTGTGTCTAATGCCAACAAACATAACATGTAGTCCTCATGGACCGTTTCTGTTGTCTATCCAGACAAACCTGCTTTTACCTGATCCTGTGTTGGCATTAGTTCTTGACTACTGAATACCTGACTTGACATACATAACTTGGGGGTATGGGGAAATCAAAGGTGAAACCTGACTTGTAACTCAACAGTTCGATACCTGTTCTGATCAGTCTTACGGGCTAGGCCAGCCCCGGAGTGATGATGCTGACATCACTCGCCCATCCTGCTACCTGTTACTGCCTAGCGGCACGTCTCGGATTCAGCCCCGAGGGTCTTGACCGTGGTCCCGGGCATGCACGGGATACTATTGAGTTACATCGATGATTCATCAATTGATTTCAAAGACTTTAGAATAGAAAACCTGATAGAACAGTTTAGTTTACCCACTGCACGCTACCCTGTACTGGTATGATTCATATTATTGTTATTCTTGCTGTATTCATGTTTATATTACATTGCCTGCTACACTGTTCATATTATATTACTTGATGACATGACGCGCTGACGTCTGGGTTTTGCATGGCCCAGATTCCGTACCGCTGTTGCAGTCCGAGCAGGAGTACTTCAGCCAGCAGGCTGAGCTGTGAGTTCAGTAGTAGTTAGTTTTATTTCCTGCATTTATTTCCTGATGTGAGCCCGCATTATGGGACACACTTTTCAGTTATTTGTATTGGATCATTTGCTTCCGCATTTATTTATTATTGACTCCTGTTATTCTGGATTATGGACATGTTTTAGATAGTTTTATCTTGTTCTTGATATCTCTACAGCCGTAATGTGACTGTGGATGGATACTTCCTACCCACAGGTAGCATGGTTGGCTATGTCACGTGCCCAATCTAGCGTACTCTGGGAAGCGGGGCGTGACATGGTTCTTTTGGTATCAAAGCCATAGGATAGTCGGGTTGATTCTTTTGTAGTTGGGTATTGTACCCAATACATGAATCAGAATACCCGTGTTTAGGAAACATGTCCTGCCACCTTGACCGTTTTACCATTCTTGAATCACATTCTTCCTGATTATATCTTTTACGATGTGCAAACTTGCTTTGCATATCGATTCGAAAACCTGATTCCTTGTTACCTCTAGGACTTAGGCGACTTGGATGGAGTTATGTAATTGTGGCTATGATACCGCGGTATAGTTACAATGCGGTACTCTATTAAAGTATCTTGGAGTTCTAGCCTTGATCTATATTCAAAATCTATCATCATGCTAATATTGGGTATTTTGAGTTCAGGATTATGGCCGGTAAGAAATTGAAGACATACCAGAGGCGTGTGGACGAAGCCGCCATGCTTGGAGTGATAAGAGGAATGCTGGAGAATCAAAGAAACAGACCGAGCTGATCCAGCAGCAAGCGGACTCGTTTCGGGAAGGTTTGCAGATTGTTCAGCAGTCTGTGAACAATGTTGGAGCTAGACCAGTTGACCGAGTAGGGACCGTAGCAGATTTCAGGCGGTTGGGTCCGTCTACATTTACTGCTTTAAAGGAGTCGTTGCCAGTGGAGCAGTGGCTAGTTTACACAGAGAACTTACTTTTTGCGGCACAGATTCCAGATGACAAAAAAGTTGTTGTGGTACGCATTCAGCTAGTGGACTACGCCCGAGAATGGTGGCTTGTTGTGGAGACCCGCTTGCCCAAGACGATCAAGTGGGCGGATTTTTCTAAGAGTTTCCTGGAGAAGTTCTTCCCGCGGACTGCACGGGAGGAAATGGAAGAGAAGTTCATCGGACTAAAGCAGAGGGAGCACCCGTAGATGTGCATGTAGCAGAATGGACGAGACTCAGTAGTTTCGCTGGACCTTTAGTTGCCAACGATGCAGACAGGGCACGGAGGTTCATGCGCAGACTGGACGTGGACATCCAGAGGCAGATTGTCTCCCTGGGTTTGACCACTTTCTCACAAATACTTGCAGCAGCCAAGAGCAGCAGAGTTTATCTGGGATGAAAGGGAGTTTGCAGCAGACAGCAGTTGCGTTAAGGAAGCAGTTCGGTCGAGCCGGTCGAGTTTAGGGCTAGGCCGACAAACAATATTCTTGCATCAATGGAAGTGATGAAAGTAAAGAGCCGGCTGTTGTTCGTGATTCTATGGACGTGTTTGAAGATATATCGGGTTTACCGCCGAGGAGAGACGTGGAGTTCGCAATTGATCTTATTCCTGGTGCGGCGCCAGTATCTAAAGCGTATTATCCAATGGCGCCAGTAGAGTTGGAAGAAGTAAAGAAACAGGTTGCTGAATTGCTTGAAAAGGGTTGGATTCGAAGCAGTAACTCGCCTTGGGGAGCTCCAGTTCTTCTAGTAAAGAAGAAGTATGGCACAAGAAGGATGTGCATCGACTATCGAGAATTAAACCGGGTGGCTATCAAGAACAAGTACCCGATCCCTCGCATTGGAGAACTTTTTGAGCAGTTTAGTGGCGCGAGGGTATTCTCGAAGTTGGATTTACGATCTGGATATCATCAGGTCCGAGTGAAAACAGAAGATATTTGTAAGACGGCGTTCCGAACTCGGTATGGACATTACGAGTACTTAGTGATGCCCTTCGGAGTAACGAATGTGCCGGCAGTATTCATGGACTTGATGAACCGAATCTTTTCACCGTTCTTGGATCAATTCATTGTGGTATTCATTGACGATATTCTGGTTTACTCGAAGAGTTTTGAAGAGCATGCTGAGCATTTGAAGATCGCACTGCAGACGTTGAGACAGGAGAAATTGTATGCGAAGATGAGTAAGTGCGAGTTTTGGCTGGAGGAAGTAAGGTTTTTGGGGCATGTTGTGTCTGGCGATGGCATTGCCGTCGATCCAGAAAAGATTGCAGCAGTTCGAGATTGGCCTATTCTAAAGAATGTTGCTGAGATAAGAAGTTTCCTTGGATTAGCCGGATACTACAGGAGATTTGTGGAGAACTTTGCTCGTCTGGCAGAGCCGTTGACCAAGCTTACGCCCAAGGAGGTACCTTTTGTATGGGCGGATAAGTGTGCGTTAGCTTTCGAGACGTTGAAGCAGAAGTTGATAACCGCCCCTATTCTGACCGTGCCAGACAATTCCGGAGGATTGGTGATTCACAGCGACGCATCTGGGAAAGGATTGGGATGTGTTTTTATGCAGCATGGGAAGGTTGTAGCATACGCATCGAGACAGTTGAAGACCCATGAGAAGAATTATCCAACTCATGACTTGGAGCTTGCGGCTGTGATTTTCGCTTTGAAGATTTGGAGACACTACCTTTTGGGCGAAAGAGTCGAAGTTTTTACAGATCATAAGAGCTTGAAGTATGTGTTCACACAGAAGGAGCTTAACATGAGGCAGCGTAGATGGTTGGAGCTGATGGCTGACTACGATCTTGATCTTAAGTACCATCAGGAGAAGGTTAATGTTGTGCCGGATGCGCTTAGTCGGTTACCAGTAATTCAGGTGTTAACTATGCAGAAGGAGATCGTCGCAGATTTTCGAAGATTTGACTTGGAGGTTGTGCTACCGCGTTCTACGGGACAGTTGTTGCAGCTGCAAGTACATTCGTCTTTGATCGAGAATATTAAAGCAGCTCAATCGCAGGATCCTAGACTGCAAAAGTTTCGAGAGCAGGTTGAAGCCGGGCTACGAACAGATTTATTGATCCACGAAGATGGTTCGTTGAGGTATGGTAGCCGTTTGTGTGTGCCAAAGGGTAATGTTCGTGAAGAGCTTATGAAGGAGGCATACAGTTCAGCTTATTCTGTACATCCAGGAGGCACAAAGATGTACCGAGATATTCGACAGCATTTCTGGTGGGAGGGCATGAAGCGGGAGATTGCTCGCTTTGTGGCGAAGTGCTTGGTGTGTCAGCAAGTTAAGGCTGAACATCAAAGGGTTGCTGGTTTATTGCAACCACTTCCGATTCCTCAGTGGAAGTGGGAACATATAACCATGGATTTCGTGACGGCTTTACCGCGGAGTCTAAAAGGCAACAATGCAGTATGGGTAATTGTTGACCGATTGACCAAGGCAGCTCACTTTATTCCTTTTCGGGTTGGTCAATCAACAGAGACTTTGGCAGAGCGGTACATGCAGAAGATTGTAAGATTGCATAGAGTACCGGTGAGCATCGTGTCCGATCGGGACACTCGGTTCTTATCACATTTCTGGAGGAGTTTACAGGAAAGTTTGGAGACTCGATTGAAGTTTAGCACAGCTTATCATCCTCAAACTGATGGTCAGTCGGAGAGAACGATCCAAACTCTTAAGGATATGTTGAGAGCATGCATGTTGGACTTCAAGGGGTCTTGGGAGGATCATCTACTTTTGGTGGAGTTGTCTTACAACAACAGTTTTCAGGCAACTATTCAGATGGCTCCATTTGAAGCTTTGTATGGTCGTAAATGCCGTTCACCTGTTTGTTGGGACGATGTCGGTGAACGAAGATTATTGGGACCAGATTTGGTTGTGCAAACAGTTGAAAAGGTTAACCCTATCAGAAATCATATGAAGGCAGCACAGGACCGACAGAAGAGTTGGGCAGATACGTCAAGAAGACCTCTAGAGTTCACCGTGGGTGATTTGGTATTCTTGAAGGTATCACCGACTAGAGGGGTGATTCGTTTTGGAAGTCGAGGAAAGCTTAGTCCTCGATTCGTTGGACCCTTGAGATCGTGGAGCGTGTTGGTGAGATAGCGTATCGTTTGGCGTTACCGCAGTCCTTGGCAAATGTGCACGATATGTTTCACGTATCTCAACTCCGTAAGTATGTTCGAGATGAAACACACGTTTTGGATCATTCGGAGCTAACAGTACGAGAAGACTTGACTTTTGAGGAGCGACCGATTGAAATCGTGGATCGAAGGGAAAAGGTTCTTAAGAACAAGGTTATCCCCCTTGTGCTTGTTTCTTGGGGTAATCGCTCGCATGGAGAGTCCACTTGGGAACGAGAAGATGAAATCCGGCAAAAGTTTCCTCACCTTTTCTTGTAGTTATCTATCTTTGTATTCTTGGAAATTCGAGAACGAAATTCTTTTTGTAGTTGGGTATAATGTAACACCCGAGCCCAATGCTACTATTTTTCAGTTACTGTTTGAGCATAATGTGGTACTCATTTCATTTAACTTGCTTGTTTGTTGCTTGCTGTAAAATTTACCCGGCAAAGTCATTTCTACATATAACAAATTTTGGCATTTAAAATAAAATTGAAAATATTCATCTTGGTCTACTTGACACCCCTAGTCTCGTGGTAGCGTCCGTGCATTGTGTTCTCGTCCCGTTCAGTGAAACAGGCGAGTTTGGACGGCTACGCGCGCGTACATGTGTCCGTTTTGGGGGTATGCTTTTTAATCATAAAACAGTTAATTTTAAAATTTGGATCCCGCTTAAAATCCTATTATTTCAATTTCAAATTTTTGGACTCGACCCGGGCGCGATTTGGAAATGTTTTATTTGGCGCCAAAATCCCAAATTTTAATATTATTAAAACCATCGCATATATTTTTCTAACTAACCTGATATATTACTGTTCATTACCTATATTTTAAATCTTTAAATTAACCTATATATATATATCCTACTGTTCCTTAAAATGTTTTGAATCTTTAATTAATATTTATCCCTAACTAACGATTCCCCTTTAGCCAATCGCGTTCCTTTTAATTCCGTGGGCCCCCACCTGCAGCTCTCTCTCTCTCTCGCTCTCTCTCTCTCCACTTTTTCTCTCTCTCTCATATATTCTCTCGTACTTCTCTTTATCATTCTTTCTCTTCTTACTTCATGTCTCGTTTCTCATTTTTTTAACTGTTCTTTTATTGCCGGAATTCCGTCGTGCCGGTGACGCTTCTCGACGTTCCAGCGAGGTACCTCGACCCGTGTGGTTCCTTTGTTCGTCGTTTGGGTTCATTCCATGAACCGTGCGCCCGTCGCGAGTTTTCCCCGCCGACGGTTAACGTTCCGTTTTCCCGATTCGCGACCCATCGAGGCAAGTTAATCTTGCTACATGCTATATAATTCATTTTATACCTATTTAAATAAATACCATACCTATAGTTTAAATCTAGTGCCCCATGTTTAATTTTATAACGTTTCGATGTTCCGTTTGCATCCGTTTATATCATATTAAATCTAGATCATGAAAACTTATCTTGTGACATACTAGATTATATTATACTGCATCCATATCAATTAAAATATACATCGTCGTAATATTTCTTATTATTATCTTTAATTAGTTTATAATCTGCATTTTATGATATTATATATTTAAAATATTATAGTTTACACATGAAACGTCGTTAAAAAACGGATACGACAAATCTGAAATTTACTGTACACCTTACCGTATAAAATTCATTATAAATCATAGAAAAATCATTAGTATACGTTCTTTAGTTCGTTACGAATCTAACTCAGAATACTATAACTCTATGAAATATTTACTTGCAAAATAAATTGTTTAAATAATGTAAAATGCAAATGAAAATGTCTCCAAACTACTGTCCAGGGAAATTCCAGCAGCAAACTTTCAATTTCGAATGTTCATAACTTTTTGTAGGGACAACCTGAGATGCTTATACTTATAAAACTGAAAACCTTATTGAATTATCTTTGTTTTGGTATAAGACACGTCCCTTTTGTAGAACGTTTGTTATTTTTAAGCTATTTTACAAATTAGGATGACGCTGAATTTCTGAACGGAACTTTCTTGTGCATGGTTAATCAATACCACTTTTATAGTTATTAATCGCTTTAAATATGCTATCCATATTAATATTATTATATCAATATTTATATCACATATTGCTTAGTTGTACATCCCACATTACCATTTTATAGTTTTATAACTTTTCGGATACCCGTTTGCATCCATCGCATTTAAGATACATATAATTGCATCCATAGATCACATTACTACATAATAATGTGATATTAACACTCCATATTTAATAAATTGCATCCTAATTAATATTGGAACTATAAATGTAACCCTAATCGATAACTGTGCATCCATATCCTTGAAATTATATCTATTTGCATATCATATTATATGTTCCAGTTTATTGTTCTGATAGTACTCATACTTGTTTATTTATACACATGCTTATGTTAGTTTGATTATGAGCACCCACATGATATCTTGTGCTTCCTGACATGACATGTTACACTTCCTACTTGACATGACATGGTACCGTACACTCTTGACATGACATGACACCTTTATACATTACCTGGCTGGACCTGATGTACCATGGCTTTACCTGTTACCTGATCTTGTGTCTAATGCCAACAAACATAACATGTAGTCCTCATAGACCGTTCCTGTTGTCTATCCAGACAAACCTGCTTTTATCTGATCCTGTGTTGGCATTAGTTCTTGACTACTGAATACCTGACTTGACATACATAACTTGGGGGTATGGGGAAATCAAAGGTGAAACCTAACTTGTAACTCAACAGTTCGATACCTGTTCTGATCAGTCTTACGGGCTAGGCCAGCCCCGGAATGATGATGCTGACATCACTCGCCCATCCTGCTACCTGTTACTGCCTAGCGGCACGTCTCGAATTCAGCCCCGAAGGTCTTGACCGTGGTCCCGGGCATGCACGGGATACTATTGAGTTACATCGATGATTCATCAATTGATTTCAAAGACTTTAGAATAGAAAACTGGTAGAACAGTTTAGTTTACCCACTGCACGCTACCCTGTACTGGTATGATTCATATTATTGTTATTCTTGCTGTATTCATGTTTATATTACATTGCCTGCTACACTGTTCATATTATATTACTTGATGACATGACGCGCTGACGTCTGGGTTTTGCATGGCCCAGATTTCGTACCGCTGTTGCAGTCCAAGCAGGAGTACTTTAGCCAGCAGGCTGGGCTGTGAGTTCAGTAGTAGTTAGTTTTATTTCCTGCATTTATTTCCTGATGTGAGCCCGCATTATGGGACACACTTTTCAGTTATTTGTATTGGATCATTTGCTTCCGCATTTATTTATTATTGACTCCTGTTATTCTGGATTATGGACATGTTTTAGATAGTTTTATCTTGTTCTTGATATCTCTACAGCCGTAATGTGACTGTGGATGGATACTTCCTACCTACAGGTAGCATGGTTGGCTATGTCACGTGCCCAATCTAGCATACTCTGGGAAGCGGAGCATGACACGATGTATGCAGGCCTGCGGCGTCTGATGGGATGCGGTCCAGCGCAGGATCGACACGTGGAGCGATCAGAGCCGCTGGACGCAAGTAGTCGTTTTGGTGGGAGATGACGGGCGTCGTTGGATGAGGTCGCTTGCAGCAATAAACAGGGGTGGGGCCCGTCCTTGGGCCTCTACTCCTTCATATTTCCCTCTTCTAAGTCCTGGTTGCTCGGCGCTCGTCTTCTTCCTCTCGCTTTCGGTTCCTGAGGATTCCCTTTTCCAAGGTTAGATGTCTTCCTTTGTAGAGTCAGTAGATGTTGTAGGAGTAGTTCTAGGGACCCTTTAATTGTGTCCGAGTCCCCCAGGGGAGTAGGGGTCGGATCTTCTCCCCGGGATCGTGCGGCGGGGGAAGCCCCCATGGAGGAGGAGGCAGATGCGGCCCCCGACTCCTCGTGTTGGGTGAGGCATGAGGACGAGCTCGCCAATGCTCGGGCTCGCTTCTATATCCCTTCGTGTTACATGCTCCGACTGGCCAAGGAGGGAGAGAGGGCGGATCAAGTACGGGGCAGGGAGATCGCCTTGTATCTGGAAGCTTTTTGGGGCGGAATGCGCCTGCCCTTCTCTCCCGAGGTCGTCGCAGCGCTGAATTTTTTCGATTTGGCCCCCGGCCAGTTATTGCCGAACTCGTGGAGGATCCTCCTCGGGTTCATGATCCGCCTGAAGTTACAGATGGTTCCCTTCAGCCTCTCCCTTCTCGATTCTTCTCTCGTCTTCAAAAGTCACCCTGGTGGTCGAGCGGGCGACCCGAGATGGGTCTATCTTTCTTTCAGTAAGTGGCCGGGGGGCACTACCGGGACCGGGGTCGTGGCCTTGCCCTCTTCTATTCATGATTAGAAGAAGAAATTTTTCTTCGTCTCCCCTCCCGAGGGCAAGGACTGGCCCGTGCCTACCAAGTGGTCGAGGGAGAAATGTTTGCCGGGGAACCAGTCCAATGACCCCGCCGCGGTGAGAGTGGCGTTATGGGAGCCCATCCCCCGACCTGACGTGCTGCTATCTGAGAGGGTCCTGAGTTGGGCCGGGCTCAGCCCCGTTGAGTTCGTCGGTAAGTTAGGCTTGCTTTTTGGCTTTTGTTTTGCTCGTGTCGCTGACTTGTTGGGTATTTGTTTTGCGCAGGATCCATGGACTTCGACTCGCTTAAAGCCTCCATGCGCCAGCCGAGGAAGGTTACGAAGGCTGGGGGCGCCAGCTCTTCTCACGCGAAGCTCGCCCCGGCTCCTACTACTCCGGTGGTGGTGTCTCGCGAGCGTTCAGGGGTGGATCCTGCCCTGGGTCCCAGCAGAGTGTCGGGCCGGAAGCGAGCCCTAGTTCTGGAGGACCCGGTCTCGTAGGAGGAGATCAGCTCTCACTCGGAGCCGCTCAAGAGGAGCTCCCAAAGACCTTCCCGGGCCCGGTCCTCGCCGATCATGGTGGAGGAAGGGGGCCTCCGGTTCGCGGTGCCATCAGGGCTATCCGTTGCGGATAGCCTTCTGCATGAGATAGAGGCCTCGGCCGGGGGTAGAGTTTCCGGGGGGACCTTCAGGGTTCAGCTGGCGTCCATCGCCCAGGAGTCCGTGCAGGTAAGTGTTTGGTTCATTATAAGATTCGGTGCCTCCTTCATCTTTCTGATCTCTTTCGTATCTCCCAGGTTCTCCAGCACGTTGCCCTCGCCTTGTGTATGGAAGCCGAGGTGGTAGCCCCGGCCCTGGAGGCTGCAGGCCGGCTCGCCTCGCTGGAAGAGAGCTCCAGACAGGAGCTGGAGGCGGTAACGGCGAGGGTTGCCGCCTTGGAAGGCGAGGTGGAGGTCGGGAAACGGGAGGTAGCCCGGTACTGCGAGGCTGCCGTGACTGCCGAGGCCAAGCTCGGGGATGCTCAGGTGCTTGCCGGCAACCTGAAGAGGACGGTGAAGGCCAAGTCGACCGACCTGAAAGCGAAGGCGGTGGAGAGCTATAAGAAGTCGAAGGACTTTTATGATGACCTGGCCATAGCTACGACCCACATCTGGCACGAGGCCCTTGTAGGGTGTTTTTCGTCACCCTATTGAGATGGGAATACGCGCGCGCTTGTCAGGCGTACTACATATTCCCCCTGCCAAGGGTAGGCGGGGGCTTATTGATTGTGGGGATCCGAATCTCCGACAGCCGTGAACTAAGCTGCCGTTAATTACCCCTCGCCTTTGGAGCGAGAGGACCTCCGATTAACGGGTTAAACTGGTCATGCGAACTCAATGTGCAGTGTCATGTTTTGTGTTTTGAAAGGGCGATTTTGGATATATCAGGGGCCCCGCAGAGTTTTTACGGGGGTCCCGCTACCCGGATAGTGGGCTGGGGGTCAAGGGGGCTAGCAGCCCCCTTGCGGGGTGCAGGGCAGCGCCCCGTTAGAATTTTTTTTTTCTAACGGGGGAGGTATAATTAGTATGGGGTGTGTGTGTGTGTATGTGTATGTACATACATACATATATATATATATATATATATATATAACGGAAAAGCGCCCAAAAGAAGCATGGGGCCAGCGCCTCACGTGCCTAGCACGTGAGCGTTGTGCGCTCAAGCGCTGTCACGCCACGTGTCCGACACGTGGGCGCTGGGAGCGCTGTGCGCTCGAGCGCTAGCGCACCACGTGTCCGACACGTGGGCACCGGGCGCCTGAGCTCTGCGCGCTTGAGCGTTGTGCGCTCAAGCGCTAGCGCGCCACGTGTCCGACACGTGGGCGCTGCACGCTTGAGCGCTCCATGTGTCCGACACGTGGGCGCTGGGCACTTGAGCGCTGGGTGCTCGGGCGCTTGGGCGCCGGCGAGAAAAAGGAGGACTTTAGTCCCAGAAATAGGATTTAAAATCCCAAAAGAGGATTTAGAGTGGAGTTAAACTCCTAAGATGTTTTGGATTTGATGAAAGAGGTTTTCTCCTTGAGCCCTAGTTCTTTCCCAAAGTGGGGTTCCTGGAGATGGGTCTCTTTTTTCTTCCTTTGTTTGGCCGGATCTTGAAGATCAAGAGATGTAAGATTTTAAAAATCTCTTCTTTTTAAGATCTGATGGTAGATCCAAATTCCCCTTTGTGGGTTTTGTGGTAAAAAACTATTTACTTTTGAAAAAATAATAGTAAAATTCTTGATTTAATTCAAAAGAAAGAAGAAGATTTGAAACCTTCAGAAAGAGGAAAGAGGCACAAACCCTAGGTTTTTTGAGAGAATGAAAAGTATATTTTTTTATTCATCATCATGTTGCCTTATATAGGCTTACATATTTACATATAGCCCCTTGGACTTTACAAAATGGTATTTTGCCCATCACATGGCTCATGTGCCATTTCTTTTTGTACATAAGCCATGGGCTTACAAAAATTTGGCTTTATGCCTATTTTGTTTACATTCATGCATAAAAAATTACATAAAAATTATTTATTACATGATCTATATTTTGGCATGGAGGAGGCTGGCCGCGAGCTCGACTTGGGTATGGGCCCGCTTGACCTGGGCTTGGGCCCGCCTGGCTTGGGGTTGACCTTGACTTTGACTCAGTCAACCGGTGTGCAGATTTTTACCCCAACAAATTGCCCCCATCAATAAATGCACACAGCATATGTGGGTCGTGTGCATGAAATTGATGGATCTTCTTTTGCGTGGAGGCGACTTGCTTCGGTTCCCACTTTTTGGGATGCACTGCCCTTTTTATGATATGGACGGTCAATTCTGCCTTTTTTGCAACTTAGACGGTCGGCGCTTGACGCGTCTCCGAGACGGAGTGTCCGTGGTAGACGTTTCCCTGACCCAGAGTGATCTGGTTGCCGCTTTGTAGGAAGCCTGCACTGCCCTTTTTGCGACATGGACGGTCGACGCTCTACGCGTCTCCGAGACGGAGTATCCGTGGTAGACTTTTCCCTGGCCCAGAGTGATCTGGTTCCCGCTTTGTAGGAAGCCTGCACTGCCCTTTTTGCGACATGGACGGTCGACGCTCTGATCCAGAGCAATTTGGTTCCCGATTTGTGGGAAGCCTGTACTGCCCTTTTTGCGACATGGACGGTCGACGATCTGATCCGGAGCGATTTGGTTCCCGATTTGTGGGAAGCCTGCACTGCCCGTTTTGCGACGTGGACGGTCTGACGCTCTGATCCGGAGCGATTTGGTTCCCGATTTGTAGGAAGCCTGCACTGCCCTTTTTGCGACATGGACGGTCGACGCTCTGATCCGGAGCTATTTGGTTCCCGATTTGTGGGAGCCTGCACTGCCCATTTTGCGACATGGACGGTCGATGCTCTGATCCGGAGCGATTTGGTTCCCGATTTGTGGGAAGCCTGCACTGCCCTTTTTGCGACATGGACGGTCGACGCTCTGATCCGGAGCGATTTGGTTCCCGATTTATGGGAAGCCTGCACTGCCCTTTTTGCGACGTGGACGGTCGACGCGCTGATCCGGAGCGATTTGGTTCCCGGTTTGTGGGAAGCCTGCACTGCCCTTTTTGCGACGTGGATGATCGACGCTCTACGCGTCTCCGAGACGGAGTGTCCGTGGTAGACTTTTCCCTGGCCCGGAGTGTAACACCCGAGTTCATTTATACCAATTCCAATTTCCGTATTTACTTATCCATGGTCTATTCTTGATTTAGCGTGTTTGGGTGCGAATGTTATTTTACATATTACTTTGCATTCGACCTGACCCGCTTGCTTGAACCTGTTTAACTCTTGTTTATAGATTACCTTGACTTGTTGCATGGACTAGTGTATCTCATGATTTAGTATATACTGATATTTTATCTAGTATCACATCTTTTGCATATAACAATTTAAATCACGTAAAATAATTTAAAATTGCATTTCATAGCCTGCTTGATACCCCTAACCCTGTGGTAGCGTCCTTGCATCGTGTTCTCGTCCCGTTCAGTGAAACGGACGTGTTTGGATGGCTACGCGCACGTACGTGCGTCCGTTCTTGGGGGTATGCATTTCTATTACATAATCCTTCATTCTAATTTTTGAAACTTGCTAATAATTTTCATATTTCGAATCTGAATTTTTGGATCTGACCCGGACGTATTTCTGAAATGTTTTGTAACCCGCCAAATTCTAATTATTTAAAATTCTTTAAATTAGATTAATATTTTTAACAGCCTGAATTCCTTTTTAACCAACGAAATATTTTCTTAACAATTAAAAATCTTTTTAAGTTTTCTTTTACCTAACTCGTTTCTCTCCCTCACCCCGAACCAATCAAAATTCTCTTTTCCTTTTTCACTGGGCCCCACAATCCCCTCTCTCTTTTTCCTTTCTCCTTCTCTCTCTCTCTTCTCTCTGTTCTCTCTTTTCTCTACTGCATAAATCCAAATTTCTCTCTCCGCACTATTCACACCTTTCTCTCTCTCACCTCTCGATCTCTCTCCTCACTCTATCTCTCTCCCCCTCTCTCTCTCATCTCGATATATTTCTCTCTTTCTCTCAGAATTATTCTCTCTCTCTTTCTCTCCCAATCTCTCTCTTCCCCTCTAATTTATATTTTCCTTTAATAATTTCTACGTACTCTCTCTCCTCTCTCTTTCTTCTTCTTCTCCTTCTTATTTTTCCTTCCTCCTTCGTCCCAGCCGTCGCCCTCGCTCGCGAACCCCAACCCTAGCCGCGTCGCCGTTGCTAGTCCACCCTCATCATCACCTTTCTCCTCTCGCCGTCGAGCCCTCCTCCATCTCCCGATGCCGGCAAACCCGATAAACTCAACTCGCCTCTACGAACCCACGACCCAACCTTCACCGTACACCTCGCCTTGCCGTCGACCTCCCCTGGTCACCATCCCCAATCTCCCTGATCACGTTTCCTCGACATTGTCAACCCTCTTTCATCCTTCTCATCTCCCTGGTAATTCCCTGCACACCCACCTTCTCCACCTAAGTACTTCGACTGCCGTCGCCCTCGTCGCCGGCGATAGCCTCGTCGGCCTTACCTCGTCTAACCAGCCGTCTTCATCTCTTCAACCTCTTCCACACCTCACCTTCCTCCTCCACCATCTTCCTTCTTTCCCCGAGCAACACCCTGCACTCATTGAACCCACCGCCAACCACCTCACCTCACCGCCGACCACCTCACTCATCGCCATCTCCTTCTTCCACCTCTTCTCTCCCTCTCCTCTATGCTTCTTTCTCACCAACCCTGCACCCCAACAGAAAACATCCCAGCCAACAAAAACCGAGCCCCTGCACACCTTTATATCGCTGAAGTGGATCGCCGTCGTCGGTCTCGTTCTCGTCTCCCGACTCTGGTGCACCCAGTGAGCAGTTCTCTTCTTCCCAATCTCATTCTCCTATTTCCTTTCCTCTCCTTCTTCTTTCTTTTCCTTGTAATCCTTTCTTTATGTTTACTGTCTTTATAGTTCGCCGGAAACCGGTGTGCCGTCGACGACCCAGCGAGCGTACCTGACCCGTGTGATCACACTGTGCGTGGTTTGGATCTGTTCCGTGTACCGTGCGCGCGTCGTGACGTTTTCCGCCGACGTGAGACGTTCCGTATTCCCGTTCTTAATCCGTCCAGGCAAGTTAATTTTGCTACATGCTATACTATCACCTTCTATGTATATTTAAATTATAATACCCCATCACGATTATTTATGCAACCCGCATTATCACTTTTCATGTTTTATCATTCTTCGGAGGTCCGATTACATCCGTATCATGTATTTCACATCTAGTGCATGCAAGTAAAACTTACTACATGCTACTCATATTATTTTATTCGTATTTAATTGCATATTGAACCTGTAGATTAAATCTAATGTCACATGTTCCATTTTACATTTCGATATCCATTTATATCATTTTAGATTTAGAACTTGAAACATATCATGTTGCATTTTAGTTTACCATACGTGGTACCCACGTCCATACTTAAATCACATAATAACTATTTACCTAGTCTATAGTACCCTTTCTATAGTTTTACCCTATTGGACACCGTGTGCATCTTTAACCAATTTTAGTTATAATTGCATCCATTGAACATATTATACATATCATTGCATCTCTAGATTGCTGAGTACATATTAACATGATTTTAACATCCATATTCGTTATACGGTATTCATGTAATGTTGAAACTACCCCTTAAACCCAAACTGATAAGTGTGCATCCACGTATCTTAATCTGTACCTGATTGCATTTCACGTTACATATTCCAGTTTATTGTTCTATTAGTACACATGCTTATTTGGTTTACCCATGCTTTTGATAGTTTGATTATGAGCACCCACATGACATCTTGTGCACCCTGATATGACCTATTACACCTATTACTTGACACGACATGGTACCGTCCCACTCTTGACATAACATGACACCTGTATATATTCCCTGGCTTGACCTGATGTACCATGATCTTACCTGTTACCGGATCTTGTGTCTAATGCCAACAAACCTGACGTGTTGTCCTTACGGACCGTTCCTGTTGTCTATCCAGACAAACCTGTACCTGCCTGATCCTGTGTTAGCATTAGCTCTAGATTATTTAATACCTGACTTAAACATATAACCTGGGGGTATGGGGAAATCAATGATGAAACCTGACTTGTAACTCGACAGTGTGCTACCTTTACTGATCAGTTTTAGAGGCTGGGCCAGCCTTGGGATGATACTGCTGACATCATCCATCGTTATCCATTACCTTTTAGAGGCTAGGCTAGCCTTGGGATGATGCCATGGACATCATTCATCTTTACCCTTTTCCTTTAGTGCCTAGCGGTATGTCTCGGTTTCAGCCCGAGAATCTTCACCGTGATCCCGGACATGCACGGGATACTATTGAGTTACATCGACGATTCATCAAATTGATTTCAAAGACTTGAGAGTAGTTAACCCACTAGACCAATTTAGATAACTCACTACACATTACCCCATTGTCTTTACTTGTATCACTGTTATGCTTGTTTACAATTTATGCTCATACTTGCATGTATTGCTACCCCTGTTTATATTATTGCTTGATGTTATGACGCGCTGACGTCTGGGTTTTGCATGGCCCAGATTATTCTACCTTTGTTGCTGACTGATCAGGAGTATTGCCGCTGTTAGACCGAACGGTGAAGTTCCTGTCGGTATGTAGTTTTACTTTCCAGGTGTTTCATTTATTGTATCTTTTGCTTCCGCGTATCATTATTTCTTGACTCATTCATTCTGGCTCATGGACATGTACTAGATAGTTTAGTTTACTTTCTTGTTCTTGATATCTCTACAACCGTAATGTGACCGTAGAGGGATTTTTCCTATCCACAGGTAGTATGGTTGGCTATGTCACGTGCCTATTTGAGCATACTCTGGGAAGCGGGGCGTGACACGGAGTGATCTGGTTCCCACTTTGTAGGAATCCTGCACTGCCCTTTTTGCGACATGGACGGTCGACGCTCTGATCCGGAGCGATTTGGTTCCCGATTTGTGGGAAGCCTGCACTGCCCTTTTTGCGACATGGACGGTCGACGCTCTGATCCGGAGCGATTTGGTTCCCGATTTGTGGGAAGCCTGCACTGCCCTTTTTGCGACGTGGACGGTCAACGTTCTGATCCGGAGCGATTTGGTTCCCGATTTGTGGGAAGGCTGCACTGCCCTTTTTGCGACGTGGACGGTCGACGCTCTGATCCGGAGCGATTTGGTTCCCGATTTGTGGGAAGCCTGCACTGCCCGTTTTGCGACGTGGACGGTCGACGCTCTATTTGACTTGCTCTGCTTCCTGCAGTGTCAGGGGTGAACTTGACTTGCTCTGTCGAGATTGGATTCTGACTTGCTCCGCTTTCTGCGGTGTCGGAGTTGAAGTTGACTTGTTGATTGTGATTTGGGTTGACATCAGCATCGCTATACTGGAATATGATACCAGAAGCGAATCATCATCTGTCTTTGAGAGGATTTGGGGATTTATTATTATTATTATTATTTTTTGTCGGCATCTACATTGCTGCACTGGAATAATGCCAGGAGCAACTCATCATTTGCCCCGGGAGGATTTGGGAATTGGTGGCTTAGGAGACAGGTTTAGATCTCTATCACCTAAGGCTTTTCAATTTTATGGGCCGTAAGGGTCCCATAAAAGCATTTTCTCCCTACGAGTCGAAAGGATCTCGTAGGTGTATTTTCTCCTTAGAAGTCGTAGGGACTCCTAAGTGTGTTTCTCCTTTGTGAGTCGTAAAGATCTCATGCGGGAATTTTCTCCTCACAAAGTCGAGAGGACTTTGCGAGTGCATTTCATCTCTTTTTCACAAGTTTGCGCCCTTTCGGGTTTTCACAAACTCGCCGGCAGTACTGCTGTTTTTACTCACGGAGCCCTTTCGGGTTTTCATCCGTGCCCATTTTGCTTGTGGACATACCATTTTATTTTTTTTATTTTTTTTTATTTTTTTTATTTTTTCATTTTTTTTCATTTTTCATTTTTTTTGGACTTTGAATGCGGTCTCACCAATAGGACTTGGGAGAGGTCGGGATCGTTTTACGCCCGTGGATTGTATACGGTTTTACAGGATGTATGATCCAGACCGTAGGGCCGGAAAAATTTTGGGACTTTGTTAGCGTCTGCATCGCTGCACTGGAATATGGTACCGGGAGCGACTCATCATTCGCTGTTGGGGTTTGGGATTTGGAATTTGGTTGGCGTCTACATCGCTACACTGGAATATGGTACCAGGAGCGACTCATCATTCGCCACTTGGAGACTGGGGATTTGGAATTTGATTGGCGTCTGCATCGCTACACTGGAATATGGTACCAGGAGCGAATCATCATTCGCCACTTGGGGATTGGGGAGCGATGGCTTAGGAGACAGGTTTAGATCCCTATCACCTAAGACTTTTCAATTTTATGGGCCGTGAGGGTCCCATAAAAGCATTTTCTCCCTGCGAGTCGTAAGGATCTCGCAGGTGTATTTTCTCCTTAGGAGTCGTGGGGACTCCTAAGAGTGTTTTTCCTTCGTGAGTCGTAAGCATCCCATAAAAGTTTGTTCTCCTCATGTATCGTGAGGACACATGAGTGGGTCTTCTCAATGGAGCATAATTCCAAAGGCGGAAACCAGCCGCGTAACTGGTGATTACGGTGGGGCATGAGGGTGATGAGAATTATTTGAGCCCGTGGATTGTATATGGTAGTCAATTTGGGGACTAACCGTAGGGCCGGGAGAATTTTGGAAATTTGAAATTTTTTTTAGCGGCGTCTGCATTGCTGCACTGGAATAATGCCGGGAGCAACTCATCATTCGCCTTTTTTTTTACCGCGATTGCTCTATCATTTCAGCTTTTCTTATTGCGAAGGTCGCGATTGCCCTATCATTTCGGCTATTTATTCGCGGTTGCCCCATCATTTCGGCTTTATTTTCATTTTTATTTTTACTCGCTGATTTTTATTGCGAATTGCCCCATCATTTCGGCTTTTCTTTATTTTTCTTTTATTTACACATTTTTTTTGTTTATTTACATATATATATATTTTTTTTACATTCCCAGTTTAACGACTTAGAGATCGATTGTTCCCAGTTTAACGATGTGGTGGTCCTCTTTGCTTATCCCAGCTCCTTGGATTTTGATCTTGGCGGAGCTGTATTGATGACCGTAGCTCCGTGGCCTGCCGATACATCCGAGGATTGTGAGGTTTTTCCAAGCTTGTATTGGTCCTCTGCCCAGTCCTTGAAAACACAGCAATTTTCAATGGTATGACTCACCACCCTATGGTATGAGCAGTATACGGGATTGCCGGTCATATTCATTTCATGGGGCCTCTTCGGAATAGGCAATTGCAGGCCATTGTTCAAGGCTTTCTCGAATATATTGCGGACATCATCCCTCCTGAAGGAGTACACCTTCTTCTTTCTCTCCATCAGAGTAGGTGCCCTCACTAATGCCGATCCCTGAGGCCGATCAGTCTTTGGTTCGCCCTGCACGTGTCTGGGAGGGTTAGGTTCCCGAAAGGCTTCGGTCTCCATTTGTGTGAAATCGGCGGTCGTAGCTTGACTGTTTGCTAACACGCCTTTAGACAGTTCTATCTCTCCCGTCTTGTATTGCCTTTCGACCCAATCTTTGAAGACGAAGCAGTCCTCAATGGAATGACCTATCACCCTGTGATAGGGGCAATATTTTGGGTCGTCGGTCATATTCTCTTCCTGCGGTCTTTTTGACTATGGCAGTTGTAGACCATTTCTTAGGGCGTCTCTGAATATCTTGTGGACTTTTTCCCTTTTGAAGGAATAGACTTTTTCCAGTTTCTCTTTTACAGACGATTCCCTCCCGGCGTATGTATCGGAAGGACAGGAGGCTGATTGCGGCCGTTTTTCGTGAAGGCGCTCCGCTCTTAGGTTGAAGGGGCTATTAGTTGGCTGCCTTCAGGTATCAATCCCTGACTTATGAACCAAAATTTGATTCTGCTGTAATTGCAATCGAGCGACTTGGGTCGCGAGATCTGCCACGACGTTTGCCAATTCGTCGACCTTGAACTGTACCTCGGCTAACTTCTCGTCCCTGTCCTGAAGCTGCCTCTGAAGCCATCGGAATAACGCTTGTTCTGTAGTCCGGCTACGACAACCGGGTCATCTTTATTGCCTGAGCTCAATTCCGCAGGAACCACGGGCTCCTCTGGCTTATCGGCCTGAGCGAGCTCTTCATCAGTTAGATCGAGCCGATGCTGGGTAGCGTCAATCATATAATCACCATGGCTGTGAAGAAGAGGATGATTCGTTTCTTCGTGTCCGACCATGTTGACAATGCGAACCACGTACCCAGCCATCTCTTTATCTTTGGCGGCTGATTTCATGGAGCGGTCCGGGCCTTGGAAGTGTAAGTCCACGTTGCCCATCCCGGTGCTTGCGGGGATGCGGAAACGTTATGAAAAATCGGATTTTTACAACACTAGGCAACATGGACTATGCTAAAGGAGGGATCTTTGCTAAACAAAACTAACTAACAAGCTAAAAGAGTTAGCTACTCGGAAAAGGGGTTATACCTAGGTCTTCAAGTCCTTCTCTTCTTGCTCCTTGGAGTGAAAGAACGGGTTCTCCTTGTCGCATTCTCTTGCCGAAGAAAGATCCACCCGAGGGCCTCTACCTTTGGCTCCAACCTCAAACTAGAAGTAACTAAGATGCTTGGTGTGCTAAACCTATGACCTTAGAAAGAGTAGAGAGTATTTTTGAGGGTTTTATCTCAAGCTCAAATGGTTCTCAATTCATGAGAGGGGAGAGCTAGAGAGAGAGGAAGAGGAGGAGAGAGAATGAGAATGATAGAATGAGAATAGTTTTACAACCATAACAATATATTTGAATTATCTACTTAATAATATTAATCCAAAATGAAAAAGGTGATGGTTGGTTTGATGAGACCATTATCATATCACATTAAATGTTTTTTGCAAAGATCAAAGAGCATCTTTGGAGTGTAATGATGATGGTCAATGTTTCAACCATGGTCAACAAGTCAACCAAGGTCAACAAGTCAACAACCCTAACCATGACACAATTTCATTTAATTAATATTATTAATTGATATTTCACATGTCCATTAGGGTTTGGAAAAAGACAACTGTCAACTGTGCATACACACCCGTTCCGAAACCCTAATGAAAATCCTCTTCCTCCGCCTCAATCAACTGTGCATACACACCCGTATCCGTGTTCCGAGGAGCATGAATACAATGAGATAAAACTAACCCCAAAACATATATTAGGATCCGGCTCAAACCAGAGCCCGCTAGTAATGACTGCCCGGACACCAAACGTGCACAAGTGCACAGATGAGAACGAACCCCGTCGCAAAACCATGCGACCTCTACTCTGTTTTGCCTAAAGACAAATAACCCTCTGTGTGGGACTCTAAAGACTCGACACTACGCCGGCAGTGGGTTTAACCACAGACCGCAAGCGGCACTAACTGTACGTAACGGTCCCCAGGTAGATGCCGATAAGAAGACTGACGAGGTAAACCCATCTGAACTCCTACTGAGCCTGAATGTGACAGTCTCCGTACAGTCCGGTCTGTTCGTCTAAGAACATCGCATGGCGGGCCTAGGGGGAGGTAAACGCCAGTCCCCTAATAGCGGTACAAGTCGTTCCGGAGTGTAGCCCAGAACACCTGAGATAATACTGGAAACCTACTAGTCTATCTCGCTACCCTGGCCAGGGACTTTGTGTAATGGCTCTCCTAGACACAGCGCGATATCAACTCCCAATACCGGGAGAGACGAATCCTGTCTAACCGTCACTGCCTCCAAGTGCTTCGAGACTGCACCTAAAAACTACCTGTTTGCACGACTCCTTTGAGCCGTGGTAGGGTAGTAATCAAAGTACAGTGGGAACACACTCGAGGCGAAGTGACAGTGTCAAGTCAACGGACTAAGCTGTACTCATGTCACCTGGGAACTGATAACTGACGATAGGTATAATACCAACCAACAGTTCCCGACGAATCCTGTCCAGTGTACTCGTAACCTAACGAGCACCCGCATACTATCCCAAGTACGACGTACTGACGGCTGTGGGACAGGCCATCTCCCAAGCTGGGATGAGAAGGGCATACGCTAGTCTACTCCGGAGTATCGATGCCCTGTCTCGATAGTCCTACGACTAGGGACCTGCATAAGGATGTGCTTGTAGATTACCCAGCCCCCACGAGTGTGACTGCCATCACAACGCTGGTAATCAAGCAAAGATCCTAAGGGCTCCACTAATGTGTAAAGGCGATATGCTAAAAGAAACACATGCACACATTAAAGCATAAACAAACCAAGTAGCATACTACTATTTTGAGCAAGATTGTCAATACAAGGTGAATATCCCAAGCTTCCATCAAGTAATATACATACTAGTATGATACAGTAATGGCATCTAGGGCATATACACTAACAATCTCCCACTTGCACTAAGGCCATGTACTGGCGTATCGAAGACCTATCATCTCGATCAGCCGCTCGAACTGAGTCTGGGGTAAGGCCTTCGTGAATGGATCAGCAGTGTTATCTTCCGTAGCAACTCTCCGAACCTCGATCTCCTGGCGACCCACGATCTCCCTGATCAGGTGATACCGCCTCAAGATGTGTCTGGACTTCTGATGGGACCTGGGTTCCTTCGCTAAAGCTATAGCCCCGTTGTTGTCGCAATACAGAGGTATTGGATCAACAATGGACGGAACCACCTGAAGTTCTGTCAAGAACTTCTTCATCCAGACGGCTTCTTTTGCGGCATCTGCAGCAGCGATGTATTCCGCTTCCATCGTCGAGTCAGCAATGGTTTCCTGTTTGGAACTCTTCCAACACACCGCCCCTCCATAGAGGGTAAAGACATAACCCGACATGGACTTGGAATCATCCTTGTCACTCTGGAAGCTGGAGTCAACAAAGACCTCGATCTGGAGGTCTTTTCCGCCATACACCAAGAACATCTCCTTAGTCCTTCTCAGGTACTTGAGAATGTTCTTTACCGCTATCCAGTGTTTCTCCCCAGGGTTTGACTGATACCGGCTTACCACACTCAGTGCATAAGCTACATCCGGTCTGGTACACAACATCGCATACATTATAGAGCCTACCGCAGAAGCCTAGGGTATAATAGACATGCGATCCCTTTCCAAATCAGTCTTGGGAGACATCTCTTTGGAGAGGGTGATCCCGTGACAAGCCGGTAGATTACCGCGTTTGGAATCTTCCATACTGAATCTTTTCAGTATGGTGTTGATGTACCTAGACTGTGATAGTCCTAATATCCTTTTGGATCTGTCACGATAGATCCGGATCCCCAGAATGTAAGAGGCATCACCCAGGTCTTTCATGGAGAACCTGTGTGACAAGAACCCTTTGACAGATTGTAGCATAGGAATGTCATTTCCTATCACGAGAATGTCATCCACGTATAAAACGAGGAACACGACAGTTCTTGCTACAAATCTACTATAGATACATGGTTCATCTGGATTTTTGATAAAGTCAAATTCTTAGACCGTCTCATCAAAACAGATGTTCCAACTCCGCGATGCCTGCTTTAGTCCATAGATGGACTTAAGCAACTTGCACACCTTTCCGCTGCTCCCACTTTGAATGAAACCCTCTGACTGGTCCATATAGACACACTCCTCTAAATTTCCATTTAGAAAAGTGGTCTTTACGTCCATTTGCCAAATCTCATAATCGTGGAAAGCAGCAATGGAAAGAAGGATCCGAATGGATTTCAGCATAGCCACTGGAAAAAAGGTTTCGTCATAGTCCAAACCAGGTCTTTGACGGAAACCCTTTGCAACAAGTCTAGCTTTATAGGTCTCAACATATCCATCTACACCAATCTTCCTTTTGAAGATCCACTTGCATCCTACGGGTTTTACCCCATCTGGAGCAACGTCCAACGTCCATACTTTGTTGGTGTACATGGACTCCATTTCGGTCCGCATTGCATCCAGCCATTTTACCGAGTCAACGCTCTGAATGGCCTGCTGGAAGCTAGTCGGCTCATCACTATCAATGATGCAATCCTCTCTATCCCCGTCTATGAGAAAACCGTAATATCTCTCGGGCGGATGAGACTTCCTACTACTTCTGCGGAGCGGCGCAGGAATGTCCTGATCTTTCGAACCCTCTGGTTCCACTAAGCTTTCAGTAATAGCTCGTGGTTCTAGAATTTCTTCCAGTTCTATTGCACTCCCACTTATCTGTTTTTCCAAAAACTGAGTTTCCAAGAAGTGGGCATGACGAGAAACAAAAACCTTTTGTTCCTCTTCGCAATAGAACAAATATCCCTTGGAGTTCTTTGGATATCCAACAAACTTGCACTGTACTGAGCGTGCTTCGAGCTTGTCCGCATGCTGCTTTTTGACAAAAGCTGGACATCCCCATGTCTTAATGTGATTAAGATAGGGTCTTTTCCCACACCACATCTGATATGGTGTAGTAGGCACAGTCTTAGTTGGAACTCGGTTCAAAAGGTATGCAGCTGATTCTAGTGCATATCCCCAGAATGATCGCGGTAACTCAGCGTTACTCATCATGGACCGTACCATATCCAATAGGGTTCGGTTCCGTCTCTCCGATACATCGTTATGTTGCGGAGTGTATGGAGAAGTAAGCTGAGAGAGAATTCCATTCTCTTTTAAGTAGTCCAGGAACTCGACACTCAAGTATTCACCACCTCGAGCAGATCTCAGTGTCTTGATACTTTTGCCTGTTTGTTTTTCTACTTCATTCTTATATTCTTGGAATTTTCCAAAGGCTTCGGATTTATGTTTCATTAAGAAGACATATCCGTACCTTGAAAAGTCATCCGTAAAAGTAATGAAGTAAGAATAACCGCTTCGTGCATGCGTAGACATTGGACCGCACACGTCGCTGTGTACGAGTCCCAAGAGCTCGCTCGCTCTTACTCCGTGTCCAGTGAACGGAGCCTTTGTCATCTTTCCTTTGAGACAGGATTGACAAGTTGCATATGATTGATATTCGAACGGATCCAAATATCCTTCTGTATGTAACTTCGTCAACCTTCTCTTATTGATGTGACCCAGTCTACAATGCCATAAGAAAGCCTGACTTATTTCCGGAGACTTTATTTTGTGTGTATTCTGGACATTGAAAATCTGTGGTTGGTTTAATACGTATATACCATTGCTTAATGTACCTGACCCAATCAGAACTTGATTAAGGTGAATGTTTACAACATTACTTACAAACGCAAATTCATAACCTTCTTTAGAAATTAAAGATACAGAAATGATATTACAAGTTGCATTGGGTACAAAAAGGCAATTACGTAAAACCAAAACATGTCCATCTGACATTCCCAGGTGATAGTCCCCCACGGCCTCAGCATCCATGCTAGCTCCGTTTGCAACTTTGAGGGTCATGTCACCTGCCTTCAAAAACCTACGCTTTCTCAACGCCTGCAAAGAATTACAGATATGAGATCCTGATCCGGTATCCAATACCCAGGACGTAGAGTTTATTGATAGACGGTTTTCAATAACATACACACCTGAAGCTGAAGCCGCAACTTGCTTCAGATCCTGTGTTCTGGCCTTCCAAGCCCTGCAATCTTTCTTCCAGTGTCCACTCTTGTGACAGTAAAAGTACTCTTCCTTATCCACAAGCTTCCCCGCTACCTTTGTTGCCTTTACCTTTCCCTTCGTATCCACTTTACTAACACCTCCCCTTGGTTTGGCGGGGGTTTTCTTCTTCTTTCCCTTGGCTTTCGCCTTGGACCTAGAAGAGGAAGATCCTCCTACAAACAAAGTGGATGTTTCCCTACCTTTCTGTAGGGTGCCCTCTGCACTCCTCAGCATGTTGAGGAGTTCCGAAAGTTCAACTTTCTTTTCTTGCAAGTTGAAGTTCAGGATAAACTGGGCGTAAGTGGAAGGAAGGGACTGGAGAATCAAGTCCGTATAGAGCTCATTCTCCAACGTGGTCCCAAGGTCCACGAGCTCTTCTATATAGCCAATCATCTTAAGCACGTATTCCGCTACCGATGATCCGACGGCCAATCTTGCCGAAAACAGCTTCTTCGACACTTCGTATCTGGCGATACGAGATTGCTCTCCATATAGTTCTTTTGTATGAAGAAATATGGATTCGAGGTCCATATTCTCGTGCCTCCTCTGATGTTCATTGTCCATAGAGGCAAGCACGAGGCACTTGGCCTTTGCGCAGTCGATTTCCCAGGTCTTACGGATTTCCCTATCCGCGATGCTGGTTTTGGGACCTGGGACAGGGGGAGCTTTGGTGGTAAGAAGGTACCCCAACTTGTCATAAGTGATTGCCATTTTAACATTCCTGAGCCAATTTTTGTAGTTTGGCCCTGTCTGTATGTTTTTATCTAGAAGTAACTTAAGTCCAGTCATGATAATTAGTCGCTGCAATTAGGAGAGAGAGAAGAAACACTTTAGCATGATGCTCTTGCAAGTTTAGAGTGGTTTTTAATTTGTCTAAACAGGATGGCTCCTACTATCTCTCGAATCCCTCCTCAAACCATAAAGGAAGAATTAGTCAGGATCAATCTCACCGTACAATACTTGCTTAACCGTTCAGCCAGGCCAGTGTCGGTACTTCGAGGGAGGTTTTCCAACGCTTTCGCGAAGTTCCTTAATTAAGTAACCTCTTTTCCCTGGGGGCGTAGCTCCGCTAACACATTTCTAGACACCTACTAGGTTTATAGCATTGATCGTTAAGTGAGAAATTTTCGAGGAGTAGCATATACTCACAGTAGGATCGAGATCCAAATATCATCGCGTGACAAAACTGAAGGAATCCTACCAGAATCATTACACTCCAAATGGTATGCAACGCTAGCAAGTTTCAGTTCTTTTGAAACTCCCGATGTGGATTTTTGCCCCATGCTCTTATGACCTTGACTTTGGCCAAAATATCATAAGTCACACGTCAAGTTCTACCCGTCATTCTCCAGGTTAATTTGAGCCCACCCGCACATACCCTTGACTTTGGCCAACATGGTAGAACGACTGTCCCAAACCAACACATCTATCTATGCTGCATATGAATACCCAATAGCTACCAATCACTATGCCTTGACTTTGGCCAACATACATAGCTTGAATACTTATTGACCATTCATGTGAAACGACGGAGGGTTACGAATGGTTTTGGCGAAACCGTGAACGTAGTGAACTTGATATAATCGATGGAACGAGATAGCTTTCAAAAGGAGTGGTTCAAGCTCCGCAATTAAAATTTGGTTATGAAAAGAACCGAGTGGTTTTCAAAGTGTTCCAACGACTGTTACTTGGTTTATTTTTTTCTTGCATTAATTCCAATGTGTCCCATCATTTAATCCTACCATTGCAGAAAACAACGAAAATATGACGTACGCTTATACCATCCGCATTCGCCACGGGGTCCCGTCATCACCCGTTAGGTTATTTAACTAACGACAAAGCGGGAGCTGGACTAGCGCGGATGCAAAACATAAGCAACGCCTAAATAGATATCATATAGATATATATATAAACATTCGTCATATGCAATGATAGCCATTCCAGATCACAGATGAACACATTGGATATACTAGGAATTCGCATTTCGTACGAGCCTGTAACGAAAAGCGGATTACACGGTCGCGATGAATAGCCAAACCCCACCCTAGACCCCTACGGGTGCGGCAAACTACCCGCCAAGTACCCGAAGCGAAGCAACCTTCCTCAATGCCGTGAGTAGGCCACTCGGCACTTCGAGATACCCGGTAGTTTGTGCACCCCACCTTAGGTCTATCCTAGGAGCAAAAACAGTAAAAAGAAATTATACAATGACGGCTACAACCCCGACCCGGTTGCGCGGCCATTCAAATAATATTACATTAATTTACATATTACAAGAATTGAAAGAATAAGAAAACTCTCATCTCATAACCCCCCGGCTATTCATCCGCGACAATCCAACGAATTCATATACACAAACCATCAACATTACAGATCACAGATATGTATAACCCCCACTAATCGACGTATAGCAATTAGCAGACGTTCAATACATATAAAACATTACAGATACAACCCATTAGCCAAAGTGTAAAGAAGTTCGATCAAAAATACGGATTTGTGACCACCCCAAAAACTAACATGTTCTCTGGAAAATCTGGGCAGAAACAAACCATCTCAAAAATCACAAAACACCCCCAGAAGTAAACTGCAGGAGAAACGATCCACGGCCGAGTCAACTCGGCCGCGGAACCGCGGTGAGTTGGTCGGTTCAGTGGGTCATTTTTCTTGCCTGTACTTAAAAAAGCCTGAGCCGATTTTTAAGACATGATTTATTATTTTTAAAGCAGGTTTAAAAATCGGCAGAAAGTTAGGGTTTTGAAAAAGTGTTTCGCGATTTTTTGCGATCGAAATTCTATATACTTTGCTAACTAGTTAGTTTATGTTTAGCTAGGCTCTGATACCACTGTAAGTCCACGTTGCCCATCCCGGTGCTTGCGGGGAGGCGGAAACGTTATGAAAAATCGGATTTTTACAACACTAGGCAACATGGACTATGCTAAAGGAGGGATCTTTGCTAAACAAAACTAACTAACAAGCTAAAAGAGTTAGCTACTCGGAAAAGGGGTTATACCTAGGTCTTCAAGTCCTTCTCTTCTTGCTCCTTGGAGTGAAAGAACGGGTTCTCCTTGTCGCATTCTCTTGCCGAAGAAAGATCCACCCGAGGGCCTCTACCTTTGGCTCCAATCTCAAACTAGAAGTAACTAAGGTGCTTGGTGTGCTAAACCTAGGACCTTAGAAAGAGTAGAGAGTATTTTTGAGGGTTTTATCTCAAGCTCAAATGGTTCTCAACTCATGAGAGGGGAGAGCTAGAGAGAGAGGAAGAGGAGGAGAGAGAATGAGAATGATATAATGAGAATAGTTTTACAACCATAACAATATATATGAATTATCTAATTAATAATATTAATCCAAAATGAAAAAAGTGATGGTTGGTTTGATGAGACCATTATCATATCACATTAAATGTTTTTTGCAAAGATCAAAGAGCATCTTTGGAGTGTAATGATGATGGTCAATGTTTCAACCATGGTCAACAAGTCAACCAAGGTCAACAAGTCAACAACCCTAACCATGACACAATTTCATTTAATTAATATTATTAATTGATATTTCACATGTCTATTAGGGTTTGGAAAAAGACAACTGTCAACTGTGCATACACACCCGTTCCGAAACCCTAATGAAAATCCTCTTCCTCCGCCTCAATCAACTGTGCATACACACCCGTATCCGTGTTCCGAGGAACATGAATACAATGAGATAAAACTAACCCCAAAACATATATTAGGATCCGGCTCAAACCAGAGCCCGCTAGTAATGACTGCCCGGACACTAAACGTGCACAAGTGCGCGGATGTGAACGAACCCCGTCGCAAAACCATGCGACCTCTACTCTGTTTTTCCTAAAGGCGAATAACCCTCTGTATGGGACTCTAAAGACTCGACACTACGCTGGCAGTGGGTTTAACCACAGACCGCAAGCGGCACTAGCTGTACGTAATGGTCTCCAGGTAGATGCCGATAAGAAGAGTGACGAGGTAAACCCATCTGAACTCCTAGTGAGCCTGAATGTGACAGTCTCCATACAGTCCGGTCTGTTCATCTAAGAACATCTCATGGCGGGCCTAGGGGGCGGTAAACGTCAGTCCCCTAATAGCGGTACAAGTCGTGCCGGAGTGTAGCCCAGAACACCTGAGATAACACTGGAAATCTACCAGTCTATCTCGCTTGCCCTGGTCAGGGACTTTGTGTAATGGCTCTCCTAGACACAGCGCGATATCAACTCCCAATACCGGGAGAGACGAATCCTGTCTAACTGTCACTGCCTCCAAGTGCTTCGGGACTGCACCTAAAAACTACCTGTTTGCATGACTCTTTTGAGCCGTGGTAGGGTAGTAATCAAAGTACAGTGGGAACACACTCGAGGTGAAGTGACAGTATCAAGTCAACGGACTAAGCTGTACTCACGTCACCTGGGAACTGATAACTGACGATAGGTATAATACCAACCAACAGTTCCCGACGAGTCCTGTCCAGTGTACTCGTAACCTAACGAGCACCCGCATACTATCCCAAGTACGACGTACTGACGGCTGTGGGACAGGCCATCTCCTAAGCTGGGATGAGAAGCGCATACGCTAGTCTACTCCGGAGTATCGATGCCCTGTCTCGATAGTCCTACGACTAGGGACCTGCATAAGGATGTGCTTGTAGATTACCCAGCCCCCACGGGTGTGACTGCCATCACAACGCTGGTAATCAAGCAAAGATCCTAAGGGCTCCACTAATGTGTAAAGGCGATATGCTAAAAGAAACACATGCACACATTAAAGTATAAACAAACCAAGTAGCATACTACTATTTTGAGCAAGATTGTCAATACAAGGTGAATATCCCAAGCTTCCATCAAGTAATATACATACTAGTATGATACAGTAATGGCATCTAGGGCATATACACTAACAGGAAGTTCATAAGTTTTAATATGGCCAGAGCCCTAGCCCTTTTGTTGGCTCTGTATCTGAGCCGCTTCTGCCTCAGCTTCTCTGCCTTGAGTGCATGGCAGGCTTCTGCTCTTCGGGAAGCCGCCATAGGCTGAGTGATGGGGAGGCTTGAGAAGACACCCAATCGAGCAGTTGTCAGAGGCGCCGCTAAAGCTTGCCCGAGATGCCTTGTTGCTTTGTTGGTGTTGATGGCCTTGCCCCCAGCTGGGGCCAAGGAAAGTCGTTCAAACACCGACTTGCATTTGAGTTGGGGCATCTTCGAGACCACGACATTTGGCATCTTGCCTTTCGAGACCGGTTTGTCTGTCACCGGGGCTTGAGGAGCTGGGATGGCGTTAGCTGACACGAACAGGATAGAGCCGAATGGTAGAGGCGGCTCTTCCCATTGCTGCCCGAGACTGGCCGGAAGGACCGTCCTGGCGTCCATCTTCATCGTGTAGGAGATGGGAGCTGTGTCGAGAGCTAAGCTTGTCCTTGGAGACATTATTGAGAAGTGATTGCTTGAACACCTGCATGAAAGAGCATTATTTTAGTATAAATATAGATATGTATAATGATTGAGTTCACATGAACGTTTAACCCGAAATATGGGAGGAGAGATTCGTCCCACCGGGCGTGCCAGAATCTGTAGGGTGTTTTTCGTTACCCCATTGAGATGAGAATACGCGCGCGCTTGTCAGGCGTACTACAGATTCCCCCTGCCTAGGGTAGGCGGGGGTTTATTGATTGTGGGGATCTGAATCTCCGGCAGCCACGGACTAAGCTGTCATTAATTACCCCTCGCCTTTAGAGCGAGAGGACCTCCGATTAACGGGTTAAACTGGTCATGCGAACTCAATGTGCAGTGTCATGTTTTGTGTTTTGAAAGGGGGGTTTTGGATATATCGGGGGTTCCGCAGAGTTTTTATGAGGGTCCCGCTACCCGGATAGTGGGCTGGGGGTCAAGGGGGCTAGCTTCCCCCTTGCGGGGTGCGGGGCAGCGCCCCGTTAGAATTTTTTTCTAACGGGGGAGGTATAATTAGTATGGGGTATGTGTGTGTGTATTTGTATGTACATATATATATATGTGTGTGTATGTGTGTGTGTGTGTGTGTAAAGGGGAAAAGCGCCCAAAAGAAGCGTGGGGCCAGCGCCTCACGTGTCCGACACGTGGGCGCTGTGCGCTCGAGCGCTGTGCGCACCATGTGTCCGACACATGGGCGCTGTGCGCTCGAGCGCTGTGCGCACCACGTGTCGGACACGTGGGCGCTACGCGCTGGAGCGTTGTGCGCTCAAGCGCGAGCGCGCCACGTGTCCGACACGTGGGCGCTGGGCGCTTGAGCGCGGGGCGCTCTGGCGCCGGCGAGAAAAAGGGGGACTTTAGTCCCAGAAATAGGATTTAAAATCCCAAAAGAGGATTTAGAGTGGAGTTAAACTCCTAAGATGTTTTGGATTTGATGAAAGGGGTTTTCTCCTTGAGCCTTAGTTCTTCCCCAAAGTGGGGTTCCTGGAGATGGATCTCCTTCTTCTTCTTTTGTTTGGTCGGATCTTGAAGATCAAGAGATGTGAGATTTCAAAAATCTCTTTTTTTTGAGATCTGATGGTAGATCCAAATTCCCCTTTGTGAGTTTTGTGGTGAAAAACTATTTAGTTTTGAAAAAAGAAGAGTAAAACTCTTGATTTAATTCAAAAGAAAGAAGAAGGTTTGAAACCTTTAGAAAGGGGAAAGAGGCACAAACCCTAGGTTTTTTGAGAGAATGAAAAGTATATTTTTTTATTCATCATCATGTTGCCTTATATAGACTTACATATTTACATATAGCCCCTTGGGCTTTACAAAATGGCATTTTGCCCATCTCATGGCTCATGTGCCATTTCTTTTTGTACATAAGCCATGGGCTTACAAAAATTTGGCTTTATGCCCATTTTGTTTACATTCATGCATAAAAAATTACATAAAAATTATTTATTACATGATCTATATTTTGGCATGGAGGAGACTGGCCGCGGGCTCGACTTGGGCATGGACCCGCTTGACCTGGGCTTGGGCCCGCCTGGCTTGGGGTTGACCTTGACTTTGACTCGGTCAACCGGTGTGCAAATTTTTACCCCAACAGCCCTCGATGCCGTTAAGGCCCGGATGCCGGAGTTTGCCGACGGAGATCTCCGGGCCGAATTCCCCCTCGCGGACGCCGATGAGCAGGAGGAAGAGGTTCCTGACGAGGAAACCGCCGAGGACCCCGCGCGTCATGTGGTGGATGTCGAGGATCCCGAGGTCGCACCTGGCCCCGAGGTCTAGAGCCCCCGTCTACCTCTTTTTATTTCTTTGTTTTTGGAATTTTGTAATGCTGGGGAGCCCAAAAAATACCCTTTGTAAAGCCTTTGTCTTTGGTAGTAATAAAATTTTTCTTTGGTTTCATCGAGTCGTGCTCTATCATCTGTTTGTGGTGAATGCTCGTAAGATATCCCTGCTTGCACCGTTGTGTTTTTATGTCAGGTTGGCCATCTGTCTAGCGAGCGTCCGTCAAGTTGATTTCGATCACTTGCCGACGAGCGTGCCAAGCGCTGCCGAGGAGGTATCCCCATGGGCCCCGAAGTCGGGGGGGATCGTTTAGACCTGGATAGACTTGATGCCCCTCACTGGGGTTTCGGATCTTCTGCGGGTGACGGGCGGAGCGCTGTTCGCCGCATTTGTGCCTAGCGTGAGTGGGAAGCTGCTCGGTGACCCCATGGGGGGTGTCATCTTTTGACTTCTGGCAATGCGAGCATCGACTACCAGCCGGGGATGGTCGAGCCAGGGTCGGGCTTGACTACCTCTGGGAGGATTTTGGGTCCTTAGCGTTGGAGGGGCTGTAAGAAGCCCGCTAAGGAAGACCGTGCAGTGAAGCTGCGCGGTCGTCATAAGTAGGCAACTACCAGCCTGGGATGACCGAGCGGGGCAGTCGCTCAGATGCCCCTTGCAAGGGCTTTGACCCTTAGTGTTTGGAGGGGCTGCAAGAAACTCATTAAGGATGACCGGGCAGTGAAGCCGTACGGTCGCCTCTTGGCGAGGGTTTTAATCCCTGGTGTAATTGGTAGGGGTTACCAGCCGGAGATGACCGAGCAGGGTAGCTGCTCGGTTGCCTCTTGCGAGGGCTTTGATCCTTCAGGACGGGGACTGAGCGGGGTTACTGCCCAGTGCCTCTTGGCGAAGACTTATCCCCGTCGGTTGTGATATGAAGCTACCAGCCGGGGATAGCCGAGCAAGAACTCGACTGCCTCTGGGAGGACTTTGGTCCTTAGCGCAGGAGGGGCTGTAAGAAGCCTGCCAAGGACTCTTGGCCGGGTAGGGTTTCTGCCCGGTGCCTCTTGGTGAGAGCTTTTGTCCTGACGGATAGCCGAGCGAGGGATCCTCAGGCTCGACCGTCTCTGGGAGGGCTTTCTGATCCCTGGCGTTGCGGTAGGGAAGCTACCCGCCAGGGATAGCCGAGCAGGGAAGCTGCTGAGCCACCTCTAAGGAGGACTTTCTGGTCCCTAGCATTGCAGTAGGGAGGCTACCCGCCAGAGATGACCGAGCAGGGTAGCTGCTCGGTTGCCTCTTGCGAGGACTTTGATCCTTCAGGACGGGGACCGAGCAGGGTTACTGCCCAGTGCCTCTTGGCGAGGACTTTGATCCCTGTCGGTTGTGGTAGGAAGCTACCAGCCGGGGATAGCCGAGCAAGGACTCGACTGCCTCTGGGAGGACTTTAGTCTTTAGCGCGGGAGGGGATGTAAGAAGCCTGCCAAGGACCCTTGGCCGGGCAGGGTTTCTACCCGGTGCCTCTTGGTGAGGGCTTTTGTCCTGAAGGATAGCCGAGCGAGGGATCCTCAGGCTCGACTGCCTCTGGGAGGGCTTTCTGATCCCTGGCGTTGCGGTAGGGAAGCTACCCGCCAGGGATAGCCGAGCAGGGAAGCTGCCGAGCCGCCTCTTAGGAGGACTTTCTGGTCCCCGGCGTTGCGGTAGAGAAGCTGCCCGCCAGGGATAACCGAGCAGGGTAGCTGCTGGGCTGATTCTACACGAGGTCTTGTCCAACCATTTAGTTGCAGGTACCGGGAACGGTCGCGGCGAATGTGTGCGTAGCACGCACATTGAGCGCAGGGGGAGGCGAAGTGCCAGAGTCGTGTCGTTTCGATTCCGCCGGAGAAGGCTCGGCGGTCGCCGCGTGGCAACGACTTTTTAGGTGAAAGCGGGCGACTGTCCTTTTAAATAAACGATATTTTTCCTTCCTTTTTGCAATGTTCCATTGATCTTTATTAAATAGACAACAGACCCTAGGAAGAGTTTACTTTGTCTTAAAAGAACAGTACATGCTAGTAGATGACCTTGTTGGCTCGGCCCGAGCTCCCTGGAGGATTGTTGGCCTCCGTGCTTGGCACAGGATATGGGGCTCCCTGAGTTCCGTGCTGGCCGTCCACCGAAATGAGCATGATCTGACCGACGGTCAGCTCAGCGGAAGGGTGATGCTGGTCCTGCTCGCGGTCGGCCTGCCATTTGTCCCTCAAGTATGCCGCGAGGTGTCCCGATCGGATGAGCTCCTCGATACAGTCCCTGAGTTGCTTGCAATCCTCCGTGGCGTGGCCCAGTGTCCGGTGGAAAGCGCAGTAAGGGCCCCGGGTTCGCTTCGCGGCCTGATGCGGGATTGGAGGGAACTTGAAGAACCCCTCGTTCTGGGCCTCCTCTAGCAATACTGCGATGGAGACATTGAGTGGGGTATACTTCTGGAACTTCGGGTGATAGGGTTGCTGACGCTCCGGCCTCTCCTCCCGAGCCTTCTTCTTCTGGTCGGATCGTTCTGCCCGGGGGAGGTTTGCGTTCACCTCGGATTCCAGCTGAACCTCGCGCTCGGTCCACGCCTTGACCTCGGCCATGGTCTTAGGTTGTGCCAACGCAAAGAAGCGCAGCCACTCCTTGTGCCTTAGACCAGATCTGAGCGCCGTGATGACGGTCTAGTCCCGGTGCTCGAGGACCTCGAGAAAGGCGTTGTAGAAGTGGGTGATGTAGGCCTTGAACGTTTTTTTGTCCCCACTCTTAACCGTGAAGAGGTAGTCGACCGTGCGCTTCTGCCGACGGTTCCCAATGAAGTGGCCGAGGAACTGAGTAACCAGCTCGTCGAAGGTCGAGATTGAGCGGGGCTCGAGCCCTCGGAACCAGTCCCGACCTGCGCGGATGAAGGTGGCCGGGAAGGCCCTGCACTGGGCGGCGTCCGAGTGGTCCTGGAAGCTCATCCCCACGGTGAAAGCGTCCAAATGGTCCTTTGGGTCGGTTTTCCCGTCGAATAGAGAGACCTTTGGGGGCTTGTTACGTGAGGAGATGCGGACGGCGAGCAATTCCTTGGTGAACGGCTTTGTGAACAAATCGGAGGCGTACTTAGTCCCGTCGCTCGAGAGGTGAGCCTTCCAGCGCATGCCCTCGATCTTCTTCTCGAGGGCGTCGAGTCGACCGTGGTATCCCGAGGAATCGGCGCCTTGGGATCCCTGGCCTCTGCTGCGGGTGACCTGCGTCTGGGAGTGGCCCCGATTCCTCTTGATGAGGTGCCTCGGATCCCTGGGCAAGGTGGCTCTCGAGCCGCCGAGGTGAACTCCTTCTGTGCGACCCCGCCGAGGGAAGTGGTGTCAACCATACCTGTGGACAGGCGAGGTGACTGACACCTCCTTAGGGGGATAAGGGTGGTGAGGAGGCTCGAGGCAAGACGTTCTGGCGGCGGACCTTGGTGTGGAGCCATGGGGCGCCCAGCGGGCCTCAGGGAGTATCGGCCCGAGAGATCTGTGGTCAGGAGTCGTAACCTGCTGGTGGTCAGTCGTCCCGACGGGGGCACAGCCTTCTGGAGGAGGTGGAGCGGCGATCTGGGGCCCAGGCCCGGCCACTTGGACTCGGACGAGCGCCTCCATGAGGGACTGTAGCCGATCTATCCGGCTGGCGAGGGTGATGATGGTCGCTGGAGAAGGCTCATCCACGCCTTCGGTGAGGAGAAGGCGGCGGCTGGTACCGAGATCTTCAGGATGGTTGCTCGCCATGCGGACGGAGATCGGAATGCCAACTTTGTTTTTGTGAAGTTTGCTTTCCCACAGACGGCGCCAACTGATGGAGGTCCTTTTCGGGTCTCCGTCAGATGTTGTCTTCCGTTGATCTCCCGGTGGATTTCGGCGGTGATCTTCTGTTGCGTGTGGGTCTCAATGGGTTTTGAGGAGATTGGTGATTTGAGGAGTTTAGCGCCGAGTACCTGTAAAGAATTCCCGGGGTGGTTTGGTACCACCGAGGACCCTCCGACGATCAAGTTAGTACTAGATCCGAGCAAAGTAATGGCTAAGTGGAATCAAGAATTGCTTACTTGACCCCACTGTGATGGGGGTTTATATAGCGGCGGCAACACGCAGCAGCAGGCGCGAGAATCTCGCCGGCAGTTACGCTCCCGACGTCACGCCCCCGTAAAGAGCGAATCGCCCATTAATGGGGATCGTGATGGCGTGGAACGTGGGACGTTGCTGGAGGAGAATCTGCGCGTGGCAAGATTTGCGGAGCGGCGGTTACGCCTATGAGTGGTGGAGTTGGTCGGTCGAAGGGACCGAGGAAGACGGGCTCGGCTGAGGAGCTCGGAACCGAGCAAGAGGGCTGAGGAGTTTTGGTCCTGTGGCAACTCGGGGCGAGCTGAGGGGCCGGGGAGGCAAATTTGCAGGGGCCCCGAGGAGGGCCAGCTTGTGCTCACAGGTCGGGTACAAGGATGGCCCGGTCGGCCTATGTGGGCCCTTTCTTCTTGGTTTTGGGACATGTCATCCGCCACGTGTCCTGATCTCGCATCGCCAATATTGAGCATCATCAGTCGCTAAGCATGAGATGGCTTATAAGATAGATGTTATTAGGGAAATTCACGGACCTTTGGATAAGAGATAAATTGATCATGGTTTTTTTTTGAAATAACAGGAATTAAAAAATTAATTATTAAAATAGGGGTATTAGATTTAAATTTATAAGAATCGGACGATTTCGCTCCCACCCCCGACCCCACCCCCAAGTCAGAATAGGGGGCGGGTTCCGGGAACCCGCCCCCTATACAATTGTATAGGGGGCGGGTTCTAGGAACCGGCCCCTATTTAATTATATTAACTATATAATATTAATTATATAATTATATAATTATAATTATAATTATATAATTATAATTATAATTATATAATTATAAATATAATTTTAATTATATAATTATGATTATGATTATGATTATAATTATAATTATAATTATTTTTTAAAAAAATTAAAAATAAATAAAAGTAAAAAATATTTGAATAAAATAATTAAATTTTATTATATCAATGTTTTTTACAGAATGAATCCGTCAAAATTTACAATACAAAAAAATCCTATCCGATTTCTATATCGACGGTCAGATTTATAATATCAAAATAAATCCGTCAAATTTACAATATAAAAAAATCCTATCTGTTTGTAAAATGTAAATAACTATCGTTTTCCTTTTCCCTTTCCCTTATGAAATCCGAGGAGCTTGACATAAGCCTATGCCTCCTGGGATGACTGGAGGACCCACCCGTTTCTTGGGTAGATGGCGACGGCGGCGGTGGCGTCTGCTCTTCTGCTTCGGGTTCGGGTTCGGCTTCAGCTTTGTCTTCAGTAGCGTCTTGGACAGGCTGTTGTTCCGCAAATCCTGAACCTGAATGTGGGACAGGTGTCGAATAGGTACTGCCTCCCAACAACTGCATGTAGGACGATAAATCCGAGTACCAACTGGGCAGTTGTAGCGAAGAACCTGTCCCGGTTTCATGCGGCTGCTGTTGCACAAAACCTTGGCCCCATGGCTGTGCAAATCCTGTCCCCCAAGATTGCTGTTGTTGTGCAAAACCTGACCCCCAAGACGGCCGTTCTGCAAAACCCGACCCCCAAGACTGGTGTTGTTGCGCTTGTCCAGTATGCCAGGGTTGCTGCTGACGGTATGGTGATCCAAACCACTGATCCTGCTGCGCTGGATCTCCGTGATGCTGCGGCTCATGCTGCGGCTTCGGTGCCGGTTCATACTGCGGCTCCGGTGCCGGCTCATGCTGCGGCTTCGGTGCCGGTTCATACTGCGGCTCCGGTGCCGGCTGATACTGCAGCTCTGGTGCCGGCGATAAATGTTGAGGAATATTATATGAACCGAATACACCACCAATTAATTGGTCTGCATTTGAAAATAGAGCCTGAGTTGCCGGACCAGTATCAGTCGGGTATGGTTCCTGCACCATTGTTTGTATAAGATGCAACCCACGAGCCTGTCGTTACATTAGAAATAAAAAATAAGTATTGACTCATACCGCCGGATGTTAAAAAGAAATATAATATAAAGAATTCAACTTACCAAATCTCGTTCCACGTGGCCTCTAGGCTCGTACCGCGAGATGTTTGGGAAGTTGTTAGGGGGAGCAGAAAGATATCTTATGGTGACACGCTTATACCACTGTAGATATGCTTTGGTAGCGTCGGTGGCTGTTTGGTCACCTATTTGCTGTAAAGCAATATTATGCTGCTTATCCTCCCATCTCAGCAAATATTGATGATGATGCTCCCTCCAATCACGCTCCGCCTTTCTTCCTCGCATGTTTCCCTCTATTGTCATAGGCGAAGGCGGCGGGACAGGAATATGTTGCGATCTATCAAACTGTCGCAACACCCGGTCCGGAAGGTGCATGACAACGACATTAATGCAGAGGAGTGGGCATCGAGCCCACCAAACCGGCTCTCCTTCGATACAGATGCCGGGTAATCTCTGCAGACGATCTGGTGTATAAGGCGTCCACCTGAACTGCGCAAATAATATAGTACAAAAATTGTGATGAAGCCATTTCAAAATTTTAAAACAAACTTAATTACCTAAGTTATGGTTACCTGAGTCGCCTCTATGCGATCCAACTCATCTCTATAGTACATAAGTACTCGACGAGGAGCCTTATACGCTTTCTTCCCATTCCACCAACAGCCGAGCGGCTTTTCAGGGGAATCCAAGCCAGTTATTTTAACTCGATCCGGTCTTCCTATATACATATGCTCCCATGACCAGATCTATAAATAAAGTTTCAGATGATAAGAGAGAAAACCAATATTACAATTTTGCAAATTTCTAGCTGTGAAAAATAAGGAATTTACCTAAAGTAATGTAATGTATCCACAAATTTTATTTTTCGTTGGAGCACATGCCTTATCGAGTTCCTTATAAAAAAAGGCCAGGACCCATGCTCCCCAAGCATATTGGCTACACACATCAAAATCCGTAAGAAAGCCAAGGTATAACGGATGGACATGCGTTGTCGATTGGTCCGGCATCAACCAAGAACCGATCATGTACAGAATGTAGGCACGTGCATGCCTATCCAAGACTTCATCGGTGGCTTCATCAAGGATATTACTAAATGTATCTTTTAGCCAGTTTAAACTGATCTTATACCCCTTACTGTAGCCTCCTGGTGCCTGATATTTGCATTTTTTTATGAAATATTAAATATAGAAATAATGTACAACATGCAATAGGTACACTAAAGAGGGGAATCAAAATGAAATTTTTTACCTGTCCGAGAACAGACTTGGCATATGTATCCCAGTATGGGTGGTCGGTATCTGGACCAACAATTTTTCCTCCGATCAATCCAAACCCATTGACCCGTAAACCGAGTAAGAGGCCAATATTCTGGAGTGTGATAGTGGCCTCACCTCATCTTAGATAAAAAGTGTGGGTCTCTTTTCTCCAGCGCTCAACTAGAGAGGTAACGAGGGCGTGGTCGATTTGGATATGACGAAGCAATGAAGCTTCATAAAATCCAGCCCGTCGAAGCCGCTGGTGATTCGTTGGTCAGTAACTATCCATTTGTCTGAACTATGGGTGACGACGGTGAGATTATCTCCATCCTGCAAAATTAAATAATGTTATTTTCAACTATTAGAATTAAAAGAAAGGGGTAATTAAAAAAAATTACTAAGTTTAGAATATTTCCTCTCCGTGTAATATATTAAAAGATCTGTGTTCGTTTGATGAACGAGTAGAGATTTGTTGAATGGTTGATTCTCCATTGAGACGATTTTAGATATGAGAAGAGACGGAGTTAATTTGACGAAAGAGTTAATTTTGTTCGATGAAAGGCACTGGAGGGGGGTTGGGTTTTATAGGGAAAGGAGGAACCCGCCCTATTTAACGATACAGTATTGTTTGTCAAATCAATAGAAGAGGGCGGGTTCCAGGAACCCGCCCTCTTCAATAATTATGTTTGTGGTGTCAAATCAGTTTAGTTTTGTCTGTTCTCAAAGGAAAAGGGCGGGTTAGGGTTCTAATAACCCGCCCTCTTCAATGGTTTTAGTTTTTATATATATTTTTTAAAATATGGTGTCAAATCAGTTTAGTTTTATATATTTTTTTAAAAATGTGTTGTCTGTTGTGTTATTAAAGAGGGCGGGTTATTAGATCCCTCCCTCTTTAATAATTATATGATATGTCACATCATTTTTTTTGTCCCATCAAAAGTTGGATTGTCAGAAGGACACTTTTCGTTTGTCAGAAGGAAGAGGGCGGGTTATTAAAACCCGCCCTCTTCAATAATTATATGTGTCACTTGTCCCATCGTGTCTGTGTGTCTGTTGTGCCATCGGGTCTGTGTTGTCCCATCGTGTCTGTGTGTCTGGTTGTTGTCTTGTGCAGAAGGAAGAGGGCGGGTTATTAGAACCCGCCCTCTTCAATAATTAGCCCGCCCTCATATCCTATAAATAGCTCTCTGCTATACAACTCACTATACATTTACGCTCTATCAATTTTTCTCCGCTATCTATACAACTCACTATCCATTTACGCTCTATCAGTTTTTCTCCGCTATCAATTTTGTGTAAGTGTGGAGTTTAAGAAGAAGGTCAAGTTCAGTACCATAGTCTGAAAGGAGGAGTTGCTGGATAGGATCAAGACGGAACAGTTCACAAAGTATTGGAGGTAAGCCAATCTTTTCTAGCATCTTTCCAATTATTTGTTTTATGATTAGTTCACAAATCTAGACAAAGTATTAGTTCAATAATTAGTTCACAAAGTATTTGTTTTATGATTCCTTTTCTTCCAGAACAATCTTTGATATTCAATGTACTTCTGCAAAAAAAAAAGTAATATAAATTAAAATTTAATGTCCTTCCATATTCATGCTTTCACTAATTCTAAATGAAGAAAAGGATGTAAGCAAACATACATATCAAGACCACCATATTCATGCTTTTAGGACAAAAAAAGGTAGAAATTAATAATTTACAATAAAAATATTTAATTACACTTCTATGAGTTTACTTTTTTACATATAAATTATCTGTAATAGTAATGATTTTTTTTATTAGATAGGAGCACTTTGTCATATTAACTTTACCATTTCTATAAACAATTAACTCCAAGGCAGTGACTTCTTTGTTTCGGAAGATAAGAATTTTGAAAACAGCAAGTAGTTTATTATCTGTACTCTTATAATGCCAACTCCTTTTTGAATTGTAATCCCTTTTTAGATCAATTGGACATGCTGCGTAGGATTTAAATCAAGACAAGACACATGCATGTTTTAATTTCATACCCAAAAACACACAATTGATAGTTTTTAAAAAATTTTACGTCTTTCTTTCTACGTCGTTTGGACTTACTTTCGGTGTTAGAGCCAGTCCATCCCTCTTTCAACTATTTCATTTAATCGTAAATTTATCCTGCTTATTTGAAGTATATCAACGCAAACTTATTGCAAGTTTCTTCTTTGCGCAAACCTGGCTTGATATTGTTTGATGCAGATTATGGCAAGTTCAAGTTTATTTGGTGTGTGTAAATACGATGGCCGGATTATCACAAGTGCGCAAGGTCCCGAGTATATGGGCGGGTCCGCGAGAATCATGCGATTAGAACCATCAACGACTTTCAATGAACTAAAGAATAAAGTGTTCAGAATCACGAAATACGATCCCCGTGAAATTAGGGTTAAGTTAAGTTGTATATGGCCTATGTTTAGTGGAAATGCATTGGTTGAAATTATAGACGATGCATCAATATCTTCGATGATAGATTTCAGTCTGTTAAACACCCAGCATTCTTTTGAACTTTTGGTTCAAAAGGAGCAATTGGAAGTATCGGATGTCCCTCCAACGGGTAATTTTGATGGTAATGCTGGAGATAGTTCCTGGGGGTACGGTCACATGGTTAACGATGATACCGTCAGTCTCGGTGGATATGACTATACACAACATTATTCAAACCTTCAAACTCATGAGTAAACATTTTATAAATTCACATTCAAACATTTTAGTAATACCAAGATACTAATATTCAAACATTTTATAAATCCATAAATCCAGGTTCTCCCAGTCGACTGCTGCGGTTACATGCACCCCAGAAGAACAACAAGGATTACCATACACAACCTTACACAGGTAAATAAATCTGAAACAAGTGATGATTTATTTACGAATATATTAAGGAATAATATTATAATAACAATTTATATACTAAACGCAGATTTTCCCACACCTCCACATCATTCCAACACGATCCAAGTAGCGCATTCCAAGCATGTCCGTCCACATCTTTCCGGTCTTCTCACCCCGAACCATCCACATTACACCGACCACAACCATCATATATTGCACCCGAGCCTTATGTTGCTACGGGTGACATTGATATGTGTGGCAGTGATGATGATGAAATCGGTGAAGGTCATCAGGGGGAGGATAGCGTGGAATATGCCGCTGGATTGAATGAGGTAGCATTCTTTGATGGTATGGTTGCGAATAATGATTTTGTCGAACTAGAAGATCCCGGCCTCGATCCGCTGGAAGATGATAGTTGGGTAGACTTATCCGTGGCAGAAATAAATACGGCACCCTATTTGGAAGCGACAGCAGCAAGCGAAGATTGCGTCAGTGTCGGCGATTTGTTTCAGGAAAAAGGAGATCTTATTTGTAAGCTGAAGTCGTGGTCTATTCAGCAAAACGTTACATTTAAAACCGAAGAGTCAAATAAGACGTACTATACGGTGGTATGTACGAAACCTCCTGAATGTAAGTGGAGATTGCATGCATGTTGTTCCAAAAGAGCCAAAACTTGGAAGGTCACGAAATACAATCAAGAACATACTTGCATCAATTCTATTATGTTACAAGATCACCGGAATTGCACTTCATCTTACATTTGCTCGCTAATCATGTCACTAATCCGTACAGATGTGGCGATGACTCCCCGAGAGATACAGCTTTTGGTTAGCAGAGAGCATAAAATTCAGATTTTGTATGTGAAGGCATGGGATGCTCGTAGAAAGGGTTTATGCAAGATATTTGGGGACTGGGAAAGCTCGTACAACTCACTAGTCCTTTTTATGGAAGCCATAAAAGTATCAAATCCGGAGACCGTATACCGGTTAAAAACCACAGAAACAGACGTCGAAGGCTCTGTCAAGTTTCAAAGAATTTTCTGGTGCTTTGGTCCATGTGCGGCTGGTTTCACACACTGTCGGCCGGTATTTTGCGTTGATGGTACGTATCTATACGGTAAGTAGAGAGGCTGCATGTTAATTGCTACGGGTGTTGATGCTAATAACGGTATATTTCCGTTGGGATTTTCTATTGTCGAGGGTGAAATACACCATCCAGGTCATGGTTTTTCCGTCAACTCAAAAATATCCCTTCTGTTATTGATAAAACATATTTATGCATCATATCTGATAGACATCTGGGAATACTAGCTGCAATGAGATCTGTATTTCCGACGACCCCACATAGGTTTTGCCTACGGCACTTCAGGCAAAATTTTGATCGAAAATTTAAAAATTCGGATCTACATAAGCTTATGTACAAAGCCGGTGAAACGCCTGACCCTAATGTTCACGACATATACATGACGAAAATTGGAGAGATGAGTCAAGCCGCGAAAGCGTGGTTAGATGAGTATCCAGTACGCATGTGGTCACAAGCACATGATGATGGGTGCAGATATCTACTAATGACGACTAATATGTCTGAAAGTTTCAACGGGGTCCTTAAAGGCGTTAGAGGCTTACCGATACAGGGGTTGATTGTTCGAACCTTTTTCCGGATGAATATTTATTTTGTGCACAGAAGAGAAAAGTCCTTGGCGATGGAGACTCCGCTCACCGCGTATTACGAAGATATATTTCGGAAAAGAGAGCGCAGAGCACAATACTACAGATCCGAAAGGTTTGACACGGCGGAGTTTCAAGTAACGGGCAGTAATGGGAATCAATATACCGTGAACTTTAGAGATGAAGGGCTCTCTTCGTGTACATGCGGTCTTTTCCAGCAACAACATTTACCTTGTGCCCACGCAATTGCTGCTGCGAGCAGCATGCATAACTCACATTACAATTTTGCTTCCCATTACTATACAGTTTCCAATTACCAAGGCGCATACGATCCAAAATTTCATCCTATACCGGACAGTCGCTATTGGCACTATTATACTGCCAACAGACAAACACCGACTGTATTACCACCGAAAAAAATATAAGGCCCGGAAGACCTAAGGTGCGTCGAGATCGAATGACAATGGATGCCGATCCTCAGCAAAGGCACGCCAGATGTAGCCTATGTAAACAACCAGGCCATTATAGGACCAGATGTCCAGGACAGTCATCAGGGGCGGGACCTTCAGGATCGTGATAAGTGCACAAAGCAAATTTTTTTGTATTATAAATTTGACGGATTCATTTTGTTATTATAAATTTGACCGTCGATATAGAATTTATATTTTACAAACAGATAGGATTTTTTTATATTGTAAATTTGACGGATTCATTTTGATATTATAAATTTGACCGTCGATATAGAAATCGGATAGGATTTTTTTGTATTGTAAATTTTGACGGATTCATTCTGTAAAAAACATTGATATAATAAAATTTAATTATTTTATTCAAATATTTTTTACTTTTATTTATTTTTAATTTTTTTTAAAAATAATTATAATTATAATTATATAATTATAATTATAATTATAATCATAATCATAATTATATAATTAAAATTATAATTATAATTATATAATTAATATTATATAATTAATATAATTAAATAGGCCCTATTCTGACTTGGGGGTGGGGTCGGGGGTGTGGGCGAAACCGTTCTATTCTTATAAATTTAAATCTAATACTCCTATTTTAATAATTAATTTTTTAATTCCTATTATTTCAAAAAAAAACCCTTGATTATGCCTTTTAAATATTTAGCATTTAATTCGAATTAAATGTGATCATATATCTCCTTCCTATTTTACATTAAAATATTACAGATTGACAGAGACATGTGAAAAATCGCAAACAAGCGTCAAGCCGATCCTCTTCGAAAAGAAATCCTCCCAACTTACCGTTACAAATACGTTTTCTACCAACAAACGCTTCCTCAATCATCAGTTTCTTCCTCCCTCAACTTCTCAAACCCTAACCCTAATTCATCTCTCTTCTCTGTCCCCAATTCGAGCCCAAAATCATGCATCAAGGTAGCGATTACAGCTCCCAATACTATCCCCATCATCCCCCAACCCCTCTCCCAAACCCTAACCCTAATGAATTCGTTTACGCCTCCGCTCCTCCTTTCGATTTCGATTCTTATCCCCAAAACTCCGATCCCAACCCCTATCAGCCCCAATTTCCTCATGATCCACAGCAGCCCTGTTACGACTACCCCTACGCTCCTTCTCCAAACTCTAACCCTAATCCATCTCCATATGCGAATCCCCCTATCTATTCCAACGATAATCCTGTCGCTGGGTATGGATCTGGCCATGAGGCTGTGAGCAATGGGATCGAGGAAGGGGTTTATGCTTATGATGGGGGAATTCATGAGCCCTATGGCGCTAGAGGAACTGGGGGTTTCAATATGTCTTCGTCGTCATCTTCTTCGTCAAATTCGAGCTCTGGGTTGAAGTTCGATGATTACGGGAGGCCCCTGGGGGCTCCCGTGTCGAGTGCGAAGGAGCAGCCTAAGATCGTGAGGGCTTCGCCGAAGGTGGAGAGCCATCAGGATGTGAAGAATGGAGTGCGAAAGTTTCAGGTTAAGGTTTTGCCTGAGTGGTCGAGCTCGCCTGTTATTGATGTCCTCTGCCAGGTTTAAAACCGATAAAGAGAACTTTTTGAGTTTTATTAGATTGTTCGATTTGGTTTGTGATTGTGAAAAATTATTTCTTTTTTTAATTGATTGAGGCAAATATAAGTTATATCCGACTCGGGCGGAAGTAGTTAATTAAGCAATATGTTACGAAGCGCCATGGTTGCAATTTCATGTTCTTTGTTGTCATTAATTTGCAGCAATCTTTTCAAGATCATCATAACATGGTGCAATTTATTTTGGTTTTATTACATTATCTTCTACAGTTAAGAGTAGCTCATAATCTGTAGAGGTGCCATTTGCGTAACTCTCACGCGACTCTATAGTTGGTAGTTTGGCCGAGGCACTATCTCCACTCCATGAGAGTGAATGAGTTTCGGAATTTGCTTGGTTAAACTGCTTGTCTTTATCGACGAGATAAGAAAAATCAGCTCAGGATCCAATAGTTGGCCATTACAGGGCCTGCATGTTGCATGTATCAACTTGCTTAGGACCGTTTTTTCCCCTTTCTTCCTTGGGCTATTTTTATTGCCATTAGCAAAACTTAAAGTACCAGGATGTTAATGATATGTCTTGTTGTTGGTTAGTGTAATCTATAGAACACGCTGAACTATCCTATCCAAGCCTCTTTCCTGAATCTTAATTATTGTGTTCCTATCATACAACACGACTTCTCATATTATGATCTAGCATTGGATTAACTGTCTTCTGTGAAAGTTTGTTGTAATTTATCCAATCATGTATTTCTTGCTCCCACCCAACACTTAGTTAATATAATTTCTTTCTTATTATGTGTATAATACAATCTCATTAACTATAGGCTTCAGCATTAGCTATGTTCCCAAATATGGGGGGCAAACTGATATTGTTTCTTATACTCTGTTACAGATTGGTTTAGATGGAATTCGCATGCTTGATCCAAGCACTAACAGAACATTGAGAATCTACCCCCTAGAAAATGTGATAAGATGGGAAGTAAGTCTTTTGGTTTGCCCACAGTAGAATTTTTTGCCCTACTATCTTATCTGTGATTTCTATCTTGATAAAATCTCTGAGACCTCAGTAATTTTGATATTTAGGTACGAGACTCGACTACCTTTGCCTTTTGGTCTAAGAGCCCTGTTGACATGGAACCGAGGTGCGTGAGGATTCAATCAAATGGCTATACAATCAATACTATACTTGACATAGTGACCGCTGCAACTGTGCAGGTAGTACCCTGTGAGCCTCATGTGTTGAATTCAGTATTCTGATTTTCTGTTATCTGTTGCTATTCTTTCCCTAGAATAATATCGTTTGCCTTTTATATTTACATGTGTATGGTGCTTATTTGTGTTTTCCATGCACATAGCTGAAGGAGTTGGGTGGAAAAGATGCACTTGTTGGTAGCAGAGGGAGTGCTGATGCTAGCAAGCCTCATGAGCAGACAACTGACAAGAAGAAAGGGTTTGTGGATTGGGTGAATTTGATAAAACCTGGCAATGAGGAGACGGACCACTGGGTAAGTTTAATCTTTTTGTTTACTAGAGCTTCATTCTTGAATCTGGTTATGTTGATCACATGAAGAATGATGCTTCCAACTTGGATATTAATTTGTAACTATTCACTCAAAGAAAATTATATTAGCATAGTTCTTTTTATTACTGTCTGATTTGCTTCCACTCATGCTTTAAGATTTGCTTATTAGCTTGTCAGTGCGAAGCATAAAGCATCCAATAAATTATTAGGTTGTCAATGCTAAAATATTAGCTTTGGATATGTATGTTATGGCATTCTATAGTTGCATCTGATCCGAAAGAAGTACTAGAGTCTTCCATGATGAAAAAAAATCCTCTTTGGTTATATTTCGTAAGGTTAATATTTTGCTGGATTTTTTTAACTAGTGCTTTGAAGAGGAAAATAAATCTTTCCACATGATATATTGAAACTTTGTGAAGACAAATGCAGAGAAACGTTTAATTTTTCTAAAACTGCTAAGTTGCCAATATTTTATTTCTTGTTGACGGGGAAATTTCTTGAGATGGACCTTCGGGTAAGTTTAATCTTTTTGTTTAATAGAGCTTCATTCTTGAATCTGGTTATGTTGATCACATGAAGAATGATGCTTCCAAGTTGGATAGTAATTTGTAACTATTCACTCAAAGAAAATTATATTAGCATAATTCTTTTTATTACTGTCTGATTTGCTTCCACTCATGCTTTAAGATTTGCTTATTAGCTTGTAAGGTGCAAAGCATAAAGCATCCAATAAATTATTAGGTTGTCAATGCTAAAATATTAACTTGGGATATCTATGTTATGGCATTCTGTAGTTGCATCTGATTCAAAAGAAGTACTAGAGTCTTCCGTGATGAAAAAAAAATCCTCTTTGGTTATATTTCATAAGGTTAATATTTTGCTGGATTTTTTAAACTAGTGCTTTGAAGAGGAAAATAATTCTTTCCACATGATATATTAAAACTTTGTGAAGACAAATGTAGAGAAATGTTTTTTTCTAAAACTGCTAAGTTGCTAATATTTTATTTCTTATTGGCGGGGAAATTTCTTGAATTTTATTGTTACCTCATTAAGTTATAATGTGTACCAATCAAATGTTTTAATAGGCTAGGGTCTATTGACCCTATTGGCCTATCCATTTTCTAATAACAATAAGTAAAAACCAAAAAGAAAAAGAACATGAATTATATAATTTGCTAGCTTGTCGATGCCTAAGTAACCTTGAATTAGGCACATACCAGGTATTATGGTGGTTGATTATATCGTTGGCATAGGTTGGCATGAATTGTCTCAGTTGGTATGCATTATCGGCCTATCTTTTGTATGGCGATTCCTCCATACAAAGAATATAATACTTATAGCACACGTAATAATTACTAAGCTTCCAATGCTCGTTGTATGTTTGCACATATCATAGAATAAAGGAACAATTTGTTAAATTAATCAAAACAAAGCTATCATTGCCTACTTATATCTTATAACTAATGTCTGGTGGTGTGTTGTCACTCCTTGAGGAAACTTGGAAGGCCATGACTGCCTCGAATCATTCTTTCTTTCATTAGTCTTCCTTTTTATTATGTTCTAGTTAGGAACATATTCTCTTGTTGGCCCTGTGTGGTTGGATGTTGTGTAGTACAGGATCGGGCTTCAATCTGTATCTGGTTTTGTTGTCAGAGCTCCTTATACATTGTCCTGTTTCATTGCACTTAGAAACGCGTTTCTTAGTTTCTATTTTTGTATTTCTATGTCTTCTGAGTGCAAATCTGGCTATATTTTTTCCAGGTTCCAGATGAAGCGGTCTCAAAATGCACGTCATGTGCAACAGATTTTGGAGCATTTGTGCGTAAGGTGATGGTTTCAGGAATTTGATATTGACTGTCACTTTGTGTCTTTTTAGACTTGCAATGTTTTGTATGCTGACCAGGACGTCTTTTACACAGCATCATTGCAGGAATTGTGGTGATATTTTCTGTGACAAGTGTACGCAAGGGAGAATAGCTCTCACTGCAGATGAACAGGCTCAGCAAGTTCGTGTCTGTGATGGATGTATGGTAAGCCTTGTTCTGTGTCAAATCACCCACTTCTTGCGATTATTTTCTGAGGACACTCATAGTTGAAATGAGAAACGATTATGAATTATGAAGTTATCAATATTTGTGGCTGAATTTAAATTGTTTGTTTCGTTTATCAAGGTAGTTGAAGTACCCTCAGACGTTATTTAGACAACAATTTTTATCCGTTCTATTCTTCCATTCGTTGAATTTAGAGATAACAATTACGAAATGATTATGTGTTTATCAATATTTGCACTCAGAGGATAATTTTTTTGTCTTGTTAATCTCATTAGTTGAAAACCCCTCTTTGATTATTTAGGAAATAGCCTTTTTATTATACGAGTTTTATCCTTCCATTTGTTAAATATAGATAATACAATATGATTGATGATATATTTCTTATTCTCAAAATGATATCAATCTTTATGTGGTTCAAAGAACATCTCAGCTGTTTGTGGTTCAATCTGTGTACTCACACCAGGATACTAATACAAAGTTGAAAGAGTTTATATCTGACAATTTTCACCCACGTGTTTGTTTTTAAACACTTGAAAGTGTGGCTCTTACTGTTGGGCATGGACTTTCTGGTCTTGTCTTTGTTTAAGTGGCAATATGCAGCATCACTTGCTGAGATGTCATGTTTTGGCTGATTGGGATAAAAGGCTCAGCTGTTGTTGTGTCATGTTTTGGCTGATTGGCATTCTTCCTTTACCCTTTTTTAATTAAGGGAATTATCTTTTATATACTGTGCAAGATGTGGTGATTAATATTTCACATTCTATATACGTTATTCATTGCTGTCCTGTGCTTAGATGCACGTAAGCATGTCTTGCCGACTAAAGAAATTATTTCCATTGTTAAATTCTAGTTTTTATAGATTTGTACTTGTATTTGATGTCGCTACCGCATAAAACATTTTCTATATTTTACTATATAATGCAAATATCCTTTGGTTAGAGGTCCACCCCTCTTTTTTTTTCTAGAAAAAAAGAGAAAAATCCTTCATTCTTAGGGCATCCACAGCATAGACAAAAATAATTATTTGTTATATTTAAAAATAAATAAATCTTAGAGCCTCCACATCATCAAAGAAAAAGACAAAAATAATTAAAGTTCTCAATTTTTTGAAAAACAAAGAAAAAAGGAACTTTCTGGAACTTGAAACAAAAAAAGAACTTTGTAGAAATTAGTTTGAATTCCAAATTTAATCCACATTCCACTCAAACTTAAGACAAAAAATAACTTTCTAGAATTTATTTTAATCTTATCATTTTTCAAATTCTACTTTAATTTACTTATAACTACATTTTTTACTTAAATATGGTAAATAACATATTATAATATTTTCTAGAATACTCTTGATCTAAGTTACTAAAATGAGTATTTTATTCACTTATTAACATTCAAAATAATTTTAAGCCAAAAGGCCCCCATTTTATATTTATACATGGGCTCTAGAATTTTTTTGGGCTCTAGAATTTTTTTGGACTCTAAATAGGATAACACTACAAACGTGCATCGCACGTGCAAAATGCTAGTTTTATAGTAATGCTGCCAGGTTGAAAGATACCAAATTTTGTTGGAATGCTTCCCTTCAGTCGCCTATTTCATCTATGTGTGCGTGCGTAAATTTTATTGTTTAATCACCAAGCTGATAGTCTTATCATGCTTGGTCAAACTCTTAGAAGTCCATACTGTATTTAAGGTTGCCTAGTTGCCAGAAAGGAACCTGAGTATTTGAATATGGGGTTCCCGATTATTGGTTAGTCTATCAATTAACCGGAAATTTTCAAAGTTCATTTACTAAAAAATATCCAAAGTACAGATTAGTATGATCTGTTGGCATAAGTTTGCTAGATATTATGTTTACATAATAAAAATGTAAGATTTTAGTTTTTATTGAGTTATTATAGTTTTTTAATTACTACAGGTAGAAGTAACTCAAAGGTTGAGCAATGCAAAAGAGGTCACCAGCAAGTCCACTGCAATTCACAGCCATGAAGATCTTGCTAGGAAGCTTCAGGTGAATTTCCAAATTTAAACATCTCTTTTGTAATACAATGCTTTTACGCTATTTTTTGGATAAATTTTTACTGAAGTATGTGAACTTTAAGCATTTTTTAAGTAAATATGACAATACTAGCCAAAATGCACTTGCCACGCATGTGGAAAATTGATATTTAAAATTAAGAACTACAACATACGATATAACGTCGAAGAGTGTAGTTGATTCAACTTGAGCTTGAAGATGAACATAGAGTACAATACTGCATCCAAAATTTCGGCCATTCTTGAAGCCATCTAAAAAGATATATTCTATAAAGGCATTCACAACAAACACACTGGTGCAGTGATCAACAAATTATCATAAAATCATTAGAAAATACATACCTTACAATGGATCGAAGATGAATTCTATTGTGTGAGATATTGGAGATGTTAAAATAGGCAATTGTTTGCAAAAGAAGAGAAAAAAATATTATAAGCAAAGAACAAGTCATTGTAGACAAAAAAAACAACGATTGCATAGTCAAAAAAAGAAGAAATTGCTGGAGAAATTGCCGACAGCTTAATTGATTAGATATTTTTTCCGTATGCATGTACCGCCAAAAACAATTCGAAAACAACCCAATATATACTTGCCCATTAGACAATGGAAGGGTAAGGTAAGTATGCATTTAACCGTACAATACCAATTGTTAACCATGCAAAAATACATTTATGTTACATAATGTTGGTTATAGTGCTCTCAATGTAATTATTGTAATCGCAGGCAGGCGATTATGATGATTGAGAGAGAACCTATACGGGTAGAACAGTATTACTCGAGATGATAATATACTATCTGGTTTATCTTTATCATCGTGTACATATATTATATGGTATTACAGATCACTATTACATGTTGATAGAGCCCGTAGGATTTGTGCTTGACTACTAGGGTTATTGCGGTGATCACACTTGTGAGAACTGGATAGTCCATAAGCAAATCCTTAAATGTCCATAGTCGTGGGAACATCAAGACTGCCCATCGATATTCCAGAATAGACTAGTGTATACGTTTCTTGACTCAGACGACGGACGATGGCCGGTCTCAATGCCATTAGTGTTGGTCACCAAAGATTGTATATAAGGTGTTCATTGAGTTATGAGTTACACTGGACGGACTCGCTGGGAATATGCTAGATGGTTTATATCTATTGTCAGATAGCAGTTCTCTGGTGACATGAGTACAACTTAGTCTATTGACCTGAGATCGTCATTTTTCTCGTGTGAGTTCCCACTGTACTTTGATTACTACCCGACCACGGCTTTACCGAGTCGTACAAACAGGTTTTAGTTGGGTACCGTCCCGAGCCACGTGGAGGCAGTGAGCGGATCGTCAGAGATTCGTCTATCCCGATATTGGGGGTAGATGTCGTGCGGTGCACGGGTGGCCATCACTAGAAATCCTTAACCAAGGTGGACGAGAACTACTGATTTGGATCAGTAGTTTCTCAGTGGGTGATGAGCTTCACACCTACACGACATATCACGTTAATAGGGGTCTGAGTTTATCCACCCCTAGACCCGATATGCGACTCTTAGACGAATACACCGGATTGTACGGAGACTGCCACTTTCAGGCTCGGTAGGGATATTGACGTGTTTGCTTGTCGACCTTCCTTTCGTTAAATAGCTGGGTAGCCGCTACGTGCAGCTAGTGCCGCTGACGTGCTTGTGGTTAAACCACCGCCAGCGTATTGTCGAGTCCTTAGAGTCCCATACCGATGGTTTTCCAGCTTAGACGAAACGATATAGCGTGCGTGTTTTGATACGTACTTAGGTTCGATTAAAACACATGTTTTTATACACGTACTTTTAATCAGACATTTTGTTAATGCTAGCCGGTTTGAAACATTATCCAGATTATCACATTTGGTTAAAATATGAGTCAGTATTATATATCTCTTTTTGATATCTCTCTTTTCGATATTCGTATTTTGACAGAATTCAATATTTGTACGAATACGGGTATTTGTATAAATACGTATATTTGTGTCTTTATACGAATACGGATATTCGTATTTTATACAAATACAGGTGTATATATTTGTAGCATATACTTGTATTAGTGTATGTATATATATATATATATATTTGTATACATATATATGTATGTATGAATATGTGTACATGTGAGGTGGCCTATTTTTTCTTATTTCAAAGATCTTTTAAAAAGTGTGGGCTTGTGACTCACCCAGTGAATCACAATTCCACTCATGTTTTTCTTTAAAGAGATGAAGAAAAGAAAAGGAAAAAAGAAAAAGATGATGGATATTTTTTCATAAGCTATACTTCCTCACTTGCTCTTCATCTTTGAGCTTCTTCCTCTTGATTTTTTGCAAGTTGAGAACAGAAAAGGAAAAAGAAAACACTTAGAGATTAGCCACTACTACATCCGAGCGATTAATTCTTAGCAAGTTTTGATCACTAGTTGCTTCACTTTGATTATTAGTGTGAAGTTAGAGCCTAGGTTTGCATTTCTTCAAGTGGATTATCTTCGACAAGGAAGACCGACTCTCAAGCTTGTTCCCGACGATCTAGGAGCTAAAAAAGTGGTATAGAACACGAAAGACACGACTACAAAGATTGTATTTACTAACCTAGTAGTTAAACTCCTTCTATGGTTTACTTGTTTAGTGTTTGAATTCGATTCTAGATCGTAGAGTTCGTGCTTTTGTTTAGAAAATTTTCGTTTTGTATTCTGTCTTGGCCGCAAATTTGCGGCACGAGCACGAGTGTCTACTTACACGTAAAACAGAAAAGAAAAATTTGTGAAGCAAAAATTTGAGGACCGGAAAGAGTTACAAACGAATTAAAGAATGCAAAAAGTTGCAAACGAATCCTTAGTTGTGAGAAATGCAAAGAAGGGAAGAAAATGGGAAGGAAAAATGAACCCATAACTTTTGTAACACCATCATTAGTACCACCAGGACTGAGGTACATTATTAGTACCATCATGAGTAAGGTATAATATTTGTCTTAAATTAGGAGTTATACAAATTTATACTATAACTAATTACCGGAATTCAAATAACTTGTACCATTATAAAAATTATGAATTATAACTGACTTACTTTTTTCTAATAAATAACAATATGATATGGTTCTTTTTTTAATCTTAGGGAGCAATAATAACACTCTAAGATAGTTCAACTTCTGTATTATTTACCTTCACCAATAATGAGTACTAATTAAGCAATTTTTTTATTTACCTTGATCCATAACGAGCATTAAATTGGTCCCTTTGTATTAGTAAAGTGATCTATTAGTAAGTTCAATTCATTTGTTCTTAAGATTAAGGCATTTTCAACAAATAAATCTTTTTTTTACTTCCAACCCTTTTTTTTAATTAAGTTCGTTATTATTAATATTACATGAAACTAAAACATTAAGAGAAAAAATAACAAACAAGAGTTTTATTATGGTTCTAAAGTAAATTTCCTCTGACCAATATTTAAGTAAGAATTAATGCATATACATCAATGCAAACAAATGATATTACCATTTCCTTTTATTTTAGATCTAATTTCTACATCATTTAGTTTTTAAACCACATAGCAAAATAAATTAATAAAAAAGGAGTGAAGATATAAAGAAATGACTACCAAATTTTGTTTCCCATTTTATCATAGCCATTAGTTTAGTTAAGTCACGTTTTTTGTTTATTTATTCTTAGCGTAATCTATATTCAAGCATAAGCTAGTCCGGATTATCTAATATCACATGAATCATTTATCATATGATTAAATTAAGAAAGATGGGAATAATACTTAAATCTGATCTCTCGATTAAATCTTCTTTCTTTCACAACTATCACTTGCACTGTCCAGAAAACATAAGTGATTGCTTATATTACAAACAATATCACGCATCGTGACTAATCAGAGAAATTCTATGATAATTGAAAAACAGTAGAATTTAAAACAAATAAAAGTTGCTTCTTTCCCAATTGGCCAAAATAATATCTCCATATATAATGTAAAAACCCTTGGTTAGATGTCCACCCTTCTCATTTTTTCTAGAAAAATAGAAAAAATGAGAAAAATCCCTCTCAAACCCTCCATATCATCTATCACCTCTCAAGCTCTTCACGTCATCTCTCTCTCCTAAAAAACAATTAATTGTTTATCTAGAACCTTCCATATCGTCTCTCCCAATATATATATAAAATGCAAATAAGGGTTCGTTAGAGGAGCTTCTCTCAATTTTTTTTAAAAATAAATAAGGCTCTAGAACCCTCCATATTTCTCCCCCCTCTTAAATCTTTTAAACTAACACGTGCAATACACGTGCATAAAGTCTAGTTTCTGATAATTGTAAATCCTAAAATAAATAAAGCAAAATTTGAAGCCATAGATTATAAATTATAAATTATCATAAAATCTCAGAGAGAGACTATTACCTTGCAAATCCACATATTGATGATGAAAAGAATATAAACATCTTTGTACCCTTTACAGGAGATTTTTGAACGATTATGAGATTGTGTTTGAGTTAGGAGAGCTTGTTAAATTGAAAAATGTGATTTCAATTTTTTTAAAAAAGGAACGGATCTAAGCGTCAAATCTTAATTCGACGGCCAAAATTGTTTCGGAGTCAAAAATGAAGTATGCAATTCCCTGCATGTTCCCATCTTCTCCGTCGACCGCCTAATCATGCTATGTTACGTGTCTTCCACTCTTTTTTTAGGAAAAAACAAGGCTTATAATAAAGTATGTCCCATGCATTAAAAATTGCAAAAAGTATAGAGTTTTGTTCAGTCACATACAAGTAAACTACATTACACATCTACTGTACTAACCATATAATGCAACACAACAAGAATCTAAGAAAAGAAATAGAAAAACAAGAAAAGAAAAGAAGCAGCTATATGCTCGAGACTTTCTCATTTTCTTGCTAGCATTTGCAGACAAATGTTAAAAAAATAAAGGAAAAGCCCAAAATAGTCCACATATATGTATATAAACTTTTGCAAACAAATTAAGAGGGAAGCCACACAAGCATTAATGAGATTGCCCCTTACCAATTTTATTGTATGGACAGATGGTATATATGAGCAGCTCACCATATTTACACCAGATTGAACAGTACAGAGGTACAACTGGTAGTAAATTAGAGGGCATTATTTGATAAACCTTGCAGAGAAACTCCCTTCCCAAAACAAATTATATAGATTTTTCCATGCCTTGAATTACACTGTCACGTGTAGCCCAAATGCTGTTAATTTGTTGAACTCAATATAAAGCTGCTTTTTTAGACCTCGGTATATGAGTAACATAAGTAATTGAGCGGAAAGAGATTCAAAAACCAAACTTTACAACTAACCCTTGTAATTCAAAGACCACAACCTACCCTTGATATAGATCATGATAGGAACTTGCTTCAAGTCCATCTTGACTTTCTAGCATTTTACCATTAAACATAGAATGTCTTCAATTGAAGAACATATCTGAGGGTTAGTCTTTCTCTCGGAGGACTTATAAAATTTTATTTTTTCACGTTGACCCCAAAAAAAGCTAAGGAGACATCTCAATAGCTATGCTAGAAAAATGACTAAAGAGTCCTATTATTTGCTAAGATGTTAGAAACAGTTTAAGCAACAAAATATAGGAGGGGAGAGGAATGCAGAATGTTGGCTACAATATAGGATAGTTAATTAATCAGGTATCTCCTCCCAAAAAACTACAATGTTGCATCATCATATACAAAGGAGTTTACTCTAAAAAATAAAATTGAGCTACAATTTGATAGGCTTGATAGGCTTGCCTTTAGCACCCTGATTCAATTTGTCTGGAGTGTACTAAGCTATCTACTCCATGTTTAACTATTAGTAAGAAACCACAGTACTAAGAGGGTATTTAAGTATGATAACTGTTCCGAACCACTCTCTATGTCATATAAGAAGTATGAAAAGGTATAACTGATTGAAGTACTGTGTGATTTCCATCTCCACAAAAAGCAATTTAAAGGATAAAACTGGGCTATGAAAAGAGTAACATGGAGTCTTAAAGAGAGGTGGCAAAGTTTGTGTGACCTAAACATTAAAAGCACTCTTGCGTTTCTTTGAATTAGGTTGAATTAGGCAACTACATAGTTATTTATTTCAATTCTTTTATTCTTTTATTTTTTGGTACCAACATATCACTACAACAAAAGGAATAAAACCAACCGCTCATTCACATATCGCCACGTGTCACCCATTCCCTCAGAAAAGCCATCCTTTCAACCACGCAACTATAAATTTTAGTTATTTCATTTGATTTTTTAAAAAAGTTTTGGTTACCAAATAAACTGTAACTTAAGAAATTACTCCCATTTTTTTGAAATACACTTATGTAAATAAGTCTTGACAGTTTCTGAAATAGAATACAACAAAAGAACATAGTGAGAATATAAAAGAGAACCACCAAACTTGCATTCTTGTTTTCTTTTAGCAGAGTAGTTTAGGTTTATTAATTGCAATCAAATACCATGAACTTTCGGTATTTTCCAATCTGATATGAGTTTTTCAACTTTGCCTTCAGTTGAATACCATATGAACAATTGTGATTGAGTTCAAGTTGTTTCTCAAGTTAATATGATACCTTCTTCGTTTGGAATTGTTTTTAAGGTTTTAAATTGAAAGCTAAATTGAAAGTTCATAGTATATATTAGCAATTTATGAAGTTTTTGCTATGAGCGTACTGGGCTTGGGGAGCTCCCCAACCCCGTCACTTGTGAAGTCAGGCACAAGGTGCTTGAGTTTGGGTGGGCCCCACTCAAACACCTTGTGCCTGAGTTAGCAAGCAGGGTCCTGGGGAGCTCCCCAGGCCGGCAGGCCCATTTTCACTTAATACTATTTATTTGAACAACTCTTAAAATTCATTGTATTTTAATGAAACTTTTGAATTATTAATTTAACACATGTTTCTGTAATTATATTGATTATTGAGTTAGATCCACATGTCTTGGTAGTTGAAATTGCATAGTGAATCTGATACACTTTTATTTTCCGTTTCCACGGTCCCAGATAAAAGCATAAACCCACCTAAATAATTCAAAGACTACACGATCTCAGATACACACGTTTTTAAACATACATAACCATGGTGTATTGTGAACGCGGTAGGTCGTTCATGATAGACTTAAATTTTCTTAAAGTTAGAGCTTGTGAACAATGACAATCCAGTCGAAATTATTATAAAAACGCGTGTTTTTAGGTAATAATGCATACCAAGGATTTCCGTGAATAAAATATCCCCGTCACAATTTTATGTGGGCTATCATCACTAGGTTTGACTTTCAGATAAAGATCTTCTATCCTGGTTACACACGACTTTCAGATAACAATCTAACTTGAAATTAGCTCTTAAAGGCCTCATGAAACCATAAAATTATTTGAAACAAAGGAAATCAGGGTCATATCTGTTGGTTTTATTGATTTCTTTCGCTGGTTTTAACAGGAGGAAATGGAGAAAAATCTCAAGTTGTCTTCAGGTAATTTCGCATAATAATCTAAAACCCCTTGGCTCCATTTCATGATTTTGATATTGTCCCTATATTCCATTTGCTAACTTTTTGGGCATATGTATAGGTTCTAAATCTGATGGATCTGGGAAGCGAACAAGGGAAGTTGAATGCCCCATCTGCACGGTTCACCTGCAGGTCTAATTACTAATCCATTTGCTTATGTGAATATTGATACCTTTTCATAATTTTAAAATAATAATTGCAAGCCTATTGCTCCAAAAAGCTGAAAAAATCTTTATTTTTTAACATATCCATTCACACTTCTAATTCAAAATGAAAACTTATATCTCATTTTGTAAAAATTTTATGGCTGATTTCTTTAAAATAATAAATTTTCATTGAAATCATCTTTGTTTATGTAAAATCGAATTTTGAAGTTTTATTCCATGTGCCTAGAATGTGCCAAAGAAACAAGTATCATTCTATCATAGCATGTTTGGAGTTTTTCCATTAGACAGTTTACAGCAGAAACTGGAAACTTTTTGATATTTATGAATGAAAATCATCTTTTATGAACAGGTACAAGTCCCCACCTCAGGTTCGGAAACGATAGAATGCGGTGTTTGCCAGCATCCCTTCCTTGTGAGTGCCCATTGATTTGCATTTTGTACATTGCACCATACAGCGACATTTCCACTGAACTATAAGAACTTTGTTTATATTTATCAAATAATCGGTCAGTTCCAAGTTGCATGCTCTCATGGAGGATGTTTATATTGTGTATATTTATTTGAGGGTTATTGGAACATGATGAGTTGATATGGTATGGTTTTTGGAATATATAATGATTTTCGATCGTGTGTAGTAAACGATGAACATAGTTATATTCTGCTAGTAAATACAATGAGTTGTAATTGGTAGACGTTGATCTTGGTTATACTATATGAGATTACGGAGCTTATTATATAGTTAAGTAAATCTTGTAAGATTGTGTTCTATCTAGTTTTTTGCATATGCGACCGGATGCATATGTATTTTTAAGTAGCAAGGTTTTAGAATAAAGTTATACAGATATCCAGAAAATTTATAGTGAAGAATACTTGGGCAATGGATTTTAGAATAAAGTTTTCTATAAAAGGAAAATGCTTGGGTAATGGGTTTTAGAGTGAGGTTTTATAGATACCTCTATAATTAAAAAGAGATGGCCTAGATAAAATTGGGGATGGAGGAGGTTTGAATTCTGAATTTAAGGACGTTAAAAAAATTTAATTGTGATTATGTGGTGTCATGATTGAGAGAATAGATTGATAGATGTTTTTCCCCCTTATTTCTTGATTTCTATTATTATAAACTAGTATTTTGCATGTGCCATATGCAATTGCTTAAATACATGTTACTTAAATACATATCGTGTCAGTTTAAATATTTAGATTTAAGATAAAGTTCTAACGGTGCCTCTAGAAATTAAAAGAGATGGCATAAATATTGGCGTCTAAATTTCTTGAGAGGAGAGGGGTTTGAAATTTGAATTTAATATTAAAATATTTTAATATGAGGAATAAATTTGATAGCTTTTCTCATTCTTTAAATTCTTTTATAAAAAAGATGAGACCATAAATTGATGACATTAGCTACGCTAATGGGCTATTATAATAAACCATAATTTAATGGCATGAACATAATCTTAGGAGTTTGCATTATAAAATTAAAACCCATTAAATAGGTCTGAGTAATTTAGAACAATTTGTTAACAACTTGTTGTAATTATTGGATTTGGTGTGATGCAAATGCTAGATGCAATGCATGTCGGTTTCTTTTTTTTGAAATAGTACGAATTAAAAAATTAATTATTAAAATAGAGTGGTTTAGTTTAAAATTTGCAAAATAGAGCGGTTTCGTCCCCAATCCTCCCATCCCACCCCAACCCAGAACAGGGGGCGGGTTCCCCAGAACCCGCCCTCTATATATTAATATAGAGGGCGGGTTCCCAGAACCCGGCGGGTTCCCAGAACCCGGCGGGTTCCCAGAACCCACCCTCTATATTAATTTATAGGGGGCGGGTTTCCAGAACCCGTCCCTATATTAATATAATTATAATTATAATTATAATTATATAATTATAATTATAATTATTTTAAAATTTTTTAAAAATAAATAAACGTAAAAAATATTTGAATAAAATAATAAAATTTTATTATATCAATGTTTTGTACAGAATGAATCCGTCAAAATTTACAATACAAAAAATCCTATTTGTTTGTAAAATGTAAATTCTATCTCGACGGTCAAATTTATAATAACAAAAATGAATCCGTCAAATTTATAATACCAAAAAATCCTATATGATTGTAAAATGTAAATAACTATCGTTTTCCTTTTCCCTTTCCCTTATGAAATCCGAAGAGGCTTGACATAAGCCTATACCTCTTGGGATGACTAGAGGACCCATCCGTTTCTTGGGTAGATGGCGGCGGCGTCTGCTCTTTTGCTTCGGGTTCGGCTTCGGCTTCTTCGTCTTCAGCAGCGTCTTGGATAGGCTGTTGTTCCGCAAATCCTGAACCTGAATGTGGGACAGGTGTCGGATATGTGCTGCTTCCCAACAACTGTATGTAGGACGATAAATCTGTGTCCCAACTGGGTAGTTGTAACGAAGAACCTGTCCCGGTTTCATACGGCTGCTGTTGCACAAAACCTGGGCCCCATGGCTGCGCAAATCTTGACCTCCAAGATTGTTGTTGCACAAAACCTGACCCCCAAGACGGCTGTTCTGCAAAACCTGACCTCCAAGACTGGTGTTGTTGCGCTTGTCCGGTATGCCAGGGTTGCTGCCGACGGTATGGTGATCCAAACCACTGATCCTGCTGCGCTGGATTTCCGTGATGCTGCGGTTCTGGTGCCGGCTCATGCTGCGGCTCCGGTGCCGGTTCATACTGCGGCTCCGGTGCCGGCTGATACTGCTGCTCTGGTGCCGGCGATAAATGTTGAGGAATATTATATGAACCGAATACACCACCAATTAATTGGTCTGCATTTGAAAATAGAGCCTGAGTTGCCGGACCAACATCAGTCGGGTATGGTTTCTGCACCATTGTTTGTATAAGATGCAACCCACGAGCCTGTCGTTACATTAGAAATAAAAAATAAGTATTGACTCATACCGCCGGATGTTAAAAAGTAATATAATATAAAGAATTCAACTTACCAAATCTCGTTCCACGTGGCATCTAGGCTCGTACCGCAAAATGTTTGGGAAGTTGTTAGGGGGAGCAGAAAGATATCTTATGGTGACACGCTTATACCACTGTAGATATGCTTCGGTAGCGTCGGTGGCTGTTTGGTCACCTATTTGCTGTAAGGCAATATTACGCTGTCTATCCTCTCATCTCAGCAAATATTGATGATGATGCTCTCTCCAATCACGCTCCGCCTTTCCTTCTCGTATGTCTCCCTCTATTGTCATAGGCGAAGACGGCGGGACAAGAATATATTGCGATCTATTAAACTGTCGCAACACCCGGTCCGGAAGGTGCATGACAACGACATTAATGCAGAGGAGTGGGCATCGAGCCCGCCAAATCGGCTCTCCTTCGATACAGATGCCGGGTAATCTTTGCAGACGATCTGCTGTATAAGGCATCCACATGAACTGCGCAAATAATATAATACAAAAATTGTGATGAAGGTATTTCAAAATTTTAAAACAAACTTAATTACCTAAGTTATGGTTACCTGAGTCGCCTCCATGCGATCCAACTCATCTTTATAGTACCTAAGTACTCGACGAGAAGCCTTATATGCTTTCTTGCCATTCCACCAACAGCCGAGTGGCTTTTCAGGGGTATCCAAGCCAGATATTTTAACTCGATCCGGTCTTCCCATATACATATGCTCCCATGACCAGATTTATAAATAAAGTTTCAGATGATAAGAGAGGAAACCAATATTACAATTTTGCAAATTTCTAGCTGTGAAAAACAAGGAATTTACCTGAAGTAATGTAATGCATCCACAGATTTTATTCTTCGTTGGAGCACATGCCTTATCGAGTTCCTTGTAAAGAAAGACCAGGATCCCTGCTCCCCAAGCATATTGGCCACACGCATCAAAATCCATAAGGAAGCCAAGGTATAACGGATGGACATGCGTTGCCGATTGGTCCGGCATCAACCAAGAACCGATCATGTACAGAATGTAGGCACGTGCATGTCTATCTAAGACATCATCGGTGGCTTCATCAGGGATATTACTAAATGTATCTTTTAGCCAGTTTAAACTGATCTTATACCCCTTACTGTAGCCTCCTGGTGCCTGATATTAGCATTTTTTATGAAATATTAAAACTAGAAATAATGTACAACATGCAATAGGTACACTAAAGAGGGGAAACAAAATGAAATTTTTTACTTGTCCGAGAACAGACTCGGCATATGTATCCCAGTATGGGTGGTCGGTATCTGGATCAACATTTTTTCCTCCGACCAATCCAAGCCCATTGACCCGTAAACCGAGTAAGAGGCCAATATCCTGGAGTGTGATAGTGGCTTCACCCCATCTTAGATGAAAAGTGTGGGTCTCTTTTCTCCAGCGCTCAACTAGAGAGGTAACGAGGGCATGGTCGATTTGGATATGACGAAGCAACGAAGCTTCATAAAATCCGGCCCGTCGAAGCCGCTGGGTTATTCGCTGGTCGGTAACTATCCACTTGTCTGAACTATGGGTGACGACGGTGAGATTATCTCCATCCTGCAAAATTAAATAATGTTACTTTCAACTATTAGAATTAAAAGAAAGGGGTAATTAAAAAAATTTACTAAGTTTAGAATATTTCCTCTCCGTGTAATATATTAAAAGATCTGTGTTTCTTTTGATGAACGTGTTGGAGATAGTGCCCTCAGAGTCAATTATTGGATCACAGGCACGTGATTGCAATGATTGAGGGAGGACCTATCCCGGTACGACAGTCTTACTCGAGATGATAGTTTGCTATCTGGTTTACCTTTATCATCGTGTACTGTTTCAGGTGACCTTACAGGTCGCTATTACACGTTGATAGAGCCCCTAGGATTCTTGCTTGACCACCAGCAGTATGAGGGCGATCATATAAGTGGGAGCTGGTAGTCTTTAAGCACATCCTTAAATGGTCCCTAGTCGTGGGAGTTTCGAGACAGGGCATCGATTCTCCAGAGTAGACTAGTGTATACAGTCGAGACCCCGACGAGGGGCGGTGGCCGGTCTCACAGGCCACTGGTGTCAGTTGGTTCACCTAAGATGTATACAGGTGCTCATTGGGTTATGAGTACACCGGACAGGACTCGCCGGGAACATGCTAGTTGGTCTTATACCTGACGTCAGATAGCAGTTCCCAGGTGACATGTGTACAGGTTAGTTCATCGACCTGGGGATCGTCATTTGTCTCGTGTGAGTTCCCACTGTGCTTTGATTACTACCCTACCACGGCTCAAAGGAGTCGTGCAAACAGGTTTTAGTTGGGTACAGTCCCGAGCCACATGGAGGCAGTGAGCGGATCTTCGGGGGTTCGTCTCTCCCGGTATTGGGGGTGAGGTCGCGCTGTGTCTAGGAGAGCCATTACACGAAGTCCTTGGCCAAGGCAGGAGATTTACTGGTAGGTATTCCAGTAGTATCTCAGGGTGTTCTGGGCTACACTCCGACACGACTTGTACCGCTTTTGGGGGTCTGACTTTTACCCACCCCCTAGGCCCGACATGCGATGCTCATAGACGAACGGACCGGACTGTACGGATATTGTCACTGACAGGCTCAGTAGGGTGTCAGGATGAGTTCGCTCATCGACGTCCCTTTTGGTCAATAGCTGGTGGCCCGTTACGTATTGGCTTATACCTCTGACGTGCTAGTGGTTAAATCCACAGCCATAGTATTGACGAGTCTTTAGAGTCCACCACACATTCAGTTACTCAGCTTTCGGGCGAAACGCTGTAGAGGCCGTATGGAGATATGGCAGGGTCCGATCAGATACGTGCGGTATTGCACGGATCAGGATCGGACAGTTTGTACTAGTGGCCGTATAGTTATATGGCAGGGTTCGATCAGATACGTGCGGTATTGCACGGATCAAGATCGAACGGATATTACTTGCCGGCTTTGGTTTAAGCCGGATCCTAGTTTAGTACAGTGTAGATTTTGTCTCTTTGCATTTGTATCCGGACGGAATACAGATGCGGGTGTGTATGCACAGTATCGGGGTTTTCCTGTAATTTATTACGGGACCAGTTTTCTGGAGTTGCCAGTTTGCATTCCGTTCCGGCCGGTTTTCCTTTGTTCTTTCCCGGCCGGACTTTTCCGATGGAGGGGGTTATTTGCAATTGTGCAAATAACATTTGTGGAAAGGGGTTTTATTGCAAAAGTATTGATTATGATAGCTTCATTTCTTTTGCTCCATGACTTGCATTAATTAAGATATGAAAGGGTATGGGTTGGATTTAAATGAGTTATGGTTGATGTTTGTTTATGGTCACCTCTTCTCATCTCCTACGTTTACCTCCCTCTTGCTTTTGGTTCACACTCCACCACCATTTCCCACAAGATTTTGGCCGGCCACATTTTTGTGAGAGGGGAGAAAAATGAGAGGTTTCATTTTGGTGAAAGAAATTAATCATCCATCTCATTTTTCCTTGCTACCAAAATCCCAAAGTTCATTTCTTATTGATTCCTCCATCAAGGCAACAAAACCCCAAAGTGAGACATAGCCTCTACACTACACTTTCTACAGCACATCTTGGGCATGTCGACTTGCCGGCTTCATGCCCGAGTTGCCTCGGTATTGAGGCGGGAGCCCGTAAAAGATGCAGGCGATGTGGTGCCCTTCCGGCAAGGATATGGCGACCGGAGGATCCGCGGGAGATCGGGACGACGACGAGAAGACCGGAGGACTCGGATCACTCGGTATATCTCTAACCCGTCTTGTAGTTAGCTAGATCTAGTTTAATGGCCCGATCCGGGGTTTAGTGCGCGGTGGTGCCGGTTTGCAAAGTTCGCAAAATTAAAGTTTATCACCGTTTCTGCATTTGGCCGTCGGATTGACGGCCGGGGCGCCGCCGTGCACTTACAGTGGTATCAGAGCCTCGCCATTAACTTCGTCTAGCTTCGTTTGATGTGTTTTGCATTTCCGATCGACCAAAATTCCAAAATCTACATTTTCCTTTACATCAGTTTTCTGTCGAAATTTTTTGAAGTCTAAAAATTTTTCAGGTTGTAGAAAATTGATTTACTAGAAGTTCTAAGAGTTCTGGAAAAATTCGAGACACTGATCTCTTCAGTGGAGCGCGGAACCGCGGCAAAACCCTACTTGTTGCCGCGGTTCCGCCGCAGTATGGAGGATTCAGTGGGTCGGGTTTTTACAGTGGGCTTCTGGGATGATTTTAGGGGTTTTGGAATATTAAATTTGGGCCCAGATTTTCTGTGAGTGCTACAGTATTGCTTGGGGGCCCACTTGTTATTTTTTGATCGATCGGATATTTTAAACACATTTTTCACAGTATTTACATTATATCTGCGACCGTGAATGTCACTCGATCGGTAAATCCGGTCTAACTGCTATAGCCCGGTTAGACGGATTTGCGAACGTGACTTTCACGTTGATGTTCTGTGTTTTGCTGTGATGTTGCGGATCGGTCGTGGGGATAGCCTGGATGCAATGCTAGTACAGTGTTGTTGTATTATGTACATTTGATATTGCGGGGCGAGCGTCCGACATGTGGACTGCCGTCACTGCCTGATTGTATTATTCTTTTGGGGCACGACCTGGTTGCGGTCGATGTACCCGTTGTATGTATATTTTACTTTCTGTACTAGGGTTACCCCGCGGAGGGGTGCACGGATAGCCGGGTTCTAGAGGGCAACGGGCCCGCATCTCAGGGCATTGAGACGGAGGGGCTTCAGTCTGGAATTGGCGGGCTATTCGCCGCACTCGTAGGGGGTACAGGTTGACCCAGGAGGGGTGCCCAAGTTGCCGGATTCCATGAAGTGCTGGGTGGTCCATTCACGGTGCTGAAGGGGGCTGCCTCGCTTCAGGTTTTGGCGGGTGACTTGCCGCGCCCGTAGGGGTCTAGGTTTTCATTGCACGGCTATCCACACGACCAGGGGAACGTCGGGTTTCAGTAGTGGCTCTGTGAAACCCGGGGATCCCAGATATCTGTATTGTTCTGTAATGCTGTACATTTATGTGATGTTGCATTTTATTCACGCCTTGAGCGAAATACTATATATTGGTATATATATTAGTAGATGTTGTATATGTTTTTCATCCGCGCTAGTCCAGTCCCCGCTCTGCCGTTAGTTAGCTAACCTAACGGGTGATGACGGGACCCAGTGGCGAATGCGGATGGCATATACGTACGTCAGTATATTTTCGTTCTTTATGGTGTGATCAATTGATGGGACTGCGTTGATTCGGATCAATGCAAGTTAAACAAACCTAATCTGATGTTGTTGGAACACTTTTCAAAAAGCTGTTATTGCAAGGACGTTCACTTTTGTTTTGCATCGTGGTATTCATTTGGAATATCCTGCTCCTCAGTCGACGAGGCAAGGGCCGAGATCCCTTCACCGGAAGTGACCCCTTGGACAGTAGTTTGCGTCAGGGCATTAACTTCACTATAGCCGATTACTTTTGCTTTGCATCGTGGTATTCAGTTGGAATATCCTGCACCTCATTCTACGGGGAAAGAGCCGAGATCCCTTCACCGGGAGTGACCTCTTTAGTAAAGGTTTTCGTCACTATATTTTCTAAAAAGCTATCCGTTCCTTCAACAATATCAAGTTCATTACGTTAAAGGTTTTCGCCAAAAACCATTCGTAGCCTTCCGTCATTTCATATGGATAGTCAATAGTATTCAAGCTGTGTTTGTTGGCCATAGTCAAGGCACAGTGTTTGGTAGCTGTTGGTTATTCATATGTAGCATAGATAGATGCGTTGTTTTGGGACAGTCGTATAGCCTTGTTGGCCCTAGTCAAGGGCTTGTACGGGTGGGTTCAAATCAACCTGGACAATGACGGGTAGAACTTGACATGTGACTTATGATTTGTTGGCCTTAGTCAAGGTCATAAGAGCATGGGGTAAAAATCACATCGGGAGTTTCAAAAGAACTGAAACTTGCCAGATATGCGCATACCTTCTGGAGTGTGATAACGTGAGCGGATTCCGTCACTTTATCATGCGATGAGAGTTGGATCCCGATTCCCACTGATGAGTTAGTTTACTCCTCGGGTGACCCCTACTAATTCTTCTTTCAGGTTTGGAGGAGAGTTTGAGGTACAGTGGGAGGTTTCCAGATTAGATAAAAGGATAACCATTCTGATCTAGGTTAGAGTGCACGCTGAGTGTTTCTTTTCTCTCTCTCTTTGGCAGCGACCATTGACCCGACCCTAGACTTTGACTCAGTGACCAAGTTGACCGAACCTTCTTAAACACTGGCTTTTGGATTGTCAGAGTTGCAGACCTCATTGCCACTCCTACTTTTACCCTTTTCTCCAGGACACCCCGTATTACTACGAACGTCCACTTCCATTGGACAAAACCATCGTATGGTTAGATACGAACTCGAAGGAATTTATTCGAGGATGGTTTCCGGTTTTGGAGAAAACGGATAGGATTATTCAGTTGTCTTTTCCTTTTACCTTCTCTCAGGTTGTGAGTACTCCTTAGTTTAGGAGATAGTACACCTATTATGCAAATTGGATAGTCTTCTTCCAAACCTTAGGCTGGTGCCGAACAGTGGGGAATGAAGAAAACCAATTAGCATAACGATGGTGTGCAGAAGGTATTAAGATTAAGACAAAGCAAGGGATTAGTAAGAGGGCAAAGTAAATTGCGACTGATATTCACGACCAAACCAAGTATTTCTTCGCCAATCCTAAATCACCTTTGTATTTCTCCAGGACACTCCGTATCACTACGAAGATCCACAGTTTATTGGATACTCCATCGTATGGTTATATACGAACTCGAAAGGAACTTGTTCCAGTTCGGGGATGGATTCTGGTCCAGGAGAAATAGGAATAAGTTTTATTCAGTTGTCTTTTATCTTCACCTTCTCTCGCATTGCGAGTGCTCCTAGGATTAGGACAGTACACCCATTATGCTTATTGGATAGTCTTCTTCCAAACCATAGGCTGGTGCCGAACGGTAGGGAAGGAAGAAAACCAATTGGCCTAAAGGGGTGTGCAGAAGGTAATGACTAAAGACATAATAAAGGGATTTAGAGAGGTGTCAAAGAACTGTACGGTTACAGTCGTGAATCTGGAAGAGGCATTACTAGGAATACCGGGATACCCCAACGAAACATTTCAATGTTTCAGTTCAACTGTGTACTGTTAAAAGAAAACTGATTTCCCGATTGGACACTTGCTCCAGGGTATGTATTTACCAGGTTTGATTCTCACATCTGTATGGTTTTACAGATGATGAGTGGGAGTAAGTTATTGGGAATTGGGTGATCATCCTCATTATATCGAGATTCGTTGTAATCAGTGATATTTGAGGAGATCACCTGGGCTGTTTGCCGGTCGGCAAATATTTGGTTTTGAATATCCGCTGTTATGCACCAATTTCAAATTGATATATTTGTACGCCTATTTTCATAGAGTGAGATATACCTTTTGATATTATCTTGATGACATTTGCCTATATCAGTGGATGGTTAGGTAAGGAGCATTAAACAGCGGTGTAATTCTTCTTAATCATAAGTACAGTTTTCAACCTACGACACACAGTGAAAGAGTTGTTAGACTCGGCGGACTTATACAGAGTATTGTATGTTGTCCAGTGTCCATTAGGACAGAGGGGTTGGTCCTCATACTATATTCTGTTTACTTTTAACTTCTCTAGTTCTTAGACATGTGTTTCGTAGAAACACAGGGTCTAAGTTTTGAGGAGTTATAGGTATTTGAATAGAATAGAGAACCAGGTGTAGCAAGTATCGGGATTCTTCAAGGTGATCGAAGATGTAGATACTTATGTATGGTATTCAGTTGATAGTAATGATAAAGAGAAATTGCTTCTCTTTCAGGTTATTCATAATTGGAAGCATTTCTAAGTTGAGTAACGCTGATCGGCCTCTCTCCATTTAGTTGATATGCACTGGAGACAGCTGCATGATTTGAATCTGGTTCAATTAAATCAGTGCCTCTGGTTCTATATTGGATATAGTACAGTTCATATCTTAACATTGTTAAGGTACGGGGAGTTGTCCGGCTTATGATTAAAACCAGACTCTGGATAACTCAAGGCACGTTTCTGTAATGGCTGTTTGTGGGTTGACCCAGGCTATGACGAGGGTTGATTTTCTACCATCTGGCAGATCAATAGAAATTTCTAGACTCGCCACAGTTTTATTAAAAATGGATTTTTTCAGAAAACAGTAGTGAGAGTATGGTAGAACTGGAAGTGATTCCAGAACCGCAAACGATTACTGAAGATTTGATAAGGAACCTAAAGATTCAATCTGATTTGACATTCCATTGGCCACTCCGCAGATAAGGTGGGTAACTTCAGGCACCCGAGAGGTACTCCGGTAGCCTCAAGGACGGTGACAGGGAAGTTCTTGTTTACCCACACATGCCATTGTTGTTGTTCCAGGCTGCGAGACCCGGCAGGAGGATGAGTATAGCGTCGTTCTAAACTAGCTTTAGAAGTGCACGTCTATATGACTCTGCCAGAGGGTTTTCGTAGTCAGTGGGAGCAGCGGAAGCATTGGTGGACATCAGGCTTATGTCTATTTATAGACTTAAGCAGATATAGCGGAGATAGATCATCTATTTCTGATGTGACAGTCATGGGTTTGACGTCATCAGAATAGGGGATGGATCTGTTGAGAGAGTAGTAGGGTGTGATGTCATGGTATTTGGATGACATACACAAGGTAGGAAGTGACATTCCTATACTACGATCAGTTATACTTTGGTCGTCACACAGTAGTTTCTCCACAAAGGACTTGGACATTATATCAGACATACTGGTTACTAGATCTATGGTTTTAGATCTAGATTTGGGTGGTTTCCCAATCAGGGTACTTATGACAGCATTCTAAGAGTATTTAGAATGGACGACTCCTGGCACGGTAGTATACCTGCAGGTGATGGAGTCACCCTCTCTAAAGGTGTCTTATAGACTAAAGTAGAGAGGGATGTGCATGATTGGCAGATCACTTGCTTAGGCAATTGAGTCAATCATGAGATGTCAAGTACCACACCAGATGTTGTTCTTGCACTAGATGCAATAAGTTGACATTGATCCAATCCTGGAGAAACAGTCGGAAGCAGTTTTAGAACATAAGTGGATATTCTAGAGATATGATAATGACAGCCTCATTTGGGAGACAGTTATCATTCCAGGCTTCCAAGGTGACATGGACGACAAGGAGGTTGTCAGAGTTATAGTTTTCCTTCTGACAAGGGGCAGTATTTTGGACCGGTGGTCCAAGGCAATACTGAGGGAGGCATGGCGCAGGATACTGATTAAGTTCAGTTGACGATACAGTCTGAGAAGTTTGGATTTGGAGTTCATTTATGAGCTAGGTCCCATCAGACATCCAGACATTCTAAGACAGGTATTGCTCATTTCGGGAGATGGTTTTCTCCGCGAACTTGAGATATAGAGAGACATAGAAAGAAACATCAGAGCGGATTCACTCGCTGAGGCTATTCCTCGAACGCAATAGTCTCGCAAACGAGCTTTGTGAGACTGACTAGTAGAGGAGTTGGGTGTTCGACACGGGCTGTGAGTATGCGACATCGCAATAATTAGCCTTGAGTGCAAGTGGGAGATTGTTGGAGATAGTGCCCTCAGAGTCAATTATTGGATCACAGGCACGTGATTCCAATGATTGAGGGAGGACCTATCCCGGTACGACAGTCTTACTCGAGATGATAGTTTGCTATCTGGTTTACCTTTATCATCGTGTACTGTTTCAGGTGACTTTACAGGTCGCTATTACACGTTGATAGAGCCCCTAGGATTCTTGCTTGACCACCAGCAGTATGAGTGCGATCATATAAGTGGGAGCTGGTAGTCTTTAAGCACATCCTTAAATGGTCCCTAGTCGTGGGAGTTTCGAGACAGGGCATCGATTCTCCAGAGTAGATTAGTGTATACAGTCGAGACCCCGACGAGGGGCGGTGGCCGGTCTCACAGGCCACTGGTGTCAGTTGGTTCACCTAAGATGTATACAGGTGCTCATTGGGTTATGAGTACACCGGACAGGACTCGCCGGGAACATGCTAGTTGGTCTTATACCTGACGTCAGATAGCAGTTCCCAGGTGACATGTGTACAGGTTAGTTCATCGACCTGGGGATCGTCATTTGTCTCGTGTGAGTTCCCACTGTGCTTTGATTACTACCCTACCACGGCTCAAAGGAGTCGTGCAAACAGGTTTTAGTTGGGTACAGTCCCGAGCCACATGGAGGCAGTGAGCGGATCTTCGGGGGTTCGTCTCTCCCGGTATTGGGGGTGAGGTCGCGCTGTGTCTAGGAGAGCCATTACACGAAGTCCTTGGCCAAGGCAGGAGATTTACTGGTAGGTATTCCAGTAGTATCTCAGGGTGTTCTGGGCTACACTCCGACACGACTTGTACCGCTTTTAGGGGTCTGACTTTTACCCACCCCCTAGGCCCGACATGCGATGCTCATAGACGAACGGACCGGACTGTACGGATATTGTCACTGACAGGCTCAGTAGGGTGTCAGGATGAGTTCGCTCATCGACGTCCCTTTTGGTCAATAGCTGGTGGCCCGTTACGTATTGGCTTATACCTCTGACGTGCTAGTGGTTAAATCCACAGCCATAGTATTGACGAGTCTTTAGAGTCCACCACACATTCAGTTACTCAGCTTTCGGGCGAAACGCTGTAGAGGCCGTATGGAGATATGGCAGGGTCCGATCAGATACGTGCGGTATTGCACGGATCAGGATCGGACAGTTTGTACTAGTGGCCGTATAGTTATATGGCAGGGTTCGATCAGATACGTGCGGTATTGCACGGATCAAGATCGAACGGATATTACTAGCCGGCTTTGGTTTAAGCCGGATCCTAGTTTAGTACAGTGTAGATTTTGTCTCTTTGCATTTGTATCCGGACGGAATACAGATGCGGGTGTGTATGCACAGTATCGGGGTTTTCCTGTAATTTATTACGGGACCAGTTTTCTGGAGTTGCCAGTTTGCATTCCGTTCCGGCCGGTTTTCCTTTGTTCTTTCCCGGCCGGACTTTTCCGATGGAGGGGGTTATTTGCAATTGTGCAAATAACATTTGTGGAAAGGGGTTTTATTGCAAAAGTATTGATTATGATAGCTTCATTTCTTTTGCTCCATGACTTGCATTAATTAAGACATGAAAGGGTATGGGTTGGATTTAAATGAGTTATGGTTGATGTTTGTTTATGGTCACCTCTTCTCATCTCCTACGCTTACCTCCCTCTTGCTTTTGGTTCACACTCCACCACCATTTCCCACAAGATTTTGGCCGGCCACATTTTTGTGAGAGGGGAGAAAAATGAGAGGTTTCATTTTGGTGAAAGAAATTAATCATCCATCTCATTTTTCCTTGCTACCAAAATCCCAAAGTTCATTTCTTATTGATTCCTCCATCAAGGCAACAAAACCCCAAAGCGAGACATAGCCTCTACACTACACTTTCTACAGCACATCTTGGGCATGTCGACTTGCCGGCTTCATGCCCGAGTTGCCTCGGTATTGAGGCGGGAGCCCGTAAAAGATGCAGGCGATGTGGTGCCCTTCCGGCAAGGATATGGCGACCGGAGGATCCGCGGGAGATCGGGACGACGACGAGAAGACCGGAGGACTCGGATCACTCGGTATATCTCTAACCCGTCTTGTAGTTAGCTAGATCTAGTTTAATGGCCCGATCCGGGGTTTAGTGCGCGGTGGTGCCGGTTTGCAAAGTTCGTAAAATTAAAGTTTATCACCGTTTCCGCATTTGGCCGTCGGATTGACGGCCGGGGCGCCGCCGTGCACTTACAGAACGAGCAGAGATTTGTCGAATGGTTGATTCTCCAGTGAGACGATTTTATATATGAGAAGGGACAGAGTTAATTTGACGAAAGAGTTAATTTTATGAAAGTTCGATGAAACACACTGGAAGGTGGGGAGGGTGGGTTTTATAGGGAAAGGAGGGCGGGTTCCTGGAACCCAGGAACCATCCCTCTTTAACGATTAGTATTGTCACATCAGTTTTTTTATATTGTCAAATCAGTTTTTTTGTTTGTCGTGCAGAAGGAAGAGGGCGGGTTCCTGACCCGCCCTCTTCAATAATTATATTTAGTCTGTTTGTGGTGTCAAATCAGTTTTTTTAAATATTTTTTAATATTGTGTTTATTAAAACAAAGAGGGCGAGTTAATAGAACCCGACCTCTCAATAATTATATGATATTCCGTTGTGTCACATCACTTTTTTTTGTCTGTTGTCCCATCATTGTTTGCAGAAGGAAGAGGGCGGGTTTTAATAACCCGTCCTCTTCAATAATTATATTTCTGTGGTGTCAAATCAGTTTTTATATATTTTTTAATATTGCGTTGTCTGGTGTTTGTCGTGTGTTATTAAAGAGGGCGGGTTATTAGAACCCGCCCTCTTCAATAATTATATGATATTCTGTTGTGTCACATCACTTTTTTTGTGTGTCCATCATTTTTGGTTTGTCGTGTTTGCAGAAGGAAGAGGGCGGGTTATAACCCGCCCTCTTCAATAATTATATTTCCGTCCGTGTTATTAAAACAAAGAGAGCGGGTTATTAGAACCCGTCCTCTTCAATAATTATATGATATTCCGTTGTGTCACATCACTTTTTTTTTGTCACACATCATTTTTGGTCGTGTTTGCAGAAGGAAGAGGGCGGGTTATTAGAACCCGCCCTCCGCCCTCTTCAATAATTATATGAGGGCGTGTTTCAGGAACCCACCCTCATATCCTATAAATAGCTCTCTGCTATACAACAACTATCCATTTACGCTCTATCCTATACACAACTATCCACTTACGCTCTATCCTATACACAACTATCCACTTACCCTTATTTTGTGTAAGTGTGGAGTTTAGGAAGAAGATCAAGTTCAGTACTATAGTCGGGAGAGAGGAGCTGCTAGATAGGATCAAGATGGAACAGTTCACAAAGTATTGGAGGTAAGCCAATCTTTTCTAGCATCTTCCCAATTATATATACCAGGATCCTTAAGAGAAAGATCAACAAATATAGACTTCGAAAACAGTTCACAAAGTATTTTTTTATGACTCCTTTTTTTCCAGAATAATCTTTGATATTCAATGTTCTTCTGCAAAAAAAAAAGTAATATAAATTAAAATTTAATGTCCTTTCAATACATGTTCGGCAAATTGATGTTTTCAATAGCTTAATCTCTAGAAGGATTAGTTGAAACTGATATATAATGTCATAACCAATAATTATTTGAAGACTACAATAATCAAAAGTGACCTTTGAAGGATGTTCTTATTAATCTCACTACCAACAAAATTCCTGATTGGCATAAAAAAATACATGTGATGGCTAATGTTCTGTCAACATCAATCTGAACAATCTTAAATATTACGCCTTGAGCTATTAAAAAAACGATGATAAAACTGGAAATAATATTGGCATCTAATTAGAAAGCATATGGAACTATACAGCTACCTTAATAAGTTCCCCCAGTCCATCCCTCTTTCAACTATTTCATTTTATCATAAATTTATCCTGCTTATTTGAAGTATATCAAGAGGAGCAACCTGCTGCAACATATACTGACATCTTGGTATCCTAGCTTTTGAATTTTAAAAGCATTCGAGGAAAAATTCATCTTGGCCTGCTCTAACACACCAACTTATTGCGATTTTAAGTTTAATCTAAAAAAAATCAATTAAAAACCTTTTATGGCACCGGAAATTTGGCAATGCATCTAACTTAAATGAGCTCAGGATCTAAAAACTAAAAAAATCAAAAATCAAAAGAAACAAAGTCTTGTTTCTAATGCTTAGAATTCCAACACACAACCGATTTCAATTTGGTCAAGAATATCCAGTTACGAATAATAACATTTATTATATTTTCTATATGTACTAATATCTTGTTCAGTTTGATATTTATTATTTTGTATTATAAAATGTTTGTTTCAACACAACATAAAAAATATTGTTCGTAAAACTGAATATATATAAGTCAATGCAAACTTACTGCAAGTTTCTTCTTTGCGCAAACTCTCTTTCTCTCTCCAATAAAACTGTTTTTGTGCAGGATTCTTTGCGTCGCCACCAAATAAGTTGTTTGCAAGTGTTTTTGATTTATGTTTATTACTGTTTTGCATAAATAATACGAACTTTAAGGGGCTATAACACCAATTCAGATTGGGTGGGGATTTCATCACCCTTCCTAAGACCCCAAAAATCACTAAAAGCATACGCATTACCCTCGAGTTTAATTAAAAAATATCTAGATTCAGCCAACTAAGGACTGTCGTGCTCAATAGGACAGAGGAAGGTTGTGGGCATTCGATCGTTTATCTAAACTTGACTTTGTGGTGCCTAGGCTAGACAAGTGAGAAAGGTAACTTTAAAAGGCCCGTCTCACGGTGATTCGTGAGCGGATCCTTCCTTTCCTCATTTGTGCTTACCTGGCCACAATTGGCAGTGAAGAGGCGATTTGAGGGTTATCTCACAACTTGTCACTTTGGAACAGTTAGGAGCAGTCTACTGGACTTTGAAGACCATAGCTCTAGGTATGATTGTGCATGCTTTGATTGTGATTGTATGAAGTTAACGCTTTTTTTATTGTTGGCTTGATATTGTTTGATGCAGATTATGGCAAGTTCAAGTTTATTTGTTGTATGTAAATACGATGGCCGGATTATCACAAGTGCACAAGGTCCCGAGTATATGGGCGGGTCCGCAAGAATCATGCGATTAGAACCATCAACGACTTTTAATGAACTAGAGAATAAAGTGTTCAAAATCACGAAATACGATCCCCGTGAAATTAGGTTAAGTTAAGTTGTATATGGCTTATGTTTAGTGGAAATGCATTGGTTGAAATTATAGACGATGCATCAATATCTTTGATGATAGATTTCAGTCTGTCAAACACCCAGCATTCTTTTGAACTTTTGGTTCAGAAGGAGCAATTGGAAGTATCAGATGTCCCTCCAACGGATAATTTTGATGGTAATGCTGGAGATAGTTCTTAGGGGTACGGTCACATGGTTAACGATGATACCGTCAGTCTCGGTGGATATGACTATACACAACATTATTCAAACCTTCAAACTCATGGGTAAATATTTTATAAATCCATATTCAAACATTTTAGTAATACCAAGATATTAATATTCAAACATTTTATAAATCCATAAATCCAGGTTCTCCCGGTTGACTGCTGCAGTTACATGCACCCCAGAAGAACAATAAGGATTACCATACCCAACCTTCCACAGGTAAATAAATCTGAAACAAGTGATGATTTATTTACGAAAATATTAAGGAATAATATTATAATAACAATTTATATACTAAACGCAGATTTTCCCACACCTCCGCATCATTTCAACACGATCCAAGTAGCGCGTTCCAAGCATGTCTGTCCACATCTTTCCGGTCTTCTCATCCCGAACCATCCACATTACACCGACCACAACCATCATATATTGCACCCGAGCCTTATGTTGCTACGGATGACATTGATATGTATGGCAGTGAGGATGATGAAATCGGTGAAGGTCATCAGGGGGAGGATAGCGTGGAATATGCCGCTGGATTGAATGAGGTAGCATTCTTTGATAGTATGATTGCGAATAATGATTTTGTCGAACTAGAAGATCCCAGCCTCGATCCGCTGGAAGATGATAGTTGGGTAGACTTAGCCGTGGCAGAAGTAAATACGACACCCTATTTGAAAGCGACAGTAGCAAGCGAAGATTGCGTCAGTGTCGGGGATTTGTTTCAGGAAAAAGAAGATCTTATTTGTAAGCTGAAGTCGTGGTCTATTCAGCAAAACGTTACATTTAAAACCGAAGAGTCAAATAAGACGTACTATACGGTGGTATGTACGAAAGTTTCTGAATGTAAGTGGAGATTGCATGCATGTTGTTCCAAAAGAGCCAAAGCTTGGAAGGTCACGAAATACAACCAAGAACATACTTGCATCAATTCTATTATGTTACAAGATCACCGGAATTGCACTTCAACTTACATTTGCTCGCTAATCATGCCACTAATCCGTACAGATGTGGTGATGACTTCCCGAGAGATACGGCTCTTGGTTAGCTGAGAGCATAAAATTCAGATTTCGTATGTGAAGGCATGGGATGCTCGTAGAAAGGCTTTATGCAAGATATTTGGGGACTGGGAAAGCTTGTACAACTCACTAGTCTCTTTTATGGAAGCTATGAAAGCATCAAATCCGGGGACCGTATACCGGTTAAAAACCACAGAAACAAATGTCGAAGGCTCTGTCAGGTTTCAAAGAATTTTCTGGTGCTGTGTTCCATGTGCGGCTGGTTTCACACACTGTCGGCCGGTATTGTGCGTTGATGGTACGTATCTATACGGTAAGTAGAGAATTTTCAAAGAATTTTCTGGTGCTTTGTTCCATGTTAATTGCTACAGGTGTTGATGCTAATAACGGTATATTTCCGTTGGGATTTTCTATTGTCGAGGGTGAAATACATCATCCTGGTCATGGTTTTTCCGTCAACTCAAAAATATCCCTTCTGTTATTGATAAAACAGATTTATGCATCATATCTGATAGACATCTAGGAATACTAGCTGCAATGAGATCTGTATTGCCGACGACCCCACATAGGTTTTGCCTACGGCACTTCAGGCAAAATTTTGATAGAAAATTTAAAAATTCGGATCTACATAAGTTTATGTACAAAGCCGGTGAAACGCCTGACCCTAATGTTCATGACATGTACATGACGAAAATTGGGGAGATAAGTCAAGCCGCGAAAGCGTGGTTAGATGAATATCCAGTACGCATGTTGTCACAAGCACATGATGATGGGTGCAGATATCTACTAATGACGACTAATATGTCTGAAAGCTTCAACGGGGTCCTTAAAGGCGTTAGAGGCTTACCGATACAGGGGTTGATTGTTCGAACCTTTTTCCGGATGAATACTTACTTTGTGTACAGAAGAGAAAAGTCCTTGGCGATGGAGACTCCGCTCACCGCGTATTACGAAGATATATTCCGGAAAAGAGAGCGCAGAGCACAATACTACAGATCCGAAAGGTTTGACACGGCGGAGTTTCAAGTAACAGGCAGTAATGGGAATCAATATATCGTGAACTTTAGAGATGAAGGGCTCTCTTCGTGTACACGCGGTATTTTCCAGCAACAACATTTACCTTGTGCCCACACAATTGCTGCTGCGAGCAGCATGCATAACTCACATTACAATTTTGCTTTCCATTACTATACAGTTTCCAATTACCAAGGCGCATACGATCCAAAATTCATCTTATACCGGACAGTCGCTATTGGCACTATTATACTGCGAACAGACAAACACCGACTGTATTACTGCCGGAAAAAAATATAAGGCCCGGAAGATCTAAGGTGCGTCGAGATCGAATGACAATGAATGCTGATCCTCAGCAAAGGCACGCCATATGTAGCCTATGCAAACAACCAGGCCATTATAAGACCAGATGTCCAGAACAGTCATCAGGGGCGGGACCTTCGAAATCGTGACAAGTGCATCAGAAGATTTTTTTGTATTATAAATTTGACGGATTCATTTTGTTATTATAAATCTGACCGTCCATATAGAATTTACATTTTACAAACAGATAGGATTTTTTTATATTGTAAATTTAACGGATTCATTTTGATATTATAAATTTGACCGTCGAGATAGAAATTGGATAGGATTTTTTTGTATTGTAAATTTTGACGGATTCATTCTGTAAAAAATATTGATATAATAAAATTTTATTATTTTATTCAAATATTTTTTACGTTTATTTATTTTTTAAAAAATTTTAAAATAATTATAATTATAATTATATAATTATAATTATAATTATATTCATAGAACCCGCCCTCTATATTAATGTATAGGGGGCGGGTTCTAGGAACCCGTCCCCTATTCTGGGTTGGGGGTGGGGTGGGAGGCAAAACCGCCCTATTTTGCAAATTTTAAATCTAACCCTCCTATTTTAATAATAAATTATTTAATTCGTCCTATTTCAAAAAAAAACCCATGCATGTCACCTACACATCGTAGTTAAGTATAATCATGATGCATCTATTTGTAAATTATGACATAGGGAAAGAGTACGCTTTTCTAAAAAAGGTTTTGAAGTCCACCCATATGGGCAGGGCTCACCGTCTCCACAGCTCTTTTGTTCCTTATTGTTCAGTAGTTGTTTAGGGAACACTTTTCCCTGGAGACATAATGAGGAGAGGACTAGCATGTCACGGAGAAGAGAATATGGATTGAAAGCATTGAACATATTTGGTTCTGTGCATTGGAAAAAATCAGTGAAGAGATTCATTTATGTGAACCATTACACATCATTTGTTGAGAAACTAAATCTTTTATATGCATCAAATTAGCGAACAATTAGATTTAGATCCTCGGTTGTGGATCTTTACATTGAGTTTAGCCAAGAGAGACCATGAATTGATTGCGACCGACTAGGATCGAGGTTGGAGTATTAAGGCGTAGAATCACATGTCTATAGAAAACTAAATACCAAACAAATAGAGATGAATCTATTATACTTTATCGGGTTGGGTGGAGGAGTTTGAAACCTAGAATCATGGAATCATGTTTTTAAGCCGAGTTTGATCCGAAGCCATACCCCTATTCATTCACATCTAGATAACACGGTGGATAGAGGAGCAAAAGATTCTCTAATACCAAATGGGTTGTATATGATTATACCAATCTCTGCGGCCATCCTGGATATGACTTATAAAGGAAAATTCTACTTGACCACTAACTAATGGATTTTTATTGTAGTAAACCAATCGAGAGAGCGAGAAACATTCATATTTCACTCAACCCACGGAAAATCACTATAGGGGAACTTGAAACAAAGTTTGATGTGACTACCCTTTCTCCACGGTACATCCTCTTTATTTTTGTGCCTACCAATTTCCAGAAGACTTTCAGTTGCAACTGCATGCGCGAATATTTGGATGCTCCATTTTGCGTGCAAAGCAAATAACTAATTCTACTGTGCCCTCCCCCCCACCCACGCACCCACCCACACACACACAAAAGTTGACATTAACCCTATGAAAATGTCCTGTTCCCCAACGTTCTAATTAAAAAATTAATTATATATATCACTCACACCCATCTATAGCTACTATTTAAGTGAGAGCATTGCACTTCTTTCCTGCTACACTAAATATAAACCTTTGAGTGATCATGAAAAGCTTCATGGTTCCATTAGTTCCCAACTTTCTCTCTCGGGATCTCTTCCTCCACTTCTACTATTACTGCTTCTCATCATACCATCTAATGGTCGGGTGACAATGTCCGTCAAGGCGAGGGGAATCGAGCTCACCGGTCCGAGTTTTGGAACTACAATTAGTATAATATGTTTTCATTAAGTTTTATTTATATCCCATGTTTGAGATTTTTTTTTGGTTTCCCCGAGTATTATTGTAGTGTCGAATGATATTTGGATGTGTTGGTTTTGGTTAAATTAGCGAATGATTCTACATTTAAGAAGTTTGTAATGATCTATGTGTGTGTGTGTGTGTGTGTGTGTGTGTGTGTGTGTGGAATGTAGAAATATGATGAGAGTGTAACAGGTTTTAAGTAATAACACAGCTTTCTTATCTTCAGTTCGTGAGATTAAATATAAAATGATATGCTAATTGTAAATTAAGAAAAATTGTTATGCTATTGTGGAATGGAAGAAAATTACTCATGTAATCGACCCCAAATATGCGTCATGTTTGTTTGATGAAGGGATTGAAAATAACGTTATTGCATTTGCATGTCCCTTAAATTTTATAGTAAGTGCTTTTAAGCAAGTTAAGAGCACATGGGCTCATCATAGTCGTAAAATCATTTGGTGATCGAACAAATTATAGAACAGATTTTGGGATAATGCTAATTAATTCAAGCAACTTTACTTTCATATCATTAATTATTGTTTCATCATTTGCTCATATTGAGTTCATTATCAGGTGGAGAGCTGAATGCATGATTAACTTCAAAACAACTAGTAATAAAGCATTTCATAATCGAAACATTTCATATATTATAATTTCAAACAGTAGATAATATAACATTTACAGGTCAAATTATATTGGAAAGAGAAAAATAACCTAAAAAGTAGACATTGGTTCATTTTTAAATTTCAACCAAAGATTGGTCTGTTTTGTTTCAAATACATTTCCTCACTGGAAACAAATAGTTTATGCTTTTATTGAAACACAAGTCATATTCTAGCTTATGAGTTTTATATTTAAACTCCCGATGTGTGCTCTACGTTGACGTTGAGTAGCATTATTAAGATTACGTACGTATAATATTAATATATTAAGATTTAGATTTAGGAGGAGGAGGCCAATAATGTAAGTAAAATTAGACGATTGAAACCTAATTACAAGTTCAAGTTTTTTACCTACTATCTACTGCCAACACCCAAACACCCAAAAATATAATAATAAAAGAAATTTTGGAAAACAAAAATAAATTAAATTTGGCCCGCTCTCAGATCGTTGCATGGCAAAAGCTAAACCATAGGTCCAAGGGGGGGTCAAGAACAGCAACATTGTGAGTACTGTGGTAGCTGGCAAAACAAAAAGGGGACACATTTTCACTCTAAAGCCTTCTCTCTTGCTGCTTAAAGTTGAATAAACTTTGCTTTGCTGTTTCAACTATAAAAAGCAAGAGGCCACCGCATCCACATGCAGAAGAAAGCTAAAAAAGCAATCTTTCTTCTTCTTAAAGCTTTGTTGAAAATGACTGGTCAACAAAAAGGAAGCAACCAACCCTAAGATCAGCTGGAAAGGTCAAGGAATTTGTTAGCTCGCAAGCCAATACATGTGCTTTTTTTGGAAATCAACCCACTTCGAGAATTTAACTTCCGAACTCTTAAGTTGGAGAGAAAATTGATAGCATCTGCGCTAATTAAGCCCAGTTGGATACGGACAATTTACATGTTTCCTCTCTCTAAAATGCTTCACTGATTGAGTAAAACTTGTATATTCCAGAAGATTGATAGGATAGGAATGAGTTATTCATCATCCATGAAGCACGAACGAGCAACAGTCATATAATCCTTTTCGAACAAAATGAAATTAAAGCAACGTTAATACGCTTATTGTACTCATGCGCGATGGATTACTTACCATTTGAATGGTACTCTACTCGTCATGGTAGAGACTGACAGAAAATTTATGTTTGTAGATTTATTGCAAATACACGAATAAGGGCGTTTCTTGTATTCCGCCTCCAAGATTTTGCTGTTTTATATATTGTCTCATAAAGCCTAGATTGCCGTTTGTCACGCTTAAAACCTATTTACTAGATCAAAATTTTCATTCTGATTCAACAATATTTAAGGATAAATAGTATGTAACTAGCATAGGCCTTGTCCCGCGCGTTATGAAGTCCAAACTTAAGAAAAATCATATTAGTTTAGAAGTTTATTGTTATATAATTTGAAAATCGTAATATCTCATATTTATGGATTTCATATGTCAAATATATGAAAGATTAACTAGCAAATAATTCAAATTTTCTCTTTAGCTTTTTAATATTTTTCTTGCTATATAGCATGCGAAAATCGTAAAATTTTTGAAAATCTCAAAATTTTCTTGTTTCTTTAGTTATTTAATATTTTGCTTATTATAGCACGTAAGAATCATGTGTACAAAAATCCCAAAAAAATTATTTTCATTGTGTTTTCTTCGGTTTTCTAATTTTTTCAATTTCCCCATATTTTTCATGATATACAGAACAAGAAAATCATAATATTTTGGGTAAATTGTTAAAAACCCTAAGCTCGCTCGAGATTTGTTAAAAAAACCTGTAATTTTTGAAATTGTAAAATCCCATGGACTGTATTTCATTTAGGCCTTATATACTCCCAACAACTTGGATATTATAAACAACAGCTTAGATATTACAGCCAACTGGAACATGCAACTATTTAGATATTACAGTTAACTGGTATAACCGGGTTTGGATTGGGTCCATGGTTTTTTTAACAAGAGTAAACCCCAGGGGGTTTACACAAGTTTGAAAGGGGCCGGGGGCTTTTTGACAACTTACCCTAAAATTTTCAAAAATCTTAATATTTTCTATTTTCTTTCTATTCTCAATATTATTCAAGCTATAGCACTCGAAAACCATGAAATTTTATAAAATGTCAAATTCTTATGTTTTCTATGTTTTTTAATATTTTACATACTATATTACCTGATAATCGCGAAATTTATAAAAAAAACCCAAAACAATTCATTTTCTTCAAATTAACAATATTTTACATGCTACTACACGAAAATCGCGAAATTTTCAAAATTCTTAAACTTTTCTGCTTCCATCGATTTTTCAATATTTTACTTGTTAGCACACGAAAATCACGAAATTTTGAAAGATCTAAAAAATTTCAGTTTTCCTCGATTTTCAATATTTTGCATGATATACCATATGAAAATTATAAAATTTCAATAGTTTTAAAATTCTCTATGCTTTTCGATTTTTAACATTTTGTTTGCTATATAACACACGAAAATCATGATGGCTTAAAAAATCCATAGATTTTTTTTTGTTTCGTTCAAATTTTTAATATTCTGCACACTATAAGACATGAAAATCATGATTTTTTTTAAAATTAAAAGATTCTCTTTTCCTAGAGATTTCAATATTTTGTATGTTACAGATGTCATGCTTCGCTTCCTATAACACAGTAATAAGTACGTGATGAGACCCGCGACGTATTTATACCGAGAAATGGTCTTTCTCGAAATAAGTACGTCAAGCGTTATAGTAAGCAATATTTAATATAACAAGAATTTAACAAAACAATAAATCCAACTACATTTATTATATTTCAAATCCACGATTTTCAAAGAAAGCCGACACAAGTCTAAATAGAAAACGATACAACTGAAAAGAAATAACATCAGCCTTAACAAGTAGACGTACTAATATAAGTACTGGTAGCGACTAGAAATCAACCTGCGATGACAGCAGCGAGTGATCCTCCTCCGTCGGCTCAATCTCTCCTCATATCTATTTTCCTGTCGCTAAGTCACCTGACGCACATTCCTAAAGGAAGAAAAGATGCAATGGAATGTCCGTCAGCGATTTTGCGTTCGGTAAGTGCCCAGTTAAAATACGATTATAAACAAAATGGTACAACGATAAAGCATGTAAACATGTATCAATAATGCATAGTGATACTGTAGAGTGTTTTTCGTCACCCCATTGAGATGGGAATACGCACGCGCTTGTCAGGCGTACTACAGATTTTCCCTGCCTCGGGTAGGCTAGAGTTTATTGATTGTGGGGATCCGAATCTCCGTCAGCCGCGGACTAAACTGTCGTTAATTACCCCTCGCTTTTGGGGCGAGAGAACATCCGATTAACGGGTTAAACTGGTCATGCGAACTCAATGTGCAGTGTTGTGTTTTGGAGGGGTTTTGGATATATCGGGGGGCCCGCAGAGTTTTTACGGGGGTCCCGCTACCCGGATAGCGGGCTGGCGGGGTGTGGGGCAGCGCCCCGGCCTAAATTTTTTTTAGAGGGACGGTGTTGTGGAGTGTGTGAGTATCTATATATATATATATACATGTATACATATATATATATAAAAAAAAGGAAAAAGCATCCAAAGGACGTGTGGGGCCAGCGCCTCACGTGCCTAGCACGCGAGCGTTGTGCGCTTAAGCGCTAGCGCACCACGTGTCCGATACGTAGGCGTTATGCGCTTAGGCGCTGGCGCACCACGTGTCCGACATGTGGGCGCTATACGCTTGAGCACTGTGCGCTTAGGCGCTGTGCGCTTAGGCGCTGTGCGCTTAAGCGCTAGCGCACCACGTGTCCGACACGTGGGCGCTGGGCGCTTGAGCGCTAGGCACTCGAGCGCTGGCGCATTACGTGCCCGGAACATAGGCGCTGGGTGCTTGAGCGCAAGGCGCTCGAGCGCTAGCGCACCACATGCCCGGCATGTGGAAACTGGGCGCTTGAGCACTTGGGGCGTTAGGCGCTCGGGCGCTTGGGCGCCGGCGAGGAAAAGGGGCTTTTAGCTCCAGAAATGGGATTTAAACTCCCGAAAGAGAAATTAGAGGGGAGTTAAACTCCTAAGATGTTTTTGGAGATGCTGAAACGAGCTTCTCCCTTGAGCTCTGGATCTTCCCAAAGTGGGATTTTTAAGAGATGGGTTTTCTTATTCCTCCTCTTTTGGCTGAATCTTGAAGAAACGGGGATGAGATTTAAAGATCTCCCCTTTTTGAGATCTAATGGCAGATCCAAGTTCCCCTTTGTGGGTTTTGTGGTGAAAAACTATTTAGTTTTGGAAAAAGAAGAGTAAAACTTTTGATTTAATTCAAAAGAAAGAAGAAGGTTTTAGAACCTTGAGGAAGGAGAAGATCACATATCTGGATTTTTTTTTGGAGAGAGAAAAAGTTGTTGAGGTATTTTCATTATTTTGACCTTTATAGGCTATACACTTTACATATAGCCCCTTGGGCTTTACAAAAATTGCATTTTTCCCATCCCATGTCTCATGTGCTATTTCTTTTTGCACATAAGCCATGGGCTTACAAAAATTTGACTTTATACTCATTTTGTTTACATTCATGCATAAAAAATTACATAAAAATTATTTATTACATGATTTCATTTTGGCATGGGGGAGGGTCGGCCGCTTCATGTTCATACTCGACCTGGGCATGGGCCCACTTGGCTTGGGGTTGACCTTGACTTTGACTTGGTCAACCGGGGTGCAATATTCGACCCCAACAGATACAATGAATAACATAATGAAGCGAAATAAGCATGATAGGCAATTAAACTAGGTAAACTATATAGGTGTAGGGTGTTTTTCGTCACCCTATTGAGTTAGGAATACGCGTCGCTTGTCAGGCGTATTGCAGATTCTCTCTGTCTAGGGTAGACTGGGGTTTATTGATTGTGGGGATCCGAATCTCCGACAGTCGCGGACTAAGCTGTCGTCAATTAACCCTCGCTTTTGGAGCGAGAGAACCTTCGATTGATGGATAAAACTGGTCATGCGAACTTAATGTGCAGTGTGCGTGTGTTGTGTTTTGAAGGGGTCTTAGATATATCGGGTGCCTCACAGAGTTTACAGAGGCTCCGCTATCCGAATAATAGGCTGGGGGTGAAGGGGGACTAGCAGCCCCCTTGCGGGGTGCGGGACAGCGCCCTGTTAGAAAATTTTTTCTAATGGAGAATGTATTTTGAGTGTGGAGCGTGTGGGAAAAAGAAGAGTGAGGAGCGTCCTGAGGACCCGTGAGACAACACGTAACCGCTGGACGCTAGCGAGTCACATGTGTGGCATCTGGGCGCTGGACGCCAGCGGGTCACGTGCGCGGCACGTGGCCGCGGGGCGCCAGCTGGTCACGTACGCGGCACACGATTACTGGAAACACCAGCGGAAGAAGAGGCTTAGCCTCTAGGGTGGGAGTTAAACTCATAAGGGGTTTTGGAGTTAAACTTCTAGGGAAGAAATTGGATGTGAATTTGGAGTTAAACTCCTAAAAGGCTTAGAATTGGAGTTAAACTTCTAAAAGGTCTGGATTTGGAATTAAACTTCTTTGAGGATTTTGATCTTGGATAGTGAAAGGAGGTCTCTTTTCGTCCTTTTCGAGCCTTGGATTTCCCTAAATTGGGTTTTTCTGAGATGTATTCCTTCTTCCTCCTCTTTTTTTTGTTGGATCTTGAAGAAAATGGGCGTTGAGATTAAAAGTCTCACTTTTAAAGATTTGATGGGAGATCTGAGCTCCCTTTGTAGGGTGTTTTTCGTCACCCCATTGAGATGAGAATACACGTCGCTTGCCAGGCGCACTACAGATTTCTCCTGACTAGGATAGGCCGGGGTTTATTGATTGTGGGGATCCGAATCTCCGGCAGCCACGGACTAAACTGCCGTTAATTACCCATCGCCTTTAAAGCGAAGTAAACTTCGATTGACGAGTCAACTAATCATGCTAACTCAATGTACGGTGCTTATGTGTATGTTTTTGGATGAATCGGGGGCCCCGCAGAGTTTACGGGGGTCCCGCTACCCAGATAGCGGACTGGGTGTCAAGGGGGCTAGCAGCCCCTTGCAGGGTGTGGGGCAGCGCCCCGTTAGAAATATTTTTCTAATGGGGAAGGTACTTTTATTATGGAGCGTGTGGGAAAAGAAGGGTGAGAAGCGTTCTAAGGACGCGTGCGTGGCGCTTGGGCGCTCGGCGCCTGCAGGTCACGTGAGTGGTGCGTGGGCGCTGCGTACCTGCGTGTTAGGTGCCTTGTGCGTGGGCACTGGGCGTCCGCGGGTCAAGTGCCATACACGTAGGCGCTGGCCTCCCGCGGGTCATGTGAGTGGCACGTGGGCACTGGGAGCCCGCGGGTCACGTGCCCTGCGCGCCGGCGCTGGGCCCCTGCAGGTCACGTGCGCGGCACGCCGGATCTTGGCTCCAGCGGGTCACGTGCGCGGCACGCGACTGCTGGAAACACCAGCAAAGAAAGGAGCTTAGCCCCTGGGCTGGGAGTTGAACTCCCAAGGGGCTTTGGAGTTAAACTCCTAAACAGAAATTAGGTATAAATTTGGAGTTAAATTTCCAAAAGATTTGGATGTGGATTTGGAGTTAAACTCCTGAGAGACTTTGGAAACTCCCAGAAAAGGGAAGGATCCAAAAGGACCCCTTTCTTCTCCCTTTTGGTCTTGGATCTTCTTTTGAGTCTTGGATCTTCCCGAACTAGGTTTTTTTTTGGGAAATGGGTCTTCCTCCTCCTCCTCTCTGTTGGCTAGATTTTGGAGAAAAAGGGATGAGACTCAAAAATCTCCCCTTTTGGGGATTTGCTGGAATATCCGAGCTCCCCTTCAAAGGTTTTATGGTGAGAAACTATTTATTTTTGGAAAAGGAAGAGTTGAACTCTTGATTTAATTCAGAAAAAGAAGTTTTAAAATCTTGAAGAAGGAGAAGGCACAGAACCCTAATTTTTGAGGGGAATAAATTCTTCTTTTCATTTCATCATCATGTTGCCTTATATTGGCTTACAAGTTTACACATAGCTCATTGGGCTTTACAAAATGGCATTTTGCTCATCCCATGTCTCATGTGCTTACTTCTTTTTGCACATGAGCCATGAGCTTCACAAAAATTTGGCTTTTTGCCCATTTATTTTACATTCATGCATGAAAATTACATCAAAATTATTTATTATATAATTTTCGTTTTAGCATATGGGAGGCCGGCCGCGGGGCTCGACTTGGGCATGGACCCACTTGATCTGGGCTTGGGCCCACTTACTTAGGGTTGACTTTGACTTTGACTTGGTCAACCGGGATGCAATTTTTGACCCTAACACCCCTCAAGAGTTTTATGGTGAAAAATTATTTTTTGGAAAAAAAAGAGTTAAACTCTTGATTTAATTCAAAAAAGAGAGAAAAAGGTTTAAAATCTTGAGGAAGGAGAAGCAGGCACAGAACCCTAATATTTTTTTTAGAGAAATCCATTATTCTTCATTTCATCATAATGTTACTTTATATAGACTTACAATACACATAACCCCTTGAGCTTTACAAAATGATATTTTGCTCATCCCATGTCTCATGTGTTTATCTCTTTTTGCACATGAGCAACGAGCTTTACAAAAATTTGGCATTTTGCCTATTTATTTAAATATTATATTTATTTGTTGTATTTTCTTGGCATGAGGCTGGTCTAAGCTTGGGCCCACCTGCTTGGAATTGGGTTCAAATGTGGGCCGAGCTTGAGTTCAGGCATGAGGCCCAATTTGGATTCGACATTAAAGCTCGTTTACTTGTCCGCGGTTTGACTTTAATTTTGACCTTTGATCAATGGGATGTAAATTTTAATCTCAACAATAGGTATGACAGTTCTACGGTTACATGTTTTGTTATAGTTCGAGTAGTGAAAATATTCGTGTAACGAGAGTAGTCCGTCAAATCCACGGATCAACAGCACGTTGAGTTCAGCTCTGTCAAACTCACGGAACAAAAGCACACGAGATTCATGAATAGTTAGTGAATTTTAGTGGACTCCTTTCCCCGCGTATGTTAAATTTCTAGAGTTTTACACAAGCTCTAACACGAAATCAATGAATACGTCGAAAGTGTTGTAAGTTCATGTCAAGTTCGCATGTTCATGTATTCACGTAATCAAGTATTCATGTATTTACATATTCACGATTCGAGTGAAATGCATATCAAGCATGCAATACATCTAATCATATGATTCATGTAAGTGTAACATTTAGGAAGTCACGCTACATAAGTTCGCATGGCATAAAATATTACAAAGTGAAATATCCACGAGTATAAGCCAGAAACAGTATTATAAAGAAATACTGAAAACTAACAGTTACTCAACTCATATGAACTTAATATAAAAACAATAAATGTAATCCTGGGTGTTTTGCAGACATGGGTTTAAGTCTCGTTTAATTCCGATTACTGGTTTGGGAGATAAACGCGTTTTGGTATCGCTGTGCAAAGCAGATCGAAATTTGTCCAACTCCGTTGCATGTTTTAAAAGTGCAGCTTGTGATATTTTATCTCTGTTTCAGGTCTGGAGATGAACTATAAAAACATAGGTATTTCATTCTAGTTATCAAAACAACTTGAGTTTATATAATTTGGATATCTGAAGCCATAGTTATCATTATTTTAATCTAAGAGTATAAACATATATTTTTTGGGGGACAGTAAGGAGGGGGTAACTTACAGAACATATATCTGATCGATATATACATTTATAAGTCTCGGGTTCCATAGGAAAAATATAGGGCTGTCAGTTTGGCATCCATACATCTAAGGTTTGTCAAAAACCGAGTCTGTGGTTTTAGTTCTGACGATTTTGAAAACAATGCACAGATCAGATCAAATTCTGTCCAGATTCGACATACAATTTTAAAAGACAGAATTAGATTAGTTTCGTCGGTTTTCAGAGTTCGGGTTGAATTAAGAAAATCTAGATTTTTTAATCTAGTTGTCAAAACAAATTGATTTCACTCGGTTTGGATCTCCGAACACAAAGTTATGAATTTTCGAAGGAAGCCGTTAAAAACAATTTTCAGGTTGTAAAACAGTAACTAAAAATGTGACGTAAAGCCTAAACTATGTTCCATTTCGATTCTGAAATTTTGTCTAAGGCGCGTATAAAAAACTATCTAATTGTTAGGCTTAATTTTCTTAAAATTTTCGGATATTAAAATTATATTTTGATTCCTTTCCGAAATTGGTTTAGTATAAAAAAAAGTTGACTTTTAAAACATTGGGGTTTCATTATAAAAATATATGGTTCACATTCTAAAGTTCTAAGAGATTATAACGACTTTTTGTAACGAACATTAACACAAGTCGAGGTATATGGTGCAAACATATAGATTGGTCATGAGCATGTAATAAGGAGATATTGAATCTTTAGTTAAACTGGTAGTCTTTTATTTACAATTAGTCGAGTTCATGAGTTTGATGTGCAATTAGCTTGTGAAAGCAATTCATGGTTCTAGTACCTACCGATATTAAATGTGCATCGTATTTACACAAAGGGAATCGTAACAACCACTTAGCATAGTTGTCAAAACAATGTATGCAAAATTCTTTAATGAAACACATGCCCTCTAGACTACACATTTCAATTTACTAACTATTATTTTAACATGTAAACAATTGGTGTGGCATGAGCATCGGCAAGAATTGGTACATGGCAAGAGAAGATGAATTTCAACAAGGAGAAAAAGGATGAAGGGAATTTACTCGCTTTGCGATACGGTATAGCAACCGTATTGCCGATTCGGTCCTAGCGACGAAAACGAGTCTTAGTGGTCTAGGCTCGGACAACCAAGACAAAGATAAAGCTTAAGCTTAGTCCCTAGAAGTATTCTCTATGGGAGCCTTTGAGAAATGAAACGAAAGGAAAGACGGTACTTACGAAGTTTGTGAATGTTACAATCCTTCGGTTCGCCTTGAATTCTAGAGAACGAAATGCGCTCCGATGACGTTGGAACTATAAGAGCTCTAAGGATAAGATGGCTTGATTTGTTAAAGGTTTTTTTTTTCTGAATTTTCAGTATGAAAAAGAAGAGGAAGAAAACAAATAAAGATGAAATGTAATTAAATGCATTGAACCAAGAATAATGGTGGAGAATTAAGAGAAGGGGGTTTTCTGAATTAAATTGGACGTTTTGAATTTCAAAAAGAAAATGCCCACGTGCAAAGGAACTCGTGCTAAAAAAACTGAGCATGAGCGGGCCCCATCTTGCCATCAGGGATGATGGGTTTGCTGTCCGGGATGGCAGAATCTCGATTTTTGGGCTTAAGCTTCAACCTTTAACTCGTGTCACCTACATGTCACACATGTTTCAAAAACATATTGATGATGCTCAATATTTGCAATCTCCAGGATCAAGACACGTGGCAGATGACGTGTCCCAAGACTCAGAAGAAAGGGCCCACGGGGGCCGACCAGGCCACCCTACACCCAACCTGCAAGCACAAGCTGGCCCTCCTCGGGGCTCCCTGCAAATTAGCCTCCTCGGCCCCTCAGCTCGTCTCGAGCTGCCACGGGACCAAGACTCCTCGACCTCCTCACTCATCCCTGAGCTCCCGCCGAGGCCGTCTTCCTCGGCCCTCCGACCAACTCCACCACCTACAGGCGTAACCGCCGCTTCGCGAATCTCGCCATGCGCAGATTCTACGCCAGCAACATCCCACGTTCCACGCCATCACGATCCCCATTAATGGGCGATCCGCTCTTTACGCGGGCGTGACGTCGGGAGCGAAACTGCCGGTGAGATTCTCGCGCCTGCTGCTGCGTGCCACCACCGTTATATAAACCCCCATCACAGAGAGGTCAAGTAAGCCATTCTTTACTCATCTAAGCCGTTACTCTGCTCGGATTTCATCACTAACTTGATCGTCGGAGGGTCCTTGGTGGTACCAAACCACCCCGGGACTTCTTTGCAGGTACTCGGCACCAAACTCCTCATACCACCTCTTCCACCAAAACCCATTGAGACCCACACGCAACAGAAGATAACCATCTAAGTCCACCGGGAGATCAACGGAAGACAACATCTGACGGAGACCCGAAAAGAACCTCCATCAGTTGGCGCCGTCTGTGGGAAACAAACTCCCCAAAACACAAAGTTGGCCTTCCGATCTCCGCCCAAATGGCAAGCAGCCACCCTGAAGATCCCGGTACCAGCCGCCGCCTTCCACTCACCGAAGGCGGGGATGAGCCTCCTCCAATGACCATCATCGATGCCCTTGCAGGCTGGATAGATCGGCTGCAATCCCTTGTGGAAGCCCTCGTCCGCGTCCAAACGGCCGGACCCGGGCCCCAGATCGCCGCTCCACCGCCTCCAGAAGGCTCTGCCCCCGTCTGGACGGCTGACCACCAGCAGGCAACGACCCCTGGCCACCGATCTCTCGAGCCGGTGCCCCCTGAGGCCCGCTGGGCGCCCCACGGCTCCACACCAAGATCCGCCGCCAGGGCGCCCCTCCCCGAGCCTCCACGCGACCCTTATCCCCCTGAGGAGATGTCAGTTACCTCGCCTCTCCACAGGCGTGGTCGACACCACCACACTCGGCGGGGCCGCACAGAAAGGGTTCACCTCGGCGGTTCCAGAGCCACCTCGCCTCGGGATCTGAGGCACCTCATCGAGAGGAACCGAGGCCGCTCCCAGATGCAGGTCACCCGCAACGGAGGCCAGGGATCCCAAGGCGCCGACTCCTCGGGATACCACGGTCGGCTTGACGCCCCCGAGAAGAAAATCGAGGGCATGCGCCGGGAAGCTCACTTCTTGAGCGACGGGGCTAAGTATGCCTCCGACTCGCTCACAAAGCCGTTCACCGAGGAATTGCCCGCCGTCCACGTCTCCTCGCGCAACAAGCCCCCAAAGGTCTCTCTGTTCGACGGGAAAACCGGCCCGAAGGACTATTTGGACGCTTTCACCGTGGGGATGAGCTTCCAGGATCACTCCGACGCCGCCCAGTGCAGAGCCTTTCCGGCCACCCTTATCCGCGCAGGTCGGGACTGGTTCCGGGGGTTCGAGCCCCGCTTGATTTCGACCTTCGACGAGCTAGCTACCCAGTTCCTCGGCCATTTTATGGGGAACCGTCGACAGAAGCGCACGGTTGACTACCTCTTCACGGTTAAGAGTGGGGACAAGGAAACGTTCAAGGCCTACATTACCCGTTTCTACAACGCCCTTCTCGAGGTGCTCGAGCACCGGGACGAAACCGTCATCACGGCGCTTAGATCTGGTCTGAGGCACAAGGAATGGTTACGCTCCTTCGCGCTGGCGCAACCTAAGACCATGGCCGAGGTCAAGGCGTGGACCGAGCGCGAGGTTCAGCTGGAATCTGAGGTGAATGCTAACCTCCCCCGGGCAGAACGGTCCGACCAGAAGAAGAGGGCTCGGGAGGAGAGGCCGGAGCGTCAGCAGCTCTACCACCCGAAGTTCCAGGAATATACCCCCTTCAACGTCTCCCTCACAGTGTTGCTGGAGGAGGCCCAGAACGAGGGGTTCTTCAAGTTCCCTCCGATCCCGCGTCAGGCCGCAAAGCGAACCCGGGGCCCCTACTGCGCTTTCCACCGGGTACTGGGCCACGCCACGGAGGACTGCAAGCAACTGAGGAACTACATCGAAGAGCTCATCTGGTCTGGGCACCTCGCCGCCTACCTGAGGGACAAACGGCAGGTCGACCGCGAGCAGGAGCAGCATCACCCTCCCGCCGACCTGACCATCGGTCAGATCATGCTCATTTCAGCGGACGGCCAGCCCGGAGCTCAGGGAGCCCCATACCCTATGCCAAGCGCTGGGGCCGACAGTCTTTCAGGGAGCTCGGCCCAAGCCAATAAAGTCATCTACTAGCCTGTACTTTTCTTTTAAAGCGATGTAAATTCTTCCTAGGATCTATTGTTAATTCAATAAAGGTCAATGGAGCATTGCGAAAAGGAAAGAAAAGCTTTGTTTATTCAAAAGGTATTATGGACTCCTCAGCCATACATGCAAAAATAAAAAAGAAAATTACAACAGTGGGGGAAGGGGGTGTAGCGAGCACTGCTCGTGGTACTCGGTGAAGATCTCCGCCAACCAGGACCTCGCAAGGTCCAACCTCTGTCCCCGGTTCCCCCCGCGAGCGTCGATCCCGAGCCTCAGCTCGTAGCAATCGCGGACGAGCGCCTCTGAGCGGGCCAGCCGGTTCACGGAGATTAGGCCGAAGCGCCTCAAAGACCGCAGCTTGCTCACGGCCTCGTCATAGAGCAGCTCAGACAAGGGGTTGTAAAGCCCCGGCGACGCCCTCTAGATGGAGTACATCAGCAGCTGCAGCAGGGAGGAGCGTCGGGGGAGCAGCCGGCCGAAATGGTCCTCAATGCTCCCGTAGACCAGCTGCACCATGTCCTCGGTGCAGTACAGATCGTAAAGGTACACGTCTTCGAAGTGGACGATGTCGGGGATGGTAAACGGGAAGTCCTGCATTCTCGACGACCTGTTTATAAGGGATGGAAGGACCAGTACTCCTTCAGCCTTATATAGCCCACTGCGCAGCCCAACGGTCGCCCGCTTTCACCTAGGGAGTCACTGCCACGCGGCAGCCATCAATCCTTCTCCGGTGGAATCGAAGCGACGCGCCCCTAGCGCTTCGCCTCCCCCCGCATTCAATGCGCTGGCTACGCGCGTCGTTGCCCTGACCGTTCCCATTCCCCGCACCTACAGCTGGACGGTCGGGCTACACCTCGTCAAGATTCAACCCAGCAGCTACCCTGCTCGGTCACCCCTGGCGGGTAGCTTCCCTACCACAACGCCAGGGATCAGAAAGCCCTCCCAGAGGCAGTTGAGCCCGAGGATCCCTCGCTCAGCTATCCCCAGCGGGCAGCTTCCCTGCCACAACGCCGGGGATCAAAAAGCCCTCCCAGAGGCAGTTGAGCCCGAGGATCCCTCGCTCAGCTATCCCCAGTGGGCAGCTTCCCTGCCACAACGCCGGGGATCAAAAAGCCCTTCCAGAGGCAGTCGAGCCCGAGGATACCTCGCTCGGCTATCCCCGGCGGGCAGCTTCCCTGCCACAACGCCGGGGATCAAAAAGCCCTCTCAGAGGCAGTCGAGCCCGAGGATCCCTCGCTCGGCTTTCCTTCAGGACAAAAGCCCTCGCCAAGAGGCATCGGGCAGTAACCCTGCCCGGCCAAGGGTCCTTGGTAGGCTTCTACAGCCCCTCCCGCGCTAAGTACCAAAGTCCTCCCAGAGGCAGTTGAGTCCTTGCTCGGCTATCCCCAGTTGGTAGCTTCCTACCACAACCGACAGGGATCAAAGTCCTCGCCAAGAGGCACTGGGCAGTAACCCTGCTCGGTCCTCGTCCTGAAGGATCAAAGCCCTCACAAGAGGCAACCGAGCAGCTATCCTGCTCGGTCAACTCCGGCTGGTAGCTCCCTACCCTCGACGCTAGGGATCAAAAGCCCTCACAAGAGGCACCAGAGCGGCTACCCCGCTTGTTCATCCCAGGATGGTAGTTGCCTACCCACAACGCCAGAGGTCAAAGCCCTCGCCAAGGGGCAACCGCGCAGCTCACTGCCCGGTCATCCTTAGTGGGCTTCTTACAGCCCCTCCAGCGCTAAGGACCCAAGCCCTTCCAGAGGCAGTCGAGTCCTTGCTCGGCCATCCCTGGTGAGTAGCTCCCCTGCCACAACGCCAGGGACCAGAAAGCCCTTGCAAGAGGCGACTGAGCAGCTACCCTGCCTAGTCACCCCGGATGGTGGTCAATACTCGAAACCAGAGATGCCCTGTGGCCCGTGGAGGATCCAAGACCCTAGTGAGGGGCGTCAGGTCTATCCAAGTCTAAACGATCTCCCCTCGACTCTGGGGCCCATGGGGATACCTCCTCGGCAGCGCTTGGCACGCTCATCGTCCAGTGATTGAAGTCAACTCGACGGACGATCGCCAGACGGATGGCCAACCTGGCATGAAAGCACAACGGTACAAGCAAAGATATCTTGCGAGCATTCTTCACAAACAAGATGGTAGAGCACAATTCTATGGAGACGAAGAAAAACTTTATTACCGCCAAAGACAAAAGTTTTACAAAGGGTATTCTTTGGGCTCCCCAGCCTTACAAAATTTAAAATTCAAGAAAACAAAATAAAGGGGGAAAACGGGGGCTCTACACCTCGGGGCCAGATACAACTTTGAGGTCCTCGACCTCCACCACGTGATGCGCGGGGTCCTCAGCGGCTTCCTCGCCAGGAACTTCTTCCCCCTGCTCATCGGCGTCCACGAGGGGGAACTCGGCACGGAGATCTCCGTCGGCAAACTCCGGCATCCGTGCCTTAACGGCATCGAGGGCGTCGTGCCAGATGCGGGTCGTAGCCACGGCCAAGTCGTCATAGAAGTCCTTCGACTTCTTGTAGCCCTCCACCGCCCTCAGCTCAGCCGACTTGGCCGCCTCGGCCGCCGCCCCCAGTTCCTTTCGGAAGGTCTTCACCGTCCTCTTCAGGTTGCCGGCGAGCACCCGGGCGTCCTCGAGCTTGACCTCGGCAATCACCGTAGCCTCACGGTGCCGGGCCACCTCCCGTTTTCCGGCCTCCACCTCTCCTTCTAAGGCGGCGACCCTCGCCGACATCGCCTCCAGCTCCCGCTTGGAGCTCTCTTGCAGCGAGGCGAACTGACCCGCAGCCTCCAGCGCCGGGGCTACCACTTCGGCCTCTATGCACAGGGCGAGGGCTACGTGCTGGAGAACCTGGAAAACACGGGAAGGATCAGAAAGATGAAGGAAGCACTGAATCTTACCATGAACCAAGAAACTTACCTGCACGGACTCCTGGGCGATGGACACCAGCTGAGCCCTGAAGGTACCCCCGGGGACTCTACCCCCTGCTGAGGTCTCTATCTCGTATAGAAGGCTGTCCGCCACCGACAGCCCCGATGGCACCGCAAACCGGAAGCCCCATTCCTCCACCATGGTTGGCGAGGACCGGCCCCGGGAGGGTCTCTGGGAGCTTCTCTTGAGCGGCTCCGAAGGAGAGCCGATCTCCTCTTCCGAGGCCGGGTCCTCCTGAATCAGGGCCCGCTTCCGGCCCGATGCTCTGCTGGGACCCGGGACGGGATCCTCCGTCGAGAGCTTGCGGGACGCCGCCACCAGAGCAGTAGGAGCCGGGGTGGGCTTCGCACGGGAAGAACTGGCGCCCCCAGCCCTCGTAGGCTGCATCGGCTGGCGCATGGAGGCTTTGAGCGAGACGAAGTCCATGGATCCTGCACGAAACCAATACCCAACGAATCAGCAACACGAGCAAAACACAAGCCAAAAAGCTAACCTAACTTACCGACGAACTCAACGGGGCTGAGTCCAGCCCAGCTCAGAACCCTCTCGGACAGCAGCACGTCAGGTCGGGGGATGGGCTCCCACGATGCCACCCTCACCGCGGTGGGGTCATCGGAATGGTTCTCCGGCAAACATTTCTCCCTTGACCACTTGGTAGGCACGGGCCAGTCCTCGTCCTCGGGAGGGGAAACGAAGAAAAATTTCTTTTTCCAGTCATGAATGGAAAAGGGCAAGGCTACGATCCCGGTCCCGGCAGCGCCCCCTGGCCGCTTCCTGAAAGTGAGATAAACCCATCTCGGGTCGCCCGCTCGACCACCAGGGTGACTCTTGAAGATGAGGGAGGAATCAAGAAGGGGAAGACTGAAGGGAACCGCCTGTAATTTCAGGCAGATCAGGAACCTAAGGAGGATCCTCCACGAGTTCGGCACTAACTGGCCGGGGGCCAAACCGAAGAAATTCAGCGCGGCGACGGCCTCAGGAGAGAAGGGCAGCGCATTCCGCCCCAAAAAGCTTCCAGATACAGGGCGATTTCCCTACCCCGTACCTAATCTACCCTCTCTCCCTCCTTGGCCAGTCGGAGCGTGTAGCGTGAGGGGATGCGGAAGCGAGCTCGTCCTCATTCCTCACCCAGCATGAGGAGCCAGGAGCCACATCTGCCGCTTCCCCCCTGGAGGAGGCCCCCGCCTCACAATCCCGGGGAGAGGATCCGACCCCTGCTCCCCGAGGAGGCTCAGACACGGCTAAGGGGACCCTAGCACCTACTCCTACAACGTCTACTGATTCTACAGAGGAAGACATCTAACCTTGGAAAGGAGAATCTTCAAGGGCTGAGAGCGGAAGAAGGGAGACAAGCACCGAGCAACCAAGACTTGAGAGAAAGAAATATGAAGGAGTAAGGGCCCTAGAGCGGACCCCACTCATGTTTATTGCTGCATATGGCCTCATCCAACGGCGCCCGTCATCTCCCGCCAAAACGGCTGCTCGCACCCAACGGCTCCGATCGCTCCACGTGTCAGTACTGTGCTGGACCGTGTTCCATCAGACGCCGCAGGCCTGCATACGTTGCATCAGCCAATCGGCGCTCGACACGTGGGCCGTCGCTTCAGTGCAGAGTGCATGAACCGGGACACCTTCTTTAAATGCAGAGATCTCGCCTCGATTCGCTAGCGGAAAAGACAACCGACGACCCGAGGACTCGTCCCGACAAAGCCCTAGAAAGGAACCCACCTCGGGAGGCCCGACAGTCCACTCCTGCCCCGACTCGCTAGCTGGTCGGGACAAGAGTGGGGGGCTAATGATGATGCTCAATATTGGCAATCTCCAGGTGTCACGCCCCGCTTCCCAAAATACGGAAAACGAGGGATGACTAGGCCAGCCATGCTCCTACGGTCAAGGAATCATCCCGCCGTAGTCACACTTCGGCTTCTAGCATTACATGGTAATCAGTAAATAAAGCGCAGTGGTAAGGGAATCACATCACTAATTTATTACATTAATATTCCATTGTTCACACATTACAGATAACAAGAACAAATACTAACCAAAGTCAATCTCACGATCACTTTTATGGAAAGCAGTAAAGATAGGAAGTACACCAGACTATATCTCTGTGAACTCGAAGGGTAGATCCGTCTCCTGTGCTGGTCCTCCCGCGGGATCTGAGCATGCATACTCAGGTCGTCAGAGCGACACAATAACAATATTATTATAATAAGATGAAACAGGTATATGAGGTAATACTGGTGTAGGAACAATGCAAGTAATCACTATGTCACTACATGATGCAGAATATGTTATGTGTTCCTATCGGTCTCTAGGTCATGTTCGAAATCACATAGTGGAAGGAGGATCATGTTTAACAGGAGTCTCGTACATACCCGAGACAACGGCCCACATGCCCGGGACATAACCCTGTCAGCCGGATCGCTAGATCCTACCCTACATGTATCAGTATCACGGTTCGAATGATCATCCTCTAAAGACGGTCCCGCTAAATACGATACTCTTTCCACTTTGATTTCCCCTTTTTCCCCAGGTTTACACTATTTATGATCTTGATCTAGTCGTGTACAAGTATACCAATGGCACGGTTTTATCACTGTTCACTGTATCAATCACTGTCACGAATATTCACTTCCCCTTTGGTATACTCGTCACTCCTAAACCAACATCAACCACGCACGATAATGCAATGTCCACTGACTCTAACACGCACTAGCACTAAGTGTATGGTAAATGGGGTATGATATATGTATGTATGCCATCATTACGCTAAGGGTAATATGAATCAATAGGCATGTCATTATCTTCCAGAAATTTCATAAATTCATATGTTAAGAATTCAACAAAGTGATACAAGTAAGATAAATAGAACATTCAGTCAGCAATTCATCAAAATTAGTTTCAGTTCAATCGAGATTCCGGTTTTCAAGATACCGCTGTTTCATTTTAAGTGCTCGCGGCTGGAAATTCAGTTTCAGAACTGAACGTCCGTTTCGCGACACGAATTGCACCCAGTTGGGCTCAGAATTTAGCGATGTTACAGTTAAATGAAATCTAGGGTTTTCAATAGAGTATTCAACGCAACAGACGGATCCTCAATCGCATCTGTACGTTGAAAGTTATATACAGTTTAACCTCAGTATGTCATTTCTGAATCCGTTCTGGACAGTTATACGTTCTGCCCTTTTAAATACAGTTTAAAATAGCAAATGGCGATGAAACGGAATGGAACCACCTGTTTTATTTAGCTAACAGAGTTATCTTTAATCTACTGTAGAGTTCCGTAACATACGACTTCAAGAACCACAGTGACACAGGTATTGGGACAGTACACAATAATCAGAAACGCTCTGGACTGCAGTCCAGAGTCGCATTCCGATCCAATTATCATCACGGTTACAGAACAGAAATCATTGAAATTTTATATAGGGTTAAAGTTCGTCGAGTCGGATTCGATTTAAGCCCTCGAACGCATCATTCCAGTATGTATGCAATTTACGGTGATTTTATTCATTTTCAGATACGAGAAAAATATTAGTTTTAACGGCATATTTGGGGGTATCAATTTTTGTCACTAACAATCGTATTTTCCAGCGAGATTCATACACGATATTTATCATCAAATGGGCCAACAGAAAATATCAGTTTCCGTCAAAATAAACTATTATAATTATTGAAGACTAGCATCGAACACTTAGGTCACAATACGTATCGGGAATCGGTAAATTCGTAAACTAGATTATTTAGGTTTGTACCACTATTATTTTAGCATGAAGCAAGTAAACACTTGCCTGAAAAATGTCTCGGGGTTGCACGGCAGCAACGGTGTCACGAACGCGCGATGTACGCCGCAAAACGAATTGCACGAGCTTGGCTCGCGATACGGAATTTGCGTCGGAGTTGCCCGGAGCCATCAAGTGCTTGCTGGAAGCGGAGGTGGTGCTCTGTGGTTGGCCTGGGACTTGCTGGGGTCGACGATGTCGGCGGTGGTCGCTCCGGCGACGTGCACAGTGAAGTGCTAGGAACAAGAATGGGTTTTGTGTGGGTTTTTGGAGAGAGGGAGAGATTATGCAGTGGGGCTTGGGGATTGTGGTGAGGGTGATGATGCTGAGGAGGTGGAGGTCGACGACGTGGTGGGGTTCGCCGGCGTCGAGGAGGCGTGCAGGGGAGACTCGAGCTCGGCGGGTAGTGTTGGAAAATGGAGCTTGGTTGATGGAGGAAGAGGGCTGAGCGGGCGAGGGGGTGAAGAGGAGCGAGGTGAGAGGGAGGAACATGGGTGGTCGTAGTCGTCGTCGTCGGCAGAGGAGACGAAGAGATGCAGTGGGTTGTTGAGGGTTCGTTGGAAATTTTGAGGGGGTTGGAGAGTTTTGAGAAGGAGTTGGAGAGTGAGAGGGAGATGAGGAGTTGGAGACGGGGAGTTTGAGGGAGTCGTGGCCGGGGTCGCGGGTCGTGGGCAACGGCGAGGGCGACGTGGAGAGCTCGGGGACGTGGGTTCGCGAGGAGGGAAGAGAATGGGCCGGAAGTTTTAACGTGGGGAAAGAGAAAGAAGTTAACGAAGCGGGTCGGGTCGAAAGGGAGTGGGCTGGGCCGGCTAAATTTTATTTTAATTTAATTTTTGTTGTGTGGGCTGTGGAGGGGGAAAACGGGCTGGGTTGTTTTAATTGTTTTTTCTTAAATTTCAATGGAAAATTTCAAAGGGCTGAGAGTTTTGATAAAAGGGTTTGGAGTTAAAATTTAATGTTTAAATTAAATTGTTTAGTTAAGTTGGGCTGGGGATTTTAGATTAAGGATTTAAAATAAATTTTGGCTGCTGTTGGAATTTTTTGATGGTTTAAAATTTGATTTTGAGTTGTTGGGCTTAGGGTTTAAATATAGTTTGGGTTAAGATTTTAATTAGCAACATTTTGGGTTTTAATTTACTTTGGCTTTGATTTAGATCTTGGGTTTAAGCTTTTAGGGTTTGGACTATAAACATTGGGATTCAAGCAACCACCTTCGACACAAAATAGTACGAGGAAAAAGTAAATCTTTGGGATTTAGAAAAATAGGAAAAACTTTTATTAAGATGGTAACGGATATTTACACCAGGATCAAGACACGTGGCAGATGATGTGTCCCAAGACTCAGAAGAAAGGGTCCACGGGGGCCGACCAGGCCACCCTACACCCGACCTGCAAGCACAAGCTGGCCCTCCTCGGGGCTCCCTGCAAATTAGCCTCCTCGGCCCCTCAGCTCGCCTTGAGCTGCCACGGGACCAAGACTCCTCGGCCTCCTCACTCATCCCCGAGCTCCCGCCGAGGCCGTCTTCCTCGGCCCTCCAACCAACTCCACCACTTACAGGCGTAACCGCCGCTCTGTGAATCTCACCATGCGCAGATTCTACGCCAGCAACATCCCACGTTCCACGCCATCACGATCCCCATTAATGGGCGATCCGCTCTTTACGCGGGCGTGACGTCAGGAGCGAAACTGACGGCGAGATTCTCGCGCCTGCTGCTACGTGCCACCACCGTTATATAAACCCCCATCACAGAGAGGTCAAGTAAGCCATTCTTTACTCATCTAAGCCGTTACTCTGCTCGGATTTCATCACTAACTTGATCGTCGGACGGTCCTTGGTGGTACCAAACCATCCCGGGACTTCTTTGCAGGTACTCGGCACCAAACTCCTCATACCATCTCTTCCACCAAAACCCATTGAGACCCACACGCAACAGAAGATAACCATCTAAGTCCACCGGGAGATCAACGGAAGACAACATCTGACGAAGACCCGAAAAGGACCTCCATCACATATAGTTTTTAATATATTGGGTTCTGGGGCACTCATGTACATCACACGTGAAATTTAGTGTCTTGAAAACGATAAAAGAAAACAAAAACGATAAAGGAAAGGGGTTGCTAGGTTTGGAACACTTGAACTATAGGATAACAATGCCATGACTAACCAAGTGAGGTACAAGTTTACTCCTGTACATATTCATCAAGAAATAAATATATCCAGTATTCGAAACGAAAACAATATTTTATTAAAGAAGGAAAATACAATGGTACACGGCTTTCAGAGTCCTTACAACAGCACACGAAAATCGTGAAATTTTGAAAATTCCAAAATATTTTGTTTTTTTTGTTTTTATTATTTTTCTTGCTAACATGAAAATTGCTATATTTTTAAAAATCCCAATTTTTTTTTATCTTAATCAACTTATCGCCATTTTGCTTGCTACAACAAACGAAAATCGATAATTTTTCAAAATCTCAAAAAATTTATGTTTTTTTTTCTTTTTTTCAATATTTTGTATGATATAACACACGAAAATAATGAAATTTCAAAAACCTCAGAATTTTATGTTTTTTCGGCTTTCCAATATTTTATTGGTTCATACTTTTGAAGAACTTCCAGGTTTCAAGAAGACAAAAAATTGTCTTATAAAAGAAGAAAATTTGTAGGTTGTTGCTGAGAATCCGACAGAACAAAAAATATTCGTCCCACCAGCTGAGACACCTGGTGACTGGAAACTCCTAACAATATACGAAAATCATAAATTTTCAAAAATCCAAATTTTTTTTGTGTCCTTCAAATTTCCAATATTCTACATGTTGTAGCACATGAAAATTGCAAAAATTTTAAAAATATTAAAATATCCCGTTTTCGATTTTTCAATATTTTTTGTTCGCTAAAGCATACGAAAATCGCAAAATTTTCAATATTTCTGTTTTATTCTGTGTTTTTATATTTTGCGTGCTACAACACAAAAAATTATTGTAAAATTTACATGCTATCACACAAAAATCGTGAGATTTTCAAAAAATCTCAAATTTATTCTTTTCTTTCAAAATTATAATATTTTACATATTATAACACATGAAAATAGTAAATTTTACAATAATGTCAATTGTTCATGTTTGCTTTTTTAACTCTTGAAAATCAATTTTTCATATTTTTCCAATATTTTGCGTGTCATGGCTCATAAAAATCATGGAATTTTTTAATATTTTGCGAGTAAACCTAATTTATATGAGAAAAATAGAAAGAGATTTTAAAAAAATGAACGATCAGAATTTTTCTACCATATAAGGCTATTTATATGGGATAAAAGAATGATAAATATTAAGCAGTTAACCAACAATAATTTTCCATTACCCACATGTGTGGCAAAAAATTAAATATGAGATAGATAACAAATTTTCCACTAAAATCCAAGTTAGATTAAAAAATATTCTGAGGAATATCCTTCTATATAACTTTATATATGTTATTATATAGATATGCAAGTAGGGTTGCATTCAGATCCGGATATCAACCGGATACGGATACAGATTTTGATATCCGGCCGTAAACGGATACGGATATGAATATTCATCTGGATACGGATACGTATACGGTTATAACAATTATCCGGATACGGATACAAATCCGGATATGTGAATTCGGATACGAATACGGATCTGGATATCCGCAGAAAAATACAAGAAAATATATCTTTTTAAATTAATTTTTCATTAATAATACCTATTTAAACCATATGTTTTTACTCGTTTTATATGCTATGCATTTAAAAGAATATTATGACATTATTTCATCAATTTTTTAATAATTGTTTTAATAAAAATATGGTAACAATATTTAATATATTTGTTAATATATATATTTATCATACAATATTCATTTTCATGCAAATTTGTCTCAATCAAATATTTTTTAAGTTATATTAAATAAGTATTCAATGAAATATATCGATTGCCTACACATTTTCTCTATACATTTACATTTGTTTTATCATATCTTATTGGGTAAATTGCTAAATAATGCCCTAATATTTTACCTAGTTTGCATTTATATACCTTTTCGATTTTTTCGCTACACTTATATACCTTAAATTACAAACCGTTAATATGTTGCTCTCTTCAGTTGACTATCAAATCCATCGCTATTTTAAATAAAATCCATATGATGTGTACTTTAGGATATCCAAGTGCACCCAAAAAATCAATAAGTATTTAAGTGAAAAGTAGGCGAAATATTGGGGGTATTATTTAGCCATTAACCCTATCTTATTAATACAAATATCCGTTTCGTATCCAAATCTGTCTTTTTAATATCCACTTCGTATCTATATCCGTTTTTCCCGAATACAGATATGATTATTTCTTTCTGGACCATATCCGTATCTGTATCCGAAACTAGAAAGTGGATACGGATATGACGATTCTCACATCCGATCCGGATGCAACCCTATAGGCAGGTGCATTGTTGTCGTTATTATGAGACAATGGAAAATGATCATTTCTTCCTTTCTATCGATCAAACTTCAACAACCTATAATGGATGGCCTACAATATCAACCACCAGTTTTCAATCCTGGTATAAGTTATCACATAATATTTCAGCAAGTTCCGGTAAACTTTTTCCATATTTTGTGTGTGGGGATCAAAATTGTCTACAATATCACCACCAATTTCAATCCTAGTACATGTTATCACCTGATGGAAAAAACTTCTATGCAAAGTCTTGCATGGTACAAGCCACTTGCAAGCCTTTGAATATCTTCCCTTACACATTACTCAAAACCATCTAAGGGCTTTTAAACAGCTTGCATGGTGCAAACCCTTAAATACTTGTTTTTTCCTCACCTGATGCATCCTCACATGCTTCAATGAGTTGCTCTTTTATCTTTCTTTATTTTTCCCTTTCCACAACATTAAAAAAAGGGAAGATAATCAACCTTGCCGACATCTAAATACGAACTGTGATAAGTTCTAGTATCAAATGGCATAAGAATTGAACAGACATGATGCACCAAGCTGCAAAAAATATACTCATGCTACAAAAATCAAGCCAAATACCAACACAAGCAGACTATTTAACCTCAACAACAGTGCCAAAAAGACCTTTTTCATCAAGAAAACAATGTTTAGGACATCATTCAACTCCTCATCAAAATCATAATAACAAACCTCAATCCATGCCACGGTCCTTATAAAATTATGTCTACATTAAAAACGCCTGATAATAAACAAACTCCAACTAAGACGAACAAAAGGCAGAGAGCATCCACTACTCTTCCATCTGAACATTCTATGCTCGAGGTTGAGAAACCTTGACTTTGATCTTTGGAAGGGTGAGCGACGGCTCTTGTTGAAGGGCTGCGGGTGCTTTGACCAAATGGATGCTCTGCTCCAACTCTTTCGCTGCTTCTGTTTGCTCCTTGTGTTTCTTCCCCTTCATCCTCATTGTGTGGTGCCTTGCCTCTCTTGAGACTCTCACCTTGTCTATCTTCTTTATAGCCTTCAGTGTGTTCTCGGCCACGTTTCTGTCATAACGCTCTGGCCTATTTCTCTTCCTCTCAAACTCAAACGTAGAGTCCTTAAACAAATAAGATAAAACAAAATTACAATGCGGTCTATGAAAATTCCAAGGGGTTGTTTGGTTTGCTGTAATAGAATATGCAGCATTTGTTGTATAGGTATATGACACCAAATCCATCGTTTCGTGGTTCTCAAATTTTGCTTTTTTGATTGTTTCAAAACTTAGTGTTTGATTGAGCGAAAAACGAGGGAAAATACAATAATTATTGAAAATATTTGGAAAAGGAGTAAATAGTATGGTTATAGTTTCCATAATAGTAGCCTTTTTTGGAAGTTAATTTGGCTGACTGATGCATGTTTAGATTGATTTGCAATGAAGGGCATATGCGGCGGTAGTCAAGTCAAAGCCGGAAATCAAGCATCCATGATTTCAATATAGGAGGAAGAATTCATGATTTTGATATAAATTAAAAATATGCAAACTCATGGGTTTAATGCATATATTCATGGATTATATATATATATATATATATATATATATATAGGACGGGTTCGCGTTTTTAAAAACGCGAACCTGAATGAGGGCCGTTGGATTTTGTGTTTTAATCAACGGTTAAAATTAATTCAACTTAATAAATCGTTAATAAATAGAAAGTAAATATTCTACTTCCAAATTTTAGAAAAAAATTCAAGAGAAACAACAAATCCTTAGTATTAACAACATAATATTTGGAAGTAGAATATTTACTTTTCATTTATTAACGACTTATTAAGCTGAATTAATTTTAACTGTTGATTAAAACACAAGATCCAACGGTCCTCATTCAGGTTCGCGTTTTTAAAAACGCAAACCCCACCCTATAGGATCTGTTATATATATAAGGAAAACTAGTGAATTTTGGATATAGGCATATAGCCCTTGTTGTAGCTCATTGTATATTTTACATTTTCCATATAGCTAACCAAATACTGAAAATGAAAATCAATCTACACTATGTTATTTTAACTTTTGTTTTCCATTCAGCAAACCGCCCACAAAAGGAACATATAAGGCAAGTGCGTGGATAAAATTGGAAAGTATGTTTGTGCTATTTCTTGTACCTGTGTCATATCCTTTCCATGCAACCGCCTGTAAGCCTTTGTCCATTTCACCTTGCGAGGATTTCTCTTCATCTTGAAGTTCTTGTGGCATTTTGATCTGCAGAACCTGAAGACCTGAAGAATAATATATTACCGTAATGCACGGATTATTAATAAAGAAAGCACATGACTGGCTTAGGAAATATGATGGCTAAACTTTAGGAGTATCTATTAAAAAACAAGAATTTGATTTTGCTGAGAATCGGACCCTACTTTAGCAATTCATCAAGGAAACAAAGATGAATCAATTCTTCGATATTTTACAAATCTAGATCATTGCATAACATAATACAGATTCATTCTTCTAATCCTACACGAATTCTAGCTTTTATATTACAAATACTTGAACATATAAAAAGTTCCAATATGATCAAAGCACTCAATCAGAATAAAACTTATCAGAAACTTCAGTCCTAGTTCATCTCGGCCAGAGAGGCAACAAAAATCTACTTGTCATCAAATCAGACTTGTGTCAAAATTTACACTCTCACTGAATAAAATAAAATATGAAAAAAATAAACAAACTCTCAAAAGACTATAACAAGTCTTCAATCGCAATCTATGTCCCTTAAATACTTTACTTGAATTAAACTGAATTGAAGCTGTAGTGGACCCCATCAGAAACCTACCTATACATACATGCTTCTTTCTGTTATGGAAATCCTTCAGTATATCTTATACCTCCATCATCCATATACTTTCTAACAGCGTTTGTAAACTTTATCCTGGTGCAGGGGTATTTAGAAGTTTGCACCTTGGTTGCTTGAGCTTTAACTTGCATGACAGGTGATGCAAGAAACTCTTCAGCAATAATTTAGATGCATGATATTTATTGGAGCCGTTGTTTGGTGCTTGGTTCTAGAATCCACATTGGTAAGAAAAGGGTATTTTAAAGGAAAGTTTGTAGACTCAAGTGATTGCATAAGTAAAAATTTCTTAAAGATAACTTAGGAAATTAGAGTCAAACTAAGAGAAATGAGAGTTATGCACAGGAACAGCTATGCATGAACAGCTCAAGCTCGTTTCCCCCCGTTTTAACCTGATTTGATATTATTCTTTAGCTTGCAAAAGCATACTCAAAGGCTGAACATGCACAAAATCAGATAACTCAATAAGAACTTTTGAGATATTTGATGAAGACTGCATCTTCTATTATTCTTTTCCCTCTTTCTTCGAAATCTTTTTTTTTTCCATGTATTCTTCTTACCAAGTTCAGATGGGCCAGAAAGTTTCTTCTCAACCTTAATTTCATCCTAAAAATCTGGAATCCATATTTTCGTCTTCTTTACTTCGATTTGAATTTTTATCTAACCTACACATCAATAGGCCGATCTACCAACCTGCAAACCATCAAAATGACATCCTGTCGCAAGAACTTGGCTGGTTCTTATGCCGCTTTAACAACATAGAGTCTCTTCATAGGGGAGCGAATTTTTATGGGAAGTAGACTATTGGTGTATAATATTACTGTTGCTTTAAACTCAGTCATAACCCTGATAGAAGTTAAATTGCTCTATATACATAACTCATATTATGCAGGCGATTTCAAAATACAAAACCTATGTTTTAGCACATGGCAGCTTATCATAACAAAATAGCCACATATAGACATGACATCAAAGGACAAATAAATTGAAAATGAATTACTTGTGTTGCACATAGAAGTATGCATCACCTCGTGCGATAGCTTTTATTCATTAATTTAAAGGGGGGAAATTATAGCCAATATATTAACATGATATCGAAGTACAAACATATTGAAGATTAATAGCTATGATTGTGCATAGATAAATTCTTCAACTTTGAAATCTTCAAATTTATAAACAAGAAGAATTATATCTTCTTGAATATTACATTATAGAAGACTAGTGTCTACCTTTGCATCATTGCGGACAAATTGAATGCCATGTCCTGGGTATATGGTGGAAGAGCAAAACCAACACTTCTCTAACCTCATTGTGATTCCTGATCAAGCTAATACTCTGCAATCAAACCTACTCATGTTAGAAAATTTTTATGGGAGAGCCATGGAACAATCACAATAGAGCACTTAGCAGTAAGTACTTGATCATTTTGATTTATATCTACATGGTTCCAGATAATGGTCTATTCTCAAGAAATATCAATGAGAGGCACGTCGATAATTAGAATAGCATGATAGCATTGGGTTGATTAAGAGTATACCAAGGCAGATCATCTGTATATATCAGCACATACATGGATAATCAAGGATATGAAGCACTTGAAAGCAGAGGGAAGAGCAATAAAACATAGCATAGCGGTGAAAGGCATAAAGGTATGAATATTTTATTCAACAAGCCTATCACAGTACGATCAAGAAAGACATGATTTTTGTCTAGGTTTTAATGAGCCCTTTTTTTTAAATAAAAATACACCAAGATACTATCAGCTAAGCAATTTAAGACCCTAATTTTGTATCCAAGTGATCACAAACTAAAACACAAGTGAGGTGAGGTCTTCCATCTGTTACAGACCCTTTGCATGCATCAAATGAAGCTAAAACATTATTACACAGCCTAGGTTCTAAACGTCAGCTGACACTTACAACATGCCAGGTTTATTGTCCACAAAAACTAAAGGAACTTCAATTGACATATTGAAGAGCAATAGATGAATTTATTGGGTTTGAAAAGATATCTCCTCTATAATTATCGGGTTTTAATTACACATTAGAAGCCTACACCTGCACCCAACATCTTAAAATATAGCCCTATCCAAATTCCCCAAACCAGGGTACATACAAAGTAAAGGGTTTGAGAAATCAGTCGAAACTTCGAAATTTTGGCCGTTTCGGATCGGTATCTCTTGGCGCCAATCCAAGAAAGCTACATAAATCTCGATTTCAACCTCTACATCAAAGATTCATGGAATTTTTTTAATAAAATTCAATTTTCCTCCGAAATACCTTTAAAACAAAGTGAAGGAGGGCAAGATCAGACTTTTCTGCCCTCGAATAGGATGATTTGGTGCAGAGATCAAGCAGATGACGACTTCACGTCACCTCATGTATGGGACAAAGTGAAAGTTAGGGTTTTATTTGGGCTTTAGAACTTTATATATATGGATTCGTGTATGGGTTAAGTTTTGTTTGAGTTTTGGTTTTATTGGGTTATAGGGTTTTGGTTTTATTGGGTAATGTGGTTTGCGTTATGTTTTTCTTATTTACAAAATAGTGCTATTCACTTGAATAACTCCAAACGTGGTGGGGCATTACCTCTTTCCCAAGCAACCAAATGATTTACCATGCCCAAATGACACTAATTATTGCCAACTTTACAAAAAGAAACGATCCCTATTAGCGTTAAAACGATAACTACAGAATTGAATTTATTAAATATGTTTGGTATAATTGAATTTGTATAAATTGCTTAACTGATAAAATTAGATCGATTGACTTATTGTGTAATTAATTAAATTGCTATAATTGCATAATTGCAAATTTGATCTAATTGCTAGAATTGTGTTGTCTTATTGCATAAATAGATCTAAAAACTAGAATTGGATTGGCTAACTGCGTAGCGGACTTACTATTTTAGTTGGTTTAATATATCTATATGTATTTATATATATGAATAGATATACATATAACAATACCAAAACTCACACCGAAATCATCAAACTAAACGAAAAACCCAATCGATCTTGACCAAATTTTCAGAGACCAAAGAAACCAGTTTCTCAAACCTTGGTAAAGTTCATTTAAGATAAACACCTAATTTACCCTTTTGAGAAACCAAAAAAAATTGGATCCAAAACACGCTTCCCAAAATTTGAATGTCGATTATAAGATACGGATTATCTCATCACAAAATGCATATGAAAGGTCATGTAAAATTTATCTATAACAGATGCCATGTCCCAACCGCTACAGAATTTAGAATGAAATGGAGTTATTTTGATTAACAATGAAATATCCAGACCTGCTCCATACTCAAGTTATAAGACCAAAAAGTAAACCTTAAATATTTTTTAATTTTAATATCAATAGCCAGAATGGTTGGTCTCCTCCTCCTCCTCCTCCTCCTCCTCATCATCATCATCATTTAAGCCTTTTCCTCATCAAACTAGGGTGCGTGGTAAACTAATCGAAGATCAAATATGTCATAAGAACCAAAACGATTCAGGAAAAATTGCACCATAATTTGGATTCTTTTTGGTAGATTTCATTGGATAGAACTATATTAAGACCAACATACAAGTTATTTGCAATCAACGCTCAATAGGGGAGATTTTTTTTAAAAAAATCTCATTTTTAGTTGATTAAAAGCACAAGATCTCTACAGAAACGAAGCGGCGGCATCAGCAACAAGAAGAGAAAAAGGAATTGAAGAAAATACCTTCGGAGATTCTACGGAGCGTCGTCGGCGATCGAGGCGTTAAAAATCTCGCACGCCGCCGCAGAGAGCGAGAATGGTTAGGGTTTTGGGACGTTGATGAAAGTGCGCAGAGAAAAAGAGTGATAGGGTTAATTGGGTTGGGTCCAAATAAACGGATCCCGCCCGTTAATCACTTCTTTACTTCTTTATAGGTAGATTCTCAAAAAGCCCCCAGCCAGCTTCAAACTTGTGTAGAAACCCCTGGGATACGGCCCAATCAAAAACCCTTGTATCCAGCATGCCTGTAATATCTAAACAGTTGTCTATAGTATCTAAGCAGTTGCAGTTACTGTAATATCTAAACAGTTGTCTGTAATATCCAAACTGTTGCCTGTAATATCCAAGCAGTTAAGAGAATACAACAATTTCGGAAATTATAGGGTTTTTAGACAACTCCCGAGCGGGGGCCGGGAGATTTTTGACAATTTACCTTCAATCAAATTGTTTTCAGACTTATCCCTGCAGTCAAGGCTTTTGAATATAAGCGCCAAGCTAAAATAGGTTTTCACAAAGTGATGATGCTCACAAGTGGGAATTCCTCAGATCACGACACGTAGCGGATGACGTGTCATTCACGTAAGCCCGCTAGATTTCTGGAGGCTACAGAGCTGGAATAAGTATGATACATTGGGGACGTTCCTCGGCACCTCGTCTCCGAGGTTGCATCCGACCTTTTGGAGACCTCCCCGAAGTACCTTCCATATTCGCCTAGCAACCAGCCAACAGCTTACCTCCGAGCAATCCTACAACCGAGCTTCCATAGCCTCCTTACTCATCTCCGAGCTATTGCAGGGATGAGCTCCCTCGGCCTCTCGGCTCGTCTCCGAGCCATCCATCGAGTTGAGCTTCCTCGGCTTCCCCGATCAACCGAGAGCGCGGATCCCAAGCGCCCCCGCCACGGCTCCGTGTATCTCGCCAAAGCGAGATATCCGCCGCCCCATGTTCCGCGTCCCACGTTGGTGCATCTCTTCATTAATGAGCATATCCCGCCATTAATAGACGGATCCCGCCATCGACGTGGGCGTAACTCATGGACGTAACAAACGGCGAGGATCTCGCGCCGGCTCGCTCTATGCGACCGCTATATAAACTCCTCTTTTAGATGACTCAGGTAACTCGAACTCATTCTAATGCGCCGCTACTCTGCTCCTACTCCACGGTACTAACTTGATTGTCGGAGGGTCCTACGATGGTCACCCACACCGGGACTTCCATTGCAGATAGCTCGGCGTCGACACCAACTCATTGAGATCCACATGCTCAACCTTCATACCAAATCTCAACCGCTCGAAACCGCTCGCTACCAGATCGACGGAGGACAACATCTGAGGGAGATACGACCTCCATCAATTGGCGCCGTCTGTGGGAAAGCAAAAGCTTCTCCACCCATCAAATTGATCTTCCGCCCTCGATCCGATGGCGAATGACAACCGCGACGATCCTAATTCGAGCCGCCACACCCCCATAACGGAGGCAGAAGCAGTTCTATTCCCCTTCCTAACGTCATCAGCGCCTTATCCGCTCAGATCGACCGACTCACATCAATAGTGGACGCACTCGTCCGTGTTCAAGCGGCGGGCTCTACCCACCAGACCGCAGTTACCCCTCCCCGGGATAACGACATCCGCAGAAGGACGGATAGCCCTGCTCAGGCCCTCGATCTCACTCATGCTCATCTCAGCGTCACCGAATGCCGGCGTGCTGACTCCGGCAACCATGGCCCGCATGCGGCGAATGATTCCATGACCCGCTGGGCACCGGACAACTCCACACCCCGGTCTCGGGGAATACTAGGCTGTCGCCCCGACACCCGCCATACGCTCACACCCCCTGAGGAGGTGTCGGTCAGTTCACCTGCTTCCAAGCACGACCGGCGCCCCCACTCCCGTCGAGGCCGCGCAAACGGCGAATGTCGGGACTACTCAAGAAGAGCCTCGTCCGAGGATTTAAGAAATTTGATAGAGCGGAATCGAAACCGCACTATCACGCAGACCAGGAGTGGGGATAGCCGCCACTCTGACTATGCTGAATCCTTGGGGTACCACCACCGGATCGAAGCCCTCAAAAAGAAAATTGAAGGCATACGACAAGATGGCCATATGTCTGGCGAAAGGGCCAGGTATTCCGCTAATTTTCTCACCAAGCCCTTTACAGAAAAGCTACTCACCGAGCGCGTCTCGTCCAGGAACAAGCCGCTTAAAGTGGCCTTCTTCAACTGGAAGTCCGATCCGAAGGACCACTTGGACGCATTTACGGTGGGCATGAGCTTTCAGGACAACTCGGACGCAGCTCAATGCCGAGCTTTTCCCACCACCCTAATCCGAGCTGGCCGAGACTGGTTCCGAGGGTTTGCGCCGTGCTCCATCTCGATCTTTGACGAGCTGGCTATCCAATTCCTCGGTCATTTCGTCGGGAACTAACGACAGAAGAGGACGGTCGATTGCCTGTTCAATGTCAATAGTGGAGAAAATGAATCCTTCAAGGGGTATGCCACTCGCTTCTACAATGCCCTCCTGGAGATTCTCGAGCACGCGATGAAACGGTTATCACCGCGCTGAGGTCGGGTCTTAGTCACAAAGAGTGGCTCCACTCTTTCGGATTAGTGCAACCTAAGACCATGGCCGAACTGAAAGCTTGGCCCGAGCGTGAAATCCAACTCGAGTCAGAGATGAACTCTAACATGCCCAGAGACGACCAAGCAGACCGAAAGAAAAGGGAAAGGGAAGAGAAAAAGAAAGTCGATTGTCCGAAACCTTATTCCCCGAGGTTCCAGGAGTACACCCCTTTAAACATTTCCTAGACAGAGTTGTTGGAGGAAGCTAAGGGCGAGGGGTTCTTTAAGCTCCCGCCAGCTGCCCAAAGAGCGGGCAAGAGTCTCCGCGGCCCGTACTGCGCCTATCACAGGTCGCAGGGTCACCCGACTGAGAGCTGCAAGCAGCTTTGTGATTACATCGAGAATTTGATCCGCTTGGGCCACCTGGCGAAATACTTATGGGACAAGCGGCAGGCGGAGCGGGAGCAAAACGACCAAACCCCTCCCGAGGAATTAACGATCGGGCAAATTATGGTCGTTTCGGTGGATCCAACCCTGGGAAGTAGAGGAAACCACCGCATCGTCCCAGTCAAGGGTGTAAGCGATCCACCCTATAAGAGATGCAGGAAGGATGAACCGATCATCTTCACCGATGAAGACCTTCACGACATATCACTTCCTCACAGTGACCCTATCGTGATAACAACCCGAGTCCACCGTTACGAGGTCCAGAGAATATTGGTCGATTCAGGGAGCTCGGCGGATATTCTGTTCCACGACTGTTTCCAGCGTATGAGGTTAGGACCATCCGACCTTCAGCCAACCTCCCATATCCTCTCTGGGTTCACCAACCATTCCGTCCCGGCCGAGGGATCGGTCACCCTCCTTCTCAACATTGGGGAAGCGGGTAATACACGAACCATACCGGTGAACTTCCTCGTCGTTAAGGTCCCTTCATCCTATAACATTCTCCTGGGACGCCCTACTTTAAACGCCCTCTAGGCCTAGATCTCGACTTATCACCTTACGCTCAAATTCCCTTTGGATCATAGAGGGATAGGCCGGGCTGTGGGGACCAGCAAACCGCCAGGATTTGCCTCGCCTTGACATCCCCCGCCGGAGAGTAGGGCGGCGATTTTGAAGACGCGCATGATTTCGAGGGGTCTTTAGATACACGCAACGACCAAAAGGAAGTTCGAGGTGCCCCGGGGCAAGCATTGACGGAAGTCCCCCTCGTAGAAGGAGTCGATGGCCGGACAGTCCAGATCAGCTCTCTCTTGATAGGGGACCACCGCGAAGACCTGATCCGTTTCCTCCGAGATAGCTCGGACGTATTTGCTTGGACGCCAGTAGACATGCCCAGGATCAATCCTGAAGTGATTTTCCACAAGCTCGGGGTCGACCCGAAGGCCCGGCCAGTCCGACAAAAGAAGAGAAGTTTTGCGCCGGTTAAACAAAGGCGATAGAAGACGAGGTGGATCGATTGCTTGCAGCCAACTTCATCAGAAATCTGGACTACTCAGATTGGTTGGCGAACGTGGTCATGGTCAAGAAGGCAAATGGGAAATGGCGCATGTGCGTCGATTTCACGGATTTGAACAAGGCCTGCCCCAAAAACAAATTACTGAGCTTCATGGACGCTTTCTCCACTTCCTCGGATAGACCAACTAGTGTACAGTTCGGCCGACCACAAATTACTGAGCTTCATGGACGCTTTCTTCGGTTACAATCAGATCCGGATAAACCCGGTCGACGAAGAACTTACCGCATTCACCACTGATGGGGGGGTATACTGCTACAAAGTGATGCCCTTCGAACTCAAGAACGCTGGGGCCACGTATCAACGCCTGGTCAACAAGCTGTTCAAACTGCAGATTGGGAGAAATATGGAAGTCTACGTCGACGACATGCTCGTAAAATCCGCCTCATCGGCCGGGCACACTAAAGACCTCGGCGAGACATTCGACGTCCTGCACAAGTACAAAATGAAGCCGAATCCAGCTAAGTGTGCATTCGGAGTCACCAGTAGGAAGTTCCTTGGGTTCATGGTTACCCATCGAGGAATTGAAGCGAACCCAGAAAAGATCAGCGTCATCCTCAACATGGTAACACCTAAGAGCAATGTCGACATTATGCGACTCACGGGGAAGGTGGCTGCCCTGAGTCCCTTTATGTCCAGATCTAGAGAGAAATGCCTCCCGTTCTTCAGGGCATTAAGGAAAATTCCTAAGTTCGAATGGTCTGAGGAGTGCCAGAATGCTTTCGAACAACTCAAGATGCACCTAGCGACCCCCCTCCAGCTACTCACCCGACCGGTCGAGGATGACAAGCTATTATTATATCTAGCCATCTCCAACCAAGCTGCAGGCTCAGTGCTTATCAGAGAATTTGAAGGCATACAGAGACTCGTCTACTACATGAGCCATGTTTTCAAGGACGCGGAAACAAGATACCCGGCCATAGAAAAAATAGTCCTGGCACTTGTCGTCGCCTCCAGGAAACTTCGACACTATTTCCAAGCGCATACAATCCTTGTCCTCACTGAACAACCTATATGGTCTATTCTCGCCTCCCCTGAATCATCAGGTCGTCTAGAGAAATGGATGTGGGAATTGTCTCAATTCGACATCAAATACCGCCCCAGACAAGGCATCAAAGTACAGGTCTTAGCAGATTTTGTTGTCGAATGCATCATCCCCACTAAAGAAGGAACGACGGCACGGGGCCCCAAACAATATCCCTCGATCGAGGAGGTGCTCGGCCCCATCCCGGACTGGGTACTCTATGTGGACGGATCCTCCACAGAGGAAGGGAGCGGGGCTGGCCTGATCATCTGAGGCCCGGATGAAGCGGAAATGGAGTACTCTTTAAAGCTTGGTTTTAGGGCGTCAAACAACGCCGTGGAATACGAAGCTTTATTGGCAAGTCTAGGAATCGCCTCCGGGGTAGGGCTGAAGACCATCAGGGTACGCAGTGACTCCGCGCTAGTCGTCGGCCAAGTAACCGGGCATTTCGAGGCCCGAGAGCCACTTATGATAAAATACCTGGCCGGGGTGAAAAGGCTTCGGAAGAATTTCGAAGAAGTTCAAGTGGAGCAGATTCCCAGAAACTTAAACTGTTAGTCATATGTATGCCCTAGAGGCCATTACTGTACATATGATGTATATTGTAGTGGATGCTGGGACATATATAGGGAGGACTTTCTTGCTCGACATGATAGTATGCTATCTGGTTGCACTTTACCTTAACGTGTACGCTGATTGTCTCTCTGTTACATGTTGGTAAAGCCCTTAGGATGTGTACTTGACTACCTGGACTGTGATGCGGATCATACTAGTGGGGACATGGTAGTCCATAAGTACATCCTTAAGGTCCCTAGTCGTGGGTATATCGAGACGGGGCATCGATATACCAGAGTAGACTAGCGTATACCTTCTCGACTCATACAGATGGGCGATGGATGATCCCACATCCATTGGTGTTTGACATCAGAGATGATATACAGGTGCTCAGTGGAGACTGGGTACGCTGGACGGACTCGCCGAGAACTCCCAGATGGTATTATACCTTACGTCAGATGGCAGTTCTCTGGTGACACTGGTACAGAGTAGTCTGTTGACCCGAGATCGTCATAGAGTCTTATGTGATTCCCACTGTGCTTTGATTTCCACCTTACCACGTCCAAGAGGGCGTGCAAAACGGTGGTTTTTGGGTACAGTCCTGAATCACATGGAGGCAATGAGCGATAAGAGGGGATTCGTCTCTCCCGGTATAGGGAGTTGATGTTGCGCTGTGTTTGATTGGCTATAACCGGAAATCCCTGGCCAGGGTTGCTGAGATTTACTGGTAAGTGTTACCAGTAGTTTCTCGAACTGTTATAGACCTCATATCGACACGACTTATCGAGCTGTTGGGGTCTGACGTTTACCACCCCTAGGCTAGATATGCGACATATCAGACGACGAGACCGGACTGTACGGTAAGTGTTACTGGTTGGATTCACAGGAGTATGAGCGGGCTTGCTCGTCGATCTTCTGATCGCTCAATACCCGGGTGGCCGTTACGTTTAGCAGACCGCTTGCGGCTTGTGGGTGTTTGATATGATCATCACCTGCTGTCGGCGTATTGACGAGTCTTTAGAGTCCTACACAGAGGTTTCCTGGCTCAAGCAAAACGAAATAGGAGCGCATATGAGATATGTGCGGGACCGAGAATGATGCGTGTATGTGATACCGTATTCTATTCTCGCGATGAATGTATCGATATGGTTGTATGCGATATAACCTAGTTATCGAATCAAGGATTGATTCGATAAGCCGATACATTGGATATTAGTCGGTCACATGCGATATGACCGGATCGTTAAATCAAGTGTTGATTTAATGATTTAATGCATAATTATATATTTGATATATTACTTTGCATTAACTAGTATTGGTTCACTTTAAATGGTTTTTCTCACTTGTTTGTGCACATTGTATATGTGATATATTTTTGTGCACAAGTTTGTATCATGTTTGATGATGCATGCTAACTTGGGTTTGTGTAAAGATTAAACCATGATTAGGATTTTGTTTTCTTATTCATTTATTTATTTATTTATTCTTTTTGGAAAATAATAAGCATAAAGAGAAAAATGGTGGCTTTCTTTGTTTGTATATTGAAGCTTCATGAAGCTTTGAACAAGTCCACCATTTTTGTCCCATGCTTAACCCTAACCATTCCACTTAACCATGATTCATTCTCTACACTTGACCATGGTTGGTTTATGATAAGTATTCATTTATTTTCTATTTGGTAAAAACTTATCATAATAATTATCTTCTTCTTCTTCTTCAAGATGAAGAAGCTTGCTACCAACAATGGCATCTTAAGAAAAAGAGTGAGAAATCCAATTCTAAAGTGAACCCACCTCCTATTTCTTCATCCTCTACCTCTTGCCAAGTAGTATAGGGTGTTTTCTTCACAAGTTTCATGACTTGGTGAAGTGGGAGCTTGATCTTGTGATGCCTCGACGTAGATCATCTTCGGCATCGTAGTCGATGACCTAGCCCGTCCATTTCTCCCATGAAGCCGACGCTAGAGCCCGGGATTTGATATGGACAGCGAGGGAACTTCATCACGGAGCCATGGAGGTGGAGAACCGGATCTACAAAGGTTGTAGCCTCTTTCTTGTAGTTAAGCTGTTAACTAGTTACCTTTTTCGCCTAAAATTCTAGTTAACGATCCGTATTAGGGTTTCTCAGCACTTGTAAAATTTGAAATTGGCATGGTTGATGCCTTGTGAGACCTCATTAGTGTGCCTAGAAACCCTACAGTGGTATCAGAGCCTAGCTAGAGCCTTAGGCGATGCGTAAACGATGTTAGAAGTCCGATCGAACCGAAACCCTAACCCGAAAAATGCTCTCTGTACAATTTTTGAAAACTGGGATTTTTAAGGATTAAAAATATGCAGAAAATTCAGCAGGAGATTGTAAGAGTTACTGTGAAATTCGATATCATAAATCCATCAAATCACCGCGGTTCCGCGGCACAAGCATGGCTTGTGCGGCGGTTCCGCGGCCGTAATGTCTCATTGTTCAATGAATTTTACACAGTAATTCTTATTTTGAAGTGCTGGTTTTCCTGGGAATTTTTAATCTGAACTCAAGAGTTGAGTTTTCTGGGTTGTATTGGGCACTCGGTGTTTCGATCGGATTGTTTAATTTTGTCTGCGTGCTTTTCCGGATAATTTTAGAATATGTTAAAAAGTTCGACCGGATATAAATACCCACTTTTTCCCCTGTCGGGAAATTTCCAAGTGTTGGATCTTTCCGTGGTTTAATAACGTTCTAAGTAGTGCAAGTAACGCGATGGACCCTCTAGAAGACAACAAACCTTAACTCGATTATGTGACCGTCTTGAACTGCCCTTTGAACCTTAGGGTTTGGGGCAGTACGGCGTGCCACATGTGAGGCGTTGGCTTGACCCTTCTACGGCTGGACCGTTGGTACTGAGGCATGAAGTGAATGTTTTTAAACTTGTTTCATGTGTTGAGCTGTATCGGGAAAACTTGGGTGTTTGAATGTTCGATCGGAAAGTCTAACATTTTCTATTTTATCTGGAATGTGATACAATAATTGGAATTCACAAGAAGTTATGAGATAACTGTATGAATGTTATAAACATAGCACTTTAGTCTCACTTGATCGGTTGCCACGGAATTTTGATGTGATCAAAAGTCCGTCGCAATCACGTAGCGTACGCGGATACTCGCCGGGTAAACTTAATAGACAGCCTCACTCCATAGCCCCGACCAAGTGACTGTAGGAGAACCCCGTCGCCGAAAGCATCCGTTCGGATGCTCGCGGCAGCGGTGTTCCGCCTTGGTGCACTTCGTCGACGGCGTCGGGGGTGCGGCCGTCTACTAAAGTTTGCGACGAGCATTCGATCAGTATGTCGGGAATCCTGTTGAATTGCCCGACTTGATATTGAAAAGAGTTTTCGATAATGAGACTAAAATGCGGGGTTTATAATTGTTAGGCATGCGATGTCTAAGGAATTCATTTGATTAGGCATGCGATGTCTATGCAGGTTGCGGATTCCAACTGTTGTAGTTTTACACTTTCTTTTCTGTGACCGTAAGTGTAATATGTGATATCGCCGGTTTCGTTGCTATATATCAACGACAATTGGGATGCGCATATTTACTTACGTTGATGACATGTGATGTTATGTGTTGCTGGATATGTTATATTGGATCGTCGTGTTTGAATAGCCGGGGTTTTTTATGTGAGATGGGTGTTTTTCATTTTCATTCATGTAAAAACTTGTATGTAATATTCTTTTATTGGGGCACTTCCAGGTTGCGGAAGATGTCACCTTTTGTATATTATTTACTTTTCCGCACTAGGATAGACCCAAGGAAGGGAGCACAAGTAACCAGGTTCTGGAGTCCAGTGGGAGACCAACTCGAGGAGTCGAGTCCGGGTCTCCTAACTCTAGAATTGGTAGGGTTGCTTGCCGCTCTCGTAGGGGTCTAGGGGTGTGGGTTTGGCTATTCATCGCGACCGTGGAATCCGTGTTTTATACTGGCTCGTATTGAAAACACGGACGTCCTAGTATATCCAATATTTCATATGTTTCTTCTGCTGCGATATCTGTGATGTGATCATGTGATATGTTCTGTGATAGATACTGTATATAGTATATATGATATATTATATAGATGTTACTTATGTTTTACACCCGCGCTAGCCCTGCCCCGCTCTGCCGTTAGTTACCTAACCTAACGGTGCATGAGGGGACATCGAGGCGAATGCGGATGGCATAAGTGTACGTCGTAGTTATCTGTGATGTTTAGGTACTTAAATGATGGGACTTCATTAATATGATTAATGAAATAAAAAGAAACCTAAAGATGTTGTGGAATCGAATTTCAAAAATAAAACAGGTAGCTACAGTTCTTGCTTTGCACAGCGGTTGTGATATATCCTGCACCTTATTCGATAAGGAAAGGACTGAGATCCCTTCACCGGGAGTGACTCCTTTAGCAATAACCGGCAAATGCTACACACTCGGTTTGTCTTTTGATTGCTTTTAAGAGTTTTGCTTTGCACAGTGATATATATGATATATCCCGCACCTCATTCGACGAGGAAAGGACCGACGATCCCTTCACCGGGAATGACTCCTTTAGCAAAACTACAAAAGCCTAAAAAACACTCCATTTTAAAATCATTTGATTCTACAACGATATCAAGTTCATTACGCAATAGGTTTTCAGAAAAACCTGTCGTAGCCCTCCGTCATTTCAGATAAGTGGTAGTTAGTATTCATGCTACGTTTGTTGGCCTGCGTCAAGGCGTAGCGTGCGCTAGCTAACTAGTATTTATCTGCTTATGCATATGATGCAGATTGGATTAGGGTAGTCGTGCGACTTTGTTGGCCTGCGTCAAGGGTCGTGCGGGTGGGTTTAATTCAATCAGGAAATGACGGGTTGAACTTGACTAGCGCACTATGATTTGTTGGCCTGCGTCAAGGTCATAGGACGCTAGGGGCAAAATTATCGGGAATTTCAAGTGTTGAAATTTGCAATGAGATTGCATACCTTCTATGAGATAGTTGGATCCCGATACCCGCTGCGAATAAGAGTTACTCCTGGGAGAGTTTTACACATTACAATTAGCCGCAAGTAGGTGTCTAGAAAGGTGTTAACGAGGTTACGCCTCTGGGAAAACGAGGTTTACATTAATTAGGTTCGTGCGAAAGCACGGGGGACCTCCCTCAAAGTACCGACACTGGCCTGGCTGAAAGATTGGCGAACTTGTAGTGTGTAATTAATCCCGGCTAGTCTTTCCTTTTAGGGTTTGAAGGAAGATTTGATAAAAACAGTGGGAGCCATCCTGATTAGATAAAATAATAACCAATCTATTCTTGCAAGAGCGCACGCTGAGTGTTATTCTTCTCTCTCTCTCCAGGTAGCGACCATATCACGCCTTAATCAAGATAACAATATGGATGTATTGACCGAACCCGCTTGTTATACTGAGCTGGGGAACGTTGGTCCCGCTCCAACTTATAATTGTTATAAGACAGAGCAGGAAATTGGGGATTACCAGAATTCCCGTGCCGCCCAAACGAAGAGAGTGCATGCTGATGCATCATCTTCGGGTGTGCTCATTACAAAGAACTGTTTCTCTGTATCCTCTACGTCCTGGGTATGTGATACCAGATCAGGATCCCAGATATGTAATCTGTTACATAGGGCTGCAAAAAGGTAGAAAAACTGAGAACGGGTGATAAGTTTCATGAGACAGAAAACGGGACAAGTGTTGCAGCCAAGTCTGTTGGTCACTGTCACCCTGTATTCCAAATACATTGATTCTGAACGAATGTTATTAGATACCGAACCTGATATACAAAATCATATCTATCTCTTTATTAGTAAAGAAATGATAAAATTTTGTATAGTTGGATAATGTTTTGAACATTTCCTATATCAAAAGTTGATCGGTTCAGGCACGTTATCTAAAAGCATTGATGTTCTAAATCAAACTACAGTTCTTTAGTATACGGAACACACAAAAGAGGAAGAGTTCAGAAATGAACGAATCCTTCTTGAGGCATTGTAGACTAGGTCATATCAATGCGACCCGACTAGCTGAAGTTACATGAAGATGCATATTTAAATCAGTTTGAATCTACATCTTGTGAAACTTGCCAGTCATGTCACAAAGATATAATGACACCAGCTCTGTTTATTGGAAACAGAGAAAGAGTTAGTGAACTCTTGGGATGATACATGTTGATGTATGTAAGGTCCCCTGCCTACACATGCCAAGACCGGTTCTTTGTACTTTATTACATTCTCTGATGATCTCTTTAGATTCAGACATATGTTCCTGTTGAAACACAAGTCCGAACCTTTTGAGATATTCACAGAATATAAGTTAGAAGTAGAGAACCAAAACGGGTATAAGTATTTTGTCCTTTGATGTGATCAAGGAGGAGAATACTTGAGCACGGAATTCCTGGACTATTCTAAAGGAGAAAGAGATTCTCTCTCAGCATTACTCCTCCGTATACACCATAGCACGATGGTATATCGGGACGGAGCAATTGCACCCTATTCGATATGGTGCGCTCTGTGATGAGTAATACCGAGTTACCTGTTTCCTTTTTGGGAGTTATGCGCTTGAGAAGCGGCATACCTATTGAATAGGGTTCGAATCAAATCAGTTGCCTACCACTTCATATGTGATATGGAAAGGGAAGAGCCCATATCTTAAGTTAGTTAAGATTTGGGGTTGTCCGGCCTATGTCTAAAAGCAAAATTCGGACAAGCTCGAGGCAAGATCTGTTATGTAGAACTGGAAATGTTCCAGCTATACAAACTGCAGCTGATGATTTGATAGAACCAAAGGATTCAATAGTTACCAACGAACCTCAGACTCTCCGCCGATCTAGTAAGGATCCTCACCCGCCTGAGAGATACTTCGGTTACTCTATGACAGTGGGAGCGAGGATTTCATCATGAGATGATGACCCAACTAGTTTCGAGCTGGCCATCAGGAGTGGGACTCTGTAAGAATGGCTGGATGCTTAGCGATCTGAGATGGAATCCATGTACACCAACAAAGTATGGGCTTTGGTTGCTATATCTGAAGGGTTAAATCCCAATCAGGAGCAAGTAAATCTTGAGAAGATTACTTGGTGTAGATGGAAAAGTTGAGACTTTCAAAGCTAGACTTGTTAAAGCTTTTCGTCATCGACCAGGCATGGATAATGATGAAACCTTTTCAAGTGGCTATGCTTAAGTCCATCCAGATCCTACTTGCCACGGCTACATACCATGACTACGATATCTGGCGGTTGGGTGCCATGACTGCTTTTCTAAATGATGTTTTAGAAGAGAACGTCTATAAGTACACAGCCGGAGGGCTTCGTAGACAGTGGGAGCAGCGGAAACGTGTAAAAGATGCTTTATATGATAAAGCAGGTATCGCGGAGTTGGAACATCTGTTTTGATGTGTTAGTCAAAGAGTTTGACATCATCAAAATGGTAGATGAACCTTGTATAAACAAAAAGGTAGTAGGGAGTATTGTGTCGATCCTCGTAGAGTACGTGGATAACATACTCTTGATAGGGAAGGAGTTTCCTATGCTACGCTCGGTCAATCTCCGCTTATCACAATGATTCTCCATATAGGATCAAAGTGATACCTCATAAATCCTGGGTTTTGGATCTATGAGATAGATCTAATTGGATGTTAGGATTCTCACTAGTTGTAGTGAGATGGTATCAACCGATCCTGGGGAGAATCACTGGAAGGGTTCTAGGGTGATAAGGACGACTGAAAGTCAGTCACAGGCATTGTCTTTACCCTCAGTAAAGGGACGGTATGTTGGAAGAGTTCCAAGCTAGATACCGTGGCATACTAGACGATAAAGGCTGGATACATCGCTACTTAAGATGCTGCCAAAGAGGCTATTTGGGTGTATATTTGTTCATGAGATGAACTTAGTTCCTCCCATTGTGTGACAATGGAGTTGTGGCTTATGCCAAGGAACGTCCGTCCCATCAGTGATCCAGACATATTTTAAGGCAGTACCACCTGATCTTGGAGATGGTTGATCTCCAAAGAGATCAAGGTTAGGAGAGTAGACTCAGAGGACAACACGGCGGATTCACTCACAAAGGCCTTTTCCCAGAGAGAGACTTTTAGGGGATGGTTGAGTATGAGATACTACAACCACTGCTATCAGATGGCCCTAGTGCAAGTGGGAGATTGTTAGTTATATGTATGCCCTAGAGGCCATTACTGTACATAGGATGTATATTGTAGTGGATGCTGGGACATATATAGGGAGGACTTTCTTGCTCGACATGATAGTATGCTATCTGGTTGCACTTTACCTTAACGTGTACGCTGATTGTCTCTCTGTTACATGTTGGTAAAGCCCTTAGGATGTGTACTTGACTACCTGGACTGTGATGCGGATCATATTAGTGGGGACATGGTAGTCCATAAGTACATCCTTCAAGGTCCCTAGTCGTGGGTATATCGAGACGGGGCATCGATATACTAGAGTAGACTAGCGTATACCTTCTCGACTCATACAGATGGGCGATGGATGATCCCACATCCATTGGTGTTTGACATCAGAGATGATATACGGGTGCTCAGTGGAGACTGGGTACACTGGACGGACTCGCCGAGAACTCCCAGATGGTATTATACCTTACGTCAGATGGCAGTTCTCTGGTGACACTGGTACAGAGTAGTCTGTTGACCCGAGATCGTCATAGAGTCTTATGTGATTCCCACTGTGCTTTGATTTCCACCTTACCACGTCCAAGAGGGCGTGCAAAACGGTGGTTTTTGGGTACAGTCCCGAATCACATGGAGGCAATGAGCGATAGGAGGGGATTCGTCTCTCCCGGTATAGGGAGTTGATGTTGCACTGTGTTCGATTGACTATAACCGGAAATCCCTGGCCAGGGTTGCTGAGATTTACTGGTAAGTGTTACCAGTAGTTTCTCAAACTGTTATAGACCTCATATCGACACGACTTATCGAGCTGTTGGGGTCTGACGTTTACCACCCCTAGGCGAGATATGCGACATATCAGACGACGAGACCGGACTGTACGGTAAGTGTTACTGGTTGGATTCACAGGAGTATGAGCGGGCTTGCTCGTCGATCTTCTGATCGCTCAATACCCGGGTGGCCGTTACGTTTAGCAGACCGCTTGCGGCTTGTGGGTGTTTGATATGATCATCACCTGCTGCCAGCGTATTGACGAGTCTTTAGAGTCCTACACAGAGGTTTCCTGGCTCAAGCAAAACGAAATAGGAGCGCATATGAAATATGTGCGGGACCGAGAATGATGCGTGTATGTGATACCGTATTCTATTCTCGTGATGAATGTATCGATATGGTTGTATGCGATATAACCTAGTTATCGAATCAAGGATTGATTCGATAAGCCGATACATTGGATATTAGTCGGTCACATGCGATATGACCGGATCGTTAAATCAAGTGTTGATTTAATGATTTAATGCATAATTATATATTTGATATATTACTTTGCATTAACTAGTATTGGTTCACTTTAAATGGTTTTTCTCACTTGTTTGTGCACATTGTATATGTGATATATTTTTGTGCACAAGTTTGTATCATGTTTGATGGTGCTTGCTAACTTGGGTTTGTGTAAAGATTAAACCATGGTTATATGAATGGTTAGGGTTTTGTTTTCTTATTCATTTATTTATTTATTTATTCTTTTTGGAATATAATAAGCATAAAGAGAAAAATGGTGGCTTTCTTTGTTTGTATATTGAAGCTTCATGAAGCTTTGAACAAGTCCACCATTTTTGTCTCATGCTTAACCTCAATCATTCCACTTAACCATGATTCATTCTCTACACTTGACCATGGTTGGTTTATGATAAGTATTCATTTATTTTCTATTTGGTAAAAACTTATCATAATAATTATCTTCTTCTTCTTCTTCTTCAAGATGAAGAAGCTTGCTACCAACAATGGCATCTTAAGAAAAAGAGTGAGAAATCCAATTCTAAAGTGAACCCACCTCCTATTTATTCATCCTCTACCTCTTGCCAAGTAGTATAGGGTGTTTTCTTCACAAGTTTCATGACTTGGTGAAGTGGGAGCTTGATCTTGTGATGCCTCGACGTAGATCATCTTCGGCATCGTAGTCGATGACCTAGCCCGCCCATTTCTCCCATGAAGCCGACGCTAGAGCCCGGGATTTGATATGGACAGCGAGGGGACTTCATCACGGAGCCATGGAGGTGGAGAACCGGATCTACAAAGGTTGTAGCCTCTTTCTTGTAGTTAAGCTGTTAACTAGTTACCTTTTTCGCCTAAAATTCTAGTTAACGATCCGTATTAGGGTTTCTCGGCACTTGTAAAATTTGAAATTGGCATGGTTGATGCCTTGTGAGACCTCATTAGTGTGTCTAGGAACCCTACATAAACACCCAGGCCGACGCCTTGAGCAAACTCGCTTCCTCCTATTCAGCCAGCCATAAGAGAAATATCATCTTCGAAGTCTTACTACGGCCCAGCGTGGAAGAAGGAGAGGTAACGCTCCAAATCTTCACAACTCAGAGGGAAGGCCAAGATTGGAGAAAGCCCTTCGTAGAATTCCTGATGGAAGGTGTACTCCCCGATGACCGAGGAGAAGCTCGCCAGCTTCGGGCAAAAGCACGCCATTTCATCTGGAGCAACGGCAACCTGTACAGCCTCTGCTCCGGTGCATCGACCCCCATGAGGCAGACTATGTTCTGCGAGAGATATATGAAGGGGTCGGGGGAGCGCATCAAGGGGCCCGCACCCTGGTCCAGAAGACGCTGCTCCAAGGATACTATTGGTCGAGAATGCACCAAGATGCCTAGAAGCTGGTCAGAAGATGCAAGAACTGCCAACTCTTAGGCAGCATACCCCGTCTCCCCGCCACCAAACTAACACCACTCAGTTCCCCTTGACCATTTGCATAATGGGGGATGGATATGGTGGGGCCAACTCTCTACCGGCATGGGCGGATACAGATACATCCTTGTCGCTGTGGACTACTTCACGAAATGGATAGAAGCCGTGTCCATTAGGAAACCGGACGCCGCCTCCACGATAAAATTCCAGCAGAACAACATAATCTCACGATTTGGAATTCCGAGGTGCATATTTACCGACCATGGGACTAACTTCGAAAACGATAAAGTCAAAGAGTTTTGCAGCGACTACCACATATTGATGAAGTTTGCCGCGGTCGTGCATCCACAATGCAACGGGCAAGCCGAGGTAGTGAACAGAGGCGTCATCCACGGTCTTAGAGCCCGCTTGGAAAGAAGGCAAGGCGGATGGGTTGAGGAACTGCCGCGGGTGCTATGGGCATTGCGGACATCGAAAAAACACCCACCCATTCAGCCTCTGCTACGGTACCAAGGCGATGGTCTCCGCGGAAATTCGACTGCCCAGTAATAGGGTCGAACACTTTGACAATGAAGCTAACTTCTCGGTGTTCCGAAGCAACTTGGACATCTTATTGGAAAAGCGGGATCGAGCGCAAATCAGAGCAGCCGCCTATCAGCAGCAAACCGCTCGCTACTACAATGCCCGAGTTAAATATCGGGCCTTCAAGATGGAAGATTTGGTCTTACGAAGAAATGAGTTCGTAGACCAAGGGAGACTACATAAGTTCTCCCCAAAGTGGGACGAATCATTTCTCATAACAGAAGCGTTGCCCTGTGGAACATACCGCCTACAGGACGCCGGGGGGCATAATTTTCTTCGGCCTTATAACGCCGAAAAGCTTAAGTTGTATAAATAAACATGTACCCTCTTTTAAATAATGTAATTCCTTTCAGCATTAAACTAAGTCTTCCGAGCTAGGTCCTCTCACAGAAGAGACTTTTTGCACCACCGTAGGGCTCCAACCTTTTGTTTCTTTTCTCGGTTCCGAGACTCCAAGGTTTTTTAAGCTTTAATATAAAATGTACCGAAGGGAGAAAAGGAGATAATACACTGCAACCAAAGACAAATTTATTTATTTTAGAGGTGTTAGGAGCTCCCCAGCCTTACAACAATTACAACAGAGGAGGGCGAGGATTAAGAAAACATTGTCGGTAATACTCAGTAGAAGCTCCTCCAGTCGAGCCTAAGCAGCCTCAGCCCGCTCCCTCTAATGGTACCCGCGGACCCTAAAAGCCACGGATTTGCTGGGGTCCCCATCCACCGAGCAAGATACAACGACCAACCTTTGCTGGAAACTTTCAAGCAGAAGGTCCACCGAGCGGTCCCGCCTGCTCTTCGAGATCAAACCAAGCTCGTAGACCATATGCATTTTGTTAAATGCCGTGTCCATCAACTGCGGAGATAGAGTGTTGTACAAACCCGGGAAAGTCCTCCATATCGCATAAATTAGCACCTGAAGGAGAGGAGATCGCCGGGGAAGTAAGCGTCCATAATGTCCCTCCAAGCGGCCTACCACCGCCTCATACGTCTCCTCAGAACGATCAAGGTTATAAAAATACACGTTGTTATGAGAAACGATCTCCCTGATAGTATACACGCGCCCGATCATCTTCGGAAAACACAAGAATAGGAAGAAACCAATATACCTTCGATATTTATAGCCTCAACAAATATCTTCCAACGGCCGAGATCTACTCGCGCAACGACGCGAATCACAGAATATCGCACTTTCCCGATATAGTATTGCCACGTGTCATCCGTGACGGTCATTATTCCTACCTATATAGGTCACGGAAGGTTGAACGTCGCCCCAAGGAGACACTAAGGAGTTAAGAAAGCCCTCATCGTGAGGCCGCCGAGCAGATTCCTGCTCAGTCCATCCACAACGGATAGCTTTCTGCCCTATAAAGAAGTGGATCTAAAGCCCTCATCGCGAAGCCGCTGAGCAGATTCTTGCTCGGTCCATCCATAATGGGTAGTTTCCTGTCCTATAAAAAAGCGGATCTAAAGCCCTCATCGCGAGGCCGCCGAGCAGTTTCCTGCTCGGTCCATCCACAACGGGTAGCTTTCTACCCTACAAAGAAATGGATCTAAAACCTTCATCGCGAGGCCACCGAGCAGTTTCCTGCTCGGTCCATCCACAACGGGTAGCTTCCTGCCCTATAAAGAAGTGGATCTAAAGCCTTCATCGCGAGGCCACCGAGCAGTTTCCTGCTCGGTCCACCCAAAATGGATAGCTTTCTGCCCTACGAAGAAGTGGATCTAAAGCCCTCATCGCGAGGCCGCCGAGCAGTTTCCTGCTCGGTCCATCCACAACGGGTAGTTTCCTGCCTTACAAAGAAGTGGATCTAAAGCCCTCATCCCGAGGCCGCCGAGCAGATCCCAGCTCGGTCCATCCAAAACGGATAGCTTCCTGCCCTACGAAGACATGGATCTAAGACTCGCAACAAGTGGGAAAGGGAAGATACCGACCTTCCTACACTTGGCTATCGTTCGATTCATACTAGGTGCGCGATCGTCACCTCGACTCTGGGGAAATGGAGGATACCGACCTCTTACACTTGGCTATCGTTCAATTCATACTAGATGCACGATCGTCACCTCGACTCCGGGAAAAGGGAGGATACCTGTCACGCCCCGCTTTCCAGTATATGGGTAGAGGACGCGACGAGACCGCTACGTATTTACTCTGAAGTAAACACGCTAAGCATATCTAAGCAATATAAGTAAAATGCACAAGAGACAGGGAAAATAGATATAATTGAACAACAACTTTATTTATTAACATTCTTTTTACAATACATCTGAAAAGTAAATACATGGAATGAAAAGCAATGCTTAAACAGTGGCATAACAGAAATGGAAAGTACTGAAATGAAATGTACAAGTAACTAGAGCTCTGGGTTGAAAGCTAGCTGGTCCAAATTCTCGCTGGTGGGCTCGATCTCCAATGAGTCACCTGACGACATTCCAATGAATAAGAAAGAGAATGTCGTCAGCGAACAATCGCTCGGTAAGTCCCGTAAATAGACAAGAATGGAATAGACAGAATAGAGTATATATTGTTATAATATTGTATTTAGTGTTAACGCTGTTGTTTGTAGTTTGGTACAGAAGAGGCCGGTGTATACGAGAGGAGTCTCACTAGACCAGAGACTACGGTATACGGAGTACAAGGAACCGTTCAACCACGGTACAACGACAATTGAATTCAGGTTATGTGTCTTTATGGTTGCTGTCTCGTGCCGCTTCTAACACCTTCCGTACCAATCTACCCCTTATAAACCCCGCGATGTCTTGATTGTATTGTTTGTATTGTTTGAATTGTATATTGTATATAAATGGATGACTTGCCGAAACCATGATATCAGTAATGGAACGGATATAATGAATGATCATGTAGATGGAATATATCCATGGTTCGGTTCAATCAATGTAGATTGATTAGATTGAATAGACGGATTCATAGATCCATGTTGTATTGAAGTTTGATACTTGAATCATATTCAAGTCAGATTGATTATATTGAGACTCAGTCTGAGTCAGACAATTAGAAAAGGAATTGAAGTCCTGAATTATGTTTTGGTGCTATCGGTAACTGCTGCACATAGACGACAGGATTTATGTCTTTTTCAAAGACAATTACCGTGTTGATAACACCGTTTGTTAAGTTGTCTACCTTAAATAGGCAAGCACCCATATCTCCGGCTCCGTGAGGCTCAAGAGACTGGTCCCGCTTAAACATATGTTTACTAGGGTCCTTATTGTAATTTAGTATAACTTGAGGGGTTTTATATAAAAATAATTTTGTATAATTTTCAAAATACACCTCAAGTATTTTATTATCGTTTTTAGAGTTTTCATGGATGTATATGTTATCAATGTGATATTTCTAGTGAATAAAACCTAATTTCATAATATATGGTATTTATTTGTAATATGAATATTGTTTGAATTATCATGGTAGTTTCATGTAATATTTGACTTCTTTTCTTGAGTTCTGGAAACATGGAATATTATATATATTTAAAATAAGTATTTTGGTAATATTTATATATACATAATTAATGAAAATAAATTTATTAATTTTCTTATAAAAATCTCATTTTCTAAAGAAAAATGATAAAATCCATTGAGACTGAATGCTCCTTGCGGAGGTCTGCATCTCACTCTACTAAGCCCGAGGATATGCGATAACCCGCACCATCCCGAACGGGATTCCCCAAAATGGGTTGTAGAGGCGCATTTGCATGAAAATGTTTAATACATTTTTTTTAAAGAAAAATGTTTTGTAAGTTAAAGGTATTTTACTGTAAAGTCGTATTTCCCGTATTCTATTGTCCCAAGATTCATCGTGCTATGATAGATATGAGTGTTGTGAGGAGGTAGATCATTACCTCATGAGTTTTCTAAGTCTAGCATGGTTAAAAGGTATAAACATGTCGATATGAAATATAAAGGTATTTTAATGTAAAATTGAAATAAAACTGGCTATGGTTATCATTTTAATGTCAAACATGTTCTATTGTCTTAGTTAATGAGTATTAAACAATATATCAAAAGTTGTAGGTTTGTTATTAAAAAATGCTGTATTTTTTTGAAAGAAAGAGAATCGGAAGCCGGATAACTCCGCTTCCGACACATTTTAAGAATTAAGAATTTGAGAACAAAAGAAGAGAGAGAGAATGGGGACTTACTGGATTAGGGTCAAGAGAGGAGGAAGGTGAAGTTTGGGTAAGCACCGGTGTGTCGTTTCGTCGCCGGAAACTTCTCGGATTGCCGTCGAAAGTTCGTCGGAGTTTCGCCCTTTGTTAACTCCACTTGCACACAAAAAATCTTGGAAATTTTCTTGAGAGTTTGGGCAGAGATTTGGGAGTGAGGAGGGGTGATTTTAGGTGTGGTATTTATAGGAAAAATTAGGGTTTAGGGTAATGAAAGGGTGTATTAAAATTTTGTATTAAAAATGGATTAAATGGGGATTTTAATTTGCTCTGTAAATGTGCAGGGAAATTAAATAGTACAGGGGTTATGGGGAAAGCCTGTTTACCGCCGAAAATAGAGATGAACCGCGTAGTCCGTCTTGCCTGAATTAGGGGGCAGATGCTATTTGGTTTTATTCGTCCACCTCTCCGAAGATACCGAGTTGATTTATGGCACCGTGTATCGGAGGTCTGGACGGATTCGGCCGTTGTAGCAGACTTCGTCAGATTCCCCCCTCCGTTTGCGAAGGGTTTTTTGATTATGGGGACGCTCTTCCCTGCAGACGCAAGCCCCAGCAGTTAATTACGTTACCGCATCGCGGTAACCACTTTCTCCTGCTCCAGAAGTTCAGTTCGTGTCGTGTATGTTTGTTTTATTTTTGGTTGCCCATAGATTGTATACGGAGACTAATTTATGTTGTCGCCCGTAGGGCGTGGATTAGTCCAAATCTGTATTTTCTTAGATTTGGGTTTGGTTTGATTTAAGGATCGTTAACCCCGTTTGAGATTAAGATCAACTTAAATATTTGTTAAGGATACGTTAATCCGATATTGGACTAAGATCTACTTAACGGGGTTCAGGATCATTTTTGATCCAACGAAAGAGCATTTGGACTCTGTCGTTTTAGTTTAAGGATGTTACGGTCCATAGTTGGTTTAAGAACATCATAGTCCATTTAGTTTAGGGACGTTGCGGTCCATAGTTGGTTTAAGGACATCATAATCCATAGAGTTTAGCTTAGGGATGTTGCGGTCCATAGTTGGTTTAAGGACATCATAGTCCATAGAGTTTAGTTTAGGGACGTTGCAGTCCATAGCTAGTTTAAGGACGTTGCGGTCCATTATTAGTTTAAGGACGTTGCGGTGCATTATTGTTGGTTGTCGGGACCCGCCACCTCTCTGAAGACGTTGAAGAATTACAACGACATATATCAAAGGTGTGGGGAGATGTACCCTTGAGCCAATGTCAGTTGGGAGATCTGTAGTTGGGTTTGGGACTAAGACCAATTTAGAAAGAATGTGAGCACATGGGCTCAGTTGATCTGAATTAGAGAATTTTGGTCAACTTGGACTCAGTCCACTTAGTATTGAATAAAGTGTTAAACACTTGTTTGGGCTCGGTCCTTTTTATGTGCAACAATGCTGAGTATTGATATGGGCTCTGACTCTCACCCCATTCCTTTGTTGTTGTTTTTTATGGAGTGTTAAACACTTTTTATGGTGCTGGGCTCCATTTACAGAGCCCTTTATGTTAAACAGCGCCCATGTGAGGGGTACGTGGGACGCTTGGCGCTGGGCGCCAACCACTGATTGCAGAGCACTCTTTATTTTATTAGCGCCCACATGAGGGGCACGTGGGGCGCTTGGCACCAACTACTGAGTGCAGAGCACTCCTCATTTTATTAGCAGCGCCCACGTGAGGGGCGCTTGGCGCTGGACGCCAACCACTGAGTGCAGAGCACTCTTCATTTTATTAGCGCCTACACGTGAGGGGCACGTGGGGTGCTTGGCGCTGGGCGCCAACCACTGAGTGTAGAGTACTCCTCATTTTATTAGCAGTGCCCACGTGAAGGGCACGTGAGGCGCTCAGCGTTGTTTCCTTCTTTGTGCATTTTTCTGAAGAATTCAATTCTTTGTTCTTTCCTGGATCTTTAATCCCTAAAAACAAATTCATCCCCGCGAGAATTAAATTCTCATTTGTGGGAGACTTGTCTCATGGATCTCAGATCCAGGGAAAGAACTATGTTCTTATTTTATAAGGGTTAAATCCTGAGTATGCAGATGGGATACTATGATCTCTCTTTACCTTGAAGAAAGTTTTTTCTTCTTTCTTTTCTCTTAAAGTTCTTTTTGCTTGCTCTTCTTTTTGAACTTGAAGCTTATGGGGGGAGGGGGGTTCTTCTCTACAAGACTTGAAGTCTTGGGTCCTTTATATAGTAGAGGCAGATTTGTTGATTCAGTTAAGGAAATCTCTCATTGAGAGATTTCCAATTGATTTGGGGATTTTATCCACCGTTGGATCTTTGATCCTAGGCCTTCTGTTTTACAGATGATATTTTTCTTGTTTTTTTTAATAAGATTGGGAAAATATTTTCCCCTACAGAGCTTATTCTGTATCTTGGTGATTTTTAATCACCATTGGATCTTTGATCCAACGATACTCTGATTTACAGAGATTAACCTTTCTTGTTTAGGAAGATTCGAGGAATATTTTCTCAACAGAACTTAATTTTGTAATTTGATGATTTATCATCTTCGTTGGATGTTTGATTCAAGGGTGGAGAACTTTTTAGTTCTGGCGCCGGCGCTCTCGTGCTTTGCACATGAGGTGCTGCCTAAGAGTTTTTAACTCTGGGCGCTGGCGCTCTCGTGCTTTGCATGTGAGGCGCTGCCTTAGTTCAAATTTTGAACAGTGTCTTGCTCTCTTATTGGGGGGAAACAAATGTCCCCCCACCGTTGCACTCACGTGGCTTACACGTGAGTGCAGCGGTGGCAGCTTTTCCACCGTTGGATCTTCTTGGAAGTTGGATCGTCTTCCCATGCCTATAAGTAGGGCCTTTGGCCCATGAGATGACTGCTGTTCATCTTCTTCCTTTCTTGTTTTCTGAGAATTTAATTCTCCCTTCATAGTTTAGATCTCTGTCCAAGGAAATCCATTTTAGAGTTAGAACTCTACCAAAATTTGGTAAGGATCGAACCTATTAACAGAGCTTTGCTCTTCTCAGATCGTAGATCTTAAAATGGATTTTTAGGGTTACTTAACCCATTAATTAGAAAACTGTTCATCTCTGTGAAGAACTCTTAGAGTTCGTTTTGTAGATCTTTAAAGATCTTGGAGTTTTTACTCTGCAAAAACTTTGCTTTTTTAAGGTTCTGATGGATTACTCCATCGTTTTCACAGAGCATTGCTCTTAGAAATTTTGGGGAATTTTTATTCCCCTCATAATTAAAGTTGACAGATGTAATTTCTGTTTGCAGAGCGCTGCTCTCGAGAGAGTTTAACTCCTTGGCCCAATGAGCTTCTCATTAAATGAGAATCTTTTTAGGATTTCCTCCTTAATGACTGACTGTCTCATCAATGATGAGCTGTCATTTTGATTTTGTGGGTCCCCCTCGGTCCCTTTTTCCTGCATTGCAGTGTGGTACCAATTTAAAGTACCAAATGTCATAATTTGTAGTATTGACATCTAACCCTCGTTTCTTTTCGCGCAGGTACTATGTCTTTTGATTCTTCTTTCTCCTTTGTTCGCCTAGAGAGTGCCTATGCCAACGCACCTATGGATCGGGAAGTTTTTGCACTGATTAAAGATCACGACCCGGAGCAGAAGTCTCTTCACTTATGGGGATTGTGGTACAACCAAATTATTCGGGGTCGGCGCAGTTTCTCTTATGCGGCGCCTTCAGAGCCAATTTCCGCCATTCATTATGCCGACTCATCCCAGGTGAATTACGCTGTGGAGGAGATTAATTGGACTATGGAGGGACGCCTCCAGCCCTCTATGGGCTCGATACCTGTACAGCCGCCGATGGCTTTAGATATTCTGGGGCGGCGCATATGTCAGGGCGAGTCGCGCCCTTGGAGACAGGTATACATGATAGGCTTGACTCTTCGCCATTCAGCCAGATACTTGCAGTGGGCTCGATATATCTTGTCGGCCAAAAAGTCACTGCTGCTGAAGCTCGGGTTGTATCCTGCTATCTACTCGTCTCTTTTCCAGTATCCCATGCCTCACGTATGGTGGGTCAAGACTTTCTTGGAACAGTAGAATATCCTGACTCACACCTTTCTTTTATCGGACCGGGAGGTTTCAATTTTCTTGGAGGAATTTGTAGAAATTTCGGGCCTTCTCGTCAGAGGGGAACATTACGAGGAAATACTTCCCCCTGATGAGTACATCTTCGCCACCAAATCAGTGGTGATGGGTCTCACCCTGGAGAATGCTATTCAACATCGGTTCCCGAGTCTAATCAAGGTGTTGAACATTTACGAGAGTCTGTTTCTCAAGTTCGGAGGGAACGGAGTCAGCTTCACGGATTTCATTGCCCGTTTTCTTCGTCCGGAAGTCTTGTCAAAACAAGCCGCGAAATTTGCCAAGCTTGACGATCCTTTTGGTTTTGGATTGGACAACCACCCGATAGCGAAAGCGGATCAAAGAAATTTCTTCATTCCAGACACTCCGGTCGTCCCCTTTGCAGAGCTCGTAGCTTCAGACGTCGATGAAGAGAGGTTCTTTTTGGGGTTCCTCGGCCTATGGTTAAGCTGGTTTGTTCTCCCAATGCACCCTCGCTATATGAGTCCATCCGTTTTCTATCCGGCTTACCGAATGGTTGCCAGGACGCGAGTAGCCGTCGGGATTGCTGGGCTGGCTCACCTGTATCATGGCCTAAGCTTAGCGGCATACACCACTCAGCCGGGGGTACAACCCGTACATCTCTTGCTGCACTATTTCGCGTCGTGGATCGAGCTGCATGTGCTTGGCGCTTTTGGAGTCCACAAACGGCCCCATTCTATGACAGTTATAATTTCCCCCGGGTTATATTTCTAGTTGATGCTTCTGCTTTAGATCCATCATAGCGAGAGGCTCGGCGTCTGGTCCTTCGCCCACGTATGGTCAGGGATAGCATGACTTTCGTCGATAGGGTTTTAACTATCGGCAAGGAATCTACTAAGACGGTGCAGCCGCTGCGCGATACCTTTAAAGATGGGGCTCCTACATTGAAGGCTCGGGAGATTCTGTATTTGTATTCAATCAGGCCAGGCTTTCTAGTGTTCAGGCAGAGCGCCTCGGCATTGTTCATGAGTAAAACCCGCACCGTTTTGCTCAACAGTCGGATTACAATCAAGGTGTCCCGCTTGAGGCCTTTTTAGTTGAGCCGGTTGCTACGGAAGAGGGTAACCGCAGTGCGCCGCACCACTTCATGCGGCTAAATACTGGGTCCAACTTTCCCATCAGTGAGCCGAGCTATGTTCCGAAAGCCTTGAATGCATACGCGACGTGGTACCAGCATGCGACGAGTGCTGTTATTAGGGAAGAAACGCGATTACTGCTCGATCGCAAGGGTGCGGTCCCTGCTGGTAATCCAGCTGTCCCCTTAAAGCGACGGACCATTGTTCGTCCTTCCTTAAGGGAAGCTACTGCGGTTGTGGCCCCGCGCGCCTTTCCTGAGAAGCCTCTACCTCATGTTCCTGTAGAAACGACAGCTGTAGCATCCCCGGAGTCTGGCGTTGGTGTAGAAATTGGGACCCGCCGCCCAAAAATGCTCGTTAAGCGCAAGCTTTTATCATCAACTGCCGGCGCTCGCTCGCAAAAGAAGAAGAAGTAGTTGTTTTCTGCCGACGTCATATTTGGCCAAGAGCCACATGCTCCTTACAGCGAGCGTTTGTGCGAGTATGGGACCAATGAGGGTTTATTCATCATGCCTGCGGATGATACTAATCTCCAGGCTGTCCTTGTGGCTTCCGAGCGACTGGCTCGCGATGAAGCGGCACTGATCACTATCGCGAAGTCAGGTATACTTCAGTTACATTCTTCCTCGGCTATATTTTTTTATTATGCTTCTACTGACGCTTTCTTCTTCAACAGGTATTTCTACCGAAGAGGATCTCGCGGCTTCTCTCAAGACATTCGAAGAGGAAGAGAGGCTCCGTGCTTCTTTGGGCCTTGGTAAAATTCCTTTCATTATGCCTTTATTCCTTTCTTTATTCGTGCTCTGACCTTTTCTTTCATCTTGTTGTAGGGGCTACCTTGACTTGGGTTATTCCAGGTGTAGCGCCGATCCCGAGTGGCGATGCAGCAGCATTGTTAGAGCCGGCTACCATGGCCACGGCTATCCCTAAGCCACCACGGGGGGCCTCGCTAAAGCAGCCGATGATGGACGCCGTAACGGCGCCGGAGGCAGAGCTCGGTTCAGACGACGTAGTCCTCTTGTCGGAAGTCCTGAGGAGGTCAGTTCTCACGGCCCAGACCGAAAAGAAGCACAGGAGGCGTGCAGCGAAGGAACGTGATGCCGCCTTGGCTGTAGGTGCAGGCTCAAGCACCAATCCACCTGTCGCTATTCCTTCAGAGGGTGCTCCAGCTGCCCTGTCTACCGCCCATAGACAGGTTGCGCGTGTGGCTCGGGAGGGAACTGAGAATCTATCAAAAGGTAATGTAATGCCCGGTCTTTTTTATTATAACTTGATCCGCAAATTCTGATATACCATATCCTGCAAGGCCAAGTCCTGATGATGGGATGGCAGGCGAGACGATGGCGACCGCAGAGCCCGAAGTGGCTACTCTCTCTCGGGAGTCTGGGACTGCCCAAACCGCTGTTCTTTCCCCTTATGGCTCCCTGGTATTGGCGGGCGTCGCAAGTGTCACGACGTCCCTTGTCGAATTAGGGGATGAAGCCACGGGCGCAGAAACTATTCCACTGAAGGAGAGCGAAGAAGCGGTGATGCTTCCGTCGCGGTTTTGGTTGATGACCCATCAGGTAGGTCTTGTGTCACCGTTCTCTTTTTATTTCTCAACCCCGTTCAAGCCCCCTCTGATGATATTTTGTTTGTTTTGAGTGTAGATGCAGTGAACACTGAGATTGTGCCATCTGAAGCACTTCCGGTCACTGCTATGACGGCTGTTGTTCCCTCGCCTTCTCCTATGTCCTCTGAAATGCTGGAAGGTATAGGTTTGTGATTTATTGGTTTCACTGTGGGTAATATCCTCCTTGTATTGAAAGTGTATTGTCACAACTTTGCAGGAGTCCTTTTTGACCATCTATATCAGGTGTTGAACCCGCATTTCTCCTTCCAGTCGGAGATCGTCATACCTACTGGTGTCAGTGAGTATAGTCTTTAGCCAGCGCTCCTCCTTTTCTTTTACGTGTAAACGTATTGTTTTTAAGTTTTCTTCATGTTGATCATAGTGTCGCGGATCGAAGGAGGAGGCGAAAGAATAGTCGTGGCTCCGACACTCCCCCTCCTGCCGCCTGTCACAGCTGGTATAATAGACTTTATCGACCATGTGATTTCTTTATTTCATTAGTCAGCATTTAACCGTAATTCATTTTGCAGCAATCGTACCGGCTCCAGCTCCCGTTGAGTCTTGCATTCCCATGCCCGCAGGGCCTTTTGGTAAACGCACATCTTCGCGGGGTGCTGCAAACAACCGACGAATGTTGAGCGAATTCGTCGAGGATCTTGATGCCGAGGTTCTCACATCTGCTGCAGATTTTTCTATTGAGGTCAATCCAATGCTGGCGACGCTCGTGAACTTCCATGACGAAGATATCGTTGGGTCTTGGGTTAATTACTGCAGACAGATCGAGGTTTGCCTGCACGAAATTGAGCTCAAGCGTCTCGCTCCTGAGGTTCTAGCTTTGAACTCCCAGCGGGTTGTATGGGTTGAGCAGAGTGTTCCTTTCCTTCGCTATTTTGAACAAGACGCGACCCTGAGATGGAAGGAACATGAGGCGGCTTCCAGCGAGTCTGTCCAATTGCGTGCCCAGGTCAAAACGAATACTGCGCAGCTGAAAGCTATTTTTGAAGACCTCTAATGATGTATTTCTGACGGGCTGGTGCTGAGGCAGAAGCTTGACTTCACTGAGCGGGTTACGCAGAGTTGCAAAGCTGCTCAGCAGGAAATCAATGAGAAGCTTTCATCCTGTTTGCAACAACGGGCTCGAATTGAAACGGAGCTGGCCGCGGTGGCTGACCATGAAAAGGAGTTGAGAGGAGTGTGTGAGCGGCTTGCTGGCTTACTGAAGATGCCTCCTTCTCAGTAGCTGTCTTTGTATCGACTGAAAATTTGTAATCTATGAATAACATGCATTCATTTTTTTTATTCTTTTATACGATGTATCTTGTACTCAATTGAATTTATGAATAAAAGACACATTTTTTAATCCCGTACTATCGCTTTCTCTTCTCTGCTATGTCGTTGGCATGTTACTTTAGTAAATGTGGCCCGTAGATGGTATATAATAGTCCATCTTGATTTCTTTGTAGGGTAGCGATGGCCTAGGAAACAGGTTCAGATCTGCCTCCTAAGACTTTTCAACTTTATGAGCCGTGAGGGTCTTATAAAGACTTTTCTCCCTACGAGTCGAGAGGATCTCGTATGTGTAATTTCTCCTTAGGGGTTGTGAGGACTCCTAAGTGCGTTTTCTCTTGAGAGTCGTAAGGATCTCACAAGAGAATTTTCTGGGTTGACTTGTTTCCGAGTCGAAGCATTGCTCCGACGGGGAGGTCATTGGCTGACTTGTTTCCGAGTCGAAGCATTGCTCCGACGGGGAGGTCATTGGCTGACTTGTTTCCGAGTCGAAGCAGTGCTCCGACGGGGAGGTCATTGGTTGACTCTAGGTTGTTTGTGAACCGTGGAGTCTTAGAGCCAGGGACTTCGCCGTGGCTCTGATTGGTGGTGTCGCGTCTGTATCCTGCTGGAATGAGGAAGAACGTCGTTGCTGATCTCTAGGATGTAGATGTTGCCGTTGAGATCTAGAACTAGGGACTTTTCCATGGCTCCGTTTTGTTGTGACCCTGAGGTCGGTTGTTAACGTTACGTCTGCATTCGATTGGAGTGAAAAGAAACATCGTGGTGATCTTTAGGCTGTAGATGTTGCCGTTGAGATCTGGCTTCCCTTTGACAGAGTCTGGTGGGGAAATGGGGTTCCCTTTTCGTTTATGCCCATGGATTGTATACAGGGGTCAGTATGGACTCACCTGTAGGGCACAAGTTTCATTCTTTCATTTTTTTTTATTTCCTTCCATGATTCTCTATCATTTCAGCTTTTTATATCATGAAAATCACGATTACCCAATCATTTCGGCTATTTTTCGCGGTGCCCAATCATTTCGGCTATTTTTCATTTTACTCGCTGCTTTTTATTGCGAGTTGCCCAATCATTTCGGCTATTTTTATATGTATTTTCGGCTCGCTGATTTTGTTGCGAGTATGGACTTGAGATCGGATACCAATCTTAGCATCAGTATCGCTGCGACTGGAATATTGCCAGGAGCGAATCATCACTTGCCGTGAAAGGACTTGAAATTTGTTACCGATTTAGGCATCAGTATCGCTACTGCTGGAACGTTTCTAGGAGGGAATCATCATTTGCCTTCGCCGCTATTGAACAAAGGTGGCTTAGTAGACTGGGTTAGGGACCTGACGACTAAGGCTTTTGACTTCGTGAGCCGTAAGGGTCTCATGAAGGTATTTCTCCCTACGAGTCGTGAGGATCTCGTAGGTGTAATTTCTCCTTAGGGGTCATGAGGACTCCTAAGTGCGTTTTTTCTTGAGAGTCGTAAGGATCTCACAAGAGCATTTTCTCTTTGAAAGTCGAAAGGACCTACAAGTGTTGTTCACCAAATAGGGGAATTTCACACCATTGGTGGAACTGGGCGAGGGAACGCTTGTTTATGCCCATGGATTGTATACAAGGGTCTGTATTGAACCGCTTGTAGGGAAAACTGGGGGATGTGATGGCTTAAAAACAGGTTCAGGTCCCTGTATCTTAAGACTTTTGAATCCTATGAGCCGTGAGGGCCTCATGGGGGGAAATTCTCCTTATAAGTCGTGAGGATCTCGTAAGTATAATTTCTCCTTAGGGATTGTGAGGATTCCTAAGTGTTTTGCTCCCTTGTGAGTCGTAAGGATCTCACGCAGGTATTTTCTCCTTACAAGGTCAAGAGGACCCTGCAAGTGCACATAAAAAAAATTTACGAGTCTGCGCCCTTTCGGGTTTTCACAAACTTGTCGGTAGCCCTGCTGTTTTTACTCACAGAGTCCTTTCGGGTTTTCATCCGTGCCCATTTCGCTTATGGACGTACCATTTTTTTTTGCCTAAGGATGCTGCGGTTCGTAGTAGTTTAAGGACGTTTCGGTCCGTTGTTAGTTTAGGGACGTTTCGGTCCGTTGTTAGTTTAGGGGCGTTTCGGTCCATTGTTAGTTTTCTACGGCGGACACGAGCGTCGTCATCCATCATTAACCTGAGCCGTGACTTGTCAAGCGTAGTATTTCTTGAGGAATCGGCCGTTTATTGGCCGGAAATGTCTTTCGCCATGCATATCCATGAGCAAGTAGGCCCCGCCTTGATAAACCTTGTCTATGATGTATGGGCCCTCTTAGTTTGGCTCAAATTTCCCCCGTTTGGCATGATTGGGGATCATAGGTCTTTTGATAACTAGCACGAGTTCGCCTTGGCGGAATGTTCTCGGCCTAGTTAATTTTTCGTATGAGCGTGTCATCTTTGCTTTGTAAGCCTCTAAGTTTTGCTGCGCCATGAGACGAGTTTCCTCGAGGGCGTCGAGCTCCTCAAGCCGAAGATGAGCATTCTCTTCATCTGTCAATTCGTAATGAATCGCCACTCGTAGAGAGGGTAGTTCTATTTCTAAGGGGAGTACCGCTTCCACGCCGAATACCAATGCATACGGTGTTGTATTCGTAGCCATTTTGAACGTAGTCTGATACGCCTAGAGAGCTTCATGCAGTCTTTCGTGCCAGTCCTTTTTATTTTTGGACACCGTCTTCTTTATGATCTTTGTCAAGGTTTTGTTGAAAGTCTCAGCTAGACCGTTAGTTCGGGGATTATAGACCGAAGAGTATCTCCAGTCTATATTATGCTGCTGTGCAAAGCGGTTGACTCTGTGACTTTTGTAGGCCAGCCCGTTATCGGAGATAATCCGTCGCGGAGTGCCGAACCGATAGATGACGTGTGTCTTGAAGAAATGGAGGATGTTCTCCGTCTTCACTTCTCTTAGTGGTATGGCTTCTGCCCACTTAGAGAAGTAATCCGTTGTTGCCAATATGGACCGATGTCCTTTGGATGACGCTGGTTCGATGGGCCCAATTATGTCGGTTCCTCACATTTCGAACGTACAGCTAGCCACTGTTGGGTGTAGCGGATTTGGATGCTGGTGGATGAAGTCCCCGTGAATTTGGCACGAGTGGCACTGCTTCGCGTATTCGAGGCAGTCCTGAATCATTGTGGGCCAATAGTAGTCCATCCTTTTGATCTTCAGCTTCATCTTTGGCCCGGCTTGATGAGAACCGCAGAGTCCGTCATGAGTTTCTTGGATGACTCTTCTTGCTTCTTCCGGTCCCAGGCATCTCAGCCATAGAGAGTCGAACGATCTCTTATATAGAGTATCATTGACAAAGGCGAAAGACAGAGCTCATTTCATGAGCTGATGTCTTGAGGATGTATCTTCAGGTGTTCAACGGGATTTGAAGTAGTCTATAAAGACTTCTCTCCAATTCTTAGCCCTTTCTTGGTCTTATATTTGTAGGGCTATTTGCTTGGTCGCTTTCTTTTCTTCATACGACTCCGGAGATATTTCTGCTGGTGCAAGAACCCGACGGCTTTGTACAATGATCCTTATGTCATCGAGGTTTTCGTCAGCCAGTTATTTAGCGAGTTTGGCTAATGCGTCAGCTTTGCTATTTTCTGTACGCGGTATGCTTTCTAGGGCGTAGGAAGGGATTTGAATCAGCAGTTGTTGCGCTCTCTCGTCGTATCTTACCAACTCTGGTTTGCACGTTTGATAGTCGCCGTTTACTTGACTAACGACCAGCTGGGAGTCTCCGTATATAAGGAGATTTTCGATCCTCATATCAACAGCGATCTCAAGACCTGCTATCAAAGCCTCATATTCCGCTTCGTTATTTATTCTTGGCTCCGTTAAGGCAAAGGCAAAGCGCATTATCCCTCCTTGTGGGGTCACGAAGATGAAGCCTACCCCAGATTTGATTATGGGGGAGCTGTGCTTTCGCTTCTTCATGGAAGATGCCCCATCGAAGTAGAGTTCCCATCGGGTATCACTCCCTCCTCTCTCCTCGTCGATCGTTTCAAACGTATGCTCGTCTGGCAATTCGTAATTTAGGGATGAATCGGCAGGTATCAGTTGCTCAGCGAGGAAATCGGCGATGGACTGGCATTTCACTGCTTTGAGAAGTCGGTATGTTATCGAGAATTCCATTAAGAGTAGGGCACATTTAGCGAGCCTTCCTGTTAGTATGGCTCTTGACATCAAATATTTGAGAGGATCCACCTTTGATATGAGATGGACCTCATGCGCCAAGGCATAATGCCGAAGCTTTGTTATTGCGAAGATTAACGCCAGGCAGTGTTTTTCGATAGGGGAGTAGTTGTTTTCTGCCTCCAGGAGAACTCGACTCAAATAGAAGAGGCATCTCTCCTTCTCTTGGTCGTTCTCCTGTGCCCATAGTGCGCCTAAGGAACTTTCAAGGACAGTTGTGTACAAGATGAGGGGTTTTCCATTGACCGGAGCGGTCAGTACCGGCGGATTCTGCAGGTATTGCTTGATTTCATACCATATGGGGACTTACAAGTGTTATTCACCATATGGGGACATTTCTTGCCATTTGTAGAACTTGGCAAAGAAATATTTATTCATGTCCCTGGATTGTATACAGGGGTCAATATGGACCGCCTGTAGGGCAATTTGAGAGATATGACGGTTTAAGAACAGGTCTAGATCTCTGTAACTTAAGGCTTTTGAGTCTTATGAGCCGTGATGGTCCCACAGGGGGGATTCTCCTTACGAGTCGTGAGGATCTCGTAAGTATATTTATTTCAACGAGATCACGCCCTTCCGGGTTTTCACAAGTTTGCCGACAGTCCTGCTGTTTTTACTCACGGCGCCCTTTCGGGTTTTCATCCGTGCCCATTTTGCTTGTGGACGTACCGTTATTTTTTTTAGCGGGGCATTCCACTAGATTGTAGAACCTGTTTGTAGGCCCCTTAATATCCTTCCTGTCTTTTGAGAAGAAAATACCATTCTACATAGAGATTCTTCCGCCAGTGAGGAATATGCCCCCTGTGTATATCTCGGGGGGGGGGGGACGAGTACCCACGCCGTCGCTATTTGGCGACAGGTTGCTTCAGAGCCTCTTATTTTGTTGAGCGTAGGAAACAAACACCATCTTGCCTCCGCTTTTCACTCGTCATGATCGGATGAGAAAGAGTCTTGACCCATTTTATCCAATCGAGCCATTTTATCCATGAGTTCTTGGAAGGTCGTCGGCTTGAAGAGGGCCATATATGGGAACACCTTTGAATTTGGGTCAAGGGTGGCTATGAGCATTCCTATGGCTGCAAATTCATCGATGCGTTGCTCGTATTTGACCATAGATTTCGCCATCGGGTAACATATTGAACCCAAGTCTCATTCGGTCTAACCCTTTCGTTGACCAGCGCCGTCACGGTAGTATGTTCGTTCTCATTAGCGAATCCCTAACAGAAGAGCATATCCATTTCGTTGAAGCTCTTCACGAAATAATTTGGGAGTTCCGCATACCATTCAAAGGCGGTGCCCTCCAGACCGCTGACGAACTGTCGGAGCAGTAGTATGTCATTTCCTCCAGTATTTCCACACATGGATTTAAATCGCGCAATATGCTGGCGAGGATTCCTAGTTCCTTTGTACATGTAGAACGTTAGAAGTGTGTACTCTGGTGGGTACTGTATTTGGTCGTACCACGCCGGATACGGTCGATCGGTCTTGATTGGCCTATTTGATACTTCACTGGCGTAGTGAGTTTTGACCTGCTGAGCGATATATGTGACCAGCTTTTCTTTTAGGAATCATTTCCTCCTCAGCCTTTGATGAGATTTGCAGAGAATTTGAAATGCCATCCTTATCTTAAGACCAACTACCGGCGGTTCATTTGTCAGTGGTTCTGATTGAACCATCATTCCAGCCATATTTTGAATCAGAAGGGCCATCTGGTTCATTTTAGTGGACATTTCTGCTGCTTCTTCATCTCTCTTTTTCAGAGCACGCTTTAGGAAATCAATATCCGACTTCTTCTCTACTCTTTCTTCGGGTGCATCCTCGGGATTTTCCTTAGGCGATGGATTAGCATTTGCTGCCGCCTGAGCGAGCATCTCCTGCAGTTTTTCACGTTGCAGTTGAACTTTTGTCACGGACCGAGTTTGAGGTCGATAACTAGTATAAGCTCGAACTTCGTCTTTGAAATTCACCACATAGACTATGTGAACTACCATGCCCCCAGGATTGGGGTGTTTGGAGTCTTGGTCTTTGGAGTTTGCTTCGGGCACTTGAGCTTTATTAAGCTTCTCTTTTTTTGTTAAAAGCCGCTTTGGTTTTGGGAGGAACCGTTGTATCAGGATCCGTCTTGGGATGAGTCCCCTTCACCTCCTTCCACACCTTATATATAGATGAGGAAAGTTGTCTCAGAGAGCGAACTAGTTTCTGCTCTCGTGGGATCTCCATGGGCTGCGGAGACTTCTTCAATATTGCGGTAGGAGAATTCTGTCTGACCCTTCGCAACAGTTTGAAGCTGTTCCCAGTTGGAACAACAACATTCACCACTGGGGTTGAAACAGGACCATACGGAGAACTGCTCCCAGCTCATTTTGTATGATGCCGATATCGACGTCGACCGTTTCTTACGGCCGGGATTTGATTAGCTTCAAGATTTTTCCGAGCTTGCCCCTTGTTTCCTTTGAGAGCTTGAATATTCTGCCCCCTGCGTCGACCTTGGTCTTCAGCAGGTGCCAGTTGTTTGAGGACTGATTCCGTCGGCAAAACTGCTGCTTGGGGAGCCAGCCTGTAGAAGACAGACTTCCTCTGGGCTTCCTCCATCGGCGTTGAAGCACCGAGGGTGGGAGGTGAGAGTATCGACCCAAAGAGAAACCCGTTGATTTCTTTAAGAGCCCGATTGCAGAGATTTGAGCCTGCGAGTGACCTATACTTGACTCTGCCAGATGTGACAGAGCCTGAGTTGCGGTGAGTGAAAGCAAACGCCATTCTCAGAAAAGAAGCAACGCCGGCTTCAGTATCCCATCACCCAAGGGCAACCACAAACATATATACTACGATTATTTGATCGCGGAAAAACACGACATAAGAAGTGTGGAGTGGAAAGAGGAAAAGGTCCCACCGGGCGTGCCAGAATCTGTTTACCGCCGAAAACAGAGACGAACCGCGTAGGCCGTCTTGCCTGAATTTGGGGGCAGATGCTATTTGGTTTTATCCGTCCACCTCTCCGAAGATGCCAAGTTGATTTATGTCACCGTGTATCGGAGGTCTGGACGGATGCAGCCGTTGTAGCAGATTTCGTTAGATTCCCCCTCGTTTGCGAAGGATTTTTTTTATTGCGGGGACGCTCTTCCATGTAGGCGCAAGCCCCTGCAGTTAATTACGTTACCGCATCGCGGTAACCACTTTCTCCTGCTCCAGAATTTCACTTCGTGTCGTGTGAGTTTGTTTTATTTTTGGTTGCCTGTGGATTGTATACGGTGACTAATTTATGTTGTCTCCCGTAGGGCGTGGATTAGTCCAAATCCGTATTTTCTTAGATTTGGGTTTGGTTTGATTTGAGGATCGTTAACCTCGTTTGAGATTAAGATCAACTTAAATATTTGTTAAGGATACGTTAATCCGATATTGGACTAAGATCTATTTAACGGGGGTTCAGGATCATTTTTGATCCAACGAAAGAGCATTTGGACTCTGCCGTTTTAGTTTAAGGACGTTATGGTCCATAGTTGGTTTAAGGACATCATAGTCCATTTAGTTTAGGAACGTTGCGGTCCATAGTTGGTTTAAGGACATCATAATCCATAGAGTTTAGCTTAGGGACGTTGCGGTCCATAGTTGGTTTAAGGACATCATAGTCCATAGAGTTTAGTTTAGGGACGTTGCGGTCCATGGCTAGTTTAAGGACGTTGCGGTCCATTATTAGTTTAAGGACATTGCGGTCCATTATTGTTGGTTGTCGGGACCCGCCACCTCTCTGAAGACGTTGAAGAATTACAACGACATATATCAGAGGTGTGGGGAGATGTACCCTTGAACCAATGTCAGTTGGGAGATCTGTAGTTGGGTTTGGGACTAAGACCAATTTAGAAAGAATGTGAGCACATGGGCTCGGTTGATCTGAATTAGAGACTTTTCGTCAATTTGGACTCAGTCCACTTAGTATTGAATAAAATGTTAAAACACTTGTTTGGGCTCGGTCCCTTTTATGTGCAACAATACTGAGCATTGATATGGACTTTGACTCTCACCCCATTCCTTTGTTTTTTTTTATGGAGTGTTAAACACTTTTTATGGTGCTGGGCTCCATTTACAGAGTGCTTTATATTAAACAACGCCCATGTGAGGGGCACGTGGGGCGCTTGGCGCTGGGCGCCAACCACTGAGTGCAGAGCACTCTTCATTTTATTAGCGCCCACATGAGAGGCACGTGAGACGCTTGGTGCTGGGCACCGACCACTGAGTGCAGAACACTCCTCATTTTATTAGCGGCGCCCACGTGAGGGGCACATGGGGCGCTTGGCACTGGGCGCCAACCACTGAGTGCAGAGCACTCTTCATTTTATTAGCACCCACGTAAGGGGCATGTGGGGCGCTTGGCGCTGGGCACCAACCACTGAGTGCAGAGCACTCCTCATTTTATTAGCAGCGCCCACGTGAGGGACACGTGAGGCACTCAGCGCTGTTTCCTTCTTTATGCATTTTTCTGAAGTATTCAATTCTTTGTTCTTCCTTGGATCTTTAATCCCTAAGAACAAATTCATCCCTGCGAGAATTAAATTCTCATTAGTGGGAGACTTATCTCATGGATCTCAGATCCAGGAAAAGAACTATGTTCTTCTTTTATAAGGGTTAAACCCTTGAGTATGCAGATGAGATACTATAACCTCTCTTTACCTTGAAGAAAGTTTCTTCTTCTTTCTTTTCTCTTAAAGCTCTTTTTTGCTTGCTCTTCTTTTTGAACTTGAAGCTTATGGGGGGGGGGGGGTTCTTCTATACAAGACTTGAAGTTTTGGGTCCTTTATATAGTAGAGGCAGATTTGCTGATTCAGTTAAGGAAATCTCTCATTGAGAGATTTCCAATTGATTTGGGGATTTTATCCACCGTTGGATCTTTGATCCTAGGCCTTCTGTTTTACAGAAGATATTTTTCCTTGTTTTTTAACAAGATTGGGAAAATATTTTCCCCTACAAGCTTATTCTTTATCTTGGTGATTTTTAATCACCATTGAATCTTTGATCCAACGATACTCTGATTTACAGAGATTAACCTTTCTTGTTTAGGAAGATTCGAGGAATATTTCCTCAACAGAACTTAATTTTGTAATTTAATGATTTATCATCTTCGTTAGATGTTTGATTCAAGGGTGGAGAACTTTTTAGTTTGGGCGCCGGCTCTCGTGCTTTGCACGTGTGGCGCTGCCGCAGAGTTTTTAACTCTTGGCACTGCCTCAGAGTTTTTAATTCTGGGCGCTGGCGTTCTCGTGCTTTGCACGTGAGGTGCTGCCTCAGTTCAAATTTTGAACAGAGCCTTGCTATCTTATTGGAGGGAAACAAGGCCAAAGGTTGTAGAGGATAGAAGAAAATCGGGGTTTCAACTGAGTCGGATCGGTGCCGCCGGCCGATTCGACCGAGTCGCCGGCCCGAGTCGGGCCGCGTCTCCTCGCCACGTGTCCTCGTCGCGTCGTCTACTGCAGTGGACTCGTTTGTTTTATGTGTGACTCTTGGTTTTACGGGTTATGCACGTGTAGACTCTTAGGCTTCTAAAAAGATTAAAAGAAATCAAAATAAAAAGATTATGTGGATGATGGAATTTGAACTCTGGTGCTTTGGTTCAGCAATGCAATGTCTTACCAATGAGCTACAAGCTCCTTCTTGCTGTTCAAAATTGAATCAAATACTTATAGTACTCACGGAAATGCAAATACCTCAAGTATACATTAACTTTAAATCAATTTTATATACACAAGAATTGGAGTTGTTACACTACCGACCTTCCTACACTTGGCTATCAATCGACTCATACTCGATGCGCGATCGTCACCTAAAAAGGGTGGACACTAGCCTAACACTAGCAAGATAATTGGCTCGTGAGCTAAGATAACTGGCAAAGATAAAAAGACTTGCGAGCTAAAATTACTTGCAGAATGAAGACACTTGAGCAAAGAAAAATATGTGCTTTATTTATGATCAAAATTATATACAAGATATTGTGGGCTCCTCAGCCTTGCAAAAACGCCCGGAGACTTACAAAATTCTGAAAGAAGAAAAAATAAGGAGGGGGGATAGCTCAGACTGCCCGACGCCTCCGTCGGGGACCGCAACGACGACCTCAGGGTCGGCACTTCTGCAACAGCCTCCCCTTCTACGGCCAGCTCGGCGCCGCCCTTCTGTAGCGCTTCCTCGGTGAGGGAGTACTTTGCGTGGAGCTCGCGGTCGACAAACTCGGGCATAGCCTCTTTGACGACGTCGAGGGCATTGAGCCACCCGACGGCCGCGGAGTCGGCGAGATCGAGGTAAAACTGATCAGACGCCCCGATGAACTCGGGCATAGCCTCTTTGACGGCGTCGAGGGCATTGTGCCACTCGACGGCTGCGGAGTCGGCGAGATCGAGGTAAAACTGATCAGATGCCTTGTACTCCTCTATGGCCTTCTCCGCCCTACTCTCAGCGAGCTTTGCCGCATTACAAGCCGCTCGGACATCCTTTTTGATGGCGTCCCTCGACCTTTTCATAGCATTGAAAAGCCCGTTCGTCTCTTCCATCTGGGCCTGGATAGCTCGGTTAGATTCGGTTAAAAGCCGATGGGACTGCTTCAGCTTGGAGACCGTCAGCCCCTCGGCGACCAATCTCGAGTCAAGGAGGGCCGCCTTCTCTTCCGCTTGCTGCAATTGAAGGAGAAGCTCTTCCTTTTGCGAGGAGGATTCACCCGCCTTCTTCATTGCCGGGGTGACCTCCTCGGACTCCATGGCGGCAAGGAGAGTGCGGTGCTGAAGGACCTAAGGAAAATAGCAAACGTGTTAAAAAATTGAAACCGAGGAAATAAAGCTTAAGAAATTTTTAAAGAAAGCTACCAAGCTGAACCGCCTCCTGAGCTATTGCGGCCACTTGGGCCTTCATGGTGCCCCAGGGAATCTTGGCCCCAGCCACATTCTCCATGTTCGCTAGCAAGCTGTCAGCCACATATAGCCCCGAGGGCACCTCAATGCAGAAGTCACCCTCCTACACTTGAATCCCGACAGGGGGTGGCCGAGAAACCACCCGCTTCTGTCTCTTGAGGGGGGATTCGGCGGGGGGAGTCGCCTCCACCCTAGCCTGAGGCACCGGGTCCCGCACATGCTTCTGTGCCCCTCCATGGCATTCCTCCGGGACTGGGGGCGCTGTGGAAGCCTAGGAGCCGTGCTCGGACTGGGTCGGGACAAGCTTGCGCCACTGGTCTTTCTTCCTTGTGCCACACATACATGAGAAAAGGGTCGCGACACTGAAATGGAAAAAGAATTTTGGCGAAGTCTAAACAGATCGTCAAGAGCCCTAACTTACCCAAAAAACGCGCAGGACTGAGCCCGGCCCAGCTCACTACCTGCTCGGAGAGCAGGACATTAGCCCGCTGGATCGGTTCCCACTGGGACACTACCTTCGCCTCGGGGGCGCTCGACTGCCTCACTCTCTGTAACAACTCCAATTTTAGTGTATATAAAATTCATTTAAAGTTAATATATATTTGGGGTATTTACAATTCCTGTGAGTACTATAAGTATATGATTTACTTTTGAACGGCAAGAAAGAGCTTGTAGCTCATTGGTAAGACCTTGCATTGCTGAACCAAAGCACCAGAGTTCAAATCCCATCAGCCATAATATTTTTATTTAAAATTCTTTTAATCCTTTAGAAGCCTAAGAGTCTACACGAGCACAACACGTAAACTGAAGAGTCACACATAAAACAAACGAGTGCACTGCAGTAGATCAACCGATCCCGACACATGTCCCCAATACGAGCCCCCAACTCATGACTCGGGCCGGCGAGAAGTCGACTCGGGCCGGCGCCGCCGGTCTGACTCAGAGCAAACCCAAATTTTCTTTAACTCTGGTGACTCTTGGACTCCCCCCATAACTCCAGTATTATTTGTTTTTTCTGCACATTTACAGAGCACATTAAAACACACATTTAATCCATTTTAATACAAATTTTTAATACACCCTTTCACTGCCCTAAAACCCTAATTTTTCCTATAAATACCACCTTCAAATCACCCCTCCTCACTCCCAAATCTCTGCCCAAACTCTTAAGAAAATTCCCAAGTTTTTTGTATGCAAGTGGAGTTAGCAAAAGGGCGAAGCTTCGACAAACTTCTGACGGCAATCCGAGGAGTTTCTGACGAAGAAACGATGCACCGGCAACTCCCACCTCTTCCTCTTTCCCTCCTCTAGCCAATCATCTAGTAAGTCCTTACTTCTTCCTCTTTTCTCTATTTTAAAAACATTCAAAACTAAAACCCGACGGAAGCGGAGTTAGTCCGACTTCCGATTCGGTTTTCTTTAAAGACTACACTTTTCCTTAACGAAATAAAACCATACTCTTGTATGTTGACTAATAAACATTAACAAACTTAATAAAACAAGTTGCACATCAAACTAATCATTTTTGTAACTTTTATTATACTTTTTCAGAAAAATACCAAATAATTTAGTTTCGACATAAACCATCATAATTCCTTGTTATACCTATAGATAGTTCACGAGGTAATGACCTACCTCCTCACAACACTCATATCTAACATAGCACGATGGAATTTGGGAACATAGATTTGGGGAATTACGACTTTGCATATAACCACCTTCAACTTATAAAACATTTTTCTACAAGAAGTGTATTTTAACAAATCTTTGCGATTGTGCCTCTACAACCCATTTTGAGGAAACCGTTCGATATGGTGCGGATTATCGCACATCCTCGGGCCTAGTAGAGCGAGACGCAGGCCTCCGCAAAGAGCATACGATCTCGAAAGATTTTAATACAATTTTCTTTAGAAAATGTGATTTCTATCATAAATAAAACTTATATTTTTAATAAATAAATATATATGTAATTAATATCAAAATACCTATTTTTAATATTTTTAATATTCTATATTTCCAAAATATAAGTAAAACATCTCATTTACAAGAAAATACCATACAAATTCAATATTTCATATAAATAACTTATACTTTAAAACTAGGTCATATTCACTAGAAATTTCATATTGAATAAAAGAAATACCTATGAAAACTCTAAAAATGATAATTAAATACTTGAGATATATTTTTGAAAGTATAACAAAAACTATTTTACATAAAACCCTCTCAAGTTATACTAAATTACAATAAGGATCTTAGTAAATATAGGTTTAAGCGGGACCAGTCTCTTGAGCCTCAGGGAGCCGGAGATATGGGTGCTTGCCTATTTAAGGTAGACAACTTAACAAGCGGTGTTATCAATACGGTAATTGTCTTTGAAAAAAACACAAATCCTGCCGTCCATGTGCAGTAGTTACGATAGCACCAAAACATAATTCAGGACTTCAATTTCTTTTCTAATTGTCTGACTCAGACCGAGCCTCAATATAATCAATCTGACTTGAATATGATTCAAGTATCAAACTACAATTCAACATGAATCTATGAATCCATATATTCAATCTATTCAATCTATGTTGACTAAACCGAACCATGGATATACATCCATCTACATGATTCTCTAGTTACATCCATTTACTGATATCATGGTTCCGGCAAGTCATCCATCTATATAAATCAAGACAATACAATACAAATAATACAATCAAGACATCGCGGGGTTTATAAGGGGTAGATTGGTACGGAAGGTGTTAGAAGTGGTACGAGACAGCAACCATAAAGACACATAACCTGAATTTAATTGCCGTTGTACCGTGGCTGAACGGTTCCTTGTACTCCATATACCGTAGTCTCTGGTTTACTGAGACTCTTCTCGTATACACTGCTCTCTTCTGTACCAAGCTATAAACAACAGCGTTAAAAACAACATTATAACAATATATACTCTATTCTGTCTATTCCATTCTTGTCTATTTACGGGACTTACCGAGCGATTTGTTCGCTGACGACATTCTCTTTCTTTTTCTTTGGAATGTCGTCAGGTGATTCAGACTCACTGGAGATCGAGCCCACCAGCGAGAATTTGGACCAGCTAGCTTTTGACCCAGAGCTTTAGATTCCTTATACACATTTACATTCTGTATTTTCCATTTCCTTATTTAGCATTTCGAAGCTGTTCCCAGTTGGAACAGCAGCATTCACTTCTGCCACCGGGGCCGATGGAGTCAACCCGGAGGGGGAGTTGCCCCCAGCCTTCCTTACTCGGCGCCAATGGCGACGTCGAGCGTGTCGAGCGGACAGCGTAGGGTCAGCGGTAAGAATGGTTTCGTCTTGCCCCCTGTGTAGGTGGGGGGTCGCTGTTGGTGTTAGCCTGTCAAAGACCGACGTCCTTTGGGCAGCAGGAGCGGGAGCTGGAGCCGTCAATCTTGTAAAGACCGACTTTTTGGCCGGAGAAGCCGCCTTGACGATTTCGGGAGCGGGAGCAGCCACTTTCTTAGAAGCAGCCTTCTCTGAGATTGTAGGCCCCATGATGGGTTTGCAGGATTTCTGGCCCAATCTAGAGAAGACCGAGGCGTTGACGTTGGGCGACTCGTTGAGAGGAGCCGCGACAGGGGTGAGACGATCAAAGACCGACTTCTTGAGAGCTTCCGTTGTCAGCACCGGAGCGGTGAAGTTTGTCGGCGGGAGCATGGTCCCGAAGAACAATCCTGTGGTGGCGCGAGTGACCTGTTCCACGGGCATTGTGAATAGCGAAGCAGCTTGGGGTCCGTAGGCTATACCTCCTGGCGAGGCAGAGCGTTGGTTGCAATTGCAGTCTGAGCAGTTGGAGAATTTCACGGAAATATAAGCCATCGATCCTTTGCTTTCTGCAATAAGCAAGACGCTAATTCTTAGTATCTTGAAACCCAAGGGCAACCATTAGCGAACCGCGATTGGTTCGCGAGTCACGACACACGAAGTGTGGAGTGGAAAGAGGAAAAGGTCCCACCGGGCGTGCCAGAATCTGTTCCTCTCCGAATGGCGGCCGCGACATGACGTCTTGCCTGAGATTCGGGGCAGATGCTAATTGGTGCTATCCGTCCACCTCTCCGAAGATGCCAAGTTGATTTATGGCACCGTATATCGAAGGTTTAGACGGATGCGTCCGATGTAGCAGACTTCGTCAGATTCCCCCTCGTTTGAGGGGTTTTTGATTGTGGGGACGCTCTTCCCTGCAGGCGCAAGCCCCTGCAGTTAATTACGCTACCGCATTGCGGTAACAACTTTCTCCTTCTCCAGATGTTCACTTCGTGTCGTGGGTGTTTATTTTGTTTTGTTACCCGTGGATTGTTTACGGAGACCGAGTTATGTCATCGCCCGTAGGGCGTGGACTAGTCCAAATCCGTATTATCTTAGATTTGGGTTTGGGGGTTTGGTTTGAGGATACGTTAGCCATATTTGAGGCTAAGATCAACTCAAACGTTTGTTAAGGATACGTTAGTCTCACTTTGAGACTAAGATCAACTTAACGGGATCGTTTAGATTCGACAAAGGAGCGTTTGGGCTCTAATGTTCCAATTTAGGGACATAGTGGTCCATCGTATGTATGGCCGTCGGGACCCGTCACCTCTCTGACGACGTTGAAGGATTACAACGACGGATGTCAGAGGAGTTCAGAGATGTACCCTCGAGCCAGAGTTAATTGGGGGAATTCATAGTCCAGTCTGTTTGAAGGTTTAAGGATACGTTAGCCATCTTTGAGGCTAAGATCAACTTAAACGGGACCGTTTAGATCCGACAAAAGAGCATACGGGGCTCTATTGTTCTAGTTTAAGGACATTGCGGTCCATGGGTAGTTTAAGGACATTGCGGTCCATTGTTAGTTTTAAGACATCTCGGTCAAGGTTAAGGACGTCGTAGTCCATGGGTTTAAGGACCCCACAGTCCATTGTTAGTTTTAAGACATCTCGGTCAAGGTTAAGGACGTCGTAGTCCATGGGTTTAAGGACCCCACAGTCCGGTATGTGCTCTGGATGCTTCACACGGGTTCACTGCCGTGCTCTGCGAGGACCAGGCTCCGCTCTGGACGTTTTCCACGGGGTCAAAGAGTGACATTATCCGCGTTCCACGTAACCAGGAATTTTGCATTAAACACGGGTTTAAGGACCCCACCGTCCGTATCAATGTGTGGTCGTCGGGACCCGTCACCTCTTTGAAGACATTGAGGGATTACAATGCCAAGTATCAAAGGAGTGAAGAGATGTACCCTAGAACCGGAGTGGATTAAATAGTCCTTGGCCCAATTTGGGATCAAGACGAATTAATTATGTTATGAGTCCATTGGCCCAGTTAATCACAAATTGAGGACTTATGGCCATCTTGGGCTAAGTCCAATCAGGAGAGGCTTTGCTTCTATCCATTTAGGCCAATTGGGCCAAAGCCTAGTGTTAAACACTACAGAGCAATCAGTGTTGAACACTGGGAATGAGGTTGACAAGTTAGTGTTTAACACTAAAAGATAATTGGTGTTAAACACCAGCAACAAGGCTTTTCAAATTAGTGTTAAACACTAAAACAGATCAGTGTTGAACACTGCAAATAAAGCTTTTTAATTAGTGTTGAACACTAAGGCCCAACAGTGTTTTAACACTGGGTTCAGGAGTTTCAATTTAGTGTTAAACACTAAGGCAGGAGGGGTCACGTGGCAGCACGTGAGAGCGCCCTCCCTTCATTTATTCTGCTGAGATTATCGCGTCTTTCAGAGCATCACGTGCCATCACGTGATGGGCATTCAAATGCCTATGTATTAGAGCTTCTGCCGAGGGTCACGTGGGTCACGTGGGGTGCTGCCTCAAAGGGGCTCTCTGTAGATCTCTTGGGGGGGTCACGTGGTGACACGTGACCCTGCCTCTATGTATATTGTTTAGAGGATCTGTTAATCTTTTCCAGGAATTAAATTCCTCGTAGGGTTAAACCCTGACAGTAATTTCAGAGGAATTAAATTCCTACTTTCTCTTAAAGGTTTATATTCTGAATAGAGTTGGACTCTGAATTTTCTGCAGGAATTAAATTCCTCGTTCATGTGAAGAACCAAGTAGGGTTAAACCCTAATAAAAGCTTTTAAGGAATTAAATTCCCACTTTCTTTTAAGTTATGATCAAGGGAATTAAATCCCCGCTGTTCCAACAGAACTAGGTTCTTAATTAGGGTTAAACCCTGTCTCTTTTTGTTCTGAAGGAATTAAATTCCCATGATACAGGGTCAAGCCCTAATTTTATTTTAAAGGAATTAAATTCCTATAGTTCTGTGAGAATTAAATTCTCGTGCTTGCATTCCCTCTCTATGTTTTGGATCTGCATGGCAGGATCTCAACCCATTGAGAATTAAATTCTCAACCTCAGGGGGAGATGTGCACTTTGCAGATCCTCTATCAAAGAGAGAAGAAATATGTTCTTCTGTTTTATGTATCAGAGTTAAACTCTGTTGAGAATTAAATTCTCTTTTTTCTTTCACGGAGCTTTTCCCTTTCTTACCTAGGGTTTTTGCAGAAGATCCAAGTTTCTCCAAGTATCGAAGCTCTCTTCTTTTTCTTTTTCTCTCCCTGTCTCTGTATATATATATATCTTTGTGTCTCTTGGCTCCTATTTATAGGAGAAGCAGCCGAGTCAATTAGTTTTTTGACGAATCTTCATTGAGAGATTTGATTTGCATCCATCATTCGTTTTGGACCTTTGGATTATTAGGTGAATTTTATTCACCATTGGATTTCAAGTCCTGGGATTCTCCTTTGTTGCTTCGGTTAGATTTAAAGGGGAAATATTTCCAAACTCGAGATTTTTCCATAGATAGATGATATTTCATCACCTCTGAATCTTTAATTCGATTGGTTCCAGATAGTCGCTTTCCTTTGGAAAGATTTGATTCTCCTTCAGAATTTAATTCTGTTAACAAAATGGGCTTTGAAAGCCGGTCACGTGTGACCACGTGACCCATGGTCACGTGTGGGCACGTGACCCCCTTGGAACGAGCCTTCCTCTTTCTTTTGCGCTCTGTCTTCTGATTGCTGCTTAACCGTCACGTGTGAGCACGTGACCCTTGTCTGGAGCCTCTTTCCTTGGTTCAACTGGAGAACGAGTCTGCTGCTTTGAACGTCACGTGCCAACACGTGACCCTGGTCACGTGGGAGCACGTGACCTCTTCTGAAGCCTTTTCCTTGACTTGATCAGGGAACCGGTGTGCCTTTGACGCTTGCATTTAAATGTCACGTGTCGCCACGTGACCCTGGTCACGTGGGAGCACGTGACTCTTTCTGAAGCCCCTTTTCTTCAACGTAGTCAGGAAACTGAACTTGCCTTGATGATGTGCTTAGGTGTCACGTGCCAACACGTGACCGCTAGTCACGTGTAAGCACGTGACCCTCTTCTGAAGCTTTTCCCAGAAGCTTTCCTGATTTTAAATCAGGAAACATTCACCATGCTCAGTCGGTAAGATATGTCTCAATAACTTGATTTATCAATAAATCACAAACTACACAGCTAACACAATATTTTAACAGATTTGCGGCACACCTGATTCCGACAGATGGGATCAGAGCCCGACGATTTCAAAAAGAGTTAGATCCGGAGATCCAAGCTGCATTAGCCACAGGAGATTTCCCGACCCATGAATCGGCTTTGAAAGCTGCCCGCCGATATGAGGCAGTGGTAAAGACGAGGGGCAGACCTCAGTCTGCCGGGATGAAGCGTCATGCCAACCAGATGGCAGGAGGAGCCTCTTCAAGGCCACCTTTTGTGCCAAGGAGACCGGGAGTACCAATCAACCGGCCCAGCCCAGCCTTTTATACCTACTGCAGGAGAGATGGACATTTGGCGAAAGACTACCGGCGAGCCAACCGTTTTTGCTTAATCTGCGGCTTAGCTACTCATGATATTGGGTCTTGTCACCGAAGACACAACCCAATTGCTGCACCTAGATCAACAATCACTTACCAGCAGAGACCAGCCCTTCAGGCACCTACTCCAAGACTCGCTCTCCCTTCTCCACCACCTAGAGGACCACCGAATGCACCTCCTCATCGTCAGTTCCATCAAGCTCAAAGGAACGTTCAGAGGAATGCTCCTCCGGCCAGGAGGAATGTACCACGGCGACAGGCTTTCACAATGACCGTGGAAGAAGCTGAGGCCACTGGCCAAATTATCACTGGTACAATCTTAGTAGCCTCACTTCCTGCACTCGTACTATTCGATACTGGAGCATCTCATTGCTTTATGTCGCAACGGTTCGTCCGAACTCATGCGATTCCAGTCACACCGCTTGTATCCAGCTGGAATGTCAGTTCAGGGAACGGCTTTCTAAAGGCAACAATGGGATACAGCTTGTGTCCAGTAGTCGTTTGTAGCAGAGAATTCCATGCTGACTTCAAGGTACTGGACACACCGAGCTTCGATGTGGTTCTAGGTATGGATTGGCTCGGAACATTTTATGCTACCATTGACTATCATCAAAGGAGGGTAGTATTCGAGATTCCAGAGTTTCCGGTCTTCTATTTCAAAAGTGGAGACCATACCCTGGAGCCAAGTACTTACAAGGCGAAACCAAAGAAGGCAGTGATTGCGGAAATTCAAGCGGAAGAAGGATCAAAGCTAGAAGTGGTTCGAGAGTTCGACGATGTGTTTCCTAACGATATATCAGGTTTGCCTCCCGATCGAACTCTTGAATTCAGCATTGATTTAGTACCAGGAGCACAACCAGTAATCAAAGCACCGTATCGATTAAGTCCGGAAGGTTTGAAGGAAGTCCGAACTCAGTGGGACGAATTATTGGCGAAAGGATGGATTCGTCCCAGCACTTTAAGTTGGGGATCTCCAGTTCTACTTGTGAAGAAGAAGGAAGGTTCATACAGAATGTGCATCGATTATAGAGCCTTGAACGAAATAACGATAAAGAACAAGTATCCACTCCCGCGCATCGACGATCTGTTCGATCAGCTAAGCGGTTCTTGTGTTTTCTCCAAGTTAGATCTTCGTTCAGGTTATCATCAGGTGAAGGTCAAGGAATCTGATATCCACAAAACGGCTTTCAGAACTCGGTATGGTCATTACAAATTTCTTGTGATGCCATTTGGAGTGACCAACGCACCAGCAATATTCATGAACCCGATGAATCAAGTTTTCCGGGAGTACTTAGACAGGTTTGTTGTCATCTTCATCGACGACATCCTGGTGTATTCTAAGAGTCGAAAAGAATATGCCGAGGACCTACGAATTGTCCTGGAAACTCTACGACAACATCAACTATATGCCAAGTACAGCAAATGTGAGTTTTGGTTAGATCAAATCGGTTTCCTCGGACATATTGTATCAGGCGAAGGAATCTCTGTGGATCCAGCGAAAGTTTCAGCAGTAAGCGAATGGCCGACACCAAAGTCAGTGAAGTACATTCGGAGTTTCTTGGGTCTAGCTGGATATTACAGAAGGTTCATTGAAGGATTTTCGAAGATAGCAACACTCTTGACCAAGCTCACACGTAAATATGAAGAATTCATGTGGTCAGAAGCATGCGAACAAGCTTTCGTAGAACTCAAGTCAAGGTTGACGGCAGCGCCTATTCTCGTTATGCCAGACCAATCTGGAGGTTTTGAAGTGCATTGCGATGCATCCGGTAAGGGATTAGGATGTGTTCTACATCAGTATGGTAAAGTTGTGGCTTATACTTCAAGACAGCTGAAGATTCATGAGCGCAATTATCCGACGCATGATTTGAAGTTAGAGGCCGTAATCTTTGCTCTTAAGATTTGGCGCTATTATTTTCTTGGTGAACAAGTGAACATATACACAGATCACAAGAGTCTGAAATATGTGTTTACTCAGAAGGAGCTTAATATACGGAAGAGAAGATGGTTAGAACTTATGGCGGACTTTGACATCAACCTGCAATATCACCCAGGGAAGGTGAATGTAGTACCTGATGCCCTTAGTCACCAACCATTATCGATAAATCTCACCGCCCAGTGGAAGCTTCAACAGGATTTGCATCAGATGGAGATTGAAGTAGTCATGCCAGGTAACGCTTCGAGTTTGATGAACTTACAAGTTCAATCTACCATTGTCAATCAGATCAAAGCAGCTCAAGCAAGTGATGCTAAGTTGCAAAAGATCAGAGAACAAGTGGGGAATGGACTCAGAATCGACTTCATCATCCATGTAGACGGATCTTTAAGATATGGCAGCAGATTATGTGTACCAAAAGGTTCTGTTCGGGAAGAGTTAATGAAAGAAGCTCATAACTCTCCCTACTCAGTACACCCTGGAGGTACAAAGATATACAAAGATCTGCGTCAAAATTACTGGTGGCATAGAATGAAGCGTGAAGTAGTCAGAAGCGTCGCTAAATGCTTGGTGTGTCAGCAAGTAAAGGCTGAACATAACAGGACAGCTGGATTACTTCAACCGTTACCTATCCCAAAATGAAAGTGGCAATACATCACAATGGATTTTGTGACTGCACTTCCTCGCAGTACAAAGGGTAACGATGCAATATGGGTTATTGTGGATCGAATCACAAAGTCGGCTCACTTCATTCCATTTCGAGTTGGCCAATCTACTGAGACACTAGCAAAGAAGTACATGGAGGTAAGAATCTAAGTAAGATTTAAACTCTTCAAAATGTACTATCTCTGATACCCATGAACTCATACAGGAAATCATGAGACTTCATGGAGTACCGATCTGCATTGTCCCCGATCGTGACAGCAGGTTCCGATATCAATTTTGGCAGAGTCTGCAAGCAAGTTTGGGAACAAGTCTGAACTTCAGCACAGCCTATCATCTACAAACGGATGGTCAGTCTGAGCGAACTATTCAGATCTTGGAGGATATGCTCAGAGCGTGTATGCTAGACTTTGGAGGATCGTGGGAAGATCACCTACATCTTGTGGAGTTTTCATACAACAATAGCTACCAAGCAAGTATCGGAATGACACCTTTTGCAGTGCTTTATGGAAGAAAGTGTCGATCGCTATTAAGTTGGGACGGCATCGGAGACAGGGAACTTCTTGGACCTGAGATGATAGTAGCAACTGTTGATGTGGTTCGTACTATCAGGGAAAGAATGCGTATAGCCCAAGATCGACAGAAGCACTGGGTTGATGCAAAATGCCGTCATTTGGAGTTCCAGCCGAGAGATCACGTATTTCTGAAGATATCTCCGAACCGCAGAGTGATTCGTTTTGGAAGATGGGGTAAGGTAAGTCCAAGGTACATTGGACCGTTCGACATACTCGAACGAGTCGGTGAAGTGGCATACCGCTTGACACTTCCACCTTCATTGGAAGGATTGCACAATGTGTTCCACATATCCCAACTCAGAAGGTATGTGAGTGACCCCAGCCATATTCTTGATCATTCTGAGCTTACTGTACAGCCCGACTTATCTTATGAGCAGCAATCTGTTGAGATTCTGGACAGGAAAGTGAAGTCACTTCGGAACAAGGAAGTCAACTTGATTCGAGTGATGTGCAGAAAAAACACTCCAGGAGAATCGACATGGGAAAGGGAAGACGAGATGCGTGCAAGATATCCCCACTTATTTATAAACTAGTGTAATGCCCCATGCCCCAGTACAGATGGTATTGTCCGCTTTGGCCAAACCGCACGGTTTTTCCCTTTAGAGCGAACCAGACCCGACCAGGGGCCACTTCCCAGGGGGTCACCCATCCTAAGACTTCCCTGGCCTGAGCATGCTTAACTATAGAGTTCTCAAGCTCCTGTAGTTCCGGTTCACTTAAAAGACGTCTCTGTAATTAAGGGTGGTATCATTATATTTATAATGCAGTTCGGTTCTCTTTTAGAATGTGCTTTAGGGACCCGATCCCATTATTCTGAAAAGGCTCCCTCACTCAGATCACTAAGCCATGATGTCTTAAGACCGCACTGCTCTGGGGTATTACATCCCCCCATCTAAGAACAATGGTTCGTCCTCGAACCACAGGCCTACTATTGAAAGACCTGCATGGGCCACCATAAATGTAACGCCCCATGCCCCAGTATAGATGGTATTGTCCGCTTTGGCCGAAACCGCACGGTTTTTCCCTTTAGAGCGAACCCGACCCGACCAGGGGCCACTTCCCAGGAGGTCACCCATCCCAAGACTTCCCTGGCCCGAGCACGCTTAACTAGGGAGTTCTCAAGCTCTTGTAGTTCCGGTTCACTTAAAAGGCGCCTCTGTAATTGAGGGTGGTATCATTATATTTATAATGGAATTCGGTCATCTTTCGGAATGTGCTTTAGGGACCCGATCCCATTGTTCTGAAATGGCTCCCTCACTCAGATCACCAAGATGTCCGCAACAGACCGCACTGAATGTGGACAGAGCAGATCACCATGATGTCTTAAGAACACACTGCTCTGGGGTATTACTACTAGTCCTTAAAATAAATTATAAATTTCGAGGACGAAATTTTTGTAAGGAGGGTAGACTGTAACAACTCCAATTTTAGTGTACATAAAATTCATTTAAAGTTAATGTATACTTGGAGTATTTACAATTCATGTGGGTACTATAAGTATTTGATTTACTTTTGAACAACAAGAAAGAGCTTGTAGCTCATTGGTAAGACCTTGCACTGTTGAACCAAAGCACCAGAGTTCAAATTCCATCAGCCAGAATATTTTTATTTAAAATTCTTTTAATCTTTTAAAAACCCAAGAGTCTACACGAGCACAACACGTAAACTGAAGAGTCACACATAAAACAAACGAGTGCACTGCAGTAGACCAACCGACCCCGACACGTGTCCCCAATACGATCCCCCAACTCGTGACTCGGGCCAGCGCCGCCGGTTTGACACGGAGCAAACCCAAATTTTATTTAACTCTGGCGATTCTTGGACCCCCCATAACTCCAGTATTATTTGTTTTTTCTGCACATTTACAGAGCACATTAAAACACACATTTAATCCATTTTAATACAAAATTTTAATACACCCTTTCACTACCCTAAAACCCTAATTTTTCCTATAAATACCATCCTCAAATCACCCTCCTCACTCCCAAATCCCTGTCCAAACTCTCAAGAAAATTCCCAAGTCTTTTGTGTGCAAATGGAGTTAGCAAAAGGGCGAAGCTCCGACGAACTTCCGACGGCAATCCGAGGAGTTTCGGACGACGAAACGACGCACCGGCAACTCCCACCTCTTATACTTTCTCTCCTATAGCCAATCATCCAGTAAGTCTCTACTTCTTCCTCTTTTCTCTATTATAAAAACATTCAAAACTAAAACCTGACGGAAGCGGAGTTAGTCCAACTTCCGATTCGGTTTTCTTTAAAAACTACATTTTTCCTTAACGAAATAAAACCATACTCTTATATGTTGACTAATAAATACTAACAAACTTAATAAAAAAAGTTGCACATCAAACTAATCATTTTTGTAACTTTTATTATACTTTTTCAGAAAAATACCATATAATTTAGTTTCGACATAAACCATCATAATTTCTTGTTATACCTATAGAGAGCACGAGGTAATGACCTACTTCCTCACAACACTCATATCTAACATAGCACGATAGAATTTGGGAACATAGATTTGGGAAAATACGACTTTGCATATAACCGCCTTCAACTTATAAAACCTTTTTCTACAAAAAGTGTATTTTAACAAATCTTTGCGATTGTGCCTCTACAACCCATTTTGGGGAAACCGTTCGATATGGTGCGGATTATCCCACATTCTCGGGCCTAGAAGAGCAAGACGCAGACCTCCGCAAGAAGCATACGATCTCGAAAGATTTTAACACAATTTTCTTTAGAAAATGTGATTTCTATCATAAATAAAACTTATATTTTTAATAAATAAATATATATGTAATTAATATCAAAATACCTATTTTTAATATTTATAATATTCCACATTTCCAAAATACAAGTAAAACATCTCATTTACAAGAAAATACCATACAAATTCATTATTTCAAATAAATACCTTATACTTTAAAACTAGGTCATATTCACTAGAAATTTCATATTGAATAAAAGAAACATCTATGAAAACTCTAAAGACGATAATTAAATACTTGAGGTATATTTTTGAAAGTATAACAAAAACTATTTTACATAAAACCCTCTCAAGTTATACTAAATTACAATAAGGACCTTAGTAAACATAGGTTTAAGCGGGACCAGTCTCTTGAGCCTCAGGGAGCCGGAGATATGGGTGCTTACCTATTTAAGGTAGACAACTTAACAAGCGGTATTATCAACACGGTAATTATCTTTGAAAAAGACACAAATTCTGCCGTCCATGTGCAGCAGTTACCGATAGCACCAAAACATAATTCAAGACTTCAATTTCTTTTCTAATTGTCTGACTCAGACTGTGCCTCAATATAATCAATCTGACTTGAATATGATTCAAGTATCAAAGTACAATTCAACATGAATCCATGAATCCATATATTCAATCTATTCAATCTATGTTGACTAAACCGAACCATAGATATATATCCATCTACATGATTCTCCAGTTACATCCATTTACTGATATCATGGTTCTGGCAAGTCATCCATCTATATAAATCAAGACAATACAATACAAATAATACAATCAAGACATCGCGGGGTTTATAAGGGGTAGATTGGTACGGAAGGTGTTAGAAGTGGCACGAGACAACAACTATAAAGACACATAACCTGAATTCAATTGCCGTTGTACCGTGGCTGAACGGTTCCTTGTACTCCATATACCGTAGTCTCTGGTCTAGTGAGACTCTTCTCGTATACACTGGCCTCTTCTGTACCAAGCTAAAAACAACAGCGTTAAAAACAATATTATAACAATATATACTCTATTCTGTCTATTCCATTCTTGTCTATTTACGGGACTTACAGAGCGATTTGTTCGCCAACGATATTCTCTTTCTTCTTCTTTGGAATGTCGTCAGGTGATTCAGACTCACTGGAGATCGAGCCCACCAGCGAGGATTTGGACCAGCTAGCTTTCGACCCAGAGCTTTAGATTCCTTGTACACATTTACATTCTGTATTTTCCATTTCTTTTATACCACTATTTAGGCATTGCTTTCCATTCCATGTATTTACTTTTCAGATGTATTGTAAAAAGAATATCAATAAATAAAGTTTCTGTTCATTTACATCCTGTCTCTTGTGCATTTTACTTATATTGCTTAGATACACTTAGCGTGTTTACTTCTGAATAAATACGTAGCGGCCTCGTCACGTCTTCTGCTCGTATACTGGGAAGCGGGGCGTGACACTCTCGGGCAGTCGATCCTGTGCCACTGGGTAGACACAGGCTATTTCTCGCCCTCCGGTGGCCCGATGAAGACGAACTTCTCCTTCCATTCATGGATGGAAGAAGGGACGACCACTACCCCCGACCCGGCCGCCCTACCCTTACGTTTCTTAAACGACAGGTATACCCAGCTTGGCTCTTCCTTACTGGTACCGGGGTGATTTTTATAACAGAGAAAAGCCAGGAGGAGGCTCAAATCGAAGGGGATCCGATCAAATTTTAACCGGACCAGAAACCCGAGGAGAATTCTCCACGAGTTCGGCGCTAGCTGGCCCGGGGCAAGACAAAAACAATGGAGCACTGCACAAATCTCGGATAAAAAGGGCAGACGCATCCCTGTCCGGAATGCTTCTAGATACAGAGTAATCTCCTTGCCCCGCACCTGGTCTGCCCTCTCCCCCTCTCTGGCCAAAAGGAGTGAATAGCTAGAGGGGATATGGAATCGAGCCTGGATGTCGGAAAGCTCGTCCAGACGATTCAAGATTGAAGGCGCATCGCGGGTATTCCTGATGCGCACCTTTGGAGCCCTTGTCGCCGCCCGACGGCGAGTGATAAGGATGGCCCTGTCCTTGGGGGGCAAGCCCGACACAAAAGACGCAGATGAAGAAGAAGAAGAACCCTCTCGGCTATCTGAAGCCAAGGAGGAGGAAGACCCGCTGGACTCGGCCCCATAAACTGGAGTCTCATTGCCTAACTCTACCCCTACTACATCTATAGTTACCTTGGAGGAAGACATCTAACCTGATTCAAGAAAAGGGTTTTGCCAAGGAAAATTCAGTGGAAGATCCGACCTAAGCGGAGGTGCGCCGGGAAATCTTCAAACGACGAGAGACAACTAAGGCAAAGTGTCGGCCCTGGGATGGTCCCCTTCTATTTATACACTCCTAAGAGGATATCCTACGGCCCAAGTCGATTCATGCCAAAACGAACCGTCGCCCCCAGTGGCCATCAAGGCTCCACATGGCGATCGACCATTGGAAACGTCTCCTCGTGGCAGGAGTCAGAGACAGCCTATCGCGCCCCGCCAACCAATGTTGGGCACGTGTCGTATAGCCCAACTGACGATCGAGTGAAACGGTGCCCCCTCTTTAAAGCGCAACCATTTCATTGATCCATTGACGTCATCAGGGATACGCGCGAAAATTAAAACGCACGGTAGGACGCCACGTGGACTCGAAGATCGAAAAGACGCAACTTCCAAACACTATGTCATTTTCCGGACAATCTGCCACGAAGAGTTCTCGGCAACAAGCTGAGCAGAGAAAACCAAGCAGACCACTCTCGACCCGACCTATAAACAGATCGAAAAGAGAGTGGGGGACTAATGATGATGCTCACAAGTGGAAATTTCTCAGATTACGACACGTAGCGGATGACGTGTCATCCACGTAAGCTCGCTAGATTTGTGAGGGCTACGGAGTTGGAATAAGTATGATGCATTGGGGATGTTTCTCTGCACCTCGTCTCCGAGATTGCATCCGACCTTTTGGATACCTCCCCGGAGTACCTTCCATATTCGTCTAGTAACCAGCCAACAGCTCACCTCCGAGCAATCCTACAACCGAGCTTCCACAGAGCTATTGCAGGGCTGAGCTCCCTTGGCCTCCCGGCTCGTCTCCGAGATATTGCAGGGTTGAGCTCCCTTGGCCTCTCGGCTCGTCTCCGAGCCATCCACCGAGTTGAGCTTCCTTGGCTTTCCCGATCAGTTGAGAGCGCGGAGCCCAAGCACCCCCGCCACGGCTCCGTGTATCTCGCCAAAGCGAGATATCCGCCGCCCCACGTTCCGCGTCTCACACTGGCACGTCCCTCCATTAATAAGCATATCCCAGCATTAATAGACGGATCCCGCCATCGACGCGAGCGTAACGCAGGTGCGTATCAAACGGTGAGGATCTCACGCTGGCTCGCTTTATGCGACCGCTATATAAACCCCTCTTTCAGACGACTCAGGTAACTCGAACTCATTCTAATACGCACTCTGCTCCTATTCCACGGTACTAACTTGATCATCGGAGGGTCCTACAGTGGTCACCCACCCCGGGACTTCCTTTGTAGATAGCTAGGTGTCGACACCAACCTATTGAGATCCACACGCTCAACCCTCATACCAAATCTCAACCGCTCGAAACCACTCGCTACCAGATTGACGGAGGACAACATCTGAGGGAGATACGACCTCCATCACAAAGAGTGTCCCCTGTTTTTTAAACACTCAAATTATATTCTTTACATCATATTACCAAAATATGGAGGATTAAAAAATACACCCATGCGGTCTCTTGACCAAAATAGTATAATTAAAATTGTACAGCAACTTACCTAGACATATATTCTGAATTAAACTGTTAGGAACGTCGTCCATCTAGGCATTTAGCATCGGAGTTGAGACCCATAATAATGCTAAATTTATATTCCCTTATATGTAAAATAACAAAGTCGGCCTCAAAAGGTTTCTGCGGCCCTTTTTTGTTTCAAGATGATACATCAAACCTTTACATTTACCCTTCAATCTTTTTTTTATTTACATTTACCCTCCTTCAAAATCCTATTTTACAGGATTCTAATAAGAAAGAAGTATAGCAATATAGATCATTTTATATTTCACATTTTCCATAAATGAGATTGACACTCACTTATATTCAAAGTTTAAGAATTTTTTTTACCATTCTTTTTTTTTTTTTAAGAAAATGGCGCTGGGAAGCATCTCAAGCCTTGCAAGCGAACCCAGACACATGGAAGCTTGTGAAACTCGCCCCATGTGGCTCATCCCTGCCTGCTGCCGCCGCTATATAAACCCCTTTTCCAGAGGGACCAAGTAAGCCATTTTTACTCCACTAAGCCGTTACTCTGCTCGGATCTCGTTACTGACTTGATCGTCGGAGGGTCCTCGGTGGTTCCAAACCACCCCGGGACTTCCTTGCAGGTACTCGGCGCAAATCTCCTCCAACCCATTGAGATCCATACGTCGCAGGAGATCACGCTCCAGACCAAATCCCAGCCGTCAATCGCAGCCATCGGCAGGTCAACGGAAGACAACATCTATAGGAGACCGGGAAAGTCCGCCTCCATCAGCTGGCGCCGTCTGTGGGAAACTAACTCCACAAAAACAAAAGTTCGTCTCCCGATCTCCAATCACATGGCTAGAGATCACCCCGAAGATCCAAGCACCAGCCGGCGCCTCCCCCTCAACGGAGGCGCGGATCATCCTTCACCGAATGACCTCACCTCTTCCTCCGTTGGCCGCCGCCTCGCGGCCTCCGACAGTCGTGGGTCCCCCTAAGCCGTCCCATTTAACATCGAGGTCTCACATCAGAGAGCTTCGCCCCGAATCTCGTCGCACCCCTGTCTCTTACAAGGCGGTGGCGGTCAGCTCGCTTGCTTCCAGGCATGACCAGCACCCTCCCTCGGATAGATCGGCTCGTCGACAGCTCGGCCGGCCACAAGCTGTTGAGTTTCATGGATGCTTTCTCCGGCTACAATCAGATCCGTATGAATCCGGCATACGAAGATATTACCGCATTCACTACGGACCGGGGGGTATATTGCTACAAGGTGATGCCCTTCGGCCTCAAGAACGCCGGAGCTACGTACCAACGGTTGGTCAACAACATGTTCAAGACGCAGATCGACAGGAATATGGTAGTCTACATCAACGACATGCTTGTCAAGTACATTTCATCGGCCGACCACGCCAAGGACCTGGGCGAGGACTTCGAAGTGCTCCGCAAGTTCAAAATGAAGCTAAACCCCACCAAATGCGCATTCGGAGTCACGGGGGGAAAGTTCCTCGGATTCATGGTCACTCACCGTGGAATCGAGGCTAACCCAGAGAAAATCGACGCTATCCTCAACATGGCCGCGCCTAAGTCCAATGTCGAGATCATGCGGCTCACAGGGTGAGTGACCGCTCTGAGCCGTTTTATGTCAAGGTCGGGGGAGAAGTGCCTCCCGTTCTTCAAAGCTCTGAGGAAGATCCCGATGTTCGAGTGGTCGGAGGAGTGCCAGATCACTTTCGACCAATTGAAGAGGCACCTCGCGACCCCACCACTGCTCACCCGACCAGTCGAAAGAGACGAGCTGTCGCTGTATCTGGGGGTATCCGACCAAGCAGATGGCTCGGTGCTTGTCCGAGAGTTCGATGGAATGCAGAAGCCGATGTACTATGTGAGCCACGTCTTTAGGGATGCAGAAATGAGGTATCCAGCCATAGAAAAGATTGTCTTGACCCTCGTTGTGACCTTAAGGAAGCTACGACACTACTTCCAGGAACACACCATCCTCGTCCTTACCGAGCGCCCGTTGGGGGTTATCCTCGCATCACCGGAATCCTCGGGCCAGCTTACCCGAGTAGGACGAAGCCAGCTTGCTCAGGGCGTTACGGACCAACCTAGACATCTTGCTGGAGAAGAGAGACCAGGCTCAAATCAAAGCCGCCGCTTACCAGCAGCAAACTGCTCGATACTACAACGCGCGGGTCAAGCGTCGCTCCTTCAAGACCGGAGATCTGGTCTTGCGGCGGAACGAGTTCGCCGATCAAAGAAGGATACACAAGTTTTCCCCAAAGTGGGACGGTCCTTTCCTCGTCTCTGAGGTACTCCCCAGCGGAGCCTATCGTTTATAAGACGCGGACGGACGCAAGTTCCCGCGGCCTTACAACGCCGAGAAGCTCGAGCTGTACCAATGAGACCAAGGCCTATGAGTGTGTACCTCTCCTTTCGCAAGACGATGTAAATGTTCTCTAAAAATCCTTTCTATTTCAAATAAAGGGAATGTTAGAGCATTGCAAAAAGAACGAGTTCTGTCTTTGTGATCAAAGCCCTCGCCAAGAGGCAACCGCGCAGCTTCACTGCCCGGTTATCCTTAGCAGGCCTCTTACGGCCCCTCCAGCGCTAAGGATAAAAGCCCTCGTCTATAGGCAGCCGCGCAGCTTCCCTGCCCGGTTATCGATAGCAGGCCTTCTACGGCCCCTCCAGCGCTAAGGATCAAAGCCCTCGTCTAGAGGTAGCCGTGCAGCTTCCCTGCCCGGCTATCCCTGGCCGGTAGCTTCCCTACACACAACGCCAGAGATCAAAGCCCTCGCCAAGAGGCAACCGCGCAGCTTCACTGCCTGGTTATCCTTAGCAGGCCTCCTACGGCTCCTCTAGCGCTAAGGATAAAAGCCCTCGTCTATAGGCTGTCGCGCAGCTTCCCTGCCCGGTTATCGATAGCAGGCCTCCTACGGCCCCTCCAGCGCTAAGGATCAAAACCCTCGTCTAGAGGCAGCCACGCAGCTTCCCTGTCCGGCTATCCCTGGCCGGTAGCTTCCCTACACACAATGCCAGGGATCAAAGCCCTCGCCAAGAGGAAACCGCGCAGCTTCACTGCCCGGTTATTCTTAGCAGGCCTCCTACGGCCCCTCCAGCGCTAAGGATCAACGCCCTCGTCTAGAGACAGCCGCGCAGCTTTCCTGCCCGGCTATCCCTGGTCGGTAGCTTCCCTACACACAACGCCAGGGATCAAAGCCCTCGCCAAGAGGCAACCGCGCAGCTTCACTGCCCGGTTATCCTTAGCAGGCCTCCTACAGCCACTCCAGTGCTAAGGATCAACGCCCTCGTCTAGAGGCGCCGCGCAGCTACCCTGCTCGGCTATCCCTGGCCGGTAGCTTCCCAACACACAACGCCAGGGATCAAAGCCCTCGCCAAGAGGCAACCGTGCAGCTTCACTGCCCGGTTATCCTTAGCAGGCCTCCCACGGCCCCTCCAGCGCTAAGGATCAAAGCCCTCATCTAGAGGCAGCCGCGCAGCTTCTTTGCCCGGTTATCCATAGCAGGCCTCCTATGGCCCCTCCAGCGCTAAGGATCAAAGCCCTCGTCTAGAGGCAGCCGCGCAGCTTCCCTGCCCGGCTATCCCTGGCCAGTAGCTTCCCTACACACAACGCCAGGGATCAAAGCCCTCGCCAAGAGGCAACCGCGCAGCTTCACTACCCGGTTATCCTTAGCAGGCCTCCTACGGCCCCTCCAGCGCTAAGGATCAACGCCCTCGTCTAGAGGCAGCCGCGCAGCTTCCCTGCCCGGTTATCCCTGCCCGGTAGCTTCCCTACACACAACGCCAGGGATCAAAGCCCTTTCCAAGAGGCAACCGCGCAGCTTCACTGCCCGGTTATCCTTAGCAGGCCTCCTACGGCCCCTCCAGTGCTAAGGATCAACGCCCTCGTCTAGAGGCAGCCGTGCAGCTACCCTGCTCGGCTATCCCTGGCCGGTAGCTTCCCTACACACAACGCCAGGGATCAAAGCCCTCGCCAAGAGGCAACCGCACAGCTTCACTGCCGGGTTATCCTTAGCAGGCCTCCCATGACCCCTCCAGCGCTAAGGATCAAAGCCCTCGTCTAGAGGCAGCTGCGCAGCTTCTCTACCCGATTATCCATAGCAGGCCTCCTACGGCCCCTCCAGCGCTAAGGATCAAAGCCCTCGTCTAGAGGCAGCCGCACAGCTTCCCTGCCCGGCTATCCCTGGCCGGTAGCTTCCCTACACACAACGCCAGGGATCAAAGCCCTCGCCAAGAGGCAACCGCGCAGCTTCACTGCCCGGTTATCATTAGCAGGCCTCCTACGACACCTCCAACGCTAAGGATCAAAGCCCCCGTCTAGAGGCAGCCGCACAGCTACCCTGCCCGGTTATCTCTGGCCGGTAGCTTCCCTACACACAACGCCAGGGATCAAAACCCTCGCCAAGAAGCAACCGCGCAGCTTCACTGCCCGGTTATCCTTAGCAGGCCTCCTACGACACCTCCAACGCTAAGGATCAAAGCCCCCGTCTAGAGGCAGCCGCGCAGCTACCCTGCCCGGTTATCCCTGGCCGGTAGCTTCCCTACACACAATGCCAGGGATCAAAACCCTCGCCAAGAAGAAACCGCGCAGCTTCACTGCCCGGTTATCCTTAGCAGGCCTCCCATGACCCCTTCAACGCTAAGGATCAAAGCCCTCCCTAGAGGCAGCTGAGCCCGACCCTTGCTCGGCTATCCTCAGCTGGTAGCTTCCTACCACAACCGACAGGGATCAAAACCCTCGTCAAGAGGCACCGGTCAGTAACCCTGCCCGGCCCCCATCCTTCAGGACAAAAGCCCTCGCCAAGAGGCACCGGGCAGTAACCCTTCCCGACCCCCGTCCTTAGTAGGCTTCTTACAGCCCCTCCCACGCTAAGGATCAAAGTCCTCCTTAGAGGCGGTCGAGCCCGACCCTTGCTCGGCTATCGCCGGCTGGTAGCTTCCTACCACAACTGACAGGGATCAAAGCCCTCGCTAAGAGGCACCGGGCAGTAACCCTGCTCGGCCTCCGTCCTGAAGGATTAAAGCCCTCCATAGAGGCAGCTGAGCCTGACTCTTGCTCGGCTATCCCCGGCCGGTAGCTCCCTACCCACGACGCCAGGGATCAAAGCCCTCACCAAGAGACACCGAGCGGCTACCCTGCTTGGTCATCCCCGGCCGGTAGCGCCCTACCCACGACGCCAGGGATCAAAGCCCTTGCTAAAAGGCACCGAGCGGCTACCCTACTCGGTCATCCCTAGCTAGTATCTCACTACCCGCGACACCAAGGATCAAAGTCCTCGTCTAGAGGCGGCCGCGCAGCTACCCTGCCCGGCTATCCCTGGCTGGTAGCTTCCCTACACACAATGCCAGGGATCAAAGCCCTCGCCAAGAGGCAACCGCGCAGCTTCACTGCCCGGTTATCCTTAGCAGTCCTCCCACGGCCCCTTCAACGCTAAGGATCAAAGCCCTCCCTAGAGGCAGCCGAGCCCGACCCTTGCTCGGCTATTCCCGGCTGGTATCTTCCTACCACAATCGACAGGGATCAAAGCCCTCGCCAAGAGGCACCGGGCAGTAACCCTGCTCGGCCCCCATCCTTCAGGACAAAAGCCCTCGCCAAGAGGCACCGGGCAGTAACCCTGCCCGGCCCCCGTCCTTAGTAGGCTTCTTACAGCCCCTCCCGCGCTAAGGATCAAAGTCCTCCCTATAGGCGGTCGAGCCCGACTCCTGCCCGGTTATCCCTGGCCGGTAGCTTCCCTACACACAATGCCAAGGATCAAAGCCCTCGCCAAGAGGCAATCGCGCAGCTTCACTGCCCGGTTATCTTTAGCAGGCCTCCCACGGCCCCTTCAACGCTAAGGATCAAAGACCTCCCTAGAGGCAGCCGAGCCCGACCCTTGCTCGTCTATCCACGACTGGTAGCTTCCTACCACAATCGACTGAGACCGAAGCCCTCGCCAAGAGGCACCGAGCGGCTACCCTGCTCGGTCATCCCCGATTGGTAGCTCCCTACCCACGACGCCAGGGACCAAAGCCATCGCCAAGAGGCACCAAGCGGCTACCCTGCTCGGTTGTCCCCGGCTGGTATCTCACTACCCACGACGCCAGGGATCAAAGCCCTCGCCAAGAGGCACCGAGCAGCTACCCTGCTCGGTCATCCCCAGCTGGTAGCTCCCTACCCACGACGCCAGGGACCAAAGCCCTCGCCAAGAGGCACCTAGCGGCTACCCTGCTCGGTCGTCCCTGGCTGGTAGCTCCCTACCCATGATGCCAGGAATCAAAGCAATCGCCAAGAGGCATCTGAAGCCCTCAGAGTGAGGCACCGAGCTCTCTTAGGCTCGACACATTTGCAGCGGGTAGCCTACCGCCCATTAAACGCCACCGATCTTAAGCACTCTCTAATATACACCAGTCCTATATAAGTCCGAGCGATCCCCCCTCGACTTCGGGGCCATGGAGATACCTTCTTCCCAACAGCCTTTGCACCTGGCAAGTGATCGAAACCAGCTCGACGTGCGATCGCCAGACGAAGAACCGACCTGACATGGAAGCTCAACAGTACAAGTCCGAATATTCTGCTAGTATTCAGACCGAACAAAAGATAATGTGCAAGCAATGAAACAGCAAAAGTTTTATTCGCTTAAAAACCGATATCTTTACAAGGGTATTGTGGGCTCCCTAGCCTTATCAAATGGCCCGGAAGCTTACAAAAAGAGAGAAGAGGAGATATCAAAAGGAAAGAAAAGGGCCTAAGTCACAAGCCCCCCTACGTCTCACTTCCCTCATCACTGTCTGCCGGAGGCTTGACCACCGAGAGCGAGACCTGAGCACGGAGCTCACCATCGGAAAACTCAGGAAACTGCTCCTTGACGGCATCAAGAGCCTTGTTCCACGCGACGGCGGTATACTCGCCAAGATCAGCGTAAAACTGCTCCGACACCTTGTAATCGGCCACCGCCTTCCTAGCCCGAACCTCGGCGACCTCGGCCGCCTGGAGCGCCCCCTCGGCATCCCTCCTGCTGGCATCTCTCTCCTTCTTCATGGCCGCGAAGCTGTTGTCCAATTCCGTCAGCTTCGCCTCAACGATTTGGTGGGACTCGCTGTTTTGAGTTCTCGTTTTTGTTGAAAATAGGTCCTCGAGTTTCCGATATCGCATCGTTGCGGACTTACTTAAGTCGAGATTGGATTGGTGTCAGGTGACGATAGGACACCCGACACATTAAGACGGCAAGCTCCGCGGACTCCGATCGGGCTGCCAGGACATCGGCCCTCTCCCTCTCCAAACGCAGGTCACGTCGCAGGACCTCGGCCTCCAAAGAAGACTCTCCTACCGGCCTCGCAGCATGGAAAGCCTCCTCGGCCTCCATGCGGGTAGCAAGGGCACAGTGTTGATGAACCTAACGAGAGACGGATGAGAAACTTCGAGATGCTCGAGCCAAAGAAAGAAGAGTCAAAACAACACGGAAGGAGTTCGTACCTGAATCGCCTCTTAAGCTATGGCCGCCGCTTGGACCCTAAGGGTGCCGTGCGAGAGCTTGCCCCCTGCCGACTCTTCCATTCCAGCGAGCAGGCCGGTAGCAACGGAAAGCCCAGACGGAATCGTGAAAACGGCGTCCCCCTCTTGTATGAGAATTCCCTCAGGTACCCTCGACGGCGGTGCACAAAAGACTGTCCCCTTCCTCTTAAGGAGAGTCCCGTCTTCACCCTCCCCTGCATCCCTTGTCTGGGGCTCGGAAACCTGTGGACGCCTTAGGCCGCTGCCAGGACAATCGCCAGGAGCTCTTAGCGAAGCAGACGGCCCTGCCGCTGGCAGAACATTCGACGCAGGGCTCGAGCGGGCTGGGGGAGCGGCCGCACCACTGGCCTCCCTCCGGGACGGGACACCCGAAGCCCTAGATCGATCCATAGATCCGACCTAAGAAAGAAGAGCGCCGAGCAATCAGGGCTTAAAGCGATGGGAGTATGAAGAGGTAGTGGCCATGGAGTGAACCCCATCCCTATTTATTGCTGCCATCGCCCTCATCCAACGGCGCCCTTCATCACCCGCCAAAACGACTCCTCGCATCCGACGACTCCGATTGCTCCACCTGTTGCTCCAGCATTGGGCAGCATCCTATCAGACGCCGCAGGTCTGCAACATGTCACGTCGCCCAACCGACGCTCGACACGTGGACTGTCGCTTTAGTGACAGAACACATGAACCGGCGCACCTTCCTTAAATCCAGAGATCTCGCCCATGATTCACAGGCAGAAAAGACAACGGATTGCCTGGGGACACGTCCCGACGATATCTTCAAAGGGAGCTCACCCCAGGTGGGCCGGCAGTCCACTCTCGACCCGACCCGTCAGCTGGTTGGGACGAGAGTGGGGGGCTAATGATGATGCTCGAGATCGGCGATCTCCCAGATCGTGACACGTAGAAGATGACGTGTCCCAGAGCTCAGAAGGAAGGGCCTACAAGGGCCGACCAGGCCACCCCTGTGCCCGACCCGTAAGCACAAGCTGGCTCTCCTCAGAGCCCCCATGCACAAATTGGCTTCCTCGACCTCCCAGCTCGCCTCTGAGCTATCACAGGACCAAGATGTCTCGGCTCTCCCGCTCGCCCCCGAGCTTTCCCGCCGAGGCCATTTTCCTCGGTCTTATCGACCGACCAGCGGTACCACTCGCAGGCGTAACCGCCGCTCTGCGAATCTCGCCATGCACGAGATTTCCGCCGGCCACATCCCACGTTCCACGCCATTACGATCCCCACTAATGAGCCTGTCTCGCCATTAATGGGAAGATCCGCTTATCACGCGGGCGTGACGTCGGGAACGTAACGACCGGCGTGATTCTCGCACTTGCCCCTGCCTACTGCCGCCGCTATATAAAACCCTCTCCCAGAGGGACCAAGTAAGCCATTTTTACTCCACTAAGCCGTTACTCTGCTCGGATCTCGTTACTGACTTGATCGTGGGAGGGTCCTCGGTGGTTCCAAACCACCCCGGGACTTCCTTGCAGGTACTCGGCGCAAATCTCCTCCAACCTATTGAGATCCACACGTCACAGGAGATCACGCTCCAGACCAAATCTCAGCCGTCAATCGCAGCCGTCAATCGCAGCTATCGGCAGGTCAACAGGAGACAACATCTAAAGGAGACCGGGAAAGTCCGCCTCCATCACATTTATTACCAAATATGATATAATTGAATGCACAAATCCCAAAATTAATCTAATGGTGGAAAAGCGGGAAGAATTTGTTTCCAAATCCTTTCAGTAATATCCTTATCGAACTTAATACGGTACTTATAATAGTCGAACTATAATATACATATATTTAAAATCACATTCAAGAATTATTTTTTCCATCAAAAAACTAATAATATATGTAATTATAATAATTCATACAAAGCTAAATAAAAATGCCAGCTTTATCAATTTTTTCAAAAATACAGTGTTTATAAAGAAATTCACGATATATAAAAAAATTTAATTTGAGCTAGAAAAAGCTGGATCTATACATTTTTTTATTTCTCATATTACTTACATGTTAAGTTGTAACGATTATGTGTAACGTACAGATACAACTATAAATTTTTTTGACCATCTTTGGTCTCACGCGTTACGCATGGGGGTTAAAATATAGTACTAATACAAGGTTGGGTCGATGAATGAAATCTTTTGTAAGCCAAAGCACTAATTTCAGGATTTCCGTTTTGCCCTTCTCCTTATCTTTATCAATATTTATTTCCATATCTTTTGCCCTTAATAACAAAAAGAAAAAATAATTATTTCTAGGCTATTTTTTTTAATAATTTGGTTTTTATTTTATTTTATTTCCTTTGATTAAAAGTTATTTCCCAAGAATTTTCCTTGATTAAAAATAATTAAGCAACTTTCTTTCTTATTTTTTGATTTTAATCTTTAAAAAATATTCATGATTGAAGCATTTTGCAAAGATTTCTCGACGGGACAACATCAATGTCATATGGAGTTTTAGCGAATTTTGTTGATGTTGATTCTATTCTTTTTTTTAGAGGTTTTTTTTTTCTCAATAAGCATCTTTCATTATTTTTCATATTAATTAATGAGAATTGTTTATGGTTTTCTAAATTGATTGGTTGTGGTATAGGATGTGATCATTAAGTCAGAGAGTGGATTGATGAAGCGCAAATTTGATACATTTTTTCAAGAATAATAGGTTGAATTAAATTGCTCATGAAGAAAGAAAGGTTTTTTATTTTATGAAAGAAAAATTTCATTTGTATGAAAAAGGTACACTAGATATAAGTGTGACTAAAGTTTTTCTTCCTCTTTTTATCTGAATCTGCGTAAACTGTAACGACTACATTTTGTGTATATACTAATAAAAGTCTTTTTATATTTTTCTTGGTGTCATTAATTATTTTAGTATTTATTTTGATGTAAAATGTTTACAAAAGATGAGTTTGGTTTTAAGTGTAATTAATATGATTTTTAGGAGAAAGAAGAGAATTTGAAAATGATTTTTAGTATTTTCTAAGTTATGTTCTAAAATTGGATTTCATAAGAAATGAATTATTTTTGGGATGAAAACTATGGAAAATAACAAAATAATTATATGAAAATTTCCTAGAATTTATTTAGGTTTTTTTGATATTTAAAACTATTTTTAAAGCATTATTTATTAGAGAATAAATTTAATATTTACCATGACATATATTATTAGATTTATTTAATCATATTAATTTATTTACTGATTAATTAAAAATAAATAATTTTACATTTTTTAATTATAGCATATACTAAATGGAGCTTTTATATCTTTAAATATAATACCTTAAATACCTTTGCAATTAATTGAGCAATTAGGTAAGATATAAATGTTGGCATAATTAGTATTAATTACAAACATTTCTTATTTTGCATCTTCTCTCCTATAAATTGGAGTCACTCTTCTTTGCTTTTTTCACACTTCCGGCACTCGAATAAATCCAAAAAAATTTCCTGGACGGATGTGTCACGACCCAAATGAGGAACGTGACCAGCACTTAAATCATGCAACATCTAAATGTGTAACGTAATTCAAGTAAACCGAAACCCAGAATTTAAAACGTGAATAAAGATAAGGAGATGAAATATTTGCTTAAAGTGTTAATTTTGAGAGTAGAGAGTTACATCAAAATCTTTTAGAAAACCAAGTTGTCGTTAAATTTTTTGGCAGTATCTCCTTTGTAAATCTGATCCAAGCCGATACATAAGCAAGAATATACATAAGCATTCTCACTTGGGAGCAATCTCAACGCCTTTTGGCAAAACACAATCACATGGTAAAATATACGACGCCATAGGCAAAGGATAAGCAAATAAGAGAAGAAAAACAATAACCACAACATAAAAACAAAAGTCGGCTCACACGAGCACGACACCCAGAGTGAAATATAATACAATTTATCAGTCTCGTCGTTAAGTCTGTCACGCCCCGCTTCTCAGTAGACAGACACGGTAACGTGGCTAGCCCGCGACATATTTATTTATAGAAGGTCCTTTCCTAAATAAATATATTAAGCGTATTGAAACAATAATACACAATACAAGAATAAATGGAGACTGTAAAAAAATTTTCAACAAAGATCTTTATTTACATTCAACTTCCAATATTTACAAGTACATGAGTTTCAACTGGAAAGTAAATACAACAAAGGAAAATGCCTAAACATGTGGCATACACAAGACGAATAAAAGTGAAGCTAGGCTAATCCAGTGGAGCAATCTGGTTGTAGTCTACTTCTATGGCCTCTACTTCCTCCGTCCCGACCGTATCTGACGAACATTCCAAGAAAACAAGGGTGGGTGGAATACCCGTCAGCGAACTTGTACTTGGCAAGTCCCAAAGATAAAGTAAGAGTAAAAGAATGATAAGTGTAGAATATATATAGGAAGAGTAAAAGTATATGTTCATGCGTAAATATGTACTATAGCTCACTATATGGTCACTATATTAACGTTAAGTTCCAAGTGTAAATGTCAACGCAGCCGTAGAAGTATTCACGAGCTCAAGAGTGCGGCCTCAGGAGCAAGAAAACATGGGCCTATTTCATGTGTTAGCATCGGGGCTTTAGGCTGTGGATGAGTCAAATCGACTGATATTCAAGTAAAATAAAAAAGTGGTTAATACGGGACTCCTGAAACTCCGTTGGACTCACACAAGAAACTATCCTAACACCCTGAGTAAAACTAGTTTATAACTGTATAATATACTTAATTAAATTGATGGATTGGTTATAACATGTCTTGATCGAAACTATAGATTGCAAAAGGTGTAGAATGAAGTCGAGTGAGTCGAGTAAAATGCGAGTCGTATCAATTGCAATCTTGGTTCGAGCCAAATTAGTTCGAGTAGATGGGTTCGAGTTCATATTCAGGTTTATATTAGAGTTTGAGTTTGAGTTTGAGTTTGAGTTCAAGTTTAGATTCGAGTTTGGATTCGAGTTCAGGTCTTTTTCATATGAATTGATTTTAAACTATTAAAAATCTTAAGTTCGGGAGAAATCGGCAACTACTGCATATGGACGGCAGGATTTGTGTCTTTTTCTAAGACAATTACCATTGATAATTTCGTTAAGTTGTCTAGCCTAAATAGGTAAGCACTCACTTTTTGCGGCTCTCTGGGGCTCAAGAGAAATGATACCGCTTAAACCTATATTAATTTAGAGTTCTTAAATATTGTTTGTATATCTCGAGAGGGTTTTATGAAAAATACTTTAATATAATTTAAAAATAAATCTCGATGGTGATCTATAATATTTAGGGTTTTCATGAACATGTATTTTAATTGTTATGGTATTTTGGTGATAAAACCTAGTTTTTAAAAGTTTATGATACTTTTATGAAAACTACTACTTTTGGAAACTTGTTGGTATTTTACTAAAAATTATAATCTTTCATTTAAAAAAATATAGTTTCATAACTTGTTTTTATTGAAAATACCGATTCAGAGTTTTTTTATAATTTTTCAAAGTTTAGTTTTGTTTACAAAAGTCGTATTTCCTAAAAACCAAATTTTTTATTTCCTTTCGAGACCGAATACTCTATGAGGAGTTCTGCATCTCGCTCTACTATCTCAAGGATGTGCGATAATCCGTACCATCCATTAGCGGGTCCCCTGACGAGGGTTGTAGAGACGTATTTGCCAAGGATTTAACACATCGATTTAAAAGAAACCCGTTTTGAAAAAATATGGTATTTTAATATAAAACCCATACTTTACATAAGCCCTATGTTTAGAATTTTGTGCTATGAAACCATAGTGTGCGTGTGGGGTAGGTCGTTACCCCGTGAATGATCTAAAGGCTTCTACTCTGGTTATTGAAATTACGATTATATTAAAGTTCATGGTATTTTAATGAAAAGTTTGTTATATGGTTGTTTCACATGAAAATTTTATTAAACTAAAAACTAAATAAATGTAAATAAAGTTACGAGTGGTGTGAGAAAGTTAGTTTGACCTATTTTGCTTAATGAGGGGAGCACAAATGTTAAAATAATATATATCGGAATTAACTCCACTTTGTCGATATGTTTTTAGAAGACGATTTGAGATGAAAGAAATAGAGAGGAAAGGGACTTACTCATTGTGTAGTGTTAGGAAGAGGTTAAGGAAGAGAGAGGGGGTCTTGATCTCGTCGGAGATGCCCTGGTCGTCGGAATTTGATCACTTCACCCTTTGGATTGCTTAACTCCACTTGAATAGCCTAAACCCTTTTTGAACATAGAGAATTTGAGGAAATTTTCAGAATATAGGAGAGCTAGGACATGGGATGGTATTTATAAGGTAAAAATGAGAGAGGATGTGAAATAAAAATGAATTAAAATGGATTTAATGGTGTTAATTAGGGATTTGAGGAGTCCGTGTTTGATTGCAGAAAAATCAAACAGTGCAGGGGGTTGAGAGAAGCTGAAGGGGTGTGTGTGCAAAGTAAGGAGGGGATTGGGGCTATATCAACCGTCGACGGCGGCCAAATGGGGAGTTTGGGCGGTCGGATCTTGATCATTTGCCTCGAGATTCGTGCCATGTGTCTAGGTATGTGTTTACTCCTTTTTGTGCCAGTTTGCTTTTTCTGAAACTTTTCATTTCTCCATGAATTGCACGTGCAACTCTTGGGCTTCTGAAAAATTAAAAAGAAAAATCTTTAAAAATAACCGGGACTGATGGGAATCGAACGCACAGGCTATATCACAGTAGTGTAGAGGTTTTACCAGTGAGCTCCAAGTTGCTTCTTATTTTTATTGAACAAAAATAACTTATAACTCCTACACAGGCTGAAATACCTTTTTCTATACATTTAACAAATAATTCCGTACAGGGATTTCAAAGTCGTTACAAAGTCAAAATATACATGTGGTAGATGGAGTATACTAGATACAATGAAAAAGAGTACAAATTAGAAGACAAAAGAATATTCGCAATCCACCTATCAAAAGATCACGTCCAAAAAGTAGTAGTATGCCCCACCACGACTACACTGAAGGATCGGTCATGCAAGACACCGTGACACAATGGGGGTGAGTTGCCAGCTCGTGAGTAGTAAGTAATATCATAAGTAGCAATCGCAAGCATGAACGTAGCAGCGACAATATCCTAAGTATGAGGTTATGATGATGTATAATAGTATGGATGCAGCATGAATAAATGAGCAAGTATACTATCAGGGGTGTAACAACTATTGAAACTGAACATGTCATAACAAGTTTAATATGGTAAAAACATAGGTACCATCAATAAATCATCATAAAACCGGTGTCAAGCATCGACGCTTAAAATTACAATATCTCAGACGCCATCACTCTGATCGGCCCTCATATCCATTTGATCATATAACTCCGGTCTGTATCCTCCGATATCCGTCGAGTTTCCATACTATCACCGGTAGGTAGTGTCCCCCTGCCAGGTTCAACGCCTTTCTATACGATCTTCTTGCCCCGGGGTACCGTACCGGGTCCACCATATACCCGCAGACGGTGTCTCCTTACTTCTCGAATCAGATATACTTATAACTCAGAACCGAGAAAACTCATGATGGACACCAAATATCATATCAAGAGAAAACCGCATTTTTTAAATAAATCCAAGTTTGAAAATGTGTTTTGCAGTTTTCTCAAATCTCATGAAAACAGAATATCATGAAACAACATCATATGAGAATATGGTGATAATGACAATATACATGATATTAGAATGATGCATGCTAGTATGAAATGAGCGAAAATCTAACTACCAATAAACATGTAGTACAATGCAAGATATCGTGGTAGGTTCTATAGTGTACGTGGCATGACAATTACCAATGGTATGTGTGTATATATGAGTTAGTGCGCGTGCGACATGAACCATTGGTAATGGTGCAAGTGTCCTAACGAGGATGTATCAATGTGTATTATAATGCTTATGTGATATATATATATATATATATATATATATATGTATGTATGTATGTATGTATGTATGTATGTATGTATTGGAGATAGTGCCCTCAGAGTCAATTATTGGATCACAGGCACGTGATTGCAATGATTGAGGGAGGACCTGTCCCAGTAGGACAGTCTTACTCGAGATGATAGTATACTATCTGATTTATCTTTATCATCGTGTACTGCTTTAGGTGACCTGGCATGTCGCTATTACACGTTGATAGAGCCCTTAGGATTCTTGCTTGACCACTAGCAGTATGAGGGCGATCATATAAGTGGGAGCTGGGGTCATAAACACATCCTTAAAAGGTCCCTAGTCGTGGGAGTTTCGAGACAGGGCATCGATACTCCAGAGTAGACTAGTGTGTACATTCGAGACCCCGACGAGGGGCGGTGGCCGGTCTCACAAGCCACCGGTGTCAGTTGGATCACCAAAGATGTATACAGGTGCTCATTGGGTTATGAGTACACCGGACAGGACTCGCCGGGAACATACTAGTTGGTCTTATACCTGATGTCAGATATCAGTTCCCTGGTGACATGTGTACAGGTTAGTTCATCGACCTGGGGATCGTCATTTGTGTCGTGTGAGTTCCCACTATACTTTGATTACTACCCTACCACGCTCAAAGGAGACGTGCAAACAGGTTTTAGTTGGGTACAGTCCCGAGCCACATGGAGGCAGTGAGCGGATCTTCAGGGGTTCGTCTTTCCCGGTATTGGGGGTGAGGTCGCGCTGTGTCTAGGAGAGCCATTACACGAAGCCCTCGGCCGAGGCAGGAGATTTACTGGTAGGTATTCCAGTAGTATCTCAGGGTGTTCTGGGCTACACTCCGACACGACTTGTACCGCTTTTGGGGGTCTGACTTTTACCAACCCTCTAGGCCCACCATGTGATGCTCATAAACGAACGGACCGGACTGTACGGATATTGTCACTGACAGGCTCAGTAGGGTGTCAGGATGAGTTCGCTCATCGACGTCCCTTTTGGTCAATACCTGGTAGCCCGTTACGTATTGGGTTATATCTCTGATGTGCTAGTGGTTAAATCCACAACCAAGGTGTTGACGAGTCTTTAGAGTCCCCCACATTCAGTTGCTCAAGTTTTCGGGCGAAACGCTGTAGAGGCCGTATGGAGATATGGCAGGGTCCGATCGGACACGTGCGGTATTGCACGAATCAGGATCGGACGGTTAGTACTAGAGGCCATATGGATATATGGCAGGGTTCGATCAGATACGTGCGGTATTGCACGGTTCAGGATCGAACGGATATTACTGGCCGGCTTTGGTTTAAGCCGGATCCTAGTATAGTACAGTGTAGATTTTGTCTCATTGCATTTGTATTTCGGTCGGAATACAAATGCGGGTGTGTATGCACAGTATCGGGGTTTTCCTGTAATTTATTACGGGACCAGTTTTCTGGAGTTGCCAGTTTGCTTTCCGTTTCGGCCAATTTCCTTTGTATCGTTCATTGGCCGAAGATTGGTGGAGGAGGGCTTATTTGCATTTGTGCAAATAAGCAATTGTGGAGGGGGTCTTTGCATATTATTGTACATGATACTTGCACCATCATTGCTTGACTTTCTATAGTCATCATGTTTTGACTTTTATGTGATCATGGTTGTTGATGATGATTGATTTGGAGTGTTGGTTTTGTGTGATGATTATTCATCATGATGAGCTTTTCTCTTTCTTGCATGATCACATACCATTCCTCTCACTCACTTCCTCTCTGATTCTCCCCTCTCCCATTCCATGCCATGGCCGGCCATTCATTGAGGCGGGGGGGCTGTCCAAATTTAGTGTGGGGATTTTTGTTCATTTCATGCTACAAAAATTCCCATGTTCATCCCCAAAAGACATACCTCATTTTCCTCCACCAAATGGCAACCTCCAAAACCCCAAAGTGAGACATGAGCACTACACATTCCACAGCAAATCTTAGGCACGTCGACTCACCAGCTTCGTGCCCGAGTTGCCTCGGTATAGAGGCGGGAGCCCGTAAAAGAAGCCGGCGACGTGGTGCCCTTCCGGCGAGGAGGTGGAGACCGGACATTCCGCAGGAGATCGGGACGACGGCGAGAAGACCGGAGGACACGGATCGCTCGGTATATCTCTCTTCCCCATCTTGTAGTTTGCTAGGACTAGTTAATGGTACGATCCGGGTTTTAGTGCGCGGTGGTGCCGGTTCAAGAAAAATTAAAGTTAACCATCGCTTCCGCATTTGGCCTCGGGATGGAGGCCGGGGCGCCGCCGTGCACTTACAGTGGTATCAGAGCCTCGCCATTAACTTAGTCTAGCTTTGTCTAATGTGTTTTACATTTCCGATCGAACAATTTTCCAAAAACCGTATTTTTCTTCACATCAGTTTCTGTCGAAATTTTTTGAAGTCCAAAAATTTTTCAGGTTGTTTCAGAATGATGTGTAGGACAATCTAAGAGTTCTGGGAAAATTTGGTCTCGTGAACAGTCTAAACGACCGCGGAACCGCGGCCAAACCCATGCTTGGGCCGCGGTTCCGCCGCGACTTGAACTGATCAGTGTACCAAAATTTTCCAGAAAGCTCCTGAGTTGAAAATATGGGTTTTGGAATATTAATTTTGGGCCCAGAATTTCTTGATGTGCTACAGTAGTACTTGGGGCCCACTTGTTATAATTTTGATTGATCGGATATTATAAACACATTTTTGCACAGTATTTACATTATATCAGCGACCGTGAATGTCACTTGATCGGTAAATCCTGTCTAACTGCTATAGCCCGGTTAGACGGATTTGCGAACGTGACTTTCACGTTGATGTTCTGTGTATTGTTGTGATGTTACGGATCGGTCGTGGGGGATAGCCTAGATGCAATGCTAGTACATTTTTTGGTTGTATTATGTACATTTGATATTGCGGGGCGAGCGTCCGACATGTGGACTGCCGTCACTGCCTGTTTGTATTATTATTTTGGGGCACGGCCAGGTTGCGGTCGATGTACCCGTTGTATGTATATTTTACTTTCTGTACTAGGATTACCCCAAGGTGGGTGCACGGATAGCCGGATTCTAGAAGGCAACAAGCCCGCATCTCATGGCATTGGGACGGAGGGGGCTTCACTCTAGAATTGGCGGGCTATTCGCCGCACTCGTAGGGGGTACAGGTTGACCCAGGAGGGGTGCCCAAGTTACCGGATTCCGTGAAGTGCTGGGTGGTCCATTCACGGTGCTGAAGGGGGCTGCCTCGCTTCAGGTTTTGGCGGGTAACTTGCCGTGCCCGTAGGGGTCTAGGATTTCATTACACAGGCTATCCACACGATCAGGGGAACGTCGGGTTTCAGTAGTGGCTCTGTGAAACCCGGGGATCCCAGATATCTGTATTGTTCTGTGATGCTGTACATTTCTGTGATGTTGCATTTTTATTACGCCTTGAGCGAATTATAATATATTGGTATATATATTAGTAGATGTTGTATATGTTTTGCATCCGCGCTAGTCCAGTCCCCGCTCTGTCGTTAGTTAGCTAACCTAACGGGTAATGACGGGACCCAGTGGCGAATGCGGATGGCATATACGTACATCAGTATATTTTTGTTCTTTGTGGTGTGATCAATTGATGGGACTGCGTTGATTCGGATCAATGCAAGTTAAAAACAAACCTAATCTGATGTTGTTGGAACACTTTTCAAAAAGCTGTTATTGCAAGGACGTTCACTTTTGTTTTGCATCGTGGTATTCAGTTATGAATATCCAGCTCCTCAGTCGACGAGGCATGGGCCGAGATCCCTTCACCGGGAGTGACCCCTTGGACAAAAAGTTTGCGTCAGGGCAATAACTTCACTATAGCCGATTACTTTTTCTTTGCATCGTGGTATTCAGTTGGAATATCCTGCACCTCATTCTACGGGGAAAGAGCCGAGATCCCTTCACCGGGAGTGACCTCTTTAGCAAAGGTTTTCGTCACTATATTTTCATAAAAGCTATCCGTTCCTTCAACGATATCAAGTTCATTACGTTAAAGGTTTTCGCCAGAAACCATTCGTAGCCCTCCGTCGTTTCATATGGGTGGTCAATAGTATTCAAGCTGTGTATGTTGGCCAAAGTCAAGGTACAGTGATTGGTAGCTATTGGGTATTCATATGCAGCATAGATAGATGCGTTGGTTTGGGGCAGTCGTACTACTATTTTGGCCAAAGTCAAGGGTATGTACGGATGTGCTCAAATTAACCTGGAGAATGACGGGTAGAACTTGACATGTGACTTATGATATGTTGGCCAAAGTCAAGGTCATAAGAGCATGGGGTAAAAATCACATCGGGAGTTTCAAAAAAACTGAAACTTGCCAGATATGTGCATACCTTCTGGAGTGTGCTAGCGTGAGCGGATTCCGTCACGTTATCATGCGATGATAGTTGGATCCCGATTCCCACTGATGAGTTGGTTTACTCCTCGGGACATCCCGACTAATTCTTCTTTTAGGTTTGGAGGAGAATTTGACGGTACAGTGGGAGGTTTCCAGATTAGATAAATTGGTAACCATTCTGATCTAGGATAGAGTGCACGCTGAGTGTTTCTTTTCTCTCTCTCTGGCAGCGACAATTGACCCGACCCTAAGACTATGACTCAGTGACCAAGTTGACCGAACCTTCTTAAACACTGGCTTTTGGATTGTCAGAGTTGCAAACCTCATTGCCACTCCTACTTTTACCCTTTTCTCCAGGACACCCCGTATTACTACGAACGCCCACTTCCATTGGACAAAACCATCGTATGGTTAGATACGAACTCGAAGAAATTTTTTCGAGGATGGTTTCAGGTTCTGGAGGAAACGGATAGGACTATTCAGTTGTCTTTTCCTTTTACCTTCTCTCAGGTTACGAGTACTCCTTGGTTTAGGAGATAGTACACCTATTACGCAAATTGGATAGTCTTCTTCCAAACCATAGGCAGGTGCCGACCGGTAGGGAATGATGAAAACCAATTAGCCTAACGATGGTGTACAGAAGGTATTATGTAAAGACAAAGAAAGGGATTAGAAGGAGGGCAAAGTAAATTGCGACTGATATTCACGACCAAACCAGGTATTTCATTACCACTCCCACTTCACCTTTGTATTTCTCCAGGACACTCCGTATCACTACGAAGATCCACAGTTTATTGGATACTCCATCGTATGGTTATATACGAACTCGAAAGGAACTTGTTCCAGTTCGGGGATGGATCCTGGTTCAGGAGAAATAGGAATAAGGTTTATTCGGTTGTCTTTTATCCTCACGTTCTCTCGCATTGCGAGTGCTCCTAGAATTAGGACAGTACACCCATTATGCTTATTGGATAGTCTTCTTCCAAACCATAGGCTGGTGCCGAACGGTAGGGAAGGAAGAAAACCATTTGGCCTAAAGGGGTGTGCAGAAGGTAATGACTAAAGACATATAAAGGGATTTAGAGAGGTGGCAAAGAATTACACGGTTACAGTTGTGAATCTGGACAATGGAAGAGGCATTACTAGGAATACCGGGATACCCCATTTTCACTGTGTACTGTTAAAAGAAAACTGATTTCCCAATTAGTCCTTACTCCAGGGTATGTATTTACCAGGTATGATTCTCACATCTGTATGGCTTTGCAGATGATGAGTGGGAGTAAGTTATTGGGAATTAGGTGATCATCCTCATTATATCGGGATTCGTTGTAATCGGTGATATTTGAGGAAGTCACCTGGGTTGGTTGCCGGAAGGCAAATATTTGGTTTTGAATATCCGCTGTTATGCACCAATTTCAAATTGATATATCTGTACGTCTATTTTCATAGAGTGAGATATACCTTTTTGAAATTATGTCTGTGACATTTACCTATATCAGTGGATGGTTAGGTAAGGAGCATTAAACAGCGGTGTAATTCTTTTTAACCATAAGTACAGTTTTCAACCTACGACACACAGTGAATGAGTTATCAGACTCAAGGGACTTATACAGAGTATTGTATGTTGTCCAGGGTCCATCAGGACAGAGGGGTTGGTCCTCGTACTATATTCAGTTTACTTATGACTTTTCTAGTTTTTAGACAGGTGTTTCGTGGAAACACAGGGTCCGAATTTTGAGAAGTTATAAGTATTTGAATAAAGCAGAGAACCAGGTGTTGCAAGTATCGGGATTCTTCAAGTTGATCGAAGATGTAGATACTTGTGTATGATATTCAGTTGATAGTAATGATTAAGAGAACTTGCTTCTCTTTCAGGTTACTCATAATTGGAAGCATTCCTAAGTTGAGTAACGCTGATCGGCCTCCTTCCATTTAGTTGACATGCACTGGAGACAGCTGCATGATTTGAATCTGGTTCAATTAAATCAATGCCTCTGGTTCTATATTGGATATAGAACAGTTAATATCTTAACGATGTTAAGGTACGGGGAGTTGTCCGGTTTATGATTAAAACCAGACACTGGACAACTCAAGGCACGTTTCTGTAATGGCTGTTTGTGGGTTGACCCAGGCTATGACGAGGGTTGACTTTCTACCATCTGGCAGATCAATAGAAATATTGTTCTAGACTCGCCACAGTTTTAATAAAAATTGATTTTTTCAGAAAACAGAAGTGGGAGTATGGTAGAACTGGAAGTGATTCCAGAACCACAAACAATTACTGAAGATTTGATAGGAACCTAAAGATTCAATCTGGTTTGACATTCCATTGGCCACTCCGCAGATGAGGTGGGTAACTTCAGGCACCCGAGAGGTACTCTGGTAGCCTCAAGGACGGTGACAGGGAAGTTCTTATTTACCCACACTTGCCATTGCTGTTGTTCCAGGCTGCGAGACCCGGCAGGAGGATGAGTATAGCGTCGTTCTAAACTAGCTTTAGAAGTGTACGTGTATATGACTCTGCCAGAGGGTTGTCGTAGTCAGTGGGAGCAGCGGAAGCATTGGTGGACAGGTAGCTTATGTCTATTTATAGACTAAAGCAGATATAGAGGAGATAGATCATCAATTTCTGATGTGACAGTCATAGGTTTGACTTCATCAGAATAGGGGATGGATCTGTTAAAAAGGTAGTAGGGTGTGATGTCCTGGTATTTGGATGACATACACAGAGTAGGAAGTGATATTCCTATACTGCGATTGGTTATACTTTGGTCGTCACACAGTGGTTTCTCCACAAAGGAAATGGATTTTATATCTGACATACTGGTTACTAGATCTATGGTTTTAGATCTAGATTTGGGTGGTTTCCCAATCAGGGTACTTAGACAGCATTCTAAGAGTATTTAGAATGGATGATTCCTGGCACGGTAGTATACCTGCAGGTAATGGAGTCACCCTCTCTAAAGGTGTCTTACAGACTAAAGGGGAGAGGGATGTGCATGATTGGCAGATCACTTGCTCAGGCAATTGAGTCAATCATGAGATGTCAAGTACCACACCAGATATTGTTCTTGCACTAGATGCAATAAGTTGACATTGATCCAATCCTGGAGAAGCAGTCGGAAGCAGTTTTAGAACATAAGTGGATGTTCTAGGGATATGATAACGACAGCCTCATGCAGGAGACAGTTATCATTCCAGGCTTCCAAGGTGACCTGGACGACAAGGAGGTTGTCAGAGTTATAGTTTTTCCTTCTGACGAGGGGCAGTATTTTGGACAGGTGATCCAAGGCAATACTGAGGGAGGCATGGCGCAGGATACTGATTAAGTTCAATTGACAATACAGTCTAAGAAGTTTGGATTTGGAGTTCATTTATGAGCCAGGTCCCATCAGACATCCAGACATATTCTGAGACAGGTGTTGCTCATTTCGGGAGATGGCTTTCTCCGCGAACTTGAGATATAGAGAGACATAGAAAGAAACATCAAGGCGGATCCACTCACTAAGGCTATTCCTCGAACGCAATAGTTTCGCAAACTAGCTTTGTGGGACTGACTAGTAGAGGAGTTGGGTGTTCGGTATCACACGGGCTGTGAGTATGCGACATCGCAATAATTAGCCTTGAGTGCAAGTGGGAGATTGTTGGAGATAGTGCCCTCAGAGTCAATTATTGGATCACAGGCACGTGATTGCAATGATTGAGGGAGGACCTGTCCCAGTAGGACAGTCTTACTCGAGATGATAGTATGCTATCTGGTTTATCTTTATCATTGTGTACTGCTTTAGGTGACCTGACATGTCGCTATTACACGTTGATAGAGCCCCTAGGATTCTTGCTTGACCACTAGCAGTATGAGGGCGATCATATAAGTGGGAGCTGGGGTCTATAAGCACATCCTCAAAAGGTCCCTAGTCGTGGGAGTTTCGAGACAGGGCATCGATACTCCAGAGTAGACTAGTGTGTACATTCGAGACCCCGACGAGGGGCGGTGGCCGGTCTCACAAGCCACCGGTGTCAGTTGGATCACCTAAGATGTATACAGGTGCTCATTGGGTTATGAGTACACCGGACAGGACTCGCCGGGAACATGCTAGTTGGTCTTATACCTGACGTCAGATAGCAGTTCCCTGGTGACATGTGTACAGGTTAGTTCATCGACCTGGGGATCGTCATTTGTCTCGTGTGAGTTCCCACTATACTTTGATTACTACCCTACCACGCTCAAAGGAGACGTGCAAACAGGTTTTAGTTGGGTACAGTCCCGAGCCACATGGAGGCAGTGAGCGGATCTTCAGGGGTTCGTCTCTCCCGGTATTGGGGGTGAGGTCGCGCTGTGTCTAGGAGAGCCATTACACGAAGCCCTCGGCCGAGGCAGGAAATTTACTGGTAGGTATTCCAGTAGTATCTCAGGGTGTTCTGGGCTACACTCCGACACGACTTGTACCGCTTTTGGGGGTCTGACTTTTACCAACCCCGTAGGCCCGCCATGCGATGCTCATAGACGAACGGACCGGACTGTACGGATATTGTCACTGACAGGCTCAGTAGGGTGTCAGGATGAGTTCGCTCATCGACATCCCTTTTGGTCAATACCTGGTAGCCCGTTACGTATTGGCTTATACCTCTGACGTGCTAGTGGTTAAATCCACAACCAAGGTGTTGACGAGTCTTTAGAGTCCCCCACATTCAGTTGCTCAAGTTTTCGGGCGAAACGCTGTAGAGGCCGTATGGAGATATGGCAGGGTCCGATCGGACACGTGCGGTATTGCACGAATCAGGATCGGACGGCTAGTACTAGAGGCCGTATGGATATATGGCAGGGTTCGATCAGATACGTGCGGTATTGCACGGATCAGGATCGAACGGATATTACTGGCCGGCTTTGGTTTAAGCCGGATCCTAGTATAGTACAGTGTAGATTTTGTCTCATTGCATTTGTATTTCGGTCGGAATACAAATGCGGGTGTGTATGCACAGTATCGGGGTTTTCCTATAATTTATTACGGGACCAGTTTTCTGGAGTTGCCAGTTTGCTTTCCGTTTCGGCCAATTTCCTTTGTATCGTTCATTGGCCGAAGATTGGTGGAGGAGGGCTTATTTGCATTTGTGCAAATAAGCAATTGTGGAGGGGGTCTTTGCATATTATTGTACATGATACTTGCACCATCATTGCTTGACTTTCTATAGTCATCATGTTTTGACTTTTATGTGATCATGGTTGTTGATGATGGTTGATTTGGAGTGTTGGTTTTGTGTGATGATTATTCATCATGATGAGCTTTTCTCTTTCTTGCATGATCACATACCATTCCTCTCACTCACTTCCTCTCTGATTCTCCCCTCTCCCATTCCATGCCATGGCCGGCCATTCATTGAGGTGGGGGGCTGTCCAAATTTAGTGTGGGGATTTTTGTTCATTTCATGCTACAAAAATTCCCATGTTCATCTCCAAAAGACATACCTCATTTTCCTCCACCAAATGGCAACCTCCAAAACCCCAAAGTGAGACATGAGCACTATACATTCCACAGCAAATCTTGGGCACGTCGACTCGCCAGCTTCGTCCCCGAGTTGTCTCGGTATAGAAGCGGGAGCCCGTAAAAGAAGCCGGCGACGTGGTGCCCTTCCGGCGAGGAGGTGGAGACCGGACATTCCCCAGGAGATCGGGACGACGGCGAGAAGACCGGAGGACACGAATCGCTCGGTATATCTCTCTTCCCCATCTTGTAGTTTTCTAGGACTAGTTAATGGTACGATCCGGATTTTAGTGCGCGGTGGTGCCGGTTCAAGAAAAATTAAAGTTAACCATCGCTTCCGCATTTGGCCTCGGGATGGAGGCCGGGGCGCCGCCGTGCACTTACAGTATGTATGTATGCATGCATGCATGAGATTAACTAGAATCCAGATATCGGGCGCTTAACGCCATCTAAACGATTCCTCCGTAGATGTTAAATCTACTAACCGAAACGGCCTCGAGCTACTCGAACCCGATCACCTCCTTCCCTTTCCTTGCCGCATTCGAAGTCTCCGCAACTGATCCTAGCATCGAACAAAAACCTTAACACGTAAGGCTAGAATTCCGACATGACACGGATATACACAAGCACAAACTAACTAACTCTCACGAGTTAACACGTGTGAACTTAGTGTGCTAAACGCGTGCAATAAACACATAAGACTACCTCTAAGGGCCGTTAACAAACTAAAACGCTAAAACAAGAATCGGAAAGTCTGTATCGGACGTTAACATATCGCTAAAAATAAGATAAACGATCCCAGATTTTTGTATATGCAAATTTGGAAAAAGTTGCATATACCAGAGGTCTAATTAGAGTCTTAGAGAGCCCCCGACAAAAACCTACACCCTAATTCCCTAGAGGGGCCGCAAATTGCGACCAATTCTATTAAATTGGCGGCCAGAGTTTAGGGGATTAGGCTCGGGTTTCGAGGGTGCACTCAGGGTCCTAAAATAAGCTCCCAGCAATTGCAACTTATCTCTGAAGTTACTGGTTTAAAAGCAGTTTCGATTTGAAACCCTAAACTTTAACTAATTACTAGTTTTGACACTAATTCAAATATTAAGGTAGTATAGTGAAGTCTTGATTGGCTAAACAAGAATGTTTAGCACTAAAAACTCTTATCTAACCTAGTTTAGATCATGATTACTCTAAAGATTAGCATAACCCCAAAAAATCACCTCAAAGCCTCACTTTAAATTTAAAACCACATAAAACATAAATTTTAATCTAAATTATGAGTTGTTAAGGCAAGAGTTTAGTAAAGCATGCTTAAAGGTTTGGTCATTATCTCAAGATTGACCTTGAAAGAGGCCTTAAACATGCAAGGTTTTAAGGTTAAGGATTGGCATCAAAGACCCTTGAGGAGAAAATATTTGGATTTTGTGATGGATTTTGTGGTGGATTTTGTGGAATGAGAATTTTTTTTGTAGGATTAGAGTTTTCAAGGGAGAAGGTGGAGACAAGAGAAGGAAATGAAGAAGAAGGGGGGAGAAAGAGATGATGGAGAGATGACTCATGATAGTCATGCACAAAAATTCTCCCCCATTAAATGCACCATCAACTCAATGTCCCCCATTATTTTCTTTTCTTTTCTATTTATAAAACCATATAATTTGTTAAATATTTAGAAGTAAATTTGGGTTAAAATTGTCATGACTAAAAAAGTGTTTTAACCTAAACTAACATGTTGCAAATACTATACATATATTGTAAGTCGATGTCGCACACCCTACTCACTTTTGGTGGGGCGGAATTTACAAAAAACGATTTTTTTTCATACTATGCAACACCGACTAAACTCCAGAATCTTAATAGAAAGTTTAACTAGCTATTCTATTAGGATGTTCTAACTACTATGTTAGTATTATACCTTGTTTACCTCTGAAAACGGGAGATGGAACCGCGTAGGTCGTCTTGCATGAATTTGGGGGCAGATGCTATTTGGTTTTATCCGTCCACCTCTCCGAAGATGCCAAGTTGAATTATGACACCGTGTATCGGAGGTTTGGACAGATGCGGCCGTTGTAGCAGACTTCGTCAGATTCCTCCTCGTTTACGAGGGGTTTTTTATTGTGGGGACGCTCTTCCCTGCAGACGTAAGCCCCTGCAGTTAATTACGTTACCGCATCACGGTAACCACTTTCTCCTGCTCCAGAAGCTTACTTCGTGTCGTGTGTGTTTGTTTTATTTTTGGTTGCCCGTGGATTGTATACGGAGACTAATTTATGTTGTCACCCATAGGGCGTGGATTAGTCCAAATCCGTATATTCTTAAATTTGGGTTTGGGTTGATTTAAGGATCGTTAATTTCTTTTGAGATTAAGATCAAATTAAATGTTTGTTGAGGATACGTTAGTCTAATTTTAGGCTAAGATCTACTTAACAGGATTTTGGGATCATTCAGACCCAACAAAAGAGCATTTGGGCTCCATTGTGTTAGTTTAAGGACGTTGCGGTCCGTTGCTAGTTTAAGGACGTTGCGGTCCGCAGTGGGATGTGCCCGTCAATTTGGGAGTGCACCAAAGAGTTATTGGTTATCGGGACCCACCACCTCTCTGAAGACGCTGAAGAATTACAACGACATGTATCAGAGGTGTGAGGAGATGTACCCTTGAACCAATATCCGTTGGGAGATCTGTAGTCGTGTTTGGGACTAAGACCAATTTGGAAAATGATGAGCACATGGGCTCGGTTGATCTGAATTGGGGATTTGGTCAACTTAGACTCAACCCACTCAGTCTTTGAATAAAGTGTTAACCATTTGCTTGGGCTCAGTCCCTTTTCTGTGCAAATAATGCTGAGCATTCATATGGGTTCTGACACTCATACCTTTCTTTACTTTCCCTTCTCTTTTTTGTTCTTTTATTTTTATGGAGTGTTAAACACTCTTTATGGAACCCACGTGCAGAGCATGTGAAGCGCTTGGCGCTGAGCGCCAAGCGCTGCGTGCCAAGCACTCCTTATTGAGAAGCGCCCACGTGAGGGACACGTAAGACGCTTGGCGCTGAGCGTCAACCATTAAGTGCTAAGCACCCATTATTGAGCAGCGCCCACATGAGGGGTACGTGAGGCGTTTGGCGCTGAGCGTCAACCATTGAGTGCTAAGCACTTTTTATTGAGCAGCGCCCACGTGAGGGGCACGTGAGGCGCTTGGCGCTAGGTTTTCTTTATGTATTCTGTTCTGAAGAGTTCAATTCTCTGTTCTTTTCTGGATCTTTGATCCCGAAGAACAAGTTCATCCCCATGAGAATTAAATTCTCATTTATGGGAGACTTGTCTCATGGATCTCAGATCCAGGGAAAGAACTAAGTTCTTTTATGATGGTTAAACCTTTGGATATGCAGATGAGATACTCTGATCTCTATTATTATTTTTATTTACCTCGAAGAGAGGTATTCTTCTTTCTTTCCTCTTAAAGCTTTCTTCTTGCTTGCTCTTAAGCTTATCGGGGGGGGGGGGGTTCTCTCTGTAAAACTTGAAGTCTTGGGTCCTTTATATAGTTGAGGCACATCTGTTGATTTAGTTAAAGAAATCTCTCATTGAAAGATCCTGATTGATTTGGATATTTTATCCACCGTTGGATCTTTGATCCAACGACTTCTGTTTTACAGAAGATATTTTTCTTGTTTTTAACAAGATTAGGGAAATATTTTCCCATACAGAATTTATTCTGCAGATAGGTGATTTTTAATCACCATTGGATTTTTAATTCAACGGTGCTCTGTTTACAGAGCGTAATCTTTCTTATTTAGAAAGATTTGAGGAATATTTCCTCAGCAGAATTTAATTCTGCACTTTGATGATTTATCATCTCCGTTGGATATTTGATCCAATGGCTCTGTTTAACAGAGAGCTTTTAGTTCTGGCGCTAACGCCCTCATGCGAGGCACGTGAAGCTCTGCCTCAGAGTTTTTAACTCTCGGCGTCGGCGCCCTCGTGTAAGGCACGTGAGGCGCTGCCTTAGAGTTTTTAACTCTCGGCGCTGGCGTCTTCGTGCAAGGTACGTGAGGCGCTGCCTCAGAGTTTTTAACTCTTGGCGCTGCCTTTCAAATTTTGAATAGAGCTTTGCTATTTTATTGGGGAAACAAATACCCCCCCCCACGGTTGCGCTCACGTGGCTCACACGTGAGTGCAGCGGTGGCAGCTATTCTACCGTTGGATTTTCTTGGAAGTTGAATCGACTTCCTGTGCCTATAAGTAAAGCCTTTGGCCCTTGAGATGACTACTGTTTATCTTCTCTTGTTCTTCTTTTTTCGTAGAATTTAATTCTCTTTTCAGATCTTAGATATATGTCCAAAGAAATCCCTTCTAGAGTTAGAACTCTGCCCAAAAATTTGGTAAGGATCATAATCGAACCCCTTAACAGAGCTTTGCTCTTCTTAGATCGTAGATCTTAAGATGTATTTTAGGGTTGCTTAACCCATTAATTAGAACACAATTCATCCTCCATGAAGAACTCTTAGAGTTTGTTTTGCAGATCTTAAAGATCTTGGGGTTTTACCCTGTTAAAAAGCTTTGCTTTTGAGGGTTCTGCTAGATTATCCCATTGTTTTTTTATAGAGTATAGCTCTTAGAAATTTTTGGGGGAATTTTATTCCCCTCTTAATTAAAGTTGACAGATGTGAAATCTGTTTGCAGAGTACAGCTCTCGAGAGAGTTTAACTCCTTAGCCCAATGAGATTTCTCATTAAATGAGAATCCTCTTAGGATTTCATCCTTCATGAGTGACTGCCCCATCAATGATGGGCCGTCACTATTGTTTTTATTTTAGACTCTAAGAGTCTTGATATTTAATTGCTAATATTTTATTGAATTTTCTTTCCAGATACTATGGCTGCTTATCTGTATGATCTCGACGAGATTATCTCCTATGAAGACATTCGCGTCCAAGGCCGCTGTCAAGACCAGGAGTTTACGGATGCCCAATACGTTGAGGTGATGCGTCGCTTCGATGAATACAACGGTCGACTACACCCGCGTCGTTCCGCTCTTTTGAAAATTATCGTGGGGACGATTTAGGAAGCACTTCCTGAATTTAACGAGGCTATGCCGCTTGAGGCACTTGATGATGCCTGATTGATTCGAATTTCCAGTTCGTGTCGGTAGAAAATTGTATAGAAATCACAACCAAAAATATTTGACCGCAAACAATAACGGTGTCGAATGTAGCGCGTTAGTAAGTGCGGATCGTCCACAGGGATTATGTGATTCGTTCGTATTTGTTTTGTTTGAATTAAAAATTTAAGAGAAGAGAAAAAGAAAACGATTCAAGATTTATATCAATGAGTTTTAAGAATTGTCTAGATCTAGTCTAAAATCAAGAAAGTATTAAAAATCAAGAATCAAGAATTGATAGAATTCCAATCGATTTAAGTTCAAGATTTGAAGTGAAGCTCGTAGGAGTTGATTAAATCTATAGACGTGAAGAAGACTAGTGATTAAGATTTCTTATCCATTAACGAATTGATGCTAGATCGATGAAGATTTATTGAGGTTTAAGGATCTTGCGAGTTTCCTCATCTCATCCTTTGTCCTTTCAATGAATCTCATTCACAAACTAGTTTCTAGTAAATCAAATGATCGATCGTTGATCTCTAGTTCCGAGCGAAAATAATCAAGAACGCATTTCGCATCGAAACTAGATCATCGATCATTTGATTTTCAAGAATTTACAAACGTTATAAGACTTAAGAAATGTTTCAAGATTCGTCAACTTCATCATCTATTGATTCTTTCGACTCCTCCATGAGCGGAGTTTTACTCAAGCATCATCACAAAGAACACATTCAAGAATCTAGATTGAATCATAATGCTTAAATTAAAAAGATAAGCAAGATAAAAGAATTTCACCTTTATTTATCGACAAATTCGTTACAACTCTCTTGAAATTTACAAAAGGAAGAAACTAGATCGTCGATTTTGGCGTCGCTTCGGCTCCTTGAGTCGCGGATCGGCTTTGATCACTTGCTCCGATGAAGTCCGGCTTCGCTTTTGAAGGATTCTTGCTTTGATTGAACTCAATGATCTTGAACTCTTGGCTTTTTGATAGGATTAGGGTTAGGGTTTTGAGGCACAAGTTGTGTCACTCAACTTGTGGGGAATTTGGTGTAAGAATCAACAACCTTTAGAAGTGAAGCCTAGGGTCCTTTTTATAGGTTTAAGAATGATTAGCTTCCTTAAGAAGCTTGGATTAGGTTAGCTTCCCTTGTAAGCTAGTTAGTTAGGTAGAAGCCTCTAGAACTAGTTAGTTAGGGTTTAGCTTCCACCTTAAGCTAGGAGGTTAGGGAGAAGGTTCTAGGCTTTAAGGTAGTTAAGGGGAAGCTTTCTTAGGAAGCTTGGAAGTGTAATTAGCTTAACCAAGTAGCTTGCTGATCTGGAAGAAGCTTATGGAGATTTCCTGAACTTGCAGTGGCTTGATGAGGTGTACACATTGAGATGAGAATTCTGCACTGAAGTTGAAGTAGTGACGTGGCACAACGGCCGCGGATCCGTGGCTCAAGCCGGCTCCGGCCGCGGATCCGTGGCTCAAGCCGGCTCCGGCCGCGGATCCGCGGCTCAATAGGAGCTTTAGGGCTTCAATTTGGTACAGCTGCTTCCTGATGGCTTCCTGGTATTTTTATGATATATTGAATCTCACAATTCCTTCTAGATTACTACCAGATCTCAAATCCTTGAGTTGGCGTCTTTTTAACAGCACTGTTTCACAAATTTGGCCTTTCTCCTGGAATTTCCTACACAGACTTCGAAACAAGTGTTGCGCAATACAAGGATGATGCGATGCCATGAAAAACAGTCAATTTCCCTAAAAATGCCAGTTTTAGTATATAGTACAGGTAATTCAGTATTTTACAGGTGTTTTGCTAATATGTGCAATATGAATACCGAACACCTCTAGATGAATGCAGAAGATAGGGAAATTGACGTGTTAAAAATGCAGTATTTTCGACTGATCAAATTCCCCTAAACTTATTTTCGGTCGTCTCGAACGAACTGTTTTATTAAAACGAGAAGGAGAAAATAAAGAAAGAGAAAAACTAACTAGCACACTTTCGTAGACAACACGATTGCACTGAGCACGTGCAACAAGCCTTTAAACCTCTAGGTGTCCCTAGTAGGAGGAGTGTTGTCTCCTGAGGGTTTTCAGCGGATTGCACCCACAAAATCCAATAATAAAAGGAAGATCATGAATATTACATTTAAAGACAAGAATTGTAAAAGAAAGACTTTGAAAATTAGGGTTTACAACTAAGCTAGCTTTTCGGTTGTCATGAGCCCTATCTTAATAGTCATGAAAAGATGTTAGAAATCACATAACCCCTTAATAAAACATCGTCTTATTCTTCATTCCTATCTTTATTCCAAATATCGATCATATAACCCTACGTGTGTGTAAAGAACATCCCTACACCCGGAGAATTCAATTCAAGCTATCATACTCTTGTCCATCTGCCTCAGTACTTTTTAATTTTATGAATATTTAGATGGATTTGCTTACACACTTTCATGCGATCGTTAATACTTCTTGAGGTACTAACCGACCGATTACTCATGTGCTTGCTTATACGATATTTTTTCTCGTCTTGCACCACCTAAGGCTTAGCAGTGACTCCCAGACTAGTTGGCCTTAGGGCACTAGGTGAAGAGGCACCCTCGCTATATTTTTTTATTGCTGCCTTGGTTATAACAAAACCAGTGTTCATTTTTCTGCACCATTTTTATATTTTATTCATATTTTTTAATTTCCTTCATACTTTTGGCTTTTAGACAAGAGCATTTCAAGGTATCCTCTATCATCCCGAGTTTCAAGACGTGTGTAAGTGCGAATAGTAGGGTATCAACATTCAAATGTTTGGCTTCAAGAATAGGAACTATTTTTCAGACTTATTTTTATCCTCAGATTAGTGACTTCCTTCATCTTACTAACCCTTGGGACAACGGCTCATAACTACTTATTACTAGTTCGTATAAGAAAACTTCTAATTTTCTTGGTTTTCTTAAATTTTTCAAATCTTTTGGATGTAATTTTTCACTATCTAATCTTTTATTATCTTATTTATGTACAAAATATTTTTATTTTTTGAAATTTTTTTTTATAAAAATTTTATAGTTTTCAATTTTTTTAAAATTTTTTATAGGTTTTCTAAAGAAATGTTTTGTGCTTATGCAAATGATGCAAAAATAAGCACAAACCTCCCCCCAAACTTGTTTTCAACAGTGTCCTCACTGTTGCCAACCGCTACATCTACAAAACCTGTAAGCCTGGGAGGAATTTATTAGTGGGGGCAAAATATTTAAGTGAAGATCCTCCCCCAAACTTATTCTTTTCACTCACCTCCATTCAAAAAAGATGATGCAGTAATTTACAGGACATGGAGGTGAGACGGAGGAATTTTAATCAAGATAAAATGGCTCCTGTAAGAACAGGAGCTCCTCCGTGGGGTTAGTGGAAAAATACGGCATTAATATATGTCCATTAATTTTGAAAAATGTGCCATTTTTAACATTTTCTACCTCAACCCCCCCGTGCGGGTATACAGACCGCACAATAAAAGGCCCCTTCCACCGAGATCGTAGCTTACCCGCGTGAAGGTGTAGTCGTGAATCATAAAGAAGGACTTGTTGACCAGATGAAAATGTTTTCCTCAAAATTTTTTATCGTGAAATACCTTAGTCCTATTCTTTACAATTACAGCGTTATCATAAGCTTCATCGCGGAGTTCACTTAGCTTATTTAATTGCAGCTTCCGAAAGTTGCAGGCTGTGTTTAAGTCAAAGTTGATTTCCTTAATAGCCTATAATGCTTTATGCTCAATCTCGACTGGTAAGTGACAAGCCTTCCCAAACACCAACCTATATGGAGACATCCCTAGATCGGTTTTATATGCTGTTCGGAATGCCCAAAGAGCATCCGTCAATTTGATCGACCACTCTTTTCTATTCTTCGCAACAGTCTTCTCTAGGATTTGTTTGATCTGTCTATTCGAAATCTCAGCCTGCCCGCTCGTTTGGGGATGATAGGGTGTAGAAAGTCTGTGGTTGATTGTGTATTTCCGCATCAAAGTCTCGAAAGACCTGTTGCAGAAATGTGTCCCGTTATCGCTAATGATAGCGCGTGGGTGTCCAAATCGCGAAAAGATGTTTTCTTTTAAGAACTTAATGACAACCTTTTTGTCATTAGTGCGACATGGAATGGCTTCAACCCACTTTGAGACGTAATCAACCGCAAGCAGTATGTACAGATTCCCAAAGGAGTTGGGAAAAGGACCCATAAAGTCAATACCCCAAACATCGAAAATTTCAACCACTAAGATGGGTTGCTGTGGCATCTCATTTCTCAGGGAAATCCTACCCGTGTGTTGACACTGTGTACAGGTTTTGCAATGATCAAATGCGTCTTTGAATAAGGTCGGCCAATAAAAACCGCATTGCAAAACCTTCTCCGCCGTCTTTTTAGGACCGAAGTGACCCCCACATGCCTGATCATGACTAAAAGATAGAACACTCTTGAACTCCTCATTCGGGACACACCGGCGAATGATCTGGTCAGGACAATACTTAAACAGATATGGATCATCCCAGTAAAAGTGTTTTACTTGGGATAGAAAACGGTGTTTGTCCTGTTTTGACCAATCGCTGGGTATAAGTCCCGTGACAAGATAGTTCACAATATCCCTGAACCAAGGTTCATCGGATACGTTCAAGAGTTGTTCGTCTGGAAACGAATCATTGATCGGTAGGGTCATGGGTGAAGAAGAGATGCGTGAAAGATGGTCGGCTACAACGTTTTCACATCCTTTCTTATCTTTGATAACAAGATCAAATTCTTGTAATAGAAGGATCCAACGTATTAGCCTACCTTTTGCATCCTTCTTCGCCAAAAGATGTTTCAAGGCGGAGTGGTCAGTGTACACAACTATTGGTGAGCCAATCAAGTAAGGCCTGAATTTTTCTAATGCAAATACAACCGCCAAAAGTTCTTTTTCGGTAGTTGTATAGTTAATTTGAGCATCGTTCAGGGTCTTACTTGCATAATAGATCACGTGTGGCATATTTTCAATGTGCTTTCCTAAGACTGCACCAATTGCAAAATCTGATGCATCACACATAAGCTCAAAAGGGTAGTCCCAATCTGGAGACGATAGAACGGGGGCTGTAGTGAGGGAGTGTTTGAGTGAGTCGAATGCTGCCTCACAATTCGAGTCAAAATGGAAGGTCGTATCCTTGGCCAAGAGAAAAGTTAAAGGTCTAGCAATTTTGCTAAAATCCTTAATGAATCTCCTGTAAAAGCCCGCATGGCCAAGAAATGATCGGATATCCTTGACGCTTTTGGGATGAGGAAGGTTTTGAATGACATCTATCTTAGCTCTGTCAACCTCAATGCCTTTCCGTGAAATAACATGTCCAAGCACAATTCCCTCTTAGACCATGAAATGGCATTTTTCCCAATTCAAGGTTAAGTTCTTCTCTTTGCAACGAGTAAGAACTGCGTCAAGATTCGATAGGCAGTCAGAAAAAGAGTCTCCGAAAATCGAGAAATCGTCCATGAAAATCTCCAAAAAATTCTCGACCATGACAGAGAATATCCCCATCATACACCGCTGAAAGGTAGCGGGAGCATTGCATAACCTAAAGGGCATGCGTCTATAAGCAAAGGTACCAAAAGGACAAGTAAATGTGGTTTTATCTTGATCCTTTTTGGCAATGGGGACCTGATTATAGACAGAGTATCCGTCCATAAAGCAATAATACTCACGTCCAGCTAAGCGTTCCAGCATCTGATCAATGAAAGGTAGAGGAAAGTGGTCTTTCCTCGTAGCGGCATTGAGTTTTCTGCAATCAATACATACACGCCACCCAGTTTGGGTGCGTGTCTGAATTAACTCATTTGCCTCATTAGTAATAACAGTGATGCCAGATTTCTTAGGGACGACATGTATTGGACTCACCCTTTGGCTATCGGAGATTGGGTATATAATACCATTGTCAAGGCATTTGACGATCTCTTTCTTCACCGCATCCTTCATGACGGGGTTCAACCGTCTCTGTTGTTCTCGGGTTGGTTTGGCATCATCCATCAAGTATATATGATGTTCTACAATCAAGGGACTAATCCCTTTGATGTCCGCCATAGTCCAACCAAACGCCTCCCTATTAGATCTCAATACCGTCAAAAGTGCATTCTCTTGCTCTGATACTAGAGAAGCGGATATGATAACCGGTAAAGACTCATTCTCACATAAATATGCATATTTAAGATGAGAAGGTAAAAGTTTGAGATCTAATGCTGGCGGAGAAATAATAGAAGGTGGGATCATCGACTGATTTTCGGAGTCACAAAGAAGCTCATAGCCTGTAAAAGATACAGGCTCGGATGGTGATGAGTCAGGAGTGTCGGACTCAAGCGTGGAAATGGTGTCCTCACTAAGATAGTGTGCAAGATCAAACAGTGATGTGGTAGTGTCGTCGAGATCTGTAAAGCAGAGTTCATCAACTCCGCAACTTTCGGGAGCAATCTCGTGGACAGAGCACACATCAAGGATATGAGCAGAAGGTTCTGATGGCTGACTTCCAATTTTGTAGATGTTCAGTTCAATGGTCATATTTCCAAATGATAAGTTCATTGAACCGTTTCTACAGTTAATGACAGCATTGGAAGTGGCAAGGAATGGTCGACCCAAAATCACCGGAATTTGGCACCGAGGGTTCGCTATAGGTTGTGTATCGAGAACAATGAAGTCTACAGGGAATACAAATTCCCCGACCTTTATCAACACATCCTCTAGTTCACCCCTAGGTTTGGTGATCGAATGGTCTGCCATTTGGAGAGTGCAGTGAGCTGGTTTTAACTCTCCAATCCCTAGCTGCTCATAAACAGAGTATGGAAGTAGGTTAACACTTGCGCTAAGGTCTAAAAGAGCATGGTTGATATTTTTACCCCCAATAGAAATCGATATCGTAGGACATCCTGGGTCCTTACGTTTCTTTGGTAGCTGTGAGATAAAAGCAGTGCTAATGTTATTAGACATGAAGACCTTTTTCGGCACTTGAGTCTTCCTCTTCCTAGTGCACAAGTCTTTAAGAATTTTCGCATAAGCGGGGACTTGTTGAATAGTATCTAGGAGAGGGATGTTGATGTTAACCTGTTTGAACATTTCCATAATTTTCTCCATATGTGGACTCGATTTGTTAGCCCTTAACCGGTTAGGATAAGGTGCTTTCGCAATAAGCGCTGGGTCCATCATAGGAGAGGAAGTGGGTGTAGACGTGATCCCAAAAGAGGAGTGGGGATCGTCTGTGGAGGACTAGAAGAGGGTTGCTGAGGTAACGAGCCTTGTGGGAAACGGAGAATACGTTCGTGAGAAGGCGGTGGGGTAGAAGAACAAGGATCGAAAGTAGAAGTGTGTGTGTGAGGAAAGGTCTCAGCCGGGGTGTTATTGATAGATTTCTCAGTATCATCAATCTCTTCCCCAACGTGATTATTCAGCACTCTTCCTGATCTCAACGTTGTGATGGCATTTACATTGTAATGCCCAGGATTTGGTAGGGGTTGAGACGGAAGTTTTCCTTTTTCTCTCGCACTCATTTCGGCTTTTAGTCGTGCAATTTCTGCTTCCATCGATTTTAAACTCTGAGCCTGGAGGTCAGATTTTTTTCTCAAATTTATCGAAGGAAGACTTAACTTCAGCCGACATTCGTTTCATGTACGTTTCAAAAGTCCGTTCGAGTGAAGCAGAGAGATCAGTATCAGTCAACTGTGCAGGTGCATGTGTGTTGACTGGATCTTGAAAGTTTTGTGATTGGTAGGGGTGCTGAGTTAGGTGAAATGGTTGCTGTTGTGGTGGAAGAGCCCTTTGAAAATTATTTTGGTTTGGAACCGTGTTTTGAGTCTGTTGTTGGTTCCAAGCAAAATTAGGGTGATTCCTCCAACCCTGATTATATGTGGAAGAATAAGGATCGTTTTTAGGTCTTTGAAATGCGGCATTGGTATACTCATGACCTTGAAACGGACATTCTTCCGTCAAGTGAGAAGGATCAGAACAGCATCCACATACAGTTTTGGAGAGTGACATTTGATTTAGGGCGGCAGCTAAAAATTTGTTTTCCATAGTCTCGAGTTTCTTGTGTTTAGCTGAAATGTCAGCTCTAACTCCTATGGAAACATCCGATTGGTTATTGCCACTCCTAAACGATGGACTCTCCCACTGTAAAGATTTTTCAGCGAAATCTTCTAAGTATTTCCAAGCTTCCCCATCGTCTTTGGTCATAAAATTTCCTTGACACATGTTTTCAAGGCTCTGTTTAGTGTTAGGGTTATTGCCCTCATATATGATTCGGCACAGTTCCCATCTCGAGATTCCGTGATGTGGGCATTGAACCAACAGATCCTTGAAGCGGTCAAGATATTTTGAAAATGGTTCATTTGGAAGCTGGGTGAATTGATTTATTTCGCTACGGACTCGAGCTATCTTATAATTAGGGTAGAATTTCTTAAGGAATGCTGCAACGAATTCTTCCCAATTCATAATGGAATGTGCGGTAGTGTTATACAGCCACTTCTCGGCTATATCGCACAAGGTAAATGGAAGAAGACGTAGACGCATAGCATCCACAGAAAGTTGTGAATTACCCATCATTGCGCATACATTTTCAAATTTGGTGATAAAGACATATGCGTCTTCAGTCTCGAGACCGTGATATTTGGGTAGAAGGTTGATGTATTGGGGTTTAATCTCAAAATTATCCCCGTTGGCTGGTGGAATGGATAAGCAGGTCGAAAGAGGACCTCGCATAGGATAGCACCTCTCTTGGAGAGAGATGCGGGGTGGATTCTGCGCACCAACGGACGGCGGCAGATTAGTGGTAAAGAAGTTCGATGGAGAAGGATCCATCGATATGGGTGTGGGGGTAGGTAAAGAAGAAGTAAATGTAGAAATACCGACTTCGGAGTTGATCGGGGGAACGCGGACAAGTCGGGCACTAGAATCCCGTGTCCAGCCTATCTTGCACTAAAAAGGGTTTAGTACAAGTGGCAGTGTGAATATAATTAGGGGAAATGAATGAATGTGATTGGTGTTTGATTTGAAAATTATATGGATTTTTGAAAAAATGATGCGATCACAACAAATGCAACAAGCAGCCCTAAAATCTAGTGGTCACCTAGGTCAAAGCTCTAGACCGCTCCTAACTGCCAAAAGACAAGTCGCAGGATCAATCCTCCACTGTCTCTTTGTCTCTCCTGTGGCCAGGTAAGTGCCAGGTAAGTGGGAGGTTCTCCATTACGTAAGTAGTGGGCCTAATTAAGTAACCACTAGCCTTCGACACACTTGCCTTAGACACCACAAAAGAAACGCGGATAAGCAATGAATTACCCACGGCCTTCTCTTGTCCTAAGTGAGCGCGACGGTCCTTAGAGTCATCTCTAGATTTCTTTTAGTTAATAAGGGTAACTGCTGATGCAAGTTTGTGATTTTTGGGGCTTAGGAAGGGTAATGAACTCCCCACCTAATCTGGATTTGGCCGTGCCCCTTAATTTCCGTATTAATATGCAAACAACCAAAAATCAAAAACACGCACAATTTGTATTGCTTTTTGCGACGCTGCGAATTTTGCAAAGAAACCTGCAGCAAATTGTTAATTGGAGCAGATGAGGAAGGAGATAAGAAAGTAAGAATTTTACAGAACAAATTTCGTGCAGCGATGCCGCGGAACTGCCTCAGGAGCACGCTTATGCCGCGAAAACGCGGTGATATGAACAGTTCCCTGCACAAAAAATTCACAGAACGCTCCTGATCACTTCCTTAGCTCTTTGGAATGTTCCAAATATTTCTCCAATTGCACAGCAAGCTCCAGATTTCCTTGCAACAAACCATAACGAATCGTTTAGTGTTTTGCACGAATTTTGGTCTCAAAATTATGATGGAATAAATCTTTCAACTCAAATTCCAAAAACGAACGAATTAGCGCACAATCCCCGGCAACGGCGCCATTTGATTGAATGTTTTCCGTTGTGTAGTTGGTAGGAAATTGTATAGAAATCACAACCAAAAATATTTGACCGCAATCAATAACGGTGTCGAATGTGGCGCGTTAGTAAGTGCGGATCGTCCACATGGATTATGCGATTCGTTCGTATTTGTTTTGTTTGAATTGAAAATTTAAGAGAAGAGAAAAAGAAAACGATTCAAGATTTATATCAATGAGTTTCAAGAATTGTCTAGATCTAGTCTAAAATCAAGAAAGCATTAAAAATCAAGAATCAAGAATTGATAGAATTCCAATCGATTTAAGTTCAAGATTTGAAGTGAAGCTCGTAGGAGTCGATTAAATCTATAGATGTGAAGAAGACTAGCGATTACGATTTCTTATCCATTAACGAATTGATGCTAGATCGATGACGATTTATTGAGGTTTAAGAATCTTGCGAGTTTCTTCATCTGATCCTTTGTCCTTTCAACGAATCTCATTCACAAACTAGCTTCTAGTAAATCAAATGATCGATCGTTGATCTCTAGTTCCGAGCGAAAATAATCAAGAACGCATTTCGCATCGAAACTAGATCATCGATCATTTGATTTTCAAGAATTTACAAATGTTATAAGACTTAAGAAATGTTTCAAGATTCGTCAACTTCATCATCAATTGATTCTTTCGACTCCTCCACAAGCGGAGTTTTACTCAAGCATTATCACAAAGAACACATTCAAGAATCTAGATTGAATCATAATGCTTGAATTAAAAAGATAAACGAGATAAAAGAATTTCACCTTTATTTATCGACAAATTCGTTACAACTCTCTTGAAATTTACAAAAGGAAGAAACTAGATCGTCGATTTTGGCGTCGCTTCGGCTCCTTGAGTCGCGGATCGTCTTTGATCACTTGCTCCGATGAAGTCCGGCTTCGCTTTTGAAGGATTCTTGCTTTGATTGAACTCAATGATCTTGAACTCTTGGCTTTTTGATTGGATTAGGGTTAGGGTTTTGAGGCACAAGTTGTGTCACTCAACTTGTGGAGAATTTGGTGTAAGAATCAACAACCTTTAGAAGTGAAGCCTAGGGTCCTTTTTATAGGCTTAAGAATGATTAGCTTCCTTAAAAAGCTTGGATTAGGTTAGCTTCCCTTGTAAGCTAGTTAGTTAGGTAGAAGCCTCTAGAACTAGTTAGTTAGGGTTTAGCTTCCACCTTAAGCTAGGAGGTTAGGGAGAAGGTTCTAGGCTTTAAGGTAGTTAAGGGGAAGCTTGCTTAGGAAGCTTGGAAGTGTAATTAGCTTAACCAAGTAGCTTGCTGATCTGGAAGAAGCTTCTGGAGATTTCCTGAACTTGCAGTGGCTTGATGAGGTGTACACATTGAGATGAGAATTCTGCACTGAAGTTGAAGTGGTGACGTGGCACAACGGCCGCGAATCCGCGGCTCAAGCCGGCTCCGGCCGCGGATCTGCGGCTCAATAGGAGCTTTAGGGCTTCAATTTGGTACAGCTGCTTCCTGATGGCTTCCTGGTATTTTTATGATATATTGAATCTCACAATTCCTTCTAGATAACTACCAGATCTCAAATCCTTGAGTTGGCGTCTTTTTAACAGCACTGTTTCACAAATTTGGCCTTTCTCCTGGAATTTCCTGCACAGACTTCGAAACAAGTGTTGCGCAATACAAGGATGATGCGATGCCATGAAAAACAGTCAATTTCCCTAAAAATGCCGGTTTTAGTATATAGTACAGGTAATTCAGTATTTTACAGGTGTTTTTCTAATATGTGCAATATGAATACCGAACACCTCTAGATGAATGCAGAAGATAGGGAAATTAACGTGTTAAAAATGCAGTATTTTCGACTGATCAATGCCGAAGATAAAATGCACTCTGTATATCTGATGAGCTTGATCTTGAAGAGGCGGCGAGATAATCTTGTCGATATTTTGCATCAGATCTTCCAACAGACGGCGATAATCTCCGCCTACCAGAGGATGGACAATATCAACGCGAATCCCGACACTTGCATTCGTGAGAAAATGCATAAGAAAATGGTCAGAGAAGTCAGAAGCATTTTACTCGGACTTGCTTCTGAATTCTTAAATCCATGCCCAGGATTCAGTGTCTTGCCATTGTAAACATTTTGATGATACTTTTGTTTTGTTGTTATCGTTGATGTATAAATTTTCTCAAGTATGAATGGCAAAATTTCCCTTTCTTTTATACCACTGCTCATAGATGCCTCATGTGAAGTAGTAGTTACTCGTATATAAAATGCCAGGGCCCCCATGTTATACATGCGAGGCACGTGAGGCGCTGCCTCAGAGTTTTTAACTCTCGGCGCTGGCACCCACGTGCAAGGCACGTGAGGCACTGCCTCATTATTGAAGGGGTCTTTTCACCTTCTTTCTCTGTTTCTTATAGGTCAACTATCTTGTTCCCCATGCCCTTTCTTCCGGCCTTGGAAATAGTTCTACCGTGCACAAAATTTTCCGTGTGTAGATTTGAACGTTTCTCTTTATAACCCGAAGCTATGTCTTCCTTCTTCTCTTCAAAGAGAAACCCATTTCTACTGACAGAACTCAAACAAACCAAGAGCTATGGCTTACAATCGTCCTCACGCTTGTCGGCAACCGCAGGAGGTGCCCATCGAGGAAATGATTTCTCGCTTTGCTGCACGGCTTGTAGACCCTCTTCTTACCGATGCTCAGTGTGACGCGGTGATGTATGAGCTCCTAACTCGTAAGGGCTCTCCTCTTCCTATGGGCTCTATTTAGCTCCGGATGATCTTTCTATCCGTGCTTGCCGACATCCCTCCTCATCCGGCAGAGATGACTCCGGCGATTCTCGATGCGGCGGAGGATAAGATCGAGTGCTTTCACGAGGCACGTTTGATTGCCCAGTCTTTGAGGGACCGATCAGTTCAGCTGCTAAGCCAAATACGGGCTCAATGGGCTATCATGTCCGTCTTCACTGATGAGCACGGTGCTAATCGATGGGGTGCAACTTCTCATGAAGACCGCCGCTTCAACATGGTGGAGAGGGCAGAGAGGGAATTGGAGAACTTCGTATTTTGTTTTGCCAACTCTTGTATCTCTGATACCATATTTGGTGATCTCTTCCCCGTAGAGTAGTATGTTTACATCAATGTATTTCTCTTATTATTGACTGTTGAAGGTTTCCTGTTGAATGCTTCCTTTTCATTACATATTCGTACATGTATCTCGCCTCTGTGCATGAGCTTTATACTTTCCCCATAGGAATTTTTTTTGCTAAGTGCGAGCGCTATTGTAGTGTCGTACATAAATCAGTACGTTTTGGACACCATTTCCATTTAAGCAGGCACGCAGTCGTGAATGAACGCTTAGTGGGGCGTGAACCAAAGACTCTCCTTACTGCCTTGCACAGTACATGGTTGGTGCTCGTGGGTTGCGCCTTTCTGTCTTGACTAGACGTGAAGTAGTTTATATACTCATTTCGGAGTTTGTGTAGTTTACTTCCCTTGGGCTTGTAGGAAAACCTGTCCTAACGTCACAGTTAACCCCTGCTCTTTACGATAGAGGTCCGTTAGGGTGTGTGGTACTAAGGCATTCCCGATACGCAGTCTTACTGTCGTGTCTCTGCTCCCTTCGGGGTAGGACAAGGTGTCCTCCAATAATCTCCAAGGTCATATTACTGTCGGGAGAGCATGTCCTCCCTAAAAATCGTGAGGATCTCCAAGCATTCATCGCCTCCTTGTGTCACCAGGATCTCGCTCGGATATTTTTTCCTTACGAATCTCGAGGACTCATAAATAGATTTTTTATTTCAGTGGCATGTAATTTTGGCAAATGTGGCCCGTAGATAGTCCATCTTGACTTCCTTGTAGGGCAGCGATGGCTTAGGAAACAGGTTTGGATCTGCCGCGTAAGACTTTTCAACTTTATGAGCAGTGACGGTCTCATAAAGACTTTTCTCCCTATGAGTCGAGAGGACCCCGTAAGTGTATTTTCTCCTTAGGAGTCGTGAGCACTCCTAAGTGCGTTTGTAATGACCCCACAAGAGAATTTTCCCCTTACAAGTCGAGAGGACTCGTAAGTGGTTTTTTCCCTCCTTGTCGATATTCGGCTTTGAAGAGTGTGGCCCGTGAATAGTATACAATAGTCCATCTTGGACCTACTTGCAGAGCCCCAGTGCTTAGAAAACATGTTGATATCTCCATTACCTAAGGCTTTTTCCATACGAGTCGAGACGAATCGAGAAGTTCTCGCAGGAACATTGTTTTCCCTACGAGTCGAGACGAATCAAAACGTTCTCGCAAGAATGTCCTAACGTCACAGTTAACCTCTGCTGATAGAAGTCCGTTAGGGTCTATGGTACTAGGGTTTTTGTCCGTCATACCGTCACGTTGGCCGATATATTCCCCGATATGTAATCTTGCTATTCGAGTAGCCCCACGACTGTCGTGTCTCTGATCCCTTCGGGGGCTGGACAATACGTCTTCAAGTAATCTCCCAGGTCATATTACCGTCGGAAGAGCAAGCGTTAGGGATTTTCCATGCCGCTTTTTACTTGAGGTTAGGCTCAATTTAGGAGCCTCGATGAGTCATGACCACTCCGCGCTGGTGTGGGATGATCTCCGATAGTATTTCAGGTTTTATTTGAGTTGCTGTCAAGACCCCGAAGCTAGGGATCTTCCTTTGCTTCGTTTGTTGACATTGTGTCTACAATATTGCGACGAATGTCGAGGTTGTCTCTAAGTTGTCTATGAACCGTCTAGTCTTGGAACTAGGGACTTTGCCATGGCTCCATTGTTTTGACCCTGGGTTTGGTTGTTGACGTTGCGTCTGCATCCTGATGGTGTAAGAAGGAACGCTGTGGTGATCTCTAGGTTGTGGATGCCGCCGTCGAGACCCTGAAGCTAGGGATCTTCCTACGCTTCGTTTGTTGATATTGTGTCTGCTATATTGCGATGAATGTCGAGATTGACTCTAGGTTATCTGTGAACCGTCGAGTCTTGGAACTAGGGAGTTTGCCATGGCTCCATTGTTTTGACCCTGGGGTCGATTGTTGATGTTGCGTCTGCATCCTGCTGGAGTAAGAAGGAATGCCGTTGTTGATCTCTAGGCTGTAAATGTTGCTGTCGAGACCTGGTTCTTTTTCTGGTGGAGCCTAGTGGGAAAATGTGGTTCCCTTTTCGTTTGTGCCCATGGATTGTATACAGGGGTCGACGTGGACTCACCTGCAGGGCATAAGTTTCATCATTTTTTTTTATTTCTTTCCGCGATACTCTATCATTTCAGCTTTTTATATCGCGAAAGTCGCAATTGCCCAATCATTTCGGCTATTTTATCGCGGCGCCCAATCATTTCGGCTATTTTTTCTTTTTACTTGCTGCTTTTTATTGCGACTTGCCCAAACATTTCGGCTATTTTTATATGCATATATTTTGCTCGTTGATTTTTATTGCGAGTTGCCCAAACATTTCGGCTATTTCATATGCATTTTTTTCTCGCTGATTTTTATTGCGAGTATGGAACTCGAGATATGATACTAATCTTAGCATCAGCACCGCTGCGACTGGAATATTGCCAGGAGAGAATCATCATCTGTCGTGAAAGAACTTGGAATTTGATACCGATTTAGGCATCAATATCGCTACAAATGGGATATTGCCAGAAGCAAATCATCATTTGCCTTTGTCGATTCGTATAAAGGTGGCTTAGCTAACAGGGTTAGGATCCCGTCGACTAAGGCTTTTTGACTTTATGAGCCGTAAGGATCTCATAAAGGTATTTTCTCCCTACGAGTCGTGAGGATCCCACAGGTGTATTTTCTCCTTAGGAATCATGAGGATTCCTAAGTGATATCTTCTCTTGTAAGTCGTAAGGATCTCACAAGAGTATTTTCTTCTTGCACGTCGAGAGGACCTGCAAGTGTTGTTCACCAAATGGGGAAATTTCACGCCATTGGTGGAACTAGGTGAGGGAACGTTTGTTTGTGCCCGTGGATTGTATACAAGGGTCACTATTGGACCGTTTGTAGGGCATATTAGGGGATATGACGGCTTAAGAACAGGTTCAGATCCCTGTAGCTTAAGGATTTTGAATCCTATGAGCCATGAGGGTCTCATAAGGTGGAATTTTCCTTACGAGTCGTGAGGATCTCATAAGTGTAGTTTCTCCTTAGGAATCGTGGGGATCTCTAAGTGTGTTGCTCCCTTATGAGTCGTAAGGATCTCACGCATGTGTTTTCTCCTCACAAGGTCAAGAGGACCTTCCAGGTGTTTTTATTTTAACGAGATTGCGCCCTTTCAGGTTTTCACAAACTCGCCGGTAGCCCTGCTGTTTTTACTCAGACGCCTTTTCGATTTTTCATCCGTGCTCATTTCGCTTATGAACGTACCGTTTTTTTTAATGGCACTTAGGTGGGGACTTCGCCACCGGAGCAGTTGTGCAGCCATCGGGACTTAAGTTGCAGTCTGCGCCGCTGGGACTTGTGGACTTGAATTCCACTATCACCGTATTTAAGGTGATGTATTTAGTTTAAAGACATTGCGGTCCATCGTTAGTTTAGGAATGTCTCGGTCAAGTGTTAGTTTAGGGACATCTCGGTCCATTGCTGCCATTTTGGAGGCAACGTTTAGTTTAAGGACATTTCGGTCCATTGTTAGTTTAAGGACGTCTCGGTCCATGGCCAGCTTCGAGGCGGAGTTTCACCGGATACTACTTATAGAGTCCTGACTCAGGAAGACAGCGAGCGGACACGAGTGTCATCATCTATCATTAACTTGAGTTGTGACTTGTCAAGCGTAGTATTTCTTAAGGAACCGGCCGTTTATTGGCCTGAAGGGTCTTTCTCCATGAATATCCATGAGCAAATAGGCCCTAATATGGTAAACCTTATCTATGATGTACAGACCCTCATACTTCGGCTCAAATTCCCCCCGCTTTGCATGGTTGGGGATCATAGGACTTTTTACGACTAGCACGAGTTTGCCTTGGCGGAATGTTCTCTACCTGGTTAGTTTTTCGTATGAACGCGTCATCCTTGCTTTGTAAGCTTTCAGGTTTTTCTGCGCCATGAGACGAGTTTCATCGAGGGCGTCGAGCTCCTCAAGCCGAAGATGGGCATTTTCTTCATCCGTCAGCTCATGTCGAATTGCCACTCGTAGATAGGGTATCTCTATCTCCAAGGGAAGTACCGCTTCCGTGTCGAATACCAACACGAATGACGTAGTGTTCGTGGCCGTTTTGAACGTGGTTCGATACGCCCAGAGAGGTTCATATAGTCTCTCGTGCCAATCCTTTTTGTTTCTAGACAACGTTTTCTTTATGATCTTCGTCAAGGTCTTGTTGAAAGCTTCAGCTAGACCGTTGGCACGAGGATTATAGACCGAAGAGTATCTCCAGTCTATTTTATGCTGCTGTGCGAAGCGGCTGATCTTATGGCTTCTATAGGCCAGCCCATTATCCGAGATGATCCGTCGTGGAGTGCCGAACCGGTAGATGATGTGTGTACTGAAGAAATGGGGGATGTTCTTCGTCTTCACCTCTCTTAGCGGTACTGCTTCTGCACATTTAGAGAAGTAATCGGTTGTTGCCAATATGAACCGATGTCCCCTGGACGATGCTAGCTCGATGGGCCCGATTATATCAGTTCCCCACATTTTGAATGGCCAGCTAGCCAACGTTGGGTGTAGCGAATTTGGATGCTGGTAGATGTAGTCCCCGTGAATCTGGCACGAGTGACACTGCTTCGTATATTTGAGGCAATCCTGAATCATTGTGGGCCAATAGTAACCCATTCTTTTGATCTTCAGCTTCATCTTTGGCCCGGCTTGATGAGAACCGCAGAGTCCGTCATGAGTTTCTTGGATGACTCTCCTTGCTTCTTCTGATCCCAAGAACCTTAGCCATAAACTGTCGAAGGATCTCTTATATAGAGTATCATTGATGAAGGCGAAAGATAGGGCTCGCTTCATGAGCCGATGTCTTGACGACGCATCTTCGGGTGTTCGATGGGATTTGAAGTAGTCTATGGAGACTTCCCTCCAGTCCTTGACCCTTTCTTCGTCTTCTATTTGGAGGACCGCTTGTCTGGTCTCTTCTTTTCTTTCATATGACTCCAGAGATATTTCTGTTGGCGCGAGAATCCGGCGGCTTTGCACAATGATCCTTACATCATCAAGATTTTCATCAGCCAGTTCTTTAGCGAGTTTGGCTAATACATCCGCCTTACTATTTTCCGCCCGTGGTATGCTTTCCAGGACGTAGGATGGAATTCGAGTTAGCAGTTGCTGCACCTTTTCGCCATATTTTATTAACTCTGGCTTGCACGTCTGATAGTCGCCATTTACTTGGCTAACGACCAGCTGGGAGTCTCCATATATGAGGAGGTTTTCGATCCCCATGTCGACAGCAATCTCAAAACCTGCTATCAAAGCTTCATATTCCGCTTCATTGTTTGTTCTTGGCTCTATCAATGAAAGGGCGAAATGCATTATCCCTCCTTGCGGGGTCACAAAGATAAGGTCTACCCCAGCTTTGATTATGGGGGTGCTTTGCTTTCGCTTCTTCATGGAAGACGCTCCATCGAAGTAGAGTTCCCATCGGTCATTATTTCCTTCCTCCTCTCTGTCGATTGCGTCGAATGCGTGCTCATCTGGCAATTCGCAATTTAAGGGAGATTCGGCTGGTATCAGATGCTCGGCAAGAAAGTCGGCAATGGCCTGGCCTTTTACTGCCTTGAGGGGTCAATATATTATCGAGAACTCCATCAAGAGGAGAGCCCATTTGGCAAGCCTTCTTGTTAGTATGGCTCTTGACATCAAATACTTGAGAGGATCCACCTTGGATATGAGATGGACCTCATGTGCCAAGTCTCACGACCCAAAATATTAACTCATGACCAGCACTTAAATCACGCAACGTCTAGAGGCGTAACGTAATTCAAGTAAGCTGAAACCCAGAAATCTAAACCTTTTTAAGAAAATAAAGGAGGTGAAGTTTTGAAATAAAGGTATAATGAAATCAAGTTTTCTTAATGCATAGAAAAGGAACATGAATGATGCAAGTAAAATTTATTAGTTTGAAAACATGTTTCGTCTTTTAAAAATTTGGGTAGCACCTCCTTTGTATATTTTGATCCAAAACTACAAATACATAACAAGAATAATGGCATCCCCAAGCGGGAGCTAGCTCTTCGCCAAACAGCGGATCACAACCACGCAAGTCAATATATATAAGTATACGATGCCCAACGGCGAAGATCACCACAAAGATAAAGAAAAGCAAGACATAAAAACCACAAGTTGCGGAAAACCCCTCGTTCTAAGTCTCGCAACCACAATCCCACTAAGTCTCATTACTTATACAATTTACTAATTTTGATCGATGGAGTTAACTAGATACAAAGTGAAATATAAATACAAGAGCGGGTACGATACAAATGTCCCACCTACCACTGCAAAACACCCAAATGAAGCTATGTGTCAGCGAAGCCGCTACTGATCCAAGCGGTCAATCTGCAAGAACTGTACCACAACGGGGGTGAGTTGCCAACTCGTGAGTAGAAAAATATCGATAGATAGAAATCGAATAAACAATGACTCCTAGGTCAACTATATCATAAATGTAATACTATGATATCTAGGGTGACCGGGTTATCATATGTGCCAACAATGTGATCAACCAATATGTATGCGGATATAATCCAACAATATAATCAATATATGTATACGTGTAGATCTCGTCCAACCATATAATCAATGTCTGTATGCACGTAAATATCATAAAGGAGTGCGCATGAAAGTATGAGAATATAAATCAATGGTGTCCCTCGCGACACATCAAAATCATGAAACCTGGGTGTCCAACATTGACACCCGAAAACATCATGAAACTCGTGTCCAGCATCGACACGTAAATCCTCATATCTTGGGCTCCGTCAGTCCGGATCGGCCCACGGGCTCCGTCAATCCGGATCGGCCCATATCATCTCTCGACTCCGGTCGGTATCCTCCAGATATCCGCCAAGTCCAACCAATCACCGGTAGGTAGTAGTCCCTCTGCCAGGCTCACCGTCTGTATACACAGCATCCCTTTCTTGCCCCGGGTACCATACCGGGTCCACCATGTATCCGCAATCGGCCTCATCCGCCTCCTTGAATCGGGTTTCACATGTCGCTCTCAGAACAGAGAAAACACATGGTGGACGCACTGAAATATCATAGCAAGAGAAACCAGGTTTTTTAAACAGTATATGCTTTCTTTTGAAATCGCCACGGCTCTCAAATCCAGAAATCTTATGAAAACAACATATCCCAATGCGTAAAATCATAAAGCATGATGTATGCGACATATGATAGAAATGTAAGCATATCCGTATATCATGCAACCTAGAACAGTGATGCGACAATATCAGGGAAAACCGCTCTTTTAAAATGAATCATGTTTTTAAATATATACCGCGGTTCCCAATTTCTCCCAAATCAAATGCAACATCGTATAAGGTCATATGTAACTATAGCAAGTAAATTATGCAAAGAGTCATATCATGATGCGGCAATCCTACTGCGTAGTGACATGGAAATTATCGATGATGAAGTGTGTGAGCCAGCAAATCTGTGTACGTGTAACATACGCATCATCACTAATGGTGTAAGTGTACCAACACAGGTATAAGTAATGCAATGCGAATAACATGAATGCAGCATAAGGTAAATCATATGCAAATGTTGACGGGTACACGTGTCTAACATGACCGAGTCGGTGAATCTATCAATCGGCATTAAGTCTCACAACAACGCACACAGTACAATACATCGTACGACATCCTCTAGTCAAGGGTATGGATCAACATCAAGTCAAACTTATCACGCATGGAAAATCATCGTACGGCGGTATTAAACCAATAGGGATCCTATCAACCTATAAGACAATGAGGGTACGGCCTAATATCACGTACGGCCTATCATTCATGATTCACAACATTCTCTCTCTCTATATATATATACCTATGTCCCAGGTCACATCAGCAATAATCTCCTATCAGGGGACCGGCAGGGTATAAATCATCTTAATCGACTCGCATCCGTATATCAACATATCATCGACTCATCATATCACATCATATATTCTTTTCATCGCATTTATATCCCATATCAAGTCAAATTTATAAATACATTCTACCTTTACTATAAGCATACGTATCTAATCTAACATACACACCCGAACCATACAAACAGTTTTTTGAAAGATGCGAATCGTAGTTTTGAAAGTAGGGGCTACGGTGTTTTACAAGAAAAAGATATCATTTGAAAATCCGTAACGTCCCTTAAGGTATTTGTTTAAAAGATGCATACGATTCTTCATTTTAAAATAGATATGGTTCGGATGACACACCTACGTTGGCTATCTAGTCCTACAGTATCCAATACGGCAACATCATCGAACATCGTCCTCAAAACCCGTCATCACGTATCAATCGTATTATATCACTACTAACTATCCTTTAGTTTCAAATATGGTTCTCTAACTGTCTTATAACCCTATCCCTAGTTTTCTATTTAAGGTTTCATTAACCATAATCTATATATAAATCGATTTCTATCAAAGTGTGCGGGGGTGCTATACGCCATCCACCCGACTACCCCTGTGGATATAGATCCACTCACCTTGGTCTTTGCTTGCAGAAGTCGATGACGCCACGCTCCGTCGCCTCAGAATCCACGCGAAGGTACCTACAATAATAACACATATCGCAACGCTATTAAAATCAAGTTCTGAAAACCGAAACGGCACGCGGATCGCCTATAGGTTAGAATCTATAGCCCACGTATGCAAAACCAACAAATTACCCCTAGTCGTTGATGTACAAACATTCAACAACCAAATAAAAATACAAATATCAAAACTAAACATTCAAAATACGGAAAACATATCCAAAAATCACACTAATGTGTTCCCAGATTTCGACTCAGGCCAAAAAAAGTTGCACAAACAAGTCTAGGGTGCTGTATATGATGTATATGACCTACTGGATCAACCCCGACACCAAATACCACCAAGTGGCCGGCCAAAACCCTATAAAATCCGGCCACCTCGGCCATGGTGCCTCTGTTGGGGTTCGTATGGTCGGGGTGGTCTTCTAGTACTCTAATTTGGTCCCTGGAGTTGTTTGCTTGTCTCAGAAATTCCCCGGGTTGCTCCAGATTTCCCTGCACACCCTATATACTCACAAAACTGACATGGATCAATTCTAAAGTTTGTATTCTCTATTCTAAACTCAGTTCTAGGTCTAGAATTCGATCCCTATGGTCTTGTACAGTCACCATACATCACTAATTCCCAAACCCTTCACTTGGGATTTCAAAGTTCACACATCCATCACTAAACAACATCTAAACTTAAACAAAAGGCTAGGAAATCAAAACTAATCTAAATGAAAAGAGATATACCTCATGGTTACACCCCAACAAAACACTAGAAGTCCCAACGTTGTCAAAATCCCACTTTGCTTGGTTCATTGCGATGAGGGTGAGGAGATGATCATCTTTTGTGAAGGGGGGTATGGGGTTTTGATGAGATTTTGGAGATGTGTCATGGTGGTAGAATGAGGGGCCTGAGGATGAAGAAGGAGGTGAAAATGGTGGGGGAAATGAGAATGGAGGCAGCCCCCCTCTCTCAATTATTCTCACTTCTCTCTCTCTACAAGCATGCATACCCTCATCATGATGTCCCCCCTCTCTCTCCTCAAGTCATCATGACACCTTTTTCTTTTCTCACCACAATAAAACCATAACACATAACACAAATGAAACGAAACAACATGTAACATGTCATGGTGCACTAGCCATGGAAAACTGTAGAAACACAGATTTGGCTTAATCGCGATTAGCAGTGCACTAATCGGGTTTTTATCAAAACTGCATATAATAAATTTTAAAAATGCCAAATCCTTTAAATATATTATTAAATGAATAAATCATTTTAATTTCCATTTATTTCACAATTATTGGTATATATTTATACCATTTTTCGAAAACCCCAATTTCGCAAATCGGACAATTTTCGGGAATTATATTATTTTAATATTAAATTCCAAAAATAATATTTTATATTTTCTGAAATGTTACACCAAGGCATAATGTCGAAGCTTTGTTATCACAAAGATCGGTGCCAGGCAATGCTTTTCGATGGGAGAGTAGTTGTTTTCTGCCTCTAGGAGAACTCGACTCAAATAGTAGAGAGATCTCTCCTTCCCCTGGTCGTTCTTCTGTGCCCATAGTGCACCTAAAGAACCTTCAAGGGCTGTTGTGTACAGTATGAGAGGCTTTCGTTTGACCGGAGCGGTCAGTACTGGCGGGTTCTGCAGGTATTGCTTGATTTCGTCCAGTGTACTTTGGCGTTTACGATCCCAAACGAACGTGGTCTCCTTTTTCATTAAATAGCTGTAGGGGCAGTATTTTCCGGAGAGGTTAGCTATGAACCGTCGGATATACGCGAGCTTTCCTTGGAGAGACCGCAGTTGCTTAAGAGTTCTTGGCGAAGGCATTTCCATAATCGCCTTGATCTTTGATGGGTCTACTTCTATGCCTCGGTGTCGTACGATGAATCCTAGGAATTTGCCTGAGGAGACTCCAAACGTGCATTTCAGAGGGTTCATCTTCAGATTATATTTTCGAAAACGCTGGAACACTATTTTTAAATGCTCCCAGTGCTCCTTGTACGATTTGCTTTTCACCACAAGGTCATCGATATAGCATTCAACGATCTCATAGATAAGCTCATCAAAGATCTTTGTCATGGCCCTCTGGTAGGTAGCGCCTGCGTTCTTCAAGCCAAAGGGCATCACCTTATAGCAGAATATGCCTAGCGGAGTCCGGAAGGCGGTATGCTTTCAATCTTTGGGATGCATCTTTATTTGATTATACCCTTAAGATCCATTCATGAAGGAGAAGACTTCATGAGTGGACGTGTTATCTATCATCATCTCGGTAACCGGTACGGGGAAGTCATCTTTCGGGCAAGCCTTGTTGAGGTCTCGAAAGTCCATGCAGATGCGCACTGTTCCAATTTTCTTCATCATTGGAACAATGTTGGCAATCCAGTCAGGATATTGAACTTCTTGGATGAAACCAGAGTCAATTAGCTTCTTGACTTCGGCATTGATACTCATCTTAAATTCGAGCCGCATTCTTCTTGGCGCCTGTTTGACTGGCTTGACGTACAGTGATATAGCCAGTTTATGCACCGCTATTTCTGGATCTAGTCCCAGCATCTCGGAATAATTCCACGCGAAGCAGTCTTTATACTGCATAAGCACATCTTTTAGTGTAACCACCTGCTCTTCAGACAATAGCTCGCTGAAGAACGTTGGCCTCGGATCGTTTGTCGTCCCCAAGTCGATTTTCTTCAGATTGTCCGGCGTGGTATGTATCCTATACTCCACCTCTTTTAGTGCCAGTGGAAATTCTCAGATCACCTCGTCTTCATTTTCATCTGCGAGGTAACGGGAGAGGTTGTCCACATTATCATGCTCTCCCTCTTTTGACAGTGTTATCATATGGCAGGTACAAGCTCGTTTCCAAGCTTGATGTTGATCTGGACTTACCCTCGCAGTGTAGGTCGCTTTCGGCTCATGCTTTCTTGGTGGGGCTACCCTCCATTTGTCGGACAGAGCAAACATGCCTTGCTGATACTGGTCTTCAACCCAGTCTTTGAAGGTGAAGCAGTTTTCAAGCGGATGTCCTATTACTCGGCGGTAGGAGTAATAATCTGGGTGATAGACCTCGTTTATCTGTTCAGGGTATCGAGACTCCGGGAGCGTCATCATTTGATGCCTCATGACAAGGTCGAATATTTTCCTTGTCTTGTCTTGGGGGAACGAGTATTCTCGACCCATCTTCTTCATAAAAGAAGGATTCCAGCTGACTTTTTCTCGATCGCGTGGTTTCTTGGATCCGCTTCATTGTTTTTGAATGCCATTCCCGTTCTTGATCTTGTTGTTGCCTTTGCGTCGAAATTTTTCCTTTTCACGAGAGTGCACAGCAGGCTGAGGATGAAGGCATCGTAGTCTTCTCTTTCCGTGGACTGCTGAATGAGACGTTGCGTCCTGGCTTTCTTGTAAATAGCCATTTCGCGGCCATGGTCATTCCGAACCTTTGACCCGCTTCCCTTATTAGCTTGTCAATCTGTTCTTCGAATGAAAGACTTGGTATTTTACGGCGGGATATCGCTCTGGTTCAATATTAGCGCTATCTGGAAGAGCATTCCCTTCTCTACCGGAGTCGTTTATAACATGGCAGCCATGGAATCGCTCCCGTTTCTTGGACCGAATGTATCCAAGCCCAGTCGTCTCCATCCTCCCGTTGGGCATCTTTCACTGAGTCCCGGGAATATCCCAAATCTTGTTGTAGAACTGGTCTTGTCGAGCGGTTTGTTTAAAAGGTACGCCTTGGCATCTTAATAGCCTCATCAATCCCTCTGCGTAGTATCTGGGCAACCGGAATGGTTGAAGCCTGTCAAGCGCAAGATCGGCACCATGCCAGACTTCTTTCTCCACTTTAGTCTCCATGGATTGATAGAAGAGGATCGCCTTTTCATCTCTCCGCCTAGGAGGAACGTAGAAGGTCTGCAGCTCTTGTACGCCGTATGTATTGAGCGCATCAAATTCCCTGTAATGCTGCTGCGGAACCATGGTGATTAGCAAGCCCTAATCAGCTCCAATGAAGGTTTGTATTGATGGACGAATAGAGAACACTGCGTTGACCTCGTCTTCAGAGTCGCTGCCAAAGACTAAAATAAGGGTAGATGGTCATGGCCTGTTGCCTTGGGGTTGCCCCGAGTAGACTATTTCTTCATCTTCTTCGGTATCGCTCCTAAAGATCGGGATAGTCACGAAGGCTTTTTGTTTATCCCCCAGTTTATGACATCTTTCCGTGTCTTCGAAGTCTGGTAGGAAGTACTTGGTGTTTTCATATTTGCGGACTTCATTTACGGAGAATGGGTTTAGCTCCCCTGTAACTGTGTACTCAAGGCCGTCTTTGAAGTACTTCATACACTGATGTTGTGTAGAAGGGATGATGTTGTATTCGTGTAACCAAGACCGGCCGAGCAGAGCATTATAGAAAGTCTTGGCGTCGATGACATGAAATTTGATGTCGGTGACGAGCATCCCGAAGCATAACGTCAATATTACAGACCCGAGCGTCCGTGATGACTGCGAGTCGAACCCAGAAATGGTAATTTTATTCTGAGCCAGGTGTTGAACGTTCATGCAGATCTCCTTTAGCACCTTCATGTTGAGAAGGTTGACAGAGGACCCGTTGTCGACCAGGATCTTGCTTATCTTAATGTCGTGGCAGTACCCGGTGACATACAACGGACGGTTGTGCTCACACGTTCCGAGGAGGAGATCTTCATCGCCGAATGTGATGCCAGCTGTATGAACCTCTGCCAGTTCGTCCTTCATCTTTTCTTCCGCAAGGAAAGCTTGAAACTGATCAGGCTCTTGCAGTTCCTTGATTAGAGAATCTCGTGCCTCTTTAGACAGGAGAAGGGCATCCAAAATGCTCAATTGTGAGGGTATCTTCCTCATATGTGCTAGAACATTGTAATCTACCTTGTTCTTCTTAGGTGGGTCCTCGACTGTGAGCTCTTTGACGACTCTATCATCGAGGGCAATTTCCTCAGGGACTTTTTCCTTCCCCATATCTCTTTTGCTTAAACCTTTGTTTGTAGGCCCGAGGTTCTTTTCAGGCAACGAACGATTACGCGGCTGAATGTTCTCGCAGTTCTTCACCTCTTCTTCTTTTCCAGAAGTGAATTCCTTGAAGAGAGGGCCAAGGGCTATTTCTTCGTCAGAATCGCTCCCGAAGGTAAGAACTTGAGATTTTCCTTTTGTCTAAATGGAATCAACCATATAACAGTTGCCAGTCGTTTTTCTGCGCTCATATGTCGCATTTTTTCGCTGTCGACGAGCTTCACGCTTCATCCTCTTGTAGTGTTGTCGATGGGCAACATATCCCTGCCACCACTTCTTGAAAGCATTGCACTCTTCGGTAGGGTGTATGACCCTCTGATGGTATAAGCAGTATTTCGGATGTACATCCGCTTCGTCAAGGCACGTACTCCCGGGAGTATTTCCTTCGAAAGGTGGCAGCTTCATTCCCATTGACAGGGCTTTGGCGAACCATTTCCCCGTATTAACCTTGCTTTTTTCTGTCGTGGGTGTGCTTCGATCCAGCTGGAGTACTTCGTAACTCTTCCTTGGCGTAGCTTCCTCATCCTGACGCCGACGCTTGGCCTTTTCGTATATGTCTGTTTCACGTTCTCGGTCAGCTTTGCTCTTCTGAAAGGCTTCGTTCAGCGGCTGTCAATCAGGTCGTCTGACGGTTCCAAGGATCTTGACGCCGGTCCTGCCCCCAGCTTCTTTACGTTATTTTCTAACGTTGAGGGAGCTTCTTTGCCTTTCACTGACGAATGAGAGATCATGTGGCAACTTGCCATATAATCCTCGGGTTCTTCTGACGAATTGTCTCCCTCGTCATTGTCACTGTCTTCGTTATCAAGTATGTGGTTGAGAAACTCTTCTAGTGTGATTGGGGTCCGTGCCTTCTGGTTTTATTCTTCCAGCGTGTCAATGTACTTTTGCAGGTCCGTGCGCTTGTCGTCAGGCTGCACAGGCTTCTTAGTCTTCTTTTTTCCTTCAAAGATTTTGAAGGCTTGACCTATGTGTTTTGCCTATCTCTACCAATTTTCGGTGCTGGGCGCAGTTTCAGCATCCCGTCAATAATCTTGGGCTCCCGCGGGCCTTTCTACCTGATCGCCAGGTATGCTTAAAGATCCTTCAGCCTTCTTTTCGTTTTAGCCGAAAGGACAACTTCCCACGGAGCTTCTTCTACAAATTAGCATGATGCCCCCGGCGTATCTACCTTTTTAGGAGCGTGCTGCTGTGGTGGGTTTACTTTCCAGTTTTCGGATAGTGCGAATTTGCCTTGTTGGTACTGGTCATCAACCCAGTTTTTGAAGACGTAGCAATCTTCGATTGGGTGGTCTATTACTCTGTGGTAGGGGCAGTAGTTGGGACTGTTAATGTCACCAAGCTGCAGTGGGCGTCTCGGATCCGGCAAAGTGATGAGCCTGTTGCGCACTGCCAGTTCGAACAGTCTCCTCGTTTTATCCCGGGGAAACGAGTAAGGACGTCTCAACTTCTCTTCGAGGGATCGTAGTTTGTTGCTTTGGTGAGCAACCGGTTTAGGGTCACTCGGTTGTTGTTGAGCGTTGGCAACGATGGTCGCTTTCCCTTTGCCCTTTTCATTATGGGGATCCGTTTTCGAAGAGGACAGCCTATGGCCCATCTGGTCCATTTGGGCCAGCTTGTCGATCAAAGCCTGGAAGGTGGTCGGCTTGAAGAACATCATAAATTGGGATATAGTTGCCTGAGGATCAAGGGTCCCTACGAGCATGCCTATGGCAGGAGCTTCTTTTATGCGTTGTTCGCATTTTGACCATAGGTTTCGCCATCGAATTGCGTATTGAACCCAGATTTCTCCCGGCTTCATCCCGGCATTGATTAATACCGTAATCGGGGTGCGTTTTCTTGCACTTGCGAAACACTGCGTGAAAAGTAGCTCCATTTCTGTAAATGTTTTGATGGAGTCATTCGGAAGCTCCGAGTACCATTCCAATGCTGTCTCCGCCAAGCTGCCGACGAACTAGCGAAGCAGCAGTTTGTCGTCGCCTCTAGTCTTGCCGCATAGAGCTCTGAACTGAGTGGCGTACTGATGGGGATTGCCTGTCCCCTTATACACGTGGAATTTAGGGATCGTGTATCTCGACGGGTACTTGATTTGATCGTACCAGCCTGGATAAGGTCGCCCAGTTCTGACGACTTGGCCAGCCGCTTCACTCGCTTAATGAGCTCGTATTTGTTGAGCTATGTAGTCATCGAGGGCGGCCTTGGAAATTGTCTCTTCCTGGACCGTTGAGCCGTTCGGAGGAGGGTTTGGCGTTTCCCCTCTGTCGTCTTCGATGATTATTGGAGGGTCTTCGGCTGGAGGTTCCGGCTGGATCATCATTCCAACTATGTCTTAGAACATAAACGTCATCTGTTTTATATTAGCGGCCTGTTCCGCGGCCTCCTTATCCTTCCTTTCCAGCACCCTTCGTAAGAACTCCGTATCAGTCTCCTGCTCCTGGCGCTGTTCAGACGATGCTTCCGGGCTTTCTTTTTGCCCAGTGAGTGCTGACATCTTCATTAGCATTTCTTGGAGCTTTTGTTGTTGCTCTTGAGGTTTTGTCACAGACCGTGTGAGTGGTCGATGACCCGTGGAAGTACGGCTTTCCTCTTTCCCGGAAGCCATGTACACCGTGTGTACTATCATGCTCCCAGACTTTAGGCGTTTGGGTCCACTGCCTTTGAAATTTGCCGCCGGTGGTGGGAGATTCTCAGGCCTTCTCTTTTTATGGGAGGCCGAAGTTGGAGGGGTTGTCGCAACAGGCACCCATATGGACGAGGCCTTCCGTTGTATAGCGGAGGGATGGTCCTCCTCCTGCCGAGCCTTCTTTTTCTCTAGTCGGCGAGAGTAATTTTTATCAATTACAGAGTCTTGGACTTTCCGCCAGACCCTGTGGATTTTAGAGGACAACCGCTGAGGGGGCTGCTCCGGCTTTGCCTGCATTGTGTTTTCAATAGGCGGAGGAGACTTCTTTAGTACAGCATTTGGAGAGTTCTTGCGCACCTTCCTGAGCAGCTCGAAGCTGTTCCCAGTTGGAACGGCAGCGTCAATTTCCACCATTGGAGCTGGTGGGGTATGTCCTGAGGGGGAACTGCCCCCAGCTTTCCTTACTCGGCGCCAGTGACGATGTCGAGCTTGTCGTGCAGACGGGACCACTTCTGTCGTGAGAGCGGCTTCGTCATGTCCCCTGCTCTGGTGAAGGGCTACTGCTGGTGCCAGCCTGTTGAAGACTGACGTCCGTTGAGAGGGGACGGCCAATCCTGCAAAGGCCGACCTTTTGATAGGGGAAGCAGTCTTGGTGACTTCGCAGGAAGCAGGAGTTAGAACGGCCAATCATGCAAAGACCGATCCTTTAGCAGGAGAATCGCTTCTGACGACTTCACCTGCCGGAATTGGAATGGCTATCCACTTCGGGATAACCCCTTTAGGTATCGCGAGCCTCTTTGTAGGCCCACTGGATCTTTAGCTTAGTCTGTCAAAGACCGAGGTGGCAGACTTAGACGACCCGTTGAGAGGGGCCGTGGGGATAGCAAGTCGATCGAAAACCGACTTCTTTAGAGCTTCCTATGATGGCATTGGGGCATCGAAGCTTGCGGGCGGGATCATGGTCCCAAAGAATAGTCCAGTGGTGGCCTCAGTCACCTGTTCTAATGCCATTTCAAAGATGGAGGCCGCTTAGGGACCATAAGTCACTCCTCTAGTTGGGACAGAGCGAGAGTTGTTGTTGCAGTTAGTGCAGCTGGAGGCCATCGATGTTATCTTCTTTTCTGCATGGAGCAAGACACCAAATCTTAGTACCTCGAATCCAAGGGAAACCATATTAAACCGTGATTTGTTCGCAAACACGACACACGAAGTGTGTAGCGGAAAGAGGAAAAGGTCCCACCGGGTGTGCCAGAATCTGTTTATTGCCGAAAATGGGAGATGGAACCGCGTAGGTCGTCTTTCCTGAATTTGGGGGCAAATACTATTTGGTTTTATCTGTTCACCTCTCCGAAGATGCCAAGTTGATTTATGGCACCGTGTATCGGAGGTTTGGACAGATGCGGCCGTTGTAGCAGACTTCGTCAAATTCCCCCTCGTTTACGAGGGGGTTTTGATTATAGGAACGCTCTTCCCTGCAGGCGCAAGCCCCTGCAGTTAATTACGTTACCGCGTCGCGGTAACCACTTTCTCCTGCTCCAGAAGGTCACTTCGTGTCGTGTGTGTTTGTTTTATTTTTGGTTGCCCGTGGATTGTATACGGAGACTAATTTATGTTGTCGCATGTAGGGCATGGATTAGTCCAAATCCGTATATTCTTAGATTTGGGTTTGAGTTGATTTAAAGATCTTTAATTTTGTTTGAGATTAAGATTAACTTAAATGTTTATTGAGCATACGTTAGTTTAATTTTAGGCTAAGATCTACTCAATAGGATTTTGGGATCATTCAGACCCAACAAAAGAGCATTTGGGCTCCATTGTGTTAGTTTAAGGACGTTACGGTTCGTTGCTAGTTTAAGGACGTTGCGGTCCGCAATGGGATATGCCCGTCAATTTGGGAGTGCACGAAAGAGTTATTAGTTATTGGGACCCACCACCTCTCTGAAAACGCTGAAGAATTACAACGACATGTATCAAAGGTGTGAGGAGATGTACCCTTGAACCAATGTCCGTTGGGAGATCTGTAGTCGTGTTTGGGACTAAGACCAATTTGGAAAATATTGAGCACATGGGCTCCGTTGATCTGAATTGGGTATTTGGTCAACTTAGACTCAACCCACTCAGTCTTTGAATAAAGTGTTAAACACTTGCTTGGGCTCAATCCCTTTTCTGTGCAAATAATGCTGAGCATTCATATAGGTTCTGACACTCATACCTTGCTTTACTTTCCCCTCTCTTTTTTTGTTCTTTTATTTTTATGGAGTGTTAAACACTCTTTATGGCGCCCACGTGCGGAGCACGTGAAGCGCTTGGCACTGAGCGCCAAGCACGTGAAGCGCATGGCGCTGAGCGCCAAGCACGTGAAGCGCATGGCGCTGAGCGCCAAGCACTGAGTGCTAGGCACTCCTTATTGAGCAGCGCCCATGTGAGGGACACATGATGCGCTTGGCGCTGAACGCCAACCATTAAGTGCTAAGCACTTTTTATTGAGCAGCGCCCACGTGAGGGGCACGTGAGGCGCTTGGCGCTGAGCGCCAACTATTGAGTGCTAAGCACTTCTTATTGAGCAGCGCTCACGTGAGGGGCACGTGAGGCGCTTGGCGCTGAGCGCCAACCATTGAGTGCTAAGCACTTTTTATTGAGCAGCGCCCATGTAAGGGACCCGTGAGGCGCTTAGCGCTAGGTTTTCTTTGTGTATTCTGTTCTGAAGAGTTCAATTCTCTGTTCTTTTCTGGATCTTTGATCCCCAATAACAAGTTCCTCCCCATGAGAATTAAATTCTCATTTGTGGGAGACTTGTCTCATGGATCTCAGATCCAGGGAAAGAACTAAGTTCTTTTATGAGGGTTAAACCCTTGGATATGCAGATGAGATGCTCTGATCTCTATTATTATTTTTATTTACCTCGAAGAGAGGTATTCTTCTTTCTTTCTTCTTAAAGCTTTCTTCTTGCTTGCTCTAAAGCTTATGGGGGGTTTCTCTCTGTAAGACTTGAAGTCTTAGGTCTTTTATATAGTAGAGGTACATCTGTTGATTTAGTTAAAGAAATCTCTCGTTGAGAGATCCTGATTGATTTGAGGATTTTATCCACCGTTGGATCTTTGATCCAACGACTTCTGTTTTACAGAACAAATTTTTCTTGTTTTTAACAAGATTAGGGAAATATTTTCCCATACATAATTTATTCTGCAGATAGGTGATTTTTAATCACCATTAGATTTTTAATCCAACGGTGCTCTATTTTACAAAGCGTAATCTTTCTTGTTTAGAAAGATATAAGGAATATTTCCTCAGCAGAATTTAATTCTGCACTTTGATGATTTATCATCTCCGTTGGATTTTTGATCCAATGGCTCTGTTTAACAGAGAGCTTTTAGTTCTGGCGCTGGTGCCCTCGTGCGAGGCACGTGAGGCTCTGCCTCAGAGTTTTTAACTCTTGGCGCTGGCGCCCTCGTGCAAGGCATGTGAGGCACTGCCTCAGAGTTTTTAACTCTCGGTGCTGGCGCCCTCGTGCAAAGCACGTAAGGCGCTGCCTCAGTGTTTTTAACTCTCGGCTCTGGCGCCCTCGTGCAAGGCACGTAAGGCGCTGCCTCAGAGTTTTTAATTCTTGGCGCTGCCTTTCAAATTTTGAACAGAGCTTTGCTCTTTTATTGGGGAAACATACCTCCTCGATTATTGTCCTTCGGGTATTCTTCTCCTCCTCTCTTTGAGCTCCTCGAAGATCCGTATCGCGCTTGATCTTCGGCATCTTCATGTCGAAGATGATCAACCCGAGAGTCTATACTTCAAGCTCCAACCTCTAAACCGAGGTAACTAAGGTACCTAGTTCGCTAACTAGGCAGCTTAGAAGATGTAGAGTGTCTAATAGATTATTTTATCTTAAGAGTCCTAATGGCTCACAACACATGTGAAAGATTTAGGTCTTGAGGAAGAAGGAGAGAAAAGTGGAGAGAGAAAATGAATGGGCAAATGAACTAGAGTAAAGGCAAGTGAAGAATGGCTTCTACACTCATCTCACTCAAGCATGTAATGTTTTCTAATTGAAAATATCAACCATGCTTGAATAGTGGTCCAAACCAATAAAATAAACCATGAGCCATGCTTCACTTCATGCCACAAATATCTCCATTTTCCACCTCATTAATCTATTTGCAAAATAGATAAATCCAAATAAAGAGGTGTCCCTTCTAGAAGCATATCTTGTGAAATTACAAGAATACTCTCACCGTATATACATACCCGTATTCGTATTCCGAAAAATACGAATACAATAAGATAATAATAATCCAATAATATAATACTAAAATCCGGCTTAAACCAAAGCCCACTAGTATTATCCATCCGAACAACATCCGTGTAGCCAGTACACGTATATGATCGAAACCCTGCCGTAAAACCATATGACCTCTACATCGTTTCGCCCGAAGTAGGAAAACCCTCTGTGCAGGGCTTTAAAGACTCGACAGTACGCTGGCGGTGGGTTTAACCATAAGTCCGTTAGCGGTGCTAGCTGCATGTAACGGCTACTCAGGTATCTGTCGATAAGAAGGCCGATGAGCAAACTCATCCGAACTCCTACTGAGCCTATCTGTGAAAATCTCCATACAGTCTGGTCTGTTCGTCTAAGAGTATTGCATATCGGGTCTAGGGGGATGGTAAATGTCAGACCCCTAACAGCGCAATAAGTCGTGCCGGAGTAGAGCCCAATACACCCTGAGAAACTACTGGAGTACCTACCAGTAAATCTCGCTTGCCCTAGCCAGGGACTTTGTGTAATGGCTTTCCGAACACAGTGCAATATCAACCCCAATATCGGGTTAGACGAATCCTATCTACCTACTACTGCCTCCAAGTGCTTCGGTACTGCACCCAACTACTACCTGTTTGCATGACTCCTTTGAGCCGTGGTAGAGTAGTAATCTAAGCGCAGTGGGAACACACTCGAGACGAATAGTGATGTCAAGTCAACGGACTAATCTGTACTCATGCCACCCGGGAATTGCTACCTGACGATAAATATAATACCAACCAGCAGTTCCCATCGAGTCCGTCCAGTGTAACTCATTACCTAATGAGCACATGTATACTATCTCCGGTACGACGTGCCAATGGCTGTGGGACAGACCATCTCCCCCGCTGGGATGAGAAGTGTATATAGTCTACTTTGGAATATCGATGCCCCGTCTCGATAATCCTACGACTAGGGACCTGTATAAGGATGTGCTTATAGAGTACCCAGCCCCCACTAGTGTGACTGTCATCACAACGCCGGTAGTCAAGCAAATATCCTAAGGGCTCTACCAATATGTATAAGCGATATGCTAAAAGAAACATATGCACATATTGAGATAGAATCAAACCAAGTAGCATACTATCATTTTGAGCAAGACTTTTATTATATCTGTGAATATCCAAAGCTTCCAAAATGTAATATACAATCCAGTACTATACAATAATGGCCTCTAAGGCATATATCACTAACAATCTCCTATTTGCACTAGGACCATGTATTGGCATATCGCAGACCTATCAACTCGATTAGCTTCTCGAACTGTGTTTGAAGGATGGCCTTTGTGAGTGGATCTACAGTGTTGTTCTCCGTATCTACTCTCCGCAACTTGATCTCCCGGCGATCAACGATCTCCCTGATCAGGTGGTAATGCCTCAAGATATGTCTGGACTTCTGATGGGACCTTGGTTCCTTCGCTAAAACTATAGCCCCGTTGTCACAATACAGAGGTATTGGATCAAAAATGGACGGAACCACCTGAAGTTCTGTTATGAACTTTCTCATCCAGAATGCTTCTTTCGCGGCCACATGCAGCGATATACTCCGCTTCTATCGTCGAGTCAGCAACGGTGTCCGGCTTGGAGCTCTCCCAACAGACCTCCCCTCCATTGAGGGTAAAGATATAACCCGATATGGACTTGAAATCATCCTTGTCACTCTGGAAGCTAGAGTCGGTGAAGGCCTCGATCTGGAGGTCTTCACTGCCATACACCAAGAACATCTCCTTAGTCCTTCTCAGGTACTTAAGAATGTTCTTAACTGCTGTCCAGTGCTCTTCCCCTGAGTTTGACTGATACCTGCTTACAACACTCAGTGCGTAAGCTACATCTAGTCTGGTACTGTAACAACTCCATTTTTAGTGTACAAAAATTTGCTTTAAATTTGAAGTATACTTGGAGTATTTAATGTTACCGTTACCACTTTAAGTATTTATTTCACACCATAATTACAAGAAGGAGCTTGTAGCTCATTAGTAATACCTTGCACTGCTGAACCAAGCCACCAGAGTTCAAATCCCATCCCCACGTTATTTTTAATATTGATTTTTTTAAAAACCTTTAGAATACCAAGGGTTTACACGTGCATATCTCACAAAAACCCCACTACACCCAAAACTACAACATTGCCAGGGGTTAGATGAACCGTCGGGGGGGGGGGATCCCAGCCGCCTGACTTGGCCGAGAATCGGCCAAATCGGCCTCGACTCGGCCGACTCAGTCCTCCGACCGAGTCACGGCCGAGTCGGACGATTCCGGCGACGACCCCAACATGAAAGTTGTGACTTTTCACATTACCTATGCACCTGCAAAATTTTAGCCTCAGACCATTTCCAGAGCTCTTTTAAAATCCCAATTACTCCACTTTTGATACATTTTTAATACATTTTATCACATTTTTCATTTTAACCTTTCATCTACCCTAACCCTATAAATACCACCCCTACCCTCTACCCTCTCACCCCTAAGTCTGAGCCAACTCTCTAAAAAATTTCTAAGAATCTTGTGCACTTTGAAAACGAGCTTAAGGCAAAGCTCCGACGAATTCCCGGCGGAACTTCCGGCGATCGTTTTAGGAACTACCGGCAACGACGCAACACATCGGCGTTTTCCCTACTTCTATTTCACTCTCTTGTGTGACCTAAAACCCGTAAGTCCCAATTTCTACCTATCTCTTCTATCTAAAAATACGGATTTACAAAACCCGACGGAATCGGAACAATCCGATTTCCGATCCGGTTTCCTATAAAATTCCACTTCTCACTAATACAATCATACTTAAACTTCCTCATGTTGACTATTAAACACTAATCAAACAAATTGATCAAGTTTCATTACATAAAATGATAGCTATTTCCATTCATCGTATTTTTCACTTAAATACCACATTGTTTCAATCCTACATTTAACTCCATCAAACTTACTATACATTTAAAGTAGATCACGAGGTAACGACCCACCTCCTCACACACCCACATACAACCTAATACGATACCCTCGAGAACTCAGAATACGGAAAACAAACATTTTCATTTAAATACCTTTTACTAAATAAAGCCATTTCTAAAAGATTTAGTATTGATACACTTTTTAAATAAATACCGCTTATTATGAAACTAGGATAAGTTGTGGATATCGGTCGTTTATCTAAACTTGACTCTGTGGTGTCTAGGCTAGGCAAGTGAGAAATGTAACTTTAAAAGGCCCGTCTCACGGTGATTCGTGAGCGGATCCCTCCTTTCTTCACTTGTACATACCTGGCCACAATTGGCGGTGAAGAGACGATTTGAGATATCTCACAACTTGTCGTTTTGTACCAGTTATGAATAGTCTAGTTAATTTAGGAGATCCTAGAACATAGAATACGGAAAATTGACATCTTTACAAATAAATACCATTTACTTCATAAAATCGTTTTCTAAAGGATTTAGTATTTATACAATCTTTGCAAAGCGCCGCTACAACCCATTTTGGGGAACCCGTTCGGGATGGTACGGATTATCGCACATCCTCGGGCTTAGTAGTGCGAGATTCAGACCTCCGCAAGGAGCATTCGGTCTCGAAAGATTTAAAATACGATATTTTAAGAAAATGAGATTTTTAGAATATAAAAAATATATTAAATTTTTTTTGTATAAATATATGTATATTTATCATTAAAATACCTATTTTGTTATGATATAAATATTCCACCTTTTCTAAAAATCAAAAAAATCAATTTTACACTAAAATACCAAGAATTGCATATAAATCAATATTACAAATAAATACCTTTATTTCTGAATTTAGGATATTTTCATTAGAAATATCACAATATAAAATCCACATTCATTACAACCCTAAAGACGAATAATAAATGCTTGGGGTATATTTTGAAAAGTATATAAAAGTATTTTTACATAAAACCCCCTCAAGTTCTATAAATTACCCTAAGGACCCTAGTAAACATAGGTTTAAGCAGGACCAATCTCTTGAGCCTCAGGGAGCCGGAGAAGTGGGTGCTTGCCTATCTTAGGTAGACAAATTAATAAAAACAATCAGAACTTCAATTTACTTTGCTAATTGTCTGACTCAGTATAATCTGACTTGAATATGATTCAAGTACAATCTTCAATATTACAATTCAACATGAATCCATGAATCCAATTATCAATTTATACAACTTGACTGAACCGAACCATGGATATACATTCCATTTACATGGTTCTTCAGTTATTCCATTTACATGATTCTACGGTTACATCCGTTTACTGATATCATGGTTTCGGTCAGTCAACCAATTATACAATCAATACAATTTACAAGGCAAACAATATAATCAAAACACTACGAGGTTTAAGGGGTAGATTGATACGGAAGATGTTAAAGGTGGCATGAGACGGTAAGATTAAGACACCTAACCTATATTCCGTTGTTGTTGTACCGTGGCTTAACGGTTCCATGTACATTCCGTTTGCCCTGGTCTCTAGCATACAGAGACCCCCTCTCGTATACACTGGCATCCTTCTGTACCAATTTACAAACAACAGCGTTAACACAACATTACAGCAATATAATACAGCTTTAAAAGATAATTTCTTATTCTGTCTATTCTACTTTCCTCTTATCTTTGAGACTTACCGAGAGACCTGTTCGCTGATGACATTCTATTTCTTTCTTCTTTGAATGTCGTCAGGTGATTTGGATCCGTCAGAGATCGAGCCAACTGCAGAAGACTTGGATCAGTACAACGAAGACCCTGAGCTCTAGACATTGTACATTTTCTATTCAGTACTTTTAATTTCCTGTCATGCCATTGTTTAGGCATTGTTTTTATTTCAGTTGTATTTCCTTTCATGTATTGTACAAAAGAATGTTAATAAATAAAATTGCTGTCTTTATTATATCTTGTCTCATGTGTATTTACTTTTATATTGCTTAGTTACGCTTAGCGTATTTGCTTGTGAGTAAATACGTAGCGGACCAGTTGCGTCCCCTTCACCGTATACCGGGAAGCGGGGCGTGACAGGTTTTGTTGGTGGCCCATGCAGGTCAGAGCTGTATGAAACTCTATCATGCAGTTCTGTTCTGCGTGAACAACCTAAGCAATATAATACAAGAACCAGCAACTAAAACATTCTTTACAATTCATGTTCCTTGAATCTTACAATATCATATTCCTTTAATCTTATCATTTCATGTACTTGAATCTGTCCTAACCCAAATTTTTCTTCAAGGTTATGGATTTCCCGAACAACACCAGCACCAATGTCAACAACACACCTCCACCACTACCTCTCACACCTGCTGTTCCTGCGCCACCCACCAAGCAAACGGTGCTACTTGAGGCGATCCGCAGCCTTCTTGAAGGACAGTAACAACTCCTGAACCGTCCCTAGACTGACGCACCTGGAGTAAAGCAATTCAGGGCTTTACATCCCAAACAGTTCTCCGGAAAGGGAAGCCCACTTGAAGTTGAGGAATGGGCACAAAGCATAGAGGATGATCTGGCGGCAGCATAAGTGCCAGACATAGCTTGGGTCCGTGTGGCGAAACTGCAGCTCACGGACAATGCTCGCAACTGGTAGAAGGCGGAAGAAAGCCGTCTTGTACAGCCTATTGAATGGAAGACTTTTCGCGATAAGTTCGACGCGAAGTACTTCCCTTTGACTTCCAGGTTTGCCATGGAACAGCAGTTCATTCATCTACAACAAGGTTCGATGTGGGACAAGTCAGTAGATGAGTATGACGCTGAATTCACCATGCTAAGTTGGTAAGATATGTCACAATAGTTCAATTTTTAAATATCACATACTGTTAGTGTATATGCCCTAGAGGCCATTACTGTATCATACTAGTTTGTATATTACTTAATGGAAGCTTGGGATATTCACCTTTGTATAGACAATCTTGCTCAAAATAGTAGTATGCTACTTGGTTTGTTTCTACTTCAATGTGTGTACATGTGTTTCTTTTAACATATCACCTATACACATTAGTGGAGCCCTTAGGATCTTTGCTTGATTACCAGCGTTGTGATGGTAGTCACACTCGTGGGGGCTGGGTAATCCACAAGCACATCCTTATGCAGGTCCCTAGTCGTAGGACTATCGAGACAGGGCATCGATACTCCAGAGTAGACTAGCGTATGCGCTTCTCATCCAGCAGGGGAGGCGGTCTGTCCCACAGCCGTCAGTACGTCGTACTTGAGATAGTATGCGGGTGCTCGTTAGGTTACGAGTACACTGGACAGGACTCGTCGGGAACTGTTGGTTGGTACTATACCTATCGTCAGTTATCAGTTCCCAGGTGACATGAGTACAGCTTAGTCCGCTGACTTGACACTGTCACTTCGCCTCGAGTGTGTTCCCTCTGTACTTTGATTACTACCCTACCACAGCTCAAAGGAGTCGTGCAAACAGGTAGTAGTTGGGTGCAGTCCCGAAGCACTTGGAGGCAGTGACGGTTAGATAGGATTCGTCTCTCCCGGTATTGGGAGTTGATATCGCGCTGTGTCTAGGAGAGCCATTACACATAGTTGTCCCTGGCCAGGACAAGCGAGATACACTGGTAGGTTTCCAGTGTTGTCTCAGGGTGTTCTGGGCTACACTCCGACACGACTTGTACCGCTATTAGGGGACTGACGTTTACCACCCCCTAGGCCCGCCATGCGATATTCTCAGACGAACATACCGGACTGTACGCAGATTGTCACATTCAGGCTCAGTAGGAGTTTTGATGGGTTTCACCTCGTCCTTCTTCTTATCGGCATCTACCTGGGGGCCGTTACGCACAGCTAGTGCCGCTTGCGGTCTGTGGTTAAACCCACTGTCAGCGTAGTGTCGAGTCTTTAGAGTCCCACACAGAAAGCTATTCGCCTTTAGGCAAAAAGAGTAGAGGTAGCATGGTTTTGCGACAGGGTTCGGTCACATCCATGCACTTATGCACGTTTAGTGTCCGGGCAGTTATCACTAGCGGGCTCTGGTTTAAGACAGATCCTAGTGTACGTTTTGGGATTGGTTTTATCTCGTTTGTATTCGTGTTCCTCGGAACGCGGATGCGGGTGTGTATACACGGTTGACAGAGACAGAGGCAGAGGATTCTCATTAGGGTTGTTGACTGTTGACTTTTGCTAAACCCTAATGAGAATAAGAAATATGATTAATGATAATATTAATTAAGTATTATTGTGCCATGGTTGGGTTGATAGGTTGACTTTGTTGACTTGTTGACTTAGTTGACCGGTTGACTAGGTTGGACTTGTTGACCATCATCATGACAATGGCTATCATTTCTTGGCATTGACCTTTGCTTGCTTGTTTGTTCACAAATTGCATTTAATGCATGAAATGATATTGCCATTTGATATGATAACAACCATCACATAATACTCAATTATTATTATTTGTTATGATTATTTTTGTATTATGAGAGCATGGGTGGAAAAAGGCTTACTCATTCTATCATTCTCATTCTCTCTCATCCTCAAGCTCTCCCTCTTCCTCTTGCTCTCTCTCTAGCTTAAGGAAACTCCCTCTCATGAGTTGAGAACCATTTCCTTAGAGATAAAATCCAAAACACTTCTCTACTCATCCTAGTATACAAGGTCTAGCAAACCAAGTGTTCTAGTTTCCTCTAGATTGAGGTTGGAGCCAAAGGTAGAAGCTTTCAGGTGGATCCATCTTCGGCACAAGGAGACGACGAGGAGAGAACCATCGGACCACCACAAGGAGTCGAAGAGAAGGAGTTCAAGTTAAGGTATAACCCCCTAACCGAGTAGGTAAAACTCCTAGTTAGGTTGTTAGATAGTTGTTTAACAAAGATCCGTATTTTGAGTCCATGTTACCCCCAAAGAAAAATTGTTTTTCACCATTTCCGCAACCCCAAAGAACCGGGGACGGGTAACGTGGACTTACACATACTACACAGCTAACACAATCCTTAAACAGATTCGCGGCACACTTGATACCGACGGATGATATCAGAGCCCATCGTTTTCAACAAGGTTTGGACACGGAAATTCAGGCTGCACTAGCCACAGGGAAATTTCCAACTCATGAGGATGCTCTGGAAGCTGCCCGCAGTTATGAGGCAGTAATAAAAGCAAGGGGCAGACCTCAGTTTGCAGGAGTTAAGCGCCCTACCAACCAGATGGCAGGAAGAGCCTCGTCCAGGCCACTTTTTGTGCCAAGGCGACCCGGAGTACCGAACCATCGTCCCAGCCCAGCCTTTTGTACCTACTGCAAAAGAACTGGACATATGATGAAAGACTGCCGGCGAGCCAACCATCTTTGCTTAGTCTGCGGCTCAGCTACTCATGATATTGGGTCTTGTCCCCAAAGACAAAACCCATTTGCTGCACCCAGGCCAGCAATTACCTATCCGCAGTGACCAGCCCTTCAGGCACCTGCTCCAAGACTTGCACTACCTGCACCATCCAGAGGACCACAAGCTGCACCACCTTCTCGTCAGTTCCATCAAGCTCAAAGGAACGTTCCGAGGAATGCTCCTCAGGCCAAGAGGAATGTACCAAGGCGCCAGGCTTTCATGATGACCGTGGAAGAAGCTGAGGCCACTGGCCAACTTATCACTGGTAAACTTTTCTTCTCAAACCTTTCTTTTCAATCTTGCTACTTATTTACATACTTTTCCCTATACCTAAAACATATCCCATATACCTTAGGTACAATCTTAGTAGCCTCACTACCTGCACTAGCACTGTTTGATACTGGAGCATCTCACTGCTTTATGTCGCAACGGTTCGTCCGAACCCATGCGATTCCAGTCTCACCGCTTGTATCCAGCTGGAATGTCAGTTCAGGAAATGGCGTTCTAAAGGCAACCATGGGATACATCTTGTGTCCAGTCGTCGTCTACAGCAGAGAGTTTTATGCTGACTTCAAAGTACTGGACATACCGAACTTCGATGTGGTTCTAGGAATGGATTGGCTTGGAACTTTTTATGCTACCATCGACTGTCGTCAAAGGAGGGTAGTATTCGAGATTCCAGACCATCCGGTCTTCTATTTCAGAAGCGGAGACCATACCCTGGAGCCAAGTACCTACAAAGCAAAGCCAAGAGAAGCAGTAGTTGCAGCAGCTCAAGCGGAGGAAGAATCAAGACCAGAGGTAGTTCGAGAGTTCGACGATGTATTTCCTGACGATATATCAGGTTTTCCTCCCATTCGAGCTCTTGAATTCAGTATTGATTTAGTACCAGGAGCACAACCGGTGATCAAAGCACCTTATAGATCAAGTCCGAAAGGTTTGAAGGAAGTCCGAACACAGTTGGACGAATTATTGGCGAAAGGATGGATTCGTCCCGGCACTTCAAGCTGAGGAGCACCTGTACTACTTGTGAAGAAGAAGGAAGGTTTATACAGAATGTACATCGATTATAGAGCCTTGAACGAAGTCACTATAAAGAACAAGTATCCACTCCCGCGCATCGATGATTTATTTGATAAGCTAAGTGGATCTTGTGTGTTCTCGAAATTGGATCTTCGTTCAGGTTATCATCAAGTGAAGGTCAAGGAAGTTGATATTCACAAAACAGCTTTCAGAACTCGCTATGGACATTACGAATTTCTAGTGATGTCATTTAGAGTGACCAATGCACCAGCAATATTCATGAACCTAATGAATCAAGTTTTCCGGGAGTACTTAGACAGGTTTGTTGTCATCTTCATCGACGACATCCTGGTGTATTCTAAGAGTCGGAAAGAGCATGCAGAGCACCTATGAATTGTCCTGGAAACTCTTCGACAACATCAGCTTTATGCCAAGTACAGCAAGTGCGAGTTTTGGCTAAAGCAAGTTGGTTTTCTTGGACATATCGTATCGGGAGAAGGAATCTCTGTGGATCCAGCGAAGGTTTCAGCAGTCAGCGAATGGCCTACACCAAAGTCAGTGAAGGACATTTGGGGTTTCTTGGGTTTAGCTGGATATTACAGAAGGTTCATTGAAGGATTTTCGAAGATAGCAACACCCCTGACCAAGCTCATACGTAAAGATGAAGAATTTGTGTGGTCAGAAGCATGCGAACAAGCTTTCGTAGAACTCAAGTCAAGGTTGACATCAGCACCTATTCTCGTAATACCGGATCAATCTGGAGGATTCGAAGTGCATTGTGATGCATCCGGTAAGGGATTAGGATGTGTTCTACATCAGCACGATAAGGTTGTGGCTTATGCTTCAAGACAACTAAAGACTCATGAGCGCAATATCCGACACATGACCTGGAGTTGGCAGCCGTCATCTTTGGTCTCAAGATTTGGCGCCATTATCTACTTGGTGAACGAGTGAACATCTACACAGATCATAAAAGTCTGAAGTACGTGTTTACTCAGAAGGAGTTGAATATGCGGCAGAGAAGATGGTTAGAACTCATGGCGGACATTGACATCAACTTACAATATCACCCAGGGAAGGTGAATGTGGTACCTGATGCTCTTAGTCATCAACCATTATCGATGAATCTCACCGCTCAGTGGAAGCTTCAACAAAACTTGCATCAGATGGAGATTGAAGTAGTCATGCCAGGTAATACTTCAAGTTTGATGAATTTACAAGTTCAATCAACCATTGTCAATCAGATCAAAGCAGCTCAAGCAAGTGATGCTAAGTTGCAAAAGATCAGAGAACAAGTGAAGAATGGACTCAGAACAGACTTCATCATCCATGTAGACGGATCTTTAAGATATGGCAGCAGATTGTGTGTACCAAAAGGTCCTGTTCGGGAAGAGTTAATGAAAGAAGCTCACAGCTCTCCCTATTCAGTACACCCTGTAGGTACCAAAATGTACAAAGATCTACGTCAGAATTATTGGTGGCATGGAATGAAGCGTTAAGTAGCCAGAAGCGTCGCAAAATGCTTGGTGTGTCAGCAAGTAAAGGCTGAACATCACAGGACAGCTGGACTACCTCAACCGTTACCAATCCCAGAATGGAAGTGGCAACACATCACGATGGATTTTGTGACTGCTCTTCCTCCCAGCACAAAGGGTAACGATGCCATATAGGTCATTGTGGATCGACTCACAAAGTCGGCTCACTTCATCCCATTTCGAGTTGGCCAATCAACTGAGGCACTAGCAAAGAAGTACATGGAGGTAATAATCTATTTAAGATTTAAACTCTTCATAATGTACTATCTCTGATACCCATGAACTCATATAGGAAATTGTGAGACTTCATGGAGTACCGGTCTGTATTGTCTCCGATCGTGACACCAGGTTCCGATCGCAATTTTGGCAGAGTCTGCAAGCAAGCTTGGGAAAAAGTCTGAACTTCAGCACGGCTTATCATCCACAAACAGATGGTCAGTCTCAGCGAACTATTCAGATCTTGGAGGATATGCTCAGAGCGTTTATGTTAGACTTCAAAGGATCGTGGGAAGATCACCTGCATCTTGTGGAGTTCGCGTACAACAACAGCTACCAAGCAAGCATAGGAATGGCACCTTTTGCGGCATTGTATGGAAGGAAGTGTCGATCGCCATTAAGTTAGGACGACATCGGAGATAGGGAACTTCTTGGACCAGAGATGATAGTAGAGACTGTTGATGTGGTTCATACTATCAGGGAAAGGATGCGCATAGCCCAAGATCGACAGAAACACTGGGCTGATGCAAAGAGACGATACTTGGAGTTCCAGCCAGGAGATCACGTATTGTTGAAGATATCTCCGAACCGCGGAGTGATCTGATTTGGAAGACGGGGTAAATTAAGTCCGAGATACATTGGACCGTTCGACATACTCGAACGAGTCGGTGAAGTGGCATACTACTTAGCGCTTCCACCCTCATTGGAAGGAGTGCATAATGTGTTCTACATATCCCAACTCAGAAGATATGTGAGTGACCCCAGCCATGTTCTTGATCACTCTGAGCTCACTATACAGCCAGACTTGTCTTGTGAGCAACAGCCTGTGGAGATCCTTGACAGGAAAGTGAAGACACTTCGGAACAAGGAAGTTAACTTGTTCCGAGTGATGTAGAGGAAAGACACTCCAGGAGAGTCCACTTGGGAAAGGAAAGATGAAATGCGTGCAAGATATCCTCACCTCTTTGTAAACTAGTCCTCAAATAAAAGTTGTAAATTTCGAGGACGAAATTTTTGTAAGGAGGGTAGACTGTAACAACTCAATTTTTAGTGTACAAAAATTTGCTTTAAATTTGAAGTATACTTGGAGTATTTAATGTTACTGTTACCACTTTAAGTATTTATTTCACACCATAATTATAAGAAGAAGCTTGTAGCTCATTGGTAATACCTTGCACTGCTGAACCAAGCCACCAGAGTTCAAATCCCATACCCCACATTATTTTTAATATTGATTTTTTTAAAAACCTTTAGAATACCAAGGGTTTACACGTGCATATCTCACAAAAACCCCACTACACCTAAAAATGTAACATTGCCAGGGGTTAGATGAACCGTCGGGGGGATCCCGGCCGCTTGACTCGGCCGGGAATCGGCCAAATCGGCCTCGACTCGGCCGACTCAGTCCTCCGACCGAGTCACGGCCGAGTCGGACGATTCCGACGACGACTTCAACATGAAAGTTGTGTCTTTTCACATTCCCTATGCACCTGCAAAATTTTAGCCTCAGACCATTTCCAGAGCTCTTTTAAAACCCCAATTACTCCACCTTTAATACATTTTATCACATTTTTCATTTTAACCTTTCATCTACCCTAACCCTATAAATATCACCCCTACCCTCTACCCTCTCACCCCTAACTCTATGCCAACTCTCTAAAAAATTTCTAAGATTCTTATGCACTTTGAAAACGAGCTCGAGGCAAAGCTCCGACGAATTCCTGGCGGAACTTCCGGTGATCGTTTTAGGAACTACCGGCAACGACGCAACACATCAGTGTTTCCCCTACTTCTATTTCACTCTCTTGTGTGACCTAAAACCCGTAAGTCCCAATTTCTACCTATCTCTTCTATCTAAAAATACGGATTTACAAACCCGACGGAATCGGAACAAATCCGATTTCCGATTCGGTTTCCTATTAAATTCCACTTCTTACTAATACAATCATACTTAAACTTCCTCATGTTGACTATTAAACACTAATCAAACAAATTGATCAAGTTTCATTACATAAAATGATAGCTATTTCCATTCATCATATTTTTCACTTAAATACCACATTGTTTCAATCCTACATTTAACTCCATCAAACTTACTATACATTTAAAGTAGATCACGAGGTAACGACCTACCTTCTCATATACCCACATACAACCTAACACGATACCCTCGAGAACTCAGAATACGGAAAACAAACATTTTCATTTAAATACCCTTTACTAAATAAAGTCATTTCTAAAAGATTTAGTATTGATACACTTTTTAAATAAATACCGCTTATTATGAAACTAGGATAAGTTGTGGACATCGGTCGTTTTTCTAAACCTGACTTTGTGGTGTCTAGGCTAGACAAGTGAGAAAGGTAACTTTAAAAGGCCCGTCTCACGGTGATTCGTGAACGGATCCCTCCTTTCTTCACTTGTACTTACCTGGCCACAATTGGCGGTGAAGAGGCGATTTGAGGTATCTCACAACTTGTCGTTTTGGACCAGTTAGGAATAGTCTAGTTGACTTAGGAGACCCTAGAACATAGAATACGGAAAATTGACATCTTTACAAATAAATACCATTTACTTCATAAAACCGTTTTCTAAAGGATTTAGTATTTATACAATCTTTGCAAAGCGCCGCTACAACTCATTTTGGGGAACCCGTTCGGGATGGTGCGGATTATCGCATATCCTCGGGCTTAGTAGTGCGAGATTCAGACCTCCGCAAGGAGCATTCGGTCTCGAAAGATTTAAAATACGACATCTTAAGAAAATAAGATTTTTAGAATATAAAAAAATATATTAAAATTATTTTTGTATAAATATATGTATATTTATCATTAAAATACCTATTTTGTTATGATATAAATATTCCATCTTTTTCTAAAAATCACAAGAATCAATTTTACACTAAAATACCATGAATTCCATATAAATCAATATTACAAATAAATACCTTTATTTCTAAATTTAGGATATTTTCATTAGAAATATCACAATATAAAATCCACATTCATTACAACCCTAAAGACGAATAATAAATGCTTGGGGTATATTTTGAAAAGTATATAAAAGTATTTTTACATAAAACCCCCTCAAGTTCTATAAATTACCCTAAGGACCCTAGTAAACATAGGTTTAAGCGGGACCAATCTCTTGAGCCTCAGGGAGCCGGAGAAGTGGGTGCTTGCCTATCTTAAGTTGACAAATTAATAAAAACAATCATGACTTCAATTTACTTTGCTAATTGTCTGACTCAGTTCGAGTCTCAGTATAATCTGACTTGAATATGATTCAAGTACAATCTACAATCTTCAATATTACAATTCAACATGAATCCATGAATCCAATTATCAATCTATACAACTTGACTGAACCGAACCATGGATATACATTCCATTTACATGGTTCTTCAGTTATTCCATTTACATGATTCTACGGTTACATCCGTTTACTGATATCATGGTTTCGGTCAGTCAACCAATTATACAATCAATACAATTTACAAGGCAAACAATATAATCAAAACACTATGGGGTTTAAGGGGTAGATTGGTACGGAAGGTGTTAAAGATAGCACGAGACGGTAAGATTAAGACACCAAACCTATATTCCGTTGCTGTTGTACCGTGGCTTAACGGTTCCTTGTACATTCCGTTTGCCCTGGTCTCTAGCATATAAAGACCTCTCTCGTATACACTGGCATGCTTCTGTACCAAGCTATAAACAACAGCGTTAACACAACATTACAGCAATATAATACAACTTTAAAAGATACTTTCTTATTCTGTCTATTCTACTTTCCTCTTATCTTTGGAACTTACCGAGCGACCTGTTCGCTGACGATATTCTATTTCTTTCTTCTTTGAATGTCGTCAGGTGACTTGGATCCGTCAGAGATCGAGCCAACTGCAGAAGACTTGGATCAGTACAGCGAAGGCCCTGAGCTCTAGACATTGTACATTTTCTATTCAGTACCTTTAATTTCCTGTCATGCCATTGTTTTTATTTCAGTTGTATTTCCTTTTCATGTATTGTACAAAAGAATGTTAATAAATAAAGTTGATGTCTTTATTATATCTTGTCTCTTGTGCATTTACTTTTATATTTCTTAGTTACGCTTAGCGTATTTGCTTCTGAGTAAATACGTAGAGGACCAGTCGCGTCCCCTTCGCCGTATATTAGGAAGCAGGGCGTGATAAGTACACAATATTGCATACATTATAGAGCCTACCGCAGAAGCGTAGGGTATAATACGCATGCGATCCATTTCCAAAGCAGTCTTGGGAGACATCTCTTTGGAGAGGGTGATCCCGTGACAAGCCGGTAAATTACCACACTTTGAATTTTCCATACTAAATATTTTCAGTATGGTGTCGATATATCTTGACTGTGAAAGTCCCAACATCCTTTTAGATCTATCATGATTGATCTGGATCCCCAGAATGTAGGAGGCACCACCTAGGTATTTCATGGAGAACCTTTGTGACAATAATCCTTTGACTGATTGTAGCATAGGAATGTCATTTCTTATCAGGAGAATGTCATCCACGTACAAGACGAGGAATACCACAGTTCTCGCTACAACCTTACTATAAATACATGGTTCATCTGGATTTTTGATAAAGTCGAATTCCTTGACTGTCTCATCAAAACAAATGTTCCAACTCCGCGATGCCTGCTTTAATCCATAAATGGACTTAAACAACTTGCACACTTTTCCGCTGCTCCCCCTCTCTATGAAATCTTCTGGCTGATCCATATAAACACACTTTTCCAAATTTCCATTCAGAAAAGCGGTCTTTATGTCCATCTACCAAATTTCATAATCGTGGAAGGCAGCAATGGCAAGAAGGATCCGAATGAATTTGAACATAGCTACTGGAGAAAAGGTTTCATCATAGTCCAAACCAGGTCTTTGATGAAAATCTTTTGCAACAAGTCTAGCCTTATACGTTTCAACCTATCCATCTACACCAATCTTCTTTCTGAAGATCCATTTGCAGCCTACATGTTTTACCCCTTCTGAAGCAATGTCCAAAGTCCATACTTTGTTGGTGTACATGGACTCCATTTCGGTTCGTATTGCTTCCAGCTATTTTACCGAGTCTCTCCTCTGAATGGCTTACTGGAAACTAGTTGGCTCATCATCGTCGATGATACAATCCTCTATATCCCTGTCTATGAGAAAACCGTAGTATCTCTCGAACGGATGAGACTACCTACTAGTCTTGCGGAGTGGTGCGGGGATGTCCGGTTCTTTCGAAACTTCTGGTTCAACCATGCTTTCAGTAATAGCTTGTGGTTCTGGAATTTCTTCCAGTTCTATTACGCTCCCACTTATTTCTTTTTCAAGAAATTGAGTTTCCAAAAATGTAACGTTTTGAAAATCGTTTCGGTGAAATTTCGGAAAATCGGTAAAATAAGGGGGTTTTCCGTAAAAAGTCAAAATGTAAATATCTTTAATATAAAATTAAATATACATATTCTATCTATGTAATTGCTAGTATTTGGTGTTTATTGATCCCCTGGAGAAATTTTAAATTTTCTGAAAATTTTTCCGAAATTAATTATTTTAATATTATTTTAAGCCATCACTAATACATTTAATTAGGGAAAATTACAAATTGGAATGGGTTGATACAAATTTTATATTTCATGACACACTAAACTGACATGTAAAATATTGTTTTTGAAATGAAATGGTTTGCCAAAACGGTTTAGAAAATATCGAAGAAAAAGGCTTAAAAAAATAAAATAAAAAATATAATTAAAGAGTTAGGTGTTATTGTGAGTATGGGGCAAGGTTAATTATCTTTTTCTCACACACTCACCCACATTTCCTGCCAAATTCTGGCCGAGTACAGCCCCCCTTCTCATCTCTTTTTAGAAGAATAAAAGTGTATGAAGGCAATAAATTATTAAGGTATGGTGTTAGGTAATTGTGGTGGACTTTTTGACCCCATTCTCTCTCCAATCACCTCGCACTCTCTTCCCCTCCCCTTTGGCCGAGCCCCAATTCTGCAGCAGCCCCTCTTCATGTCTCCACTTCTTTTCTCTTCAAAATCCCTCCATTTTGCTTCAAAAATCAATCCAAAGTCTCACAATTTCACCATTTATCCTTTACCCAATATTCTTTGACCCAAAGTGGTTTGGATTGAGGAGCAAGGAGGCATCTTTGGGAGGCTTGGGTGCATGTTTGATCTCATGGGCTGAGGTATAAATCCCAACCCATATTTAAATTGTTGTTGAATTACTTCCATCTACCTAATTAGGAGTTAATTTTGGTTTGATGTTAAAGATTTAACTTTCAAGAAAGGGATTGAATGCAAGTTAGGGTTTTGTGTAATTGGTGTATAGTTGTGTGATGTATTTAGGCTCTTATGGCATGTTAAAACAAAGTTAGTAGCTAGGTTGCTAATTGTTAGTTTAAAATTGTTAAAACTAGTTGACTTTGCAAACTAGTTTTTTTTAAATTAATACAAAATAGTGTGATAAAATCTAGTAAATTTTAATGTGACTTGGTTAAGATGTTTAACGAACGTTATAGCCACTAAAATTATTAAAATATTTAGATTGGTGCTAAAACGGGAAATTTAGGCTTACTAGGGTTCTTGAAAATAAATCGATTTGAGCAATTTTAAGATTTTTACGAATTGCACCATATTTTCATATAAATTTTAGTGCGTTATGAACGCGTGATTGGTACGTTGGGTTTTTCTCGATGGTTTGACGTTTGTACATCGACGTCGAGGGTTCGTTTGGCTATTTTTGCATGCGTAGGCGATAGGTTTTGACCTATGCGGGATACGCGTGCCGACTTGATTTTCGTATGCCGTTTCGATTTCGAATTTGGTTTTAATGCAATACGATACGTTGTGATATGTAGGTACCCTCATGTGGACTTCGAGACGACAAGCAAGCACGTGGCGACGTCGGCACTGGCGAGCGAGGACCAGGTGAGTAGATTTATATCTACGGGGAGAAGTCGGATGGATGGCGTATAGCACCCCCGTAGTTCGTGGTGATGTATACGAATACGTATACACACATATATATTGAATATATTGTTGAGTTTATTGATGATAAAGATAGATTTTAGGTGTGATTGGATAGGTTTAGTGTTGCGAGACCCTAGAGTAGAGGTTGCACCACATTTACACACACACACCCATACTTGCATACATTCTTCTTTCATATGTACTTATATGGGGTTATATTGTTATGTGTTCACATGGGTATGGGACTATGTGTTCACATACTGGATTTGAGGATAGTATTTGGGATTTGAGATGAGTCGATAAGATTTGATTGAGACCGCGAGAACGATGATATGGCAGGATTCGTACTTCAGATACATCCTGATATTATAGCGGATCTTGGGACGACGTTACATGTGAATAGTATTATACATTGAATGGTTGACATGTGATCGTTATATGAGATAAGATATGTTAAGATATTCATAATAGGTCGCATTGGGCGATGTATACCTCTTCATGACGATATATGATGATGATATCGGTTTGTATGAGGCTGTAGATCAGCAGTCAGATCATGATTAGATTGATGATATTAGTATTGTACTAGACGTAGATCAGTACCCCGTATTATGATCTCTGATAAAGAGGATACCAAATGATTAATTTGATGAATGTGATACTGATCTGTACCCAGATTTGGGGATGCCGTGCGACGGATTTACGTATGAGCTATATATTGATGTTTGATCCGCACTCTTGACTTGGGAATGTCTGATTATAGATATGGTATCAGATGTGATATTATTGAGGCAGGATCACCGACTAACATATACATGTAGGTATATGTATCGACTCAGAGGTTGGGCGGGTTCCTTACTTTCAGTAGCCAGTTAGCTTAACCCTTTAGTTTAGTATAGTTGTTAGACTAGATTTATATTAAATATAGATTTGTTATCTTTGTGTCTAGTATTTAGCTCCCGCTCATCATTGCTGTTGCTCCGCATCGCATACTTATTGTGATTCATATTCCATTATTGATATCATGCTGTTAGGACACCAGCACCATTACCGATGATGCGTATGTACCACGTACACTTACTTGCCGGCTCACACACATCTTCATCAGTAATTGCCATGTCACGAACACTTTAGAAATACTATTTCATTGACATAGGTTGTTAGCTAATAGTTTAGACATGATAATAGTGTACTTGCCTTATATGCTAGTTTAGACATTGTAGTTATTGCCTGCTACTTCATGCATGTTATTATTCACTGGTGTGCCGCATTCATGGAATTTCATTCCTATATTCACTGTTTACATGCTATTGATGATCTGGATTTAGATTTCATGAGATTTCTTGGATCTGGAGGAAAACCGCAAAAACATAAATAAACCTTTTCTTTCTCTTTTTAAATAAAAAGTGCGATTTTTCCATGATGTATGAGTCGTCCACCATGAGTTTGCTGATGGATTTTGAGACCCGAGTTCGAGGAGTGGAGGAGCCGTTTCGGGTACATGGTGGACCCGGTGCGGTACCCCGGGGCAAGAGGATCGCAGATGATGGCGTTGAGCCTGGCAGGGGAGCACTACCGACCGGTGATTTTACCCGACGCGTCGGATATCCGGAGGATACCGTCGTAGTCTTGAGATGGATGGTAGGGGCCGGTCTGTACCGACGGCGCCCTAGATATTGAGATTGAGACATTGAGATTTCGAGATATTGAGGTACTGAGATTTGATGATACAGGCCAATCCGGATAGCCGGAGCCTAAGATTTTGAGACATTGAGATTTATGTTTTGTGTCGATACTAGACACTGTTTATACTGATTTCATTTATGATATCTCTTTTAAAAAGATACAGAAATCTCACTAATTTATGAAATCAGTTTTCTTCAGTACATGCATTCTGTTTCATGCATTCATACATCATCCATATGATACATTGCTACCTGAGGCACTGACATGAGCACTTGGTGTTATAGGCTGCTGGTTATATATTTGAGGATATATTATGATTGTATGACTTTGGATTGCGATGTTCATAGATGTTTCTACTCACGAGTTGGCAACTCACCCCCGTTGTGCCACAGTTTCTTACAGGTTTTGCCGTATAGGTTTCATTACGGCTTTGCTGGCACTGCTTCTTTCGGGTGACTTGCTAGTAGGTGGGTTTATTGGTATCGTACCCATCATATTACTTTGTATAATATTATTCAGTTGTATCTAGTAAATTCCGTCAACCAAACATGTATTTATTTCTGAGATAGAGACCAGTGATGTTTATTCTTTCGACCTTAGAGTCGCGCGTTATATTTATGTGGATTTCTTGTAGTTTTGAGTTTCCTTTTGAGTTTTGATTCTCGCCCTTGGCGTTGTATATTATATTGCTTGTGTGGTTGTGACCGTCGATTGACGAAGAGCTAGCTCCCGCTTGGGGATGCCTTTTATTGATTTCGTATACTATTCATGTTGTATCGCGTTTGGGGGCCAGTATTTACAAAGGAGACTCTGCCGAAATTTTCAGGAAATATTTGATGTTTTAAAAAACGCATAATTCGGCTTATGCTATTAAAACTACTTGATTTAAATTGGTTTTCCTTCACTCTACTATTTTTCTTGGTTTGAATTTCTGGGTTTTCGGCTTACTTAGATTACGTACGCCTCGAGACGTTTCGTAATTTAAATGCCGGTCATGTTTCGTACTTTCGGGACGTGACAAAGTTGGTATCGGAGCGTTAGGTTTTACCTTCGGAGCGTAGGATGACCCTTGGTTGATGGAATAGGTGACTAAACTAGAGTGACGTACCGTGGTATGTTCCACGGCATACTTACGATACGCTACTCCACTTAAGGAGTCTTAGGATATACATTTCTTTGCTCAGTATCATATTCATTCCTGATCTAGCCTCATCGGTACCAGTTACGGTTTGCTGCCACGATTACGGGCAGGGAGAGCTATGGCTAGAGTTGCGGTCAGCACGGGCTCGTCACGAACGAGGACTGACCACGGCGTAATTCCGGCGACACACGATTGCGGGGATGTGTCTTTTTACTGTGTTTTCGCGCCACGAGCGTTTGGCGGATCGCCTTTACGAGATTTCTCGAACGTGCCGATCGGTACCAGAGGATCGAGCCAATGATAGAGGCCAACCAGATTTTGACGACCGTTGGTGTATTGCTTATTCATGATGTTTGAGGCACTGTCCAGCGTGCAGACGAGTGAGCCAGTTATTGCTGCGAACGACGAGATATCGCCCCAGATGTTGGAGCTATTGCAGTACGAGTTGTACTGAGAGATGATAGAAGGTCGCTAATCACCGAGGATGAATGAATAGGACATGTGGTTCGTTCCCTACCCCGATGCGAGGTCATCAGATAGATTGATTCCAGCTAGAGATGACTTCACGCGGAGACGTTGAGAGTCGACAGAGACGATCGAATGTCAGAAACCTATTATTCCAAGTTTAAAGTATTCGGAAAGACATGCAGGCAATTCTATGGACCCTCTAGAAGAATGAAACCCTAACTCGACTTAATGACCGTGTGAAAGCCTTTGAACCTTAGGGTTTGCGGCAGTTCCGCGGCGCCATTTGTGAGGCTTGGGTTTTCCCTTCTACGGCTGGACCATCGATGCTGTGGTACGTACTCGATACTGTTAAACTGTACCCAAGATGTTGAGCTCTTGGGGGATTATGAGGTTTTGACGAATCGATCAAATGGTTCGACTTCATTCGGATGCCAGATGGTGAGATGCATTTCTTGGGAGACTCCGGATACGAGGATAGCCGTTGGAGCTCAGTCCATGCAGCCACGACGAGACGAGTCCGAAGCAGTCGACAGTAGAGAAGGTGGAGTAAGGGGTTCATATGAAATCTTGATGAGACGATATTCCACTCCGCCGACATCAGAGATGCGATACGCATGAAGAGGCATTGTACTTGGATATAACTTGCAGAAGGAGTCGCGATGAGTATGCGGCCGTTCCAGAACGAGAACAGATCTAGTAAGGGACGATGACTTCCGGACAGTTCGGCAGAGACAAGATTTGGGAGAGATCTCGACAGGACCTTTTTGGAATGAATTACGAGAAGACTTGGACCCAGGAGTGGTCATGTTACGCACACCGGCAGGCCAGAGTTCAGGATCATCGACGAGACATGCTATGAGTGACCACGATAGTTGAACATAGGTTCTTAGAGGAAGTGCTTGAGCGGGACTATTCCGCCATATTTGATTTCGGTATTTTGGGCGATCTATTCGCATGATTGATTTTGATGATTGAGTTTCATGATATTTATTTTCATGGACCATGGTTGCACCTGCTGAGTATTTGCAATTTTTGCACAGTTGTTGCACTTGAGATAGTTTTCGTGCATTGGTTTCTCACGTTTATGATTTTATGGGTTTCATACAGTTGAGTTGATTTCGTGCGTATATACGCACACGATTTGGTTTTTGCACTCGGTATGATTCACATATGCTTGCAGTGCAGTGATACGCATTTTGTGCACTTAGATGCACTGGACTTCGATTTCGATTGTGATACTCGATGTTTATTTTGTGCACCTTGTGCACCTGATTTGATTTTGCGCATGTTCGGCGCTTGATATTGGATTTCATGATTTCGTGCATGATGGATGCACCAGATTTGGATTTTCGCGCATGTTGAGCGCATGTTTTGAGAGACGATTTTGGTGCACACCAGATGCACTAAATCGAGATTCTTCGTGCATGTCAGATGCACCTGTCTTTGCTTCAGGCACACACATTGCCTATGACAGATGTTGTATGCACACCCGATGCACTTAGATGCTGTTTCTGTGCGCATGTATGGCACATATATGGATTTGATTTCCGTGCGCACCAGACGCACGTAGTATTCATATGCATATTTTGGGATTGATTTCTTATAGAGCAGTACGTTTTTATGATATTTGTTATGTGTTTTCGTACTGTGCATGACTAGTCACAGGACAGTACCTGAGTATATTTTTGCATACATTGATAGTTATCGAAGGGGTTTCCAAAGAAGAGCTATAGTCTCAGTATTTACCTACGTGTCTGACGTGACACGAAATGTTTAAAACAAGGAACCCTTCTAAATTGCTTTCAAAACGGCGGGACGTGCATATTAAACAAAGGATATATATATATATATATATATATATATATATATATATATATATATATATATATATTATTTATTTATTTATTTATTTATTTATTTTCTTACAATAGACGTCCGCCACTGTGCAGTGTTGCGAACATCGCACAACGATTTGAAAAAGGTTTGTCATGCATTGCTTCTAGATGCTTTAATGATGTATATCATGTTGGTTTTCGTATTGGATCTTGACATTGATGTCTTCCCCATGACTCCGATGATTGCGGGATGCTTGACGGAGTTTTGATTTTGAGTTATATGCTCATTTTTCATGCGCATGCATTGCGCTACGATTTGTTATATGTACTTATGATTTCGGAGCCCCGACGACTTGATGGTTTTGCTGAAATGTTTTAGTATTTGGGGAGAGTTTTAAATTAAATTCGGGGACCGAATTTCTTCAAGGGGGGAAGATTGTAACATTTTGAAAATCGTTTCGGTGAAATTTCGGAAAATCGGTAAAATAAGGGGGGTTTCCGTAAAAAGTCAAAATGTAAATATCTTTAATATAAAATTAAATATATATATTCTAGCTATGTAATTGCTAGTATTTGGTGTTTATTGAGCCCCTGGTGAAATTTCAAATTTTCTAAAAAAAATTCCGAAATTAATTATTTTAATATTATTTTAAGCCGTCACTAATACATTTAATTAGGGAAAATTACAAATTGGAATGGGTTGATAGAAATTTTATATTTCATGACATACTAAACTGACATGTAAAATATTGTTTTTGAAATGAAATGGTTTGCCAAAACGGTTTAGAAAATATCGAAGAAAAAGGCTTAAAAAAATAAAATAAAAAATATAATTAAAGAGTTAGGTGTTAATGTGAGTATGGGGCAAGATTAATTATCTTTTTCTCACACACTCACCCACATTTCCTGCCAAATTCTGGCCGAGTACAGCCCCCCCCCCCCCCCCATTCTCATCTCTTTTTAGAAGAATAAAAGTGTATGAAGGCAATAAATTATTAAGGTATGGTGTTAGGTAATTGTGGTGGACTTTTTGACCCCATTCTCTCTCCAATCACCTCACACTCTCTTCCCCTCCCCTTTGGCCGAGCCCCAATTCTGCAGCAGCCCCTCTTCATGTCTCCACTTCTTTTCTCTTCAAAATCCCTCCATTTTGCTTCAAAAATCAATCCAAAGTCTTACAATTTCACCATTTATCCTTTACCCAATATTCTTTGACCCAAAGTGGTTTGGATTGAGGAGCAAGGAGGCATCTTTGGGAGGCTTGGGTGCATGTTTGATCTCATGGTTGTGAGGTATAAATCCCAACCCATGTTTAAATTGTTGTTGAATTACTTCCATCTACCTAATTAGAAGTTAATTTTGGTTTGATGTTAAAGATTTAACTTTCAAGAAAGGGATTAAATATAAGTTAGGGTTTTGTGTAATTGGTGTATAGTTGTGTGATGTATTTAGGCTCTTATGGCATGTTAAAACAAAGTTAGTAGCTAGATTGCTAATTGTTAGTTTAAAATTGTTAAAACTAGTTAACTTTGCAAACTAGTTTTTTTTAAATTAATACAAAATAGTGTGATAAAATCTAGTAAATTTTAATGTGACTTGATTAAGATGTTTAACGAACGTTATAGCCACTAAAATTATTAAAACATTTAGATTGGTGCTAAAACGGGAAATTTAGGCTTACTAGGGTTCTTGAAAATAAATCGATTTGAGCAATTTTAAGGTTTTTACGAATTGCACCATATTTTCATATAAATTTTAGTGCGTTATGAACGCGTGATTGGTACGTTGGGTTTTTCTCGATGGTTTGACGTTTGTATATCGACGTCGAGGGTTTGTTTGGCTATTTTTGCATGCGTAGGCGATAGGTTTTGACGTTACATGTGAATAGTATTATACATTGAATGGTTGACATGTGATCGTTATATGAGATAAGATATGTTAAGAAATTCATAATAGGTCGCATTGGGCGATGTATATCTCTTTATGACGATATATGATGATGATATCGGTTTGTATGAGGCTGTAGATCAGCAGTCAGATCATGATTAGATTGATGATATTAGTATTGTACTAGACGTAGATCAGTACCCCGTATTATGATCTTTGATAAAGAGGATACCAAATGATTAATTTGATGAATGTGATACTGACCTGTATCCAGATTTGGGGATGCCGTACGACGGATTTACGTACGAGCTATATATTGATATTTGATCCGCACTCTTGACTTGGTAATGTCTGATTATAGATATGGTATCGGATGTGATATTATTGAGGCAGGATCACCGACTAACATATACATGTAGGTATATGTATCGACTCAGAGGTTAGGCGGGTTCCTTACTTTCAGTAGCCAGTTAGCTTAGCCCTTTAGTTTAGTATAGTTGTTAGACTAGATTTATATTAAATATAGATTTGTTATCTTTGTGTCTAGTATTTAGCTCCCGCTCATCATTGCTGTTGCTCCGCATCGCATACTTATTGTGATTCATATTCCATTATTGATATCATGCTGTTAGGACACCAGCACCATTACCGATGATGCGTATGTACCACGTACACTTACTTGCCGGCTTACACACATCTTCATCGGTAATTGCCATGTCACGAACACTTTAGAAATACTATTTTATTGACATAGGTTGTTAGCTAATAGTTTAGACATGATAATAGTGTACTTGCCTTATATGCTAGTTTAGACATTGTAGTTATTGCTTGCTACTTCATGCATGTTATTATTCACTGGTGTGCCGCATTCATGGAATTTCATTCCTATATTCACTGTTTACATGCTATTGATGATCTGGATTTGGATTTCATGAGATTTCTTGGATTTGTAAGAAAACCGCTAAAACATAAATAAACCTTTTATCTATCTTTTTAAATAAAAAGTGCGATTTTTCCATGATGTATGAGTCGTCCACCATGAGTTTGCTGATGGATTTCGAGACCTGAGTTCGAGGACTGGAGGAACCGTTTCGGGTACATGGTGGACCCGGTGCGGTACCCCGGGGCAAGAGGATCGCAGATGATGGCGTTGAGCCTGGCAGGGGAGCACTACCGACCGGTGATTTTACCCGACGCGTCGGATATCCGGAGGATACCGTCGTAGTCTTGAGATGGATGGTAGGGGCCGGTCTGTACCGACGGCGCCCTAGATATTGAGATTGAGACATTGAGATTTCGAGATATTGAGATACTGAGATTTGATGATACAGGCCAGTCCGGATAGCCAGAACCTGAGATTTTGAGACATTGAGATTTATGTTTTGTGTCGATACTAGACACTGTTTATGCTAATTTCATTTATGATATCTCTTTTAAAAAGATACAGAAATCTCACTAATTTATGAAAGCAGTTTTCTTCAGTACATGCATTCTGTTTCATGCATTCATACATCATCCATATGATACATTGCTACCTAAGACACTGACACGAGCACTTGGTATTACCGTTGTTTAGAGGTATACCCTAGCCATTGTTATAGGCTGCTGGTTATATATTTGAGGATATATTATGATTGTATGACTTAGGATTGCGTTGCTCATGCGATTTCTGTTCATAGATGTTTCTACTCACGAGTTGGCAACTCACCCCCGTTGTGCCACAGTTTCTTACAGGTTTTGCCGTACAGGTTTCATTACGGCTTTGCTGGCACTGCTTCTTTCGGGTGACTTGCTAGTAGGTGGGTTTATTGGTATCGTACCCATCATATTACTTTGTATAATATTATTCAGTTGTATCTAGTAAATTCCGTCAACCAAACATGTATTTATTTCTGAGATAGAGACCAGTGATGTTTATTCTTTCGACCTTAGAGTCGCGCGTTATATTTCTGTGGATTTCTTGTAGTTTTGAGTTTCCTTTTGAGTTTTGATCCTCGCCCTTGGCGTTGTATATTATATTTCTTGTGTGGTTGTGACCGTCAATTGATGAAGAGCTGGCTCCCGCTTGGGGATGCCTTTTATTGATTTCGTATACTATTCATGTTGTATCCCGTTTGGGGGCCAGTATTTATAAAGGAGACTCTGCCGAAATTTTCAGGAAATATTTGATGTTTTAAAAAAACGTATAATTCGGCTTATGCTATTAAAACTACTTGATTTAAATTGGTTTTCCTTCACTCTACTACATTTCTTGGTTTGGATTTCTGGGTTTTCGGCTTACTTAGATTACGTACGCCTCGAGACGTTTCGTAGTTTAAGTGCCGGTCATGTTCCGTACTTTCGGGACGTGACAAAAAAGTGGGCATGCCGAGAAATAAAGACCTTTTGTTCCTCCGCGTAATAGAAAAGATACCCCCTAGAGTTCTTTGGGTATCCCACAAACTTACACAGTTCTGAGCGTGCCTCGAGCTTGTCCACATGCTGTTTTTTACAAAAACTGGACATCCCCATATCTTTAGATACTTAAGATAGGGTTTCTTCCCACTCCACATCTTATATGGTATGGTAGGCACTGATTTAGTAGGAATCTTGTTCAAAAGATATGCAACAGATTCCAGTGCATAACCCCAGAAGGATCACGGTAACTCAGCGTTACTCATCATGGAACGTACCATATCCAATAAGATTCTGTTCCGCTTTTCCGATACACCGTTGTGTTGAGGTGTGTATGGAGGAGTAAGATGAGAGAGAATACCATTATCTTTTAAGTAAACCAGGAACTCGACACTTAAGCATTCACTACCTCGATAAGATCTAAATGTCTTGATACTTTTGCCGGTTTGTTTTTCCACTTCATTCCTGTATTCCCAGAATTTCTCAAAGGTTTCGGATTTATATTTCATCAAGAATACATGTCCATACCTTGAGAAATCATCCGTAAAAGTAATGAAGTAGGAATAACCACTTTTTGCATGTATAGACATTGGACTACACACGTCGCTGTGTATGAGTCCCAAGAGCTTGTTGGCTCTTACCACGTGTCCAGTGAACGGAGTTTTTGGCATCTTTCCTTTGAGACATGATTGACAGGTTGCATAAGACAGATATTCAAACGGATTCAAATATCTCTCTTTATGTAACTCCATCAACCGTGTTTCATTGATGTGACCCAGTCTACAATACCATAAGAAGCTTGATTTAATTCTGGAGACTTTCTTTTAAGTGTGTTTTGGATATTGAAAACCTGAGCTTTATTTAATACGTATATACCGTTATCTAGTGTACCTGACCCAATCAAATCTTGATTAAAGTGGATGTGGACGACATCGCTTAAAAATGTAAAATCGTAACCTTTTTTAGATAGTAAAGATACATAGATGACATTACATGCCAAACTAGGTACACACAAACAGTTATGCAAAATCAAAATCTGCCCACTTGTCAATCCTAAGTGATATTCCCCTATGGATACAACATCCATGCTCATTCCGTTAGCAATCCTGAGAGTCATATCACCTACCTTAATAACTCTACAGTTTCTCAAAGCCTGCAATGAATTACAGATATGAGATCCTGATCCGGTATCTAGTACCCAGGAAGTAGAGTTAATTGAGAGACAGTTTTCAATCATAAACACACCTGAAGCCGAAACCACAACGTGCTTCGAATCCTGGTTTCAGGATTTCCAAGCCCTGCAGTCCTTCTTCCAATGCTCTTTTCCGTGACAATAGAAACATTCTTCCTTCCATGCTGTCGGCCCCGAAACTTTTGCCTTGCCTTTCCCTCTACCTTAGTGACACCGCCTTTCGGCTTGGTGGAGGCCTTCTTCTTCTTTCCCTTGGCTTTCGCCTTAGATCTAGAAGAGGAAGATTCCCCAATAAGCAGAACGGGTGTCTTCCTGGATTTCTGCAGGGTGCCCTCAGCACCCCTCAACATGTTGAAGAGTTCTGAAAGTGTAACTTCCTTCCCTTGAATATTGAAATTCAAAATAAACTGGGCGTAGGTAGAGGAGAGGGATTGTAGAATCAAGTCAGTATATAACCCGTTCTCCAATATGGTCCCAAGGTCCGCGAGCTCTTCAATATAGCTAATTATCTTAAGGACGTGGTCTCCTATAGATGACCCGACAGCCAACCTCGCCTGAAATAATTTCTTTGAGGTCTCATACCTTGCGATACGAGATTGCTTTCCATATAATTCTTTGGTATGGAGGAAGATGGAAGCTAAGTCCATCTTCTCGTACCGCCTCTGGTGTTCATTATCCTTTGAGGCCAACATGAGGCACTTGGCTTTCGCACTATCTATTTCCCATGTCCTACGGATTTCAACATCCGCGACGGTGGAATCTGGGCCTGGGACGACGGGGGCTTTGGCAGTAAGGAGGTAGCCCAGCTTGTCATAGGTAATGGCCGTCTGGACATTCCTTAACCAATTTTTATAGTTTGACCCAGTCAATTTATTATTATCTAGTAGTAACTTAAGCCCGATCATTGTGGTCGCTGCCATTACGAGAGAGAGAAGAAACACTCAGCATGATACTCTTGCAAGTTTAAATTGGTTATTAGTTTATCTAAATAGGATGGCTCCCACTGTTCCTCGAATCCTTCTTCAAATCATAAAAGAAGAATTAGTCATGATTAATCTCACCCTACAATTCTTGCTTAACCTTTCGGCCAGGCTAGGGTCGGTATTTCGAGGGAGGTTTTCTAACGCTTTCGCGAAGTTCCTTAATTACATAATCTCTTTTCCCTGGAGGCGTAGCCCCGCTAACACCATTCTAGGCACCTACTTGGTTTATACCATTGATTGTTTAGTGAAAAACTCTCCCGAAAAGTAGCGGATACTCACAGTAGGATCGGGATCCAAATATCATCATGTGACAACTTTGAAGGAATCGTACTAAAATCATCACACTCCAAATGGTATGCAACACTAGCAAGTTTCATTTTCCTTCGAAACTCCCGATGTGGATTTTTGCCCCAGGCGCTTATGATCTTGACGAAGGCCAACATATCATAAAACGTAAGTCAAGTTCTACCTGTCATTGTCCAGGTTAATTTGAACCCATCCGTACAAACCCTTGACGAATGCCAAAATAGCTGTACGACTGTCCCAAATTAATGCATCTTTCTATACTACACATGAATACCCAGCAGCTACCAATCACTATACCTTGGCGAAGGTCAAAATACATAGCTTGAATACTACTAAATACCCATCTGAAATGACAGAGGGCTATATATGGTTTTGGCGAAACCGTGAACGTAATGAACTTGATATAGTCGAAGGAACCATGATAGCTTTTAAAAGGAGTGGTTTAGGCTCCACATTTAAAAGTTGTTTTTCAAGAAAACCGAGTGGTTTTGAAATTGTTCCAACGATTTAAACTTTGGTTTGTTTTTCTTGCATTAATAAAAATTAATGCGGTTCCATTGTTTTCCCCCAATAAGAGAGCAAAACCTCTGTTCAAAATTTGAACTGAGGCAGCGCCTCACGTGCAAAGCACGAGAGCGCCAGCGTTCAGAGTTAAAAACTCTGAGACAGCGCCAAGAGTTAAAAACTCTAAGGCAGCGCCTCACGTGCAAAGCACGAGAGCGCCAGCACCAGAACTAAAAGTTCTCCACCTTTGGATCAAAGATCCAACGAAGATGATAAATCATCAAATTACAGAATTAAATTCTGTTGAGGAAATACTCCTCAAATCTTTCCTAACAAGAAAGATTGTACTCTGTAAATCAGAGCACCGTTGGATTAAAGATCCAATGGTGATTAAAAATCACCAAGATACAGAATAAGTTCTGTATGAGAAAATATTTTCCCAATCTTGTTAAAAACAAAAAAAATGTCTTCTATAAAACAGAAGTCCTTGGATCAAAGATCCAACGGTGGATAAAATCCCCAAATCAAGTAAGAAATCTCTCAATGAGAGATTTTCTCAACTGAATCAACAAATCAGCCTCCCCTATATAAAGGACCCAAGACTTCAAGTCTTAGAGAGAAGAACCCCCCTATAAACTTTGATCTAAAAGAGAAGAGCAAGAAAAAAAAAGGAGAAGGCTTTAAGAAGAAGAATTTTCTTCATGGTAAATAAAATAGAGATCAAAACATCTCAAGGGTTTAACCCTCATAAAAAGAACATAGTTCTTTCCTCGGATCTGAGATCCAAGAGACAAGTCTCTCCCAAATGAGAATTTAATTCTTATGGGGATGAATTTGTTCTCAGAGATCGAAGATCCAAGGAAGAACAGAGAATTGAACTCTTCAGAAAATAATATACAAGAAAAACCCAGCGCCAAGCGCTACTCAATAAAAGAGTGCTTAGCACTCAATGGTTGGCGCCCAGCGCCAAGCGCCCCACGTGCCACTCACATGGGCGCTACTCAATAAAAAGTGCTTAGCACTCAATAGTTGGCGCTCAGCGCCAAGGGCCTCACGTGCTCCTCACGTAGACGCTACTCAATAAAAGAGTGCTTAACACTCAATGGTTGGCGCCCAGAGCGAAGCGCCCTACGTGTCACTCACGTGGGCGCTACTCAATAAAAAGTGCTTTGCACTCAATGGTTGGCACTCAGCGCCAAGTGCCTCACGTGCCCCTCATGTGGGCGCTGTTCAACAAAAAGTGCTTAGCACTCAATAGTTGGCGCCCGACGCCAAGCGCTACACGTGATCCTTACGTGGGCGCTACTTAACATAGAGTGTTCTACACTCATCATACAGAGCCCAGCGCCATAAAGTGTGTTCAACACTCACAAAAAACAAAAGAAAAGGAAGTAAAGTGTGAGCGTCAGAACCCACATAAATGCTTAGTATTGTGTGCACAGAGAAAGGACTGTGTCCTAGCAAGTGTTTAACACTTTATTAAAAAAGAAACGACAAAGACTAAGTAGGATGAGCCCAAGTTGGCCAAACTCCTAATCAACCGAGCCCATGTACTCTTTATTTTTCCAAACTGGTCTTATTCCCAAACAAGACCACCGATCTTTTGACGAATATCCATTGGTTCAAGGGTACATCTCTCCACACCTCTGATACATGTCGTGGTAATTCTTCAACGTCTTCAGAGAGGTGGAGGGTCCCAATAACCAATAACTCTTGGTATACCCCCAAACCAACAAACCATAAACCCTTCGGCCTAAAAACTAAATTGCGGACCGCAACGTCCTTAAAACTAAATTGTGGATCGCTACGTCCCTAAAAACTAAATTGCGGACCGCAACGTCCCTAAAAACTAAATTCCATAGACCTTAATGTCCTTAAACTAAATTCCATGATCGTAACGTCTTTAAACTAAACCCTTTGGACTGCAACATCCCTAAAAACTAAATTGCGGGCCGCAACGCCCCTAAAAACTAAATTGCGGACCGCAACGTCCCTATAAACTAAAAAATCCTGTTGAGTAGATCCTAGTCTAAAATTAGACTAACGTATCCTCAACAAACATTTAAGTTGATCTTAATCTCGAACGAGATTAACGGTCCTTAAATCAAACCAAACCCAAGTCTAGAATATACGGATCTGGACTAATTCACGCCCTACGGGCGACAACATAAATTAGTCCCCATATACAATTCACGGGCAACTAAAGATAAAACAAACACACAGGACATAAAGTGAACTTCTGGAGAAGGAGAAAGTGGTTATCGTAACCCGATAACGTAATTAACTGCAGGGGCTTGCTCCTGCAGGGAAGAGCGTCCCCACAATCAAAAATCCCTCACAAATGAGGAGGAATCTGACGAAGTCTGCTACAACGGTCGCATCCGTCCAAACCTCCGATACACGGTGCCATAAATCAACTTGGCATCTTCGGAGAGGTGGACGGATAAATCCAAATAGTATTTGCCCCTAAATTCAGGCTAGACGCGTGTCTTTCCCTGTTTTCGGCGGTAAACAGATTCTGGCACGCCCGGTGGGACCTTTTCCTCTTTCTACTCCACACTTCGTGTGTTGTGTTCGCGAACAAATCGCGGTTTAATATAGTTACCCCTGGATTCGAGGTACTAAGATTTGGTGTCTTGCTCCATGCAGAAAAGAAAATTGCGTCAGTCGCTTCCAACTGCAACAACAACTCCCGCTCCGCCCCGTCTGGAGGAGTAACTTACGGGCCCCAAGCGGCCTCCATCTTCGCAATGCCGGTGGAACAGGTGACACCAGCCACCACTAGATTGTTCTTCGGGACCATGCTCCCGCCAATGAGCTTCAACGCTCTAGTTCCATCACAAGAAGCTCCAAAGAAGTCGGTCTTTGATCGGCTTACCACTTGTTACGCCTCGCTTCCCAGAGTGCGCTAAGATCGATACGTGACAGAGCCAACCATGCTACCTGTGGTTAGGAAACATCCCTCCACGGTCACATTACGGCTGTCTATAAGATATCAAGAATAGTAGAAATAAAATAAATTATCTAGTACATGTACATATGCCAAAATAAACGAGTCAAGAAATAATATGCGGAAGCAATAGATCCAATAAATAATAACAATCTGGAATGTACGTCCCAAATACGGGCTCACATCAGGAATGAAAATGCTGGAAGAAAACTAAACTAAAATACTAACAGGTCTTCACTGCTCGGCTTGTACACTGAAATACTCCTGATCGGTCAGCTGTAAAGGTAGAGGATCTGGGCCATGCAAAACCCAGACGTCAGTGCGTCATAATATCAACAATAATAAAATCAGGAGGTAACAAGACATGCAGGCACGAGTATGAACAGTAATAAAAGTATAACAGTAACACGAATAAAGAACAGTGAAGATTATAAGCACATGTGACGTGCGGTGAGTAATCTGAGCTAAACTACTGGGTTAACTACTCTAAAGTCTATGAAATCAATTTAATGAATCGTCGATATAACTCAATAGTATCCCGTGCATGTCCGGGACCACAGTCAAGTCTCTCGGGCTGAATCCGAGACGTGCCGCTAGGCAGTAAACAGGTAACATGTACAGACGAATGATGTCAGCATCATCATCCTGGAGCTGGCCTAGCCCGTAAAACTGATCAGTATAAGCATCGAACTGTCGAGTTACAAGTCAAGTTTCATCATTGATTTCCCCATACCCCCAAGTTATGTGTTCAAGTCAGGTATTGATAAATCTGAAGCTAATGCCGACACAGGATCAAGCAGGAATAGGTTTGTCTATATAGACAACGGGATATGTCCATCGGGACAACATGTCAGGATTGTCGGCATTAAAAACAGAATCAGGTAACATGTCAAGTAGTGATATATCAGGTCATATCAGATAGTGTACATATATCAAGTGGGTGTCCAACAGTAACATGTAGCAAGTATTGAATCAGGGTAGAATACGGATGTACGATAACAGCATGGGTATACAATTATCCACTAAGGGTTATACCATGACTAAGATGCACAATATCAAACATGGGGTGTCAATATAACAACAATATGTAATAATGTGACATGGTATGCGAATAGATATAGAATTAATGGTATGGATGCACAAATGTCGATTAGGGGTTACATTTACAGCTTCAAGTCTAAGTGGGATTCATATTATTAAGCATGGGGTGTTACTACAATAATAATATGAATTAATGCGATCTATAGATGCAGTTATATATCTTAAATGATGTGGATGCAAACGGGTATCCGAAAACAGTAAACTTTAGTATGGATGTACAATGTGATAAACGGGTAACTTTTTACTCGTATGGATGCATAATAATATACCTAGCATGAAACAAGATGAACTAGCATGCGACTAGATATGTAAATAATGATATGGATGCGCAGGGATGTCCAAAGACAGTAAAATCGTAAAATGGTAATATAGGATGCATAACTAAACAATATGAAATGTTATTATTCCCATGGGTGCAATATATTATATTATAGCATGTAGCAAGATTAACTTACATGCAACTAGATATGAAAATAATTGTACGGATGCAAATGGACGTCGTAAAACAGTAAAATGATAACAGGGGATGTACAATACACTAAACATTAAATATTATTATTAATATGGATGTAAAATATATTATAGCATGTAGCAAGATTAACTTGCCTCGATGGATCACAATACGGATACATACGGCACGTCCGACGTCGGTAAAACGTCGCAACGTACGCACGGCACGCGGAACGTGTCCAAGCAAGGCAAGAGGGTGATCACGCGAGCAAGGGTCGTTCACTGGATCGTCTGGAACGGCAGCGGCGACGCTACTCCGGCGATCGCTGGAAAATACAGAATTCAAGAATCAAGAAAAGAAAAGGGAAAAGAAGAAGAAGAAGAAGAAGAAGAGAAGAAGGGGTTTGTGCTCATTGGGGTTGGTGCACAGGGGTCAGGAGAGAGGTGAGGCCGATGATGAGATCAACGGCGGTGAGGTGCGCCGGTGAGATGAGGGTTAGGGTTAGAGTTTTAAGGTTTGGCTCGGGTGTGCAGGGATTCTCGGTTTGGAGGAGAAGGAGAGGAGAGGAGATGGTTGTTGAGGTGAAGGAGGAAGAGGAAGAGAGAAGAAGTGGGGTGAGGTGACGACGGGGGGAGGAGGTCGTCGGCGGCGAGGTGTGCAGGGTGATGGGTTCTGTGGACTTGGGTGTGCAGGGTTTTGGTGCACAGGAATGGAGGAGGGGAAGAAGATGAGGAGGAAGAGGAGGAGGAGAAGAAGGGAATGGAGATGAAGGTTGAGGTCGAGGGCAGTGAGGAGTTAGGGTTAGGGTTTGAGGAGGCTGTGGGTTTTCTTGTAGCGCTCGGGGTTTTTAAAGAAGACGAAGAAGAAAAGAAAAGAAGAGGGAGGTGACCGTAGCGCGCGGGCGGTGACCACAATCGAGGAATCAACAGTAATCGCGAGAGGAGAGAGAAAGAAAGAGAGAGATAGAGAAGATGCACTGGGGGAGAGAGAGAGAGAGACCGAGAGAAGGAGAGAGAAAGAGTGCGAGAGGAGAGAGAGAGATTTGTTATTATAAAATAGTTAGGATTAAAATTTAAAAAGATATGTTTAGTTATAAAAGATTTAAACTATTTTAATAATGATTAAAATATTTTATTAAATAAAACTGGATTTTCTGGTAAATACAAATTTAGTCCAAAACATGCTCGGGTCGGGTCTAAAAATCCGATTTTAAAATACGAAAAATATACATGTCGACCAAAATTAAAATTAGATATCCGGATAATGAAAATGCATACCCCCAAGAACGGATGCACGTACGTGCGCGTAGCCATCCAAACAAGTCCGTTTCACTGAACGGGACGAGAATAAGATACGCGGATGCTACGACAGGGTTAGGGGTATCATGCAGGCCATGCAATATATTTTTAAAATATTTTATGTGACATTAAATGTTATATTTAGAAATGCAGATGTCAGATAATGCCACAATGTAGTATGTATAAATGAAAGTGCACAAGTCCACGTAACAAGTCAGGATAAATCATAAACATGAATCAAGACAGGTTTCAAGCAAGCGGGTCGGGTCGGATGCAAATACAGATGTCAAAATACTATTCGCACCCAAAACACAGTAAATCAAGAAACTACCATAAATAAAAAAATACTTGAAATAGAACTGGTATAAATGAACTAGGGTGTTACACCACTACCACGGCCCCTCTCAACGGGTCGTCCAAGTCCAACGCCTCGGTCTTTAACAGACTAGGCCAAAGTTCAAATGGGCCCGTGAAGAAGCCTGCAATACCCGAAGGAGTTATCCCGAAGCGGATAGCCATTCCAGCTCCGGTAAACGAAGTCATCAGAGGGGCTTCTCCTTCTAAGGGATCGGACTTTGCAAGACTGGCCATCCCAATTCCTGTTTCGGGTGACGTTGTTACAAGTGCTTCCCTTTCCCAAAAGTTGGTCTTCGCAAGACTGGCCGTTCCAACTCCCGCTGCGGGTGAAGTCGTCCAAACTACTTCCCTACTCGAAAGTCGTCCTTCGACAGATTAACCATTCCTTCCCAGCAGATGTCAGTCTTTGACAGGCTGGCGCCAATAACAGCCTCTCCTCAAAGCAAGGGGCATGACGAAGTTACGCCGACAATAGAAGTGATCCCGGATACACGACATGCTCGATATCGTCACTGACGCCGAGTGGGGAAAGCTGGGGGCAGTTCCCCTTCTGGACTTACCCCACCAGCTCCAATGGTGGAAGTTGATGCTGCTATTCCAACTAGAAACAACTTTGAGCCACTCAGGAGGGTGCGCAAGAATTCTCCAATTGCCGTGCTAAAAAGGTCTCCTCCGCCTGCTAAAAACATCACAAAGGCGAAGCCGGAGTAGCCCCTTCAGCGTCTGTCCTCCAAAATCCACAGGGTTTGGCGAAGAGTCTAAGACTCTGTAATCGACAAAGACTTCCCGCAAATCGAAGAAAATGAAGGTCCGGCAAGAGGAGAACCATCCCGCCGTCATATCACGGAAAATATCGTCCGCGACGGCCCCCTCAACTTCGATCACCCATAAAAGGAGAAGGCCGGAGAAGATCCCCTTGTCTGCGACAAATCTCAAGGGCACTGAACTTAAACGACCCAAGTCTGGGGGCATGGTGGTGCACACTATTTACAGTTTTCTTTAACAACTAAGTGAGAGAGTGGTCCTTTCGCGAGTGAACGGAGCCAGTAATGGCTTCCGGAAAAGAGGAAAGCCGCACTTCTAGGGGTCATCGACCACTTACACGATCAGTAACTAAGGCTCAAGAGCAACAACAGAAACTCCAGGAGATGCTGAACAAGATGTCTGCACTTACTGAGCAGAAGGAAAGCCCAGAAGTATCGTCGGATCAACGCCAGGAGCAGGAAACCGACGCCGAGTTCCTTCGAAGAATGCTCGAAAAGAAAGATAAAGAGGCCGCGGAACAAGAGGCTAACATAAAACAAATGGGGCTCTTGTTCCAAGATATGGTGGGGATGATGATCCAGCCGGACCCTCCAGCCGAAGATCCCCCAATGATCATTGAAGACGACAGAGGAGAGACATCAAACCCTCTTCCGGCTTTATCAGCAGCCAGGGAGGAGACAATCTCGAAAGCCACGCTTGATGACTACATAGCTCAACAAATACGAGCTCATCAGGCAAGCGAAGTCGCTGGCCAAGTCGTCAGAACTGGGCGACCTTATCCAGGATGGTATGATCAAATTAAATACCCGCTGGGATATACGATCCCTAAATTCAATGTGTATAAGGGGACAGGAAACCCCCATCAGCACGTCACTCAGTTCAGGGCTCTATGCGGCAATACCGGAGGCGATGACAAACTACTACTTTGCTAGTTCGTCGGCAACTTAGCGGAGACAGCTTTTGAATGGTACTCGGAGCTTTCGAACGACTCCATCAAAACGTTTACAGAAACGGAGCTGCTATTCACCCAGCGTTTCGCAAGTGCTAGCGAACGCACCCCAATCACGGCGTTGATCAACGCCGGAGTGAAACCGGGAGAGACATGGGTTCAGTATGCAATTCGGTGGCGAAACCTATGGTCGAGATGCGAACAACGCATAGAAGAGGCTCCTGCTGTGGGCATATTCATGGGGACCCTTGACCCGCAAGCGACTATATCCCAGTTTATGATGTTTTTCAAGCCGACCACCTTCTAAGCCTTGATCGACAAGCTGGCTCAAATGAACCAGATGGGCTATAGACCGTCCTCCTCAAAAACGAAACTTCGAAACAAAAAGGACAAAGGGAAAGCGACCTTCGTCACCAATGCTCAGCAACAGCCGAGTGACCCAAAACCGATTCCCCGCCAAAGCAATAAACAACGAACACTCAGAGAAAAGATGAGACGTCCTTACTCATTCCCTCGGGATAAAACGAGAAAACTGTTCGAACTGGCGGTACGCAATAGGCTTATTACTCTACCAGATCCGAGGCGCCTGCTGCAACCGGGCGACGTCAATAATCCTAATTACTGCCCCTACCACCGAATATTGGGTCACCCAATCGAAGATTGCTTCGTCTTCAAAAACTAGATTGAGGACCAGTACCAATAAGGCAAATTCGCGCTGTCTAAAAACTGGAGGGTAAACCCGCCACAACCGCACGTTCCTAAAAAGGTGGACACGCCGGGGGCATCATGCTCATTTATAGAGGAAGCTTCATGGGAAGTTGTTATTTCCAACAAGACTAAGAGAAAGCTCAAGGATCTTCAAGTATGTCCGGCAATTAGATGGAAAAGCCCAATCGAGCCAGAGATCATTGAGGGGATGCTGAAACCGCGTCCAACGCCGAGAGTTAGTAGCAATAGGCAAAATACCCAGGCCCAGGCATCAAAGTCTTCAAAGAAAAAAAAGAAGATCAGAAAGCCCGCGCAGTCTGATGACAAGCACACGGACCTGCAAAGGCATATTGACGCACTGGAGGAATATAACCAGAAGGCGCAAACCCAGGTCACACTCCAAGAGTTTCTCAATCATATCCTTGAGGGTGGAGATAACGACAATGATGAGGGAAAAGACTCATCAGAAGAACCCGAGGATTATGTGGCAAGCTGCCACATGATCTCTCACTTGTCAGTAAAAGCTCCTGATGCAGAGGAACCGGGGGCAGATCCAGAACCAAAACCCATGGAACCGTCGGATGACCTCATCGATGAGCTGCTGAACGAAGCTCTTCAAAAGAGCAAAGCCGATCGAGAACACGAAGCGGCCATTTACGAGAAGGCCAAGCGTCAGTGTCAGGCCGAAAGAGCTCCGGTGATGGGAAGCCATAAAGTACCTCAACCGGATTAAAGTGCCCTTACCACCAGCAAGAGCACAATCAAGATGAGGAAGCAGTTCGCCAAAGCTCTGTCAATGGGAATGAAGCTGCCACCTTTCAAAGAAAATACTTCCGGGAGTACATACCCCGACGATCCGGATGTACATCCGAACTACTGCTTATACCATCGGAAGATCACGCATTCTACCGAAGAGTGTAACGCCTTCAAGAGGTGGAGGCAGGAATACATTGCCCATCGACAAAAATTCAAGCGAATAAAGCGCAAAGCCCGTCGGAAGCAGAAAAGAATGACAGATAGGCATAAAGGAACATCCAGTAACTGTCATATGGTTGATGTCACCCCGACAAGAGCAAAACCTCAGGTTCTTACCTTCGGGAGCGATTCTGAGAAGGAAATGGCCCTCGACCCTCTCTTCAAGGAATCCACCTCTGGAAAAGAAGAGGAGATGAAGAACTGTGAGAACATTCAGCTGCGTAACCGTACGTTACCTGAAAAGAATCTCGGACCTACAAATAAGGGTTCGAACAGAAAAGACAAGAGGAAAGAGAAAATCCCTGAAGAGATTGCCCTCGATGAAAGGGTCGTCAAAGAGCTCGCCGCCAAGGACACGCCCAAGAAAAATAAGGCGGATTACAATGTCCTAGCGTATTTGAGGAAGATACCCTCACAACTAAGCACACCGGATGCCCTCTTTCTGTCTAAAGAAGCATGGGATTCCTTTATCAAGGCGTTACAAGAGCCCGATCAGTTCCAGGCCTTCATCACAGAGAAGAAAATGCAAGATGAGCTGGCAGAAGTCCACACGGCTGACATTACATTCAGCGAAGAGGATCTTCTCCTTGGTACGTGTGACCATAACCGCCCTTTATATGTCACCAGATACTGCCATGACATCAAAATAGGGAAAATACTTGTTGACAACGGGTCCTCTGTCAACCTTCTCAACGTGCGGGCACTAAAAGAAATCTGCATGACCGTTCAGCATTTAGCACTAAGAGAAGTCTATCTATCACATATATGCTTCAAGAGGCATCATGACATAACTATCGATGTGAGTAGGGACGTAAAAGATTGAATAGAATGAAATAATATATAGACAAGGAAATCCCTTACGAGTACTAAAGTATTCCTTTAATTTAAAGGGGTTTATCATTTGAAGGGAAGTAGACTACTCAAAAATTTCACATTTCAATTTTGTCGTAAAAAATTCATTCAGAAAGTTAAAAAGTGAAAGTGAAAAGAAAAATGAATTAATGAAAGGTTGATCCTTACTGGACTGAGAACTTGAGTAAAGGGTAGTTCTTTGTAGGGTTTTCTTTTTATCGAATAAAGTAAAAAAAGAACTCCCTTCTTTATTTGGTTTAAATACTTGAGCCGGATGACGGAACGTCCCGAATAATCGACCCGTTTACTAAACAGAGTCTCGCGAAATCCTCCCTTTTTGCCTTCAATTACATCTAAAAATAACTTGTAAAATTATGACCATCCTTCATTGGTTGTCCGCGTATTCCATTATCAAGAAGTGTATCCACAGGCTCTTGTACCAATTTTTCTTGACATATTACTAATTCTCCTGGCACAGACCTACTTGTTGCTAATAGATCAGTAAGAGTATTGTTACGATAGATAACTCTTCTATAGAATTCATTAATATCTGAACTCATTAGTTTACCCCCATTTATCTGAACGATTGGTCTCAACTCGTGAGGCAGGACCGGTAATAGACAAAAAACCATCCATTTTGGTTCTACATTTATTCGAATAAAATGTTTAGCTAATTTCATGCGTCTAACCAAAAAATCTTTTCTTCTTCGAATTTTTCTATCTTTCCATTCATTTCTAGCGGACTCTTCGTTTCCTAATTCCTACCATTCTACCGATGAATTCTTTATAATAATTCGTAAATCTAAATCGGCTAATTGTTCTCTGGTAGCACTTGCTCATGTAGAGATTTCTTGATTTCTAAATGTCTCAAAGTCCTGGGTAATAAAAAAAAGTGGGATGCTATATTTCCACGATTGGATTTCATACTCGAATAAACCTCGTAATCGTAAGAAAGTAGGAAAATGGAGATAGGTTCCTATAGGATTGGACCAGAGAATGCGATTGCATTATAAGGTCACAGTTGAACATATCGAGCAATCATTTGCTGAATTATAGGCAAAATGCTCAATATATTTTTATTTATATGAGTATATATGAGCTTTTGATATAAATGAGTTCTAATAATAAGCCTTAAGCCCTAAGCTTTAGTCCATTTTATATTTTATACCCATATATTCTTTATAGTTTTTTCAGGTGGTACTGTTTTAATTCACATGTCTTAGTGCAAACAAAACTTTCATTAATCATAAAACACCCAATTATTAATGAAATCTTAGTAAGACAAATCTTGAACTAATCTCCTCTCTCAACCTCAAACATCATCAAATCTCTCACAAGAAACCTTTAACAAACTCCTCAAGCTATTCTTGCTCTCTCCTCTCCTCCTCTTACCAACCCGTGCTCCGCCTGTAGGCCCTTCCGCATTATAATCCAAACCCAAACCAGCCTGCAACTTCTTTGACAATGTAACAATCTCATAAGAATCAAGAAGAGACCCTGCAAAGTCCCATCTTGAAGAAGAAGAAGATGATGATGATGATGTGTCTCTTGATGCCATGGCCATGGCCTCTAGCTTGAACCGGGTCGGTTTGGGCTTGAAATCAAAGCGGTTTTTCTGCGCGTGGAACTCTTCGGTTGGTTTGGGATTGCCTGTTTGAGCATGCCATGCTTGAGCGACCGCTTTGAGGAGTTCAAGATGATCTTGAGGGTTTTGAGTTTTCTCTATTTTTTTCATTGGTTTTGTGATATGATGCATGAATGAGGAGTTTGTGTAGAGAAGGGAATCAGTTTGATTGAAAATGAGCCTCATGTTCTGTGGATAGAGAGAGAGAGAGAGAGAGAGTGGAGTTCTAATATTGCAAAGAAAGTGGTGGCGAAATGAGGATCGGTTGAAAGTTCAAGGAGTTATGGTTGGCTAAGTTTTGATATATAATCCTGCTTTTGAATGGGATGGATGGTTGCAGATTTATTGATGCATCATTTGTAGCACATTTTCCATAGCAAAATTAACGATCAATCAACCACAAGAAACTAAACTTGGCGTGTACATATTTTAGGCCATTAACAACTAGATTGACAGTGTCGATCATTAAAGAATTATAAAAAGTTGACCATTTAGTCCAAAATAGATGAGAGATTCTTATTAGTTGATACACATTTTCTTTCAGGATAAATTAATTATCAGGTCTTTTTGAAAGAATCCTAGCAACACTTCTCCTAGCTAGGTCTAGTTTGTTTTATATATGTTTGAGAATATCCATCTCTTTCTTATATTTTCTTTATTATTCTTACACAAACTTGCATATATTCATTTTTCTAACATTAAGTACATATAAAGCAACATTAATGGTCCATATATAGCCAAAAAAAAAAAATCACCCCAAATTCACCCTCCAATTTTTATTAATATATGTGAAATGGATATCAAAATATGCCCTTATCACCTTCCCTCCTTTTTGGTTGGACATGAACATTTGAAACTTTAATTTGGATAAGCCACCCTCTCACTAACAAACACCTCCAACTTCCCTTTCCCTCCCCCCCAACCAACCAAAAACAGCTCCCTCCATAACTATGAACCTCCTTCTCCCAATGTCTTGCTCCATTTCTTCATCCCCCTTCCCCACCTCCCCGCCCACCGCCGTTATCGCCGGCGCCGGCCTCTCCGGCCTGGCAGCCGCTGTCCACCTCCAGTCCACCAACACCCCCTTCCTCCTCCTCGAGTCCTCTTCCTCTGTTGGCGGCCGCGTCCGCACCGATGCCCTCGACGGCTTCCTCCTTGACCGTGGATTCCAGATTTTCCTCACCGCCTACCTGGAGGCTCACCGCCTCCTCGACTACCCCTCCCTCCGCCTCCAACCCTTCTACCCGGGCGCACTTGTTTACCATGACAGCCGCTTCCACCGTGTTGCCGACCCCTTCCGCCGCCCCCTCCACGGCCTCGCCTCCCTCTCCAACCCCATAGGTATCATAACAAAACCATTTCACCCAAAAACTTGACCCGCTGTGTAAATTACACCAAGATAACATTAAGTATTACATCTTCCGCTAGAAAACCTTACAGTTTTTCCCTTCTTATTTACATCAATCTAGTGAAAAAAATTTGCTTTAAAATCATAGTTTAAGATAGCTTACTGTATTTGAATTTTTTTCAAGGTAGTTTAGCTAAAACCCTGCAGTTAAGGAAATTTTAGTGTAATTTAACTAAAACAATCAAAATCGATACTCTAGCTACTAAAGATAGAATAAGCGGGCGTAAATAAATATATTGATTGAAAGTGATAATTATGATGCTCTATGTATTCAGGCACAACATATCAGGGATCACCGTATCTGAAAGGTTTGGGTAACCATGTATATCAGTCCAACAATATACTTTTAACTTTATAAAAAAAATTACAGTAATAACAATACTTTTTAATTAACAGGTACCCTTCCTGACAAGCTCCTCATCGGCCTTGACCGCCTCCGTGTATCCACTCTCTCCGACGACGTCATTCTCTCTGCCGAGGAAACAACGATTTCAAAGCTACTTCAGAAAACCGGATTCTCGCACTCCATTATCGACCGGTTCTTGAAACCGTTCCTAGCAGGAATTTTCTTCGACAGAGAGCTCGTGACCACGTCTCGGCTGTACGAGTTCATCATCAAATGCCTAGCGCTCGGCGACAACATGCTTCCTGCCGACGGCATAGGCGCCATTTCGAACCAGCTCACCGACAGGCTCCCAAAGGGATCCATACAGCTTAACTCAAAGGTTGTGGCGGTTCATTACTCTGATAAAGCAAGCACACCAAGAGTCACGTTAGAGTCTGGCGAGTCGATCTCTGGTGAGCTCGGCGTGATCGTTGCGGTTGATCAGCCGCAGGTAAATAGTTTGTTACCGACCCTCGAATTAACCATGAAAAACGCTACCCGGAGCACGGTTTGCTTGTATTTCTCTGCAGAAAGAGCTCCGATTGATGACCCGATACTTATTTTAAATGGCTCTGGTAAAGGAATCGTTAACAACATGTTCTTCGCTTCGAAAGTAGCACAGACGTACGCGCCTAAAGGTAAGGTGCTGGTGTCGGTTTCGCTGATTGGGGATTTTAGTGACAGGAATGACGATGAGTTAACGGGTGAGGTTGTGAGAGAGCTTGGCGGGTGGTTCGGGGATGAGGAGGTAGGGAAGTGGAAGCACTTGAGGACTTACCGGATCGGGTTTGCACAACCGGATCAGAGCCCACCGACGGACTTAACAGATAAGGATCCGAGAGTGAGGGGTGGGGTTTATTTGTGTGGGGATTACATGAGCTCTGCCACATTCGATGGGGCGTTGGTGTCCGGGCGGAGAGCCGCCGAAGCGTTGGTTGAGGACAGAGTATATATGAGCTAATGGATTTATATTTTTTTTCTAAAATTTCATTGAGAGAAAGCTGATGTTCGGCGGATTGAAATTCTTTTTTAGTTGTTAATATTGAGTTCGAAAAACAGACTCTCAAGTATTTGATTGCTTGGCCGAAAGAAACTCTAATAGTGTCATATGTTTATGAAGAGACGAAAATCAATATAATATCGATGAGCTTTATTTGGAACAATCTAAACAAGTTTGGATTTAAGAGGTAATTTCAACCGAAGTATTCCGATGAATCATAAAAGGATAATAATTTGTAAATAAATACGGTAAATCTTCTATGTTTTAATATCATATATCTTTTTTCCAATTACATTTGCAATTGTTTATAGAGCATCACATGAAAGGATAAATTGAAAAACATCTAGACACTAATTTCTTTTTTCTTTGTTTGGATGCGACGGGAGCATCATCTCATTTTGGAAAGAAATTCTTATTGAATATGTTACTCCCAATTGGTTAAACACGGAAAGTTGGTATTATTCTTATTTGAAATTTATAAATTTATGAAATGTATCTAATATAGTAACAATTCATGGTATTTTAGTAAAATTTAGGCTGTATAAATATGAGGACGAAAATAAATACAGAAAGAGCTCATTTCTCCAAACTACAATAACCATGAGGAAATGGGGCATGAGGAAATGGCGCCTCGGTGTCATTACAGGCCAAACGGGAATCCCTAGTTATTTGTAGATAGTCACCTGGGCCTCACCAACCCATGAGTCTGGATACTACGGTTTTGGGTCTGCATGACACGGTAGGGCCCGTAAACTTGATTGTTATACCTATTTTTCACTATCCCGATTGTTATACCTATTTTTCAATATATATATAGAGAGAGAGAGAGAGGTCCTGGGAGCTTTTTTGCGTTAGGTGGCGGCGCAAATCAACGATGAAATGATGTTGTAATCATATGAAATTTGGTGTATCAACAAATTCGAGAATGTAGATCAAGTTGGAAGGTGTCGATCGTCGAATAAAATGGTGGAGAACGTACATTTTACCACTACCTAATGCAAATAGCCTCCCAAGATCTCTTTCCTCCATTATTCTTATATATATATAGAGAGAGAGAGAGATTAATGGAGGAAAGAGGCCGTAGGAGGGGATTTCCTCCTATGCCGTGGAAAAAATACAACCTCCACCATTTTTTCCGACGATCGGCATTCATCATCATCGTCGTTATCATCTAAGATGTGCGTAAACCAAATTTCATGTGATTCCACAACTTTTTCACCGTTGATTTAGTGGGTTCAAAATTAACAGTTTACCGACAATAGAACTTTTTACATTGCTAAATCAACGGTGAAAAAGCTGTAGAATCACATGAAATGGTGTACCCATATCTTAGATGATAACGATGAAGATGATGGGGGCCGATCGTCGAAAAAATTGGTGGAGGTTGTATTTTTTCCACGCCATAGGAGGAAATTGGCCTCTTTTCTCCATTATTCTCATATATATAAAATTGGTGGAGGTTGTATTTTTTCCACGCTATAGGAGGAAATTTCCTCCTATGGCATCTTTTCTCCATTACTCTTATATATATATATATATATATATATATATATATATATATATATATATATATATATATATATGAAGTTAATGGAGGAAAGGTGCCATGGAAGGGAATTTCCTTCTATGGCGTCGGAAAAATGTATCCTCCATGATTTTTTTTCGACGATCGGCATACTTCATCTCCATCTTTATCATCTAAGATGTGGATACACCAAATTTCATGTGATTATACCATTTTCTCACCGTTGATTTAGTTGGTGCAAAATTAATGGTTTACCGACAACAGAACTTTTTACATTGCTAATGCAACGGTGAAAAAGTTGTGGAATCACATGAAATTTGGTGTACCACATGATAACGATGATGATGATAGGTGCCGATCGTCGGAAAAAACGGTGGAGGTTGTATTTTTTCGATGTCATAAGAGGAAATCCCCAGGAGGGAATTTCCTCCTATGGCGTCAGAAAAATACATTCTCCCTCATTTTTTCTGCCGATCGGCATCCATCATCTTCATCGTTATCATCTAAGATGTGGGTATACCAAATTTCATGTGATTATACAACCTTTTCACCGTTGATTTAGAAATGTAAAAAGTTCTATTGTCGGTAAACCGTTAATTTTGAACTCATTAAATCAATGGTAAAAAGGTTGTAGAATCACATGAAATTTGGTGTATCCACATCTTAGATGATAACGATGAAGATGGTGAGTGCCGATCGTCGGAAAAATTGAAGAATGGTATATTTTTCTGACGCCATAGGAGGAAATTCCCTCCCATGGCATCTTTCCTCCATTATCCTCACACATACATATATATATGAAAACTTTGAAAAATCCAAAATAATTATGTATATAATGATAAATTAACTATAAAAAATTATTTACTAACAAATCGATGTATTTTTTTAGCAATCTATATATGTATTTTACTCTACAAACACAGTTAAGTTATCAAAAAACATTGTACAGTAGTTTAAGGAAAATTTGTTCTGTTATTTACGTGTAATCTTTTTTTTATGGGTCTTTTCCAGCAAAAATAGGGAGGCGTTTTATTGTCCTCTACCGCTGGTTATTTGCACGTGTGTGATACATGTATAACTACTTAAATTTTAGTATGTTTAACCTTTTTTTTATTGATGTGCCAAATTATCCAATATCAAATTGATTTGTTGTAAATCTAATAGTTGCATTGCGTGTTTGAGATCATAAGAGGTTAATTTACTGAAACATAATATTTAAAGACCTCCCTGCATGGGATAAAAAAATGATCGAATATATTTATAGATGAATATTATTTCTTGTTGTACTTGAAAAAAAGATATAAATACAGTTTTTTTATCGATATATTTTCATTATATTTAAAAAACGATATATGATGTTGTTAGTTATTTTTTGTTATTTAGATACAAATATTATTTTTTATAAACGAATCTATACACGGTAGCTATAGGTTAGCATGTAAGCAATGCAAAATAAAAATAACACATAACTGTCCCTTTTATAAAATATACAATTACAAGAATATTGTGCATTCCCAAGGGACGAATCCCTTGTGAATGCTAGGGAATCCCTCAGGAATAAACATTCTCAAGGGATTTTCAATGAATCCCTTGGGAATGGTCACTTGAAGCAAGTGTGGTTGGCAATGTTCTCATTGCTGAGGGTATGTCCCTTGGCGATGATCAACTATCGCCGAGGGTGTGACACATGAGCCGCGAGGGTGACACATGAGGAAGCATAAACCCTTTTGGCTATTCTGAAGATTAATGCCATGGGATTATTCAAACATTCCCAAGAGACTATCCCTGGGCAATGCATTTTTAAATTTTTTATTAAAAAAATAATATTTCATTTTATTTCATGTTTTGCCTATATATAAGTGCAATTAGACAAAAACAAAACCCACATAGATAGATACATAAAACTGTATGACAAGAATAATTTTCAAGAATATTTATAAGAAAAAAGCAAGCAAAATTGTTATTACAATAATGGTCACAAATTTGCAACAAATACAAATTTTAACAACAAAAGTAACACGTTTCTCCCATATCATGGTCATAATAGTTTCCACATTTAGGTAAAATAAAAAGATCTTCCAAGAAGCTGTACATTCTCATTAACATCATTCTTCTGACCATAATCACTGCCACCACCTCCAATCTGTAACAAAGCATCGCAGAAGTATCGTATTTGTACAAGAATAGGGATACAATTTAAAATTAAAGGTAGCTATATATCAAGATTTTAAATGAATTCATATTGTGGATTTTGTATTCAAATTTCAGTACGAATTCCATATCCAAACTATGTGAGGAGGATGACCTTAAGGATTCGGTAGCATTCTTTATATATGTATAATGGGCCGGGATCATCTTTTGCTCCCTTGGTTCTTCATGTCAAACTCTCGAAGCATGAATTCCATCTGCAAAATAATTGAAACAGATATTTCAACAACAGATTTGCTGGCATGGTAACATAAAGAAGCACATTAGTAATAAGTAAGAAGCATACCTATTTTATTAATTATCTTTAGTTCGCCATCTTTCAACTCTAGATCACAAATTTGCATTTTCTACACGTTATAATTTATGGTAATTGTATATCACCACTCAGGTTCATCTTGCACCTGTTGATTATAATGGAAAAGATAGCTAAACTAAACTTTATTCTTACAAAAGAAAGAGACAAAGAACACACAAAAATATACTTTAATTAACAAGTGTAACACTTGCACTAAAAAGCACATAATATATGCACAATATTAGAACGTGTGTCATAGGTTAGCCCGAACCTCCTAACCTGTGCAGTTTGCAGGGCGCTTCTCCATGAAGAGCATGTTCATTACCGGATGATGAGCCATTCCTCCAGTTATAAGCACACGAGAACAAAAGGCACCGCAATAAGAAATGTAGAGAAGCATCACAAGCAAATATTAGCTTATGGCATGTTCTACCTACTTAGAACAAAAGCTTAAAGAAACTAATTTATAGGAGCCAATATGAAATACAATAGTTCCATACTAATCTTATGACATAGAGTAGATATGATACAATTCAAATACCTAGAAGTCATTGTTTAAGATCGGTATCATCAACAAACATGACATGAAGGTACTCCAATTTTAGTTTTCATTAAATAATTATTGTACCTTTCTTATTTGTTCTAGTGGCGGCATCAAAAAATATATCTACACTAACTTAGTGATACAGGCCTTAAGGAATTTACTTGGTCCTCGAGAATTTAATGAACTAGTTTGCAAAAATCGACAATCAGTTATTTAAACATTGGTGCTCAACATGAACTTTTCTCCTTCCATTGAGTTACTTGATGCGGCAAGCACATGATCTCTACTTCCCATAAAAAAAAAACTAACAGTAATTTGGAGTAAAATGTGTGATTATAAAACAACTCCATCCCTCGAGCATAAGCAATTATAATAAAAATGTCCCAACATAAAATTGTCAAACACCAATATCAGTGACATTAATTTTCACAAATCTTTAGAACCTGATGTTCTTGGAGGCCAGCAGGAAGTATATGCTCATGTTGAATCCTTATACATTCTATTAAATTAGCTATTAGAGGAGAAATACCTTAATAGAATTATGATCCACCAACGTCGACGTCTCATGTTGACTCTATGGTTTAATTTCCCAACTTATCGACACAACTGCCGAAGTTGGCAATTTGTCAACTGTCAAGTAGCTCAAATTTAAACAAACATGATAATACAAATTGCAAATTTCATATGGTCATAAAAATGTAAATTGATTGCTACAGGATCATAAAGCATTTATCATGGTAATGATGGAGAAGCAGCATACATGCTTCAATCAAAATTAGTGGAGATGGCCACGATCTGAGATGTGGTACAAACATGGTAAGTAAATTGAATTAGAACAATATAAATATCATAATAAATCCCTCAAACAATACAGGGAGCAAAAATATAAGACATGCCCAGATCCCTAGATTATATACAAAAGCAACAACTTTGGAATCAAAACCCTAATGTTTTAGGAACTAAAGAAAATCCAAAAGCTAATGGATATAGAAATGACAGCCTGATAGGACTTAAAAATAAGCATACATCAATATAGGATTCACAAAAAACAAATGAAGAAACCCTAACCCTAAGGGGTTTGAGGGGGGAGATTAAGATAGAGAGAGTACGATACCGGGATAATCAATCAAAAAGGCATTTGAAGAAAGACGCCGAAGGTTGAAGGCCATAACCTGCTGATATGAGGATCGGTGCACCCCCGGTAGCCATCAACCATTTCCAATTGAATAGCGAGGAGGCGAAGAGAAATAGAGGAGAGGGAAACCCGCAATAGGAGCGATCGATGGCATGAAAAAGTTTAATGATTTGGTAATCTCAAAACCCGAGCCTACGAGATAGAGATGAAGGATGGAATCCATTGGGACGTGTTTCGTTCTCGGATTTAGAAATTTGTATTCCAAAATAGTAAGCTTGAAAATTTTTGGATTTGGTAATTTGTTGTTTGGTTGGTTTTGAATTTCTAGTATTGAATTTATAGATCGTTTTAATCTTTGTTTGGTTGGTGAAAACAAGGTGGGATTTGGATTTGAGTATTTTAGAGAGAGATATATAGAGAGAGGATTATTAAATAAATAAAGTATCACAGGTCCCATCCAAAAGTACAATGAATGGTGCATAATCCTTGCAAATCTTTAAAAAATGAGTATTTTAGAGAGAGAGAGATAGAGAGAGGATTATTAAATAAATAAAGTACCACAGGTCCCATCAAAAAGTACAATAAATAGTGCATGATCCTTGCAAATCCTTAAAAAATTTATAGGGCCTGTTTGGTTGCAGGATTATTTGGGATTTGGACTGTGGAATCCTAGAATTCCATAATTTTGTGTTTGGTTGGTGGATTTGGATTTCTATGATTACTTTGTTTTTTATGGGGGGGCCACCACAAAACAAGGATTTTTGAATCCTAAAAACTTTTAGAGCCTGTTTGGTTGCGAGATTATGAAATTTAGATTCCAAAATAGTTCGGTTGAAAATTTTTGGATTTGGTAATTTGTTGTTTTGTTGGTTTTGGAATTCTAGCATTGGATTTGTATATTCTTGTAATCTTTGTTTTGTTGGTGAAAATAAAGCGGGATTTGGATTATAGAATTTTGAAGAGAAATAGATAGAGAGAGGATTATTAAATAAATAAAGTACACGGGTCCCATCTAAAAATACAATGAACAGTGCCAAATCCTTAAAAATCCTTGAAATTTTTTAGGATTCAGGAATTCATGTTTTGTGGTGGACCACCCATAAAAAAAGGGAATCCTAGAAATCCAAATTCTCCAACCAAACACAAAATTATGGAATTCTAGGATTTCACAATCCAAATCCTAACAAATCCTGCAACCAAAAAGACCCTTAAGGATTTTCAAGGATTTGACACTATTCATTTTACTTTTAGATGGGACCCGTGTACTTTGTTTATTTAATAATCCTCTCGCTATCTATCTCTCTCTAAAATTCTCAAATCCGAATCCCATTTTATTTTCATCAACCAAACAAAAATTACAAGAATCTACAAATCTAATATTAGGAATTCAAAACCAACCAAACAACAAATTACCAAATCCAGAAAATACAGCCGTACTATTTTGGAATCCAAATTTCATAATCTTACAACCAAACAAGCCCTTAAGGAATCCAAGTGACTGCCATTCTAGATATAATAGCACTCATGTTAATACATCCAAGGTTCTAGATCCATCCAAAATAGTAATGGATGGTTGCGATTTGTGTGAAACAGATGTCTTTGATTTGATGTATCCTACGTGCTTTGCACGTAGGATGTGTGGCCAAGATCCCCTAAATACATTGCTCTTATAATTCACATAGCAGTCACTCTTTTTCCCTTATATTGATCTTTATCATATAACATGAGAATAGATCTGGCCCATTCGTTTTATTATTTATTTGTTTGTTTGTTTTCTGATTTGATAGAGAAGAAAGCGGTGCTTATATGTTTTTGCATCTCTCAATATACTCTTGGCGATAATCTCATGTCGTTTCGCAATAATTTATTGCCGAGGGAACAACACCGAGTAGACAAAATCTCTAAGAAATTCCTAAATTGCCGAGGGAAATTAGCCCCTTGCTAATTTTCCCTTGGAAATATATCATTTTTTACTAGTGTAGATCTTAATATAGCATAAAAGCTTCTACTCTCGTATAAAAAATTATTATTGGTTAAACATAATAAGGCAGCGCCTCACGTGAAACACACGAGAGCGCCGGCACCGGTTTTTAATAGAATTAAATTTTATAGCAGCGCCTCACATAAAAGGCACATGAGCGCTGACGTGCAAAACACGTGGACGCTTGATTGAGTCATAGGACCAGCGCCTCACGTGAAAGGCACGTAAGCGCCTGCGTGCAAAGCACATGTGTGGCAATTACAGTAAAAATTAAATTCTTTGGCTACACCACGTGAGCTTTAGCGTCCAAATTAAAGCGGATCTGTTTAGGTAGAATTAAATTCTACATGGACAATATTTTCATAAATATTCCCTGTTAAACAGATCCGTCGGATCAAAAATCTAATGGTGATTAAAAAACATCAAAAGATAGAATTAAATTCTATATGGAAAAATATTTCCATAATCTTTCTAAACAAGAAAGATATGTTTTGTTAAACAGAAAACCTTTGGATTAAAAATCCAATTGTGATTAAAAAATCACCGTTTGAATTAAAAAATAGAATTAAATTCTATATGAAAAAATACTTCCCTAATTTTATTAAAAACAAGAAAATATATTCTGTTAAACAGAAAGTCACTGGGTCAAAGATCCAACGATAAATAAAATTCCCCGAATAATTTTTGAGACCAATTAAATCAATTGGTATCTCTCAATGAGAGATTTTCTTAAAACTGATCATGTCACGTCCTGCTTCCCAGTGTGCGGAGAAGTAGATGTTAGTTATATGTATGCCCTAGAGGCCATTACTATACATAGGATGTATATTGTAGTGGATGCTTGGACATATATAGGGAGGACTTTCTTGCTCGACATGATAGTATGCTATCTGGTTGATCTTTACCTTAACGTGTACACCGATTGTCTCTCTGTTACATGTTGGTAAAGCCCTTAGAATGTGTACTTGACTACCTGGACTATGATGCGGATCATACTAATGGGGACATGGTAGTCCATAACTACATCCTTCAAAGTCCCTAGTCGTGGGTATATCGAGACGGGGCATCGATATACCAGAGTAGACTAGCGTATACCTTCTCGACCCATACAGATGGGCGATGGATGATCCCATATCCATTGGTGTTTGACATCAGAGATGATATACGGGTGCTCAGTGGAGACTGGGTACACTGGACGGACTCGCCGAGAACTCCCAGATGGTATTATACCTTACGTCAGATGGCAGTTCTCTGGTGACACTGGTACAGGTTAGTCTGTAGACCCGAGATCGTCATAGACCACTGTGCTTTGATTTCCACCTTACCACGTCCAAGAGGGCGTGCAAAATGGTGGTTTTTGGGTACAGTCCCGAATCACATGGAAGCAATGAGCGATAGGAGGGGATTCGTCTCTCCCGGTATAGGGAGTTGATGTTGCGCTGTGTTCGATTGGCTATAACCGGAAATCCCTGGCCAGGGTTGCTGAGATTTACTGGTAAGTGTTACCTGTAGTCTCTCGAAATGTTATAGACCTCATATCGACACGACTTATCGAGCTATTGGGGTCTGACGTTTACCACACCTAGGCGAGATATGCGACATATCAGACGACGAGACCGGACTGTACGGTAAGTGTTACTGGTTGGATTCACAGGAGTATGAGCGGGCTTGCTCGTCGATCTTCTGATCGCTCTATACCCAGGTGGCCGTTACGTTTAGCAGACCGCTTGCGGCTTGTGGGTGTTTGATATGATCATCACCTGCTGCCGGCGTATTGACGAGTCTTTAGAGTCCTACACAGAGGTTTCCTGGCTCAAGCGAAATGAAATAGGAGCGCATATGAGATATGTGCGGGACCGAGAATAATATGTGTATGTGATACCGTATTCCATTCTCGCGATGAATGTATCGATTGGTTGTATGCGATATAACCTAGTTATCGAATCAAGGATTGATTCGATAAATCGATACATTGTATACTAGTCGGTTGTGTGCGACATGACCGGATCATTGAATCAAGTGTTGATTTAATGATTTAATGCATAATTATATATATGATATATTACTTTGCATTAACTAGTATTGGTTCACTTTAAATGGATTTTCTCACTTGGATGTGCAAGTTGTATATGTGATATACTTTTGTGCACATGTTTGTATCATGTTTGATGATGCATGCTTATTTGGTTAAGTGTAAAGAATTAAACCATGGTTAAGTTGATGATTAGGGTTTAGATTATTCATTTATTTATTTGTTTATTCATTTTGGAAAAGCATAAAGAGAAAAAATGGTTGCTAGTTTTGTTTTATCTTTGAAGCTTCATGAAGTTTTGAATAAAGTGACCATTTTGTCTCATGCTTAACCCTAACCATTCACTTGAACCTTAGTTAGTTCTCTACACTTGACCATGGTTCATGATATGATAAGAATTCATTTATTTTCTATTTAGAAAAAAAGGCTTATCATAATATTCATCTTATTCTTCTTCTTTCAAAAGTAGAAAAGCTTGCCTTATCAATGGTGATTGATGAAAAAGAGTGAGAAATCCAATTCTAAAGTGAACCCACTTCCTATTTCTTCATCCTCTACCTCTTGCCAAGTAGTATAGGGTGTTTTCTTCACAAGTTTCATGACTTGGTGAAGTGGGAGCTTGATCTTGTGATGCCTCGACGTAGATCATCTTCGGCATCGACATCGACGACCTAGCCCGCCCATTTTTCCGATGAAGCCGACGCTAGAGCCCGGGATTCCATTTGGACAGCGAGGAGACTTCATTGCGGAGCTATAGAGGTGGAGGACCGGATCTACAAAGGTTGTATTTCCGTTCTTTTAGTTAAGTTGTTAACTATTCGCATTTGTTTCGCCTAAAATTCTAGTTAACGATCCGTATTAGGGTTTCTCGGCACCCGTAAAATTTGAAATTGACATGGTTGATGCCTTATGAGACCTCATTAGTGTGCCTAGGAACCCTACAGTGGTATCAGAGCCTAGCTAGAGCCTTAGGCGATGCGTAGACGATGTTAGAAACCCGATCGAACCCGAAACCCCGATTTTTCATGCTCTCTGGCCTTTTTTCAAAAACTGGGTTTTTTCCAGATTAAAAATTCTTAAAAAATTCAGCAGGAAGATATAAGAATTATGGTGCAAAACGAGCTCATGATGCGTCTAAACAGCCGCAGAAACGCGGCAGAAGCATGGATTCTGCCGCGGTTCCGCGGCCTTATGTTCACAATGCACAATAATTTTTGCACAGTAATTCCTCTTTTCTGATGCTGGATTTTATGGGAATTTTTAAATATCACTCAAGAGTTGAGTTTTCTGGGTTGTATTGGGGACTCGATGATTCGATCGGATTATCAGATTTTGTCTATGTGGATTCCGGATAATTTTTTAATATGTTAAAAAGTTCGACCGGATATAAATACCCAACTTTTCCCCTGCCGGAAAATTTCCAAGTATTGGATTTTTCCGAGGTTTAAAGACGTTCTAAGTAGTGCAAGTAACGCGATGGTCCCTCTAGAAGACAACAAACCTTAACTCGATTATGTGACCGTCTTGAACTGCCCTTTGAACCTTCGGGTTTGGGGCAGTACGGCGTGCCACATGTGAGGCGTTGGCTTGACCCTTCTACGGCTGGACCGTTGGTACTGAGGCATGAACTGAATGTTTTTAGACTTGTTTCATGTGTTGAGCTGTATCGGGAAAACTTGGGTGTTTGAATGTTCGATCGGAAAGTTTAACATTTTCTATTTATCCGGAATGGGATACAATAATTGGAATTCACAAGTAGTTATGAGATAACTGAATGAATGTTATAAACATAGCAGTTTAGTCTCACTTGATCGGTTGCCACGGAATTTTGATGTGATCAAAAGTCCGTCGCAATCACGTAGCGTACGCGGATACTCGCCGGGTAAACTTAATAAACAGCCTCGCTCCATAGCCCCGACCAAGTGACTGTAGGAGAACCCCGTCGCCGAAAGCATCCGTCCGGGTGCTCACGGCAGCGGTGTTCCGCCTTGGTGCACTTTGTCGACGGCGTCGGGGGTGCGGCCGCCTACTGAAGTTTGCGACGAGCATTCGATCAGGATGTCGGGAATCTTGTTGAATTGCCCGACTTCATATTGAAAAGTGTTTTCGATTTTGAGACTAAAATGCGGGGTTTATAATTGTTAGGCATGCGATGTCTAAGGAATTCATTTGGCTAGGCATGCGATGTCTAAAGAGGTTGCGGATTCCAACTGTTGTAGTTTTACACTTTCTTTTCTGTGACCGTAAGTGTAATATGTGATATCGCAGGTTTCGTTGCTATATGTCAACGACAATTGGGATACGCATGTTTACTTACGTTGATGACATGTGATGTTATGTGTTGCTGGATATGTTATATTGGATCGTCGTGTTTGAATAGCCGGGGTTTTTTATGTGAGATGAGTGTTTTTCATTTTCATTCATGTAAAAACTTGTATGTAATATTCTTTTATTGGGACACTTCCAGGTTGCGGAAGATGTCACCTTTTGTATATTATTTACTTTTCCGCACTAGGATAGACCCAAGGAGGAGGGCATAAGTAACCGGGTTCTGGAGTCCAGTGGGAGACCAACTCGAGGAGTCGAGTCCGGGTCTCCTAACTCTAGAATTGGTAGGGTTGCTTGCCGCTCTCGTAGGGGTCTAGGGGTGTGGATTTGGCTATTCATCACGACCGTGGAATCTGTGTTTTATACTGGCTCGTATTGAAAACACGGACGTCCTAGTATATCCAATATTTCATATGTTTCTTCTGCTGCGATATCTGTGATGTGATCATGTGATGTTCTGTGATGGATACTGTATATAGTATATATGATATATTATTTAGACGTTACTTATGTTTTACACCCGCGCTAGCCCTGTCCTGCTCTGCCGTTAGTTACCTAACCTGACGGTGCACGAGGGGACATCGAGGCGAATGCGGATGGCATAAGTGTACGTCGTATTTATCTGTGATGTTTAGGTACTTAAATGATGGGACTTCATTAATGAGATTAATGAAATAAAAGAAACCTAAGATGTTGTAGAATCGAATTTCAAAATAAAACAGGTAGCTACAGTTCTTGCTTTGCACAGCGGTATATGTGATATATCCTGCACCTTATTCGATGAGGAAAGGACCGAGATCCCTTCACCGGGAGTGACTCCTTTAGCAATAACTGGTAGATGCTACACACTCGGTTTGTCTTCTGATTGCTTTTAAGAGTTTTGCTTTGCACAGCGGTATATGTGATATATCCTGCACCTTATTCGAAGAGGAAAGGACCGACGATCCCTTCACCGGGAGTGACTCCTTTAGCAAAACTAGAAAAGCCTCAAAAGCATTCCATTTTTAAAATCATTTGATTCTACAACGATATCAAGTTCATTACGCAATAGGTTTTCAGCAAAACCTGTCGTAGCCCTCCGTCATTTCAGATAAGTGCTAGTTAGTATTCGTGCTACGTTTGTTGGCCTGCGTCAAGGCGTAGTGTGCGGTAGCTATCTAGTATTTATCTGCTTATGCATATGATGCAGATTGGATTAGGGTAGTCGTGCGACTTTGTTGGCCTGCGTCAAGGGTCGTGCGGGTGGGTTTAATTCAATCAGGAAATGACGGGTTGAACTTGACTAGCACACTATGGTTTGTTGGCCTGCATCAAGGTCATAGGACGCTAGGGGCAAAATATTATCGGGAATTTCAAGTGTTGAAATTTGCAATGATATTGCATACCTTCTATGAGATAGTTGGATCCCGATACCCGCTGCGAGTAAGAGTTACTCCTGGGAGAGTTTTACACATTACAATTAGCCGATCAAATAGGTGTCTAGAAAGGTGTCAACGGGGTTACGCCTCTGGGAAAACGAGGTTTACATTAATTAGGTTCGTGCGAAAGCACGGGGGACCTCCCTCAAAGTACCGACACTGGCCTGGCTGAAAGATTGGCGAACTTGTAGTGTGTAATTAATCCCGGCTAGTCTTTCCTTTTAGGGTTTGAAGGGAGATTTGATAAAAAGCAGTAGGAGCCATCCTGATTAGATAAAACATAACCAATCTATTCTTGCAAGAGCGCACGCTGAGTGTTTTCTTCTCTCTCTCTCAAGGTAGCAACCATATCACGCCTTAATCAAGATAATAATACGGAATATTGACCGAACCCGTTTGTTATACTGAGCTGGGGAACGTTGGTCCCGCTCCAACTTATAAATGTTATAAGACAGAGCAGGAAATTGGGGAATACCAGATTTCCCGTGCCGCCCAAACGAGGAAAGTGCATATGATGCATCATCTTCGGGTGTGTTCGTTACACAGAACTGTTTCTCAGTATCCTCTACGTCCTGGGTATTTGATACCAGATCAGGATCCCTGATATGTAATCTGTTACATAGGGCTACAGAGAGGTAGAGAACTGAGAACGGGTGATAAGTTTCATGAGGCAGAAAACGGGGAAAGTGTTGCAGCCAAGTCTGTTGGTCACTGTCACCCTGTATCCCAAATACATTGATTCTGAACGAATGTTATTAGATACCGAACCTGATATACAAAATCATATCTGTCTCTTTATTAGTAAAGAAACGATAAAATTTTGTATTGTTGGATAATGTTTTGAACATTTCCTATATCAAAAGTTGATCGGTTCAGGCACGTTATCTAAAAGCATTGATGTTCTAAATCAAACTACAGTTCTTAGTATATGGAACACACATAAGAGGAAGAGTTCAGAAATGAACGGATCCTTCTTAAGGTATTGTAGACTAGGTCATATCAATGCGACCCGACTAGCTGAAGTTACATTTAGATGCATATTTAAATCTGTTTGAATTTGCATCTTATGAAACTTGCCAGTCATGTCACAGAGATAAGATGACCACAGCTCTGTTTATTGGAAACAGAGAAAAAGTTAGTAAACTCTTGGGATTGATACATGTTGATGTATGTAAAGTCCCCTGTCTACATATGCCAAGACCGGTTCTTTGTACTTCATTACATTCTGTGATGATCTCTCAAGATTCAGACATGTGTTCTTGTTGAAACACAAGTCCGAACCTTTTGAGATATTCACAGAATATAAGTTAGAAGTAGAGAACCAAAACGGGTATAAGTATTATGTCCTTTGATGTGATCAAGGAGGAGAATACTTGAGCACGGAATTCTTGGACTATTCTAAAGGAGAATGAGATTCTCTCTCAGCATTACTCCTCCGCATACACCATAGCACGATGGTATATCAGGGCGGAAAAGATACACCCTATTTGATATGGTGTGCTCTATGATGAGTACTACTGAGTTTCCTATTTTCCTTTAGGGAGTTATGCACTTGAGAAGCTGCATACCTATTGAATAGGGTTCAAATCAATTAAGTTGCCTACCACTTCATATTTGATATGATAAGGGAAGAGCCCATCTCTTAAGTTAGTTAAGATTTGGGGTTGTCCAGCCTATGTCTGAAAAGCAAAATCCGGACAAGCTCGAGGCAAGATCTGTTATGTAGAACTGGAAAGGTTCCAGCTATACAAACTGCAGCTGATGATTTGATAGAACCAAAGGATTCAGTAGAGACCAACGAACCTCAGCCTCTCCGCCGATCTAATAGGGTTCCTCACCCACCTGAGAGATACTTCGGTTACTCTATGACAGTGGGAGCAAGGATTGCATCATGAGATGATGACCCAACTAGTTTCGAGCTGGCCATCAAGAGTGGGACTCTGTAAGAATGGCTGGATGCTTAGCGATCTGAGATGGAATCCTTCTACACCAACAAAGTATGGACTTTGGTTGCTATATCTGAAGGGTTAAATCCCCATCAGGAGCAAGTATATCTTGAGAAGATTACTTGGTGTAGATGGAAAAGTTGAGACTTTCAAAGCTAGACTTGTTAAAGCTTTTCGTCATCGACCAGGCGTGGATAATGATGAAACCTTTTCAAGTGGCTATGCTTAAGTCCATCCAGATCCTACTTGCCACGGCTACATACCATGACTACGATATCTGGCGGTTGGGTGTCATGACTGCTTTTCTAAATGATGTTTTAGAAGAGAACGTCTATAAGTACACAGCTAGAGGACTTCGTAGACAGTGGGAGCAGCGGAAACGTGTACAAGATGCTTTATAGGATAAAGCAGGTATCGCGGAGTTGGAACATCTGTTTTGATGTGTTAGTCAAAGAGTTTGACATCATCAAAATGGTAGATGAACCTTGTATAAACAATAAGGTAGTGGAGAGTATGGTGGTGATCCTTGTAGAGTACGTGGATGACATACTCTTGATAGGGAAGTAGTTTCCTATGCTACGCTCGGTCAATTTCCGCTTATCACAATGATTCTCCATATAGGATCAAACTGATACCTCCTAAATCCTGGGTTTTGGATCTATGAGATAGATCTAATTGGATGTTAGGATTCTCACTAGTTGTAGTGAGATGGTATCAATCGATCCTGGGGAGAATCACTGGAAGGGTTCCAGGGTGATAAGGACGACTGAAAGTCAGTCACATGCATTGTCTTTACCCTCAGTAAAGGGACGGTATGTTGGAAGAGTTCCAAGCTAGATACCGTGGCATACTAGACGATAAAGGCAGGATACATCGCTACTTAAGATGCTACCAAAGAGGCAGTCTGGATGTATATTAGTTCATGAGATGAACTTTGTTCCTCCCATTGTGTGACAATGGAGTTGTGGCATATGCCAAGGAACACCGGTCCCATCAGTGATCCAGACATATTCTAAGGCAGTATCACCTGATCATGGAGATAGTTGATCTCCAGGGTGATCGAGGTTAGGAGAGTAGACTCAGAGGACAGCACGGCAGATCCACTCACAAAGGCCTTTTCCCAGAGAGAGACTTTTATGGGATGGTTGAGTATGAGATACTACAACCGCTGCTATCAGATGGCCCTAGTGCAAGTGGGAGATTGTTAGTTATATGTATGCCTTAGAGGCCATTACTATACATAAGATGTATATTGTAGTGGATGCTTGGACATATATAGGGAGGACTTTCTTGCTCGACATGATAGTATGCTATCTGGTTGATCTTTACCTTAACGTGTACACCGATTGTGTCTCTGTTACATGTTGGTAAAGCCCTTAGGATGTGTACTTGACTACCTAGACTATGATGCGGATCATACTAGTAGGGACATGGTAGTCCATAAGTACATCCTTCAAAGTCCCTAGTCGTGGGTATATCGAGACGGGGCATCGATATACCAGAGTAGACTAGCGTATACCTTCTCGACCCATACAGATGGGCGATGGATGATCCCATATCCATTGGTGTTTGACATCAGAGATGATATACGGGTGCTCAGTGGAGACTGGGTACACTGGACGGACTCGCCGAGAACTCCCAGATGGTATTATACCTTACGTCAGATGGCAGTTCTCTGGTGACACTGGTACAGGTTAGTCTGTAGACCCGAGATCGTTATAGACCACTGTGCTTTGATTTCCACCTTACCACGTCGAAGAGGGCGTGCAAAACGGTGGTTTTTGGGTACAGTCCCGAATCACATGGAGGCAATGAGCGATAGGAGGGGATTCGTCTCTCCCGGTATAGGGAGTTGATGTTGCGCTGTGTTCGATTGGCTATAACCGGAAATCCCTGGCCAGGGTTGCTGAGATTTACTGGTAAGTGTTACCTGTAGTTTCTTGAAATGTTATAGACCTCATATCGACACGACTTATCGAGCTATTGGGGTCTGACGTTTACCACCCCTAGGCGAGATATGCGACATATCAGACGACGAGACCGGACTGTACGGTAAGTGTTACTGGTTAGATTCACAGGAGTATGAGCGGGCTTGCTCGTCGATCTTCTGATCGCTCAATACCCGGGTGGCCGTTACGTTTAGCAGACCGCTTGCGGCTTATGGGTGTTTGATATGATCATCACCTGCTGCCGGCGTATTGACGAGTCTTTAGAGTCCTACACAGAGATTTCCTGGCTCAAGCGAAACGAAATAGGAGCGCATATGAGATATGTGCGGGACCGAGAATAATGCGTGTATGTGATACCGTATTCCATTCTCGCGATGAATGTATCGATTGGTTGTATGCGATATAACCTAGTTATCGAATCAAGGATTGATTCGATAAATCGATACATTGTATACTAGTCGGTTGTGTGCGACATGACCGGATCATTGAATCAAGTGTTGATTTAATGATTTAATGCATAATTATATATATGATATATTACTTTGCATTAACTAGTATTGGTTCACTTTAAATGGATTTTCTCACTTGGATGTGCAAGTTGTATATGTGATATACTTTTGTCCACATGTTTGTATCATGTTTGATGATGCATGCTTATTTGGTTAAGTGTAAAGAATTAAACCATGGTTAAGTTGATGATTAGGGTTTAGATTATTCATTTATTTGTTTGTTTATTCATTTTGGAAAAGCATAAAGAGAAAAAATGGTTGCTAGTTTTGTTTTATTTTTGAAGCTTCATGAAGCTTTGACTAAAGTGACCATTTTGTCTCATGCTTAACCCTAACCATTCACTTGAACCTTAGTTAGTTCTCTACACTTGACCATGGTTCATGATATGATAAGAATTCATTTATTTTCTATTTAGAAAAAAAGGCTTATCATAATATTCATCTTCTTCTTCTTCTTTCAAAAGTAGAAAAGCTTGCCTCATCAATGGTGATTGATGAAAAAGAGTGAGAAATCCAATTCTAAAGTGAACCCACTTCCTATTTCTTCATCCTCTACCTCTTGCCAAGTAGTATAGGGTGTTTTCTTCACAAGTTTCATGACTTGGTGAAGTGGGAGCTTGATCTTGTGATGCCTCGACGTAGATCATCTTCGGCATCGACATCGACGACCTAGCCCGCCCATTTTTCCGATGAAGCCGACGCTAGAGCCCGGGATTCCATTTGAACAGCGAGGAGACTTCATTGCGGAGCTATGGAGGTGGAGGACCGGATCTACAAAGGTTGTATTTCCGTTCTTTTAGTTAAGTTGTTAACTATTCGCATTTGTTTCGCCTAAAATTCTAGTTAACGATCCGTATTAGGGTTTCTCGGCACTTGTAAAATTTGAAATTGGCATGATTGATGCCTTGTGAGACCTCATTAGTGTGCCTAGGAACCCTACAGTAGACGTGATGGGCCGCGACGTATTTACCAAGAAGTAAACACGTTAAGCATAAACTTAAGCAATATAAATAAATGCACAAGAATAACAAGAGATGTAATATAAACAGCAACTTTTACTAACTTTTATGCTTTACATTACAACTGATTTGAAAAGTAAATGTACAATGATAGAAAACAGTGCCTAAACAGTGGCATATGCAAAGAAAATAAGTACAAGTAAAGACTAGAAGTCTGGCTCCTGTATGAACTGATCCAGGTCCTCCTGACTGGGCTCGATCTCCTGCGAGTCGGGTCATCCTGACGAACATTCCAAAGAAAGAATACACAGGAATGTCATCAGCGAACTAGCGCTCGGTAAGTCCTAAAAGTAAAAATAGAATAGGACAAGTATATAGAATAAAACCGGTAATTTGTACACGTATATGTTTGTTAAACTAACGTAATTGTTTGTAGCTTGATACAGAAGGTATCAGTGTATACGAGAGGAGTCCAACTTGCTCCGTGGATTATGGTAACCCGTAGTACAAGGTCTCGTCAAAACTCACGGGACAACGGCACGGGATGTTCATGTAGGTGTCTTTTAGTGACTGTCTCGTTCCACTTCTAATACATTCCGTACTAATCTACCTCATTAAACCCCGTAATATATATCATATAAATTGTAGTTATCAAACTTGCCGAGACCATGGATAAAAGTTGTTCATGTAATCAGGTTCAGGATGTAAACAAATAGTCAGGTAGTCAAGTCAAGATATAGCCATGGTTCGGTCAAGTCAATTCATATTTGCATGTTGATATTGTTCTGGTATTCAGGTTCAGGTTCAAGTATTCATGTTTGGTATATTGGATTCATGTTTGAATTGGATTCTGGTTGGATTCGGAATGAGTTAGGCTCAGATTTTAATTAGACTCAGACTTGAGTCAGACACTTTAAATAGATTTGGATCCTGAATTTGGTTTGGATGTTATCGGTAACTGCTGCACATGGACGGCAGGATTTGTGTTTTTTTCCAAGATAATTACCATTGATAATTCCGTTAAGTTTTTCTACCTTAAATAGGCAAGCACTCACTTTCTCCGGTTTCATGGGGCTCAAGAGAATTGATCCCGCTTAAACCTATATTTTCTAAAGTTCTTAACTGTAATTTTATATAACTCGAGAGGGTTTTATGAAAAATATTTTTTATATAATTTCAAAATAGACCTCGAGAGTTATTTATATTATTTATGGTTTTCATAGATGTGACTTTTTAAGATTTGAGGTATTTTATTGAATATATACACAGCTTGAATAGTTCAAGGTATTTTACTGTAAAGCTTGATTTTTGAATAACTTGAGGGTATTTTGGTGAAACTTGTCATTCTTTTATTTTCAAGAAAACATGGAATTTTATTATATTTTGAAAATATGTGGTTTGATAATATTTATATAATTATTAAAAATTAATTTTTATTATTAAGTAGAAATTTCGTTTTTCTTAAAAATCGTATTAAAATTCTTTCGAGACTAAATGCTCCGTGAGGAGGTCTGCATCTCGCTGTACTAGCCCGAGGATGTGCAATAATCCACACCATCCAATAACGGGTTCCCCAAAATGGGTTGTAGATGTATAATCGCAAAGAGTTTAATAATACTATTTAAAAGAAAACCGTGTTTTTATAGTCGATGGTATTTTCATGAAATATATTGTAATCGCCACAAAAATAGGTTCAAAGAGAACCATGCTATGTAAACATGCGTGTATGTGAGGGGTATGTCATTACCCTGTGAAGTTTTCTAGAGGTATGATTAAGCAAAGCAATAAAAGATGACGTATATAAAGTTCATGGTATTTAATGTAAAAGTTGATTTAAAGTTATCTAGCATGATGTATTTGAGTGGAAATTATTTCTAAACATTAGATTCATGGTTATAAGCATAGGAAAAGAGTTTGCATGAAAGTTATGGAAGAAAATAATGAAATTTTTAGGTTTTCGAATGAGATTGTCGGTAGTAACTCCACTTACCGACGTGTTTTGAAAAGAGAACTTTTTAAGAAGAAAGAGTAGAATGGGGAATGGGACTTGCTAGCTAGAAGGGTAGGAAAGAGGTATAAGAAAATGTGGTTGTCTTCGTGGCGTCGTGGGGTCACCGGAATTGCTTCGTTTCCTCGCCGAAAGTTGGTCTTGGGCTAACTCCACTTCTACTTGAGAAAATTTGATAATTTTTGCTAGGAATTTCAGAATGAAGAGGGGCCAGGGTATGGTGTTGTATTTATAGTGTGGAATTAAGATTTTGGAATTGAAAGAATGAATTAAAATACATTAAAATTGGATTTAAAGGTGAAATTGAATTCTCTGTTTAATTTCAGATTAAACAACAGTGCAGGGGTAATGTAGGTAGGGGAAACGACAAGTGTGCAAAGCCCGGGCACTTTTGCCCACGGGCTACCCGTCGCCGCCGACCCCCATCAACATCTCGCCGGCCACTTGCTTGAGGTGAGCCGTCGGATCTTCGCCACGTGTCCATCTCAGTATAAATATTATTTTACACATGTTTGTTTTTCCTGACTGTTCATTTTTGTGTACAGTGCACGTGTAAACTTTTGGGCTTCTAAAAAATTTAAAAGAAAAATCAGAAAAATATAATATGACTGAGGGGATTCGAATACAGGGGTTACGTCACAGTAGTGCAAGGCTTTACCAATGAGCTACAAGCTATTTCTTGCTGTTCTTTAGCAAAAATCAACTTTTAAATTGGGCTCAGGCTTTGCAAATTCTTTTCTGTACTTTAAAAAGAAAATTTTTGTACAGAAAATTCAGAGTCATTACAGATCAACAGTTTGCTTTACCTATATAAAGAACCCAAGACTTCAAGTCTCATATAGAGAGATCCGCCCATAAGCTTTGGTAGCTACATCTGAGAATTTAATTCTCTTGTTGAAGAAAAGTCCCTTCTCCTCTCAAACTCTAGATAAAGAAAAAAGCAGAGATAAAAGAATATCTCTTTTGCTTAACATATGTAAATACAAGGGTTTAACTCTCCAAAAATAACTTAGTTCTTTTTTCCAGATCTGAGATCCGTAAGGCAAATCTCTCATAAGTTAAGAATTTAATTCTCATCGGGAAGATTTTGTTTTTCAGACTCAAGATTTAGGGGGAAAATAGAGATGAGAAAAGAAAAGGAAGAAAAAAGAAGATGGAAGTTACATTTCAGGAATTTAATTCCTTTGAAAACAGGGTTTAGCCCTTCAAAAAACTTAGTTTTTACAAAAAAAACCAGAAGAACTTAGTTCTCAATGAAAATCTGATCCCAGATCTTTAAAACAATGACCTTGGTGATCGTTAATTGCCAAAACACCATTAATAAAAGTGTAACTTCTTTTCAAAAGATAAACAGAGAGTAAATTTCTAAAAAAAACTGAGCGCCTCACGTGTTTCACACATGAGTGCCCAAAAAGAAAACTCAGCGCCCCATGTGATACATACGTGAGCACTCAAAAGAAGTGGAAGATAGCGCCTCACGTGAAACACATGTGAACGCTTAAAAGCTCAGCACCTCACGTGAAACACATGAGCACCCAAGAACTCAGCACCTCACGTGAAATACACGTGAGCGCTTAAAAGCTCAGCACCTCACGTGAAATACACGTGAGCGCCCAAGAACTCAGTGCCTCACGTGAAACACACGTGAGTGCTCAAAAACCTCAGCGCCTCACATGATAGCACGTGAGTGCCAAGAAATAAGCGATTCACATGAAACACACGTGAACGCCTAAGAACTCAGCGCCTCACGTAATAGCACATGAGCACTAAGAAACATAGCACCTCACGTGATATCCACGTGAGCGCTCATAAGCAGGGACTCAGCGCCTTACGTGCCATACACGTGAGCACTTGAAAAACGCCAGAGACTCAGTGCCTCACATGATACTCACGTGAGCGCTATGTGGCTGAGTGCTTAGCACTGCTGGATATTATAGAAACCTAATCTTAGTCTAAATTGGGTAAGTCTGTGAGAAGTTTAAGCTTCTTCTTTGATCTTAATCCCATATATGACTAATAATCTTTCATCAATGATATCCAAGCTAATCTTAGTCCTATATGCAACTAATGATCTTCATCCCATATTTTCTAAGTTAATCTTAGTCTCATATAAGACTCACGATTCTTAGATCCACCATGATCTTTTTCTTCAAATACGGAATTTGTTTCAAGGGTACATCCTTCCACATCTTTGATATACATCGTTGTAATTCCTCAACGTTTTTAGAGAGATGGCAGGTCACAACAACCAACAACTCCTTCGTCCCAAAAACGGGAATGTTGGACCGAAACGTTCTTAAACTAATAATGGACCGAAATGTCCTTCAATTAATATGTTTTGCACTGCGGACTGTCTCCATACTGACTACCGTAAACTATCCATGAGATATTCATATATGATCTAATGATCAGTTGAGCCCATATGCTCATTTGTTCATAAGTCGATCTTAGTCTCCTATATGACTAACGATCCTTAGATCAAACTCAAGTTTCCTGTAAACGGATGGACCTCACAAATATGAGAAATGTGCCCTAAGTTCATTCCCGTTGGCAAACCAAGCTACCAACGTGGACCCTGTCAAGTAAATGCTTGACCCAAAACATCTAAGTTGATCTTAGTCTCAAATAAGACTAACGACTCTTAGATAAAACCCAACTTTTCCATGAAAGGATGGACCTCACAAATGTGAGAAATACATCCTATGTTCATTCCCGTTGGCAAACCAAGCTACCAACACGGACCCTGTTAAGTAAATGCTTAACCAAAAAAATCTAACTTGATCTTAGTCTCAAATAAGACTGACGACCCTTAGATAAATCTCAAATTTCATATAAACGAATGGACCTCACAAATATGAGAAATATGTCCTAAGTTCATTCCCGTGAGCAAACCAAGCTACCAACGTGGACCCCGTCAAGCAAATGCTTGATCCAAATCTAATATATACAGATTTGAACTAATCCGCGCCCTACGAGCGACGACATAAATTAGTCTCCGTATACAATCCACAGGAAACCAAAATAAACAAAATATAACACAACACGAAGTGACCTGCCGGAGCAGAAGAAGTTGTTATCGAAATGCGATAACGTAATTAACTGCAGGAGCTTGCACCTGTAGGGAAGAACGTCTCCACAATCAAAAAACCCTCACAAATGAGGGGAAATCTGATAAAGTCTGCTACATCGGTCGTATCTATCCAAAACTCTGATATACGGTGCCATAAATCAATTTGGTATCTTCGAAGAGATGGATATGTCCAAATAGTATCTGCCCCCAAATTCAGGCTAGACGTCTTAACGTCTCGGTCCAGTTTTCAGCGGTAAATAACATAATTACCATATATCTAGGATTTGTAAGTAGATGCCAAAAACAACCAAGGTACCTATATAAATACCATGTTTTGGTGTTATTTTGATTTAAAACTCACAAATACAAACGCCAATTTTGTATTATGCATTGTAGCTATGAACTAATACAAATAACAAATTATGTCGATATTTTAGGTATAAAAAATTTCTTTATCCATGAATCCACTACCTAGTCGATTTTTAAATAACGACAGTTATTTGAATCGTGAAATTGTAATATCAACTTTAAAGCAAGTATTGTTCGTATAAGCAAATGTAAAGTAATTATTGTTCAATAAAAATAAAGGAAAAGAAAGATTAAAACTTTGAAATTAAATCTCTCCATACAAATAACAAATTATATCAATGTTTTAGATTAAAAAAAATTCTTTATCCATGAATCCACTACCTAGTAATTTTTAAATAACGACAGTTATTTGAATCTTGAAATTTTAATATCTATTTTAAAGCAAGTACAGTTTATATAAGCAAATGTAAAGTAACTATTTTTCAATAAAAATAAAAGAAAATAAAGATTAAAACTTTGAAATTAAAGTCCGTTTGAAAAAATATATTAGAATTTCGTTCCAAAAGTCTAGAGTAAACAATTTTTTTATAATCTATCACGACATCAATTGAGCATAAAAATTAAAGCAATACAATGTCAATATTTTCGAAAGATCTTCAAATGGCCAAAATATATTGTTAGAGATCATAGAGAGTTGGAATTGCTACGTAGCAAGATAATTGAGCTACAGTTTAAGTCACGCGCCGCTTTTCAGAGTATTGAAGCGGTGACGTGGCTCAGTCCGCAATCTAACTATACTAAGAGTAGACTAAGCTCGATATATATAGTTACATTAATTAAGCATAAAATAAATATGCAGGCAATATACCAAAACAATAAATAAAGGTAAAGGCATTTATTTCATTAACATAAAATTTATTACATCACTGGGCATGGGATACAAAGGGTTTATTACATAAATCGAAAGAAAGCAGGCCCTAAACAGGTGGGCAACAAGAAAAGCAAAAAGGGAAACTGGTCTTAACGGTAGGAGAATAGCTCCGCGTAATTTTCTAATGTGGCTTCCACTTCCTCATCTCCATTTTGTGTCCCGCCCACATCTAACGGACATCCAGCAGAAAACAGAAGGAAAGGAGATGTTCGTCAACGAGTTATACTCCAGTAGGATGTCTCTTGGAGGTTAAGTAAGAGAAAGGTTAACATGTATGTGTGATGCATGATGTCATACGTGTGTGGTGTAAAGGATGTCACGTATTGACTAAATGTTGTGTATGTTTTACTTTGGTTTGGCAAGGATTAAGTAAAAGAAAGGTAACTAAAGTGTGCAGTATGTATAATATCATATATGGGTAGTGTAGGGGAGGGCCAAGTATCAGTTAAGAGTTATGTCCGTATCTTAATCGTTTTAGTTTAGTTATGTAAGGGTACCGGGTTCTCAGGATTATTTCGTTTGTACCTACAGAATAGCAGCAACAAAAAGTGTGAATAACATTCCGTTTAACTCTCGGAATTACGGTGAAAGGTACCAGTAGTTTGGCATTTCGTTTAACCCCCGGAATTACGGTGAAAATAGGAGAATCCCGAGACCCTTCATACATCCTTCCTAATTCAAACCACCCCACCCCGTGTTTTGTTTAGTTGTATATGGGTACAAGTAGGCGTTAGCAGATGGCTCTACTAGGCATAGAACATAGGGGTTCGCTTTCCAAATAAAGGTCATCAGTATATCGAAATCTTCAATATTAATGAAGGTCATCAGTATATCGGAATTTTCAATAGTAATCAAGGTTATCCGTATATCGGACTCTTCATGGAACCCCATGTCTAGGTGCTCGTGTCTAACCCTAACTGTATAAGTTTAACATGTCAAGTGGAGTTACGTGTAAAAGGTCAAATATCACATACAAGTAAGGTGGAGTTGCGTTTTCATGTAACAGGGGGAAGGTATAGGTATACCCAAGTACTAGGGTTTGTAATAGTTTAGGGTATATAAGTGAAATATTAATTTTGAAGAAGGTTTATGGTATTTATTCGAAATAGAGTTCATGAGAGGATAAGGTATTTATTTGAAATTAGGATCTAATAGTTTAGGGTATTTATTTGGAAATACGACCTTTCGAAAAGTCGGGGTATTTTTTTAGTGAAAATACGACCTTTAGAAAAGTCGAGGTATTTTAGTGAAAATACGACTTTTAGAACTTCGATGGTGTTTTAATGAAATACATGCAATGTAAATATAGGGTATTTTAGCGACAAAATATTTATTCACTATCTTAGCAGTACTTCGGCTTGTAAAAATGTGTTTTCTTAAAATGGAATTGGACAGCATAACGGCATGGGTGGATTTCACAGAAAGCAGGTAATAAGGGGGTAGGACGTTACCTCGTGCTTACAAATGTGCAAAAGAGTATATGAGTGTGTTGATCAATATATCTAAAACAAGATTTGTCCCATTTATCTATTGAAACTATACTTATTAATATTCAAAAAAATGATTGTCAAGCCCTGCTTCCCAAAATACGGAAATATAGAGGGTAATGAAGGCCAGCCACGCTTCTACAGTGAGGAAAGATCCTTCCGTAGTCATGCTACAGCTTCTAAACTAAACATGTAATGATAATATTAAGGATGTACACCAATATAAAAGACGTAATACTAATAGTCATGCTGCATAAGAAATACGAAGTACAAAACGACAATAGATTCAAATAAATATCCATGGAATAACAATAGGTTTAAATAAGGAAATACAATATCCGAAAAAAGAAAATACATAAGTCCTACATCCCACGAGCGGCTCACAAAGACTAAATAGGACTGAAACAAAAGAGAAATTTAAAAATAAACTACTGCTCCTCGGATAGCTCATGAAAATATCCCTGATCCTGTTCTGTCGGTGGGTCCGTCTCTAAACCTAAGATGGTAAATCCTAGGGGTGTCAGAACACCCAACAAGTACTCAAACGTAAAGTGTATATATGTGAGTGTAATAGTATGAAGATGTAAGTGTCATGAAATGCCCGCGTGCACATTCAATTTCAACTATAGCAACAACAAAAGTATGTATGAATAACAAGCCAAGTCGGGTCCTAAATGTCACTATAAGGATAATCTAATCTATCGTCGGTTCGAGCATGAGTGTCAACCACCGCAGGAGTATTCTCAAACTCAAGACTATATCTAGGATTAAGGAAACAGGGGCCCGATTTATGAGTTAGAAATTTACCATTTCAGCACGGTACCACAACAACACGCATTTAAGCAAATTACCGTTTGAGCCCGGTACCACAGCAACACACATTTATGAAGTATACTAGTAATGGAACTCCTAAGATTCCGTTGATCGAATTCACAACTCAAACTACCCCAACATCTCGCATTTCTAAGTTTAATCATGACAACAAAACCCAACCACTAATTACGAATGTTGACTGGACAGGTTCTGGACACGAATCATAAATAATCACAATAATATCACTGGGTAGGAAACATGTAAACACGAATAAATATTCCAGGACATGTAATTAAGCATTCCAGTCGATGACTGCGTTTTAATGTCAATACCAGTTAACGTACACACCGGTCCCGTCCAATACCGGCACCTGAATGTACGTCAGGTTACAGTAAAGTGTTAATAATCAAAAAGTGTCATATCTAAATGTAGCTTACATGTCATCTGTACAAGTATAGAATGTTGACATCACAGATAATGTAGTATCATGTCAATAGTGTTTTCGTACATATCGATGATATCAGGTGTATCATGGTCGTAGCAATAATCACATACAAGGGAATTTTCATAACTCATGCAAGCATTACAAATCGGTAAGTGGGTCTGTCATATAATCGAACATAAGTTAAGCATGATTTTAGAAGTCTTAATTAATGGGTGTGCTAGAGTCATAGATTTCAATCATGTACACAATAAGCATATTATCAAGGATTCACGATGTTAAGATTGTGTTCTTTACTTTTTAGAGCTAATGAATTCAACGAAGGAATACCCGATGACACATCGGTTATCATAACTGGAGCAAGAGTACTTGCCTTGATAGGATCTCGTAGGATCTCGAAAGATGGATGAAGATGAGGACCTCGACTTGGTGCGCTTTGATCAGGTATAGCCACGCGGAAGAACAAGAAGACAACGATAGCGATCCAAAGATGAAGGTGGTGTTCGATTCTTCGATGGGTTGCTCGAGTTTGGTTCATGAGTGCTTGAGAGATCTCGGCTTGGAAGATGAAGGAGGAGGGAAAGACGAGAGAGAGGAGAGGCGGCTGGGGTTAGGGTTAGGGTTTCGAGGGTGTAGACTAGAGTTTCTATTTATAGGCTCAGTCGATTACACGAGGAAATAAGATTTCACAAGATCTCAGGAGAGCGATCGAATTTTAAGTTGAGTCGTCTCACATTTATGATGAGGCGTCTCAGAGTAAGATAGAAGAAATTAGTTATTCCAGTATATTTTGAGCCGTCTCAAAATAGACTTGAACCGTCTCAAGAAATGTTGAGCCGCCTCAAATTTTTCATTAGCCGACTCAAGAGAACAGAGAAGAAATCATTTTTCAAGAAGACTCTTGAGCCGTCTCTAGCATATTTAAGCTGGCTCAAACAACCAGAGAAGAAATTGACATTGAGAATGACTCTTGGGCCGTGTCAAACAATGATGAACCGGCTCAGACTGATATTTGAACTGATGTTTGATCTGATATGACACTTAATATATTTCGTGAATATAGAATCAAAGATATATGTTCAAATACTCATTTTATTGGGATTTCAAGATACTTGGTGTTACAATGATCATATGGAATTTTGAGGTTGAAAGACAATTAGATCAGATTTATCATGTGAGAAGAAGTGGCGAGACCGAGAGGGAGGGAAATGGATCCTACCTTGTGAAGAAAGTTTGAATTTCGGACCAACGACTCAAGTCAAGTCGTTCTCCTATCTCGAATTTTTCTAGCACTCTTTACCAGCATCTTTGCGAAGAGTGTCGAAAGACATCCTGTAACGTCCTAAAACCTGATTAGAGTTAATTATAATTTAATTAAGCGATAAAACATCGGTTTTTCAATAAAACTCAGTCGATAATTATTTTCATATTTATTTATTTATAAAATATGCGCGCGCGTGCGCACACACACACATATATATGATATATGCCCTAGAGGCCATTATTGTATAGTACTGGAATGTATATTACATTTTGGAAGCTTGGAATATTCACAGATATAATAACAGTCTTGCTCAAAATGGTAGTATGCTACTTGGTTTGATTCTATCTTAATATGTGTATATATTTCTTTTAGCATATCGCTTATACATTTTGGTAGAGCCCTTAGCATCTTTGCTTGACTACCGGCGTTATGATGGCAGTCACACTAGTGGGGGCTAGGTAGTCTATAAACACATCCTTATACAGGTCCCTAGTCGTAGGATTATCGAGATGTGGCATCGATACTCCAGAGTAGACTAGTGTATACGTTTCTCATCCCAGCAGGGGAGATGGTTTGTCCCACACCCATTAGTACGTCGTACCGGAGATAGTATACAGGTGCTCATTGGGTTATGAGTTACACTGGACGGACTTGATGGGAACTGCTGGTTAGTATTATACCTATCGTCAGGTAGCAGTTCCTGAGTGGCATGAGTACAGGTTAGTCCGCTGACTTGACATCACTATTTGTCTCGAGTGTGTTCCCACTGTACTTAGATTGCTACCCTACCATGGCTCAAATGAGTAGTGTAAACATGTAGTAGCTGGGTGCAGTCCCGAAGCACTTGAAGGCAGTAGTGGTTAGATAGGATTCGTCTCTCCCTATATTGGGGATTGATATCGCGCTGTGTTCAGAAAGCCATTACACAAAATCCATGGCCAGGAAAAGTGAGATTTACTGGTAGGTACTCCAGTAGTTTCTCAGGATGTATTAGGCTCTACTCCGGCATGACTTATTGCGCTGTTAGGGGTCTGATGTTTACCATCCCCATAGGCCCGATATGCGATACTCTTAGAAGAACAGACCGGACTGTTCGGAGATTGTCACAGATAGGCTCAGTTGGAGTTCGGATGAGTTTGCTCATCGGCCTTCTTATCGACAGATACCTGGGTAACCGTTACGTTCAGCTAGTATCGCTGACGAGCTTGTGGTTAAACTCACTGTCAGCGTACTGTCGAGTCTTTAGAGTCCCACACAAAGGGTTTCCCTACTTCGGGCGAAACGATAAAGAGGCCGTATGGTTTTACGTCAGGGTTTCGATCATATACATGTACTGGCTACGCGGATGTTGTTCAGACGGATAATACTAGTGGGATTTGGTTTAAACCGGATTCTAGTATTATATTATTGGATTATTATTATCTCATTGTATTCGTATTTTTTCGAATACGAATACGGGTACGTATATACGGTGAGGGCATTCTTGTAATTTCACAAGACATGCTTCTAGAAGGGGATACCTCATTATTTAGATTTATATATTTTTCAAATAGATTAATGAGGTGGAAAGTGGAGATATTTGTGGCATGGAGTGAAGCATGGCTAATGGTTTATTTTATTGGTTTGGACTCACTATTCAAGCATGGTTGATATTTTCAATTAGAAAATATTGCATACTTGAGTGAGATGAGTGTAGGAGCCATTTTTCACCTGCCTTTACTCTAGTTCATTTGCTCATTCACTTTCTCTCTCTATTTTTCTCCCCTTCTTCCTCAAGACCTAAATCCTTCACATGTGTTGTGAGCCATTAGGTCTCTTGAGATAAAATACTCCATTAGACACTCTACATCTTCTAAACTGCCTAGCTTAGTGAATTAGGTACCTTAGTTACCTCGGTTTAGAGGTTGGAGCTTGAAATATAGACTCTCGGGTGGATCATCTTCGACACGAGGAGGCCGATGATCAAGCGCGATCCGGATCTTCGAAGAGCTCAAGGAGAGGAGGAGAATAAGACCCGAAGGACTAGTATTGAGGAGGTATAATACTAATATAGCAGTTAGAACCTCGTAGTAGAATAGCTAGTTAAGATTTCTGTTAAGATCCTGGAGTTTAGTTGGTGTTGCATAGTACGAAAAAATCGTTTTTTGTAAATTCTGCCTCCCCACAAGTGCGTGTGGTGTGCGACATCGAATTATAGTGGTATTAGAGCATACTAAAGCATAACTAGCTAGTTAGCAAGTAGTTAGAACTTCGATCGACAAAAATTGTTCGAAATTAAAATTCTGAAACTTTCTTGCTGTCGTTTTTCAAAACTGGTCGAAAAATCTTTTCGGTGACCTTAAAAATACATGCAGGCATTTGTATGAACAAGGAAAAATTTGGGATCGTAATCCCTCAACTAGACCGTGGAACCGCGGCCAAACATGCCATTTGGCTGCGGATCCACCGCCGAGTTGGGGCCGATTCACCCATAATTTTTCCTGGTGTTCAAGTGTTTGGAATTATGATTTTTAGCATATGTGTTTTCTACCCAGATTTGTTTGTGTACTGGTTTGTGCATGGGGTAGACACGGTAAATGTTTATCGATCGAAATTCTAAGTTCTTGGCTAATCTATGATTCTGTGTTTGTATATGTGTTGCTAAACATCTGCTAATTGCTATATGTCGATTAGTGGGGGTTACACATATTTGTATTCTTGTTGATAGTTTGTGTATATAGAATATTAGATCGTCGTGGATGAATAGCTGGGGGGATGTGAGAAGAGCGTATTTTCTTTCATTCATGTAATTTGTAAATTGATGTAATATTATTTTTGTTGGACACATCCGGATTGAGATTGTAGCTACCATTGTATTATTTCATTTACTTTTTCTTGCACATAGGATAGACCCAAGATGGGGTGCACAAACTACCGGATTCTTGAAGTGCCGGGTGACCTACTCATTTTATTGAGAGAGGTTGCTTCACTTCGGGAATTCGACGGGTAGTTTGCCGCTCCCGTAGGGGTCTAGGGTGGGGTTTGGCTATTTATCACGACCGTTGAATCCGTCTTTCATTTTAGGCTAAAACGAAACATGGAAATCCTAGTATATCCAATATATTCATCTGTGATCTGGAATGCCTATTATTGCATGAGAAGAATGGCTATATATATATATATATATATATATATATATATATATATATATAATAAACGTTGCTTATATTTTGCATCCGCGCTGGTCCAGCCCCCGCTCTGTCGTTAGTTAAGTAACTTAATGGTGCATGATGGGGCCCGTGGCAAATGTGGATGGTATAAGCATACGGTCTATTTTTGTTTCTTTTCTACAATAATAGGGTTAAATGATGGGTGTTTACCACCGAAAACAGGGAAAGACATGGGTCTAGCCTGAATTTGGGGGCAGATGCTATTTGGATTTATCAGTCTTCTATTTGTAGGGTTGTTTGCTTGGTCGCTTTCTTTTCTTCAGACGACTCCGGAGATATTTCTGCAGGTGCAAGAACCCGACGGCTTTGTACAATGATCCTTACGTCATCGAGGTTTTCGTCAGCCAGCTCTTTAGCGAGTTTGGCTAATGCGTCCGCTTTGCTATTTTATGTACGTGGTATGCTTTCTAGGGCGTGAGAAGAGATTTGAGTCAGCAGTTGTTGCACTCTCTCGCCAGACTGTACCAACTCTGGTTTGCACGTTTGATAGTCACTGTTTACTTGGCTAACGACCAGTTGGGAGTCTCCGTATATGAGGAGGTTTTCGATTCCCATTTCTACCCTGATTTCTTCAACTTGACGCCGATGCCTGGCCCCTTCAAATATATTTACCGCCGAAAACAAGGAAAGACACGCGTCTAGCCTGAATTTGGGGGCAGATGCTATTTGGATTTATCCGTCCACCTCTCCGAAGATGCCAAGTTGATTTATAGCACCGTGTATCGGAGGTTTGGACGGATGCGACCGTTGTAGCAGACTTCATCAGATTCCCCTTTATTTGTGAGGGTTTTTTTTTATTGTGGGGACTCTCTTCCCTGCAGGCGCAAGTCCCTGCAGTTAATTACGTTATCGAGTTACGATAACCACTTTCTCCTTCTCCAGAAGTTTATTTCATGTCGTGTGTGTTTGTTTTACCTTTAGTTGCCCGTGGATTGTATACGAAGACTAATTTATGTTTTCACCCGTAGGGCGTGGATTAGTCCAAATCCGTATATTCTAGACTTAGGTTTGGTTTGATTTAAGGACCGTTAATCTCGTTCGAGATTAAGATCAACTTAAATGTTTGTTGAGAATACGTTAGTCTAATTTTAGACTAGGATCTACTCAACAGAATTTTTTAGTTTATAGGGACGTTGTGGTCCGCAATTTAGTTTTTAGGGACGTTGCTGTCCGCAATTTAGTTTTTAGGGACGTTGCGGTCCAAAGGGTTTAGTTTAGGGACATTATGGTCATGGAATTTAGTTTAGGGACATTATGGTCTGTGGAATTTAGTTTTTAGGGACGTTGCGGTCCGCAATTTAGTTTTTAAGGATGTTGCGGTCCACAATTTAGTTTTAAGGACGTTGCGGTCCGCAATTTAGTTTTTAGGCCGAAGGGTTTATGGTTTGTTGGTTTGGGGGTATACCAAGAGTTATTGGTTATTGGAACCCTCCATATCTCTGAAGACGTTGAAGAATTACCACGACATGTATCAGAGGTGTGGAGAGATGTACCCTTGAACCAATGGATATTCGTCAAAAGATCGGTGGTCTTGTTTGGGACTAAGACCAGTTTGGAAAAATAAAGAGCACGCGGGCTCGGTTGATTAGGAGTTTGGCCAACTTGGGCTCAGCCCACTTAGTCTTTGTCGTTTCTTTTTGAATAAAGTATTAGACGCTTGCTAGGACACAGTCCTTTCTCTGTGCACACAATGCTAAGCATTTATGTGGGTTATGACGCTCACACTTTACTTCTTTTTCTTTTGTTTTTTTGTGAGTGTTGAACACTCTTGATAGCACTGGGCTCTGTATGATGAGTGTAGAGCACTCTATGTGAAGTAGCGTCCACATGAGGGTCACGTGTAGAGCTTGGCGTCAGGCGCTAACCATTGAGTGCTAAGCACTTTTTGTTGAACAGCGCCCACATGAGGGGCACGTGAGGCACTTGGCGCTGAGCGCCAACTATTGAGTGCTAAGCACTTTTTATTGAGTAGCGTCCACGTGAGTGGCACGTGGGGCGCTTGGCTCTGGGCGCCAACCATTTAATGCTAAGCACTTTTTATTGAGTAGCGCCCGCGTGAGTGGCACGTGGGGCGCTTGGCGCTGGGCGCCAACCATTGAGTTCTAAGCACTCTTTTATTGAGTAGCACTTGGTGCTGGGTTTTTCTTGTGTATTATTTTCTGAAGAGTTCAATTCTCTGTTCTTCCTTAGATCTTCGATCCCTAAGAAAAAATTCATCCCCGTAAGAATTAAATTCTCATTTGGGGGAGACTTGTCTCTTGGATCTCAGATCCGAGGAAAGAACTATGTTCTTTTTATGAGGGTTACACCCTTGAGATGCTCTGATATCTATTTTATTTAACTTGAAGAAAATTCTTCTTCTTAAAGCTTTCTCCTTTTTTTTCTTGCTCTTTTCTATTTTAGATCGAAGTTTATGGGGGGGTTCTTCTCTCTAAGACTTGAAGTCTTGGGTCCTTTATATAGGGGAGGCTGATTTGTTGATTCAGTTGAGGAAATCTCTCATTGAAAGATTTCTTAATTGATTTGGGGATTTTATCCACCGTTGGATTTTTGATCCAAGGACTTCTGTTTTACAGAACACATTTTTCTTGTTTTTAATAAGATTGGGAAAATATTTTCCCATACAGAACTTATTTTGTATCTTGGTGATTTTTAATCACCATTGGATCTTTGATCCAACGGTGCTCTGATTTACAAAGTACAATCTTTCTTGTTTGGAAAGATTTGAGAAGTATTTTCTTAACAGAATTTAATTCTGTAATTTGATGATTTATCATCTTCGTTAGATCTTTGATCCAAGGGTGGAGAACTTTTAGTTCTGGCGCTGGCGCTCTTGTGCTTTGCACGTGAGGCGCTGCCTAAGAGTTTTTAACTCTTGGCGTTGCCTCAGAGTTTTTAACTCTGAGCGCTGGCGCTCTCGTGTTTTGCACGTGAGGCACTGCCTCAGTTCAAATTTTGAATAGAGCTTTTACTCTCTTATTAGGGGGAAACAAATGCACCCCCACCGTTGCGCTCACGTGGTTTTCACGTGTGCAGCGGTGGCGGCTTTTCCACCGTTGGATCTTCTTGGAAGTTGGATCGTCTTCCAGTGCCTATAAGTAGGGTCTTTGGCCCTTAAGATGGCTTCTGTTCATCTTCTTGCTTTCTGAGAATTTTATTCTCCCTTCAGAGCTTAGATCTCTGCCCAAGGAAATTCCTTTTAGAGTTAGAACTCTGTCCAAATTTGGTAAGGATTGAACCCATTAACAGAGTTTTGCTCTTCTCAGATCATAGATCTTAAAATGAAATTTTTTAGTGTTACTTAACCCATTAATTAGAACATTATTCATCTTTATGAAGAACTCTTAGAGTTCGTTTTGTAGATCTAAAAGATCTTAGAGTTTTTACTCTGTAAAGGCTTTGCTTTTTCAGGGTTCTGATGGATTACTCCATCGTTTTCACAGAGCATGGCTCTTAGAAAATTTTGGGGGAATTTTATTCCCCGCTTAATTAAAGTTGACAGATGTGAAATCTGCTTGCAGAGCACTGCTCTCGAGGTAGTTTAACTCCTTGGCCCAATGAGTTCCTCATTAAATGAGAATCTTCTTAGGATTTTTTCCTTAATAATTGACTGTCTCATCAATGATGAGCCGTCATTTTGATTTTGCCCCTTGGTCCCTTTTCCTTGCATTGCAGGGTGGTACAAATTTAAAGTACCGGATGTCAGAATTTGTAATGTAGAATTGACATATAACCCTTGTTTCTTTTCGCGCAGGTACTATGTCTTTTGACTCTTCCTTCCCATTTGTTCGTCCAGAGAGTGCATACGCCGACGCGCCCGTGGATCGGGAAGTTTTTGCATTGATTAAAGATCACGACCCGAAGCAGAAGTCTCTTCACTTATGGGGGTTGTGGTACAACCAAATTATTCAGGGTCGGCGCAGTTTCTCTTGTGCGGGGCCTTCAGAGCCAATTTCCTCCATTCATTATGCTGACTCACCCCAGGTGAATTACGCGGTGGAGGAGATTAACTGGATTATAGATGGACGCCTCTAGCCCTCGATGGGCTCAATACCCGTACAGCCGCCGATGGCTTTAGATATTTTGGGGCGGCGCATATGTCAAGGCGAGTCGCACCCTTGGGGACAGGCATACATGATAGGCTTGACTCCTCGCCATTCAGCCGGATACTTGCAGTGGGCTCGGTACATCTTGTCGGCCAAAAAGTTGCTGCTGCTGAAGCTCGGATTGTACCCTGCTATATATGCGTCTCTTTTCCAGTATCCCGCGCCTCACGTATGGTGGGTCAAGGCTTTCTTAGAACAGTGGAACATCCTGACCCACACCTTTCTTTTATCAGACCGGGAGGTTTCGATTTCCTTGGAGGAATTTGCAGAAATTTTGGGCCTACCCGTCAGAGGGGAACATTACGAGGAAATAATTCCCACTGATGAATACATCTTCGCCACCAAATCAGTGGTGATGGGTCTTACTCCGGAGAACGCTATTGAACATCGACTCCCGAGTCTAATCAAGGTGTTGAACATTTACGAGAGTCTGTTTCCCGAGTCGCAATATTGCAGACACAATATCAACAAACGAAGCAAAGGAAGATCCCTGGCTTCAGGGTCTCGACGTCAACATCGACAACTTAGAGATCACAAACGGCGTTTCTCCTCACTCCAACCAGATACAGACATGACGTCAACAATCGACCTCAGAGTCGCAACGAAACGGAACCATGGCAAAGTCCCTAGTTCCAAATCTCAATAGCCACATCTGTAGCCCGGAGACCAACAACGGTGGGCCTCCTCATTCCAGCATGACACAGATGTTACACCATCAAACGGAGCCATGGCAAAATCCCAGTTCTATCTCAGCATTCGTCTCGATACAGCAGACAAGATGTCAACAACGGCGTTCCTTCGCAGTCCAGCAGGATGCAGATGCAACGTCAACAAAAGACTTCATGGTCGAAACAAAGCGGAGCGACGGCAAAATCCCAGCTCCACCTCAGCATTCGTCTCAATACAGCAGACGAGATGTCAACAATGGCGTTCCTCCGCAGTCCAGCAGGATGCAGATGCAACGTCAACAAAAGACCTCACGGTCGAAACAAAGCGGAGCGACGGCAAAATCCCAGCTCCACCTCAGCATTCTTCTTGATACAGTAGACGAGATGCCAACAATGTCGTTCCTTCGCAGTCCAACAGGATGCAGAAGCAACATCAACAAAAGACCTCATGGTCGAAACAAAGCGGAGTGACGGCAAAATTCCAGCTCCACCTCAGCATTCGTCTCGATACAACAGACGCAGTCAAAGCAAACGAAGCGAAGGCCATATTCCTAGCTTCAATGTCTTGACGGTAACTCATATAAAACCGGAAAGACAATCGGAGATCATCTCGCACCAGCGCGGAGTGGTCACCACCTCGACGATCGTCTCGATACAGCAGATGAAATGTCACCCCAGCGTTCTTCCCCCAGCAGGATTCGGACGCGCCAAAGCAAACGAAGCGAAGGCCAAATTCCTAGCTTCATACGTCTTGACGGCAAGTCATATAAAGCCTGAAAGGCAATCGGAGATCATCTCCCACCAGCGCGGAGTGGTCACCACCTCGACGATCGTCTCGATACAGCAGATGAAATGTCACCCCAGCGTTCTTCCTCCAGCAGGATTCGGACGCGCCAAAGCAAACGAAGCGAAGGCCAAATTCCTAGCTTCAGGGTCTTGACGGCAAGTCATATAAAGCCTGAAAGACAATCGGAGATCATCTCGCACCAGAGCGGAGTGGTCACCACCTCGACGATCGTCTCGATACAGCAGATGAAATGTCACCCCAGTGTTCTTCCCCCAGCAGGATTCAGACGCGCCAAAGCAAATGAAGCAAAAGGCCAAATTCCTAGCTTCAGGGTCTTGACGGCAAGTCATATAAAGCCTGAAAGACAATTGGAGATCATCTCGCACCAGAGCGGAGTGGTCACCACCTCGACGATCGTCTCGATACAGTAGATGAAATGTCACCCCAGTGTTCTTCCCCCAGCAGGATTCGGACGCGCCAAAGCAAATGAAGCAAAAGGCCAAATTCCTAGTTTCAGGGTCTTGACGGCAAGTCATATAAAGCCTGAAAGACATTCGGAGATCATCTCGCACCAGCGCGGAGTGGTAACCACCTCGACGATCGTCTCGATACAGCAGATGAAATGTCACCCCGGTGTTCTTCCCCCAGCAGGATTCGGACGCGCCAAAGCAAATGAAGCAAAAGGCTAAATTCCTAGCTTCAGGATCTCGACGGCAAGTCATATAAAGCCTGAAAGACAATCGGAGATCATCTCCCACCAGAGCGGAGTGGTCACCACCTCGACGATCGTCTCGATACAGCAGATGAAATGTTACCCCAGCGTTCTTCCCCCAGCAGGATTCGGACGCGCCAAAGCAAATGAAGCAAAAGGCCAAATTCCTAGCTTCAGGGTCTTGACGGCAAGTCATATAAAGCCTGAAAGACCATCGGAGATCATCTCGCACTAGAGCGGAGTGGTCACCACCTCGACGATCGTCTCGATACAGCAGATGAAATGTCACCCCAGCGTTCTTCCTCCAGCAGGATTTGGACACACCAAAGCAAACGAAGCAAAGGCCAAATTCCTAGCTTCAGGGTCTTAACGGCAAGTCATATAAAGCCTGAAAGACAATCGGAGATCATCTCGAACCAGTGCGGAGTGGTCACCACCTCGACGTTCGTCTCGATACAGCAGACGCAACATCACCAAAAGGAGCCATGGCAAAATCCCTAGTTCCAAACCTCGACGGTTCACCAGCAACCTAGAGACAACCACGACATTTGTCTCGATACAGAGGACGCAATGCCAGCAAACGAAGCAAAGGCCAAATTCCTAACTTCATGGTCTTAAAGGCAAGTCATATAAAGCCTGAAAGACTATCGGAGATCATCCCACACTAGCGCGGAGTGGTTATGACTCATCGGGGCTCTCCAAAATGAGCCTAACCTCAAGTAAAAAGCGGCATGGCAAATTCTTAACGCTTGCTTTTCCGACGGTCTAATTGCCTAGGAAGATTTCTTGAAGACGTCTTGTCCAGCCCCCGAAGGGATCAGAGACACGACAGTCGCAGGGCTACTCGAACAGCACGATTGCCTATCGAGGAATATATCAGCTGAAGCGACGGTACGACGGCTAAAACCCTAAGTACCACAGACCCTAACGGACCTCTGTCGTAAAGAGCAGAGGTTAACTGTGATGTTAGGATATTCTTGCGAGATCTGCTCGATCCGTTTCGACTCGTGAGGAAATTGATGTCTTTGTGAGAACTGCTCGATTCGTCTCGACTCGTGAGGAAAAGCCTTAGGCAGTAGAGATTAAGAAACCTGTTTCCTAAGCACTAGGACCCTGCAAGTCGGCCCAAAACGGTCTCTTGCATACTATCCACGGGTCTCACTCTCCAAAGTCGAATCTCGACAAGGAGGGAAACAACCGCTTACGGGTCCTCTCGATTCGTAAGAGGGAAAATTCTCTTATAGGATCCTTACGACTTATGAGAGAGAACACACTTAGGAGTCCTCACGACCCCTAAGGACAAAATACACCTACGAGATCCTCTCGATCCGTAGGGAGAAAAGTCTTTGTGAGACCCTCACGGCTCATAAAGTTGAAAAGTCTTAGGCTACAAGGACCCTAAACTTGTCTCCTAAGCCCTCAATTCGGTGACCGTGCATAACTTTACACTACTTCACCCACGTACATACTTACGTGGGCGAAGTAGTGGGGGGGCATTTGTTCCCGCCGAAAATTTCTACGCAAAAGAGCCCAAGGTATCAAATGGCAGCGATACGCTTAAGGAAATGCGAATCAGTATCTTCCGGGCTGTATTTTGACAAACTCCTGAATGTGAAATAGCTAAATTCTGATGGTATTGAAAGCGTATCGAAAAACCATTCGATTTGATATATTATGGGCCTCATAATTCATCCGGAATCAAAAATTATGAGGTATCACGTGTCCACACGTGATGGACCTTTAAGAACCTGCTGGAGGAGTTAAAAGATATAATAAAAACTCAGAAAAGACCCCAATGGGGCATCACGTGCTCACACGTGACCATGGGTCATGTGCAGACACGTGATGGGCTCTTAAGACCTCTAAAATAATGAATATAATTAAATTCTAAAATCTGTTCTCTGATTAAAAATCAGAGGTCACCTCAATGAGATATCACGTGCTCACACGTGACCAATGGTCACGTGTTGACACATAATGGTTAAAACTGAAGCGTGAATGAACGCTGAGAAGAGGACTCAATTGGGGGGTCACGTGCTCACACGTGACCAAGGGTCACGTGTCAGCACGTGACTGGCTTTGAAAGCTTTTCAGTTTAATAGAATTAAAATTCTAAATTTCTCTAAATCTTTCCAATTAGAATTAAAATTCTAAATTTCTCTAAATCTTTCTAAATGGAAAAGGACTATGGGGACCGTTGGATTAAAAATCCAATGGTGATTAAAAACCACCAATTTATGGAAAAAACTCAAATAAAGAAAGATCTCCCCAAATCTCACCGAAATAACAAACAAAATATCTTTTGGATTTAAAATCCAACGGTGAATAAAATTCACCGAATGATCTAAAGGCTTATATTAAATACGAAAAAAATCAAATCTTTCAATGAGAGATTTGCTGAACAAATTGATTCTTTTCCTTCTCCTATAAATAGGAGCCAAGAAAAGAAGAGAATGGATCTACTTTTTTTTTGGGAGAGAAAAACAGAGAGAGGAGAATTTAATTCTCAAGAGAGAAGAAAAGAAAGGAGAATGTAATTCTCAACAAAGAAAACACTATGTGAGAAAAGGGAAAAAGATCAACTTCAAAAAGAGAATTTAATTCTCAAAATTTAAGTGTTTAACTCTTCTGCAAATAAAGAACTTAGTTCTTTTTCTGGTTGAAGATCTGTACAGAGCACATCTCCCCATAGGATGAGAATTTAATTCTCATCGGGTCGAGATCCTGCCATGCAGATCCTAAACTTAGAAGGGGAATTGAGTTTTGAGAATTTAATTCTCCCAAACTCACAGGAATTTAATTCTTCCTAAAATGAAACTAGGGTTTAACCCTAATCAAGAATTTAATTCTTTTACATATCTGAGAATTTAATTCCTTTAAAAAGAAATCAGGGTTTTATCCTAAATAAGAATTTAATTCTTTCACAATAGGAATTTAATTCCTCCAAAATCATAATTAGGGTTTAACCCTACAGAGAATTCAATTCTTAAAATAAGGAGACTTAAAAGATCTCTGTTCATGAAAAGAACTAGGGTCACGTGCCCCCACGTGACCCTTGAAAAGATCCCCAGTAACGAGAAGGAAAGAGTTTTGAGGCAATGTCTCACGTGCTCCCACGTGACTCTCAAAACGCAGAAAGAAAAAGCAAAGAAAATGAAAGCTTTGGGCGCTCTCACGTGTTATCACGTGACCCCTCAGCAAATGCTTTAACAATTGGCGCACAGGTCCCCATCACGTGCCAACACGTGATGCTCTAAAATAAAAATAAAAGTGTTTAACACTTATTCGCAGATTTGAGGATAAAACAAAAGGAGATCTGGCTCCACATTTAGGGCGCCCTCACGTGTCCCCACGTGACCCCTAACAAATCCCTTTAATATCCAATGGATGGATGCCTATCACGTGCTCACACGTGATGGCCAGGAAATGAAAAGTGTTTAACACTTAATTGCAGAACGAAGAAAGGGGATCCGGTCCCCCCTTTGGGCGCTCTCACGTGTCCACACGTGACCCCTCTGTCTTTAGTGTTTAACACTAATTTGGGGATTATATTTTCAGTGTTTAACACTGATTGTTTCTAGTGTTTAACACTAAATTAAAGATTATATTTCCAGTGTTTAACACCGATTGTCTTTTAGTGTTTAACACTAATTTGAGAGTTCTATCTCCAGTGTTTAACACTGTTGTTCTCTAAGTGTTCAACACTACTTTTAGCCAAATTGGCTAATTTTCCAGAGGCAAAAGTCCCTCCTCCAAATGAATCTCAAAATTGAGGAAATCAAAGACAAAATGTTGTTAGAGCCCCCCGAACCTCTGTTTAACACTGCTGAATGACGAGGGGCTGAACCCAGACAAATGTCTAATGGCCCAAAGGGCCAATATTTCAAACATAATTGGACTTAGCCCAAACTGGCCATAAGTCCTCAAATCATCTTGAACTGAGCACATCTGCTCTTTCAACCAACTCTTTGGTTCAAGGGTACATCTCTGAACTCCTCTGATATCTGTCGTTGTAAACCTTCAACGTCGTCAGAGAGGTGACGGGTCCCGACGGCCATACATTCAATGAACCACCATGTCTTTAAACTGGTAATCGACCTAATGTCCCTAAACTAAACAATTGAGTCCAAATGCTCTCTTGTTGGATCTAAACGATCCTGTTAAGTTGATCTTAGTCTCAAATTGGACTAACGTATCCTTAACAAACGTTTAAGTTGATCTTAGCCTCAAATATGGCTAACGCATCCTTAAACCCAACCCCCAAACCCAAATCTAAGAAAGATACGGATTTGGACTAGTCCACGCCCTACGGGCGACAACATAACTTAGTCTCTGTATACAATCCACGGGCAACCAAACACAAAACAAACACCCACGACACGAAGTGACCAGCTGGAGAAAGAGAAAGTTGTTACCGCGATGCGGTAGTGTAATTAACTGCAGGGGCTTGCGCCTGCAGGGAAGAGCGTCTCAACAATCAAAAACCCCTCAAACGAGGGGGAATCTGACGAAGTCTGCTACATCGGCCGCATCCGTTTAAACCTTCGATACATGGTGCCATAAATCAACTTGGCATCTTCGGAGAGGTGGACGGATAGCACCAATTAGCATCTGCCCCGAATCTCAGGCGAGACAGTCCGTCTTGGCCGCCATTCGGAGGGGAACAGATTCTGGCATGCCCGGTGGGACCTTTTCCTCTTTCTACTCCACACTTCGTGTGTCGTGTTCGCGAACGAATCGCGGTTTACTGTGGTTGCCTGTGGATTCGAGGTACTAAGATTTGGTGTCTTGCTCCATGCAGAAAACAGAAGATCAATGGCTTCAAACTGCACTGCCTGCAACTGCAACTCTCGCTCCGTCCCTGCTGGAGGAGTGACTTATGGGCCCCAAGCGGCCTCCCTTTTCAAGTTGCCAGTGGAGCAGGTAACTCAGGCCACCACTGGATTATTCTTCGGGACCATGCCCCCACCGTTGAGCTTCAGTGCCACAATGACGTTGCAAGAATCCCCAAAGAAGTCGGTCTTTGATCGGCTTACCATTGCCGCGACCCCTCTCAACGGGTCGCCCAACTTCAATACCTTAGTTTTCAACAGATTGGGCCAGAGCGTCTACAAGCCCGCGATACCCGAAGTTGCCATCCCAAAGCGGATAGCCATCCCGGCTCAAGCGGACGAAATCATTGGAATGGCTTCTCCTTCCAAAGAGTCAGTTTTTAGAAGGATGGCCATTCCGGCTTCTGCTCCAGGCGAGGTCCTCAAAGCTGCTTCCTCTGCCCAGAGGTCTGTCTTTGACAGATTAGACATTGCTTCTAAACGGGTGTCAGTCTTCGACAGGCCAACACCAATAACGGTCTCTCCTCAAAGCAGGGGGCATGTGGAGGTCACCCCTACAGCTGAGACAACTCCATCCACACGACACGCTCGACGTCGCCACTAGCGCCGAGTGAGGAAGGCTGGGGGCAACTCCCCATCTGGGATAACTCCACCAACTCCAACGGTGGGGATCGATGCTGCTGTTCCAACCGGGAACAGCTTTGAATTGCTGAACACGGTGCGCAGAAACTCTCCTACTGCGATGCTGAAAAGAACTCCTTCACCTGTGGAGGATACTCCAGAGAAGAAGCTGGAGCAGCCCCTCAACGGCTACCCTCTAAAATTTACAAGGTCTGGCGACAGATCCAGGAGTCGGTGATTGATCAAGACTATCTCCGCCGACAGAAAACGATGAAGGTTCGGCAGGGGAAGGATTACTCCGTCAAGCTACAAAAAGCAACGGCTACTTGGGCGCCCACTACAACGGCCCCCTCAACTTCAACCACTCAAAAGAAAAGGAGGCCGCAAAAAGCCCATGTGAACATGGCGAACCGTAAACGCGCTGAGCACAAACACCCCAAGTCTGGGGGCATGGTGGTGCACACTGTTTATATTGCTTCTGGAAAGGAGGAAAGCCGTGCTTCGACGAGTCACCGACCGCTCACCCGATCCGTAACGAAGGCCCAAGAGCAGCAACAGAAGCTTCAGGAGATGATGACTGCAATAGCCGCACTTACCGGGCCAAAAGAAAGCTCGGAGGCATCATCAGAGCAGCGTCATGAACAAGAAACAGACGCTGACTACCTACGGAGAGTCCTCGAAAAGAAGGACAAAGAAGCCGCAGAGCAAGCGGCTAACATAAAACAAATGGCGCTTCTCTTCCAAGATATGGTAGGGGTGATGATCCAGCAAGATCCTCCTGCTGAAGATCCTCCGATTGTCCTTGAAGATGACAAAGGAGAGACATCGAATCCTCCTTCGGCTCTTTCAGCAGCCAAGGAAGAAACCATTTCCAAGGCCGCACTGGATGACCATATAGCTCAACAAATACGAGCTCACCAGGCAAATGAAGCGGCTGGGCAAATTGCTAGAGCCGGACGACCCTACCCGGGCTGGTATGACCAAATTAGTTACCCGCCGGGATATACGATCCCTAAGTTCCACATATATAAGGGGACGGGAAATCCGCATCAGCTCGTCGCTCAATTTAGAGCTATGTGCGGCAACACTGGAGGTGATGATAAATTGCTGCTCAACCAGTTTGTTGGCAGCCTGTCGGAAACGGCATTTGAGTGGTACTCTGAACTCCCAAATGACTCTATCAAGACATTTATGGAGATGGAGCTGCTGTTCACACAGAGATTCGCGAGTGCTAGTGGACGCACCCCGATAACAGCACTGATTAATGCGAGGATAAGGCCAGGCGAAACGTGGGTCCAATACGCAACACGATGGCGGAACCTATGGTCAAAATACGAACAACGCATAGAAGAGGCTCCTGCAGTAGGCATGTTTGTGGGCACCCTTGATCCGCAAGCGACCATCTCACAGTTCATGATGTTCTTCAAGCCGACCACCTTTCAGGCCTTGATTGACAAGCTGGCCCAAATGGACCAGATGGGCCATAGGTCTTCCTCTGTAAAGACGGAGCCTTGGAATGAAAAGGGCAAAGGGAAAGCAACCTTCGTCGCCAACGCTCAACAACAACCGAGCAACTTAAAGCTGGTTGTTCGCCAAAACAACGTGCGTCCACGCCCATCCCTCGAGGAGAGACTGGGACGTCCTTACTCGTTTCCCCAGGATAAAACGAGGAAACTGTTCGAACTGGCAGTGCGCAACAGACTCATCAATCTGCCGGATCCAAAACGTCCGTTGCAGCCAAGCGATGTCAACAATCCCAATTATTGCCCTTACCACCAAACGGTAAGCCACCCGATCGAGGATTGCTTCGTTTTTAAGGGATGGATCGAGGATCAGTACCTACAAGGCAAGTTTGCGCTGTCTGAGAAGTGGAAAGTAAACCCACCACAACCGCACACTCCTAAGAAGACAGACACACCGGGGGCAACTTGTTCTTTTGTTGAAGAAGCCCCATGGGAGGTCGTGCTTTCATCCAAAACTAAAAGGATGCTGAGTGATCTTCATACGCGCCCGGCGGTCAGATGGAAGAACCCGCTCGAACCTCAAATCATCGAAGGGATGCTGAAACCGCGCCTAATTCCAAAGATTGGTGATGATAGCCAAAGCGCTCACACTCAGCCGTCAAAGTCGTCGAAGAAGAAGACCAAAAAGCCCGTGAAGCCTAGTGATAAGTGCACGGACATGCAAAAGCAGATTGACGCATTGGAAGAATACAATCAAAAAGCGCGGACTCCAATCACACGCCAAGAATTTCTCAGCCACGTCATTGAGGACGGAGATGATGACAATGGAGAAGACTCTTCGGATGAATCTAAAGATTATGTGGCAAGCTGCCATGTGATCTCTCACTCGTTGATAAACGACGAAGGAGCTCCTTACATAGAGAATCTGGGGGCAGATCCTGAGCCAGAACTTCTAGGACCATCAGACGAAATGATTGATGCATTCCTGAACAAAGCCCGTCTTAAAAGCAAAACTGATCGAGAGCGCGAGATGGCCATATTCGAGAAAGCCAAACGCCGGCGACTAGATGAAAGGGTCGAAACACTCCCACCGGATCAAAGTACATCCGCCGCAAATAAAAGCAGGTTCAAGATGAGGAAAAGGTTTGCCAAAGCCATATCGATGGGAATGAAGCTCCCCTCTTTCAGAGGAAATTCTCCCACCGATATATATCTTGATGAAGCGGACATGCATCTTAACTTCTGGTTATATCATCAGAAGATTGCACACCCTACTGAAGAATGCAATGCCTTTAAAAACTGGTGGCAGAGATGCGTTGCTCACCGGCAGCACGTTCAGCGATTGAAGCGCGAAGCTCGTCGGAAACAGAGCACGACAAATGAGCATATGAAAACTGCCGGCAAGGGTTACATGGTTGACGGCAGAAGATCGCAAACTCTCACCTTCGGGAGCAATTCTGAAGAAGAAATGACTCTCAGCCCTCTCTTCAAAGAATCCACCTCAGGAAAAGAGGAAGAAAAGAAGAGCTGCGAGAACGTTCAGCTGCGCAATCGCACGCTACCCGAAAAGAATCTCGGACCCGCAAACAAGGGATCGAATAAAAGGGATAAGGGGAATGGAAAAGCGACCTCCATCGCCAATGCTCAACAACAGCCGAGTGACCTGAAACCGTTTGGTCGTCAAAACAACAAGCCGCGATATCTCAATGAGAAGTTGAAACGTCCTTACTTGTTTTCCAGAGATAAAACAAAGAGACTGTTCGAGCTAGCGGTGCGCAGCGGGCTCATCACTCTGCCGGATCCAAAACGTCCGTTGCAGCCAGGTGACGTTGACAATCCTAACTATTGTCTCTACCACAGAGTAATGGGTCACCCACTCGTAAATTGCTATGTCTTCAAAGGCTGGATTGAGGATGAATACCAACAGGGCAAATTCGCGTTGTCTGACAACTGGAAGGTGAGTTCGCCACAACCACATGCTCCGAAAAAGATGGACATGTCGGGTGCATCGTGCTCTTTCATAGAGAAAGCCCCATAGACCGAAAAGTCAGTAAACTAGAGATTCGCCTCATATACGGCGACGGTGGACCACTATGTCCTAAAACTGGTATCGGACCGAAACGTCCCTAAACTAACGACGGACCGCAATGTCCTAAAACTTGCAAATGACCGAAACGTCGTTAAACTACTATCAACCCGCGGCATCCTCAGGCTGGCGTGGTTTTAAAAAAAAACAAAAAAAAGGTATGTCCATAAGCAAAATGGGCACGGATGAAAACCCGAAAGGGCTCCGTGAGTAAAAACAGCATGGCTACCAGCGAGTCTTGTGAAAACCCGAAAGGGCGCAAGCTCGTTAGAATAATAAAAAAAACGGTATGTCCATAAGCAAAATGGGCACGGATGAAAACCCGAAAGGGCTCCGTGAGTAAAAATAGTAGGGCTACCGGCGAGTTTTGTGAAAACTCGGAAGGGCGCAATCTCGTTAAAAGACACCTGCAAGGTCCTCTCGACCTTGTGAGGAGAAACCACATGCGTGAGATCCTTATGACTCACAAAGGAGCAACATACTTAGGGGTCCCCACGACTCCTAAGGAGAAATTACACTTGCGAGATCCTCACGACTCGTAAGGAGAACCCTCTTATGGGACCCTCACGGCTTATAAGATTCAAAAGTCTTAAGCTACAGGGATCTGAACCTGTTCTTAAGCGGCCCCCACAACCTCCAATGCTGCCCGACAAGTGGTTCAATATTGACCCTTGTATACGATCCACGGGCACGAATGAACATTTCCCTAACAAAGTCCCACCAGAGACTGGGGATATGCTCATATGGCAAAAGACACTTGTAAGTCCTCTCGACTTATAAGGAGAAACCACTCTTGTAAGATCCTTACGACTTATAAGAGAACACACGCTTAGGAATCCTCACGATTCCTAAGAAGAAAACGCACCTACGAGATCCTCACGACTCGTAGGGAGAAATACCTTTATGAGACCCTTATGGCTCATGAAGTCAAAAGCCTTAGTCGACAGGATCCTAACCCTGTTTGCTAAGCCATCTTTGTTCGACATCGACAGAGGCAAATGATGATTCGCTCCTGGTAATATCCCAGTGGTAGCGATGCTGATGCCTAAAACGGTATCAAATTCCAAGTCCTTTTACGGCAAATGATGATTCGCTCCTGGCAATATTCCAGTCGCAGCGATACTGATGCCAAGATTGGTATCAGATCCCAAGTCCCCTAATCGCGAGAAAAAATCAGCGAGCCCAAAAAAAATGCATATGAAATAGCCGAAATGATGGGGCAACTTACAACAAAATCAGCAAGTAAAAATGTATGCATACAAAAACAGCCGAAATGATTGGGCAACTCGCAATAAAAAGCAGCGAGTAAAAAGAAAAAACAGCCGAAATGATTGGGCACCGCGAAAAATAACCGAAATGATTGGGCAATCGCGATTTTCGCGATATGAAAAGCTGAAATGATAGAGCATCGCGGAAAGAATAAAAAAAATGATGAAAGAATGAAACTTTTCGCCCTACAGGTGAGATCACATCGATCCCTGTATACAATCCAGGGGCACAAACAAAGAGGAAACAATACCTTCCCAACAGGCTCCATAAAAAAGCGAAGCCAAATCTCGATGGTTCATAGACAACCTATAGATAATCTCGATATTCGTCGCAATATTTCAGATGAAATGTCACCCCAGCATTCTTCCCCCAGCAGGATTTGGACACACCAAAGGAAACAAAGCAAAGGCCAAATTCCTAGCTTCAAGGTCTTAACGGCAAGTCATATAAAGCCTGAAAGACAATCGGAGATCATCTCGAACCAGTGCGGAGTGGTCACCACCTCGACGTTCGTCTCGATACAGCAGACGCAACATCACCAAAAGGAGCCACGACAAAATCCCTAGTTCCAAACCTCGACGGTTCACCAGCAACCTAGAGACAACCACGACATTCGTCTCGATACAGAGGACGCAATGCCAGCAAACGAAGCAAAGGACAAATTCCTAGCTTCAGGGTCTTAAAGGCAAGTCATATAAAGCCTGAAAGACTATCGGAGATCATCCCACACTAGCGCGGAGTGGTTATGACTCATCGGGGCTCTCCAAAATGAGCCTAACCTCAAGTAAAAAGCGGCATGGCAAATTCCTAACGCTTGCTTTTCCGACGGTCAAATTGCCTAGGAAGATTTCTTGAAGACGTCTTATCCAGCCCCCGAAGGGATCAGAGACACGACAGTTGCAGGGCTACTCGAACAGCACGATTGCCTATCGAGGAATATATCAGCTGATGCGACGGTACGATGGCCAAAACCCTAAGTACCACAGACCCTAACGGACCTCTGTCGTAAAGAGCAGATGTTAACTATGACGTTAGGATATTCTTGCGAGATCTGCTCGATCCGTTTCGACTCGTGAGGAAATTGATGTTGCGAGAACTGCTCGATTCGTCTCGACTCGTGAGGAAAAGCCTTAGGGGCAGTAGGGATTAAGAAACCTGTTTCCTAAGCACTAGGACCCTGCAAGTCGTCCCAAAACGGTCTCTTGCATACTATCCACGGGTCTCACTCTCCAAAGTCGAATCTCGACAAGGAGGGAAACAACCGCTTACGGGTCCTCTCGACTCGTAAGAGGGAAAATTCTCTTATAGGATCCTTACGACTTATGAGAGAGAACACACTTAGGAGTCCTCACGACCCCTAAGGAGAAAATACACCTACGAGATCCTCTCGATCCGTAGGGAGAAAAGTCTTTGTGAGACCCTCACGGCTCATAAAGTTGAAAAGTCTTAGGCTACAAGGACCCTAAACCTGTCTCCTAAGCCCTCAATTCGGTGACCATGCATAATTTTACACTACTTCACCCACGTACATACTTACGTGGGCAAAGTAGTGGGGGGAATTTGTTCCCGCCGATAATTTTTGCGCAAAAGAGCCCAAGGTATCAAATGACAGCGATACGCTTAAGGTAATGCGAATCAGTATCTTCCGGGCTGTATTTTGACAAACTCCTGAATGTGAAATAGCTAAATCCTGATGGTATTGAAAGCGTATCGAAAAACCCTTCGATTTGATATATTATGGGCCTCATAATTCATCCGGGATCAAAAGTTATGAGGTTTCACATGTCCACACGTGATGGACCTTTAAGAACCCGCTGGAGGAGTTAAAAGATATAATAAAAACTCAGAAAAGACCCCAATAGGGCATCACGTGCTCACACGTGACCATGGGTCACGTGCAGACACGTGATGGGCTCTTAAGACCTCTAAAATAATGAATATAATTAAATTCTAAAATCTGTTCCCTGATTAAAAATCAGAGGTCACCTCAATGAGATATCACGTGCTCACACGTGACCAATGGTCACGTGTTGACACGTGATGGTTAAAACTGAAGCGTGAATGAACGCTGAGAAGAGGACTCAATTGGGGGGTCACGTGCTCACACGTGACCAAGGGTCACGTGTCAGCACGTGACTGGCTTTGAAAGCCTTACAGTTTAATAGAATTAAAATTCTAAATTTCTCTAAATGTTTCCAAATAGAATTAAAATTCTAAATTTCTCTAAATCTTTCCAAATGGAAAAGGACTATGGGGACCGTTGGATTAAAAATCCAATGGTGATTAAAAACCACCAATTTATGGAAAAATCTCAAATAAGGAAAGATCTCCCCAAATCTCACCGAAATAACAAACAGAATATCTTTTGGATTTAAAATCCAACGGTGAATAAAATTCACCGAATGATCTAAAAGCTTATATTAAATACGAAAAAAATCAAATCTTTCAATGAGAGATTTGCTGAACAAATTGATTCTTTTCCTTCTCCTATAAATAGGAGCCAAGAAAAGTAGAGAATGGATCTACCTTTTTTTTGGGAGAGAAAAACAGAGAGAGGAGAATTTAATTCTCAAGAGGGAAGAAAAGAAAGGAGAATTTAATTCTCAACAAAGAAAACCCTAGGTGAGAAAAGGGAAAAAGATCAACTTCAAAAAGAGAATTTAATTCTCAAAATTTAAGAGTATAACTCTTCTGCAAATAAAGAACTTAGTTCTTTTTCTGGTTGAAGATCTGTACAGAGCACATCTCCCCATAGGATGAGAATTTAATTCTCATCGGGTCGAGATCCTGCCATGCAGATCCTAAACTTAGAAGGGGAATTGAGTTTTGACAATTTAATTCTCCCAAACTCACAGGAATTTAATTCCTCCTAAAATGAAACTAGGGTTTAACCCTAATCAAGAATTTAATTCTTTTACATATCTGGAAATTTAATTCCTTTAAAAAAAATCAGGGTTTTATCCTAAATAAGAATTTAATTCTTTCACAATAGGAATTTAATTCCTCCAAAATCATAATTAGGGTTTAACCCAACAAAGAATTCAATTCTTAAAATAAGGAGACTTAAAAGATCTCTGTTCATGAAAAGAACTAGGGTCACGTGCCCCCACGTGACCCTTGAAAAGATCCCCAGAAACAAGAAGGAAAGAGTTTTGAGGTAATGCCTCACGTGCTCCCACATGACTCCCAAAACGCAGAAAGAAAAAGCAAAGAAAATGAAACCTTTGGGCGCTCTCACGTGTTATCACGTGACCCCTCAGCAAATGCTTTAACAATTGGCGCGCAGGTCCCCTTCACGTGCCAACACGTGATGCTCTAAAATAAAAATAAAAGTGTTTAACACTTATTCGCAGATTTGAGGATAAAACAAAAGGAGACCGGACTCCACATTTAGGGCGCCCTCATGTGTCCCCACGTGACCCCTAACAAATCCCTTTAATATCCAATGGATGGATGCCTATCACGTGCCCACACGTGAGGGCCAGGAAATGAAAAGTGTTTAACACTTAATTGCAGAACGAAGAAAGGGGATCCGGTCCCCCCTTTGGGCGCTCTCACGTGTCCACACGTGACCCCTCTGTCTTTAGTGTTTAACACTAATTTGGGGATTATATTTCCAGTGTTTAACACTGATTGTTTCTAGTGTTTAACACTAAATTAAAGATTATATTTCCAGTGTTTAACACCGATTGTCTTTTAGTGTTTAACACTAATTTGAGAGTTCTATCTCCAGTGTTTAACACTGTTGTTCTCTAAGTGTTCAACACTACTTTTAGCCAAATTGGCTAATTTTCCAGAGGCAAAAGTCCCTCCTCCAAATGAATCTCAAAATTGAGGAAATCAAAGACAAAATGTTGTCAGAGCCCCCCGAACCACTGTTTAATACTGCTGAATGACGAGGGGCTGAACCCAGACAAATGTCTAATGGCCCAAAGGGCCAATATTTCAAACATCCACGACACGAAGTGACCAGCTAGAGAAGGAGAAAGTTGTTACCGCGATGCGGTAGCGTAATTAACTGCAGGGGCTTGCGCCTGCAGGGAAGAGCCTCCCCACAATAAAAAAACCCTCAAACGAGGGGGAATCTGACGAAGTCTGCTACATCGGCCGCATCCGTTTAAACCTTCGATACATGGTGCCATAAATCAACTTGGCATCTTCGGAGAGGTGGACGGATAGCACCAATTAGCATCTGCCCCGAATCTCAGGCGAGACAGTCCGTCTTGGCCGCCATTCGGAGGGGAACAACAGCCAGTCGACGGCGGAAGCAGATCAAAATAATTTCTTCTTCCCAGACACCCCGGTCGTCCCCTTTGCAGAGTTCGCAGCTTCAGACATTGACGAAGAAGCTTTTTTTGGGTTTCTTGGCCTATGGTTAAGCTAGTTTGTTCTCCCAATGCACCCTCGCTACATGAGGACATCCGTCTTCTATCCGGCTCATCGAATGGTTGCCGGGACGAGAGTGGCCATCGGAATCGCTGGGCTAGCTCACCTGTATCATGCCCTCAGCTTAGTGGCAGACACCACTCAGCCAGGGGTAGAGCCTGTAAATCTCCCGCTGTACTATTTCATGTCGTGGATCGAGCTGCATGTGCTCGGAGCTTTCGGAGTCCATAAATGGCCCCGTTTTTACGACAATTATAATTTCCCTCGGGTCATGTTCCTAGTTGACGCTTCTGCATTAGATCCGTAACAGCGAGAGGCTCAGGGTCTGGTCCTTCGCCCGTGTATGGTCGGGGATGGCATGACCTTCGTCGATAAGGTCTTAACTATCGGCAAGGAATCCACTAAAACGGTGCAGCCGCTGCGCGACACCTTCAAAGACGGGGCTCCTACATTGAAGGCTCGGGAGATTCTGCATTTGTATTCAATCAAGCTAGGCTTTTTAGTGTTCCGGAAGAACGACTCGGCGTTGTTCATGAGGTACAACCCACACCGTTTCGCTCAACAGTCGAGCTACGATCAGGGTGTCCCGCTAGAGGCCTTTTTAGCTGAGCCGGTTGCTACAGAAGAGGGTATCTGTAGCGCGCTGCACTATTTCATGCGGCTAAACACCGGGTCCAACTTTTTTATCAGTGAGCCGAGCTGTGTTCCGAAAGCCTCGAACGCATACGTGGCGTGGTACCAGCATGCGATGGGTGCTGTTATTAGGGAATAAAAGCGGTTATTGCTCGATCGCAAGGGTGCAGCCCCTGCTGGTAATCCAGCTGTCCCCTTAAAACGGCGGACCATTGTTCGTCCTTCCTTAAGAGAAGCTGTTGAGGTTGTAGTCCCACGCGCTTTCCTTGAGAAGCCCTAACCCCGTGTTCCTGTAGAAACGGTAGCTGCAGCGTCCCCGAAGTCTGGAGTGGGTGCGGAGATCAGGACTCGTCGCCCAAAAATGCCCATTAAGCGCAAGCCCGTGTCATCGGCCGCCGGTGTTCGCTCACAGAAAAAGAAGAAGTCACTCTTTTCTGCTGACGTTGTACTCGGCCAGGAGCCCCATGCTCCCTATAGCGAAGGCTTGTGTGAGTATGGCACCAATGAGGGTTTATTCATCGCGGCTGCGGATGATACTGATCTCTAGGCTGCCCTTGTGGCATCCGAGCGACTGGCTCATGATGAAGCGGCACTGATCACTATCGCGAAGTCAGGTATACTTCAGTTACATTCTTCCACAGTTATCTTCTTTTATTATGCTTCTACCGACGCTTTCTTCTTCAACGGGTATCTCTGTCGAAGAGGCTCTCACGGCTTCCCTCAAAACATTTGAAGAGGAAGAGAGGCTCTGCGCTTCTTTAGGCCTTGGTAAAATTCCGTTCACTATGCCTTTGTCCCTTTCTTTCTTCGTGCTCTGACCCTTTCTTTCATCTTATTGCAGGGACTATCTTGACTCAGGTTATTCTGAGTGCGGTACCGATCCCAAGCTGTGGTGCAGTGACGCTTCCAGAGTCAGCTATTGTGGCCCCAGCCTCCCCAACATTACTGCAGGAAGCTTTGCTAAAGCAGCCGATAACATACGCCGTAACAGCTCCAGAGGCAAAGCTTGGTTCGGACGATGACGTCCCTTTGTCAGAGGTCTTGAGGAGATCATTTCTCACTGCTCAGACCGAAAAGAAGCGTAGAAAGCGTACGGCGAGGGAACGCGATGCTAGTTTGGCCGTGGGTGCAGGCTCAAGCATCATTCCACTTCCTGATACTCTTTCGGCGGATGTTCCCTCTGCGTTGTCTACCGCCCGTAGACAGGTCGCGCGCAGCTCGGGAAGAAACCGAAAAGCTTCCCCAAGGTAACGTAACGCTGAGTCTTTTATTAGAACTTGATCTTTGAATTTTTACACATGCATTTTCTTTTAGGGCTGAGTCTTGGCGATGGGATGACGGGTGAAAACCTGATGGTTACCGTGCCCGAAGTTGCTATCCACTCTCTGGAGTCCGGGATTGTCCAGACTGCTGCTCTTTCCCCGTGTGGCTCCCTGGTATCGGCGGGCGTCGCAAGCGTCACGACGGCCCTTGTCGAATTAGGGGATGAAGCCATGGGCGCAGAAACTACTCTTCTGAGGGAGAGCGAAGAAGCCGCTACGCCTGGTGATGCTTCCATCGCGGTTTTGGTTGATGACCCATCAGGTAAGTCTTAGGTCGCCGTTCTCTTTTTATTTCTCAATCCTGTTCAGCCCCCTCTGATGATATTTTGTTTGTTTTGAGTGTAGGTGCAGTGAAAGCTGAGATTGTGCCATCTGAAGCACCTCCAGTCGCCGCCATGACGGCTGTTGTTCCCTCGCCTTCTCCTATGTCCTCTGAAATGCTGGAAGGTATAGGTTTGTGACTTATCGATTTCACTGTGGGTAATGTTCTGACAGTGTATTGTCATAACTTTTTAGAAGTCCTTTTCGACCATTTATACCAGGTGTTGAACCCGTATTTCTCCTTCCAGTCGGAAGTCATTCTGCCTGCTGGTGTTGGTTGGTATATTCTTTAGCTAATGTCTCCTTCTTTCTTTTATGAATAGCCATATCTTTGCTAAGTCTCCCTTGTATTGATTGCAGTGTCACGGATCGGAGGAGGGGACGAGAGAATAACCGTGTCTCCGGTACTCCCAATTTTGCCACCTGCCACAGCCGGTATAGTAAACTCCATCGCTCGTGTATTTTCTTTACCTCCCGAGTCGACATTTGACCATAATTTGTTTTGCAGCAATCACACCGGCTCCAGCTCCCTTTGAGTCTCGCATCCCAATGCCGGCAGGGCCCTTTGCTGTATGCCCATCTTCCAGGGACGCTGCGACTAGCCTGCGAATGTTGAGCGAATTCGTCAAGGATCTTGACGCCGAGGGCCTCGCATTCGCTGCAGATTTTGCTGCTGAGATTAATCCTATGCTGGCAATGCTCGTGAACATCCATGACGAAGGTGTCGTTGAGTCATGGGTTAATTACTGCAGAAAGATCGAGGCCTGCCTGCATGAGATTGAGCTCAAGCATCTCGCTCCTGAAGTATCAGCTTTGAACTCCCAGCGGGCTGCATGGGTCGAGAGTAGTGTTCCTTTCATCCGCCATTTTGAACAAGAGGCGACCCCAAGGCAAAAGGAACATGAAATAGCTTCAAGCGAATTTGTCCGGTTGCGCGCCCAGGTTGAAGCGAATGCTGCGCAGTTGAAAGCTGTCTTTGACAATCTCCAGGGGTGCATTTCAGATAGGTTGACGCTGAGACGGGCGCTTGACTCTGCGGAGCGGGTCGTGCAGGACTGCGAAGCTGTCATGCTGGGAACCGATGAAAAGCTTTCGTCTTGTTTGCAACAGCGGGCCCAAGTCGAAGCGGAGCTGGCCGCGGCGGCCGATTGCGAGAAAGGATTAAAAGGAGCGCGTGAGCAGCTGGCTGATTTGTTGAAAACGCCTCCTCCTCAGTAACCGTCTTTGTATCCCCTTTTTTTGTAAACTTACGGTCTATGAATAACATGTATTCATTTTAATTCCTTTGTGAAATGTATTTTGTATTCACTTGAATTTCTGAATAAAAGACATATTTTATCTCATACTATCATCTTCTTTTCTTTGTCGTGTCATTGGCATGTGACTGTGGCCTGTAGATGATAAATAACAGTTCATCTCGAACTCCTTATAGGGTAGCGATGGCTTAGGAAACAGGTTCAAATCTGTTGCCTAAGACTTTTCAACTTTATGAGTCATGAGGGTCTTAGAAAGACTTTTCTCCCTACGAGTCGTAAGGATCTCGTAGGTGTACTTTTTCCTTAGGAGTCGTGAGGATTCCTAAGTGTGTATTTTCTCTCGAGGGTCGTAAGGATCTCACAAGAGAATTTTCTTTTGTGCGAGTTTAGAGGTTCATGGGTTGACTTGTTTCCGAATCGAAGCATTGCTCTGACGGGGAGGTCATTGGCTGACTTGCTCCACTTTTTGCGGTGTCGGGGTTGACTTGCTCCGCTTTCTACGGTGTCCAGGTTGACTCTAGGTTGTCTGTGAACCATAGAGTCTTGGAACCGAAGACTTTTCCGTGGCTCCGATCGGTGATGTCACGTCTGTATCTTGCTGGAATGAGGAGGAACACCATTGTTGGTCTCTAGGCTGTAAATGTGGCCATCGAGATTTGGAACTAGGGACTTTGCCATGGCTCCACTTCGTTGCTACCCTGAGGTCGGTTGTTGACGTTACGTCTGCATCCTGCTGGAGTTGAGAAGGAACGCCGTGTTGATCTTCTGGGATGCAAATGTTGTCGTCGAGATCTGACTCTCCCTTTGATAGAGTCTGGTGGGGAAATGTGATTCCCTTTTCGTTTATGCCCATAGATTGTATACAGGGGTCAGTATGGACTCACTTGTAGGGAAAAAGTTTCATTCTTTCATTTTTTTATTTCTTTCCGCGATGCTCTATCATTTCAGCTTTTTATATCGCGAAAGTCGCAATTGCCCGATCATTTCGGCTATTTTTCGCGGTGCCCAATCATTTCGGCTATTTTTCTTTTTACTCGCTGCTTTTTATTGCGAGTTGCCCAATCATTTCGGCTATTTTTATATGTATTTTTGGCTCGCTGATTTTGTTGCGAGTATGGACTTGAGATCTGATACCAATCTTAGCATCAGCATCGCTGCGACTGAAATATTGCCAGGAGAGAATCATCATTTGCCTTGAAAGGACTTGTAATTTGATACCGATTTAGGCATCAGCATTGCTATGACTGGGATATCGCCAGGAGCGAATCATCATTTGCCTCTATCGATTTGAACAAAGGTGGCTTAGCAAACAGGGTTAGGATCCTGTCGACTAAGGCTTTTTGACTTTACGAACTGAAAGGGTTTCATAAAGGTGTTTCTCCCTACGAGTCGTGAGGATCTCGTAGGTGTATGTTTTCCTTAGAAGTCGTGAGGACATCTAAGTGGTGTTCTCTCTTATACGTCGTAAGGATCTCATAAGAGTATTTTCTCCTTATAAGTCGAGAGGACTTACAAGTGTCTGTTCACCAAATAGGGGGATTTTACGCCATTGGTGGAACTTGGTGGGGGAGACGTTTATTTGTTCCTGTGGATTGTATACAAGGGTCAATATTGACCGCCTGCATGGCAGTTTGGGGGATATGATGGCTTAAGAATAGGTTCAGGTTCCTGTATCTTAAGACTTTTGAATCCTGTGAGCCGTAAGGGTCTCATAGGGGGGAAATTCTCCTTACAAGTCGTGAGGATCTCGTAAGTGTAATTTCTCCTTAGGGATCGTGAGGATTCTTAAGTGTTTCGCTCCCTTGTGAGTCATAAGGCTCTCACGCGGGTATTTTCTCCTTACAAGGTCGAGAGGACCCTGCAAGTGCACAGGAATTTTTTTTAACGAGTCTGCACCCTTTCGGGTTTTCACAAACTCGCCGGTAGCACTGCCGTTTTTTACTCACGGAGCCCTTTCGGGTTTTCATCCGTGCCCATTTCACTTGCGGACGTACCCCTTTTTTTGGCCGCGTTAGCCTAAGGATGCTGCGGTTCGTAGTAGTTTAAGAATGTTACGATCCGCAGCTAGTTTCAGGACATTGCAGTCTATTGTTAGTTTAGGGACGTTTCGGTCCGTCGTTAGTTTAGGGACGTCTCAGTCCGTCGTTAGTTTAGGGACGTTTTGGTCCGCAGCTAGTTTAAGGACGTTTGGTCCATCGTTAGTTTATGAACGTCTCGGTCCTTTATTAGTTTAAGGACGTTTCGGTCCGCAGCTAGTTTAAGGACGTTATGGTCCATTGTTAATTTAGGGACGTCTCGGTCCGTTATTAGTTTAGGGACGTTTCGGTCCGCAGCTAGTTTAAGGACATTATGGTCCATAGCTAGTTTAGGGACATTTCGGTCCTTCGTTAGTTTAGGGACGTCTCGGTCCGTTATTAGTTTAGGGACGTTTCGGTTCGCAGCTAGTTTAAGGACATTACAGTCTATAGTTAGTTTAGGGACGTTTCGGTCCATAGCTTTGGAGGCGAGATTTTGCTGGATACTACTTATAGAGTTTGTACTCAGGAAGATAGCGAGCGGACATAGGCATCGTCATCTATCATTGACCTGGACCATGACTCGTTAGGCGTAGTATTTTTTCAGGAATCGACTGTTTATTGGCCGGAAGGGTCTTTCGCCATGCATATCTATGAGCAAGTAGGCCACACCTTGGTAGACCTTGTCTATGATGTACGGGCCTTCATAGTTTGGCTCGAATTTCCCTCGTTTGGCACGATTGGAGATCATAGGTCTTTTGACAACTACCACGAGTTCGCCTTGGTGGAATGTTCTCGGCTTAGTTAATCTTTTGTATGAGCGCGTCATCCTTGCTTTGTAAGCTTCTAGGTTTTGGTATGCCACGAGACGAGTTTCATCGAGGGCGTCGAGCTCCTCAAGCCGAAGATGAGCATTCTTTTCATCTGTCAGCTCGTAATGAACCGCCACTCGTAGAGAGGGTAGCTCTATCTCCAAGGGGAGTACTGTTTCCGTGCCGAATACTAACGCAAATGGCGTTGTGTTCGTGGATGTCTTGAACGTAGTTCGATACGCCCAAAGAGCTTCATGCAGTCTCTCGTGCCAGTCCTTTTTATTTTTGGACACCGTTTTCTTTATGATCTTTGTCAAGGTCTTGTTGAAAGTCTCAGCTAGACCGTTAGCTCGGGGATTATAAACCGAAGAGTATCTCCAGTCTATATTATAATGCTGTGCGAAGCGGCTGATTTTGTGACTGCTACAGGCCGGCCCGTTATCAGAGATAATCCGTCGCGGAGTGCCAAACCGATAGATGACGTGTGTCTTGAATAAATGGAGAATATTCTCCGTCTTCACTTCTCTTAGCGGTACTGCTTCTGCCTACTTAGAGAAGTAATCAGTTGTCGCCAATATGAACCGATGTCATTTGGATGACGCTGGTTCGATAGGCCCAATTATGTCGCTTCCCCACATTTTAAACGGCCAGCTAGCAACTGTTGTGTGTAGCAAATTTGGGTGCTGGTGGATGAAGTCCCCATGAATTTGGCACAAGTGACACTGCTTCGCATATTCGAGACAGTCCTGAATCATTGTGGGCCAATAGTAACCCATTCTCTTGATTTTCAGCTTCATCTTTGGCTCGGCTTGATGAGAACCGCAGAGTCCGTCGTGAGTTTCTTGGACGACTCTCTTTGCTTCTTCCGGTCCCAGGCATCTCAACCACAGAGAGTCGAACGATCTCTTATATAGAGTACCATTGACGAAGGTGAAAGACAGAGCTCGTTTTATGAGCTGATGTCTTGTGGATGCATCTTCCGGCATTCGACGGGATTTGAAGTAGTCTATGAAGACTTCTCTCCAATCCTTAGCCCTTTCTTGGTTTTCTATTTGTAGGGCTGTTTGCTTGGTCGCTTTCTTTTCTTCAGACGACTCCGGAGATATTTCTGCTGGTGCAAGAACCCGACGGCTTTGTACAATGATCCTTACATCGTCAAGGTTTTCGTCAGCCGGCTCTTTAGCGAGTTTGGCTAATGCGTCCGCTTTCCTATTTTCTGTACGCGGTATGCTTTCTAGAGCGTGAGAAAGGATTTGAGTCAGCAGTTATTGCCCTCTCTCTCCGTACTTTACCAACTCTGGTTTGCACGTTTGATAGTCACCGTTTACTTGGCTAATGACCAGCTGGGAGTCTCCGTATATGAGGAGGTTTTCGATTCCCATGTTAACAGCGATCTCAAGACCTGCTATCAAAGCCTCATATTCTGCCTCATTGTTTGTCCTTGGCTCTATTAAGGAAAAGGCAAAGTGCATTATCCCTCCTTACGGAGTCACGAAGATAAGGCCTACCCCAGATTTGACTATAGGGGTGTTGTGTTGTCGCTTCTTCATGGAAGATGCTCCGTCGAAATAGAGTTCCCATCGGGTATCACTCCCCCTTTTCTCCCCGTCGATCATGTCAAACACGTGCTTGTCTGGCAGTTCGCAATTTAAAGGTGAGTCGCCAGGTATCGGGTGCTTAGCAAGGAAGTCGGCGATGGCCTGGCCTCTCACTGCCTTGAGAGGTCGGTATGTTATCGAGAATTCCATTAAGAGTAGGGCCCATTTAGCGAGTCGTCCTGTTAGTATGGCTCTTGACATCAAATACTTGAGAGGATCCACCTTTGATATGAGATGGACCTCATGCGCTAAAACATAGTGCCTGAGCTTCGTTATCGCGAAGATTAACGCCAGGCAGTGTTTTTCGATGGGGGAGTAGTTGTTTTCTGCCCCTAGGAGAACTCGACTCAAATAGTAGAGGGCTCTCTCCTTCCCTTGGTCGTTTTCCTGTGCCCATAGTGCGCCTAAGGAACCTTCAAGAGCGGTTGTGTACAGGATGAGAGGCTTTCCCTTGACTGGAGCGGTTAGTACCGGCGGATTCTGCAGGTATTGCTTGATTTCGTCTAGTGCACCCTGACATTTACGATCCCAAACGAACGGGGTTCCCTTCTTCATCAGGTGACTGTAGGGACGGCATTTTCAGGAGAGATTGGCTATGAACCACCGGATATACGCGAGCTTTTCTTGTAGAGACCGCAATTGTATTAAAGTTCTTGGGGTGGGCATTTCCATAGTCGCCTTGATCTTCGATGGATCTATTTCGATGCCTCGGTTTCGTATGATGAACCCTAGGAACTTGCCTGAGGAAAATCCAAATGCGCATTTCAAAGGGTTCATCTTTAGGTTATACTTACAAAGACGTTGGAACACTATTTTCAAATGCTCCCAGTGCTCCTCGTGAGATTTGCTTTTTACCACGAGATCGTCAATATAACATTCAACAACTTCACGTATCAGGTCATCGAAGATTTTCGTCATGGCCCTCTGGTAGGTGGCGCCAGCGTTCTTCAGACCAAAAGGCATCACTTTGTAGCAGAATACGCCCAGAGGAGTCCGGAAAGCGGTATGCTTCTGGTCTTCGGGATGCATCTTTATTTGATTGTACCCCGAAGATCCGTCCATGAAGGAGAAGACCTCATGGGTAGACGTGTTAACAATCATCAGCTCGGTAATGGGTACTGGGAAGTCGTCCTTCAGGCAGGCTTTGTTGAGATCCCGAAAGTCTACACAGATGCGAACGGTCCCATTTTTCTTCATCACTGGGACGATATTGGCGATCCAGTCGGGATACTGAACTTCTTGGATGAAGCCGGAGTCAATTAGTTTATTTACTTCGGCGTTGATACTCATCTCAAGTTCTACCCGTATTCTTCTGGGCGCTTACTTGACTGGCTTGACGTCCGACGATATAGCCAGTTTGTGTACTGCTATGTTCGGATCTAGCCCTGGCATTTCAGAGCAGTTCCATGTAAAGCAATCTTTATATTGCATAAGCACGCCTCTTAACATGGTTATCTGTGCCTCAGATAGCAATTCACTGACGAACGTTGGCCTTGGATCATCTTCTGTCCCCAAGTCAATTTTCTTTAAATTATCCGCCGTAGTATGTATCCCATCTTCCAATTCTTTTGGCGCTGGTGGGAACTCTGAGATTACCACTTCTTCGTCTCCATTTGTGAAGCGCAAGATAGGAGTTTGTTTCATCCTGATGCCATAGCTATCTGAAGAAGCTGTCCCCTCCTCACGGGAACTATTTATGGTATGGCAATTATAGAATCGCTCCCATTTTTTAGATCGAGCATATCCGAGCCCGGTTGTTTCCGTCTTCCCATTAGTCATTCTTTGCTGAGTCCCTGGGATGTCCCGGATCTTATTGCAGAATTAGGACTGTCGAACGGTTTGCTATAATGGTACGCATTGGCATATGAGTAGTCTTTTCAACCCCTCCGTATAATATCTGGGTAGACGGATTGGTTGAAGCCTGTCGATTGTGTAGGGTTCCTAGGCACTCTCAAGAGGTCTCACAAGGCATCAACCATGCCCGTTTCAAATTTTACGGTGCCGAAAATCCCTAGACTACGGATCGTTAACTAGATATATAGGCGAACAAGCAACTAGTTAACTACTTAACTAAAAGAACGGAAATACAACCTTTGTAGATCCGGTGCTCCACCTCCATAGCTCCGCGATGAAGTCTCCTCGCTGTCCAAATCAAATCCCGGGCTCTAGCGTCGGCTTCATCAGAGAAATGGGCGGGCTAGGTCATCGACTACGATGCCGAAGATGATCTACGTCGAGGCATCGCAAGATCAAGCTCCCACTTCACCAAGTCATGAAACTTGTGAAGAAAACACCCTTTACTACTTGGCAAGAGGTGGAGGATGAAGAAATAGGAGATGGGTTCACTTTAGAATTGGATTTCTCACTCATTTCATCAAGTCACCATTGATGAAGTCAAGCTTTCTTCATTGAAGAAGAAGAAGAAGAAAGAATATTATGATAAGTTGTTAAGAAAAAGAATAATAAAATCATTCTTATCATAATATTAACCATGGTAATGTGTAGAGAGTTAATCATGGTTAAATGGAATGGTTAGGGTTAAGCATGAGACAAAATGGTCACTTGGTCAAAGTCTTCATGAAGCTTCAACAACAAGCAAAGTTAGCCACCATTTTTCTCTTTATGCTTTTCATTTTCCAAAAAGAATAAATAAATAAATAAATATATAAGAAAATGAAAACCCTAACCATTACACAACCATGGTTTAATCTTTACACAAACCCAAGTTAGCATGCATCATCAAACATGATACAAACTTGTGTACAAAAGTATATCACATATACAATGTGCACAATCCAAGTGAGAAAGTCCATTTAAAGTGAACCAATACTAGTTAATGCAAAGTAATATATCAAATATATAATTATACATTAAATCATTAAATCAACACTTGATTTAACGATCCGGTCATATCGCATATAACCGACTAGTATCCGATGTATCGGCTTACCGAATCAATCCTTGATTCGATAACTAGGTTATATCGCATACAACCTTTCGATACATTCATCGCGAGAATGAAATACGGTATCACATACACGCATTATTCTCGGACCCGCACATATCTCATATGCGCTCCTATTTCGTTTCGCTTGAGCCAGGAAACCTCTGTGTAGGACTCTAAAGACTCGTCAATACGCCGGCAGCAGGTGATGATCATATCAAACACCCACAAGCCGCAAGCGGTCTGCTAAACGTAACGGCCACCCGGGTATTGAGCGATCAGAAGATCGACGAGCAAGCCCGCTCATACTCCTGTGAATCCAACCAGTAACACTTACCGTACAGTCCGGTCTCATCGTCTGATATGTCGCATATCTCGTCTAGGGGTGGTAAACGTCAGACCCCAATAGCTCGATAAGTCGTGTCGATATGAGGTCTATAACAGTTCGAGAAACTACAGGTAACACTTACCAGTAAATCTCATCAACCCTGGCCAGGGATTTCCGGTTATAGCCAATCGAACACTGCGCAACATCAACTCCCTATACCGGGAGAGACGAATCCCCTCCTATCGCTCATTGCCTCCATGTGATTCGGGACTGTACCCAAAAACCACCGTTTTGCACGCCCTCTTGGACATGGTAAGGTGGAAATCAAAGCACAGTGGGAACCACACAAGACTCTATGACGATCTCGGGTCTACAGACTAACCTGTACCAGTGTCACCAGAGAACTGCCATCTGACGTAAGGTATAATACCATCTGGGAGTTCTCGGCGAGTCCGTCCAGTGTACCCAGTCTCCACTGAGCACCCGCATATCATCTCTGATGTCAAACACCAATGGATATGGGATCATCCATCGCCCATCTGTATGGGTCGAGAAGGTATACGCTAGTCTACTCTGGTATATCGATGCCCCGTCTCGATATACCCACGACTAGGGACCTTGAAGGATGTACTTATGGACTACCATATCCCCACTAGTATGATCCGCATCATAGTCCAGGTAGTCAAGTACACATCCTAAGGACTTTACCAACATGTAACGGAGAGACAATCAGTGTACTCGTTAAGGTAAAGATCAACCAGATAGCATACTATCATGTCGAGCAAGAAAGTCCTCCCTATATATGTCCAAGCATCCACTACAATATACATCCTATGTATAGTAATGGCCTCTAGGGCATACATATAACTAACAATCTCCCACTTGCACTGGGGCCATCTGATAGCAGTGGTTGTAGTATCTCATACTCAACCATCCCATAAAAATCTCTCTCTGGGAATAGGCCTTCATGAGTGGATCCGCCGTGTTGTCCTCTGCGTCTCTTCTCCTAACCTCGATCCCTTGGAGATCAAACATCTCCATGATCAGGTGCTACTGCCTTAGAATATGTCTGGATCACTGATGGGACGGACGTTCCTTGGCATAAGCCACAACTCCATTGTCACACAATGGGAGGAACTAAGTTCATCTTATGAACAAATATACATCCAGACTGCCTCTTTGGTAGCATCTTAAGCAGCGATGTATCGAGCCTTTATCGTCTAGTATGACACGGTATCTAGCTTGGAACCCTTCCAACATACCGTCCCTTTACTGAGGGTAAAGACAATGCCTGTGACTGACTTTCAGTCGTTCTTATCACCCTGGAATCCTTCCAGTGATTCTCCCCAGGATCGGTTGATACCATCTCACTACAACTAGTGAGAATCCTAACATCCAATTAGATCTATCTCATAGATCCAAAACCCAGGATTTAGGAGGTATCACTTTGATCCTTTATGGAGAATCCTTGTGATAAGCGGAGATTGACCGAGCGTAGCATAGGAAACTCCTTCCCTATCAAGAGTATGTCATCCACGTACTCTACGAGGATCGTCACTACACTCCCTACTACCTTTTTGTTTATACAAGGTTCATCTACCATTTTGATGATGTCAAACTCTTTGACTAACACATCAAAACAGATGTTCCAACTCCGCGATGCCTGCTTTAACCTTTAAAGCATCTTGTACACGTTTCCGCTGCTCCCACTGTCTACGAAGCCCTCTGGCTGTGTACTTATAGACGTCCTCTTCTAAAACATCATTTAGAAAAGCAGTCATGGCACCCAACCGCCAGATATCGTAGTCATGGTATGTAGCCGTGGCAAGTAGGATCTGGATAGACTTAAGGATAGCCACTTGAAAAGGTTTCATCATTATCCACGCCTGGTCGATGACGAAAAGCTTTAACAAGTCTAGCTTTGAAAGTCTCAACTTTTCCATCTACACCAAGTAATCTTCTCAAGATATACTTGCTCCTGATGGGGATTTAACCCTTCAGATATAGCAACCAAAGTCCATACTTTGTTGGTGTACATGGATTCCATCTCAGATCACTAAGCATCCAGCCATTCTTACAGAGTCTTACTCCTGATGGCCAGCTCGAAACTAGTTGGGTCATCATCTCATGATGCAATCCTCGCTCCCACTGTCATAGAGTAACCGAAGTATCTCTCAGGTGGGTGAGGAAGCCTACTAGATCGGCGGAGAGGCTGAGGTTCGTTGGTAACTATTGAATCTTTTGGTTTTATCAAATCATCTGCTGTAGTTTGTATAGCTGGAACCTTTCCAGTTCTACATTACAGACCTTGCCTTGAGCTTGTCCGGATTTTGCTTTTAGACATAGGCCGGACAACCCCAAATCTTAACTAACTTAAGAGATGGGCTCTTCCCTTATCATATCACATATGAAATGGTAGGCAACTGATTTGATTTGAACCATATTCAATAGGTATGCAGCTTCTCAAGTGCATAATTCCCAAAAGGAAACAGGTAGCTCAGTAGTACTCATCATAGAGCGTACCTTATCATATAGGGTGTGATTGCTCCGTCCCGATATACCATCGTGCTATGGTGTATACGGAGGAGTAATGCTGAGAGAGAATCTCATTCTCCTTTAGAATAGTCCAAGAATTCCGTGCTCAAGTATTCTCCTTCTTGATCTCATCAAAGGACATAATACTTATACCCGTATTGGTTCTCTACTTCTAAATCATATTCTGTGAATATCTCAAAAGGTTCGGACTTGTGTTTCAACAGGAACATATGTCTGAATCTTGAGAGACTATCAGAGAATGTAACGAAGTACAAAGAACCAGTCCTGGCATATGTAGACAGGGGACCTTACATACATCAACATGTATCATCCCAAGAGTTTACTAACTCTTTCTCTGTTTCCAATAAACAGAGCTGAGGTCATTTTATCTTTGTGACATGACTCGCAAGTTTCACAAGATGTAAATTCAAACTAATTTAAATATGCATCTTTATGTAATTTCAGCTAGTCGGGTCACATTGATATGACCTAGTCTACAATGCCTCAAGTAGGATTCGTTCATTTCTGAACTCTTCCTCTTGTGTGCGTTCCGTATACTAGAGAACTGTAGTTTGATTTAGAACATCAATGCTTTTAGATAACGTGCCTGAACCGATCAACTTTTGATATAGGAAATGTTCAAAACATTATCCAACTATACAAAATTTTATCATTTCTTTACTAATAAAGAGATTGATATAATTTTGTATATCAGGTTCGATATCTAATAACATTCGTTCAGAATCAATGTATATGGAATACAGGGTGACAGTGACCAACAGACTTGGCTGCAACACTTGCCCCGTTTTCTGCCTCATGAAACTTATCACCCGTTCTCAGTTCTCTACCTATCTGTAGCCCTATGTAACAGATTACATATCTGGGATCCTGATCCGGTATCATATACCCAGGATGCGGAGGATACTGAGAAACCGTTCTTTGTAATGAACACACCCGAAGAAGATGCATCATATGCACTTCCTTCGTTTGGGCGGCAAAGGAATTCTGGTATTCCCCTATTTCCTGCTCTGTCTTATAACAATTATAAGTTGGAGCGGGACCAACGTTCCCCAGCTCAGTATAACAAGCGGGTTCGGTCAATATTCCGTATTATTATCTTGATTAAGGCATGATATGGTCGCTACCTGGAGAGAGAGAGAAGAAAACACTCAGCGTGCGCTCTTGCAAGAATAGATTGGTTATGTTTTATCTAATCAGGATAGCTCCCACTGCTTTTTATCAAATCTTCCTTCAAACCCTAAAAGGAAAGACTAGCCGGGATTAATTACACACTACAAGTTCGCCAATCTTTCAGCCAGGCCAGTGTCGGTACTTTGAGGGAGGTCCCCCGTGCTTTCGCACGAACCTAATTAATGTAAACCTCGTTTTCCCAGAGGCGTACCCTCGTTAACACCTTTCTAGACACCTACTTGATCGGCTAATTGTAATGTGTAAAACTCTCCCAGGAGTAACTCTTACTCGCAGCGGGTATCGGGATCCAACTATCTCATAGAAGGTATGCAATCTCATTGCAAATTTCAACACTTGAAATTCCCGATAATATTTTGCCCCGAACGATCTATGACCTTGACAAGGTCAACAAACCATAGACCGCAAGTCAAGTTCAACCCGTCATTTCTTGATTGAATCAAACCCACCCGCACGACCCTTGACAAGGTCAACAAGGCCGCACGACTACCCTAACCCAATCTGCATCATATGCATAAGCAGATAAATACTGGTTAGCTACCGCACACTGCGCCTTGACAAGGTCAACAAACGCAGCACGAATACTAAACAGGACTTATCTGAAATGACGGAGGGCTACGACAGGTTTTTCTGAAAACCTATTGCGTAATGAACTTGATATCGTTGTAGGATCGAATGAATTTTGAAATGGAGTGTCTTTGAGGCTTTTCTAATTTTGCTAAAGGAGTCACTCCCGGTGAAGGGATCGTCGGTCCTTTCCTCTTCGAATAAGGTGCAGGATATATCATATATACCGCTGTGCAAAGCAAAACTCTTAAAAGCAATCAGAAGACAAACCGAGTGTGTAGCATCTACCGGTTATTGCTAAAGGAGTCACTCCCGGTGAAGGGATCTCGGTCCTTTCCTCATCGAATAAGGTGCAGGATATATCACATATACCGCTGTGCAAAGCAAGAACTGTAGCTACCTGTTTTATTTTGAAATTCGATTCTACAACATCTTAGGTTTCTTTTATTTCATTAATCTCATTAATGAAGTCCCATCATTTAAGTACCTAAACATCACAGATAAATACGACGTACACTTATGCCATCCGCATTCGCCTCGATGTCCCCTCGTGCACCGTTAGGTTAGGTAACTAACGGCAGAGCAGGACATGGCTAGCGCGGGTGTAAAACATAAGTAACGTCTATATAATATATCATATATACTATATACAGTATCCATCACAGAACATCACATGATCACATCACAGATATCGCAGCAGAAGAAACATATGAAATATTGGATATACTAGGACGTCCGTGTTTTCAATACGAGCCAGTATAAAACACGGATTCCACGGTCGTGATGAATAGCCAAACCCACACCCCTAGACCCCTACGAGAGTGGCAAGCAACCCTACCAATTCTAGAGTTAGGAGACCCGGACTCGACTCCTCGAGTTGGTCTCCCACTGGACTCTAGAACCCGGTTACTTGTGCCCTCCTCCTTGGGTCTATCCTAGTGCGGAAAAGTAAATAATATACAAAAGGTGACATCTTCCGCAACCTGGAAGTGTCCCAATAAAAGAATATTACATACAAGTTTTTACATGAATGAAAATGAAAAACACTCATCTCACATAAAAAAAACCCGGCTATTCAAACACGACGATCCAATATAACATATCCAGCAACACATAACATCACATGTCATCAACGTAAGTAAACATGCGTATCCCAATTGTCATTGACATATAGCAACGAAACCGGCGATATCATATATTACACTTACGGTCACAGAAAAGAAAGTGTAAAACTACAACAGTTGGAATCCGCAACCTCTTTAGACATCGCATGCCTAGCCAAATGAATTCCTTAGATATCGCATGCCTAACAATTATGAACCCCGCATTTTAGTCTCAAAATCGAAAACACTTTTCAATATGAAGTCGGGCAATTTAACAAGATTCCCGACATCCTGATCGAATGCTCGTCGCAAACTTCAGTAGGCGGCCGCACCCCCGACGCCGTCGACAAATGTTCACACCATAATATTGTATTATTATATTCCCCATTCTTATTCTTTTTATAAATAAACGGGTGCTTTTGACGCATGTTTGCTACATGTTACAGGTTACAGGTTCTTGGATCTAAAACAGTGAAAACAATGAAAAGATGATGCAAAAGTGGACTTTGACCGACAAACAGAAGACTCTTGATCAAGCCTACACAAAAGAACAGTACAAGGCAACGCAAGGTCCAAGATTACAAAGCGAACGATTAAAGTCCATTACAAGTACTCACTGGAAGATCTGGAGAAGACCCAGAAGCCCAATGGAGAAAAAAAGTAAAGAAATAAAAAGCCCAAAGAACCAGGAATCAGCTCAGGAAAGATGGTGAGTTGAACTCACCAATGGGCCGCGGAACCGCGGCCCAAGCCAGCCATTGCCGCGGTTCCGCGGCCGTCCTATGCCCGTACTTGATGAAATTTTACCAAATTACTTTGGCGGCTCTGAAAAGATTTCCTAAGGGCTAGTTTTGTAATTTCAGACATGCGAAACAAATGTAACCCTAGGGTTTCCTATTCTTTATAAATAGGAACTCTAAAAATTGTAACTCTTTATGCCTCCCTTTAATGAATAAAATTTAGAAATCTTTTGGAGAGCATCGGTGTTTCTTCTCCATTCAGAAATTCAGATCTGACAACCCTGCATGGATGATTGGAGGGATGCATCTGTAAGTGATTTAATTTCTTAGTGTAGATTTAAATTCCTTGCCTTAGGTAGATTTAATTTCATGCCCTAGGAACTTGTTTAGGGTTTAGCTTTTGGGAAGGATTTTGAGAGATGAGATCTCTCATCCTTTTCTTACCCACCAAATATTTACAATAGGACTCCATGCATACATGCACATACCGCTCCCTACGGCACTCTATCCCTCGAGGTAACGGTGATACCGTAGTATAAAGACCCGGGTGTGATGTTTTCCATGGAGGTTAGGGTAAGGATCTCTAAAGGAAGGACAAGAACCTAGAGGAAGGAATACCTTCCCGAACGGATCTAATCCACTTTATTGATAATTACCATAACTCCTCATAGATCTTCATTCGGGTATTGAAAGCGGTGAGATTTAATTACATTTCCAAACCATCCCTAAACCTAGCCCTAGCAAGAGTAGATCTAGATAATTGCCCTAGTTTAATTAGATTTTTAGATTTAATAATCAACCGAACACCCTTCGGAATTAACTCGTAAGAACGAATCGGAAATTCACAAAATCCCTGTGGACCGACCCGTACTCACCGGCTAGCTGCAAGGCGACGCCGTTCTTGATTGCGGTTACAAATATTTTTGATCTATCTTTTACAAAGCGCAAGCACGCTAGAATCTCTCAATCAACAAAGTGCACCAAGGCAGAACACCGCTGCCGCGAGCACCTGGACGGATGCTTTCGGCGACGGGGTTCTCCTACAGTCACTTGGTCGGGGTTATGGAGCGAGGCTGTCTATTAAGTTTACTCGGCGAGTATCCGCGTACGCTACGTGATTGCGACGGACTTTTGATCACATCAAAATTCCGTGGCAACCGATCAAGTGAGACTAAACTGCTATGTTTATAACATTCATTCAGTTATCTCATAACTACTTGTGAATTCCAATTATTGTATCCCATTCCGGATAAATAGAAAATGTTAAACTTTCCGATCGAACATTCAAACACCCAAGTTTTCCCGATACAGCTCAACACATGAAACAAGTCTAAAAACATTCAGTTCGTGCCTCAGTACCAACGGTCCAGCCATAGAAGGGTCAAGCCAACGCCTCACATGTGGCACGCCGTACTGCCCCAAACCCGAAGGTTCAAAGGGCAGTTCAAGACGGTCACATAATCGAGTTAAGGTTTGTTGTCTTCTAGAGGGACCATCGCGTTACTTGCACTACTTAGAACGTCTTTAAACCTCGGAAAAATCCAACACTTGGAAATTTTCCGGCAGGGGAAAAGTTGGGTATTTATATCCGGTCGAACTTTTTAACATATTAAAAAATTATCCGGAATCCACATAGACAAAATCTGATAATCCGATCGAATCATCGAGTCCCCAATACAACCCAGAAAACTCAACTCTTGAGTGATATTTAAAAATTCCCATAAAATCCAGCATCAGAAAAGAGGAATTACTGTGCAAAAATTATTGTGCATTGTGAACATAAGGCCGCGGAACCGCGGCAGAATCCATGCTTCTGCCGCGTTTCCGCGGCTGTTTAGACGCATCATGAGCTCGTTTTGCACCATAATTCTTATATCTTCCTGCTGAATTTTTTAAGAATTTTTAATCTGGAAAAAGCCCAGTTTTTGAAAAAAGGCCAGAGAGCATGAAAAATCGGGGTTTCGGGTTCGATCGGGTTTCTAACATCGTCTACGCATCGCCTAAGGCTCTAGCTAGGCTCTGATACCACTGTAGGGTTCCTAGGCACACTAATGAGGTCTCATAAGGCATCAACCATGCCAATTTCAAATTTTACGGGTGCCGAGAAACCCTAATACGGATCGTTAACTAGAATTTTAGGCGAAACAAATGCGAATAGTTAACAACTTAACTAAAAGAACGGAAATACAACCTTTGTAGATCCGGTCCTCCACCTCCATAGCTCCGCAATGAAGTCTCCTCGCTGTCCAAATGGAATCCCGGGCTCTAGCGTCGGCTTCATCGGAAAAATGGGCGGGCTAGGTCGTCGATGTCGATGCCGAAGATGATCTACGTCGAGGCATCACAAGATCAAGCTCCCACTTCACCAAGTCATGAAACTTGTGAAGAAAACACCCTATACTACTTGGCAAGAGGTAGAGGATGAAGAAATAGGAAGTGGGTTCACTTTAGAATTGGATTTCTCACTCTTTTTCATCAATCACCATTGATGAGGCAAGCTTTTCTACTTTTGAAAGAAGAAGAAGAAGATGAATATTATGATAAGCCTTTTTTTCTAAATAGAAAATAAATGAATTCTTATCATATCATGAACCATGGTCAAGTGTAGAGAACTAACTAAGGTTCAAGTGAATGGTTAGGGTTAAGCATGAGACAAAATGGTCACTTTAGTCAAAGCTTCATGAAGCTTCAAAGATAAAACAAAACTAGCAACCATTTTTTCTCTTTATGCTTTTCCAAAATGAATAAACAAATAAATAAATGAATAATCTAAACCCTAATCATCAACTTAACCATGGTTTAATTCTTTACACTTAACCAAATAAGCATGCATCATCAAACATGATACAAACATGTGCACAAAAGTATATCACATATACAACTTGCACATACAAGTGAGAAAATCCATTTAAAGTGAACCAATACTAGTTAATGCAAAGTAATATATCATATATATAATTATGCATTAAATCATTAAATCAACACTTGATTCAATGATCCGGTCATGTCGCACACAACCGACTAGTATACAATGTATCGATTTATCGAATCAATTCTTGATTCGATAACTAGGTTATATCGCATACAACCAATCGATACATTCATCGCGAGAATGGAATACGGTATCACATACACGCATTATTCTCGGTCCCGCACATATCTCATATGCGCTCCTATTTCGTTTCGCTTGAGCCAGGAAACCTCTGTGCAGGACTCTAAAGACTCGTCAATACGCCGGCAGCAGGTGATGATCATATCAAACATCCACAAGCCGCAAGCGGTCTGCTAAACGTAACGGCCACCCGGGTATTGAGCGATCAGAAGATCGACGAGCAAGCCCGCTCATACTCCTGTGAATCCAACCAGTAACACTTACCGTACAGTCCGGTCTCGTCGTCTGATATGTAGCATATCTCGCCTAGGGGTGGTAAACGTCAGACCCCAATAGCTCGATAAGTCGTGTCGATATGAGGTCTATAACATTTCGAGAAACTACAGGTAACACTTACCAGTAAATCTCAGCAACCCTGGCCAGGGATTTCCGGTTATAGCCAATCGAACACAGCGCAACATCAACTCCCTATACCGGGAGAGAAGAATCCCCTCCTATCGCTCATTGCCTCCATGTGATTCGGGACTGTACCCAAAAACCACCGTTTTGCACGCCCTCTTGGACGTGGTAAGGTGGAAATCAAAGCACAGTGGTCTATGACGATCTCGGGTCTACAGACTAACCTGTACCAGTGTCACCAGAGAACTGCCATCTGACGTAAGGTATAATACCATCTGGGAGTTCTCGGCGAGTCCGTCCAGTGTACCCAGTCTCCACTGAGCACCCGTATATCATCTCTGATGTCAAACACCAATGGATATGGGATCATCCATCGCCCATCTGTATGGGTCGAGAAGGTATACGCTAGTCTACTCTGGTATATCGATGCCCCGTCTCGATATACCCACGACTAGGGACTTTGAAGGATGTACTTATGGACTACCATGTCCCCATTAGTATGATCCGCATCATAGTCCAGGTAGTCAAGTACACATCCTAAGGGCTTTACCAACATGTAACAGAGAGACAATCGGTGTACACGTTAAGGTAAAGATCAACCAGATAGCATACTATCATGTCGAGCAAGAAAGTCCTCCCTATATATGTCCAAGCATCCACTACAATATACATCATATGTATAGTAATGGCCTCTAGGGCATACATATAACTAACATCTACTTCTCCGCACACTGGGAAGCGGGGCGTGACATGATCAGTTTTAAGAAAATCTCTCATTGAGAGATACCAATTGATTTAATTGGTCTCAAAAATTATTCGGGGAATTTTATTTACCGTTGGATCTTTGACCCAGTGACTTTCTGTTTAACAGAATATATTTTCTTGTTTTTAATAAAATTAGGAAAATATTTTCTCATATAGAATTTAATTCTATTTTTTAATTCAAACGGTGATTTTTTAATCATAATTGGATTTTTAATCCAAGGGTTTTCTGTTTAACAAAACATATCTTTCTTGTTTAGAAAGATTATGGAAATATTTTTCCATATAGAATTTAATTCTATCTTTTGATGTTTTTTAATCACCATTAGATTTTTGATCCGACGGATCTGTTTAACAGGGAATATTTATGAAAATATTGTCCATGTAGAATTTAATTCTACCTAAACAGATCCGCTTTAATTTGGACGCTAAAGCTCACGTGGTGTAGCCAAAGAATTTAATTTTTACTGTAATTGCCACACATGTGCTTTGCACGCAGGCGCTTACGTGCCTTTCACGTGAGGCGCTGGTCCTATGACTCAATCAAGCGTCCACGTGTTTTGCACGTCAGCGCTCATGTGCCTTTTATGTGAGGCGCTGCTATAAAATTTAATTCTATTAAAAACCGGTGCCGGCGCTCTCGTGTGTTTCACGTGAGGCGCTGCCTTATTATGTTTAATCAATAATAATTTTTTATACGAGAGGAGAAGCTTTTATGCTATATTAAGATCTACACTAGTAAAAAATGATATATTTCCAAGGGAAAATTAGCAAGGGGCTAATTTCCCTCGGCAATTTAGGAATTTCTTAGAGATTTTGTCTACCCGGTGTTGTTCCCTCGGCAATGAATTATTGCGAAACGACATGAGATTATCGCCAAGAGTATATTGAGAGATGCAAAAACATATAAGCACCGCTTTCTTCTCTATCAAATCAGAAAACAAACAAACAAATAAATAATAAAACGAATGGGCCAGATCTATTCTCATGTTATATGATAAAGATCAATATAAGGGAAAAAGGTGACTGCTATGTGAATTATAAGAGCAATGTATTTAGGGGATCTTGGCCACACATCCTACGTGCAAAGCACGTAGGATACATCAAATCAAAGACATCTGTTTCACACAAATCGCAACCATCCATTACTATTTTGGATGGATCGAGAACCTTGGATGTATTAACATGAGTGCTATTATATCTAGAATGGCAGTCACTTGGATTCCTTAAGGGCCTGTTTGGTTGTAAGATTATGAAATTTGGATTCCAAAATAGTACGGCTGAATTTTCTGGATTTGGTAATTTGTTGTTTGGTTGGTTTTGAATTCCTAATATTAGATTTGTAGATTCTTGTAATTTTTGTTTGGTTGATGAAAATAAAATGGGATTCGGATTTGAGAATTTTAGAGAGAGATAGATAGCGAGAGGATTATTAAATAAACAAAGTACACGGGTCCCATCTAAAAGTAAAATGAATAGTGTCAAATCCTTGAAAATCCTTAAGGGTCTTTTTGGTTGCAGGATTTGTTAGGATTTGGATTGTGGAATCCTAGAATTCCATAATTTTGTGTTTGGTTGGAGAATTTGGATTTCTAGAATTCCCTTTTTTTATGGGTGGTCCACCACAAAACATGAATTCCTGAATCCTAAAAAATTTCAAGGATTTTTAAGGATTTGGCACTTTTCATTGTATTTTTAGATGAGACCCGTGTACTTTATTTATTTAATAATCCTCTCTCTATCTATTTCTCTCTAAAATTCTCTAATCCAAATCCCACTTTATTTTCACCAACCAAACAAAGATTACAAGAATATACAAATCCAATACTAGAATTCCAAAACCAACCAAACAACAAATTACAAAATCCAAAAATTTTCAACCGAACTATTTTGGAATCTAAATTTCATAATCTCGCAACCAAACAGGCTCTAAAAGTTTTTAGGATTCAAAAATCCTTGTTTTGTGGTGGGGCCCCCCATAAAAAACAAAGTAATCATAGAAATCCAAATCCACCAACCAAACACAAAATTATGGAATTCTAGGATTCCACAGTCCAAATCCCAAATAATCCTGCAACCAAACAGGCCCTATAAATTTTTTAAGGATTTGCAAGGATTATGCACTATTCATTGTACTTTTGGATGGGACCTGTGGTACTTTATTTATTTAATAATCCTCTCTCTATCTCTCTCTCTCTAAAATACTCATTTTTTAAAGATTTGCAAGGATTATGCACTATTCATTGTACTTTTGGATGGGACCTGTGATACTTTATTTATTTCATAATCCTCTCTCTATATATCTCTCTCTAAAATACTCAAATCCAAATCCCACCTTGTTTTCACCAACCAAACAAAGATTAAAACGATCTATAAATTCAATACTAGAAATTCAAAACAAACCAAACAACAAATTACCAAATCCAGAAATTTTCAAGCTTACTATTTTGGAATACAAATTTCTAAATCCTAGAACGAAACACGTCCCAATGGATTCCATCCTTCATCTCTATCTCGTAGGCTCGGGTTTTGAGATTACCAAATCATTAAACTTTTTCATGCCATCGATCGCTCCTATTGCGGGTTTCCCTCTCCTCTATTTCTCTTCGCCTCCTCGCTATTCAATTGGAAATGGTTGGTGGCTACCGGGGGTGTACCGATCCTCATATCAGCAGGCTATGGCCTTCAACCTTCGGCGTCTTTCTTCAAATGCCTTTTTGATTGATTATTCCGGTATCGTACTCTCTCTATCTTAATCTCCCCCCTCAAACCCCTTAGGGTTAGGGTTTCTTCATTTGTTTTTTGTGAATCCTATATTGTTGTATGCTTATTTTTAAGTCGTATCAGGCTGTCATTTCTATATCCATTAGCTTTTGGATTTTCTTTAGTTCCTAAAACATTAGGGTTTTGATTCCAAAGCTGTTGCTTTTGTATATAATCTAGGGATCTGGGCATGTCTTATATTTTTTTCTCCCTGTATTGTTCGAGGGATTTATTATGATATTTATATTGTTCTAATTCAATTTACTTGCCATGTTTGTACCACATCTCAGATCGTGGCCATCTCCACTTATTTTGATTGAAGCATGTATGCTGCCTCTCCATCATTACCATGATCCTGTAGCAATCAATTTACATTTTTATGACCATCATCTCAGATCTTTTTATTTTACCTAAATGTGGAAAATATTATGACCATGATATGGGAGAAATGTGTTACTTTTGTTGTTAAAATTTGTATTTGTTGCAAATTTGTGACCATTATTGTAATAACAATTTTGCTTGCTTTTTTCTTATAAATATTCTTGAAAATTATTCTTGTCATACAGTTTTATGTATCTATCTATGTGGGTTTTGTTTATGTCTAATTGCACTTATATATAGGCAAAACATGAAATAAAATGAAATATTATTTTTTTAATAAAAAATTTAAAAATGCATTGCCCAGGATAGTCTCTTGGGAATGTTTGAATAATCCCATGGCATTAATCTTCAGAAAAGGGTTTATGCTTCCTCATGTGTCACACCCTCGCGGCTCATGTGTCACACCCTCGGCGATAGTTGATCATCGCCAAGGGACATACCCTCAGCAATGAGAACATTGCCAACCACACTTGCTTCAAGTGACCATTCCCAAGGGATTCATTGAAAATCCCTTGAGAATGTTTATTCCTGAGGGATTCCCTAGCATTCACAAGGGATTCGTCCCTTGGGAATGCACAATATTCTTGTAATTGTATATTTTATAAAAGGGACAGCTACGTGTTTTTTTATTTTGCATTGCTTACATGCTAACCTGTAGATGCTGTGTATAGATTCGTTTATAAAAAATAATATTTGTATCTAAATAACAAAAAATAACTAACATCATATATCGTTTTTCAAACATAATGAAAATATATCGATAAAAAAAACTGTATTTATATCTTTTTTTCAAACACAGCAAGAAATAATATTCATCTATAAATATATTCGATCATTTTTTTATCCCATGCAGGGAGGTCTTTAAATATTATGTTTCAGTAAATTAACCTCTTATGATCTCAAACACGCAATGCAACTATTAGATTTACAACAAATCAATTTGATATTGTATAATTTGGGGCATCAATAAAAAAAAAGGTTAAACATACTAAAATTTAAGTAGTTATACATGTATCACACACGTGCAAATAACCAGCGGTAGAGGACAATAAAACGCCTCCCTATTTTTGCTGGAAAAGACCCATAAAAAAAAAGATTACACGTAAATAACAGAACAAATTTTCCTTAAACTACTGTACAATGTTTTTTTGATAACTTAACTGTGTTTGTATGGTAAAATACATTTATAGATTGTTAAAAAATACATTGATTTGTTAGTATATTCTTTTTTTATAGTTAATTTATCATTATATACATAATTATTTTGGATTTTTCAAAGTTTTCATATATATATATATATATATATATATATATATATATAGATATATACGAGGATAATGGAGGAAAGATGCCATGGGAGGGAATTTCCTCCTATGGCGTCGAAAAAATACACCATTCTTCAATTTTTCCGACGATCGGCACTCACCATCTTCATCGTTATCATCTAAGATGTGGATACACCAAATTTTATGTGATTCTACAACCTTTTTACCATTGATTTAATGGGTTCAAAATTAACGGTTTACCGACAATAGAACTTTTTACATTGCTAAATCAACGGTGACAAGGTTGTATAATCACATGAAATTTGGTGTACCCACATCTTAGATGATAACGATGAAGATGATGGGTGCCGATCGGCAGAAAAAATGAGGGAGGGTGTATTTTTTCGACGCCATAGGAGGAAATTCCCTCCTGGGGATTTCCTCTTATGGCGTCGAAAAAATACAACCTCCACCGTTTTTTCCGACGATCGGCACTATCATCATCATCGTTATCATGTGGTACACCAAATTTCATGTGATTCCACAACTTTTTCACCGTTGAATTAGCAATGTAAAAAGTTCTGTTGTCGGTAAACCATTAATTTTGCACCAACTAAATCAACGGTGAGAAAATGGTATAATCACATGAAATTTTGTGTATCCACATCTTAGATGATAAAGATGGAGATGAAATATGCCGATCGTCGAAAAAAATCATGGAGGATGCATTTTTCCGACGCCATAGAAGGAAATTCCCTTCCATGGCACCTTTCCTCCATTAACTTGATATATATATATATATATATATATATATATATATGAGAATAATGGAGAAAAGAGGCCATAGGAGGAAATTTCCTCCTATAGCGTGGAAAAAATACAACCTCCACCAATTTTATATATATGAGAATAATGGAGAAAAAATGCCAATTTCCTTCTATGGCGTGGAAAAAATACAATCTCCACAAACTTTTTCGACGATCGGCCCCCATCATCTTCATCGTTATCATCTAAGATAAGGGTACACCATTTCATGTGATTCTACAGCTTTTTCACCGTTGATTTAGCAATGTAAAAAGTTCTATTGTCGGTAAACCGTTAATTTTGAACCCACTAAATCAACGGTGAAAAAGTTGTGGAATCACATGAAATTTGGTGTACGCACATCTTAGATGATAACGATGATGATGATGGATGCCGATCGTCGGAAAAAATGGTGGAGGTTGTATTTTTTCCACGCCATAGGAGGAAATCCCCTCCTATGGTCTCTTTCCTCCATTAATCTCTCTCTCTCTCTCTCTCTATATATATATATATATATATATATATATAAGAATAATGGAGGAAAGAGACCTTGGGAGGCTTTTTGCATTAGGTAGTGGTAAAATGTACGTTCTCCACCATTTTATTCGACGATCGATACCTTCCAACTTGATCTACATTTTCGAATTTGTTGATACACCAAATTTTATATGATTACAACATCATTTCATCGTTGATTTAGCAATGTAAAAGGTTCTATTGTTGGTAAACCGTTAATTTTGTACCTACTAAATCAACAGTGAAAAAGTGTTGGAATCACATGAAATTTGTTGTATCGACATGTTAGACGATGAAAATCAAGATGGCCGGTGCCGATCGTCGAATAAAATAGTAGAGGACATGATTTGCGCTGCCACCTAACGCAAAAAAGCTCCCAGGACCTCTCTCTCTCTATATGTATATATATATTGAAAAATAGGTATAACAATCGGGATAGTGAAAAATAGGTATAACAATCAAGTTTACGGGCCCTACCGTGTCAATGCAGACCCAAAACCGCAGTATCCAGACTCATGGGTTGGTGAGGCCCGGGTGACTATCTACAAATAACTAGGGTTTCCCGTTTGGCCTGTAATGACACCGAGGCGCCATTTCCTCATGCCCCATTTCCTCATGGTTATTGTAGTTTGGAGAAATGAGCTCTTTCTGTATTTATTTTCGTCCTCATATTTATACAGCCTAAATTTTACTAAAATACCATGAATTGTCACTATATTAGATACATTTCATAAATTTATAAATTTCAAATAAGAATATTACCAACTTTCCGTGTTTAACCAATTGGGAGTAACATATTCAATAAGAATTTCTTTCCAAAGTGAGATGATGCTCCCATCGCATCCAAACAAAGAAAAAAGAAATTAGTGTCTAGATGTTTTTCAATTTATCCTTTCATGTGATGCTCTATAAACAATTGCAAATGTAATTGGAAAAAAGATATATGATATTAAAGCATAGAGGATTTACCGTATTTATTTACAAATTATTATCCTTTTATGATTCATCGGAAAAATAATGTTAGTTCATGATACTTCGGTGGAAATTACCTCTTAAATCCAAACTTGTTTAGATTGTTCCAAATAAAGCTCATCGATATTAATTATATTGATTTTCGTCTCTTCATAAACATATGACACTATAAGAGTTTCTTTCGGCCGAGCAATCAAATACTTGAGAGTCTGTTTTTTCGAACTCAATATTAACAACGAAAAAAGAATTTCAATCCGCCGAACATCAGCTTTCTCTCAATGAAATTTTAGAAAAAAAATATAAATCCATTAGCTCATATATACTCTGTCCTCAACCAACGCTTCGGCGGCTCTCCGCCCGGACACCAACGCCCCATCGAATGTGGCAGAGCTCATGTAATCCCCACACAAATAAACCCCACCCCTCACTCTCGGATCCTTATCTGTTAAGTCCGTCGGTGGGCTCTGATCCGGTTGTGCAAACCCGATCCGGTAAGTCCTCAAGTGCTTCCACTTCCCTACCTCCTCATCACCGAACCACCCGCCAAGCTCTCTCACAACCTCACCCGTTAACTCATCGTCATTCCTGTCACTAAAATCCCCAATCAGCGAAACCGACACCAGCACCTTACCTTTAGGCGCGTACGTCTGTGCTACTTTCGAAGCGAAGAACATGTTGTTAACGATTCCTTTACCAGAGCCATTTAAAATAAGTATCGGGTCATCAATCGGAGCTCTTTCTGCAGAGAAATACAAGCAAACCGTGCTCCGGGTAGCTTTTTTCATGGTTAATTCGAGGGTCGGCAACAAACTATTTACCTGCGGCTGATCAACCGCAACGATCACGCCGAGCTCAGCAGAGATCGACTCGCCAGACTCTAACGTGACTCTTGGTGTGCATGCTTTATCAGAGTAATGAACCGCCACAACCTTTGAGTTAAGCCGTATGGATCCCTTTGGGAGCCTGTCGGAGAGCTGGTTCGAAATGGCGCCTATGCCGTCGGCAGGAAGCATGTTGTCGCCGAGCGCTAGGCATTTGATGATGAACTCGTACAGCCGAGACGTGGTCACGAGCTCTCTGTCGAAGAAAATTCCTGCTAGGAACGGTTTCAAGAACCGGTCGATAATGGAGTGCGAGAATCCGGTTTTCTGAAATAGCTTTGAAATCGTTGTTTCCTTGGCAGAGAGAATGGCGTCGTCGGAGAGAGTGGATACACGGAGGCGGTCAAGGCCGATGAGGAGCTTGTCAGGAAGGGTACCTGTTAAAAGTATTGTTATTACTGTTAGTTTTTTTATAAAGTTAAAAGTATATTGTTGGACTGATATACATGGTTACCCAAACCTTTCAGATACGGTGATCCCTGATATTGTTATCGCACAACTCGACAACATCAATTTTTGGATCAGGAAATTGTTCTTAACATCTAAAGAAAGTGCACCATGTTTTAAGAGGTCTTAAGAGTCAAACCTCATGACAGTTATTGATTTTGAATTAATGTATTTATTTAACCTCACATATTCTGTCGAATTTCCCTTGACGTCCTTTCCATGTGGACCGGTCTGATGCCCACATGAAGGTATATAGTTTAGAATATTTTGATTGTTTGATAAATATTGTTTTAGTTAAATTACACTAAAATTTCCTTAACTGCAGGGTTTTAGCTAAACTACCTTGAAAAAAATTCAAATACAGTAAGCTATCTTAAACTATGATTTTAAAGCAATTTTTTTTCACTGGATTGATGTAAATAAGAAGGGAAAAACTGTAAGGTTTTCTAGCGGAAGATGTAATACTTAATGTTATCTTGGTGTAATTTACACAGCGGGTCAAGTTTTTGGGTAAAATGGTTTTGTTATGATACCTATTGGGTTGGAGAGGGAGGCGAGTCCGTGGAGGGGGCGGCGGAAGGGGTCGGCAACACGGTGGAAGCGGCTGTCATGGTAAACAAGTGCGCCCGGGTAGAAGGGTTGGAGGCGGAGGGAGGGGTAGTCGAGGAGGCGGTGAGCCTCTGGGTAGGCGGTGAGGAAAATCTGGAATCCGCGGTCAAGGAGGAAGCCGTCGAGGGCATCGGTGCGGACACGGCCGCCAACAGAGGAAGAGGACTCGAGGAGGAGGAAGGGGGTGTTGGTGGACTGGAGGTGGACAGCGGCTGCCAGGCCGGAGAGGCCGGCACCGACGATAACGGCGGTGGGCGGGGAGGTGGGGAAGGGGGATGAAGAAATGGAGCAAGACATTGGGAGAAGGAGGTTCATAGTTATGGAGGGAGCTGTTTTTGGTTGGTTGGGGGGGGGGAGGGAAAGGGAAGTTGGAGGTGTTTGTTAGTGAGAGGGTGGCTTATCCAAATTAACGTTTCAAATGTTCATGTCCAACCAAAAAGGAGGGAAGGTGATAAGGGCATATTTTGATATCCATTTCACATATATTAATAAAAATTGGAGGGTGAATTTGGGGTGATTTTTTTTTTTTTGCTATATATGGACCATTAATGTTGCTTTATATGTACTTAATGTTAGAAAAATGAATATATGCAAGTTTGTGTAAGAATAATAAAGAAAATATAAGAAAGAGATGGATATTCTCAAACATATATAAAACAAACAAGACCTAGCTAGGAGAAGTGTTGCTAGGATTCTTTCAAAAAGACCTGATAATTAATTTATCCTGAAAGAAAATGTGTATCAACTAATAAGAATCTCTCATCTATTTTGGACTAAATGGTCAACTTTTTATAATTCTTTAATGATCGACACTGTCAATCTAGTTGTTAATGGCCTAAAATATATACACGCCAAGTTTAGTTTCTTGTGGTTGATTGATCGTTAATTTTGCTATGGAAAATGTGCTATAAATGATGCATCAATAAATCTGCAACCATCCATCCCATTCAAAAGCAGGATTATATATCAAAACTTAGCCAACCATAACTCCTTGAACTTTCAACCGATCCTCATTTCTCCACCACTTTCTTTGCAATAGAATTCCACTCTCTCTCTCTCTCTCTCTCTATCCACAGAACATGAGGCTCATTTTCAATCAAACTGATTTCCTTCTCTACACAAACTCCTCATTCATGCATCATATCACAAAACCAATGAAAAAAATAGAGAAAACTCAAAACCCTCAAGATCATCTTGAACTCTTCAAAGCGGTCGCTCAAGCATGGCATGCTCAAACAGGCAATCCCAAACCAACCGAAGAGTTCCACGCGCAGAAAAACCGCTTTGATTTCAAGCCCAAACCGACCCGGTTCAAGCTAGAGGCCATGGCCATGGCATCAAGAGACACATCATCATCATCTTCTTCTTCTTCAAGATGGGACTTTGCAGGGTCTCTTCTTGATTCTTATGAGATTGTTACATTGTCAAAGAAGTTGGAGGCTGGTTTGGGTTTGGATTATAATGCGGAAGGGCCTACAGGCGGAGCACGGGTTGGTAAGAGGAGGAGAGGAGAGAGCAAGAATAGCTTGAGGAGTTTGTTAAAGGTTTCTTGTGAGAGATTTGATGATGTTTGAGGTTGAGAGAGGAGATTAGTTCAAGATTTGTCTTACTAAGATTTCATTAATAATTGGGTGTTTTATGATTGAAAGTTTTGTTTGCACTAAGACATGTGAATTAAAACAGTACCACCTGAAAAACCTATAAAGAATATATGAGTATAAAATATAAAATGGACTAAACCTCAGGGCTTAAGGCTTATTATTGGAACTCATTTATATCAAAAGCGCATGTACACTCATATAAATAAAAATATATTGGACGTTTTGCCTATAATTCAGCAAATGATTGCTCGATATGTTCAACTGTGACCTTATAATGCAATCGCATTCTCTGGTCCAATCCTATAGGAACCTATCTCCATTTTCCTACTTTCTTACGATTACGAGGTTTATTCGAGTATGATATCCAATCATGGAAATATAGCATCCCACTTTTTTTTATTACTCAGGACTTTGAGACATTTAGAAATCAAGAAATCTCTACATGAGCAAGTGATACCAGAGAACAATTAGCCGATTTAGATTTACAAATTATTATAAAGAATTCATCGGTAGAATGGTAGGAATTAGGAAACGAAGAGTCCGCTAGAAATGAATGGAAAGATGGAAAAATTCGAAGAAGAAAAGATTTTTTGGTTAGATGCATGAAATTAGCTAAACATTTTATTCGAATAAATGTAGAACCAAAATGGATGGTTTTTTGTCTATTACCGGTCCTGCCTCACGAGTTGAGACCAATCGTTCAGATAAATGGGGGTAAACTAATGAGTTCAGATATTAATGAATTTTATAGAAGAGTTATCTATCGTAACAATACTCTTACTGATCTATTAGCAACAAGTAGGTCTGCGCCGGGAGAATTAGTAATATGTCAAGAAAAATTGGTACAAGAGCATGTGGGTACACTTCTTGATAATGGAATACACGGACAACCAATGAACGATGGTCATAATTTTACAAGTTATTTTTAGATGTAATTGAAGGCAAAAAGGGAGGATTTCGCGAGACTCTGTTTAGTAAACGGGTCGATTATTCGGGACGTTCCATCATCCGGCTCAAGTATTTAAACCAAATAAAGAAGGGAGTTCTTTTTTTACTTTATTCGATAAAAAGAAAACCCTACAAAGAACTACCCTTTACTCAAGTTCTTAGTCCAGTAAGGATCAACCTTTCATTAATTCATTTTTCTTTTCACTTTCACTTTTTAACTTTCTGAATGAATTTTTTACGACAAAATTGAAATGTGCAATTTTTGAGTAGTCTACTTCCCTTCAAATGATAAACCCCTTTAAATTAAAGGAATACTTTAGTACTCGTAAGGGATTTCCTTGTCTATATATTATTTCATTCTATTCAATCTTTTACGTCCCTACTCACATCGATAGTTATGTCATGATGTCTCTTGAAGCATATATGTGATAGATAGACTTCTCTAACCATGTTATATTTGCCTACTTGAAAAGAATCTCTTTCTAAAAGAAATGGAATGACTAATTCCATGAAAAAGTCTTTTTTTCACGAGGTATAATTAGCAATTCTCATTTATCTCTTACGGAATCGACCATGGATCAATTCCCCCTTTATTTGGAAGTATTGAATACACTCATAATTCTGAGTTTCATGTTACTCCTTCCAAGACACATGTCAGAGTCGGGGGCATCCCAACCAGATTGAATGGGATGACAGTTAATTAATCTGAATCTGTAAAATGCAAATTTCGATCAAATCACGCATCGCAATATACTACGCCTTCTAATTTCTTAAGGGGCTTATCTAAAAGATTCACGATATAACTAGGAAGACATTTCAAATACCACACATGAGTCACCGGACATGTGAGTTTGATGTATCCCATTTGATATCTTTGTATCCGAGAATCAACAAATTCTACCCCGCATTCTTCATAAATTTCGGGTCATTTTTTTCAGCTCCGATCACTCGATAATTTCCACAAGCACAAATTCTGCATTTTATGGGTCCAGAGATTCTTTCACAAAACAATCCATCTTACTCTGGTTTATTGGTTTTATAATGAAAAGTATAGGGTTTTGTCACCTTTCCAACTATCTCTCCATTAGGTAGGAATTTTTTGGCCCAAGTCTTTATTTTTTGAGGAGACATTGGTCTAATTCGAAGTTGTTGATGTTTATACCGATCAATCATAGAATAGAAATTCTGATTCATTCGGATCAAACTTTCTTCCTATTAATCTGGAATTTCTTCTCAGATACAAGGAAATGATTCAGTTCCAAAGCCAAAGATCATAGTTCTCGAACGAGCAATCGAAAAGATTCTGGAGCATCTTCGGGGTTAGGTACTATTCCTCCAATGATTGTAGCACCAAGTAATTCTTGATAAGTTGTAATATGATCAGATTTATAAGTAAGCATCTCTTATAAAATATGAGCAACATCAAATCCCTCTAGAGCCCAAACTTCCATTTCTCCAACTCGTTGTCCCCATTGCTTGACCCTTCCTCTGAGGGGTTGTGTAACAAGTGCGTAATGTCCACTGGAACGTTCATAGATTTTATCATCAACTTGATGAATTAATTTTAGGATATAAAACTTGCCTATTAGAACAAGTTTTTCAAAAAGATTTCATGTTCTTCCATCAAATATTCTGCTTTTTCCCGGATACTCGGGTTCAAATACCCATGAATTTTTTGTTTGATTACTGGCTTCATATAATTCAGAAAACACTAGTTTTCTTAAAGTCTCTTGCTCATATCTCTCATCAAAAGGTGCTTTTCTATAATGTCTCTTTAGCAGATCCCCAACTAACCCGAGTGAATATTCAAATATTTGTCCCGCATTCATTCATGAGGGTACTCCTAATGGGTTGAAGACCATATCAGCAGGTGTTCCATCTTGCAAGTAGGGCATATTCTATCTAGACAAAATTTTAAAAATGATACCTGTTGGATATGTATGCTCTAGAGACCATTATTGTATTAGATACTTGGGATATATGTACAGAACATTCTTGCTCAAATTGATAGTATGCTATCTTCTTTGCTTTTATCTTAACAAGTGCGTATGTTTTACTAGTTATTACGTATTGCTTATACATGTTGATAAAACCCGTAGGAATTTTGCTTGACTATCAGCGTTGTGAAGACGATCATACTTGTAGGGGCTGAGTAGTCTATAAGTACATCCTTAAATGTCTCTAGTCGCGGGAATATCGAGACAGGGCATCAATATTCCTGAGTAGACTAGTGTATACGTTTTTAGACCCTGACGAGGTATGATGGTTGGTCCCACAGCCATTGGTGTGGTTCACCTGAGATTGTATACATGTGCCTACTGGGGGTGAGTACACTGGACGGACTCGCCGAGAACTGGTTAGATGGTATTATACATATAGTCAGATAGCAGTTCTCTGGTGATATGAGTACAGATAGTCTGTTGACCTGAGATCGTCATTTGTCTCATGTGAGCTCCCACAATATTTTGATTATTACCCTACCACGGTTCTACTGAGTCGTGCAAACAGGTTTAGTTGGGTACAGTCCTGAACCACATGGAGGCAGTGAGCGATTGTTGGGGATTCGTCTCTCCCAATATAGAGAGTCGATGTCACGCTATATTCGGTTGGTCAACACCACAAGCCCCTGGCCAGGACAATTAAGAATTACTGATAGTTAAATCATTAGTTTCTTGGATGTAATTGAGCCACACCAGCACGATTTATCGGGTTATTAAGGGTCTGACGTTAACCATCCCTAGACCCGGTATGCGATACTCTCAGACGAAAAGAACGGACTGTACGGATATTGTCGTGGATAGGCTCAGTAGGGGTTCGGATGAGTTTGCTCGTCGGTCTTCTTTTCGACAGGTACCTGGATAACCGTTACATACAGCTAGTGCCGCTAATGCGCTTGTGTTTAAACCCACTGCCAGCGTACCGTTGAATCTTTAGAGTCCCACACAAAGCGTTTTCCCGGTTTAGGCAAAATGATGTAGAAGCCGTATGTTTATACGTGCAGGGTTTCGATTAAATATGTGTACCAGTTGTGCGAAATTTAATCGGACGGGTTGTAATACCAGCGGGCTTAGAATTAGGCCGAATTATTAAATCAAATATTGATTTAATACTAGAATTATATTAGTAGTAGTATTCTATCTCTAGGTATTCGTATTTTGGTACGAATACGGGTATGTATATACAGTAGAAAGTGTTTTATAATTATACAAAATACATTATAGAAGGAGGACACCTCGTTCTTGTATTTTCCATTTATTCATTTATTTGGAAATGATGTGGAGGGTTATATGGCAAATTAGAATGGTATAAGATATGGATAAATGAATATTTAATTCATTTGGTATTACTATTCAAGTATGGTAGCCATTTTTAATTGTGAAATTCTTTTCACAAAACAAAAATGATTATGATATTTTAAACAACCTTGCTCTCATTTTCATTAGCTTCTTCTCTCCCCTCTCTTCTTCCTTAACCCTAATCCTTCTCATGTGTTGTGAATCATAACGTTTAGAGATAGATAAATACTATTAACAATCTCTACATCTCCTAAACGAGCTAGACTAGCAAACTAATTTGTTTAGTTACTTCATTTGTGAAGTGCAAGTTTGAACCATATTCTTTCGGGTGGATCATCTAGGATTGAGAAGGTTTCCAAGTAAGTTTGATCTAGGATCTCAAGGAGCATAAGAAGGAAGAGTTTTGAAGATCGAAGGACACGGATCTATTGGTATAATTCACTTCATAGTAGATTAAAGCCTTTATTGTTTTGCTAGTTTAGACTTATGGTATATTTTGGGGTATTGGTTGATTGTGCTTGCTCAAAATTCGATTTTTTTTGCATTCCGCCTCTATAAAAACATGGTAGAGTGAGCACCATCGACTTATATGGTATCAGAGCCATTTCATAAGCCTTAACTTGCTTGCATGACTTCATAATTCATCGCAAAGTCGTTCTCAAAACTGCAGAATTTCAGCCATAAATTTCTGTCCAATTCAGCCACTAAATGATAGTTTTCAAGCTTTTTCTCGATCCCCGGAGCTCTCGTTTTGTAGAGGGGGAACCATCAACGATCGAGAGCAACCCAAAGTGTCTCGGGGAACCTTTTTCAAACCAATTTTTCACATTTAGTGGCTATTTCATGTTGGCTGAATTCTGTTTTAAAAATCAGTCCCAAAACTTATCTTTTTGCGTCATAACCGACCCCCGCATGGTCTAGGTTCAAACTAAGATCCATGGTAGGGATTGGAGGTGCTCTTGGTAGTCCCCGGGTGGCCCAGGGTGGGAAAAATGATGGGTTTTAGGTTGTCGGTGTGCACTTGATTTTCGTCGTTTGGAATTTCAAGTGTTCGCTTTGCGATTGATTAATTCGAACGTCATTTTTTTATTGCTTATGTGATGCATAAATGTGTTCGTAAACGTCTTCTAATCGCTATACGTCAATTAAAAGGTGTCACACATATCTTGTCTTGTTGATATTGGTGATGGATTGATGGATCGTCTTTTCAATAGCCCCGTGTGAATTTTAGATGTGAGGATGAGAGTTCTATGTAATTCATGTGATAATTTGTTGTAATATTCTTTTATTGGGGCATATCCGGGGAGAGAATGGAGTCACCTATTGTATTTATTATTTCATGTATTAGGATTGACCCGAGAAGGGGTGCACAAGTTATCGGATTTTAGAATTCAATGGGTGACTATCTCGAGGAGTCGAGACCTGGGTCACCAAATTCTAGGATTGGCAGGTAGTTTGCCACACTCATAAGAGTCTAGGATAGTTCACACTCAGCTATTCACACGACCGTGGAAACTTGTGTTTCATTTGTAGCTCGATGCAAGCACATGAACTCCTAGTTGATCTATTTTTCCATTTTCTGTGATGCTCTTATTCTGCCTGTGATGTTTATCATGCCTGAAATGACTATATATACTATATATGTAAATAAATGTTGTATATGTTTTGCATCCACGCTAGCCCTATCCATGTACTGCCGTAAGTTAAGTAACTTTACGTTGAAGTCCCCGGGCCACATGACGAATGCGGATGGTATATACGTACATTTTATTTTCGTTGTTTCTGGTATGATAGGAATTAAATGATGGGACCGCATTAATCCTAATTAATGCAAGATAATAAACCAAAAAAGATGTTGGAACAATTTGAAAAACCACTCGGTTTTTTTAAAAATACTCGTTTAAAAATCGGAGCTTGAACCACTCCTTTTCAAAGCTATCGTTTCTTCGACGATATCAAGTTCATTACGTTCAAGGTTTTCGCCAAAACCAGCCGTAGCCCTCCGTCGTTTCAAATGAGTAACACATCGTATTCATGCTGTGTTTGTTGGCCTTCGTCAAGGCATAGTGAATGGTAGCTGTGTATTACTTGTTTGTAGTATAGATAGATGCATTGGCTTAGAACAGTCGTACAACCTTGTTGGCCTTCGTCAAGGGCGAGTATGGATGGGTCTAAATTAATCAAGACAATGACGGGAAGAACTTGACTTGCGTCTTACGATTTGTTGGCCTACTTCAAGGTTATAAGAGCTTGGGGAAAAAACCACATCGGGAGTTTCAAATATAAAGGAAACTTGCAGATTGAGCATATCTTCTGTAGCGTGGTGACTAGAATGACTTCCATCTAGGTCATCTCATAATGATAGTTAGATCCTGATCCCAGTGATGAGTAGGATTACTCTTGGGAGATTATTTTCACTTCACAATTAGCTAACCTATTAGGTGTTTAGAAAGTATTAACGGGGCTACACTTCTGTGGAAACGGGGCTTATTTTAATTAGGTCTGTGTGAGAGCACGGGGAACCTCCATTGGAATACCAACACCCATCTGGCTGAGCGGTGTCACGCCCCGCTTCCCAATATACGGAAAATGTGACGTGGCAGGCCACAGCATATTTATTAAAAAATAAATACGTTAAGCGTAATTAAGCAATATATATATATATATAATGCACAAGAATGAAAAGTGATATAAAAATATGAACAACTTTTATTTACATTCACTTTACATACAACTGTTTGAAAATTAAAAGATACAATGATATAAACAATGCCTAAACAATGGCATACAAACTGAAAGTAAAACAAGGAGAGCTAGAAGTCCGGCTGGGCAGTGAGCTAATCCAAGTCCTCCTGGCTAGGCTCGATCTCCTGAGAGTCCTGTCTCCTGATGAACATTCCAAAGAAAGAAAAGACAGGAATGTCGTCAGCGAACTAGCTCTCGGTAAGTCCTAAAAGAAGGAATGGAATAGAATAAGTAATGTTAAATGAAACTGTTAAGTTGTACAGATATATGATTGTTATTCTAACGTATTTGTATGTAACTTGGTACAGAAGGTATTTGTGTATATAAGAGGAGTCCATCTTATCCCGTGGACTATGGTAACATGTAGTACTAGGCCCCGTCAAAACCCACGAGACAACGACACGAGAATTCATGTAGGTGTTTTTTAAGTGACCATCTCGTGCCACGTTAATACGTTCCGTACCAATATAGTCTGTTATCACCGCGTAATGTATTGTATGGGTTATGTTTACAAGTCTTACCGAGACCATGGATACAAATTGTTCAAGTAATTACGTCCAGGATGTAATCTTGTATTCAAGCAGTCATGTCAAATTATAATCATGGTTCAGTCAAGTCAAGTCAAGTATTCATGTTTGAATTCAAGTATTCAGGTTCAAGTTCATGTATTCATATTTAACTTTGGATTCAGGTTTGAAATGGACTCTGACTGAGTCAGAAACTTGTAACTGATTTAGATCCTGAATTAGGTTCGGGAGTTATTGGTAACTGCTGCACATGGACGGCAGGATTTGTGTCTTTTTCCAAGACAATTAATATTGATAACTCCGTTAAGTTTTCTGCCTTAAATAGGCAAGCACTCACTTTCTCCGGCTCTCTGAGGCTCTAGAGAATTGATCCTGCTTAAATCTATATTTACTAAAGTCCTTAAATATTGTTTTATATAACTAGAGAGGGTTTTATGAAAAATATTTTTAATAATATTTCAAAATAAACCTCGAGAATTTATTTATATTATTTAGAGTTTTCATGGATATGAATTTTAAGGATTTGAGCTATTTTAGTGATAATTACTTAGTTTGGAAAGTTCATGGTATTTTATTGTAAAACTTGTCTTTTGTTCGTATTTTAGTGAAAGTTGTAAATCTTTCATTTAAAAAAAATATATAAGTTTATTATATTTTGAAAATATATGGATTTGTAATTTTTATATAATTATTAAAAATTAAATTTTATTTAATTAGAAACATGCGTTTTTCTTAAAAACCGTATTTAAAACCTTTCGAGACCGAATGCTCTGTGAGGAGGTCTGCATCTCGCTCTACTAGCCCAAGGATGTGCGATAATTCGCACCATCCATTAGAGGGTCTCCTAACAAGGATTGTAGAGGCATAATCGTAAAGGAATTTAAAACACCGTTTAAAAAAAATCCGGTTTTTATAGTAAGTGGTATTTTCTTGTAATAATGTCTTCGTAACAAAAATTCACATAAAAGAGGTATCGTTCTATGAAACCATGTGTGCGTATGGGGTAGGTCATTACCCCGTGAAATTTTTCTAAAAGTATTGTTTTAACAAAATTTTAAAAAAATGATATTTAAAGTTCATGGTATTTAAATGAAAAACTTAAATTAAAGTTATTTTGCATGGAATTCTAGGTTAAAATTTATTCTAAACATTTATAATTAAGATTACAAGTATTTTGTAAGAATTTGGATGAACAATATATAGGAAAAAGGTAAATTTCACGGGTTTAGAAATAGATATTGGTATTAACTCCACTTACCGATATAAGTTTTGAAATGAGATTTCAATGAAAAAGAAAAGAGATTGAGATGGACTTACTGGTTAGGAAGCTTAATAAGAGGTAGAAGAAGGGAAGGTTGTCATCGTGGCGTCATGGGAGCTCCGGAATAGTTTCGATTCTTCGTTGGAAGTTGACCGCTTGCTAACTCCTCTTTACTCCACCTGTACTTAGAAAATTTTTAAGAGTTTTGGCTAGAAATTTCAGAATGATGCTGAGCCAAAGTGTGAGGTGGTATTTATAGTATAGAATTAGGGTTTTGGAATTCAAAATTATTAAAATTTGATTTAATGGTGAAATGAAAGGTCTCTGTTTGATTGCAGGGAAATCAAATAGTGCAGGGGTGTTAAGGGTAGGTGAAGGGGTTAGTGTGCAAAGCTCGGGTCTCATTGGGCTCGGTTCAACCGTCGGTGCCGGCCAATATTGGCTTTCTACTGGCTGATCTATGGCTTTGGGGCTCTGGATTTGTTCCACGTATACAACTCAGTATTTACTCCATTTTCCACATGTTTGATTTTTCTGACTTTTCATTTTTCTGTGCAATGAACGTGTAGACTTTTGGGCTTCCAAAAATTTAAAAAGAAAAAAAATAATGTTTCTGATGGGGTTTGAACACAGGGGCTACGTCACAACAGTGCTAGGGCTTTATCAGTGAGCTACAAGTTGTTTCTTATTGTTATTTAACAAAATTTACTTATAACTCAAACTCAGGCTGTATAACTCATTTCTGTACATTAAACTGGATAATTCCGTACAGTAAATTCAGAGTTGTTACAAACGGTTAGCGAACTTGTAAAGTGTAAATGATCCCAACTAATTCTCTTTTTAAGCTTTGATGGAGAATTTGAGCAAACAGTGAGAACCATCCTAGTTAGATAAGATAATAAATCAATCTAAACTTGCAAGAGCATACGCTGAGTGTTTCTTTTTTTTTTCTCTCTCTGGCAGCAACCATAACGGGATTTAAACTATTACATGAAAAAATACACTGACTGAGCCAAACTATAAAGATTGGCTGAGGAAAGTCAATATTGCACTCACTTATGACAAAGTGGCATATGTCCTCACTAGTACCGCTCCTCAGATTCCAGGACCGGATTCCATGGTTACGGACATCGAGGTCCACAAAACATGGGACCTGGATTGCGAAAAAGCTAGGTGCATTGTGCTGGTTTCAATGAATAATGAATTTCAGCAGCAGCATGAAAAAATGGACATAAAATACATTTTCCTCCATTACAAGGATTTGAATAGAGAGCACTCTCGTATCGCAAGGTACGAGACCTTAAAGAAATTATTCCATATAGGATTGGCTGTCGGATCACATGTAGGAGAACATGTCCTAAAGATGATCAATCTCATTGAAGAGCTCACAAACCTAGGATGCATGTTAGAGAATGAGTTATGCATCGACTTAATTCTACAGTCCCTTCCTCACACCTTCTCTCAGTTCGTGCTGAATTTCAACACGCACGGGATGGAAGTCGATCTTCCAAAGCTCCTCAACATGTTGAGCGTAGCTGAGAACTCCTTGAAAAAGGAGAAGACACTTGTTCTTATTGTTGGGGAATCTTCTTCCTCTAAATCCAAGGCTAAAGCTAAAGGGAAGAAGAAGAAGACCCCCACCAAATCGAAAGGAGGTGTCAAAAAGGTGAAAGGCACGGACAATTTAGGGAGAGTGAAAGCTGGAAAGGATGAGTGCTGCTATCGTCACAAAAGAGGTCACTGGAAGAAGGATTGCAAGACTTTTAAATCCAAAGGCAAGGATGCGAAGAAAGATGATGCTTCGGCTTCATGTGTGTTCGTGATTGAAAACTGTTTTTTAGTTAACTCTACATCATGGGTAATGGATACCGGTTCTGGTTCTCATATCTGTAATTCATTACAGGCACTGAGAAACCGTAGAATGCTAAAGGCAGATGATATGACCCTCAGGGTTGGCAACAGAGAAAACATAGATGCTGTTGTAGTGGGAGATTATCACCTGGGTTTGACGAGTGAACACATTTTGGTGTTGTATAACTGTTTTTTTGTACCTAGTATGTTGTGTAATATTATATCGGTTTCTTTGTTGTCTAATGAAGGATATAATTTTGCACTTGAAAGTAATGTCATGAATATTCACTTGAATCAAGAACAGATTGGGACACATACGCTAGATAACGGTATATATGTACTCAATCAATATCAAGTTTTCAACGTCCAAAACATATTAAAAAGAACGACTTAAGATTCAAATCAAGCTTTCTTATGGCATTTGTTCCCTTATAATAAAGAGAGAAAGAGAAGAAAAGAACAAGATGAAACGAAACCCTCCCACACGTTTAACACGTGAGCGCTCACATGCAAAGCATGCGACCTCCGGCTTCAAGGAGGATTAAATTCTATGATGTGGTTTCCACGTGTTGAACACGTGAGCGCTCACATACTCCTATGATGTGGCTTCCACGTGTTGAACATGTGAGCGCTTACATGCAAAGCATGTGAGTGCCGAATTCAGATAAAATTATAACCCATACGGGCACCACATGTTAAACACGTGAGTGCTCATGTGCAAAGAACGTGAGCGTTGCTGTTATATATAAATGACAGCCCTCACATGAAATCCATATGAGCACATTAGTTTGAAGTGCTCGCTTCAGATAGAATTAAATTCTATTTGTGAAATATTTCCCCATGATCTTTTTAATACTAGAAAGATTTTCTCTGTTAAACAGAGAGCCTCTGAATTTAAAATCCAACGGTGATTATAATATCACCGACCAAATCAAAAGATAGAATCGAATTCTTTGTCAGGAAAGTATTTTTCTATCCTTGCTAAAACGAACAGAAAATATTTTCTATTAAACAAAATTCCCTGAATTTTAAATCCAACGGTGGATAAAATTCCCCAAATGATCTTTGAGATTAATTAAACCAATTGATATCTCTCAATGAGAGATTTTCTCAAACTAATTGATAGTTTTTCCTCCCCTATATAAAGAACCCGAGATTTCAAGTCTCAGATGGAGAAAACCCTCTATAAATTTCTGCAAGAGAGAAAATCCCTTCTACAGACTTCCAAAAACAACCGAGAATTTAATTCTCTTTTTGAAGAAAGATCGTCTTCCTTCTTCCAAAACCCTAGGTAAAGAAAATATAGAGATAAAAGAATCTCCTTTACCTATCATATACATATATAAGGGTTTAACCCTTCAAAAGATCTTAGTTTTTTCTCTAGATCTGAGATCTACAAGACAAATCTCCCACAGGTTGAGAATTTAATTCTCATCGGGAAAATCTTCTTCTTCAGACTCAAGATCTAAGGGAAAACTATGTGTTTTATCACCCCCATATGAAAACAAGAAAAGAACACGGAAGAAAGGAAGAAAAAAATGGAATTTATATTTCAGGAACTTAGTTCCTTTAAGAGATGTTTTTATCTAAAGATAGGGGTTTTATCCCACTAAGAACCTAGTTCTTACATATAAAAAAAGAACTTAGTTCTTGCAGTTGATCTCTATATGAATATGGTGGAGTCTCACGTGAAAGACATATGAACACCCTAAAAAATAAAGGCTCACGTGAAAGACACGTGAAGATCCAAGAAAACAACGGCTCGCGTGAAAAGCACTTGAGCACTCAAGAGGAAAACATAAATGAGCGCCTCACGTGATATCCACGTGAGCGCTCTAGAAAAATCCATCCGAGAATTAAAATCTCACGTGAAAAGTACGTGAGCACTAGGAAGAAAATCAAACAGAAGTGTGCCATTCCCTTAAAAAAGGGGGGGGGGGAAGAAAAGAAAGAAGAAACAAATTCCTTCCATGTGCAAAGCACATGAGCGTTCTGATTTTAAGGAAAATTAAAACCCACAGTTTGGCCCCACGTGTTAAACACGTGAGCGCTCATATGCAAAACATATGAGCACTAAAAGTAAATAACCAAAAGCCAAACATGCCCCCACGTGTTTTTCATGACCCGAAATTCAGATGTGACCGACACTTAGATTGTATGATATCTAAAGATGCCGACACAATCTAAGTAAGCCAGAAACCAATATCAAAAACCCTTTTTGCGGAATTAAGGAAATTTTAGTTTTTCAGTAGAGGATGAGGTAGCATGTCGAGTGATTTTTAAGAAATGACATCTAAACAACCGATTTTTAGCATTTAAAATTTTCGACAGCACCTCCTTTTTAATCGTTAATAAAAGCAGTTACACAATGTTTAAATAAGTTGCGTCCCTAGTTGGGAGAAAAATAACACCAAATAGCGGAAATCAATACGTAACAACAATACGACACTCAAGCGAAGAATTTCATGCATAAGTAAAGGAAACACAACTTAACACAACTAAACGATCTCACCCGATCAAAATAAAACATATACAAACATATTTCGTTCTAAGTCAAATATACAGGGTCTGATGGAGTGATACTAGATCCAAAATACATATATCCAAAAATAGACGGTCACGGTATGTGTAACCCACCTAGCAAAATAAGCGATATAAGCTGGAAAGTGGAACCGCACTGCTGCTATGCGTTCACGCATCTCCTGCAAGGAACTAAGGCACAACGGGGGTGAGTTGTCAACTCAGTGAGTAAAACTAACACCTAACAGTTGATATTGTAAGCATGCCGGAATAATGGTAAAAATGACAAGATAAGCATGATGTATGGTATCATATTGATGCGTGAATATGTACTAAACAAATGTATAACACAATACTGAAATCTCATCAAATATCTCTGAATATCGGTCATTTCCAACTTAAGATTCATTTTTCGCGTCCAACAACGACACAAATCTTCTGTTTAGGCAAACATCATTCCCCGAACGATTCTGTCAATCCACAACATTGGTCGGTATCCTCCAGATATCCGCCATGTTTCATTACTATCTTCGGTATCGAGTTTCTCGGTAGGCTCCCCGCCTCACATGCGGCTATCCTGCCCCTCGGTCTCGACCGGGTCCACCATGTATCCGACTGTATATCCCCCCCACTCAGTCTGGACTACGTGTAAATCACAACCGTATAGCCCCCCCACTCGGTTCGGAGTAAATCCAAATCATAAAAACGACATCTCATGGTGAACATATCACATCAATTATGAAGAACCGATGAATATAACTTAATAGTATATAAAACTCAAAACCAGAAATTCTCAAATCCAATACATATTGTGCTACAATTATAACAATTTGAAAGTAAAACATGATAGGTAGCAATTAATAACAATGATGCAAACAACCACTAATAATGATACTTATGGTATAAAGGGAATCATATAAGATATGGAAAGTTCTAAATGATACGTGACATGTCAATTACCGATGAGGTGTAGTGTAATATGTAGGTATGTGCGCGTGCAACATGGCTCATCGATAATTCATGCAGTGTCCTAGCAAGTGTTATTTTATAGATATGAATGCATATGATGAAGTTTCTTAGTTTTAAACATATACACAATACAAAGGAAATTATTATCCAAACTTCTAATTATGGGCGTATTACGCCATCCATACAAAATCTCCCGGTAGATGTTTAATCTACTCACCGGAATACGTCGAAACTACTCGTATGTCATCAATCATTTTCCCTTCCTTGCGGTCTCCGAAGTCCCCGCGGTCGAGCCTAACATCGAAATTAACTTTCGTATAAGAAACGGCTAAATTCCGATATGGCGAAAACGTGAAACTACAAGATTTACATACTAAACATGCTACGCGCGAATATTATGAACTATCTAAAACTTATACTAACCTGATCTAACCCTTCGCTGTTCGCAACAAGAAAAACAGAATCGTGACACGAAATATCCGTATCCTATTTAGAATTTTACTCCCAAAACAGATATTTGCTTCCAGATTTTATATACTGATATATTAACTGAACAAAATGAAAAGATAAGAATAATGAGTGATAAGTTTAGAAGGAGGTGTCACCATGAAGGATGGTGGTGTTTTCATGCAAGGAGGAGGTGTAGGCTTGAGGTTAAACCTAAGGTGTGGTGTGAATGAGGTTTAACTTAGTCTAAACCATGGCCTAACATATTCTCATAACCATCCTCACACAATATCCAATTTTCACAAAACCCCTCATGACACTTATTATTATATAAATAAACTACAATCTTTACTAAATTAGTCTACCACATATTAAAATGTCTTTTTATTACAATAAAATTAAAATAACATTTTTTTATAAATAAAATAATTAGTTTCCTAAAATATTTCAAAATGTTACAATATTCCCCACTTAAGAAAATTCAGTCCCCGAATTTAAAACTTAAGTACACATACCTTCAAAAAGATACGGGAATTTCTTCCATATGTCATCCTCAGCCTCCCAAGTGACCTCCTCGCGATTTGGTCCTCGCCAAAGAACCTTTACGAATGGAAGTACTCTTGATCTTAGTTTCTTTACCTGCCGGTCTAGAATAGCTACTGGCTGCTCAGTATAGGATAAATCCCGCTCAAGCTGTAAAGACTGATGCTGGATGGCATGAGAAGGATCGTGAAGATACTTGCGAAGCATAGACACATGAAACACTGGATGTACATCGGGAAAACTTGATGGAAGTGCTAAACGATAAGCTACAGCATCCACCCTCTCCAGAATCTCATAGAGTCCGACATATCTGGGACCGAGCTTCCTCGTTTTCCCGAAATGCATCACACCCTTCATCGGAGAGACACGGAGGAACACATGGTCTACCACATCAAACTCAAGTCTGCGACTACGTCGATCAGCATAAGATTTCTGTCCGCACTGAGCCGCTCTCATCCTGTCCCATATCAACTGGATCTTTTCTGTAGTCTCTTGCACTAGCTGCGGTGCCAAAATGCTGCTCTCGCTGAATTCTGTCCAACAAACGGACGATCGACACTTTCTCCCATACAAAGCTTCGAAGGGTGCCATCTGAATCGTCTCTTGAAAACTGTTGTTGTAAGAGGATTCTATCAAGGGCAAGTGACGATCCCAACTCCCCCCGAAATCTAGACCGCAGTCTCAAAGCATATCCTCACGAGTCTGTTTTGTCTACTCTGACTAACCATCGGTCTGCGGGTGGAAAGCTGTACTGAAACTCAATCAGGTGCCTAGAGCCTCATGAAGTTTCTGCCATAATCGGCTGGTGAACTGTGTGCCCCTATCGGACACAATGCAAGTCGGAACTCCATGCAATCGCACAATCTTGTCAATATAGATCTGGGCATACTGCACGTATACATAAGTCGTATTCACCGGAAGAAAGTGAGCTGCTTTTGTCAATCGATCAACAATCACCCAGATGGAATCATACCCTCTGCTGGATCTGGGCAGACCCACAATGAAATCTATGGAGATCTGCTCCCATTTCCACTCCGGAATGGGTAAGGGCTGTAACTCTCCTGCAGACCTCTGGTGCTCGGCCTTGACTTGTTGTCAAGTCAAGCATCTCGAAACAAACTCCGTGACATCTTTCTTCATCCCTTCCCATTAGTAAACATCTCTCAAGTCATGATACGTCTTGGTGGAACCCGAATGAATACTATATGCTGACTGATTCGCCTCCTCTAAGATCTCACGTCTCAGTCCCTCAGAATCTGGCACACAAAGACGAGTCCCAAACCGTAACACTCCATGGTCATCGATCACGAACTTAGAATCTTTACCCTGTCTAACCTGCTCTATGATCTCGGACAAGCGAGCATCGGCGGGCTGTGCCTCTCGGATGTGATCAAGTAACTGTGGACGGGTGCGGATATGAGCGAGCTGTCCCCATGTCGATGTAAACTCAAACTGTACTCGGCTGTCACATAGAATCTGCCAATCTGCGGAAGACTTCCTCTGCACTGTGCTCAAATAAGATAAGCTACTTCCTGGCTTCCGACTCAAAATATCTGCCACCACATTCACCTTGCCCGGATGATAGAGAATCTCATAGTCATAGTCCTTTACAAGCTCCATCCAACGACGCTGTCTCAAATTCAGATCCCGCTGCTGAAAGATATACTTTAAGCTCTTGTGGTCTGTGAATATCTGGCATGACTCACCGTATAAGTAATGCCTCCAAATTTTGAGTGCAAAAACCACCGCGGCCATCTCTAAGTCATGAGTGGGATAGTTCTGCTCGTGCTTCTTCAACTACTGAGAAGCATAAGCGACGATCCTGCCGTGCTGCATCAACACACAGCCTAAACCCACTCGAGAGCTGTCACAATAGACAACAAAACCACCTGACCCAGAAGGTAAAGATAATATTGGTGCAGTCGTCAAGCGAGTCTTTAACTGCTGAAAACTCTGCTCGCATGCCTCTGTCCAAAGAAATGGAACTTCCTTCCTGGTCAACCCGGTCAGCGGTGCAGCGATATGAGAAAAATCCTGCACAAAACGTCGGTAGTAACCGGCCAAACCTAAGAAGCTGCGAATTTCCTAACTGATACAGGTCTGGGCCAGTGCTGTACTACCTCGATCTTCTTTGGGTCCACACGTATACCATCTCTCGTAACTGCGTGACCCAAGAAATCCACACTATCCAGCCAGAAAGCACACTTGGAGAATTTAGCGAACAACTGGTGTTCCCTCAAAATCTGTAATGTAATTCGCAAGTGCTGCTCATGCTCTTCTCGACTACGGGAGTATACAAGAATATCATAAATGAATACAATAATGAACTGATCAAGAAACGGCCTGAAAATGCGGTTCATCACATCCATGAAAGCTGCTGGGGCATTGGTGAGCCCGAACGACATCACCAAAAACTCATAATGCCCGTATCGTGTGCGAAAAGCAGTCTTCGGAATATCATCCTTCCGAACTCTCAATTGTTTATACCTTGACCGCAAATCGATCTTCGAGAAATAACCAGCTCCCTGCGGCTAATCGAATAAATCATCAATACAAGGTAATGGATACCTATTTCGCACCGTAACTCGATTCAGCTGCCCGTAGTCGATGCACAATCTCATACTACCATCCTTCTTTTTAACGAATAAGACAGGAGCTCCCCACGGCGATACACTTGGACGAACGAGCCCCATATCAAGCAATTCTTGCAACTGACCCTTGAGCTTCTTCAGCTCCGTCGGGGCCATCCGATAAGGCGGTATAGAAATAGGCCCCGCACCCGGAATCAAGTCAATGCAAAATTCGATATCTCGATCAGGCGGCAATCCTGGTAACTCAATAGGGAACACATCAAGAAATTCTCGTACTATCGGAACCTGGTCCAATGGGATCCCAGCGGCTCCTACGTCCTGAACAAACGCTAAGAATCCACGACAACCTTTCTTCAAGAGCTGTCCCGCACAAAGAGCAGAAATCGGGTTGGCAGGAGTTATATTGCTATCTCCCTGTACAACAAAAATCGGTTCGCCTGGAAAATAGAATTTGACCGCTTTCCCCCGACAATCAACGTAAGCATGACAAGCGGCCAGCCAATCCATACTGAGAAGTATATCAAAATCTAGCATATCCAGGAGAATCAAATCGACTAATGAATCCCTATCACCAATACATACTGAACAGGACCTGTATACGTGTCGGGCTACAAAAGAATCTCCCACAGGAGTAATCACAACTAGCGGTAACTCTAACAACAACGACTCTCTCACTAGAGAAAGTACAAAGTGTGCGGACACGTAAGAGTGCATAGAACCGGGATCAAATAAAATATGTGCATCTAAGGAACATACGGAAAGAGTACCTGTCACAACTGCATTGGATGCTTAGGCATCCTGCGGAATCAAAGCAAATACCCGAGCCTGGACCCTACCAGCATCCTGACGTCCTCTCCCTCGGTCTCCTCGTCCTATCTGGAAACGTCCTGCAAAACCCCGACCTCGCGGTACAACGGCCTGGCGCATAGTGCCAACTGGTGGAGGAAGTAATGCCATCGAAATAGAAGGTAGAGGGGGTAAAGCAGTCTGCGGAACAACAGTCCCTCCATGGCGCCTACACTCTCTAGCCAAATGTCCTAGAAGTCCGCAACTAAAATATGTAAATGGGGGACTCTGCTCCACGGGGTACGAGCTGAACATCTGGCTCTGAGCCCAACCTCGACTAAAACTGTGGCCTGGAGTGTGTCTGCCTCCACCCCTCCCAAACTGCCTGGTAACTGACCTAATAGGTCTAGTCCTCATTGGCTCCGGAACGATCATTGTCTCGTTCAGACGCTCTTCTACTCGCATAGCTGCGTTCATGGCCTGTGTATAACTATCGAAATGCTGGGAGCCTATAGTAAAGAACAGCTGTGTATCCAGACTCCTCACAAACCTCTTCACCCGGAGCTTCTCCGTAAGAACTAAGTATGGAGCATAGAGTGATAGCTGGGTGAACTGCAAGTCATACTATACCACCGGCATATCTACAGATTTTCGCAACGCCTCGAAACTGCTTGCTCTGGCATCTCTTATGCTTTGTGGAAGAAATCTGGCAAGGAAAACCTCAGAAAACTCTGTCCATGACATCGAAGGAAGACCTGTGGCTCGCCCTCTCTCCATCGACTCACACCATGTCTGTGCAAGTCCCTCCAATCGAAAGCTGGTCAGCTCCACCGACCTCGCATCAAAACTTCTCAATGACCTGCCAATCCTAGCCATCCTATCAAGAAATGACTGAGGATCCTCTGCTGCGTCTGTCCCCCTAAACACCGGAGGTCTCAAACTCATAAACTCCGAAAGTGATACCTCCATAACCCTTGAGTCTACAAGTGCAACGGTCTGTACAACGGGCTCTACCATACTCGATGCCTGATCCTGTCTCTTAACACGGGTGGCCTCAGTCAACTATCCCACCATCTGCTCTAAGCCCAACATGCCCTGCTCTATCCTAGTCAGTCTATCTAGAGGAGGAGGATCAACATGCTCTGGTACCGCCGGAATATCCTGTGCGTCAGCCGCCGTCACAGGCAGATCTGTCCTAGCTGCATCCCTGGCTGCGGCTCGTCTAGCTCGCGTAGCCATAGCAACTGGAACAAGAAACGGGAGTTGATAAGGCATACGAATAGGAACAACAATAATAGGGAGTCAAAGGAAGGATTAATCAAGATATGCATTCTAAGGTTACTTACGCTGAGTATCGTAGCATAAATATGCCACGGAACATATGTACGGTACTCTACTCGTCCTAAATCACCTACTCCATCGAACCAAAGATCGACCTACATAACGAAATGTAAAGCCTACTAGCTTCAAATCACTACTCGGTTCCGTAAGGTTAATCCTAAGCTCTGATACCAACTTTGTCACGACCCAAAATTCGGACGTGACCGGCACTTAGATTGTATGATATCTAAAGATACCGACACAATCTGAGTAAGCCAGAAACCAAGATCAAAAACCCTTTTTGCGGAATTAAGGAAATTTTAGTTTTTAAGTAAAGGAATAAGGTAGCATGTCGAGTGATTTTTAAGAAGTGAAATCTAAACAACTGATTTTTAGCATTTCAAATTTTCGACAGCACCTCTTTTTTAATAGTTAATAAAAGCAGTTACACAATGTTTAAATAAGTTGTGTCCCTAGTTGGGAGCAAAATAACACCAAATAGCGGAAATCAATACGCAACAACAATACGATGCTCAAGCGAAGAATTTCATGCATAAGTAAAGGAAACATAACTTAACATAACTAAACGATCTCACCCGATCAAAATAAAACATATACAAACATATTTCGTTCTAAGTCAAATATACAGGGTCTGATGGAGTGATACTAGATCCAAAATACATATATCCAAAAATAGGCGGTCACAGTATGTGTAACCCACCTAGCAAAATAAGCGATATAAGCTGGAAAGTGGATCCGCACTGCTGTTATGCGTCCACGCATCTCCTGCAAGGAACTAAGGCACAACGGGGGTGAGTTGCCAACTCGGTGAGTAAAACTAATATCTAACAGTTGATATTGTAAGCATGCTGGAATAATGGTAAAAATGACAAGATAAGCATGATGTATGGTATCATATTGATGCATGAATATATACTAAACAAATGTATAACACAATACTGAAATCTCATCAAATATCTCTGAATATCGGTCATTTCCAACTTAAGATTCATTTTCCGTGTCCAACATCGACACAAATCTTCTGTTTAGGCAGACATCGTTCCCCGAACGATTCTGTCAATCCACAACAATGGTCGGTATCCTCCAGATATCCGCCATGTTTCATTACTATCTTCGGTATCGAGTTCCTCGCTAGGCTCCCCGCCTCACATGCGGCTATCCTGTCCCTCGGTCTCGACCGGGTCCACCATGTATCTGACTGTATATCCCCTCCCCACTCAGTCTGGACTACGTATAAATCTGCAACCGTATAGCCCCCCCCACTCGGTTCGGAGTAAATCCAAATCATAAAAAAGACATCTCATGGTGAACATATCACATCAATCATGAAGAACCGATGAATATAACTTAATAGTATATAAAACTCAAAACCAGAAATTCTCAAATCCAATACATATTGTGCTACAATTACAACAATTTGAAAGTAAAACATGATAGGTAGCAATTAATAACAATGATGCAAACAACCACTAATAATGATACTTATGGTATAAAGGGAATCATATAAGATATGGCAAGTTCTAAGTGATACGTGACATGTCAATTACCGATGAGGTGTAGTGTAATATGCAGGTATGTGCGCGTGCAACATGGCTCATCGATAATTCATGCAGTGTCCTAGCAAGTGTTATTTATAGATATGAATGCATATGATGAAGTTTCTTAGTTTTAAACATATACACAATACAAAGGAAATTATTATCCAAGCTTCTAATTACGGGCGTATTACGCCATCCATACAAAATCCCCCGGTAGATGTTTAATCTACTCATCGGAATACGTCGAAGATACTCGGATGTCATCAATCATTTTCCCTTCCTTGCGGTCTCCGAAGTCCCCGTGGTCGAGCCTAACATCGAAATTAACTTTCGTATAAGAAACGGCTAAATTCCGATACGGCGAAAACGTGAAACTACAAGATTTACATACTAAACATGCTACACGCGAATATTTTGAACTATCTAAAACTTATACTAACCTGATCTAACCCTTCGCTGTTCGCAACAGGAAAAACAGAATCGTGACACGAAATATCCGTATCGTATTTAGAATTTTACCCCCAAAACAGATATTTGCTTCTAGATTTTATATACTGAATATATAGCATAAACTAACAATATCAGACACCCTAAAATATAAACATAGAGCTACCCTAGAAAAACCAACACCCAACTCCTTACAAAAACCGGTGAGCTCGGATATTTAGGAAATGTCGCCGGTCAAAAATCCATTGAATGGATTCGTGTTTCTAGTGTATACTCTTGGTCTAATTTATAAGCTATTGTACTACTTGATTTTATTATAGATTAACCAAATTATAGCAGAACAAAACAGAGTAAGAATTTAACAAAAATACAATATTTTACCGATATCCTAAAACTTATACTAGACAGAACTAAAACAAGATCTGAGATATGAGATTATACCAACCAAAGGATCCACTGAGTTAATTCATCAAGGGGATGCACAAGAACATGGTAAGCCTAGCTTGAGTGTGAAGGTAAGGATCCCTACTACTTAACTTCTTTATTCTTCTCTCTTTCTTAGGTGAGGTCTTGGATTTTCTTTTTCTCAGTTAGTTAAATTGTTTCCAACTTGATATATCAACTGAACAGATAAGAATAATGAGTGATAAGTTTAGAAGGAGGTGTCACCATGAAGGATGGTGGTGTTTTGATGCAAGGAGGAGGTGTATGCTTGAGATTCAGCCTAAGGTGTGGTGTGGATGAGATTTAATTTAGTCTAAACCATGGCCTAACAAATTTTCATAAACACCCTCACACAATATCCAATTTCCATAAAGAATTAAACTTTCCACAAAACCTCTCATGACACTTATTATTATATAAACAAACTACAATCTTTACTAAATTAGTCTACCACATATTAAAAGGTCTTTTTATTACAATAAAATTAAAATAACATTTTTTTATAAATAAAATAATTAGTTTCCTAAAATATTTCAAAATGTTACAGTGTTAAACACGTGAGCGCTTACAAGCAAAGCATATGAGCACTGAAAATAAATAACCTAAAGCTAAACATGCCCTACATGTTAAACACGTGAGCGCTCACATGCAAAACATATGAGCGCCGAAAGTAAATAGCTAAAAGCCAAATAGGCCTTACATGTTAAACACGTGAGCGCTCATATGCTTTGCATATGAGCGCTGAATATAGACAGGTGAAAACCCACAATGGGGGTCGCGTGTTAAACACATGAGCACATCATTTTGAAGTGCTAGCTTCAGATAGAATTAAATTCTATTTGGGGAAACATCTACCCGATCTTTCCAAAACGAGAAAGATTTTTATCTGCTAAAAAGAGAACTTTTGAATTCAAAATCCGACGGTGATTATAATATCACCGACTAAATCAAAAAATCAAATCAATTTCTTTGTTAGGAAAATATTTTCCTAATCTTGCTAAAACAAACATAAAATATTTTCTGATAAATAAAAGTCACCGGATTAAAGATCCAACGATGGAAAAAAATCCCTGGGTGATTTTTAAGATCAATTAAATCAATTGGTATCTCTCAATGAGAGATTTTCTCAAACTGATCAACAGTTTTTCTCACCTATATAAAGAAACCCGAGACTTCAAGTCTCAGAAAGAGAATCAACCCCATAAGCTGATAAGAAGCTACAACTGAGAATTTGATTCTCTTGCTGAAGAAAAGTTCTTTCTTCTCTCAAACCCTAGGTAAAGAAAAACTAGAGATAAAAAATATATCTCCTTTGCCTAATATATGTAAACACAAAGGTTTAACCCTCCATAAATAACTTAGTTCTTTCTCTAGATCGAAGATCCGCAAGAAAAATCTTCCATAAGTTGGGAATTTAATTCTCATCAGGAAGATTTTGCTCTTCAGACTCAAGATCTAGGAGAAAAAACTAGAAATGAGAAAAGAAATATGAAGAAAAGAAGTGGAACTTATATTTCAGGAATTTAATTCCTCTAAAAATATGGTTTAACCCTATATAAAGAACTTAGTTCTTATAAAAAAGGAACATAAGAACTTAGTTCTCAAAAATCCGATTTCAGATCTTCAAAACAGAGATCTTGGTGAACATCAATGGTCAAAACTATAAGTCGATGTCGCACACCCCACGCACTTGTATGGAGGCGGAATTTACAAAAAACAATTTTTTCATACTTTGCATCAACGAATATAACTTCAGGATCTTAATAGAAACCTTAACTAGCTATACTAGCTGGAGGTTTAACTACTTGGTAAGAGTTTTGTACCTCCTTGACTTTAGTCCTTCGGGTCTTCTTCCCCTCCTCTCCTTGAGCTTCTCAAAGATCCACCCACGAGTATATACTTCATGCTCCAACCTCTAAACCGAGGTAACCAAGGTACCTAGTTCGCTAAGCTAGGTTTCTTAAAAGATGTAGAGTATCTAATGGAGAATTTAATCTCACTTGACCCTATGATTCACAACTCATGTGAAGGATTAGGGTCTTCAGGAAGAAAGAGAGAAAAAATGGAGAGAGAAATAAAATGAGCAAATGAACTAAGTGAAGGCAAGTGAAGAATGGCTCATTTACTCAACTCACTCAAGCATGTAATATTTTCCAATTGAAAATATCAACCATGCTTGAATAGTAAGTCCAAACCAATAAACAAATGCAAATGAGCTATGCTTCACCATGCCACAAATATCTCCATTTTCTACCTCATTAATCTATTTCTCAAAATAGATAAATCCAAATAATGAGGTGTCCCCTTCTAGAAGCATGTCTTTTGAAATTACAAGAATTCCCTCACCGTATATACATACTCATATTCGTATTCTGAAAAATATGAATACAATAAGATAATAATAATCCAATAATATAACACTAGAATCCGGCTTAAACCAAAGCCCACTAGTATTATCCGTCCGAACAACATCCGTATAGCCAGTACACGTATATGATCGGAACCGTGCCGTAAAACCAAACGGCCTCTACATCGTTTCATCCGAAGCAGGAAAACCCTCTATGTGGGACTCTAAAGACTCGACAGTATGCTGGCTGTGGGTTTAACCACAAGCCCGTCAGCGGTACTAGCTGCATGTAACGGCTATCCAAATATCTTTCGATACGAAGGCCAATAAGCAAACTCATCCGAACTCCTACTAAGCCTATCTGTGACAATCTCCGTACAGTCCAGTCTGTTCGTCTAAGATACTCACATATCGGGCCTAGGGGGATAGTAACCATCAGACCCCTAATAGCGCAATAAGTCATGTCGGGATAGGGCCGAATACACCCTAAGAAACTACTGGAGTACCTACCAGTAAATCTCGCTTGCCCTGGCCAGGGACTTTGTGTAATGGCTTTCCGAATACAACGCGATATCAACCACCAATACCGAAAGAGACGAATCCTATCTAACCGCTACTGCCTCCAAGTGTTTTGGGACTGCACCCAACTACTACCTGTTTCCATGACTCTTTTGAGCCGTGGTAGGGTAGTAATTTAAGTACAGTGGGAACACACTCGAGACGAATAGTGATGTCAAGTCAACGGACTAACCTGTACTCATGCCATCCAAGAACTGCTATCTGACGATAGGTATAATACCAACCAGCAGTTCCTAACGAGTCCGTCCAGTGTAACTCATAACCCAATGAGCACCTGTATATTATCTCCGGTACAACATACCAATGGCTGTGGGACATACCATCTCCCATGCTAGGATGAGAAGCGTATACACTAGTCTACTCTAGAATATCGATGCCCCGTCTCGATAATCCTATGACTAGGGACCTGTATAAGGATGTGCTTATAGACTACCCAGCCCCCACTAGTGTGACTGCCATCACAACGCTGGTAGCCAAGCAAAAATCCTAAGGGCTCTACCAATATGTATTAGCGATATGCTAAAAGAAACATATACACATATTGAGCTAGAATCAAACCAAGTAGCATACTACCATTTAGAGCAAGACTATTATTAAAACTGTTTATATCTTAAGCTTCTAAAATGTAATATACAATCCAGTACGAAACAATAATGGCCTCTAGGGCATATATCACTAACAAAAACACCATCAACAGAAGTTTAACTTCTTTCAAAAATTAAGCAGAGATTAAATCTCTAAAAATTCAGCGCCTCATGTGATATCCACGTGAGCGTGTGCAAGGTTCTATAAACGTAGCGCCGCATGTGAAACACACGTGAGCGCTCAAAAATGAAAGCTTAGCACATCATGAGAAACACACGTGAGCGCCCATAAATGAAAGGTTAGCGCCTCATGTGCCTCACACGTGAGCGTCCATAAATAAAAAAAAATGCCGCACGTGCTTTATACGTGAGCGCCTATAAACAAAGATCTGGCGCCTCACGTGCTTCACACGTGAGCGTTGCATAAAAGTGCTTAGCACTACATAGTTAAAGTGACTAAGTGCTTAACACTGATTGGGCAACGCCCAAGTTTGAGCGCCTCACGTGATACATACATGAGCGCTGGAGCAGCAATTGGATATCATATACATAGCCAAAAGACCAAGTACTTAGCATTGCTGAATGAGGGAAAAAGCCCAAAATTGAGCCCAAAATTGGCTAAGTCTTTGAAATTTCCTTGCAGCAGAGCCCATATGCTTTGTTGATAGATCTTAACAGAATTAAATGATCTTTAAACATATTTCTAAGTTGACCTTAGTCTCATACAAGACTAACGTATCTTTAGTTAAAATAAATTAAGCCCACATGCTTATATATTTAAGTCGATCTTAATCTAAAACCAGATTAACAGGTCTTAAATAAAATAAAATATCTCTTGAACTGACGGATCATACAACTTAGGTTCAAACCCAAATTTAATATATAGATTTGGACTAATCTGTGTCATACGGGCGATGACATAAACTAGTGTAACGACTCTAAAATCTTTGTATAGAAAATATTCCTGTTAATATACAAGAAAAGAGTATTACAGCCTGAATTTGAGTTATAAGTCACTTTTGTTAAATAAAAGTAAGAAGCAACTTGTAGCTCACTGGTAAAGCCTTTGCACTGCTGTGACGTAGCCTGTGTGTTCGATTCCTATCAGACACAATTTTTTTCTTTTTTCTTTTTTCTTTTTTGGAAGCCCAAAAGGTTGCATGTGCAATACACGGGGAAATGAAAAGTTCAGAAAAATCAAACATGTGGAAAATGGTGTAAACAGAGAATTAATCTGGTGGCACGAATCTCGAGGCATTTGCCTCAAGATTGACCGGCAAAAATAGCCTTAGGGCCGGCGGGGACGGTTCAGATGGGTCCAAATTGATCCATGTTTTGCACACTCGTCTCTTCAACTTCTCTGCACTGTTTGATTTCCCTGCAATCAAACCGAGACCTTTCAATTCACCAATTAACATCATTTTAATGCTTTTTAATATACATTTTTAATTCCCAAACCCTAATTCTCCACTATAAATACCACCCCATGCCCTAGCTCTTCACCATTCTAAAAATTCTAGCAAAAACTCTCTCAAAAGTTCCTAAGTGCAAGTGGAGTAAAGTGGAGTTAGCGAGCATGCTTCTTCCACCGAAAATCGAAGCCGATTCCGGAGCTCCCGCGACACCACGAAACCTCCTTCCTCTTCCTTAACCTTTTCTTGACATATTCAAACCGTAAGTCCCTCCCAACTCTCCTCCTTCTCATTGAAATTCATCTTTAAATTTTATATCGGTAAAGTGAAGTTATTACCGATACTCTTTTCTAAAACCCAAGAAACTCCCTTTTTCCTCTATATATTGATCAACCTAATTTACACACTACTTGTAATCTTAAATACCAATGTTTAGAATCAAGTTTAACCAAGAATCTCATGTGAAACAATCATAATTAAACCTTTTCATTAAAATACCTTGAACTTTATTATTACTTCTTTTCATTTTTGTTAAAACTATACTTTTAGGAAAAACTTCATGGGGTAACGCCTATCCCACATGTACACTTTGGTTTCATAGCACGATACCTATTTGTATGTATCTTTGTTTCGAAGAATAATCTTTACAATAAAATATCACATACTTTAAAACCAGGTTTCTTTTAAAACGGTATTTCGTATTCCTTTGCAATTATGCATCTACAACCCTCGTTAGGGGACCCGCTAATGGATGGTGCGGATTATCGCACATCCTGAGGATAGTAGAGCGAGATGCAACACTCCTCACGGAGTAATCGATCTCGAAAGGATATAAATACGGTTTTTAAAGAAAAACGAATATTCTAAATAAAACTAAATTTTTTAAAATTATATAAAATTATAAATTCATATTTTCATTATATTATGAAACTATATTTTTCTAAAAATGAAAGATTACAAAATGTCAATAAAATACCATTAAGTTACTAAAAAAACTAGTTTTTAATAAAATACCATAAACTTTTAAAAGGTAGGTAATTATCATTAAAATACCCCAATACTTAAAATACATGTTCATGAAAAGCCTAAGTAATACAAATCACCCTCAAGGTTTTATTTTTAACTATATTAAAAAAATATTTTTCATAAAACACCCTTGAGATATACAAAACAATATTTAAAGACTTTAGTAAATATGGGTTTAAGCGGGATCAATTATCTTGAGCCCCATGGAGCCGGTGAAAGTGAGTGCTTGCCTATTCAGGTTAGAAAACTTAACAGGAGTTATCAATGGCAATTGTCTTGGAAAAAGACACAAATCTTGCCGTCCATATGCAGCAGTTGCCGATAACTCCCGAACCTAAGAATTCAAGAATTAAATCAGTTTTCAAGTGTCTAACTCAATCTGAGTCCCACCTCAAACCTGAATCCAAAATCAAACACGAATACTTGATCATGAACATGAATACTCGAATTCAAACATGTATACTTGACTTGACTTGACCAAACCATGGTTATAACTTGACATGAACTTGACTTGACTACTTGAATATATGATTACATCCTGAACATGAACCTGAACATTTTGTATCCATGGTTTCGGCCAAGACTTGTAAACATAATCTACACAAAACATTACGCGGGGATAAAGGGGTAGATTGGTACGGAACGTATATTGTGGCATATGAGAGCACTTAAAAGACACCTGCATGAATTCTCGTGTCATTGTCCCGTGGGTTATGATGGGGCCTTGTATTACGTGTTACCATAGTCCACGGGACAAGATGGACTCCTCTCGTAAACATGAATACCTTCCTTATCAAACTACAAACAACCATGTTAGAACAACTATCATATACCGGTAATTGGTCATATGCAATTTTACCTGTTCATTTCACTTTATATACTATCTTCTCTTTCTTCTTTTGGGACTTACCGAGCGTTAGTTCGCTGAGGACATTTCTTTCTGTTTCTTTCTTTGGAATGTTCGTCAGGAGGACTGGACACTGAAGAGATTGAGCCAAGCCAGGAGGACTTGGACCAGCTTACCGCTCGGCCTGACTATTAGTTCTTCTGCACTTACTTTCAGTATGCCATTGTTTAAGCATTTGCTTTTGATTATTGTATCTTTTATTTCAAACAGTTGTATGTAAAGTTGAATGTAAATAAAGTTGCTGTTTCATTTTATTCTCTTATCATTCTTGTTCATTTTTATATATTGCTTCATTACGCTTAATGTATTTATTTCATAGTAAATACGTTGCGGCCTGCCACATCATCGTTTCCGTCTACTGGGAAGTGGGGCGTAACAACTAGTCTCCGTATATAATCTACGGGCAACACAACACGACACGAAGTGACCTACCGGAGAAGTAGAAAGTTGTTACCGCAACGTGATAACGTAATTAACTATAGGGGCTTGCACCTGCAGGGAAGAGCGTTCGCACAATCAAAAACCCCTCACAAATGCGGGGGAATCTGATAAAATCTGCTGCATCTGCCACATCTATCTAAACCTCCGATATACGGTGCCATAAATATACTTGGTATCTTCAGAGAGGTGGATGGATATGTCTAAATAGCATCTGCCCTTAAATCCAGACAAGACGATCCATCCCAGTTCGTCTCCGTTTTCGGCGGTAAACAGATTCTGGCACGCCCAGTGGGACCTCTTCCTCTTTCAACTCCACACTTTGTATGTCGTATTTGTTGGGTTTTGCCAGTGCCCTGGCCATCAAACCGTGTCCGAATGCAGAAAAAAAATTTCTAAACTGGCGCTAACGGAACCCGATGCCTGGATTTACCATTAACCCTAAACAAAAATTTTCTTAAAGCTTTCTTTTTTGCTTGCTCTTCTTTTTGAACTTGAAGTTTATGGGGGGAGGGGGGTTCCACTCTGCAAGACTCGAAGTCTTAGGTCCATTATATAGTAGAGGCCGATTTGTTGATTTAGTTAAAGAAATCTCTCATTGAGAGATCCTTAATTGATTTGGGGATTTTATCCACCGTTGGATCTTTGATCCAAGGACTTCTGTTTTACATAAGATATTTTTCTTATTTTTAATAAAATTGGGGAAATATTTTCCCATACAGAGCTTATTCTGTAGTTTGATGATTTTTAATCACCATTGGATTTTTAATCCAACGGTGCTCTGTTTACAGAGAATGATTTTTCTCGTTTAGAAAGATTTGAGGAATATTTTCTCAACAGAATTTAATTCTGTATTTTGATAATTCATCATCTCCGTTGGATTTTTAATCCAATGGCAGAGAACTTTTAGTTCTGGCGCCGGCGCCCTCGTGCAAGGCACGTGAGGCGCTGCCTCAGAGTTTTTAACTCTTGGCGCTGGCGCCATCGTGCAAGGCACGTGAGGCGCTGCCTCAGAGTTTTTTAAACGTGAGGCGCTGCCTCAGAGTTTTTAACTCTTGGCGCCGGCGCCCTTGTGCAAGGCACGTAAGGCGTTGCCTCAGAGTTTTTAACTCTTGGCGTTGGCGCCCTCGTACAAAGCACGTGAGGCGCTGCCTCTTTACTGAAGGTGTCTTTTCGCCTTCTTTCTTTGCTTTTTCTTGAGTCAAACTTTTATTTTCCAACGCTTGGAAATAGTTCCATCATGCACAACATTTTCTTTGCCTAGACTTAAATGTCTCCCTTCATAATCTGAGACAATACTTCTCTTCTCTTTCACTTTCAGAGAATTATTTTAACAGAGAAGAGATATGGCTTGTAATCGTACACATGCTCGCCGGCAGCCATGGGAGGTGCCTATTGAGGAAATTTTTCCTCGTTTTGCTGCTTGCTTGGCGAACCCTGCTCTTACGGATGACCAATGCGATACGGTGCTGCACAAGCTCGACTCGTAGAGGATCTCCTCTCCCCATCGGCTCCATTTGGCTCAGGATGGTCTTCTTGTCCGTGCTCGATGATATTCCCTCTCATCCAGCGGAGATGACTCCGGCGATACTCGATGCAGCGGAGGACAAGATCGAGTGCTTTCATGAGGCACTTTTGATTACCACGGCTCTGAGGGATCGCTCTATTCAGCTGCTAAACCAGATACGGGCTCAGCGGATCATCATGTCTGCTTTCGCTGATAGGCACGGTGTTGTCCGATAGGGAGCGACTCTTCGTAAAGATCGCCGCTTTGCCATAGTGGAGAAGGCAGAGAGGGAGTTAGAGAATTTTATCCATAATTTTGTGAATCCCTATACTTTTGATCCCATGTATGGTGATCTATTTCCTGTAGAATAAAATGTTCAATTAAATACTTTTCTTTTGTCGTTGACCACCAAGTGCTCCCTTTCTAACACCTTTTCTTCCTCTGATGTGTGTATGTGCGTATATGAATGAGCCCGATTTCACACATATCTGTAAACGAAACTTAAACCGGTGTAAACAGGAACAAATAGCTCTTGGCCGAAGATTTCGGCGGGAACAAATTCCCCCCTACTTTGCCCACGTAAGTATGTACGTGGGTGAAGTAGTGCAGAGTTATGCAGGGCCATGGAATTGAGGGCTTAGGAGACAAGTTTAGGGTCCTTATAGCCTAAGACTTTTTCCATCTTCATGAGTCGTAAGGGTCTCAAGAAGGTTTTTTCTCCCTATGAGTCGAGAGGATCTCATAGGTGCATATTCTCCCTAGAAATCGTGAGGATTTCTAAGAGTTCGTCACCTCCATGAGTCATAAGGATCTCACTCGGGTATTTTTTTTCCTTACGAATCGTGAGGACCCGTAAATGGCTTCTTCATTTCAGTGGCATGTAACTTTGGCAAATGTGTCTTGTAGATAGTCTATCTTGATCTCCTTGTAGGGCAGCGATGGCTTAGGAAACATGTTCGGATCTGCCGCCTAAGACTTTTCAACTTTATGAGCCGTGTGGGTCTCATCAAGACTTTTCTCCTTATGGGTCGTGAGGATCTCGCAAGTGTATTTTCTCCTTAGGAATTGTGAGTACTCCTAAGTGCGTTTTCTTGAGAGTTGTAAGGATCTCACAAGACCCACCCTTTTTGCTAAATAAGGTTAGTTCCTCTCTCTAAATTCATTTGTTGCATGTCTTGAATTTGTAATCTTTCTCTCACAATTTTAATGGCCTATCAACTCTCTCATCCCAAGAAGTATCAATCTTAAGAGAAATAATCACGCGTTATTGTGTGAATGTTGGTAAAAGTTTACGATCTAAGTGTGAAAACAACGTATAGGTACCTTAGCTTCAGAGTGGGACCCGAGAGTGTCCTGCTTTGTTCTTGAAGGGTGTTATCAGAACAAAGCACATCATCCATAGATCTAACAACTGTAACGCTCAAGCTGCAATGGTGCACCTATAAGAAATCTGGTAAATCAGTAAATCTTGCATGCAAATTTTCAACAATTTATAAGTAGTTGAGTGCTCGAAGGGCTAAGAACTTGTTCATCAAGTAAATACTCTTCCCTGGAGAACATGGCTTTCTTATTATTTCTCATTTGTGCCGAATGAGGAAATGTTGACAGGCTCAATATCCTCCATTAACAATAATAAAAAATCTAATGCTTCCCAAAATGAAACATTAACTGCTCCCGTATATATATATTCAGAATTTAAATTATGCATATAGCAGAAAGAGAAGCTCAATCAAGTTTTGTCATGGCATTCAAAGAAGAAGAAGAGGAAGAAACATTTTTAACATTTCTTTATCCTTTTTATTCGGTCTCTTGTTTGCGGGTCCGAAATTCTTTTCAAGCAGCGTACAGTTACGCAGCTGGATGTCCTCACAATCCTTTTTCTCCTCTTCTTTTTCCAATGAGGGATTTTCAAAGAGAGAATCGAGAGGTATTTCATCCTTAGAATCTCTCCCGAACATGAGAACTCGAGATTTTTCCCCTTTCTAAGCTGGTACCAGCCATATAACAGCTGCCAGTTGCTTCTTTATGTGCTGCCATTTTGCCATTCTCATTTGAACAAGCGTGAGTTTCACGCTTCTCTTTCTTGAAGTGTTTTTTGTGGGCAATATATTCTTACCACCATTTCTTGAAGGTATTGCACTTCTCGATAGGATGCGTGATTCTTCGGTGGTATGTACAGTATTTTGGGTGTCCTTTTCCACCATCGAAATATGGGACCTCAGGCATGTACATCATGAGAGGTGGTAGTCTCATTCCTAGTGATAGGGTTGTGGCAAACCATTTCTCAGTTTTGATCCTGCTCTTATTTGTTGCAGGCATGCTTTGGTTTGGTCGGAACGCTTTATGACTCGTTCTCACCACGGCTTCTTTATTCAAACGCTGACGCTTAACCTTTTCATATATGCCTATCTTACGTTCTTGGTCATTTTTACTCTTTTGAAATGCTTCGTTTAGTATCCTTTCAATCGAGTCTTCTTCTGGCAGTTTTAGGGAATTTAGCACCGATTCTGCCCCCAGTTCACCCACGCCACTTTCTGACACCAGCGGAGCTTCTTCATTATATAGTGATGAATGGGAAATCATGTGGCAGCTTGCTATAAGTTTCTCCGCTTCGTCTGATGCATCGTTTTCCTCATCATCGTCACTATTCTCGTCCTCAAGAATATGCTTAAGGAAGTCTTCGAGTGTGACTACCATTCACACTTTCTGACTGTATTCTTCCAGCACGTTTATATATTTCTGGAGGTCTGTGCGCTTGTCGACATATTCAGCAAGCTGCACAGGTTTCTTAGTCTTTTTCTTTTTCTTAGAAGACTTCGAAGGCTTGACTTGGAGGAGTTTCCCCTTGTCAACAGTCTTCGGCACGGGACGCGGTTTCAACATCCCTTTTATAATTTCGGGCTCAAGCGGGCTCTTCCACTTAATAGCTGGACATGCTTGTAGATCCTTCAGCATTTTTCTTGTTTTTGCTGAAAGAAATACTTTCCCTATAGCTTCTTCCACGAGCGAGCAGGATGCCCCCAGCGCATCCACTTTTTTAGGAGGGTATTTTTGGGGAGGATCCACCCTCCAGCTATCAGAAAGTACGAACTTTCCCTGCTGGTACTGGTTCTCGACCCAGTTTTTTAAGATGTAGCAATTCTTGATTGGATAGCTTACTATCTTGTGGTAGGATCAGTAGTTAGGATTATTGACGTCGCCGGCTTGTGTGGACATCTGAGGGTCTGGAAATATGATCAGATTATTTCGCATTACCAGCTCAAACAACATTCTCGTCTTATCGCTAGGGAACGAATAAGCACATCCTAACCATTCTTCCAAGGGCGGGCACGTACGAGTGTTGTTTTGGCAGACAGGTGCTTTCGGACCGCTCGGTTGTTGTTGCATGTTTGAAACAAAGGTTGCTTTTCCTTTGCTTTTATTGTTGTTTCGAGGATCCTTGTTTGAGAAGGAAGGACCATGACCCGTCTGATCCATATATGCTAACTTCTCAATCAATGCCTGGAATGTGGTGGGACTGAAGAAGGTCATGAATTGGGATACGTTCGATTGGGGATCAATAGTCCTAATGAACATCCCCACAGCTAGAGACTCCTCAATGCGCTGTTCGCATTTGGACCATAGCTTTCGCCATCATATCGCATATTGGACCCACGTTTCTCCTGGCTTGACCTTAGTATTGTTCAGCGCTGTGATCGGAGTGCATTCACTTGCACCGGCGAATCGTTGCATGAATAGAAGCTTCATTTCAGAGAAGGTTTTCATGGATTCATTTGGGAGCTCCAGTACTATTCAAAAGTTGTTTCTGATAAGCTTCCGATGAATTGGCGAAGCAGAAGTTTTTCATCGCCTCCGGTTTCGCCGCACAGAGCTCTAAATTATGCGACATGCTGATGGGGATTACCCGTTCCTTTATATACGTGGAATTTCGGTATAGTATATCCCGGCGGGTACTTTATCTGGTCATACCAGGATGGATATGGTCGTCCAGTTTTGACGATTTGGTTGGCAGCTTCGCTGGCCTGGTGAGCTCTAATTTGCTGAGCTCTAATTTACGGACCCTCTTAAGCGGTTTGAAGCTGTTCCCAGTTGGAACATCAGCGTCAACATTCACCATAGGAACTGGTAGGCTATGCCCAAAGGGAGTTGCCCCTAGCCTGTCTCACTCGGCGCCAGTAGCGACGTCGAGCATGTCTTGAAGTAGGAATTGCCTCGGTTTTAGAGGCGTCTACATCGTGCCCCCGACATTGCTGGGGACTTTCGCTTGGTGTCAGTCTATGGAAAATGGACGTTCTCGGTGGAGCTGGAGCAGAGTCGGCCAATCTGTCGATGACCAACCGTTTTGGAGGTGATGCACTTTTGTCGGCCTCACGCATAGCAGGAGCAGGGAGGGCTAGCCGTTTCAGGGCAACCTCTTCTGGAATCATAGGCTTCTTTACGATCCCGTTTGAGTTTCTCTTCAGCCTATTGAAGACCGAGACTTCAGAGTTGGACGGCTTACTTATAGGAGTTGTCTCAGTAGCCAGCCGATCAAAGACCGACCCTTGGGGAGCTTCTTCTCGGGGCGTTGTGGCGCCAAAGCTTATGGATGGGAGCATAGTCCTAAATAATAGCCTGGTAGTGGCCTGAGTGACCTGTCCTACCGGCATTGAGAAGATGGAAGCCATGTTGGGCCCGTACGTCACTCTTCCAGTTGGGACGGAGTGGGAGTTGCTTTTGCAGGAAGTGCAGTGAAAGGCCATTGATTCTAGCACAGAAGCGAAGCACCACATTTTAGAATCTCGCATCCAAGGGCAACCATGAATATAGCGAACCATGATTTTGATCGCGAAATACTGTTAGCTATAGTGCCCTCAAGGCAATTATCATAGTCGCAGGCAGGTGATTATGATGATTGAGGGAGGACCTATACCGGTAGAACAGTCTTATTTGAGATGATAGTATGCTATCCGGTTTGTCTTTATCATCATGTACAGCATTAGGTGACATTACAGATCACTATTACATGTTGATAGAGCCCATAGGATTCTTACTTGACTACCAGCATTATGATGGCGATCATATACGTGGGAGCTGGGTGGTCTATAGGCACATCCTTAAATATCCCTAGTCGAGGGAGTTTCGAGACTGGGCATCGATACTCCAGAGTAGACTAGTGTATACTGATCGAGACCCCGACGAGGGGCGGTGGCCGGTCTCACAAGCCATTGGTGTCTGTTTGTTCACTTAAGATAGTGCACAGGTGCTCATTAGGTTATGAGTACACCGGATGGACTCGCCGGGAACATGCTAGTTGGTATTATACCTATTGTCAGATAGCAGTACCTAGGTGACATATGTACAGGTTAGTCTGTTGACCTGAGATCGTCATTTGTCTCGTGTGAGTTCCCACTGTGCTTTGATTACTACCCTACCACGGCTCAAAGGAGTCGTGCAAACAGGTTTTAGTTGGGTACAGTCCCGAGCCACATGGAGGCAGTGAGCGGATTGTCGGGGATCCGTCTTTCCCGATAATAGGGGTTGATGTCGCGGTGTGCACGGGTGGCCATCACCAGAAATCCTTAGCCAAGATAGTTGAGAATTACTGATCTAGAATCGGTAGTTTCTCAGGTGGTGATGGGCTTCATACCGACACTAAATGTCACGTTATTAGGGGTCTGACTTTATCCACCCCCTAGACTCGATATGCGCTACTCATAAATGAACGGACCGGACTGTATGGATATTGTCACTGTCAGGCTCAGTAGGGTTTCAGGATGAGTTTGCTCGTCGGCCTCCCTTTCGCTCAATACCTGGGTAGCCGTTACGTACAGCTAATGCCGCTGACGTGCTTGTGGTTAAACCCACTGCCAGCGTATTGACGAGTCTTTAGAGTCCCACACAGAGGGTTTCCCTTCTTAGGGCGAAACAATGTAGAGGCCGTATGGTTTTACAGCAAGGTTCGATCACATACGTGTACTTGTGCATGGATGATGTTCGGACGGATAATACTAGTGGGCTTTGGTTTAAGCCGGATCCTAGTATTATATTGTTGGATTATTTTCGTCTCTTTGTATTTGTATTCTTCGAAATACGAATGCGGGTATGTATATACGGATGAGGGGTATTCTTGTAATTTCATACAAGATACTTCAAGAAAGGCCACCTCATCTTGTTTAAACCTTTTTGATTAAAAGATTATTGAGGTGGAAGATGAGGTGTTTATTGAATTATTGTGGCATGGCTTAGTAGTAACTCTTGGTTACTATTCTAGCATGCTTAGTTTTTTGTTTGTTGTGATGTTTTGGGTTGACTTGAGATATTTTGGAAACATGGGATATTAATTTGAATGGCTCCATTATATCTTACAACTCTCACAACACAACAAAACACTTACCCATTTTTCTTGAGTTGCTCTCTCCTCTCATCCTCAAGCATCTTCTTCTGCCTCCACCCTTCATGTCTCTGTTCCAGCCGAAATCTTCGGCCAAGAGCTATTTGTTCCTGTTTACACCGGTTTAAATTTCGTTTACAGATATGTGTGAAATCGGGCTCATTCATATACGCACATACACACATCAGAGGAAGAACAGGTGTTAGAAAGAGAGCACTTGGTGGTCAACGACAAAAAGAAAGTATTTAATTGAACATTTTATTCTACAGGAAATAGATCACCATACATGGGATCGAAAGTACAGGGATTCACAAAACTATGGATAAAATTCTCTAACTCCCTCTCTGCCTTCTCTACTATGGCAAAGCGGCGATCTTCGTAAAGAGTCTCTCCCCATCGGTCAGCACCGTGCCCATCAGCGAAGGCAGACATGATGGCCCGCTGAGCCCGTATCCGGCTTAGCAGCTGAACAGAGCGATCCTTCAGAGCCGTGGTAATCAAAAGTGCCTTATGAAAGCACTCAATCTTGTCCCCCGCTGCGTCGAGTATCGCCGGAGTTATCTCCACTGGATGAGGAGGAATATCATCGAGCACGGACAAGAAGACCATACGGAGCCAAATGGAGCCGATAGGGAGAGGAGATCCTCTACGAGTCAAGAGCTCGTGCAGCACCGTATCGTATTGGTCATCCGTAAGAGCAGGGTTCACCAAGCGGGCAGCAAAACGAGAAACAATTTTCTCAATAGGCACCTCCTATGGCTGCCGGCGAGTATGTGGACGATTAAAAGTCATAGCTCTTCTCTGTTAAAATAATTCTCTGAAAGTGAAAGAGAAAAGAAGCATTGCCTCAGATTATGAATGGAGACATTTAAGTTTAGGCTTAGAAAATGTTGTGCATGATGGAACTATTTCCAAGCGTTGGAAAAGAAAAGTTTGACTCAAGAAAAAGCAAAGAAAGAAGGCAAAAAGACACCTTCAGTAAAGAGGCAGCGCCTCACGTGCCTTGCACGAGGGGGCCAGCGCTAAGAGTTAATGTCACGTCCCGCTTTCCGGTGTACGGGCAAGGGGGCGTGGCTAGGCCCGTTACATAATTACTCTGAAGTAAACACGCTAAGCGTATCTGAGCAATATAAGTAAAATGCACAAGAGACAAAATATTTCAGCAACTTTATTCATTAACATTCTTTTACAGTACATGGAAAAGTAAATATATGGAATGGAAATAATGCCTAAACAGTAGCATAACAGAAATGGAAAAAACAGAATGTAAATGTGTACAAGGAATCTAAAGCTCTGGGTCGAAAGCTAGCTGGTCCAAATCCTTTCTAGTGGGCTCGATCTCCAGTGAGTCCGAATCACCTGATGACATTCCAAAGAAGAAGAAAGAGAATGTCGTCAGCGAACAAATCGCTCGGTAAGTCTCGTAAATAGACAAGAATGGAATAGACAGAATAGAGAGTATATTCTTATAATGTTGTATTTAGTGTTAACGCTGTTATTTGTAGTTTGGTACAGAAGAATGCCAGTGTATACAAGAGGAGTCGCACTATTCTGGAGACTAAGGTATACGGAGCACAAGGAACCGTTCAGCTACGGTACAACAGCAATTGAATTCAGGTTAGGTGTGTTATGGTTACAGTCTCTTACCACTTCTAACACCTTCCGTACCAGTCTACCCCTTATACACCCCGCGATGTCTTGATTGTGTTGTTTGTATTGATTGTATTGTATTGTCTTGTATTGCAAATTGTATATGGATGACTTTCCGAAACCATGATATCAGTAATAGAATGGATATAATGGATGAACATATAAACGGAGTATATCCATGGTTCGGTTCAGTCAAGTTGTATAGATTGAATATATGGATTCATGGATTCATGTTGAATATTGATTTGAATTGTAATGGTAGTTCATGTAATATGTAAATCTTTTCTTTTTGTTAAGCATGGAATATAATATATATATATATATATATATATATAACATTGAGCAAAGCAATTTAAAATACTACAATAGTTTACATGCAACGAAGGAAAGTGAAACAAGAAGAGAAAAATGGAGTTAACATATATTAATTAACAAAGGACATTGAAGAAGTGGGTACAAAAATATAGAAAAGGAGATAAGGACTTACTGGCTATTAAGAAAGAGGGATGAAGAAGAAAACTCTCAGAACCGTCGGGGCACCGTTTTGGCGTCAAAGGCGAGATAGGGAACGAAGCTCGGGACGAAGAAGAAAGGAGAAGAAGGGAGGTGATAATAGTGGGTGAAGGAGGTGACGGGATCTCGTGGGGGGAAATGAATATATATAGAGAGGATAGAGACGTGAGATTGTTTGGTTATAAATTAATATATATAAATATTATATAGGAGGGGAGAGAGAGAGAGTGCTGGTGGGTTGTTAGGATTAAAATAGGTTTATAATAATTTATATTATATAAAGAGAGAGATCTGTGGTGAGGATAGGATTTTAAAAATATTTCTTTTAGTTGGTAAAATAACAGGCATGGAGAGGAAGAGGGATTGAAAGGGAGAGATTTGAGGTGGGTTGGTGAGCCGTAAATAAAGAAAAGAGGGAGAGAACCGAGAAAAGAGGGAGAGAGACGGGGTACGAGAGAAGAGAGAGAAAAAGAGAGACAGAGAAAAGTATAGTTTTATAATATATATAATATAATATAATATAATATAATATAATATATATAAATAAGAAGAGAGAGAAAGAGACATGTGTAATAAGAAGAGAGAGAAAGATACGTGTATATATTTTAATATTAGAATTATGTTCAGAAATACAATAATATATAAACTTGGGTTTTTAGGCTAATACAAAAGTACTCCGAAAAATACTCGGGTTGTGTCTAAAGATCTAGTTTTAAAATATGAAGAATATACGTATAAATTAAAACCATAATGCGATATCCGGTTAATAAAAATGTATACCCCGAAGAACGGATGCACGCAAAATGCACGTAGCAATTCAAACAAGTCCGTTTCAATAAACGGAACGAGAACAAGATGTACGAATGCAACCACATGGTCAGGGATATGATACAAGATACGTGTTGGGGTCGTTCCATATATCTTAGTGCACATGTTCGATTAATCTGACTATTCATTTTACGTGCAGTGCACGTGCAAACTTTTAGGCTTTTAAAAGTTTAAAAGAAAAATCAACAAAATATGTGGCCAGGGGATTTGAACTCAGGTGCTATGGCTCAGTAGTGCAATGTCTACCAATGAGCTACAAGCTCTTTCTTACTATTCAAAAGCAAAATTAATTTATAACTTGTGCTCAGGCTTAGGTATTCCTTTCTGTATTTTAAAAAAAACTTGTACAGAAATTTTATGGTTGTTACAGTTAAAAACTCTGAGGCAGAGCCTCACATGCCTTGCACGAGGGCGCCAGCGCCAAGAGTTAAAAAACTCTGAGGCAACGCCTCACGTGCCTTCCACAATGGCGCCAACGCCAAGAGTTAAAAACTCTGAGGCAGCGCCTCACGTGCCTTGCACGAGGGCACCGGCGCCATAACTAAAAGTTCTCTGCCATTGGATTAAAAATCCAACGGAGATGATGAATCATCAAAATACAGAATCAAATTATGTTAAGGAAATATTCCTCAAATCTTTCTAAACGAGAAAGATCATTCCATGTAAACAGAGCACCGTTGGATTAAAAATCCAATGGTGATTAAAAATCATCAAGCTACAGAATAAACTTTGTATGGGAAAATATTTCCCCAATCTTGTTAAAACCAAGAAAAATATCTTATGTAGAACAGAAGTCCTTGGATCAAAGATCCAACGGTGGATAAAATCCCCAAATCAATTAAGGATCTCTAATGAGAGATTTCTTTAACTAAATCAACAAATCGGCCTCTACTACATAAAGGACCCAAGACTTCAAGTCTTGTAGAGAGGAAACCCCCCTTTCCCCCATAAACTTCAAGTTCAAAAAGAAGAGCAAGCAAAAAAGAAAGTTTTAAGAGAGAATAAGGAAGAAGAACTTTCTTTAAGGTAAATAAAGATAATAGAGATCATAGTATCTCATTTGCATATCCAAAGGTTTAACCCTCATAAAAAACATAGTTCTTTCCCCTGGATCCGAGACCCATGAGACAAGTCTCCCACAAATGAGAATTTAATTCTCGTGAGGACGATTTTGTTCTTGGGGATCAAAGATCCAGGGGAGAACAGAGAATTGAACATCTTCAGAAAAATACATAAAGAAAGAAACAGCGCCAAGCGCCTTACGTGTCCCTCATGTGGACGCTGCTCAAATAAAGAGTGCTTATCACTCAATAGTTGGTGCTCGGCGCCAAGCGCCTCACGTGCCCCTCATGTGGGCGCTGCTCAGATAAAGAGTGCTTAGCACTCTATAGTTGGCGCTCAGCGCCAAGCGTCTCACGTGCCCCTCACGTGGGCGCTGCTCAAAAAAGAGTGCTTAGCACTCAATAGTTGGCGCTCAGCGCCAAGCGCCTCACGTGCTAATCACGTGGGTGCTGCTTAACATGAAGTGCTCTATACCTAGCGCCAAGCGCCTAGCGCCAAGCGCCTCACGTGCTCCAGACGTGGGCGCCATAAAGAGTGTTTAACACTCCATAAAAGACAAAAAGAGGGGTTAAAGTAAAGGGTGAGCATCAGAACCCATATCAATGCTCAGCACTGTTTGCACAGAAAAGGGACTAAGCCTAAATAAGTGCTTAACACTTTATTCAAAGATTAAATGGGCTGAGTCCAAGTTGACCAAATTCTCAACTCAGATCAACCGAACCCATATGCTCATCAAGTTCCAAATTGGTCTTAGTCCCAAATACAACTACAGATCTCCCAACTGACATTGGTTTAAAGATACATCTCCTCACACCTCTGATACATGTCGTTGTAATTCTTCAGCGTCTTCAGAGAGGTGGCGGTTCCTGACAACCAAAAATTTCACAGACCGCAACGTCCTTAAACTAGCTATGGACCGCAACGTCTTTAAACTAGTTATAGACCGCAACGTCCTTAAAATAAAATAATATAGAGTCCAAATGCTCTTCTATTGGGTCTGAATGATCCCAAAAATCCTGTTGAGTAAATCTTAGTATAAAATTAGACTAACGTATTCTCGACAAACATTTAAGTCGATCTTAATCCCAAACGAGATTAACGATCCTTAAATCAAACCAAACCCAAATCCAAGAAAATACGGATTTGAACTAATCCACGCCCTACGGGCGGCAACATAAATTAGTCTCCGTATACAATCCACGGGCAACCAAAAATAAAACAAACACACACGACACGAAGTGACCTTCTAGAGCAGGAGAAAGTGGTTATCGCTACGCGATAACGTAATTAACTGCAGGAGCTTGCGCCTACAGGGAAGAGCGTCCCTACAATCAACAACCCCTCGCAAACGAAAGGGAATCTGGCGAAGTCTGCTACAACGGCCGCATCCATCCAAACCTCCGATACACGGCGCTATAAATCAACTTGGCATCTTCGGAGAGGTGGACGGATAAATCCAAATAGCATTTCCCCCCCCCCAAATTCAAGCAAGACGTTCGTCTTTCCCGGCTTTCGGCGGTGAACAGATTCCGGCACGCCCGGTAGGACCTTTTCCTCTTTCCACTCCACACTTCGTGTGTCGTGTTTGCGAACGAATCGCGGTTTAATATGGTTGCCCCTGGATTCGAGGTACTAAGATTTAGTGTCATGCTCCATGCAGAAAAGGAGATATCGATGGCTTCCAACTGCACCAATTGCAACATCAACTACCACTCCGTCCCTGCTGGAGGAGTGACTTATGACCCCAATCGGCCTCCATCTTTGCGATGCCAGTAGAGCAGGTGACTCAGGCCACCACTGAATTGTTCTTCGGGACCATGCTCCCGCCAATGAGCTTCAATGCTTCAATACCATCACAAGAGGCCCCGAAGAAGTCGGTCTTCGATCGACTTGCAGCTACCACGGCCCCTCTCAACGGGCCGTCCAAGTCTTCTACCTCAGTCTTTAATAGACTGGAACAAAGCTCCAGTAGGCCCGCAAAGATGCCCGCAATACCTGAAGGGGTTATCCCGAAGCGAATAGACATTCCTATCCCGACAGACGAAGTCGTCGAAGGGGTTTCTCCTGCTAAGGGATCAGTCTTCGCAAAACTGGTCGTTCCAACTCCTGCTGCAGGCGAGATCGTTAAAAATGCTTCTCCTGCCAAAAATTCTGCCTTCGACAGGCAGATCGTTCCCTCTCAGCGGACGTCAGTCTTCGACAGGCTGACACCGACAGCTGCCTCTCACCAAAGCAGGGGGCATAACGTGGTCGCTTCTACAACTGAGATAATCCCATCCGCAAGACATGCTTGACGTCACCATTGGCGCAGAGTGAGGAAAGCTGGGGGCAGCTCCCCCTCTGGACTTACCCCACCAGCTCCAATGGTAGAAACTGATGCTGCTGTTCCAACTGGGAACAGTTTCGAGCTGCTCAGGAGGGTGCGCAAGAACTCTCCAACCGCCATCTTGAAGAAGTCTCCTCCGCCTGCTTAAAGCATGACACAAGTGAAGCCGGAACAGCCTCCTCAGCGGTTTTCCTCCAAGATCCACAGAGTTTGGCGGAAAGTCCAAGACTCTGTAATTCACAAAGATTACACTATCCGGCTGAAGAAAACGAAGGCTTGGCAAGAGGATGACCATCCTTCCGTCATACCACGAAAGGTATCATCTGCGTAGGTGCCTGCTGCAATGGCCCCCTCAACCTTGACCTCCCACAAGAGGAGAAGGCCGGAGAAGATCCCTATACCGGCAGCAAAGAGCAAAGATAGTGGACCTAAATGCCCCAAGTCTGGGGGCATGGTAGTACACACGATATACATGGCTTCCAGGAAAGAGGAAAGCCGTACTTCCACGGGTCATCGACCACTCACACAATCGGTGACAAAAGCTCAGGAGCAACAATAAAAGCTCCAAGAGATGTTGACGAGGATGGCCGCACTTACTGGGCAGAAAGAAAGCCCGGAAGTATCGTCGGAACAACGCCAGGAGCAGGAGACCGACACCGAATTCCTACGAAGGGTGCTTGAAAAGAAAGATAAAGAGGCCGCGGAACAAGCGGCTAATATAAAACAAATGGCGCTTCTGTTCCAAGACATGGTTGGGATGATGATCCAGCCGGATCCTCCAGCCGAAGACCTCCAATAATCATTGAAGACGACAGAAGGGAGACATCAAACCCTCCTCCGGCCTTATCAGCAGCCAGGGAGGAGACGATCTCCAAAGCTACCCTTGATGACTACATAGCTTAACAAATATGAGCTCATCAAGCGAACGAAGCGGCAGGCCAAGTCGTCAGAACTGGGCGATTTTATCCAGGCTGGTACGACCAAATTAAGTACCCACCAGGATATACAATCCCCAAATTCAATGTGTATAAGGGGACGGGCAATCCGAATCAACACGTTGCTCAATTCAGAGCTTTGTGCGGTAACACCGGGGGCGATAACAAACTGTTGCTTTGCCAGTTTGTTGGCTGCTTGTCGGAGACGGCATTTGAATGGTACTCCGAGCTCCCAAACAACTCTGTCAAGACATTTACAGAGATGGAACTACTGTTCACACAGCGGTTCGCAAGCGCAAGCGAGCGCACCCTAATCACGACATTAATGAACGCCAGAGTGAAGCCGGGAGAGTTCTGGGTTCAATACGCAATTCGGTGGCGTAACCTATAGTCAAAGTGTGGACAGCGTATAGAAGAAGCTCCTGTTGTGGGCATGTTCGTGGGGACCCTTGATCCTCAGGCAACTATATCCCAGTTTATAATGTTCTTCAAGCCGACCACCTTCCAGGCCTTGATTGAAAAACTGGCCCAAATGGACCAGATGGACCATAGACCATCCTCTTCAAAGACAGATTTTCAGAATGAAAAGGACAAAGGGAAAGCGACCTTCGTCGCCAACGCTCAACAACAACCGAGTGACCCGAAACCGGTTGCTCGCTAAAATAACAAACCAAGATCCCTCGAACAAAAGTTGAGACGTCCTTACTCGTTCCCCCGGGATAAAATGAGGAGACTATTCGAACTGGCGGTGCGCAACAGGCTCATCACTCTGCCGGATCCGAGACGCCCACTGCAATCGGGCGACGTCAACAATCCCAATTACTGCCCCTACCACCGAATAGTAGGCCACCCAATCAAAGATTGTTGCGTCTTTAAAAACTGGGTCGATGACCAGTACCAACATGGCAAGTTCGCGTTGTCCAAAAACTGGAAGGTAATCCCACCACAGCAGCACGCTCTTAAAAAGGTGGACGCGCCGGGGGCATCATGCTCATTTGTAGAAGAAGCTCCATAGGAAGTGGTCCTTTCAGCTAAAACTAAAAGAATGCTGAAGGATCCTCAAGCATGTCCGGCTATAAGGTGGAAAAGCCCGCTGAAGCCTGAAATTATTGACGGAATGCTGAAACTGCGCCCAACGCCAAAAGTTGGTAACGATGGACAAAACCTTCAGGCCAAGCCTCTTAAGTCTTCAAAGAAAAAGAAGAAGGCCAAGAAGCCTGTCCAGCTCGACGGCAATCGTACGGGTCTGCAGAAATATATCGATGCACTATAGGAATACAACCAAGTGGCACCGACCCCAGTCACACTGGAAGAGTTCTTCAAGCATGTTCTTGAGAACGAAAACAGTGACATTGATGAAGGAGACGATTCTTCGGAAGAACCCGAAAATTATGTAGCGAGTTGCCACGTGATCTCTCACTTGTCGATAAATGGCAAAGAAGCTCCTGACGTAGAGAAACTGGGGGCAGATCCAGAACCAAAATCCATGGAACCGTCAGATGACCTCATCGACAAGCTGCTGAATGAAGCTCTTCAAAAGAGCAAAGCTGATCGAGAACGTGAAGCGGACATTTACGAAAAGGCCAAGTGTCGGTGTCAGGCCGAAAAAGCTCCGGTGATGAGAAGCCATAAAGTACCTCAACCGGATCAAAGTGCCCTTGCCACCAGCAAGAGCAGAATCAAGATAAGGAAGCAGTTCGCCAGAGCTCTTTCAATGGGAATGAAGCTACCACCTTTCAAAGAAAATATTTCCGAGAGTACGTGCCTCGACGAACCGGATGTACATCCGAACTACTGCTTATACCATCGGAAGGTCACGCACCCTACCGAAGAGTGCAATGGCTTCAAGAAGTGGTGGCAGGGATACGTTGCCCATCGACAACAATTCAAGCGAATGAAGCGCAAAGCCCGTCGGGAGCAGAGAAGCACGACAAATGAGATAAAGGAACAGCCGGTAACTGTCATATGGTTGATGCCATCCCAACAAAAGGGAAGTCTCAAGTTCTTACCTTCAGGAGCGATTCGAACGAGGAAATGACCCTCGGCCCTCTCTTCAAGGAATCCACCTCTGGAAAAGAAGAAAAGATGAGAAACTGTGAGAACATTTAGCTGCGTAACCGTACGTTGCCTGAAAAGAATCTCGGACCCTCAAACAAAGGTTCGGACAAAAGAGACAAAGGGAAGGAAAAAGTCCCTGAGGAGATTGCTCTCGATGATAGAGTCGTCGAAGAGCTCACAGCCAAGGACCCGCTCAAGAAGAACAAAGTGGATTACAATGTTCTGGCACATCTGAGAAAGATACCCTCACAATTTTGTATCTTGGATGCCCTTCTCCTGTCTAAAGAGGCACGAGATTCCCTGATCAAGGCGTTACAAGAGCCCAGCCAGTTTCAAGCTTTCCTGGCGGAAGAAAAGATGAAGGACGAGCTGGAAGAAGTCCACACGGCTGATATCACCTTCAGCGATGAAGACCTCCTTCTTGGAACGTGCGAACACAACCGTCTGCTGTATGTAACCAGGTATTGTTACGATATCAAGATAGGGAAGATCCTGGTCGACAACGGGTCCTTCGTCAACCTTCTCAACATAAGGATGTTGAAGGAGATTTGCATGAACGTGCAGCACCTAGCTCGGGATAAAATTACCATCTCCGGTTTTGACTCCCAATCATCACAAACGCTCGGGTCTGTAATACTGACATTACGTTTCGGGCTGCTCATCACTGACATCAAGTTCCATGTTATTGACGCCAAGACTTGCTACAACGCTTTGCTCGGCATGCCTTGATTACATGAGTACAACATCATCCCTTCTACACAACATCAGTGTATGAAGTACTTCAATGACGGCCTCGAGTACACAGTTACAGGGGAGCTGAACCCATTCTCCGTAAATGAAGTCCGCAAATATGAAGAAGCCAAGGACTTCTTACTAGACTTCGAAGACATGGAAAGATGTCGCAAACCGAAGAATAAACAAAAAGCCATCACGATGATCCCGATATTTGGGAGCGATATTGAGGAGGATGAAGAGATGGTCTACTCGGGACAACCCCAAGGTAATAGTCCAGGACCATCTACTCCTATTCTGGTCTTTGGCATTGACTCTGAGGACGAGGCCAACACAGTGTTCTCCGTCCACCCGTCAATACATGCCTTTGCGGGAGCTGACCAGAGTTTACAAATTACCATGGTTCCACAGCGGCATTGCAAAAAACTTGATGCACTTGATACGTACAGCGTGCAAGCTGCAGACCTTCTAAGTCCCTCCTAAGTAAAGAGGTGAGAAGATGATCCTTTTCTATCAATCCACGGAGACTAAAGTGGAGAAAAAAGTATGGCATGATGCCGAACCTGCGCTCGACAGGCTTCAACTAATCTGTCTGCCCAAATACTACGGAGAGGGACTGTAAGGGCTATTGAGATGCCAAGGCATACCCTTCAAACAGACTGTCGACAAGCCCAGTTCTATAACAAGATTTGGGATGTTCCTGAGACTCGGCGAAAGATGCCCAACGGGAGAATGCAGACGACTGGCCTTGGATATGTTCGGTTTAAGAAACGGGAGCGATTCCATGGCTGCCATGTCATAAATGATTTCGGTGGAAAAGAGGATGCCTTTCCAGATAGCACTGATATTAAAACAGAGCAAAACCCTACCATGGGAATACCAAGCCCGCCATTCGAAGAACATATTAACAATATAATAAGAGAAGTAGGTCAAAAGGTTCGGGATGATTACAGCCGCGAAATGGCCATTTATGAAAAAGCCAGGACGCAACGTATCATTCTGCAGGCTACGGAGGATGACAATTCCCTTCACCCTTAACCCGTTGTGCGCTCTCGTGGCAAAAAGAAAGCCCGGCATAGAAGCAACGATAAGGTAAAGAACGGGAATGATTTTCAAAAACAGCAAAGCGGATTCAAGAAGCCACGCGATCGAGAAAAAGTCGGCTGGAATCCGTCTTTTATGAAAAAGATGGGTCGAGAATACTCTTTCCCTCAAGACAAGACAAGAAAAATATTCAACCTTTTTATGAAGCATCAAATGATGACGCTCCCGGAGTCTCGATACCCCGAACAGATAAACAAGGTCCATCACCCGGATTATTGCTCCTACCACCGAGTAGTGGGACATCCTATTGAAGACTGCTTCACCTTTAAAGACTGGGTTGAAGATCAGTATCAGCAAGGCAAGTTTTCTCTATCCGACAGTTCGAGGGTAGCCCCACCATGAAAGCATGAGCCAAAAGTAATCTATAGGGCGAGAATAGAACCAGATCAACATCGGTTTTGGAAACGGACTCGTACCTGCCACGTGAGAACGTTCTCAAAGGAGAGAGAGCATGGGAATATGGATGACCTCTCCCATTACTTCGCAAATGAAGATGAAGAAGAGCTGATCTCAGAATTTCCACCGGCACCAAAAGAGCTGGAAGTTGGGATACACACCACAGCAGACAACCTGAGAAAAATCGACTTGGGGACAGCAAACGAGCCAAAGCCAACGTTCGTCAGTGAGCTGCTCTCTGAAAAACAGGTGGCTACGTTAAAATATGTGCTTATGCAGTATAAGACTGCTTCGCATGGAACTATTCCGAGATGCCGGGATTAGATCCAGAGATAGCTGTGTATAAACTGGCGATATCGCCGGACGTCAAGCCAGTCAAACAGGCGCCAAGAAGAATGCGGCTCGAGCTTGAAATGAGTATCAATGCCGAAGTCAAGAAGCTAATCGACTCCGGCCTTATCCAAGAAGTTCAATACCCTGACTGGATCGCCAATATCGTTCCGGTAATGAAGAAAAATAGGACAGTAAGCATCTGCGTAGATTTTCAGGATCTCAACAAAGCTTGTCCAAAGTATAACTTCTCAGTGCCTGTTACCGAGCTGATGATCGATAACACATCCACCCATGAAGTCTTCTCCTTCATGGATGGATCTTCGGGGTATAATCAAATAAAGATGCATCCTGAAGACCAAAAGCACACTGCTTTCCGGACCCCGCTAGGCTTATTCTGCTATAAGGTGATGCCATCCGGTTTGAAGAATGCAGGCGCCACCTACCAGAGGGCCATGATGAAGATCTTCGATGACATAATACATGAGATTGTCGAATGTTATATCGATGACCTCATGGTGAAAAGCAAATCGTACGAGGAGCACTGGGAGCATCTGAAGATAGTGTTCCAGCGCCTTCGAAAGTACAACCTTGTCACGCCCCGCTTCCTAGTATGCGGCGAAGGGGACGCGACGGGTCTGCTACGTATTTACTCTGAAGTAAATACACTAAACATATCTAAGCAATATAAGGTAAATACACAAGAGACAAGATATAATAAAAACAACAACTTTTATTTATTAATATTCTTTTGTACAATGCATGAAAAGGAAATACAACTGAAATAAAAGCGATGCCTAAACAATGGCATAACAGGAAATGAAAGTACTGAATGGAAAATGTACAATGAAACTATAGCTCTTGTTCTTCAGCAAACTAATCCAAGTCTTCAGCAGTAGGCTCGATTTCTGACATGTCCAGATCACCTGACGACATTCAAAGAAGAAAGAAAGAGAACGTCGTCAGCGAACAGATCGCTCGGTAAGTCCCAAAGATAAGAGGAGAAATAGAATGGACAGAGAGTAAGAGAGAGAGAGAGAGTGGCTTTTACAGTTGTATTATATTATTATATTGTCGTATTTAGTGTTAACGTTGTTGTTTGTAGCTTGGTACAGAAGGATGCTAGTGTATACGAGAGGAGTCTCACTTGCCCCGGAGACTAAGATAAATGTAAGTACAAGGCTCCGTTGGAAGGCCCGGAACAACGGCAATTGGATTCATGTTAGGTGTCTTAAGTCTGACCGTATCGTGCTACTTTTAACACCTTCCGTACCAATCTACCCCTTAAACTCCGTAGTGTTTTATTTGTATTATTTGTCTTGTAAATTGTATTGATTGTATAATTGAAAGACTGACCGAAACCATGATATCAGTAAACGGATGTAACTGTATAATCATGTAAATGGAATATCTGGAGAATCATGTAAATGGAATGTATATCCATGGTTCGGTTCGGTCAAGTTGTATAGATTAATAATTGGATTCATGGATTCATGTTGAATTGTAATATTGAAACTTGTAGATTATAGATTGTAAACTGTAGATTGTAGATTGTAGATTGTACTTGAATCATATTCAAGTCAGATTATACTGAGACTCAAACTGAGTCAGACAATTAGAAAGTAAATTGAAGTCCTGATTGTTTTTATTACTTTGTCTACCTTAGATAGGCAAGCATCCACTTCTCCGGCTCCCTAGGGCACAAGAGATTGGTTCTGCTTAAACCTATGTTTACTAGGGTCCTTAGGGTAATTTATAGAACTTGAGGGGTTTTTATGTAAAAATACTTTTATATACTTTTCAAAATACACCTCAAGTATTTATTATTCGTCTTTAAAGTTGTAATGAATGTGGATTTTATATTGTGACATTTCTAGTGAAAATATCCTAGTTTCAGGTATTTATTTGTAATATTGATTTGTATGGAATTCATGGTGTTTTAGTATAAAATTGATTCTTGTGATTTTTAGTAAAGGGTGGAATATTTATATCATAACAAAATAGGTATTTTAATGATAATATACATATATTTATACAAAAATAATTTTAATATATTTTTTTATATTCTAAAAATCTCATTTTCTTAAGATGTCGTAGTTTAAATCTTTCGAGACCGAATGCTCCTTGCGGAGGTCTGAATCTCGCACTACTAAGCCCGAGTATATGCGATAATCCGCACCATCCCGAACGGGTTCCCCAAAATGGGTTGTAGCGACGCTTTGCAAAGATTGTAAAATACTAAATCTTTTAGAAAACAGTTTTATGAAGTGTTTCCCCCAATCAGAGCAAAGCTCTGTTCAAATTCCAAGACTAGAAATGAAGCGACGCTTCTGCTTCCTCCAATCAGAGCAAAGCTCTGTTTAGAAATTTAAGAGTAAAAAAATTGAAGCGACGCTTCAAATCCCGCGCTCTGCGCTGCGCGCCATGTGTCTGACATAGGTGCGCTGGCGCAGTTGCGCTGCACGTTGCGCTGCTCACCACGTGTCTGACACTGGTGCGCTCGCGCAGTTGCGCTGCGTCCTGCGCTGCGCGCCACGTGTCAAAACACAAATGCGCTAGCGCTAGCACAATTGCGCTGCGCACCCCAAATTAGAGCAAAGTTCCGTCTCTAAGATTGGAGAGTGAAGTAACGCTTCATGATTATGCAGCGCATAAATATCTTACTGAGAAATAACAAAGAATAAAAAAACAAGAGAACATTTAACAGGTAATAAAATACTAAATTAAAACATCTTTTTATTATTATTGTTATTATTACACTTAAAAAAGATCACCAAACAAGGGATCAGTGGCACAGGGATTAACAAAACAATAATTATCTAACTCCCTCGCCGCCTTGTCCAGCACATCAAAAAGGCGATTTTCATGAGGAGTGGCTCCCCACCGATTGGCGCCATGTTCATCCGCAAAAGCAGACATGAAAGCTCGCCGGGCTCTTATCTGGCTCAACAAGTGAACCGAGTAGTCTTTCAGAGCTTGAGTAATCTGGCACGTCTCATGGAAACACTCGAGCTTGTCTTCAGCCGCATCGAGCATCGCCAGGGTCATCTCCGCTGGGTGAGGGGGATGTCATCAAGCACAAACGCAAGGATCAACCGAAGCCGAATAGAGCGTGGGGGAAGGGGAGACCCCACACGAGTCAAAAGATTGCGCAGTGCAGCGTCGCACTACTCATCCGTGAGAGAAGGATCCACCAAGCGCGCAGCAAACCGAGGAACAAGGTCCTGAATGGGCACTTCCCATGGTTGTCTAGGAGCATGAGGGCGGTTACAAGTCATAATTGAGAAAGTTCTTTGGGGATGAGAGAAGGAAGAAGCTTTGCTTCAAGTTATAAAGACGAAGCACATAAAATTTTGCGCATAATGGAACTATTTCCAAAATTGGGAAATGAAAGATTCTCGGGAATATAAGTTTGACTTAAAAGGAAGGTGAAAAGACACCTCTGTTGAAGCAAAGCTTCAGATCCAGCTCTCTGTTGAAGCAACGCTCCAGATTCAGCGCTCTGCGCGCTGCGCGCCACGTGGCGCAGTTGCGCTGCGCGCCACGTGTCCAAATTGGGTGCGCCAGCGCTGGAATTAAAATTCCCACCGTTAGATCAAAGGATCTAATAATAATAAATCATTTATTAACTAGAATTAAATTCTGTTAAGAAAAGATTTCTCAAAATCTTTCCAAACAACAAGATTGTGCTTTAAGCACCGCTGGATCAATGATCTAATGGTAAATAATGAATTACAAAAAAAAGAACAAATTCTGCATAGAAAAATTTCTCAATCTTATTGAAAAACAAGAAGATTATCTTCTGTCAAACAGAAGCCTTAGGATCAAAGATCCAATGGTAGGAAATATTCCCAAATTAATCAGAGAAAGATCTCGTCAACTGATTTAACAAATCATTTAGCCCTATATAAAGGACCCTAGATTTCAAGTCTAAAATGGACAGAACAGCAAGAGAAAAACCCTCTGCCAAAAAAAAAAAAGAGAGCGAGCTCTTAGAAAAAAGAAGAGTTTTCTTCATACTCAAGGTAAAGAACTATGTTCTTGAATAACAGAGATGGAATTATCTCATTAAAAAAGAAGAACTCTCTTCTAAAAAGATCAGAGATCTAAGAACAAAATCAAGGTCTTTAATAAAAAAGAAAAGGATCGAAAAGACCTAATCATAAAAAGACTAAAAGAAGTACTTTACTTCATTCACAGATCTTCTGATCTATAAAGGCAGGGCCTTTTAATAAAAACAAGAACTTTGGTTCTTGGATCTTGAGGCAAAGCCTCCTTTGAAGAACAAAAAAACTTGTTCTTTGATCTTAAATTTGATCTGATGCGCTTTGCGCTACTGGGAAGTGCTTTGCACTCTTGAACTGCGCCTTTGTGCTCATTGGACCGGCGCACAGCGCCAAAACCTGGCACGTGTCAACCACAGACACGATCTGCGCTTTGCGCTCCTGAAATCAAAGCACTGCGCTCTTGGGTTGGCGCTCAGTGCCAAGCGCGCCACGTGTCATTCACTGGCGCACCCACGAACCAGCGCAGTGCGCTATCAAACCGGCGCTTAGCGCTGAGCGCGACCCATGTCACTTTCGCATGCGCTAGCGCAATGCGCTCTTTAATTGGCGCAAAGCATCTGACGCGCCACGTGGCGCACTATCTGAACACCATTTTGCTCCTGATAAATGCTATGCATTTAATTGCATCCAATATAAGAGCCCAATGCTTGGCATTATTAAAAGGGCAGAGCCCAAATAAAGGCCTAACAGGCAGAACAAAAAATGAAATGTTAAACATTGTTAACTGGACTTAGCCCAATTCTGGCAATAAGTCCTCAATTTAAATTGAACTAAGCTCATCTTCTCTTCCAATCAATTTAAACCCGGTTTGAGGGTACATCTCTTTACTCCTCTGACATCTGTCGTTGTAATTCTTCAACATCGTCAGAGAGGTGACGGGTCCCGACGACCACACATTATTACGGACTGTGGGGTCCTTAAACCCACGGACTATAATGTCCTTAACCTTGACCGTGATGTCTTAAAACTAACAACATCGGACTGTGAGGTCCTTAAACTCACGGACTATGATATCCTTAACCTTGACCGTGATGTCTTAAAACTAACAACAACGGACTGTGGGGTCCTTAAACCCACGGACTATGATGTCCTTAACCTTGACTGTGATGTCTTAAAACTAACAACTACGGACTGTGGGGTCCTTAAACTCACGGACTATGATGTACTTAACCTTGACCGTGATGCATTAAAACTAACAACTACGGACTGTGGGGTCCTTAAACCCACGGACTATGATGTCCTTAACCTTGACCGTGATGTCTTAAAACTAACAACATCGGACTGTGAGGTCCTTAAACTCACGGACTATGATGTCCTTAAGCTCGACCGTGATGTCTTAAAACTAACAACATCGGACCGTGGGGTCCTTAAACTCATGGACTATGATGTCCTTAACCTCGACCGTGATGTCTTAAAACTAACGTCGGACTGTGGAGTCCTTAAATCCATGGACTGTGATGTCCTTAACCTTGACCGTGATGTCTTAAAACTAACACCGGATTGTGAGGTCCTTAAACACACGGACTATGATGTCCTTAACCTCGACCGCGATGTCTTAAAACTAACAATGGACCGTAATGTCCTTAAACTAATATCGATCGCAATGTCTTTAAACTAAACAACAGAGCCCAATTGCTCTCTTGTCGGATCTAAACGATCCCGTTAAGTTGATCTTAGTTTAGAATTAGACTGATGTGTCCTTAACAAACGTTTAAGTTGATCTTAGCCTCAAATAAGGCTAATGTATACTTAAACACAACCCCCCCAAACCCAAATCTAAGAAAGATACGGATTTGGACTAGTCCACACCCTACGGGCGACAACATAACTTAGTCTTCGTATACAATCCACGGGCAACCAAACACAAAACAAACACCCACGACACGAAGTGACCATATGGAGAAGGAGAAAGTTGTTTCCGCGATGCGGTAGCGTAATTAACTGCAGGGGCTTGCGCCTGCAGGGAAGAGGGTCCCCACAATCAAAAACCCCTCAAACGAGGGGGAATCTGACGAAGTCTGCTACATCGGCCGCATCCGTTTAGACCTTCGATACACGGTGCCATAAATCAATTTGGCATCTTCGGAGAGGTGGACGGATAGCACCAATTAGCATATGTCCCCAGATTCAGGCAAGACGTCCAGTCTTCCCGACTTTCGGCGTTGAACAGATTCTGGCACGCCCGGTGGGACCCTTTCCTCTTTCCACTTCACACTTCGTGTGTAGTGTTCGCGAACCAATCGCGGTTTGCTGATGGTTGCCCTTGGGTTTGAGGTACTAAGATTTGGCGTTTTGCTCGGTGCAGAAAGCAAAGGATCAATGGCGTTCACCTGCTTAAAGTGTTCCACATGCAACTGCAACTCGCGTCCTGCCTCAACTGGGGGCATAGCCTACAGGCTCCAAGCTGCTTCCCTGTTTACGATGCCCGTAGAACAGGTCACTCAAGCCACCACAGGGTTGTTTTTCGGGACCATGCTCCCGCCAACGAGCTTCACCACTCCCGTGCCCGTACCAGAAGCTCCCAAGAAGTCGGTCTTCGATCGACTTACTGCTACTGCGGCCCCTCTCAACAGGTCGTCCAGCTCCAGCTCCTCGGTCTTCGCTAGACTGGGCCAAAGTTCAGGTGGGCCCATGATGAAGCCTACACCTCAAGTAAAGGTTATTCCGAAAAGAGTAACCAATCCTGCTCCTGAAATCGTTAAGGCGGCTACTCCTGCCAAGGGGTCGGTCTTTACAAGACTGGCTGTCCCAACTCCCATTCCCGCTCCTGCTACTCAAAGGACATCAGTCTTCAACAGGTTGACACCAGCAACAGCCCCTCACCTGAACAAGGGGCAAGACAAAGCTATCCTCGTCACCAAAACAACTCTATCAGCTCGACACGCTCGACGTCGCCACTGGCGCCGGGTAAGGAAAGCCGGGGGCAACTCCCCCTCTGGGCTAACTCCACCAGCCCCAATGGCGGAAATTAATGATGCTGTTCCAACCGGGAACAGCTTCGAGCTGCTGAATAAGGTGCGCAGGAATTCTCCTACCGCCGTACTGAAAAGATCTCCTCCTCCGGTGGAGAATGTTGCGGAAGCAAAGCCAGAACAGTCCCCTCAGCGGCTGTCCTCTAAAATCTACAAGGTCTGGCGTTAAGTCCAAGACTCGGTGGTTGATCCAAATTTCTCCCGCCAGCAGAAGAAGATGAAGGTCCGACAGGAAGAAAACCATCCTGTTAAGCCACAAAAGATGACGGCTACTTGGGTTCCCACAGGAACGGCCCCCTCAACTTCGACTGCTTATAAGAAGAAGAAGTCAGAGAAAGCCCCTGTAAACGTGGCAGACCACAAAAACATCGAGCCTAAATGCCCTAAGTCTGGGGGCATGGTGGTGCATACCGTCTACATGGTAGCCGGGAAGGAGGATAGCCGCGCTTCTACGGGCCACCGACCACTCAACCGATCCATCACAAGAGCTCAGGAACAGCAACAACAGAACCTTCAGGAGATGCTGACTGCCATGGCCGCACTCACCGGGCCAAAAGAAAGCCCGGAGGCGTCATCGGAACAGCGTCACGAACACGAGACTAATGCTGAATTCCTTCAGAGAATGCTCGAAAAGAAGGACAAGGAGGCTGCGGAAGAAGCGGCCAATATAAAGCAAATGACCCTTTTATTTCAAGATATGGTGGGCATGATGATCCAGCCGGATCCCCCAGCTGAAGATCCTCCGGTAATAATTGAAGATGACAGAGGAGAAACATCGAATCCTCTGCCGGCTCTGTCAACAGCCAAAGATGAGACAATTTCCAAGGCAGCCCTGAACAATTATATTGCTCAACAAATACGAGTTCACCAGGCGAATGAAGCGGCTGGCCAGGTCGTCAAAACTGGGCGACCATATCCGGGCTGGTATGACCAGATAAAATACCCGCCGGGCTATACGATCCCGAAATTTCACGTGTACAAGGGGAAGGGCAATCCGCACCAGCACGTCGCCCAGTTCAGGGCTCTATGTGGTAATACAGGTGGTAATGATAAGCTTTTGCTCCGTCAATTCGTCGGCAGCTTATCGAAGACGACATTTGAGTGGTACTCCGAACTTCCAAACGACTCCGTCAAAACTTTCGCAGAAATGGAGTTATTGCTCACCCAGCGATTCGCGAGCACAAGTGAACGCACCCCGATAACGGAATTGATCGATGCGAGAGTAAAGCCGGGCGAAACTTGAGTTCAATATGCAATCCGATGGCGAAATCTGTGGTCGAAGTGCGAACAGCGCATCGAAGAAGCACCAGCGGTGGGCATGTTCGTGGGCACCCTTGTCACGCCCCGCTTCCCAAAATACGGAATACGAGGAGTTGACAAGGCCAGCCATGCTCCTACGGTCAAGGAAATGTCCTGCCGTAGTCACACTTCGGCTTCTAGTTTTTCATGGTAAACAGTAAATGATGCGCAGGTAATGAGAAATGCAGTAACTGAATGAAACAATGTAAAGAACTGACCTGAGGGGAAACAAATGGGATATAACTCTGGATAGCAAGTCGAGATGTCTGCGATGTACGTCTAGTCCTGGTCCAAGCTAAATCTTCTCCTCACACTGAGCATGCATACTCAGGTCGTCAGAGCGACATAATAGCAGTATAATATAAAAATTCATGGGACAATTCTAACAGTGATAATAGATATATATAGCAGTAAATCAATGACGGTATAGGAATGAACATGCGGTAATTAATGTAGCGGAACAATAAAAGAAGTATAATGTTATGCCACGTATGTCAACACAGTAAGTATGTATATCGATGCCAGTATCCCTATCAGTCTCTAAGTCTCACTGTACAGGTCACTAAGCCTATCGTCAGTCCAAGTGTGAGAGTCAACCACTCGCGAGTGTCCTTCACCCAATGGTAGAACCCAAGGGCTAGGGACCACGGGCCCAACATGTATATCACGGTAATAATCATGTACCCTGTAAATCTCCATATATCTCCCTAAATATATAAGCCGGCATGGGACTCCCGAGCTTCTGTTGAACTCACACTCAAACTACCCCACACCCCGTAGTCTACATCAAACGCTAACCATAACCTTAAATACCAATCGGTCTGTGACAAGTCTGCGCGAGAACTGGAGGCAGGGCCTCCATCAAGCACATCCCGACTAATACCTAAGACAAATGGCAGTGTCTGGTGCCTTATCTGTGACACCCGTGCAAGAGCTTTCATAAGTGTCCCATACCACTTATAGTCACACGTACACGCGTCCCACAGACGTCGACAATGCAATAGAATCATAAGGTTCACTGATTGTGTACAAGTACGTATCACTTTCACTTATTCACTGATACACGAACACTAACGTACTTGCCACAATCATCACTAAAACCTAACACTGGGTAAATGCACGTTATCACTATGTTATCAATGCAATGACATGTGTATTATATGATGCGTAAACAGTATATAAAGCATGTTTAGAATGTCATGAATTAGTAATTTACCTCTTGAATTATGTATCATAAATCATACGGTTACAATTTAGTGAAACGATGAACGGGGAATAAATAGTATGTTCAGTTATCTATCCAGCGAATTTGATTTCATGACAATCGGGTTCCAGGATCATTAATTATAGCTATTTCATTTTAAGCGTTCACGGCTGGAAATCCGGTTTCAGAATCGGAAGTCTGTTTCGCAACGCATTTTAATCCCAGTTGGGATCAGATTTTAGCGACGCTACAGTTGGATGAATTCTAGGGTTTTCAGTAAGGTTTTCAACGCAACATACGGATTCCCAATCGCGTCTGTACGTCAGGAGATATACACTGTTTAACATTAGTATGTCAATTCTGATTCTGTTGGGACTGCTATACGTCCCGATCTATTTAATTACAGATTAAATATCAAACGATAACGAAACAGAATGAAATCAATTGTGTTGTCTAGATAACAGATTTACCTATAATAAACAGCAGAGTTCCGCAACATAAGATTTAAGGAAACAGGGTGGTACCCATTACGGAACAGCACACAGTAAACACAGCCACTCTGGACTGCAGTCCAGAGTCGCACTCCGATCCAAATATCGTCAGAGTTTAAGTACAGGAATATCTGGAAACTAGTCTAGGGTTAAAGTTCGTCGAGTTGGCTTCGATTTGAGCCTACGAACGCATCATTCCAGCATGTATATAATTTATGGTGATTTTAGCGGTTTTCAGGTACCAGGAAATTCCAGTTTTCTAGTAAACTTGGGGGTAGTTGTTTTAATCTTTAACAGTCGTATTTTCTAATGAAATTCACCCACTAGAATCATAGGCTTACGGGCCAACAATACGAGTGAGTGCCGTCAATTTAAACGAGAATTTCCATAGGGAACACGCATCGAACAGTTGAGTCGTATAAATTAACCGAAAGTAAAACATGAAATATATGTACGATTATAATTTGCAATTAACATAAAGTAGCATGTAGCAAGTAGGGACTTGCCTGGACACATCTCGGGGATGTACGGTGACTGTAACGTCACGAACGCGCGACGAACGTCGATTGGGATGGATGCGAGTGCTCGGCGAATTGACCGAGCTCGATGGTGCCGTAGATTTGGGGTTAGAATCAATGGCGGAGTTGTTGGCGACGGCAGTGATGGTGGTCTGGCCGTGGCAGGGAAGCTCGTCGGCGACAGAGGAGGTGGTGGCGACGACGACGACGATGATGATGATGAGCTACGGTCGACGAGAGTGACGGTGGTCGCTCACAGTGGTGGAGGTGCTGCAGCGAGATGGCTATGGTGGCCTCGTCGGTGAGGCGATGGTGGGGTCGGCCGGAGTTGAGCTCGGCAAGATGGGTTGAAGGGAAGTTGATGATGTCGGTGAAGGAAGATCTAGGGAAAGAGAGGGGAAGAGAGGGAGATGAGTGACGAGGGTGGAGAAGAGCCGGCGGTGGTTGAACAATGGTGAGGGGGAGGTCGGCTCGGGTGCAGGCGAGGTGATGGGTGCGGCGAGGTGGATTCTGTGGTGGTGAGCTGGGTGCAGGGGGATAGTGGTAAGGCAGTGAGGGGATGAGATGATCTGGGTTTGTGAGAGGGAGTGAGGGAGAGAGAAAGAGGGACGAGGCGCGAGGTGCGGCGAAGGGTGCGCGAGCGTTGGCGAGAAGGGTGGATCGCGCGAGCGAGGGAGAAGGAAAGAGCCATTGGGGGGAACGTGGGCGTCGCGGCAGTTTCGAGGGGGAAAGAGGGAGAGACGTTAGGAGAAGATGGGTGTTAAGCGGGTCGGGTCGGTGAGCGGGTCGGGTCGGTGGTGTGGGAGCAGGCCGAGAGCGGACTGGGCCAGGGTTGAAGTGGGCTGCGGCAGAATTGAAGTGGGCTGCAAAAAATAAAAAACAGAATTATAAAGTAAATGGTTGTGGGAAAATTATTGCTGGGCCGGCTTTGAGAAAGGATTGGGCTAAAAGAAAATGAATTTATATAAAAGAATGGGATTGGGGTTCTATTAAAAGAAAATGGTGTTGGCTAAGGGAATTTGTTGGAAAAAGATATAATAGGGTTTGGGTTTTGGGGTTTTATTGATAAAAGGAAAATGAGGGTTTAGAAGAAATAAAATTATAAATAAAAATAAATACAATTCAGGAATAACAAAATACAGATTATTGGTATAAAAAGGGGCTGAGCATTACATTATACCACCCATATAAAAATTTCGTCCTCGAAATTCAAAAGAAACGACAGGCTACAAAATAATAAGCGAAAAGTTATCATATCGAACACTAATACATGTTGATTTACTTAAAACGGGTAGACAAAATTTTGAAGGTACATACATATTTATAAGAACCACATATAAAAGATAGGTATAATAAGTATAATGCAGGAACACTATAAGAGCAACTACAAGTATACGAGAATATAGGTAACAATAACGAACAATAATAATCAAGGCGTGTTCGATAAAAGTCGAAACCCAAATATGTGCACATCTAAGCCTATCAAAAGCAAGCAGAAATAATAAGTATAAGGCTCAACCATTTATAATAGTAATCATAGGTACAAAACCCGAAAATAAAGTAACGACAATAAAGTAGTGAAAATTAGTCGGTAGGTTAAAACATTTTAGGATAATGTATCGATAAAAAATAGGTTTAAAATAATTTAGAAAACGTGTATAGTGAAATTAAGAAACATGGACCAAAAGTATGCGCGGTGTAAGGTTGCGCTACTGAAAACTGAAGATAATAGTAGTGTGCTTACAATACATAAAACTAATTAGTCAATAACACGCACTCTTTGATAAATACAAAATACTGAAAACTAAATTTTCGAATAACAGTGTCCCTAAATATAGTTAGGGTGACAGGAAAAACACAAGGAGGTATAGAGCTAGCTAGGGTGATAATTACAAGGAAGGGTGGCTCATTCAGAAGGTAGGAGTGTGGCAGCTTTAGGCTGAAGTTCAAGGAGATTGGGATCGGGTCGGCACGGAAAGTAAGGGTGAGAAACAATGGACTGCAAGGGAAAAGTAGGGGAATGGTGACGGTCGGTACATCATATGAATCAAAAATTTGAAGGGTTAGCTAACTCGGAAATTTCACTAAAATTTTCTCCTCCCAGAAGGATCTCAAATGAGGCACAGATGGAGGATGAAGGGTGGACCTCTAAAAGATCGGGCATGGTATTAGTTAATCTTGGTGAGGGTCAGAATAATGTAAGGAGTAGGGGTGAATAGATCTCTGTAGGAAAATAATTGTATAGAAGAAATAATCAAGCATCAAGGGAACTATGAAGATCGAAAGATTTGCGAACTCAGCAATTTATTCCATTCTAGAAAATTTTAAACAAAGCATTCTCAAAACGAAATGTGGCCCTAATCTATACACAGATTTATTTGGCCAAAAAGACAACATCTAAAATAAATCCCGTCAGTCGCGGTTGTGGAGATTCAGCAGGTTGCGGTAGGCTCACGCACTCAGGTAGGGACGTCCATTTCCATAGCGCCTCGCGGGTATCGCCATTGGGAGTTCTTCCACAGCAGGGTCTTGTCCTTCTGGTCCTTCTTTCTCGGCTGGAGCTTCTTCATCGAGGTCTGATTCCATGTGATTCTCTTCTATGGGATTTTCCTCCACTGGATTTCCTTCTATCGGGTCTTCCTCGGGATCTGCCTCTATCGGGTTCTCTTCAAGTTCTCCTTCCTCTTCGTCGAAATCGCCTATCATGTCAAACTCTGGGGCGACTGCTCCTTCGTCTTCGGAATCGCTGTTTCCGAAAATGGCTTGGGGATCGTTAATCTCATCATCAGAACTCATCAGCGTGCGGTCTAAGGAAACGCATGACTGTACATCCTCATCTAGAAGCGGTGCTGCTCCAGGGTGAGCCATGGCCTGAAAAGAAAGAGTCATGATTAGACAGTGGAATACATCAAGAAAATAGCTCAGGGTACGAAGTATAGGAAAAATATGCGGTGGCAGAAACTGACAGATCAGGATTAAATGCTGTGATAATGAATAGTATAAATAAGGAGAAAGCAAGAGAATGATACATATATTATGGTTCAAGTTTTATTGCACTTCAACTAAAAGTTCAACGGATATAAGATTTCAAACGGAAAGAAATATTCATAAGAGGATGACAACATTATTATTGAAAGTAGAAAACATGAAAATTCTTCTTTGACTACTAAAACGTTGCATTCTCATCACGCGAGTTGAATCCTGGGTTGGGTCCGCCTTATTCTCAAAGTTCGAACTACGCAATAATCATCACTTGTCAGAAGTGTGGAGAGTGGACGAGTCTCTTCCTTGCAGCTCCTCCCTTTTTGAGCAACCGTTGATGAGATGTTTGTTGGATCCGCAAATCAGACATTTCCCTTGGGCGCGACGACAATCTCTCTGAAGATGTCCTGGCCACTTACAGTACCCACAACATGGAGTCTTCTGCTGCTTTTGTCGCGGGGAAACAAATTGGCGCTTCATCTTCTTCTCTTTTCCTCGTCTAACGGGGATCCCTTTATGATTTGAGACTCTCGCTGGTGCCCGATTCACCTGCCTTCTCAGTTCTTCAGTTAACAAATCGTTTGTTCGCTCCTGGGCTTCCTTTAGACCTTGCAGTACACTCAGAATCTCAATGGTCTGATTTTGGGGGGCGGATAAATATGAAGAGTCGTTGGAAGACATGATCCTGAAACAACAATTTTGAGGATGATATAAGTCACAAGCTATACGAATCAAAATATAATATGGATAGAACAAAGATTCAAGAATATCAGAGGTGATAAATTCATTACAGGTGGAGAATCAACTGTATGACTTTAAGTCACTTAAACAGAGTACAGTAGTGCAATTGCAACTACGTAACCTTGCCAAGTCATCCGAAATCCTAGCGAATGGATAGCAGAACACTCAATGTGAATATGGATCAAGGATATCAAGTTTACAATCTAGACCAAGGAATGGCTTAGATTGCCAAGCTATACACGGAAAACTGCAATCCCAATCGAAGCAAAACCTGGCTCTGATACCAACTAAACCATGTCACGCCCCGCTTCCCAAAATACGGAATACGAGGAGTTGACAAGGCCAGCCATGCTCCTACGGTCAAGGAAATGTCCTGCCGTAGTCACACTTCGGCTTCTAGTTTTTCATGGTAAACAGTAAATGATGTGCAGGTAATGAGAAATACAGTAACTGAATGAAACAATGTAAAGAACTGACCTGAGGGGAAACAAATGGGATATAACTCTGGATAGCAAGTCGAGATGTCTGCGATGTACGTCTAGTCCTGGTCCAAGCTAAATCTTCTCCTCACACTGAGCATGCATACTCAGGTCGTCAGATCGACACAATAGCAGTATAATATAAAAATTCATACACTGTTCTAACAGTGATAATAGATATATATAGCAGTAAATCAATGACGGTATAGGTATGAACATGCGGTAATCAATGTAGCGGAACAATAAAAGAAGTATAATGTTATGCCATGTATGTCAACACAGTAAGTATGTATATCGATGCCAGTATCCCTATCAGTCTCTAAGTCTCACTGTATAGGCCACTAAGCCTATCGTCAGTCCAAGTGTGAGAGTCAACCACTCGTGAGTGTCCTCCACCCAATGGTAGAACCCAAGGGTAAGGGACCACGGGCCCAACATGTATATCACGGTAATAATTATGTACCCTGTAAATCTCCATATATCTCCCTAAATATATAAGCCGGCATGGGACTCCCGAGCTTCTGTTGAACTCACACTCAAACTACCCCACACCCCGTGGTCTACATCAAACGCTAACCATAACCTTAAATACCAATCGGTCTGTGACAAGTCTGCGCGAGAACTGGAGGCAGGGCCTCCATCAAGCACATCCCGACTAATACCTAAGACAAATGGCAGTGTCTGGTGCTTTATCTGTGACACCCGTGCAAGAGCTTCCATAAGTGTCCCATACCACTTATAGTCACACGTACACGCGTCCCACAGACGTCGACAATGCAATAGAATCATAAGGTTCACTGATTGTGTACAAGTACGTATCACTTTCACTTATTCACTGATACACGAACACTAACGTACTTGCCACAATCATCACTAAAACCTAACACTGGGTAAATGCACGTTATCACTATGTTATCAATGCAATGACATGTGTATTATATGATGCGTAAACAGTATATAAAGCATGTTTAGAATGTCATGAATTAGTAATTTACCTCTTGAATTATGTATCATAAATCATACGGTTACAATTTAGTGAAACGATGAACGGGGAATAAATAGTATGTTCAGTTATCTATCCAGCGAATTTGATTTCTTGCCAATCGGGTTCCAGGATCATTAATTATAGCTATTTCATTTTAAGCGTTCACGGCTGGAAATCCGGTTTCAGAATCGGAAGTCTGTGTCGCAACGCATTTTAATCCCAGTTGGGATCAGATTTTAGCGACGCTACAGTTGGATGAATTCTAGGGTTTTCAGTAAGGTTTTCAACGCAACATACGTATTCCCAATCGCGTCTGTATGTCAGGAGATATACACTGTTTAACATTAGTATGTCAATTCTGATTCTGTTGGGACTGCTATACGTCCCGATCTATTTAATTACAGATTAAATATCAAACGATAACGAAACAGAATGAAATCAATTGTGTTGTCTAGATAACAGATTTACCTATAATAAACAGCAGAGTTCCGCAACCTAAGATTTAATGAAACAGGGTGGTACCCATTACGGAACAGCACACAGTAAACACAGCCACTCTGGACTGCAGTCCAGAGTCGCACTCCGATCCAAATAACGTCAGAGTTTAAGTACAGGAATATCTGGAAACTAGTATAGGGTTAACGTTCGTCGAGTTGTCTTCGATTTGAGCCTTTGAACGCATCATTCCAGCATGTATATAATTTATGGTGATTTTAGCGGTTTTCAGGTACCAGGAAATTCCAGTTTTCTAGTAAACTTGGGGGTAGTTGTTTTAATCTTTAACGGTCGTATTTTCTAATGAAATTCACCCACTAGAATCATAGGCTTACGGGCCAACTATACGAGTGAGTGCCGTAAATTTAAACGATTTTTCCCATAGGGAACACGCATCGAACAGTTGAGTCGTATAAATTAACCGAAAGTAAAACATGAAATATATGTACGATTATAATTTGCAATTAACATAAAGTAGCATGTAGCAAGTAGGGACTTGCCTGGACACGTCTCGGGGATGTACGGTGACTGTAACGTCACGAACGCGCGACGAACGTCGATTGGGATGGATGCGAGTGCTCGGCGAATTGACCGAGCTCGATGGTGCCGTAGATTTGGGGTTAGAATCAATGGCGGAGTTGTTGACGACGGCAGTGATGGTGGTCTGGTCGTGGCAGGGAAGCTCGTCGGCGACAGAGGAGGTGGTGGCGACGACGACGACGATGATGATGATGAGCTACGGTCGACGAGAGTGACGGTGGTCGCTCACAGTGGTGGAGGTGCTGCAGCGAGATGGCTATGGTGGCCTCGTCGGTGAGGCGATGGTGGGGTCGGCCGGAGTTGAGCTCGGCAAGATGGGTTGAAGGGAAGTTGATGATGTCGGTGAAGGAAGATCTAGGGAAAGAGAGGGGAAGAGAGGGAGATGAGTGACGAGGGTGGAGGAGAGCCGGCGGTGGTTGAACAATGGTGAGGGGGAGGTCGGCTCGGGTGCAGGCGAGGTGATGGGTGCGGCGAGGTGGATTCTGTGGTGGTGAGCTGGGTGCAGGGGGATAGTGGTGAGGCAGTGAGGGGATGAGGTGATCTGGGTTTGTGAGAAAGAGTGAGTGAGAGAGAAAGAGGGACGAGGCGCGAGGTGCGGCGAAGGGTGCGCGAGCGTTGGCGAGAAGGGTGGATCGCGCGAGCGGGAGAGAAGGAAAGAGCCGTTGGGGGGGAACGTGGGCGCCGCGGCAGTTTCGAGCGGGAAAGAGGAAGAGACGTTGGGAGAAGATGGGTGTTAAGCGGGTCGGGTCGGTGAGCGGGTCGGGTCGGTGGTGTGGGAGCAGGCCAAGAGCGGGTTGGACCAGGGTTGAAGTGGGCTGCGGCAGAATTGAAGTGGGCTGCAAAAAATAAAAAACAGAATTATAAAGTAAATGGTTGTGGGAAAATTATTGCTGGGCCGGCTTTGAGAAAGGATTGGGCTAAAAGAAAATGAATTTATATAAAAGAATGGGATTGGGGTTCTATTAAAAGAAAATGGTGTTGGCTAAGGGAATTTGTTGGGAAAAGATATAATAGGGTTTGGGTTTTGGGGTTTTATTGATAAAAGGAAAATGAGGGTTTAGAAGAAATAAAATTATAAATAAAAATAAATACAATTTAGGAATAACAAAATACAGATTATTTGTATAAAAAGGGGCTGGGCATTACAACCCTAGACTCTCATGCAACTATTTCACAGTTCATAATGTTCTTCAAACCGACCACGTTCCAAGCTTTATTCGACAAGCTAGCCCAAATGGATCAGATGGGTCACACACCGTCTCCTCCGAAACCGGAGCCGCGGAACGAAAAGAGTAAAGGGAAGGCGACCTTCGTTGCGAATACTCAACAGCAGCCCAGTGCTCCAAGGCTAGCGGATCAATTGGAGGAGAGTCGGGGCTATTACAATGAGAAAATGAAGCGTCCTTACTCATTCCCGCAGGATAAAACGAAGAGGTTGTTCGAGCTGGCGGTGCGCAACAGGCTTATCAATTTGCCGAATCCAAGGCGACCACCGCAACCCAGCGAAGTGAATAATCCCAATTATTGCCCTTACCATCAAACGGTAAGCCATCCGATCGAGGATTGCTTCGTTTTTAAGGGATGGATCGAAGATCAGTACTTACAATGCAAGTTCGCGCTGTCTGACAAGTGGAAAGTAAACCCACCACAACCGCACACTCCTAAGAAGACGGACACACCGGGGGCAACGTGCTCTTTTTTTGAAGAAGCTCCATGGGAGGTGACTCTTTCGGCCAAAACCAAAAGGATGCTGAATGATCTCCAGACATGCCCAGCAATTAGGTGGAAGAATCCGCTTGAACCCCAAATCATCGAAGGGATGCTGATGCCGCGGCCCACTCCAAGGATTGGTGGTGATAGCCAAAGTGCTCACACCCAGCCGTCGAAATCTTCAAAAAAGAAAAAGAAATCCAAAAAGCCTGTGAAGCCTGGTGTTCAGTTGATAAAACTGCACATTTGTTATTACATTTTTTCCTACCATTTCCATATTAAAAAAGGTCTTTATTATAATATATCATACATATGAGGGTTTATGTGTAAAAATACTATTTTCCATGTGTCGATATATTATAATTAGCATTTGGTAGGAAAATGTATGCAAATAATATCATTGACCAAATCCTAGTAGAACAAAGTCTACTAAATATTATTGTGCAGAATTTTTCTAAGTTGTTTTGCAGAATTTTTCCAAGAAATCAAGTTGTTAAAGAAAACTTGCCTAATTAAGAAAGCAAAACTTGGAGATCAAGTCTGGCAACAATTACGAGAAGATTTCAAAGATCCAAAGATTCCAGAGAACACCACATGTCACAAAGAGGAAGCCCCAAGAAAATGATTAACGGCAGAGATCATATGGCCGCGGATCCGCGGCCATACCCCCCTTTGGGCCGCGGATCCGCGGCGAGATAGAGGAGATTAAAGCTGCGCAAATTTTGGGAGATTCTCTTCTTCTATTTGCCTAATTTGGAACCAAAGGTTTCTGGCTTTGGACTATAAATATAGACTGAGAGCCTCTTGAAAAAATTATCAAGCCGACGAGATCACGAAGTCCAAGATGGCTCACGCATCCAGGCTGATCATCAACGGTTCATCTACCTCCTTAGAAGAGATCGAGAAGCAAACTAGTATTTGTAATCATTTTATAAGGAATCAAAGTGTAATGAATATTATTGATTAATAAAGGTAGCTTTCTTTTTCTTATTCTATTTCTTCGTAGTTTAATTATGCAATTTCTTTCCATCTCTTTTTCTCCCAACATGCGCGAGTAATTCTCCGCTTGTTAGGGTTCGTAGGATTAGGGTAGGTTAATGGATGATGAACATCCCTAAACCCTTTTTAAGTCCTATAAAGTTTATGAATTTTATCAAAAGAATCATTGACATCCTAATCAGGCGCGCTAACAATTCTTTGTTAGTTCCGACCGCGATTAGAGATTAGATTAATGATTGTTTTGGTAAAGGATAGATATAAACGGAGTTCCGTGTTGAGATAAGGGTTAAGAGTGGGATTTCTTTTCCCTCCAGAAACCCTAATCTACACGCATCACCGTCGTTCTAGTTTTAAATCTATTAAAGGATAAAAAGGGTAACTTTTAATTAATCGTCCATAACTACTAAATCCTAACGAACCCTACAAGCCCTCTTAGTATATTAACTACATCCCTAAAATAATCTAGATCTATATATTTTGCATTCTTGCTTAACGTAGATCTAGAAATCATTCCTCAACATTCTTATCCCTCCTCTCTTTTTTCAACACATCTAAAGTAAGAGTAAAAGATTCAACGTTTCCCTGAGGACGACCCGTACTCATCTCGGTCTAGCTACATGCGACACCGTTATTGATTGCGGTTAACTACAAACACACTTCTTTCAAATCAATCACCTGGTGACAAGCGCACGGACCTACAGAAGCAGATTAACGCGCTGGAAGAGTATAACCAGAATGCGCGGACTCCAATCACGCTCCAAGAGTTCCTCAGCCACGTCCTTGAGGACGAAGATGATGGAGAAGACTCGTCGGAAGAATCTGAGGATTACATAGCAAGTTTCCATGTGATCTCTCACTCGTCTTCAGACGATGAAGAAGCCTTGCACACCGACAGACTGGGGGCAGGGCCTGAACTAGTCCTTCCAGGGCCATCAGATGAAATGATCGACACATTCCTAAACGAAGCTCTCCTGAAAAGTAAAGCCGATCGGGAGCGTGAGATGGCCATATTTGAAAGAGCCAAACGCCGGCGACTAGACGAAAGAGTCGAGACACTCCTACCAAATCAAGGAACATCCGTCGCAGATAAAAACAAGTTCAAGACGAGGAAAATGTTTGCTAAAGCCATATCAATGGGAATGAAGCTACCACCCTCCGAAAGAAACACTCCCGGTGAAGCAGTGATGCATCCTAGCTACTGCTCATATCATCGAAAGATTTTGCACCCCACCGAAGAATGCGACGCTTTTAAAAGATGGTGGCAGAGATATGTTGCTCACCGGCAACATTTTAAGCGGATGAAACGCAAAACTCATCGGGAGCAGAGAAGTGCGACCGAAGAGCATAAAAGAACTACCGGTAACTGTCGCACGGTCAACGCCGGAGGATCGCAGGTTCTCACCTTCGGGAGCGACTCTGACGAGGAGATAACTCTTGGCCCTCTCTTTAAAGAACCTACCATGGGGAAAGAGGAAGAACCGAAGGCCTGTGAAAACATTCAGCTGCGCAATCGCACGCTTCCAGAAAAGAATCTCGGATCCACGAGTAGAAAAGATAAGGGAAAAGAAAAAGTCTCCGAGGATATCGCCCTGGATAACCAAGTCATGAAAGAGCTGACTACCAAGGACCCGCCAAAGAAGAGTAAGGTGGACTATAACGTTCTGGCGTACTTGAGAAAGTGACCCTCGCAACTCAGTATTCTCGACGCCCTTCTATTATCCAAAGAAACAAGAGATTCACTGATCAAGGTGCTACAAGAACCAGAGCAATTCCAAGCTTTTCTCGCCGAAGAAAAGATGAAGGACGAGCTAGAGGAAGTACACACAGCCGATATCACCTTCGGCGATGAAGACCTACTCCTTGGGACGTGCGAGCACAACCGTCCCCTCTATGTCTCAGGGTACTGCCATAATATAAAGATTGGCAAAATCCTGGTCGACAATGGGTCTTCTGTCAATCTTCTCAACGTGCGAGTGTTGAAGGAAATCTGCGTGAGCGTCCAGCATCTCGCTCGTGACAAAATCACCATCTCTGGTTTTGACTCATAGTCATCGCGGACTCTCGGGTCTGTGATATTGACATTACGATTTGGGCTACTTGTCATGGATATTAAATTTCATGTCATTGACGCCAAGACATGCTATAACGCTTTGCTCGGCCGGCCTTGGTTACACGAGTACAACATCATCCCTTCTACACAACATCAGTGTATGAAATACTTTAAGGATGGTCTCGAGTATACCGTAACGGGAAAGCTGAACCCATTCTCCGTGAACGAAGTCCGTAAGTACGAAGATGCAAAATACTTCTTGCCAGATTTCGAGGATACAGAGAGATGTCGCAAGCCGGAGAACAAAGCTATCACCACCATTCCTGTCTTCAGGAGTGATACAGAGGAAGAGGAAGAGATAGTTTATCCAGGCCCGCCCCAGTACAACGAGCCAGGACCGTCCGCTCCTATGTTGATCTTTGGCAGCGACTCGAAAGATGAGGTCCATGCTATATTCTCCACTCGGCCACCAATACAAGCACTCGCTGGTGATAATCAGAGTTTGCAAATTACCATGATTCCGCGGGAGCATTACAAAGATCTCGATGCACTTGAAGCTTATAGCGTCCAAGAGCTACAAATATTTTACGTCCCTCCCAGGCGAGAAAGCGAAAAGGCGATCCTATTCTACCGCTCCGGGGAAACCAAAGTGGAGAAAGAAATCTAGCACGGCGTGGATTCTACACTTGACAGGCTCCAGCCCATCCGTCTGCCTAGATATTACACAGAAGGCTTGAAAAGGCTATTGAAGCGCCAAGGGATACCCTTCAAACAGACCGCTCGAAAAGCTAAGTTCTATGACAGGATTTGGAACGTTCCCGGAACTCAGCGCAAGTTGCCCAACTGGAGAATGGAAGCGATCGGGCTTGGATATCTTCGGTCGAAGAAACGGGAGCTACTCCACGACTGCTATATCGTACATGACTTTGATGAAGAAGGAGATGCTCAATGGGAGAATGTTAACCCTGAACCCGAAAGAGCCCCCGACATGAAAATGCCCAGTCCGTCGTTCGAAGAACAAATAGACAAGCTTATAAGGGAAGCTGGTCAAAAAGTTCGAGACGACCATAATCGCGAAATGGCCATCTACGAGAAAGCCAAGATGCAACGCCTTCTTCAACAGGCAGCGAAAGATGAAAATGCTCCTCCCTGTCAACCCGTTGTGCAAAAGGCTCGATGCAGAGGCAGAAACAAAACAAAGAGCGGGAAAGGCGTTCGACAGCGACAAAGCGCGACCAAGAAGTCATGCGAACGGGAATCGAGCGGTCCGGATTTGTCCCTTATGAAGAAGATGAGTCGAGCATACTCTTTTCCTCAAGACAAGACAAAGAAGATACTTGATCTTGCCATAAGACATCAAATGCTTACACTCTCGGAGTCCAAGCACCCCGAACAAGCTAATGAAGTCTCTCATCCGGACTATTGCTCCTATCATAGGGCAATAGGACATCCTTTTGAAGACTGCTTCACCTTCAAGAACTGGGTTGAAGATCAATATCGACAGGGCAGATTCGCTCTATCCAGCAGCTGGAGGGTAACCCCACCGCAGAAGCATGAACCCAAATCAACGAGGGTAGAACCAGATCAACGTCGGTCTTGAAAGCGAGCTCGTACCTGTCACGTGATAACGCTATCAGAAGAAGACCCCGACGGTATGGATAATCTCCCCTGGTGCTTTGAAAACAATGATGATGAGGTGATCTCAGAGCTTCCACCGGCGCCAAAAGAGCTGGAAGATGGAATACATACCACTGCAGATAACCTTAAGAAAATTGATTTGGGGACGACAAGTGACCCGCGATCGACATTCGTCAGTGAGCTGCTATCTGAAGAAAGGGTGGCTGCGCTAAAAGACATGCTTATGCAGCATAGAGATTGCTTTGCATGGAACTATTCCGAAATGCCAGGATTAGATCCAGAGATTGCGGTCCACAAATTGGCGATATCCCTGGATGTTAAGCCAATCAAACAAGCACCGAGAAGAATGCGGCTCGAGCTTGAGATGAACATCAACGCAGAGGTCAAGAAGCTAATAGACTCTGGTTTCATCCAAGAGGTTCAATATCCTGACTGGATCGCCAACATCGTCCCGGTGATGAAGAAAAATGGGACAGTGCGCATATGTGTGGACTTTCGGGATCTCAATAAAGCCTGCCCGAAAAACGACTTCCCAGTACCGGTCACCGAGCTGATGTTAGACAATACGTCCACTCACGAAGTTTTCTCCTTCATGGACGGCTCATCAGGATATAATCAGATAAAGATGCATCCCGAGGACCAGAAGCATACCGCTTTCCGGACCCCTTTGGGTATATTCTGCTACAAGGTGATGCCCTTTGGTCTAAAGAACGCCGGTGCCACCTATCAGAGGGCTATGACGAAGATCTTCGATGACCTCATACATGAAATCATCGAATGCTATATCGACGATCTCGTGGTTAAAAGCAAATCATATGTGGAACATCTCAAGCATCTGAAGATTGTGTTTCAGCGCCTTCGGCAATACAATTTGAAGATGAACCCTCTCAAATGCGCGTTCGGGGTGTCCTTAGTTAAATTCCTAGGATTCATCGTCCGACACCGAGGTATCGAGATAGATCCGTCAAAGATCAAGGCGATTACGGAGATACCCCCACCAAGGACTCTCAAGCAGCTACGGTCTCTCCAAGGAAAGCTCACATATATCCGGCGATTTATAGCCAATCTCTTAGGAAAGTGCCGCCCATACAGTCACTTGATGAAGAAAGGGACCCCGTTCGTCTGGGATCACAAATGCCAAGGCGCACTGGACGAAATCAAGCAGTATCTGCAGAACCCGCCAGTGCTGGCTGCTCCGGTCAAAGGAAAGCCTCTCATTTTGTATACAACCGCCCTTGAAGGTTCCTTAGGAGCATTATGGGCACAAGAGAACGACCAAGGGAAAGAAAGAGCTCTCTACTACTTGAGTCGAGTTCTCCTGGGGGCAGAAAGCAATTATTCTCCCATCGAAAAACACTGCCTGGCATTGATCTTTGCGATAACGAAGCTCAGGCACTATGCGTTGGCGCATGAAGTCCATCTCATATCGAAGGTGGATCCTCTCAAATATTTGATGTCAAAAGCCATATTGACGGGGCGACTCGCTAAATGGACCCTGCTCTTGATGGAGTTCTCGATAACTTATCGGCCTCTTAAGGCAGTGAAAGGCCAGGCCATCGCCGACTTCCTCGTTGAACATCCGATACCGGCCGATTCCCCTTTGAATTGCGAACTACCAGATGAACATGCGTTTGATGCGATCGACGGTGGTGGTATCCGGTGGAAACTTTATTTTGATGGAGCGTCTTCCATGAAGAAGCTCAAACAGAACGCGCCTATAATCAAATCAGGGGTAGGCCTTATCTTCGTGACCCCACAAGGAGGGATAATGCGCTTCGCCTTCTCCTTAACAGAGCCGAGTATGAAGCTTTGATAGCAGGTCTCGAGATCGACATCGACATGGGGATTGAGAACCTCCTCATATACGGAGACTCCCAACTGGTCGTTAGTCAAATAAACGGCGACTACCAAACGTGCAAGCCAGAGTTGGTGAAGTACGGCGAGGGAGTACGGCAACTACTGACTCAAATCCCTTCCTCCACCTTGAAAAGTATACCGCGTGCGGAAAATAGCAAAGCGGATGCATTAGCCAAGCTTGCTAAAGAGTTGGCCGATGAGAACCTCGATGACGTAAGAATCGTGGTACAAAGCCGTCGAGTTCTTGCACCGGCAGAAATATCTCCGGAGCCGTCCAAGGAAAAGGGAACGACCGAGCAAATGTCTCTACAAGTAAAAGACCAAGAAAAGGTTGAAGATTGGATAGAAGTCTTTATAGACTACTTCAAATCCCGTCGAACGCCTGAAGATGCGTCCTCAAAACATCAGCTTATGAAGCGAGCCCTATCTTTCGCCTTCGTCAATGATACTCTGTACAAGAGGTCATTTGATTCTTTATGGTTAAGATTCCTGGGACCTGAAGAAGCAAAAAGGGCCGTCCAAGAAACTCATGATGGACTCTGCGGTTCTTACCAAGCTGGCCCGAAGATGAAGTTGAAGATCAAACGGATGGGTTATTATTGGCCCACGATGATCCAGGACTGCCTCGAGTATGCGAAGCAATGCCACTCATGCCAGATTCATGGGGACTTTATCCATCAACATCCAAATCCACTATATCCAACGGTGACTAGCTGGCCATTCGAAATGTGGGGAACGAACATAATCGGCCCCATCGAGCCAGCATCATCCAGAGGACATCGTTTTATTTTAGCGACAACCGATTACTTCTCCAAATGGGCAGAAGCAGTACCGCTGAGGGAAGTGAAGACCGAGAATATACTCCATTTCTTCAAGACCCACGTCATTTATCGGTTTGGAACTCCGCGACGGATTATCTCCGATAACGGGCCAGCCTACAGAAGCCACAAGATCAGCCGCTTCGCACAACAGCACAACATAGAATGGAGATACTCCTCAGTTTATAATCCCAGAGCTAACGGTCTAGCTGAGGCTTTCAATAAGACCTTGACAAAGATCGTGAAGAAGACGGTGTCCCGAAATAAGAAGGACTGGCACGAGAGACTGCAAGAAGCTCTCTGGGCATATCGAACTACGTTCAAGACGGCCACGAACACAACGCCGTACGCGTTGGTATTCGGTACAGAAGCGGTACTCCCCCTCGAGATAGAGTTACCCTCTCTACGAGTGGCAGTCCATTATGAGCTAACGGACGAAGAGAATGCTCACCTTCGGCTGGAGGAGCTCGATGCCCTTGATGAAACCCGGCTCGCGGCGCAGCAAAATCTGGAAGCTTATAAAGCAAAGATGACGCGCTCATATGAAAGATTGACCAGGCCGAGAACATTCCGCCAAGGTGAACTCGTGCTAGTGGTCAAAAGACCTATGATCCCCAATCGTGCTAAACGAGGGAAATTCGAGCCGAATTATGAAGGCCCGTACATTATAGACAAGGTCTACCAGGGTGGAACCTATCTACTCATGGACATGCATGGCGAGAAGCCCTTCAGGCCAATAAATGGTCGCTTCCTGAAGAAATACTACGCCTAACGAGTCACGGCCCAGGTCAATGATAGATGACGACGACTATGTCCGCTCGCTATCTTCCTAAGCCCAAACTCTACAAGTACTAACCGGCTTCCTTTACAGCGGACCGGAACGTTCTTAAACTAACAGCGGACCAAAACGTCCTTAAACTAACAACGGACCACTATATCCTAAAACTAGTTGTTGACCGAGATGTCGATAAACTACGGTGGATTGCAGCATCCTAAAGCTGATACAAAAAAAAAGAAAAAAAAGAAAGAAAAACGGTATGTCTATAAGCAAAATGGGCACGGATGAAAACCCGAAAGGGCTCCGTGAGTAAAAACAGCAGGGCTACCGGCGAGTCTTGTGAAAACCCGAAAGGGCGCAACCTCGTTAGAAAAAAAAAAAAGAAAAAGAAAAGAATAAAAAGAAAAGAAAACGGTATGTCCATAAGCAAAATGGGCACGGAGGAAAACCCGAAAGGGCTCCGTGAGTAAAAACAGCAGGGCTACCGACGAGTGTTTGTGAAAACCCGAAAAGGCGCAACCTCGTTAAAAGACACTTACAGGGTCCTCTCGACCTTGTGAGGAGAAATCACCCGCATGAGATCCTTACGACTCACAAGGGAGAAACACACTTAGGGATCCCCACGATCCCTAGGGAGAAATTACACTTGCGAGATCCTCACGACTCGTAAGGAGAACTCTTTTATGGGACCCTCACGGCTCATAAGATTTAAAAGTCTTAAGTTACAGAGACCTGAACCTATTCTTAAGCAACCCCCACAACCTCCGACACTGCCCTACAAGCGGTGCAACACTGACCCTTGTATACAATCCACGGGCGCGAATAAACATTTCCCTAACCAAGTCCCACCCGTGATTAGGGATATGTTCGCACGGTGAACAACCCTTGTGAGTCCTCTCGACTTATAAGGGGAAAACTCTCTTATAAGATCCTTACGACTTACGAGAAGCCATACACTTAGGAGTCCCCACGATTCCTAAGGAGAAAACACACCTATGAGATCCTCACGACTTGTAAGGAGAAATACCTTTGTGAGACCATTACGGCTCATGAAGTCAAAAGCCTTAGTCGATAGAATCCTAACCCTGTTTACTAAGCCACCTTTGTTCGACATCGACAGAGGCAAATGATGATTCGCTGCTGGCAATATCCCAGTTGTAGCGGTGCCGATGGTGTCTAATCCCAAGCTTGCAGCGAAAAGCCAGCGCGCCACACATGTATATGAAATAGCCGAAATGATAGGGGAACTTGCGACAAAATCAACAAGTAAAAATGTATGCATACGAAATAGCCGAAATGATTGGGCAACTCGCAATAAAAAGCAGCGAGTAAAAATAAAATAAATAGCCGAAATGATTGGGCACCGCAAAAAATAGCCGAAATGATGGGGCAATCACGACTTTCGCGATATAAGAGCTGAAATGATAGAGCATCGCAGAAAGAAATAAAATAAAAATAAAAATGAAATTTATGCCCTACAGGTGATATTAAATCAATCCATGTATACAATCCAGGGGCGCAAACAAAGAAAGAATCACACTCCTCCTCCCCAGGTTTCATCAGAAGAAGAAGCCAAATCTCGAGGGGTCACAGATAGCCTGGAGATCATCTCAACATTCGTCTCAGCAGACACAACATCAAGCAAAGCGGAACAGCGGCAACTCCCAGTTCCATGACTCGACGGTGTACAGATGACCGAGAGTCAGATCCCAACTCCGTGAAATGCGGATAAAGTCAACCCTTCCTGGTTACGTGGAACGCGGATAACGTCACTTCTGACCCCGTGGAAAACGTCCAGAGCGGATCTTGGTCCTCGCAGAGCACGGCAGTGAACCCGTGTGAAACATCCAGAGCGGAGCCTAGTCCTCGCCGAACACGGCAGCAAACCCGTGGGAAGCATCTAGAGCAAAATTCCTGGTCACGTGGAACGCGGATAACGTCGCTTCTGACCCCGTGGAAAACGTCCAGAACGGATCCTGGTCCTCGCAGAGCGTAGCAGTGAACCCATGTGAAGCATCCAGAGTGGAGCCTAGTCCTCGCCGAACACGGCAGTGAACCCGTGGGAAGTATCTAGAGCAAAATTCCTAGTCACGTGGAACGCGGATAACGTCACTTCTGACCCCGTGAAAAACATCCAGAGTGGATCCTGGTCCACGCAGAGCACGGCATTGAACCCGTGTGAAGCATCCAGAGCGGAGCCTAGTCCTCGCCGAACACGGCAGTGAACCCGTGGGAAGCATCTAGAGCAAAATTCCTGGCTACGTGGAACGCGGATTATGTCACTTCTGACCCCGTGGAAAACGTCCAGAGTGGATCCTGGTCCTCGCAGAGCACGGCAGTAAACCCGTGTGAAGCATCCAGAGCGGAGCCTAGTCCTCGCCGAACACGGCAGTGAACCCGTGGGAAGCATCTAGAGCAAAATTCCTAGTTACGTGGAACGCGGATAACGTCACTTCTGACCCCATGGAAAACGTCCAGAGCGGATCCTGGTCCTCGCAGAGCACGACAGTGAACCCGTGTGAAGTATGCAGAGTGGAGCCTAGTCCTCGCCGAACACGGCAGTGAACCCGTGGGAAGCATCTAGAGCAAAATTCCTGGCTACGTGGAACGCGGATTATGTCACTTATGACCCTGTGGAAAACATCCAGAGCGGATCCTGGTCCTCGCAGAGCACGGCAGTGAACCCGTGTGAAGCATCCAGAGCGGAGCCTAGTCCTCGCCGAACACGGCAGTGAACCCGTGGGAAGCATCTAAAGCAAAATTCCTGGCTACGTGGAACGCGGGAAAACGTCCAGAGCGGATCCTGGTCTTCGCAGAGCACGGCAGTGAACCCGTGTGAAGCATCCAGAGTGGAGCCTAGTCCTCGCCGAACACGGCAGTGAACCCGTGGGAAGCATCTAGAGCAAAATTCCTGGTTACGTGGAACGCGGATAACGTCACTTCTGACCCCGTGGAAAACGTCCAGAGCGGATCCTGGTCCTCGCAGAGCACGACAGTGAACCCGTGTGAAGTATCCAGAGCGGAGCCTAGTCCTCGCCGAACACGGCAGTGAACCCGTGGGAAGCATCTAGAGCAAAATTCCTGGCTATGTGGAACGCAGATTATGTCACTTCTGACCCTGTGGAAAACATCCAGAGCGGATCCTGGTCCTCGCAGAGCACGGCAGTGAACCCGTGTGAAGCATCCAGAGCGGAGGCTAGTCCTCGCCGAACACGGCAGTGAACCCATGGGAAGCATCTAGAGCAAAATTCCTGGTTACGTAGAACGCGGATAACGTCACTTCTGACCCCGTGGAAAACGTCCAGAGCGGATCCTGGTCCTCACAGAGCACGGCAGTGATCCCGTGTGAAGCATCTAGAGCGGAGCCTAGTCCTCGCCGAACACGGCAGCGAACCCGTGGGAAGCATCTAGAGCAAAATTTCTGGTTACGTGGAACGCGGATAACGTCACTTCTGACCCCGTGGAAAACGTCCAGAGCGGATCCTGGTCCTCGCAGAGCACGGCAGTGATGTGAAGCATCCAGAGCGGAGCTTAGTCCTCGCCGAACACGGCAGCGAACCCGTGGGAAGCATCTAGAGCAAAATTCCTGGTTACGTGGAACGCGGATAACGTCACTTCTGACCCCGTGGAAAACGCCCAGAGTGGATCCTGGTCCTCGCAGAGCACGGCAGTGAACCCGTGTGAAGCATCCAGAGCGTGGCCTGGTCCTCACCGAACACGGCAGTGAACCCGTGGGAAGCATCCAAAGCAAACATCGGACTATGGAGTCCTTAAATCCACGGACTTTGATGTCCTTAACCTCGACCGTGATGTCTTAAAACTAATATCGGACTATGAGGTCCTTAAACTCATGGACTATGATGTCATTAACCTTGACCGTGATGTCTTAAAACTAACAATAAACCGCAATAATTTTAAACTAATTTTACCTCGGTTCAAGGGTACATCTCTTCACTCCTTTGATATTTGTCGTTGTAATTCCTCAACGTCTTCAAAGAGGTGACGGGTCCCAACATCCACACATTTCAACGGACTGTGGAGTCCTTAAATCCACAGACTATGACGTCCTTAACCTCGATCGTGATGTCTTAAAACTAATATCGGACCGTGGAGTCCTTAAATCCACGGACTATGATGTCCTTAACCTTGACCGTGATGTCTTAAAACTAACGTCGGACTGTGGAGTCCTTAAATCCACGGACTATGACATCCTTAACCTCGACCGTGATGTCTTAAAACTAACATCGGACTGTGGAGTCCTTAAATCCACGGACTATGACGTCCTTAACCTCGACCGTGATGTCTTAAAACTAATATCAGACTGTGGAGTCCTTAAGTCCACGGACGATGATGTCCTTAACCTTGACCGTGATGTCTTAAAACTAACGTCGGACTGTGGAGTCCTTAAATCCACGGACTATGATATCCTTAACCTCGACCGTGATGTCTTAAAACTAACAACGGACTGTGAGGTCCTTAAACTCACGGACTATGATGTCCTTAACCTCGACCGCGATATCTTAAAACTAACATCGGACTGTGAGGTCCTTAAACTCACGGACTATGATGTCCTTAACCTCGACCGTGATGTCTTAAAACTAACATTGGACTGTGAGGTCCTTAAACTCACGGACTATGATGTCCTTAACCTCGACCGCGATGTCTTTAAACTACGGTACCCTGGAAAACGTCCAGAGCGGAGCCTGGCCCTCGCCAAACACGGCAATGAACCCGTGGGAAGCATCCAGAGCAACCCCTGACCCCGTGAAATGCGGATAAGGACAACTTCACCCGTCACCTGCAGGTCCTCACGACTCGTAAGGAAGAAAATTCTCTTGTGAGATCCTTACGACTCTCAAGAGAAAACGCCCTTGGGAATCCTCACGATTCTTAAGGAAAAGTTACACTTACGGGATCCTCTCGATCCGTAGGGAGAAAATTCTTTATGAGACCCTTACGGCTCATGAAGTTAAAAGTCTTAGATGACATATCCTAACCCTGTTTTCTAAGCCATCACCACTCTACAAAGAATCCAAGACTGACAGTTATATACTATCTAAAATCACATGGCAACAACACAGCAAAGAGAAGAAGGCAACAAGGAGAACATCTGATCTGCATTTAATTAAGCGTTCGAGGCATACCCCATCCATACATTAGCAAAAGATTCAGAACATAAAATAAAACACGCTAAAATGAGAAATTTGCCATTCATATTGCAAAAAGGTCCTTACAATTATGAAAGCAATGAAAAAAGACATCACTAAAGTAATTACAATGGCAAAACCTCAAATCCAGGACATGGATTGAGGAACTCAAAAGTAACCTCGTCCAGAATTTTCCAAGCCTGGCGAACCATCCTAGTGTGCTTTCTTTCGCGATCACAAGCGTCGGGATCCCCACGGATTTCCTCCACCCTCCGATAGGTAGCAAGTATGGCAGACTGTTGAAAAGGCTGGTGCAGGAGATCGACAAGATTGTCTCGCCGTCTCTTAGAGATCAGGTTCATCAGATACACCGAGTGCACCTTATCCTCAGCGGCATCCAATGCTCTAAGCGGCAAGCCGGTACAGAATAGAGGGAGCGCTTCCCAGATCGCTCCCACAATAAACTTCAGAAGAGGGGAACGCCGAGGAAGCAGTTGACCATTATATGCGTCAAAGCGACTCATAATTTCGACACACTCGGCGTTTGTGAATTCGCGATTCTGAGAACGGCCGAGTCGGTGGATGTCTCCGTAAGAGATAATCTCTTCGAGATCATACATATGAGTGTCCATTACTCCTGTAAAAGAAAATCAGCAAAGATCAGCAGATAGACTGAATAAACAATTTCTTATTCAAAATAGGCACATGGAGTTAAACTCCTCGAGAGCAATGCTCTGCAGACAGGAGTGACACTTGTCAGAATCAGTTATGAAGGGAAGTTAAAGCAGGCCCCCGAGAACATTGAATTCATCAAAAATAAAATTCCATCTTAAATCTTCAAGATCCATGAAAAACTCTCAAGAGTTTTTCTATATGATTTGAAAGGAGCAAAGCTCCATTAGTGAATTAAGAGATAACAAGAAAAATCCTTTTAGAGAGAAGAGCTCTATTAATAGAACCCTAATAGGGTTCTCTTTGGTTCCCTTTAGATCTCTTTGGACCTATGGAGCAAAGCTCTGCTAAATAAAACTCTAAATGGGTTTTCTTTAGATCAGAGATCTATAAAGAGCAAAGCTCTGTTAATGAGTAAAACCCTGGTTTATTAAGAGTTTTAAACTATACCTAAGTTTTGGAAGAGTTTTACTCTTGAAAAATTCTTAAAACTAAAGAGCAGCGCTCTGAATAAGAGAAAATTCTCAAGAAAGAAGATGAACATCATCAAAGGGACCAAAGGTCCTATTTATAGGCATTGGGAGCCGTTTCAACTCCCCAAAAGTTGACCCAACGGCTGAGATGCTACCACCGCTGCACTCACGTTTGGGGCCACATAAGCGCAACAGTGGGAGAGCATTTGTTTCCCCCAATCAGAGCAAAGCTCTGTTCAAATTCCAAGACTAGAAATGAAGCGACGCTTCTGCTTCCTCCAATCAGAGCAAAGCTCTGTTTAGAAATTTAAGAGTAAAAAAATTGAAGCGACGCTTCAAATCCCGTGTGTTGCGCTGCTCGCCACGTGTCTGGCACAGTTGCGCTGGCACAGTTGCGCTGCGCGTTGCACTGCTCGCCACGTGTCTGACACTGGTGCGCTAGCGCAGTTGCGCTGCGCCCTGCGCTGCACGCCACGTGTCAAGCGCGGGTGCGCTAGCGCAAGGCGCGCCGCGCGCCATATGTCAAAACACGAAGGTACTAGCGCTAGCGCAATTGCGCTGCGCACCCCAAATTAGAGCAAAGCTCTGTCTCTAAGATTGGAGAGTGAAGCAACGCTTCATGATTATGCAGCGCATAAATATCTTACAGAGAAATAACAAAGAATAAAAAAAACAAGAGAACATTTAACAGGTAATAAAATACTAAATTAAAACATCTTTTTATTATTATTGTTATTATTACACTTAAAAGATATCACCAAACAAGGGATCAGTGGCACAGGGATTAACAAAACAATAAACAAAATTATCTAACTCCCTCGCCGCCTTCTCCGGCACATCAAAACTGCGATTTTCACGAGGAGTGGCTCCCCACCGATTGGCGCCATGTTCATTCACAAAAGCAGACATGATAGCCCGCCGGGCTCTTAACTGGCTCAACAAGTGAACCGAGCAGTCTTTCAGAGCCTGAGTAATTAGGCACGCCTCATGTAAACACTCGAGCTTGTCTTCAGCCGCATCGAGCATCGCCAGGGTCATCTCCGCTGGGTGAGGGGGGATGTCATCAAGCACACACGCAAGGATCATACGAAGCCAAATAGAGCGTGGGGAAAGGGAGACCCCACACGAATTAAAAGATCGCGAAGTGCAGCGTCGCACTGCTCATCCGTGAGAGAAGGATCCACCAAGCGCGCAGCAAACCGAGGAACAAGGTCCTGAATGGGCACTTCCCATGGTTGTCTAGGAGCATGAGGACGGTTACAAGCCATAGTTCAGAAAGTTCTTTGGGGATGAGAGAAGGAAGAAGCTTTGCTTCAAGTTATAAAGACGAAGCACATAAAATTTTGCGCATAATGGAACTATTTCCAAAATTGGGAAATGAAACATTCTCGGGAATATAAGTTTGACTTAAAAGGAAGGTGAAAAGACACCTCTGTTGAAGCAACGCTTCAGATCCAGCGCTCTGTTGAAGCAACGCTTCAGATTCAGCGCTCTGCGCGCTGCGCGCCACGTGGCGCGGTTGCGCTGCGCTCTGGGCTGCGCGCCACGTGTCCAAATTAGGTGCGCCAGCGCTGGAATTAAAATTCCCACCGTTAGATCAAAGGATCTAATAATAATAAATCATTTATTAACCAGAATTAAATTCTGTTAAGAAAAGATTTCTCAAAATCTTTCCAAACAACAAGATTGTGCTTTAAGCACCGCTGGATCAATGATCCAATGGTAAATAATGAATTACCAAAAACAGAACAAATTCTGCATAGAAAGATTTCTCAATCTTATTGAAAAACAAGAAGATTATCTTCTGTCAAACAGAAGCCTAAGGATCAAAGATCCAATGGTGGGAAATATTCCCAAATCAATCCGAGAAAGATCTCGTCAACTGATTTAACAAATCATTTAGCCCTATATAAAGGACCCTAGACTTCAAGTCTAAAATGGACAGAACAGCAAGAGAAAAACCCTCTGCCAAAAAAAAAGAGAGCGAGCTCTTAGAAAAAAGAAGAGTTTTCTTCATATTCAAGGTAAAGAACTATGTTCTTGAATAACAGAGATGAAATCATCTCATTAAAAAAGAAGAACCCTCTTCTAAAAAGATCAGAGATCTAAGAACAAGATCAAGGTGTTTAATAAAAAAGAAAAGGATCGAAAAGACCTAATCATAAAAAGACTAAAAGAAGTACTTTACTTCATTCACAGATCTTCTGATCTATAAAGGCAGAGCCTTTTAATAAAAACAAGAACTTTGGTTCTTGGATCTTGAGGCAAACCCTCCTTTGAAGAACAAAAAAACTTGTTCTTTGATCTTAAATTTGATCTGATGCACTTTGCGCTACTGGGAAGTGCTTTGCACTCTTGAACCGCGCCTTTGCGCTCATTGGACCGGCGCACAGCGCCGAAACCTGCCACGTGTCAACCACAGACACGATCTACGCTTTGCGCTCTTGAAATCAGAGCACTGCGCTCTTGGGTTGGCGCTCAGCGCCAAGCGCGCCACGTGTCATTCACTGGCGCACCCACGAACCAGCGCAGCGCGCTCATGAATTAAAAACGCAGTGCGCTATCAAACCGGCGCTTAGCGCTGAGCGCGACACGTGTCACTTTCTTATGCGCTAGCGCAATGCGCTCTTTAATTGGCGCAAAGCGCCTGACGCGCCATGTGGCGCACTATCTGAACACCTTTTTCTCCTGATAAATGCTATGCATTTAATTGCATCCAATATAAGAGCCCAATGCTTGGCATTATTAAAATGGCAGAGCCCAAATAAAGGCCTAACAGGCAGAACAAAAAAATGAAATGTTAAACATTGTTAACTGGACTTAGCCCAATTCTGGCCATAAGTCCTCAATTTAAATTGAACTAAGCTCATCTGCTCTTCCAATCAATTTACACCCGGTTCGAGGGTACATCTCTTTACTCCTCTGACATCTGTCGTTGTAATCCTTCAACGTCGTCAGAGAGGTGACGGGTCCTAATGACCACACATTATTACGGACTGTGGGGTCCTTAAACCCATGGACCATGATGTCCTTAACCTTGACTGTGATGTCTTAAAACTAACAACATCGGACTGTGAGGTCCTTAAACTCACGGACTATGATGTCCTTAACCTTGACCGTGATGTCTTAAAACTAACAACAACGGACTGTGGGGTCCTTAAACCCACGGACTATGATGTCCTTAACCTTTACCGTGATGTCTTAAAACTAACAACTATGGACTGTGGGGTCCTTAAACGCACGGACTATGATTTCCTTAACCTTGATCGTGATATCTTAAAACTAACAACTACGGACTGTGGGGTCCTTAAACCCACGGACTATGATGTCCTTAACCTTGACCTTGATGTCTTAAAACTAACATCGGACTGTGAGGTCCTTAAACTCACAGACTATGATGTCCTTAATCTCGACCGTGATGTACTCACGGACTATGATGTCCTTAATCTCGACCGTGATGTCTTAAAACTAACAACATCGGACTGTGGGGTCCTTAAACTCATGGACTATGATGTCCTTAACCTCGACCGTGATGTCTTAAAACTAACGTCGGACTGTGGAGTCCTTAAATCCATGGACTATGATGTCCTTAACCTTGACCGTGATGTCTTAAAACTAACACCGGACTGTGAGGTCCTTAAACTCACGAACTATGATGTCCTTAATCTCGACCGCGATGTCTTAAAACTAACAATGGACCGTAATGTCCTTAAACTAATTATCGACCGCAATGTCTTTAAACTAAACAACAGAGCCCAATTGCTCTCTTGTCGGATCTAAACGATCCCGTTAAGTTGATCTTAGTCTAGAATTAGACTAACGTGTCCTTAACAAACGTTTAAGTTGATCTTAGCCTCAAATAAGGCTAACGTATCCTTAAACACAACCCCCCAAACCCAAATCTAAGAAAGATACGGATTTGGACTAGTCCACGCCCTACGGGCGACAACATAACTTAGTCTTCGTATAAAATCCACGGGAAACCAAACACAAAACAAACACCCACGACACGAAGTGACCATATGGACAAGGAGAAAGTTGTTACCGCGATGCGGTAGCGTAATTAACTGCAGGGGCTTGCGCCTACAGGGAAGAGCGTCCCCACAATCAAAAACCCCTCAAACGAGGGGGAATCTGACGAAGTCTGCTACATCGGCCGCATCCGTTTAAACCTTCGATACACGATGCCATAAATCAACTTGGCATCTTCGGAGAGGTGGACGGATAGAACCAATTAGCATCTGCCCCCAGATTCAGGAAAGACGTCCAGTCTTCCCGGCTTCCGGCGGTGAACATGAAGTAAATGGTATTTATTTGTAAAGATGTAGATTTTCTCGTATTCTATGTTCTAGGGTCTCCTTAGTCAACTAGACTGTTTCTAACTGACCTAAACGACAAGTTGTGAGATGCCTCAAATCGCCTCTTCACCGCCAATTGTGGCCAGGTAAGTACAAGTAAAGAAAGGAGGGATCCGCTCACGAATCACCGTGAGACGGGCCTTTTAAAGTTACCTTTCTCACTTGCCTAGCCTAGACACCACAAAGTCAGGTTTAAATAAACGACTGATGTCCACAAATTATCGTATTTTCATAATAAGTGGTATTTATTTAAAAAGTGTATCAATACTAAATCTTTTAGAAATGGCTTAATTTAGTAAAGGGTATTTAAATGAAAAATGTTTGTTTTCCGTATTCTGAGTTTTCGATAGTATCGTGTTAGGTTGTATATGAGTGTGTGAGGAGGTAGGTCGTTACCTCGTGCTCTACTTTAAAGGTATAGCAAGTTTGATGGAGTTAAATATAAGATTGAAACAATGTGGTATTTAAGTGACAAATACGATAAATGGAAATAGCTATCATTTTATGTAATGAAACTTGATCAATTTGTTTGATTAGTGTTTAATAGTCAACATGAGGAAGTTTAGGTATGATTGTATTAGTGATAAGTGGAATTTTATAAGAAACCGAATCGGAAATAGGATTTGTTCCGATTCCGTCGGGTTTTGTAAATTCGTATTTTTAGAATAGAAAAGAGAGATAGAAAAGGGACTTACAGATTTTAGATCATACAAGAGAGTGAGAGGGAACTAGAGGAATCGCCGATGTGTTACGTCGTCGCCGGTAGTTCCTAAAACGATCGCCGGAAATTCCGCCGGGAATTCGTCGGAGCTTCGCCTCGAGCTCATTTTCAAGGTACACAAGATCTCTTGAGAATTTTAGAGAGTTGGCTCAGAAATGTGAGTGAGAGGGTAGAGGGTAGGGTGGTATTTATAGGGTTCGGCTAGGGTTAGGGTAGATGAAGGGTTTTTAAATTAAAAAAATGTATAAATGTATAAAATCATTAAAAATTGGAGTAAATAGGGTATTTCAAAGGTTTCTGGAACCGATCTAAATAAATAGAGTATATAGGGGGGTAGGGGAGGCCAAGAGTCATAAATTCCCAGTTGACGACTCGGCCGCCCGGCCGAGTCCGGCCGGCGGCTCCGGCCCGAGTCGGCCAGTCCGCCGGCCGAGTCGAGGTCTTGGGAGGTGGGGAGTCTCAGGATATAGGCTCTGGTATATTTAGTTTTTCAGGTTCGGTTCAAGTTTTGGGAGTTATCTCAGGTGGACTGTTGGGCTTCCAAAGAATTTAGAACAAAATAATATTAAAAATAATGTGGGGCAGGGGATTTGAACTCAGGTGGTTTGGTTCAGCAATGCAAGGTATTACCAATGAGCTACAAGCTCCGTCTTGTAATTAAATTGCTAATTAATTACTTAAGTCTTGTGCTCAGACAATAAATACCCCTTTAAGGATTTTTGAAAAATTTGTATGGAAAAGTGTATAAGAAAATTAGGGCTGTTTCCGATTCCGTCGGGTTTTGTAAATTCGTATTTTTAGAATAGAAAAGAGAGATAGAAAGGGACTTACGGATTTTAGATCACACAAGAGAGTGAGAAGGAACTAGAGGAATCGCCGATGTGTTGCGTCGTCGCCGGTAGTTCCTAAAACGATCGCCAGAAATTCCGCCGGGAACTCGTCGGAGCTTCGCCTCGAGCTCGTTTTCAAGGTACACAAGATCTCTTGAGAATTTTAAAGAGTTGGCTCAGAAATGTGAGTGAGAGGGTAGAGGGTAGGGTGGTATTCATAGGGTTAGGCTAAAGTTAGGGTAGATGAAGGGTTTTTAAATAAAATAATGTAAAAATATATAAAATCATTAAAAATTAGAGTAAATAGGGTATTTCAAAGGTTTCTGGAACCGATCTAAATAAATAGGGTATACAGGGGGGTAGGGGAGGCCAAGAGTCACAAATTCCCAGTTGACGACTCGGCCGTCCGGCGGAGTCCGGCCGGCGGCGCCGGCCCGAGTCGACCGGTCCGCCGGCCGACTCGTCCGAACCCGGCCAAGTCGAGGTCTTGGGAGGTGAGGAGTCTCAGGATATAGGCTCTAGTATATTTAGTTTTTCAGGTTCAGTTCAAGTTTTGGGAGTTATCTCAGGTGGACTGTTGGGCTTCCAAAGAATTTAAAACAAAATAATATTAAAAATAATGTGGGGCAGGGGATTTGAACTCTGGTGGCTTGGTTCAGCAATGCAAGGTATTACCAATGAGCTACAAGCTCCTTCTTGTAGTTAAATTGCTAATTAATTACTTAAGTCTTGTGCTCAGGCAATAAATACCCCTTTAAGGATTTTTGAAAAATAAACAATTGAAAATTTTGTATGGAAAAGTGTATAAGAAAATTAGGGTTATTACAAACCTGAAGATGAACCCTCTGAAATACACATTTGGAGTTTACTCAGGCAAATTCCTAGGATTCATCGTACGACACCGAGGCATCGAAATAGATCCATCAAAGATTAAGGCGATTATGGAAATGCCCACGCCAAGAACTCTCAAACAACTGTGGTCTCTTCAAGGAAAGCTCGCGTATATCCGGCGTTTCATAGCTAACCTCTCCGGAAAATGCCGCCCCTACAGTCATCTAATGAAGAAGAGAACCCCATTCGTTTGGGATCGTAAATGCCATAGTGCACTGGACGAAATCAAGCAATACCTGCAGAACCCGTTGGTTCTGACCGCTCCGGTCAAGGGAAAGCCCCTCATCCTGTACACAACAACCCTTGAAGGTTCTTTAGGCGCGCTATGGGCATAGGAGAACGACCAGGGGAAGGAGAAAGCTCTCTATTATTTGAGTCAAGTTCTCCTGGGGGAAGAAAACAACTACTCCCCCATCGAAAAGTATTTCCTGGCACTGATTTTCGCGATAACGAAGTTTCGACATTATGCCATGGCACATGAAGTCCATCTCATATCAAAGGTGGATCCTCTAAAGTATTTGATGTCGAGAGCCATATTAACAGGAAGGCTTGCCAAATGGGCCCTCCTCTTGATGGAGTTCTCGATAGTATATCGACCCCTCAAGGTAATAAAAGGTCAGGCCATCGCCGACTTTCTCGCTGAGCATCTGATACCTGCCGACTCTCCCTTAAACTGTGCTGGACGAACACGCGTTTGACATAATCGACGGGGAGAAAGAAAGGAGTGATACCCGATAGGAACTTTACTTCGATGGAGCGTCCTCCTTGAAGAAGAGAAAGCAAAACACCCCCATGATTAAAACCGGGATGGGCCTTATCTTCGTGACTCCACAAGGAGGGATAATGCGTTTTGCCCTTTCCTTAACGGAGCCAAGAACAAACAATGAGGCTGAGTATGAAGCTTTGATAGCAGGTCTCGAGATTGTTGTCAACATGGGGATCGAAAACCTCCTCATATATGGAGACTCCCGGCTAGTCTTCAGCCAAGTAAATGACGACTATCAGACGTTAAACCCGAGTTGGTAAAATATGGCGAGAAAGTGCAGCAATTGCTGACGCAGATCCCCTCCTACACCCTGGAAAGCATACCGCATGCGGAAAATAGCAAGGCGGATGCGTTAGCCCAGCTCGCTAAAGAACTGGCCGACGAAAACCTCGATGACGTAAGGATCATTGTGCAAAGCCGTCGGATTCTCGCACCGACAGAGATATCTCCGAAGACGTATAAAGGAGAGGAAGCAACCGAACAAGTGGCCTTTCAATTAGAGGATGAAGAAAAGGCGAAGGATTGGATAGAAGACTTCATAGAATACTTCAAATCCCATCGAACGTCCGAAAACGCATCATCAAGACATCAGCTCATGAAGCGAGCTCTGTCTTTCGCCTTCATCGATGATACTCTATATAAGAGATCGTTCGATTATTTTTGGTTAAGGTGTCTGGGACCAGAGAAGCAAGGAGAGTCATCCAAGAAACTCATGACGGACTCTGCGGTTCTCATCAAGTCGGGCCAAAGATGAAGCTGAAGATCAAAATAATGGGTTACTATTGGCCCACGATGATTCAGGACTGCCTCGAATATGCGAAGCAATGTCACTCATGAAAAATTCACGGGGACTTCATCCACCAGCATCCGAATCTGTTACACCCAATATTGGCTAGCTGGCCATTCGAAATGTGGGGAACCGATATAATCGGGCTCATCGAGCCAGCATCATCCAAAGGACATCGGTTCATACTAGCAACAACCGATTACTTCTCTAAGTGGGCAGAAGCAATACCGTTAAGAGATGTGAATACGGAGAACATCCTCCATTTCTTCAAGACACATGTCATCTACCGGTTCGGCACTCCGCGACGGATTATCTCAGATAATGGGCCGGCCTACAGAAGCCATAAGATCAGCCGCTTCGCACAGCAGTATAAAATAGATTGGAGATACTCTTCGGTCTATAATCCCCGAGCTAACGGTCTAGCTGAGGCTTTCAACAAGACCTTGACAAAGATCATAAAGAAAACGGTGTCCAGAAATAAAAAGGACTGGCACGAGAGATTGCATGAAGCTCTCTGGGCTTATCAGACCGCGTTCAAGACGGCCACGAATACAAGTATTTGGCATGGAAGCAGAACTTCCCTTGGAGATAGAGCTACCCTCTCTACGAGTAGCGGTTCAAATAGAGCTACCCTCTCTACGAGTAGCGGTTCAATACGAGCTGACGGATGAAGAAAATGCCCATCTTCGACTTGAGGAGCTCGATGCCCTCGATAAAACTCGTCTCATGGCGCAGCAAAACCTAGAAGCTTACAAAGCAAGGATGACGCGCTCATACGAAAGATTGACTAGGCCGAGAACATTCTGAATTGACTTCATCAGGAGATCCCCGAGGTATGTAAATATGTTGTGCTTTCCTTCCTTTCTTTTTGTATGGTTCGCCACATCACATGCCTTTTCTCCAAGGAGAACTCGTGCTAGTCGTAAAAAGACCTATGATCCCTAATCGTGCTAAACGGGGGAAATTCGAGCCGAACTATGAGGGCTTGTACATCATAGACAAGGTTTACCAAGGTGGGGCCTACTTGCTCATGGATATGCATGGCGAAAGACCCTTCCGGCCAATAAACGGCCGGTTCCTTAAGAAATACTACGCTTGACAAGTCACGGCTCAGGTTAATGATGGATGACGACGCGCGTGTCCGCTCGCTGTCTTCCTGAGTCCAAACTCTATAAGTAGTATCCATCGAAACCTCGCCTTAAAATCCCAACAGACCGCAACGTCCTTAAACTAGCTATGGACCGAGATGTCCTTAAACTAACGATGGACCGGGATTTCCTTAAACTAACGATGGACCGTGATGTCCTTAAACTAAATACGCCGCCTCAAAACTTGGCGACAGTGGAATCCAGGTCCACAAGTCCTAGCAGTGAGGTTGCAACTTAAGTCCCTCTGGCTCCACAGCTACCCCGGTTGGCGAAGTCCCACCGTAAAAAAAACAGTACGTCCACAAGCGAAATGGGCGCGGATAAAAACCCGAAAGGGCTCCGTGAGTAAAAACAGCAGGACTGCTGGCGAGTTCGTGAAAACCCGAAAGGGCGTAGACTCGTAAAAAAAATTTCATGCACACTTGCAAGGTCCTCTCAACCTTATAGGGAGAAAATACCTGCGTGAGATCTTTACGACTCACAAGGGAGCAACACACATAAGGATCCTCACGATTCCTAAAGAGAAATTACACTCACGAGATCCTCACGACTCATAAGGAGAATCCCCCTTATGAGACCCTCACAGCTCATAAGATTCGAAAGCCTTAAGTTACAGGGATCTGAACCTGTTCTTAAGCCATCACATTCCCCATATTGCCCTACAAGCTGTTCACTATTGACCCTTGTATACAATCCACGGGCACAAATAAACATTTCCCCCACCAAGTCCCACCAACGATGAGGAATGTCCTCATGTGGTGAACGACACTTGTAAGTCCTCTCGACTTATAAGGAGAAAACACTCTTGTAAGATCCTTACGACTTATAAGAGAACATATACTTAGGAATCCTCATGACTCCTAAGGAGAAAACACACCTACGAGATCCTCATGACTCGTAGGGAGAAACACCTTTATGAGACCTTTACGGCTCATGAAGTCAAAAGCCTTAGTCGACAGGATTCTAACCCTGTTTGCTAAACCACTTTTGTTTGAATCGACAAAGGCAAATGATGATTCGCTCCTGGCAATATCCCAGTTGTAGCGATGTTGATGCCTAAATCGGTATCAAATTCTAAGCGAAAAATCAGCGAGCCAAAAATGCATATAAAATAGCCGAAATGATAGGGCAACTCGTAACAAAAATCAGCGAGTAAAAAAATATGCATATAAAAATAGCCGAAATGATAGGGCAACTCGCAACAAAAATCAGCGAGTAAAAAAATATGCATACAAAAATAGCCGAAATGATAGGGCAACTCGCAACAAAATTCTGCGAGTAAAAAAATATGCATATAAAAATAGCCGAAATGATTGGGCGACTCGCAATAAAAAGTAGCAAGTAAAAAAAATAGCTGAAATGATTGGGCACCGCGAAAAAATAGCCGAAATGATTGGGCAATCGCGACTTTCACGATATAAAAAGATGAAATGATAGAGTATCGCGGAAAGAAATAAAAAATAAAATGAAATTTCTGCCCTGCAGGTGAGATCACATTAACCCCTGTATACAATCCATGGGCACAAATGAAAAGGGAACCATGTTTCCCCCACCGGGCTTCGTCAAAGGGAAGCCAAGTCTCGACGGCAACATCTACAGCCTAGAGATTAACAACAGCGTTCTTCCTCCCTCCAGCAGGATGCAGACGCGATATCAACAAACAGAGCCATGGCAAAGTCTCCTAGTTCCAAATCTCGATGGTTCACGGACAACCTAGAGACTACCTTGGAGCCATGGCAAAGTCCCTAGTTCTAAGTCTCGACGGCAACATCTACAGCCTAGAGATCAACAACAGCGTTCTTCCTCCCTCTAGCAGGATGCAGACGCGACATCAACAAACGGAGCCATGGCAAAGCCCCCTAGTTCCAAATCTCGATGGTTCACAAACAACCCAAAGATAACCTTGACATTCATCGCAATATTGCAGACACAATGTCAACAAATGAAGCAAAAGAAGATCCCTAGCTTCAGGGTCTTGACGGCAACTCAAATGAGACCTGAAAGACTATCGGAGATCATCCCACTCTAGCGCGGAGTGGTCATAACTCATCGGGGCTCCCAAACTGAGCCTAACCTCAAGTAAAAAGCGACATAGAATATCCCTAACGCTTGCTCTTTCGACGGTAATATCACTTGGAAGATTACTTGAAGATGTCTTGTCCAGCCCCCGAAGGGATCAAAGACACGACAGTCGCGGGGCTACTCGAACAGCAAGATTGCGTATCGAGGAATACACCGGCCAACGCGACGGTACGACGGGTAAAAAACCTTAGTACTACAGACCCTAACGGACTTCTATTAGCAGGAGTTAACAGTGATGTTAGGACATCCTTGCGAGAACTTCTCGATTCGTCTCGACTCGTGGAGAAAATAATGTTCCTGCGAGAACTTCTCGACTCGCATCGACTCGTAGGGAAAAGCCTTAGGCAATGGGGATAAAGACCTATTTACTAAGTATTGGGGCCCTGCAACTCAGTCCAAGATAAACTATTGCATACTATTCACGGGCCACACTCTCCAAAGTAGAATATCGACAATTGGGGAAACAACCACTTACGAGTCCTCTCGACTTGTAAGGGAAAAAATTCTCTACAGATTGTGTATCTATAACGATGAAGTCCACAGGGAATATGAATTCCCTGACTTTAATTAACACATCCTCTAGCTCACCCCTAAGTTGGGTGATAGATCGATCGGCCATCTGAAGAGTGCAATGCGCCGGTTTTAACTCTCTGATCCCTAATTGCTCATAAACAGAATACAGAAGCAAGTTAACACTAGCACCTAAATCGAGTAGAGCACGATTGATATTTTTACCCCCAATAGAAATAAAAATTGTAGGACTTCCGAGGTCCTTTCGTTTCTTAGGTAGTTGTTGTGTAAAAGCAGTGCTCACATTACTCGCAAGAAAACCTTTTTTAGGTACTTGAATTTTTCTCTTTCTAGTACACAAGTCCTTTAGGATTTTTGCATAAGACGGAACTTGTTGAATAGCATCTAGGAGAGGAATGTTTATATTAACTTGCTTAAAAATTTTCACAATCTTCTCCATTGGTGGACTTGGGCTGTTGCCCCTTAACCTGTTTGGATAAGGTGCTTTATCAATAAGGGTTGGGTCCAACCTTGGAGAGGATTGTGGGGATGGAATGGATCCCAGAATTGGAGTGGGGATCGTTTTAGATAGATTCGAGGAAGTGAGCGGAGTGTTCGAGCCTTGGGGAAATGGAGAATAGGCTCGGAAGAAGGTGGGAGACTAGACGAATTAGGGGAAGAAGTAGAAGCCGGGGTATCATTGGTATCACTAACGTCATCAACTTGTTCACCCACTCAGTTATCCAGCACTCTTCCCGATCTCAATGTAGTAACGGCACTCACATTATGATTTTGTGAGTGGCCAGGATTTAGTAGGGGTTGAGATGGGAGCTTCCCTTTTTCTCTCGCACTCATCGCGGTATTCAACTGTGCAATTTGGGCTTCTATTGATTTAATACTCTCACCGTGGGAGGCGAAGTCTTTCTTTATGGAATCAATAGAAGACCTCATATCAGCCGACATTTGGATGGAATGTTTCATAAACAAATCCAAAGTTTGTGCGAGTGAAGAGGAGTTAACGGTACCGGTCGTTTAGAAAGAATTATTGGTCGGGTTTTCAACAGGTTGCGATTGAAAGGGGTGCTGACTCTGTGGTGGTGGTTGCTGTTGCTGTGGAGGAGGTCTTTGGTAATTGCTTTGGAACTGGTTTTGATTTTGGGGTTGGTTTTGGTTCCAAGCAAAATTAGAATGATTCCTCCATCCCTGATTGTATGTGGAAGAATAAGGATCGTTTCTAAGTCGCTGCTGAAAAGTAGCATTAGTTTGCTCGTGACCTTGAAACAGTGAATTCATAGGACATTCTTCCGTCAAGTGTGATGGATCGGAACAGCAACCACACACGGTTTTGGGAAGCGTTACCTGGTTTAGGGAGACTGATGATAATTTGTTTTCAATAGCGTCGAGTTTCTTTTGCATCGCTGCCATTTCGGCTTTTACTGTGATGGAAACATCGAGCTGGTGAATACCTCCCCTAGATAAAGGAGGTCTAACGCTTTCCCACTGCAAAGTGTTTTCAGCGAGATCTTCCAAATATTTCCAGGCTTCACCATCGTCTTTGGACATAAAATTGCATTGACACATTGTTTCAAGCATCTGCTTTGTCGCTGGATTAATGCCCTCATATATAATTCGGCACAAATCTCATCTATGTATTCCATGATGATGACATTGGACAAGCAGATCCTTAAAATGTTCAAAGCACTTCTAAAATGGTTCATTGGGAAGCTGGGTAAACTGGTTAATCTCGCTCCTAACACGAGCGGTCTTATGATTTTGGTAAAATTTCTTTAGGAATGCTATCACGAATTCATCCCAATTGGTAATAGAGTGTGCGGCAGTATTATAAAGCCATTTTTCTGCCAAGTCGCACAAAGTGAATGGGAGAAGACGCAAGCGCATAGCATCCACGAACAATTGTGAAGTACCCATCATTGCGCATACATTTTCGAATTTAGTGATGAAAACGTACGCGTCTTCAGACTCAAGCCCGTGAAATTTGGGCAACAGGTTGATGTAGTGGGGTTTAATTTCAAAATTATCCCCGTTGGCTGGTGGAATGGATAGACAGGTAGGAAGTGGACCACGGATAGGATAACATCTCTCTTGGAGTGAGATGCGTTGTTGATTTTTGCTCACCTACGGGCGGTGGCAGCGTGGTGTTATAATTTGTTGGAGCACCATCCATCTCGGTCGATATGGTGGGTGGTGGGGAAAAAGAAGATGAAGAAGTACCGACTTCGAAGTCGATAGCAGGAACGCGGACAAGACGGGCACTAGAATCCCGTGTCTAACCAAGCATGCACTAAACGGTTTTAGCGCAAGTGGCAACGTGTGTGTTATTTAAAAATTGGTTTTTTTTGAAAAAGTGGGACTTAAGACAAATCACACAAAAATGCACAAACTACCCTAGAACTAAGGTTACCTAGGTCAAGTTTCTAGACCGCTCCTAGACTTCCAAAGGACAAGCCGCAGAATTAATTCTCTACCACCTCTTTACTACTCTTGTGGCCAGGTAAGTGCCAGGTAAGTGGGAGGTATCCGCTATACGAAAATAGCGGGCCTAATTAAGTAACTACTTGCCTTAGACACACTTGCCTAGACACCACAAAAGTAATGCGGATAAGTGATAGATTACCCACGACCTTCCTCTATCCTTATTGAGCGTGACAGTCCTTAGAGTCTTGTCTAGATATTTTTTTAATTAATGTAGGGTTGGTGCGGATGCTCGTTTTATGATTTGTGGGGCCTAGGAAGGGTGATAAAATCCCCACCTAATCTGAATTTTGGTCTTACCCCTTAAAATCCGTATTAAAATATGAATAAAAAAACCAAGTACAAAACTTTGCAAAAAGATTTTTGAGCGGCGATATTTTGCAAAGAATCCTGCAGGAAAGATATTTTATTGGATTTCAGAGGAGAGAGAAAGCGTTGAGAAATTTACCAGAGAAGTTTGGAACCCTAATCTCTCAAATCCACGGCGATTTGGCCTATTTGCCGCGGATCCGCCGCGAGAAAAAGGTATCTCGTGATGAGTTTTGCTACGTGGCCTCCTGTACTCCTCTGGATCTTGATTAATGTCTCTGTCTCTCTGTTTCCTTAAGTCTGTGACTCCAGATCCCCTTGCAAAATTCACACAACAAACATTAAATATACAATTTGCAGTTTTGTTTATTTATGATATAAATCGAATAAGAATTCAACACGAATAGTAAGAAAAATAAATTACGCACGTATCCCCGACAACGGCGCCATTTGATTGATTTGATTTATGTGTAGTAGTTAACCGCAATCAATAACAGTGTCGCGTGTAGCTAGACCGAGATGAGTACAGGTTGTCCTCAGGGAAACGTTGTATCTTTTAATCTTATTTTAGGCGTGTTGAGAAAGAAAGGAGGAAGAGTAAAGAATGGTGAAGAATGGTTGTAGGTTCTAGATCTACGTCAAACACGGATGCAGAATATAGATCTAGATTAACTACAGATGTAGGTTTTATAGTAGAAGGAGGCTTGTAAGGTTCGTTAAGATTTAGTAGTCATGGATGATTAATTAAAGATTACTCCTTTTATCTTTTAATAGATTTAAAACTAGATCGACGGTGATGCATGTAGATTAGGGTTTCTGGAGGGAATAGGGTCCCACTCTTAACCCCTATCTTGACATGAATCTCCGTTCATGTCAATCTCTAATCGCCTGGATGCGTAAAAAGAGTTTATAACTTTATAGGATGTAAAAAGAGTTTAAGGATCTTCATCATCTATTAATCTACCTTAATCCTACGAACCCTAACAGGCGGAGAATTACTCGCGCATGATGGAGATAAAAGAACGGATAGAGATCATGATGTAAATAAAGAAAATAAAATGCAATAAGAATAAAGACAACTACTTTTATTAATCAACTTGATCAAATACACTTTTGTTCCTTTAGAAAATGATTACAAAATCCTAGTTTGCTTCTCGATCTCTTCTGAAGGAGGTAGATGAACAGTTGATGATCAGCCTGGATGCGTGAGTCGTCTTAGACTTCGTGATCTCGTCAGCTTGATAATTTTTCCAAAAGGATCTCGGTCCTTATTTATAGTCACAAAGCCAGAACCTTAGTTTCCTAATATGGTAACTAGTTGTTAGGATCCCAACCAAAAAAATCCAGAATCCTAACTCTTCAGATGTACGGCGGAACCGCGGCCAATAGGTGGGTTTGGCCGCAGATCCGCCGCCTTATGGTGGGATCATGGGCTCTAATTTCTGTGGTTTCATATCTGTAGCACTTGTTGATCTTTTGAATATTTAGACTTTGAAAATCTTTTCTACGTTTCTGCCAGAATTGGTTTCTTCAATTTACTTGAATATCTTCGGCAGATTTGATCTCGCCAACTCGGATTTTCTTGATTTCAGTCATGATATAATTCCTGCACAATTATCTCAATAAATGATATTAGTAGAATTTGTTTTTATTGAGATATTATCTTAACCATTTGTTATGATATTTTAGTTTTAAAACAATTGGTCAAAGATATTTAATAAAGTAAGCATATTAAAATAGTCCAAATATTATATGAATATTATATGCTTACATTTTCCTTTATAATGTTAATTATAATATATAAATATATGAAAATAGTATTTTTACAGATAAACCCTCATATGTGTCATATTTATAATAAACACATTTTATTATATAGAAATAGTAAGAAAAATGTCATATTAAAAGTGCAGTTTTATCAACTGAACAATGTTCTATCTAAATACCAGAAAACCTGGCCTGATAGAATACAAGTGTACAACCTCTTGAGCCCTCACCACAGAAGCCCCGTCCTTGAAAACATCATGCAACGGTTGGATCACTTTAGAAGATTCTTTGCCAATGGTCAGGACTTTATCGACAAAGGTCATGCTGTCCCCAACCATGCGTAGGCGAAGGAGCAATCGCCAAGCCACCTGCTGTGTTGGGTCTGGAGTAGAAGCGTCGACTAGGTGCATGACCCGGGGAAAATTGTAGCCTTCGTAAAACCGGGGTCGTTTATGAACACCAAAAGCACCCAGCACATGCATCTTGATCCATGAGGTGAAGTAGTGCAATGGGAGATTTATGGGCTTTACCCCCGGCTGAGTAGTGTCCGCTACTAAGCTCAGGCCATGATATAAATGAACCAGTCCCGCGACCCTAATGGCCATGCGCTTCCCCGCGGTGATGCGATGAGCTGGATAAAAGACAGATGGTCTCATATAGCGGTGGTGCATCGGAAGCGCAAACCAACTCAGCCACAGGCCGATAAACCCAATGAAGAACGTCTCCTCGTCAATGTCCGGAGCGGCAATCACTGCGAAGGGGATGACTGGAGTATCCGGAATAAAGAAGTTCTTTAGATCTGCTTCCATAGTCGGTAAGTTGTCCGGACCAAATCCGAACGGGTTGTCGAGTTTGGCAAACTTCGCAGCTTGTTTAGACAGGGCCTCCGGACGAAGAAAGTGGGCGATGAAATCTGTGAAGCTAACTCCGTATCCACCAGACTCCTAGAATAACCTCTCGTACATGTTCAACACCTTGATCAAGCTCGGAAACTGGTATTGAATGACATTCTCCAGAGTAACACCCATTACCACTGATTTGGTGGTAAAGATATACTCATTAGGGGGGAGTATCTCTTCGTAATGTTTCCCTCTGACGAGTAATCCAGATATCTCCGCAAATTCCTCCAATGAGATTGAAACCTCCCGATCCGATAAGAGAAACATATGGGTCGGGATGTTCCATTGTTCCAGAAAAGATTTGACCCACCACACATGAGAAGTGTGGTAGTGAAAGAGGGACGCATAGATCACCAGATACAGCCCGGTCTTCAGTAGCAACTATTTCTTGGCCGACAGGATATATCGAGCCCACTGCAAATAGCCAGCCGAATGACGGGGAGTCATTCCTATCATGTAAACTTGCCCCCAAGGACACGACTCTCCTTGGTATATGCGTCGCCCTAAAATATCCAGGGCCATCAGTGGTTGCACTGGTATTGATGCCATGGAAGGCTGAAGAAGACCTTTCGAGGTTCAGTTGACCTCTTCTACTGCGTAAGTTACCAGCGGCAAGTCAGCATAATGGATCGCCGGGATTGGTTCCGAAGGCGCTGCGCAAATAAAACTGCGCCGACCCCGGATAATTTGACTGTACCATGACCCCCACAGATGAAGAAACTTTTGCTCTCGGTCGTAGTCCCGAATAAGTGCGAAGACTTCATGATTTGTAGGTGCGTCGGCGAAAGCACTCTCCGAGCGAACGAAGGGGAAGGACGAATCGGAAGCCAAAGTACCTGCACAAAAAAAGAGGAGGGGTTAATTATCAACACGATGTTCAATACTTTAACATTTTTATTACACCTAGAATTGTACTGCGTGGTAAAAGTCACCACAGTTCAAAAGGAAAAGGACAAGGGGCCCCACAAAATCGAGGTAATACCCCCACCAATGATGAGTAAAGCACTCATTATAAGAATCCATAATGATTCTCATTTAATGAAAAATCCTATTAAACTATAGAGTTAAACTCTCTCAAGAAACGGGCTCTACAGCAGATTCAAATCTGCAGAGAGAAGAAAAAGGGAAATAAAATTCCCAAAAGAAGAAATCTTCTTAGAGCTAGGCTCTGAAGAACAACCCAGAGTTAAATAATGGGATCAATTCCCCAAGAAAAACCTCCATGAGAAATACACCACTCCAAAGAACTCTTAAAGATCATAGTAATAGGGTAAAACCCTGGGATCTTTTGAGATTAATGGTCTATCAAAATTATCTCAAGAAAAGAGCAAAACTCTATTAATGGATTGAAAGAAATTCAAGACAAAAGAGTCTCTTCCAAGGGAAAATGGTCAGAATCCTTACCAAGATTCTTGAAACAGAGTAAAACTCTAAGAGTTTCTTTAAAAACAGATATCTAAGGTCTGAAGAGAGAATTAAATTCTCAGGGAAGAAGAAAGAGAATGACGAAACGGCAGTCATCTCAAGGGCCAAAAGCCCTGTTTATAAAACTTGAGGGGACGGTTCCACTCCCCGTAAGATTGAATGGTAGAAAAAGGTGACACCGCTGCACTCACGTGCGAGCCACGCGAGTGCAATGGTAGGGTGCATTTATTTTCCCACTATTTAACCTAATAAAAAGCAAAGCTCTGTTGGAACTCAATGAGGCAGCGCCTCACGTGCTCTCCACGATGGCACAAGCGCCAAAGCCAATCTTATAGGATTAAAATCCTATGATGGCGCCTCGCGTGCTCCTCACGCGGGCGACAATGTGCAAACCACAGAAATACTTTCTGAATAAAGAGTCAAACTCTTAGAAGGCACCTCACGTGTTATCCATACGGCCGCCAATGTGCAAAGCACAGAAGTGCCCATCTTAAGAATTAAATTCTTAAGCGGCACCCACGTGCACAACACGTGAGTGCCAATGCCCAAGTTAATATCTGTAGAATTAAATTCTACATTTCTCCAATAAAGATTGGGATATTCTCTGTTAAACAGAGTCGTTGGATCAAAGATCCAACGGAGAAAACATCTCCCAAATCTTTCTAAATAAGAAGGATACTCTCGGTTGAATCAGTGATCCAACAATAGAATAAAATTCTATTTCTTGGGAATATATTCCCTCAACCTTTCAAAATAAGAAATATTGCTCTCTGTAAAACAAAGAACCGGTGGATTAAAAATCTAATGGTGATTAAAAATCACCATTTCACAGAATAAAACTCTGCATATGGGAAAATATTTCTCCAATCTTGTTAAAAAAATAATAAGAAAATATGTTCTATAAAACAAAAACTCTTGGATCAAAGATCCAACTGTGGGTAAAATTCCCCAAATCAATTGGAATCTCTCAATGAGAGATTTTCTCAAAATTAATTAACAAATTGCCTCTACTATATAAAGAACCCAAGACTTCAAGTCTGAGGGAGAGAAAACCCCCCTCCCCCATAAGCTTCTAAAAAAAGAGACAGAAAAGTTCAAAAGGAACAGAGAATTAAATTCTCAAGGAAGAAGATCTCCCTCCTCAAAAACTCTAGGTAAATAAAAAAATAAAGATCAAAACATCTCATTTACCTATTGAAGGATTTAACCCTTTTAAAAGAATTTAGTTCTTTCTCTGGATCTAACATCCGCGGGGCAAGTCTCCCACAAGTTGAGAATTTAATTCTCTTCGGGAAGAACTTGTTCTTGAGAATCAAAAATTCAAAAAAGAACCATAAATTGAGTTCCTCAAAAACAAAAGCATACAAGAGAAACCTAGTTCTTACAAAAGAACTTAGTTCTTAAAAATGAAGCTTGATCCTAAATCTTCAAAACAAAGATCCTGGTGATCATTAATGGGCAAAAATGCCATCAACAGAGGAGAAAGGAATTCAGCGCCCCACGGGCTTCCCACGTAGACGCCTCTAAAAGTGCCTAACGCCTCACGTGCTCCTCACGTGGGCGCCACAAAAAAGAAGAGTGCTTAGCACTCATTGGGCAAATCCCGGCGCCCGGCGCCGCACGTGAAAATCATAAGGGCACCATAAAGTGCTCGGCACTTCATAAGAAAAAGAGAGAGCCAAACGGCTGAGTATTTAACACTCATTGGGCAGCGCCTCACGTGTTCCTCATGTGGATGCCATAAAGAGCGCCTGGCACTCCATATAAAGACAAAATGAGTAAAGTGCTCAACACTTATTAGGCAATGCCCATGACTGAAAGCTCCATATGTTCATATGTGGGCGTCAGAACTCGTATAAGTGCTCAGCACTTTTTGCATAAAAAAAGAGGGACTGAATAAACAGAGCCCAAACTAGTGCTTAGCACTTTTTCAAAAAAAGGGGGGAGACTAAGCAGACTAAATCCCAAATTGGCTAAGTTGCTAAAGTATTGCAACTGAGTCCAAATACTCTATTGTTGGATCTCAACTAAAATTTGATGATTCTTAAATGTTGCTATGTTGATCTTAGCCTCAAATAAGACTAATGTATCTTTAGTTAAAAATAAATTGAGCTCAAACACTCATATGTTTAAGTTGATCTTAATCTCAAATTAGATTAATGATCCTTAAACCAAACAAAACATTTTTATCCCAAATTAGCTAAACATATATTTATGATATCCAAATTGATATCCAAACCGATCTTAGTCTCAAACATGACTAATGATCTCCCATCGATGATATCCAAAATGATATTCATCTCATGTCTCCTAAGTTAATCGTAGTCTCAAATATGACTGACGATTCTTAGGTCCACCACACCCTTTTCCCTCAAATACGGGATTTGGTTCGAGGGTATATCTCTTCACACCTCTGATATATGTCGTTGTAATTCCTCAACGTCTTCAGAGAGGTGGCGGCTCCCGACGACCAATAACTTCTTTCGTTGATACACTTCCGAACCGACGTGCACGTCTCAAATCAGATCATGCCCCAAATTGGGCACATTCCATATCTCCATTGTTCACTCTGCCACGTAATAAATAAACGTGCGCACAGGGTGAATGATGGACCGAAATGTCCCTAAACTAACATTCGCCCACAAATACGGCGATAATGGACCGAAATGTCCCTAAACTAATATTCGCCCCCAAAAACGGCGACAAAGGACCGAAACGTCCTTAAACTAACATTTCGCCTCAAACATGGCGATAATGGACCGCGATGTTCTCAAACTAAAATAATCGAGCCCAAATGCTCATATGTTTAAGTTAATCTTAATCTCAAACCAAATTAACGATCCTTAAATCAAACCAAATCCAAATCTAAGAATATATGGATTTGGACTAATCTACGCCCTATGGGCGACAACATAAATAGTCTCCGTATACAATCCATGGGCAACCAAAATAAAACAAACACACACACGATACGAAGTGAATCTCTAGAGCAGGAGAAAGTAGTTATCGCGATGTGGTAACGTAATTAACTGTAGGGGTTTGAGCCTGCAGAGAAGGGCGTCCCCACAATCAAAAAAACACCCTCACAAACGAGGGGAAATCTGATAAAGTCTGCTACAATGGCCGCATCCGTCCAAACCTCCGATATACGGTGCCATAAATCAACTTGGTATCTTCGGAGAGGCGGACAGATAAATCCAAATAGCATCTGCCCCCAGGATTCAGGCCAGACGTCCCAGTCCGTCTTCCGGCGGAAAACAACCGCCACTACAATATTTCGCCCGAGCTATGAAACCCTCTGTGTGAGACTCTAAAGACTAGAAAATACGCTGGTAGTGAATTACTGGATCACATCCACGACTCACAATCACGTCATTGGCACTAGCTGTACATAATGGCTACCCAAGTTTCTGTCGAACAGGAAGATCGAAAAGCAAGCCTATCCGAACCTCTACTGAGCCTATCAGTGACACTCACCGTACAGTTCAGTCTCTTCGTCTAGGAATGTTTCATACCGGATTTGGGGGTGGAATCTGTCAAACACCTAATAACCCGATAAGTCATGCCGATGTCAAGCCTTTAACCAATCGAGAAACTACTGATAACACTTATCAGTAAATCTCATCTGCCATGGATAGGGACTTGTGGTTATATCCAATCGCGCACAGCACAACATCAACTCCCTATACCGGGAGAGGGGAATCCTTTCTGATCGCTCATTCCCTTCATATGATTCGGGACTGTACCCAACTACTACCTATTTGCACAGCTCTTTAAAGCAGTGGGTAGGGTAGTAATCTAAGCACAGTGGGAACCACATAAGACACTATGACGATCTCGGCTCTACAGACTACCCTGTACTCATGTCTCCATATGCTATCTGACGATAGGTATAGTACCATGTAGGAGTTCTCGGCGAGTCCGTTTAGTGTATCCAGTCTCCAACTCCAATGAGCATATGTATACAATCTATGGTGTTAAACACCAATAGTTGTGGGATCAACCATTGCCTCATACGGGGTTAAGAAACGTATGCATTAGTCTACTATGGAATATCGATGCCCTGTCTTGATACCCCTACGACTAGGAAAATTTAAGGATGTGCCCATAGACTATCCAGTCCCAACTAGACATCATAATCCTGGTAGTCAAGCAAAGATCCTACGGCCTTTATCAACATGTATCAATGAAATAGCAAGCAAAACAAATACATATGTTAAGATAAAGACAAACCGGATAGCATACTATCATATCGAGCAAGACTATTCTGTATATACATATGTCCAAGCATCTACTATAATATACAATAATGGCCTCTAAGGCATACATAGCTAACAATCTCTCACTTGCATTAAGGCCAATTATTGGCATATCGCATACCCAACAGCCTAAATATCTCTTGAACTGTGCTTGGAGAATGACCTTCGTGAATGGATCCGTAGTGTTTTCTTTTGTATCCACCCTCAATACCTTGATCTCCTAGCAATCAACGATCTCCCAGTCAGGTGTTACCGTCTCAAGATGTGTCTGGATTGCTGATAGGACCATGATTCCTTTGCTAATGTTATAGCTCCATTGTTATCACAATACAAGGGTATTGGATCAGCAATGGTCAGAACCACCTCAAGCTCTGTAATGAACTTCCGCATCCAGATCGCTTCTTTGGTAGCATTGTTAAAGTGATGTACTCAGACTCTATCGTCGAGTCTGTTACGGTGTTCTGTTTGGAAATTTTCCAACAGACTTCCCCTCCATTGAAGATAAACACATAACCCGAGATGGACTTGCTGTCATCTCTGTCACTTTGGAAGCTCGAATTGGTAAAGGCCTCCATTTGGAGGTCTCCATTACTATACACTAAGAACATATTCTTAATCCTTCTCAGATACTTAAGAATGTTCTTCACAGCTATCGAATGCTTCTCCCCTGGGTTCGATTGATACCGGCCTACCATACTAAGTGTGTAAGCTACATCTGGTCTGGTACATAATATCGCATATATTATAGACCCGACTTTTTAAGCATAGGGTATAATGCTCATGCGAGCTCTTTCCTCATCAGTCTTGGGGGACATCTCTTTGGAGAGGATGATTCCGTGACAAGCGGGTAAATTAACGCACTTGGAATCTTCTATACTAAACCTCTTTAGTATGGTATCAATGTGCCTGCACTGGGACAATCCTCATAGCCTTTTAGATCTATCCCTATACATCTTAATCCCCATATGTAGGAAGCATCGCCCATGTCTTTCATGGAGAATTTTTGTGACAGAAAAAGTTTGACCGATTGTAACATAGGAATTTCATTACCTATCAGGAGAATTTCATTTACGTACAATACGAGGAATACCACAGCCCCCTACAATCTTCTTATAAATACAAGGACCATCCACATTTTTGATAAAATCAAACTCTTTTATCGTTTCATCAAAGCAGATGTTCTAGCTCTGCGATACCTGCTTTAATCTATAAATGGATTTAAACAACTTGCATACCTTCCCGCTGCTCCCAGCTGATCGCTATAAACACGCTCTTCTAAATCACCATTTAGAAAAGCGGTTTTAACATCCATTTTACAGATGTCATAGTCATGGAAGGCAGCAATGCCAAGTAGGATCTGAATGGATTTAAGCATACCACCGGAGAAAAAGTTTCATCATGGTCCACACCTGGTCTTTGACGAAAACCTTTTGCAATAAATCTAGCCTTATAAATTTCCACCTATCCATCTGCACCAATTTTCTTTTTGAAGATCCACTTGCATCCAACGGGTTTTACCCCAGGAGGTGTGTAACGACTCTGTTTTAATGTACAGAAAATTTGTTTAAAAGTTAATGTACAAATGGAGTATTTGCAATCCTGTGTATGTTATAAGTATTTAATTTTCTTTTGAACGGTAAGAAAGCACTTGTAGCTCATTAGTAAAGCCTTGCACTGCTGTGACATAGCCCCTATATTCAAATCCCCTCAGCCACATATTATTTTTGCTGATTTTTCTTTTAAATTTTTTAGAAGCCCAAAAGTTTACACGTGCAATATACGTAAAAATGAAAAGTCGGATTAAATAAACATATGCACTGAGATATATGAAACGACCCTGGCACGTGGCACCCATCCAAGCCCCATTCCCTCCAAGATGGTCGGCGAGATCTTGTTTTGGGCTAGCGCCGTCGGTCCAAACCATACTAAATGCCTACAAAATTAGCACCCTAGTCGCATGGCCTCCCCCCTTAACCCCAGTACTGTTTATTTTTACTGAAAATAAACAGAGAATTAAAATGAGGTATTAATCCAAATTTTAATGCATTTTAATTCTCAATTTTAATACCCTAAACCTTAATTCTATGCTATAAATACCCCATACACTTTAGCCTTCCTCATTCAGAAATCCATTGTCAAAACTCTCTAAAATTCCTAAGTCCAAAAGTTGTACAAGTGGAGTTAGCCAAGGTCAAAGTTTTGGCGATGATTCGGGACAAATCCAGCGACACCGCGACTCCCCGACACCTTCAAAAGTTCCCTCTACCTCTCCCCTTTCCTTTCAATCAGTAAGTCCCCTCTCCCCTCCTCTCATTCTAATCTAAAATACTCTCATTTCAAAACTCGTCGGAAGCGGAGTTATTCCGACTTCCGATTCTCATTTCTTTAAAACTCACTTTTCTTAACCAACAAATTAACCATCTATTCATATATTGTTTGGAAACCATAAAACAACAATTTGACCAAGTTTCAATTCAAAATTTAATGTTAAACAAATTCTATTTCACCTTTTTGGTAAAATACCATCAAGTTTACATATGACATTACTTTTTCTTTTTGCTCATATTATTTTTAGAAAACTCACGAGGTAATGACCTACCTCATCACAACACTCATCTTGATATAGCACGATGGCTTTTGTAACAATTTTTGTGGGACAAAATACGATATTTTACATTAAAATACCTTAAACTATCAAAACCCGTAATCTTTAAATTTTTTTAATTAATTCCTTTTAAATAAGCCTCTACAACCCATTTTGGGGAACCCGATCGGAATGATGCGGGTTATCGCACGTCCTCGGGACTAGTAGAGCGAGATGCAGACCTCCTCACGGAGCATACGATCTCGATGGAATTTTTATTACAATTTCTAAGAAAACGTGATTTCTATTAATAAATAAATTCTATTTTTTAATAATTATATATATATATATTATAAAAATATCTATTTTAAATATATAATATATTCTATGCTTTCTAATCAAAAGAAAAGAATCACATCAGAATCAATAGAAGTCAAATTACATGAAAATACCATATACTATTCAATTTAGGTTTATATCTACTAAACTATCTCATCACTCTTAAAAATTATATCTATGAAAAGCCTAATGACTATGATTAAATACATGAGGTGTATTTTGAAAATATATAAAAACTATTTTTCATAAAACCCCCTCAAGTTATATTAAATTACAATAAGGACCCTAGTAAATATAGGTTTAAATGGGACCAGTTCTCTTGAGCCTCAGGGAGCCGGAGAATATGGGTGCTTGCCTAACTAAGGTAGACAACCTAAAAATGGTGTTATCAATATGATAATTGTCTTGAAAAAAGACACAAATCTTGTCGTCCATGTGCAGCAGTTACCGATAACTCCAATACTAATTCGGGACTTCAATTCTGTTTAAGTGTCTGACTCAGGCAGAGTCTCAGTCTAATCTGAAAACAATCTGAATACAATATAACTGCAATACAACATGAATCCATTTATACCATAATTCAATCTATATCAACATGAACATGATTTGACCGGACCATGGATATACATTTGACTGGTTTACATGACTATCCATTTATATCATTTCCGTTCACATGAACTACTGATATCATAGTTTCGGCAAGTCTTACATCTATTAAACAAAACAATACACATCAATACAAAATACATTACGGGATTGTAAAGGGGTAGACTGGTACGGAATGTGTTAAAAGTGGCACGAGATGGTCATTAAAATACGTAACTAAACATCCATTGCCGTTGTTCCATGGGGTTTGACGGAGCCTTGTATTACGGGTTACCTTAGTCCACAAGATAGTTGGACTCCTTTCGTATACACTGGCATATTCTGTACCAAACTACAAACAACTGCGTTAGCATAACAATCAAACTTTATACCAGTTACATCCTTTTATCTGTCTATTCTATTTCTATCTCTCTTTGGGACTTATTGAGCGATTGTTCGCTGATGACATTCCTATTTCTTTTTTTTCTTTGGAATGTTGTCAGGAGGACCCGACTTTGAGGAGTTCGAGACCAGCCAGGAGTAATTGGAGCAGACCACTGAACAACACGACCACTAGGCTTCATTTGTACTCACTTTTCTTTCAGTTCATGCCATTATTTAGGCATTGCTTTCCATTCTTTTATTTACATTTTCAGTTGTATTGTAAAGAAATGTTTAATCAATAAAAGTTGTTCAATTACATCTCTTGTCATTTTTCTTGTGTACTTTATCATATTGCTTATTTACGCTTAGCATGTTTACTTCTAAGTAAATACGTCGCGTGACCCGCCACGACCCCTTGTCCGTACACCGGGAAGCGGGGCGTGACAAGGTGCAGCGTCCAAAGTCTATACTTTGTTGGTGTACATGGATTCCATTTCGAACCTCATAGCATCCAGCCACTTCACCGAGTCCCGACTCGTGATAGCCTGCTGAAAACTAGTAGGCATATCATCGTCGATGATGCAATCTTCTCTATCCCCGTTTATAAGAAAACCGTAGTATCTCTCGGGTGGATGAAAATGCCTACTAGACTGCAGAATGGCTGAGGTTTTTCAGGTTTTACTTGAATCTGTGGTTCAGCCAAATCTTCAACTCCTGTTTGCGTTCTGGAATTTCTTCCAGTTCTACCATGCTCCCATTAATTTCTTTTTTAAGAAATTCCTTTTCTAAAAAGGTGGCATTTTGAGAAATAACAATCTTTTGTTCCTTTGCATGGTAGAAAAGATATCCTCGCGAATGCTTGGAATATCCCACAAACTTACATAACACAGAGTGTGTCTCGAGTTTGTTCGGATTGTGCTTTTTAATATAAACCGGGCAACCCCATATCTTAATAAGTTAAAGACATGGTCTCTTCCCATTCCATATCTCATATGGAGTAGTAGGCACTGATTTGGTTGTAACTTGATTCAATAGGTATGTTGGTGTCTCCAGTGCATAACCTAGAAGGAAAGCGGTAACTCAGCGTTACTCATCATAGAGCACACCATATCCAATAGGGTGCGATTCCTCCGCTCCGATACACCGTTGTGCTATGGTATATACGGAGGAGTAAGCTGAGAGAGAATCTCATTCTCTTTTAAGAACTCAGAATATGGTGCTTAAGTATTCCCCAGCTTGATCCGATCGAAGTATCTTAATACTTTTTTTGTTTGTTTCTCCACTTCATTTTATACTCTTTGAACTTTTCGAAAGCTTCAGACTTATGTTTCAATACGAACATGTGTCTGAATCTCGAGAAATCATCTGTAAAAGTAATGAAGTAGGAATTTTCGCATCTTGCATGTGTAGATATCGGTCCACATACATCACTATGTATAAGTTCCAAGAGCGCGGTAGCTTTTTCTCCATGTCCAGTAAACAGAGTTTTGGTCATTTTACCTTTTAGACAAGATTGACAAGTTTTATAAGATTGATATTCAAACGGATCTATATACCCATCTTTATGTAACTTGTTCAATCTTGTTTCATTTATATGACCAAGTCTACAATGCCATAAGTAAGTTTCATTTATATCTAAAGACTTTCTTTTGTTAGCGTGTTGAATGTTGAAAACCGTGTGTTGATTTAGAACATATATACCATTATTTAGTGTATCATATCCAATCAACACTTGATTAAGATGAATATTCATAACATTATTTTCTAATGCGAAACTATATCCATCTTTATCTAATAAAACAACTGATATAATATCCTACATCATTATAGGTACATAATAACAGTTTTTCAAAATCAAAATATTGTCGCTTTGCAATCCAAGATGATAGTCCCCAACAGCTATGGCGTCAACGCTTGCACCATTCCCGACCTTGAGGGCCATATCATCTTTCTTCAAAAACCTGCTACTTCTCAACGCCTGCAAACAATTATAGATGTGTAAACCCGATCCGGTAGCCAATACCTAAGAAGCGGAGTTTATGGAAAAATAGTTTTCTATTACAAACACACCTGAATCTAAAATATCAACATGTTTTTTATTCTTGAGGCTGGCTTTATAAGCCCTACAATTCCTCTTCCAGTGCCCTTTTCTTATGACAATAGAAACACTTTCCCTTCTCTGATTCCACTACCCCAGCTTTGTCCTTGCCCCTCACCTTTTGGACACCGCCTTTCGGTTTGGTGGGGGTCTTCTTCTTCTTTCCCTTGATCTTAGCCTTGGGATTGGATGAAGAAGATTCCCCAACAACTAAAACGGGTGTCTTTTCCATTTTCAAGGAACTCTCAGCTACCCTCAACATATTGAGAAGCTTAGAAAGATTGGCTTCCGTTTCGTGCATATTGAAGTTCAATATGAACTGAGAAGATGTGTGGGAAAAGGACTGTAGAATTAAGTCGGTGTACAACTCATTCTCTAATACGCATATCAGGTTTGCGAGTTCTTCTATAAGACTAATCGTCTTTAAGATGTGATTTCCTACAGATGATCCGACAGCTATCCTTGTAGGGTGTTTGTCACCACCCCATTAAGATGGGAATACACGTCGCTTGTCAAACGTATACAGATTCCCCCTGCCTAGGGTAGGCAGAGGTTTATTGATTGTATGGATCCAAATCTCCGGCAACCGTGAACTAAGCTGTCATTAATTACCCCTCGCTTTTGGAGCGAGAGAACCTCCGATTGACAGGTAAAACTGGTCATGCGAACTCAATGTGCAGCGTGCATATGTTGTGTTTTGAAGGGGACTTGGACGTATCGGGGGCTTCGCAGAGTTTACGGAGATCCCGCTATCCGAATAGCTGGCTGGGGGTTAAAGGGGCTAGCAGCCCCATTATGGTGTGTAGGGCAGCACCCCGTTAGAAATTTTTTCTAATGGGGGACGTGTTTTGAGTGTGAAGCATGAGGGAAAAAGAGGGGTGAGGAGCTTCTTAAGGACGCGTGAGTGGCGCGTGGGCGCTGGGCACCAGCGGGTCACTTGCCTAGCGTGTAGGAGCTGGACGCCTGCGGGCCGCTGGGCGCCAGCGGAAAAGGGGCTTAACCCCTGAACTGGGAGTTGAACTCCCGAGAGAGTTTAGAGTTAAACTCCTAGAAGAAAATTGATTTTTATTTAGGGTTAAACCCTAAAAGATCTGGATTTTGGGGTTAAACTCTTTTGAGGATTTGGATCTTAGAGTTAAGCTCCTAGAAATTGGTTTGGGGTTAAACTCCTAAAGAAGAGATTCTTGTTCGGAATTGAACTCCCAAAAGATTTTCGGAGATAATGAAAGAGGACCCCTTTCTTCTCCCTTGAGCCCTGGATCCTCTCTTAAGCGTTGGATCTTCCCAAAATAAGATTTTTGGAGATGGATCCCCTTTTTCCTCCTTTCTGTTGGTTGGATCTTGGAGACAAAGGATGGTAAGATTTAACAATCTCCACTTTTAAAGATTTGATGGAAGATTTGAACTCCCCTTCAAGGGTTTTATGGTGAAAAATATTTCTTTTGGGGAAATGAAGAGTTAAACCCTTGATTTAATTCAATAAAAGAAGAAGGTTTAAAACCTTAAGGAAGGAGAAGGAGGCACAAAACCCTAGAATTTTTTAGAGAATGAAAAGTTGTTATTGATTTTCTCATCATGTTTACCTTTTATAGGCTACACACTTTACATATAGCCCCTTGGGCTTTTCTAATTAGCAAGTGTGCCTCCCCATGCCTCATGTGCTTATTTCTTTTTGTACATGAGCCAAAGGATTTACAAAATTTGGTTTTTTGCCCATTTTTCATACTTTTATTTCTAAAAATTTGCATTTAAACTAATTTATTGCCTGCGTTTTGGTATGGAGCCGGCCCCTTCCATGCTTGGTCTTGACTTGGGCTTGGGCCCGCTTGCTTGGACTCGGGTCCACTTGGCTGGGAAGTTGACTTTGACTTTGACTTGGTCAACCGGGGTGTAATTTTTGACCCCTACAAAGTGCCCCCCATCAATAAAAACGCACCGCGTGTATAGGTTATGTGCATGAAATTGATGGATCTTTTTCTATATGGAGATTGATTTGGTTTGGTTCCCTATGTACAGTCGGTGCTACCCTTTTAGCGACGTAGACGGTCGATACTGTCATTTTTATGACTTGGACGGTCGGTGCTTGATTTGACTTATTCTACTTCATACGGTGTCGGGGTTGAAATTGACTTACTCCGCTTCTTGTGGTGTCGGGATTTGATTTGACATGCTCCGCTTTCTACGGTGTCGGGGTTAAAGTTAACTTGCTCCACTTCTTGCGGTGTCAGGATTTGATTTGACTTGCTCTGTTTTCTGCGGTGTCAGGATTTGACTTGATTCCGAGGTGGATCTTTATTCCGCCAGGAAGGTCATTGGTTGACTTGTTTCCAAGGTGAAGCTTGATTCCGCCAAGGAGTTCATTGGTTGAATTGGTTAATTTGATTGGTTTTGGAGTTCTTGTCCGTTCCGCGAAACCTTTTGAACTTGGAACCACTACCGGTGGGACTTTGATTTGATTTATTTTATTTCTGTATTATCTGGCGGGACTTTTGAATTTGAGTGGGACTTGGAATTTGGGTTTTGTTTGGCATCAGTATCGCTGCACTGGAACAATGTCAAAGTGACTCATCATTTACCCTTGGAAGACTTGGGATTTGGGTTCTGGGTCAGCATCAGCACCGCTAACACTGAAATATAGTGCCAGGAGCGACTCATCATTTACCGTTGCCCGTTAGGGAGCGATGGCTTAGAGGACAGATTTAAATCCCTATCTCCTAAGCCTTATCAATTTTATAAGCCGTAAGGGTCTCATAAAAGCGCTTTCTCCCTACGAGTCGAGAGGATCCCGTAAGTGTGTTTTCTTCCTAGGAATCGTGAGGATTCCTATGTGTGTCGCTCCTTTGTGAGTCGTAAGGATCTCACGCGGGGATATTCCCCTCACAAGGTCGAAAGAACCTTGCGAGTGCATTTTTGTCTTCTTTTCACGAGTTTGCGCTCTTTCGGATTTTCACGAACTCGCCGGCAGTCCTGCTATTTTTAGTCACGGAGCCCTTTCGGGTTTTCATTTGCGCCCGTTTTACTTGTGGACATATTGGTTTTTTTTACATTGGTGGAGCTTCATCACTGGCAAGACTTCAGATGTAGTCTCGCCGATTAAACTTAGGAGAGATAGGGGCCGTTTACGCCCGTGGATTGTATACGGTTTTACAAGATTTATGATCCAGACCATAGGGCCGGTGTGCTCAACTCGTCTGCGATTTGAGCATTCACACGTAGTATTTCTTGAGATATCAGTCATTGATGGGTGGCATAAGCCTTTCTCCCTCGGCATTTATTAGTTGGCAGGATCCTGCGCCAAACACTTTCATGATGACATGTGGCCTTTCCCAATTTGGTTTGAATTTTCCCTTGTCATGTCGATTGGGGATGATTGGTTTTTTTAGGACCAACACCAATTCGCCTTTCTTGAAAGCATGAAGACGGGTCATCTTGTCATAGGCCTGTGATATTTAGGCTCGGTACAGCTCTAGATTTTGCTATACTGCGAGCCTCTCTTCTTCGAGGGTGTCGAGCTCTTCGAGCTGAAGGAGGACGTTTTCCTCCTCCGTCAAACCATGATGAACAGCCATTCTTAAGCTTGGAATTTCGATTTTGAGAGGGAAGATCGCCTCCACTCCGAAGAGTAGTTGTAACGACTCTGAATTTACTGTACGGAATTTTCCAGTTTAATGTACAGAAAATGAGTTATACAGCCTGAGATTGAGTTATAAGTCAATTTTGTTAAATAACAGCAAGAAGCCATTTGTAGCTCACTGATAAAGCCCTTGCACTACTGTGACGTAGCCCTTGTGTTCGATCCCCATCAGACATATTATTTTTTCTGATTTTCTTTTTAACTTTTTGGAAGCCTAAAAGTTTACACGTGCAATACACAGAAAAATGAAAAGTCAGAAAAATCAAACATGTGGAAAATGGAGTAAACACTGAAATGTACGTATGGCACAAATCCAGAGCCCCTATGCCATAGATCGACCGGCGGAATGCGCAAGTTGGCCGGCACCGACGGCTGAACCAAGCCCAATGAGGCCCGGACTTTGCACACTAATCCCTTCACCTACCCCTAACACCCCTGCACTGTTTGATTTCCCTGCAATCAAACAGAGACCTTTCATTTCACCATTAAACCAAATTTTAATGCTTTTTAATTCCAAAACCTTAATTCTACACTATAAATACCACCCCACACTTTGGCTCGGTATCATTCTGAAATTTCTAACCAAAACTCTCAAAAATTTTCTAAGTACAAGTGGAGTAAAGAGGAGTTAGCAAGCGGTCAACTTCCGGCGAAGAATCAAAGCAACATCCGAAACTTCCACGACGCCACGACAACACTCTCCTCTTCTTCTACCTCTTCCTAGCGTAACCTAATAGTAAGTCCCTCCCAAACCCCCTTCCTCTTCTTTGAAATTCTTTTTAATCAAAATCGGTATAAAGTGGAGTTAATACCGATATCTATTTTCTAAACCCTAGAAACTCCCCTTTTTCTTATATATTGTTCATCCAAATTATTACACAATACTTGTAATTTTAATTATAAATGTTTAGAATAAATTTTAAGCTAGAATTCCATCGAAATAACTTTAATTTAAGTTTTTCGTTTAAATACCATGAACTTTAAATATCATCTTTTTTTAGTTTTGTTAAAACAATACCTTTAGAAAAACTTCACGGGGTAATGACCTACCCTACACGCAAACATGGTTCCATAGCACGATATCTCTTTTATGTGAATTTTTGTACGAAGAAAATATTACAAGAAAATACCACTTACTATAAAAACCAAATTTCTTTTAAACGGTATTTTAAATTCCTTTGCAATTATACCTCTACAACTCTTGTTAGGGGACCCGCTAATGGATGGTGCGGATTATCGCATATCCTTGGGCTAGTAGAGCGAAATGCAGAGCTCCTCATGGAGCATTCGGTTTCGAAAGGTTTTAAATAAGGTTTTTAAGAAAAACGCATTTTTCTAATTAAATAAAATTTAATTTTTAATAATTATATAAAAATTACAAATCCATATTTTTTCAAAATATAAATAACTTACATTTCTTAAATGAAATATTTATAAGTTTCACTAAAATACCATCAAGATACCAATATAAAACAAGTTTTACAATAAAATATCATGAACTTTTCAAGCTAAGCAATTATCACTAAAATACCTCAAATACTTAAAATTCATATCCATGAAAACCCTAAATAATATAAATAAATTCTCGACATTTATTTTGAAATTTTATTTAAAATATTTTTCATAAAACCCCCTCGAGTTATATAAAACAATATTTAAGAACTTTAGTAAATATAGGTTTAAGTGGGATCAATTCTCTTGAGCCCCAAGAAACCGGAGAAAGTGAATGCTTGCCTATTTAAGGTAGAAAACTTAACGGGGTTATCAATAGTAATTGTCCTGAAAAAAAACACAAATCCTTCCATCCATGTGCAGCAGTTACCGATGACTCCCGAACCTAATTCAGGATCTAAATCAATTACAAGTGTCTGACTTAGTCAGAGTCCATTTCAAACCTGAATCCAAAGTCAAACATGAATACATGAACTTGAACATGAATACTTGAATTCAAACATCAATATCAAACATGAATACTTGACTTGACTTTACCGAACCATGGTTATAACTTGACATGACAACTTGAATACAAGATTACATCCTGAACCTGTCTACTTGAACATTTGTATACATGGTTTCGGCAAGACTTGTAAATATACTCTATACAATACATTACGCGAGGATAACGGGATAGATTAATACGGAACGTATAGCGTGGTACGAGATGGTCACTTAAAAGACACCTATATGAACTCTCGTGTCGTTGTCCCGTGGGTTATGACGGGGCCTTGTACTACATGTTACCATAGTCCACGGGGTAAAATGGACTCCTCTGGTATACACAAATACCTTCTGTACCAAGTTATAAACAACTACGTTAAAATAACAATCATATACATGTACAACTTTACGGTTTCATTTAACATTACCTGTTATATTCCATTCCTTCTTTTGGGACTTACCGAGCGCTAGTTCGCTGACGACATTCCTATCTTTTCATTCTTTGGAATGTTCGTCAGGAGGACCGGACTCTCAGGAGATCGAGCTTAGCTAGGAGGACTTGGACCAGCTCACTGCCCAGCAGGACTTATAGCTCTCCTTGTATTTACTTTAAGTTTGTATGCCACTTTTTGGGCACTATTTATATTATTGTAACTTTTCATTTTCAAACAGTTGTATGTAAAGTGAATGTAAATAAAAGAAGTTGTTTATATTTTTATATCACTTGTCATTCTTGTGCATTATATATATATATATATATATATATATATATATATATATATATATATATATATATATATATATAGCTTAATTACTGTAAATTCTCAGTTCCCTCAATAAAATTTTTCTAAAATTTTTCCAAGTCCCCTGAATATTTTCTTTTTCCCGTTAATTTTGGGAGGAATTTAGAATCCTTATGTTTACTTTAATTCTCAAAATTTAAATTTTCCTAAACATTTAAACTAAAAAGCCCAAAAGAAAAAAAAACTAAATAAATAAACAAACCCAATTTCCCGGCCCATACTCGACCCTAGCCCAAACCCCCATGCCCGACCCATTTCTCCCCCATTCTCCCGTTTCTTTTCTTCCTTCTTCCCCACGTCCCCACGTCGCGTACGCCCCACGTCGCCGTTCGCCCCACGCCGCGCCCCCGTTCGCGACCATGACCCCACGCCCCCACCCAAGATCGCACGCACGCCCACGCACCCATCTCGACCTCGTCCCCATCTCCCCCATACAAGGTCAAGCTTTCATCCCCACTGCTTTTTTTTCTTCACTGCACCAACCTCCTCTGCAACCGCGACCCCGAGCCCTTACCTCCTCTCTCATCCTTCCTCCCATCTCCGAGCTTCCTCAGAACCACCGTCCACACCTCCCCACGGCTCCCACGCGGCGAATCCAACTCCTCGCAATAACCCAACCTTTCACCGAGCCTCCCCTGCACACCCTCTCTCCGCCGACGATCACCCCGCTCCCTTCACGCCGCCGGCCACCTCGTCGACCCCTCAGCGTCATCACCATCACCTCCTACTACCCCGAGCCCCTCCACTACTTCACTGCACCCTACACCAAGCTTTGAGCCTCGACCCCCTCGCTGCACCCTCACCGGCGACCACCACAGCCACCACCGTTCACCCCGTCTTCGCCTCCTCTTCCGGCCACCACACAGCAAGCAACCTCGCCACTATTGACACCTCCTCGACGCAGTCGCAGCAGAGACTTGAGCTTAGTCGTCGTCGTGCCGTGTTCGGGTTGCGTTCGTGCCATTACCGCTGCCGTGCGTCGTCAACGCGTCGTCAGGCAAGTACCCTGCTTGCTCCATGCTAATTCTACCCATTACATTTCTAGATGACAAAATACAGTATATACTTTATTTGCGAATCAATAACGTGTACGTGTTCGATGCCAAACCCGAGGGGAAAACCCCGTTAAATTGAAGGAAACTGATCACATAGATTTTCCCGTATAGTAATGAACATCGTGTATTATTTTGGCTGAAAAATACAGATGTTACTGACGTGATCGATCATCCCCATTTACGCCCGTTAAAACTGAAATTTTCCGCGTCTGAAACTTGGAAAAATCACAACTAATTGATTATAAATTAGAATATTGCGTTCGAGGGCTCAAATCGAAGCCGACTCGACGTCCTAGAACCGCATAAGAGTTTTAATTTGTTTCTATAGTGAAAAGACGACGGAAACCGGTTCGGAGTGCGGCTCTGGACTGCAGTCCAGAGCAGCACTGGCTGTTGATCCTCATCTTGTAATGCTTACCCTCTTCTGCTTGAACTTGTTATATTGCGGAACCCTACACCATAGCGAAGATGAAACAGTTAGATAACTAATGAAGGTGATTTCATCCATTTTCACTGTCGTTTACTATTTAAACTGTATTTTAGATTAACAGGACGTATAGCAGTCCCAAACAGGAACAGAACTTATACCACCTCGTTGTACAGTACATAACTTTTGACATAGAGACGCGATTGAGAATCCGTCTAGTGAGTTAGAAACCTAATTGATAAAACTAGATTTCGTTTAACTATAGCATCGCCTAATTTTGATCCCAACAGGGTGAAAATTGTGTTGCGAAATGGACATTCAGTTCAGGAACTGAATTTCCCGCAGCGAACACTTAAAATGAAACGGCTGTAACTTGCAAACCCGAAACTCGATTGCCCTGAAATAAATTTTGTTGAACTTCCAACTGAGTTTACTTGCTTCTGCCTTTGTATTATTTTACTGAATTTTGAATGTATGATTTAAGGCAATTTTTATAAGTTCATAAGATGCATGGTAGCTCGTATTACACATGATTTGTTAACTGTATAAATGCACATATTTTCCCCGACTGCCATACTTCTAGTGATAGTGCGCGTTATTATTCAGTGTACAATGCATTGTCGTGCGTGAATGGTATCGGTTAGGAGTGTCAAGTACGCCAGTGAAAAGTGAATGATTCGTGACAGTGAACAATACAGTGAACAGCGATAAAAACCGTGTTATTGGTGCGTACTTATACACCACTAGACCATACTCATAAATAGTGTAAAGCTGGAGAAAAGGAGGAAATCGAAGTGGAAAGGGAATTGTATTTAGCGAGGACAGTGATTTAGAGGATGATCATTCGAACAGCGACTCTTATATATTAGGTTGGGCCTAGCGGTCCGGCTGACAGGGTTATGTCCCGAGCGATAGCGGGCCGTAGTCTCGGGTATGTACGAGACCCTCGTTAAACATGATCCTCCTTTCCACAACTCGATTTCAAAGATGACTTAGAGACTGATAGGGACACAGATCATACATTGCATCAGTTAGTGATATATTGACTACCTGCATTTTATCTCCACTGTTATTACTTTCTTTTCTTGTTTCTTGTCACTATTATAATATTGCTATTACGTCGCTCTGACGACCTGAGTATGCATGCTCAGACCTCGAGGAAGAACCAGTACAGGAGTCAGACTTGCCCTTCGAGCTTGCAGAAATTTAGTCGGGAGTACCTCCTTTACCTTTACTGCTTTCCCTAAAAAAACCTTGTATTTGCACTTGGTTAGTAGTTATTTTTCTTGTTTTATTGTAAATTGTGAACAATGAAAGTTGATGTAATAATTTAGTGATGTATTTCCTTTACTTCTGTACTTTGTTTACTGATTACTATGTAATGCTAGAAGCCGAAGTGTGACTACGGCGGGATTATTCCTTGACCGTAGGAGCAGGGCTAGCCTAGTCATCCCTCGTTTTCCGTATTTTGGGAAGCAGGGCGTGACATGGTTTTGTTGGTATCAGAGGCAGGTTTAGCAGTAAGAGATAACATTAACTACACTTTATTACATATTTTCGCTTTACTACCCCTGACTTTCATCCTTGTATCTAATCATATCCTTTTAAATATCTTCCAGCGATATGACGTCCCCGAACGACCACTCCTCGGACTCAAGTTCTCAGGATCGCACAGAGAGGATCTTGAGTGCACTGACGACCCTCACCGAAGATCAAGAGAGAAAGACGGACCTACTCACCGAGGGACTCAGGGCTATTACCGCAGTAGGGGGACCCTCCGCTCTCATTACCGCCCCCGAGGGCACTGCACCACCAGCTTTTTCTGCCAGGGCTGGCACCGTGTCAGATTTTCGGAGGTTACATCCAGCTGCATTTACGGGACTAGCCGAACCACTCGAGGCCGAGCAATGGCTGGTCAATATGGAGAACCTACTGACGGCCGCAAGGGTACCCGATGAGGAGAAAGTGAATGTGATAAAGATCTAGTTGGAAGACGAAGCACGTACTTGGTGGTCAGTTGAAGAAAGCAGACTAGAAGGGCCAATCAAATGGAGCAAATTCAAGGAGTGCTTCTTGGACCACTATTTCCCTTCCACCGCCAAGGCAGAGATGGAAGAAAGATTCATTTTACTAAAGCAGAATGGCCGTCCCGTGGACGTATACGTGGCAGAATTCAACCGTCTGAGCCGATTTTCTCCTTATATGGTCACTTTAGAGGCCACCAGGGCCAGGCGCTTCTTACAGGAACTTGATTTTGAGCTACAGCAGTTGATCGCGTCACTCGAGTTGCAGACTTTTGCGCAGGTACTCAACGCGGCACGAATTCAGGAGAAGCTGATCAATAAATTTAGGAAGCCCCCAATTGTTCTAGCACGTACTCACACACCGTCTCGAGGAGTTATACCAGTTCACAGGCCAGGAACGACACAGATGAAGCGTCCATTCGTGCCCCAGCATCGCCCCCAGAGTAAGAACTTAGTTTGCGGCTACTGCAATAGGGATGGGCATACCCAGAAGGACCGTCGCCACGCCAAGGGACAGTGTTTGATTTGCATATCCAGCCAGCACCGAGTTAGTGGTTGCCCCGAGCGAACAGAGTTACAGGGAGGGTCTGGGCCACAGCAGCAGAGATCACGGGAGCAGAGGCAACCCAACACAGGTCGTGGTCAGGGACGGGCTTTCACCTTGACCGCCGAGCAGGCAGAAGCTTCAGGCGAAGTTGTCACAGGTATTCTACTCGTACATTCCATGCCAGCTAGAGTACTATTTGATTCTGGTGTATCGCACTGTTTCATATCTGCGCATTTCGTTGATACAGACTCCATACCACATGAACCATTAACCAAGGGTTGGGAAATACATACGGGTAATGGTGTTATAGTATCTAGTCGAGAATGTAGATCATGTCCGGTTATAGTGTGTGGCAGGGAATTCTATGCGAATTTCCTTTTGATCGGAACAGGCAGCTATGACGCAATTCTCGGGATAGATTGGATAAGTACCTTCCATGCAGTTATTGATTGCCGAGCAAGGAATGTGACTTTCCGCATTCCCAATCACCCAGAGTTTATTTTCGAAGGTGGGAGCGACTCTTTGGAGCCAGCCAAGTATAGAGCCAAGCCAAAAGAGTGGACAGCTATGGAGATTGATGAGAGCCCAGCCCAGAGATTGTTCGGGATTTTTTGGACGTGTTTCCTGAAGATTTACCAGGTATACCACCTCCACGCGTCTTGGAATTCTCGATTGATTTAACTCCAGGTACAGCACCAGTTTCCAAGGGCCCATACCGAATGGCACCGGTTGAGTTGGCAGAATTGAAGAAGCAAATTGAAGAACTCCTGGAGAAGGGATTTATCCGGCCAAGCGCTTTGCCGTGGGGTGCACCAGTTCTGTTGGTGAAGAAAAAGGATGGATCGCTGCGGATGTGCATAGACTATCGGGAGCTGAACAAAGTCACGATAAAGAACAAATACCCAATTCCGCGCATCGACGACTTATTTGATCAGTTAAGTGGGGCCAAGGTATTTTCGAAGTTGGATCTCCGTTCTGGCTATCATCAGATCAGAGTAGCGGCCGAGGACATATGCAAGATGGCTTTCAGGACCCGATACGGACATTATGAGTTCCTTGTAATGCCATTCGGTGTTACCAATGCTCCAGCGATATTTATGGATTTGATGAACAGGGAGTTTGCGAAGTACTTGGACACGTTCGTCATTGTATTTATTGACGACATACTAGTCTACTCGAAGACCCGGGAGGAGCACGTCGAACACTTGCGCACGGTTCTACAAATTCTTCGGGAAGAGAAGTTGTACGCAAAATTGAGCAAGTGTGAGTTCTGGCTCGACAAGGTTCAATTCTTGGGACACGTTGTTTCGGGCGAAGGCATCTCAGTGGACCCGGTAAAGATAGAATCTGTCAAAGACTGGCCAACACCGAAGTCAGTGGCCGAGATCAGAAGCTTTCTGGGACTGGCAGGGTATTATCGGCGGTTCGTCCAAGAATTTTCAAGAATCGCTGAACCTTTGACGAGGCTAACACGGAAGGAGGTACCGTTTGTGTGGACAGAGGAATGTACTCGGGCATTTGAGACCCTGAAGAAGAAGTTAACCACGGCGCCCATTCTTACAGTGCCAGATAATTCCGGTGGTTTGGTGATACATAGTGATGCCTCAGGGAAGGGCTTAGGCTGTGTTCTGATGCAGCACGGTCGGGTGGTTGCTTACGCCTCACGACAGCTGAGAAATCATGAGAGGAACTACCCTACGCATGACTTAGAGTTAGCCACGGTGGTCTTTGCATTGAATATCTGGAGGCATTACCTGTTGGGCGAGAAGGTGGAGGTGTATACGGATCACAAAAGTCTGAAGTACGTCTTCACTCAGAAAGAACTAAATATGAGGCAGCGCCGATGGCTATAACTGATGGCGGATTACGACTTGGACCTTCAGTATCATCCGGGAAAAGTAAATGTTGTACCAGATGCTCTCAGCCGCAAGCCAGCGGTCATGATGTTGACCAGTCAAAGGAGTATCATTGAGGATTTTCAGAGACTCGAACTTGAGGTCGTTACACCGAGCGCAATCAGGCAGTTTTGGCAACTATAGGTGCAGTCTTCTCTTATGGATCGCATTAAGCCTACGCAAGCGGATGATCCTCGATTGCAAAAGTTCAGAGCGCAGGTAGAAGCTGGGCTGAGACGGACTTACTCATACATGAAGACGGTTCTCTAAGATTCGGTAGCAGACTCTGCGTACCCAAAGGGGATGTTCGAGAAGAAGTACTAACTGAGGCGCATAGTTCCGCTTATTCTGTGCATCCGGGAGGCACGAAGATGTATCGAGATCTAAAGCAACACTTTTGGTGGAACGGGATGAAGCGAGAAATCGTGCGGTTTGTATCCAGGTGCTTGGTATGCCAGCAGGTGAAGGCGGAACATCAGAGGACAGCGGGACTGTTACAATCGCTTCCGATACCAGAATGAAAGTGGGAGCATATTACTATAGATTTCGTGCCGGCCTTGCCACGGAGCCCTAGGGGCAACAACGCCATTTGGGTTATCGTCGACCGCCTCACGAAAGCTGCACACTTCTTACCCTTCCGAGTGGGACAGTCGACAGAGTCACTTGCGGAGTGATATATGCAGGAGATAGTGCGACTTCACAGAGTTCTGGTCAGCATTGTGTCAGATCGAGACACCATATTTGTTTCGCACTTTTGGAGGAGCTTGCAGGAGAGACTGAGTACCCGTCTCAAGTTCAGCACAGCTTATCACTCGCAGACAGACGGACAATCCGAGCGTACGATTCAGACACTTGAGGATATGTTGAGAGCTTGCATGCTGGACTTCCAGGGTTCCTGGGAAGATCATCTGCATCTAGTCGAGTTTTCTTATAACAACAGTTACCAGACTAACATTCAGATGGCTCCTTTCGAAGCACTTTACGGGCGTAAATGTCGATCCCTAGTTTGTTGGGATGATGTGGGAGAACGAAGATTACTGGGTCCCGAGCTCATTGTTCAGACAGTCGACAAGGTCCAAATGATCAGGCAGCGCATTAAGACGGCTCAGGATGGACAGAAGAGTTGGGCGGATGCCAGCAGGAGAGCACTAGAATTTGAAGTCGGAGATCACGTATTCTTGAAGATTTCCCCTACCCGCGGAGTTATCAGGTTTGGAGGTCGCGGGAAACTCAGTCCCCGTTTCATCGGACCTTTTGAGGTGCTAGAGCGAGTAGGAGAGGTGGCCTATCGACTTATCTTACCTCCATTGCTAGATGGTGTGTACAATACCTGTTAGTTATATGTATGCCCTAGAGGCCATTACTATACATAGGATGTATATTGTAGTGGATGCTTGGACATATATAGGGAGGACTTTCTCGCTCGACATGATAGTATGCTATCTGGTTACTCTTTACCTTAACGTGTACACTGTTTGTCTCTCAGTTACATGTTGGTAAAGCCCTTAGGATGTGTACTTGACTACCTGGACTATGATGCAGATCATACTAGTGGGGACATGGTAGTCCATAAGTACATCCTTCAAGGTCCCTAGTCGTGGGTGTATCGAGACGGGGCATCGATATACCAGTGTAGACTAGCGTATACCTTCTCGACCCATACAGATGGGCGATGGATGATCCCATATCCATTGGTGTTTGACATCAGAGATGATATACGGGTGCTCAGTGGAGACTGGGTACACTGGACGGACTCGCCGAGAACTCCCAGATGGTATTATACCTCACGTCAGATGGCAGTTCTCTGGTGACACTGGTACAGAGTAGTCTGTTGACCCGAGATCGTCATAGAGTCTTGTGTGGTTCCCACTGTGCTTTGATTTCCACCTTACCACGTCCAAGAGGGCATGCAAAACGGTGGTTTTTGGGTACAGTCCCGAATCACATGGAGGCAATGAGCGATAGGAGGGGATTCGTCTCTCCCGGTATAGGGAGTTGATGTTGCGCTGTGTTCGATTGGCTATAACTGGAAATCCCTGGTCAGGGTTGCTGAGATGTGCTGGTAAGTGTTACCAGTAGTTTCTCAAACTGTTATAGACCTCATATCGACACGACTTATCGAGCTATTGGGGTCTGACGTTTACCACCCCTAGGCGAGATATGCGACATATCAGACGACGAGACCGGACTGTACGGTAAGTGTTACTGGTTGGATTCACAGGAGTAAGAGCGGGCTTGCTCGTCGATCTTCTGATCGCTCAATACCCGGGTGGCCGTTACGTTTAGCAGACCGCTTGCGGCTTGTGGGTGTTTGATATGATCATCACCTGCTGCCGGCGTATTGACGAGTCTTTAGAGTCCTACACAGAGGTTTCCTGGCTCAAGCGAAACGAAATAGGAGCGCATATGAGATATGTGCGGGACCGAGAATAATGCGTGTATGTGATACCGTATTCTATTCTCGCGATGAATGTATCGATATGGTTGTATGCGATATAACCTAGTTATCGAATCAAGGATTGATTCGATAAGCCGATACATTGGATATTAGTCGGTCACATGCGATATGACCGGATCGTTAAATCAAGTGTTGATTTAATGATTTAATGCATAATTATATATTTGATATATTACTTTGCATTAACTAATATTGGTTCACTTTAAATGGTTTTTCTCACTTGTTTGTGCACATTGTATATGTGATATATTTTTGTGCACAAGTTTGTATCATGTTTGATGATGCATGCTAACTTGGGTTTGTGTAAAGATTAAACCATGGTTATATGAATGGTTAGGGTTTTGTTTTCTTATTCATTTATTTATTTATTTATTCTTTTTGGAAAATAATAAGCATAAAGAGAAAATGGTGGCTTTCTTTGTTTGTATATTGAAGCTTCATGAAGCTTTGAACAAGTCCACCATTTTTGTCTCATGCTTAACCCTAACCATTCCACTTAACCCTAGTTCATTCTCTACACTTGACCATGGTTGGTTTATGATAAGTATTGATTTATTTTCTATTTGCAAAATACTTATCATAATATACTTCTTCTTCTTCTTCTTGATCAAAAAAAAGAAGAAGCTTGCTACCAACAATGGCAACTCTTGAAAATGAGTGAGAAATCCAATTCTAAAGTGAACCCACCTCCTATTTCTTCATCCTCTACCTCTTGCCAAGTAGTATAGGGTGTTTTCTTCACAAGTTTTATGACTTGGTAAAGTGGGAGCTTGATCTTGTGATGCCTCGACGTAGATCATCTTCGGTATCGTAGTCGATGACCTAGCCCGTCCATTTCTCTGATGAAGCCGACACAAGAGCCCAGGATTCGATTTGGACAGCAAGGAGACTTCATCATGGAGCTATGGAGGTGGAGGAGCAGATCTACAAAGGTTGTATTTCCGTTCACTTAGTTAAATTGTTAACTAGTTGCTTGTTTCGCCTAAAGTTCTAGTTAACGATCCGTATTAGGGTTTCTCGGCACTTGTAAAATCTGAAATTGGCATGGTTAATACCTTGTGAGACCTCCTTAGTGTGCCTAGGAACCCTACAGTAGTATCAGAGCCTAGCTAGAGCCTTAGGCGATGCGTAGACGGAGTTAGAAGTCCGATCGAACCGAAACCCTAACACTAAAACGGCTCTCTGTACATTTTTTAAAAACTGGGTTTTTTCCAGATTAAAAATATGCAGAAAAATAAGCAGGTATTTCTAAGAATTACTGTGAATTTTGAGCACCTGAATCGCTAAAGGCGCGGCGGAACCGCGGGAATAGCATGCCTATTGCGGCGGTTCTGCGGCCAATTTGTCTCTTCAGACAATTATATTTACACAGTAATTCCTAGTATCTAGTGCTGGTTTTCCTGGGAATTTTTAATCTGAACTCAAGAGTTGAGTTTTTTGGGTTGTATTGGGGGTTCGGAGATTCGATCGGATTGTCTAATCTTGTCTATGTGTTTTCCGGATAATTATTGAATATGTTAAAAAGTTCGACCGGATATAAATACCCAATTTTTCCTCTGCCGGAAAATTTCCAAGTGTTGGATTTTTCCGTAGTTTAACGACGTTCTAAGTAGTGCAAGTAACGCGATGGACCCTCTAGAAGACAACAAACCTTAACTCGATTATGTGACCGTCTTGAACTGCCCTTTGAACCTTCGGGTTTGGGGCAGTACGGCGTGCCACATGTGAGGCGTTGGTTTGACCCTTCTACGGCTGGACCGTTGGTACTGAGGCACAAGTGAATGTTTTTAAACTTGTTTCATGTGTTGAGCTGTTTCGGGAAAACTTGGGTGTTTGAATGTTCGATCGGAAAGTTTAACATTTTCTATTTATCTGGAATGCGATACAATAATTAGAATTCACAAGTAGTTATGAGATAACCGATTTGAATGTTATAAACATAGCACTTTAGTCTCACTTGATCGGTTGCCACGGAATTTTGATGCGATCAAAAGTCCGTTGCAATCACGTAGCGTACGCGGATACTCGCCGGGTAAACTTAATAGACAGCCTCACTCCATAGCCCCGACCAAGTGACTGTAGGAGAACCCCGTCGCCGAAAGCATCCGTCCGGGTGCTCGCGGTAGCGGTTTTCCGCCTTGGTGCACTTCGTCGACGGTATCGGGGGTGCGGCCGTCCACTAAAGTTTGCGACGAGCATTCGATCAGGATGTCTGGAATCTTGTTGAATTGCCCGACTTGATATTGAAAAGAGTTTTCGATTTTGAGACTAGAATGCGGGGTTTATAATTGTTAGGCATGCGATGTCTAAGTAATTCATTTGATTAGGCATGCGATGTCTAAAGAGGTTGCGGATTCCAACTGTTGTAGTTTTACACTTTCTTTTCTGTGACCGTAAGTGTAATATGTGATATCGCCGGTTTCGTTGCTATATGTCAACGACAATTGGGATGCGCATATTTACTTACGTTGATGACATGTGATGTTATGTGTTGCTGGATATGTTATATTGGATCGTCGTGTTTGAATAGCCGGGGGTTTTTATGTGAGATGAATGTTTTTCATTTTCATTCATGTAAAAACTTGTATGTAATATTCTTTTATTGGGGCACTTCCAAGTTGCGGAAGATGTCACCTTTTGTATATTATTTACTTTTCCGCACTAGGATAGACCCAAGGAGGGGAGCACAAGTAACCGGGTTCTGGGGTCCAGTGGGAGACCAACTCGAGGAGTCGAGTCCGGGTCTCCTAACGCTAGAATTGGTAGGGTTGCTTGCCGCTCTCGTAGGGGTCTAGGGGTGTGGGTTTGGCTATTCATCGCGACCGTGGAATCCGTGTTTTATACTGGCTCGTATTGAAAACACGGACGTCCTAGTATATCCAATATTTCATATGATTCTTCTGCTGCGATATCTGTGATGTGATCATGTGATATGTTCTGTGATGGATACTGTATATAGTATATATGATATATTATATAGGCATTACTTATGTTTTACACCCGCGCTAGCCCTGCCCCCTCTGCCGTTAGTTACCTAACCTAACGGTGTACGAGGGGACATCGAGGCGAATGCGGATGGCATAAGTGTACGTCGTATTTATCTGTGATGTTTAGGTATTTAAATGATGGGACTTCATTAATGTGATTAATGAAAGAAAAAAGAAACCTAAAGATGTTGTGGAATAGAATTTCAAAATAAAACAGGTAGCTACAGTTCTTGCTTTGCACAGCGGTATATATGATATATCCTGCACCTTATTCGATAAGGAAAGGACCGAGATCCCTTCACCGGGAGTGACTCCTTTAGCAATAACTGGCAGATGCTACACACTCGGTTTGTCTTTTGATTGTTTTTAAGAGTTTTTGCTTTGCAAAGTGATATATATGATATATCCCGCACCTCATTCGACGAGGAAAGGGCCGACGATCCCTTCACCGGGAGTGACCCCTTTAGCAGAACTAGAAAAGCCTCAAAAACACTCCATTTCAAAATTCATTCGATCCTACAACGATATCAAGTTCATTACGCAATAGGTTTTTAGAAAAACCTGTCGTAGCCCTCCGTCATTTCAGATAAGTCCTGTTTAGTATTCGTGCTGCATTTGTTGACCTTGTCAAGGCGCAGTGTGCGGTAGCTAACCAGTATTTATCTGCTTATGCATATGATGCAGATTGGGTTAGGGTAGTCGTACGGCCTTGTTGACCTTGTCAAGGGTCGTGCGGGTGGGTTTGATTCAATCAAGAAATGACGGGTTGAACTTGACTTACGGTCTATGGTTTGTTGACCTTGTCAAGGTCATAGATCGTTTGGGGCAAAATATTATCGGGAATTTCAAGTGTTGAAATTTGCAATGAGATTGCATACCTTCTATGAGATAGTTGGATCCCGATACCCGCTGTGAGTAATTGTTACTCCTGGGAGAGTTTTACACATTACAATTAGCCGATCAAGTAGGTGTCTAGAAAGGTGTTAACGAGATTACGCCTCTGGGAAAACGAGGTTTACATTAATTAGGTTCGTGCGAAAGCACGGGGGACCTCCCTCAAAGTACCGACACTGGCCTGGCTGAAAGATTGGCGAACTTGTAGTGTGTAATTAATCCCGGCTAGTCTTTCGTTTTAGGGTTTGAAGGAAGATTTGATAAAAACAGTGGGAGCCATCCTGATTAGATAAAATAATAACCAATCTGATCTTGCAAGAGCGCACGCAGAGTGTTTTCTTCTCTCTCTCTCCAGGTAGCGACCATATCACGCCTTAATCAAAATAATAATATGGATGTATTGACCGAACCCGCTTATTATACTGAGCTGGGGAACGTTGGTCCCGCTCCAAATTATAATTGTTAAAAGACAGAGCAAGAAATTGGGGAATACCAGAATTCCCGTGCCGCCCAAACGAAGAAAGTGCATATGATGCATCTTCTTCGGGTGTGTTCATTACAAAGAACTGTTTCTCTGTATCCTCTACGTCCTGGGTATTTGATACCAGATCAGGATCCCGGATATGTAATCTGTTACATAGGGCTACAGAAAGGTAGAGAACTGAGAACGGGTGATAAGTTTCATGAGACAGAAAACGGGGCAAGTGTTGCAGCCAAGTCTGTTGGTCACTGTCACCCTGTATTACCAATACATTGATTCTGAACGAATGTTATTAGATACCAAACCTGATATACAAAATCATATCTGTCTCTTTATTAGTAAAGAAACGGTAAAATTTTGTATTGTTGGATAATGTTTTGAACATTTCCTATATCAAAAGTTGATAGGTTCAGGCACGTCATCTAAAAGCATTGATGTTCTAAATCAAACTACAGTTCTTAGTATACAGAACACACACAAGAGGAAGAGTTTAGAAATGAATGAATCCTTCTTGAGGCATTGTAGACTAGGTCATATCAATGTGACCCGACTAGCTGAAGTTATATGTAGATGCATATTTAAATCAGTTTGAATCTACATCTTGTGAAACTTGCCAGTCATGTCACAAAGATATAATGACACCAGCTCTGTTTATTGGAAACAGAGAAAGAGTTAGTAAACTCTTGGGATGATACATGTTGATGTATATAGGTCCCCTGTCTACACATGCCAAGACCGGTTCTTTATACTTCGTTGCATTCTCTGATAATCTCTCAAGATTCAGTCATATGTTCCTGTTGAAACACAAGACCGAACCTTTTAAGATATTCACAGAATGTAAGTTAGAATTAGAGAACCAATACGGGTATAAGTATTATGTCCTTTGATGAGATCAAGGAGGAGAATACTTGTGCATAGAATTCCTGAACTATTCTAAAGGAGAATGAGATTCTCTCTCAGCATTACTCCTCTGTATACACCATAGCACGATGGTATATCGGGATGGAGCAATCACACCCTATATGATATGGTGTGCTCTATGATGAGTACTACTGAGTTTCCTATTTCCTTTTTGGGAGTTATGCACTTATGAAGTTGCATACCTATTGAATAGGGTTCCAATCAAATCAGTTGCCTACCACTTCATATGTGATATGGAAAGGGAAGAGCCCATATCTTAAGTTAGTTAAGATTTAGGGTTGTCCGGCCTATGTCTAAAAGCAAAATCCGGACAAGCTCGAGGCAAGGTCTGTTATGTACAACTGGAAAGGTTCCAGCTATACAAATTACAGCAGATGACTTGGTAGAACCAAAGGATTCAATAGTAACCAACGAACCTCAACCTATCCACCGATCTAGTAGGGTTCCTCACCCACCTGAGAGATACTTCGGTTTCTCTATGACAGTGGGAGCGAGGATTGCATCATGAGATGATGACCCAACTAGTTTCGAGCTGGCCATCAGGAGTGGGACTCTGTAAGAATGGCTGGATGCTTAGCGATCTGAGATGGAATCCTTATACACCAACAAAGTATGGACTTTGGTTGCTATATCTGAAGGGTTAAATCCCCATCAGGAGCAAATATATCTTGAGAAGATTACTCGGTGTACATGGAAAAGTTGAGACTTTCAAAGCTAGACTTGTTAAAGGTTTGCATCATTGACCAGGTGTGGATCATGATGAAACTTTTTCTAAGGATCTATGCTTAAGTCCATCCAGATCCTACTTACCACGGCTACATACCATGACTACGATATCTGGTGGTTGGGTGTCATGACTGCTTTTCTAAATGATGTTTTGGAAGAGAGCGTCTATAAGTACACAGCCAGAGGGCTTCGTAGACAGTGGGAGCAGCGGAAACGTGTGCAAGATGCTTTATAGGATAAAGCAGGCATCGCGAGGTTGGAACATCTGTTTTGATGTGGTAGTCAAAGAGTTTGACTTCATCAAAATGGTAGATGAACCTTGTATATACAAGAAGGTAGTAGGGAGTATGGTAATGATCCTCGTAGAGTACGTGGATGACATACTCTTGATGGGGAAGGAGTTTCCTATGCTACGCTCGGTCAATCTCCGCTTATCACAAGTATTCTCCATATAGGATCAAAATGATACCTCCTAAATCCTAAGTATTCATCTATGAGATAGATGTAATTGGATGCTAGGAATCTCACTAGTAGTAGTAAGATGATATCAATCGTTCCTGGGGAGAATCACTGGAAGGGTTCCAGGGTGATAAAGACGACTGAATGTCAGTCACAGGCATTGTATTTACCCTCAGCGAAGGGACGGTATGTTGGAAGAGTTCCAAGCTAGATACCGTGGCGTACTAGACGATTAAGGCTGGATACATCGCTACTTAAGATGCTACCAAAGAGGCTGTCTGGGTGTATATTAGTTCATGAGATGAACTTAGTTCCTCCCATTGTGTGACAATGGAGTTGTGGCTTATGCCAAGGAACGTCCGTCCCATCAGTGATCCAGACATATTCAAAGGCAGTATTACCTGATCATGGAGATGGTTGATCTCCAGGGGATCGAGGTTAGGAGAGTAGACTCAGAGGACAACACGGCGGATCCACTCACGAAGGCCTATTCCCAGAGAGAGACTTTTATGGGATGGTTGAGTATGAGATACTACAACCACTGCTACAGATGGCCCTAGTGCAAGTGGGAGATTGTTAGTTATATGTATGCCCTAAAGGCCATTACTATACATAGGATGTATATTGTAGTGGATGCTTGGACATATATAGGGAGGACTTTCTCGCTCGACATGATAGTATGCTATCTGGTTACTCTTTACCTTAACGTGTACACTGTTTGTCTCTCAGTTACATGTTGGTAAAACCCTTAGGATGTGTACTTGACTACCTGGACTATGATGCAGATCATACTAGTGGGGACATGGTAGTCCATAAGTACATCCTTCAAGGTCCCTAGTCGTGGGTGTATCGAGACGGGGCATCGATATACCAGTGTAGACTAGCGTATACCTTCTCGACCCATACAGATGGACGATGGATGATCCCATATCCATTGGTGTTTGACATCAGAGATGATATACGGGTGCTCAGTAGAGACTGGATACACTGGACGGACTCGCCGAGAACTCCCAGATGGTATTATACCTCACGTCAGATGGCAGTTCTCTGGTGACACTGGTACAGAGTAGTCTGTTGACCCAAGATCGTCATAGAGTCTTGTGTGGTTCCCACTGTGCTTTGATTTCCACCTTACCACGTCCAAGAGGGCGTGCAAAACGGTGGTTTTTGGGTACAGTCCCGAATCACATGGAGGCAATGAGCGATAGGAGGGGATTCGTCTCTCCCGGTATAGGGAGTTGATGTTGCGCTGCGTTCGATTGGCTATAACCGGAAATCCCTGGCCAGGGTTGCTGAGATGTGCTGGTAAGTGTTACCAGTAGTTTCTCGAACTGTTATAGACCTCATATCGACACGACTTATCGAGCTATTGGGGTCTGACGTTTACCACCCCTAGGCGAGATATGCGACATATCAGACGACGAGACCGGACTGTACGGTAAGTGTTACTGGTTGGATTCACAGGAGTAAGAGCGGGCTTGCTCGTCGATCTTCTGATCGCTCAATACCCGGGTGGCCGTTACGTTTAGCAGACCGCTTGCGGCTTGTGGGTGTTTGATATGATCATCACCTGCTGCCGGCGTATTGACGAGTCTTTAGAGTCCTACACAGAGGTTTCCTGGCTCAAGCGAAACGAAATAGGAGCGCATATGAGATATGTGCGGGACCGAGAATAATGCGTGTATGTGATACCGTATTCTATTCTCGCGATGAATGTATCGATATGGTTGTATGCGATATAACCTAGTTATCGAATCAAGGATTGATTCGATAAGCCGATACATTGGATATTAGTCGGTCACATGCGATATGACCGGATCGTTAAATCAAGTGTTGATTTAATAATTTAATGCATAATTATATATTTGATATATTACTTTGCATTAACTAGTATTGGTTCACTTTAAATGGTTTTTCTCACTTGTTTGTGCACATTGTATATGTGATATATTTTTGTGCACAAGTTTGTATCATGTTTGATGATGCATGCTAACTTGGGATTGTGTAAAGATTAAACCATGGTTATATGAATGGTTAGGGTTTTGTTTTCTTATTCATTTATTTATTTATTTATTCTTTTTGGAAAATAATAAGCATAAAGAGAAAATGGTGGCTTTCTTTGTTTGTATATTGAAGCTTCATGAAGCTTTGAACAAGTCCACCATTTTTGTCTCATGCTTAACCCTAACCATTCCACTTAACCCTAGTTCATTCTCTACACTTGACCATGGTTGGTTTATGATAAGTATTGATTTATTTTCTATTTGCAAAATACTTATCATAATATACTTCTTCTTCTTCTTCTTGATCAAAAAAAAGAAGCAGCTTGCTACCAACAATGGCAACTCTTGAAAATGAGTGAGAAATCCAATTCTAAAGTGAACCCACCTCCTATTTCTTCATCCTCTACCTCTTGCCAAGTAGTATAGGGTATTTTCTTCACAATTTTTATGACTTGGTAAAGTGGGAGCTTGATCTTGTAATGCCTCGACGTAGATCATCTTCGGCATCATAATCGATGACCTAGCCCACCCATTTCTCCGATGAAGCCGACACAAGAGCCCAGGATTTGATTTGGACAGAAAGGAGACTTCATCATGGAGCTATGGAGGTGGAGGAGCGGATCTACAAAGGTTGTATTTCCGTTCACTTAGTTAAATTGTTAACTAGTTGCTTGTTTCGCCTAAAGTTCTAGTTAACGATCCGTATTAGGGTTTCTCGGCACTTGTAAAATTTGAAATTGGCATGGTTAATGCCTTGTGAGACCTCCTTAGTGTGCCTAGGAACCCTACATTACCTTCCACGTATCTCAGTTGCGGCGTTACGTTCGGGATGAGAGCCATGTTCTAGACTATTCGGAGTTAGCTTTGGGTACCGACCTATCTTACGAGGAGCAGCCCACCACTATCCTCGACCGTAGAGAGAAAGTGCTGAAGAATAAAGTCATTCTGTTAGTCCGAGTGTCTTGGGGCGGTCGTTCCCCAGGGGAATCCACCTGGGAGCGTGAGGAGGATATCCGTGCATATTTTCCACATCTATTTGTGTAGTGCTGTTGTTTCGTTGTTTCCTTTTAAATTTCGAGGACGAAATTTTTGTAAGAAGGGTATGATGTAAATTCCCAGTTCCCTCAATAAAATTTTTCCAAGTCCCCTGAATATTTTCTTTTTCCCGTTATTTTTGGGAGGAATTTAGACTCCTTGTGTTTACTTTAATTCTCAAAATTTAAATTTTCCTAAACATTTAAACTAAAAAGCCCAAAAGAAAAATAAAAAACTAAATAAATAAACAAACCCAATTTCCCGGCCCATACCCGACCTTGGCCCAAACCCCCACGCCCGACCCATTTCTCCCCCATTCTCCCGCTTCTTTTCTTCCTTCTTCCCCATGTCCCCGCGTCGCGTACGCCCCACATCGCCGTTCTCCCCACGCCGCGCCCCCGTTCACGACCAAAACCCCATGCCCCGACCCACGATCGCCCGCGCGCCCGCGCACCCATCTCGACCTCGTCCCCCTCTCCCCCATACAAGGTCGAGCTTTCATCCCCACTGCTTTTTTTCCTTCACTGCACCAACCTCCTCTGCAACCGCGACCCCGAGCCCTTACTTCCTCTCTCCTCCTTCCTCCCATCTCCGAGCTTCCTCAGAACTACCGTCCACACCTCCCCATGGCTCCCACGCGACGAACCCATCTCCTCGTAATAACCCAACCTTTCACCGAGCCTCCCCTGCATACCCTCTCACTGCCGACGATCACCCTACTCCCATCGCGCCGCCGGCCACCTCGTCGACCCCTCAGCGTCATCACCATCACCTCCTACTACCCCGAGCCCCTCCACTACTTCACTGCACCCTACACCAAGCTTTGAGCCTCGGCCCCCTCACTGCACCCTCACCGGCGACCACCACAGCCACACCGTTCACCTCGTCTTCGCCTCCTCTTCCGGCCACCACACAGCAAGCAACCTCGCCACCATCGACACCTCCTCGACGCAGTCGCAGCAGAGACTTGAGCTTAGTCGTCGTCGTGCCGTGTTCGGGTTGCGTTCGTGCCATTGCCGCTGCCGTGCATCGTCAACGCGCCATCAGGCAAGTACCCTGCTTGCTCCATGCTAATTCTACCCATTACATTTCTAGATGACAAAATACAGTATATACTTTATTTGCGAATCAATAACGTGTACGTGTACGTGTTCGATGCCAAACCCGAGGGGAAAACCCCGTTAAATTGAAGGAAACTGATCACATAGATTGTCCCGTATAGTAATGAACATCGTGTATTATTTTGGCTGAAAAATACAGACGTTACTGACGTGATCGATCATCCCCATTTACGCCCGTTAAAACTGAAATTTTCCGCGTCTGAAACTTGGAAAAATCACAACTAATTGATTATAAATTAGAATGTTGTGTTCGAGGGCTAAAATCGAAGCCGACTCGACATTCTAGAACCCCATAAGAGTTTTAATTTGTTTCTATACTGAAAAGATGACGGAAACCGGTTCGGAGTGCGGCTCTAGACTGCAGTCCAGAGCAGCACTGGCTGTTGATCCTCATCTTGTAATGCTTACCCTCTTCTGCTTGAACTTGTTATATTGCGGAACCCTACACCATAGCGAATATGAAACAGTTAGATAACTAATGAAGGTGATTTCATCCCTTTTCACTATCTTTTACTTTTTAAACTGTATTTTAGATTAACAGGACGTATAGCAGTCCCAAACAGGAACAGAACTTATACCACCTTGTTGTACAGTACATAACTTCTGACATAGAGGCGCGATTGAGAATCCAGCTGATGCGTTAGAAACCTAATTGATAAACCTAGATTTCGTTTAACTATAGCGTCACCTAATTTTGATCCCAACAGGGTGAAAATTGTGTTGCGAAATGGACATTCAGTTCAGGAACTGAATTTCCAGCAGTGAACACTTAAAATGAAACGGCTGTAACTTGCAAACCCGAAACCCAATTGCCCTAAAATAAATTTTGTTGAACTGCCGACTGAGTTTACTTACTCCCACCTTTGTATCATTTTACTGAATTTTGAATGTATGATTTAAGGCAATTTTTATAAGTTCATAAGATGCATGGTAGCTCGTATTACACATGATTTGTTAACTGTATAAATACACATATTTTCCCCGACTGTCATACTTCTAGTGATAGTGCGCGTTATTATTCAGTGTACAATGCATTGTCGTGCGTGAATGGTATCGGTTAGGAGTGTCAAGTACGCCGGTGAAAAGTGAATGATTCGTGACAGTGAACAATACTGTGAACAGCGACAAAAACCGTGTTATTGGTGCGTACTTGTACACGACTAGACCATACTCATAAATAGTGTAAACCTGGGGAAAAGGGAAAAATCTAAATAGAAAGGGAATTGTATTTAGCGAGGACGGTGATTTAGAGGATGATCATTCGAACAGCGACTCTTATATATATTAGGTTGGGCCTAGCGGTCCGGCTGACAGGGTTATGTCCCGGGCGATAGCGGGCCGTAGTCTCGGGTATGTACGAGACCCTCGTTAAACATGATCCTCCTTTCCACAACTTGATTTCAAAGATGACTTAGAGACTGATAGGGACACAGATCATACATTGCATCAGTTAGTGATATATTGACTACCTGCATTTTATCTCCACTGTTATTACTTTCTTTTCTTGTTTCTTGTCACTATTATAATATTGCTATTATGTCGCTCTGACGAACTGAGTATGCATGCTCAGACCTCGAGGAAGAACCAGTACAGGAGTCAGACTTGCCCTTCGAGCTTGCAGAGATTTAGTCGGGAGTGCCTCCTTTACTTTTACTGCTTTTCCTAAAAAAAACCTTGTATTCACACTTGGTTAGTAGTTCTTTTCCTTATTTTATTGTAAATTGTGAACAATGAAAGTTGATGTAATAATTTAGTGATGTATTTCCTTTATTTCTGTGCTTTGTTTACTGATTACAATGTAATGCTAGAAGCCGAAGTGTGACTACGGCGGGATTATTCCTTGACCGTAGGAGCAGGGCTGGCCTAGTCATCCCTCGTTTTCCGTATTTTAGGAAGCAGGGCGTGACAATTACGCTTAAAGTATTTATTTCTTAGTAAATACATTGCGGATTGCCACGTCACCATTTTCGTACACTGGGAAGCGGGACGTGACAGGTTTTGTTGGCGGCCCATGCAGGTCTGTTCTGCATGAAGTTCTAAGCAATATATATTATAAGAATTATAAGAATCAGCAACTATATATTCCTTAAATTTCAAATTTCTTGAATCTATCCTAACCATTCCTTTTCTAACAAGGTCATGGATTCTCCCAAAAACGCCAGCACGAACGTCAATGGCAACACTCCACCGCCTACTCTATCACCATCACCTACCGTTGCAGCTCCTATCAACGAGCAAACGGTACTGCTTGAGGTAATCAAGAGCCTCTTGAAAAATGAGCTCAGTCGATAGAAGATGATCTGGCAGCAGTACAAGTGTCAGAGATTGCCTGGGTGAGAGTTGCGAAGCTGCAACTGACAGACAACGCTAGAATCTGGTGGAAAGCTGAAGAAAGCCATCTCACCCAACCGATTGAGTGGAATACATTTCCCAATCTGTTCTATACGAAGTACTTCCCTGAGACCGCCCGTTTTGACATGGAACAGTAGTTCATTCATCTACAACAAGACTCGATGTGGGTCAAGTCTGTGGATGAATACAATGCTGAGTGATCAGTCAAAAATATTGCATTTTTAACACATCAATTTCCCTACCATTTGCACTCATCTATAAGTGTTCGGTATGAATATTGCACATATTAGCAAAACAGCCGTAAAATACCAAATAACATGTGTTATATATTAAAACCGACATTTTAAGCGAAATTGAGTGTTTATCATGGCATCGCATCATCTTTGTATAGCGCAACACTTATTTCGAGAATCTTTGCAGGAAATTCCAGGAACAGAACCGAAACGGCTAAAAGTTCTGAGAAAAATACGCCAAGTCCAAAACTTGAGATCTGACAGAAATCAAGAAAGCAAAATGAGATTCCACACATCATACAAGTGCCAAAATGTCAACACCAAGCAACACAGGAATTTTGGTGTACAGAGACCACTATTGGGCCGCGGATCCACGGCCAATAGCCCCTTCCCGCCGTGGATCCGCGGCGCTATGGTGACATCATTGCTTCCAATTTCCACACCTGGCTTCTCATAACGGCCTCAGCTTCCAGAAGACTCCAGATGTCCACGTGGTTTCATCTAGAAGGCTCGGCCTAACAAACTCAACCTAGAATATACCTTATTCTAGAATATTCCCTCCAACAAACTTCTTCTAGAAGCCTCTCTCTAACAAACTTTTGGAGGGAAATTTGAAATTTGAATTCTAGATCTAAGGTTAAGATGGCTATAAAAGGAAACCTAGATCTAGGGTTTTGGGTTGTTCATTAATCATTACATCAATTCCTAATACAAGTTGAGTGACACAACTTGTAACCCTAACCCTAATCCAATCACCAAAGCCAAATTCAAGATCTCCGAGTACAATTCAAGTAAGAAGCCTTCAACCTTTTAGGAGCGAACCCGATCTTCATCCGAGCAAGTGGTCCAAGACGATCCGCGACTCAAGAAGACGAGCGACGCCAAATCGACGATCAAGTTCTTTCCTCATTGTAGATTTTGAGAGAATTGTAACAAAATTGTTGATAAATAAAAGGTGAAATTCTTTATCTTGCTTTCTTTACATTCTTGCATCATGATTAGATCTCGATTCTTGATTGTGTTCTTTGATATGATATTTGAGTAAAACTCCGCTCGTGAAGGAGTCGGGAGAATCAATAGATGATGATGTTAACAATTCTTGAAACGATTCTTAATTCCTATAAGTTTTGTAAACTTTAGTAAATTGAAAAATCAACAACCTAGATTCGAGCGATACTTTTTTGATTGTGTTCGCTCTTAATTAGTGATCCACGATCGATTCTTGAATTTACTAGAGGCTAGCTTTTGAATGAGATTCATCAAAAGGACAGAGGATGAGATGAAGAAACCCTAGTTTCTTTAAAAGATCCTTAAACCTCGATAGATCGTCATCGATCTAGCATCAATTCATTAATGGATAAGAAAACGTAATCACTAGTTTTCATCACGTCTATAGATTCAATCGATTCCTACGAGCCTCACTTCGATTCTTGAAACCTAATTCGATTGGAAATTATCAATTCTTGATTCTTGATTTTAATGTTTTCTTGTTATTAGATCTAGATTTTAATAATTCTTGAAATTCACTTTTAAATCTTGAATTGAATTATCTTTTCTTTTCTTTTTAATTTTCAATTCATCTAATTCAAATTCGAACGGATCTCACTTTCCCTGTGGACGATCCGCACTCGCTAACGCGCTACAATCGACACCGTTATTGATTACGGTCAAAAAATTCTTTGGTTGTGATTTCTATACATTTTCTACCGACACACCAGAAAACATTCAATCACTGAGTTTACCATGCTTAGCAGGTAAGATATTGTCTCAAATTCAAATTCCTGATTTCACTCACTACACTGCAAACACAAGGTCGTAACAGGTTCGCTGCACACCTCATCTCGACTAATGAGATTCGGGCCAAACAATTCCAACAGGGCTTAGATCCAGAGATTTAGGCATAGCCACAGGCGATTACCCGACCCATGAACTCGCCCTGAAAGAAACTCGCCGTTATGAAGCAGTGGTGAAGAAGAAGAGTAAGCCGCGGACAGTTGGAATCAAATGTCCAGCTGCACAGATGTCAGGAAAGCCTCTTCTAGGCCGACATTTGCACCCAGAAGACCGGGAGGATCATTTAACCGGCCTAGTCCAGACTTTTGTTTCTACTGCAAGAGGAATGGACACCTGGCGAAAGACTGTAGTCGTGCAAATGTCCTTGTTCCCCGCCGAAAGACGCGACGAAGATGCGGCGGGCGTCTCGCCTGAATTTCGGGGCAGATGCTAATTGGTGCTATCCGTCCACCTCTCCGAAGATGCCAAGTTGATTTATGACACCGTATATCGAAGGTTTAAACGGATGCGGCCGATGTAGCAGACTTCGTCAGATTCCCCCTCGTTTGAGGGGTTTTTGATTATGGGGACGCTCTTCCCTGCAGGCGCAAGCCCATGCAGTTAATTACGCTACCGCATCGCGGTAACAACTTTCTCCTTCTCCAGATGGTCACTTCGTGTCGTGGGTGTTTGTTTTGTTTGTGGTTGCCCGTGGATTGTATACGGAGACTAATTTATGTTGTCGCCCGTAGGGCGTGGATTAGTCCAAATCCGTATCTTCTTAGATTTGGATTTGGGGGTTGGTTTTAAGGATACGTTAGCCTCATTTGAGACTAAGATCAACTTAAACGTTTGTTAAGGATACGTTAGTCTAATTTTTAGACTAAAATCGACTCAACGTTTGTTAAGGACACATTAGTCTAATTTTAGACTAAGATCGACTTAACAGGATCATTTAGATCCAACAAAAGAGCATTTGAACTCTATTGTTTAGTTTAGGGACATTGCGGTCGATTACCAGTTTAAGGACATGGTGGTCCAAGGTTAAGGACATCATAGTCCGTGGGTTTAAAGGGACCCCACAGTCCAAGGTTAAGGACATCATAGTCCATGGGCTTAAGGACCCCACAGTCCAGGTTAAGGACATCGTAGTCCATGAGTTTAAGGACCCCACAGTCCGTAGTTTAAAGACATCGTAGTCTATGAAGTTTAAGGACATCGTAGTCCATGAGTTTAAGGACCCCACAGTCCGTGAAATGTGTGGTTGTCGGGACCCGTCACCTCTCTGAAGACGTTGAAGGATTACAACGACAGATATCAAAGGAGTAAAGAGATGTACCCTCGAACCGGTGTGAGTTGGTTGAACGATCTGTAGTCTAATTTGGGACTAAGATATGTTAAGTATTCATGAGAAGATAGGCTCAAGTAAATATAAGTTGAGGACTTATGGCCAAATATTGGGCTAAGTACAATCAGGTTAAAATGTTTAACATTTTATTCTGGCTATTGAGCCTTTATTTGGGCTTGGCCCTTTTAATAATGCTGAGCATTAGCTCTTGGCAAAAAATCTTTTCTTTTGTCTTATGTTGAATGCAAAGCATTCATCAGAGCTCTGGCTCATCAAAGAACAATTTGTGTTCTGTCAGCACAACCTATGGTGCGCTAGGCGCTTTGCGCCAATGCAGTACGCTTCTGCCACGTAGCGCACATGTAAGGGACAAGTGTTGCGCTCTGCGCTAGGCGCCAGATGATGAGCGCAGATGCCTGTTTTTGAGCGCTGAGCGCTGGTCCATGAGCGCATTGCGCTTTTAATTTAATGGCGCACCCGTGAGTGACACGTGGCGCACTTGGCGCTAAGCGCCAGCCCATGAGCGCAGTGCGCTATTTCAGAAGCGCAAAGCGCAAATTGCATACGTGGTTGACACGTGGCGCATTTTGGCTCTAAGCGCCAGTCCAGAGAGCGCAGAAGCGTTGTTCAAGAGTGCAAGGCACATTTCAATAGCGCAAAGCGCATTTGATCAATTTTCATAATCTGTCTTGGGGATGTTTCCCCACCGTTGGATCTTTAATGGTTTCTGTTTTACAGAAGGCAGTCTTCTTATTTTTAACAAGATTGGAAAAATCTTTCTATAACAGAATTTTAATTCTGATTAATTAATGATTTATCATTATTAGATCTTTTGATCTAACGGTGGGGAATTTTTAATTCCAGCGATGGCGCACCCGTGCTTTGCACGTGGTGCGCTGCTCAGAGCGCAGTGCACTTTGCGCTAGCGCACCTGTGTTTGACACGTGGCGCGCAGCGCGCCTAGCGCTAGCGCACACATGGTGCACTACCTAGGGCGCAGCGTACCTGGCACTAGCGCATCCGTGTTTGACACGTGGCGCGCAGCGCGCCTAGCGCTGGATCTGAAGCGTTGCTTCAATTTTTGAATTTTGAATTTCAAAACAGAGCTTTGCTCTGATTGGGGGAAACAGTCCTGTGTTTAGTTTATGGTGCATCTACTCATGCCATAGGAGCATGTCCATATCGTCTCAACCCAGCATCACCACCTAGACCTGCAATCACAGTCCCGCAGCGGCCAGCTATTCAGGCTCGTGCACCTCGCCTAGCCTTACTTGCACCACCTCCACGTGGACCTCCTGCACAGCCTCAATGTCAGTTCCATCAAGCACAGAAAAAGTGCCTCAAGGGCAGAGAAACGTGCCCCAAGGACAGAGGAATGTGCTTCCAGTAAGGAGGAATGTACCCAGACGTCAGATTTTCACAATGACGGTTGAGGAAACCGAAGCCACTGGCCAAGTAATCACTAGTAATTCCTAATTCTTTCACATTTTTTCAATTCATGTATATCACTATATTTTTCTGTATCCAAAACCAATCTTATACAACTTAGGTACTATACTAGTAGCTACCCTTCCTGCACTCGCACTGTTCGACACTGGAGCGTCACATTGCTTCATGTCGCAACGATTCATGAGAATGCATACGATTCCAGTTAAACCGCTCGTGTCCAGCTCGAATGTCAATTTAGGGAACGACATTCTAAAAGCAACTTTAGGATACGATCTGTGTCCAGTAGTCATCTGCAGTAGAGAATTTTATGCGGACTTCAAGGTGCTAGACATACCAAACTTCGATGTAGTCTTGGGAATGGACTGGCTGGGAACTTTCTTCGCTACCATCGACTGTCGCCAAAGGAGGGTAGTATTCAAAATACCAGATCATCCAGTGTTCTATTTCAAGAGTGGAGACCGTACCCTGGAGCCTAGCGTCTACAAAGCAAAACCAAAGAAGGCAGTGGTTGCAACATTACAAGCGGAAGAAATGAAGCCAGAAGTAGTTTGAGAGTTCAAGAATGTATTCCTGGAAGATATATCAGGTTTGCCTCCCGATCGAGCTCTTGAATTTAGCATCGATTTACTACCTGGTGCGCAACCGGTAATCAAAGCTCCGTACCGGTTAAGTCCAGAAGGATTGAAGGAGATCCGCGTTCAGTTGGACGAACTCCTGAAGAAAGGTTGGATTCGTCCCAGTACTTCAAGCTGGGGATCTCTTGTATTACTGGTGAAGAAGAAAGAAGGTTCATACAGGATGTGGGTAGTTTACCAAGCTCTGAACGAAGTGACGATTAAGAACAAGTATCCACTACCGTGCATCGATGGTCTGTTCGATCAGCTAAATAGGTCTTGTGTATTTTCGAAGCTAGATCTTCGTTCGGATTATCATCAGGTGAAGGTCAAAGAGTCCGACATTCCGAAGATGGCATTTAGGACTCGGTATGGTCATTATGAATATCTCGTAATGCTATTTGAAGTGACCAATGCACCTACTATATTCATGAATCTGATGAACCAAGTTTTTTTAGAGTACTTAGACAAATTCGTTGTCATATTCATCGACGACATCCTGGTGTATTCAAAGGATTGGAAAGAATATGCCGAGCACTTATAGATTATCCTGGAGACATTGCGAAAACATCAGCTCTATGCCAAGTACAGCAAGTGTGAATTTTGGCTAGATCAAGTCGGATTTGTCGGACATATCGTTTCAGGCGAAGGAATCTCAGTAGATCCAGCTAAGATGTCAACTGTAAGCGAATGGACGACACCAAAGACGGTGAAAGATATACGAAGTTTCTTAGGATTAGCAGGATACTACCGACGATTCATTGAAGATTTCTCGAAGATTTCAGCACCCCTGACCAAGCTCACACATAAGGATGAAGCATTCGTTTGGTCAGAAGCATGTGAAAAAGCTTTCGTAGAACTCAAATCAAGATTAACTTCAGCTCCTAGCCTTGTAATACCGGATCAATCTAGAGGATTCATCGTATATTGTTATGCGTCCGGTAAGGGATTAGAATGTGTTCTATATCAGCATGGAAAAGTTGTGGCTTTCGCGTCGAGACAGCTAAAAGTACATGAGCGCAACTATCCAACACATGATCTGGAGTTGGCAGCCATTATCTTTGCACTTAAGATTTGGCGCCACTACCTTCTGGGAGAACGAGTGGATATATACACTGACCATAAGAGTCTGAAGTATGTATTTACTCAGAAGGAATTAAATATGCGGCAGAGAAGATGGCTAGATGTCACGCCCCGCTTCCCAGAGTACGCTAAGGTAGGCACGTGACATAGCCAACCATGCTACCTGTGGATAGGAATTATCCTTCCACAGTCACATTACAGCTGCAGAGATATCAAGAACAATAATAAAACTATCTAGCACATGTCCATAAGCCAAAATAAAATGAGTCAAGGATAAATAATGCGGAAGCAAGAGATCCAATACAAGAATAACTAGAATTTATGTCCCATAATGCGGGCTCACATCAGGAATAAAATGCTGAAAAGTAAAAGAACTAGCTACTATTGAGTCCTCACTGCTCAGCCTGCTGGCTGAAATACTCCTGCTCGGACTGCAGCAAAGGTACGGAATCTGGGCCATGCAAAACCCAGACGTCAGCGCGTCATAACATCAAGCAATAATATATAAAACAAGGTAGCAAGACATGCGAATATAATCATAAATGGTAAAGCAGGTGTAACAACAATATAAATCAGGGCAGTGAAAGGTAGTGTACAGTGAGTAATCTAAACTGGTCTATTGGGTTGAATAGTCTCAAGTCTTTAAAATCAATTTGATGAATCATCGATGTAACTCAATAGTATCCCGTGCGTGCCCGGGACCACGGTCAAGATTCTCGGGCTGAATCCGAGACGTGCCGCTAGGCAATAAAAGGGTAGTATGTAAAGATGAGTGATGTCAGCATCATCACCCCGGGGCTGGCCTAGCCCGTAAGACTGATCAGTAAAGGTATCGAACTGTTGAGTTACAAGTCAGGTTTCATCATTGATTTCCCCATACCCCCAAATTATATATGTTCAAGTCAGGTATTAAAAAAAATCTAGAGCTAATGCCAACACAGGATCAGGCAGGTACAAGTTTGTCTGGATAGACAACAGGAAATGTCCGTAAGGACAACAGGTCAGGTTTGTTGGCATTAGTCACAGGATCAGGTAATAGGTAAAGCATGGTACATCAGGTCAAGTCAAGTAAGGTATATAGGTGTCATGTCAAGAGTTGCACGGTACCATGTCGTGTCAAGTAGTAGGTGTAGCAAGTCATGACAGGGTGCACAAGATGTCATGTGGGTGCTCATAATCAAACTAGCATAAACATGGGTATACAAAACCAGCATGGGTACTAATAGAACAATAAACTGGAACAGTGATATGCAAATAAGTACAGATTAAAATATATGGATGTACGATTATCGATTAGAGTTAGGGTTATGGTTCCAACATTAAGTATCATACACTTAAATGAATATGGAATGTTAAAAATCTCGTTATCATGGGTTAAAAGATCTAGGGATGCAATTTGTATCTAAAACAGGTTAAAGATGCACGCGGGTGTCCAATAGGGTAAAACTAGAAAAGGTACCATAGACTATGTAAATAGTTATTATGTGATTTAAAATATAAATGTGGTTACTAGGTTTAGTAAACTAAATGCAACGGGTAGGTTTCAAGTTCTGAATCTAAAATATATATAAACGGAATATCGCACTGTTAACTTGGAACACATGACTTTAGATTCTATCTATAGATTTAATATGAAATTAAATAAATAAATATAGGAATATTATGAATAGCATGTAGCAAGTTTCACTTGCCTCTACGGATCGCGATACGGTATACAGAACATCACATGTCGGCGAGGACAGTCGCGTCGCGCGCACGATACACGGAATGAGTCCAAATAACGCACACGGGTCAGAGATGCCTGCTGGGTCGTTGTGAACATCGCCGTCGTCAGCGTTCCAGCAAACAATAGAGGTTAAATATTTTACAGGAAAGAAACATGTACAGGAGAAGAAAAGAGAAGGAAACCGAGAGAAGAAAAGAGGTACGAGAGAGAGACGGCTTACTGGGTTGGATCGGCAACACAACGGGGAGACGAGATGGCGGCGTGAGATCGTCGGAGCTCCGGCCAGGGAACGTGTAGGGATGTGCAGGTTCTGGCGGCTAGGGTTTGGAGTCGGTTGGGGTTTCGTTGCAGGGTACGTGCAGGGTCAGGCGCTAGGGAAAGAGCAAAGGAAAGGAGGAGAGGGAGAGGAAGGCGGTGACGACGAGATGAGGGAGTCGGCGGCGACGAGGTGGCGGTGCTGGGTTAACGGCTGTAGTGGGTTTTCTGGGTTTGGAGAGGAACGAGAGGAAGGAGATGAAGTCGGGGAAAAAGATGATGATGAGGGTTGAGAAACGAGGTCGAGGGAGGAGGAGGTAGAGGAGTGGGGTTAGGGTTTTGGTGGGTTCTCGTGGTGAGGGTGCATGGGGTTTAAAATAAGAACGAAGGAAAGAAACGAGGAGAAGAAGAAAGAGAGAAGGGAGGTGACAGGATTCACGCGGCGGTGACGAGAATTAAGAAGCGAACAGTGTTCGCGAGAGGAGAGAGAGAGGGCGAGAAGAGAGAGAAAGAGAAGGGAGAGAGAGAGAGAGAGATCTCATGGGGGAGGAGAAAGAAGGAGAAAGGAAAGAGACTGAGAGAGGGCTCGTGGGGACCACCAGAGAAAAAGGAAGAAAGCGATTGGCTCGTGGGACTAAAGAGAGAGAGACTCGGTGTGGGGCCCAGCAATAAAAAGAGAGGATTCTGATTAGTTGATGGATAAAAAATAAAGGGAGAGAGAGAATCGCTTAGTTAAAGAAAATAAATTTTAAAAGATTTAAAATCGTTTTAGGGAAAATATTCTTAACTGAAAATATTTAGAAATTAAATTTAAAATTCAAACAATTGAATTTTAGCAGGATATAAAATATTTCAGAATTGCGTCCGGGTCGGGCCCAAAATTTTGAATTTGAAATATGAAAATTATTAGCAAGTTCCAAAAATTAAAATGAAGGATTTTGTAACAAAAATGCATACCCTCAAGAACGGACGCACGTACGTGCGCGTAGCCATCCAAACGCATCCGTTTCACTGAACGGGACGAGAACACGATGCAAGGACGCTACCACAGGGTTAGGGGTACCATGCAGGCCATGTCATGTATTTTTAAATTATTTTAAGTGACTTAAATTGTTATATGCAAAATATGTGATGCTAGGGTATCCTCTAACTAGGAAACAACAAGCTCAAGCAAGCAGGTCGGATATAAAGTAAACTGCAATACATAACCAAACATGGTAAATGAAATAAACACCACAAACAACACATACGGCAACAGAAATTGGTATAATTGAACTCGGTTGTTACATTATACCCAACTACAAAAAGAATTTCGTCCTCGAAATTCCAAGAACACAAAAAAAAGATAAGCGACCCACAACTACAAGAAAAGATGGGGAAACTTCTGCCGGATTTCATCTTCCCGTTCCCAAGTTGACTCTCCATATGAGCGATTACCCCAAGAAACAAGTACAAGGGGGATAACTTTTTTCTTAAGAACCTTTTTCCTTCGATCCACAATCGCAATCGGTCGCTCCTCAAAAGTCAAGTCTTCTCGGACGGTCAGCTTCGAATGATCCAACACATGTGTTGCATCTCGAACATATTTACAGAGTTGAGATACGTGAAACACGTCTTGAACATTCGCCAAGGATTGCGGTAACGCCAATCGATACGCTACCTCATCAACACGCTCCAAAATTTCAAGAGGTCCGACGAATCGAGGACTGAGCTTTCCTCGACTCCCGAAACGAATCACCCCTCTAGTCGGTGATATCTTCAAGAATACCAAATCACCCACGGCGAACTCTAGAGGTCTTCTCGACGTATCTGCCCAACTCTTCTGTCTGTCTTGTGCTGCTTTCATATGATTCCGGATAGCGTTAACTTTCTCAACTGTCTGCACAACCAAATCTGGTCCCAACAATCTTCGTTCACCGACATCGTCCCAACAAACAGGTGAACGACACTTGCGACCATATAAAGCTTCGAATGGAGCCATCTGAATCGTCGCTTGAAAACTGTTGTTGTAAGAAAACTCCACTAAATGTAGATGATCCTCCCATGAACCCTTGAAGTCCAACATGCAAGCTCTCAACATATCTTCAAGAGTTTGGATCGTTCTCTCCGACTGGCCATCTGTTTGAAGATGATAAGCTGTGCTAAACTTCAATCGAGTCCCCAAACTTTCCTGTAAGCTCTTCCAAAAGTGTGATAAGAACCGAGTGTCACGGTCGGACACGATGCTCACCGGTACTCCATGCAATCTTATAATCTCTTGCATGTACCGTTCTGCCAAAGTTTCTATTGATTGACCAACCCGAAAAGGAATGAAATGAGCTGCCTTGGTCAAACGATCAACAATCACCCAAACTGCATTGTTGCCTTTTGGACTCCGCGGTAGAGCTGTCACGAAATCCATGGTTATATGTTCCCACTTCCACTGAGGAATCGGAAGTGGTTGCAATAAACCAGCAACCCTTTGATGTTCAGCCTTAACTTGCTGACACACCAAGCATTTTGCCACAAAGCGGGAAATCTCCCGTTTCATGCCTTCCCACCAGAAATGCTGTCGTATATCTCGATACATCTTCGTGCCTCCTGGATGTACGGAATATGCTGAACTGTGTGCCTCCTTCATAAGTTCTTCGCGAATATCTCCCTTTGGCACACACAAACGGCTACCATATCTCAACGAACCATCTTCATGGATCAGTAAGTCAGTTCGAAGTCCGGCTTCAACCTGTTCTCGGAACTTTTGCAATCTAGGGTCCTGCGATTGCGCTGCTTTAATATTCTCGATCAACGACGAATGTACCTGCAGCTGTATCAACTGTCCCGAAGAATGCGGTAGCACAACCTCCAAATCAAATCTTAGAAAGTCTTCAATGAGTTCCTTCTGTGCAGTCAACATCTGAATTGCTGGTAACCGACTGAGCGCATCCGGCACAACATTAACTTTCCCCGGATGGTACTTAAGATCAAGATCGTAGTCAGCCATTAGCTCCAACCATCTACGTTGCCTCATATTAAGCTCCTTCTGCGTGAACACATACTTCAAGCTTTTATGATCAGTGAAAACCTCGACCCTTTCGCCCAAAAGGAAGTGTCTCCAAATTTTCAAAGCGAAGATCACAGCCGCAAGCTCCAAGTCATGAGTTGGGTAATTCTTCTCATGGGTCTTCAACTGTCTCGATGTGTACGCTATAACCTTCCCATGCTGCATCAAAACACATCCCAATCCTTTCCCAGATACATCGCTGTGAATTACCAATCCTCCGGAATTGTCTGTCACGGTCAGAATAAGAGCGGTTATCAATTTCTGCTTCAACGCCTCAAACGCTGACGCGCACCTATCCGTCCACACAAAAGGTACCTCCTTGCGCGTAAGCTTAGTCAACGGTTCTGCCAGACGAGCAAAGTTCTCTACAAATCTTCTGTAATACCCGGCGAGTCCAAGAAAGCTTCTTATCTCCGCAACATTCTTCGGAATCGGCCAATCTCGAACTGCTGCAATCTTTTCGGGATCAACAGCGATTCCGTCGCCAGACACGACATGCCCCAAAAACTTTACTTCCTCCAGCCAAAACTCGCACTTGCTCATTTTTGCATATAATTTTTCTTGCCTCAGCGTTTGCAGTGCGATCTTCAAATGTTTTGCATGCTCTTCAATACTCTTCGAGTAGACCAGAATATCATCAATGAACACCACAATAAACTGGTCCAAGAATGGTGAAAAGATTCGGTTCATCAAGTCCATGAATATCGCCGGTGCATTCGTTACTCCGAAGGGCATCACTAAATACTCATAATGTCCATACCGAGTTCGGAACGCCATCTTGCAAATATCTTCTGTTTTCACTCGGACCTGATGATATCCGGATCGCAAATCTAGCTTCGAAAATACCCTCGCACCGCTAAGCTGCTCAAATAATTCGCCAATGCGAGGGATCGGGTACTTGTTCTTAATAGTCACCCGGTTTAATTCTCGATAGTCGATGCAAATCCTCCTTGTGCCATCCTTCTTCTTGACTAGAAGAACTGGAGCTCCCCAAGGCGAGTTACTACTTCGAATCCAACCCTTCTCAAGTAATTCAGTAATCTGCTTCTTAACTTCTTCCAACTCCATTGGTGCCATTGGATAGTACGCTTTAGAAACTGGCGCTGCACCAGGAACAAAATCAATCGCGAACTCTATATCTCGTTTCGGCGGTAATCCTGATATGTCTTCAAACACGTCCATAAAATCTCGAACAACCGCTGGCTTTTCATCTTGAGCAATCTCCATCGACGAAAGAACATTAGCTGTCGGCCTAGCCCTAAACTCGACTGGCCCGACAGAACTGCTTCCTCCAGTGAAGATAAACTCGGGATGTCCGGGAATCTGGAAAATTACTTTCTTTGCCCTACAATCAATGTGAGCATGGAAAGTGCCGAGAAAATCCATTCCCAAGACGACTTCGTAGCTGCCTGTATCAATCACCAAGAAATCTGCAAAAAGCTCCCGTCCGCAAACAACAACTGCACACTCCTTACACTCTCTACTAGATATGATTTTCCCATTCCCAATGTGTATGTCCCAGAAACTAGACAGGGTCGTGCAACTGATCGAGTGTGTAGCAATAAACTTGGACGACATAAAACAGTGAGATGCGCCAGGATCAAATAACGCTAATGCGGGAAAACCATGGACAAGTAGAATACCTGAAACAACTTCTCCTGAAGCCTTGGCTTCCTCAGCCGTCAGGGTAAATGCTCGAGCTTGATTGGGTCCCTGAGTCAGCTGCTTCTGTCCCTGAAACGGTTTCTGCGGTGGCTTCTGAATTTCATCCTTCGTGCGAAGCTTCGACGGACAAGCGTTGATAGTGTGATCCGCCGCTCCACAAACCAAACAGAGTACCTGCCTCCTTCGACAATCTTTTTGCACGTGTCCAGGTTGACGGCAGTAGTCACAAATCACGCTCCTTCTTTGATCAACAACAGGCTTCTTCATCGGTGTTATGCCACGACGGTTCACTGGAATACCCCTGCGTCTATGTGCTCGGTTCTGTGCAAAAGCCGGCTTCCGTACTGTGATTGCTGTCTGCTGTGAACTCCCAGTCTTCCCAAAAAAGCTCTGCTGTTCTCGGGCCGCCGTAAGTACCTGTGAGAAAGTGGTCAAACCCAGGGAGACAATCTGCCTCTGGATGTCCACATCCAAACTGCGCATGAACCTCCTTACCCTATCCGCATCGTTGGCAACTAAAGGTCCAGCGAATCTACTGAGCCGCATCCACTCAGCAGCATGTACATCTACAGGTGCACCGTTCTGCTTTAGACTGATAAACTTCTCCTCCATTTCCTCCCGTGCAGTCCGCGGGAAGAACTTCTTCAGGAAACTCTTTGAAAAATCCGCCCACTTGATCGGCTTGGGCAAGCGGGTCTCCTCCACAAGCCACCATTCACGGGCGTAATCCAACAACTGGATGCGTACCACATCCACCCTCTTATCATCTAGGATCTGTGTTGCAATGAGTAGATTCTCCGTGTCAACCAGCCACTGCTCCGCTGGCAACGGCTCCTCCAGGCCAGTAAAGACAGACAGACCCAGTCTCCTGAAATCCGCCACGGTACCCATACGATCTCCTGGTCTGGCCACAATATTGTTCACGAACTGCTGAACGGTCCGCAAACCTTCCTGAAAAGATTCAGCTTGCTGCTGGATTAGCTCGGTCTGTCGCTTTTGATTCTCGAACATCCCACGTATTACTCCAAGCATGGCGGCTTTGTCAACACGCCTTTGGTACGTCTTCAGATTCTTGTCTGCCATGTTCCTGAAATCAAAGCACCAAAAGAATTAGCATGATAACAGATTCAAAATGTAGATCAAGGCTAGAACTCCAAGTTACTTAAATAGAGTACCGCATTGTAACCATGCCGCGGTATCACAGCTACAATTACATAACTCCACCCAAGTCGCCTAAGTTCCAGAGATAAACAAGGAACCAAGTTTCGAGTCGATATGCAAAGGAGGTTTGCATATCGTAAAAGTATAATCAGGAGGAGGTTAGATTCAAGAATGGTAAGACGGTAAGGTGGTAGGACATGTTTCCTAATCACGAGTATTCTGATTCGTGTATTGGGTCCAATACCCAACAATAAAAGAATCAAACCCGATTAACCTATGGCTCTGATCCCAAAAGAACCATGTCACGCCCCGCTTTCCAGAGTACGCTAAGGTAGGCACGTGACATAGCCAACCATGCTACCTGTGAATAGGAATTATCCTTCCACAGTCACATTACAGCTGTAGAGATATCAAGAACAATAATAAAACTATCTAGCACATGTCCATAAGCCAAAATAAAATGAGTTAAGGATAAATAATGCGGAAGTAAGAGATCCAATACAAGAATAACTGGAATGTATGTCCCATAATGCGGGCTCACATCAGGAATAAAATGCTGAAAAGTAAAAGAACTAACTACTATTGAGTCCTCACTGCTCAGCCTGCTGGCTGAAGTACTCTTGCTCGGACTGCAGCAAAGGTACGGAATCTGGGCCATGCAAAACCCAGACGTCAGCGCGTCATAACATCAAGCAATAATATATAAAACAAGGTAGCAAGACATGCGAATATAATCATAAATGGTAAAGCAGGTGTAACAGCAATATAAATCAGGGCAGTGAAAGGTAGTGTACAGTGAGTAATCTAAACTGGTCTATTGGGTTGAATAGTCTTAAGTCTTTGAAATCAATTTGATAAATCATCGATGTAACTCAATAGTATCCCGTGCGTGCCCAGGACCACGGTCAAGATTCTCGGGCTGAATCCGAGACGTGCCGCTAGGCAGTAAAAGGGTAGTATGTAAAGATGAGTGATGTCAGCATCATCACCCCGGGGCTGGCCTAGTCCGTAAGAATGATCAGTAAAGGTATCGAACTGTCGAGTTACAAGTCAGGTTTCATCATTGATTTCCCCATACCCCCAAATTATATATGTTCAAGTCAGGTATTAAAAAAAAATCTAGAGCTAATGCCAACACAGGATCAGGCAGGTACAAATTTGTCTGGATAGACAACAGGAAATGTCCGTAAGGACAACAGGTCAGGTTTGTTGGCATTAGTCACAGGATCAGGTAATAGGTAAAGCATGGTACATCAGGTCAGGTCAAGTAAGGTATATAGGTGTCATGTCATGTCAAGAGTTGCACGGTACCATGTCGTGTCAAGTAGTAGGTGTAGCAAGTCATGTCAGGGTGCACAAGATGTCATGTGGGTGCTCATAATCAAACTAGCATAAACATGGGTATACAAAACCAGCATGGGTACTAATAGAACAATAAACTGGAACAGTGATATGCAAATAGGTACAGATTAAAATATATGGATGTACGGTTATCGATTAGAGTTAGGGTTATGGTTCCAACATTAAGTATCATACACTTAAATGAATATGGAATGTTAAAAATCTCGTTATCATGGGTTAAAAGATCTAGGGATGCAATTTGTATCTAAAACAGGTTAAAGATGCACGCGGGTGTCCAATAGGGTAAAACTAAAAAAAGGTACCATAGACTATGTAAATAGTTATTATGTGATTTAAAATATAAATGTGGTTACTAGGTTTAGTAAACTAAATGCAACGGGTAGGTTTCAAGTTCTGAATCTAAAATATATATAAACGGAACATCGCACTGTTAACTTGGAACACATGACTTTAGATTCTATCTATAGATTTAATATGAAATTAAATAAATAAATATAGGAATATTATGAATAGCATGTAGCAAGTTTCACTTGCCTCTACGGATCGCGATACGGTATACGGAACGTCACACGTCGGCGAGGACAGTCGCGTCGCGCGCACGATACACGGAATGAGTCCAAATAACGCACACGGGTCAGAGATGCCTGCTGGGTCGTTGTGAACATCGCCGTCGTCAGCGTTCCAGCAAACAATAGAGGTTAAATATTTTACAGGAAAGAAACATGTACAGGAGAAGAAAAGAGAAGGAAACCGAGAGAAGAAAAGAGGTACGAGAGAGAGACGGCTTACTGGGGTTGGATCGGCAACATAACGGGGAGACGAGATGGCGGCGTGAGATCGTCGGAGCTCCGGCCAGGGAACGTGTAGGGATGTGCAGGTTCTGGCGGCTAGGGTTTGGAGTCGGTTGGGGTTTCGTTGCAGGGTATGTGCAGGGTCAGGCGCTCGGGAAAGAGCAGAGGAAAGGACGAGAGGGAGAAGAAGGCGGTGACGACGAGATGAGGGAGTCGGCGGCGACGAGGTGGCGGTGCTGCGTTAATGGCTGCAGTGGGTTTTTTGGGTTTGGAGAGGAACGAGAGGAAGGAGATGAAGTCGGGGAAGAAGATGATGATGAGGGTTGAGAAGCGAGGTCGAGGGAGGAGGAGGCAGAGGAGTGGGGTTAGGGTTTTGGTGGGTTCTCGTGGCGAGGGTGCATGGGGTTTAAAATAAGAACGAAGGAAAGAAACAAGGAGAAGAAGAAAGAGAGAAGAGAGGTGACGTGATTCACGCGGCGGTGACGAGAATCAAGAAGCGAACAGTGTTCGCGAGAGGAGAGAGAGAGAGCGCGAGAGGAGAGAGAAATAGAAAGGAGGGGGAGAGAGATCTCGTGGGGGAGGAGAAAGAAGGAGAAAGGAAAGAGACTGAGAGAGGGCTCGTGGGGACCACCAGAGAAAAAGGAAGAAAGTGATTGGCTCGTGGGACTAAAGAGAGAGAGACTCGGTGTGGGGCCCAGCAATAAAAAGAGAGGATTCTGATTGGTTGATGGATGAAAAATAAAGGGAGAGAGAGAATCGCTTAGTTAAAGAAAATAAATTTTAAAAGATTTAAAATCGTTTTAGGGAAAATATTCTTAACTGAAAATATTTAGAAATTAAATTTAAAATTCAAACAATTGAATTTTAGCAGGATATAAAATATTTCAGAATTGCGCCCGGGTCGGGCCCAAAATTTTGAATTTGAAATATGAAAATTATTAGCAAGTTCCAAAAATTAAAATGAAGGATTTTGTAACAGAAATGCATACCCCCAAGAACGGACGCACGTACGTGCGCGTAGCCATCCAAACGCGTCCGTTTCACTGAACGGGACGAGAACACGATGCAAGGACGCTACCACAGGGTTAGGGGTACCATGCAGGCCATGTCATGTATTTTTAAATTATTTTAAGTGACTTAAATTGTTATATGCAAAATATGTGATGCCAGGGTATCCTCTAACTAGGAAACAATAAGCTCAAGCAAGCAGGTCGAATATAAAGTAAACTGCCATATATAACCAAACATGGTAAATGAAATAAACACCACAAACAACACATACGGAAACAGAAATTGGTATAATTGAACTTGGTTGTTACACTAGAACTCATGGCGGACTTCGACATCAACCTACAGTATCATCCTGGGAAGGTGAACGTAGATCCTGATGCACTTAGCCGCCAGCAATGAATCTCACCGCTCAATGGAAGCTACAACAAGAGTTGCACGGATTGGAAATCGAAGTAGTTATGCCAGGTAACGCTTCGTATTTGATGAACTTACAAATCCAGTCTACTCTTGTCAATCAAATCAAAGCAGCTCAAGCAAATGATGCCAAGCTACAAAAGATCCGAGAACAAGTAGAAAGTGGACTTCGAACTGACTTTATCAACTACGAAGATGGATTCTTGAGATATGAAAATCGATTGTGTGTACCTATCGGCCCAATTCGAAAAGTGTTGATGAAAAAAGCTCATAGCTCTCCTTATTCTGTAGACCCGGTGGTACAAAAATGTATAAGGATCTACGACAACACTACTGGTGGCATGGAATGAAGCGAGAAGTAGCCGGAAGCGTAGCCAAGTGTTTGGTGTGTCAGCAAGTGAAGGCTGAACATCACAGAACTGCTGGTCTACTTCAGCCGTTACCATTCCCAGAATGGAAATGGCAGCACATTATCATGGACTTCGTGATTGCCCTTCCTCGTAGCACGAAGGGTAACGATGCAGTATGGATTATTTTGGATCGACTCGCCAAGTCGGCTCACTTTAGTCCATTTCGAGTTGGCCAATCTACCGAGACATTAGCAAAGAAGTACATGGAGGTAAGTATAAGTCTAAAGTATGATTTAAACCTTCAAGATGTACTATATTGATACCCATGAACTCATGCAGGAGATCGTGAGATTACATGGAGTACCGGTTTGCATAGTCTCCGATCGTGATACCAGATTCCGATCACAGTTTTGGTAGAGTCTGCAAACTAGCCTGGTAACGAGCGAACAATTCAGATTCTGGAGGACATGCTAAGAGCTTGTATATTAGACTTTGGAGGTTCGTGGAAAGATCACCCACACCTTGTGGAGTTTTCATACAACAACAGCTATCAGGCAAGCATTGGAATGGCACCATTCGTAGCACTCTGCGGACGGAAGTGTCGTTCACCTCTAAGTTGGGACGACGTTGGAGATCGTGAACTTCTTGGACCAGAAATGATCGTGACAACTGTGGACATAATTCGCACAATCAGAGAAAGAATGCGCATAGCCCAATACCGATAGAAACATTGGACATATGCAAAGCGTCGACATCTGGAGTTCCAACCTGGAGACCATGTTTTCTTAAAGATCTCTCCAAACAGAGAAGTGATCCGATTTGGCAAGAGGGGTAAGCTTAGTCCCAGATATATAGGACCATTCGACATTCTCGAACGAGTTGGAGAAGTGGCATACCGTTTTGCACTACCACCCTCATTGGAAGGAATGCACAACGTGTTCCACATATCCCAGTTACGAATATATGTGAGCGATCCCAGCCACATCCTTAATCACTCAGAGCTCACAGTCCAGACTGGCCTGACTTGCGAGCAACAACCCATTAAGATCTTGGACCGAAAGGTGAAGACACTGCGGAATAAGGAAGTAAACTTGGTCCGAGTGATGTGGAGAAAAAATTCACCGGGAGAATCAACGTAGGAACGAGAAGAACATATGCGTGCAAGATACCCTCACTTATTTGTAAATTAGTCCCTATGTAAATATAAATTTCGAGAACGAAATTTTTATAAGAATGGTAGAATATAACGACTCTGAATTTACTGTACGGAATTTTCCGGTTTAATGTACAAAAAATGAGTTATACAGCCTGAGGTTGAGTTATAAGTCAATTTTGTTAAATAACAGTAAGAAACCACTTGTAGCTCACTGGTAAAGCCCTTGCACTGCTGTGACGTAACCCATGTGTTCGATTTCCATCAGACATATTATTTTTTTCTGATTTTCTTTTTAACTTTTTGGAAACCCAAAAGTTTACACGTGCAATACACAGAAAAATAAAAAGTCAGAAAAATTAAACATGTGGAAAATGGAGTAAACACTGAGATGTACACGTGGCACAAATCCAGAGCCCCTATGTCCTAGATCAACCGGCAGAATGCGCAAGTTGGCTGGCACCAACGGTTGAACCGAGCCCAATGAGGCCCGAGCTTTGCACACTAACCCCTTCACCTACCCCTAACACCCCTGCACTGTTTGATTTCATTGCAATCAAACAGAGACCTTTAATTACACAATTAAACCAAATTTTAATGATTTTTAATTCATATTTTTAATTCTAAAACCTTAATTTTACACTATAAATACCACCCCATACTTTGGCTCGGCATCATTCTGAAATTTCTAACCAAAACTCTTAAAAATTTTCTAAGTACAAGTGGAATAAAGAGGAGTTAGCAAGCGGTCAACTTCCGACGAAAAATCGAAACAACATCCGGAGCTTTCGCGATGCCTCGACAACACTCTCCTCTTCTTCTATCTCTTCCTAGCGCAACCTAATAGTAAGTCCCTCCCAAACCTTCTTTCTCTTCTTTGAAATTCTTTTTAATCAAAATCGGTATAAGTGGAGTTAATACCGATATCTATTTTCTAAACCCTAGAAACTCCCATTTTTCTTATATATTGTTCATCCAAATTCTTACACAATACTTGTAATTTTAATTATAAATGTTTAGAATAAATTTTAACTTAGAATTCCATGCAAAATAAGTTTAATTTAAGTTTTTCATTTAAATACCATGAACTTTACCTTTAGAAAAACTTCATGGGGTAATAACCTACCCCACACGCACACATGATTGCATAGCACGATACCTTTTTTATGTGAATTTTTGTATGAAGAAAATATTACAAGAAAATACCACTTACTATAAAAACTGGATTTCTTTTAAACGATGTTTTAAATTTCTTTGCGATTATACCTCTACAACCCTTGTTAAAGGACCCGCTAATAGATGGTGCGGATTATCACACATCCTTGGGCTAGTAGAGCGAGATATAGAGCTTCTCACGGAGCATTCGGTCTCGAAAGGTTTTAAATACGGTTTTTAAGAAAAACGCATTTTTCTAATTAAATAAAATTTAATTTTTAATAATTATATAAAAATTACAAATCCATATATTTTCAAAAATAATAAATTTACATTTTTTAAAATGAAAGATTTACAAGTTTCACTAAAATACCATTAAATATACCAATAAAAGACAAGTTTTATAATAAAATACCATGAACTTTCCAAGCTAAGCAATTATCACTAAAATATCTCAAATACTTAAAATTCATATCCATGAAAACCCTAAATAATATAAATAAATTCTTGAGGTTTATTTTGAAATTTTATTAAAAATATTTTTCATAAAACCCCCTCGAGTTATATAAAACAATATTTAAGGACTTTAGTAAATATAGGTTTAAGCGGGATCAATTTTCTTGAGCCCCAGGGAGCCGGAGAAAATGAGTGATTACATATTTAAGGTAGAAAATTTAACGGGATTATCAATGGTAATTGTCTTGAAAAAGAACACAAATCCTGTCGTCCATGTACAACAGTTACCGATAACTCCCGAACCTAATTCAGGATCTAAATCAGTTACAAGTGTCTGACTCAGTCAGAGTTCATTTCAAACCTGAATCCAAAGTCAAACATGAATATATGAACTTGAAGCCGAATACTTGAATTCAAACATCAATATCAAACACGAATACTTGACTTGACTTGACCGAACCATGGACCGTCATAATAATAATAAGTGAACAAGTGTAAGCTTCGCTGCCCGACATAGGTCTCTGGTTCAAATCCAGGATGGCCCAGTTGAGCCAGGGTTATAACTTGACATGACTACTTGAATACAAGATTACATCCTGAACCTGACTACTTGAATATTTGTATCCATGGTTTGGGCAAGACTTGTAAATATACTCTATACAATACATTACGCGGGGATAACGGGGTAGATTGGTATGTAACGTATAGCGTGGTACGAGATGGTCACTTAAAAGACACCTACATGAACTCTCGTGTCGTTGTCCTGTGGGTTATAACGGGGCTTTGTACTACATGTTACCATAATTCACGGGGTAAGATGGACTCCTCTCGTATACATAAATTCCTTCGGTACCAAGCTACAAACAACTACGTTAGAATAACAATCATATACATGCACAACTTTACAGTTTCATTTAACATTACTTGTTCTATTCCATTCTTTCTTTTGGGACTTACCGAGCGCTAATTCGCTGACGACATTCTTATCTTTTCTTTCTTTGGAATGTTCGTCAGGAGGACCGGACTCTCAGGAGATCGAGCCTAATCAAGAGGACTTGGACCGGCTCACTGCCCAGCGGGACTTATAGCTCCCCTTGTATTTACTTTCAGTTTGTATGCCACTGTTTAGGCACTGTTTATATCATTGTATCTTTTCATTTTCAAACAGTTGTATGTAAAGTGAATGTAAATAAAAGTTGATGTTTATATTTTTATATCACTTGTCATTCTTGTGCATTATATATATATGTGTGTGTGTGTGTGTGTGTTGTGCTTAATTACGCTTAACGTATTTATTTCTTAGTAAATACGTTACAGCTTGCCACGTCACCGTTTCTGTACACTGGGAAGCGAGGCGTGACGATAGTGAGTATGGAGTGGACTGAGTTGGAGTTCGGTGAGTGGTACGATATGCCCACAACGCCTCGTGGAGCTTGAGATTCCAGTCTCTCTTATTGGCTGAAGTATTTTTCTTCAGGAGCTTTCATAGAGTTTTATTGAAGGTTTCGGCTAACCCATTGACTCTTGGATTATAGATAGAGGAATATTTTCAGTCTATCGTGTGCTGAGTAGCGAACCTTGAAACTCTTGGAAAGAAAGCATGTTGTCAGATATGATTCTTCTCGGTATACCGAAGCGATATAGAATATTGTGCTGGAAGAACATCAGAATATCTTATGTCTTGACTTTTTTTAGCAGGACAGCTTTAGTCCATCTGGAGAAGTAGTCAGTTGCGGCCAATAGAACCGGTAGCCTTTGGATGACGGAGGATCGATCGAGCCAACTATGTCGGTGCCCCAAACTTCGAAGGGCCATGATATCACCGTAGGATGCAATGGATTGGAATGCTTATGAGTGAAGTCACCGTGAATTTGGCAGAGATGATATTTTCTTCACATGCTCTTCGCAATCTCTTATCATGGTAGGCCAATAATATCCCAGCCGTTTGATTTAAAGTCGCATTTTAGGGTCGGACTGGTGAGCTCCGTAGATGCCCGAGTGAACTTTCATGACTTTTTGGGTTTCGGACGATGACAGACACCTAAACCAGAGTTGGTCATATGATCTGCAGTATAGCGTATTATTTACAAACACGTATCGGAGAGCTCTCTTCTTCAGCTGAACTCTCGCATATTTTTCTTCGGGCGGCTTGTCGTATCGGAGGTACTCTATGAAGGGTTCTCTCCAATTGGGCTCTTCATGAATGAATGATCAGAGCTTCTTCGGCAGGATTGTTCTCTTGTTCTACGTTTTCTTCTTCACGTAAAGAAACTGGAGGCAGAATTTACTGGTTTCTGACTGTTATCAGAATTTCATCCATATCGGGATCAGCCAGCTCCTTGGCTAAGCGAGCGAGTACGTTGGTTTTTTCGTTCAACGCCCTAAGAACTCTTATCAGTTCAATATGGATGAACTGTTTCATGAGCTCCACCATCCGGCTTCTGTACCGAGCTAACTTGGGTTTATATATATTATAGTCACCGCTTATTTGGTTGACAACAAGTTGGAAATCACCATAGACCCATAGCCGAAGGGTCTCCATTTCTATAGCTAGCTCCAGGCCAGCTATGAGAGTTTCATACTCAGTCTCGTTGTTTGTATGAGGCTCGATAAGAGCGAAGGAACGTCACAGGGTTTCTCCCGATGGTGTGATGAACACCAATCCTATCCCTGCTTTTATCTGCGGGATGCTTGATTTACTGAAAATCCTTATTGATGATGCTCCATCGAAATAGAGCCCCTAATATGGTCGTTATTCTCAAGATGCAACACTTGTTCGTCGGGCAACTCGCAATTTAGCGGTGATCTTTCTGGTATGAGATGAGCCGCGAGAAAGTCGGCGAGGGCCTGCTCTTTTACTGTTTTCTGAGAAGTATAGATTATGTCGAACTCAAGCAGCATGATAGCCCATCTTGACATTCTGACTACTAGGGTTGCCATGGTCATTATGTGTTTAAGCGGGTCGACCTTGAAGATCAGCATAACCCGATTAGAGAGAAGATAGTGTCTTAGCTTCTTCACGATGCATATCAGGGTCAGGCACTGCTTTTCGATCGGAGAATAGTTATATTCCATCCCGACTAACGTTCAACTGAGATAGCAGAGAGATTTTTTTTCTTCCTTATTGTTCTAGATAAGGAGTGCACGAGTGACTCATACTGCATGAGTTGCCGTAAATATGGGTATCTTAAATTGATAGCTTTATTTGGTGATCAAAAAATGGTATAGCATGCTTAGAGAGCAAGACAGAGCTAGCAACAAAGACCGAAAGATAAGGGATTGAGGAGGACGATTGCCACCGTAAGCATCAGTAAAATTACATTTGTGATACCTAAGTTTTAGCTATTTTAAAATTTGGATATTAACCAATTTGCCCCTTTTCTAACCAGATAGTCTATTTAATATTCTAGTCCATATATTCCGATAATTGCTTAATGCTCTGGAAAATCGTAGATTTTAGGCAATGAAACCTCATCAATTAACTACCACTTACAGCTTATTATTTTCTGGTTTTAATAAAAATCAATTGGAAGAAATAGAAAAAATCCAAATTGTCATTTGTTAATAAAATACTCTTTGTTTTACGTATCTTTTCTATTATAATACAACAATAGAGAGACAGTATAGCGCTCACATGTGTGACTTTCCAAACATATATATGCTTTTCTAGTACTAAAATCTAAAATTACATGTGTCATTTGTAAATAAATTGCTATCCTCGTTTTATTTTATTTAATTAATATACATATAGTGTAAGTCACACATGCAGGTTAGCACTAGAAAGGCATACACACACGTGTGTGTGTGTGTGTGAGAGAGAGAGAGAGAGAGAGAGAGAGAGATTGGAAAATCAATATTTAGGCCTACATAATTTGAATACATATATCTTAGAGTCTGATTTGATCGATCTTTCAAGTTATCAAAATTCGAAACCAATCCATACCCGGCCTGGCCAGAAATTTGGCCCGTTGCCGCCGCCTCCTCTTCTATTTTGTTTGGGCCAAAACTCCTCGAATCTATACTTTCTTTTTTATTAGGGCTTGGAGTAGCCTATTGGTGAGGTTAGGATTAGCCCATGAGCGGATCCTGATTGGAACCCGGGATACCCCGTTAAATGATGAGGGATTGACTAATTTATTCAACCTATCATCTCGGAATCGGACCCGAGATCTCAATTTTATTTTTTTTTCATTATTCTTTATTAAAAAGATACGATAAAATATCAGAGGAAGCTATAAAGAGTTGAGACATTCCATAATTTAGCGATGCATTATGTTTGGTGAAGATCAAACACAAAAATTTGTCGACGCTTGGCATAAGGTTCATGTGCAATTAGGACTAGTGTGCCGTGAATTACTCATCTTATTAGGCACATGCATGGCCCCCCTGTATCTCTAAGGACAAAAATATAACATGGTTTTTGGAATAATTGCTATAAAAGCCTTCAAAATATTCAATTTTACGTTTTTAGATATAATTTTTATGAGCTTAAATATCCCAGAGTTTGCCATTTGCTATCCTCTGTCCACATAGAATATTTGGAAGAATATTCTCATATGGATAACATATAATCTTCTTGACGTAAGCATGCATGCATCTAAACTCAAAAAATTTGATAGATTAATATTTATATTTTCTCCACCTTTATTTTGTTAAACTCTAAAGCATTTGAATGATAATAGTTATTTGATAGCGCGGCTCTTGATTTATTTGAGAGGAACTTCTTTCAACCGTTTTACTTTAGAAGAAAGTAGTTTATTGACGGTCTTTTAAGAAACACTTGGTTTGGTATATAGAATGCTGTATCACTAAGCATCACATTTTAGGGAATGAGAGTTTCATGCATGGGATTGATTTGAATGCTTCTTCAGCCGGCAGTCATGCATTAAATTTGTCGCTGATATATTTGAAATGACTGTTTCATTAAAATTTTCAGACGCCGTAAACGTTTTGAATAAAATAAAGATGAGATGAAAATTCATACTCCGTTCCGGCATGAAAATCTGAATGATCGTATAGAGCTAATTGGACGATTGTTACAAAAGCATGAAAATCCCAATCAATCTTTAAGATGTACAAGGATGAAAATTTTAATGATTTTACCATTTTTGGGCCCAATCATCAGGGAGGGACAAAGCGGACGGTTGTTACGAAAGTTTGGGGGCATCGATAGAACATTAATTACTATGTAGATCTAGTTGTCCTAAAGTTTGTAATTTTTGTCCTTTTGCCTTAGACATAGGAATCTTCATCCTTTTATAAGTGTCTTTTTTTTCTTTTCTTTTCTTCGCTGGCCCGTAATCCTGATCTATGCACACAACACATCCACACACAACACACCCACACATCCAGGGAACCCATGAATTTGCCCCAAAAACGTTAATTTATGGTCAATTTCCCTCCTAAGGCTCAAATGATCCCGCACTCTTCCCAGAAGAGAAAGTGTTGATATTAACTGAGCTGTTTCTTATTGGTTTTTCATTTCATTTTGTATGTTTAATGGCCAATTTTATATACTAATTATTTTAGTCTCGATTCTTGTTCAATCTCTATCTCTATGAATCTTACGATCAATCCGAGAAGCAAACAATTGGTTTCCTCGAAACTTAAACGATAATGATAAGGTTCATTAAAAATTATACTTCTACATGGGCCACAAGAGCCAAGAGCAAAGTGCTCAATTTTTCCTATAATTTATCACTAAAAATAAAGTATACCCAATTATAAGGGATATAACGTATAATATTTCCGTCCATGCACCAGCCCATTACGCACTTCAAACCATCAATATTCTTTAAGAAAATAGTCCAATATTTAATTAGCTAGCTAGTAACTATTTTTACTTTAGCGGCTTTCGTTTTCTGATATCATGTTCTTTTTTTGAATCAGCTGGGCAATATAGTCAGTGAAACCAAAGATACGTTCGAGTCAGAACAATCTTGCTTATTGATTCAAAAAATGTTTGACATAGAATTTTAAGATATATAATAGTCAACCTTTGGAATATTTGTATGCCTTGGTTTGGGATATTTGCGAGAAGCAAACAGTTGATTTCCTTGAAACTATAAGGACAATAACTAACATGGTTCATTAAAAATTATGCTCATCTCCTCATCCAACTGGAGCCAAGAGTAAGGTGCTTCTCATTTTTCCTATTATTTATCATAAGAATTATACCCGATATACCTTATAATATTTCCGTCCTAGCTAGCTCATTACCCACTTCAAATTATCATTTTTTTCAAAGAAATAGTTAGATGCACGTTTCATTGATTTAAAGTTAGGAACAATTTTTGTCTTACTTCGGTAGCCTTTGTTTTTGAGATCTCATGATTTTTTTTCCCCGACCCAGTCGGACAACATATATAGTTGTTGAATCCATGATTTCGTTCAAGCTAGTCACAGCAATCATGTTTATTGATTCAACAAACGTTGATAAAAGGTCCAAAATGTTTGACATGGAATTTTAAGATGCATAATAGTCAACCTTCGGCATATTTTCTTGTCTTGGCTTGCGTGAATCATAATGCAGAATGATTCCACGTGGACTAACATACTAAGAACAAGGCCAATCATGTCTCTTCTCTTTTTTCAACCTTTGTCAGTTTCCATCGAAGACCTTACAATATTTTATGGTCTCGACTTCGGGCCCGTTTGGTTGCAGGATTATTTTGGATTTGGACCGTGGAATACGAGGATTCCATAATTTTGTGTTCGGTTGGGTATTTTGAATTTACATGATTACTTTGTTTTTTATGGAGGGTCCACCATAAAACATGGATTCTTGAATCCTAAAAAATTTTAAGGATTTGCAAAGATTTAGCACTATTCATTCTATTTTTAGTTGGGACCCGTCTACTTTATTTATTTAATAATCCTCTTTCTATCTATCTCTCTCTAAAATTCTCAAATCCAAATCCCACTTTCTTTCCACCAACCAAACAAAAATTATAAGGATATACAAATCCAATATTAGGAATCCGAAACCAGCCATATAACACATTACCAATTCCAGAAATTTTCAAACGTATTATTTTGGAATCCAAATTTCTAAATCCTACACGCACTTAGTCCATTGTGCGCGTTGAACCCAAATTCGCTCCCTTAGTCCATTATGCGCGTTGAACCCATATTCGCTCGGAGGCAACGACTTGACTTCGTTCAAAAGGGACAACTCTTTTGCATAAAAATGCATTAATTTCTTTTAATTGAGTATTGCTTTTGTATTGTTATGCGTACAAGGTTTGTTAAAGAGCATGTGAGATAGGAATATTCGGTCTCCATACCCGAATATTCTTTGTGTTTTTAAAATTAAGTAGAAAGCGAAGAAGTGGCATATGGCGTTCCATTTCATAAGAATTAAATATTGAACGAAACAAGAAAGATCAACGATTCTACGATAGCCCACACACATCATCGACATTTTCGATATGTGATGATACTCATAAGTGGGAATTATCCAGATCATGACACGTGATAGATGAAGTGTCCCGGGGCTCACTGAAACAGGGCAAGCACCATGTATTGGAGACATTCTCCGGGCTATCGTCCCGAGGTATGACACGACCTTTTATGGATCCCTGAACACTCCTATGCACGCCTTACAAATGGCCATGGGCTCGCCTCCGAACCCTCCTACACGCTGAGCTTCCTCAGCCCTTCCAGCTCGCCTCCGAGCTTCCTCGGCCTCCCGTCTTGAGCCTTCCGCCGAGCTAAGACTCCCTGGTTCTACCGAGCAATCTCTCGCAGCAAAGGAAAATAATGGCGAAAGTGTGAGCTCTAGAGGGGATCCCACTCCTGTCTATACTGCTTGAAGGGAGCATCCGACGACTCAGATCATTTCCCGCCAAAACGAAACCTCACGTCTGCCAGCCGTCGAAGCCCCACGTGTCGAACAACCATTGGAGACGTTTCTTCGGTCGCAGGCGACAGCGACAGCTTGTCACGTTCGCTAATCCGCATCGAACACGTGGTCTGCTCCTCAACTGGCGTACAAGCGAACCGGCGCCCCCTCTTTAATGCACGATCATTTTCCCTGATCCGCTGACATCATCAAAGATACGCGCAAAGATCCAGGCGTCTGAGATACGCCACGCGGGCTCGTAAACATAAACGACGCAACTGCCTTTCACCGAGTCGCCCCGGATATCCGCGCCGATATATTTTGGGCAACGGTCTTCGCCCAGAAAACCGATCAAACCACTCTCGACCCGACCCATAAATAGGTCCGGGACTAGAGTGGGGGGGGGGCTAATGATGATAATCATAAGTGGGAATTTCCCAGATCATGACACGTGGTAGATGACGTATCCCGGGGCTCACGGAAACATAGCAAGCACCATGTATTGGAGACATTCTCCGGGCTATCGTCCCAAGACATGACACGACCTTCTATGGATCCCTGAACACTCCTATGCACGCCTTACAAATGACCATGGGCTCGCCTCCGAGCCCTCCTACACACTGAGCTTCCTCAGCCCTCCCAGCTTGCCTCCGAGCTTCCTCCGCCTCTCGTCTTGAGCCCTCCGCCGAGCTAAGACTCCCCGGTTCTACCGAGCAATCTCTCGCAACAAAGGAAAATAAAGGCGAAAGTGTGAGTCCTAGAGGGGGTCCCACTCCTGTTTATACTGCTTGAATGGAGCATCCGACGACTCAGATCATTTTCCGCCAAAACGAAACCTCGCGTTTGCCAGCCGTCGAAGCCCCACGTGTCGAACGACCATTGGAGACGTCTCTTCGGTCGCAGGCGACAACGACAACCTGTCACGTTCGTTAATCCGCATCGAATACGTGGTCTGCTCCTCAACTGGCGTACAAGCGAATCGGCACCCCCTCTTTAATGCACGATCATTTTCCCTGATCCACTGACATCATCGAAGATACACGCAAAGATCCAGAGGCCTGAGATACGCAACGCGGGCTCGTAAATATAAACGACGTAACTGCCTTTCACCGAGCCACCCCGGAGATCCGCGTCGATATATTTTGGGCAACGGTCTTCGTCCAGAAAACCAATCAAACCACTCTCGACCCGACCCATAAATAGGTCGGGACGAGAGTGGGTGGCTAATGATGATAATCATAAATGGGAATTCCTCAGATCATGACACGTGGTAGATGACGTGTCCCGGGGCTCAAGGAAACAGGGCAAGCACCATGCATTGGAGGCATTCCCCGAGCTATCGTCCTTAGGTATGACACGACCTTCTATGGATCCCTGAACACTCTTATGCACGCCTTACAAATGATCATGGGCTCGCCTCCGAGCCCTCCTACACGCTGAGCTTCTTCAGCCCTCCCAGCTCGCTTCCGAGCTATCACAGAACCGAGCTTCCTCGGTCTCCCGCTCGTCTTGAGCTCCCCCGCCGAGCTAAGACTCCCCGGATCTTCCGAGCAACCAAAAACATAGAGCCCAAGCGCCTTCGCCACGGCTCCGTGGATCTTGCCAGATGCAAGATATCCGCTACCCCACGATCTCGCGTTCCACGCCGCCGTATCTCCCATTAACGAGTGTATTTCGTCATTAATGGAGGGATCCCGTCATTCACGCAGGCGTAACGTCAGGGGCGTAATCGACGGCAAAGATCTCGCGCCAGCTCTTTCCATACGATCACTATAAAAACCCCTCTCCCAGACGACTCAGGTAACGCAAATTTATCCCAATAAGCCGCTACTCTGTCCAAATTCCTCGGTTAACTTGACCGTCGGAAGGTCCACGGTGGTACAACCATCCACGGACTTTTTTGCAAATAGCTCGGCTTTACCTCAAAACAAGCCCACTGAGATCCACACGCTCAAAGAGACAACCCTCAACACCAATCTTAGCCGTTCATCAACGCTCGCGACAAATCGACGGAGGACAACATCTGAAGGAGATTCCAACCTCCATCAATATGAAAAGATCATTTAGAGCCAATAACAGTAAAAAGTCTAAAAATTACTTGTAAAACAATATATTATTGGATAACAAGAAGCTCAAATGCGAATAAAAATTAAAACTTAGATATATTTAAATTTCAAGACTGACAATTCCTTTTATTTCAATATGCGGTTAATTTAACAGTGGGAAAATAAATTATACAAAGACAACAACATTTTAACACTCCTTCACCACGTGGGACTCTGAATTTTGGGCCGTCTGAAATTCTCCAGCCGAAATTCTCGCTATGAACGGAAGAATAAACGGGGATAAATTTAATTGACAATAAGGATGTTTGAACCCAAGACCTCTTGAACCTGATGTGCTCTGATACTCCCATATAAGTACTAACAGGTTAAGATTTTGGTTAAACCGGTTCTTGACATGGTATCAGAACACACAAGGTTCAAGTGGTCTTGGGTTCAAACATCATAATTCTCAATTTTAAATTATATTTGTTTCCTCCATTTCTTCCGTCTACACTAGCGATAATTTCGGCTGGAGGCCTTCTTTTCACATGGCCCGGATTTCAAAGGCCCACGTGAGGGGAGTATTATTCTTTTCGTTGAAATACATTGTTATTCCACAACCTAATGTTTTAAGTTTTTGGGTAAAGCGGCTCTTGATATTTAAAAAACGTCCATGCCCCAAAAAGCCACCATGAATAAAGGAAAAAATAGCATAACTAAAATATATATGACTTTCGAAATTTTTAGATGACTATAAATCTATTTTTGGTTTCCCCATATAAGTACTAACAACTAGGCTTATTTTAGCAACTCTGCTTTGCGTAAGTATCGACTTAAGATCAAATGTTTAGTAGAGTGACAATCTTCAAAGCGATTGGAAAATTGTCTTTAAAATTCAAATAATGCCTTTAATTTGTGTTCTATCTTTACCCTAATATTTTAATGTCCAAAGAAGAATGTAAGAAGCACGTGAAAAAACTATCTAATATGTCACCATCTAAGAAACAGTGTGTCGGTGATGTGTCAACTTAGCATGGCATGCGTGATGGACATATTTAAATTAATAAGATAATAAAATAAAGAGATCTGTTAGCTTTTTCGGTTTAAATAAATATATATGTTTTACCACTTTAACTGTTAGTTTGAGAAATATCTTAAATACTTTTAGTTAGTTTGGATAGTAAAGATTTTTAAAACTTTTAATTAAGATAAGGTCAAATGGTTTTAATATAGATCTTAAAGGTTTTATAAAACCCAAAATCAGTTATAAACTAAAAATTCATAAGACCTAAAAAAGCTTTTTAATGAATCTTATCTAAACTTTTAGTCAAGAGGATGAAAACATCCACATTGAACCTTTTTCAATATAGACGTGCAACGCTCGTGCACAATTCTAATGAATATAATTTCTCTGAAGATTGGATTTTCTGCAGATAAAAACAGACCAAACTAGTGACCAGGCCAAGAGTCTCGGCTCTAATCTTATTCTTTCCATTAATCAAATGGGACAAAGCGATCAATCTATGACCCAGACCTTTTTACCCGTGAACCACAGTTAGCCACTCACGCTGTGCTTGGATCGTATCAAACTTGGTACCCCAACCATGAAATGCAGCAAAAAACCTAACTTGGTTTAAAAGAAAATTTGATATAAAAAATAAAGTGTCAAAATGCAAATTATCATATTTCTCAAGGTTTTTTGTGGCATATAGTTATTATCAAGCCAGCTAAGGAACCAATTTGCATAGTTGTCCTGTTCCCCTTGGAATAATCAAACAAGGACTTGTTCTCATATCGAATTTTATTTTATTTTATTTTATTTCCCCTTCACAAAACTTATATAAATCCCCCAGAACCAACAGCAACATCGCCACTATTATAAAGTTGAGAAGAAGAATCAGCGGTAAATACACCCCCACAATTATTTTCAAAACAACGGTTTTTCTTATTTATCCAAAATATCATTTGGTATTTCTAGGGTCTTAAAAAAAAATCCAGATATCATTATTTTTATTATTATCCTTTTGTCATTATTGATCTAAACGGCTATAATTAGCGAAGCGAAGAGAGGCCCTCAGCAATCAGGGGATTTTTTTCCCCAAAAAAAACCCCAATCGCTCAAAAAAAAATCATCAAAAAGGCATTTCTTTTTTATTTTTTTGCGTGAATCGCCGTTGAGCACTTCGAGAGAATCCGAGGATCAATCGCCGCCGCTGTCGCTGTTGCCGCCGCCGTTCGCCGCCGACGAGATGCCTGAAGCGGGCGGATACTACGGTTCGAAGAAGACGGACGACATCTGCGAAGATGTTTGCGGCCCGGTAATTGATTTCTCAGATCTTGATTTCAATTTCTTGTAATTTCTTGATTTGTTTTGTGAAATCTCGCAATTTGGGATCTGGAATGTCAAAAAACCGTAGATTTCTTATCCTTTAAATTTCAATTTTTTTCCTTTTTTTTAATTTTATTTTTAAAAAGCAGGCAACAAAGGCTGCTTTGAGCTTGTCGAGGCTAAGATGCGCCCTTCGAGGGTTTGATCTCAAGTCCCTTCTGCTTCTATTCGTTGGAGTCCCAATCTTCATCTTTTTGGTTTATTTACATGGCCAAAAGATCACTTATTTCCTTCGCCCGATTTGGGAAAAGCCGCCGAAGCCCTTTAATCACATTCCCCATTACTATAGCGAGAATGTCACCATGGAAAATCAGTGCAAACTCCATGGCTGGAGGATTCGAGAGACCCCGAGACGGGTTTTCGACGCCGTGCTCTTCAGCAATGAATTGGATATCCTCCAAGTTCGATGGAATGAGCTTCATCCTTATGTGTCGGAATTCATTCTCTTGGAGTCGAATTCGACCTTCACCGGATTGAAAAAGCCCCTCTTTTTCTCAAATAACAGGGATAGATTCAAATTCTCGGAGTCGAGGCTGACCTATGGTACCGTTGGGGGCAGATTTGTGAAGGGAGAAAACCCGTTTGTCGAAGAATCGTATCAAAGGGTTGCGTTAGATCAATTGATTCGGATCGCGGGCATCACGGATGACGATTTGTTGATTATGTCCGATGTTGATGAGATCCCGAGTGGCCATACGATTGACTTGTTGCGATGGTGCGATGATATTCCTGAGATTTTGCATCTGCAACTTAGAAACTACCTTTACTCCTTCGAGTTTTTATTGGATGATAAGAGTTGGAGAGCATCGGTGCATAGGTACCGAGCTGGGAAGACGAGATACGCTCATTTTAGGCAGACGGATGATCTATTGGCCGATTCGGGGTGGCATTGTAGCTTTTGTTTTCGACACATTAGCGAATTTGTGTTTAAAATGAAGGCCTATAGCCATGTGGATAGAGTGAGGTTCTCCTATTTCTTGAGCCCAACGAGAATTCAGGATGTGATTTGTAAAGGCGCGGACTTGTTCGATATGTTACCTGAGGAGTACACGTTTCAAGAGATTATCGCGAAGTTGGGTCCGATACCGAGTTCTTATTCTGCAGTACATCTTCCTGGATTCTTATTGCGAAATGACGACAGGTTTAGATATTTATTACCTGGAAATTGCAAAAGAGAGAGTGGCTGAATGAAAATTTGAATTGTTTTGGGGATGAAATTGGACACGAGTGTATCCAACTTAGTTGGATGATTCTTGTGAGAGGAGCTGGCAAGCTTTGGATGAGTATTTTCAATGTTTATAATGTGAAAGCTTTTTATAGTATCTCACTCGTGTTTATTGGGGGCATATTTCATTTTCCAGTGGAGCACAACTCGGTATGTTACCTTCACACTGGTTCTGTTCAAAATGCAAACTTTTGTGCTATGGGGATTTGTGATTCCTTGGAACTGATTTATTCATGTATTCTTGTTCGAATCTGCCTAAATCTTCGCCTTGATTGTATCACACTTTATGCCTCATCCATTCGATGATAATGCTGAATTTTTTTTAACTATAAGGGGTGTGATTATTATCTACCAGGATGTGAATTATTTTACGAAGTTATGCTTTCTGAAAACTTATGGACTTATAGTAATATCATGATGCGGATTATATCCTTTAATGGAACTATTGATGTAGCATTTAAATTTTTTTCCTCTCTACTTTGATGCTATTTTAATTTATTAATAGTAATGTTAATGTCTAACCTATAACATACTAGTTTGAAATCACCTCATATTAGCAAATGGGTAAACAGGGAAATGGCTATATTTTATAGCTCTGAAGGAAAATATAATTATGTACATGGACACAAAAACGAATCGTAATAGGCTGTTCATAACTTCATATGGTTAAAATTTCTTTGATACTAAAGCATCAGCATTGAATATTGAATTGAAAGGATGACATTATGTCTTTATTTGTCTTTCTAATAACTTTGCAGGCAAATATATTTATCTACATGGACACAAAAACAAACATAATAGGCTGTTCATAGCTTCATATGGTTGGGACTTCTTTGATACTGAAACATCAACATTGTTGAATTGAACCATCTTGATATGATGACCAATATGACTTGATTTGTATTTCTAATAAACTTTGAAGCATCCTTAAGGGTCCACATCAAAGATAGAATTATGAAATTTCCAGGCAACACTGAAGTAAATTGTCTTGTGATAATTCAGGCAGTTATGAGCATTTCTAGTTGAATGAGTCTGTAATAAATGCTCATTAGTTACATTATTATAGGTTCCTGCCTTCTAGTTTCAATCGAGAATGAATGTTTGACAGACTTGCCAAGGGAGGCTTAACATGTGCATTGATTCCAGCAAGTAGCTAAAATCCATATAAAAACAGTTATATAAGTTACAAAATAGTTGGCTGGAGATTCTGATGCATGCCCTTTTGAATCCACACAAACACACAAAAGAGTCCACAATGACAACGGATACCGAAATCTATAACATAGCTCTTGCACTTAAACTTTTCTCGAAGTTCACTGGTCGAATTCTGATGGGTTTCGCAAAAGGTGACGAATAAAATCCGTAATGGTTAAAACTGAGATAATTTCCAGATATGCTTCTGGCATACATCGAAAGGAAGTATGGCAGATGTGCAACATATCTTGCATTACACCAATTTCGTTTGTCTTGTGGAATCAACTTATATTCATCTTCTGCTTCCTCTAGCTCCTGTATTCTTTTCTGAAACTTTGTTGAATCTTGAGGAGAGGTATTTATATTATGTGAAAGTGTTTGTCTAGGGTTTGGTAACTGGGTTATGTTCATAGTATGTGCAGCTAGAACTAGTCGTTTGTGGTGATTAAAATAGTTCTCTTAAAAGTATTATATATAATTTGAATAGCTAACACACATTATGGACAGAACATCAGTACACTTGCAAGCAATATAGAAGGCTTGCTAACTGGAGAGAGAGGGATAGTCAAACAACTTATAAGATACAGTGTCTGGTTCCAGTTTTTAATGCCTGCAATATATATCACAACTTCTTTTGAAACTCTCTTTTTTTAGTTGTTCACTAGATATACATATTTCTGTGCAAGCATAACTGATATAGATATAATTTTACACAAGGGTTTTTTCTTTTTAATTGATCCGTCTTTAAATTTGCGGCGGCGGAACCTGAACATGGAGAATTTTTTTATGTTCCTTCCACAGCATCAAAGCTGAGAAATAGAACAAAGGTTGAGAGTTATTATTTTGTATTTCAATAAGTTGATACGCTAATTTGAATGCTAATGCAATGCTCTTGGGATGCTTTCCGTGTACAGTTTCTGTGAATGTGACAACCATTATATATTGCTTTCATGTGGGCTTCATGGCCATGATTAAAGATATGGAATTGGTGCTTTATTTCACTAGAGCTTTATGCGAATATTTCTTTCTTATATTATTTTTCCTGTTGTTACTGGCAATTTTGCTAGCCATGAACGTCCATTGTCATTTATAAGATGAACACATGCTGAATTTTTTTTAATATATAAATGATAGGCAAAAAAATTATGAAGTTGGAGCCACTCTTTAATGAAAGCGATTGCAGAATAAAATACATGAAATTATTATTTTTTATTACCTCACAAAAGGAAAGCTTCGTTTTGTTAGCTTTTATCTTTTTGCCTTGAGCCGTCGATGAAAGTGTTTTGTCGCCTTTTAGGCTTCGCTTGTGGCTGATAGTCTCGGATGTTGGTGTTTGGGGCCAATCCATTATCGTTTCTCTTTTTTCTATACCATCTTTTTTGAAGTGCAAGAGAATTTGGAGGCCATGACATCACACCAATTATTTACGATTGTCTTTATGATGAAAGTTGTTACAGGAACAGGGGGATTGTCATGGCGTTGGTTGGTTGGCTGGTTGCTAATCGTAAAACTTTGTTCATTCCAATAAAGCTTTGTGTTTCATACCCGATCTCATTTTGATGTGAAGACGATGGTACCGGCTGATATATGGTACCGGCTGATATAAAATGTGGTGGCACATGTAGATAAGAAAAAAGGGTATATATGCTAGTATGCAAAACTTGGTGAAGTCCGCGTCTGCTAATTTGATAAACAATATAAACAGGTGATTCACCTTTTGAAAGATAACACAACCGGCAAGCATAAAGAGACGGACTAGGACTATCTCGTGAACAAAATAAGCTTCTCTTTTCGGAGGAGGACGCATGAAAGAAAGGAAGAGTGAACATATATACTTTTCAAGTCATTCTAATGGAGTTCTTTCCATCAGCAATATGGGATTGATGTGAAAACTCGGCTTGTTCAAACTCGGCTTGTCCGCCTAAAAGTCGTTCTGAGCTTGGCTCATTTATTTAAATGCGTTCAAAGACTTGTTCAAACTCGGCTTATTTATTTATTGAACGAACTTGAGGGAAATTTCACCGAACCTCAAGCCTATTTAGAACCTAGAAATTAGCTATAGAAAATTATAAAAATAAGTGAAAAAACATATAGATGTTTAATATCATATTTGACACCTTCTTATTCGCCCACCCCTGAAGCCTTCTCAATTCAATTCAATAATTAGCAATTTGTGGCCTACAAGTTAGCCTGTATAGTGCAATCCCATAGTCCAATAGGCTAGCTAACAACAAACCCCAGATAAAAAAGAATTAAAGTTTTACTATTTTAATGCCGAGAAGAGACTGCTCAATATGTATTACTCTTTTGTACCATACAACTAAGCTTATATGGTAAAAAAAATTTGATAGACCTCCTTTGAAATTTTTCTATTTTTCTCTCGCCGTTTAGGTTTTACTTGTAAAATATTGAAAAATTTAACGATTTTTGTGTGATATAGCATGACACAATGTTGAAAAATAAAAATAAAAAATAAAATTTAGTTAAAAATCTCGTGATTTTCATTTGGTATTGTAAAAACATATTTAAAAAACAAAAGAAAATAGAAAACTCTGACAGTTTTGAAACTTTTGCTATTTTATTTGCGCATGTAATATATTAAAATCCTGAACGAAATAGAAAATTTCAGATTTTTTAAGATTTCGCCCTCTTAGATTTCGCCCTCTTAGTGTGCTATAATGCATAACATTGAAAGAAAAAAATAAAAAAAATAAAATTTCCCAAAATTTAATGATTTTCTTGTGCTATATAGAAAAAGGAAGAAACAGAAGAAAATATTTAGACATTTGTAAATTTCACGATTTTCATGTACTGTACCAACCAAAAATTATTGAAAAATAAAAGAAAATGGAAAATTCTTGAGATTTTTGAAGATTTTAGAAATCTGAAGTAAACAAAAAATTTAGGGTTTTTAATAATTTCGTGATTTTCATGGTTCCCAATAGTTCCTAGTCATCTGGCATCTTTCAGTCATTCGGACCATATTTCATTGTTTTGTTAGCTTCTTAATAGCAATTGGCAATTTTTACTTATTTTATTTCATATAGCCTTTGTATCTATGATATCCGTAAGTTCACCGAAAGTATAAACAAGTAAAATATACGAAAATCGAATAAACACCGAAAATTTTGAGATTTTTAAGATTTTAGGATTTTTTTTATACAAAATAATAATAAAAAGGAAGATAACAGGGTTTTTTTGATATTTTTGAAATTTTGCAATTATCCTGTGTCTAGCAAAATTTTGAAAAAAACACAAAGGAACAGAAATTTTAAAGGTTCTAAGATTTTTACAATTTTAGTTCATTATAGCAAGTAAAATAACAAAAACCAAAGAAAACTACAAATTTCACGATTCTCCTATGCGATATCACAAACAAAAAAGGGTAAATTTTATAAAACATCATTGAACTTTCAATATTTTTTCTGTGGAGGAAACGAGGTCTAGGTGTAGATAAGACTCATGAATGATGAGGCCCGAGAGGCTATTTGCAAAGTGGCAAGAAACCACTTTGCAGAATTCCATGTTATTATTACAAGTGTGATCCTCGTTAAGTTAATAAAGAAATTTATAATAACAAATTCTATAACTAAATGTAAATGCACATACAAAAAATGCTAGTGTTTAGAGTGATAAATTAGAGAAATTTAGAGGGAAAAATTCTTATTAAGCATTTTAAATACAAATAAGTTAAGATATTTTCCTTAATTTCTGCTAGTTATAAATAGATCAAACTATACAATGAGCCTACCATATATATAATCAATCTACCTTAGATGCATATCAATTAAATGTAAACCATTTTAAAATAAAAAACATAAACCTCGCTAGAAATTTACAAATCTTATCATACAACTGGCAACCAATTGATGCTAAACATTTTTGCACTAATTTTGTTTGAAATTTAAATTTTCAAGCACCTTATCAAAGGAAAGCTGAAATTAATTACAAATTTCAAAGTTCAATAAAACTCATAAGAATTGTATCAACAGTTGCAATTGATATTATTTAGAAAATATATTTTCTAATTGATTAAATTTATGAATTAAAATAATATTCTCAAAACTTGGGTTCTTACTTTACAATTGTCCATTTTCTTTTATCAGTTAAAGTTGGGAGTAGATTAGGAAAAAGAATGAAATATGTTCTCCTTAGGATATGCTGATCGTTTTTCTAGATATAACTTAAATATAAAATAGGGTAAATTATCAACAAAAAATCTCCAGCTCTTTTTTCAGTCGTCAAAAACCCTCCGGTCTTGAAAAGTAACTCAAAAATCCCTTAAAAAGGTTTTTAGTGGTCAAGAAGCCTCTTACTTGTGATATCTAGTGGCTGCCTGCTATATCAAGCTTCATGCGATATCTAAGCAGCAACCAATGATATCCAAACAGTTACATGTGATATCTAAATAGTTTGAATGAATTGGTTAGATAAAGCAGGCAACTATGTAAATACTGCAGGAAAATTTTTAAGGGTTCTTGACTACCATTTCGAGGGCGGAGAGTTTTTGACAGTGGAAAAAAGTGTTTGGTTTCTTTCTGACAATTTACCCTAGAAATACGGTTATGGACTAAAAACTGAAATCCACTAATCAAATTGCAACTACTTGACCTAAAATTGCAATCAAACTCTAGGCAGAATAGTCATACAAAACATAATTCAAGGATAACAATAATTGGAAGAAAAATAGGGTTAAACTACATTTAAGGATTACAATAATTGGAGGAAAAACAAGCTTAAACTATATCTAGGAATCACAACATTGGAAGGAAATCAGGTTTACTTCAAAAGAAACACAATGAAGATAAAAGATACACCTCCCTCCAGTAGCTTTTTCCATGGTGATCTTCCTTCGCAGAATATCACCACACTTGAGAAAAATGATATAAACAAACCGAAAAAAGGGACAGAGGAATTTTTTTTAATCATGGTTTCGTGTTCTCAAAAATCGCCATGGAGCTTGGCTGCTTGAGAGACAAGGAGAGAGACGATGGGGAGAGAGGGGTTTTAGACTGTTCTTTTCATGTTCAGCAAAACGTTCAAAGATCAATGGTGTGACACGCGTACTTAATCGAGTCTTCACACACACACACACACACACACACACATATATATATTGTTCACACACAATCAAAGGTGGGAAGAGGGAAGCAGCGGCTTTTACTCCCACATTTAATCTAAAGGAAATCAAGTAAGAGAAGGACGGTTAAGGTGTTGGGCTGCTGATGGGCCGTGTTCCTGTCCCATGAAATTTATGCATCGGGAAAATGGTCTAAAGCCCTCGACCAAAAGAGAAATGGGCCATAGAGCCCAAAGAAAAAGTAACGAACAACCTCTTCTTCAGCTAAAAAAAGATTGATTTTTTAGGTACTATGTATATACCAAAGAAAAAGTGATTTTATAGGTCCTATGTATACACCATGCTTTTTGTGCTTTTCAAAATCTAAAGGAAATCTAGAATATATATATAAAAGAATATTCTCTAATATAGCTGAGACTTTAATGAAAAAATTGTTATCTAACACATTTTTAATTTTCTGAGATGGGCTATTGAATTTTTTTATTGGCTCCTTAATTAGTATTAATCACTGTTGTATCTCATACAGTTAGACTTATATAGTGGAAAGATTCTAATTGGTTACTTCTTTAGAATCTTTTTCTCGCTCTCTCGCTGCTTAGGTTCTACGAGCAATATATTTAAAAAAATTCTCAATTTTTGTCTATTATAACCGCAAAATATTGAAAAATAAAAAAAGAAGATATTTTAAGAGTTCAAAATTTTGCGATTTTCGTTTTGTAATGCAAAAAATATGTAGAAAAAGCAAAGAAAATAGAAACTTTTTGACATTTTAAAAAATATCGCTATTCTGATGTACTATAGCATGTAAAATATTAAACTTCTGAACAAAAGAGAAAATTAATGATTTTCAAATATTTCGCGATTTTCATGTGCATAGCATGCGTGATATTATCATGCCCTGCTTCCCAAAAATAATTACACAATGGCGGGAACGCGACGAGACCCGCGACGTATCTATACTGAGAAGCACTTCTTTCCGATACAGACACGTTAAGCGTTTGTCACGGGGTAATAATTTCATCGAGAAAATACCAAATCTCAAATCAAAAACCAAGATACACATGCATGCACACACGATAAGTCTCAAAATATCATAAGTCCTGTAACATTCCCCAAAAGATAAGGTTATATTACATCAAAATTTTCGGAAAACAAATAAACTGAAACTGATCTAGGGATGGATCGAATAGAGCTCTACTTGTGCCCGTGCATACGCCGGTTCCTTCGCGGAAGGTTCCTGCACCACGATGACTGCTTCATCTTCCATAAAGGCATAGCTAACGGAAATTTCAATCAAATAGAAATATTCATAAGCGAGCTGGCGCTCGAGTAAGTTTACCAGGTTATATAAAGTAATGGTAATGTAAGATAATGAATTATCAAGTAACCAGCGTGTGTGTGATAACAATAGTGAAATATTTTAATCAGGAATCATGCAATATTCATTCAATAATCATGGTAAACAATCGATTCACGCATATCATTTTCAATTCACGCATGTCAATAATTATCAGTTCACGCATGTTAATATGGATTTGTCTTGAAGTGTGAGTCCAAGGTGGTCCCGATGGCGCGTTTTTGTTGCCTAAGTATCCGAAACCTACCCTCTTTGGTTCCAATTGAATTATGCAATCGTCATTGCGTTCCCGAATTGGGCCGCTATCCACCCTTTGATTGATTGTCACTTTGCTTGAGAAATTGTTGCGGTTCCCCTGCCTTATGAATTGACGCCAAGCCAACCACAAGCTTTCTTCGGTATGATTCTCCTGCAATGAAAACAGTTTCCTTTCTTTAGATAATGTGCATGTAGTAATCAATTCAAGAAAATATCATGAAAAGAAGAAAAGAGAAAAAGAGAGAACTCACCAGCCTTTCGGTCAGGGAAATCTATCCATATCCTTTTAGGTTATAAAAAGGTTAATTTTAAAAAAGAGTTCCATGATTTTTATGATTTTTTAAAGGCTTTTTAGCAAAAATAAAATAAAATAAAATAAGAGATTAGGTTAGAAGGAGCATGATTGCGCTTCATATCACTACCTATGGAAAACCCTTGAGCTTCCGCGATCCCGCCAGTGAACACCTGAAATTTAGAAAGGGAGAGAATTTTGTCTCTTAAAATCTCTGAAAGGTTGGGGATTATGAATTCTGTAGAAAGGGGGCTACTTATATAGCATTCCCACCAAATTTAGGGTGCATTTTCGAGATTTGGAAAACTCTGAAACGGTTACACACTTGCGGACGAACTCCGTCCGCATGTGTACCAAATCGCTCATTTTCGGCAGTTCTGTACGCTTAATTTTGATAAAAATCTTCTGAAACAACGACATGCATGTAGATGATTTCTGTCTGCATATGTGCCACATTCGGAGGATTTTTATAATTTTAAATGCGTTGAAAATCAAGTAAAATATTTTATTTACCGTCGGGACATGCATACAGATGATGTGCGTCCTTATATGTGTCACCGACTGCAAATTTTGAAAATCTTTAACTCTTTTAAAATTTTTATTTTAGAAAATTTGATATCGAGTGAAAATTGTTTCTAAAAACTTCGAAATTCTTTAGAAATCACGTGCAAAACTCGTAAATGAATTTTTCCAAATTCCAAAAATCTAAATTTTGGATTTAAACTATTTTAAAATCGAATAATACCCAAAATAGCTCAATTTACCATCTATAACACGCATGCGGATGATAGTTGACCTCATGTATGCAATAGTGTAACGATCCTGTTTTTACTATATTGATTTGTTAAACATAGTGCCATCAAGGCAATTATTATAATTGCAAATAGGCAATTATGATAATTGAGGAAGGACCAATACAGGTAGAACAGTCTTGCTCGTGATGATAGTATGCTATATGGTTTGTCTTCATCATCGATGAAGCCCGTAGGATTTTTGCTTGACAACAAGCATTAAGATGGCGATCATATACGTGGGAGCTGAGTAGTCCATAAGCACATCCTTAAATGTCTCTAGTCGTGGGAGTATTGAGACTGGGCATTGATATTCCGGAGTAGACTGGTGTATACGCTTCTAGACCCCAACGAGGGGCGGCGGCCGGTCTTATAAGCCATTGGTGTTGTGTCACCTAAGATAGTATACAGGTGCTCACTGGATATGAGTACACTGGACGGACTCGCCGAGAACTTTTAGATGGTATTATATCTATCGTCAGATAGAAGTTCTCAGGTAGCATGAGTACAGATTAGTCTTTTGACCTAAGATTGTCATTTGTTTCGTGTGAGTTTTCACTGTACTTTGATTACTACCATATCATGGCTCAAAGGAGTCGTGCAAACAAGTTTTAGTTGGGTACAGTCCCGAGCCACATGGAGACAGTGAGCGATTGTCAGGGATCCGTCTCTCTTGGTATTAGGAGTCGGTGTCGCACTGCGTTCGGTTGGACATCACCCTAAATCCGTGGCTCTGGTGGATGAGATTTAATAATATGAGTTCAGTAGTTTCTCGGTTGGTGATAAGCTTGAATTCGACACGACTTATCGGGTTATTAGGTGTCACGACCCGAATATGTGGAACGTGACTGGCACTTAAATTATGCAACGTCTAGAAACGTAACGCAAAGTAAGTTAAAGACCAGAAATCTAAACCATTTAAAGAAAATAGAGTGAAGGAAAACTCATTTAAAAGTTAAGTTAATATAGAAGATCACTTTGAAAGTCTTTATAATAAGCTCAAGTTTTTATAAAAATTTCGGCAGAGTTTCCTTTGTAAATACTGGCTTCAAACGGGTATAAACATGAATATATACAAGTAATGAATAAAGGCATCCCTAAGCGGGGGATAGCTCTTCGCTGAACGGCAGAATCACAACCATAAGTAAGATATATCATCTAAGAATGAAACCAACATTTAAAAGCAAGAAAACAGAAACCAAAAATATAAGTCGGCCCACACAAGCTCGACACCAGATACCAAAAATACAAGTCTCACAGTCTCACTGTTTAGTCCAATATACAAGGATAGATGGAGTATACTAGATACAAAAGAAATATACATGGTGGAATCAGAGAATATCCTCACAACCCACCTACAAGAAAGTCGATGCAAAGACAGCAGAAGAAGAAATGTGCCCGCCGCTACTATACTGATGGGTCGGACCTGCAAGATACTGTGGCACAACAGGGGTGGGTTTCCAACTCGTGAGTAGTAAGTAACATCTAATAAGGCTATCGTAAGTATGCACGCAAATGCGTCACAACCTTGCATATAAATTAAGATGCGATGCACTAGTATGAATGCGATACGAATGAATAATCAACACGAAATCCGGATATATCTGGTATGAGAAAATCCATATCCATATCTCAATTAAACCTTGTATAATATAGCAGGAGTATCATCAATGAAATCGATAGAAAATCCGTGTCAAGCATCGACACAATATATGTATCTCAATACCTCAATATCTCAATATCTCAATAGCCGTATCTCAGATCGGCTCTCAATCTGTCACATCCCACGACTCCAGTCGGTATCCTCCGGATAACCGCCGAGCCAAAAATCATAACCGGTAGGTCGTTCTCCCCTGCCAGGCTCATCGTCTACAACTCGAGCTTCTCGCCCCGGGGTACCTCGCCGGGTCCACCATGTACCCGAAACGGTTCATCCTACTCCTCGAACTGGGTCTCGAAAACTAGCTCAAATCAGGAAAACTCATGGTGGACTCCACATACATCATATCACGAGAAAACCGCAACTTGCATTTTAAAATGATAATAGGTTCATAAAATTCTTGCGGTTTTCCCCCAAAATCCATAAATCTCATAAACACTAAAATCTCTAAGAAAAATCATAATATATGAACATGTCGGTAATGATGAATGTCTATGATATCAATAATACGCCATGCGATGTATGACTAGAAAAGCATATACGAATGATGATGCAATGAGGTATATATATGACTTGAAATCCTACGTATCCATCATGATGAAATGAATATACAACTACAAGTTTACATATCATATATGATGCAAATACTCACATACTGATTTAAGCAAGTTCTATAATGTTCGTGACATAGCAATTACCAATGGCGTGTGTGTTCGCATAAATAGTGCACGTGCGGCATGAACCAATGGTAATGGTGCAAGTGTCCTAAGTAATAACATCATATGTAAGAAGATGCAATGCCATGCTATGAATGTTTTGAGGCTACGCATATAGATGCAAGAACTACTAATAATCCTAACTATCGGGTGCCTTGCGCAATCCAGACGATCCCCCCATGGATGTGTACATCCACTCACCGGGATGCCTCGGCTAATCTGATCCAATCACAGCCTTTCCTTTCCTTGCTGCGTCCGACATTTCCGCAACCGATCCTATAATCGCACAAATAGTGTATATGAGGTTAAACATTTAAATAGACGCGGACATACAATGATACAAGACAAACAATGTGTACTAACTAGACGCGCATGCACTTAGTGCACAAAATACGCGCGCGGTATCGCCACAACCATAACTAGGGGTTGCTATGCGTAGCAAACACCCCAACTAAAATTTAATCACACTAATTACGCATTCACATCGCACAATATTTAGGGAAAAAGGTCGTAAATCATCACAATCTCAAACTTAATTAAAACCCTTTTCTTTTAAAAAAAACCTAGTAAGCAACCTTAAACCAATTTAGTGCAAACTAGATGGATTGGCAAGTCTAGTAGCCACTAATCGCACATGAATATTCTACTAAAGCCATGCAACACTTAATTAAATATAATCTCGCACAAACACACAGTAATCATGAAATTTATTTGCATAAACACTTAATTAGGATAATTAAAAGTCATTTTAGCAAGGTAAATAACTAGATTAGATTTGTAAAACCACTAGATAGTAAACTACACTTAGCTAACTTAGTTAAGCGGTAAAAACCCTAATTTTAACCCAAACCATTCTCTTTAAAACTCAAATCTTGCAAATAAAACTATTTTAACACCTAAATAAAATTAGATTAAAGTAATTAATCAACAAAGTAATCATTGGGTTAAGATTTATACCTCAAGATTTTGGAGATCTAACTTGCAAACTTGGCCTCCCAAAATACTATCTTGCTTCAAGATCCAAGCTTAATTTAGGCCAAGGAAAACTTGTGATTATTTAGCTAGAAATTAGAGTTGAATTTGTGGAATTTTTTGTGAGAAAATGAGGGGTTTTGAGATGAAAAGAGAAGAGGAAAATGGGGAGGGCTGCTGCCCAAAATTCTGGCCGAAATGAGAGGGGGAGAGAGAGTGTGGGTGAGTGAGAGAGAGAGGTAACCATCCCCCCCCCCCCCCCACATCATACATCTTATCTTTCTTTTCTCATTTATTATCTATTTTAATTTCTAGTATGCTTAGAATTGTCTAGAACCCTTGACAAAATTTTAGTAAGAAAAATATGTTATACAAATAAGTGTTATGTTGTCATGGTGCACTAATATATAATTAACCCTCACTAATTTGTAATTAACACTAATTAAATGTGTAAGCGCATGATTAAAATAATATATAAAATAAATACTTAAGGAAAATATTTAAATAAACTAGTAATTAAATAAGTAACTAACAAAACACCCATACATAAACCATTACATAATTAAAGTAGGTATAATTGTGTTTATGTGGAAAAATAATTATAACTAGATTTTACGGAAAACACGTGTTGTATTACTAATTATCGGATAGTTAACCTAAACGATTTTTAAAACGTTACAATCTTCCCCCTTAAAGAAATTCGGTCCCCGAATTTAAAATCTAACTATGCGTACCTTCGAAGAGATGGAGATATTTCTTTCTCATCTCGTCCTCGGCTTCCCACGTGATCTCTTCGCTGTTCAGGCCACGCGAAAGATCCTTTATGGAAGGTATGACCTTAGACCTCAGTTTCTTCACCTGCCGATCTAGAATGACTATCGGCTGCTCAGTGAAGGAAAGATCGCGCTCCAGCTGGATCGTCTGGTACTAAATTACGTGAGAGGGGTCATGAAGGTACTTGCGGAGTATCGATACGTGAAACACGGGGTGAACATCTGGGAAGCTGGGTGGAAGGGCCAAACGATAAGCAACTGTGCCGACACGCTCGAGAATCACAAAGGGGCCCACAAATCTGGGACTAAGCTTCCCATTCTTTCCGAATCTCATCACGCCCTTCATTGGAGAAACCCGCAAGAACACATGATCACCTGTTATGTCCTGCTTCGCAGTATACGGGCAGAGGACGCGACGGGGTCGCTACGTATTTACTCAGAAGTAAACACGCTAACCGTATCTAAGCAATATAAAATGAAATGTACACAAGAGACAAGATGTAAATAAACAACAACTTTATTTATTAACATTCTTTTTACAATACATCTGAAAAAGTAAATGCATGGAATGGAAAGCAATGCCTAAACAGTGGCATAACAAAAATGAAAAATACAGAATGTAAATATGTACAAGGAATCTAAAGCTCTGGGTCGAAAGCTAGCTGGTCCAAGTCCTCACTGGTAGGCTCGATCTTCTGAAGGTCCGATCCACCTGACAACATTCCAAAGAAGAAATAAAATGAATGTTGTCGGCGAACAATCGCTCGGTAAGTCCCAAAGATGAGAGAGAAATAGAATAAACAGAGAGAGTGCAACTTTTAAAGTTGTATTATATTGTTAACGCTGTTGTTTGTAACTTGGTACAGAAGATGCCAGTGTATACGAGAGGAGTCTCACTATACCAGAGACTACGGTATATGGAATACAAGGAACCGTTCAGCCACAGTACAACGACAAAGGAGATTCAGGTTAGGTGTCTTATGGTTGCAGTCTCGTGCCACTTCTAACACCTTCCGTACTAATCAACCCCTTATAAAACCCCGCGATGTCTTGATTGTATTGTTTGTATTGTATATTGAATATAGATGGATGGTTTACCGAAACCATGATATCAGTAATGGAATGGATATAATAGATGATCATGTAAATGGAATATATCCATGGTTCGGTTCAGTCAATATAGATTGAATAGATTGAACGGATTGAATATATAGATTCATGGATTCATGTTGAATTGTAGTTTATACTTGAATCATATTCAAGTCAGATTGATTATATATATTGAGACTCAGTCTGAGTCAGACAATTAGAAAAGAAATTGAAGTCCTGAATTATGTTTTGGTGCTATCGGTAACTGCTGCACATGGACGGCAGGATTTGTGTTTTTCTCAAAGACAATTACCATGTTGATAACACCGTTTGTTAAGTTGTCTACCTTAAATAGGCAAGCACCCATATCTCCGGCTCCCTGAGGCTCAAGAGACCGGTCCCGCTTAAACCTATGTTTACTAGGGTTCTTATTATAATTTAGTATAATTTGAGGGGTTTTTATGTAAAATAGATTTTGTTATACTTTCAAAATATACCTCAAGTATTTAATTATCGTCTTTAGAGTTTTCATGGATATTTCTTTTATTCCATGTGAAATTTCTAGTGAATATGACATAGTTTTGAAGTATAAGGCATTTATTTGAAATATTGGAATTGTATGGTATTTTCTTATAAATGGAATGTTTTTCTTGAAGTTTGGAAATGTGGAATATTATAAATATTAAAAATAAATATTTTGATATTAAATACATATATGTTTATTTATTAAAAATATAAGTTTTATTGATAATAGGAATCACATTTTTTAAAGAAAAATGTTTTAAAAATCTTTCGAGATCGTATGCTCCTTGCAGAGGTCTGTATCGCACTCTACTAGGCCCGAGGATGTGCGATAATCCGCAACATACCGAACGGATTCTCCAAAATGGGTTGTAGATGCACAATTGCAAAGATTTGTTAAATACACTTCTTATAGAAAAAGGTTTTTATAAGTTGAAGGTAGTTATATGTAAGTCGTATTTTCCTAAATCTATATTTCCAAATTCTATTGTTATATGTTAGATATGTGTGTTGTGAGTAGATAGGTTATTACCTCGTGAATTTTCTAAGGTAATATGGTTAAAAAAGTTTAAGCATGTCGAAATGAAATATGAAGGTATTTTAATGTAAATGTGAAATAAAACTTGCTACGGTTATTATTTTGATATCAAAATTGTTCTATTGTCTTTGTTAATGATTATTAAATAATATATCAAAAGTTGTAGGTATGTTATTAAGAAAAAGTTGTATTTTTAAAAGAAAAGATAATCGGAAGCCGGATAACTCAGCTTCCGACACATTTTAAGAATGAAGGGTTTGGGAATAGCAAAAGAGAGAAAGAAGGGGACTTACTGGTTTGGAGTCAAGAGGGGAGAGAGGGGGTCCTAAAGAGAGATTTGGGCGTCGTTTCGTCGCCGGAATCTCCTCGGAAGTTCGTCGGAGCTTCGCCCTTTGTTAACTCCACTTGCACACAAATAGAACTTGGAAATTTTTGTAGAGTTTTGGCAGGGAATTGTGAGCGAGGAGGTGTGAATTGAGGGTGGTATTTATAGGGAAAATTAGGATTTAGGTGTGAAGAAAAATGCATTAAAATTATGCATTAAAATGAGGTTAAATGGGCATTTTATTGCTCTCTAGATTAATTCAGAGTAAACAAGCAATAAGGGTGTAGTGGGGTAGCTGAAGAGGTGCAGGGGTGAAGTTTGAGAGCATTTGGGATGGATATGACCGACGTCGCCGGATTTTATGGGTGTGTCGCCGGCCCAATGCCGACGGGTGTGGTTGGTGTTGGGGTATTTGGTCGGGGTCGTTTGGTATTCTACAGTTCACATGTTTGATTATTTTGTAACTTACCCTATTACGTGTGTTGCACGTGTAGACTCTTGGGCTTATAAAAGGTTAAAACAAAATTAAATAATAAGATTATGTGGCTGATGGGATTTGAACTCTGTTGCTTTGGTTCAGCAGTGTAAGGTCTTACCAGTGAGCTACAAGCTCCTTCTTGCTGTTCTAAATTTAATCAAATACTTATAGTACTCACATGAATTATAAATACCCCAAGTGTACATTGATTTTAAATGAATTTTATGTACATAGAAATTGGAGTTGTTACAGTCTACCCTCCTTACAAAAATTTCATCCTCGAAATTTACAATTTATTTTAAGGAATAGTTTACAAATAAGTGAGGATATCTTGCACGCATCTCATCTTCCCTTTCCCATGTCAATTCTCCTGGAGCGTCTTTTCTCCACATCACTCGAACCAAGTTGACTTTCTTATTCCGAAGTGACTTCACTTTCCTGTCCAGGATCTCAACAGGTTGCTGCTCACAAGATAAGTCAGGCTGTACAGTGAGCTCGGAATGATCGAGAATATGGCTGGGGCCACACACATACCTTCTGAGTTGGGATATGTGGAATACATTGTGTACTCTTTCTAATGAAGGTGGAAATGCCAAGCGATAAGCCGCTTTACCGACTTGTTCGAGTATGTCGAACGGTCCAATGTACCTTGGACTTAGCTTACCCCGTCTTCCAAAATGAATCACTCCACAGTTGGGAGATATCTTCAAGAATACATGTTCTCCCGGCTGGAACTCCAAATGACACCGCTTCGCATCAGCCCAGTGCTTCTGTCGATCTTGGGCTATGCGCATTCTTTCCTTGATAGTGCGGATCACTTCTACGGTTGCTACTATAATCTCTGGTCCTAAGAGTTCTCTATCTCCGATGTCGTCCCAACTTAACGGTGATCGACACTTCCTTCCATAAAGTGCTGCAAAAGGTGCCATTCCGATGCTTGCTTGGTAGCTGTTGTTGTATGAAAACTCCACAAGATGTAGGTGATCTTCCCACGATCCTCCGAAGTCTAACATACATGCTCTGAGCATATCTTCCAAGATCTGAATAGTTCACTCATACTGACCATCTGTTTGTGGATGATAAGCCGTGCTGAAGTTCAGACTTGTTCCCAAGCTCGCTTGCAGACTCTGCCAAAATTGTGATCGGAACCTGGTGTCACGATCGAAGACAATGTAGACCGGTACTCCATGAAGTCTCACGATTTTCTGTATGAGTTCATGGGTATCAGAGATAGTATATTTTGAAGAGTTTAAATCTTACATAGATTCTTACCTCCATGTACTTCTTTGCTAATGTCTCAGTATATTGGCCAACTCGAAATGGGATGAAGTGAGCCGACTTTGTGAGTCGATTCATAATGACCCATTCCGCATCGTTACCCTTTGTGCTGCGGGGGAGTGCAGTCACAAAATCCATTATGATATGTTCCCACTTCCATTCTGGGATAGGTAATGGTTGAAGTAATCCAGCAGTTCTGTGATGTTCAGCCTTTACTTGCTGACACACCAAGTATTTAGCGACACTTCTGGTTACTTCACGCTTCATTCCATGCCACCAGTAATTTTGAAGCAGATCCTTATACATTTTTGTACCTCCAGGGTGTACTGAGTAGGGAGAGCCGTGAGCTTCTTTCATTAACTCTTCCCGAACAGTTACTTTTGGTACACACAGTCTGCTGCCATATCTTAAAGATCCATCTTCATGGATGATAAAGTTTGTTCTAAGTCCATTCTCCACTTGTTCTCTGATCTTTTGCAACTTAGCATCACTTGCTTGAGCTGCTTTGATTTGATTGATAATTGTTGATTGAACTTGTAAATTCATCAAGCTTGAAGCGTTACCTGGCATGGCTGCTTCAATCTCCATCTGTTACAAGTCTTGTTGAAGTTTCCACTGAGCGGTGAGATTCATTGCCAATGGTTGGCGACTAAGGGCATCAGGTACCACATTCACCTTCCTGGGTGATATTGCAGATTGATGTCGAAGTCCGCCATTAGTTCTAACCATCGTCTTTGCCGCATATTAAGCTCCTTCTGAGTAAACACATATTTTAGAATCTTATGATCTGTGTATACGTTCACTCTCTCACCAAGAAGATAATGGCGACGAATCTTAAGTGCAAAAATTACGGCCGCCAACTCCAAATCATGCGTCGGGTAATTGCGCTCATGAATTTTTAGCTGTCTTGAAGCATAGGCCACAACTTTACCGTGCTGATGTAGAACACATCCTAATCCCTTACCGGATACATCGCAATGTGCTTCGAAACCTCCAGATTGGTCTAGTATAACGAGGATAGGCGCTGATGTCAACCTTAACTTGAGTTCTACGAAAGCTTGCTCTCATGCTTCTGACCACACGAATTCTTCATATTTACGTGTGATCTTGGTCATGGTTGTTGCTATCTTCGAGAATCCTTCAATGAAACTTCGGTAATATCCCGCTAGACCCAAGAAACTTCGAATATCCTTCACTGACTTTGGTGTTAGCCATTCGCTTACTGCTGAAACTTTCACTGGATCTATAGAGATTCCATCGCCTGATACGATATGTCCAAGAAAACCAACTTGATCTAGCCAAAACTCGCATTTGCTATACTTGGTATAGAGTTGATGTTGTTGTAAAGTTTCTAAGACAATTCGTAGGTGCTCGACATGCTCTTTCCGACTCTTAGAATACACCAGGATATCGTCGATGAAGATGACAACAAACCTGTCTAAGTACTTCCGAAAAACTTGATTCATTAGGTTCATGAATATTGCTGGTGCTTTGGTCACTCCAAATGGCATCACAAGAAATTCGTAATGTCCATAACGAGTTCTGAAAGCCATTTTATAGATATCAGATTCCTTGACCTTCACCTGATGATAACCCGAACGAAGATCTAACTTGGAGAAATCATAAGATCCACTTAGCTGATCGAATAAATCGTCGATGCGCGGGAGTAGATACTTGTTCTTTATTGTTACTTCGTTCAAGGATCTATAATCAATGCACATTCTGTATGAACCTTCCTTCTTCTTCACGAGCAAAACTTGAGATCCCCAACTTGAAGTGCTGGGACGAATCCATCCTTTCGCCAATAATTCATCCAACTGAGTTCGAACCTCCTTTAAACCTTCCGGACTTTGTCGATACGGTGCTTTGATTACTGGTTGTGCTCCTGGTACTAAATCAATGCTGAATTCAAGAGCTCGATCGGGAGGCAAACCTGATATATCGTCAGGAAACACATCGTCGAACTCTCGAACTACTTCTGGCTTTGATCCTTCCTCCGCTTGAATTGCCGCAATCACTGCCTTCTTTGGTTTCGCCTTGTAAGTACTTGGCTCCAGGGTACGATCTCCACTTTTGAAATAGAAGACCGGATGGTCTAGAATCTCGAATACTACCCTCCTCTGACGATAGTCAATGGTAGCATAGAATGTTCCGAGCCAATCCATACCTAGAACCACATCGAAGTTCAGTATGTCTAGTACCTTGAAGTCAGCATAGAATTCTCTGCTGCAGACGACCACTGGACACAGGCTGTATCCCATTGTTGCCTTTAGAACACCATTTCCTGAACTGACATTCTAGTTGGATACAAGCGGTGTGACTGGAATCGCATGAGTTCGAACGAACCGTTGCGACATAAAGCAATGAGAAGCTCCAGTATCGAATAGTGCGAGTGCAGGGAGTGAGGCTACTAAGGTTGTACCTAAGGTATATGGGATATGTTTTAGGTATAAGAGAAAAGATATATAGGTATGTCTATGAACTGAAAGATAATTTGAAAGGGAAGTGTTACCAGTGATGACTTGGCAGTTGGCTTCAGCCTCTTCCACAGTCATCGTGAAAGCCTGTCGCCTTGGCACATTCCTCCTTGCTGGAGGAGCATTACTCTGTCCATTCCTTGGTTCTTGAGGTGGGTTCCTTTGAGCTTGATGGAACTGACAGGGAGGAGGTGCAGTCGGTCCTCGAGGAGGTGGAGTAGGTAGTGCAAGTCTCGGAGCAGGTGCCTGAATGGTTAGGCACCGTGGGTATGTGATTACTGGCCTGGGTGCAACATATGGGTTTTGTCTACGAGGACAAGACCCAATATCGTGAGTAGCTGATTCGCAGACTAAGCAAAGGCGATTTGCATGTCGGCAATCTTTCATCAGATGTCCATCTCTCCTGCAGTAGGTACAAAAGGCTGGGCTGGGCCGGTTGATTGGTACTCCCGGTCTACTTGGCACAAATGGCGGTCTTGAAGAGGCTCCTCCTGCCATCTGGTTGGTAAGGCGCTTCATTCCGGCAGACTGAGGTCTGCCCCTCATCTTTACCACTGCCTCATAACGGTGGGTATCTTTCAGAGCCGATTCGTGGGTCGGAAAATCTCCTGTGGCTAATGCGGCCTGGATCTCCGGATCTAACCCTTGTTGGAATCGTCGGGCTTTGATCTCATCCGTCGGCATCAGGTGTGCCGCAAATCTATTAAGGTATTGTGTTAGCTGTGTAATTTGTGATATTTTAAAATCGAAATATCGAGACGTATCTTACTGACTGAGCATGGTGAACTCGGCATCATACTCATCTACTGACTTGGTCCACATTGAACCTTGTTACAGATGGATGAACTGTTGTTCCATATCAAAGCGGGCAGTCTCAGGGAAGTACTTTGCGTCGAACATATCATGGAAAGTCCTCCATTCGATCGGCTGGGTGAGACGGCTTTCTTCCGCCTTCCACCAAACCGTGCATTGTCCGTGAGCTGCCACTTCGCAACACGAACCTAAACTATCTCTGGCACTTATGCCGCTGCCAGGTTATCTTCAATGCTTTGAGCCCATTCCTCAGCTTCTAGAGGGTTCTCTTTTCCTGCAAACTGTTTGGGGTGCAAGGCCTTGAATTGCTTCACCCCATGTGCTTCTGCCTCGGGACGGTTCATTAGAATAGCAGTCTGCTGTTGCTGCCCTTCCAGGAGGCTGCGGACCGCCTCAAGCAAAACCGTCTGCTCATTGATCGGAGCAGCGACGTCAGGTGTAAGTGGTAGTGGTGGGGGAGTGTTGTTGACATTCATGCTGGTGTTGTTTGGGGAATCCATAACCTTGAAAGAAAAATTTGGGTTAAGATAGATTCAAAGTATATGAAATTATAAGATTCAAGGAATATGAATTGTAAAGAATGTTTTCAGTTGCTGGTTCTTGTGTTATATTGCTTAGGTTGTCCATGCAGAACTGATCCGCATGGCAGGGTCCACGTAGAACTGACCTGTATGGGCCACCAACAAAACCTGTCATGCCCCGCTTCCCGGTATACGGGCAGAGGACGAGACGAGGCCATTACGTATTTACTCAGAAGTAAACACGCTAAGCGTATCTAAGCAATATAAAATGAAATGTACACAAGAAATAAGATATAAATAAACAACAACTTTATTTATTAACATTCTTTTTACAATACATCTGAAAAAGTAATATATGGAATGGAAAGCAATGCCTAAACAGTGGCATAACATAAATGAAAAATACAGAATGTAAATATGCACAAGTAAAGCTCTGGGTCGAAAGCTAGCTGGTCCAAGTCCTCACTGGTGGGCTTGATCTCCTGAAGGTCCGATCCACCTGACAACATTCTAAAGAAGAAAGAAAATGAATGTCGTCAGCGAACAATCGCTCGGTAAGTCCCAAAGATGAGGAATAAATAGAATAAACAGAGAGAGAGTGCAATTTTTAAAGTTGTATTATATTGTTAACGCTGTTGTTTGTAGCTTGGTACAGAAGAAGTCAGTGTATACGAGAGGAGTCTCACTATACCAGAGACTACGGTATACGAAATACAAGGAACCGTTCAGCCACGGTACAACGACAATGAAGATTCAGGTTAGGTGTCTTATGGTTGCAGTCTCGTGCCACTTCTAACACCTTCCGTACCAATCTACCCCTTATAAAACCCCGCGTTGTCTTGGTTGTATTGTTTGTACTGTATATTGAATATATATGGATGATTTACCGAAACTATGATATCAGTAATGGAACGGATATATGGATGATCATGTAAATGGAATATATCCATGGTTCGGTTCAGTCAATATAGATTGAATATATGGATTCAAGGATTCATGTTGAATTGTAGTTTATACTTGAATCATATTCAAGTCAGATTGATTATATATATTGAGACTCAGTCTGATTCAGACATTTAGAAAAGAAATTGAAGTCCTAAATTATGTTTTGGTGCTATCGGTAACTGCTGCATATGGACGGCAGGATTTGTGGCTTTTTCAAAAACAATTACCGTGTTGATAACACCATTTGTTAAGTTGTCTACCTTAAATAGGCAAGCACCAATATCTCCGGCTCCCTGAGGCTCAAGAGACTAGTCTCGCTTAAATATATGTTTATTAGGGTCCTTATTGTAATTTAGTATAACTTGAGAGGTTTTTATGTAAAATAGTTTTTGTTATACTTTCAAAATATACCTTAAGTATTTATTTATCGTCTTTAGAGTTTTCATGGATGTTTCTTTTATTCAATGTGAAATTTCTAGTGAATATGACCTAGTTTTCAAGTATAAGGCATTTATTTGAAATATTGGAATTGTATGGTATTTTCTTGTAAATGGAATGTTTTTCTTGAATTTTGGAAATGTGGAATATTATAAATATTAAAAATAGATATTTTGATATTAAATACATATATGTTTATTTATTAAAAATATAAGTTTTATTGATAATAGGAATCACATTTTCTAAAGAAAAATGTTTTAAAAATCTTTCGAGATCGTATGCTCCTTGCGGAGGTCTGCATCTCACTTTACTAGGCCTGAGAATGTGCGATAATCCGCACCATACCGAATGGGTTCCCTAAAATGGGTTACAGAGGCACAATTGCAAAGATTTGTTAAATACATCTTTTGTAGAAAAATGGCTTTTATAAGTTGAAGGTAGTTATATGTAAGGTCGTATTTTCACAAATCCATGTTTCCAAATTCCATCGTGCTATGTTAGATATGTGTATTGTGAGGAGGTAAGTCATTACCTCATGAATTTTCTAAGGTAATACGGTTTAAAAATTTAAGCATGTCGAAATGAAATATGAAGGTATTTTAATGTAAAGGTGAAATAAAACTTGCTACGGTTATTATTTTGATATCAAACTTGTTCTATTATCTTTGTTAATGATTACTAAACATTATATCAAAAGTTGTAGGTGTGTTATTAAGAAAAAATTGTATTTTTAAAAGAAAAGATAATCGGAAGCCGGATAACTCCGCTTCCGACACATTTTAAGAATGAAGGGTTTGGGAATAGAAAAAGAGAGAAAGAAGGGGGACTTACTGGGTTGGAGTCAAGAGAGGAGAGAGGGGGTCCTAAAGAGAGTTTCGGGCGTCGTTTCGTCGCCGGAATCTTCTCGGAAGTTCGTCGGAGCTTTGCCCTTTGTTAACTCCACTTGCACACAAATAGAACTTGGAAATTTTTGTAGAGTTTTGGCAGGGAATTGTAAGTGAGGAGGTGTGAATTAAGGGTGGTATTTATAGCGAAAATTAGGATTTAGGGGTGAAGAAAAATGCATTAAAATGAGGTTAAATGGGCATTTTATTGCTCTCTGGATTAGTTCAAAGTAAACAAGCAATAAGGAAGTAGTCGGGTAGCTGAAGAGGTGCAGTGGGTGAAGTTTGAGAGCATTTGGGATGGATATGACCGACCTCACCGGATTTTATGGGCGTGTCGCCGACCTAATGCCGACGGGTGTGGTTGGTATTGGATTATTGGGTCGGGGTCATTTGGTATTCTACAGTTCACATGTTTGATTATTCTGTAACTTACCCTATTACGTGTGTTGCACGTGTAGACTCTCGGGCTTCTAAAAGGTTGAAAGAAAATTAAATAAAAAGATTATGCGGTTGATGGGATTTAAACTCTGTTGTTTTGGTTCAGCAGTGCAAGATCTTACCAGTGAGCTACAAGCTCCTTCTTGCTATTCTAAATTTAATCAAATACTTATAGTACTCATAGGAATTGTAAATACCCCAAGTATACATTAACTTTAAATGAATTTTATATACATAGAAATTGGAGTTGTTACATCACCCATGGCGAACTCGAGTCTGCGCCGACATCGATCAGCATAAGATTTCTACCTGCTATGGGCTGCTCTCATCCTATCCCGAATCAACTGGATCTTCTCGGTCGTCTCCTGCACATTCTGCGGCCCCAAACACTGCTCTCACTGAGCTCTGTCCAACATATCGGTGATCGGCATCTCCTCCCATATAAAGCCTCGAAGGGTGCCATCTGAATCGTCTCCTGGAAGCTGTCGTTGTAGGAGAACTCTATCAAGGGCAAATGACGATCCCAGCTACCACCGAAATCTAAAATCCAAACTCGGAGCATGTCCTCAAGAGTCTGTATGGTCCGCTCGGATTGACCTTCGGTTTGCAGATGGAAAGCTGTACTGAAACTCAATAGGGTGCCCAAAGCTTCCTGAAGTCTCTGCCAAAAGCGACTGGTGAACTGAGTGCTTCTGTCGGACACGATGCAAGTCGGAACTCCATGTAGTCGCACAATCTCGTCGATATAAATCTGAGCGTACTGAGAGAATCCGAATGTGGTCTTCACTGGCAGAAAGCGAGCCGCTTTCGTCGATCGGTCTACGATCACCCAAATAGAGTCATGCCCTCGACTGTTCTTAGGTAGACCCACGATAAAATCCATAGAGATCTACTCCCATTTCCACTCCGGAATGGGCAAAGGCTGTAATTCTCCTGCTGGCCTCTGATGCTCGGCCTTGACTTGCCGACAAGTCAGGCATCTCGAAACAAAATCTGTGATATCTCTCTTCATCCCTTCCCACCAGAAGACATCTCTCAAGTCATGGTACATCTTGGTAGAACCCGGATGAACACTATATGTCGACTGATGTGCCTCCTCTAAAATCTCGCGTCTCAGTCCCTCGAAATCTGGCACACATAGTCGAGTCCTAAATCGTAGTACTCCCTGATCATCAATCATGAACTCTGAATCTCTGCCCTATCGAACCTGCTCCATGATCTCTGACAAACGGGCATCGCCCGGCTGTGCCTCGCGGATACGGTCAAGTAATTGTGGACGTGCACGGACATGGGCAAGTTGTCCCCCGGTCGACGTAAACTCGATCTGTACTCGGCTGCTATATAGAATCTGCCAATCTGCCGTCGACTGTCTCTGAACTGCGCTCAAACAAGACAGGCTACCTCCGGGCCTCCAACTCAAAGCATCTGCTACAACATTCGTCTTGCCCGGATGATAAAGAATCTCGCAGTCATAATTTTTCACTAGCTCCATCCAACGGCACTGTCTCAAATTCTGATCTCGCTGCTGAAAAATGTACTTTAAGCTCTTATGGTCCGTGAATATCTGGCACGACTCGCCATATAAGTAGTGTCTCCAGATCTTGAGTGCAAAAACCACCGCAGCCATCTCTAAGTCATGAGTGGGGTAATTCTTCTCGTGCTTCTTCAACCGCCGAGAAGCATAAACGACGACCCTGCCGTGCTGCATCAACACACAACCTAAACCTACTCGAGAAGCATCGCAATAAACAACAAAACCGTCTGAACCTGAAGGCAAAGATAATACTGGCGTAGTAGTCAGACGAGTCTTCAACTGCTGAATGCTCTGCTCGCATACCTCGGTCCAAAGAAACAGAACTCCCTTCCGGGTCACCCCGGTCAACGGTGCAGGTATACGAGAAAATCCTATACGAAACGTCGATAGTATTCGGCCAAACCCAAAAAGCCGCGAACCTCCGTCACCGAGACGGGTCTGGGCCAGTGCTGAACGGTCTCGATCTTCTTCGGGTCCACACATATGCCATCTCTCGTTACCACATGACCCAATAAATCAATACTATCTAGCCAGAAAGCGCACTTGGAGAATTTAGTGAACAGCTGATACTCCCTCAACGTCTGTAATGTGATCCTCAAATGCTGCTTGTGCTCCTGTCGGCTCCGGGAGTATACTAAGATGTCATCAATGAACACGATGATAAATTGATCAAGAAACGTTCTAAATATGCGGTTCATCAAATCCATAAACGCTGCTGGGGTATTGGTGAACCCGAATGACATCACCAAGAACTCATAATGCCCGCAGCGTGTGCGAAAAGCAGTCTTCGGAATATCATCCTTCCGAACCCGCAACTGATGGTAACCTGACCGCAAGTCAATCTTCGAGAAGTGCCCCGCACCCTGGAGCTGATCAAACAAATCGTCAATGCAAGGTAGGGGATATCTGTTCCACACAGTCACTCGGTTCAATTGACGATAATCGATGGACAAACACAAACTGCCGTCTTTCTTCTTGACGAACAGGACAGGAGCTCCCCAAGGTGACACACTCGAGCGAACAAGTCCCTTTATCCAACAAATCTTGCAACTGATCCTTGTTCATATCATAATATTGCATTATTATATTCCCCATTCTTATTCATTTTACAAATAAACAGGTGTTTTTAATTCATATCTGCTACATAGTTGCAGGTTGCAGGTTCTCGGAACAAAACAGTGAAATTGATGAAAAGACGATACAAAAATGAGACTACGACCAACAAATGGAAGAATCTTGATCAAGCCTACAGTTGGAGAATAAACGAAGATCAGTGAACAAGTTCACAAAATACAAAGGCAGCGCAAGTTTCAAGACTTCGACACGAAGCAAGCGGTAAAAGTCCATTACATTATTCACTGTGGAAATCTGGAAGAGAACCAGAAGATATTTTGAAGAAAAAAGTGAAGAAAACAGATGTTAAAAGAAACCTGAAGCAACAGAAGAAATTGCAGACCAAGATGCCCTCATATAGCCGCGGATCCGCGGCCAAACATGGGTCTTGGCCGCGGTTCCGCAGCCGTGTGTTGCACGTGCTGGCACGTGTTGCGCGTGTCGGCGCGTCGGCGCGTTGACTAGTCTTCTTTAGGGGTAAAATTGTAAATTCAGACATGAATCGATTGTAACCCTAGGGTTTCTATGATCTATAAATAGAAGCCCTAAATCTTTTTTAGAGATATGCCTCTTCTTGTGCCTCATTTCATTTTATCAAAATTCAGATCTGTAAATTTCTGTAAAGTATGAAGAGAGTATCAAATAAAAATTAGAGTAAGTTTTCTTTTTATTGCCCTAGTTAAATTTTCTTTCCTGCCCTAATATAGATCTTTATTATCTGCCCTAGTTAGATCTTTTATTATCTGCCCTAGTTAGATAGTTAGAAAATGTTTTTCAATTCCCTAATGAGTGAGTAGTCTCCTCGCTTGTTAGGTTTAGATTTGGGGAAGGTTTGAGAGATAAAGATCTCTCATCCCTTTCTTGCCCATCACACGTTTTTATAGGACTCCATGCATACATGCACACACTGCTCCCTACGGCACCTTATCCCACGAGGTAGCGGTGATACCGTAGTATAAACGACCGGTTGTATATGTCTTCCATGGAGGTTAGGGTAAGGATTAAGAAAGGAAGGACAAGAACCTAGAGGAAGAAACATCGTTTCTTCCCGATGGTACTAATCCACTTTATTAATTATTACCATAACACCTCATAGATCTTAAATAGGGCATAGAAAGCGGCGAGGAATATTGACTTTCCAAACCTAACCTAAACCTAACCCTAGCAAGATGTTAATCCTAGTTTAGATCAACTTAGTTTTTAGATTTAATCAATCCGACACCAATCGGAATTAACTCGTTAGAACAAATCGAGAATACACAAAATCCCTGTGGACCGACCCGTACTCACCGGCTAGCTACCAAGCGACGCCGATCTTGATTGCGGTAATTAATTCTTTGATTCATCTTTCGAAAGCGAAAGCGCATATAAAATCTCGTATAAATCAAATGGCGCCGTTGCCGGGGATGGCGTGTTATTTTCTTTTTGCAATTTCGGGTTAATATAAAATTAAAAAAAATCATAAAAACTGAAAAAATAAAAAAAATAAAAAAACATCTTGTATTGTTTGAAGGGTGTTTCGTTTGAATTTTGCAGGACCGACGAACGAATTCAGATATAAAAAAATCCAGAGAGCAAAACAGAAAACAACAAATCTGAACAAACAGAAGCGGTTCGAAACAGAGCAATAGAAGAAGTTGGAGGACTTAGTCAACGATCCCACCGCGGAACCGCGGTCAAATGTAGGGTCAGGCGGCGGAACCGCGACGCATTTGTGACGCCATCATTTCAAAAAATCACTGTAAGCTTCCTCTTCTTCTCTGCAACCCTAATATCTCCTCTAAAAAATTTTCCTGCAGGATTCTTTGCGCCAAAATTTTTCCCCCTTCCAATAATTGATCTTGTGCAGGATTCTTTGCGCCACGCTTAAAAAAAATTGTTTGCAAGTGTTTGATTGTGTTTACTGCTTTGCATATTTTAAATCAACTTTAACGAGCTTGAACACCAATCAGATTGGGTGGGGATTTCATTACCTTTCCCAGGACCCCAAAAATCACATAAGGCATATTGCATTAACCATCAATCTAATTAAAAAAAGATTAGACTCAGCCCTAAGGACTTCGCGCTCAATAGGACAAAGGAATAGTTGTAGGCTTCGACCGTTGATCCTAACCTGACTTTGTGGTGCCTAGGCTAGACAGGTAGTGAAAGGTAATTTTAAAAGGCCCGTCTTATGGTGATTTGTGAGCGGATCCCTCCTTTCTCTACTTGTGCTTACCTGGCCACAATAAGCGGTGAAGAGGCGGTTTGAGGTCTTATTTCTTGCCCTTTGGAATAGTTAAGAGCTGTCTAGCTGACCTAGGTGACCCTAGATCTAGGCCTGATTGTGCATTTGTGGTTGAACATGTGTTTAAGCCTTTTATCGAAATTCTTTTTTGCAAAAAGCTCCATAAAAAAAATAAAAAACACAAAAAGAAAATTTTTTTTTACAAAAACTTGCAATTTGTTGCTAAGAAATTCATGCACCCCACATTCTTTTTCTTCTTTCTTACATCATGGGTACCCCACCTCATAAATCTCTTGCCGAACTTTGGTACCCTCATCCAAACATTGCTTCATACGTGAATTGTTTTGGTCGAATTACGGACGACCCCTCCATGCCCAAAATTTCTTTGAAAAATCGAATAGAAGCGTCTAGGAGAAACAATTCGACTCGACAATCCACTTTGTATCAACCATTTCAATCTTCACCACCTTCTTATGTTGATACCCCTTTTGAGAGTTCTGTTGTAACTCCGAAACCCTTGTCTATTGCTGAACACATTGAACAATCTCGTAACTGATCTTTCACTCCTTTCAACACTTCCAATTTTTGGGATCAACAAGTCCATTCACCTTTTTATCCAAATGTTGATCCTACTCCTGTCCAACCATTCAATTCCTACCAGTCCTACCCGACTTTCGCACCTTCCCTAGACATTGCTTCTACACAACCATTTGGGAGTTTCATGTATCCAAACAATTTTGAATCTTTTACTGAAACCCCTTCACAACCCATGTCTAGTCTGGAAAAGTCGTTGGAAGCGTACATTGCAGCAACAAACCGACAGATGAGGAATTTGGATGCGTCCATTGCCGCCCTTAGACAACCTAGTGAACCGGTAGCTAGTTTCCAACTAGCTCCAAATCTTCTAATGTATGATGAGGCGGTTGGACAGAGTGCGAATTTGAGTGGTGAGAGTGAGTTCCACACCCTTCCAAATCAAACCTACCCATCACCAATTGTATCCCACAACTCCGGTTTTCAAACTAGTGTCCCAAATGATTCACCAGTTGAAAATAAAACGATTAATGAGTTGTGCAACTTTGTAGTGCTTGATTTGCCAGATTGTGAAGAGCTCTTTTCAAGTGAACCCAAACCTAATTCTTTCGAACTTTACACCTCTAATCTAGAACTTGAATTGATAAATATCCATGCTTTTGATGAGGTGTCTAAAAAAATTGATTTTCACTTGATTGAGGATATTGACGCCAGGAATATTGTGGATGATGAACCCGTAGATTTGACTGAAATTTTATCTCCAATTCATCATCCCGAGTTATTAAATGTTTCCCCCGAACTTCATATGCATCTTGATTTTGATGATAATTGCATGGATGAGATAACTTTTGAGGAGAATTATGAGGATAATATTGAGGAGAGTATTGAGGATAGTATTGAGGATGAACCATTTTTGTTTGATGAGTCGGATTTTCCAATTCATCCTCCTGAAACTTTAACTGTTATACTTCCTAAATCACCCTCCCTCCTTTCCATCGTTTCGACCGATCACGCAGGAGGACTGTGAGCTTGAAAGATTTCTGTTCGATCACAGCAGTTTTGACGCCACTAGTGCGTTCCTCCTTGAATCTGACACTCTTCTCACTACTGATATCGATTACGAGTGTTTCACTTTTTCGGACGATTTTGAAGACTCACCGCCCGAGTTTGAGTCCTTTGAATTTTCAGATGAGTTAGTTGAACCATCAGACTCGGTTGCTTACAGTCATTTCGAACCATTGATGGAATCCTTCAAGTTCGAAACAGATTACTTAGGTGAGAATAAGACTATCCCTAAATCACTCCCTTTCGTCCTTCCTATCGCTTCGACCACGTAAGAATCCGTCGCGTTTCCATTTTCAATGGATGGTTTACCAAGTTCAAAGTATCCATGTTTTCTCGTGAATCTTGAGGGATTTGACCCCATTTCTCGACGGGTTGATAAATTAGCACAATCGCTTTTAACACATCGGTCATCACAAATTGCGCTAATTTATTCACTCGATTTACACCCTCAAGTTCGTACTACACTTCTTTCTCTTTTCCGCCATTCTTCTCCTCCACCGAGACCATATTCCACCCGTCTTCCCATACGGTCTCGGGTGTTTCTCAACTCCTTGCTCTACACTCCATTCTTCCACCAACCCTACCATTATCACGATAGAATTTTTGAATGGTTGGTGCTAACCTTTGGTCTGTGTAAGGCCTTGTATAGTTTGATTTTTCTCCTCCCTAACTCTGAATTTGAACGCTTAAAATAGTGGAAACATTGTCTCACTTAAGTTTTTTTGGGGGGGGGAGGCCTTTTTGTATATATGTTTTTTGTTTTCCTTTTAAATAAAAAATAAAAAATAAAAAAAATTGTAAATAAATAAACAGGGGAGTGCCGACAATTTTGACCCTCTTGGTGTAGCCTGACAGTGAGGACACTGTCAAGTTTAAGTTTGGGGGTGTGCTCGGTAAGCTTTCTTCCTTCGCATTCATATGTATATTTTTGCATTTGCATACTTATTTTTAAAACCCATAAAAATTGAAAATCTTGAAAAATTATAAAAATTGAAACATTCAATTTTGGCCATAATTGATTTAAGTTTGACAAGACGGTTAACTAGCTAGAAAAAACTAGATCTTAGACTTAGTAAATTAAAAAACCTAAAAATAACTTTTCTTAAAATTTAACGGTAGAAAATATATGTCTTTGTAGTTTATTTAGAAATAGGCAAATTTCTAGTTCACTTCTTGGGCTAAGTTAAAACAAGGGGAAAGTATTGATATTTTTATTAAAGTATAAGTCAGAAAAATAATCCCTAAGCTTAAGTCTAGATTCTGAAAATATATACCCTACAAATTGCACAAACACGAACCTTGAAACTTGGAATAGTAGAAGAGACCTTGAAATGCTCTTGTCTAAAGTCCTTAGTATGAAGAAAAATAAAATAAAATACAAGTGTGAATAAAGAGATAATAAAAAAATGAACACTGGTTGTTGTGATTATTTAAGGCTGCATTAATAAAAAATATTTAGCGAGAGTGCTTCATCACCTAGTGCCTTAGACCAACTGGTTTGAGAGTCACTGCTAAAGCCTTAGGGATTACAAGACTAGGAATTACGCTTTAATGTGCGAACATATTTTGTAATCGGTCGTTGGTACCTCAAGAAGTATTAACGGTCGCATGAAGAATGTGTGAGCAATTTTCATCTAAAAATTCACCAATTAAAAGTACTTTGGACAATGGACAAGAGTATAATAGCTTGATTTGAATTTCTATGTGTAGGGGTGATACACACACACACGTGGGGGTATGTGATTGGGGTTTAGATGAGAGATAGGAATGAAGAATAGGACTTCTATGTTTAATAGAGATGATAAAAATTCCTAAGTTGAGATGGAACCCTAGAAGGAAAACTTAAAAGATGCTAAAAGCTAAGTCAATTCACAATTATATATATAATTTTAAGTTAAATGATAAGGAAACGTGAAAAATACGGGTGGATAATTTATGAGTCGAAGATAATAGAATTCCTTGTTGGAAAACCTAATTGGAGAATAAAAGTTAATAGGCCGAATTGATAGAATTTTGTGGGTAGTATCCGCTGAAAACCCTCAGGAGACAACACTCCTCCTACTAGAGACACCTAGAGCTTTAACGGCTTGTTGCACGAGCTCAGTGCAATCGCGTTTCCCTGCGAAAGTGAGGCTAGGTCTTTTCCGAGAATAAAACTAGGTTTGCTCGAGGACGAGCAAAAGATAAGTTTGAGGGTATTTGTTCATATCATAATATTGCATTATTATATTCCCCATTCTTATTCATTTTACAAATAAACAGGTGCTTTTGATTCATGTTTGTTACATAGTTGCAGGTTACAGGTTCTCGGAACAAAACAGTGAAATTGATGAAAAGATGATACAAAAGTGAGACTACGACCAACAAATGGATGAATCTTGATCAAGCCTACAGTTGGAGAATAAACGAAGATCAGTGAACAAGTTCACAAAGTACAAAGGCAGCGCAAGGTTTAAGACTTCGACACGAAGCAAGCGGTAAAAGTCCACCACATTATTCATTGTGGAAATCTGGAAGAGAACCAGAAGATATTCTGAAGAAAAAAGTGAAGAAAACAGATGTTAAAAGAAACCTGAAGCAACAGAAGAAATTGCAGACTAAGATGCCCTCATATGGCCGTGGATCCGCAGCCAAACATGGGTCTTGGCCGCGGTTCCGCGGCCGTGTGTTTCACGTGCTGGCACATGTTGCGCGTGTCGGTGCGTCGGGCGTTGACTAGTCTTCTTTAGGGGTAAAATTGTAATTTCAGACATGAATCGATTGTAATCCTAGGGTTTCTATGATCTATAAATAGAAGCCCTAAATCTCTTTTGGAGGTATGCCTCTTCTTGTGCCTCATTTCATTTTATCAAAATTCAGATCTGTAAATTTCTGTAAAGTATGAAGAGAGCATCAAATAAAAATTAGAGTAAGTTTTCTTTTTATTGCCCTAGTTAAATTTTCTTTCCTGTCCTAGTATAGATCTTTATTATCTGCCCTAGTTAGATCTTTTATTATCTGCCCTAATTAGATAGTTAGAAAATGTTTTTCAATTCCCTAATGAGTGAGTAGTCTTCTCGCTTGTTAGGGTTAGATTTGGGGAAGGCTTGAGAGATGAAGATCTCTCACCCCTTTCTTTCCCATCACACGTTTTTATAGGACTCCATGCATACATGCACACACCGCTCCCTACGGTATCCTATCCCATGAGGTAGCGGTGATACCGTAGTATAAACGACCGGTTGTATATGTCTTCTATGGAAGTTAGGGTAAGGATTAAGAAAGGAAGGACAAGAACCTAGAGGAAGAAACATCGTTTCTTCCCGATGGTACTAATCCACTTTATTAATTATTACCATAACACCTCATAGATCTTAAACAGGGCATAGAAAGCGGTGATGAATATTGACTCTCCAAACCTAACCTAAACCTAACTCTAGCAAGATGTTAATCCTAGTTTAGATCAACTTAGTTTTTAGATTTAATCAATCCGACACCAATCGGAATTAACTCGTTAGAACAAATGTAACGTTTTAAAAACTGGCAGATGTAGCGATATATATGATATATCCTGCACCTTATTCGATGAGGAAAGAGCCGAGATCCCTTCACCGGGAGTGACCTCTTTAGCAAAACTGGCAGATGCTACAAAACTCGGTTTGTCTTTTGATTGCTTTTTAGAGTTTTGCTTTGCATAGTGATATATATGATATGTCCTGCACCTTATTCGATGAGGAAAGAGCCGAGATCCCTTCACCGGGAGTGACCTCTTTAGCAAAACTAATGAAAGCCTCAAAATCACTCCATTTCAAAATTCACTTGATTCTACAACGATATCAAGTTTATTACGTAATAGGTTTTCAGAAAAACCTGTCGTAGCCCTCCGTCATTTCAGATAAGTTCTACTTAGTATTCGTGCTACGTTTGTTGACCTCCATCAAGGCGTAGTGTGCGGTAGCTAACTAGTATTTATCTGCTTATGCATATGATGCAGATTGGATTAGGGTAGTCGTACGACCTTGTTGACCTCCGTCAAGGGTCGTGCGGGTGGGTTTGATTCAATCAAGAAATGACGGGTTGAACTTGACTTGCACCCTATGGTTTGTTGACCTCCGTCAAGGTCATGGGATGCTTGGGGCAAAATATTATCGGGAATTTCAAGTGTTGAAATTTGTAATGAGATTTCATACCTTCTATGAGATAGTTGGATCCCGATACCTACTGCGAGTAATTGTTACTCCTGGGAGAGTTTTACACAGGACAATTAGCCGATCAAGTAGGTGTCTAGAAAGGTGTCAACGGGGTTACGCCTCTGGGAAAACGAGGTTTACTTTAATTAGGTCCGTGCGAAAGCACGGGGAACCTCTCTCAAAGTACCGACACTGGCCTGGCTGAAAGATTGGCGAAGTTATAAGGTGTAATTAATCCCAGCTAGTCTTTCCTTTTAGGGTTTGAAAGAAGATTTGATAAAAAACAGTGGGAGCCATCCTGATTAAATAAAATAATAACCAATCTGATCTTGCAAGAGCATACGCTAAAGTGTTTTCTTCTCTCTCTCTCCAGGTAGTGACCATATCATGCCTTAATCAAGATAATAATATGGATGTATTGACCGAACCCGCATATTATACTGTGCTGGGGAACGTTGGTTCCGTTCTTTCTTATAAAAGTTATAAGACTGAACAGGATAAAGGGGAATACCAGGATTCCCATGCCACCCGAATGAAGAAAGTACATGTTGATGCGTTTTCTTCGGGTGTGTTCGTTACAGAGAACCGTTTCTCCATTGCTCTACGTCCTGGGTATTAGATACCGGGTCAGGATCCCATATATGTAATCAGTTACATGGGCTTAGGAAAGGTAGAGAACTTGGAGAAGATGATAAAGACATAAGAGTTGGAAATGGTGCAATTGTTGCAGCTAAAACCGTCGGGGAATATCATCTTGTATTGCCAACTGGTAATATATTGATTCTGAACGAATGCTATTACATGCCGAACCTGATATGCAACATTATATCGGTTTCTTTGTTGAGTAAAGAGGGATATAATTTTGTATTACAGGATAATGTTATGAACATTTTCCTTAACCAAAAGTTGGTTGGATCAGGCACGTTGTGCAATGGCATTTATGTTCTAAATCAATCAACAGTTCTGAGCATAACAAACACACATAAGAGGAAGAGTTCAGAAATGAACGAATCCTTTTTGTGGTATTGTAGACTGGGTCACATCAATGCGACACGACTAGCTAAGTTGCATAAGGATGGATATTTAAATCCGTTTGAATTTTCATCTTATGACACTTGCCAGTCATGTCTCAAAGGAAAGATGACCAAAGCTCCGTTTACGGGACACGGAGAAAGAGTTACCGAACTCTTGGGACTGATACATAGTGATGTATGCGGTCCCATGTCTACGCATGCCAGGGATGGTTCTTCGTACTTCCTTACATTCACTGACGATCTCTCTAGATTCGGATATGTGTTCCTGATGAAACACAAATCAGAAGCTTTTGAGAAATTTAGAGAATATAAACAAGAAGTCGAGAACCAAACCGGGAAAAGTATTAAAATCCTTCGATTTGATCGAGGAGGTGAATACTTGAGCAATGAATTCCTGGACTTCCTAAAAGAGAATGGGATTCTCTCTCAGCTAACTCCTCCATATACACCACAGCACAACGGTGTATCGGAACGGAGGAACCGCACCCTATTAGATATGGTGCGCTCTATAACGAGTGTAGCTGAGTTACCTATTTCCTTCTGGGGATATGCACTGGAGACAGCAGCATAAATCTGTGCCTACCACCCCATATGAGATATGGGAGGGAAAGAGACCATATCTTAATTTTATTAAGATATGGGGTTGCCCAGCCTATGTCAAAAGACAAAAACCGGACAAACTCGAGGCAAGGTCTGTTTTGTGTAAGTTTGTTGGATATCCCAAGCATCCGCGAGGGTATATCTTCTACCAAAGTGAGGAACAAAGGGTGTTTGTTGCTCAACACGCCACCTTTTTAGAAAAGGAATTTCTTGCAAAAGAGATTAGTGGCTCTGAGGTAGAACTGGAAGAGGTTCCAGCTATACAAACCACAACAAAAGATTTGGTAAAACCAGAGGATTCGGTAGTTCCCGATGAACCCCAGCCACTCCGCCGATCTAGTAGGGTTCCTCACCCACCTGAGAGATACTATAGTTTTCTCATAGATGGTGGGAGCGAGGATTGCATCATGGTTGATGATGACCCAATTAGTTTCGAGTAGGCCATCACGAGTGGAGACTCAGTGAAATGGCTGGATGCAATGCGGTCCGAGATGGAATCCATGTACACCAACAAAGTATGGACTTTGGAAGTTGCTCCTGAAGGGGTAAAACCCATTGGGAGCAAGTGGATCTTCAAGAAAAACTTGGTGTAGATGGGAAAGTGGAGACTTTCAAAGCTAGACTTGTTGCAAAGGGTTTTCGTCAAAGACCAGGTGTGGGCTATGACGAAACCTTTTCTCCAGTGGCTATGCTTAAATCCATCCGGATCATGCTTGCCATCGCTGCATATCATGACTACGAAATCTGGCAAATGGATGTTAAGACCGCCTTTCTAAACGGTGATTTAGAAGAGTGCGTGTACATGACTCAGCCAGAGGGCTTCGTAGATAGTGGGAGCAGCGGGAAGGTGTGCAAGCTGCTTAAATCCATTTATGGATTAAAGCAAGCATCGTGGAGTTGGAACATCTGCTTTGACGTCGTTATCAAAGAGTTTGATTTCGTCAAAAACGTAGATGAACCTTGTATCTACAAGAAGGTGGCAGAAAGTAAGGTTGTCTTCCTCGTATTGTACGTGGACGACATACTCTTGATAGGAAATGACATTCCTATGCTGCAATCGATTAAGCTCTTCTTATCACAAAGATTCTCAATGAAAGATCTAGGTGATGCCTCCTGCATATTGGGAATTATGATCTATAGAGATAGATCTAAAAGGATATTGGGATTGTCCCAATCCAGGTACATTGACACCATACTAAAGAGATTTAGTATGGAAGAATCCAAGCGTGGGAACTTACCCACGATCTCTGGAGTCACTCTCTCCAAAGAGATGTCTCCCAAGACTGATTTGGAGAGAGCTCGCATGCAAGGGATACCCTATGCTTCGGCTGTAGGCTCTATCATGTACGCGATGCTATGTACCAGACCCGATGTAGCATACTCACTAAGTGTAGTGAGTAGGTATCAAGCTGATCCTGGAGAGAGTCACTGGACAGCTGTGAAGAGCATTCTCAAGTACTTACGAAGGACTAAGGAGATGCTCTTGGTGTATGGTAACGGAGAACTCCAAGTGGAGTCCTTTACCGATTCGAGCTTCCAGAGTGATAAGGACGACTCTAAGTCGCACTCGGGTTTTGTCTTTACCCTCTACGGAGGGGCGGTTAGCTGGAAGAGTTCCAAGCAGGAAACTGTGGCAGACTCGACGATGGAGGCTGAATATATCGCTGCCAACGATGCTGCCAAAGAGGCTGTCTGGATCAAGAAGTTCATTACTGAACTTGGAGTGGTTCCATCCATTGAGCATCCAATACCTTTATATTGTGATAACAATGGAGCGGTGGCTTTGGCCAAGAAACCCAGGTCCCATCAGCGATCCAGGCATATTCTGAGGCGGTATCACCTGATCCGGGAGATAGTTGATCGCCGGGAGATCGAGGTCAGGAGGGTTGACACGAAGAACGGCACTGCGGATCCACTCACGAAGGCCATTCCCTAGATACAGTTTGAGAGACTCTTCGGGATGCTAAGTATGCGATACTACAGCAGCTGGCCCTAGTGCAAGTGGGAGATTGTTAGTTGTATGTATGCCCTAGAGGCCAGTATTGTACAGATGATGTATATTATATTGGATGCTTAGACATATATAGAGAGGACTTTCTTGCTCGATATGATAGTATGCTATCTGGTTGCTCTTTATCTTAACATGTATACTTGTCTCTTGATACTGTCTTATAGTTACATGTTGGTAAAGCCCTTAGGATGTGTACTTGACTACCTGGACTATGATGCGGATCATACTAGTGGGGACATGGTAGTCCATAAGTACATCCTTCAAGGTCCTTAGTCGTGGGTGTATCGAGACGGGGCATCGATATACCAGTGTAGACTCGCGTATACGCTTCTCGACCAATGAGATGGGCGATGGATGATCCCATATCCATTGGTGTTTGACATCAGAGATGGTATACGGGTGCTCAGTGATGACTGGGTACACTGGACGGACTCGCCGAGAACTCCCAGATGGTATTATACCTCACGTCAGATGGCAGTTCTCTGGTGACACTTGTGCAGGTTAGTCTGTAGACCCGAGATCGTCATAGAGTCTTGTGTGATTCCCACTGTGCTTTGATTTCCACCTTACCACGTCCATGAGGGCGTGCAAAACGGTGGTTTTTGGGTACAGTCCCGAGTCACATGGAGGCAATGAGCGATAGGAGGGGTTTCGTCTCTCCCGGTATTGGGGTTTGATGTTGCGCTGTGCTCGAATGGCCGTAACAGGGAAGTCCCTGGCCAGGGCTGATTTAGAGATTTACTGGTAAGTGTTACCAGTAGTTTCTCGACCCGTTATGAGCCTCATATCGGCATGATATATCGGTTATTAGGGTCTGACGTTTACCACCCCTAGACTTGATATGCGAGATATCAGACGAGGAGACCGGACTATACGGGAAGTGTTACCGGAAGGCTTTTACAGGAGTTGGAGTGGGCTTGCTTGCTGATCTTCTGATCGCTCAATACCCGGGTAGCCGTTATGTCCAGCTAGTACCGCTGACGGCTTGTGGGTGCTTGATGTGATCATCACCTACTGCCGGAGTATTGACGAGTCTTTAGAGTCCTACATAGAGGTTTTACTGGCTCAGGCAAAACGAAATAGGAGCGCATATGTGATATGTGCGGGACCGAGAATAATACGTGTATGTGATACCGTATTCTATTCTCGTGACTTTTTGTATCGGTCGGTTATATATGATATAGCCGGGTTATCGAATCAAGTGTTGATTCGAAAAGTCGATACAATGGATGTTAGTCGGTTATATGAGATATGACCGGATTATTAAGTCAAGTGTTGATTTAATAATTTAGTGTATAATTGTCTATTAGATGTACTAGTTTATATTAACTAACACATGTTCACTTATGGATTTTTCTCACATGAGCACAACTTTAATATATATATGTGATATATATTAGAATTGTGTTTTCTTTTTTATATCATGGTTGATGATACACATGACTTGGGTGTATGAGACTTACACCATGCTATTTATTTATGTTGGGTTTTAATATTTAAAGTAATTACAAAATTAGTGGAGGATTAGCAAAATGCATGAAGCTTGTGGAAGCTTGTGGATGTATTGACTAAGTCCACTAAGTTTGTTTTTACTATGGATATTTGTTAACCCAACCATAATCATTAGCCATGGTTATGTTTCTACATGAGTTAGTATATGATACTCACCATGGTTAGACTTCTCACTTGATCATTATCCTCATCTCTTTCTTTTGTTTATCTTCTTCTTCATTTTGTTAAAAAGAAAAAGCTTGCTAGGGTTTGATCCAAAGTGAGAAAGATTGTGAGAAATAAAATTCTAAAGAGAACCCACTGTTAGTGTATATGCCCTAGAGGCCATTACTGTATCATACTGGTTTGTATATTACTTAATGGAAGCTTGGGATATTCACCTTGTATATACAATCTTGCTCAAAATAGTAGTATGCTACTTGGTTTGTTTCTACTTCAATGTGTACATGTGTTTATTTTTGTATATCGCCTATACACATTAGTAGAGCCCTTAGGATCTTTGCTTGATTACCAGCGATGTGATGGCCGTCACACTAGTGGGGCTGGGTAATCTATAAGCACATCCTTATGCAGGTCCCTGGTCGCAGGACTATCGAGACAGGGCATCGATACTCCGGAGTAGACCAGCGCATGCGCTTCTCATCCCAGTGTGGGAGACGGTCTGTCCCACAGCCGTCAGTACGTCGTACTTGAGATAGTATGCGGGTGCTCGTTAGGTTACGGGTACACTGGACAGGACTCGTCGGGAACTGACTAGTTGGTATTATACCTATCGTCAGTTATCAGTTCCCAGGTGACATGAGTACAGCTTAGTCCGCTGACTTGACACTGTCACTCCGCCTCGAGTGTGTTCCCACTGTACTTTGATCACTACCCTACCACGGCTCAAAGGAGTCGTGCAAACAGGTAGTGGTTGGGTGCAGTCCCGAAGCACTTGGAGGCAGTGACGGTTAGACAGGATTCGTCTCTCCCGGTATTGGGGGTTGACATCGCGCTGTGTCTAGGAGAGCCATTACACGAGTAGTCCCTGGCCAGGGCAAACGAGATATACTGGTAGGTTTCCAGTGTTATCTCAGGGTGTTTTGGGCTTCGCTCCGGCACGACTTGTACCGCTATTGGGGGACTGACGTTTACCGCCCCCTAGGCCCGCCATGCGATGTATCAGACGAACATACCGGACTGTACGGAGAATGTCACACTCAGGCTCAGTAGGAGTTCGGATGGGTTTCGCCTCGTCGGTCTTTTTGTCGGCATTACCTGGGGACCGTTACGCACAGCTAGTGCCGCTTGCGGTCTGTGGTTAAACCCACTGCCAGCGTAGTGTCGAGTCTTTAGAGTCCCACACAGAAAGCTTTTCGCCTTTAGGCAAAAGAGTAGAGGTCGCATGGTATTGCGACAGGTCGCATGGTTTTGCGACAGGGTTCGGTCACATCTGTGCACTTGTGCACGTACGGTGTCCGGACAGTTTACACTAGCGGGCTTTGGTTTAAGCCAGATCCTAGTGTACCTTATGGGATTGGATTTATCCAGTTTGCATTCGTGTTCCTCGGAACGCGGATGCGGGTGTGTATGCACAGGCGACAGGGAGGCAGAGGCAGCGGATTCTCATTAGGGTTGTTGACAGTTGACCGTTGACTATTTGACTTTTTGCTCAACCCTAATGAGAATTTGATATGTGATTAACTATTATATTAATTAAGTATTATGGTGACATGGTTGTTGACTTTTGTTGACTTTGTTGACTTGTTGACTTTTGTTGACTTTGTTGACCGGTTGACTAGGCTTGACTAGTTGACCATCATGATAACCATAGCCATCATTTCATGGCAAAGACTTTTGTTTACTTGCTCATTTGTGTAAAATGAGTGCATGAAATGATATGGTTATGGTTGCTTCAACCATCACATAAGACTTTTTTTTGATATGATGAGTTATGATCACTTTGGATTATGAGAGGGTGAAAGACAAAAGAGAGCCTCATTCTTTCTTGCTCATTCTCTCTCTTGTTCTTGAGCTCTCCTTTTGCTCTCACCCTCAACCTCTTCCTCCCTCTCTTGATTCTATGGTTCTCTTGTCTCATGAGTTAAGAATCAAGAACCATAGATAAAATCCCATTCTATTTCTTCTCTACTCATTCTAGTTCACTAGGTTTAGCAAACCAAGTGAACTAGTTTCTTCAAAGAACGAAAAAGGAGCTAAAGGTTGGAGCTTTCAGGTGGATCTATCTTCGGCGTACGGAGACGACGAGAAGAAGCCATCGGACCACCATCGGAGTTTTGAAGACGAAGGAGTTCAAGACAAGCAAGGTATAAACCCCTAACCGAGTAGCTAAAAACTCATAGTTAGGTGTTAGATAGATGTTTAACCAAGATCCGGGTTATAGGTCCATGTTACCACCTCCGTAAAAATTGTTTTTTACCATATTCCGCATTCCCGAAAGTACCGGGAGAGGTAGCATGGACTTACAGTGGTATCAGAGCCTAGTTAAACTCTATCTAGCATGTTAGCAAGTAACTAGAAGATCGATCAACGAAAAAGTCCCGAAACAAACCCCAAAAAAATTTGCAGTTTCTGTCGATTTTTCCACTGTTCAAAAGTTGATTATTTTAACACCTAAAATCGGCTCAGGCTTTTCTGTGAGCACCCACCAAAAATTGTCCAACGTTCGAGTCAAAGGGCCGCGGAAACGCGGCGGGAGCACGCTCCCGCCGCGGATCCGCGGCCGAGTCGACTCGGCCGAGGTAAATTTTTGGTGCAGTGTTTTTATGGGGGTATTTTGGGATTTTTAGCATATATATTTTCAACCCAGATTTTCCAGAACGAAAATTTTATTTTGGGGTCCCGAAAATCCGTATTTTTGATCGAACTTCTAAAAGACTTAAGCTAACGGGTTTTTCTGTAATGTGATATTTGTATTGAACGTCTACTAATCGCTATATGTCGATTAGTGGGGGTTATACAAATCTGTGATCTGTAATGTGCTGGAATGTGTATATGAATATGTTGGATTGTCGCGGGTGAATAGCCGGGGGTTGTGAGACGAGAGTTTTCTTATCTTTCAATTCATGTAAATTTGTAAATTGATGTAATAATTATTTGTATGGCCGCACAACCGGGTCGGGGTTGTAGCCGTCATTGTATGATTTCTTTTTACTGTTTTTGCTCCTAGGATAGACCCATGGAGGGGGTGCACAAACTACCGGGTATGCCGAAGTGTCGAGTGGCCTACTCATAGGAGATGAGGGAGGTTACTACGCTTCGGATACTTGGCGGGTAGTTTGCCGCACCCGTAGGGGTCTTGGGTGGGGTATTTGGCTATTCACCGCGACCGTGTAATCTGTCTTTTGTTACAGGCTCGTACAAATTACAGATTCCTAGTATATCCAATGTATTCATCTGTGATCTGAAATGTTTATCATTGCAGTATATCTATATATGATATTATTTAGGCGTTGCTTATGTTTTACAGACGCGCTAGCCCAGCCCCCGCTCTGTCGTTAGTTAAGTAACCTAACGGGTAATGACGGGGCCCCGTGGCGAATGCGAATGGCATAAGCGTACGTCATATTTTGGTTGTTTTCTGCAATGGTAGGATTAAATGATGGGACGCATTAAAAGAACTAATGCAAGAATATCACGCATTAAAAGAACTAATGCAAGATAATAAACCAAGTTAAAGTCGTTGGAACACTTTCGAAAAACCACTCGGTTCTTTTCAAAACAACTTTTAAATGCGGAGCTTGAGCCACTCCTTTTAAAAGCTATCTCGTTCCATCGACCAAATCAAGTTCACTACGTTCACGGTTTTTGCCAAAACCATCCGTAGCCCTCCGTCGTTTCACATGAATAGTCAATAGTATTCAAGCTGTGTTTGTTGGCCAAAGTCAAGGCACAGTGATTGGTAGCTATTGGGTATTCATGTGCAGCATAGATAGATGCGTTGGTTTGGAACAGTCGTACTGCCTTGTTGGCCAAAGTCAAGGGTAGGTGCGGGTGGATTCAAATTAACCTGGAGAACGACGGGCAGAACTTGACATGTGACTTATGATTTGTTGGCCAAAGTCAAGGTCATAAGAGCATGGGGCAAAAATCCACATCGGGAGTTTCATAAGTACTGAAACTTGCTAGATTTGCATACCATTTGGAGTGTGATGATTCTGGTAGGATTCCTTCAGTTTCGTCACGCGATGATATTTGGATCCCGATCCTACTGTGAGTATATGCTACTCCTCGGGAAATTTCTCACTTAACGATCAATGCTATAAACCTAGTAGGTGCCTAGAAAGGTGTTAGCGGGGCTACGCCCCCAGGGAAAAGAGGTTCTTTAATTAAGGAACTTCGCGAAAGCGTTGGAAAACCTCCCTCGAAGTACCGACACCGGCCTGGCTGAACGGTTAAGCAAGTATTGTACGGTGGGATTGATCCTGACTAATTCTTCCTTTATGGTTTGAGGAGGGATTCGAGAAACAGTGGGAGCCATCCTGTTTAGACAAACTAAAAACCACTCTAAACTTGCAAGAGCATCATGCTGAGTGTTTCTTCTTCTCTCTCCTAATTGCAGCGACCAATCAACATGACTGGACTTAAGTTACTCCTAGATAAAAACAAACTGACAGGGCCAAACTACAAAGATTGGCTCAGGAATGTCAAGATAGCAATCACTTACGACAAGCTGGGGTATCTTCTTACCACCAAAGCTCCCCCTGTCCCTGGTCCAACTTCCAGCGTCGCGGATAAGGAAATCCGTAAGACTTGGGAGATTGATAGCGCGAAGGCCAAATGCCTCCTGCTTGCCTCGATGGACAACGAACATCAGAGGAGGCATGAGAATATGGACATGGAATCCATATTGCTTCATACAAAAGAACTGTATGGAGAGCAATCTCGTATCGCAAGATACGAAGCGTCGAAAAAGTTATTTTCGACAAGAATGGCCGTCGGATCATCAGTAGCCGAGCACGTGCTAAAGATGATCGGCTACATTGAGGAGCTCGCTGACCTAGGGATCACATTGGAGAGTGAGCTATATACGGATATAGTTCTCCAGTCCCTTCCTTCCACTTACGCCCAGTTTATACTGAACTTCAACTTACAAGAAAAAGAGGTTGAACTTTCAGAGCTCCTCAACATGCTGAGGAGCGCAGAGGGCACCCTACAGAAAGGTAGGGATACATCCACTTTGTTTGTAGGAGGATCATCTTCTTCTAGGTCCAAGGCGAAAGCCAAGGGAAAGAAGAAGAAAGCCCCCGCCAAACCAAGGGGCGGTGTTAGTAAAGTGGATACGAAGGGAAAAGCAAAAGCAACAAAGATAGCGGGGAAGCTTGTGGATAAGGAAGAATGCTTCTATTGTCATAAGAAAGGACACTGGAAGAATGATTGCAGGGCCTGGAAGGCCAGAACACAGGAATTGAAGCAGGTTGCAGCTTCAGCTTCAGGTGTGTATGTTATTGAAAACTGTCTTTCAATAAACTCTACTTCCTGGGTATTGGATACCGGATCAGGATCTCATATCTGTAATTCTTTGCAGGCGTTGAGAAACCGTAGGGTTTTGAAGGCAGGTGACATGACCCTCAGAGTTGCGAACGGAGCTAGCATGGATGCTAAAGCCGTGGGGGACTATCACCTGGGAATGTCAGATGGACATGTTTTGGTTTTGCGTAATTGCTTTTTTGTACCCAATGCAACTTGTAATATCATTTCTGTATCTTTAGTTTCTAAAGAAGGTTATGAATTTGCGTTTGTAAGTAATGTTGTAAACATTCACCTTAATCAAGTTTTGATTGGGTCAGGTACATTGAGTAATGGTATATACGTGTTAAACCAACCACAGATTTTCAATGTCCAGAATACACACAAAAGAAAGTCTCCAGAAATAAATCAGACTTTCTTATGGCATTGTAGATTGGGTCACATCAATGAGAGAAGGTTGACTAAGTTACATACAGAAGGATATTTGAATGCGTTCGAATATCAATCGTATGCCACTTGTCAATCTTGTCTCAAAGGAAAGATGACAAAGACTCCGTTTACTGGACAAGGAGTAAGAGCGAGCGAGCTCTTGGGACTCGTACACAGTGACGTGTGCGGTCCAATGTCTACACATGCCCGAAGCGGACATTCTTACTTCATTACTTTTACAGATGACTTCTCAAGGTACGGCTATGTCTTCTTAATGAAACATAAGTCCGAGGCCTTTGGAAAATTCCAGGAGTATAAGAATGAAGTAGAGAAACAGACCGGCAAAAGTATTAAGATTCTAAGATCGGATCGAGGTGGAGAATACTTAAGTGCCGAGTTCCTGGACTATTTAAAAGAGAACGGAATTCTCTCTCAGCTTACTCCTCCATACACCCCGCAACATAACGGTGTATCGGAGAGACGGAACCGCACCCTATTGGATATGGTGCGGTCCATGATGAGTAACGCTGAGTTGCCGCGATCATTTTGGGGATATGCGCTAGAATCAGCCGCATACCTTTTGAACCGAGTTCCTACTAAGACTGTGCCTACTACACCATATGAGATGTGGTGTGGGAAGAGACCCTATCTTAAGCACATTAAGACATGGGGATGTCCAGCTTTTGTCAAAAAGCAGCATGCGGACAAGCTCGAGGCACGCTCGGTACAGTGCAAGTTTGTGGGGTATCCGAAGAACTCCAAAGGATATTTCTTCTACTGTGAAGAGGAACAAAAAGTTCTTGTTTCTCGTCATGCCTACTTCTTGGAAACTGAGTTTTTGGAAACCCAGATAAGTGGGAGCACAGTAGAACTGGAAGAAATTCCAGAACCACAGACTATTACTGAAAGGTTAGTGGAACCAGAGGGTTCAACAGAACAGGACATTCCTACGCCGCTCCGCAGGAGTAGTAGGCAGACTCATCCGCCCGAGAGATACTACGGTTTTCTCATAGACGGGGATAGAGAGGATTGCATCATAGATTATGATGAGCCTACTAGCTTCCAGCAGGCCGTTCAGAGCGTTGACTCAGTGAAATGGCTGGATGCAATGCGGACCGAAATGGAGTCCATGTACACCAACAAGGTATGGACGTTGGACATTGCTCCAGACGAGGTAAAACCCGTAGGATGCAAGTGGATCTTCAAAAGGAAGATTGGTGTAGATGGACAGGTTGAGACCTATAAAGCTAGGCTGGTAGCAAAGGGTTTTCGTCAAAGACCTGGCTTGGACTACGACGAAACCTTTTCTCCAGTAGCCATGCTGAAATCCATTCGAATCCTTCTTGCCATTGCTGCCTTCCACGATTATGAGATCTGGCAAATGGACGTAAAGACAGCTTTTCTAAATGGAAATTTAGAGGAGTGTGTCTATATGGACCAGCCAGAGGGTTTCATTCAGAGTGGGAGCAGCGGAAAGGTGTGCAAGTTGCTTAAGTCCATCTATGGACTAAAGCAGGCATCGCGGAGTTGGAACATCTGCTTTGATGAGACGGTCAAAGAATTTGGCTTTATCAAAAATCCAGATGAACCATGCATCTATAGTAGATTTGTAGCGAGAACTGTAGTATTCCTCGTTTTATACGTGGATGACATTCTCTTAATAGGAAATGACATTCCTATGCTACAATCTGTCAAGGGGTTCTTGTCACACAGGTTCTCCATGAAAGACCTGGGTGATGCCTCGTACATTCTGGGTATCCGGATCTACCGTGACAGATCCAAGAGGATATTAGGACTTTCACAGTCCAGGTACATCGACACCATACTGAAGAGATTCAGTATGGAAGATTCCAAGCGCGGTAACCTACCGGCTTGTCATGGGATCACCCTCTCTAAAGAGATGTCTCCCAAGACTGATTTGGAGAGGGATCGCATGTCTATTATACCCTACGCTTCTGCGGTAGGCTCTATAATGTATGCGATGTTGTGTACCAGACCGGATGTAGCTTATGCACTGAGTGTGGTAAGCCGGTATCAGTCAAACCCTGGGGAGAAACACTGGATAGCGGTAAAGAACATTCTCAAGTACCTAAGAAGGACTAAGGAGATGTTCTTGGTGTATGGCGGAAAAGACCTCCAGATCGAGGCCTTTGCTGACTCCAGCTTCCAGAGTGACAAGGATGATTCCAAGTCCATGTCGGGCTTTGTCTTTACCCTCAATGGAGGGGCGGTGTGTTGGAAGAGTTCCAAATAAGAAACCGTTGCAGACTCGACGATGGAAGCGGAATACATCGCTGCATCTGATGCCGCAAAAGAAGCTGTCTGGATGAGGAAGTTCTTGAAAGAACTTCAGGTGGTTCCGTCCATTGTTGATCCAATACCTCTGTATTGCGACAACAACGGGGCTATAGCTTTAGCGAAGGAACCCAGGTCCCATCAGAGATCCAGACACATCTTGAGGCGGTATCACCTGATCAGGGAGATCGTGGATCGCCAGGAGATCGAGGTTCGGAGAGTCGCTTCAGAAGATAACACTGCAGATCCATTCACCAAGGCCCTGCCCCAGACTCAGTTCGAGCGGCTGATCGAGATGATAGGTCTTCGATACGCCAGTACATGGCCTTAGTGCAAGTGGGAGATTGTTAGTGTATATGCCCTAGAGGCCATTACTGTATCATACTGGTTTGTATATTACTTAATGGAAGCTTGGGATATTCACCTTGTATATACAATCTTGCTCAAAATAGTAGTATGCTACTTGGTTTGTTTCTACTTCAATGTGTACATATGTTTATTTTTGTATATCGCCTATACACATTAGTAGAGCCCTTAGGATCTTTGCTTGATTACCAGCGATGTGATGGCCGTCACACTAGTGGGGCTGGGTAATCTATAAGCACATCCTTATGCAGGTCCCTGGTCGCAGGACTATCGAGACAGGGCATCGATACTCCGGAGTAGACCAGCGCATGCGCTTCTCATCCCAGTGTGGGAGACGGTCTGTCCCACAGCTGTCAGTACGTCGTACTTGAGATAGTATGCGGGTGCTCGTTAGGTTACGGGTACACTGGACAGGACTCGTCGGGAACTGACTAGTTGGTATTATACCTATCGTCAGTTATCAGTTCCCAGGTGACATGAGTACAGCTTAGTCCGCTGACTTGACACTGTCACTCCGCCTCGAGTGTGTTCCCACTGTACTTTGATCACTACCCTACCACGGCTCAAAGGAGTCGTGCAAACAGGTAGTGGTTGGGTGCAGTCCCGAAGCACTTGGAGGCAGTGACGGTTAGACAGGATTCGTCTCTCCCGGTATTGGGGGTTGACATCGCGCTGTGTCTAGGAGAGCCATTACACGAGTAGTCCCTGGCCAGGGCAAACGAGATATACTGGTAGGTTTTCAGTGTTATCTCAGGGTGTTTTGGGCTTCGCTCCGGCACGACTTGTACCGCTATTGGGGGACTGACGTTTACCGCCCCCTAGGCCCGCCATGCGATGTATCAGACGAACAGACCGGACTGTACGGAGAATGTCACACTCAGGCTCAGTAGGAGTTCGGATGGGTTTCGCCTCGTCGGTCTTCTTGTCGGCATTACCTGGGGACCGTTACGCACAGCTAGTGCCGCTTGCGGTCTGTGGTTAAACCCACTGCCAGCGTAGTGTCGAGTCTTTAGAGTCCCACACAGAAAGCTTTTCGCCTTTAGTCAAAAGAGTAGAGGTCGCATGGTATTGCGACAGGTCGCATGGTTTTGCGACAGGGTTCGGTCACATCCGTGCACTTGTGCACGTACGGTGTCCGGACAGTTTACACTAGCGAGCTTTGGTTTAAGCCAGATCCTAGTGTACCTTATGGGATTGGATTTATCCAGTTTGCATTCGTGTTCCTCGGAACGCGGATGCGGGTGTGTATGCACAGGCGACAGGGAGGCAGAGGCAGCGGATTCTCATTAGGGTTGTTGACAGTTGACCGTTGACTATTTGACTTTTTGCTCAACCCTAATGAGAATTTGATATGTGATTAACTATTATATTAATTAAGTATTATGGTGACATGGTTGTTGACTTTTGTTGACTTTGTTGACTTGTTGACTTTTGTTGACTTGTTGACTTTGTTGACCGGTTGACTAGGCTTGACTAGTTGACCATCATGATAACCATAGCCATCATTTCATGGCAAAGACTTTTGTTTACTTGCTCATTTGTGTAAAATGAGTGCATGAAATGATATGGTTATGGTTGCTTCAACCATCACATAAGACTTTTTTTTGATATGATGAGTTATGATCACTTTGGATTATGAGAGGGTGAAAGACAAAAGAGAGCCTCATTCTTTCTTGCTCATTCTCTCTCTTGTTCTTGAGCTCTCCTTTTGCTCTCACCCTCAACCTCTTCCTCCCTCTCTTGATTCTATGGTTCTCTTGTCTCATGAGTTGAGAATCAAGAACCATAGATAAAATCCCATTCTATTTCTTCTCTACTCATTCTAGTTCACTAGGTTTAGCAAACCAAGTGAACTAGTTTCTTCAAAGAACGAAGAAGGAGCTAAAGGTTGGAGCTTTCAGGTGGATCTATCTTCGGCGTACGGAGACGACGAGAAGAAGCCATCGGACCACTATCGGAGTTTTGAAGACGAAGGAGTTCAAGACAAGCAAGGTATAAACCCCTAACCGAGTAGCTAAAAACTCATAGTTAGGTGTTAGATAGATGTTTAACCAAGATCCGGGTTATAGGTCCATGTTACCACCTCCGTAAAAATTGTTTTTTACCATATTCCGCATTCCCGAAAGTACCGGGAGAGGTAGCATGGACTTACACCCACTTCCTATTTCTCCATCCTCTACTAGACTAGCACTTTAGTTTAGGGTGTTTGCTTCACTAATTCTCTAGTTAGTGAAGTAGAAGCTTGAGTTGGCATCTCCTCGACGTAGATCATCTTCGGCCTCGAAGACTTCAAGCAAGAACGCTCCTTTAGCCTCGTGAAGCCATGCAAGAGTCCGGGAGAACCACGATCGCAGCGAAGGGACTTCAACAAATAGCTAAAGAAGTGAAGGACCGATCTACAAAGGTTGTATTTCGTATTCACTTAGTCGTAAACGTAGTTTACTAGCATATGGAACCCTAATTTTCTAGTAACGATCTTGTTTAGGGTTATTCGGCACGGCTTAAATTTTTAAACGGGCATGGTTGATGCATTGTAGAACCTTATTAGAGTGCCTAGTAACCCAACAGAAGGAGGAGAAAATGGAGAGAGAAAAGATGAATGCAAATGAGCTAAGGTTGCAAGTGAAGAATGGCTCCCTCTCACTTTACTCATTGAAGCATGGAATATTTAATAATATTAAATCCCAACCATGCTTCAATAGTGAAGCCAAACAAATAAACAAATATAAAGAGCCAAGCTTCACACATGTCAATAATATCTCTCCAATTTCCACCTTATTAATCTATTTCATAAAAATAGATAATCCAATAATGAGGTGTCCCCTTCTAGAATCATCTCTTGCGAAATTTCAAGAATATCCTTACCGTATATACATGCCCGTATTCGTATTCTGAAAAATACAAATACAATGAGATGATAACAATCCAATAATATAATACTAGGATCCGGCTTAAAATAAAGCCTACTAGTATTATCCGTCCGAACATCATCCGTGTAACCAGTACACGTATGTGATCGGAACCCTGCCGTAAAAACATACGGCCTCTACATCGTTTTGCCCGAAGCAGGGAAACCCTCTGTACGGGACTCTAAAGACTCGTCAATATGCCAGCAGTAGGTAATGATCACATCAGTTACCCATAAGCCGTCAGCAGTACTAGCTGGACGTAACGACTACTCAGGTATTGAGCGAATAGAAGATCAACAAGAAAACTTGTCCAAACTCCCGAGAAGCCTATAAGTAACACTTACTGTACAGTCAGGTCTCTTCGTCTGATATGTCGCATATCGAGTCTAGAGGTGGAATCGTCAGACCCCAGTAACTTGATAAGTCATGCCGATGTGTGGCCTATAACCGTTCGAGAAACTACTGATAACACTTACCAGTAAATCTCATCAGCTCTGGCCAGGGACTTGCTGTTATAGCCAATCGAGCATAGCGCAACAACAACTCCCAATACCGGGAGAGATGAAACCCCTCCTATCGCTTACTGCCTCCATGTGACTCGGGGCTGTACCCAAAATCCACCAGTTTGCACGACTCCTTTGAGCCGTGGTAGGGAGGAAATCAAAGTACGATAGGAACCACACAAGACACTATGACGATCTCGGGTCTACAGACTAACCTGTACAAGTGTCACCAGAGAACTGCTATCTGGCGATAGGTATGGTACCATCTAGGAGTTCTCGGCGAGTCCTGTTCGGTGTACCCATTCTCCAATGAGCACCTGTGTACAATCATTGATGTCAAACACCAATGGTTATGGGATCAACCATCGCCCCATACAGGGTTAAGAAACGTACACACCAGTCTACTCTGGAATATCGATGCCTTGTCTCGATACTCTATCGACTAGGAGCTATTAAAGGATGTGCTTGTGGACTATCTAGGCCCCACTAACATGATCTGCATTATAGTCCTGGTAGTCAAGTCTATATCCTAAGGGCTTTATCAATATGTATCAGAGTGACAGTATAATAATATAAGTATACATGTCAAGATAAAGAGCAACCAGATAGCATACTATCATGTCGAGCGAGAAAGTCCTATATATATATGTCCAAACATCCACTATATCATACAATAATGTCTTCTAGGGCATATATATTCTAACAATCTCCTACTTGCACTAATGCCAGTTGTTGTAGTATCTCATACCCAACATCTCAAAAAGTCTCTCAAACTACGTCTGGGGGAAAGCCTTCGTGAGTGGATCCGCTATGTTGTCTTTCGTGTCAACTCTCCTGATCTAGTTTTTCCTGCGATCTACTATCTCCCGGATCAGATGATACCGCCTAAGAATATGTCTGGATTGCTGATGGGACCGGGGTTCCTTGGCTAAAACCACAGCTCCATTGTTATCACAATACAAGAGTATTGGATCCTCAATGGATGGAACCACACCTATTTCAGTAATAAACTTCTTAATCCAGACAGCCTCTTTGGCAGCATCGTTGGCAACGATGTATTCAGCCTCCATCGTCGAGTCTGCTACGGTATCTTGCTTGGAACTCTTCCAACATACCGCCCCTCCATTGAGGGTAAAGACAAAACCCAAGACCGACTTACTGTCGTCCTTATCACTCTGAAAGCTCGAATCGGTAAAGGACTCCACTTGGAGTTCATCGTTACCATACACCAAGAACATCTCTTTAGTCCTTCTCAAGTACTTAAGAATGTTCTTCACAGCTGTCCAGTACTTCTCCGCAAGATCTGATTGATACTTCTTACCACACTAAGTGTGTAAGCTACATCCAGTCTGGTTCATAACATCGCGTACATGATAGAACCAACTGCAGAAGCATAGGGTATCTCTTGCATGCGAGCCCTCTCCAAATCATTCTTTAGAGACATCTCTTTGGAGAGAGTGGTGTAGGGTTCCTAGGCACACTAATGAGGTCTCACAAGGCATCAACCATGCTAAATTCAAAATTTTCCGGTGCCGAGAAACCCTAAACTAGATCGTTAACTAGAGGCAAAAGCGAAACAACAAGCTAGTAAACGACTTTACTGCTAAGTGAAAGAGACTACAACCTTTGTAGATCCGGTGCTCCACTTCTTTAGCTCCGTGATGATGTCCCTCCGCTGCGATCATCGGATCCCGGACTCTAGCGATGGTTTCGTCGAAGAAATGATCGGGCTAGGTCGTCGACTTCGTTGCCGAAGATGATCTACGTTGAGGCAACACAAGATCAAGCTCCAACTTCACCAAGTCATGAAACTTGTGAAGAAAACACCCTATACTACTTGGCAAGTGGTAGAGGATGAAGAAATAGGAAGTGGGTTCACTTTGGATTTGGATTTCTCACTCTTTTCCTCATAGCACCATTAAAGCTAGTAAGGTTTCTTCTTCTTGAAGAAGAAGAAGAAGAAGAAAAAGAATATGATAAGAATAATGAATAATAGAAAAATAAAGTGATTCTTATCATATTAGCAACCATGGTTGAGTGTAGAGAATCAACTAGGATTAGGTGAATGGTTAGGTTAAGCAAAAGAAACAAAAATGGTCAAAGCTTCTCAAAGCTTCAAGAAGCTTCAAGTGTAAAACAAAAAGCCACCATTTTATTTTCTTTTGCCAAAAAGAATAAAGTAAATAAATGAGTAAATGAAACCCTGACCATTAACCTAATCATAATTTAAAGCATACACACAACCAAGTTTGCATGTATCATCAAACATGATACAAACTAGTGCACAAAACTATATCATATATATATAATGTGCACATCAAGTGAGAAAATCCATCTTAAGTGAACCAATACTAGTTAATGCAAAGTAATATATCAAATATATAATTATGCATTAAATCATTAAATCAACGCTTGATTTAATGATCCGGTCATACTGCATATAACCGACTAATATTTAGTGTATCAATGTATCGAATCAATACTTGATTCGGTAACCCGGCTATATCTCATATAACCGTCCAATGATACAAATCACGAGAATAGAATACAGTATCACATACTGGTATTATTCTCGGTCCCGCACATATCTCATATGCGCTCCTATTTCGTTTCGCTTGAGCTATGAAACCTCTGTGTAGGACTCTAAAGACTCGTCAATACGCCGGCAGCAGGTGATGATTATATCAAACACCCACAAGCCGCAAGCGGTCTGCTAAACGTAACGGCCACCCGGGTATTGAGCGATCAGAAGATCAACGAGCAAGCCCGCTCACACTCTTGTGAATCCAACCAGTAACACTTACCGCACAGTCCGGTCTGATCGTCTGATATGTCGCATATCTCGCTTAGGGGTGGTAAACGTCAGACCCCAGTAGCTCGATAAGTCGTGTTGATATGAGGTCTATAACAGTTCGAGAAACTACTGGTAACACTTACCAGTAAATCTCAGCAACCCTGGCCAGGGATTTTCGGTTATAGCCAATCGAACACAGCGCAACATCAACTCCCTATACCGGGAGAGACGAATCCCCTCGTATCGCTCATTGGCTCCATGTGATTCGGGACTGTACCCAAAAACCACCGTTTTGCACACCCTCTTGGACGTGGTAAGGTGGAAATCAAAGTACAGTGGGAATCACACAAGACTCTATGACGATCTCGGGTCTACAGACTAACCTGTACCAGTGTCACCAGAGAACTGCCATCTGACATAAGGTATAATACCATCTGGGAGTTCTCGGCGAGTCCGTCCAGTGTACCCAGTCTCTACTGAGCACCCGTATATCATCTCTAATGTCAAACACCAATGGATATGGGATCATCCATCGCCTATCTGTATGGGTCGAGAAGGTATACGCTAGTCTACACTGGTATATCGATGCCCTGTCTCGATACACCCACGACTAGGGACCTTGAAGGATGTACTTATGGACTACCATGTCCCCACTAGTATGATCCGCATCATAGTCCAGGTAGTCAAGTACTCATCCTAAGGGCTTTACCAACATGTAACAGAGAGACAATCAGTGTACACGTTAAGGTAAAGAGCAACCAGATAGCATACTATCATGTCGAGCAAGAAAGTCCTCCCTATATATGTCCAAGCATCCGCTACAATATACATCCTATGTATAGTAATGGCCTCTAGGGCATACATATAACTAACAAGTGGTTCCGGAGCAAGCGGGTAAATTACCACCCCCAAAATATTCCATACTAAATCTCTTTAGTATGGTGTCAATTGTTAGTTATATGTATGCCCTAGAAACCATTACTGTACATGTGATGTATATTGTAGTGGATGCTTGGACATAAATAGGGAGGACTTTCTTGCTTGACATGATAGTATGCTATCTGGTTGCACTTTATCTTAACATGTACACTTATTGTCTCTCTATTACATGTTGATAAAGCCCTTAGGATGAGTACTTACCAGGATTATGATGCTGATCATACTAGTAGGGCAGAGGTAGTCGGCAAGTACATCCTTCAAATGTTCCTAGTCATAGGAGTATAGAGACAGGGCATCAATACTCCAGAGTAGACTAGTGTATACGCTTCTTGACCTATATGATAGGCGAAGGATGATCATATATCCATTGGTGTTTGACATCATAGAAGGTATACGGGTTCTTAGTGGAGACTGGGTACACTGAACGGACTCGCCGAGAACTCCTAGATGGTATTATACCTATCGTCAGATAGCAGTTCTTTGGTGACACTGGTACATGTTAGTCTGTTGGCTCGAGATCATCATAGAGTCTTGTGTGATTCACACTGTGCTTTGATTTCCACCATACCAAGTTCAAGAGTGTTGGAGATAGTGCCCTCAGAGTCAATTATTAGGTCACAGGTACGTGATTGTAATGATTGAGGGAGGACCTATCCCGGTAGGACAGTCTTACTCGAGATGATAGTATGCTATCTGGTTTACCTTTATCATCGTGTACTGTTTTAGGTGACCTGACATGTCGCTATTACACGTTGATAGAGCCCCTAGGATTCTTGCTTGACCACCAGCAGTATGAGGGCGATCATATAAGTGGGAGCTGGGGGTCTACAAGCATATCCTTAAAAGGTCCCTAGTCGTGGGAGTTTCGAGACCGGGCATCGATACTCCATTAGTAGACTAGTGTATACAGTCGAGACCCCGACGAGGAGCGGTGGCCGGTCTCACAAGCCACTGGTGTCAGTTGGATCACCTAAGATGTATACAGGTGCTCATTGGGTTATGAGTACACCGGACAGGACTCGCCGGGAACATGCTAGTTGGTCATATACCAGACGTCAGATGGCAGTTCCCTGGTGACATGTGTGCAGGTTAGTTCATCGACCTGGGGATCGTCATTTGTCTCGTGTGAGTTCCCACTGTACTTTGATTACTACCCTACCACGGCTCAAAGGAGTCGTGCAAACAGGTTTTAGTTGGGTACAGTCCCGAGCCACATGGAGGCAGTGAGCGTATCTTCAGGGGTTCGTCTCTCCCGGTATTGGGGGTGAGGTCGTGCTGTGTCTAGGAGAGCCATTACACAAAGTCCTTGGCCAAGGCAAGGAGATTTACTGGTAGGTATTCCAGTAGTATCTCAGGGTGTTCTGGGCTACACTCCGACACGACTTGTACCGCTTTTGGGGGTCTGACTTTTACCAACCCCCTAGGCCCGCCATGCGATACTCATAGACGAACGGACCGGACTGCACGGATATTGTCACTGACAGGCTCAGTAGGGTGTCAGGATGAGTTCGCTCATCGACGTCCCTTTTAGTCAATAGCTGGTGGCCCGTTACGTATTGGCTTATACCTCTGACGGGCTAGTGGTTAAATCCACAGCCATTGTATTGACGAGTCTTTAGAGTCCACCACACTTTCAGTTACTCAAGTTTCGGGCGAAACGCTGTAGAGGCCGTATGGAGATATGGCAAGGTCCGATCAGATACGTGCGGTATTGCACGGATCAGGATCGGACGGTTTGTACTGGTAGCCGTATGGTTATATGGCAGGGTTCGATCAGATACGTGCGGTATTGCACGGATCAGGATCGGACGGATTTTACTAGCCGGCTTTGGTTTAAGCCGGTCCTAGTTTAGTACAGTGTAGATTTTGTCTCTTTGCATTTGTATCCGGACGGAATACAGATGCGGGTGTGTATGCACAGTATCGGGGTTTTCCTGTAATTTATTACGGGACCAGTTTTCTGGAGTTGCCAGTTTGCATTCCGTTCCGGCCGGTTTTCCTTTGTTCTTTCCCGGCCGGACTTTTCCGATGGAGGGGGTTATTTGCAATTGTGCAAATAACATTTGTGGAGGGGGTTTCTTGTAAAAGATTGATTATGATAGCTTTCATTTCTTTTGCTCCATACTTTGGATTTGAGTGACATGAAAGGGTATGGTTTGAAAAAGGGGTGAAGCATGGTTGTATGTTTCTTTGTCCCTTGGATGTGGTCACCTCTTCTTCACTCCTACACTCACCTCCCTTAAGGCTTCATATTCTTTCCTTCTACATTTTCTAAGTTGATAAGTTTTTCCATGGTTGAGTGAGAAGAAGAGAAGAGAAGGAGAGAGCTTCATCTTTGTGAGTGATTCATTTGGTGTATATCATTCTTCATCTCATTCCATTGCTAGAAAATTGAAAGCACCAATTTTCTATACACCATTCCTCCATCTATGGCAACCAACCCCAAAGTGAGACATACACTCTACACTATATTCCTACAGCAAATCTTGGACGCGTCGATTCGCCAGCTTCGCGCCCGAGTTGCCTCGGTATTGAGGTGGGAGCCCGTAAAAGCTACAGGCGATGTGGTGCCCCTTTCCGACGAGGAGGAGACGGACGGAGATCCCGCGAAGAGATCGGAGTGGAGATGAAGACCGGAGGACTTGGATCGTCGGTATACATCTCTTCCCTTTCTTATTAGTAGCGTAGACTAGTTTAATGGTTCGATCCGGAGTTTAGTGCGCGGTGGTGCCGGTTTGCAAAGTCCGCAAAAATTTTAAGTTTATCACCGTTTCCGCATTCCGGCGTCGGATTGACGGCCGGGGCGCCGCCGTGCACTTACAGTGGTATCAGAGCCACGCCATTAACTTAGTCTAACTTTGTGTAATGTGTTTGCATTTCCGATCGATCAAAAAGTTCCAAAACTGCATTTTACCCACGACAGTTTCTGTTGAAATTTTTCAGTCTCGAAAAATTTTTCAGGTTGTAAAATATTGATGTACTGGAAAATCTAAGAGTTCTGTAAAAAATTTGACGAAGTAACTCCACAGTTGGAGCGCGGAACCGCCGCGAAAACCACCTTTGTGCGGCCCTTCCGCCGCGCACTATTCACATCACTTCACCATTTTTTTACAGAGGCCTTCTGGGCTTAAAATATGGGCTTTGGAATATTAAAGTTGGGCCAATTATTTCTGTGAGTGCTACAGTTTTCTTTGGGGCCCACTTGTTAATTGTTTGATCAATCGGAAATTTTTTAAACACATTTTTCACAGTATTTACATTATATCTGCGACCGTGAATGTCACTCGATCGGTAAATCCGGTCTAACTGCTATAGCCCGGTTAGACGGATTTGCGAACGTGACCTTCACGTTGATGTTCTATGTATTTGCTGTGATGTTGCGGATCGGTCGTGGGGGATAGCCTGGATGCAATGCTAGTACAGTTGTGGTTGTATTATGTACATTTGATATTGCGGGGCGAGCGTCCGACATGTGGACTGCCGTCACTGCCTGACTGTATTATTATTTTGGGGCACGACCTGGTTGCGGTCGATGTACCCGTTGTATGTATATTTTACTTTCTGTACTAGGATTGCCCCGCGGAGGGGTGCACGGATAGCCGGGTTCTAGAGGGCAACAAGCCCGCATCTCATGGCATTGAGAGGGAGGGGGCTTCACTCTAGGATTGGCGGGCTATTCGCCGCACTCGTAGGGGGTACAGGTTTGACCCAGGAGGGGTGCCCAAGTTACCGGATTCCGTGAAGTGCTGGGTGGTCCATTCACGGTGCTGAAGGGGGCTGCCTCGCTTCAGGTTTTGGCGGGTGACTTGCCGCGCCCGTAGGGGTCTAGGATTTCATTGCACAGGCTATCCACACGACCAGGGGAACGTCGGGTTTCAGTAGTGGCTCTGTGAAACCCGGGGATCCCAGATATCTGTATTGTTCTGTGATGCTGTACATTTCTGTGATGTTGCATTTTATTCACGCCTTGAGCGAAATACTATATATTGGTATATATATTAGTAGATGTTGTATATGTTTTTCATCCGCGCTAGTCCAGTCCCCGCTCTGCCGTTAGTTAGCTAACCTAACGGGTGATGACGGGACCCAGTGGCGAATGCGGATGGCATATACGTACGTCAGTATATTTTCGTTCCTTTTGGTGTGATCAATTGATGGGACTGCATTGATTCGGATCAATGCAAAGTTAAAAACAAACCTAATCTGATGTTGTTGGAACACTTTTCAAAAAGCTGTTATTGCAAGGACGTTCACTTTTGTTTTGCATCGTGGTATTCATTTGGAATATCCTGCTCCTCAGTCGACGAGGCAAGGGCCGAGATCCCTTCACCGGGAGTGACCCCTTGGACAGAAGTTTGCGTCAGGGCATTAACTTCACTATAGCCGATTACTTTTGCTTTGCACCGTGGTATTCATTTGGAATATCCTGCACCTCATTCTACGGGGAAAGAGCCGAGATCCCTTCACCGGGAGTGACCTCTTTAGTAAAGGTTTTCGTCACTATATTTTCTAAAAAGCTATCCGTTCCTTCAACGATATCAAGTTCTTTACGTTAAAGGTTTTCGCCAGAAACCATTCGTAGCCCTCCGTCGTTTCATATGGGTGGTCAATAGTATTCAAGCTGTGTATGTTGGCCAAAGTCAAGGCACAGTGATTGGTAGCTATTGGGGTATTCATATGCAGCATAGATAGATGCGTTGGTTTGGGACAGTCGTGCTGCCATTTTGGCCAAAGTCAAGGGTATGTACGGGTGGATTCAAATTAACCTGGAGAATGATGGGTAGAACTTGACATGTGACTTATGATATGTTGGCCAAAGTCAAGGTCATAAGAGCATGGGGCAGAAATCACATCGGGAGTTTCAAAAGAACTGAAACTTGCCAGATATGCGCATACCTTCTGGAGTGTGATACCGTGAGCGGATTCCGTCACGTTATCATGCGATGAGAGTTGGATCCCGATTCCCACTGATGAGTTAGTTTACTCCTCGGGTAACCCCGACTAATTCTTCTTTCAGGTTTGGAGGAGAATTTGAGGTACAGTGGGAGGATTCCAGATTAGATAAATTGGTAACCATTCTGATCTAAGTTAGAGTGCACGCTGAGTGTTTCTTTTCTCTCTCTCTCTGGCAGCGACCATTGACCCGACCCTAAGACTTTGACTCAGTGACCAAGTTGACCGAACCTTCTTAAACACCGACCTTTGGATTGTCAGAGTTGCAAACCTCATTGCCACTCCTACTTTTACCCTTTTCTCCAGGACACCCCGTTTTACTACGAACGTCCACTTCCATTGGACAAAACCATCGTATGGTTAGATACGAACTCGAAGGGATTCGAGGATGGTTTCCGGTTCTGGAGAAAACGGATAGGATTATTCAGTTGTCTTTTCCTTTTACCCTCTCTCAGGTTACGAGTACTCCTTGGTTTAGGGGTAGTACACCTATTATGCAAATTGGATAGTCTTCTTCCAAACCATAGGCTGGTGCCGACTGGTAGGGAATAAAGAAAACCAGTTAGCTTAAACGGTGTACAGAAGGTATTAAGTTCAGACAAAGCAAGGGATTAGTAAGAGGGCAAAGTAAATTGCGACTGCTATTCACGACCAAACCAAGTATTTCTTCGCCAATCCTAAATCACCTTTGTATTTCTCCAGGACACTCCGTATCACTACGAAGATCCCATTTTATTGGATAATCCATCGTATGGTTATATACGAACTCGAAAGGAACTTGTTCCAGTTCGGGGATGGATCCTGGTTCAGGAGAAATAGGAATAAAGTACATTCAGGTGTCTTTTATCTTCACCTTCTCTCGCGTTGCGAGTGCTCCTAGGATTAGGACAGTACACCCTTTATGCTTATTGGATAGTCCTCTTCCAAACCATAGGCTGGTGCCGAACGGTAGGGAAGGAAGAAAACCATTTGGCCTAATGGGTGTGCAGAAGGTAATGACTAAAGACATATGAAGGGATTTGGAGAGGTGGCAAAGAACTATACGGTTACAGTCGTGAATCTGGAAGAGGCATTACTAGGAATACCAGAATACCCCATCGGAACATTTCGATGTTTCAGTTTCACTGTGTAATGTTAAAGGAAAACTGATTTCCCGATTAGATACTTACTCCAGGGTATGTATTTACCAGGTACGATTCTCACATCTGTATAGTTTTACAGATGATGAGTGGGAGTAAGTTATTGGGAATTGGGTGATCATCCTCATTATATCGGGATTCGTTGTAATCGGTGATATTTGAGGAAATCACCTGGGTTGTTTGCCGGTCGGCAAATATTTGGTTTTGAATATCCGCTGTTATTCACCAATTTCAAATTGGTATATCTGTACGTCTATTTTCATAGAGTGAGATATACCTTTCTGAAATTATGTCTACGACATTTACCTATATCAGTGGATGGTTAGGTAAGGAGCATTAAACAGCGGTGTAATTCTTCTTAACCATAAGTACAGTTTTCAACCTACGACACACAGTGAATGAGTAATCAGACTCAAGGGACTTTTACAGAGTATTGTATGTTGTCCAGGGTCCATCAGGACAGAGGGGATGGTCCTCGTACTATATTCGGTTTACTTATGACTCCTCTATTTTTTAGACAGGTGTTTCGTGGAAACACAGGGTCCGAATTTGGAGAAGTTATATGTATTTGAATAGAGTAGAGAACCAGGTATAGCAAGTATCGGGATTCTTCAAAGAGATCGAAGATGTAGATACTTGTGTATGGTGTTCAGTTGATAGTAATGATTAAGAGAAATTGCTTCTCTTTCAGGTTACTCATAATTGGAAGCATTCCTAAGTTGAGTAACGCTGATCGGCCTTCTTCCATTTAGTTGACATGCACTGGAGACAGCTGCATGATTTGAATCTAGTTCAATTAAATCAGTGCCTCTGGTTCTATATTGGATATAGAACAGTTCATATCTTAACGATGTTAAGGTACGGGGAGTTGTCCGGTTTATGATTAAAACCAGACACTGGACAACTCAAGGCACGTTTCTGTAATGGCTGTTTGTGGGTTGACCCAGGCTATGACGAGGGTTGACTTTCTACCATCTGGATGAACAATAGCGATATTGTTCTAGACTCGCCACAGTTTTATTAAAAATGGATTTTTTCAGAAAACAGTAGTGGGAGTATGGTAGAACTGGAAGTGATTCCAGAACCACAAACGATTACTGAAGATTTGATAAGGAACCTAAAGATTCAATCTGGATTGACATTCCATTGGCCACTCCGCAGATAAGGTGGGTAACTTCAGGCACCCGAGAGGCACTACGGTAGCCTCAAGGACGGCGACAGGGAAGTTCTTGTTTACCCACAATTGCCATTGCTGTTGTTCCAGGTTACGAGACCCGGCGGGAGGATGAGTATAGCGTCGTTCTAAACTAGTTTTAGAAGTGTACGTCTATATGACTCTGCCAGAGGGTTGTCGTAATCAGAGGGAGCAGCGGAAGCATTGGTGGACAGGGAGCTTATGTCTATTTATAGACTAGAGCAGATGTAGCGGAGATAGATCATCTATTTCTGATGTGACAGTCATGGGTTTGACTTCATCAGAAAAGGGGATGAATCTGTTGAGAAGGTAGTAGGGTGTGATATCCTAGTATTTGGATGATATACACAGAGTAGGAAAAGAAACTCCTATACTACGATCGGTTATACTTTGGTCGTCACACAGTGGTTTCTCCACAAAGGAAGTGGATTTTATATCTGACATACTGGTTACTGGATCTATGGTTTTAGATCTAGATTTGGGTGTTTTCCCAATCAGGGTACTTGACAGCATTCTAAGAGTATTTAGGATGGACGACTCCTGGCACGGTAGTGTACCTGCAGGTAATGGAGTCACCCTCTCCAAAGGTGTCTTACAGACTAAAGGGGAGAGGGACGGGCATGATTGGCAGATCACTTGCTCAGGCAATTGAGTCAATCGTGAGATGTCAAGTACCACACCAGATGTTGTTCTTGCACAAGATGCAATAAGTTGACATTAATCCAATCCTGGAAAAACAGTTGGAAGCAGTTTTGGAACATAAGTGGATGTTCTAGGGATATGATAACGACAGCCTCATTCAGGAGACGGTTATCATTCCAGGCTTCCAAGGTGACATGGACGACAAGGAGGTTGTCAGAGTTATAGTTTTCCCTCTGACGAGGGGCAGTATTTTGGACAGGTGATCCAAGGCAATACTGAGGGAGGCATGGCGCGCAGGATACTGATTAAGTTCAGTTGACGATACAGTCTAAGAAGTTTGGATTTGGAGTTCATTTATGAGCTATGTCCCATCAGACATCCAGACACATTCTAAGACAGGTATTGCTCATTTCGGGAGATGGGTTTCTCCGCGAACATGAGATATAGAGAGACATAGAAAGAAACGTCAAGGCGGATCCACTCACTAAGGCTATTCCTCGAACGCAATAGTTCCGCAAACGAGCTTTGTGAGACTGACTAGTAGAGGAGTTGGATGTTCGGTATCACACGGGCTGTGAGTATGCGACATCGCAATAATTAGCCTTGAGTGCAAGTGGGAGATTGTTGGAGATAGTGCCCTCAGAGTCAATTATTAGGTCACAGGTACGTGATTGTAATGATTGAGGGAGGACCTATCCCGGTAGGACAGTCTTACTCGAGATGATAGTATGCTATCTGGTTTACCTTTATCATCGTGTACTGTTTTAGGTGACCTGACATGTCGCTATTACACGTTGATAGAGCCCCTAGGATTCTTGCTTGACCACCAGCAGTATGAGGGCGATCATATAAGTGGGAGCTGGGGGTCTACAAGCATATCCTTAAAAGGTCCCTAGTCGTGGGAGTTTCGAGACCGGGCATCGATACTCCATTAGTAGACTAGTGTATACAGTCGAGACCCCGACGAGGGGCGGTGGCCGGTCTCACAAGCCACTGGTGTCAGTTGGATCACCTAAGATGTATACAGGTGCTCATTGGGTTATGAGTACACCGGACAGGACTCGCCGGGAACATGCTAGTTGGTCATATACCAGACGTCAGATGGCAGTTCCCTGGTGACATGTGTGCAGGTTAGTTCATCGACCTGGGGATCGTCATTTGTCTCGTGTGAGTTCCCACTGTACTTTGATTACTACCCTACCACGGCTCAAAGGAGTCGTGCAAACAGGTTTTAGTTGGGTACAGTCCCGAGCCACATGGAGGCAGTGAGCGTATCTTCAGGGGTTCGTCTCTCCCGGTATTGGGGGTGAGGTCGTGCTGTGTCTAGGAGAGCCATTACACAAAGTCCTTGGCCAAGGCAAGGAGATTTACTGGTAGGTATTCCAGTAGTATCTCAGGGTGTTCTGGGCTACACTCCGACACGACTTGTACCGCTTTTGGGGGTCTGACTTTTACCAACCCCCTAGGCCCGCCATGCGATACTCATAGACGAACGGACCGGACTGCACGGATATTGTCACTGACAGGCTCAGTAGGGTGTCAGGATGAGTTCGCTCATCGACGTCCCTTTTAGTCAATAGCTGGTGGCCCGTTACGTATTGGCTTATACCTCTGACGGGCTAGTGGTTAAATCCACAGCCATTGTATTGACGAGTCTTTAGAGTCCACCACACTTTCAGTTACTCAAGTTTCGGGCGAAACGCTGTAGAGGCCGTATGGAGATATGGCAAGGTCCGATCAGATACGTGCGGTATTGCACGGATCAGGATCGGACGGTTTGTACTGGTAGCCGTATGGTTATATGGCAGGGTTCGATCAGATACGTGCGGTATTGCACGGATCAGGATCGGACGGATTTTACTAGCCGGCTTTGGTTTAAGCCGGTCCTAGTTTAGTACAGTGTAGATTTTGTCTCTTTGCATTTGTATCCGGACGGAATACAGATGCGGGTGTGTATGCACAGTATCGGGGTTTTCCTGTAATTTATTACGGGACCAGTTTTCTGGAGTTGCCAGTTTGCATTCCGTTCCGGCCGGTTTTCCTTTGTTCTTTCCCGGCCGGACTTTTCCGATGGAGGGGGTTATTTGCAATTGTGCAAATAACATTTGTGGAGGGGGTTTCTTGTAAAAGATTGATTATGATAGCTTTCATTTCTTTTGCTCCATACTTTGGATTTGAGTGACATGAAAGGGTATGGTTTGAAAAAGGGGTGAAGCATGGTTGTATGTTTCTTTGTCCCTTGGATGTGGTCACCTCTTCTTCACTCCTACACTCACCTCCCTTAAGGCTTCATATTCTTTCCTTCTACATTTTCTAAGTTGATAAGTTTTTCCATGGTTGAGTGAGAAGAAGAGAAGAGAAGGAGAGAGCTTCATCTTTGTGAGTGATTCATTTGGTGTATATCATTCTTCATCTCATTCCATTGCTAGAAAATTGAAAGCACCAATTTTCTATACACCATTCCTCCATCTATGGCAACCAACCCCAAAGTGAGACATACACTCTACACTATATTCCTACAGCAAATCTTGGACGCGTCGATTCGCCAGCTTCGCGCCCGAGTTGCCTCGGTATTGAGGTGGGAGCCCGTAAAAGCTACAGGCGATGTGGTGCCCCTTTCCGACGAGGAGGAGACGGACGGAGATCCCGCGAAGAGATCGGAGTGGAGATGAAGACCGGAGGACTTGGATCGTCGGTATACATCTCTTCCCTTTCTTATTAGTAGCGTAGACTAGTTTAATGGTTCGATCCGGAGTTTAGTGCGCGGTGGTGCCGGTTTGCAAAGTCCGCAAAAATTTTAAGTTTATCACCGTTTCCGCATTCCGGCGTCGGATTGACGGCCGGGGCGCCGCCGTGCACTTACAAAGAGATCGTGCAAAAAGGTGGTTTTTGGATACAGTTCCGAGTCATATGGAGGCAATGAGCGATAGGAGGGGATTCGACTCTCCCGGTATTGGGGGTTGATGTTGCGCTATGCTTGATTGGCCATAACAGGAAATTCCTGGCCAGGGTTGCTGAGATTTTCTGGTAAGTGTTATTAGTAGTTTCTCGAACCGTTATGGACCTCATATCGGTATGATTTATCAGGCTATTGGGGTCTGACGTTTTACCACCCCCAGGCTGCGATATGCGACATATCTGACGAAGAGACCGGACTGTACGGTAGTGTTACTGATTGGATTTGCAGGAGTATGAGCAGGCTTTCTTGTTGATCTTCTGATCGCTCAATACCTGGGTGGCCGTTACATTTAGCAGATCGCTTGCGGCTTGTGGGTGTTTGATATGATCATCACCTACTGCCGGCGTATTGACGAGTCTTTAGAGTCCTATACAGAGGTTTCTTGGTTCATGCGAAACGAAGTAGGAGCACATATGTGATATGTGCGGGACCGAGATTAATACGCGTATGTGATATCGCATTCTATTCTCACGATATGTGATATCGGTCGGTTATATGTGATATAGCCGAGTTATCGGATCAAGTATTGATTCGATAGATTGTTACATTTGATATTAGCCGGTTGTATGTGATATAGCCGGATTATTAAATCAAGTGTTAATTTAATAATTTAATGTATAATTATATATTTGATATATTGAATTACATTAACTAATATTAGCCCACTTAAACATTTCTTTTTCTCACTTGTGTGCATATAGTATATATGCGATATATATTAATGTATATTTTATTTATGTCATGTTTGATGCCACATGTGACATGAGTGCATGAGACTCACACCAAGCTTATGATAATGTATGGTTTTATTTATTTAAAATTAATCAAAATTAGTTGGTAATTAGTCATATGGTTGAAGCTTGTGGAACCATTGACCAAGTCTACTAATTTTGTTTTACTTGTAGATATTTATTAACCTAATCATTAATCTTAGCCATGGTTTATTCTCTACACGAGTTAGTGTATGATACTAACTCACCCATGATTGCTATTCTCACTTCATGAGTTTCATTTCTCTTCATCGCCTCATCTTCTTCCTCATGAGAAAAAACTTGCTAGCTTTTTTCTAAGTGAGAAAATATTGTGAGAAAATTAAATCTAAAGTGAGCCTATTTCCTACTTCATCATCCTCTACTATATTATTCATTTAGTTTAGGGTGTTTGCTTCACTAATCTACCATTAGTGAAGAGGTAGCATGAGCTTGAATCTTCTCGACGTAGATCATCTTCGGCCTCGAAGATTTCGATCAAGCTTGTTCATTTTTTCATGTGAACCCTTACTAGAGTTCAGATGTTCACTACTTGGAGCGAAGGGACTACTACAAGGAGCTTTAGAAGTGAAGGACCGGTCTACAAAGGTTGTATTCCTTATTCATTTTGTATGCAAAATTGTTTGCATGTTGTATTCTTTAAATCTCTAGTTAAGATTCTAGGTTAGGGTTATTTAGAACGACAAATTTTTGAAATTGGCATGGACGATGCCGCCCGAAACCTTGCTACCTCCCTAGGTAACCCTGCAGTGGTATCAGAGCCAAGCTAGAGATTTAAACGATGTTTGTTAGATTAAGAAACCGAAACTACTCCGAAACACCCGATATACAATCCAAGTTTCTATCGAATTTTAAATGACCTCTAAAATTTTTTTTTAGCAACTGCAGAATGTTGTATGTGATATAACATGAACACCATACAAATTTGAACCCTATCCACCATCTTTGGGCCGGCCACATGAGCATTATTTCCGATCTCACCGGTTCCATTTGGGCTTTTTGGCTTCAAATTTTCATGGTGTTCCAGTCTCTGGATTTTAGTGTTTTAGGTGTTGCTTATTTTTGCTAAATTTGCATGTGATGTTAACTTTCAGCAAAGGCAATTCGGAGTGTTTCGTAATCGTAATTCTAACATCTATTCTGTTTATTTAGACGACGTTAAAAAGTTCGAACGGATATCAATAACCCATATTTTCCCTCGCTGGAAATTTTCCAAGAGTTGGATTTTTTCCAAGTTTAAAATCTTCAGAAAATCATGCAAGCGATTCTGTGGACCCTCTAGAAGAACAATACCCAAACTCGACTTTTTGGATCACGGAACCGCGGTCATACCCTAAGGTTTGCGGAAGTTCCGTGGCGACATGAGTGAGGTGTGGGTCGGCCTTTCTACGGATGGTTCATAGGAGCTGTGGCATGTTCTGGGTACTTTTTGAACTCCGCTCAATTATTGAGCTCTTTGGGAAATTTTGGGTGTTTGTTTATTCGATCGAAAAGTTTAATATCGTCTAGCTATCTGTGATTGTGATACAATATTTGGAATTCACATAATTAGTTATGAGATAACTTGTTTGAATTTTATAAATCTAGCAGTTTAGTCTCATTTGATCGGTTGCCACGGAATTTTGATGAGGATCAAAAGTCCGTCGCAATTACGCAGTGTACGCGGATACTCGCCAGGTAACCTTACTAGATAGCCATGCCCCATAGCCCCGACCAAGTGACTGTAGGAGAACCCCGTCGCCAAAAGCATCCGTTCGGGTGCTCGCGGCCGTGGTGTTCCGCCTTAGTGCACTTCGTCGACGGTATCGGGGGTGCGGCCGTCTACTAAAGTTTTCGACGAGCATTCGATCAGATTATCGGGAATCTTGTTGAATTACCTGAAAGGTTATTGAAAAGTGTTTTCAATATCGAGATTAAAATGCGGGGTTTATAATTGTTAGGCATGTGATGTCTAAGGAATTCATTTGGTAAGGCATGAAATCCAAAGTATGTGATACATTGGGTTTGTGATGTCTAAGGTTGTTGCGGATTCCAACTGTTATAGTTTTTCACTTTCTTTTCTGCGACCGTAAGTGTAATATGTGGTGTATCGCCGGTTTCGGTGCTATATGTCAACGACATTTGGGATAGGTATATTTACTTACGTTGATGACATGTGATGTTATGTGTTGCTGTGATATGTTATATTGGATCGTCGTGTTTTGAATAGCCGGGGTTTCTTATGTGAGATGAGAGTTTTTTCATTTTCATTCATGTAAAAGCTTGTATGTAATTCTTTTATTGGGGCACTTTCGGGTTGAGGATGATGTCACCATTGATGTATATTATTTACTTTTCCGCATTTGGATAGACCAAAGGCGGGGAGCACAAGTAACCGGTTTCTAGGGTCCAGTGGGACACCATCTCGAGGAGTCGAGACCGGGTCTCCTAACTCTAGAATTGGTAAGGTTGCTTGCTGCTCTCGTAGAGGTCTAGGGATGTGGGTTTGGCTATTCACCGCGACCGTGGAATCCACATTTTTTATTGGCTTAAATAAAACACGGAATTCCTAGTATATCCAATATTTCATATGCGTTCTTCTTCTGCTGATATTCTGTGATGTGATCACTTGATATGTTCTGAGATGAATGCCTATATTATATATATGATATATAATAAGTATTGCTGCTTTCGTTTCTTCTGTGATGCTTAGGAAGCATAATTGATGGGACTTCATTAATGAGATTAATGAAATAAAAGAAACTTAAAAATGTTGTAGAATCTTATTTTAAAAACCGGTAGCTCTAGTTCTTACTTTGCATAGTTGTATTCCTTGTAGAATATCCAGCAGCTTATTCGATAAGGAAAGAGCCGAAATCCCTTCACCGGGAGTGACCTGTTTAGCGAAACTAGCAGATGCTATAACCCACTCGGATTTGTCTTTTGACCGCTTTTATAGTTTTTGCTTTGCACAGTGGTATTTTTGAAATATCCTGCACCTCATTCGATGAGGAAAGAGCCGAGATCCCTTCATCGGGAGTGACCTCTTTAGCAAAACTAGTAAAAACCTCAAAAATACTCCTTTTAAAAAATTCACTCGATTCTACAACGATATCAAGTTCATTATGCAAAAGGTTTTCTTAAAAACCTGTTGTAGCCCTTCGTCATTTCAGATAAGTACTACTTAGTATTCGTGCTACGGTAGTTTGGCCTCCATCAAGGCGTAGTGTGCGGTAGCTAAGTATTGCTTATCTGCAGCATGAGATGCGATTGGATTAGGGTATTCGTACGGCGTAGTTTGGCCTCCATCAAGGGTTGTGCCGGTGGGTCTAATTCATTCAAGAAATGAACGTGTTGAACTTGACTTGCGCCCTATGGGTAGTTTGGCCTTTGTCAAGGTCATAGGACTCTAGGGGTAAAAACTATTATCGGGAATTTCAAGTGTTGAAATTTGCAATGAGATTGCATACCTTCTATGAGATAGTTGGATCCCGATACCCACTGCGAGTAAGAGTTACTCCTGGGAGAGTTTTACACATTACAATTAGTCGATCAAATAGGTGTCTAGAAAGGTGTTAACGGGGTTACGCCCCTGGGAAAACGAGGTTTATTTTAATTAGGTCCGTGCGAAAGTACGGGAAACCTCCCTCAAAGTACCGACACTGGCCTGGCCGAAAGATTGGCGAACTTGTAGGGTGTAATTAATCCCTGCTAGTCTTACCTTTTAGGGTTTGAAGGAAGATTTGATAAACATAGTGGGAGCCATCCTGATTAGATAAAATAATAACCAATCTGATCTTGCAAGAGCGCACGCAGAGTGTTTTCTTTTCTCTCTCTCCTGGTAGCGACCATGTCATGCCTTAATCAAGATAATAATATGGATGCATTGACCGAACTTGCTTATTATACCGCGCTGGGGAACGTTGGTTCCGCTCCAACTTATAATTGTTATAAGTCCAAGCAGGAAATAGGGGAATATCCGGATTCCCATGCCACCCAATCGAAGAAAGTGCATGTTGATGCATATTCTTCGGGTGTGTTCATTACCGAGAACTATTTCTCTGTATCCTCTACGTCCTAAGTATGAGATACCGGATTAGGATCCCATATATGTAATCTGTTACATGGGCTACGAAAGGTAGAGAACTGAGATAGGGGGATATGTCTCTAAGTGTTAGAGAATGGTGCAATTGTTGCAGCCAAATCAGTTGGCAAATATCACCTTGTATTACAAAATGGTAAATACATTGATTCTGAAAAGTTGTTATTACATACCGAACCTGATATACAACATTACATCAGATTCTTTATTAAGTTAAAGAAAGGATATAATTCTGTATTAGATGATAATGTTGTGAACATTTTCCTGAATCAAGAGTTGATTGGATCAGGCGCGTTATATAATAGCATATACGTTCTAAATCAAACCACAGTTCAGAGTATGTAGAACACACACAAGAGGAGTACTTCAGAAATGAATGAATCCTTCTTATGACATTGTAAACTAGGTCATATCAATACGACACGACTAGCTAAGTTACATAAGCATGAATATGAGAATCTGTTAGAATTTTTCATCTTATGATACTTTCCAGTCTTGTCTCAAAGATAAAATGACCAATACTCCGTTTACTAGAAACAGATAAAGAGTTATTGAACTCTTGGGATGGATACATGATGATATATACGGTCCTATGTCTACAAATCTCAAAGTTGGTTCTTTATACTTTATTATATTCACTGATCATCTCTCAGGATTCGGACATATGTTCCTGTTGAAATACAAGTCTAAAACTTTTGAGAAATTCAAGAAATATAAGCTTGAAGTTAAGAACCAGAAGGGTAGAAGTATTAAGTCTTTTGATATGATCGAGGAGGAGAATACTTGAGCATAGAGTTCCTGGAGTTGCTAAACGGAGAATAGGATTCTCTCTCAGCTTACGCCTTCGTATACACCACAGCACAACGGTGTATCGGGGCAGAGGTATCGCGCCCTATGAGATATGGTGTGCTCTATGATGAGTACTGCCGAGTTGCCTATTTCCTTTTGGAGTTATACACTTGAGAAGCTGCATACCTATTGAATGGGGTTCCATCCAAATCACTGCCTACCACTCCATATGAGATATAGAATGGGAAGAGACCATGTCTTAAACGAGTTAAGATATGGGGTTGTTCGGCCTATGTTGAAAAGCAAAATCCGGAAAAACTCGAGGTAAGGTCAGTTCTGTTTAAGTTTGTTGGATATCCCAAACATTTGCGAGGGAATTTCTTCTACCACACTGAGAAGCAAAAGGTGTTTTGTTTCTCAGCATGCCATCTTTTTAGAAAAAGGAATTTCTTGTGAAGAAATTTGTAGTAATGAGGTAGAACTGGAAGGAGTTCCAGCTAAACAAACTAACAGCTGATGATTTGGTGAAACCAAAGGATTCAATAGTCTCCAACGAAGCTCAGCCTTTCCGCGAATCTGGTAGGGTTCCTCATCCACTTGAGAGATACTACGGTTTTCTCAGTGACAGTGGTAGCGAGGATTGTATCATGGTAGATGATGGCCCAACCAGGTTCAGGTAGTCCATCACGAGTGGCAACTCTGTGAAATGGCTCGATGCTATACGATCAAAGATGGAATCCATGTACACCAACAAAATATGACTTTGAATGTTGCACCGGAAGGGGTAAAATCCATTAGGAGCAAATAGATCTTGAGAAGATTCTTGGTGTAAATGGAAAAGTTGAGACATTCAAAGCTATGCTTAAGTCCATTAGGATCAATGCACGTATCGCGGAGTTGGAACATCTGTTTTGATGTGGCAGTCAAAGAGTTTGACTTCATAAAAAAGGTAGATGAACCTTGTATATACAAGAAGGTTGTAGAGAGTAAGGTCATCCTCTACGTATTGTACGTAGATGACATACTCTTGATAGGAAATGGTTTCCTATGTTACACTCGGTCAAGCTCCTCTTATCACGAGAATTCTCCATGGAAGAACTGGATGATACCTACTACATCTTGTGGATTATGATCTATGATGATAGATCTAAGTGGATGTTGGGAGTGTCCGTACATTAACACCATACTAAAGGGGTTTAGTATGAAGGATTCTAAGCGTGGTGGTTCATCCATTACCTCAGGAATCACTCTCTCTAAAAAGATGTCTTCCAAGACTGATTTGGAAAGAGCTCGCGTACAAGGGATATCTTATGCTTCGGCAGTAGGCTCTATCATGTATGCGATGTTATGCACCAGACCAGATGTAGATCACTTAGTAGGTGTAGTGATCAAGAATCAATCGGATCTTAGGAAAATCACTGGACAGCTATGGAGGACATTCTTAAGTACTTGAGAAGCACTAAATGAATATTCTTGGTTCGAGATTCTAGAGTGATAAGGTCGACTGAGAGTCAGTCACAGGTATTGTCTTTACCCTCAGTGGAGGGACGGTATGTTGGAAGAGTTCCAAGATAGATACCGCGGCATACTAGACGATAAAGGCTGAATACATCGCCACCAACGATGCTACCAAAGAGGTTGTCTGGATAATTCTTGTTCATAAGATGAACATGGTTCCTACCATTGAGCGTCCAATAACTGTTATTGTGACAACAATAGAGTTGTAGCTTTAGCGTAGGAACACTGGTCCTATCAGCGATTCGGACATATTCTGAGGACAGTATCACCTGATCAGGGAGATGGTTGATCTCTAAGGGATCAAGGTTAGGAGAGTTGACGCGAAGGATAACACGGTGGATCCACTCACAAAGGCCCATCCCTAGAGATACTTCTATAGGACGTTGAGTATGAAATACTGCAACAAATGGCCTCACTGTAAGTGGGAGATTGTTAGTTATATGTATACCCTAGAGGCCATTACTGTACATGTGATGTATATTGTAGTGGATGCTTGGACATATATAGGGATGACTTTCTTGCTCGACATGATAGTATGCTATCTGGTTGCACTTTATCTTAACATGTACACTTATTGTCTCTCTATTACATGTTGATAAAGCCCTTAGGATGAGTACTTGACTACCAGGATTATGATGCGGATCATACTAGTGAGGCAGAGGTAGTTGGCAAGTACATCCTTCAAATGTTCCTAGTCGTGAGAGTATCGAGACAGGGCATCGATACTCCAGAGTAGACTAGCGTATGCGCTTCTCGACCCATATGATGGGCAATGGATGATCCCATATCCATTGGTGTTTGACATCAGAGAATGTATACGGGTGCTCAGTGGAGATTGGGTACACTGAACGGACTCGCCGAGAACTCCTAGATGGTATTATACCTATCATCAGATAGCAGTTCTCTGGTGACACTGGTACAGGTTAGTCTGTTGACCCGAGATGCCATAGAGTATTGTGTGATTCCCACCATGCTTTGATTTTCACCATACCACATTCAAGAGATCGTGCAAAAAGGTGGTTTTTGGGTACGGTCCTATAGCGTTTTGAAAATCGTTTCGGTGAAATTTCGGAAAATCGGTAAAATAAGGGGGTTTTCTGTAAAAAGTCAAAATGCAAATATCTTATTATAAAAATTAAATATACATATTCTAGCTATGTAATTGCTAGTATTTGGTGTTTATTGAGCCACTGGTGAAATTTCAAATTTTCTGAAAAAAAATTATTTTATTATTATTTTAAGCCGTCACTAATACATTTAATTAGGGAAAATTACAAATTGGAATGAGTTGAAACAAATTTTGTGCATCATAAAACTTTAAATAAAATTTTATCATGTGGTTTTTGAAACGAAATCGTTTGCCAAAACGGTTTAGAAAATATCGAAGAAAAAGGCTTTTTTCGGTGAAATTAGTGTTAATGGGAATTGGGGTATAACATTTATCATTTTTCCTCACCCATACACCCATAACTCACCCTCTTTCCCTCTCCCCATGTGGCCGACCCCACCATGACAGCCCTCCCCTTCTCTCTCTCCAATCACAAAGAAAAGAGAAGAAAAGAAAAGAAAATGATAAAAGAAAATGTGGACTTTGACTTTCCCACTTTCTCCACCTCCCTCTCTCTCCTCCCTCACTCATTTCCCCTCCCCATTCTGGCCAAAAATTGCAAATTCCTGCAGCCCCTCCCCTCTTAATTCCCTCACCTCATCTCTCTCCAAAAATCTACAAAAAAATTCCATGAAAAATCAAGCAAACCCCACCGAAATCAAAATCTAACTCCTACCCATTATTCTTTATCCCATCTAGCATGGATCTTGGGGCATAGAAGCTAATTTGGGAGGCTAAATTGCATGTAGATCTACAAGTCTTGGAGGTATAAATCTTGTCCAAATGGTTAAATTGTTGGTATTTTGCTTAAGCTAAAGTAGTTAAAAGTTGTTTGGGTTTCTAATTTAAAGTGAGGGTTTGTGAAATTCAAGAGAAGGATTTGAATCATGTTAGGGTTGTGATAAATTGATGATGGTTGTGATATGTATTTTAGCATCTTATGATATGCAAATCTAGTCTAGTAGTTGTTTTGTATATTGTCACTTAAAATTGTTAAAATTGGAGTTTTAACAAACTAGGTTTTTGAAAATGGTTAAATAATTGGGTTTAAAAATGTAATTAGATTTTTCATGACTTCATTAACATTATTAAGTGTAGCTTAATACTTTAGTTCATGAAAATCCAAGCTAAATTATTGTTTGTGCTTTTTGCTATTAAATTGTGAAAATTTGGGTATATAGTAAACTAGAATTTTGGGATTAATGGAATTTAACGAGATTAAATTATGGAAATTGTTTTTAGGACTTATTTAAGATGTTTAATAAGTATTATGGCCATTAGATTGTTTAAACGTCGAGTTTGGTACTAAAATGGGTAATTTGTGCTTGTTAGATTTTCGGAAAAATGACTTTTAAAGTGAATTTGGGGTTTTTGTGAATTTTTAAGCTATTTTATATTATAATTAGTGTCCGTGAATGCGTAAATGAGTGTGTTTGGATTTTTCACGAGGGTTTGACGTTTGTACGCCGACATCGAGGGTTGGTTTGGCTATTCTTGCATGCGTAGGCGATAGGTTTTGACCTATGCATGATACGCGTGCCGATTTGATTTTGGTATGCCGTTTCGATTTCGAATTTGGTTTTAATGCGATACGATACATTGTGGCATGTAGGTACCCCCATGTGGACTTCGAGACGACAAGCAAGCACGTGGCGACGTCGGCACCGGCGAGCGATGACCAGGTGAGTAGATTTATATCTACGGGGAGAAGTCGGGTGGATGGCGTATAGCACCCCCGCAGTCCGTGGTGGTGTATACGGATGCGTATACACACCAACAATTATTATATGTTATTTGGGATTAATAACGATGTTTAGGATGGATATTGGTGTGTTGGATTATTTTAGTGTCGCGAACCCTAGGGTAGTGTTGCACTGCACATACACACATACATACTTGCATACATTCCTAGTTATATGTGCTCATGGGATTCTTTATAGTTATGTGTTCACATGGGTATGGGACTATGTGTTCACATACGGATTTGAGGATGATACTTGGGATTGAGCTGAGTCGATGAGATTTGTTTGTGGTTGTGATATCGGTGATATGGCAGGATTCGTACTTGAGGTACGTCCTGGTGTTATAGCGGATCTTGGGGCGGCGATACGGGTGAATAGTGTTATAAATAGAATGGTCGATCTGTGATCGTGATATGAGGCATGATATGCTAGGATATTGATATTAGGCCGTATCGGGCGATGTATACCCCCTTGATGATGATATGTGCTGACGATATCGGTTTGTACGAGATTGTCGATCAGTAGTCAGATCATGAGTATATTGAGGATATTAGTATTGTACTAGACATAGGTCAGTACCCTAGACTATGATCTTGGATAAAGAGAATACCAGAGGAATAGTGTGAGGAATATGATATTGACCCGTACCCAGATTTGGGGATGCCGTACGACGGATTTACGTACGAGCTATATCTTGATGATTGATCCGCACTCTTGACTTGGGATGTCTGATTATAGATATGGTATCGGATATGATATTATTGAGGCGGGATCACCGACTAATAAATATACAGGTATGTATATGTATCGACTCAGATGTTAGGCGGTTTCCTTACCTGTAGTCTAGCTTGTAGCTTAGCCCTTTAGTTTAGTTAGTTGTTAGATTAGATTCGGTTCCTACCTATTTCAAAGCTTACGAATCGTGCGTATTTTAAAAGACAAGTCAAGAGATTCTACGGATATTTCAAAAAAAACGTATCTTTTCTTAAAAACACCGTAGCCCCTATTTTCAAAACCCCACGATTCGTGTTATTTCAAAAGGCACCATTGTAGGACTTATAATAGGTTAAAACAGATTAGTTATCGTTGCGTCTAGTATTCAGCTCCCGCTCATTATTGTTGTTTGCTCCGCATCACATGCTTATATTATGCTTCATATTCTACTGTTGATATCTTGTGGTTAGGACACCAGCACCATTACCGATGATGCGTATGTACCACGTACACTTACTTGCCGGCTCACACACATCTTCATCGGTAATTGCCATGTCACGTACACCTTAGAAAATATTATTGCTTGACATAGCCTGTTAGCTAATAGTTTAGACATGATATTAGTGTACTTGCCTTATATGTTAGTTTAGACATTGTAGTTATTACCTGCTACCTCATGCATACTGTTATTCATTGTTATGCCGCATTCATGGATTCTCATGCATATATTCACTTTTTACGTGCTATTGAGGTTTTGGATTCGGATTTCCATGAGATTATCTGGATTTGGGGAAAACCGCAAAACATATACAAACTTCTTCTTTCTCTTTTTAAATAAAAAAGCGCGGTTTTTCCCATGATGTATGAGTCGTCCACCATGAGTTTGCTGATGGATTTCGAGACCCGATTCGAGGAGTTGGATGAACCGTTTCGGGTACATGGTGGACCCGGTAAGGTACCCCGGGACAAGAAGCTCGTGGTGATGACGATGAGCCTGGCAGGGGGAGACTACCTACCGGTGATTTTACCCGACGCGTCGGATATCCGGAGGATACCGTCGTGGTCTTGAGATGGATGGTAGGGGCCGGTCTGGACTGACGGCGCCCTAGATATTGAGATTGAGACATCGAGATTTCGAGATATTGAGGTACTGAGATTTGATGATACATGCCAGTCCGAATAGCAGGAGCCTGAGATTTTGAGACATTGAGATTTATGTTTTGTGTCGATGCTAGACACTGTTGATGCTGATTTCATTTATGATACCTCATTTTAAAAATACAAGGGAAATCACACTAAATTATGAAAACAGTTTCTTCATTTACATGTATTCTGTTTTCATGCATTCATATCTCATTTATATGATATATTGCTACCTGAGGCACTGACACGAGCACTTGGTATTACCGTTGCTTAGAGGTATACCCTAGCCATTGATATAGACTGCATGTTATATATATTTTAAGGATATATTATGATCTTTGACCTAGGTTGCGTTATTTATGCGATTTCTGTGCGTAGATGTTTTTCTATTCACGAGTTGGCAACTCACCCCCGTTGTGCCCCAGTTTCTTGCAGGTTTGCCGTACAGGTTTCATTACGGCTTGCGGGCATAGTTTCCTTCGGGTGATTTGCTAGTAGGTGGGTTTACTTGTATCGTACCCCCATTATATAACTTGTATATTATTACTCTGTTGTATCTAGAAGTTCCATCAACCAAACATGTATTTATTTCAGAGATAGAGACCAGTGATGTCATTCTTTCGACCTTAGAGTCGCGCGTTTTATTTCTGTGGTTTTCTTGTGGTTTTGAGTTTTGACCCTCGCCGTTGGCGTTGTATATTATATTGCTTGTGTGGTTGTGACCGTCGATTGACGAAGAGCTAGCTCCCGCTTGGGGATGCCTTTTATTGATTTCGTATACTATTCATGTTGTATCCCGTTTGGGGGCCAGTATTTACAAAGGAGACTCTGCCGAAATTTTCAGTAAATTTTTGATGTTTTTAAAAACCGCATAATTCGGCTTATGCTATTGAAACTACTTGTTTTAAATTGGTTTTCCTTCACTCTACTACTTTTCTTGGTTTGGTTTTCTGGGTTCTCGGTTTACTTAGATTACGTACGCCTCGAGACGTTCGTAGTTTAAGTGCCGGTCATGTTCCGTACTTTCGGGACGTGACAGGTCTCGAGTCACTTGGAGGCAATGTGCGATAGGAGGAGATTCGTCTCTCCCGGTATTGGGGGTTGATGTTGCGCTATGCTTGATTGGCCATAACAGGAAATCCCTAGCCAGGGTTGCTGAGATTTACTGGTAAGTGTTATTAGTAGTTTCTCGAACCGTTATGGACCTCATATCGGCATGACTTATCAGGCTATTGGGATCTGACGTTTTACCACCCCCAGGCTGCGATATGCGACATATCTGACGAAGAGACCGGACTGTACGGTAGTGTTACTGATTGGATTCGCAGGAGTATGAGCAGGCTTTCTTGTTGATCTTCTGATCGCTCAATACCCGGGTGGCCATTACATTTAGCAGACTGCTTGCGGCTTGTGGGTGTTTGATATGATCATCACCTACTGCCGGCGTATTGACGAGTCTTTAGAGTCCTATACAGAGGTTTCCTGGTTCATGGAAAACGAAGTAGGAGCACATATGTGATATGTGTGGGACCGAGATTAATACTCGTATGTGATATCGCATTCTATTCTCACGATATGTGATATCGGTCGGTTATATGTGATATAGCCGGGTTATCGGATCAAGTGTTGATTCGATAGATTATTACATTTGATATTAGCCGGTTGTATGTGATATAGCCGGATTATTAAATCAAGTGTTGATTTAATAGCCGGATTATTAAATCAAGTGTTGATTTAATAATTTAATGTATAATTATATATTTGATATATTGAATTACATTAACTAATATTAGCTCACTTAAATATTTCTTTTTCTCAGTTGTGTGCATATAGTATATATGCGATATATATTAATGTATATTTTATTTGTGTCATGTTTGATGCCACATGTGACATGAGTGTATGAGACTCACACCAAGCTTATGATAATGTATGGTTTTATTTATTTAAAATTAATCAAAATTAGTTGGTAATTAGTCACATGGTTGAAGCTTGTGGAACCATTGACCAAGTCTACTAATTTTGTTTTACTTGTAGATATTTATTAACCCAATCATTAATCTTAACCATGGTTTATTCTCTACACGAGTTAGTGTATGATACTAACTCACCCATGATTGCTATTCTCACCTCATGAGTTTCATTTCTTTGCATCACTTCATCTTCTTCCTCATGAGAAAAAACTTGCTAGCTTTTTTCTAAGTGAGAAAATATTGTGAGAAAATTAAATCTAAAGTGAGCCTATTTCCCACTTCATCATCCTCTACTATATTATCCATTTAGTTTAGGGTGTTTTCTTCACTAATCTACCATTAGTGAAGAGGTAGCATAAGCTTGAGTCTTCTCGACGTAGATCATCTTCGGCCTCGAAGACTTCGATCAAGCTTGTTCATTTCTTCATGTGAACTCTTACTAGAGTTTGTATGTTCACTACTTGGAGTGAAGGGACTACTACACGGAGCTTTAGAAGTGAAGGACCGGTCTACAAAGGTTGTATTCCTCATTCACTTTGTATGCAAAATTGTTTGCATGTTGTATTCTTTAAATCTCTAGTTAAGATTCTAGGTTAGGGTTCTTTAGAACGGCAAATTTTTGAAATTGGCATAGACGATACCTCCCGAAACCTTGCTACCGCCCTAGGTAACCCTACAGTGGTATCAGAGCCAAGCTAGAGATTAATGCGCGTATGTGATACCGCATTCTATTATCATGATATGTGATATCAGTCGGTTATATATGATATAGCTGGGTTATCGGATCAAGTGTTGATTCGATAGATTGTTACATTTGATATTAGCCGATTGTATGTGATATAGCCGGATTATTAAATTAAGTGTTGATTTAATAATTTAATGTATAATTATATATTTGATATATTGAATTACATTAACTAATATTAGCTCACTTAAACATTTCTTTTTCTCACCTGTGTGCATATAGTATATATGTGATATATATTAATGTACATTTTATTTATGTCATATTTGATGCCACATGTGACATGGGTGTATGAGACTCACACCAAGTTTATGATAATGTATGGTTTTATTTATTTAAACTTAATCAAAATTAGTTGGTAATTAGTCACATGGTTAAAGCTTGTAGAAGCTTGTGGAACTATTGACCAAGTCCACTAATTTTGTTTTACTTGTAGATATATATTAACCTAACCATTAATTTTAGCCATGGTTTATTCTCTACATGAGTTAGTGTATGAAACTAACTCACCCATGGTTGCTATTCTCACCTCATGAGTTTCATTTCTCTTCATCACTTCATCTTCTTCCTCATGAGAAAAAGCTTGCTAGCTTTTTTCTAAGTGAGAAAATATTATGAGAAAATTAAATTTAAAATGAAGCCATTTCCCACTTCACCATCCTCTACTATTTTAGCCATTTAGTTTAGGGTGTTTGCTTCACTAATCTACCATTAGTGAGGAGGTAGCATGAGCATGAGTCTCCTCGATGTAGATCATCTTCGGGCTCGAAGACTTCAAGAAAGCTTGTTCATTTCTTCATGTGAACCCTTACTAGAGTTCGGATGTTCACTACTTGGAGCGAAGGGACTATTACACGGAGCTTTAGAAGTGAAGGACCGGTCTACAAAGGTTGTATTCCTCATTCATTTTGTATGCAAAGTTGTTTGCATGTTGTATTCTTTAAATCTTTAGTTAAGATTCTAGGTTAGAGTTCTTTAGAACAACAAATTTTTGAAATTGGCATGGACGATACCTCCCGAAACCTTGCTTCCTCCCTAGGTAACCCTGCAGTGGTATCAGAGCCAAGTTAGAGATTTAAACGATATTTGTTAGATTACGAAACCGAAACTACTCCGGAACACCCGATATACAATCCTAGTTTCTGTCGAATTTTAAATGGCCTCTAAAATTTTTTTAGCAACTGCAGAATGTTGTATGTGATATTACATGAGCACCATACAAATTTGAACCCTACCCACCTTCTTTGGGCCGGCTACATGAGCATTATTTCTGAGCTCACAGGTTCCATTTGGGCTTTTTGGATTTAAATTTTCATGGTTTCCAGTCTCTAGGTTTTAGTGTTTCAGGTGTTGCTTGTTTTTGATAAATTTTCATGTGATGTTAACTTTCTGCAAAGGCAATTCGGAGTGTTTCGTAATCATAATTCTAACATCTATTCGGGTTATTTAGACGACGTTAAAAATTTCGAACAGATATCAATAACCTATATTTTCCCTCGCTGGAAATTTTCAAAGAGTTGGATTTTTTCCAAGTTTAAAATCTTCAGAAAATCATACAAGCGATTCTGTGGATCCTCTAGAAGAACGATACCCAAACTCGACTTTTTGGATCGCGGAACCGCGGTTATACCCTAGGATTTGCGGCAGTTCCGTGGTGACATGAGTGAGGCATGGGCCGGCCCTTCTATGGATGGTTCATAGGAGCTGTTGCATGTTCTGGGTACTTTTTGAACTCCGCTCAAGTGTTGAGCTCTTTGGGAAATTTTGGGTGTTTGTTTATTCGATTGAAAAGTTTAACATCTTCTAGCTATCTGTGATTGTGATACAATATTTGGAATCCACATAATTAGTTAAGAGATAACTAGTTTGAATTTTATAAATCTAGCAGTTTAGTCTCATTTGATCGGTTGCCACGGAATTTTGATGAGGATCAAAAGTCCGTCGCAATTACGTAGTGTACGCGGATACTCGCTGGGTAACCTTACTAGATAGCCATGCCCCATAGCCCCGACCAAGTGACTGTAGAAGAACCCCGTTGCCAAAAGCATCCGTTCGGGTGCTCGCGGCTGCGGTGTTCCTCCTTAGTGCACTTCATCGACGGCATCGGGGGTGCGGCCGTCTACTAAAGTTTCCAATGAGCATTCCATCAGATTATCGGGAATCTTGTTGAATTACCCGAAAGGTTATTGGAAATTGTTTTCAATATCGAGACTAAAATACGGGGTTTATAATTGTTAGGCATGTGATGTCTAAGGAATTCATTTGGTAAGGCATGAAATCCAAAGTATGTGATACATTGGGTTTATGATGTCTAAGGTGGTTGCGGATTCCAACTGTTGTAGTTTTTCACTTTCTTTTCTGCGACCGTAAGTGAAAATATGTGGTGTAACGTCGGTTTTGGTGCTATATGTCAATGACAATTGGGATACGCATATTTACTTACGTTGATGACTTGTGAGATAAGAGTTTTTCATTTTCATTCATGTACAAGCTTGTATGTAATATTCTTTTATTGGGGCACTTCCGGGTTGAGGATGATGTCACCATTGATGTATATTATTTACTTTTCCGCATTAGGATAGACCCAAGGTGGGAAGCACAAGTAACTGCGTTCTAGGGTCCAGTGGGAGACCATCTCGAGGAGTCAAGACCGGGTCTCCTAACTCTAGAATTGGTAGGGTTGCTTGTCGCTCTTGTAGGGGTCTAGGGATGTGGATTTGGATATTCATCGCGACCGTGGAATCCGCGTTTTTTATTAGATTAAATAAAATACGGAATTCCTAGTATATCCAATATTTCATATGTGTTCTTCTTCTGCTGATATTCTGTGATGTGATCACTTGATATATTCTGAGATGAATGCCTATATTATATATATGATATATAATAACTATTGCTGCTTTCGTTTCTTCTGTGATGCTTAGGAATTGATGGGACTTCATTAATGAGATTAATGAAATAAAAGAAACCTAAAGATATTGCAGAATCTTGTTTTAAAAACTGGTATCTCTAGTTCTTACTTTGCATAGTGGTATTCCTTGTAGAATATCCAGCACCTTATTCGATAAGGAAAGAGCCGAGATCCTTTCACCGGGAGTGACCTGTTTAGCGAAACTAGCAGATGCTACAACCCACTCGGATTTGTCTTTTGACCGCTTCTATAGTTTTTGCTTTGCGTAGTGGTATTTTTGAAATATCATGCACCTCATTAGATGAGGAAAAGTCGCGATCTCTTCTCCGGGAGTGACCTCTTTAGCAAAACTAGTAAAAGCCTAAAAAACACTCCTTTTAAAATTCACTCAATTCTACAACGATATCAAGTTCATTACGCAAAAGGTTTTCTTAAAAACCTGTCGTAGCCCTCCGTCATTTCAGATAAGTACTACTTAGTATTCATGCTATGGTAGTTTGGCCTCCGTCAAGGCGTAGTGTGCGGTAGCTAACTAGTGCTTATCTGTAGCATGAGATGCGATTGGATTAGGGTATTCGTACGACGTAGTTTGGCCTCTATCAAGGGTCGTGCAGGTGGGTCTAATTCAATCAAGAAATGAACGGATTGAACTTGACTAGCGCCCTATGGGTAGTTTGGCCTCCGTCAAGGTCATAGGACGCTGGGGGTAAAAACTATTATTGGGAATTTCAAGTGTTGAAATTTGCAATGAGATTGCATACCTTCTATGAGATAGTTGGATTCCGATACCCACTGCGAGTAAGAGTTACTCCTGGGAGAGTTTTACACATTACAATTAGCCGATCAAGTAGGTTTCTAGAAAGGTGTTAACGGGGTTACGCCCCTGGGAAAACGAGGTTTATTTTAATTAGGTCCGTGCGAAAGCACGGGGAACCTCCCTCAAAGTACCGATACTGGCCTGGCCGAAAGATTGGCGAACTTATAGGGTGTAATTAATCCCGGCTAGTCTTACCTTTTAGGGTTTGAATGAAGATTTGATAAAAACAGTGGGAGCCATCCTGATCAGATAAAATAATAACCAATCTGATCTTGCAAGAGCGCACGCAGAGTGTTTTCTTCTCTCTCTCTCTCTCCTGTTAGCGACCATGTCACACCTTAATCAAGATAATAATATGGATGCATTGACCGAACTTGTTTATTATACTGCGCTGGGGAACGTTGGTTCCGCTCCAACTTATAATTGTTATAAGTCCAAGCAGGAAATAGGGGAATATCCGGATTCCCATGCCACCCAATCGAAGAAAGTGCATGTTGATACATATTCTTCGGGTGTGTTCATTACCGAGAACTGTTTCTCAGTATCCTCTACGTCCTAGGTATGAGATACTGGGGACTATTGAATCTTCCAGTTCTACCAAATTCTCAGTTGTAGTTTGTGTAGCTGGAAATTCTTCCAGTTCTACCTTATTACCACTAATTTCTTTTATAAGAAATTTCTTTTCTAAAGAGGTGGCATTTTGAGCAACAAACACCTTTTGTTCCTCGGTGTAGTAGAATATATATCCATGTGAATTTTTCGGATATCCCACAAACTTACAAAGAAATGATCGTGCCTCGAGTTTGTCCGGATTATTTTTTTAACATAAGCCGGACAACCCCATATCTTAGCTCGTTTAAGATATGGTCTCTTTCCATTTCATATCTCATATGGTGTTTTAGACACAGATTTTGATAGAACTTGATTCAATAGGTATGCTGCTGTCTCAAGTGCGTAACTCCAAAAGGAAATAGGTAACTCAGCAGTACTCATCATAGAGTGCACCATATCTAATAGGGTGCGATTCCTCCGCTCCGACACTCCATTGTGCTGTGGTGTATACGGAGGAGTAAGCTGAGAAAGAATCACATTCTCTTTTAAATAGTCTCAGAATTCCATGCTCAAGTATTCTCCTCGATCGAAGGACTTTAATACTTTTACCCGTATGGTTCTCTACTTCGTACTTATATTCCTTGAATTTATCAAAAGCTTCAGATTTGTGTTTCAACAGGAACACATGTCCGAATCTTGAGAGATCATCGGTGAATGTAATGAAGTGCGAGAAACCATTCCTGGCATGTGTAGACATAGGACCGCATACGGAGTTTTGGTCATTTTGCCTTTGAGACATGACTCGCAAGTTTCATAAGATGTAAATTTGAACAGATTCAAATATCCATCTTTATGCAACTTAGCTAGTCTTGTCGCATTGATATGACCAAGTCTACAATGCCACAAGAAGGCTTCGTTCATTTCTGAACTTTTCCTCTTGTGTGTGTTCTGTATGTTTAGAACTGTGGTTTGATTTAGAACGTAGATACCGTTACACAACGTGCCAAACCCAATCAACACTTGATTTAGGAAAATATTCATAACATTATCCTCTAATGCAAAGTTATATCCTTCTTTATGCAACAAAGAAACTGATATTATATTGCACATCATTTTTGATACGTAATAACAGTCGTTCAGAATCAATGTATTACCATTTGGTAATACCAGGTGATATTCGCCTACTGTTTTGGCTGCAACAATTGCTCCATTCCTTACTCTGAGAGACATATCATCCTTTCCTAGTTCTCTACTTCTCCTTAACCAATGTAACAAATTACAAACGTAGTATCCTGATCCGGTATCCAATACCCAGTACGTAGAGCATACTGAGAAACAGTTCTCAATAATGAACACACCCGAAGAAGATGCATCTGAATGCTCTTTCTTCGTTCGGGTTGCATGGGAATCCCTGTATTCCCCTATTCCTAGCTTAGACTTATGACAGTCATAAGATAGAGCGGAACCAACGTTTCCCAGCTCAGTATAATAAGCGGGTTTGGTTAATACATCCATATTATTATCTTGATTAAGGCGTGTCATGGTCACGTTGTCTAGCATGGCAGCAAGGTTTCGGGAGGTCTAGCGTGCACTCTTGTAAGATTAGATTGGTTATTATCTTATCTAATCAAGATGACTCCCACTATTATTATCAAATCTTCCTTCAAACCGTAAAAGGTAAGATTAGCCGGGATTAATTACACCTTACAAGTTCGCCAATCGGTCAGCCAGGCAGGTATTGGTACTCCGAGAGAGTCTCCCCATGCTTTCGCATGGACTAATTAAATAACCTCGTTTCTGCAGGGGCATAACCCCGTTAACACCTTTCTCAGACACATACTGGATTAGCTAATTGTAAAGTGGAAAACTCTCCCAGGAGTAACACTTACTCACAGTGGGTATCGGGATCCAACTAACATATAGAAGGTGCAGGGTTGTCTAGCATGGCAGTAAGGTTTCGGGAGGCATCGTCCATACCAATTTCAAAAATTTGCCGTTCTAGCTAACCCTAACCCAAGAATCTTTACTAGAAATCCGACGAACCTATATGTAAACAACTTTACATCTAAGTGAATGAGGAATACAACCTTTGTAGACCGGTCCTTCACTTCTAAAGCTCCGTGTAGTAGTCCCTTCACTGCATGTAGTGAACTCCCGGACTCTTGAAAGGGTTCACTTGAAGAAATGAACGAGCCTGCTCAATGTCTTCGAGGCCGAAGATGATCTACGTCGAGGAGATTCAAGCTCATGCTACCTCTTCACTAATGGTGAAATTAGTGAAGCAAACACCCTAAACTAAATGGCTAGTAGTAGAAGATGATGAAGTAGGAAATGGGCTCACTTTAGTTTTGTTTTTCTCTCAATATTTTATCACTTGATCAAAAGCTAGCAAGCTTGTTCTCAAGGATGAAGAAGATGAAGTTAAGAGATGAGAATGAACTCAAGAGGTGAGAATAGCAACCAAGGATGAGTTAGTGTCATACACTAACCCATGTAGAGATTAAACCATGACTAACAATAATGGTTAGGTTAATAAATATTTACAAGTAAAACAAAAGAAGTGAACTTGGTCAATGGTTCCACAAGCTTCTCCAAGCTTCAACCATGTGACTTAATTCCACTAATTTTGTGTAACGTTTCCAAAATAATAAAATATTATTTTCGGGAATTTTTATAATTTAATATTATTTTGATGAATATTTTAATATTCGGGTATATTTAAATACAAATAAATGGCGAAAAATTTTGGAAAATTCTAAAATAGGCTATTTTATGGAATTATGCCATTTTAAAGTTTTAAGATTAGTTATATGCTAATTTAGCGTTAATCGCGATTAAAAATCGCTAATTGGATTTTTAGCATTTTTGTGCAAAAATGTGCACATATCATTTTCCACACTTGTGTTACATTTCTATTGCCATGGTTGTTCTTTTGGGTTCACTATTGGAGTGAGAAGGAAAAGAAAAAGGAAAAGAAAAGAAAAGGAAAAAGTAGCATGATGAGAGAGAGAGAGACCAAGTCAACCCTCACTTTATGAACCATTCCCCATCACTTTCCCCTTCTCATTCTCTCTCCTCTCCCTCCCCTTGTTGCTGCTGCTGCTGCCATCCCTCTCTCTCCTTCTTCACAAAAACCCTAGATCCACAATGAAATCAACCCCAAAACCCTATTCCCACTTCACAAAACTTGCTCCCAAGCTCACTAGCTACACATTGAACCTAGCAAGATTAGATTTGGAGGACTTTGAGCAACTCAAGAATTTTCTTGAGTTGCCAAAGAAGGTAATTTCTGCACCCCTAGTTTAGTAATTCAATTCTTATTGCATCAATACTAGTTTCATATCGATATTGTGTCGATTTGTGGACTTTGGAGAATTCAAGTTAGGGTTTAGGGTTAGACCTGAAATCAAAGTGAAATTGAGACTTGTGGTGACCTTAGAAACCCTGGTGTGATGTTATTTTAGACCCAAACCTGAACTTGAAACCAGAATACGGATTTATGAGACGATGTCGGAGAAAAACTGTGAATCCGTGATCGTATTTAAGAATCTGCTATCACCCCGAGACCCCAAAAATTAAACTGAGTTGACAGTGAGATGTACAAGCACCATGGAACCACCACACCAAACCCTAGCCCCCAACTCCAAAGTACGGCCGCCAATTAATTCCTTCTGGCCGCAAATTGCGGCCAGAGCAGGAGGGAATTGCCTCGATTTTGGTGCATGGCCCTATTTCCTCTAGTCTTGACCCTGGGTATGTCTAGTTTTGACAAATTCCTGTTAGGGTAAAATCTGGGTTGATTTGCTTGAGTTGGCGTATGATTTACGATTTGATTTATCATGGATTTTGGTATTTGATGATTCGTTTCTGTCGGGTGGCGTTTGGACGTCAACGACAAGTGGATATTGAACGTGTTACATGCGAGACGATAGGTTTTTACCTATGCGAGTAGTGTGTGCTATTTTGGTTTCCGATATGATTTTCATGTGCTTTAGCGTTGTGATATACTTGTAGGTACCCTACGTGATGTTGAGGCAAAGAAGATGAAGATGGCGATATCGGCACCGACACATGAGAAGCAAGGTGAGTAGATTTATATCTACGGGGAGAAGTCGGGTGGAAGGCGTATAGCACCCCCGCAGTCCGTGGTGATGTATACGAATACGTATACACACATATATTTATTATGTGTTGTTTAGGGTTATTGATGGTAATAATAGTATTATTGATGATAAGGGTGTATTGGTTTAGTATAGTGCGGAACCCTAGAGTAGTGGTTGCACCCACACATACACATACACATATACTTGCATACATTCTTTCATTTATCTGTGCGCATCTATAGGTGTGTATATCTACACATGGGTATGGGACTATGTGTTCATATACGGGATTGAGGATGATACATGGGATTGAGATAAGTCGATGAGGTTTGATTGAGGCCGTGACATTCGGCGATATGACAGAGTTCGTTATTGAGATGTGATATGATGGTAGTGATACCGGATATATGATGAGATGAATGGGATATTGACCCATACCCAGCTATTGGGATGCCGTACGACGATTTACCGTACGAGCTTTATATTGATGTTAGATCCGCACTCATGACTCGAGGATATTATATGATATACAGTATCGTACGTGATACTATTGAGGCGAGATCACCGACTATATATATATATGTATATCAACTCAGATTTAGGTGGCTTCCATACCCCTCCCGATTGACTTGATTGTTGGGTCCGTAGTTCGCATAGTAGGCGTTAGACTTGACCCGAGTCATACCTATTTCAAAACTAACGAATCAGGGATATTTTAAAGATAGGCAAAAGGGATTCTATGGATATTTTCGAGCGACACAACTTTTCTTAAAACACCGCAGCCCTTATTTTACCAAAAGCCCTGATTTGTCTTATTTCAAAAGGCAAGGTTGCATGATATTTCTATTGAGGCAGGTTCTTTACTTTTGCGTTGATTATTCGATTCCGCATATTCATGCTATTTGCATTGCATCGCTTGTATTGTTGATATATTTCAGTCATGCTGCTAGGACACCAGCACCATTATCGATGATGCGTATGTTCCACGTACACTTGTTTGCCGGCTCACATACTTCATCATCGATAATTGCCATGTCACTACACTGTAGTACTGTTGCATTCATTGTATGTTGCTTACATTTCTTTACATATCGCATACATCATGCTTTCTGATTATACACATTGAGATATGTTGTTTCCATGATATTTCTGGTTTTTGGGAACCGTGGGTGTTTCAAAAGGAGAATAGGTAATTGTTTTAAAACCCGGTTACCCTTGATATGATATTTCAGTGCGTCCACCATGTGTTTTCTCGGTGCTGAGAGCGACATGTGAAACCCGATTCGAGGAGGCGGATGAGGCCGATTGCGGGTACATGGTGGACCCGGTATGGTTCCCCGGGGCAAGAAATGTTTTTCGTGGAGTAGACGATGAGCCTGGCAGGGTGGCGAGTACCTACCGGTGATTGGTTTGACCTGGCGGTTATCCGGAGGATACTGACCAGAGTCGATAGATGGATATGGGCGTACTGCCGGGGCCGAGGGCCGATACCGCAGACAGAGCCCGTGGGCCGATCCGGACTGACGGAGCCCGATATATGAGGATTTACATGCCGATGCTGGGCACAGTTTTCATGATGTTTTCGAGTGTCGATGCTGGGCACTCCGGTTCCATGATTTTGACGTGTCGCGAGGGACACAGATGGTTTATATCCTCATATAATTCCCATGCACATGCTTTATGATATTTACATGCATGACGGTTATTGTCATTGGGTGACGAGTGGACGGGATCCACGTACATGCAGATTTGATTACATTGATCATACCTCACATTTATGATATGCTATTACCTGAGGCACTGGCACGGGCACTTGGCACTACACTCATGCATAGAGATTACATTGCCAGTTTAGCATGCTTCAGACTTATTCATATTGAGGTTTATTTATATCTGATCGTATTGACCTAGGATGGGTCATAGATTCGATCTCTGCTTGTAGATATTTTCTATTCACGAGTTGGCAACTCACCCCCGTTGTGCCACAGTTCTTGCAGGTTTTGCCGTATAGATTCCATAGCGGCATTTCTGGCACACTGCTTCCTTATGGGTGACTTGCTTGGGTAGGTGGATTCTTTTATATCAGAACCGCCATTGTTCATGTATTATTCATTGTATCTAGAAATTCCATCAACCAAAACTTGTATATTGTTTCAGGCTTAGAAAACTGTGTTGTATTATTTCGACTTTAGAGTCGCGCGGTAGTATTACGGTTTACTGGCTGTTTTGAGTTTCTTTTGGGGTTTTTGATCCTCGCCCTTTGGCGTTGTATATTATTATTGCTTGCGTGGTTGTGACCGTCGATTGACGAAGAGCTAGCTCCCACTTGGGGATGCCTTTTATCATTTTATATATATTATTCTTGTTGTACCCCGTTCGGGGCCAGTTTTTACAAAGGAAACTCTGCCGAAATTTTCAGGAAAGGTTACACATTTTGAATAACTAAGCCGAATAAAAGTTGGTATCAGAGTGCTAGGTTGACCTTGGTTCGAGTCTAAGTTTGACTATGTGGAGCCTAGGGCGTTTATATAAATACGGAACTTAGGCTTGACCTTACGGAACTTAGACTTAGTCGAGGGGGTATTATACCCGAACTTTCGTCGCATAGGATGGCCTTTGGTTGATGGAGTAGGTAGCTTGAGTAGAGGGACGTACCATACGTATGTTCCACGGTATACTTACGACACGCCACTCCGCTTAAGAAACCTTAGGATGTACATTTCCTTGCACCATATTATATTCCTTCCTATGATCTATCCTCATCGATACTGGTTATGGTTTTGCTGCCGCGATTGCACGGGCAGAGTGAGCTACGGCTCGAGTTGCGTCAGCATGAGCTCGTCGTGGAGGAGGAATGACCAGGGCGTGATTCCAGAGACATACGATTGCATATTGAGGAGTCGTCTTATTGTGTTTTCGCGACATGAGCGTTGGATTGCTCGCTTTTATGAGATTTCCGGATGTGCTGATCGGCATCAGAGGATTGAGCCACTGATAGAGGCCAGCCAGGATGTGATGACCGTTGATATTATCGCTTATCTAGGACGATTGAGGCGTTGTTCAGCGCACGGACGAAGGAGCCAGTTGTTGCTGCGAATGATGAGATATCGCCCAGATGATTGGAGCTACTGCAGCATGAGCATATTCTTAGAGATATGATAGTGAGTCGCTAGTCACCGAGGATTAATGACTAGGACATTTGGTCCGTTCGCTTACCCCGATGCGAGGCCATCAGGTAGATTGATTCCAGCTAGAGGCGACTTCACGTGGATTCGTTGAGAGTCGATTGAGATGATCGAATGTCAGGAACCCATTTTCCAAGTTTAAAGTATTCGGAAATACATGCAAGCGATTCTATGGACCCTCTAGAAGTATGAAACCCTAACTCGACATAATGACCGTGTGAAAGCCTTTGAACCTTAGGTTTTGCGGCAGTTCCGCGGCGCCATTAGTGAGGCTTGGGTTTGCCCTTCTACGGCTGGACCACCGATACTGTGGTATGTACTCGATACTATTAAACTGTACCCGAGATGTTGAGCTCTTGGGGGATTATGAGGTTCTGATGAGTCGATCGGACGATTCGACATCATTCGGATATCATGTGATGGGACACTGCTTGGGAGACTCCAGATACGAGCGTTGCCGTTGGAGCGCAGTCTGTGTAGCCACGATGAGATGAGTCCGAATCAGTCGATATTGAAGCAGAATGGAGTAAGAGTTCGCATGAGATTTCGACGAGATGACGTTCCACTCCGCTGACATCAGAGATGCGATACGCACGTTGAGGACGTGATCGGCTAGATATCTCCTACCGAGTGATGAAGATACCGAGTTCGTGATTTCGAGTCCGTGTTAGAGACTTCGGAGGGACCGTAGCCGAGGACATTGCAGTGTGCAGATAAAGACGCGATGTCGAAATGGTCAATGATACAGACAGGCGGGACAAGAAGTTCGTGCGAGAGGCAGACGAGCTGTTACTACACCCCGTTAAGATTAAAGGTCGGATATGCATACAGAGGCGCAGGGATGCGACCAGCTTCCGAGGAGACGTTGTACTAAGGACGCGGATGTCCAGAGAGCGAGGAAAGATTGTGCCAGAGTACCAGCCTCCGTACAGTTTGGCTTAGGCGAGGTCAGAAGAGACCTTGAGCAGGGATTCCTTCCAGTACACTGCTGCAATAAGATTTGCACCAGGAGCCGATGTGTGATGTGCATTTAGAGGACCAGAGGTCGGCGCCAGAGATGTGCTGCGTTACGAGCGATCGTGAGGATTGACCGAGAGATGACCAGGAAAGTGCCAGAACGGAGTCGTTCCTGTCAGCACACCTGACCGGGCCGATGAGCCGATGGGTTGCGAGATTGGTAATCCATAGGGAAGATAAGGAACCAGAGGCATAGGACGCCAGCCGCGAGCATGAGGCAAGTAGATATCTTGCGCCGCTAGCATTGGATGTACCGGCACCTTCTCGACTCGAAGGAGGATGTACCGACGACAGTATTTATGATTTGTGATTGTGTGATTTGATTATCACGTATCCGTCGCTTTGGATTTCAGTATTTTGGGCGATCTATTTGTATGATTTAGTCTTGATGACTGAGTTCCATGATATTTGATTTTGTACACCATGGTTGCACCTACTGGATATTTATACCTTGCACATAGTTATTACTCTTGAGATATTGATTATGATTTCATGCCTACTTTATGCCGGTGATTTGATCTAGGCTTCCTGCATAGTTTTCGTGCACTTTTAGTGTTTTGATTTGATTTGTGCACGCTGATGCACACGGTTGTGAGATTTTCCATCACGGTACACCTGATTTTGATTGAGCCGCATTATATCGTCGATTTTGACCCTGATATTGATGATTGATTCTTGCACTCCGTGCTTTTGACTGGACTTACGCATGTTCGACGTTTGCTATTGGATTTTGTGATTCCGTGCATGTTGAGTGCGCAGGGTTTAGATTTTCATTCGTGCACGATGGATGCACCGATTTGGATTTTCGCGCATGTTGGACGTAAGTTTTGAGATACGATTTTGGTGCACACCCGATGCACTAAATCGAGATTCTTCGTGCATGTCAGATGCACCGGATTTTGGCTGTCAGGCACACACGTTGCCTATGACAGATGCTTCGTGCACACCCGTTGCACCTAGATATGGTTTTGTGCACCTGTATAGCACATATATGGATTTTGATTTCCGTGCCCACCAGATGCACAGGGTGGTGTTATGTGCATTCTTTTTTTCTTTTGGGATTTATTCCTTTTGGAGCAGTACATTTTTATGATATTGGATATTTGTTTTCATACCGAGCAGGACTAGTCAGAGGACAGTACCTGGATATATTTTGCATGCATTGATAGATCGAAAGGATTTCCAAAGAGCGAGCTATAGTCTCGGTATATATATACCTACGTGTCCGATATGACACGGAACGTTTTTAAAACAAGGAAACCCTTCTAAATTGCTTTCAAAACGGCGGAACGTACCTATTAAACAAAGGATATATATATACGTATATAGTTATTTTCTTATGAAAAACGTCCGCCATTGTGCAGTGTTACGCGCATCGCACAGCGACTCAAAAAGATTTGGCATGCATTTACATCAGCTATTCATATGTATAGATTGGATGTCAACATGTATAGTTCCGATATATATCATATTGGTTTTGTATTGGATTTGACATTTGTGTCTTTACCATGACTCCGATGATTGCGGGATGCTTGATGGAGTGTTGCTTTTGAGTTATCTGCTCAGTACTCATGCGCATGCATTGCGCTATGATACGTTTTATGTATTGCTGATTTCGGAGCCCCGACGACTTGGAATTAGTATCGAAATGTTTTAGTATTTGGGGGTTTTAAATTTAAATTCGGGGACCGAATTTCCTTAAGGGGGGTAGATTGTAACGTTTCCAAAATAATAAAATATTATTTTCGGGAATTTTTATAATTTAATATTATTTTAATGAATATTTTAATATTCGGATATATTTAAATACAAATAAATGGGGAAAAATTTTGGAAAATTCTAAAATAGGCTATTTTATGGAATTATGCCATTTTAAAGTTTTAAGATTAGTTATATGCTAATTTAGCGTTAATCGCGATTAAAAATCGCTAATTGGATTTTTAGCATTTTTGTGCAAAAATGTGCACATATCATTTTCCACACTTGTGTTACATTTCTATTGCCATGGTTGTTCTTTTGGGTTCACTATTGGAATGAGAAGGAAAAGAAAAAGGAAAAGAAAAGAAAAGGAAAAAGTAGCATGATGAGAGAGAGAGAGACCAAATCAACCCTCACTTTATGAACCATTCCCCATCACTTTCCCCTTCTCATTCTCTCTCCTCTCCCTCCCCTTGTTGCTGCTGCTGCTGCCATCCCTCTCTCTCCCTCTTCACAAAAACCCTAGATCCACAATGAAATCAATCCCAAAACCCCATTCCCACTTCACAAAACTTGCTCCCAAGCTCACTAGCTACACATTGAACCTAGCAAGATTGGATTTGGAGGACTTTGAGCAACTCAAGAATTTTCTTGAGTTGCCAAAGAAGGTAATTTCTGCACCCCTAGTTTAGTAATTCAATTCTTATTGCATCAATACTAGTTTCATATCGATATTGTGTCGTTTTGTGGACTTTGGAGAATTCAAGTTAGGGTTTAGGGTTAGACCTGAAATCAAAGTGAAATTGAGACTTGTGGTGACCTTAGAAACCCTGGTGTGATGTTATTTTAGACCCAAACCTGAACTTGAAACCAGAATACGGATTTATGAGACGATGTCGGAGAAAAACTGTGAATTCGTGATCGTATTTAAGAATCTGCTATCACCCCAAGACCCCAAAAATTAAACTGAGTTGACTGTGAGATGTACAGGCACCATGGAACCACCACACCAAACCCTAGCCCCCAACTCCAAAGTACGGCCGCCAATTAATTCCTTCTGGCCGCAAATTGCGGCCAGAGCAGGAGGGAATTGCCTCGATTTTGGTGCATGGCCCTATTTCCTCTAGTCTTGACCCTGGGTATGTCTAGTTTTGACAAATTCCTGTTAGGGTAAAATCTGGGTTGATTTGCTTGAGTTGGCGTATGATTTACGACTTGATTTATCATGGATTTTGGTATTTGATGATTCGTTTCTGTCGGGTGGCGTTTGGACGTCAACGACAAGTGGATATTGAACGTGTTACATGCGAGACGATAGGTTTTTACCTATGCGAGTAGCGTGTGCTATTTTGGTTTCCGATATGATTTTCATGTGCTTTAGCGTTGTGATATACTTGTAGGTACCCTACGTGATGTTGGCAAAGAAGATGAAGATGGCGATATCGGCACCGACACATGAGAAGCAAGGTGAGTAGATTTATATCTACGGGGAGAAGTCGGGTGGAAGGCGTATAGCACCCCCGCAGTCCGTGGTGATGTATACGAATACGTATACACACATATATTTATTATGTGTTGTTTAGGGTTATTGATGGTAATAATAGTATTATTGATGATAAGGGTGTATTGGTTTAGTATAGTGCGGAACCCTAGAGTAGTGGTTGCACCCACACATACACGTACACATATACTTGCATACATTCTTTCATTTATCTGTGCGCATCTATAGGTGTGTATATCTATACATGGGTATGGGACTATGTGTTCATATACGGGATTGAGGATGATACATGGTATTGAGATGAGTCGATGAGGTTTGATTGAGGCCGTGAGATTCGGCGATATGACAGAGTTCGTTATTGAGATGTGATATGATGGTAGTGATACCGGATATGTGATGAGATGAATGGGATATTGACCCATACCCAGCTATTGGGATGCCGTACGACGATTTACCGTTCGAGCTTTATATTGATGTTAGATCCGCACTCATGACTCGAGGATGTTATATGATATACTGTATCGTACGTGATACTATTGAGGCGAGATCACCGACTATATATATATATATATGTATATCGACTCAGATTTAGGTGGCTTCCATACCCCTCCCGATTGACTTGATTGTTGGGTCCGTAGTTCGCATAGTAGGCGTTAGACTTGACCCGAGTCATACCTATTTCAAAACTAACGAATCAGGGATATTTTAAAGATAGGCAAAAGGGATTCTACGGATATTTTCGAGCGACACAACTTTTCTTTAAACACCGTAGCCCTTATTTTACCAAAAGCCCTGATTTGTCTTGTTTCAAAAGGCAAGGTTGCATGATATTTCTATTGAGGCGGTTCTTTACTTTTGCGTTGATTATTCGATTCCGTATATTCATGCTATTTGCATTGCATCGCTTGTATTGTTGATATATTTCAGTCATGCTGCTAGGACACCAACACCATTATCGATGATGCGTATGTTCCACGTACACTTGTTTGCCGGCTCACACACTTCATCATCGATAATTGCTATGTCACTACACTGTAGTACTGTTGCATTCAGTGTATGTTGCTTACATTTCTTTACATGTCGCATACATCATGCTTTCTGATTATACACATTGAGATATGTTGTTTCCATGATATTTCTGGTTTTTGGGAACCGTGGGTGTTTCAAAAGGAGAATAGGTAATTGTTTTAAAACCCGGTTACCCTTGATATGATATTTCAGTGCGTTCACCATGTGTTTTCTCGGTGCTGAGAGCGACATGTGAAACCCGATTCGAGGAGGCGGATGAGGCCGATTGCGGGTACATGGTGGACCCGGTATGGTTCCCCGGGGCAATAAATGTTTTTCGTGGAGTAGACGATGAGCCTGGCTGGGTGGCGAGTACCTATCGGTGATTGGTTTGACCTGGCGGTTATCCGGAGGATACTGACCAGAGTCGATAGATGGATATGGGCGTACTGCCGGGGCCGAGGGCCGATACCGCAGACAGAGCCCGTGGGCCGATCCGGAGTGACGGAGCCCGATATATGAGGATTTACGTGCCGATGCTGGGCACAGTTTTCATGATGTTTTCGAGTGTCGATGCTGGGCACTCCGGTTCCATGATTTTGACGTGTCGCGAGGGACACAGATGGTTTATATCCTCATATTATTCCCATGCACATGCTTTATGATATTTACATGCATGACGGTTATTGTCATTGGGTGACGAGTGGACGGGATCCACGTACATGCAGATTTGATTACATTGATCATACCTCACATTTATGATATGCTATTACCTGAGGCACTGGCACGGGCACTTGGCACTACACTCATGCATAGAGATTACATTGCCAGTTTAGCATGCTTCAGACTTATTCATATTGAGGTTTTATTATATCTGATCGTATTGACCTAGGATGGGTTATAGATTCGATCTCTGCTTGTAGATATTTTCTATTCACGAGTTGGCAACTCACCCCCATTGTGCCACAGTTCTTGCAGGTTTTGCCGTACAGATTCCATAGCTGCATTTCTGGCACACTGCTTCCTTATGGGTGACTTGCTTGGGTAGGTGGATTCTTTTGTATCAGAACCGCCATTGTTAATGTATTATTCATTGTATCTAGAAATTCCATCAACCAAAACTTGTTTATTGTTTCAGGCTTAGAAAACAGTGTTGTATTATTTCGACCATAGAGTCGCGCGGTAGTATTACGGTTTTCTGGCTGTTTTGAGTTTCTTATGGGGTTTTTGATCCTCGCCCTTTGGCGTTGTATATTATTATTGCTTGCGTGGTTGTGACCGTCGATTGACGAAGAGCTAGCTCCCGCTTGGGGATGCCTTTTATCATTTTATATATATTATTCTTGTTGTACCCCGTTCGGGGCCAGTTTTTACAAAGGAAACTCTGCCGAAATTTTCAGGAAAGGTTACACATTTTAAATAACTAAGCCAAATAAAAGTTGGTATCAGAGCGCTAGGTTGACCTTGGTTCGAGTCTAAGTTTGACTATGTGGAGCCTAGGGCGTTTATATATATACGGAACTTATGCTTGACCTTACGGAACTTAGACTTAGTCGAGGGGGTATTATACCCGAACTTTCGTCGCATAGGATGACCTTTGGTTGATAGAGTAGGTAGCTTGAGTAGAGGGACGTACCGTACGTATGTTCCGCGGCATACTTACGACACGCCACTCCGCTTAAGAAACCTTAGGATGTACATTTCCTTGCACCGTATTATATTCCTTCCTATGATCTATCCTCATCGATACTGGTTATGGTTTTGCTGCCGCGATTGCACGGGCAGAGTGAGCTACGGCTCGAGTTGCGTCAGCATGATCTCGTCATGGACGAGGACTGACTAGGGCGTGATTCCAGAGACATACGATTGCATATTGAGGAGTCGTCTTATTGTGTTTTCGCGACATGAGCGTTGGATTGATCGCTTTTACGAGATTTTCGGATGTGCTGATCGGCACCAGAGGATTGAGCCACTGATAGAGGCCAGCCAGGATGTGATGACCTTTGATATTATCGCTTATCTAGGACGATTGAGGCGTTGTTCACGGACGAAGGAGCCAGTTGTTGCTGCGAATGACGAGATATCGCCCAGATGATTGGAGCTACTGCAGCATGAGCATATTCTTAGAGATATGATAGTGAATCGTTAGTCACCAAGGATTAATGACTAGGACATTTGGTCCGTTCGCTTACCTCGATGCGAGGCCATCAGGTAGATTGATTCCAGGCGGATTCGTTGAGAGTCGATTGAGACGATCGAATGTCAGGAACCCATTTTCCAAGTTTAAAGTATTCGGAAAGACATGCAAGCGATTCTATGGACCCTCTAGAAGAATGAAACCCTAACTCGACATAATGACCGTGTGAAAGCCTTTGAACCTTAGGGTTTGCGGCAGTTCTGCAGCGCCATTAGTGAGGCTTGGGTTTGCCCTTCTACGGCTGGACCATCGATGCTGTGGTATGTACTCGATACTATTAAACTGTACCCGAGATGTTGAGCTCTTGGGGGATTATGAGGTTCTGACGAGTCGATTGGACGATTCGACATCATTCGGATATTATGTGATGGGACACTGCTTGGAAGACTCCAGATAAGAGCGTAGCCATTGGAGCGCAGTTTGTGTAGCCACGATAAGATGAGTCCGAATCAGTCGATATTGAAGCAGAATAGAGTAAGAGTTCGCATGAGATTTCGACGAGATGACGTTCCACTCCGCTGACATCAGAGATGCGATACGCACGTTGAGGACGTGATCGGCTAGATATCTCCTACCGAGTGATGAAGATACCGAGTTCGTGATTTCGAGTCCGTGTTAGAGACTTCGGAGGGACCGTATCCGAGGTCATTGCAGTGCGCAGATAAAGACGCGATGTCGAAATGGTCGATGATACAGACAGGCGGGACAAGAAGTTCGTGCGAGAGGAAGACGAGCTGTTACTACACCCCGTTAAGATTAAAGGTCGGATATGCATACAGAGGCGCAGGGATGCGACCAGCTTCCGAGGAGATGTTGTACTAAGGACGCGGATGTCCAGAGAGCGAGGAAAGATTGTGCCAGAGTACCAGCCTCCGTACAGTTTGGCTTAGGCGAGGTCAGAAGAGACCTTGAGCAGGGATTCCTTCCAGTACACTGCTGCAATAAGATTTGCACCAGGAGCCGATGTGTGATGTGCATTTAGAGGACCAGAGGTCGGCGCCAGAGATGTGCTGTGTTACGAGCGATCGTGAGGATTGACCGAGAGATGACCAGGAAAGTGCCAGAACGGAATCGTTCCTGTCAGCACACCTGACCGGGCCGATGAGCCGATGGGTTGCGAGATTGGTAATCCACAGGGAAGATAAGGAACCAGAGGAAGAGGACGCCAGCCGCGAGCATGAGGCAAGTAGATATCTTGCGCCGCTAGCATTGGATGTACCGGCACCTTCTCGAATCGAAGGAGGATGTACCGACGACAGTATTTATGATTTGTGATTTATGATTTGTGATTGTGTGATTTGATTATCACGTATCCGTCGCTTTGGATTTTGGTATTTTGGGCGATCTATTTGTATGATTTAGTCTTGATGACTGAGTTCCTTGATATTTGATTTTGTGCACCATGGTTGCACCTACTGGGTATTTATTCCTTGCACATAGTTATTACTCTTGAGATATTGATTGTGATTTCATGCCTACTTTATGCCGGTGATTTGATCTACGCTTCCTGCATAGTTTTCGTGCACTTTTAGTGTTTTGATTTGATTTGTGCACGCTGATGCACACGGTTGTGAGATTTTCCATCGCGGTACACCTGATTTTGATTGAGCCGCATTATATCATCGATTTTGACCCTGATATTGATGATTGATTCTTGCACTACGTGCTTTTGACTGGACTTACGCATGTTCGACGTTTGCTATTGGATTTTGTGATTCCGTGCATGTTGAGTGCGCAGGGTTTAGATTTTCATTCGTGCACGATGGATGCACCGATTTGGATTTTCGCGCATGTTGGGCGCAAGTTTTGAGATACAATTTTGGTGCACACCCGATGCACTAAATCGAGATTCTTCGTGCATGTCAAATGCACCGGATTTTGGCTGTCAGGCACACACGTTGCCTATGACAGATGCTTCGTGCACACCCGTTGCACCTAGATGTGGTTTTGTGCACCTGTATAGCACATATATGGATTTTGATTTCCGTGCGCACCAGATGCATAGGGTGGTGTTATGTGCATTCTTTTTTTCTTTTGGGATTTATTCCTTTTGGAGCAGTACATTTTTATGATATTGGATATTTGTTTTCATACCGAGCAGGACTAGTCAGAGGACAGTACCTGGATATATTTTGCATGCATTGATAGATCGAAGGGATTTCCAAAGAGCGAGCTATAGTCTCGGTATATATATACCTACGTGTCCGATATGACACGGAACGTTTTAAAAACAAGGAAACCCTTCTAAATTGCTTTCAAAACGGCGGAACGTACCTATTAAACAAAGGATATATATATATATATACGTATATAGTTATTTTCTTATGAAAAACGTCCGCCACTGTGCAGTGTTACGCGCATCGCACAGCGACTCAAAAAGATTTGGCATGCATTTACATCAGCTATTCACATGTATAGATTGGATGTCTACATGTATAGTTCCGATATATATCATATTGGTTTTGTATTTTATTTGACATTTGTGTCTTTACCATGACTCCGATGATTGCGGGATGCTTGATGGAGTGTTGCTTTTGAGTTATCTGCACAGTACTCATGCGCATGCATTGCGCTATGATACGTTTTATGTATTGCTGATTTCGGAGCCCCGACGACTTGGAATTAGTATCGAAATGTTTTAGTATTTGGGGGTTTTAAATTTAAATTCGGGGACCTAATTTCTTTAAGGGGGGTAGATTGTAACGTTTCCAAAATAATAAAATATTATTTTCGGGAATTTTTATAATTTAATATTATTTTAATGAATATTTTAATATTCGGGTATATTTAAATACAAATAAATGGGGGAAAATTTTGGAAAATTCTAAAATAGGGTATTTTATGGAATTATGCCATTTTAAAGTTTTAAGATTAGTTATATGCCAATTTAGCGTTAATCGCGATTAAAAATCGCTAATTGGATTTTTAGCATTTTTGTGCAAAAATGTGCACATATCATTTTCCACACTTGTGTTACATTTCTATTGCCATGGTTGTTCTTTTGGGTTCACTATTGGAGTGAGAAGGAAATGAAAAAGGAAAAGAAAAGAAAAGGAAAAAGTAGCATGATGAGAGAGAGAGAGACCAAGTCAACGCTCACTTTATGAATCATTCCCTATCATTTTCCCTTTCTCATTCTCTCTCCTCTCCCTCCCCTTGTTGCTGCTGCTGCTGCCATCCCTCTCTCTCCCTCTTCACAAAAACCCTAGATCCACAATGAAATCAACCCCAAAACCCCATTCCCACTTCACAAAACTTGCTCCCAAGCTCACTAGCTACACATTGAACCTAGCAAGATTGGATTTGGAGGACTTTGAGCAACTCAAGAATTTTCTTGAGTTGCCAAAGAAGGTAATTTCTGCACCCCTAGTTTAGTAATTCAATTCTTATTGCATCAATACTAGTTTCATATCGATATTGTGTCGTTTTGTGGACTTTGGAGAATTCAAGTTAGGGTATAGGATTAGACCTGAAATCAAAGTGAAATTGTGACTTGTGGTGACCTTAGAAATCCTGGTGTGATGTTATTTTAGACCCAAACCTGAACTTGAAACCAGAATACGGATTTATGAGACGATGTCGGAGAAAAACTGTGAATCCGTGATCGTATTTAAGAATCTGCTATCACCCCGAGACCCCAAAAATAAAACTGAGTTGACAGTGAGATGTACAGGCACCATGGAACCACCACACCAAACCCTAGCCCCCAACTCCAAAGTACGGCCGCCAATTAATTCCTTCTGGCCGCAAATTGCGGCCAGAGCAGGAGGGAATTGCCTCGATTTTGGTGCATGGCCCTATTTCCTCTAGTCTTGACCCTGGGTATGTCTAGTTTTGACAAATTCCTGTTAGGGTAAAATCTGGGTTGATTTGCTTGAGTTGGCGTATGATTTACGACTTGATTTAGCATGGATTTTGGTATTTGATGATTCGTTTCTGTCGGGTGGCGTTTGGACGTCAACGACAAGTGGATATTGAACGTGTTACATGCGAGACGATAGGTTTTTACCTATGCGAGTAGCGTGTGCTATTTTGGTTTCCGATATGATTTTCATGTGCTTTAGCATTATGATATACTTATAGATACCCTACGTGATGTTGAGGCAAAGAAGATGAAGATGGCGATATCGGCACCGACATATGAGAAGCAAGGTGAGTAGATTTATATCTACGGGGAGAAGTCGGGTGGATGGCGTATAGCACCCCCGCAGTCCGTGGTGATGTATACGAATACGTATACACACATATATTTATTATGTGTTGTTTAGGATTATTGATGGTAATAATAGTATTATTGATGATAAGGGTGTATTGGTTTAGTATAGTGCGGAACCCTAGAGTAGTGGTTGCACCCACACATACACGTACACATATACTTGCATACATTCTTTCATTTATCTGTGCGCATCTATAGGTGTGTATATCTACACATGGGTATGGGACTATGTGTTCATATACGTGATTGAGGATGATACATGGGATTGAGATGAGTCGATGAGCTTTGATTGAGGCCGTGAGATTCGGCGATATGACAGAGTTCGTTATTGAGATGTGATATGATGGTAGTGATACCGGATATGTGATGAGATGAATGGGATATTGACCCATACCCAGCTATTGGGATGCCGTACGACGATTTACCGTACGAGCTTTATATTGATGTTAGATCCGCACTCATGACTCGAGGATGTTATATGATATACTATATCGTACGTGATACTATTGAGGCGAGATCACCGACTATATATATATATATATGTATATCGACTCAGATTTAGGTGGCTTCCATACCCCTCCCGATTGACTTGGTTGTTGGGTCCTTAGTTCGCATAGTAGGCGTTAGACTTGACCCGAGTCATACCTATTTCAAAACTAACGAATCAGGGATATTTTAAAGATAGGCAAAAGGGATTCTACAGATATTTTCAAGCGACACAACTTTTCTTAAAACACCGTAGCCCTTATTTTACCAAAAGCCCTGATTTGTCTTATTTCAAAAGGCAAGGTTGCATGATATTTCTATTGAGGCAGGATCTTTACTTTTGCGTTGATTATTCGATTCCGCATATTCATGCTATTTGCATTGCATCGCTTGTATTGTTGATATATTTCAGTCATGCTGCTAGGACACCAACACCATTATCGATGATGCGTATGTTCCACGTACACTTGTTTGCCGGCTCACACATTTCATCATCGATAATTGCCATGTCACTACACTGTAGTACTGTTGCATTCAGTGTATATTGCTTACATTTCTTTACATGTCGCATACATCATGCTTTCTGATTATACGCATTGAGATATGTTGTTTCCATGATGTTTCTGATTTTTGGGAACCGTGGGTGTTTCAAAAGGAGAATAGGTAATTGTTTTAAAACCCGGTTACCCTTGATATGATTGTTGGTGTATATGCCCTAGAGGCCATTACTGTATCATACTAGTATGTATATTACTTGATGGAAGCTTGGGATATTCACAGTTGTACAGACAATTTTGCTCAATATAGTAGTATGCTACTTGGTTTGTCTCTGCTTTAATGTGTACTTGAGTGTTTATTTATTATATCACCTATACGCATTAGTAGAGCCCTTTGGATCTTTGCTTGATTACCGGTGTTGTGATGGCGATCACACTCGTGGGGGCTGGGTAATCTACAAGCACATCCTTATACACGTCCCTAGTCATGGGAGTATCGAGATAGGGCATCGATACTCCAGAGTAGACTAGCGTATGCGCTTCTCATCCCAGCACGGGAGGCGGTCTGTCCCACAGCCGTCGGTACATCGTACTTGAGATAGTATGCGGGTGCTCGTTAGGTTACGAGTACACTGGACAGGACTCATCGGGAACTGATGGTTGGTATTATACCTATCGTCAGTTATCAGTTCCCAGGTGACATGAGTACAGCTTAGTCCGCTGACTTGACAATGTCACTTCGCCTCGAGTGTGTTCCCACTGTTCTTTGATTGCTACCCTACCACGGCTCTACTGAGTCGTGCAAACAGGTAGTAGTTGGGAGCAGTCCCGAAGCACTTGGAGGCAGTGACGGTTAGACAGGATTCGTCTCTCTCGGTATTGGGGGTTGACATCGCGCTGTGTCTAGGAGAGCCATTACACAAGTAGTCCCTGGCCAGGGCAAGCGAGATATACTGGTAGGTTCCAGTGTTATCTCAGGGTGTTCTGGGCTTCACTCCGACACGACTTGTACCGCTATTAGGGGACTGATGTTTACCGCCCCCCTAGGCCCGCCATGCGATGTATCAGACGAACAGACCGGACTGTACGTAGATTGTCACATACAGACTCAGTAGGAGTTCGGATGGGTTTACCTCATCGGCCTTCTTATCGACATCTACCTGGGGACCGTTACGTACAGCTAGTGCCGCTTGCGGTCTGTGGTTAAACCCACTGCCAGCGTAGTATCGAGTCTTTAGAGTCCCACACAGAGAGTTTCCCTGCACTGAGCGAAACGTGTAGAGGCCGTATGGTTTTACGGCAGGGCTGCGATCACTTACGTACACTTGTGTGCGTATGGTGTTCGGGCAGGCAGTACTAGTAGGCTTTGGTTTCAGCCGGATCCTAGTATTGCACGGATGGATTTGTTTTGTCTTCTGTGCATCCGCATTCTACGGAATACGGATGCAGGTGTGTATGCACAGTTTTTCGGAGTGATGAAGGAGGAGGTGCCTCATTAGGGTTTTGGTAGTTGGTTCGGCCAAAACCGTTATGTGGCAGGCTCATTAGGGTTTTGACAGTTCGTTTGGTCAAAACCATTATGAGCCGCGAACATCATTTACTAATCCTATTAGTGATAATCTTATGATGGCTAATTGCATTGACCATTTGACCCCGTTGACCTCTCTTGACTTTGTTGACCGGTTGACCGGGTTGACCATTGACTTTCAAGAGGGTTCCAAACTCTTCTTTTCTTTTCTTTTTTCTTTTGGATTATGATAATGGTCATTTCAAAGTAGCCATCAACTTTATCTTGATGGGATTAGTAATGATGTTGTTTTGCATTATTTGCAACCATGGTTGTTTTTCTTTTGTATGATAATTTTATTCTCATTCTCTCTCTTGAAATGAGAAGCTCCATGGTTGCTAGCAAGCTCCTTCTTCTTCCTCCTCTTGATTTCTCCTTTGATCTCATGTGTTGAGAGAAAAAGGATTCCACTTGACAAACACATCCATACATCTCCTCTACACATCCTAGGGGTTCTAAATTAGCAATCTCCTTGCCCTAGTTACCTCGGCTTGAGGTGGAGCTCGGTGTACATCTCTCGGGTGGATCGTCTTCGACTCAAGGAGGCCGCGGAGGTGACCGAAGTCCGGATCAACCATTGAGCAAGCAAAGAGAAGAACAACAAGAAGAGAAGAACAACAAGAAGTGAAGAACAACAAGAAGAGAAGGAGTTCAAGTTGAGGTATAACCCCTAACTGAGTAGATAACATCTCATGTTAGGATGCTAGTGTATTGTTTAGTAAAGATCCGGCTTTTACGGTCCATGTTGCCAAGTCCAGAAAAATTTTTGTTTTACCGTTTCCGCAACCCCGAAAGTACCGGAAGAGGTAACGTGGACCTAACAGTGGTACCAGAGACTAACTAAACATAAACTAGCTTGGTAGTGAAGTGTATCGAAGTTCGAAACGGAAAAATCGAAAAAACCGAGTCACGAAAATCTGAGTTTGTGTTAAAATTTTTTCTGGTCAAAACAAAATTTGTCATACTCCAAAAATCATCTCAGGGGTTTTAGAAGAAAGTCACCAAAAACGAGCCAGCAACTCGACCAAAGAGCCGCGTTTCCGCGGCAATAGCAAGCTATTGCTATTGCCGCGGAACCGCGGCCATCTTGGTGAGTCGCTGGGTCGATTTTGGTGCAGTGTGTTTCTGACTTGGTTTTAGGATTTTTAAGATGGTTTATATGTGCCCAGATTTTTCAGAATAGAAATTTGCTTTTGGGGGCCTATAAATCCGTATTTTTCCGAACTTCAATATACTTTGACTATAAAGGTTATATCTGTGATGTTCATATGTATTGAACGTCGGCTAATCGCTATATGTCGATTAGTCGGGGTTATACATATCTGTGATCTGTGATTGTTGTTGATGGTTTGTGTATATGAACTCGTTGGATTGTCGCGGATGAATAGCCGGGGTGGATGTGAGATGAGAGTTTCTTTTTCTTTCATTCATGTAATAAATTTGTAAATTGATATAATATTATTTGTTTGGCCGCACAACCGGGTCGGGGTTGTAGCCGTCATTGTATAATTCTTTTTACTGTTTTTGCTCCTAGGATAGACCCATGGAGGGGGTACACAAACTACCGGGTATCTCGAAGTGCCGAGTGGCCTACTCACGGCGTTGAGGGAGGTTGCTTCGCTTCGGGTACTTGGCGGGTAGTTTGCCGCACCCGTAGGGGTCTTGGGTGGGGTATTGGCTATTCATCGCGACCGTGTAATCCGCTTTTCGTTGCAGGCTTGAACGAATCGCGGGTTCCTAGTATATCCAAAGTGTTCATCTGTGATCTGGATTGGCTATCATTGCAGTATATCTATATATAATAACTATTTAGGCGTTGCTTATGTTTTACAGCCGCGCTAGCCCAGCCCCCGCTCTGTCGTTAGTTAAGTAACCTAACGGGTGATGACGGGGCCCAGTGGCGAATGCGAATGGCATAAGCGTACGTCATATTTTGGTTGTTTTCTGCAATGGTAGGTTTTAAATGATGGGACGCATTAAAAGAACTAATGCAAGAAAATAAACCTAAAAGACGTTGTTGGAACAATTTTTCAAAAAAGCTGTTATTGCAAGGACGTTCATTTTTGTTTTGCATCGCGGTATTCGGTTGTGAATGCCCAGCACCTCAGTCGACGAGGCAAGGGCCGAGATCCCTTCATCGGGAGTGACCCCTTGGATAAAAGTTTGCGTCAGGGTAATAACTTCACTATAGTCGATTATTCTTGCTTTGCATCGAGGTATTCAGTTTGGAATATCCTGCACCTCATTCGACGAGGAAAGAGCCGAGATCCCTTCACAGGGAGTGACCTCTTTAGCAAAAGTTTTCGCCACTATATTTTCAAAAAGGATTACCGGTTCCTTCAACGATATCAAGTTCATTACGTTAACGGGTTTTTCGCCAAAAACCCAGCCGTAGCCCTCCGTCATTTCTTACAAGTAATACTTAGTATTCGTGCTGCGTTTGTTGACTCCGTCAAGGCGTAGTATACGGTAGCTAAGTGCTACTTGTTTGTATCGGTATATGGGATTAATTAGGACAGTCGTATAACCTTGTTGACTCCGTCAAGGGTTATGCGGGTGGGTTTAATGCAATCCAGATAATGACAGGTTGAACTTGACTAGGACTCTTTGATTTGTTGACTCCGTCAAGATCACTTGGGTCCTAGGGGCAAAAACCACATCGGGAGTTTCAAAAGTACTGAAACTTGCAGATTTAGCATACCTTCTGGAGTGTGGTGACTAGAGTGGATTCCATCTAGGTTATCACACAATGACAGTTGGATCCCGATCCCACCGATGAGTTGGATTACTCTCGGGAGATTATTTCACTTAACGATCAATGCTATAAACCTAGTAGGTGTCTAGAAAGGTGTCAGCGGGGCTACGCCCCCAGGGAAAAGAGGTTCTTGAATTAAGGAACTTCGCGAAAGCGTTGGAAAACCTCCCTCGAAGTACCGACACTAGCCTGGCTGAAAGGTTAAGCAAGTATTGTGACGTGAATTAAAACCCGGCTAGTTCTTCTTTTAAAAAGGTTTTAGGAAGAATTTGAGTAAACAGTGGGAGACATCCTGGTTAGATAAATTAATAAACCAATCTAATCTTGCAAGAGCATACGCTGAGTGTTTCTTTCTCTCTCTCCAGGCAGCAACCTTTTCACGCCCTAATCAAGATAATAAAATGTATCGCTTGACCGATCCGAATTCTTATTCGGGACTGGGGAAAGTTGGTTCAGCTCTAACTGGTGACAACAGTCATGAGCATGAGAATGGGAAAGGGGATTATATGGATTTCCAGGATACCCAGTCGAAGAAGAAGCATGGTTTTGCATCTACTTCAGGTGTTCTTGTAATTGAGAACTGTTTTACGGTCAGCCCTACCTCCTGGGTACTTGATACCGGATCAGGATCTCATATCTGTAATTTATTACGGGGACTGAGAAAAAGTAGGAAAGTTGCACCGGGTGATATGTCGCTCAGAGTAGCGAACGGAGCACAAGTTAATGCGGCAGCCGTCGGTGAATATCACCTAGTATTGCCAAATGGCATGACTATGATTTTGAACGATTGCTACTATGTACCCTCCATAGTTTGCAACATCATATCAGTTTCTTTACTCGATAAAGATGGATATAACTTTGTTCTTGAAAAGAATATCATGAACATTTACCTTGATAAGGTACTGGTTGCAGAGGGTACACTGTGTAATGGTATCTACGTTCTAAATCAGAATACAGTTCTCAACATACAAAACACACGCAAGAGGAAGAATTCAGATACGAATGAATCCTACTTGTGGTATTGTAGACTTGGTCATATCGGAGAGAAAAGACTGAGTAAGTTGCATAAAGATGGACTCTTGGATACGTTCGAGTTTTCATCTTATGAAACTTGTCAGTCTTGTCTCAAAGGAAAGATGACCAAATCTCCGTTCACCGGACATGGAGAAAGAGCAGCAGAGCTCTTGGGACTCGTACATAGTGATGTATGTGGTCCGATGTCTATACATGCAAGGGGTGGGTTCTCGTACTTCATCACATTCACTGACGATCTCTCTAGGTTCCGATATGTGTATCTGATGAAACACAAATCTGAAGCTTTTGAGAAATTCAAGGAATTCAGAATCGAAGTAGAGAACCAGACAGGCAAAAGTATCAAGATCCTCCGGTCTGACAGGGGAGGGGAGTACTTAAGCACGGAATTCCTAGATTACTTAAAAGAGAATTGTATTCTCTCTCAGCTTACTCCTCCTTATACACCACAGCACAACGGTGTTTCAGAGCGGAGGAATCGTACCCTACTGGATATGGTTCGCTCCATGATGAGTAGTGCTGAGTTGCCTCTTTCATTTTGGGGACATGCGCTTCAGACAGCGGTGTACCTATTGAACTATGTTCCATCCAAATCAGTGCCTAAGACTCCATATGAAATATGGAGTGGAAGAAATCCGTATCTTAAGCGATTTAAGATATGGGGTTGTCCGGCCTATGTGAAAACACAGAAACCGGACAAGTTAGAGGCACGGTCAGTTCTCTGTAAATTTGTGGGATATCCTAAAGACTCACTAGGATATCTGTTCTACCACACTGAGGAACAGAAAGTGTTTGTATCTCGCCACGCTACCTTCTTAGAAAGGGAGTTTCTTGCAAAAGAAACTAGTAGGAGTTCGGTAGAACTGGAAGAAATTCAGCGACCACAAAATGTAACTGAAAATTTGGAGGAACCGCTAGATTCAATAACCCCAAACGAACCTCAGCCACTCCGCAGATCTGGTAGGATTTCTCATCCGCCCGAGAGATACTACGGTTTTCTCATAGACGGGGATCGAGAGGATTGCATCTTGGAAGAAGATGACCCTACCAGTTTCAGGCAGGCCATTATCAGTAGGGACTCTGATAAGTGGCAGGAAGCAATGAAATCCGAAATGGAGTCCATGTACGCCAATAAAGTGTGGACCTTGGATATTGCTCCACCTGGGGTAAAACCCGTTGGATGCAAATGGATCTACAAAAGGAAACTTGGTGTAGATGGGCAGGTGGAAACCTATAAAGCTAGACTCGTTGCAAAAGGTTTTCGTCAAAGACCTGGTTTGGACTATGATGAAACTTTTTCTCCGGTGGCTATGCTCAAATCCATTCGGATCCTACTTGCCATTGCTGCCTTCCATGACTATGAAATCTGGCAGATGGATGTTAAAACGGCTTTCCTAAACGGTTGTTTGGAAGAGTGGGTTTACATGGATCAACCAGAAGGTTTCGTAGACAGTGGGAGCAGCGGAAAGGTGTGCAAGTTGCTTAAATCCATTTATGGATTAAAGCAGGCATCGCGGAGCTGGAACATCTGTTTTGATGAGGCAATCAAGGAATTTGATTTCATCAAAAACGAAGATGAACCCTGTGTATATAAGAAGATTGTAGGACGAACTGTCGTATTCCTAGTCTTGTACGTGGACGACATTCTTTTGATAGGAAATGACATTCCTATGCTACAATCGGTCAAGCTATTTTTGTCACAAAGGTTCTCCATGAAGGACCTGGGTGATGCCTCGTACATTCTGGGGATCAAGATCTATAGAGATAGATCCAAGAGACTATTGGGACTTTCGCAGTCCAGGTACATAGAGACCGTACTAAAGAGATTTAGTATGGAGGGTTCCAAGCGCGGTAACATACCCGCATTGCACGGAATTACCCTCTCCAAGAAGATGTCTCCTAAGACTGACGAGGAAAGGGTTCGCATGAGCACTATACCCTACGCTTCGGCGGTAGGATCTATAATGTATGCGATGCTATGTACAAGACCAGATGTAGCTTACGCGTTGAGCGCGGTAAGCCGGTATCAGTCAGACCCAGGGGAGGACCACTAGACAGCAGTGAAGAACATTCTCAAGTACCTGAGAAGGACTAAGGAGATGTTCCTGGTTTACGGTAATGGAGACCTCAGGGTCGAGTCCTTTACCGATTCAAGCTTCCAGAGTGACAAAGATGACAGCAAGTCTGTCTCGGGTTTTGTGTTTACCCTCAACGGAGGGGCGGTATGTTGGAGGAGTTCCAAGCAGGATACCGTCGCAGACTCGACGATGGAGGCTGAATACATTGCTGCAAGCGATGCCGCAAAAGAGGCGGTCTGGATGAAGAAGTTCATTAGTGAACTTCAGGTGGTTCCGTCCATTGTTGACCCGATACCTTTGTATTGCGATAACAATGAGGCTATAGCTTTAGCGAAGGAACCAAGGTCCCATCAGAAATCCAGGCACATCTTAAGGCGGTATCACCTGATCAGGGAGATCATTGATCGCCAGGAGATCGAGGTGCGGAGAGTGGACACAAAGGACAACACTGCGGACCCATTCACGAAGGCTTTACCCCAGACTCAGTTCGAGCGGCTGATCGAGATGATAGGTCTTCGATACGCCAGTACATGGCCTTAGTGCAAGTGGGAGATTGTTGGTGTATATGCCCTAGAGGCCATTACTGTATCATACTAGTATGTATATTACTTGATGGAAGCTTGGGATATTCACAGTTGTACAGACAATCTTGCTCAATATAGTAGTATGCTACTTGGTTTGTCTCTGCTTTAATGTGTACTTGAGTGTTTATTTATTATATCACCTATACGCATTAGTAGAGCCCTTTGGATCTTTGCTTGATTACCGGCGTTGTGATGGCGATCACACTCGTGGGGGCTGGGTAATCTACAAGCACATCCTTATACACGTCCCTAGTCGTGGGAGTATCGAGATAGGGCATCGATACTCCGGAGTAGACTAGCGTATGCGCTTCTCATCCCAGCACGGGAGGCGGTCTGTCCCACAGCCGTCGGTACGTCGTACTTGAGATAGTATGCCGGTGCTCGTTAGGTTACGAGTACACTGGACATGACTCGTCGGGAACTGATGGTTGGTATTATACCTATCGTCAGTTATCAGTTCCCAGGTGACATGAGTACAGCTTAGTCCGCTGACTTGACACTGTCACTTCGCCTCGAGTGTGTTCCCACTGTTCTTTGATTGCTACCCTACCACGGCTCTACTGAGTCGTGCAAACAGGTAGTAGTTGGGAGCAGTCCCGAAGCACTTGGAGGCAGTGACGGTTAGACAGGATTCGTCTTTCCCGGTATTGGGGGTTGACATCGCGCTGTGTCTAGGAGAGCCATTACACAAGTAGTCCCTGGCCAGGGCAAGCGAGATATACTGGTAGGTTCCAGTGTTATCTCAGGGTGTTCTGGGCTTCACTCCGACACGACTTGTACCGCTATTAGGGGACTGACGTTTACCGCCCCCCTAGGCCCGCCATGCGATGTATCAGACGAACAGACCGGACTATACGGAGATTGTCACATACAGACTCAGTAGGAGTTCGGATGGGTTTACCTCATCGGCCTTCTTATCGACATCTACCTGGGGACCGTTACGTACAGCTAGTGCCGCTTGCGGTCTGTGGTTAAACCCACTGCCAGCGTAGTGTCGAGTCTTTAGAGTCCCACACAGAGAGTTTCCCTGCACTGAGCGAAACGTGTAGAGGCCGTATGGTTTTACGGCAGGGCTGCGATCACTTACGTACACTTGTGTGCGTATGGTGTTCGGGCAGGCAGTACTAGTAGGCTTTGGTTTCAGCCGGATCCTAGTATTGCACGGATGGATTTGTTTTGTCTTCTGTGCATCCGCATTCTACGGAATACGGATGCAGGTGTGTATGCACAGTTTTTCGGAGTGATGAAGGAGGAGGTGCCTCATTAGGGTTTTGGCAGTTGGTTCGGCCAAAACCGTTATGTGGCAGGCTCATTAGAGTTTTGACAGTTCGTTTGGTCAAAACCATTATGAGCCGCGAACATCATTTACTAATCCTATTAGTGATAATCTTATGATGGCTAATTGCATTGACCATTTGACCCCGTTGACCTCTCTTGACTTTGTTGACCGGTTGACCGGGTTGACCATTGACTTTCAAGAGGGTTCCAAACTCTTCTTTTCTTTTCCTTTTTCTTTTGGATTATGATAATGGTCATTTCAAAGTAGCCATCAACTTTATCTTGATGGGATTAGTAATGATGTTGTTTTGCATTATTTGCAACCATGGTTGTTTTTCTTTTGTATGATAATTTTATTCTCATTCTCTCTCTTGAAATGAGAAGCTCCATGTTTGCTAGCAAGCTCCTTCTTCTTCCTCCTCTTGATTTCTCCTTTGATCTCATGTGTTGAGAGAAAAAGGATTCCACTTGACAAACACATCCATACATCTCCTCTACACATCCTAGGGCTTCTAGATTAGCAATCTCCTTGCCCTAGTTACCTCGGCTTGAGGTGGAACTCGGTGTACATCTCTCGGGTGGATCGTCTTCGACTCAAGGAGGCCGCGGAGGTGACCGAAGTCCGGATCAACCATTGAGCAAGCAAAGAGAAGAACAACAAGAAGAGAAGAACAACAAGAAGTGAAGAACAACAAGAAGAGAAGGAGTTCAAGTTGAGGTATAACCCCTAACCGAGTAGATAACATCTCATGTTAGGATGCTAGTGTATTGTTTAGTAAAGATCCGGCTTTTACGGTCCATGTTGCCAAGTCCAGAAAAAGTTTTGTTTTACCGTTTCCGCAACCCCGAAAGTACCGGGAGAGGTAACGTGGACCTAACAATGATATTTCAGTGCGTCCACCATGTGTTTTCTCGGTGCTGAGAGCGACATGTGAAACCCGATTCGAGGAGGCGGATGAGGCCGATTGCGGGTATATGGTGGACCCGGTATGGTTCCCCGGGGCAAGAAATGTTTTTCGTGGAGTAGACGATGAGCCTGGCAGGGTAGCGAGTACCTACCGGTGATTTGTTTGACCTGGCGGTTATCCGGAGGCTACTGACCAGAGTCGATAGATGGATATGGGCGTATTGCCGGGGCCGAGGGCCGATACCGCAGACAGAGCCCGTGGGCCGATCCGGACTGACGGAGCCCGATATATAAGGATTTACGTGCCGATGCTGGGCACAGTTTTCATGATGTTTTCGAGTGTCGATGCTGGGCACTCCGGTTCCATGATTTTGACGTGTCGCGAGGGATACAGATGGTTTATATCCTTATATTATTCCCATGCACATGCTTTATGATATTTACATGCATGACGGTTATTGTCATTGGGTGACGAGTGGACGGGATCCACGTACATGCAGATTTGATTACATTGATCATACCTCACATTTCTGATATGCTATTACCTGAGGCATTGGCACGAGCACTTGGCACTACACTCATGCATAGAGATTACATTGCTAGTTTAGCATGCTTCAGACTTATTCATATTGAGGTTTATTTATATCTGATCGTATTGACCTAGGATGGGTCATACATTCGATCTCTGCTTGTAGATATTTTCTATTCACAAGTTGGTAACTCACCCCCGTTGTGCCACAGTTCTTGCAGGTTTTGCCGTACAGATTCCATAGCAGCATTTCTGGCACACTGCTTCCTTTTGGGTGACTTGCTTGGGTAGGTGGATTCTTTTGTATTAGAACCGCCATTGTTCATGTATTATTCATTGTATCTAGAAATTCCATCAACCAAAACTTGTATATTGTTTCAGGCTTAGAAAACAGTGTTGTATTATTTCGACCATAGAGTCGCGCGGTTGTATTACGGTTTTCTGGCTGTTTTGAGTTTCTTTTGGGGTTTTTGATCCTCGCCCTTTGGCGTTGTATATTATTATTGCTTGCGTGGTTGTGACCGTCGATTGACGAAGAGCTTGCTCCCGCTTGGGGATGCCTTTTATCATTTTATATATATTATTCTTGGTGTACCCCGTTCGGGGCCAGTTTTTACAAAGGAAACTCTGCCGAAATTTTCAGGAAAGGTTACACATTTTAAAAATGCATATTCGGCTTAGTTATTTAAAAACTTTGATTTTTGAAACATGATTTCTTTACTTCTTAAAACCAGTTTTTCCTTATTTACTCTTTAAATGGTTTTAGATTTCTAGGCTTTTGGCTTACTTGGATCAGATGGGGTCCTATAGACTTCATATGGTTCAAGGGCCAGTCACGTGCTCTTTCGGATCGTGACATTTTGATTTACTTTAGATAAATAAAACTTTATTATTATTATTAGTATGGTGTAAATCTCATACACCCATGTCTCATGTAGCATCTATCATGATATACAATATTGTACACTAATATATATCACATATATACTATGTGCACAATCAAATGAGAAAAGAAATCATAAGTGAGCTAATATTAGTTAATATATGTTAATATATCAAATATATATAATTATACACTAAATTATTAAATCAACGCTTGATTTAACAATCCGGCTATATCACATATAACCAACTAATATCATGTGTATCAACTTATCGAATCAACATTTGATTCGATAACCTGGCTATATCACATATAACCGATCGATAACACAAATCGTGAGAATAAAATAAGGTATCACATACAGTAATAATCTCGGTCCCGCACATATCATATATGTGCTCCTACTTCGTTTCGCATGAACCAGGAAACCTCTGTGTAGGACTCTAAAGACTCGTCAATAAGCCAGCAGTAGGTAATGATCATATCAAACACCCACAAGCCGCAAGCGGTCTGATAAACGTAACGGCCACTCGGGTATTGAGCAATCAGAAGATCAACAAGCAAGCCTGCTCATACTCCTGCGAATCCAATCAGTAACACTACCGTACAGTTCGGTCTCTTCGTCTGATATGTCGCATATCTCGTCTGGGGGTGGTAAACGTCAGACCCCAATAACTCGATAAGTCGAGCCGATATGAGGCTCATAACGGGTCGAGAAAATACTGATAACACTTACTAGAAAATCTCAGAAATAACCCTGGCCAGAGACTTACTGTTATGGCCAATCGAGCACAGCGCAACATCAACCCCTAATACCGGGAGAGACGAAATCCCCTCCTATCGCTCATTGCCTCCGTGTGACTCGGGACTGTACCCAAAAACCATCGTTTTGCACGTTCTCTTGAACGTGGTAAGGTGAAAATCAAAGCACAATGGGAATCACACAAGACTCTATGACGATCTCTGATCGACAGACTAACCTGTACCAGTGTCACCAGAGAACTGCCATCTGACGTGAGGTATAATACCATCTAGGAGTTCTCGGCAAGTCCGTCCAGTGTACCCAGTCTCCACTGAGCACCCGTATACCATCTCTGATGTCAAACACCAATGGATATGGGAACATCCATCGCCCATCTACATGGGTCGAGAAGCTATACGCTAGTCTACTCTGGTATATCGATGCCCCGTCTCGATACACCCACAACTACGGACATTAAAGGATGTACTTACCGACTACCTTTGTCCCACTAGTGTGATCTGCATCATAATCCAGGTAGTCAAGTACACATCCTAAGGGCTTTATCAACATGTAACAGAGAGACAATCAGTATGCATGATTAGATAAAGAGTAACCAGATAGCATACTATCATGTCGAGCAAGAAAGTCCTCCCTATGTATGTCCAAGTATCCACTATAATATACATCATATATACAATAATGGCCTCTAGGGCATACATATAACTAACAATCTCCCACTTGCACCAGGGCCATCATATAGCAGTGGTTGTAGTATCTCATACTCAACCATCCCATAAAAGTCTCTCTTGGGAAAATGCCTTTCTGAGTGGATCCGCCGTGTTGTCCTCTGAATCTACTCTCCTTAACGTCGATCTTACTGGAGATCTACCATCTCCATGATCAGGTGATATTGCCTTAGAATATGTCTGGATCACTGATGGGACGGGGGTTCCTAGGCCAAAGCCACAACTCCATTGTCATACAATGGTAGGAACGAAGTTTATCTTATGAACTTATATACACCCAGACTGCCTCTTTAGTAGTATCGTTGGTAGCGATGTATCGAGCCTTTATCGTCTAGTTTGTCACGGTATCTAGCTTGGAACTCTTCCAACATACCGTCCCTTCACTTAGGGTAAAGACAATGTCTGTGACTGACATTCAGTCGACCTTACCACCTTGGAAGCTATCCAGTGATTCTCCCCAGGATTGATTGATACCATCTCACTACACCTAGTGAGAATCCTAACATCCACTTAGATCTATCTCATAGATCCAAAACCCAGGATTTAGGAGGTATCACCTTGATCCTATATGGAGAATCATTGTGATAAGAGGAGATTGACCGAGTGTAGCATAAGAAACTCTTTTCCTATCAAGAGTGTGTCATCCACGTATAATATGAGGAAGACCACTATAATCTCTACTACCATTTTGTACATACAAGGTTCATCTACCGTTTTGATGAAGTCAAACTCTTTGACTGTCACATTAAAACAGATGTTCCAACTCCGCAATGCCTGCTTTAACTCGTAAAGCAACTTGCACACGTTTCCACTGCTCCCACTGTCTACGAAGCCCTATGGCTGTGTGCTTATAGACGCTCTGTTCTAAATCAGTATTTAGAAAAGCAGTCATGACACCCAACCGCCAGATATCGTATTCATGGTATATAGCAATGGCAAGTAGGATCTGGTTGGACTTAAGCATATCCACTGGAGAAAAGGTTTCATCATGAACCATACTTGATCGATGACGAAAACCTTTTGCAACAAGTCTATCTTTGAAAATCTCAACTTTTTCATCTACACCAAGTAATCTTCTCATGATATACTTGCTCCTGATAGGGATTTAACCCTTCAGATAAAGAAACCAAAGTCCATACTTTGTTGGTGTACATAGATTCCATCTCAGATCGCATAGCATCCAGCCATTCTTACAGAGTCCCCACTTTTGATGGCCTACTCGAAACTAGTTGGGTCATTATCTCATGATGCAATCCTCGCTCTCACTGTCATTGAGATAACCGAAATATCTCTCAGGCGGATGAGGAACCCTACCAGATCGACGGAGAGGCTGAGGTTCATCCGGAACTATTGAATCCTCCGGTTCTACCAAATCATCAGCTGTAGTTTGTATAGCTGGAACTCCTTCCAATTTTACCTCATGACCAAAAATTTGTTTCCAAAATAAATTCCTTTTCTAAAAAGGTGGCATGTCAAGAAATAAAACATCTTTTGTTCCTCGGTGCGGTAGAAGATATTCCCTTGCGAATGCTTGTGATATCCAACAAACTTCCACAGAACTGACCTTGCCTCGAGCTTGTCTGGATTTTGCTTTTAGACATAGGCCGGAAAACCCCAAATCTTAACTTACTTAGGATATGGGCTCTTCCCATACCATATCACATATCGAGTGGTAGACACCTGATTTGGTTGGACCCAATTCAATAGGTATGCAGCTTCATCAAGCGCATAACCCCCAAAAGGAAATAGGCAACTCAGTAGTACTCATCATAGAGCGTACCATATCTACTAGGGTGCGATTGCTCCGTCCCAATAAACCATTGTACTCTGGTGTATACGGAGGAGTAATGCTGAGAGAGAATCCCATTCTCCTTTTGAATAGTCCAGGAATTCCATGCATAAGTATTCTCCTCCCTGATCACATCAAAGGACATAATACTTATACCCTTTTTAGTTCTGTACTTCTAACTTATATTCTTTGAATTTCTCAAAAGGTTCAGACTTGTGTTTCAACAGGAGAATATGTCCGAATCTTAAGAGATCATCAGTGAATGTAATGAAGTAAAAAGAATCGGTCCTGGCATGTGTAAACAGGGGACTTACATACATCATCATGTATCAATCCCAAGAGTTCACTAACTCTTTCTCTGTTTCCAGTAAACGAAACTATGGTCATTTTATCTTTGTGACATGACTGGCAAGTTTCACAATATGTAAATTCAAACTAATTTAAATATGCATCTTAATGTAACTTAGCTAGTCGGGTCGCATTGATATGACCTAGACTACAATGCCTCAAGAAGGATTCGTTCATTTCTGAACTCTTCCTCTTGTGTGTGTTCTGTATGTTAAGAACTGTAGTTTGATTTAGAATGTATATGCCATTAGATAACGCGCCTGAACCGATTAACTTTTGATATAGGAAATGTTCAAAACATTATCCAACAATACAAAATTATATCCTTCTTTACTAAATAAAGTGACTGATATGATATTGTATATCAGGTTCGGTATCTAATAACATTCGTTCAGAATCAATGTATTTGGGTATTTGGTAATACAAGGTGATAACCGCCAACACATTGGCTGCAAAAATTGCACCGTTTCCAACTCTTAAAACTTATCAACCATTCTCAGCTCTCTACCTATCTGTATCCCATATAACAGTTTACATATGTGGGATCCTGATCAGGTATCTCATACCCAGGACGTAGAGGATACTGAGAAACGGTTCTCTGTAATGAACACACCCGAAAAAGATGCATCATCATACACTTTCTTCGTTTGGGTGGCACGGGAATCCTGGTGATCCCCTATTTCCTGCTCGGTCTTATAATAATTATAAGTTGGAGTGGGACCAACGTTCCCCAGCTTAGTATAACAAGCGGGTTCGGTCAATACATCCATATTATTATCTTGATTAAGGCGTGACATGGTCGCTACCTGGAGAGAGAGAAGAAATCACTCAGCGTATGCTCTTGCAAGATTAGATTGGTTATTATTTTATCTAATCATGATGGCTCCCACTGTTTTTATCAAATCTTCCTTCAAACCCTAAAAGGAAAGACTAGCCGGGATTAATTACACCCTACAAGTTCGTCAATCTTTCAGCTAAGCCAGTGCCGGTACTTTGAGGGAGGTTCCCCGTGCTTTCGCACGGACCTAATTAAAATAAACCTCATTTTCCCAGGGGGTAACCCCGTTGACACCTTTCTAGACACCTACTTGATCGGCTAATTGTAAAGTGCAAAACTCTCCCAGGAGTAACTCTTACTCGCAGTGGGTATCAAGATCCAACTATTTTATAGAAGGCATGCAATCTCATTGCAAATTTCAACACTTGAAATTCCCGATAATTTTGCCCCTAGCGTCCTATGACCTTGACAGAGAGGTCAACAAATCATAGGCTGCTAGTCAAGTTCTACCCGTTATTTCATGATTGAATTAAACCCGCCCGCACGACCCTTGATAGAGGTCAATAAGGTCGCACGACTACCTTAACTCAATCGCATCATATGTTTTGCAGATAAGCACTAATCAGCTACCGCACACTACGCCTTGACAGAGGTCAACAAACGCAGCACGGATACTAACTATTACTTATCTGAAATGACCAAGGGCCACGACAGGTTTTTAAGAAAACCTTTTGCGTAATGAACTTGATATCGTTGTAGAATCAAATGATTTAAAATGGAGTGTTTTTGAGGGTTTTTCTAGTTTCTCTAAAGTGGTCACTCCCGGTGAAGGGATCTCGGCTCTTTCCTCGTCGAATGAGGTGCATGATATTCACAATACCACTATGCAAAGCAAGAACTAGAAAAGCAATCAAAAGAAAAAGCTGAGGTTTGTAGCATCTGCCAGTTATTGCTAAAGAGGTCACTCCCGGTGAAGGGATCTCGGTTCTTTCCTTATCGAATAAGGTGCTGGATATTCAACATGGAATACCTCTATGTAAAGCAACAACTAGAGCTACCTGTTTTTGAAAATTCAATTCCACAACATCTTTAGGTTTATTTTCTTTCATTAATCTCATTAATGAAGTCCCATCATTTAAGTTACCTAAGCATCACAGATAAATACAACGTACGCTTATGCCATCCGCATTCGTCTCGATGTCCCGTCATTCATCGTTAGGTTAGGTAACTAACGGCAAAGTGGGGCAGGGCTAGCGCGGGTGTAAAATATAAGCAACGTCTATATAATATATCACATATACTATATACAGTATCTATCTCATCATATAAAGTTGTCATGCCCCGCTTCCCAAGATACGGAATACAAGCGTGACAAGGCCAGCCATGCTCCTACGATCAAGGAAAGATCCTGTCGTAGTCACATTTCATCTTCTAGCATTATATGGTAATCAGTAAAATGCAATACGGGTAAAGAGAATGCAGTCACTAAAACTATCAGGTATAAAGGAATCTGAGCTCAATGGAAGTAAGCAAAAGGGCAACTAATCAGGAATATCAATGGAGAAATGTAACTGGTTCACTAGTCTGGATCTTCACAGTCTCCTCAAGGTCAGGAGAATCCACCTCTATCACTGAGTATGCATACTCAGGTCGTCAGAGAGACATAATAGAAATATTATAATAATAACAAGAAACAAGAAAATGAAAGTAATAACAGTGGAGATAAAATGCAGGTAGTCAATATGTCACTAACTGATGCAATGTATGATCTGTGTCCCTATCAGTCTCTAAGTCATCTTTGAAATCGAGTTGTAGAAAGGAGGATCATGTTTAACGAGGGTCTCGTACATACCCGAGACTACGGCCCGCTATCGCCCGGGATATAATCCTGTCAGCCAGACTGCTAGGCCCAGCCTAATATATATAAAAGTCGCTGTTCGAATGATCATCCTCTAAATCACTGTCCTCGCTAAATACAATTCCCTTTCCACTTCGATTTCCCCATTTTTACCCAGGATTCACTATTCGTGAGTATAGGCTAGTTGTGTACAAGTACACATCAATAACACGATTTCTTTCACTGTTCACTGTATGGTTCATTGTCACAAATCACTCACTATTCATTGGCGTACTTGACACAACCGCACCAATACTTCACACGTTCGACATTGCAATATACACTGAGAATCTACATGAATTTCTACTATCACTAGAGGTCTTGTAGTCAGGTAGAACTATGAGTCATGCCGCTAAACAGTTCATGTGCAGTATGAGTCGTTATGCATCTTATGAACATAGAAAATTCGTATTAAATCATGCATTCATAATTAAGAAAAAAAATATAAAAACAGTAATAAGTAAACTCAGTTGGAAGTTCAACAAAATTAATTTCAGGACAATCGGATTTCGGGTTTGCAAGTTACAGTCGTTTCATTTTAAGTGTTCACTGCTGGAAATTCAGTTCCTGAACTGATTGTCCATTTCGCAACACAATTTTCACCCTGTTGGGATCAAAATTAGGCAACGCTATAGTTGAACTAAATTTAGGTTTATCAGTTATATTTCCAATGCACTATACGGATTGATAATATCCATAGTGTACTGGAAGTTATGCACTGTACAACAACGGGGTATAAGTTCTGTCCCTGCTTGGGACTGCTATACGTTCTGTTACTTTAAAATACAGTTTAAATAGTAAACGACAGTAGAAAGGGATGAAATCACTTTCATTAGTTAGCTAACTGTTTCATCTTCGCTATGGTATAGGGTTCCTCATTATAACATGTTCATAAAGCAGAGTGAAATCATTACAAAATGAGAATCAACAGCCAGAGCTGCTCTGGACTGCAGTCCAGAGCCGCACTCCAAACCAATTTCCGTCACCTTTTTAGCATAGAATCAGATTAAAACTCTTATGGGGTTCTAGGTCGTCATGTCGGATTCGATATGAGCCCTCGAACACAACAATAAAATTTGTAACCAATTAACTATGATTTTTACGAGTTTCAGGTACGGAAAATTTCAGTTTTAACGGGTTTAAAAGGGAATGACCTATCACGTCAGTAACGACTGTATTTTCCAGCCAAATTATAACACGACGTCCGTTATTAATTGGGACATCCTATGTGATCAATTTCTGTCAATTTAACGGGTCCCCCCTCGAGTTTTACATCGAACACTTACATATTATTGATTCGCACGAAAAGTATTTACGAAATTTATTGGTATTTAGAACTGTAATAGATAAACTTTAGCATGAAGCAAGGAGTACACTTGCCTGATGACGTATTGACGACGGTACGGCAACGGCGCGATCGCGATGCACGCGTGGCTAGGGTTCGTGGCCTCGGCTCGAGCTTGGGTTCTTGGCAGCGGAGGCTTGGGTTGCTGGGGCGAGGCGGCTGCCAGTGGTGGTGGTCTGTCGTCAGCGACAGAGGAGGGGCTCGGCGAGTTCGTCGGCGGCAGCAAGGGAGATAGGTTTTGGATAGGGGCAGTAGGTGTTGGTTGGGTGTTGAGGTGGGGGCGAGGGCTTTAGGAGGAGGCGAGGGTGCTCGGTGAGGAAGGAGGAAGGAGGAGGTTCGTCGGCATGTCGGCGTTGAGGGGAGCTCAGCGGGTGCGCGGGAGAGGAGGCAAGGGAAGCTCCGCTGTAGATGGGTGGAGCTTCGAGTGGGGGGCTCTATTGGCGTCGAGGTCGGTGGTGGATGTAGGTGGTGAGGGGAGGAGATTGTAGTGTCTGCGGTGGTTGAAGGCAAGGGGTCGGCGATGGAGTTGGGGAGGGTTTTGGAGGTGATGGCGACGGGGTGTGTAGTGGTGCAGTAAAAGAGAGGCAGTGGAGATGATGGCTCGGCTTTGTAGGGGAGAGAGAGAGAGAGACGAGGTCGAGAGAGGTGAGTGGGCGCGCGCGAGATCGTGGTCGAGGAGTGGGGATGTGGGGCGATGAGGAACGGGGCATGGGGTGAGCGGCGAAGACGTGGGGGCGCAGTGAAAAAGGAGCGGGAAAATATGAGGGAGTGGGGAAGAAGGGAGGCGGGTCGGGTTTGGGCACGGGGCCGGGTCGGGCATGGATAAGGGTTTGGTATGGGCTGGGCTTGGGGTAAGTGGTTTATTTGTTTAGGAAAAATTAAATTTTGAGAATTAAAATAAACACAAGCATTCTAAATTCATACATACAATTGTAAAGAAAATTTTGGAAACATTCAAGGGAAAATTTTGTATTTACGAAACTGGGAATTTACAAAAGTGATCACATCACAGAATATCGCAGCAAAAATCAACATATGAAATATTAGATATACTAGGATTTCCAGGTTTTATATTAAGCCTGTATAAAACACGGATTCCACGGTCGTGATGAATAGCCAACCCCACATTCCTAGACCCCTACGAGAGCGGCAAGCAACCCTACCAATTCTAGAGTTAGGAGACCCGGTCTCGACTCCTCGAGATGGTCTCTCACTGGATCCTAGAACCCGGTTACTTGTGCTCCCCTCCTTGGGTCTATCCTAATACAGAAAAGTAAATAATATACATCAACGGTGACATCTTCCTTAACCCGGAAGTGCCCCAATAAAAGAATATTACATACAAATTTTTACATGATTGAAAATGAAAAACTCCCATCTCACATAAAAACCCCCGGCTATACAGAACACGGCGATCCAATATAACATATCATAGCAACACATAACATCACATGTCATCAACGTAAGTAAATATGCGTATCCCAATTATCGTTGACATATAGCAACGAAACCGGCGAAACACCACATATTATACTTATGGTCGCAGAAAAGAAAGTGAAAAACTACAATAGCTGGAATCCGCAACCACCTTAGACGTCATAAACCCAATGTATCATATACTTTGGATTTCATGCCCAACCATGAATTCCTTAGACATCACATGCCTAACAATTATAAGCCCTGCATTTTAGTCTCGATATTGAAAACAATTTCCAATAACCTGTCGGGTACTTCAACAAGATTCCCGATAACCTGATCGAATGCTCATCGGAAACTTTAGTATACGGCCGCACCCCCGATGCCGTCGACGAAGTGCACTAAGGCGGAACACCGCGGCCGCGAGCACCCGAATGGATGCTTTTGGCGATGGGGTTCTCCTACAGTCACTTGGTCAGGGCTATGGGGCATGGCTATCTATTAAGGTTACCCGGCGAGTATCCGCGTACACTACGTAATTGTGACGGATTTTTGATCCATATCAAAATTCCATGGCAACCGATCAAATAAGACTAAACTGCTAGATTTATAAAATTCCAACTAGTTATCTCAAAACTAATTATATGGATTCCAAATATTGTATCACAATCACAGATAGCTAGACGAAGTTAAACTTTTCGATTGAATAAGCAAGCACCCAAAATTTCCCAACAAGCTCAACACTTGAGCGGAGTTCAAAAAATTCCCAGAAACTGCCACAGCTCCTATGAACCATCTGTAGAAGAGCCGACCCATGCCTCACTCATGTCGCCATGGAACTGCGGCAAACCCTAGGGTATGACCGCGGTTCCACGATCCAAAAAGTCGAGTTTGGGTATCGTTCTTCTAGAGGGTCCACAGAATCGCTTGCATGATTTTCTGAAGATTTTAAACTCGGAAAAATCCAACTCTTGGAAAATTTCAGTGAGGGAAAATATGGGTTATTGATATCCGTTCAAACTTTTTAATATCGTCTAAATAACCCGAATACATGTTAGAATTACGACTGCGAAATACTCCGAATTGCCTTTGCAGAAAATTAACATCACATGCAAATTTAGCAAAAACAAACAACACCTGAAATACCAAAACCCAGAGACTGGAACACCACAAAAATTTGAAGCCAAAAAGCCAAAATTGACCCGAGGAGCTCGGATTTTTGGGTGATGTGGCTGGCCACTTCAGGGTGAAATTGGACCAAATTTTGGTAGTGTTCATATTGTATCTCATACATTATTCTGTACTTGTTTAAAAAAAATTTAGAGCCCTTTTGAAAATCGACAAAAACTAGGTCTTATGGTTTCAAGTTTCAGAGTTTTTTCAGTTTCGTAATTCTACATCTATCGTCTAATTTTCTAGCATGGCTCTAATACCACTGCAGGGTTGTCTAGCATGGCAGCAAGGTTTCGGGAGGCATCGTCCATGCCAATTTAAAAAATTTGCCGTTCTAGCTAACCCTAACCCTAGAATCTTTACTAGAAATCCGACGAAACTATATGTAAACAACTTTACATCTAAGTGAATGAGAAATACAACCTTTGTAGACCGGTCCTTCACTTCTAAAGCTCCATGCAGTAGTCCCTTCGCCGCATGTAGTGAACCCCCGGGCTCTTGAAAGGGTTCACATGAAGAAATGAACGAGCTTGCTCAATATCTTCGAGGCCGAAGATGATCTACATCGAGGAGACTCAAGCTCATGCTACCTCTTCACTAATGGTGAAATTAGTGAAGCAAACATCCTAAAATAAATGGATAATAGTAGAGGATGATGAAGTAGGAAATGTTCTCACTTTAGTTTTGTTTTTCCTCACAATATTTTCTCACTTGATCAAAAGCTAGCAAGCTTTTTCTCAAGGATGAAGAAGATGAAGTCAAGAGATAAGAATGAACTCATGAGGTGAGAATAGCAACCATGGGTGAGTTAGTGTCATACACTAACCCATGTAGATATTAAACCATGGTTAACAATAATGGTTAGGTTAATAAATATCTACAAGTAAAACAAAAGGAGTGGACTTGGTCAATGGTTCCACAAGCTTCTCCAAGCTTCAACCATATGACTTAATTCCATTAATTTTGATTTACATTAGATAAATAAAACCTTATCATTATTATTAGTATGGTGTAAGTTTCATATACCCATGTCTCATGTGGCATCTATCATGACACACAATATTGTACATTAATATATATCACATATATATTATGTGCACAATCAAGTGAGAAAAGAAATCATAAGTGAGCTAATATTAGTTAGTGTATGTTAATATATCAAATATATATAATTATACATTAAATTATTAAATCAACACTTGATTTAACAATCCGGTTATATCACATATAACCGACTAATATCATGTGTATCAACTTATCGAATCAACACTTGATTCGATAAGCCGGCTATATCACATATAACCGATCGATAACACAAATCGCGAGAATAGAATACGGTATCACATACAGTATTAATCTCGGTCCCGCACATATCACATATGTGCTCCTACTTTGTTTCGCATGAACCAGGAAACCTCTGTGTAGGACTCTAAAGACTCGTCAATACGCCGGCAGTAGGTGATGATCATATCAAACACCCACAAACCGCAAGCGGTCTGCTAAACGTAACGGCTATCCGGGTATTGAGCGATCAGAAGATCAAAAAGCAAGCCTGCTCATACTCCTGCGAATCCAAATACTACCGTACAATCCGTTCTCTTCGTCTGGTATGTCGCATATCTCGTCTGGGGGTGGTAAACGTCAGACCCCAATAACTCGATTAGTCGTGCCGATATGAGGCTCATAACGGGTCGAGAAACTACTGATAACACTTACTAGTAAATCTTAGAAACAACCCTGGCCAGGGACTTACTGTTATGGCCAATCGAGTACATTGCAACATCAACCCCCAATACCGGGAGAGACGAAATCCCCTCCTATCGCTCATTACCTCCATGTGACTCGGGACTGTATCCAAAAACCACCGTTTTGCACGTTCTCTTGAACGTGGTAAAGTGGAAATCAAAGCATAGTGGGAATCACACAAGACTCTATGATGATCTCGGCTCGACAGACTAACTTGTACCAGTATCACCAGAGAACTGCCATCTGACGTGAGATATAATACCATATAGGAGTTCTCGGTGAGTCCGTCTATTGTACCTAGTCTCTACTGAGCACCCGTATACCATCTCTGATGTCAAACACCAATGGATATGGGAACATCCATCGCCCATCTACATGGGTTGAGAAGCTATACGCTAGTCTACTCTGGTATATTGATGCCCCATCTCGATACAACTACGACAACGGACATTAAAGGATGTACTTACCGACTACCTTTGTCCCACTAGTATGATCCGCATCATAATCCAGGTAGTCAAGTACACATCCTAAGGGTTTTATCAACATGTAACAGAGAGACAATCAGTGTGTATGTTAAGATAAAGAGTAACCAGATAGCATACTATCATGTCGAGCAAGAAAGTCCTCCCATTGTATGTCTAAGCATCCACTATAATATACATCATATGTACAATAATGGCCTTTAGGGCATACATATAACTAACAGAAGGTATGCAATCTCATTGCAAATTTCAACACTTGAAATTTCCGATATCAGTTTTTACCCCATGCGGTTTATGACCTTGACAAGGTCAACAAACCATAAACCGCAAGTTAAGTTCTACCCGTCATTTCATGATTGAATCAAACCCACCCACATGACCCTTGACAAGGTCAACAAGCCCATACGACTACCTTAATCCAATCGTATCACATGCTGCAGATAAGCACTAATCAGATACCGCACATTACGCCTTGAAAAGGTCAACAAACGCAACACGAATACTAAATAGTTCTTATCTGAAATGACAGAAGGCTACGTTTGGTTTTGAAGAAAACCACGTAATGAACTTAATATCGTTGTAGAATCTAGTGATTTGAAAAAAGGAGTGGTTTGAGCTCCACTTTTAAAATCGAGTAGTTTTCAAAACAAACCAAGTGGGTTGTAGCATTTGCTAGTTTTTCTAAAGAGGTCACTCCCGGTGAAGAGATCTAGGCTCTTTCCTCATCGAATGAGATGCTGGATATTCATAATGGAATACCGCTATGCAAAGCAAGAACTAGAGCTACCTTTTTGAAAAATTTGATTCTACAATATTTTTAGGTTTCTTTTCTTTTCATTAATCTCATTAATGACTTCCCATCATTTATGTTTCCTAAATATCACAGAAGAAACGAAAATAAAACACACATATATGCCATCCGTATTTGCCATAGGGACCCGGGTCTTCACCGTAAGGTTACTTAACTTACGGCATGACGGGGTCAGGACTAGCGCGGATGCAAAACATATAGTGTCTACTAATATATCATATATATTTAGCATTCGTCTCACACAGTTTATATGATCACTTCATAGAACTGAAGCAGCAGAAGTAAACATATGAAATATTGGATATACTAGGAGGTCTGTGTTTTAAATTAATCCAGTAATGAAAAATACGGATTCCACGGTCGTGATGAATAACCAAACCCACATCTCTAGACCCCTACGAGAGCGGCAAGCAACCCTGCCAATTCTAGAGTTAGGTGACTCGGTCTCGACTCCTTAGATGGCCTCCCACTGGACTCTAGAACCCGGTTACTTGTGCTCCCCACCTTGCGTTTATCTTAATGCGGAAAAGTAATTAATATACATCGGTGGAGACAACAATCTCAACCCGGAAGTGTCCCAATAAAAGAATATTACATACAATTTTATAACATGAATGAAAATAGAAAAACTCTCATCTCACGCAAAAACCCCAGGCTATTCAATCACGACGATCCAATATAGCATATCAGAAACAACATTATAACATCACATGTCATCAACGTAAGTAAATATGCGTATCCCGAATGTCGTTGACATATAGCAACGAGATCGGGGATACCCCACATATTACACTTATGGTCGCAGAAAAGAAATGAAAACTACAATAATTAGAATCCGCATACACCTTAGACATTATAAACCCGGAATATCACATATTCCGGATTTCATGCCTAACATTATAAACCTTGCATTTAAGTCTCGAATTGAAAACACTTTTCAATAACAAGTCGGGTAATTCAACAAGATTTCTGATTAAATGATCGAATGCTCGTCGGGAACTTTAGTAGATGACCGCACCCCCGATGCCGTCAACGAAGTGCACTTGGGCGGAACACCACGGCCGCGAGCATCCGAGTGGATGCTTTTGGCCATGGGGTTCTCCTATAGTTATTTGGTCGGGGCTATGGGGCGTGGCTATCTAGTAGTGTTTCCAGCGACTATTCACGCACAATATGAGATTGCGACGGAGTTTAGATCCAAATCGAAACTCCGTGGCAATCGATCAAACGAGACTAAAATGCTAGATTTACTAATTGCAAACTAGTTTTCACAAAACTAATTAATGTGGATTCCAAAAATTGTATCACATATCAAAAATATCTAGACGATGTTAAACATTTCAATCGATATATCAAACACCCACAAATCACAGAGACCTCAACTACTTGAGCCTCACTGAAAATGCCCAGAAAGTCCCAAATATTACAACGGAGCAGCATAAGAAATATGACCAAACTCATCAAATTAGCCGCGAAACCACGGCTAAACCCTAGTTTATGCGGCGGTTTCGCGGCCATTTGGTCGAGATGGGCCATCGAATTTCTTGGAGTTCCATAAAATAACCTGCATGATTTTCTGAATATTTTTAATCTGGAAAATATCAAATTTTGAAAAAATGGATAGAAACTTGTAATTTTATGGGTTTCGAACTTCGATCGAACACTTTAATGTCGTTTAGACTTTGCCTAATGCTCTAGCTTGGCTCTGATACCATGAAACTATGTCTTAGCAGCTCTACTAGGTTTATACAAGTATCAAGTATGCAATTTTAAACAATCTAGAGTGCTAAGCTATACTAAGTAGTAGTCTTTAGAACTCTTCTTGGCTCCACTTGAAAAAAGGATCGAGCTTGCTTAGTGATCTTCGAAGCCGAAGATGATCTATCCGAGGTATGTGCTTTAAGCTCCAATCTCTAAACCGAGATAACTAGGGTACCTAGTTTGCTAAACTAGATAGTCTAGAAGATGTAAAGTAGCTAATGGAGTGTTTTATCTCACAAGATCTATGGTTTCACAACACATGTGAGGTTAGGGTCTAAGAGTAAGAAGGAGGAGAAAATGGAGAGAGAAAAGTTGAATGCAAATGAGCTAGGGTTGCAAGTGAAGAATGGCTCCCTCTCACTTCACTCATTGAAGCATGGAATATTTAACAATATTAAATCCTAACCATGCTTCAATAGTGAAGCCAAACAAATAAACAAATATAAAGAGCCATGCTTCACCCATGCCAATAATATCTCTCCAATTTCCACCTCATTAATTTATTCCATAAAAATAGATAATCTAATAATGAGGTTTCCCCTTCTAGAAGCATCTCTTGCGAAATTACAAGAATGCCCTCACCATATATACCTACCCATATTCGTATTTTGAAAAATACGAATATAATGAGATGATAGCAATCCAAAAATATAATACTAGGATCCAGCTTAAACCAAAGCCTACTAGTATTATCCGTCCGAACGTCATCCGTGTAGCTAGTACACGTATGTGATCGGAACCCTGCCGTAAAAACATACGGCCTCTACATCGTTTCTCCCAAAGCAGGGAAACCCTCAGTGTGGGACTCTAAAGACTCGTCAATACGCCAGCAGTAGGTAATGATCATATTAGTTACCCACAAGCCGTCAGCGGTACTAGCTGGACGTAACGGTTACCCAGGTATTGAGCGAATAGAAGATCAACAAGCAAACTTGTCCAAACTCTCGAGAAGCTTATAAGTGACACTTACCGTACAATCAGGTCTTTTCGTCTGATATGTCGCATATCGAGTCTAAGGGTGGAATCGTCAGACCCCAGTAACTTGATAAGTCATGCCGATGTGTGACCTATAACTGTTTGAGAAACTACTGATAACACTTACTAGTAAATCTCATCATCCCTGACCAGGGACTTGCTGTTATAGCCAATCGAGCATAGCGCAACATCAACTCCCAATACCGGGAGAGGCAAAACCCCTCCTATCGCTCACTGCCTCCATGTGACTCAGGACTGTACCCAAAATCCACCTGTTTGCACGACTCCTTTGAGCCATGGTAGGGAGGAAATCAAAGCACAGCGGGAACCACACAAGAAACTATGACGATCTCGGGTCTACAGACTAACATGTACAAGTTTCACCAGAGAATAGCTATCTGACGATAGGTATGGTACCATCTAGGAGTTCTCGGCGAGTCCTGTTCGGTGTACCCATTCTCCAATGAGCACCTGTGTACAATCATGGATGTCAAACACCAATGGTTATGGGATCAACCATCGCCCCATACAGGGTCCAGAAACGTACACACTAGTCTACTCTGGAATATCGATGCCCTGTCTCGATACTCCCTCGACTAGGAACTATTAAAGGATGTTTTTGTGGACTATCCAGGCCCCATTAATATGATCTGCATCATAGTCCTGGTAGTCAAGTCTATATCCTGAGGACTTTATCAACATGTATCAGAGAGACAGTATAATAATACAAGTATATATGTCAAGATAAAGAGCAACTAGATAGCAAACTATCATGTCGAGCAAAAAAGTTCTCTATATATATGTACAAGCATCCACTATATCATACAATAATGGCCTCTAGGGCATACATATTCCTAACAATACCCCCCTGAGGCCTCTTCATTAGTGTTCTAATTTTGTGTTGGTTCCCCCCGAGGTTTTGGGCGAGTTTCTTGTTCGATTGGACTCCTAATTTGGCTTTAAACATGGAATTTATGTCGTTTTTAGTGTACAAGTTTTTCGGCTTTTGGAAAATTTAGGATGTGCACTATTTGTGTGTGGAATTATAATGTCGAGTCTTCGTTTACATGAGGACATATGTTGTTGAACGTTGTCTAATTGCTATATGTTCATTTAGACGGGGTTACACACATTGTGGTGTTGCTTGATTTTGTGGTTATATATATCTTGTTTATGGTTTAGTCGGATTGTTATGTCAGATAGCCCCTCATGCGATTGCTTGTACAGTTTTAATTTACATTGTTATATTCATTTGTTCGGGACGAGCACCAACATGTGGTCCCCGGTTTCCTGTTATGCATATTCTTTTATTGGGGCTCGATTAGGATGCGGTCGTTGTCATCCTTATATATATTTTATTTCTGTACTAGGATTAACCCAGGAGAAGTGCTCGAGTAGCCGGGTTCTAGAGTGCAGCAGATATCCATCTCATGAAGTTGAGACCGGGCCATCTCGCTCTGGAATTGGCGGGTTACTCGCCGCACTTGTAGGGGTTATAAGATCGACCCGCGGAGGGGTGCACAAGTTACCGGATTCTAGAAAGAGAAGGGTGACCGACTCATTTCATTGAGAACGTGTTACCCAGTTTCTAGAATTGGCAGGTGGCTTGCCGCACTGGTAGGGGTTTAGGATCGACTTTTTACGGGCTATCCACACAACCGGAGAACGCCACATTTCATTTGCGGCTCAGATGAAACGCGGGGCTCCAACTTTATCCGCTATTCCATATTGTTGTTCGCATGCCTATGATGATTCATATCTGCCTGTGATGACTATTATTTGCCCGCGATATTGATATATATATATATATATATTATTTAGTAGATGGTTCTATATGTTTTGCATCCGCTCTAGCCCTATCCTCGCCCTGCCGTAAGTTAAGTAACCTTACGGTGAAGACCTGGGACCCCGTGGTGAATGCGAATGGCATATAAAAGCATTCTATTTTGGTTGTTTCTTGTGTGGCTTGGAAACTTAAAATGATGGGAACGCGTTATCTGTATAATGCAAGGAAAATAAACCTAAATAATATCTTTGGAACCATTTTTTAAAACAACTCGGTTTTCTTCAAAACTCATAGTCGTATTCTTTTGCTTTGCATAGAGGTATTCGGTTAGGAATATCCTGCACCTCATTCTATAAGGGAAGAGCCTTGATCCCTTCACGGGGAGTTCTCTCATAAGCAAAAGTTTATGTTATTGGTTTTAAAAGTGGAGCCTAAACCACTCAATTTCAAAGCCACTCTAGTTCCTTCAATAATATCAAGTCCTGTAAAATTTCAGAAAATATAAAATATTATTTTTGGAATTTAATATTAAAATAATATATTTAACGAAAACTACCCGATTTGCGAAATTGGGGTTTTCATAAAGTGATATAAGTATATACCAATATTTGGAAATTTATCGGAGATTTAAAATGATTTATTTATTTTAATGTTATTTATCGGATTTTTGGCAAAATCCGTATTTTTACATTTTTCCGTGACTTGTGAACATGTCATGTGAATGTTGGTTTTTGAGTGTTGTGACTTATGCATATTGTGAGTTTTGTGAGATAGAGAATGAGAAGGAAAAGAAAAGAGAAAGAAACAAAGAAAAGAGAAAGAAAAACAAAGAGTGTGTGTGTGAAGGGAGTTAAGAGTGAAAAACAAAAGAGATTAGATATTTGTGAGAGGGTGAATGTAGGGGGAGATATTTATAAGAGAGAGTGAGCCCAAGAATGAGAGTGGCTGCCCCTTTTCTCTCCTTCTTCATTGCTTTTCTCCATTTCCCTCATCTTCTTCATTCCTCGCTACCTCACGCATCATCTCCAATCCATATCCAAAACTTTATGCACCCTTTACATAAAACATGCACAACACCATTCTAAACTCTTAGAACCTTTCAAGTTTGGATTTTGGAGACTTGGGCAACTCAAGAAAGTTCTTTGGTTGCTATTAAGGTAATCCTTTCACTTTAGTTTAGAGTTTGTGCTTAATATCGTATTTTAGTTTAGAATTTGAGTTAATTGGGATATGTGATATTAGGAAATTGCAAGTTGCTGTCTAGTGGCCAATTGAGGTGTAGTGAGTGTTTACAAGACCTTAGGGATTGATTTAGAGGCCTAGAATTGAGTTTAGAACCCGATACACGAAGTTAGAATTGTTCCGTGTCGGTTTTGTGAAACCTTAAGACCTACAGGGAATCTGGAGCAACCTGGGGTAATTCTGAGAAAAACAAACAATACCAGTGACCTATTTATAACACTAGGAGACCACCCTGAGAAGACGAACACCTACAGAGCAGTTCTGGCCGAGCTCGTCGGATTTTTGGGTAATGTGGTAGGCCAAATGTGGGTGTTTGGTGTCTAGGTTGTTTCAGTAGCTCACATACTCCATATACAACACCCTATACTTGCTAGTTTAGTCCCATTTTACCTGAGAGAGAATCTGGGAGCTGTTGTGAGTGGTTTTGGTTATATTTTTCGTATTTTGAAATATTTGGTTTTGATGTTTGGATTTATATTTGGTTGTTGGACGTTTGTACATCAACAACAAGGGTTGTTTGATTATTTTGCATGCGTAGGCTATAGGTTCTAACCAATGAGCGCACCGTGTGCCGTATTGGTTTTAGGGACTTGATTTTAATAGCGTTGCGACTATGTATTTATTGTAGGTACCTTTGCGTGGATTCCGAGACAATGGAGTATGGCGTCATTGACCTCGGCAAGCAAGGATCAAAGTGAGTAGATCTATATCTACGGGGGAAGTCGGGCAGATGGCGTATAGCACTCCCGCAAATTATAAATGGAAACCAATCTATAGGATACAGTCGTAGAAACCTAGATTAGGAAACTAGGGATAAGGTTTAAAAGATAATTAGAGATGATATTAGTGATTGGATATATATATTGAGATATGAAAGCTTTAGGGATATGAAAAGTGAATGTGAATCACGACTTATAGATATGTAGTTGCACTAGAATAGGTATGAGCTTTAGAGTAGCATGCCATTTGACGTATAAGGTAGAATGCATATATAAATTGACTTGATGTAAGATGACTTAATGTGCTGAAAGGATATACGATATGATATGATGACTTAATTGATGTCGGTATACAGATGCGAGTCGATATGAGAGGATTGATACCTTTGTCCGTCCCCCTATATGAGATTGTTATGGATGTAACCTGGAATATAGGCATATAGGTATATATAATGTTGTGAATTATGAGTGATATGTCGTACAAGACGTTAGATCCGTACCTTCATTGTCATATAGGTCGTTAGGATCCCAAATTGTTTAATGCTGCCGTACGATGATTTACCATACGTGATGAGTTTTATGATGATTGATCCACACCCTTGATTAGAGGATGCCGTACGATAGATTATACCGTACGTGATGTTGTGAGGATGGATGCCGATTGATAAATTCACCGAATCGGTCATGTTAGATACGTATACCTTATAGCATTTAGCTGACGATTTACTTATGCTACGCTCATGTCATTCTCATTGCATTCCATATACCTGTGCTAGTACACCTACACAATTATCGATGATGCGTATGTTACACTTACACAGATTGCCGACTCACACACTTTCATCATCGATAATTGCTATGTCACTTACACAGTAGAATTGCTGCATCATGATATGACTCCTTGCATGATTTACTTGCTATGTTCACATATGTTCACATCACTGTTCTACGTTGCACGATATAGGGATATACTTATATTCTGTTATATGTCGTATACATCATGCTTTATGATTATACGCATTGATATATGCTGTTTTCATGAGATTTCTGGATTTGAGAACCGTGGTTATTTCAAAAGAAAGTATGTATTGTTTTAAAAACCCGGTTTCTCTTGATATGATATTTCAGTGCGTCCACCATGCGTTTTCTCGGTTCTAAGACAGAAGGGTCCCGGCAGTGCCCCGGCCGTCGAAACGCGGCCAAAATGCGGAACAAAAATTTCTAAAACTGGCGCTACCGCTACCCGATGTCCGGATCGACCTTAAACCCTAAACTAGAAAATTAAACTAAGAGTTAGAATTGTTATACCGAGATGATCCAAGTCCTTCGGTCTTCATTCCAAACTCCTAGCAGTTCTTTAACGAAGTTTGGTTGCCGGTCTTCCTCCATCTCCGATGATCCACCCGAGGGAAATGGCTCCGATGATCCACCCGAGGGAAATGGCGCAAGCTCCACCTCGACGAACGAGACAACCGACGCTCCAAAGTTGCTAACGATGAAGAGTCGAGGTGTATGGAAGTGTCACTATAATTTTCTCTCTACCCTTGGTGCTCATGGAGCATCCATAGAAGATGAAGAAGGAGGTGATGGCATGAACAAAGAAATGACTAAGTATTTTGTGAACTTGAGAGAGTGAGCTAGCAAATTAATCATGTAACCCTCCAAAATGAAATGAACCCCACCCCCATTATTGAGTGGCCGGCCCCCTCCCTCTCTCTCTCATCAAAGAAAAATCCCATGCCATTTTACAATTAAACATTGCACACCATGCTTTGCTACATACCTAAAACCTTGCTTTGACCATGTCAATGCCATGTCACCCCTCCACCTCATTATGAAACAAAATGAATTTCCATAAATGGAAAATCAATAATGAGGTGGCAAAACTTCTAGAAGCTATTCCGTATAAAATACGGAATACTTCCCGGTACATATACCGAAATACATATACGCATATTCGTACCAAAAATATGAATAGCCAAGAGAGAAAATGAATAGCGAACAATAATACTAGAATACGTATATACAAATACATATATAAATTATTAAATCAAAATCCGATTTAATAATCCGGCTTAATCCTAACCCGCTAGTATTATCAACCGTCCGATCAAAGTCTGCGCAGCAAGTGCACATATTTAATCAGACACCTGTATGTATCAACATACGTCATGTACACCATATCGCCTGAACCGTGAAAACCCTTTGTGTGGGACTCTAAAGACTCGTCAATACGCTGGCAGTGGGTTTAACCACAAGCACGTCAGCGGCACTCGCTGTATGTAACGGCTACCCAGGTATTGAGCGAAAGGGAGGCCGACGAGCAAACTCATCCTGAACCCGTACTGAGCCTGTCAGTGACAATATCCGTACAGTCTGGTCTGTTCGTCTAAGAGTATCGCATATCAAGTCTAGGGGGGTGGATAAAGTCAGACCCCTAACAACGCGATATTTAGTGTCGGCATGTAACCCATCACCTCCTGAGAACCTATCGATCCTGGATCGGTAATTCTCGTCTACCATGGCCATGGATTTGTGGTTATGGCCACCCGTACACAATGCGACATCAACCCCCAATACCGGGAGAGACGAATCCCTGACGATCCGATCACTGCCTCCATGTGGCTCGGGACTGTACCCAACTAAAACCTGTTTGCACGACTCCTTTGAGCCGTGGTAGGGTTGTAATCAAAGCACAGTGGGAACTCACACGAGACAAATGACGATCTCAGGTCGACAGACTAACCTGTACACATGTCGCCTGGGAACTGCTATCTGACAATAGGTATAATACCAACTAGCATGTTCCCGGCGAGTCTGTCGGTGTACTCATAACCCAACGAGCACCTGCATACTATCTTAGGCGAACAAACTAACACCAATGGCTTGTGAGACCTGGCCACCGCATACTATCCCGAAATGAGCAATACTTGTCTTAGGATTTGTCTGGATGTCTGATGGGACCCAGTTCATAAATGAACTTCAAATCCAGCAAACTACTTAGACCGTATCGTCCACTGAATTTAATCAGTATCCTGCGCCTTGCCTTTTCTCAGTATCCGCTTGGACCACCTGTTCAACATACTGTCCCTCAGAAGAGGGAAAAACTATAACTCTGACAGTCACTCTGTCATCTAGGTCACCTTGGAAGCCTGAAATGATAACCGTCTCCTGAAGGAGGCTGCCGTTACCATATCCCTAGAACATCCATTTATGTTCATAAACTGCTTCTCAATGTTTCTCCACGATTGGATTAATATATCTACTTATTGCTGCTATTGCAAAAACAACATCTGGTGTGGTACTTGACATTTCATGATTAACTCAATTGCCTAAGTAAGTGATATGTTAATCATGTAGATCCCTCTCCCCTTTAGTCTGTAAGACACCTTTAGAGAGGTTGACTCCATCACCTGCAGATACATCACCATGCCAGGAGCCGTCCATTTAATGTCAAAATACCCAGATTAGGATACTTCCCAAATTTAGATCTAAAACCATAGATCTAGTAACCAGAAACCCTGATATTACATCCATATCCTGTGTGGAGAAACAACTTTGTGACAACCAAAGTATAACCGATCGTAGTATAGGAATATCCCTTCCTATCAAGTCGATGTCATCCCAATACCTGGACATCACTTTCTACTACCTTCTTACCAGATCCATCTCCTATTCTGATGAGGTCAAGACCTATGACTGTCACATCAAAAATAGATGATCTATTTCCGCTATTCCTTCTTTGGTCTATAAATAGACATAAGCTACTTGCTCACTATGCTTCCGCTGCTCCCACTGACTACAACAACCCTCTGGCAGAGTCATATACACGTGCACTTCTAAAACTAGTTTAGAACGACGCTATACTCATCCTCCTGCCGGATCTTATAGTCTAGAACAGCAGCAATGGCAAGTCTGGGCAAATAAGAACCTCCATGTCACTGTCGCTGAGAAGACCAAAGTACCTCTTGGGTGCTTGAGGTTACCCACCAAATCTGCGGAGTGGCTAATGGAACATCAAATCTAATTGAATTCTTAGGTTCTATTAAATTTTCAGTAATCGTTTGTGCTTCTGGAATAATTTCCAGTTCTACCATACTCCCACTTGTGTTTTCTGAAAAATCCATTTTATTAAAAAACTGTGGAGAGTCAAGAACAATATAAATATTGATCTTCCTGATGGTAGAAAGTTAACCCTCGTCAAAACCCGGGATAACCCACAAACAGCCATTACTGAAACGTGCCTTGAGTTTATCCGGATTCTGGTTTTAAGCATCAGCCGGACAACTCCCTATACCTTAACATCGTTAAGATATAAATTGATTCTATATATATCTAATATAGAAACAAAAGCACTAATCTAATTTGAACCAGATTCAAAAACATGCATCTGTCTCCAGTGCATATCAACCAAATGGAAAGAGGACAATCAGTATTACTCATCTAGGAGTGCATCCATATATGAGTAACCTGAAAGAGAAGCAAGTTCTCAAAACCATCACTATTAACTGAATACCTAACACAAGTATCTACATCTTCGAATACTTTGAAGAATCCCGATACTTCTAATAAACGGTTCTCTACTTTATTCTTATACCTATAATTTCTCAAAATCTGGACCATGCATTTCAAGGAAATACTTGTCCAGAACTGGAGAAGTCACAAGTAAACGGAATATAGTACGAGTACCAACCCCATTGTCCTAACGGACACTGAACAACATACAATACTTTGTATAAGTCCCCTGAGTCCAATAACTCAAACTCTGTGCGTTGTAGGTTGAAAAACTGTACTTTGGTTAAGAAGACTTACACCGCTATTGAATGCACCTTACCTAATCACTACCTGATATAGGTAAATGTCATAGACATAATATCAAAAAGTTACATCTCACTTTATAAAATAAATGTACAGATATATCAGTTTGAAATTGGTGCATAACAACGGATATTCAAAACCAAATATTTGCCGTCCGGCAAAAACCAGATGATTTCCTCAAATATCACCGATTACAACGAATTCCTATATGATGAGGATCTAATCACCCAATTCCCAATATCTTACTCCCACTCACCATCTGTAATAATATACAGATGTGAGAAACTGATCTGGTAAATACATACCCTGGAGTTAGATTCCAATCGGGAAAACAGTTTTCAATTAACATTGCACAGTGAAACATGAAAATGTTTCAAAAGGGGTTAACTGGTATTCCTAGTAACGCCTCTTCCACTATCCTGATTCACGACAGTAACCATATATTTGCCTGCTCTCTCTGCAATCCCTTTATTATGTCTTTACTTATTACCTTCTGTACATCTCTTTTACGCTAATTGGTTTTCTTCATTCCCTACCTTTCGGCACCAGCCTAAGGTTTGGAAGAAGACTATCCAATAAGCGTAATAGGTGTACTCTCCTAATCCTAGGAGCCCTCGCAACCTCAGAGAAGGTAAAGAGAAAAGACAACCGAATAATCCTATTCAATCTCTCCAGAACCAGAATCCATCCTCGAAAAAGTTCTTTCGAGTTCGTATGTAACTATACGATGGATTTATCCAATGCGAAGTGGATATCCGTAGTGATACGGAGTGTTCTAGAGAAAAGCAAAATGGATGTAGGAGTGGCAGGGGTATACACGGTCTTTGTCATGAATGATGGTGATCGCAATTTTCTTTACCATTATTCTAATCCCTTTATATGTCTTTACTTATTACCTTCTGTACACCACAGTTAAGCTTGTTGGTTTTCTTCCTTCCCTACCGTTCGGCACCTGCCTATGGTGTGGAGGAAGACTATCCAATAAACTCAATAGGTGTACCCTCTCCTAATCCTAGGAGCCCTTAGAACCTGAGAGAAGGTAAAGAGAAAAGACAACTGAATAATCCTATTCTATCTCTCCAGAACCAAAATCCATCCTCGAATCAGATCCTTCGAGTTCGTATATAACCATACGATGGATTTATCCAATGGAAGTGGACGTTCGTAGTGATACGGGGTGTTCTGGAGAAATGCAAAGGTGATATAGAAGTAGCAATGATATATGCGACACCGTGACATTCAAAAAGCCAATGTGTTTAAATAAGGTTCGGTCAACTTGGTTTTATGAGTTTTAGTCAAAGGTCGGGTCATAGTCGCAGCCAGAGAGAGAGAGAGAGAGAAGAAACACTCAGCGTGTACTCTAACCTAGATCAGAATGGTTAATCATTTTATCTAATCTGGATGGCTCCCACTGTTTCCTCGAATTCTCCTCCAAACCCAAAAGGAGAATTAGTCGGAATCACCCGAGGAGTAATCCTACTCATCAGTGGGAATCGGGATCCAACTATCATCGCATGACAACTTGATGGAAGCCACTTAAGTCACCACACTCCAGAAGGTATGCGCAAGCCTGGCAAGTTTCCTGTATGTTTGAAACTCCCGATGTGTGTTTTTACCCCTAGGACCCAAGTGACCTTGACACAGTCAACAAATCAAAGAGTCCTAGTCAAGTTCAACCCGTCATTATCCAGGATTGCATTAAACCCACCCGTACGAGCCCTTGACACAGTCAACAAGGCCGCACGACTATCCTAACCAATTACATTAATATGCCACAAACAAGCACTACTTAGTTACCGCACACTACGCCTTGACACAGTCAACAAACGCAGCACGAATACTAAGCAATACTTATAAGAAATGACGGAGGGTTACGGCTGGTTTTTGGCGAAAAACCTTTAACGTAATGAACTTGATATCGTTGAAGGAATCCAAGTGGTTTTATAAAAATATAGTGGCGAAAACTTTTGCTAAAGAGGTCACTCCCGGTGAAGGGATCTCGGCCCTTGCCTCGTCGAATGAGGTGCAGGATATTCCAAATGAATACCACGATGCAAAGCAAAAGAGAACGTCTGTAATGTCAGTTTTTAAAAACTTGGTTCCAACAACATCATATATATATGTTTGTTTATCCTTGCATTGATAAGAATCAACGCAGTCCCATCAATTAATCACACCAGAAAAGAACGAAAATAAAATGTACGTATATGCCATCCGCATTCGCCACTGGGTCCCGTCATCACCCGTTAGATTACTTAACTAACGACAGAGCGGGGACTTGGCTAGCGCGGGTGCAAAACATATACAACATCTACTAATATATATAAATATATATATATAACATTCGTCCCAGGCATGATATAAAGCAACATCACAGAAGCAATACAGAATGGTAGATTATCTGGAGCCCCGGGTTTCACTTGAGCCGCAAGTGAGACCCGACGTTCCCTGTCGTGTGGATAGCCTGTGCAATGAAAACCTAGACCCCTACGAGCGCGGCAAGTTACCCGCAAAACCAGAAGCGAGATAGCCCCCTTCAGCAACATGAATGGACCACCCAGCACTTCACGGAATCCGGTAACTTGAGCACCCCTCCTGGGTCATCCTATACTCTCTACGAGTGCGGCGAATAGCCCGCCAATTCTAGAGTAAGGTCCCCTTCGTCCCAACGCCATGAGATGCGGACCAGTTGCCCTCTAGAATCCGGCTATTCGTGCACTCCACCGTGGGGTAATCCTAGTACAGAAAATAAAATAATATACAAGGGTAACATCGACCTCAGCCCGGTCGTGCCCCAAAAGAATAATATACAAACTGGCAGTAACGGCAGTCCACATGTCGGACGCTCTCCCCGCAATATCAAATGTACAAATGAAATAAAACTGTACTAACATTGCATCACTGGCTATCCACCACGACAATCCAACCAACAACACAGCACATCACAGAACATCAACGTGAATGTCACGTTCGCAAATCCGTCTAAAAGAACATATAGCAGTTAGACGGGTTTACCGATCAAATGACATTCCTGGTCGCAGATAATAATGTATGTACTGTTAAACGCCCACTTAAAATATCGATCGACTAAATTTCCAAATTAGCCCCAATAACAAAACCAGTACTGAAACAGAAACCTGGGCCAAAACAGAATATGTTAAAAATCACAATTCCATTTAATAGAGCTATAGAAAAAGTTTGGGAACCCGTCGCTACTATTCCGCCGTGGAACCGCCGCCAAAGGGGGGTAAGTGCGCCGGATCCGCGACGCTTTAGAGGAGTCATGTGCCCAAATTTTTTGTGTGCTCCTAAAAAATCCTGCACGGATTTTTAAGCCTCTGTAAAATATTTTTTGACCACTTTTGAAAATCGGCAGAAACATGAAAAATGAAATCGTGATTTAAGAAAAATCCGCCGATCGATCTTTTAAGCACATTTAAATAAGCTAGTAGGGTTTAAAGGGTGGCTCTGATACCATGAAGGGTCCCGGCAGTGCCCCGGCCGTCGAAACGCGGCCAAAATGTGGAACAAAAATTTCTAAAACCGGCGCTACCGCTACCCGATGTCCGGATCGACCTTAAACCCTAAACTAGCAAATTAAACTAAGAGTTAGAATTGTTATACCGAGATGATCCAAGTCCTTCGGTCTTCATTCTAAACTCCTACCAGTTCTTTGACGAAGTTTGGTTGCCGGTCTTCCTCCATCTCCGATGATCCACCCGAGCGAAACGGCGCAAGCTCCAGCTCGACGATCGAGACATCCGACGCTCCAAAGTTGCTAACGATGGAGAGTCGAGGTGTATGGAAGTGTCACTATAATTTTCTCTCTACCCTTAGTGCTCATGGAGCATCCATAGAAGATGAAGAAGGAGGTGATGGCATGAACAAAGAAATGGCTAAGTATTTTGTGAACTTGAGAGAGTGAGCTAGCAAATTAATCATGTAACCCTCCAAAATGAAATGAACCCCACCCCCATTATTGAGTGGCCGGGTCCCTCCCTCTCTCTCTCATCAAAGAAAAATCCCATGCCATTTTACAATTAAACAATTGCACACCATGCTTTGCTACATGCCCAAAACCTTGCTTTGACCATGTCAATGCCATGTCACCCCTCCACCTCATTATGAAACAAAATGAATTTCCATAAATGGAAAATCAATAATGAGGTGGCAAAACTTCTAGAAGCTATTCCGTATAAAATACGGAGTACTTCCCGATACATGTACCGAAATACATATACGCGTATTCGTACCAAAAATACGAATAGCCAAGAGAGAAAATGAATAGCGAACAATAATACTAGAATACGTATATACAAATACATATATAAATTATTAAATCAAAATCCGATTTAATAATCCGGATTAATCCTAACCCGCTAGTATTATCAACCGTCCGATCAAAGTATGCGCAGCAAGTGCACATATTTAATCAGACACCTGTATGTATCAACATACGTCATGTACACCATATCGCCTGAACCATGAAAATCCTCTGTGTGGGACTCTAAAGACTCGTCAATACGCTGGCAGTGGGTTTAACCACAAGCACGTCAGCGACACTAGCTGTATGTAACGGCTACCCATGTATTGAGCGAAAGGGAGGCCGACGAGCAAACTCATCCTGAACCCCTACTGAGCCTGTCAGTGACAATATCCGTACAGTCCGGTCTGTTCGTCTAAGAGTATCGCATATCAAGTCTATGGGGGTGGATAAAGTCAGACCCCTAACAACGCAATATTTAGTGTCGGCATGTAACCCATCACCTCCTGAGAAACTATCGATCCTGGATCGATAATCCTCGTCTACCATGGCCATGGATTTGTGATGATGGCCACCCGTACACAATGCGACATCAACCCCCAATACCGGAAGAGACGAATCCCCGACGATCCGATCACTGCCTCCATGTGGCTCGGGACTGTACCCAACTAAAACCTGTTTGCACGACTCCTTTGAGCCGTGGTAGGGTTGTAATCAAAGCACAGTGGGAACTCACACGAGAAAAATGACGATCTCAGGTCGACAGACTAACCTGTACACATGTCGCCTGGGAACTGCTATCTGACAATAGGTATAATACCAACTAGCATGTTCCCGGCGAGTCTGTCGGTGTACTCATAACCCAACGAGCACCTGCATACTATCTTAGGCGAACAAACTAACACCAATGGCTTGTGAGACCTGGCCACCGCCCCTCGTCGGGGTCTCGATCAGTATACACTAGTCTACACTGGAGTATCGATGCCCGGTCTCGATACTCCTACGACTAGGGATATTTAAGGATGTGCTTATAGACCCCAGCTTCCACATATGTGATCGCCATCACAATGCTGGCAGTCAAGCAAGAATCCTACGGGCTCTATCAACATGTATATGATGATAAAGACAAACTAGATAGCATACTATCATCTTGAGTAAGACTGTTTTATCGGTATAGGTCCTCACTCAATCATCATAATCACAAGTCCGCGACTATGATAATTGCCTTGAGGGCACTATATCCAACAAGGACGTGTGATATGTGAAACCCGATTCGAGGAGTTGGATGATCCGTTTGCGGGTTCATGGTAGACCTGGTATGGTACCCCGGGGCAAGAAAGGTATGTCGATGGATTAGCCGATGAGCCTGGCAGAGGAAGCACTACCTACCGGTGATAGTATTTGGACCTGGTGGTTATCCGGAAGAGACCGACCGGAGTCATGAGATGGATATAGGTCGATCCGTACTGCCGGAGCCCGCGGGCCGATCCCATAGACGATACGAAGCCTGAGATATGAGGATTTACGTGTCGATACTGGACACGGGTTTCATGATGTTTCGAGTGTCGGTGTTGGACACTCAGGTTTCATGATTTGATGTGTCATTGACGGACACACATTCTTTGATATCCTCATATATATTTACATGTTTATGTTTTATGATATTTACATGCATGATATTGTTGTGCCTTTGGTTGACACATGGACGAGATCCACATGCATACAGGCATTGATTATTACATTGTTGGCATATATGGAGATACTGCCACCCTAGATATCATAGTATTACCTTTATGATATAGTTGACCTAGGAAATCATTATTTTATTCGATTTCTACCTGATAATGTTTTCTACTCACGAGTTGGCAACTCACCTCCGTTGTGCCACAGTTCTTGTAGGTTGACCGTATGGATCAGTAGAGACATCGCTGGCACACATCTTGTGTTCGGGTGTTTTGCTTTGGTAGGTGGTACATGTTGGATCGTACCCCTCTTGTATTTATTATTCCTGTTGTATCTAGTTAACTCCATCAAATCAGAAACTAGTATTTGTATTTGTTGTAAGACTTAGAAAGACTTGTAGTTGCGAGACTTGAGCGATGGGTTTTATGCTCGCTTATTGGGTTGATGTCTTGCTTTATTCATTATCTTTTGTGTTGATCTTCGCTGTTGGGCGTCGTATACTTGTTTTATGACTTGCGTGGTTATGAATCCGCCGATTGGCGAAGAGCTAGCTCCCGCTTGGGGATGCCTTTTATATTATCATGTATTTGTGGTTTTGGATCAAAATATACAAAGGAGGTGCTGCCCAAATTTTCAAAAGATGAAACATGTTTTCCAACTAATAAAATCCACTTGCAATTTTTTCATGTTCTATTATCCATGCATTTAATAAAACGTTTGTTTTCATTATACCTTTATTTCAAAACTCCACCTCTTTTATTTCTTAAAAATTATATTTCTGGGTTTCAGCTTACTTGAATTACGTTACGCCTTTAAATGTTGCGTGATTTAAGTGCTGGTCACGAGCTAATATTTCGGGTCATGACAAGTTCATTACGTTAACGGTTTTTCACCAAAAACCAGCCGTAGCCCTCTGTCATTTCAGACGGGTAGCGCCTAATATTCATGCTATATTTGTTGGCCTTCGTCAAGGCATAGTGTATTATAGCTATGTGTTACTTTTCTGCAGCATAGCGATGCATTAATCTATGATAGTCATACAGCCTTGTTGGCCTTCGTCAAGGGCGAGTATGGGTGGGTTTAGATTAATCAGGACAATGACGGGTATAACTTGACTTGTGACTTATGATTTGTTAGCTTTCGTCAAGGTTATAAGACGCTTGGGGCAAAAACCATATCGGGAGTTTCAAATATACAGGAAACTTGCCAAGTTTGCGCATACCTTCTGGAGTTGGGTCAGTTTCGGTCAAAGCTATCACATAATGATAGTTGGGTCCTGATTCCCACTAATAAGTATGTATTACTCCTCAGAAGATTTTCACCTTACAATTAGCTAACCTATTAGGTGTCTAAAAAGTGTTAACGAGGTTACGTCCTTGTAGAAACGAGGTTATTTAATTAGGTCCATGCGAAAACATAGGGGACCTCCCTTGGAGTACCAACACCGACCTGGCTGAACGGTTAACAAACTTGTAAAGTGTATATGATCCCGACTGTAGGGTATTTTTCGTCACCCCATTGAGATGTGAATGCGCACGCGCTTGTCAGGCGCATTACATGTAAGTCCATATTGCGACCCCCGGTTCTTACGGGGAGACGGAAACGGTATAAAAAAACGAATTTTTATCGCAAGAGGCAACATGGACTAAACTATGGTCGGGATCGTTGTCTAAACTAAAACTAGCAAACTATGCTAAAGAGAGTTAGCTACTCGGATGAAGATGGTTATACCTAAACTTGAACTCCTTCTCTTCAAGCTCCGATGGTGGTTCGATGGCTCCTTCTCGTTGTCTCCGTACGCCGAAGATAGATCCACTTGAAAGCTCCAACCTTTAGCTCCTTCTTCGTTCTTTGAAGAAACTAGTTCACTTGGTTTGCCAAACCTAGTGAACTAGAATGAGTAGAGATGATTTAGAATGGGATTTTATCTATGGTTCTTGATTCTCAACTCATGAGACAAGAGAACCATAGATCAAGAGAGGGAGCAAGAGGTTGAGGGTGAGAGCAAGAGGAGAGCTCAAGAACAAGAGAGAGAATGAGCAAGAAAGAATGAGCAAGTATTTTGTCTCTCACCCTCTCATAATCCAAAGCAATGATAACTCATCATATCAACAAAAGTCTTATGTGATGGTTGAAGTAACCATAACCTTATCATGTCATGCACTCATTTTACTCAAATGAACAAGCAAGAAAAAGTCTTTGGCATGAAATGATAACCATGGTTATCATGATGGTCAACTAGTCAAGCCTAGTCAACCGGTCAACAAGTCAACAAAAGTCAACAAGTCACCAAAGTCAACAAGTCAACAAAAGTCAACAAGTCAACAACCATATCACCATAATACTTAATTAATATAATAGTTAATCACATATCATATTCTCATTAGGGTTGAGCATAAAGTCAAAAAGTCAACGGTCAACTGTCAACAACCCTAATGAGAATCCGCTGCCTCTGCCTCCCTGTCAACTGTGCATACACACCCGCATCCGCGTTCCGAGGAACACGAATGCAAACTGGATAAATCCAATCCCATAAGGTACACTAGGATCTGGCTTAAACCAAAGCCCGCTAGTGTAAACTGTCCGGACACTGTACGTGCACAAGTGCACGGATGTGACCGAACCCTGTCGCAAAACCATGCGACCTGTCGCAATACCATGCGACCTCTACTCTTTTGCCTAAAGGCGAAAAGCTTTCTGTGTGGGACTCTAAAGACTCGACACTACGCTGGCAGTGGGTTTAACCACAGACCGCAAGCGGCACTAGCTGTGCGTAACGGTCCCCAGGTAATGCCGACAAGAAGACCGACGAGGCGAAACCCATCTGAACTCCTACTGAGCCTGAGCGTGACATTCTCCGTACAGTCCGGTCTGTTCGTCTGATACATCGCATGGCGGGCCTAGGGGGCGGTAAACGTCAGTCCCCCAATAGCGGTACAAGTCGTGCCGGAGTGAAGCCCAATACACCCTGAGATAACACTGGAAACCTACCAGTATATCTCGTTTGCCCTGGCCAGGGACTACTCGTGTAATGGCTCTCCTAGACACAGCGCGATGTCAACCCCCAATACCGGGAGAGACGAATCCTGTCTAACCATCACTGCCTCCAAGTGCTTCGGGACTGCACCCAACTACCACCTGTTTGCACGACTCCTTTGAGCCGTGGTAGGGTAGTGATCAAAGTACAGTGGGAACACACCCGAGGCGAAGTGACAGTGTCAAGTCAGCGGACTAAGCTGTACTCATGTCACCTGGGAACTGATAACTGACGATAGGTATAATACCAACTAGTCAGTTCCCGACGAGTCCTGTCCAGTGTACCCGTAACCTAACGAGCACCCGCATACTATCTCAAGTACGACGTACTGACGGCTGTGGGACAGACCGTCTCCCACACTGGGATGAGAAGCGCATGCGCTGGTCTACTCCGGAGTATCGATGCCCTGTCTCGATAGTCCTGCGACCAGGGACCTGAATAAGGATGTGCTTATAGATTACCCAGCCCCCACTAGTGTGACTGCCATCACAACGCTGGTAATCAAGCAAAGATCCTAAGGGCTCCACTAATGCGTATAAGTGATATACTGAAATAAACACAAGTACACATTGAAGTAGAAACAAACCAAGTAGCATACTACTATTTTGAGCAAGATTGTATATACAAGGTGAATATCCCAAGCATCCATTAAGTAATATACAAACTAGTATGATACAGTAATGGCCTCTAGGGCATATACACTAACAATCTCCCACTTGCACTAAGGCCATGTACTGGCGTATCGAAGACCTATCATCTCGATCAGCCGCTCGAACTGAGTCTGGGGCAAGGCCTTGGTGAATGGATCTGCAGTGTTGTCTTCTGAAGCGACTCTCCGAACCTCGATCTCCTTGCGATCCACGATCTCCCTGATCAGGTGATACCGCCTCAAGATGTGCCTGGATCTTTGATGGGACCTGGGTTCCTTTGCTAAAGCTATAGCCCCGTTGTTGTCGCAATACAGAGGTACTGGGTCAACAATGGACGGAACCACCTGAAGTTCCTTTAAGAACTTCCTTATCCAGACAGCTTCTTTTGCGGCATCAGATGCAGCGATGTATTCCGCTTCCATAGTCGAGTCTGCAACGGTTTCCTGTTTGGAACTCTTCCAACACACCGCCCCTCCATTGAGGGTAAAGACAAAACCCGACATGGACTTGGAATCATCCTTGTCACTCTGGAAGCTGGAGTCAGCAAAGGCCTCAATCTGGAGGTCTTTTCCGCCATACACCAAGAACATCTCCTTAGTCCTTCTCAGGTACTTGAGAATGTTCTTTACCGCTATCCAGTGTTTCTCCCCTGGGTTAGACTGATACCGGCTTACCACACTCAGTGCATAAGCTACATCCGGTCTGGTACACAACATCGCATACATTATAGAGCCTACCGCAGAAGCGTAGGGTATAATAGACATGCGATCCCTCTCCAAATCAGTCTTGGGAGACATCTCTTTAGAGAGGGTGATCCCGTGACAAGCCGGTAGGTTACCGCGCTTGGAATCTTCCATACTGAACCTCTTCAGTATGGTGTCGATGTACCTGGACTGTGAAAGTCCTAATATCCTCTTGGATCTGTCACGGTAGATCCGGATACCCAGAATGTATGAGGCATCACCCAGGTCTTTCATGGAGAACCTGTGTGACAAGAACCCCTTGACAGATTGTAGCATAGGAATGTCATTTCCTATTAAGAGAATGTCATCCACGTATAAAACGAGGAATACTACAGTTCTCGCTACAAATCTACTATAGATGCATGGTTCATCTGGATTTTTGATAAAGCCAAATTCTTTGACCGTCTCATCAAAGCAGATGTTCCAACTCCGCGATGCCTGCTTTAGTCCATAGATGGACTTAAGCAACTTGCACACCTTTCCGCTGCTCCCACTCTGAATGAAACCCTCTGGCTGGTCCATATAGACACACTCCTCTAAATTTCCATTTAGAAAAGCTGTCTTTACGTCCATTTGCCAGATCTCATAATCGTGGAAGGCAGCAATGGCAAGAAGGATCCGAATGGATTTCAGCATGGCTACTGGAGAAAAGGTTTCGTCGTAGTCCAAGCCAGGTCTTTGACGAAAACCCTTTGCTACCAGCCTAGCTTTATAGGTCTTAACCTGTCCATCTACACCAATCTTCCTTTTGAAGATCCACTTGCATCCTACGGATTTTACCCCGTCTGGAGCAATGTCCAACGTCCATACCTTGTTGGTGTACATGGACTCCATTTCGGTCCGCATTGCATCCAGCCATTTCACTGAGTCATCGCTCTGAACGGCCTGCTGGAAGCTAGTAGGCTCATCATAATCTATGATGCAATCGTCTCTATCCCCGTCTATGAGAAAACCGCAGTATCTCTCGGGCGGATGAGACTGCCTACTACTCCTGCGGAGCGGCGTAGGAATGTCCTGTTCTGTTGAACCCTCTGGTTCCACTAACCTTTCAGTAATAGTCTGTGGTTCTGGAATTTCTTCTAGTTCTACTGCGCTCCCACTAATTTCCTTTTCCAAGAACTGGTGTTCTAGAAAGTGGGCATTACGAGAAACAAGGACTTTTTGTTCCTCTGCGTAGTAGAAAAGATACCCCCTGGTGTTCTTTGGGTATCCCACAAACTTGCACAGTACTGAGCGTGCCTCAAGTTTGTCCGCATGCTGCTTTTTGACAAAAGCTGGACATCCCCAGATCTTCAGATATTGAAGATAGGGTTTCTTCCCACTCCACATTTCATATGGGGTGGTAGGCACAGTCTTAGTCGGAACTCGGTTCAAAAGGTATGCAGCTGATTCTAGCGCATACCCCCAGAACGATCGCGGTAACTCAGCGTTACTCATCATAGACCGCACCATATCCAATAGGGTGCGGTTCCGTCTCTCCGATACACCATTATGTTGCGGGGTGTATGGAGGAGTAAGCTGAGAGAGAATTCCGTTCTCTTTTAAATAGTCCAGGAACTCGGCACTTAAGTATTCTCCACCTCGATCCGATCTTAGAATCTTAATACTTTTGCCGGTCTGTTTCTCTACTTCATTCTTATACTCCTGGAATTTTCCAAAGGCCTCGGACTTATGTTTCATTAAGAAGACATAACCGTACCTTGAGAAGTCATCCGTAAAAGTAATGAAGTAAGAATGTCCGCTTCGGGCATGTGTAGACATTGGACCGCACACGTCACTGTGTACGAGTCCCAAGAGTTCGCTCGCTCTTACTCCATGTCCAGTAAACGGAGTCTTTCTCATCTTTCCCTTGAGACAGGATTGACAAGTGGCATACGACTGATATTCGAACGCATTCAAATACCCTTCTGTATGTAACTTCGTCAACCTTCTCTCATTGATGTGACCCAATCTACAATGCCATAAGAAAGTCTGATTTATTTCTGGAGACTTTCTTTTGTGTGTATTCTGGACATTAAAAATCTGTGGTTGGTTTAACACGTATATACCATTACTCAGAGTACCTGACCCAATCAATACTTGATTAAGGTGAATGTTTACAACATTACTTACAAACGCAAATTCATAACCTTCTTTAGAAACTAAAGATACAGAAATGATATTACAAGTTGCGTTGGGTACAAAAAAGCAATTACGCAAAACCAAAACATGTCCATCTGACATTCCCAGGTGATAGTCCCCCACGGCTTTAGCATCCATGCTAGCTCCGTTTGCAACTCTGAGGGTCATGTCACCTGCTTTCAAAACACTACGGTTTCTCAACGCCTGCAAAGAATTACAGATATGAGATCCTGATCCGGTATCCAATACCCAGGAAGTAGAGTTTATTGAAAGACAGTTTTCAATAACATACACACCTGAAGCTGAAGCTGCAACCTGCTTCAATTCCTGTGTTCTGGCCTTCCAGGCCCTGCAATCATTCTTCCAGTGTCCTTTCTTATGACAATAGAAGCATTCTTCCTTATCCACAAGCTTTCCCGCTAACTTTGTTGCTTTGCCTTTTCCCTTCGTATCCACTTTACCAACACCGCCCCTTGGTTTGGCGGGGGCCTTCTTCTTCTTTCCCTTGGCTTTCTCCTTGGACCTAGAAGAAGATGATCCTCCTACAAACAAAGTGGATGTTTCCCTACCTTTCTGTAGGGTGCCCTCTGCGCTCCTCAGCATGTTGAGGAGCTCTGATAGTTCAACCTCTTTTTCTTGTAGGTTGAAGTTCAGTATAAACTGGGCGTAAGTGGAAGGAAGGGACTGGAGAACTATATCCGTATATAGCTCACTCTCCAATGTGATCCCTAGGTCAGCGAGCTCCTCAATGAAGCCGATCATCTTTAGCACGTGCTCGGCTACTGATGATCCGACGGCCATTCTTGTCGAAAACAACTTTTTCGACGCTTCGTATCTTGCGATACGTGATTGCTCTCCATACAGTTCTTTTGTATGGAGCAATATGGACTCCATGTCCATATTCTCATGCCTCCTCTGATGTTCGTTGTCCATCGAGGCAAGCAGGAGGCACTTGGCCTTCGCGCTATCAATCTCCCAAGTCTTGCGGATTTCCTTATCCGCGACACTGGAAGTTGGACCAGGGACAGGGGGAGCTTTGGTGGTAAGAAGATACCCCAGCTTGTCATAAGTGATTGCTATCGTGACATTCCTGAGCCAATCTTTGTAGTTTGGCCCTGTCAGTTTGTTTTTATCTAGGAGTAACTTAAGTCCAGTCATGTTGATTGGTCGCTGCAATTAGGAGAGAGAAGAAGAAACACTCAGCATGATACTCTTGCAAGTTTAGAGTGGTTTTTAGTTTGTCTAAACAGGATGGCTCCCACTGTTTCTCGAATCCCTCCTCAAACCATAAAGGAAGAATTAGTCAGGATCAATCCCACCGTACAATACTTGCTTAACCGTTCAGCCAGGCCGGTGTCGGTACTTCGAGGGAGGTTTTCCAACGCTTTCGCGAAGTTCCTTAATTAAAGAACCTCTTTTCCCTGGGGGCGTAGCCCCGCTAACACCTTTCTAGGCACCTACTAGGTTTATAGCATTGATCGTTAAGTGAGAAATTTCCCGAGGAGTAGCATATACTCACAGTAGGATCGGGATCCAAATATCATCGCGTGACGAAACTGAAGGAATCCTACCAGAATCATCACACTCCAAATGGTATGCAAATCTAGCAAGTTTCAGTACTTATGAAACTCCCGATGTGGATTTTTTTGCCCCATGCTCTTATGACCTTGGCGTGAGGTCAAAATGTCATAAGTCACATGTCAAGTTCGTCCCATCATTATCCAGGTTAATTTGAATCCACCCGTACATACCCTTGACGTAGGCCAAAATGGCAGTACGACTGTCTCAAACCAACGCATTCTATCTATGCAACAGATAAATATCCGGCAGCTACCAATCACTATGCCTTGGCGTGAGGTCAAAATACATAGCTTGAATACTACCGAATATTTAACTGAAATGATGGAGGGCTACGGATGGTTTTGGCAAAACCGTGAACGTAGTGAACTTGATTTGGTCGATGGAACGAGATAGCTTTTAAATGGAGTGGCTCAAACTCCGTATTTTAAAAGTTTGTTTTGAAAAGAACCGAGTGGTTTTTCGAAAGTGTTCCAACGACTTTAACTTGGTTTATTATCTTGCATTAGTTCTTTTAATGCGTGATATTCTTGCATTAGTTCTTTTAATGCGTCCCATCATTTAATCCTACCATTGCAGAAAACAACCAAAATATGACGTACGCTTATGCCATTCGCATTCGCCACGGGGCCCCGTCATTACCCGTTAGGTTACTTAACTAACGACAGAGCGGGGGCTGGGCTAGCGCGTCTGTAAAACATAAGCAACGCCTAAATAGTAAGCAATGATAGACATTACAGATCACAGATGAATGCATTGGATATACTAGCAATCCGCAATCCTTTCGAGCCTGAAACGAAAAGCGGATAACACGGTCGCGGTGAATAGCCAAATACCCCACCCAAGACCCCTACGGGTGCGGCAAACTACCCGCCAAGTACTCGGTAGTTTGTGCACCCCTCCATGGGTCTATCCTAGGAGCAAAAACAGTAAAAAGAATTATACAATGACGGCTACAACCCCGACCCGGTTTTGCGGCCAAACAAATAATATTATTACATCAATTTACATTTACAATGAATGAAAGAAAAACAAAAGCTCATCTCACATCCACCCCGGCTATTCACCCGCGACAGTCCAACACATTCATATACACATTCCAGCACATTACAGATCATGTATAACCCCGACTAATCGACTTATAGCGATTAGCCGACGTTCAATACATGCAAGCATCACAGATATAACCATCATAGTCAAAGTGCAGTGAAGTTCGGAAAAAATACGGAATTATAGGACCCCAAAAGGAAATTTCTTTTCTGGACAATCTGGGCACATATAATATATTTTAAAAATCCCAAAACCAACACACAAACACATTGCACGAAAAACGATGCAGAGAAGACACCAAGTCGCGGCGGTTCCGCGGCGGCTAAGAAGGATCACGCGGCGGAAGCACGGCACTTTAGGCGAATCACTGTATCGTTTTTCTTGGGTGTTCACACAAAACCCTGAGCCGAATTTACAAGTGTAAAGTTTTTCATTTTGAGCAGAAAAAATTTCAACAGAAACTCAGTTTTTGTGAAGTTTGGTTTTTGGATTTTTCCGGTTCCGAACTTCGTTACACTTCACTACCAAGCTAGTTTAAGTTTAGTTAGGCTCTGATACCACTGTAAGTCCATATTGCGACCCCCGGTTCTTACGGGGAGACGGAAACGGTATAAAAAAACGAATTTTTATCGCAAGAGGCAACATGAACTAAACTATGGTCGGGATCGTTGTCTAAACTAAAACTAGCAAACTATGCTAAAGAGAGTTAGCTACTCGGATGAAGATGGTTATACCTAAACTTGAACTCCTTCTCTTCAAGCTCCGATGGTGGTTCGATGGCTCCTTCTCGTTGTCTCCGTACGCCGAAGATAGATCCACTTGAAAGCTCCAACCTTTAGCTCCTTCTTCGTTCTTTGAAGAAACTAGTTCACTTGGTTTGCCAAACCTAGTGAACTAGAATGAGTAGAGATGATTTAGAATGGGATTTTATCTATGGTTCTTGATTCTCAACTCATGAGACAAGAGAACCATAGATCAAGAGAGGGAGCAAGAGGTTGAGGGTGAGAGCAAGAGGAGAGCTCAAGAACAAGAGAGAGAATGAGCAAGAAAGAATGAGCAAGTATTTTGTCTCTCACCCTCTCATAATCCAAAGCAATGATAACTCATCATATCAACAAAAGTCTTATGTGATGGTTGAAGTAACCATAACCTTATCATGTCATGCACTCATTTTACTCAAATGAACAAGCAAGAAAAAGTCTTTGGCATGAAATGATAACCATGGTTATCATGATGGTCAACTAGTCAAGCCTAGTCAACCGGTCAACAAGTCAACAAAAGTCAACAAGTCACCAAAGTCAACAAGTCAACAAAAGTCAACAAGTCAACAACCATATCACCATAATACTTAATTAATATAATAGTTAATCACATATCATATTCTCATTAGGGTTGAGCATAAAGTCAAAAAGTCAACGGTCAACTGTCAACAACCCTAATGAGAATCCGCTGCCTCTGCCTCCCTGTCAACTGTGCATACACACCCGCATCCGCGTTCCGAGGAACACGAATGCAAACTGGATAAATCCAATCCCATAAGGTACACTAGGATCTGGCTTAAACCAAAGCCCGCTAGTGTAAACTGTCCGGACACTGTACGTGCACAAGTGCACGGATGTGACCGAACCCTGTCGCAAAACCATGCGACCTGTCGCAATACCATGCGACCTCTACTCTTTTGCCTAAAGGCGAAAAGCTTTCTGTGTGGGACTCTAAAGACTCGACACTACGCTGGCAGTGGGTTTAACCACAGACCGCAAGCGGCACTAGCTGTGCGTAACGGTCCCCAGGTAATGCCGACAAGAAGACCGACGAGGCGAAACCCATCTGAACTCCTACTGAGCCTGAGCGTGACATTCTCCGTACAGTCCGGTCTGTTCGTCTGATACATCGCATGGCGGGCCTAGGGGGCGGTAAACGTCAGTCCCCCAATAGCGGTACAAGTCGTGCCGGAGTGAAGCCCAATACACCCTGAGATAACACTGGAAACCTACCAGTATATCTCGTTTGCCCTGGCCAGGGACTACTCGTGTAATGGCTCTCCTAGACACAGCGCGATGTCAACCCCCAATACCGGGAGAGACGAATCCTGTCTAACCGTCACTGCCTCCAAGTGCTTCGGGACTGCACCCAACTACCACCTGTTTGCACGACTCCTTTGAGCCGTGGTAGGGTAGTGATCAAAGTACAGTGGGAACACACCCGAGGCGAAGTGACAGTGTCAAGTCAGCGGACTAAGCTGTACTCATGTCACCTGGGAACTGATAACTGACGATAGGTATAATACCAACTAGTCAGTTCCCGACGAGTCCTGTCCAGTGTACCCGTAACCTAACGAGCACCCGCATACTATCTCAAGTACGACGTACTGACGGCTGTGGGACAGACCGTCTCCCACACTGGGATGAGAAGCGCATGCGCTGGTCTACTCCGGAGTATCGATGCCCTGTCTCGATAGTCCTGCGACCAGGGACCTGAATAAGGATGTGCTTATAGATTACCCAGCCCCCACTAGTGTGACTGCCATCACAACGCTGGTAATCAAGCAAAGATCCTAAGGGCTCCACTAATGCGTATAAGTGATATACTGAAATAAACACAAGTACACATTGAAGTAGAAACAAACCAAGTAGCATACTACTATTTTGAGCAAGATTGTATATACAAGGTGAATATCCCAAGCATCCATTAAGTAATATACAAACTAGTATGATACAGTAATGGCCTCTAGGGCATATACACTAACAATCTCCCACTTGCACTAAGGCCATGTACTGGCGTATCGAAGACCTATCATCTCGATCAGCCGCTCGAACTGAGTCTGGGGCAAGGCCTTGGTGAATGGATCTGCAGTGTTGTCTTCTGAAGCGACTCTCCGAACCTCGATCTCCTTGCGATCCACGATCTCCCTGATCAGGTGATACCGCCTCAAGATGTGCCTGGATCTTTGATGGGACCTGGGTTCCTTTGCTAAAGCTATAGCCCCGTTGTTGTCGCAATACAGAGGTACTGGGTCAACAATGGACGGAACCACCTGAAGTTCCTTTAAGAACTTCCTTATCCAGACAGCTTCTTTTGCGGCATCAGATGCAGCGATGTATTCCGCTTCCATAGTCGAGTCTGCAACGGTTTCCTGTTTGGAACTCTTCCAACACACCGCCCCTCCATTGAGGGTAAAGACAAAACCCGACATGGACTTGGAATCATCCTTGTCACTCTGGAAGCTGGAGTCAGCAAAGGCCTCAATCTGGAGGTCTTTTCCGCCATACACCAAGAACATCTCCTTAGTCCTTCTCAGGTACTTGAGAATGTTCTTTACCGCTATCCAGTGTTTCTCCCCTGGGTTAGACTGATACCGGCTTACCACACTCAGTGCATAAGCTACATCCGGTCTGGTACACAACATCGCATACATTATAGAGCCTACCGCAGAAGCGTAGGGTATAATAGACATGCGATCCCTCTCCAAATCAGTCTTGGGAGACATCTCTTTAGAGAGGGTGATCCCGTGACAAGCCGGTAGGTTACCGCGCTTGGAATCTTCCATACTGAACCTCTTCAGTATGGTGTCGATGTACCTGGACTGTGAAAGTCCTAATATCCTCTTGGATCTGTCACGGTAGATCCGGATACCCAGAATGTATGAGGCATCACCCAGGTCTTTCATGGAGAACCTGTGTGACAAGAACCCCTTGACAGATTGTAGCATAGGAATGTCATTTCCTATTAAGAGAATGTCATCCACGTATAAAACGAGGAATACTACAGTTCTCGCTACAAATCTACTATAGATGCATGGTTCATCTGGATTTTTGATAAAGCCAAATTCTTTGACCGTCTCATCAAAGCAGATGTTCCAACTCCGCGATGCCTGCTTTAGTCCATAGATGGACTTAAGCAACTTGCACACCTTTCCGCTGCTCCCACTCTGAATGAAACCCTCTGGCTGGTCCATATAGACACACTCCTCTAAATTTCCATTTAGAAAAGCTGTCTTTACGTCCATTTGCCAGATCTCATAATCGTGGAAGGCAGCAATGGCAAGAAGGATCCGAATGGATTTCAGCATGGCTACTGGAGAAAAGGTTTCGTCGTAGTCCAAGCCAGGTCTTTGACGAAAACCCTTTGCTACCAGCCTAGCTTTATAGGTCTTAACCTGTCCATCTACACCAATCTTCCTTTTGAAGATCCACTTGCATCCTACGGATTTTACCCCGTCTGGAGCAATGTCCAACGTCCATACCTTGTTGGTGTACATGGACTCCATTTCGGTCCGCATTGCATCCAGCCATTTCACTGAGTCAACGCTCTGAACGGCCTGCTGGAAGCTAGTAGGCTCATCATAATCTATGATGCAATCGTCTCTATCCCCGTCTATGAGAAAACCGCAGTATCTCTCGGGCGGATGAGACTGCCTACTACTCCTGCGGAGCGGCGTAGGAATGTCCTGTTCTGTTGAACCCTCTGGTTCCACTAACCTTTCAGTAATAGTCTGTGGTTCTGGAATTTCTTCTAGTTCTACTGCGCTCCCACTAATTTCCTTTTCCAAGAACTGGTGTTCTAGAAAGTGGGCATTACGAGAAACAAGGACTTTTTGTTCCTCTGCGTAGTAGAAAAGATACCCCCTGGTGTTCTTTGGGTATCCCACAAACTTGCACAGTACTGAGCGTGCCTCAAGTTTGTCCGCATGCTGCTTTTTGACAAAAGCTGGACATCCCCAGATCTTCAGATATTGAAGATAGGGTTTCTTCCCACTCCACATTTCATATGGGGTGGTAGGCACAGTCTTAGTCGGAACTCGGTTCAAAAGGTATGCAGCTGATTCTAGCGCATACCCCCAGAACGATCGCGGTAACTCAGCGTTACTCATCATAGACCGCACCATATCCAATAGGGTGCGGTTCCGTCTCTCCGATACACCATTATGTTGCGGGGTGTATGGAGGAGTAAGCTGAGAGAGAATTCCGTTCTCTTTTAAATAGTCCAGGAACTCGGCACTTAAGTATTCTCCACCTCGATCCGATCTTAGAATCTTAATACTTTTGCCGGTCTGTTTCTCTACTTCATTCTTATACTCCTGGAATTTTCCAAAGGCCTCGGACTTATGTTTCATTAAGAAGACATAACCGTACCTTGAGAAGTCATCCGTAAAAGTAATGAAGTAAGAATGTCCGCTTCGGGCATGTGTAGACATTGGACCGCACACGTCACTGTGTACGAGTCCCAAGAGTTCGCTCGCTCTTACTCCATGTCCGCTTCGGGCATGTATTTAGTTTTGGAAAAGGAAGAGTAAAACTCTTGATTTAATTCAAAAGAAAGAAGAAGGTTTTAGAATCTTGAGGAAGGAGAAGATCACAGATCTGGATTCTTTTCTGGAGAGAGAAAAAGTTGTTGAGATATTTTCATTATCTTGGACTTTATAGGCTATACACTTTACATATAGCCCCTTGGGCTGTACACAAATAGCATTTTGCATATCACATGCCTCATGTGCTATTTCTTTTTGCACATAAGCCATGGGCTTTACAAAAATTTGGCGTTATGCCCATTTTCTTACATTTATTCATAAAATAAAATACAAGAAATACAACAAAATTTTAGCATGGGGGAGGCCGTCCGCTTCATGTTCGGGCTCGCTCCGGGCATTGGCCCACTTGACCTGGGCTTGGGCCCACCTGGCTTGGGGTTGACTTTTATTTTGACTTGGTCAACCTGGGTGTAAATTTTTACACCAACGCCGACTAGTTATCCTTTTAAAGTTTGAAGGAGAATTCGAGGAAGCAGTGGGGGCCATCCTGATTAGATAAAGTGATAACTAATCTAATCTTGATAGAGTGCACACTGAGTGATTCTTTTCTCTCTTTGGTTACAGCGGCCCATGACTTACTTTAAATTAAAACTCATGAACCAAGTTAACCGAACCTTCCTACACACTTTGGCTTTCGATTGTCATGATTCAAGACAAAGTCGCATATATCCCTTCTACTCTTACTTTACCTTTGCATTTCTTCAGAATACTTCATATCACTACGATGATCTATATTACTTGGAATGGCTATCGTATAGTTACATACAAACTCGAAGAAGTTACTTCAGTCGAGGATAGCCACTGGTTCTGAAGAAATTGAATAGGATTATTCAGTTGTCTCTTCTCTTTACCTTCTCTCATGTTGCGAGAGCTTCTTGTATTAGGAGAGTACACCTATTACGCTTATTAGATAGTTTTCTTCTAAACCTTAGGCTGGTGCCGAAAGGTAGGGAAAGAAGAAAACCAATTAGCCTAAGTGTGGTGTATAGAAGGAAAGATATAGAAACATATAAAGGGATTGGAGTGAGAGCAAAGGAAATTGTGACTACTGTCATGAATCTGGATAATGGAAGAGGCATTACTAGGAATACCCGGCCACCCCTTGAAACGTTTTCATGTTTCAGTATTTCTGTGTACTTGTAAATGAGAACTTTTTCCCCAATTAATACTGACTCCAGGATATGCATGTATCAGATTTGGAACCCACATCTACACGGCGTTACAAATGCTGGGTAGGAGTAGAATGTTGGAAAATAGGCGATTTGATCCTCAATAGCGGAATTCATTGAAATTGGTGATATTGGATCAAATCGTCTGGGTTTGCCTAACGGCAAATATTTGGTTTCGAATAACCGTTGTTATGCACCAATTTTTAAAATTGAATATCTGTATCTTTATTTTATAAAACGAGATATAAAATTTGAAAATTATGTTCCAAACATTTACCTTTATCAGTTGAGAATAAGGTAAGGTGCATTGAATAATGATATAAGACATTCTTAACCAAGATACAGTTTTCAACCTACAACACACGGAGTTCGAGTTATTGAACTCTTAGGGCTTATGCATGAAAATGTATGTTGTCCTGTGTCCTTCTGGACAAGGGATTGGTACTCTTACTTCATTCAAGTTTACCTATGAGTTCTCTGGTTTTAGACACGCATTCAATGTAATGCAAGGTTCAAAGATTTTGAGAAGTTTATAGGTATAAGAATAAAGTAGAGAACCATACGTTGGAAGTATAAAGATTCTTCGAAATGATCGAAGATGTGGATACTTATGCTAGGTATTCTGTCGTAGTAATATTGAGAACTTGATTCTCTCGCAGGTTGCTCATTCGTGGGTGCGCTCCTTGATGAGTAATGTTGTATTGGCCTTTTTCCATTTAGGTAATATGCACTGGGAATAGTTGCATACCATTTGGAACTGGTTCCATCTAAATTTGTGCCTATGATTCTATATGGACGTAATTGGTTGCATATCTTGAGGTTCTTGAGATATGGAGTTATCCGATTTCCGTTTAAAAGCAGAATCCGGAAAAACTCAAGACACGCTTTGGTAATGGTAGTTTGTGGATTATCCCAAGCATTCGCCAGAGTTTTGTTTGTACCATTCTCAAGATTAATAGTTACATTGTTCTTGACTCGCCACTTTTTTTATAGAAGGAATATTTTTGCAAAAGAAAATAGTGCGAGTATGGTAAAGCTGGAAGTGATTCCAGAACCACAAACGATTATCGAAAATTTAGTAGAACCTAAGAATTCAAGTGGACTTGACGAACCATTAGCCACTCCGCAGATTTAGTAGATGGCCCCAGTCACCCGAGCATAGTTCGGTTTTCTCGTAGACGGTGACAGGGAGGTTAGCATCATGGTTAATGATGGCCCTACTGGTTATCTGAAGGTCATAGGAAGTGGTAACTTCCAGGTAATAACATGCTTTATATCCAAGATGGACTCGACGCACTTCAGCAAATTATGGAATTTGGACTTTATTGGGTGCTCCGGAAGGGGTAAAACCTATTAGGAGTAAGTAGATCTTTCGAGATCTGTACAGGTAGAAAGGTATTAATCCAATATGGTTAGACTTGTTCAAAAGAATCTCATCAAATGCCTATTAAGGATTGTGACGAGACTTTTATTTCAGTGTCTACGCTGAAGTCCATATGGATATGACTTGGCACTGCTGCTGTTCTTGACTGTGATATTTGGAAGGTGGATGACTATAACGTCTTTATAAATGGGAATTTAGAAGTGCACATGTATACGACTATGCCAGAGGGTTATTATAGTCAGTAGGAGCAGCGGAAGGTATGCAAGTTGCTTATGTCTATTCGTAGACTAAAGCATGCATAGCGAAGACGGATCATCTGTTTTGATGTGAAAGTCAAGGTATTGACTTCATCAAAATAACAGATGAACCTAGTTAGAAGGGTGAAGAGAGTACTGTCATGAGATTTGTATGCCATACTCCATATAGGAAGTGATGTTCCTATACCACAATCGGTAAAACTTTGGTTGTCATATAGTGTTTTCTCCACGTTGGATATAGATAATATATTAGGGATCTGGTGACTGGATCTATGGTTTTAGATCTAAATTTGGGAAGTGTCCCAATTTGGGTACTTAGACATCATTCTAAAAGTATTTTAGAATGGACGACTTCTGATATGGTGGTGTACCCGCAGGTGATGGAGTTACCCTCTTTAAAGAGATGTCTTCTAGACTAATGAGGAGAGGGATTAGAATGAATGACGTATCATTTGCTTAGGCAATTGAGTCAATCATGCAATGTCTTGTACAAAACTAGATATTGCTTATATACTTGCTGTAGTAAGCAGATATTAATCTAATCCTGGAGAAATAAAGGGAAGCAATTACGAACATAAGAGGAGGTTCTTGATATATAGTAACGCCAGCCTCCTCCAGAAGGAGGTTATCGGTATAGGCTTCCAAGGTGACTTGGATGACAGAGACGCGGTTAGAGTTTTCAGTTTAGCATCTTCTGAGGATCAGTATATTGGATAACATTCCAATAGGATACTGAGGTAAGTATGGTGCAGGATACTGGTTGTGACTCAACGGAGGATACAGCCCAAGAAGTTCATTGGATAAAGTTGTTCATTTATGAACTTAGTCCTATCAAGTATACGGACAAATTATTGAGGCGGGATATCGCTGAGTTCGGGAGATTGTTCATCTCCGCGAAGTTGAGATATAGAGATAGGAAGTTGGAACATTTTAGCGGATCCACTCACTGAGATTATTTATCGAACACACAAGTTTCACAAACATAGATTGCGAAACTGATTAGTAGAGAAGTTGGGTATTCGGTAGCACATGAGCTATGGGTATGCGATACCGCAATAATTGGACTTAAATATAAGTGGGAGATTGTTGGATATAGTGCTTTCAAGGCAATTATTGTAATTGCAAGTAGGCGATTATGATAATTCAGAGAGGACCTATACAGGTAGAACAGTCTTACTCGTGATGATAGTATGCTATATGGTTTGTCTTCATCATCGATGATGCTCGTAGGATACTTGCTTGACTACTAGCATTATGATGGCGATCATATACGTAGGAGCTGAGTAGTCCATAAGCACATTCTTAAATGTCCCTAGTCATGGGAGTATCGAGACTGGGCATTGATATTCCGGAGTAGACTGGTGTATACGTTTCTAGACCCCGACGAAGGGCGGTGGCTGATCTCACAAGCCGTTGGTGTTGTGTCACCCAAGATAGTATACAGGTACTCACTGGAAGTGAGTACACCGGACGGACTCGCCGAGAACTTCTAAATAATATTATATCTATCATCAGATGGAAGTTCTCAGGTGGCATGATTACAGATTAGTCTTTTGACCTGAGATCGTCATTTGTCTCGTGTGAGTTTCCATTGTATTTTGATTACTACCCTACCATGGCTCAAAGGAGTCGTGCAAACAGCTTTTAGTTGGGTACATTCCCGAGCCACATGGAGGTAGTGAGCGATTATCAGGGATTCGTCTCTCATGGTATTAGGTGTCGATATCGCGCTGTGTTCGGTTAGCCATCACCCTAAATCCGTAGCCACAGTGGATGAGATTTACTGATATGAGTTCAGTAGTTTCTCAGTTGGTGATGAGTTTGACTCCGACACGACTTATTAGGTTATTAAGGGTCTGATGTTATCCACCCCCTAAACCCGATATGTGATACTCTTAGACGAAATGACCGGACTGTACGGAAATTGTCACATTTAGGCTCAGAAGGATAAGGACGAACTTGATTGCTGACCCCCTTTCGGCATATACCTGGATAGCCATTACGTATAGTTAGTGTTGCTGACGTGCTTGTGGTTAAACCCATTGCCAGCGATTGTCGAGTCTTTAGAGGGTTTTTCCAGTTCAGGCGATAGATGTAGAGGTCGTACGTTAGTATGTGCAGGGGTCCAATTTAATATGTGTACAGGATACACGGACTTTAATCGGACGGTTGATAATACAAACGGTTTAGGATTAAGCCGGATTATTAAATCAGGTCATGGTTTAATAATATATATATATATATAAGTATTATTTTTCACTATTCATATTCTCTCTTTGGTGCTATCCGTATTTTTATACGAATATGCGTATATGTAGCTATACATATACCAGGTAAAGTATTTCGTATTTATACGGGAATGCTTCTAGAAGAAGGACACCTTCTTTTTAGAAAATCAAATGGAAATGAGGTGGAGGGTGAGGTGGAATGGAGCAATAGTTGACATGTAGAGAGGTATGGCTTTATTTTTATATTGATAAAATCATTTGTGTTCACTATTCTAGTATGGTTGTAAAAATGAAGCCATTTATTCTACATTCTCTCATTCATTCTTTTTCCACACTTGCTCATTTTGATGGCTAAGTTTCCTCACCTCTTCCTTCTCCTTCTTTCTATCTTGAGTGAAGAAAATTGAGAGAAAAAGTTAGTGAAAAAATTCCTACATTACCTACAATCCATTCCTAGCGAGTTTGGAGCGTCGGTCGGAGTTTGGATCGGTTTCTCTCGGGTGGATCATCTTCGGCAAGGGCGGTCTCCTCTTAAGCGTGTTCCCGGTGGTTACGAGCTTGGAGGGGTCTTCCATAATTAGATGGACATGCGTCAAAGGCTGTATCCTCTAATCATTGCATGTTTGGTTTTTAGTTTTAGGTGTTTGGAACGATGTTAGGTTTTAGTCTCTAATTTCCCCCTCGATAATTCTTGTTTTCCGCTTCTGCATCGGCCGCGGCCTCCGCGGCGAGGGCGCAAGGGACTTACATATTTTTAAATAAATAAAAATATATTAGTTTCGAAATGATTAGTTTTGAAAAAAGAAAAGGTTTTGAAAGATTTTTTAAAAAGATTTATTTTGATTTCTTTTAATATACAAAATTTATTCGATTTTGTTTTGAAAGGAAAATTTTGAAAAGAGAATTTGTTTTATTAAAAAAATTAGTTTAAGAAAATAATTTATTCCGTTTATCTTTTAAATTATTCTCTTTTGAAACTCTGTATATATTTGTTTCTTTTTAATTATGTGCAAAAGCAAACTTATAGCTCATTGGTTAAGTCTTTACAGCGCTGTCCTATAGTTCGCATGTTCAAATCCTTACAGCCCTTTTTCCTTTCTGTTAATTTCTTTTTAACGATTTTGAGCCCGGGAATTTCATGAGCGATGTATATGGGGTCCCCAAACCATATAGGAAAAAATACATGTTTTTGGACCATAAACGATAACACGGACCTAGGGGTCGAGGCTCGAGCCCAATGCTCGAGTCATGAACGATCCGGGCAGCCTCAAGGCATGTTCGGGCGGTCTAGTGGGGCCCACTCATGCTCAGCCCTTCAGCACGAGTTCGTTTGGGCTAGAAGCTCTTCGTTTCACCCCCAAAAAACTCCTAATTAAATCTAGTGAACCCCCACTCTTTCAATTCCTCCATTAAGCCTTCTCTTTTAATGTCTTTTATTCACCATTTACTAAACTGTTTTTTTTATTTCCTTCTCCATCATTCCATGGCTGCCAAGACCATTCTTCCTCTGTGAAATTCTATTACAAATTCTTCCCAAGTCCTATTGAAGATAAACTCACACATAGACAACCAAGAATTCCTCTCAAGTCTTTATCATAACAATCGGTGAGCCGATTGTTATACCGACTCACACCGCGAGTAAGTCTCCTCCTTTCTTCCTTTTGTTAAATCCACCTCATCTTGTCATGTCGCTACTGATGTCTATGCTTGCTCACTTCATCGGTAAATCTCATGTCTTAATAACAAATATAAAATAAAGTGATAGTCTAATATTTAGTTGTTTTGTAAACCTATTTACCTTCAAGAATGGAATACATTTCATATGGTAGTGATTACTTTATTTCATGTTTTAGTAGTGACGAGAATATATGAATCGTATCACCCTATATTGCATGCCATCTCATAGAGCACAATCATTTATAAAACAAAAGGAGTTTAATAATTTTTTGTGTAGAATCCTTGTTAATCTTTTATGTTGATTTTAGTGTATATGTCATGATCGATTCACATGCTTGCCCTTTATTCTTTTCACATGTTATCGCTCGCTGTTTATATATATATATATAAAGAAAACAACGTTGTAAATAAATACCCTAGTTTTGTTATTCTCAAATACAACCTTAATATACCTTATATTCATAATAAATTTTAGGGATTAATCTTGACTTCTGTAAATTCTAGGAAAATTAGGACAAATATTAGATAGAATTTTAGATCTACAGAAAAGATTTCAGATTAAACCGAATTACGATTTATGTTTGACGGCGTATTTTTTGTCACTGTTAGTAAAATGATGGGGATTTTATTAGTCTCCAAATTTAACCGCAAGTATAGAGTTTATCGCAGTTGTACTTGAGCATCGTTCCCGCAGAGAGGTGTGTTAACTACCTTTAAACTAAATTAAAGAAAACAAGGAAATTTAAAATTTTGGTTTTTATAAAGAGAAAATTTTAGGGGTTTGTATTGTTTTATCTTCTAGAGTTGGTTTTAAAGATAGTTCTTTTCTAGAACTATATTTAATATGTTTTCTATTAATTAAAACAAAAGCATAGGTTATATTAATTAGATTTAAAAATAACCTAGCAATTATTAAAACATCATTTAGAAACTATATCAAACATATATATTTCTAGTTAATTAAAAATACCCTAGGTTTATTCTTCGATTATCAGTATTAGGTAGCTAATCTATACTATTATTTTATTAAATTAATCTAGAACCCTTTAATTACCTAGGTTGAATTTATTTTAATCTAATTCTTTTCTTAGCGTCCCTTATTAGGTTTCTAGTTTGTCAGACCGTCATTAGCATAATGAGTTTTTAGGTGTATCATCAATCCCTAAATCTAATTTAAAGTGTCAATTATCCCTATAAAATCTAGTTTATATGATGAAAACTTAATAAAAGGAATTATATTAAAATAAATTCACCTTTAAATACAAGAAAGAGAAAAGATAAAATATCCAACCATAGAAATTACGCAAATACAAACCCGAGAAAAAAAGATTAGTTACTCATATTATAAAAAAGGAAAACATTATTCATAATAAAAGTACTTAAAATAATTCTTGATTGCTCCCTCTTCAAGAGTAAACCTTAAGTTTTAAGCATATGTGAGTAATATATCAACCCATAGGGCTATACATGTGCTTATATAGGGCTAAGAAAGTTTGGAGAACAAGTAATAGAAAATACAAGAGAATTAACTTGCTAACAACTATAAAAATCTAATATAATTGCTCTGTTGGATAATGTTGCGTGCATTCAGAATCTTCTAAAAATGAAACCCTACATCTCATATTAATCTATATGGAAAGACGATTCGTGCCCATAAAAAATATCATCGAACGACCCAAAACCGACTACTAATCCACCCCTAATTGACTTGATTAGCCGCTGATCTGCCGCCTAATTTTGGCTTCGTGGCTCCAATTTTTTCTATGGTTTTCTCGTCAATTTAAATGATTTTTGAGCTCATAAAATCTTAAATACCTCGCCGTTTTTCTGTAGTTGCGTGGATTTCTGAATTGTTCCTAAATTTGGCATATAATTAGGCAGGTTGATTTGGTTTCTCCAACTGATTTGTTGTTGTGATGATTGATTTACTTCTATTTGTTGCAACCTTTGCTGATTTAAAATGATATTCCTAAATTTGTTCCAAATTTGAAAATTATCTTTTGATTTCCAGAATAACTCCCTTAAGTCTCCATTGTACGCACGTAATCCTCATTTTAGCACAATTATCCGTCTTTTTGCATCCAACTCCTGTTATCTGTAATAATTCATAAAAGATATCCGGAACAACATAATATATGAAAATAAAATGATAAATGGGTTAGAAAAATTTACAATAAATTACACCTATCAAATACCTCCACACTTATTTTTTGCTAGTCCTCGAGCAAATCCAGGGTTTCAAACTCTAAAATACTATCTAGCTAAATACTACTCCTACTCCTAATCCTACTCTTATAAAAGAAAATAAAGAAAACAAAAATAAGAAAATAAAAACTATATTCAAAAGATATGAATAGATAAGAAATATACGAAAAACAAGAGTTTAAAATTTACTAGATTTTCAGTTGTCATGAACTATGCCTTAAGACTTTGATCTATGCCGAAAATTACTTCATCATCATTCTTCCAATCTTTCCTACCTATATTGCTTCCAAACATGATCATATACCCCTACGTGTGTATAAAATCATCTATACACTCGGAGAATTCAATTCAGGCTCTCATACTCTTGCCCTTAGCTCCCTATTACTTTTTAATTGATGATCAAATTGATGGATTTATTCCCACATTTTTCATGCGACCATTATTACTTCATGAGGCACTAACCAACCGATTACTGAATGTGATCACTTATTAAGCGTAACTAACAGTATCCTAATCTTGCAACACCTAAGGCACACCAAATGATCCCAAACCAGTTGGTCTAAATCACTAGGTGATGAAGCACCCTGTTCCCTCATAAAAAATAGGGCAGCGCCTCACGTTTTAGACACATGAGCATTCTGCGTGCAAAGCACGTGGGCGCCCATCTCTGTTAGGATTAAATCCTAGGCAGCGCCTCATGCTTTAGATACATGAGTGTTCTGCGTATAAATCATGTGGGCGCCTATCTCTGTTAGGATTAAATTCTAAGGCAGTGCCTCACGTGTTAGGCGCGTGAGTGCTTGCATGCAAAGCACGTGAACGCCTGTTCTAATAGGATTAAATCATATGGCAGCGCCTCACGTTTTAGACACGTGAGTGCCTGCGAGCAAATCAGTGTCCAAATTTGAAACAGTTTTGCATTGAGTAGAATTAAATTCTACGTGGGAAAATATTCTCGTAAACAAGAAAGATATTCTCTGTTAAATAGAGAACTGTTGGATCAAAGATCTAATGGTAGAATTAAATTCTATTAAGGAAAAAATCTCCCTAATGTTTCTAAATAATAAAGATATTCTTTATTAAACAGAGAGCTGTCGGATCAAAAATCCAATGATAGAATTAAAATCTATTATGGAAAAATATCTTCCTAATCTTTCTAAATAAGAAAGATATGCTCTTTCAAATAGAGAACCCTTGGATTAAAAATCCAATGGTCATGAGATAGAATTAAATCAAAATATTTCCTTAATCTTGTTAAAAACATGAAAAATATATTTGTAGGGTGTTTTTTGTCACCCCATTGAGATGGGAATACGCGCATGCTTCTCAAGCGTACTACAGATTCCCCCTGCCTAGGGTAGGCTGGGGTTTAATGATTGTGGGGATCCGAATCTCCGGCAGCCGCGGACTAAGCTGCCGTTAATTACCCCTCACCTTTGGGGCGAGGGAACCTCCGATTAACGGGTTAAACTGGTCATGCGAACTCAATGTGCAGTGTACGTGTGTTTTGTTTTGAAAGGGGGTTTTGGATATATCGGGAGCCACGCAGAGTTTTTACGGGGGTCCCGCTACCCGGATAGTGGGCTGGGGGTCAAGGAGGCTAGCAGCCCCCTTGCGGGGTTCGGGGCAGCGTCCCGGCCCAAAATTTTTTTTGAGGGGGAGAGTGTCGCGGAGTATGTGTATGTGTACATATGTATACATATGTATATATATACATATATATATATATAAAGGGGAAAAGACATCCAAAGGATGCGTGGGGCAGCACCTTGGACGCTGTGCGCCTAGGTGCTGCGCGCTCAGGCGCTAGAGTGCCACGTGTTGGCATGTGGGCGCTCCGCGCTTGAGCGCTGGAGCGCAAGCGCGCCACGTGTCGGCACCGGGGCGACTTGCGCTCGAGCGCTTGCGCTGGAGCGCAACCGCGCCACGTGTCGGCACCGGGGCGACTTGCGCTCGAGCGCTTGCGCTGGAGCGCAAGCGCGCCACGTGTCGGCACGTGGGCGCTTTGCGCTCGAGCGCTGAGCGCTTGAGCGCAAGCGTGCCACGTGTCGGCACGCGGGTGCTCTGCGCTTAAGCCCCGGCGAGAAAAAGAGGCTTTTAGCCTAAAAAAATTTCTCAGAAGAGAAATCAGAGAGGAGTTGGACTCCTGAGTGTGTGTTTTTTTTGGGGGTTAATGGGAGGGGTTCTTCTTCTTCCTCCTCTGTTAGCTGGATCTTGAAGATCAAGAGATATGGAATTTTAAAAATCACTCCTTTTTGAGATCTAATGGAAGATCTGAGTTCCCCTTGATGGGTTTTGTGGTGAAAAACTAATTTGTTTTATAAAAAGGAGGGTAGAACTCTTGATTTAATTCAAGAGAAAGAAGAAGGTTTTGGAACCTTGAAGAAGGAGAAAGATCTCAGATCTGAAACTTTTTTTTTTGGAGAGAGAAAAAAAATTGTTGAGATATTTCATTATCTTTACCTTTATAGGCTATACACTTTACACATAGCCCCTTAGGCTTCACAAAATGGCATTTTGCTTATCCCATAGCTCATGTGCCATTTCTTTTTACACATAAGCCATTGGCTTTACAAAAATTTGGCTTTATGCCTATAAAATGCAACAAAATTATTTATTACAAAATTTTATCTTGGCATGGGGGAGGCCGGCCGTTTCATGTTCGGGCTCGACCCGGGCATGGGCCCACTGGGTCTGGGCTTGGGCCCACTTGGCTTGGGGTTGACTTTGATTTTGACTTGGTCAACCGGGGTGTAAATTTTTACCCCAACAAATTGCCCCCCATCAATAAATGCACACCACATATGTGGGTCGTGTGCATGAAATTGATGGATCTTCTTTTACTTAGAGGCGACCTGATTTGGTTCCCGCTTTTTGGGAAGCTGACACTGCCCTTTTTATGACATGGACGGTCGTTGCTTGACATGTCTCCGAGACGGAGTGTCCGTGATAGACGTTTACCTGGCCCGGAGTAATCTGGTTCCCGCTTTGTAGGAATCCTGCGCTGCCCTTTTTACGACATGGACGGTCAATGCTGCCCTTTTTGCGACTTGGACGGTCGATGCTGCCCTTTTTGCGACTTGGACAGTCGGTGCTGCCATTTTTGCGACTTGGACGGTCGGTTCTGCCCTTTTTGCGACTTGGACGGTCGATGCTGCCATTTTAGCGACATGGACGGTCGGTGCTGCCCTTTTTGCGACTTGGACGGTCGGTTCTGCCCTTTTTGCGACTTGGACGGTCGGTTCTTCCCTTTTTGCGACTTGGACGGTCGGTTCTGCCCTTTTAGCGATGTGGACGGTCGGTGCTGCCATTTTAGCGACGTGGACGGTCGGTACTGCCATTTTAGCGACGTGAACGGTCGGTTCTGCCCTTTTTGCGACTTGGACGGTCGGTTCTGCCCTTTTTGCGACTTGGACGGTCGTTGCTGGGTTTGACTTGCCCCGCTTCTTGCGGTGTCAGGGATGAAGTTGACTTGTTGATTATGATTTGGATTGACATCAGCATCGCTATACTGGAATATGGTATCAGGAGCGAATCATCATTTGCCATGAGAGGATTTGGGGATTGGTTTTAGTTTGGCATCAGCATCGCTGCACTGGAATATGGTACCAGGAGCGAATCATCATCTGCCATGAGGAGATTTCCCTCGTTCCTAGTTTAACGACTTAGGGGTCATCTGTTCCCAGTTTAACGACTTAGGGGTCTATTGGATTGGAGTTTGGGATTTTAGGGTTAGGACAGGCATCAGCGTTGCTAACACTGAAGCACACGTGCCAGGAGCAATTCATCATTTGCCTATTCCTGTTGGGGGAGCGATGGCTTAGGAGACAGGTTTAGGTCCCTATCGCCTGAGGCTTTTCAATTTTATGGGCCGCGAGGGTCCCATAAAAGCATTTTCTCCCTACGAGTCGTAAGGATCCCGCAGGTGTATTTTCTCCTTAGGAGTCGTGAGGACTCCTAAGTGTGTTTTTCCTTTATGAGTCGTAAGGATCCCACAAAGGTTTGTTCTCCTCATATATCGTGAGGACACATGAGTGGGTCTTATCAATGGAGCATCATTCCCAAAGCGGAGACCGGCCGCGTAACTGGTGATTACGGTGGGGCATGGGTATGATGAGAATTATTTGAGCCCATGGATTGTATACAATGGTCAACTTGGGGACCCACCGTAGGGCTGGAGAATTTTGAGAAATTGGATTTTGGTTGGCGTCTGCATCGCTACACTGGAATATGGTATCAGGAGCGACTCATCATTCGCCGTTTGGGGACTTGGAATTTGGATCTTGTTTGGCATCAGCATTGCTGCACTGGAATAATGCCAGGAGCAACTCATCATTTGCCTTGGGAGGACTTGGGATTTGGGTTTTTGGTCGGCATCAGCACCGCTAACACTGAAGCAAAACGCCAAGAGAGACTCATCATTTGCCGTTGCTCGTTGGGGAACGATGGCTTAGGAGACAGGTTTGGGTCCCTATCACCTAAGGCTTTTCAATTTTATGAGCCGTGAGGGTCTCCTAAAAGCACTTTCTCCCTATGAGTCGAGAGGATCTCGCAGGTGTATGTTCTCCTTAGGAATCGTGAGGATTCCTAAGTGTGTTGCTCCTTTGTGAGTCGTAAGGATCTCACACAGGGGTTTTCTCCTCACAAGGTCGAGAGGACTTTGCGAGTGTATTCATCTCTTTTCACGAGTTTGCGCCCTTTCGGGTTTTCACAAACTCACCGGTAGTCCTGCTGTTTTTACTCACGGAGCCCTTTAGGGTTTTCATCCGTGCCCGTTTTGCTTGTGGACATACCGTTTATTTTTTTATTTCTTTTATTTTTTTTTTATATATTTTTTTCTTGTTTTTCTTTTTTTTTTGCCGCTGGTGGGACTTTAAAAGTAGTCTCACCGGCAGGATTTGGGAGAGATAGGGGGCATTTACGCTCGTGGATTGTATACCGTTTTGCAGGATGTATGATCCAGACCGTAGGGCTGAAGTGCTCAATTCGCCTGCAACTTGGAGCATTTACGTGTACTATTTCTTGAGATATCGGCCATTGATGGGTGGCATGGGCCTTTCTCCCTCGGCACTTATTAGTTGGTAGGATCCTCCGTCGAACACTTTCTCGATGAAATATGGTCCTTCCCAGTTTGGCTCGAATTTTCCCTTGGCATGTCGATTGGGGATAATCGGTCTTTTGAGGACCAACACCAATTCACCTTTCTTGAAAACGCGGAGATGGGTTATCTTGTCATAGGCCCGTGACATTTGGGCTCGGTATAGCTCCAGATTTTGCTGTACCGCGAGCCTCTTTTCTTCGAGGGCATCGAGCTCTTCAAGTCGAAGGAGCACGTTTTCCTCCTCCGTCAACTCGTGCTAAACGGCCATTCTTAAGCTTGGAACTTCGACTTCGAGAGGGAGGACCGCCTCCACTCTGAAGAGCAATGAGTATGGAGTGGACTGTGTTGGAGTACGGTGCGTGGTACGATATGCCCACAACGCCTCGTGAAGTTTGAGATTCCAGTCTCTCTTGTTGGCTGAAGCATTTTTCCTCAGGAGCTTGCATAAAGTCTTATTGAAGGCTTCGGCTAGCCCATTGGCTCTTGGATTATAGATGGAGGAATATCTCCAGTCTATCTTGTGCTGGGTAGCGAACCTTGAGACATTGAAGCTCTTGAAAGAAGGCCCATTGTCGGAAATGATTCTTCTTGGTGTACCGAAGCGGTATAGAATATTATGCTGGAAGAATGTCAGAATATCTTTTGTTTTGACTTCTTTTAGCGGGACAGCTTCAGCCCATCTGGAGAAGTAGTCTGTCGCAGCCAATATGAACCGGTGGCCTTTGGATGACGGAGGATCAATTGGGCCAACAATGTCGGTGCCCCGGACTTCGAAGGGCCACGACGCCACCATAGGATGCAACGGATTGGGATGCTTGTGAATGAAATCACCATGGATTTGGCAGATCTGACATTTCTTTGCATGCTCTCCGCAATCCCGTATCATGGTGGGCCAGTAATACCCAAGCCGTTTGATTTAAAGTCGCATCTTGGGGCCAGATTGGTGAGCACCGCAAACGCCCGAGTGAACATCTTTCATGACCTTTTGGGCTTCGGCCAACGACAGACACCTGAGTCAGAGTTGGTCATATGACCTGCGGTATAATGTGTCATTTACAAACACGTATCGGAGAGCTCTTTTCTTCAGCTGAATCCTCGCAGATTTTTCTTCGGGCAGCTTGTCGTATCGGAGGTATTCTATGAAAGGTTCTCTCCAATCGGGCTCGTCTTGGATGATCGAAGCTTCTTCGGCAGGACTGCTCTTCTGTTCCGCGCTTTCCTCTTCTCGTAGAGAGACTGGGGGTAGAATTTGTCGGCTTCTGACTGTGATCAGAATTTCGTCCATGTCAGGATCGGCCAGCTCCTTGGCTAAGCGAGCGAGTACGTCAGCCTTTCCATTCAACGCTCTAGGGACTCTCATTAGTTCAATGTGAGTGAACCGTTTCATGAGTTCCACCACTCGGCCTCTGTACCTAGCTAACTCGGGTTTGTATATTTTATAATCGCCGCTTACTTGGTTGACGACAAGCTGGGAGTCGCCGTAAACTCGTAGCCGACGGATTTCCATTTCTATGGCGAGCTCCAAACCAGCTATCAGAGCTTCATACTCAGCTTCATTGTTTGTCCGAGGCTCGGTGAGAGCGAAAGAACGCTGCAGGGTTCCCATTGATGGCGTGGTGAACACAAATCCTATCCCCGCTTTTACCTCCGGGACGCTTGATCTGCCGGAGCTCCTTATTGATGAAGCCCCATCAAAATAGAGCTCCCAATATGGCTCGTCTTTCTCGAGGTGCAGCACTTGTTCGTCGGGTAACTCATAATTTAGCGGCGATCCTTCTGGTTTGGGATGAGCAGCAAGAAAGTCTGCAAGAGCTTGCCCTTTTACTTATTTCTGAGGAGTATAAACTATGTCAAACTCGAGTAGCATAACAGCCCATCTTGCCATTCTGCCGGCTAGGCTCGCTCTGGTAATCAAGTATTTGAGCGGGTCGACCTTGGAGATCAGCATAACCCGATGAGCAAGCAGATAGTGCCTCAGCTTCTTCACAGCAAATATCAGAGCCAGGCATTGCTTCTCGATTGGGGAATAGTTGTGTTCCGCCCCGACTAGAGTTCGACTGAGGTAGTAGAGGGCATTTTCTTTTCCCTCCTCGTTATTCTGGGCAAGGAGCGCACCGAGTGACTCATCCAGCGCGGCAGTGTAGAGAATCAGCGGTTTATTTGGAATGGGAGCGGCCAGCACTGGAGGGTGCAACAAGTACTGTTTGATGCTTTCGAATGCTGCTTGACATTCAGCATCCCAGATAAAAGGAGCTCCTTTCTTCATAAGCTTCGAGAAGGGCCTACATCTCCCCGATAAATTTGAGATAAACCTCCGTATATAAGCAAGCTTTCCTTGAAAAGACCTTAGCTGCGTCAGACTTTTTGGAGGGGGCATCTCCATGATGGCCTTTATCTTTGATGGGTCAACTTCGATCCCTCGATGTCGGACTATGAAGCCCAGGAATTTTCCCGATGACACGCCAAAAGCGTATTTCAGAGGATTCATCTTCAGGTCAAATTCCCTCAGTCTGGTGAGAACGGTCTTAAGATCCTGGATATGATCGGCCTTGGTTTTAGTCTTAACGACCAGATCATCAACATAATATTCGATGACTTTATGAATTAGGTCATCGAAGATATTGGTCATTGCCCTTTGATATGTAGCACCTGCGTTCTTCAATCCGAACGGCATCACCTTATAGCAATATATTCCGATCGGGGTTCGAAATGCTGTGTGCTTCTCATCCTCAGGCGACATCTTGATCTGATTGTATCCAGACGAGCCATCCATAAAGGTGAACAGCTCGTAATTTGAGGTGTCATCGACCATCATTTCCATGACCGGTAGCGGGAAGTCGTCTTTAGGACATGCCTTGTTGAGGTCCCTGAAATCGACACAAACTTGGATCTGCCCATTTTTCTTCTTCACTGGGACTATGCATGCGATCCAGTCCGCATATTTCTCTTCCCTGATGAAGCCGGCATCGATGAGCTTCTTGGTTTCCTCGATGAATTTTTCTTCTAGTTCCCTTCTCATTCTTCGAGGAGCTTGTTTGACTGGCTTAGCATCAGGAGATATAGCCAGCTTATGCACAGCCACTTCAGGGGAAAGGCCTGGCATTTCTTTGTATGTCCACGCGAAGCAGTCGACGAACTCATGCAGCAGGGCAATTATCTGCGCTTTCATTTCCTCTGACAAGAGCGAGCTGATGTAGGTCGGCCTTGGATTATCGGGCGTTCCTAAGTCAATCTCGGTTAGCTCGTCAAAGGTTGCTTGTCCACCATCTTCGAGCTCTTGAGGAGCTTCTTCTGGCTCGGCTATCTCGTCATCATCATTTGATCTTTCGCTGGCCTCACTAACATGGATCATGTAGCACGCTTTGGAATTAGGTTGAATGTAGCCTATGCCCCGTCTATCTGGAATTCGTCCATCGATGAGTGCTCGGACCTGGGGCGGATACGATAGCCCTTCGTAAAACTTTGCTTCGGACTCCGTTTGATATAACCGGCATCCGCACTTCTTAAAGTATTTCCGCATCTCGGGTGCATAGTATCTAGGATTGAGGACGGCTCTTATGCCTCTCTCATAGGGAAGGCACGCGACAGAAAGATCGTCCGGGTGCACAACGGGGTTTGACCTGTAAAACAGGATGCCCTTCTGTCCATTTTTCCTCCCGGGTACGTAGAAAGTTTTCAGCTGGTCCACGGTAGAGACTGATAATGTGTCGAGCTCTTTGCACATCCGTTACGGCACCCTTGTGATGGCCAGGGACCCTTCTACAACTTTGAAGGTCTCTCTTAGTTTCGCTTGCTTCATAGGGGTCCAATCTGCACAGCTGTTGCACGGCATGCCCTCTTCTTCTGACTCTTCAGTGTCACTGCCAAGATGAGGGCGGACTTTGCTGCTAGATGGACCTTCAGTAACAGATTCGTCCATATCGCTGCCGAAACGAGGGCGGGTTTTACGGAAGGACGGGCTTCCAGCGTCGGACTCATCAGTGTCGCTACCGAAATGTGGACGCACTTGGGCGTTTTTACTTTTGAAAGTGACAACCGGCGCAGAATTGCTTTTGGGTCTTAGGGCCAGTCTATCCTCAGTCAGTTGTGGCTTAGCATTTTGGTGGTTCATAAACTACCGAGAATCTTCATAGCGGACTTCATGCACACCGAACGGCTGGATGTCTCCGTCAATGCGTCTTTCTTCGCCATTTTAGTATACTTCATGTATTGATGGAGAGTTGACGGAATGATACCATAATCGTGGAGCCACGGCCGCCCCAAGAGAATCTTATAAGATGTGTCGGCGTCGATCACGTATATCTTAGCTTCAGTTTGTAGATCCCCGAATTTGATTGGCAGAGCTATGGACCCCAGAACTTGCTGGCAATTTTGGTTGAAGCCCTGAATGACAATCCTTTCCCTTGACAGGTGTCGGACGTCCATTGACAAACTCTTCAGCGTCCGCAAGTTCATGATGTTCACTGAAGACCCCGGATCAATCAATATGCGATTAATCCGATCTCCGTCGCTGTACCCGGTCACGTAAAGCGGCCGATTATGCTCAGCCGTTCCCAGTAGCAAGTCTTCATCCTTAAATGTGACTGCGGGCAATACAGGGGATTGTCGATCGCATGGCTCACTACTCGATGGTACGGGCAATACAGGGGATTGTCGGTCATTTTTGCTAGTCGAGGGAATATCGAGACGGGGCATCGATATTCCAGAGTAGACTAGCGCATATCTTCTCGACTCATGCGATGGGCGATGGATGATCCCATATCCATTGGTGTTTGACATCGAAGATGGTATGCGGGTGCTCAGTGGAGACTGGGTACACTGAACGGACTCGCCGAGAACTCCCAGATGGTATTATACCTCACATCAGATGGCAGTTCTCTGGTGACACTGGTACAGCTTAGTCTGTTGACCCGAGATCGTCATAGAGTCTTGTGTGTCTCCCACTGTGCTTTGATTTCCACCCTACCACGGCTCTACTGAGTTGTGCAAACAGGTGGTTTTTGGGTACAGTCCCGATTCACATGGAGGCAATGAGCGATAGGAGGGGATTCGTCTCTCCCTGTATTGGGGGTTGATGTTGTGCTATGCTCGACTGGCCATAACAGGAAATCCCTGGCCAGGGTTGCAGTGATATACTGGTAAGAGTTATCAGTAGTTTCACGAATGTTATGGACCTCAAGTCGGCATGACTTATCGAGCTATTGGGGTCTGACGTTTACCACCCCTAGGCGAGATATGCGACATATCAGACGAACAGACCGGACTATACGATAAGTGTTACTGGTTGGATTCGCAGGAGTGTGAGCGGGCTTGCTTGTCGATCTTCTGATCGCTCAATACCCGGGTGGCCGTTACGTTTGGCAGACCGCTTGCGGCTTGTGGATGCTTGATATGATCATCATCTGCTGCCGGCGTATTGACGAGTCTTTAGAGTCCTACACAGAGGTTTCCTGGCTCAAGCGAAACGAAATAGGAGCGCATATGAGATATGTGCGGGACCGAGAATAATGCGTGTATGTGATACCGTATTTCATTCTCGCGATGAATGTGTCGAATGGTTGTATGCGATATAACCTAGTTATCGAATCAAGGATTGATTCGATAAGCCGATACATTGGATACTAGCCGGTTATATGCGATATAACCGGATCATTGAATCAAGTGTTGATTTAATGATTTAATGTATAATTATATATTTGATATATTACTTTGCATTAACTAGTAATGGTTCACTTTAAATGGATTAACTCACTTGGTTTGTGCACATTGTATATGTGATATATTTTGTGCACATGATTGTATCATGTTTGATGATACATGCAAGCTTAGGTTTGTGTAGAGAATTAAACAATGGTTAAGTTAGTGGTTAGGGTTTACTTTTATCTCATTCATTTATCTTTTGATTTATCTATTTATTTCTTTTTGGAAAAGATAAAGAGAATGGTGGACTTCTTTTGTTGTTTTGTGGAAACTTCATGAAATGTTGAAATCTTGACCATTCTTGTTCTTTTCCTAAACCTAACCACTAACCCTAACCAAGGTTTATTCTCTACACCTAACTATGGTTACTATCATGATAAGTGTCATTTTATTTGATAATTAAAATAGACTTATCATATATTCTTTTCTTCTTCTTCTTCATCTTCAAGTTGAAGAAAGCTTGCACCTTTAATGGCAACTAGCCAAAACAAGTGAGAAATCCAAATCTAAAGTCTACCCATTTCCTATTTCTTCATTCTCTACTACTTGCCATGTAGTAGAGTGTGTTGTCTTCACAAGTTTCTTGACTTGGCGAAGGCGGAGCTCGAGTTTTGTGATGCCTCGACGTAGATCATCTTCGGCATCGAACCGACGATCAAGCCCGCCCATTTCTTCGACGAAGCCGATACTTGAGTTCGGAGTTCGATTTGGACAGCGGAGGGAGATCATCGTGGAGCTTAGGAATTGGCGGACCGGATCTACAAAGGTTGTAGCCCCTTCCCTTTTAGATAAAGTTGTTTATTTGCATTGCTTTGCCTAAATATCTAGTTAACGATCCGTAGTCGGGTTTGTAGGCACCCGTAAAATTTGATTTGTGCATGTTTGATCACTTGTGAGACTTCACTAGAGTGCCTAGGAACCTTACAGTGGTATCAGAGCCTAGCTAGAGCCTTAGGCGAAGTCCCGACGGAGTTAGAAGTCCGATCGACCCAAAACCCGACTTTGAAATTGCTCTCTGGACTTTTCTGTAAATTGTGGAATTTTTGGAATTAAAAATATCCAGAAAAATCAGCAGGAAAATATAAGGGTAACTGTGCAATTCGTAACCCTAACTCCATTAAACTGCCGCGGTTCCGCGGCACGAGCGTGGCTCGTGCGGCGGTTCCGCGGCTGTTTTGTCGTATCTTGCAGAGCATTTGGCACAGTAACTCACATTTGGCAGTGCTGGTTTTCCTGGGGATTTTTAATAATTTATTCCAGAGTTGCATTTTCTGAGTTGTATTGGGGACTCGGTGTATTCGATCGGACTGTCTAATTTTGTCGGTGTGCTTTTCCGGGTATTTTTAGAATATGTTAAAAAGTTCGACCGGGTATAAATACCCACTTTTTCCCCTGCCGGGAAATTTCCAATTGTTGGATTTTTCCGTAGTTTAACGACGTTCTAAGTAGTGCAAGTAACGCGATGGACCCTCTAGAAGACAACAAACCTTAACTCGATTATGTGACCGTCTTGAACTGCCCTTTGAACCTTCGGGTTTGGGGCAGTACGGCGTGCCACATATGAGGCGTTGGCTTGACCCTTCTACGGCTGGACCGTTGGTACTGAGGCACGAACTGAGTGTTGTTAGACTCATATTTCATGTGTTGAGCTGTATCGGGAAAACTTGGGTGTTCGATTGTTCGATCGAAAAGTTTAGCATTTTCTATTTATCCGGAATGTGATACAATAATTGGAATTCGCAAATTGTTATGAGATAACGGAATGAATATTATAAACGTAGCAGTTTAGTCTCACTTGATCGGTTGCCACGGAATTTTGATTTGATCAAAAGTCCGTCGCAATCACGTAGCGTACGCGGATACTCGCCGGGTAAACTTTATAGACAGCCTCACTCCATAGCCCCGACTAAGTGACTGTAGGAGAACCCCGTCGCCGAAAGCATCCGTTCGGGTGCTCGCGGTAGCGGTGTTCCTCCTTGGTGCACTTCGTCGACGGTATTAGGGGTGCGGCCGTCTACTGAAGTTTGCGACGAGCGTTCGATCAGAATGTCGGGAATCCTGCTAAATTGCCCGACTTGATATTAAAAAGAGTTTTCGATAATGAGACTAAAATGCGGGGTTTATAATTGTTAGGCATGTGATGTCTAAGTAATTCATTTAGTCAGGCATGCGATGTCTGAGGTGGTTGCGGATTCCAACTGTTGTAGTTTTACACTTTCTTTTCTGTGACCGTAAGTGTAATATGTGATATCGCCGGTTTCGTTGCTATATGTCAACGACAATTGGGATGCGCATATTTACTTACGTTGATGACATGTGATGTTATGTGTTGCTGGATATGTTATATTGGATCGTCGTGTTTGAATAGCCGGGGGTTTTTATGTGAGATGAGTGTTTTTCATTTTCATTCATGTAAAAACTTGTATGTAATATTCTTTTATTGGGGCACTTCCAGGTTGCGGAAGTAGTCACCGTTTGTATATTATTTACTTTTCTGCACTAGGATAGACCCAAGGAGGGGAGCACAAGTAACCGGGTTCTGGGGTCCAGTGGGAGACCAACTCGAGGAGTCGAGTCCGGGTCTCCTAACCCTAGAATTGGTAGGGTTACTTGCCGCTCTCGTACGGGTCTAGGGGTGTGGGCTTGGCTATTCATCACGACCGTGGAATCCGTGTTTTATACTGGCTCGTATTGAAAACACGGACGTCCTAGTATATCCAATATTTCATATGTTTCTTCTGCTGTGTTTTATCTGTGAAGTGATCATGCGATGTTCTGTGCTCTGTGACAGATATTATAGTATATATGATATATTATATAGACGTTGCTTATGTTTTACACCCGCGCTAGCCCTGCCTCGCTCTGGCGTTAGTTACCTAACCTAACGGTGCAGACGGGACATCGAGGCGAATGCGGATGGCATAAGCGTACGTTATATTTATCTGTGATGGTTAGGTGGACTTAATTGATGGGATATTCATTAATGAGATTAATGAAAGAAAATAAACCTAATTGATGTTGTGGAATCGAATTTCAAAATAAAACAGGTAGCTACAGTTCTTGCTTTGCATTGTGGTGTTCATTATAGAACATCCTGCACCTTATTCGATGAGGAAAGGACCGAGATCCCTTCACCGGGAGTGACTCCTTTAGCAATAACTGGCAGATGCTACACACTCGGTTTGTATTTGATCGCTTCTATAGTTTCTGCTTTGCACAGTGATATATATGATATATCCCGCACCTCATTCGACGAGGAAAGGGCCGACGATCCCTTCACCGGGAGTGACCCCTTTAGCAAAACTAGAAAAGCCTCGAAAACATTCCATTTAAAAACCATTTGATTCCGCAACGAGATCGAGTTCAAAGCGTTAAAGGTTTTCACAAAAACCAGCCGCAACCCTCCGTCATTTTAGGAAGTAGAGTACTTAGTATTCGTGCTGTGTTTGTTGACCATAGTCAAGGCATAGTGTACGGTAGATAAGTGATGTCTTCCTTCACCGCATATGATGCGATTAGTTAGGACAGTCGCGTGACTTTGTTGACCTTAGTTAAGGGTCATGTGGGTGGGTCTAATTAATCACGAAATGACGGGTAGAACTTGACTAGTACTTATGATTTGTTGACCATAGTTAAGGTCATAGGTGCTAGGGGTAAAAACCTTTATCGGGAGTTTCAAGTGTTGAAACTTGCAATGAGATTGCATACCTTCTATGTGATAGTTGGATCCCGATACCCACTGCGAGTAATTGTTACTCCTGGGAGAGTTTTGCACTTTGCAATTAACCGATCAAGTAGGTGTCTAGAAAGGTGTCAACGGGGTTACGCCTCTGGGAAAACGAGGTTTACAGTAATTAGGTCCGTGCGAAAGCACGGGGAACCTCCCTCAAAGTACCGACACTGGCCTGGCTGAAAGATTGGCGAACTTGTAGAGTGTAATTAATCCCGGCTAGTCTTTCCTTTTAGGGTTTGAAGGAAGATTTGATAAAAACAGTGGGAGCCATCCTGATTAGATAAAATATATAACCAATCTGATCTTGTAAGAGCGCACGCAGAGTGTTTTCTTCTCTCTCTCTCCTGGTAGCGACCATATCACGCCTTAATCAAGATAATAATGTGGATGTATTGACCGAACCCGCTTGTTATACTGAGCTGGGAACGTTGGTCCCGCTCCAACTTATAATTGTTATAAGACAGAGCAGGAAATAGGGAATACCAAGATTCCTATGCCGCCCAAACGAAGAGAGTGCATGCTGATGCATCATCTTCGGGTGTGTTCATTACAAAGAACTGTTTCTCAGTATGCTTTACGTCCTGGGTATGTGATACCAGATCAGGATCCCAGACATGTAATCTGTTACATAGGGCTACAAAAGGTAGAAAAACTGAGAACGGGTGATAAGTTTCATGAGGCAGAAAACGGGGCAAGTGTTGCAGCCAAGTCTGTCGGTCACTGTCACCCTGTATTACCAATACATTGATTCTGAACGAATGTTGTTAGATACCGAACCTGATATACAAAATCATATCAATCTCTTTATTAGTAAAGAAATGATAAAATTTTGTATAGTTGGATAATGTTTTGAACATTTCCTATATCAAAAGTTGATCGGTTCAGGCACGTTATCTAAAAGCATTGACGTTCTAAATCAAACTACAGTTCTTAGTATACGGAACACACATAAGAGGAAGAATTCAGAAATGAACGACTTCTTCTTGAGGCATTGTAGACTAGGTCAGATCAATGTGACCCGACTAGCTAGAGCTACATATAGATGCATATTTAAATCAGTTTGAATTTACATCTTGTGAAACTCGCCAGTCATGTCACAAAGGTAAGATGACCATGGCTCCGTTTACTGGAAACAGAGAAAGAGTTAGTAAACTCTTGGGACTGATACATTATGATGTATGTAAGGTCTCCTGTCTACACATGCCAGGACTGGTTCTTTATACTTCATTATATTCTCTGATAATCTTTCGAGATTCAGACCTATGTTCTTGTTGAAACATGAGTCCGAACCTTTTAAGATATTCACAGAATATAAGTTAGAAGTAGAGAACCACAATACGGGTATAAGTATTATGTCCTATGATGAGATCAAGGAGGAGAATACTTGTGCATGGAATTCCTGCACTATTCTAAAGGAGAATAGGATTCTCTCTCAGCATTACTCCTCCGAATACACCATAGCACGATGGTATATCGGGGCGGAGCAATCTCACCCTATATGATAAGGTGTGCTCTATGATGAGTACTACTGAGTTGCCTATTTCCTTTATGGGAGTTATGCACTTGAGAAGCTGCATCCCTATTGAATTAGGTTCGAATCAAATCGAAGCCTACCGCTTCATATGTGATATGGAAAGGGAAGAGCCCATATCTTGAGTTGGTTAAGATTTGGGGTTGTCCAGCCTATGTTTAAAAGCAAAATCCGGACAAGCTCGAGGCAAGGTCTGTTATGTTCAACTGGAAAGGTTCCAGCTATACAAACTACAGCAGATGATTTGGTAGAACCGAAGGATTCAGTAGATTCCAACGAACCTCAGCCTCTCCGCCGATCTAGTAGGGTTCCTCACCCACCTGAGAGTTACTCCTGTTTCTCTATGACAGTGGGAGCGAGGATTGCATCATGAGATGATGACCCAACCAGTTTCGAGCTGGCCATCAGGAGTGGGACTCTGTAAGAATGGCTGGATGCTTAGTGATCTGAGATGGAATCCATATACACCAACAAAGTATGGACTTTGGTTGCTATATCTGAAGGGTTAAATCCCCATCAGGAGCAAGTAAATCTTGAGAAGATTACTTGGTGTAGATGGAAAAGTTGAGACTTTCAGAGCTAGACTTGTTAAAGTTTTTCGTCATGGACCAGGCCTGAAAAATGATGAAACCTTTTCCAGTACCTATGCTTAAGTCCATCCAGATACTACTTGCCACGGCTACATACCATGACTGCGATATCTGGCGGTTGGGTGTCTTGACTGCTTTTCTAAATGATGTTTTAGAAGAATGCGTCTATAAGTACACAGCCAGAGGGCCTCGTAGACAGTGGGAGCAGCGGAAACGTGTGCAAGATGTTTTATAGGATAAAGCAGACATCGCGGAGTTGGAACGTCTGTTTTGATGTGTTAGTCGAAGAGTTTGACATCATCAAAATGGTAGATGAACCTTGTATAAACAAAAGGGTAGTAGAGAGTATGATGACGATCCTCGTAGAGTACGTGGATGACATACTCTTGTTAGGGAAGAAGTTTCCTATGCTACACTCGATCAATCTCCGCTTATCACAAAGATTTTCCATATAGGATCAAAGTGATACCTCCTAAATCCTGAGTTTTCACCTATGAGATAGATGTAATTGGATGCTAGGATTCTCACTAGATGTAGTGAGATGGTATCAATCGATCCTGGGGAGAATCACTGGAAGAATTCCAGGGTGATAAAGATGACTGAATGTCAGTCACAGGCACTGTCTTTACCCTCAGTAAAGGGACGGTATGTTGGAAGAGTTCCAAGCTAGATACCGTGGCAAACTAGACGATAAAGGCTGGTAACATCGCTATTGAAGATACTACCAAAGAGGCAGTTTGGGTGTATATTGGTTCATAAGATGAACTTGGTTCCTGCCATTGTATGACAATGGAAGTGTGGCTTAGGCCCTGGAACCCTGGTCCCATCAGTGACCCAGACATATTCTGAGGAAGCATCACCTGATCATGGAGATAGTTGATCTCCAGGTTGATCGAGGTTAGGAGAGTAGACTCAGAGGACAACACGGCGGATCCACTCACGAAGGCCTTTTTCCCAAAGAGATACTTTTAGGGGATGGTTGAGTATGTGATACTGCAACCACTGCTACAGATGGCCCTAGTGCAAGTGGGAGATTGTTAGTTATATGTATGCCCTAGAGGCCATTACTGTACATTGGATGTATATTGTAGTGGATGCTGGGACGTATATAGGAAGGACTTTCTTGCTCAACATGATAGTACGCTATCTGGTTGCACTTTATCTTAACATGTATACTTTCTGTCTCTCTGATTACATGTTGATAAAGCCCTTAGGATGTGTACTCGACTTCCAGGACTGTGATGTAGAACATACTAGTGGGGCCTGGGTAGTCCATGAGTACATCCTTGAAATGTTCCTAGTCGAGGGAATATCGAGACGGGGCATCGATATTCCAGAGTAGACTAGCGCATATCTTCTCGACTCATGCGATGGGCGATGGATGATCCCATATCCATTGGTGTTTGACATCGAAGATGGTATGCGGGTGCTCAGTGGAGACTGGGTACACTGAACGGACTCGCCGAGAACTCCCAGATGGTATTATACCTTACGTCAGATGGCAGTTCTCTGGTGACACTGGTACAGCTTAGTCTGTTGACCCGAGATCGTCATAGAGTCTTGTATGTCTCCCACTGTGCTTTGATTTCCACCCTACCACGGCTCTACTGAGTTGTGCAAACAGGTGGTTTTTGGGTACAGTCCCGATTCACATGGAGGCAATGAGCGATAGGAGGGGATTCGTCTCTCCCGGTATTGGGGGTTGATGTTGTGCTATGCTCGACTGGCCATAACAGGAAATCCCTGGCCAGGGTTGCAGTGATATACTGGTAAGAGTTATCAGTAGTTTCACGAATGTTATGGACCTCAAGTCGGCATGACTTATCGAGCTATTGGGGTCTGACGTTTACCACCCCTAGGCGAGATATGCGACATATCAGACGAACAGACCGGACTATACGATAAGTGTTACTGGTTGGATTCGCAGGAGTGTGAGCGGGCTTGCTCGTCGATCTTCTGATCGCTCAATACCCGGGTGGCCGTTACGTTTGGCAGACCGCTTGCGGCTTGTGGATGCTTGATATGATCATCATCTGCTGCCGGCGTATTGACGAGTCTTTAGAGTCCTACACAGAGGTTTCCTGGCTCAAGCGAAACGAAATAGGAGCGCATATGAGATATGTGCGGGACCGAGAATAATGCATGTATGTGATACCGTATTTCATTCTCGCGATGAATGTGTCGAATGGTTGTATGCGATATAACCTAGTTATCGAATCAAGGATTGATTCGATAAGCCGATACATTGGATACTAGCCGGTTATATGCGATATAACCGGATCATTGAATCAAGTGTTGATTTAATGATTTAATGTATAATTATATATTTGATATATTACTTTGCATTAACTAGTAATGGTTCACTTTAAATGGATTAACTCACTTGGTTTGTGCACATTGTATATGTGATATATTTTGTGCACATGATTGTATCATGTTTGATGATACATGCAAGCTTAGGTTTGTGTAGAGAATTAAACAATGGTTAAGTTAGTGGTTAGGGTTTACTTTTATCTCATTCATTTATCTTTTGATTTATCTATTTATTTCTTTTTGGAAAAGATAAAGAGAATGGTGGACTTCTTTTGTTGTTTTGTGGAAACTTCATGAAATGTTGAAATCTTGACCATTCTTGTTCTTTTCCTAAACCTAACCACTAACCCTAACCAAGGTTTATTCTCTACACCTAACTATGGTTACTATCATGATAAGTGTCATTTTATTTGATAATTAAAATAGACTTATCATATATTCTTTTCTTCTTCTTCTTCATCTTCAAGTTGAAGAAAGCTTGCACCTTTAATGGCAACTAGCCAAAACAATTGAGAAATCCAAATCTAAAGTCTACCCATTTCCTATTTCTTCATTCTCTACTACTTGCCATGTAGTAGAGTGTGTTGTCTTCACAAGTTTCTTGACTTGGCGAAGGCGGAGCTCGAGTTTTGTGATGCCTCGACGTAGATCATCTTCGGCATCGAACCGACGATCAAGCCCGCCCATTTCTTCGACGAAGCCGATACTTGAGTTCGGAGTTCGATTTGGACAGCGGAGGGAGATCATCGTGGAGCTTAGGAATTGGCGGACCGGATCTACAAAGGTTGTAGCCCCTTCCCTTTTAGATAAAGTTGTTTATTTGCATTGCTTTGCCTAAATATCTAGTTAACGATCCGTAGTCGGGTTTGTAGGCACCCGTAAAATTTGATTTGTGCATGTTTGATCACTTGTGAGACTTCACTAGAGTGCCTAGGAACCTTACACCATCTCCTCCCAGCAATTGCTTTCGAGACCGGTTGGTTTTGGATTCGCCCGCCCTTCGCTTTTCTTCATTGTCGGACGCATTGAAGACATTGGTACTGCTGGAACTCCCGCTTCTACGGTTGTCGTCCCGCTTGCTTTTCCAAGTTTTGTCTCTCTGAGAATCCGGCGGGGACTCTTGCTTTGAGCGTTCCAGCATTTGGACTTTCTTGGTTAGCTCCTGAAATGTCTTGAGGCCTGCCGTACACAAGAATGGGACCATCCAGTTGCTGAGGTTCCCAATGAGAAGGCCGACGGACTGGTCCTGCTCCAGCGGCGGTTCGCACTTGACTGTGAGATTACACCATCGAGCGATAAAGTCGGTGTTGCTTTCATTCTTCCCCGGCTTGGTCCTCACAAGGTCGGCAACGGAGATTTTATCACTGACACTCATGAACTTTTGCCGAAACAGGGACTCTATTTGGGCAAAGGTAATGACAGACCCGTCCGGTATACTCGCATACCAGTCGAAGGCAACGCCGGTCAGGCTGTTGACAAACTGACGAAGAAGGAGCGCGTCATTGCCCCCTGTATTTCCGCACGATGCTTTGAAGTGGGCGACGTGCTGATTTGCATTCCCTGTTCCATCAAATCTTCCGAACTTAGGAATAACGTAGCCGCTTGGGAACTCAATCAGATCATACTGCGCGGGATATGGCCGCCCACTACTGCCAATTTCTTTCTGAGCTTCAGCTTCGGCCACCAATGTTTTAACCTTGCTGGTGACCAAATCCATTATCCGATCCTGTGTTAGCGGGATAGTGCTATCTGGGGCCAAGGCATCCCCAGAAGCGGAATGTGGCCGGCTTTCATGCGGCTCGACCAGTCTTGGTCCCAAAGGAACATGCATTGGCTGCCTCGGATTATCATCACCCGGCTGATTAGTAGCGGCTTGTGCCTGATTGGGAGGCGCTCGAGCAATTTGAGCCGTAAGCTGCATCACCACGTTCGTTAAGTCGTCAATTTTCGAATAGAGCTTGGCCATCTCTTTATCTTTGCACCTGAGCTGTTTTCGAAGCTCTTGAAGCAGCTCTTGCTCCGCAGTCCTGGGGCGGAAAGTTGGCTCTTCCTCGCTGTCTGAGATTGACTCTGCATGGACCGAGGGGTCTTTCTGCCTATCATCCTCATCGAGAGGGTTTTCTTCATCCAGCGGGGGCGGCTGTTCTTGGGCGGCGGCAACCACATTCAGGCTAGATTGGGCTTGGGATGTGGTGGCCCCATCCTTGCTTTTGTTGCGAAGGTTGTCGCTGGGACGCCCGCCCGCCATATAGACCGTATGGATGATATATCCGACCGCCTTTCTATCATTGGCGGCTGATTTCACGGATCGTTGTCTTGACCCCTTGCTTCGGTAGCTGGTAGTCGATTGAAGTCGGCTGGCCTAACCAGGTTCTTGAATGGTGCCGGCGCTTCTTTTCTGGGTTTGCCCCGCTGCTTTCGTGCGGCACAGAGTGCTTGATAGACTCTTGAAGAGACAGTGTCATACTTTTTCTGCTGGGGCCAGGACACGTCTCTTTGTGACACTGTTCGGACCACTGTCTTCTTGATTCTGGTAGTCATGGCGTTTTTCTGAACCCACTTCAGAGGCTCGAAGGAATTGCTGATTCTTACGTCCGACTCAGCCGTCGTCGCGGGGCAACCCTGCACTTGGAACTTCACACGATTCCATTTGGCCGAAGCTTTGGCCCTCTTGTTGGCTCGATACCTGAAACGCTTCTGCCTTAACTTTTCCGTTCTAAGCACCTGGCAGACTTTGGCTCTTTGGGAAGACACCGCGGACCGGTCGATGGAGGGCCTTGGAAATACGCTCGATTGTGCATTTGTTGGAGTCATCGCCTGAGCTCGTCCGCCACATTTGATATTGCCCTTTGTACCGAAGTTCTTGCCCCCTGCTGGAGCACCAGAGAATCGTTCAGATACAGTCTTAAGTTTCGGTTGTGGTGCCTTGGCGATCACGACATTCGGCCTCTTACCCCTTGAGACCAGCTTGGCCACCTGTTCCGCCGGGATCTCCGCCAGATGAGCGCTTCCGGCAGGGTAGATGATGACGGAGCCAAACTGGCGGGGCGGTTCCTCCCACTGTCGACTGAGGCTTGCGGGAAGAACCACACGAGCGTTGATCTTGACCACGTACGGAATCGGGGTCGCTTTGGAAGCTGAGTTCGTCTTGGGAGACATTGTCGTCGAAAGTTGATTGCTGCACGAAAAGAAAACATCATTTCAGTATAGGCAATCGATATGTATATTGATTGAGTTCGCATGAACGTTTAACCCGGAATATGGGAGGAGAGATCGGTCCCACCGAGCGTGCCAGAGTCTGTAGGGTGTTTTTCGTCACCCCATTGAGATGGGAATACACGCATGCTTCTCAAGCGTACTACAGATTCCCCTGCCTAGGGTAGGCCGGGGTTTAATGATTGTGAGGATCCGAATCTCCGGAAGCCGCGGACTAAGCTGCCGTTAATTACCCCTCACCTTTGCGGCGAGGGAACCTCCAATTAACGGGTTAAACTGGTCATGCGAACTCAATGTGCAGTGTACGTGTGTTTTGTTTTGAAAAGGGGTTTTGGATATATCGGGAGCCACGCAGAGTTTTTACGGGGTTCCACTACCCGGATAGCGGGCTGGGGGTCAAGAGGGCTAGCAACCCCCTTGCGGGATTCGGGGCAGCGCCCCGGCCCAAAAATTTTTTTGAGGGGGAGAGTGTCGCGGAGTATGTGTATGTGTACATATGTATATATATCCATGTATATATATAAAAAGGGGAAAAGACATCCAAAGGATGCATGGGGCAGCACCTTGGGCACTGTGCGTCTAGGTGCTGCGCGCTCAGGCCCTAGAGTGCCACGTGTTGGCATGTGGGCGCTCCGCGCTTGAGCGCTGGGCGCTTGAGCGCAAGCGCGCCACGTGTCGGCACGGGGGCGACTTGCGCTCGAGCGCTTGCGCTGGAGCGCAAGCGTGTCACGTGTCGGCACGGGGGCGACTTGCGCTCGAGCGCTTGCGCTGGAGCGCAAGCGCGCCACGTGTCGGCACGTGGGCGCTGAGCGCTGGAGCGCTGAGCGCTGGAGCGTAAGCGCGCCACGTGTCGGCACGCGGGTGCTCTGCGCTCGAGCGCTGAGCGCTGGAGCGCAAGCGCGCCACGTGAGAAAAAGAGGCTTTTAGCCTAAAAAAATTTCTCGGAAGAGAAATCAGAGAGGAGTTGGACTCCTGAGTGTGTGTTTTTTTTGGGGGGTTAATGGAAGGGGTTCTTCTTCTTCCTCCTCTGTTAGCTGGATCTTGAAGATCAAGAGATATGGGATTTTAAAAATCACTCCTTTTTGATATCTAATGGAAGATCTGAGTTCCCCTTGATGGGTTTTGTGGTGAAAAACTAATTTGTTTTATAAAAAGGAGGGTAGAACTCTTGATTTAATTCAAGAGAAAGAAGAAGATTTTGGAACCTTGAAGAAGGAGAAAGATCTCAGATCTGAAACTTTTTTTTTTGGAGAGAGAAAAAAAATTGTTGAGATATTTCATTATCTTTGCCTTTATAGGCTATACACTTTACACATAGCCCCTTGGGCTTCACAAAATGGCATTTTGCTTATCCCATGGCTCATGTGCCATTTCTTTTTACACATAAGCCATTGGCTTTACAAAAATTTGGCTTTATGCCTATAAAATGCAACAAAATTATTTATTACAAAATTTTATCTTGGCATGGGGGAGGCTGTCCGCTTCATGTTCGGGCTCGACCCGGGCATGGGCCCACTGGGTCTGGGCTTGGGCCCACTTGGTTGGGGTTGACTATGATTTTGACTTGGTCAACCGGGGTGTAAATTTTTACCCCAACAATATTCTGTTAAACAGAAAGCCTTGGATTTAAGATCCAACGGTGATTAAAAATCAACACTTGATTATGAAATCAGATTGAGATTTCTTAAATAAGGAATCCTATCAACTAATCAACAGTTTTCCTTACATATATTAAGGACCCGAGACTTCAAGTCTTAAAAAGGAAAAAACCCCTTAAGCTTCTGCAAAAGAGAGATAGAAGCTACAACCAAGAATTTAATTCTCTTTTTGAAGAAAACCTTCTTGCTCCTCTTAAACCCCAGGTAGAGAAAAAAGCAGAGATTAAAACATCTTCTTTGCCTATCATATATAAATATAAGGGTTTAACCCTTTATAAAGAACTTAGTTCTTTCTCTGGGTCTGAGATCTATAAGACAAATCTCTCATAAGTTGAGAATTTAATTCTCATTGGGAAAATCTTGTCTTCAGACTCAAGATCTAAGAGAAAACTAAACATGAGAAAAGAAATATAAAAAAAGAAAGAAATAAAATTTACATTCTAGGAATTTAATTCCTTTAAAAACAGGATTTAACCCTTCAAAAAACTTAGTTCTCATAAAAAAAAGAACAGAAAAACTTAGTTCTCAAAAATCTAATCATAGATCTTCAAAACAGTGATCTTGGCGATCATTAATGGCTAAAATACCATTAACAAAAGTTTAATTTCTCTCAAAAAATAAGCAAAGATTTAATTTCTAAGGACACAGCGTCTCGCGTGATATCTACGTGAGCGCTCAAAAGATTTTATGAAGACTGCGCCTCACGTACCACGCATGTGAGCGCCCATAAACAAAGACTCTGCGCCTCACGTGATATTCATGTGAGCGTTTTAAAAGATGCTAAGATTGAGCGCCTCACGCGATACCCACGTAAGTGCTGCTTAAAGAAAATGCTTAGCACTGATAGGGAAACGTCCAGGCCTGAGTGTCTCCACGTGAGCGCCAAAGTGGAATCTTGATATTATATCTATAGTCTAAACATTAAGTGCTTAGCATTGCTGGATGATGAAAAAGGCCCAAAACTGAGCCCCAATATAGGCTAAGCCTATGAAACTTCATTCTCCTTGAGTCCATATTGCTCATCATAACCGAGCCCATATGCTCACTTCTGTTAATGTATCTTAATAAAATTAATGATCCTGAACCATATCTCTAAGTCGATCTTAGTCTTATATAAGACTAATATATCCTTAGTTAAAATAAATTGAGCCCATATGTTCATATATTTAAGTTGATCTTAATCTAAAACCAGATTAACGATCCTTAAATAAAATAAAACATCCCTTGAACTGATGGAACATATGACCTAGGTTCAAACCGAAATCGAATATACGGATCTGGACTAATCTGTGCCCTACGGGCGACGACATAAACTAGTCTCCGTATATAATTCATGGGCAACCATAATAAACAATATATACGACACGATACGAAGTGACCTCCCAGAGCAGGTGAAAGTTGTTATCGTAACGTGATAACGTGATTAATTGCAGGAGCTTGCGCCTGCAGGGAAGAGCGTCCCCATAATCAAAAACCCCTCACAAATGAAAGGGAATCTGATGAAGTCACGGTACAATGGTCACATCTGTCCAAACCTCCGATATACGGTGTCATAAATCAACTTGGCATCTTCGGAGAGGTGGATGGATATGTCCAAATAGTATCTGCCCCTAAATTCAGGATAGACGTCTCCGCGTCTCAGTCTAGTCTTCGGCAGTACACAACCACACCTTGATGTGCTTCGTCCTCAAGTGATAAGCCGTGTTCTTCACCAAAAGTATCCCATTTTGGTTGTCGCTCCACAAGGTAATGAAGTCTTGCTTCTTTTCCAATTCTTCAAGTAGCCATTGCAACCATATCATCTCCTTAATGGATTCCGTGATCGCCACACATTCAGCTTCCGTAGTCGAAAATGACACCACCTTTTGCAATTTAAGGACTTAACTCACCGCTGTTCCCCCAACCGTAAATACGTACCTCGTTGTGTTCTTTCCGCTATCTCGAGATCCCGAGTAATCTGCATCAATGTAACTTTTCACCTTTAGAGATACACCCCCGAAATATAAACAGTGACTTGACGTACCCCTTAAATATCTCAACATCCAGTTCACCGCATTCTAATGCTTCTTCCCCGGGTTTTGCGTATACCAGCTAATAACTCCCACTGCATGTGCAATATGTGATCTCATATTCACCATCACATATATTAAACTCCCCATCGCAGATATATAAGGCACGCTTTCCATCTCATCTTTCTGCTCTTGAGTTGTCAGGCACAACTTCTTGCTGAGTTTGAAATGCTTTGCTAAAGGCATACTTGTTAGTTATATGTATGCCGTAGAGGCCATTATTGTACAAAATGATGTATATTATAGTGGATGCTTGGAAATATATAGGGAGGACTTTCTTGCTCGACATGATAGTATGCTATCTGGTTACTCTTTATCTTAACATGTACACTTATTGTCTCTCTGTTACATGTTGATAAAGCCCTTAGGATGTGTACTTTACTACCAGGATTATGATGCAGATCATACTGGTGGGTCGAGGGTAGTCCGTAAGTACATCCTTCAATTTTTCCTAGTCGTAGGAGTATCGAGACGGGGCATCGATATTCCAGAGTAGATTAGCGTATACGCTTTTTGACCCATATGATGGGCAATGGATGATCCCACATCCATTGGTGTTTGACATCAAAGATGGTATACGGGTACTCAGTGGAGACTGTGTACACTGAACAGAACTCGCCGAGAACTTCTAGATGGTATTATACCTCACGTCAGATAGCAGTTCTCTGGTGACACTGGTACAGGTTAGTCTGTAGACCCGAGATCGTCATAGAGTCTTATGTGATTCCCACTGTGCTTTGATTTCTACCTTACCACGTTCAAGAGAACGTGCAAAATGGTGGTTTTTGGGTACAATCCCGAGTCACATGGAGGCAATGAGCGATAGGAGGGGATTTCGTCTCTTCCGGTATTGGGGGTTGATGTTGCACTATGCTCGATTGGCCATAACAGAAAATCCCTGGCCAGGGTTGCTGAGATTTACTGGTAAGTGTTATCAGTAGTTTCTCGAATCGTTATAGGCCTCACATCAGCATAACTTATCAGGCTATTGAAGTCTGACGTTTACCACACCCAGGCTTGTTGATCTTCTGATCACTCAATACCCGGGTAGCCGTTACGTCCAGCTAGTACCGCTGATGGCTTGTGGGTGTTTGATATGATCATCACCTACTGCCGGCGTATTGACTAGTCTTTAGAGTCCTACACAGAGGTTTCCTTGCTCAAGCGAAACAAAGTAGGAGCACATATGTGATATGTGCGGGACCGAGATTAATCCGCGTATATGATACCGTATTCTAATCTCGCGATATGTGATATCGGTCGGTTATATGTGATATAGCTGGGTTATCGAATCAAGTGTTGATTCGATAACTTGATACATATGATATTAGTCAGTTATATCTAATATAGCCAGATTATTAAATCAAGTGTTAATTTAATAATTTAATGTATAATTATATATTTGATATATTAATTTACATTAACTAATATTAGCACACTTAAGCATTTCTTTTTCTTACTTGTGTACACTTAATATATATGTGATATATATTATTGTGTGATGCTTGTTGCTACATGCTATATGAGTGTATGAGACTCACACCATGCTTATCATAATGAAGGGTGTTATTTATTTGAAGTAAATCAAAATTAGTTGAAAATTAGTCACATGGTTTGAGCTTAGTAGAAGCTTGTAGAACCACTGACTTAGTCCACTAGTTTTGTTTTACATTAGATATTTATTAACCCAACCATTACCTTAAGCCATGGTTAAGTATCTACATGAGTTAATATGAGATATTATCTCACCCATGGTTGCTATTCTCACTCATGGATTCTCATTCCATTCTCATCTTCATCTTCTTCTTCATTCCAATTTTGCTCTCTAGTTTTTTGGAAAGTGAAGAAATATAGTGAGAAAAATTATTCTAAAGTGAGCAAAAATCCTATTTCATCAACCTATACTAGATTAGCCATTTAGTTTAGATTGTTTACATCACTAATTCCCAATTAGTGAAGAGGTAGCTTGAGTTGGAGATTTCTCGATGTAGATCATCTCCGGCCTCGAAGACTTCAAGCAAGCATGTTCTTTTCGCCTTATGAACCCTTAATAGAGTCCGGGAGATCACTATTTGGGGCGAAGGGACTACTACACGGAGCTTTAGAAGTGAAGGTGTCACGACCCGAAATTTGGCACGCGACGGCCCTTAAACTACGCAATGTCTACAGGCGTAACGCAATTTAAGTAAGCCGAAAACCCAGCAATCTAAACCATCAAAAGTAGTAAGTGATAATAACATTTTCAAAATTTTTGAAATCTCAAATCAAATTTTTTAAAGTCAAACTTTATTTCCTTTAAAATTTCGGCAGCACCTCCTTTGTAAAAACTAACCCCAAAAATGGGTACAACATAAATATAAGTAAAGCATCCCCAAACGGGAGCAAATCTACGCCCAACGGCGGAAAACAACCACCACAACAGATATACGATGCCGTAGCGAAGAAATAAAAGACGATATAAATAAAACTGCATAAAAGACCTCCAAGTCACAAAAAATATACAATATTGTCCTCACATCAAGTCTCTAAGTCAATACATGAAAATAGTAGATGGAGAGTACAAGGTACAAAGATATACAAAGAGCATCATCGGATAACCGCAAAACCCACCTATAGCAAAACTGTACGCAGTCAGCCGAAGCGGTATCCGCTGCAAAAGATGATATGATAGGTAGAAGCCCTGCCTCGACTAATCTGATGAACAGCCTGCAAACCATGTGGCACAACGGGGGTGAGTTGCCAAATCATGAATAGTAAATAACATATGCAGGTAATCGCAAGTATGCACGTACAATGCGAATCTAATACATGCAAGCTGATAGCAATAAATGGTCATATGTATGCAGCAGTCATGAAAGGTACTCTATCAGGTACAACTAATACATGAAGCAATAAATGGCAACATGTATATACAACAGTCATGAAAGGTACTCTATCAGGTACAAGTAATACATGAAGCAATGCATATAAAGTAAATGCGGACTATGGGATAAAACATGTCATCCTCACGGAATCCTGACCTCGTGGCAGGACCAAAGTCCATCAAGACAATCTAAATCCCAAATTTTCTCAAATTGGCCCTCATATCCTGTAAGTTTCATATATCCCAAGTGTCCAATATCAAGTAAATCTCATATATCCAGTATCCAATTTCAAGTAAATCTCATATAACCAGTATTCAATATCGAGTATATCTCATGAAACCTGAGTGTCCAATATCTACATCCAAAAACATCATGAAAACAAGTGTCTAGCATCGACACATAAATACTCATCTCTGAGACACCGTCACCTGGGACTGGCCCTCCTATGTCATATCCGTACATCCTATGGAACCTGAGTGTCTACCACCCGCAATCGACAAGGGCATGTGCGTACATAACCTCGATCGGTATCCCCCAGATATCCGTCGAGTTCAAATACTATCACCGGTTGGCGCACGCCCCCAGCCAGGCTCATCGGCATGTACCGTCGATCTTCTTGCCCCGGAGAACCAACCGGGTTCCGCCATGTACCCGCACAAGGCCCACTCACTCCTCGCATAGGGTAATATATAAGTTCAGAACCGAGAAATCTCATGGTGGAAGCTGAAATATCATTTCAAGAGAAACCGGGTTTTTCAAATAATGCATAATTTCATGAAACTACCATGGTCCTCAAATCCAGAAAACATCAAGTAATGAATAAGTATAACTTCATGAATCAACACATATATATTAGCATCTCATTCCACTAATATATATATATATATATATATATATATATATATATATATATATATATATATATATATATATATAACAGCGTCTCATTCCACTGTTATATATACTTAGGAGTAAAAATATCAGAGAACATCATATGAAATCCATGAATGTAATATATGCAACATGAAACAGTAATATGAGCATATAAAGGAAAAACCGCTATTTAACTGCAACAAGTTAATATATATATCATGCGGTTCCTAATTTCTCCAAGTACATAAAATATCAAATAAAGGTGAACATGTAGCTATAGCCAGGTATGCTTAACCATGTTGGCATAGCAAGATATGTGTATCTACCTATCCATAATGATGTAATACCTTCCAGGTATATGTGTAAGCATATATGCAAGATGTACATGTAGCTATATCTCATATGTGTATATATGTATCACTAATGGTACAATACCATATAGGTATATGGGTAACTAGTATGTAAGCATGTCAAGAAATATGTGTAAGCAAGTAGCTATACATGTATACTATATGTCATATGCACGAAGAAAATTAAGAATCATGTCTCAATGTCCCTAAACAATACAATATCACATATGTATAGGTGTTTTGCGTGTCATGGCAATTATCGACGGTATGTGTGTAGCATACAATTAGTGCTCGTGAAACATAAACCGTCAATAATGGTGTTGTGTCTCATTAATACTAAGTCCATGCACAATAGAAAATGAGATATACAACAAAGGTACACATGCACAATCAATATCCGTATACATCTAACTAATAGTTATATCACTTAATCTAGCCCGGACGCATAACGCCATGCGAGCGATTCCCCTGTAGATGTTAAATCTACTCACTATAATCCTGGCTAAGTAAAGACAACCACTCGCTTTTCCTTCTTCGAAGCGCCCGAAGTCCCCGCCTGCGATCCTGAAAGTATATAACAATATAACAAGTTTGTATTAGCAATCGACCAATAAGACGTACCAACTACGTTTGACCGACGCACCAACTCCAAACATACTCTCAAGTGTTCGTCAAGTGGCTAACGCGCATAGCGACACTACGAAACCAACTCAAGAGCAAAAGCTACACAAAAACACGAACGACATTTGCACAACCCTAGCTAGGAACGCAAAGCGACACAACTACCAAGCCTAGACCCTGATCGTACCGATCGCGCATTCACAACACAAGATATAGCATGGAATCAATATAAATAACGTCGCAACGTCGAAAGAAACTCACGCCAAAACTTACCGAAATCTAGTAAGCAACATATATCATTTTAGCTCAAAACTACAAGTTTTTACCAAAACTAGAAATCACAAATATCACAATATAGCATGTTTAAACCATACAAACCCTTACTAGAATTTTAATATTACCTAATTAGGATTAGTAAAAGTTTAGTTTTCTAATTAGCTTAATTACACAATTAGGAAAATATCATTTAGCAAACCAGCAATTAGGTTAAGTTTTCATTTGTCAAAACTTCATACTTAACCATGCCACCAAACAAAACCTAACTTGATTATCCAAAAACTATTTCTTGAATTTCAAAACATGCAATTAAAAACTCTAATTAAACATCTTATATGCTAATTAATGATTTACAAACAACAAATAAAGATTAGGGTTAGGGTTTTATACCTCCACAAAAGATCCAAGATCAAGCAACAACTCCAAAATTAACCCTCCAAAAAGCTATCTTTCATGAAGACCCAAGCATGTTTTGTGAAGAAGAATGAAGGGAAATGATTTGTATTTGAGTTTGTATGAATTATTTAGGATTTTTGATATATTTTTTGAGCTCAAAAGAGTGGAAATGGAGCAAAAGAGAAGAAAGGGCAGCAAGGGGAGAATGATCGGCCAAGGGGAGAAAAGGTGAAGGCTAAGGAATTTGTGTGGAAAAAACTAGTTAAAAACAACATTAAATGCTAATTAAAGCAAATGCCACCTCTTATCTCTTTCATTTTCTAATTAAAATTTTCTTTAAATCACACAAATATCTAGATATTTTGGTTAGATATTTTCAAAGATGGATTAGTGCTAATCTAGTGATTAACTTAGCATAGATTCACATTAGCATTAATTAACCCAAGCAAAAATGTAATTACCACTAATTAAGTGCATAATTAAAAGCTTAAAATAATATTTTAATTAGGGAAAAATATTAAAATACACAAAAATTATAAGTGGCTTACAAAAACCCGCAAACTAGCAATTTCCTAGCTAAACTAGGTGCAATGCATTCTATACTGCAAAAAAATTGCTTCTAGGTTTTTACGGAAAATACAATTTATTTTACCTAAAAGCGGAAAATTCGCAAAACGATTTCTAAAACATTACAGAAGGACCGGTCTACAAAGGTTGTATTTCTCATTCACTTAGTGTAATGGTTGATAACATGCTAGCTTACTCCTAATTTTCTAGTCAGATCCTTGGCATGGGTTGCATGGGTCTCTAGGTTTTTTAAAAATGCATATTTGATGCCCTATAAAATCGTAGTTAGGGTGCTATGGAACCCAGCAATGGTATCAAAGCCGATCTAGAGCATTAGGAGTTGTTTTGACGATGTTAGATGAATTGCGAAACCGAAACAACTCCGAAACCCCGACACAACAACCCCATTCCAATTCTGGCCGAAACTTGTTGCTAGGTTGGGTTCAAAATTTTTTTGTTGTTTCAAGGCTCTGGAGTTTAGTGTTTCGTAGTCGTAATTTTAATACCGTCTCGGGTAACTTTGACGAAGTTAAAAAGTTCGAACGAATATCAAAAACCCATCTTTTTCACCCCTCTCTGAAAATTTTTCCAAAAGTTGGATTTTTCCATGTTAAAAATATTCAAAAAATCATGCAGGTAATTCTATGGACCCTTTAGAAGAACGATACCCAATCTCGACTACATGACCGCGGAACCGCGGCTAAATAGGGCTATTTGCGGCGGTTCCGCGGCACCATGTGTGAGACATGGGTCGGCCCTTCTACGGTTGGTCCATAGGCGCTGTGGCATGTTTTGGGTATTTTTTAAACTGTGCTCAAGTGTTGAGCTCTCTGGAAAATTTTGGGTGTTTGTTGATTCGATCGAAAAGTTTAATATCGTCTAGCTATCTGTGAATTGTGATACAATATTTGGAATCCACAATAATTAGTTTTGTGAAAACTAATTTGAATTTTATAAACCTAGCAATTTAGTCTCATTTGATCGGTTGCCACGGGGTTTTTTTTCGGATCAAAACTCCGTCGCAATCTCGTATAGTATGCGAATGTTCGCCGGGTAATATTACTAAATAGCCACGCCCCATAGCCCCGATCGAGTGACTGCAGGAGAACCCTGTTACCTAATGCATCCGTCCGGGTGCTCGAGGCCGCGGTGTTTCGCCTAAGTGCACTTCGTCGATGGCATCGGGGGTGCGGCGGTCTGCTAATGTTTCCGATGAGCATTCGATCAAGTTGTTGGGAATCTTGTTGAATTGCCCGACTTGTTATTGAAAAGAGTTTTCAATATCGAGACTAAAATGCGGGATTTATAATGTTAGGCATGAAATTCAGAATATGAGATATTCCGGGTTTATGATGTCTAAGGAATTCATAAGGTTAGGCATGAAATCCGAAGTTTGTGATATTTCGGGTTTATGATGTCTAAGGTAGTTGCGGATTCCAATTGTTGTAGTTTTTACTTTCTTTTCTGCGATCGTAAGTGTAATATGTGGTGTGTCGCCGGTTTTGTTGCTATATGTCAACGATAATTGGGATACGCATATTTACTTGCGTTGATGACATGTGATGTTATGTGTTGCTGTGATATGTTATATTGAATCGTCGTGTTTGAATAGCCGGGGGTTTTTGCGTGAGATGAGAGTTTTTCATTTTCATTCATGTAAAAACTTGTATGTAATATTTTTTATTAGGGCACTTCCGGGTTGAGAATGATGTCACCATTGGATAGACCCAAGGTGAGGAGCATGAGTAACCGGGTTCTAGATTCCAATGGGAGACCATCTTGAGGAGTCGAGACTGGGTCTCCTAACTCTAGAATTGGTAGGGTTTCTTGCCGCTCTCGTAGGGGTCTAGGGATGTGGGATTGGCTATTCATCGCGACCGTGGAATCTGTGTTTTTTACTGGCTTAATTTAAAATATGGAATTCCTAGTATATCCAATATTTCATATGTGGACTTCTACTGCTGATATTTTGTGATGTGATCACTTTATATGCTGAGATGAATTTTGTTATTATATATATGATATATAATAAACGTTGCTTATGTTTTGCACCCGCGCTAGTCCCGTCCCGCTATGTCGTTAGTTAAGTAACCTAACGGTGCATAACGGGACACTGTGGCGAATGCGGATGGCACAAGCGTACGTTCTATTTTCATTTCTTTTGTAATGCTTAGGAAGCATAAATGATGGGATTTCATTAATGAGATTAATAAAAAAGAAAGAAACCTAAAGATGTTGTAGAATCAAATTTTCAAAAAGGGTAGATCTAGTTCTTGCTTTGCATAGCGGTATTCCTTGTAGAATATCCAGCATCTCATTTGATGAGGAAAGAGCCGAGATCCCTTCACCGGGATTGACCTATTTAGCAAAAGCTAGCAGATGCTACAACCCACTTGGTTTTGTCTTTTGATTGCTTCTCTAGTTATTGCTGTGCATAGTGGTATTCATGAATGTCCAACACCTCATTCAATGATGAAAGAGCCGAGATCCCTTCACCGGGAGTGACCTCTTTAGCAAAACTAGCAAAAGTCTAAAAAACACTCCTTTTCAAATTCACTTATTTCTACAACGATATCAAGTTCATTACGCAAAAGGTTTTCTTAAAAACCTTTCGTAGCCCTCCGTCATTTCAGATAAGTACTACTTAGTATTCGTGCTACGTTTGTTAGCCTCCATCAAGGCGTAGTGTGCGGTAGCTAACTAGTGCTTATCTGCAGCATATGATGCGATTGGATTAGGGTAGTCGCGCGACTTTGTTGGCCTCCGTCAAGGGTCGTGCGGGTGGGTTTAATTCAATCATGAAATGTACAGGATGAACTTGACCAGCAGCCTATGGTTTGTTGGCCTCCTTCTAGGTCAGAGGACGCTAGGGGGAAAATATTATCGGGAATTTCAAGTGTTGAAATTTGCAATGAAATTGTATACTTTCTATGAGATAGTTGGATCCTGATACCCACTGCGAGTAAGAGTTACTCCTGGGAGAGTTTTGCACATTACAATTAGCCGATCAAGTAGGTGTCTAGAAAGGTGTTAACGTGGTTACGCCCATGGGAAAACAAGGTTTATTTTAATTAGGTCCGTGCGAAAGCACGGGGAACCTCCCTTAAAGTACCGACACTGGCCTGGCCGAAAAATTGGCGAACTTGTAAGGTGTAATTAATCCCAGCTAGTCTTACCTTTTAGGGTTTGAAGGAAGATTTGATAAAAACAGTGGGAGCCATCTTAATTAGATAAAATAATAAACAATTTGATCTTGTAAGAGCATACACTGAGTGTTTTCTTCTCTCTCTCTCTCTCTCTCTCTCCTGGTAGCGACCGTGACATAGCTTAATCAAGATAATAATATGGATGTATTGACCGGACCTGCTTATTATACTGTGCTGGGGAACGTTAGTTCCGCTCTACCTTATAATTGTTATAAGTATGAGCAGGAAATAGGGGAATACCAGGATTCCCATGCCACCCAATCGAGGAAAAAGTATGTTGATGCATATTCTTTAGGTGTGTTTGTAACCGAGAACTGTTTCTCAGTATCTTCTACGTCCTAGGTATGAGATATCAGATCAGGATCCTATATATGTAATCTGTTACATGGGCTACAGAAAAGTAGAGAACTGGGATTTGGTGATATGTTTCTAAATATAGAGAATGGTGCAAGTGTTGCAGCCAAACTAGTTGGCAAATATCACCTTGTATTACCAAGTGGTAAATACATTGATTCTGAACAAATGTTATTACATGTCGAACCTAATATACAACATTACATCAGTTTCTTTATTAAGTTAAAGAAGGATATAATTTTGTATTGCAGGATAATGTTGTGAACATTTTTCTTAATCAAGAGTTGATTGGATCAGGCACGTTATGTAATAGCATATACCAAACCACAGTTCAAAGTATATAGAATACACACAAGAGGAGTAGTTCAGAAACAAACGAATCCTTCTTGTGGAATTGTAGACCAGGTCATATCAATGTGACACAACTAGCTAAGTTACATAATGATGAATATTTGAATTCGTTCAAATTTTCATCTTATGATACTTGCCAGTCTTGTCTCAAAGGTAAAATAACCAATACTCCGTTTACTGGAAACGGAGAAAGATTTACTGAACTCTTGGGACTGATACATGATGATGTATACGGTCCTATGTCTATAAATGCCAGGGTTGGTTCCTCGTACTTCATTATATTCACTGACCATCTCTCAAGATTCAGACATATGATTCTGTTGAAACACAAGTCTGAAACTTTTGAGAAGACCAAGGAATATAAGCTTGAAGTTGAGAACCAGATGGGTAAAAGTATTAAGTCCTTCGATGTAATCGGGAAGGAGAATACTTCAGCACGGAGTTCCTGGATTTTATAAAAAGAGAATGTGATTCTCTCTCAGCTTACCCCTTCGTGTACACCACAGCACAACGGTGTATCGGGACGGAGGAAACGCACCCTATTAGATATGGTGCGCTCTATGATGAGTATTGCTCAGTTGCCTCTTTCCTTTTGGAGTTATGCACTTGAGAAGTTGCATACCTATTGAATAGGGTTCCAACCAAATCAAGTGCCTACCACTCCATATATGATATGGTATGGGAAGAGACCATGTCTTAAACGAGTTAAGATATGGGGTTGTCCGACCTATATTGAAAGGCAAAATCCGGACAAACTCAAGGCAAGATCAGTTCTGTAAGTTTTTTAGATATCCCAAACATTTGCGAAAGAATATCTTCTGCCAAACCGAGGAGCAAAAGGTGTTTTGTTTTTCAACATGCCACCTTTTTAGAAAAGGAATTTCTTATGGAAGAAATTTGTGTTCATGAGGTAGAACTGGAAGGAGTTCCAGTTGGACAAACTAACAACTGATGATTTAGTAGAACCAAAGGATTCAATAGTCTTCAACGAACCTCAGCCTTTCCGCGAATCTGGTAGGGTTCCTTATCCACCTGAGAGATACTACGGTTTCCTCAGTGACGGTGGGAGCGAGGATTGCATCATGATAGATGATGACCCAACAAGGTTCAGGTAGGCCATCACAAGTGGGGACTCTGTGAAATGGCTCGATGCTATGCGATCTGAGACGGAATCCATATACACCAATAAAGTATGACTTTGAATGTTGCACCTGAAGGGGTAAACCCCATCGAAAGCAAGTGGATCTTGAGAAGATTCTTGGTGTAGATGGAAAATTTGAGACTTTCAAAGATAGACTTGTAGTAAAAGGTTTTCGTCAATAACCAGGTGTGGATTATGATGAAACCTTTTCTCCAGTGGTTATGCTTAAGTCCATCAGGATTAAAGCAGGCATCGCGGAGTTGGAGCATCTGTTTTGATGTGGCAGTAAAAGAGTTTGACTTCATCAAAAATATAGATGAACCTTGTATATACAAGAAGGCTGTAAAGAGTAAAATGTCTTCCTCGTATTGTACGTAGATGGCATACTCTTGATAGGAAATGGGTTTCCTATACTACACTCAGTCAAGCTCCTCTTATCACGAGGATTCTCCATGAAATATCTGGGTGATACCTACTACATCTTGGGGATTGAGATATATAGAGATAGATCTAAGTGGATGTTGGGAGTGTCCCAAATCCAGGTACATTAATACCATACTAAAGGGGTTTAGTATGGAAGATTCTGAGCGTGATGGTTCGCCCACTAACTCAGGAATCACTCTCTCTAAAAAGATGTCTCCCAAGACTGATTTGGAGAGAGCTCGCGTGCATGGGATACCCTATACGTCGGCAGTAGGTTTTATCATGTATGCGATGTTGTGCACCAGATAAGATGTAGCTAACTCACTAGGTATAGTGATCAGGAATCAATCAGATCTTGGGAAATCACTGGACAGCTGTGAAGGACATTCTTAAGTACTTGAGAAGCATTGAAGAAATGTTCTTGGTGTTTGGTAACGGAGAACTCCAGTGGGAGTCCTTTACTGATTCGAGCTTCCAGAGTGATAAGGTCGATTGAAAGTCAGTCACAGGCTTTGTCTTTACCCTCAATGGAGGGACAGTATGTTGGAAGTGTTCCAAGCTAGATACCGTGGCAAACTAGACGATAAAGGCTGAATGCATCGCTACCAACGATCTGCCAAACTGGCTGTCTGGATATTTCTTGTTCATGAGATGAGCATGGTTCCTACCATTGAGCGTCCAATAATCGTTATTGTGACAACAATGGAGTTGTTTCTTTGTCCTAAGAACGCCGGTCCCATCAGCGATCCAGACAAATTTTGAGACAGTATCACCTGATCTGGGAGATGGTTGATCTCCAGGGGATCGAGGTTAGGAAAGTTGATGCGAAGGATAACACGGCGGATCCACTCACAAAGGCTTTTCCCAAGAGAGACTTTTATGGGACGTTGGGTATGAGATACTACAACAAATGGCCCTAGTGCAAGTGGGAGATTGTTAGTTATATGTATGCCCTAGAGGCCATTATTGTACATATGATGTATATTATAGTGGACACTTGGACATATATAGGGAGGACTTTCTTGCTCGACATGATAGTATGCTATCTGGTTACTCTTTATCTTAACATGTACACTTATTGTCTCTCTGTTACATGTTAATAAAGCCCTTAGGATGTATACTTGACTACCAGAATTATGATGCAGATCATAATAGTAGGGCCAGGGTAGTCCGTAAGTAAATCCTTCAATTGTTCCTAGTCGTAGGAGTATCGAGACGGGGTATCGATATTCCATAGTAGACTAGCGTATACGCTTCTTGACCCATATGATGGGCGATGGATGATCCCACATCCATTGGTGTTTGACATCAAAGATGGTATATGGGTGCTCAGTGGAGACTGGGTACACTGATCAAGACTCGCCGAGAACTCCTAGATGGTATTATACCTCACATTAGATAGCAGTTCTCTGGTGACACTGGTACATATTAGTCTGTAGACCCGAGATCGTCATAGAGTCTTGTGTGATTCCCACTGTGTTTTGATTTCCACCTTACCACGTTCAAGAGAATGTGCAAAACGGTGGTTTTTGGGTACAGTCCCGAGTCACATGGAGGCAATGAGCGATAGGAGGGGATTTCGTCTCTCCCGGTATTAGGGGTTGATGTTGCGCTATGCTCGATTGGCCATAATAGAAAATCCCTGGCCATGGTTGCTGAGATTTACTGGTAAGTGTTATCAGTAGTTTCTCGAATCGTTATGGTCCTTACATCAGCATGACTTATCAGGCTATTTGGGTCTGACGTTTACCACCCTAGGCTGGATATACGACATATCAGACAAAGAGACCGGACTGTACGGTAGTGTTACTTATTGGATTCGCGGGAGTATGGACAAGCTTGCTCGTTGATCATCTGATCGCTCAATACCTGGGTAGCCGTTACGTCTAGCTAGTACCGCTGACAGCTTGTGGGTGTTTGATATGATCATCACCTACTGCCGGCGTATTGACGAGTCTTTAGAGTCCTACACAGAGATTTCCTGGCTCAAGCGAAACGAAGTAGGAGCACATATGTGATATGTGCGAGACCGAGATTAATACACGTATATGATACCGTATTCTAATCTCGCGATATGTGATATCGGTCGGTTATATGTGATATAGCCGGGTTATCGAATCAAGTGTTGATTCGATAAGTTGATACATATGATATTAGTCGGTTATATGTGATATAGCCGGATTATTAAATCAAGTGTTGATTTAATAATTTAATGTATAATTATATATTTGATATATTAATTTACATTAACTAATATTAGCAGACTTAAGCATTTCTTTTTCTCACTTATGTACACTTAATATATATGTGATATATATTATTGTGTCATGCTTGTTGCTACATGCTACATAGGTGTATAAGACTCACACCATGCTTATCATAATGAAGGGTTTTATTTATTTGAAGTAAATCAAAATTAGTTGGAAATTAGTCACATGGTTTGAGCTTAGTGGAGCATGTAGAACCACTGACTTAGTCCACTAGTTTTGTTTTACATTAGATATTTATTAACCCAACCATTACCTTAAGCCATGGTTAAGTCTCTACATGAGTTAATATGAGATATTATCTCACCCATGGGTGCTATTCTCACTCATGGATTCTCATTCCATTCTCATCTTCATCTTCTTCTTCATTCCAATTTTGCTCTCTAGATTTTTGGAAAGTGAAGAAATATAGTGAGAAAAATTATTCTAAAGTGAGCAAAAATCCTACTTCATCAACCTATACTAGATTAGCCATTTAGTTTAGGTTGTTTGCTTTACTAATTCCCAATTAGTAAAGAGGTAGGTTGAGTTGGATATTTCTCGACGTAGATCATCTTCGGCCTCGAAGATTTCAAGCAAGCATGTTATTTTCTCCTTGTAAACCCTTACTAGAGTCTGGGAGATCACTACTTGGAGTGAAGGGACTACTACACGGAGCTTTAGAAGTGTAGGACCGGTCTACAAAGGTTGTATTCCTCATTCACTTAGTGTAATGGTTGATTACATGCTAGCTTACTCCTAATTTTCTAGTCAGATCCTTGGCATGGGTTGCATAGCTCTTTAGGTTTTTTAAAAATGCATACTTGATGCCCTATAAAATCGTAGTTAGGGTGCTATGGAACCCAGCAGTACTTACCGGTTTTGACTTGTTCATGTTGAACCGCTTCAAAATCTTCTCGATGCAGTTCCTTTGCGATAACCACAGCTTCCGCTTCTTCCTATCTCTCACGATATTTATGCCCAGGATTTGCTTGGCTGCATCCAAATCCTTTATAGAGAATTTTTTAGCCATCGTCTTCTTCAAACTTTTAATTTTCTCGAAATTCTGGCCCGCCACCAACATATCATACACGTAAAGTGACAAAATAATATAGTCTCTGTCCTTGAAAGTCTAAACGTACACGCAGTGATCTGATTCACAACTCATAAATCCTGTCTCTAACATAAACCGATCGAATTTGAGATACCTCTGCCTAGGAGCTTGCTTTAGATCATACAAGCTCTTTCGCAGTTTACGCATCATATTTTCTTTCTCCTTTACCTTGTATCCCGGTGGCTGTATCATATAGATCTTCACCTCCAAATATCTATAAAAGAACACGGTATTCACATCTAGTTGCTCTAAGTGTAAATCCTCCATCGCCACGATACTGAGAATCACCCGAATATATATCATCTTCACGACTGGGAATTTTTTTTCTTGGTAGTCAATTTCTTGCTTTTGTGTATATTCTTTAACCATCAAACGAGCCTTATACCGCTTCACACCATTGGCCTCAATTTTAATCCTATACACCCACCTGTTTCGCAACGCTTTCTGACACTTGGGTAACTTCACTTGGTCCCATGTACGATTATTTTTCAAAGAATCCATCTCCTCGTCCATACCTCGCTCCTACTGCTTGCTAGTACTATCGCTTGTTGTTTATTTAAGGGATTTGGGCTTTCCCAAATCTGTATACAGAATGAAGTCATTCACAAGTCTTTCGGGTGGACGCCTATCTCACGTAGATCTCCTCAGAACTGGTATATCTGGTTGCTAAACATGGTCTCCATCCTGTCTCTGAACCTGATCCTGCACTGCAGTTTCCTCCATGTTCTGATCACCACATGTAGGTACTTGAATGCTCTCTAGAGTTCCGTCCAACTCGACGTACTCCAATGCCGCACCATCATTGGCTTGTTTTTCTTTTTTGTACAAGTGCTGCTCACCAAAGTGTGACCCGTTAGCCCATAAGTCAGTGCTGTGACGAAGCGGCTGTCAAAGACAACGTTACGATCTCGTATTACTTTCTTGCTTGTATAATCCTGCAGCCTACATCCAAACTCGTCTCCACAATACCCGATTAAAGCACACTTCCTAGACTAGGAGTCAAGCTTACTCCTTTCTGCCTCATCAACTAAAAATATGCAATACAACCAAATACTTTTAAGTGCGCATAATTAACCGGTTTACCTGACCAAATTTGTCATGCCCCACGTCTCAGTATGGATGGTATTGTCCATTCTAACTGAAACCGTACGGTTTTATCCTTTGGAGAGAACCGGAATCGAGAAGGGCTAATTCCCAGGAGGTCACCCATCCTAGGATTTGTTTGAGGTCACCCATCCTTTGGAGCAAACCGGACTCGAGAAGCGAAACTGTACGATTTTATCCTTTTGTCTTGGGCGCCCATGTAGAAAGCACGTGAGGAGCTGGGCGTTTGTTTGAGGGCACCCACGTAGGGAGCACGTGCGGCACTATCTCGCTTATTTTGGTCTTGCACCCACGTGTGTTTCGTGTGAGGCGCTGGGTGCCGCCCAATCAGTGCCAAGCACTTAGCCATTTTGGCCGTATATGAAGTGCTAAGCACTTTAACTCAGTACTCACGTATATTTCATGTGAGGTGCTGGCCTTTTGTCTCGGGCGCCCACTTGTTTTTTACGTAAGGCGCTGAATTTTTTTTATATGGAGATTTAATCTCTATTGATGTTTTCATAGAGATTAAACCTCTTTTAATGGTATTTTGATCATTAAGGATCACCAAAACCACTATTTTGAGGATCTTGGATCAGTTTTTGAAGGAACTAAGTTCTTAATTTGAAGGAACTAAGTTCCTGGAGTATTATGGACTCCATGTTTTTTAAGTTCTTGTATCCATGTTCTCCTCTGAATCTTTGATTCTCATGAACATGATCTTCCCGATGAGAATTAAATTCTCAACTTGTGGAAGACTCGTCTTGTGGATCTTAGATCCGGAGAAAGAACTAAGTTCTTTTAAAAGGGTTAAACCCCTCAATAGGTAAATAAGATATTTTGATCTCTGCTTTTTTTTTATCTAGGGTTTTAAGAAGGAAGATCTTCTTCTTTGAGATTTAAATTCTCCGTTCTTTCGAGAGCTCGCTATATTTTTCAGAAGCTTCTGTGTGTCCTTTTTCTCTCCACCCCTCCTTTATATAGTGGACGTAGATTGTTAATTGGTTTTGAGAAAATCTCTCATTGAGAGATTCTAATTGATTTAATTGGTCTCAAAATTGATTTGGGGAATTTTACCCACTGTTGGATCTTTGATCCAAGTGTTTCTGTTTTTACAGAATATGTTGTTCTTATTTTTAACAAGATTGGGAAAATATTTTCCCATATACAGAATTTATTCTGTCAAGTGGTGATTTTTAATCACCATTGGATTTTTAATCCAAGGGTTCTCTGTTTTACATAGAGCAATCTTTTTGTTTGGAAAGATTGAGAGAATATATTCCCAAAAATAGAATTTTATTCTATTATTGGATCGTTGATCCAACTGAGAGTATCTTTCTTATTTAGAAAGATTTGGGAGATGTTTTCTCCTAATTATATATTTTGATGATTTATCATCTCCATTGGATCTTTGATCCAACGGCTCTGTTTAACAGAGAATATCCCAATTTTTGTTAGGAAAATGTAGAATTTAATTCTACTGATATGAACTTAGGCGCTGGTGCTCACATGTTATGCACGTGGACGTTACTTAAGAATTTAATTCTTATGATAGGCACTGATATGCTTTGAACATTGGCGTCCGCGTGAGGAGCACGTGCGGCACCATCTAAGAGTTTAACTCTTATATAATAAGCGCTCCTGTGTTTTGCACATCAGCGCCCACGTGAGGAGAATGTGCGGCACCACCATAGGATTTAATCCTACAAAATTGGCGCTGGTGCTGGCGCCCTTGTGGGGAGCACGTGAGATGCTGGCTCATTGATGAAGGTTTCTTTTCACCTTCTTTCTCTACTTTTCCCGAGTCAAACTTTCTTTTTCAATGCCTTCTTTTGTCAGAGCTTAGAAATAGTTTCACCATGCACAACATTTTCTGTGCCGAGACTTAAATGCATCCCTTTATAATCTGAAGCAATGCTCCACTTCTCTCTCACTTTCAGAGAATCATTTTAACAGAGAAGAGTCATGACTTGCAATCATCCACATGCTCATCAGCAGCCATGGGAGGTACCTATCGAGGAAATTGTTTCTCGTTTTATTGCACGCTTGGTGAATCCCGCTCTCACGGATGACCAATGTAATATGCTATTGCATGAGCTCTTGACTCGTAGAGGATCTCCTCTCCCCATCGGCTCAATTTGGCTTCGAATGATCTTCCTGTCCGTGCTCGATGACATTCCCCCTCATCTAGCGGAGGTGACTCCGGCGATGCTCGACACAGCGGAGGACAAGATCGAGTGCTTTCATGGGGCACATTTGATTACCAAGCCTCTGAGGAATTGCTCTGTCCAGTTGCTAAGCCAGATACGGGCTCAATGGGTCATCATGGCTGCTTTCGCCAATGAACACGGCACTGATCGATGGGGAGCGACTCCTCACGAAGATCGCCACTTCGACATGGTGGAGAAGGCTGAGAGAGCTTTAGAAAACTTTATTCATAGTTTTGTAAACCCTTATACTTTTGATCCCGTGTTTGGTGATCTATTTCCTATAGAATAAAATGTCTATTTGAACGCTTTTCTTTTATCATTGGCCACTGAGTGCTTCATTTCTAACACATGTTCTTCCTCTGATTGTATTGTTAAAGTATACTTTTAACCTACATGTGCGCACGTGCACTTCACCCTTAGGAATTTTTGATAAGTGCAAACGCCACTGATGTGCTTGTGTCATGCACTAACCCTCCACACACGCATATGAATGAACCTTCTTCACATATACCTGTAAACGAAACTTAAACCGGTGTAAACAAATGCCCCCCACTACTTTACTCACGGAGGTATACACGTGAGTGAAGTAGTGTAGAGTAATGCATAGCATACGACCGGTTTCGGGCTGGTGTATCGTACATAACTTTTAGAATTTCGATCTGAGAAGACAGCGAGTGGACACAAGCGTCGTCATCCACCATTAACTCAAATCTCAACTATTAAGGGATATAGTTCTAAACCCTGAGGCCCATGTACTGCACCCTTCTGTTTCATGATGTCTTGATCTGGCGCGAAGTAGTTTATGTACTCATTTCGGAGCTTGTAGTTTACTCGTTTCGGAGTCTCTAGTTTATATACTCATTTTGAAGTTTGTAGTTTATTCACTCATTTCGGAGTCTCTAGTTTATGTACTCATTTTGGAGTGTTTTTAGTTTACCCCCCTTAGGTTTACAGGCAAACTTGTCCTAACGTTCTATGTAGATAACCCCTGTTCATTTTATGCAGAGGTCCGTTAGGTTTGTAATACTAGGGTTTTAGTCCGTGGTACCGTCGTGTTGGCTGATGTATTACTCGATATGTAGTCTTTAACCTGTTGTTCGAGTAGCCCCGCGACTGTCGTGTCTCTGACCCTTCAGGGGCTAGACAGGACGTCTTCAAGTAATTTTCTTAGGTCATATTACCGTCGGAAGAGCAAACGTTAGGAATTTGCTATGACACTTTTTACTTGAAGTTAGGCTCAATTTGGAAACCCGATGAGTCATAACTACTCCGCTCTGGTGTAGGATGATCTCCGATAGTCTTTTAGGCTTTATATGAGTTGTCGTCGAGACCCAAAGCTGGGAATATGCCGTCATTTCATTTTTGTTTTGATGATGCCGCGCTGATTCTTTGCTGAAATAAGGTAGACATCTGTAGGACCTCTATGCTGCATGTATCGCAGTTGAAGTCCGGAGCTAGGAATATGCCATTGCTCTAATTTTATTTGATAGTCGCATCCGCATCCTACTGAAATGAGAGGGAACGCTGCAATAGTCTGTGGGTTGTATATGCGCCGTCAAGACTTGGAGTTAGGATTTTTTCATTACTCCATTTTTTTCTCTGCCCTTGGGTCTTTGTATTTTGACGATGACGTTGCGTCTGCATCCTGCTGGAATAAGAAGGAACGCCGAGTTGGAGCTAGAATTTTACCATCACTCCATTTTTGTTTCGACCCTTGGGTCTTCTGTTGACGTTGCGTCTGCATTCTGCTGGAATGAGAAGGAACACCGAGTTAGAGCTAGGATTTTGCTATCACTCTGTTTTGATTTGGCTCCTTGGAGCTTTGTTGACGTCACGTTCGCACCCTGTTGGAATGATAAGCACGTCAAGATGGAGTTAGGATTTTGCCGTCACTCCTTTTTTGATTTGGCTCCTTGGAGCCTTTGTTGACGTCGCATTTGCACCCTGCTGGCATGAGAAGCACGTTGAGCTGGAGTTAGGATTTTGCCGTCACTCCTTTTTGAATTGGCTCCTTGGAGCCTTTGTTGACGTCGCGTTTGCACCGAGAAGGAATGTCAATCTGGAGCAATGATTTTGCCATTATTTATTTTTTGTTTGACCCTTGGGTCTTTGATGACGTTGTGTCTACATCCTGCTGGCATGAGAAGTATGTCGAGCTGGAGTTAGGATTTTGACATCACTCCTTTTTTATTCAACCCTTAGGCTTTGTTGACGTCGCGTCTGCACATTGCTGGCATGAGAAGCACGTCAAGTTGATCTCTAGGCTGTAGATGTCGTCGTCAAGATCTGGAGCTAGGAATATGCCATCGCTCCATTTTGATTTGGCCCTTGGGTCCTTGTTGACGTTGCGTCTGCATCCACCTGGCATGAGAAGCACGTCGAGCTGGAGTTAGGATTTTTCCATCACTCCTTTTTGATTTGGCTCCTTGGTGCCTTTGTTGACGTCGCATCTGCATCCTGTCGGAATGAGAAGAATGTCGGGATGACCTCTAGGCTGTACATGTTTCCATTAAGATTTGGCTCTCCCTTTGACGGAGCCTGGTGGGAAAATATGGTACCTTTTCTTTCATTTATACCCATAGATTGTATACAGGGGTCGGCGTGGACCTATCTGCAGGGCAGAGGAAATTTCACTCTTTATTTTATTTTTTTATTTCCGCGATGCTCCATCTATTCAGTTTTTACGTCGTGGAAGTCGCGATTGCCCAATTATTTCGGCTATTTTATTCGCGGTGCCCAATCATTTCGGCTATTTCATTTTTTTACTCGCTGATTTTTGTTGCGAGTTGCCCTAAATATTTCGGCATTTTCATATGTATTTTCTTTTTGACTCGCTGAGTTTTATTTGGAACTTGAAATGTGATACCAATCTAGGCATCGGCATCACTGCAACTGGAATATTGCCAGGAGCGAATCATCATTTGCCATGAGAGGACATAGAGTTTGATGCCTGTAGGCATCAGCATCGCTAAAACTGGGATATTGCCAGGAGCGACTCATCATTGTCCTTTGTCGATTTGAACAAAGATGGCTTAGCAAACAGGGTTAGGATCCCGTCGACTAAAGCTTTTTGACTTTATGAGCCGTAAGGGTCTCATAAAGGTAATTCTCCTTACAAGTCGAGAGGATCTCGCAGGTGTGTTTTCTCCTTAGGATTTGTGGAGATTCTTAAGTGATATTTTCTCTTGTAAGTCATAAGGATCTTACAAGAGTGTTTTCTCCTTGTAAGTCGAGAGGACTTACAAGTGTCGTTCACTAAATGGTGATATTTCTTGCCATTGGCAGAACTTGGTAAGGGAATATTTATTTGTGCCCTTGGATTGTATACAAGGGTCAATATTGGACCGCCTGTAGGGCAACTTGGGGGATATGACGGCTTAAGAACAGGTTCAGATCCCTGTAGCTTAAGGCTTTTGAATCCTATGAGCCGTGTGGGTCTCATAGGGGGAATTCTCCTTACTAATCGTGAGGATCTCGCAAGTATATTATTATTATTTTTTTTATGAAATTGCGCCCTTCCGTTTTTTCACAAGCTCGCCAGTAGTCCTGCTGTTTTTACTCACGGCGCCTTTTTGGGTTTTCATCCGTGCCCATTTTGCTTGTGGACATACCGTTTTTTTAACGAGACTCTCGAGAGTAGCTTCGTCACAGGTGCCCATCAATTTGTCAATAGGATTTAGGGGTGGCTTCCTTGCTGGAATAGCTATGCCGCCAGTGGGACTTGAGTTGCAATCTTTGCTACTAAGACATCGATTGCAATATATATCTCAAGAGAATGTGTTGCCGTGTTTGGGGCGATGCGCTAGTTTATAGACATTCCGGTCCATTATCGCCATGCTTGAGGCGCCCTTTTAGTGTAGGGACTTTTCGGTCAATATCGCCATATTTGAGGCGGATAGTTAGTTTAAGGACATCTCGGTCCGATATCGCTATGTTTGGGGCGGAATTCTAGTTTAAGGACATCTCGGTCCTCTATCACTATGTTTGAAGTGAAGTAATTAGTTTTAAGGACTTTTCGGCACCATTTCCGAGGCGAAGTTTTCGTTTAAGGATATCTCTGTCCGTTGTCGCCGTTTGAGGCAAAGTTTTAGTTTAAGAACATCTCGGTCCATTATTCCCATTTTAGGGACGAATATTAGTTTAGGACGTCTCGGTCCGTCATTCCCATTTTGGGGACGAATATTAGTTTAGGGACATCTCGGTCCGTTGCTAGTTTAAGGACATTTCGGTCCGTTATCGCCGTTTTTTGAGGCAACAGAATTTCTTAGACACTACCTTCAGAGTTTTGACTCAGGAAGATAGCGAGCGGACACAAGCATCATCATCTATCGTTGACCTAAGTCGTGACTCGTCAAGCGTAGTATTTTTTTAGGAATCGGACGTTTATTGGCCGGAAAGGTCTTTCGCTATGCATATCCATGAGCAGGTAGGCTCCACCTTGATAGACTTTGTCTATAATGTACAAGCCTTCATAGTTCGGCTCAAACTTCTTCCGTTTTGCACAATTGGGGATCATTGGTCTTTTGACGACTAGTACGAGCTTGCCTTAGCGGAATGTTCTCGACCTGGTCAGTTTTTCGTATGACCGTGTCATCCATGCCTTATAAGCTTCTAGATTTTGCTATGCTGTAAGACGAGTTTCATCGAGGGCATCAAGCTTCTCAAGCCGAAGATGAGCATTTTCTTTAGCTGTCAGCTCGTATCTAACCGCTACTTGTGGAGAAGGGAGTTCTATTTCCAGGGGAAGCACTGCTTCCGTGCCGATTACCAGCGCGTATTGTGTTGTATTCATAGCCATCTTAAACGTTGTTCAGTACGCCCAGAGAGCTTCATGCAGCCTTTCGTGCCAGTCTTTTTTCTTTCTGGATACCGTCTTTTTTATAATTTTTATCAAGGTCTTGTTGAAAGCTTCAGCAAGACGATTGGCCCGAGGATTATAGACTGAAGAGTATCTCCAATCTATCTTATGTTGCTATACGAAGCTGCTGATTTTATGACTTCTATAAGCTGGCCCATTATCCGAGATTATTCGTCGCGGAGTGCCGAACCGATAGATGACATGGGTTCTGAAGAAATGGAGGATATTCTCCGTTTTCACCTCCCTTAGCGGTACGGCTTCTGCCCACTTAGAGAAGTAGTCGGTTGTTGCCAATATGAACCGGTGTCCTTTGGACGATGCCGGTTCAATGGGGCCAATTATATTGGTTCCCCACATTTCGAACGGCCCGCTAATTACTGTTGGGTGTAGTGGATTTGGATGTTGGTGGATGATGTCCCCGTGAATTTGGCACGAGTGACTGCTTCGCATATTCAAGGCAGTCCTGAATCATTGTGAGCCAATAGTAACCCATTCTTTTGATCTTCAGCTTCATCTTTGGCCCAGCTTGATGCGAACCGCATAGTCCGACGTGAGTTTCTAGGACGACTCTCTTCGCTTCCTCCAGCCCCAGGCATCTTAGCCACAGACAGTCGAACGATCTCTTATATAGAGTATCGTTGACGAAGGCGAAGGACAGAGCTCGTTTCATGAGATGATGTCTAGACGACGTATTTTTGGGTGTTCGTTGAGATTTGAAGCAGTCTATGAAGACTTCCCTCCAATCGTTGACTTTTTCTTTGTCCCTTATTTGAAGGGTTACTTGTTCGGTCGTTTCTTTTCCTTCGGATGGCTCTGTTAAGTCTCCTAAAGATATTTCTTTTGGCGTGAGAACCCTATGGCTTTGCACAATGATCTTTACGTCGTCGAGGTCTTCGTCGGCCAATTCCTTACCCAATTTGGCCAATGCATCCGCCTTGCTGTTTTCTGCACGCGGTATAATCTCCAGGATGTAATAGGGGATTTGTGTCAGCAGTTGCTATACTCTTTCGCCATACTTTATCAGCACTGGCTTGTACGTCTGATAGTCGCCATTTACTTGGCTAACGATCAGCTGGGAGTCTCCATATATGAGGAGGTCTTTGATTCCCATGTCGACAGCGATCTCAAGACCTGTTATCAAAACTTCATATTCAGTTTCTTTATTATTCCTTGGCTCCGTTCAGGAGAGGGCGTAACGCAATATCCCTCCTTGCGGAGTCATGAAGATAAGGCCTACCCCGGCTTTGATTTTGGGGGTGTTTTGCTTTCGCCTCTTCATGGAAGATACTCCGTCAAAGTAGAGTTCCTATTGGAAATCATTTTCTTCCTTCTCTTCTTCGATTGTGTCGAAGGCATGTTCATCCGTCAACTCGCAATTTAACGGGGAGTCAGCCGGTATCGGATGCTCCGCAAGAAAGTCAGCAATGGCCTGTCCTTTCACTGCTTTAAGGGGTCGATACGTTATCGAGAACTCCATCAGGAGGAGGGTCCATTTGGCAAGCCTTCTTGTTAGTATGTCCCTTGACATCAGATATTTGAGAAGATCCACCTTTGATATGAGGTGGACTTCATGTGCCAAGGCGTAATGTCTGAGCTTCGTTATTGCGAAGATCGGTGCCAGGCAATGCTTTTCGATAGGGGAGTAGTTGTTTTTTTGCCTCCAGGAGAACTCGAATCAAATAATACAGAACTCTCTCCTTTCCGTGATCATTCTTTTGTGCTCATAGCGCGCCTAGAGAACCCTCGAGGGTCGTTGTATAGGATAAGGGGTTTTCCCCTTAAACAGAGCGGTCAATACCGGCGGATTTTGCAGGTATTGCTTGATTTCGTCTAGTGCATTTTGGCACTTATGATCCCAGACGAACGGGGTCCCCTTCTTCATTAGATGACTGTAGGGACGGTATTTTCCGGAAAGGTTGGCTATGAACCGTTGGATATATGCGAGCTTTCCTTGAAGGGATCGCAATTGCTTGAGAGTTCTTGGCATGGGCATTTCCATAATCATCTTGATCTTTAAAGGATTGATTTTGATAAGCCGGTGCCGTATGATGAATCGTAGGAATTTTCCTGAGGAGACTCCAAACACGTATTTTAGAGGATTCATCTTCAGATTGTACTTCCGAAGACGTTGGAACACTATGTTTAGATGTTCCCAATGTTCCTCGTGCGATTTACTTTTCACCACAAGGTCATCAATATAGCATTCGACGATCTCATGGATGAGATCGTCGAAGATCTTTGTCATGGCCCTTTGGTAGGTAGCGCCAGCGTTCTTCAGACCGAAGGGCATCACTTTATAGCAGAATATGCTCAGCGGAGTCCGGAAGGCAGTATGCTTTTGGTTTTCAGGATGCATTTTTATCTGATTGTATCCTGAAGATCCATCCATGAAGGAGAAGACCTCATGGGTTGACGTGTTATCTATCATCAGCTCGGTAACAGGTACTGGGAAATCATCCTTTAGGCAAGCTTTGTTGAGGTCCTGAAAGTTCACGCAGATGCACACCATCCCATTTTTCTTCATCATCGAAACGATACTAGCGATCCAGTAGAGATATTGAACTTCTTGGATGAAACCAGAGTCGATTAGTTTCTTGACTTCAGTGTTGATACTCATCTCGAGTTCGAGTTGCATCCTTCTCGGCGCCTGTTTGATTGGCTTGATGTCCGGCGATATAGCCAGTTTGTGTACCGCTACTTTTGGATCTAGACCCGGCATCTCGGAATAGTTCCATGCGAAGCTGTATTTATATTGCATGAGCACGTATTTTAACATGGCCACCTGTTTTTTAGATAGCATCTCACTGACGAACGTTGGCCTCAGATCATTTTCCGACCCTAAGTCAATTTTCCTTAGGTTATCTTCCGTAGTGTGTATCCCATCTTTCAGCTCTGTTGGTGCTGGTGGAAACTCTGAGATCACCTCGTCCTCGTCTTCATTTGCGAAGCACATGTGGAGGTCATCCATAGTCCTGCACCCTCCCTCTTGTGAGAGTGTTATCACATAGCAGGTACGACTTCGCTTCCATTCCTGATGTTGGGCTGGTCCTATCCTCGTAGTATAGGTCCTCTTTGGCTCATGCTTTTGCAGTGGGGTTACCCTCCAGCCGTCGGATAAAGCGAACCTACCTTGGTGATATTGGTCTTCGACCCAGTTTTTGAAGGTGAAGCAGTTTTCAAAGGGATGACCTATTACTTGGTGGTAGGAGCAATAATCTGGGTGATGGACCTCGTTTATTTGTTCGGGATGCCGAGACTCCGGAAGCGTCACCATTTGATACTTCATGATAAGGTTGAATATTTTCCTTGTCTTGTCTTGAGGGAAAGAGTATTACCGACCCACCTTCTTTATAAAGGACGGGTTCCAATCGACTTTTCCTCGATTGCACGGCTTCTTGGATCCGCTTTGTTGTTTTCGAATGTTGTCTGCGTTCTTTGCCATGTTTTGGCCATTATTTAAGGATTTTCCCTTTTCGCGAGGACGTACCGCGGGCTGGGGACGAAGAGCATTATAGTCTTCCTTCTTTGCAGATTGCTGATTGAGGCGCTGCATCCTGGCCTTTTCATAAATGGTCATTTCGCGACTGTGATTGTCTCGGCTCTTTTGACAAGCTTCTTTTATTAGCTAGTCTATTTGTTCTTCAAGCGACGGACTTAACATTCTTAGAGCGGGATTTCTCTCTGTTTCAATGTCACGGCCATTCGGAAGAGCGTTTTCCCCTTCGCTGGAGCAGTTTATGACACAGCAGCTGTGGAATTGGTCCCGTTTCTTGGGACGAACATATCCGAGCCCAGTTGTCTCCATCTTCCTATTGGGCATCTTTCGCTGAGTCCCGGGAATATCCCAAATCTTTTTGTAGAACTGGGCTTGCCGAAAAATTTGTTCGAGGAGTACACCTTAGCATCTCAACAGCCTTTTCAATCCCTCCCATAGTATCTTGGCAGACGGATTGGTTGAAGCCTGTCAAGCACATAATCGACACCATGCCAGACTTCTTTTTCTACTTTGGTCTCCGTAGATTGGTAGAATAGAATCGCCTTTTCACCTCTTCGCCTGGGAGGGACATAGAAAGTCTGTAGTTCTTTTACGATGTATGTATCACGCGCATCGAGTTCCTTATAGTGCCGAGGTGGAGCCATTGTGATTTGCAGACTCTGATCGGCTCCGGCGAGGGTTTGCACTGACAGGCGGATGGAGAACACTGCATTGGCCTCGTCCTCAGAGTCTCTGCCAAAGACCAAAATTGGAGTAGATGGTCTAGGCCCGTTGTTTTGGGGTTGCCCCGAGTAGACTATTTCTTCATCTTCCTCGGTATCGCTCCCAAAGTTCGGGATAGTGGCGACGGACTTCTGTCTATCCTCCGGCTTATGACACATTTTCGTATCTTTGAAGTCTGGCAGAAGTACTTCACCTCTTCATATTTTCGGACTTCGTTTACGGAGAACGGATTTAGCTCCCCAGTGACGGTGTATTCCAGGCAATCTTTGAAATACTTCATACACTGATGTTGTATAGAAGGGATGCCGTTGTATTCATGTAACCAAGGCCTTCCGAGCAGAGCATTATAGCAAGTCTTGGCGTCAATGACATGAAATTTGATGTCAGTGACGACCAGCCCAAAGCGCAGTGTTAATATTACGGATCCAAGCGTCCGTGACGACTGTGAGTCAAATCCGGAGATAGTAATTTTGTCTCGGGTCAGGTGCTGAACGTTCATGCAAATCTCTCACGTTGAGAAGGTTGACGAAGGATCCGTTGTCGACAATGATTTTCCCTATCTTAATGTCGTGGCAGTACCCGGTAACGTATAATGGGCGATTATGCTCACACGTTCTGAGGAGGAGATCTTCATCGCTGAATATAATGTCAGCCATATTGACCTCTGCTAGTTCATCTTTCATCTTCTCTTCCGCGAAGAAAGCTTGAAACCGATTGGGCTATTGTAATGCCTTGATCAAAGAATCTTGGGCCTCTTTGGACAGGAGGAAAGCATACAGTATGCTCAGTTGTGAGGGCATTTTTCTCATATGTGCTAGGACATTGTAATCCACCTTGTTTTTCTTAAGCCGGTCCTTGGCTGTAAGCTCTTGAAAGTATGACTTACCACCACTATTACGTTTTAACAAGCATCAAGTATACAATTTTAAAAATTCCAGTGTGCTAAAGCATGCTAACCTAGAATCAAACTAGAGAAATAGGGTTTACATGTAAGCAAATAAGTTCTACACTAAGTGAAAAAAGAATACAACCTTTGTAGACCGGCCCTTCACTTTTAAAGCTCCAAGTAGTAGTCCCTAGAACTCTTCTTAGGCTCCACTTGGTGAAAGGAACGAGCTTGCTAATGGATCTTCGATGCCGAAATTGATCCACCTTGAAGTTTCTCTAACTCAATCTATCTCTTCACTAATTAAGGAATTAGTGAAGCAAACAACCTAAACTAAAAGGCTAGTAAAGTGTAGGTTGATGAAGTAGGAATTTTGCTCACTTTAGAATTTTGTTTCTCTTTTTTATTTTACAACTCAAGAAAATCTAGAGGAGGAAGAAGAAGAACTTGGGTGAAGAAATATCTCAAGTGATGAAGTGAGAACTAACCATGGGTTAAAGATAAGGGTTGGGGTGAGAAAATATCTAGAGTAAAACAAAATTATTGGAATGAGTCATGGCTTCTACATGCTTCTACAAGCATCTAAACCATGCTCATTATCCACTAATTTTTATTTCACTTTAAAAATAAATCACCCAATATTATCTTTAGTCTTGGTGTGAGTCACATACACCCATGTTCTATGTATCATCCACCATGACACAATAGTGTTTATATATATATATATATATATATATATATATATATATATATATATATATATATAAACAAGAGAAGAAAATCATTAGTGAGCTAATATTAGTCAATATATATTATTATATCAAATATAAATATATATCAAATATAAATATATATCAAATATAAATATATATCAAATTATTAAATCAACACTTGATTCAATAATCCGGTTATATAATATATAACCGACTAATATCATTTATATGTATATCATATTATCAAATCATTGAATCAACACTTGATTCAATAATCTGGTTATATCACATATAACCTTACCGATATCAAATATCACGATATTAGAATACGGTATTACATACTCATATTTAATCAAGCATCCGCACATATCATCATATGTGCCCTACTTCATTTCGCTTGAGCTAGAAAACCTCTATGTGGGACTCTAAAGACTCGTCAATACACCAACAGTAGGTAATGATCACATCAGTCACCCGCAAGCCGTCAGCGGTACTAGCTAGACGTAACGGCTACCCAGGTATTGAGTGAATAGATGATCAATAAGCAAACTTGTCCAAACTCCTATGAAGCCTATAAGTAACACTTACCATACAGTCCGGTCTCTTCGTCTGATATGTCGCATAACGATTCTGGGGGTGGATACGTCAGACCCCAGTAACTTGATAAGTCATGCCGATGTGTGGCCTATAACCATTCGAGAAACTACTAATAACACTTACCAGTAAATCTCATCATCCCTGCCCAGGGACTTGCTGTTATAGCCAATCGAGCATAGCGCAACATCAACTGCCTATACCGGATGAGACGAAACCCTTTCTATCGCTCATTGCCTCCATGTGACTCGGGACTGTACCCAAAATCCACCTGTTTGCACAACTCGTTTGAGCCGTGGTAGGGAGAAAATCAAAACACAGTGGGAACCACACAAGACTCTATGAAGATCTTGGGTCTACAGACTAACTTGTATAAATGTCACCAGAGAATTGCTATCTGACGATAGGTATAGTACCATCTAGGAGTTCTCGGCGAATCCTCTTCGGTGTACCCATTCTCTAATGAGCACCTGTGTACAATTTTTGATGTCAAACACCAATGGTTATGGGATCAACTATCGCCCCATGCAGGGTCAAGAAACGTATACACCAGTCTACTCTGGAATATCGATGCCCTGTTTCGATATCCCCTCACTAGGAACAATTAAAGGATGTGCTTGTGGACTACACAAGCCCCACTAGTATGATCTGCATCATTGTCCTGGTAGTCAAGCATACATCCTAAGGGCTTTATCAACATGTAACAGAGAGACAGTATAATAATACAAGTGTACATGTTAAGATAAAGAGCAATCAGATAGTATACTATCATGTCGAGCAAGAAAGTCCTCTATATATATGTCTAAGCATCTACTATAATATACAATAATGGCCTCTAGGGCATACATATTCATAACAATCTCCCACATGCACTAAGGCCAGTTGTTGTAGTATCGCATACCCAACATCCCAAAAGGTCTCTCAAACTGCTTCTGGGGGAGGGCCTTCGTGAGTGGATCCACTGTGTTATCTTTCGTGTCAACTCTCCTGATCTCGATCTCCCGACGATCAACTATCTCCCGGATCAGGTGATACCGCCTAAGAATATGTCTGGATCGCTGATGGGACCGGGGTTCCTTGGACAAAGCCACAGCTCCATTGTTATTACAATATAAGGGTATTAGATGCTCAATGGATAGAACCACACCAAGTTCACAATGAACTTCTTCATGCAGACAGTTTCTTTGGCAGTATCGTTGGCAGCGATATATTCAGCCTCCATTGTCGAGTCTCCTACTGTGTCTTGATTGGAACTGTTCCAACATAATGCCCCTCCATTGAGGGTGAAGACAAAACCCAAGACCGACTTATTTTCGTCCTTATCACTCTGGAAGCTCGAATCGGTAAAGGACTCCACTTGGAGTTCACCGTTACCATACACCAAGAACATTTCTTTAGTTCTTCTCAAGTACTTTAGAATGTTCTTCACAGCTGTCTAGTGCTTCTCTCCAGGATCTGATTGGTACCTACTTACTATACTAAGTGTGTAAGCTACATCCAATTTAGAGCATAATATCGCGTACATGATTGACCCAACTACAGAAGCATAGGGTATCTCTTGCATGCGAGCCCTCTCCAAATCAGTCTTAGGAGACATCTCTTGTAGGGTTACTAGGCACACGCACAAGGGTCTATAAGGTATCAACCATGCCCGATTTAAAATTTAGCCGTGCCGAACAACCCTAAACCAAGATCTTAGACTAGAGATTAGGCGAAACAAAGCATGTTAAACACTTTAACATCTAAGAGTTTGGGATTACAACCTTTGTAGTCCGGTCCTTCACTTCATAAGCTCCGTGTTGTGGTCCCTTCGTTGCGATCATCAAGTTCTGGACTCTCGAGAGGCTCCATGAAGAGAAAGATGCAGGCTTGCTTCCGATCTTCGATAACAAAGATGATCTACCTTGAAGTTTCATTAACACAAGCTCTCACTCACTAAGTGAAGTGAACACCCTAATCTAAATGGCTAGGATAGATTAGGATGATGAAGTAGGATTTTAGCTCTCATTTATTTTCATTAACTGACCCATTTTCATCACAAGAATCAAAGCTAGAAAGGTTTGCAAGAAGGAAGAAGAAGATGAACAAAATGAATAATCCTTTTTTGATGAATAATGAAAACTTTAGTATGTGGTTAGAAATTCAACCATGGTAGATAATGAGAAGGCTAACCATTGTAGAGATATAACTAGGGTTAAAGGGTTGGGTTGGGTTAAACAAATATCACAAAATATCCAAGTCAAAGTCAAAGCTTCATGAAAGCTTAACCCTAATCCAAACCCTAACCATATTTATTCTCCACAAAACATGTTGCATTAATAACCCTAACATGTTACAATATTATATATCACATATACGATATTTATTGTAACAAAATAAAATAATACAATTAACATATATCGCATATATATCAATATATTACCCGAGTGAGAAAAAGAATCTTTTAGTAAGCTTATATTAGTTAATGTAATTTAATATATCATATATATAATTATATATTAAATTATCGAATCAACACTTAATCCGATAATCCGGCTATTTCACAAATAACCGACTAATATAATCTGTATCAGTTCATCGAATCAACACTTGATATGATGATCCGGCTATATCACATATACCCGGCCGATATCTCATATCGTGAGAATCTAATACGGTATCACATACACGTATTGTTCTCGGTTCCGCACATATCACATATGTGCTCCTACTCCGTTTTGCCTGAGCCAAGAAACCTCTGTGTAGGACTCTAAAGAATCGTCAATACGCCGGCAGTAGGTGATGATCATATCAAACACCCACAAGCTTCAAGCGGTCAGCTAAACGTAACAGCCACCCAGGTATTGAGCGCTCAGAAGATCAACAAGCAAGCCTGTACATTCTCCTGTGAATCCAGTCAGTAACACTCCCGTACAGTCCGGTCTCTTCGTCCGATATGTCGCATATCTCGCCTAGGGGTGGTAAACGTCCGACCCCAGTAGCTTGATAAGTCATGTTGATATGAGGTCTATAACAGTTCGAGAAACTACTGATAACACTTACCAGTAAATCTCAGCAACCCTGACCAGGGATTTCCAGTTATAGCCAATCGAACACAGAGCAACATCAACTCCCTATACCGGGAGAGACGAATCCCCTCCTATCGCTCATTTCCTCCATGTGATTCGGGACTGTACCTAAAAGCCACCTTTTTACACGCCCTCTTGGACGTGGTATGATGGAAATCAAAGCACAGTGGGAATCACATAAGACTCTATGACGATCTCGGGTCTACAGACTACTCTGTACCAGTGTCACCAGAGAACTGCCATCTGACGTGAGGTATAATACCATCTGGGAGTTCTCGGCGAGTCCGTCCAGTGTACCCGGTCTCCACTGAGCACCCGTATACCTTCTCTGATGTCAAACACCAATGGATATGAGATCATCCATCGCCCATCATATGGGTCAAGAAGCGCATACGCTAGTCTACTCTGGAGTATCGATGCCCTGTCTCGGTACTCCCACGACTAGGAACAGTTATAGGATGTACTCCTCGACTACCATGGCCCCACTAGTATAATCTCATCATAGTCCCAGTAGTCGAGTACATATCCTAAGGGCTTTATCAACATGTAATATAAAGACAATCAGAGTACATGTTAAGATAAAGAGCAACCAGATAGCGTACTATCATGTCAAGCAAGAAAGTCCTCCCTATATATGTCCAAGCATCCACTACAATATACATCGTATGTACAGTAATGGCCTCTAGGGCATACATATAATTAACAATCTCCCACTTATACTAGGGCTATCTGTTGTGGTATCACATACCCAACAATTAGCTGTGGTTGAAGTATCTCATACTCAACCATCCCATAAAAAGTCTCTACTGGGAAAAAGGCCTTTGTGAGTGGATCCATGCTGTTGTCCTCTGTGTCTGCTCTCCTAACCTTTATCTCCCTGGAGATCAACCATCTCCATGATCAGGTGATACTGCCTAAGAATTATATCCGGATTTCTGATGGGACGGGGGTTCCTTGGCATAAGCCACAACTCCATTGTCACACAATGGTAGGAACGAAGTTCAACTCATGAACTTATATATCCAGACTGCCTCTTTGGTAGCATCCTTGGTAACGATGTATCTTGCCTTTAATCGTCTAGTAAGTCACGGTATATAGCTTGGAACTCTTCCAACATACCGTCCCTCCACTGAGGGTAAAGACAATACCTGCGACTAACATTCAGTCGTCCTTATCACCCTGGAACTTTTCCAGTGATTCTCCCCAGGATCGACTGATACCATCTCACTACAACTAGTGAGAATCCTAACATCCATTTAGATCTATCTCATAGATCCAAAACCCAGGATTTAGGAGGTATCACTTTGATCCTATATGGAGAATCCTTGTGATAAGCGGAGATTGACCGAGCGTAGCATAGGAAAACTCCTTTCCTATCATGAGTATGTCATCCACGTACTCTACGAGGATCACCACCATACTCCTTACTACCTTTTTGTATATACAAGGTTCATCTACCATTTTGATGAAGTCAAACTCTTTGACTACTACATCAAAACAGACGTTCCAACTCCGCGATGCCTGATTTATCACATAAAACATCTTGCTCACGTTTCCGCTGCTCCCACTGTCTACGAAGCCCTCTGGCTGTGTACTTATAGACGCTCTCTTCCAAATCAACATTTAGAAAAGCAGTCATGACATCCAACCGCCAGATATCGTAGTCATGGTATGTAGCTTTGGCAAGTAGGATCTGGATGGACTTAAGCATAGCTTTGAAAGTCTCAACTTTTCCATGTACACCAAGTAATCTTCTCAAGATATACTTGCTCCTGATGGGGATTTAACCCTTCAGATAAAACAACCAAATTCCATACTTTGTTGGTGTATAAGGGTTCCATCTCAGATCGCTAAGCATCCGGCCATTCTTACAGAGTCCCACTCCTGATGGCCAGCTCGAAACTAGTTGGGTCATCATCTCATGATGCAATCCTCGCTCCCACTGTCATAGAGAAAACCAAAGTATCTCTCAGGTGGGTGAGGAACCGTACTAGATCGACGGAGAGGCTGAGGTTCGTTGTAAACTATTGAATCCTTTGGTTCTACCAAATCATCAGCTGCAGTTTGTATAGCTGGAACTCTTTCCAGTTCTACCTCATGACTAATAATTTCTTCACAAGAAATTCCCTTTCACAAAGGTGGTATGCTGAGAAACAAAACATCTTTTGTTCCTCAGTTTGGTAGAAGATATTCCCTTGCGAATGCTTGGGATATCCAACAAACTTCCACAGAATTGACCTTGCCTCGAGCTTGTCTGGATTATTCTTTTAGACATAGGCTGGACAACCCCAAATCTTAACAAACTTAAGATATGGGCTCTTCCCATTCCATATGACATATGAAGTGGTAGGCAACTGATTTGATTGGAACCCTATTCAATAGGTATGCAGCTTCTCAAGTGCATAACTCCCAAAAGGAAATAGGAAACTCAGTAGTACTCATTATAGAGCACACCATATCACATAGGGTGTGATTGCTCCGCCCCGATATACCGACGTGCTGTGGTGTATACGGAGGAGTAATGCTGAGAGAGAATCTCATTCTCCTTTAGAATAGTCCAGGAATTCCGTGCTCAAGTATTCTCCTCCTTGATCACATCAAAGGACATAATACCTATACCCGTTTTTGGTTCTCTACTTCTATCTCATATTCTGTGATTATCTCAAAAGTTTCGGACTTATGTTTCAACAGGAACATATGTCTGAATCTTGAGAGATCATCAGTGAATGTAATGAAGTACAAAGAACCGGTCTTGGCATGTGTAGACAGGGGACTTTCATACATCAGCATGTATCAATCCCAAGAGTTCACTAACTCTTTCTCTGTTTCTAATAAACAGAGCTGTGGTCATCTTATCTTTGTGACATGACCGGCAAGTTTCATAAGATGTAAATTCAAACTAATTTAAAGATGCATCTAAATGTAATTTCAGCTGGTCGGGTCATATTGATATGACCTAGTCTACAATACCTCAAGAAGAATTCGTTTATTTCTGAACTTTTCCTCTTGTGTGTGTTCTGTATACTAAGAACTGTGTTTTGATTTAGAATGTCTATGCTTTTAGATAACGTGCCTGAACCGATCAACTCTTGATATAGGAAATGTTCAAAACATTATCCAACAATACAAAATTATATCCTTTCTTTACTTATAAAGAGACTGATATGATATTGTATATCAGGTTAGGTATCTAATAACATTCGTTCAGAATCAATGTATTTTGGTAATACAGGGTGATAACTACCAACAGACTTGGCTGCAACACTTGCACCGTTTCTATCTCATGAAATTTATCACCCGTTCTCAGTTCTCTACCTATCTGTAGCCCATCTAACAAATTACATATGTGGGATCCTGATCCGGTATCAAATACCCAGGACGTAAAGGATATTGAGAAACAGTACTGTGTAATGAACACTCCCGAAGATGATGCATCAGCATGTACTTTCTTCGTTTGGGTGGCACGGGAATTCTGGTAATCCCCTATTTCCTGCTCTATCTTATAATAATTATAAGTTGGAGCGGGACCAACGTTCCCTAGCGCAGTATAACAAGCGGGTTCGGTCAATACATCCGTATTATTATCTTGATTAAGGCGTGACATAGTCGTAACCAGGAGAGAGAGAGAAGAAAACACTCAGCGTGCGCTTTTACAAAATTAGATTGGTTATCAATTTATCTAATCAGAATGTCTCCCACTGTTTTAGTCAAATCTTCCTTCAAACCCTAAAAGGAAAGACTAGCCGGGATTAATTACACGCTAGAAGTTCGCCAATCTTTCAGCCAGTCCAGTGCCGATATTTTGAGGGAGGTTCCCCGTGCTTTCGCACGGACCTAATTAAAGTAAACCTCATTTTCCCAGGGACGTAACCCCATTAACACCTTTCTAGACACCTACTTGATCGGCTAATTGTAATGTGTAAAACTCTCCCAGGAGTAACTCTTACTTGCAGCGGGTATCGGGATCCAACTATCTCATAGAAGGTATGCAATCTCATTGCAAATTTCAACTCTTGAAATTCCCAATAATATTTTGCCCCAAGCGTCCTATGACCTTGACAGAGGTCAACAAACCATAGGCTGCTAGTCAAGTTCAACCCGTCATTTCCTGATTGAAGTAAACCTACCCGCACGACCCTTGACAGAGGTCAACAAGGTCGCACGACTACCTTAAATCAATCACATCATATGTTTATACAGATAAGCACTAATCAGCTACCGCACACTACGCCTTGACAGAGGTCAACAAACGTAGTACGAATACTAACTATTACTTATCTGAAATGACGGAGGGCTACGATGGGTTTTTAAGAAAACCGTTTGCGTAATGAACTTGATATCGTTGTAGAATCGAGTGAATTTTGAATGGAGTGTTTTTTAGGCTTCTGCTAGTTTTGCTAAAGAGGTCACTCCCGGTGAAGGGATCTCGGCTCTTTCCTTATCGAATAAGTGCAGGATATTTCATAAATATCACTATGCAAAGCAAAAACTATAGAAACAATCAAAAGACAAACCGAGTTTGTAGCATCTGCTAGTTTCGCTAAAGAGGTCACTCCCGGTAAAGGGATCTCGGCTCTTTCCTTATCGAATAAGGTAATGGATATTCTACAAGGAATACCGCTATGCAAAGCAAGAACTAGAGCTACCAGTTTTTAAACAAGTTTCTACAACATCTTTAGGTTTCTTTTAGTTTCATTAATCTCATTAATGAAGTCCCATTTTATTGTGCTTCACAAGCATCACATTTGAAACGAAATCTGCAATATAACATATATCTCATATATATAATATAAACATTCGTCTCAGGCAGTAATATGATCTCATCACAGAACATTGCAGCAGAAGAACATATATAAAATATTGGATATACTAGGACGTCCGTGTTTTAATATGAGCCTGCATAAAATACGGATTCCACGGTCGTGATGAATAGCCAAACCCATATCCCTAGACCCCTACGAGAGCGGCAAGCAACACTGCCAATTCTAGGGTTAGGAGACCCGGTCTCGACTCCTCAAGATGGTCTCCCACTGGACCCTATAACCCGGTTACTTGTGCTCCCCGCCTTGGGTCTACCTAATGCGGAAAAATAAATAATATACTATGGTGACATCATACTCAGCCCGAAAGTGTCCCAATCAAAGAATATTACATACAAATGAATTTTACATGAATGAAAAAGAAAAACTCTCATCTCACATAAAAACCCCGGCTATTCAAAACGCGACGATCCAATATAACATATCACAGCAACACATAATATCTCATATCATCAACGTAAGCAAGTATGCGTATCCCGATTGTCGTTGATGTATAGCAATGAAGCCGGCGATACACCACATACTACGCTTACGGTCACAGAAAAGAAAGTGTAAAACTACAACAGTTGGAATCCGCAATCACCTTAGACATCGCATGCCTAACCAAATGAATTCCTTAAACATCGCATGCCTAACAATTATAAACCCCGCATTTTAGTCTCATTATCGAAAACTCTTTTCAATATCAAGTCGGGCAATTCAACAAGATTCCCAACATCCTGATCGAATGCTCGTCGCAAACTTTAGTAGACGGCCGCACCCCCGATGCCCTCGACGAAGTGCACTAAGGCGGAACATCGCTGCCGCGAGCACCCGAACAGATGCTTTTGGCGACGGGGTTCTCCTACAGTCACCTGGTCGGGGCTATGGGGCGTGGCTGTCTATTAAGTTTACCCGGCGAGTATCCGCGTACGCTACGTGATTGCGACGGACTTTTGATCACATCAAAATTCCGGGGCAACCGATCATCTGAGACTGAATTGCTAGATTTATAACATTCAAATTATTTATCTCATAACTATTTGTAGATTCTAAATATTGTATCACATTCCAGATAAATAGACAATGTTAAACTTTCCGATCGAATAATCAAACACCCAAGATTTCCCAAATAGCTCAACACTTGAGCGGAGTTTAAAAAATATCCATCACATGCCACAGTACCAATGGTCCAGCCGTAGAAGGGTCAAGCCAACGCCTCACATATGGCAACGCCGTACTGCCCCAAACCCTAAGGTTCAGAGGCGGTTCAGACGGTCATATAATCAAGTTAAGGTTTGTGTTCTTCTATAGGGTCCACTGCGTTACTTGCATGATTTTTCGGAAGTTTCAAACTCGAGAAAAAATCCAACTTTTGAAAAATTTTCCGACAGGGGAAAAAGTGAGTTATTGATATCCGTTCGAACTTTTTAACAGGTTCTAAAATTATCCAGAAAAAACTTAAACGAAGTTAAATTATCCGATCGAAACAACGAGTCCCCAATACATCCCAGAAAACTCAACACTTGAGAAGAATTAAAAATTCCCAGAACAATCAGGAAATACATACGGATATTACTGTGCCAAAAACAAACCCTGTTGCTACAGTTTGGCCGCGGAACCGCCGCGCAAGCTATGGTACGGCCACGGTTCCGCGTTGCATTAATTGAATTGGAAGCACGTGATGCACAGTAATTCTTGTATTTCCCTGCAGATTTTTTTGAGTATTTTTAATATGAAAAAATCAACATTTTTGAAAAATTTCCAGAGAAGGGGTCCGTGTCGGGGTTTTGGGGTTCGATCGGACTTTAAATTTCGTCTAGACTTTGCCAAAAGCTCTATCTTGACTCTGATACCATTGTAGGGTTACTAGGCACACACACAAGGGTCTATAAGGCATCAACCATACTCGATTTAAAATTTAGCCGTGCCGAACAACCCTAAACCAAGATCTTAGACTAGAGATTAGGCGAAACAAAGCATGTTAAACACTTTAACATCTAAGAGTTTGGAATTACAACCTTTGTAGTCCGGTCCTTCACTTCATAAGCTCCGTGTTGTGGTCCCTTCGCTGCGATCATCAAGTTCCGGACTCTCGAGAGGCTCCATGAAGAGAAAGATGCAAGCTTGCTTCCGATCTTCGATAACAAAGATGATCTACCTTGAAGTTTCATTAACACAAGCTCTCACTCACTAAGTGAAGTGAACACCCTAATCTAAATGGCTAAGATAGATTAGGATGATGAAGTAGGATTTTAGCTCTCATTTATTTTCATTAACTCACCCATTTTCATCACAAGAATCAAAGCTAGAAACTTTGCAAGAAGGAAGAAGAAGATGAACAAAATGAATAATCCTTTTGTGATGAATAATGAAAACTCTAGTATGTGGTTAGAAATGCAACCATGGTAGATAATGAGAAGGCTAACCATTGTAGAGACATAACTGTTAGTGTATATGCCCTAGGGGCCATTATTGTATCATACTAGGTTGTATATTACTTAATGGAAGCTTGGGATATTCACAATTGTATATAACAGTCTTGCTAAAAATGGTATTATGCTACTTGGTTTGTGTCTACTTTAATATGTGTATATGTTTCTTGTAACGTATCACTTATACATATTAGTAGAGCCCATAGGATCTTTGCTTGATTACCAGCGTTGTGATGGCAGTCACACTAGTAGGGGCTGGGTAGTCTGTACGCAACATCCTATACAGGTCCCTGGTCGTTGGATTATCGAGATAGGGCATCGATATTCCGGAGTAGACTAAGTGTATGCGCTTCTCATCCCAGTTGGGGAGATGGTCTGTCCCACAGCCATCAGTACGTCGTACTAGAGATAGTATACAGGTGCTCGTTAGGTTACGGGTACACCGGACAGGACTCGCCGAGGAACTGATTGGTTGGTATTATACCCATCGTCAGTTATCAGTTCCCAGATGACATGAGTACAGTATAGTCCGCAGACTTGACACTGCTGCTTCGCCTCGAGTGTGTCCCACTGTTCTTAGATCCCTACCACGGCTCAATGGAGTCATGCAAACAGGAAGTAGTTGGGTGCAGTCCCGAGCACTTGGAGGCAGTGGCGATTAGACAGGATTCATCTCTTCCGGTATTGGGGGTTGATATCGCGCTGTGTCAGAGAGCCATTACGCAAAGTCCCTGGCCAGGGCAAGCGAGATATACTGGTAGGTTCCAGTAGCTTCTCAGGGCGTAATGGGCTTCGCTCTGACACGACTTATACAGCTATAAGGGGACTGACGCTTGCCGCCTCCTAGGCTTGATATGCGATAGTCTTAGATGAACAGACCGGACTGTACGGAGATTGTCACATCAGGCTCAGTGGGAGTTCGGATGATTTACCTCATCGGCCTTCTTATCGACATCTACCTGGGGACCGTTACGTACAGCTAGTGCCGCTTGCGGTTTGTGGTTAAACCCACTGCCAGCGTAGTGTCGAGTCTTTAGAGTCCCACACAGAGAGTTTCCCTGCTCCAGGCGAAATGATATAGAGGTCGTATAGTTTTACGACAAGGGTTCGAACGCGTACGTGTGTTTACGCACATACGAGTTTTTCGGACAGTTTTTACTAGCCGGCTTTGGTTTAAGCCAGATTCTAGTATCGGGTTATTGGATTTATACAGTCTAAAGTTTTTCCGTGTTTTCGTGGATTGGAGGGGCATTCTCGTAATTTGTCGGGAACCTTCTAGAAGATGGTGACTAAGGGGGTTAAGGTGGCATATACATTGAATGAGATTAGTGAGTCATATGGATGATTCATCCATGTCATTAATGCTTCATAATTGCTTAATGACTCATGGAGATGAATCACCATAAGATATTTATCAAGCATGGTTGTAAATCATTTTCTTTTCTTTTCTTGAAAAACAATAATGCTTGATATATATTATGATAGCTCATTTTCTCATTTGATTATCATGTTCATCTTCTCTCTCCTCAAGCTCTCTCTCTTCAAAACCCTAATCCTCCCCTCTCATGTGTTGAGTACAAGGGTTAGCTAGACTAATACATCCATAACCTCACTCTATATCACCTAGTTAGCTTAGATTAGCGATTTGAGCAAACTAGTTATCTCAAGTTTGAGATTAAGCTTGGCGTAGGAACTTTCGGGTGGATCGTCTTTGATTCGAGGAGGTCGTTGAGGTGCCGATGTTCCAAGGAGCCTACGAGGAGTGGAGGACATCGATGAAGACCCGAAGGACATAGTTCTTGAGGTATAATCACTTCACATAGTAGTTTAGAACTTCTATGATTGTTGTTAGTTATCGTTTAGCTTCGATTCATACGGTTAGTCGATGTTTAAGCAAAGAACAAGATCGTTTTTCATATTTCCGCCTCCCCGCAAGTCGTGGGGTATTGCACATCGACTTACAGTGGTATCAGAGCCTCGCTAAATAATAAATAACTCACTTGCAAAATTGTATGAATTTCGAACGGAAAAACAAGCCGGAAAAACCCCGATGTCATGATGTTTCTGTCGTTTTTTAAATGAGGTCCAAAAATTTTTCAGGGATCTTCAGAAAGCTCTAAATGATAGTATAAGAACACCCAAGAAAACTTGGCTCATGAATCGTCTAAAGAGCCGCGGAACCGCTGCGGATATCACCGATCCGCCGCGATTCCGCCGCCGAGTTGCCGATTCATCAGCCCAATTTTCCTGTGTGGTTCCTCTGTGATATTTGGTATTTTCTGGAATTTTTTAATTTTTGCTCAGGCTTCAGATTTACAGAGAAGTATTGGAGCAAAATTAAATGTGTTTAATCGATCGAAATTATACGGTATTTGCTTGTTGGATTATATCTGTGTTTGTATAATGTGTTCGTAAACCTCCCCTAACTGCTAGTATGTCGGTTGGCAGGGGGTTGCACATTTCTGTAATGGATTTTATCTGTTTGTGTATATGAACTGTGTTGGACTGTTGTGATGTATAGCCGGGGTTATGTGATGGGTTATTATTTAATTCATTTGATATAAATGTAATAAGTTTTAATATTATTTTGCGGGGCACATCCAGGTTGCGGTTGTACCCACCGTTGTATTATTTCTTTTTACTGTTTTTGCTCCTAGGATAGACCCAAGGTGGGGTGCACAAACTACCGGGTATTTTGAAGTGTTGAGGCAGACCGCTTCACTTCTGGTACTTGGCGGGTAGTTTGCCGTACCCGTAGGGGTCTGGGGTGGGGTAATGGCTATTCATCACAACTGTGTAATCCGTCTTTTCTTGCAGGCTCAAAAGAAACGCGGATTACTTGCATATCCAATAAAGTTTATCTGTGATCTGGAATGATTATTATTGCATCTGACGAATGTACAATATCTATATATAAATAGCTATTAGAAGTCACTTATGTTTTTCACCCGCGCTAGCCCAGCCCCCGCTCTGTCGTTAGTTAAGTAACCTAACGGGTGATGACGGGACCCCGTGGCGAATGCGGATGGCATAAGAGGACGTGGTATTTTCATTATTTTCTGCAATCATAAGATTAAAGATGGGACGCATTATTATAATGCAAAGAAAATAAACCAAAGTTTAAATTGTTGGAACAAATTTAAAAGAAACCACTCGGTTATTTTAAAAGGGCAGAATTTTTAATTGCGGAGCTTTAGCCACTCCTTTTAAAAAGTATCAGGTTCCTTCGATTATATCAAGTCCACTACGTTCACGGTTTTGCCAAAACCATTCGTAGCCCTCCGTCATTTCTTATGAATGGTCAGTAGTATTCAAGCTATGTTTGTTGGCCCTTAGTCAAGACATAGTGTTTGGTAGCTGCTGGGGTATTCATTTGTTGCATAGATAGATGCGTTGGTTTGGGACAGTCGTATTGCTTTGTTGGCCCTTAGTCAAGAGTATGTACGAGTGGGTTCAAATTAACCTGGACAATGACGGGTAGAACTTGACATGTGACTTATGATTTGTTGGCCCTTAGTCAAGGTCATAAGAGCATGGGGCAAAAATCCACATCGGGAATTTCTAAAGAAACTGAAATTTGCAGAGAGAAGCAAACCATTTTGGAGTTTGATGAATGTTGGTAGGATTCCTTCAACATTATCATACGATGATATTTTGGATCCTGATCCTACTGTGAGTATATGCTACTTATCAGGAGATTCGTCACTTAACGATCAATGCTATAAACCAAGTAGGTGCCAAGAAAGGTGTCAGTAGGGTTACGCCGCCAGAGAAAAGAGGCTATTTAATTAAGGAACTTCGCGAAAGTGTTGGAAAACCTCCCTCGAAGTATCGACACTGGCCTAGCTGAACGGTTAAGCAAGAATTGTACGGTGAGAATTGTCCTGGCTAATTCTTCTTTTATGGTTTGAGGAGGGATTCGAGAAACAGTGGGGGCCATCCTGTTTAGATAAATTAAACCACTCTAAACTTGCAACAGCATCATGCTAATAGTATTTTCTTCTCTCTCTTAAATTGCACCGACCTTTTGACCACACATAGGTTACATCTAGATAATAATTTGACTGAATCTGACTTATATTACTGGCAAAAGTCTGTCCAGATGTCCATTGCCTATGACAAGCTGGACCACCCTATTGAGGGACATTCCTATTGTTATGGGATTGGGCATTGGCAGAGTGATTGCAGGGCTTTAGAAGCCAGTAGCCAGGATACGAAGCATGTTGTGGCTTCAACTTCAGATGTGTTTATGATAGAGAACTGTATGTCAGTTAACCCCACTTCCTGGGTATTGGATACCGGATCAGGAACTCACATCTGTAATTCATTACAGGCTCTGAGAAATCGTAGGGTTATCGGGATAGGAGATATGACCCTCACAGTTGCTAACGGAATGAGCATGAACGCTGAATCCGTAGGGGAATATCATCTTGGAATGACAACTGGGCAGATATTGATTCTGCGTAACTATTTTTATGTACCAGGTACGACTTGTAATATTATATCCGTACCCTTACTTTCTAAGGAAGGATATGATTTTGCTTTTACAAGAGATGTGGTTCACATCCACCTAAATCAAGATATGATTGGGACAGCTACATTAGAAAACGGAATATACGTATTAAATCAAGTTCAGATTTTCAGTGTCCAGAACACACTTAAAAGAAAGTCTCCGGAATTAAATCAGGCTTTCTTATGGCATTGTAGACTAGGTCACATCAATAAGAGAAGGTTGACTAAGTTAAATGGAGAAGGATATTTGAATCCGTTCGAATATCAATCTTATGCTACTTGTGAATCTTGTCTCATAGGAAAGATGACAAAGACTCCGTTTACTGGACACGGAGTAAGAGCGAGCGAGCTCTTGGGACTCGTACACAGCGACGTGTGCGGTCCAATGTCTACACATGCGCGAGGTGGTTATTCCTACTTCATTACTTTTATAGATGATTTCTCTAGATATGGATGTATCTTCTTGATGAAACATAAATCCGAGGCCTTTGAGAAATTCCAAGAATACAAGAATGAAGTAGAAAAGCAAACCGGCAAAAGTATCAAGACACTGAGATCTGATCGAGGTGGTCAATACTTAAGTGCCGAGTTCCTAGGTTACTTAAAAGAGAATGGAATTCTCTCTCAGCTTACTCCTCCATACACCCCACAACATAACGGTGTATCAGAGAGACGAAACCGAACTCTATTAGATATGGTTCGTTCCATGATGAGTAACACCGAGTTACCGCGATCATTCTGGGGATATGCACTAGAATCAGCTGCATATCTTTTAAACCAGGTTCCTACCAAGACTGTGCCTACCACACCATATCAAATGTGGAGTGGGAAGAAACCCTGTCTAAAACATTTTAAGACATGGGGATGTCCAGCTTTTGTAAAAAAGGTAGCATGCGGACAAGCTCGAGGCACGCTCAGTAAAGTGCAAGTTTGTGGGATATCTAAAGAACTCCAAGGGATATTATTTCTATTACGCAGAGGAACAAAAGGTTTTTGTTTCTCGTCATGCCTGCTTCTTAGAAACTGAATTTTTAGAAAATTAGAAGAGTGGGAACGCAATAGAACTGGAAGAAATTCCAGAACCACAAGCTGTTACTGAAAGTATGGTAGAACCAGAGGTTTCAGAAGAAAGGGACATCCCGACGCCACTCCGCAGGAGTAGTAGCCAATCTTATCCGCCCAAGAGAAACTACGGTTTTCTCATAGACGGGGATAGAGAGGATTGCACTATTGACTATGATGAGCCTACTAGCTTCCAGCAAGCCATTCAGAGCGGTGACTCGGTAAAATGGCTGGATGCAATGCGGACCGAAATGGAGTCCATGTACACTAACAAAGTGTGGACTTTGGACGTTGCTCCAGATGGGGTAAAACCCGTAGGATGCAAATGGATCTTCAAAAAGAAGATTGGTGTAGATAGACAGGTTGAAACCTATAAGGCTAGACTTGTTGCAAAGGGTTACCGTCAAAGGCCTGGTTTGGACTATGATAAAACCTTTTCTCCAGTGGCTATGCTTAAATCTATTCGGGTCCTTCTTGCTATTGCTGCCTTCCACGATTATGAAATCTGGCAGATGGACGTAAAGACGGTCTTTCTAAATGGTAATTTGGAAGAAAGCGTCTATATGGATCAGCCAGAAGGATTCATTTAGAGTGGGAGCAGCGGTAAAGTATGCAAGCTGCTTAAGTCCATTTATGGACTAAAGCAGGCATCGCGGAGTTGGAACATCTGTTTTGATGATGCTGTCAAAGAATTTGACTTTATCAAAAATCCAGATGAACCTTGCATATACAGTAAGATTGTAGGGAGAGCTGTAGTATTCCTCGTCTTGTATGTGGATGACATTCTCCTAATAGGAAATGATATTCCTATGTTACAGTCAGTCAAAAGATTTTTGTCACATAAATTCTCCATGAAAGACTTGATTGATGCCACCTACATTCTAGGGATCCGGATCTATCGTGATAGATCAAAAAGGATGTTGGGACTTTCACAGTCCAGGTATATAGACACCATAGTGAAACGATTCAGTATGGATGATTCTAAGCGTGGTAACCTACCGGCTTGTCACGGAATCACCCTCTCCAAAGATATGTCTCCCAAGACTGATTTGGAAAGGGATCACATGTCGATTATACCCTACGCTTCAGCGGTAGGCTCTATAATGTATGCGATGTTATGTACCAGACCGGATGTAGCATACGCATTGAGCGTAGTAAGCCGGTATCAAGCAAACCCAGGGGAGAAGCACTGGATAGCAGTAAAGAACATTCTCAAGTACCTAAGGAGGACTAAGGAAATGTTCTTGGTATATGGCGGAAAAGACCTCCAGTTAGAGGCCTTTGCCGACTCCGGCTTCCAAAGTGACAAAGATGACTCCAAATCCATGTCGGGTTATGTATTTACCCTCAATGGAGGGGCGGTCTGTTGGAAGAGTTCCAAACAAGAGACCGTTGCTGACTCAACAATGGAAGCAGAGTACATAGCTGCTTGCGATGCCGCAAAAGAAGCAGTCTGGATGAAGAAGTTCCTCACAGAACTTCAGGTGGTTCCTACCAGTGTTGGTCCAATACCTCTGTATTGTGACAACAACGGCGCTATAGCTTTAGCGAAGGAACCCAGGTCCCATCAGAAGTCCAGACACATCTTAAGGCGGTATCACCTGATCAGGGAGATCGTAGATCGCCGGGAGATCGAGGTGAAGAGAGTAGAGACAGAGAATAACATTGCTGATCCATTCACAAAGGCCCTTCCTCAGACGCAGTTCGAGAGGCTATTCGAGATGATAGGTCTACGATATGCCAGCTCATGCCCTAGTGCAAGTGGGAGATTGTTAGTGTATATGCCCTAGGGGCCATTATTGTATCATATTAGGTTGTATATTACTTAATGGAAGCTTGGGATATTCACAATTGTATATAACAGTCTTGCTAAAAATGGTAGTATGCTACTTGGTTTGTGTCTACTTTAATATGTGCATACGTTTCTTGTAACGTATCACTTATACATATTAGTAGAGCCCATAGGATCTTTGCTTGATTACCAGTGTTATGATGGCAGTCACACTAGTGGGGGCTGGGTAGTCTGTAAGCAACATCCTATACAGGTCCCTGGTCGTTGGATTATCGAGATAGGGCATCGATATTCCGGAGTAGACTAAGTGTATACGCTTCTCATCCCAGTTGGGGAGATGGTCTGTCCCACAGCCATCAGTACATCGTACTAGAGATAGTATACAGGTGCTCGTTAGGTTACGGGTACACCGGACAGGACTCACCGAGGAACTGATTGGTTGGTATTATACCCATCGTCAGTTATCAGTTCCCAGATGACATGAGTACAGCATAGTCCGCAGACTTGACACTGCTGCTTTTCCTTGAGTGTGTCCCATTGTTCTTAGATTGCTTCCCTACCACGGCTCAAAGGAGTCGTGCAAACAGGTAGCAGTTGGGTGCAGTCCCGAGCACTTAGAGGCAGTGGCGGTTAGACAGGATTCGTCTCTCCTGGTATTGGGGGTTGATATCGCGCTGTGTCAGAGAGCCATTACGCAAAGTCCCTGGCCAGGGCAAGCGAGATATACTGGTAGGTTCCAGTAGCTTCTCAGGGCGTAATGGGCTTCGCTCCGACACGACTTATACAGCTATAAGGGGACTGACGCTTGCCGCCTCCTAGGCTTGATATGTGATAGTCTTAGACGAACAGACCGGACTGTACGTAGATTGTCACATCAGGCTCAGTGGGAGTTCGGATGATTTACCTCATCGGCCTTCTTATCGACATCTACCTGGGGACCGTTACGTACAGCTAGTGCCGCTTGCGGTCGTGGTTAAACCCACTGCCAGCATAGTGTCGAGTCTTTAGAGTCCCACACAGAGAGTTTCCCTGCTCCAGGCTAAACGATATAGAGGTCGTATAGTTTTACGATAAGGGTTCGAACGCGTACGTGTGTTTACGCACGTACGAGTTTTTCGGACAGTTTTTACTAGCCGGCTTTGGTTTAAGCCAGATTCTAGTATCGGGTTATTGGATTTATACAGTCTAAAGTTTTTCCGTGTTTTCACGGATTGGAGGGGCATTCTCGTAATTTGTCGGGAACCTTCTAGAAGATGGTGACTAAGGGGGTTAAGGTGGCATATACATTGAATGAGATTAGTGAGTCATATGGATGATTCATCCATGTCATTAATACTTCATAATTGCTTAATGACTCATGGAGATGAATCACCATAAGATATTTATCAAGTATAGTTGTAAATCATTTTCTTTTCTTTTCTTGAAAAACAATAATGCTTGATATATATTATGATAGCTCATTTTCTCATTTGATTATCATGTTCATCTTCTCTCTCCTCAAGCTCTCTCTCTTCAAAACCCTAATCCTCCCCTCTCATGTGTTGAGTACAAGGGTTAGCTAGACTAATACATCCATAACCTCACTCTATATCACCTAGTTAGCTTAGATTAGTGATTTGAGCAAACTAGTTATCTCAAGTTTGAGATTAAGCTTGGCGTAGGAACTTTCGGGTGGATCGTCTTTGAATCGAGGAGGTCGTTGAGGTGCCGATGTTCAAAGGAGCCTACGAGGAGTGGAGGACAGCGATGAAGATCCGAAGGACATGGTTCTTGAGGTATAATCACTTCACATAGTAGTTTAGAACTTCTATGATTGTTGTTAGTTATCGTTTAGCTTCGATTCATGCGGTTAGTCGATGTTTAAGCAAAGAACAGGATCGTTTTTCATATTTCTGCCTCCCCGCAAGTCGTGGGGTATTGCACATCGACTTACAGTAACTAGGGTTAAAGGGTTAGGTTGGGTTAAAAAAATATCACAAAATATCACAAAATATCCAAGTCAAAGTCAAAGCTTCAAGAAGCTTCTTGAAACCTTCATGAAAGCTTAACCCTAATCCAAACCCTAACCATATTTATTCTCCACAAAACATGTTGCATTAATAACCCTAACATGTTACAATATTATATATCACATATACAATATTTATTGTAACAAAATAAAATAATACAATTAACATATATCGCATATATATCAATGTATTACCCGAATGAGAAAAAGAATATTTTAGTGAGCTTATATTAGTTAATGTAATTTAATATATCATATATATAATTATACATTAAATTATCGAATCAACACTTGATCCGATAATCCGGCTATTTCACAAATAACCGACTAATATAATCTGTATCAGTTCATCGAATCAACACTTGATCCGATGACCCGGTTATATCACATATACCCGGCCGATATCTCATATCGTGAGAATTTAATACGGTATCACATACACGTATTGTTCTCGGTCCCGCACATATCACATATGTGCTCCTACTCCGTTTTGCCTGAGCCAAGAAACCTCTGTGTAGGACTCTAAAGAATCGTCAATACGCCGGCAGTAGGTGATGATCATATCAAACACCCACAAGCTGCAAGCGGTCTGCTAAACGTAACAGCCACTCAGGTATTGAGCGCTCAGAAGATCAACAAGCAAGCCTGTACATTCTCCTGTGAATCCAGTCAGTAACACTCCCGTACAGTCGGGTCTCTTCGTCTGATATGTCGCATATCTCGCCTAGGGGTGGTAAACGTCAGACCCCAGTTGCTTGATAAGTCATGTCGATATGAGGTCTATAACAGTTCGAGAAACTACTGATAACACTTACCAGTAAATCTCAGCAACCCTGGCCAGGGATTTCCAGTTATAGCCAATCGAACACAGCGCAACATCAACTCCCTATACTGGGAGAGATGAATCCCCTCCTATCGCTCATTGCCTCCATGTGATTCGGGACTGTACCCAAAAGCCACCTTTTTGCATGCTCTCTTGGACGTGGTATGATGGAAATCAAAGCACGGTAGGGATCACACAAGACTCTATGACAATCTCGGGTCTACAGACTACTCTGTACCAGTGTCACCAGAGAACTGCCATCTGACGTGAGGTATAATACCATCTGGGAGTTTTCGGCGAGTCCGTCCAGTGTACCCAGTCTCCACTGAGCACCCGTATACCTTCTCTGATGTCAAACACTAATGGATATGAGATCATCCATCGCCAATCATACGGGTCAAGAAGCGCATACGCCAGTCTACTCTGGAGTATCGATGCCCTGTCTCGGTACTCCCACGACTAGGAACAGTTATAGGATATACTCGTCGACTACCGTGGCCCCACTAGTATGATCTCATCATAGTCCCAGTAGTCGAGTACATATCATAAGGGCTTTATCAACATGTAACATAGAGACAATCAGAGTACATGTTAAGATAAAGAGCAACCAGATAGCGTACTATCATGTCGAGCAAGAAATTCCTCCCTATATATGTCCAAGCATCCACTACAATATACATCGTATGTACAGTAATGGCCTCTAGGGCATACATATAACTAACATCTCTTTGGAGAGAGTGATTCCTGAGCAAGCGGGTAAATTACCACACTTAGAATCTTCCATACTAAACCTTTTTAGTATGGCGTCAATGTACCTGGATTGGGAAAATCCCAACATCCGTTTAGATCTATCTCTATAGATCTTAATACCCAGGATGTAGGATGCATCACCCAGATCTTTCATGGAGAACTTTTGTGATAAGAAGAGCCTGACCGAGTGTAGCATAGGAACATCGTTTCCTATCAAGAGTATGCCATCCATGTACAATACGAGGAAGAAAACCTTATTCTCTACTACCTTCTTGTATATACAAGGTTCATCTACATTTTTGACGAAGTCAAACTCTTCGAATGCCACATCAAAACAGATGTTCCAGCTCCGCGATGCCTGCTTTAATCCATAGATTGATTTAAGCAGCTTGCACACCATTTCGCTGCTCCCACTATCTATGAAGCCCTCTGGCTGTGTCATGTACACGCTCTCTTCTAAATCACCATTTAGAAAAGCAGACTTGACATCCATCTGTCAGATTTCGTAGTCATGGTATGCAGCAATGGCAAGTAGGATCCTGATGGACTTTAGTAAAGTGATCGGAGAAAAGGTTTCATCATAATCGACATCTAGTCGTTGACGAAAACCTTTTGCTACATGTATAGCTTTGAAGGTCTCAACCTTTCCATCTACACCAATTTTCTTCTTAAAGACCCATTTTCTCCTGATGGGTTTTACCCTTTCAGGAGCAACTTCCAATGTCCACACTTTGTTGGTGTACATGGATTCCATCTCAGATCGCATAGCATCCAGTCATTTCACAGAGTCTCCACTTGTGATGGCCTACTCGAAACTAGTTGGGTTATCATCTTCCATGATGCAATCCTCACTTCCACCATCTTTGAAAAAACTGTAGTATCTCTCAGGTGGATGAGAAACCCTACTAGATCTGCGGAGTGGCTGAGGTTCGTTGGGAACTATCGAATCCTCCGATTCTACCAAATCATCAGTTGTAGTTTGTGTAGCTGGAACTTCTTCCAGTTCTACCTCATTACCACTAATTTCTTTCATAAGAAATTACTTTTCTAAAAAGGTGGCATTCCAAGAAACAAACACCTTTTATTTCTCGGTGTGGTAGAAGATTTACCATCGCAAATGTTTGGGATATCCAACAAACTTACACAGAACAGACCTTGTTTCGAGTTTGTCCAGATTTTGCTTTTTCACATAGGCTGGACAACCCCACATCTTAATGAAATTAAGACATGGTCTCTTCCCCTCCCACATCTCATATGGAGTGGTAGGCATCGATTTGGTTGGAACTCTATTCAATAGATATGCAGATGTCTCAAGTGCATAACCCCAAAAGAAATAGGTAACTCAGCAGTACTCATCATAGAGCGTACCATATCTAATATGGTGCGATTCCTCCGCTCCGATACACCGTTGTGCTGTGGTGTATACAGAGGAGTAAGCTGAGAGAGAATCCCATTCTCTTTTAAATAATCCCGGAATTCCGTGCTCAAGTATTCTCCTCCCCGATAAGATCGAAGGATTTTAATAGTTTTACCCGTCTGGTTCTCAACTTCGTATTTATATTCCTTGAATTTCTAAAAAATTTTAGATTTTTGTTTCAACAGAACACATGTCCGAATATTGAGAGATCATCGATGAATGTTATAAATTACGAGAAACCATTTCTGGCATGCATAGATATAGGACCGCATACATCACCATGTATGAGTCCCAAGACTTCAGTAGCTCTTTCTCCGTATCCCGTAAACAGAGTTTTGGTCATTTTTCTTTTGAGACACGACTAGCAAGTTTCATATGATGTAAATTCGAACGGATTCAAAATATCCATCTCTATGCAATTTAGCTAGTCTGGTCGCATTGACATGACTAAGTCTACAATGCCACAAGAAGGCTTCGTTCATTTCTGAACTTTTCCTCTTGTGTGTGTTCTGTATATTTAGAACTGTGTTTTGATTCAGAACGTATATACCGTTACACAACGTACCAAACCCAATCAACACTTGATTTAGGAAAATGTTCATAAATTTTTCTCTAGTGCAAAGTTATATCCTTCTTTATCTAATAAAGAAACAGATATTATGTTGCACATCATCGAAGGTACGTAATAACAGTCGTTCAAAATCAATGTATTACCATTTGGTAATACAAGGTGATATTCGCTGACAGTTTCGGCAGCAACAATTTCTCCGTTCTCTACTCTGAGGGACATATCACCCTTTTCCAGTTTTCTTAACCCTTGTAACTGATTACAAATGTGGAATCCTGATCCGGTACCCAATACCTAGGACGTAGAGCATACTGAGAAACAGTTCTCGATAACGAACACACCCGAAGAAAATACATCAGCATGCTTTTTCCTCGATCGGGTTGCGTGGGAATCCGGGTATTCCCCTATTCCTTGCTATAGAGCGGAACCATCGTTTCCCAGCTCAGTATAATAAGCGGGTTCGGTCAATACATCCATATTATTATCTTGATTAAGGCGTGTCATGGTCGCTACCTGGAGAGAGAGAGAGAAGAAAACATTTTAGCATGCGCTCTTTCAAGATTAGATTGGTTATTATCTTACTGTTTTTATCAAATCTTCTTTCAAACCCTAAAAGATAAGACTAGCCGAGATTAATTACACCCTACAAGTTCGCCAATCGATCAGCCAGACAGATATTGGTACTCCGAGGGAGTCTTCCCATGCTTTCGCATGAAACTAATTAAATAACCTCGTTTCCGCAGGGGCTTAACCCCGTTAACACCTTTCTTAGTCACCTACTGGATCAGCTAATTGTAAAGTGGAAAACTCTTCCAGGAGTAACATTTACTCGCAGTGGGTATCGGGATCCAACTATCTCATAGATGGTATGCAATCTCATTGCAAATTTTGAACACTTGAAATTCCCAATATCTGTTTTTACCCCTAACGTCCTATGACCTTGACGGAGACCAACAAACTATAGGCCTCTAGTCAAGTTCAACCCGTTCATTTCGTGATTGAATTAAAACCACCCGCACGACCCTTGACGGAGGCCAACAAAGTCGTACGACTACCCTAATCCAATCGCATCATATACTGCAAATAAGCACTAATTAGCTACCGCACACTACGCATTGATGAAGGCCAACAAACGTAGCACGAATACTAAATAGTCCTTATCTGAAATGACGGAGGGTTACGAAAAAAACATTTAGCGTAATGAACTTGATATCGTTGTAGAATCAAATGATTTAAAAAGGAGTGGTTTAAGCTCCGCTTTTAAAATCTAGTTTTCAAATATAAACCGAGTGGGTTGTAGCATTTACTAGCTTTTGCTAAAGAGGTCACTCCTGGTGAAGGGATCTAGGCACTTTCCTCATCGAATGAGGTGCTGCATATTCATCATGGAATACCACTATGCAAAGTAAGAACTAGAGCTATCTTTTTGAAAATTTTGAATCTACAACATCTTTAGGTTTCTTTTCTTTTCATTAATCTCATTAATGACGTCCTATCATTTATGTTTCCTAAACATCACAGAAGAAACAAAAATAGAACGTACGCCTATGCCATCCGCATTCGCCACGGGGCCCATCATGCACCGTTAGGTTACTTAACTAATGGCAGAGCGGGGGCTGGACTAGCACGGGTGTAAAACATAAGCAACATTTATTATATATATCATATATATATATAGCATTCGTCTCACAAAGTTATATGATCACATCACAGAACTTAAGCAGCAGAAGCCAACATATGAAATATAGGATATTCTAGGAAGTCCGTGTTTTAAATTTAGCTAGTAATGAAAAACACGGATTCCAAGATCGTGATGAATAGCCAAACACACATCTCTAGACCCCTACGAGAGCGGCAAACAACCCTACCAATTCTAGAGTTAGGAGACCCGGTCTCGACTCCTCGAGATGGTCTCCCACTGGACTCTAGAACCCGGTTACTTGTGCTCCCCACCCTGGGTCTATCCTAATGCGGAAAAGTAAATAATATATATCAATGGTGACATCATTCTCAACCTGGAAGTGTCCCAATAATAGAATATTACATACATATATATACATGAATGAAAATAAAAAAACTCCCATCTCACGTAAAAAACCCCGGCTATTTTCATGACGATCCAATATAACATATCACAGCAACATCATAACATCACATGTCATCAACGTAAGTAAATATGCGTATCCCTAATGTCGTTGACATATAGCAACGAGATCGGGGATACACCACATATTACACTTACAGTCGCAGAAAAGAAATGAAAAACTACAATAATTAGAATCCGCATATCCTTAGACATCATAAATCCGGAATATCACATATTTCGGATTTCATGCCTAATACTATAAACCTTGCATTTTAGCCTCGAATTGAAAACACTTTTCAATAAAAACTCTTTTCAATAACCAGTCGGGTAATTCAACAAGATTCCCGATAAAATGATCAAATGCTCGTCGGGAACTTTAGTAGATTGCCTCACCCCCGATGCCATCAACGAAGTGCACTTAGGCGGAACATCGTGGCCGCGAGCACCCGAGTGGATGCTTTAGGAAACGGGGTTCTCCTATAGTCACTTGGTCGGGATTATGGGGCGTGGCTATCTAGTAGTGTTTTCCGGCGAGTGTTCGCGTACTATACAAGATTGCGACGGAGTTTTGATCCGAATCGAAACTCTATGGCAATCGATCAAATGAGACCAAAATGTCAGATTCACAAAACACAAACTAGTTTTCACAAAACTAATTAATGTAGATTCCAAATATTGTATCGCATATCATAATAATCTAGACGATGTTAAACATTTTGATAAATATATAAAACACCCATAAATTATAGAGACCTCAACAACTTGAGCCTCATTAAAAATACCCAGAAAGTGCATAATGATAAAATGGAGAAACACAAGAAACAGGATCCCATAACTCCATAATATTGCGGCGGAACCGCGACCAAACAAAGGTTTAGGTAGCGGTTTCGCGACAGTGTAAGGGAGTTTGGGCCTCGTATTTCTTAGGGCTCCATCTTATTACCTGCATGATTTTCTATATATTAATCTGGAAAATAGCAACTTTTGAAAATTTTGCAGAAACTTGGAATTTGTAGGGTTTTGAAACTCGATTGAACCCTTTAACTTCGTTTAAACATCGCCTAATGCTCTAGCTTGGCTCTGATACCATGAAAGTATGCCTTAGCACCACTACTAGGTTTTAACAAGCATCAAGTATACAATTTTAAAAAATCTACTGTGCTAAAGCATGCTAACCTAGAATCGAACTAGAGAATTAGGGTTTACATGTAAGCAAACAAGTTCTACACTAAGTGAAAAAGGAATACAACCTTTGTAGACCGGTCCTTCACTTCTAAAGCTCCAAGTAGTAGTCCCTAGAACACTTCTTAGACTCCACTCGGTGAAAGGAACGAGCTTGCTAATGGATCTTCGATACCGAAGTTGATCCACCTTTAAATTTATCTAACTCAAGCTACCTTTTCACTAATCAAGGAATTGGTGAAGCAAACAAGATAAACTAATGAGCTAATAAAGTGTAGGTTGATGAAGTAGGAATTTTGCTCACTTTAGAATTTTGTTTCTCTTTTTTATTTTCCAACTCAAGAAAATCTAGAGCAGGAAGAAGAAGAACTTGGATGAAGAAATATCTCAAGTGATGAAGTGAGAACTAACCATGGGCTAAAGATAAGGGTTGGGATGAGAAAATATCTATAGTAAAACAAAATTAGTAGAATGAGTGATGGCTTCTACATGCTTCTACAAGCATCTAAGTCATGCTCATTATCCACTAACTTTTATTTCACTTTAAAAATAAATCACCCAATATTATCTTTAGTCTTGGTGTGAGTCACATACACCCATGTTCTATGTATCATCCACCATGACACAATAGTGTTTATATATATATATGTAAACAAGAGAAGAAAATCATTAGTGAGCTAATATTAGTTAATATATATTATTATATCAAATATAAATATATATCAAATTATTAAAATCAACACTTGATTCAATAATCCGGTTATATCATATATAACCGACTAATATCATTTATATGTATATCATAATATCAAATTATTGAATCAACACTTGATTCAATAATCCGATTATATCACTGTTTCCCCCAATAAAAGAGCAAAGCTCTGTTCAAAGCTCAATAGGCAGCGCCTCACGTGCCTTCCACGAGGGCGCCAGCACCAGGGTTAAAAACTTTTATATGAGCAGAGCTCGTGTGCAAAGCACAAAAAAATTTTAAGCAGCGTCCACGTGCACAACACGTGAGCGCTGGCACCCAGTAGAATTAAATTCTACTCTCTATTAAGCAGAGTCGTTGGATCAAAAATCCAACCGGAGACGATAAATCATTAGGATACAGAATTAAATTTTGTTTAGAGGAAATATTCCTCAAATCTTTCTAAACAAAAAAGATTGCCCTATGTAAATAGAGTACCGTTGGATTAAAAATCCAATGGTGATTAAAGAATCACCGATCTACAGAATAAATTCTATATGGGTAAATATTTCCCTAATCTTGTTAAAAGCAAGAAAATATATTCTGTAAAACAGAAGTCCATGGATCAAAGATCCAACGGTGGGTAAAATTCCTAAATCATTTGGGATCTCTTAATGAGAGATTTTTTCGGAGCTAACCAACAAACTGCCCCTACTATATAAAGGGCCCAGGATTTCAATTCTAAAGAAGAGGAACCCCCCTATAAGTTTCTAAAAATAAAGCAGAAAGCTTCAAAAAGGAAGAAAGAAGAAGATCTCACTTCTCAGAAGAAAAAATTCTAGGTAAATAAAAGGAGGAGAGATCAAAACATCTCGTTTAATTATTGAAGGGTTTAACCCTTTTAAAAGAAGAACATAGTTTTTTCTCTGGATCTGAGATCTACAAGACAAGTCTCCCACAAGTTAAGAATTTAATTCTCATCGGGAAGAACTTGCTCTTGGAGATCAAAGATTCAGAAAAGAACCAGGAAATTGAATTCCTCAAAACAAAATATACAAGGAAAAATCACCGTCCAACGCCTCATGTGTCCCTCACGTGGGCGCCACTAAATAAGGAGCGCTTAGCACTCAGTGAGCGGCGCTCAGTGCCTAGCGTCTCACGTGCCCCTCACGTGGACGCCACAGAAAAATAAGGAGGGCTTAGCACTCAGTGGACGGCGTCCAGCACCTAGCACCCAGCACCCAGCGCCCCACGTGACTCTCACGTGGGCGCCACAAAATAAGGAGTGCCTAGCACTCAGTGAGCGGCGCTCAGCGCCCAGCATCTCACATGCCCCTCACATGGACGCCTCAGAACTCAGGAGTGCTTAGCACTCAGTGGGCGGCGCCCTCAGCGCCCAGCGTCCCACGTGACTCTCATGTGGGCGTTACAAAAGAACTCAAAAGTGCTTAGCACTCAGTGGGTGGCGCTCAATGCCCAGCACCCCACGTGCCTCTCACGTAGGCGCTACAAATGAACTCAGGAGTGTTTAGCACTCAGTGGGTGACGCTTAGCACCCAACGCCCCACGTACCTCTCACGTGGGCGCTACAAAAGAATTCAGGAGTGATTAGCACTCAGTGGGTGGCGCTCAGTGCCAAGCTCCCCCACGTGCCTCTTACATGGGTGCTACAAATGAACTCAGGAGTGGATAGCACTTAGTGGGCGGCGCTCAGTGCCAAGCATCCCACATGCCTATCACGTGGGCGCTACAAAAGAACTCAGGAGTGCTTATCACTCAGTGGACGGCGTTCAGCGTCCAGCGCCCCACGTGCCCCTCACGTGGGCGCTACAGGAGTGCCTAGCACTCATTGAGCGACACTCAGCGCCCAGTGCCTCACGTGACCCTCACGTGGGCGTCACAGAATAAAAGTGCTTGGCACCCACTAAGCAGCGCCTAGCGCCTAGCTCCTTATGTGCTTCGCACGTGGGCACCATAAAGAGTGCTTAGCACTCCATATAAAGACAAAAGGGGTAAAGTGTTTAACACTTTTTGGGCAATTCCCATGACTAAAAGCCCACATGATTATATGTGAGCGTCAGAACTTACATAAGTGCTCTTGAGAGTAGAAACTCTTTAATTCAGATCAACCGAGCCCATGTACTCGCTACTTCCCAAACTGATCTTAATCCCAAATACGACTATCGATCTTCCAACCAAGGATATACCAAAACGATATTTGTCCTATATTCCCCTGGGGAAATCTTAGTCTCAAAATACGACTAATGATTCCTGAGTTTACCATTAATCCCTTTTCCTTCAATTACGGGAATTGGTTCAAGGGTACATCTCTCTACACCTCTGATACATATCGTTGTAATTCCTCAACGTCTTCAGAGAGGCGGCGGGTCCTGACAACCAACTGCTTTTTAGTGCACTTCTTAAATTGACTAACGTATCCTTATCAAAAAACCAATCGAGCCCCCAACTGCTCGTATATATTTAAGTCGATCTTGATCTCAAAACATATCAACGGCCCTTAAATCAACCCAAACCCAAATCTAAGATATACGGATTTGGACTAATCCACGCCCTACGGACGACGACACAAATTAGTCTCTGTATACAATCCACAGGCAACCAAAAATAAAACAAAACACACACGACACGAAATGAACTTCCGGAGCAGGAGAAAGTGGTTATCGCTATATAGTAACGTAATTAACTGCATGGGCTTGCGCCTGCAGGGAAGAGTGTCCCCATAATAAAAAAAACCCTCACAAAACGAGGGGGAATCTGACGAAGTCACGCTACAACGGCCGCATCCATCCAAACCTCCGATATACAGTATCATAAATCAACTTGGCATCTTCGGAGAGGTGTACAGATAAATCCAAATAGCATCTGCCCCTAAAATTCAGGCCAGACGTCTTAACATTCCGGGTCGCATCTTTCGGCGGTGAACAGATTCGGGCATGCCCGGTGGGACCTTTTCGTCTTTCCACTCCACACTTCGTGTGTCGTGTTTCGCGAAAAAAATCGCGGTTTGCTATGGCTGCCTTTGGATTTGAGGTACTAAGATTTAGTGTCTTGCTCCTGTGCAGGAAAAAGGTCAATGGCTTCCAGTTACACAAACTGCAACAGCAACTCCCGCTCCGCCCTAACTGGAGGAGTAACATACGGGCCGAACGCAGCCTGCATCTTTTCAATGCCGGTAGAACATGTGGCTTAGGCCACTACTGGATTGTTCTTCGGGGCTATGCTCCCGTCAATAAGCTTCAGCGCCCCAGTGCCGCCACAGGAAGCTCCAAAGAAGTCGGTCTTTGATCGACTTGCAACCGCTACGGCCCCTATCAATGGGTCGTCCAAGTCTGCCACCTCAGTTTTCAACAGGCTGAGCTAAAGCTCAAGTAGGCCCGCAAAAAGGCCCGCGATACCTGAAGGGGTTACCCCGAAATAGATAGTCATTCCAGCTCCGGCAGGTGAAGTCGTCAAAGGGGCTTCTCCTACCAAAGGACCGGTCTTCGCAAGATTGGCCGTTTCAACTTCTACTACGGGTGAAGTCGTCAAAAGGGCTTCCCTTACCAGAAAATCGAACATCGAAAGATTGGTCCTTCCCTCTCAACGGACGTCAGTCTTCGATAAGCTGTCAACAACAGTAGCCCCTTATCAAAGCTGGGGGCATGACGGAGCCGCTTCTACAATTGAGGTGGTCCCGTCTGCAAGACACGCTCGACATTGCCACTAGCGCCGGGTGAGAAGAGCTGGGGGCAACTCCCCTTCTAGACTTACTCCTCCAGCTCCAATGGTAGAAGTTGACATTGTTGTTCCAACTGGGAACAGCTTTGATATGCTTAGGAGGGTGCTAAAGAACTCTCCGACCGCAGTGCTGAAGAAATCTCCACTTCCTTCTGAAAACACGACGCGGGCAAAGCCAGAGCACCCCCTCAGCGGCTGTCCTCCTAAATCCACAGGGTCTGGCGGAAAGTCCAAAATTCTGTGATCAATAAAGACTACTGTCGCCGATGGAAGAAAATGAAGGCTCGGCAAGAGGAAGATCATTCCTCCACCATACAGCGAGGGACTTCTTTCACACAGGCGCCTATTACAATGGCTTCTTCAACCTCGACCTCCCACAAAAGGAGAAGGTCGGAGAAAATCTCATTTCCTGCGGAAAATTCCAAAGGCGCTGGACCTAAATATCCTAAGTCTGAGGGAATGATAGTGCACACGATTTACATCACTTCCGGAAAAGAGGAAAGCCGTGCTTCCGTGGGTCATCGGCCGCAAACTCGGTCGTTGACAAAAGCTCAGGAGAAGCAATGATTGATCGTTATTTTGCATGCATACGTTTTAAAATCAAAGTTAAGAATACCGCAATCAATAACGGTGTCGCTTGGTAGCTAGCCGGTTGAGTACGGGTCAGTCCACAGGGAAAACGTGTTCTTTTCTTTATGTTCTTACGAGTTAAGTCCTATTTTTGGTAGGTTTTGATTTTTATAAAAACTAAGATTGAATTTAATTTGGATTAAAACCTTGCTAGGGTCAGGATTAGGTTAGTTTGGAAAGAGAATTCTACTCACTGCTTCCTTTGCCCTAATTAAGAACTTAGGTGTTAGGGTAATAGTTAACAAAAGGGATTAGCACGACTAGGAAGAAACATAGTTTCTTTCTTTTGGTCTTTGTCCGTCCTTTCTTAACTTTTAGCCCTAACCACTATCTAAATTAACCACAACCGGTCTAACTAGGGAATCACCGCTATCTCGTAGGTGTTTCCCCCAATCAAAGCAAAGCTCTGTTTGAATTTCAAAAATTCAAAAATTGAAACAACGCTTCAAAACCCTTGCGCTACGCGCAACGCGCCACGTGTCAAGAGCTGATGCATCAGCGCAGCGCCCAAGGCAGCGCGCCCAATCAGAGCAAGGCTCTATTTAAAACAAAATTAAAGGAAGCAACGCTTCAGTTGTGCAGTTGCGCAAGCACTACGCTGCGCGCCACGTGGCAGCGCAGTTGCGCTTCGCAGTGCGCTGCGCGCCACGTGGCAGCGCAGTTGCGCTGCGCTGTGCGCTGCGCGCCACGTGGCAGCGCAGTTGCGCTAGCGCAGTGGCGCTACGCGACACGTGTCAAGCGCTGTGGCGTTTGCGCCAAACAGAATTAAAATTCCAGTAAGATATTTCTGTTCATGTTAAAACAAGAAGATTGTCTTCTGCAAAACAGAAGCCCTTGAATCAAAGATCCAACGGTGGGGAAAATTCCCCAAATCACTCAGAGAATGATCTCTTTAACAAACTTAACAAATTTGTGGGCACTATATAAAGGCCCCTAGACCTCAATTCAAAACGGATGGACATCAAGAACTTCAGAAAAAACAACAAAACAGAGAGAACTCTGAAGAATTTTGAAGAACTCAAGAAAAAAGGTAAAAACCTTTATAAAGAAAAAGAAGAATTTCTTCTGAATAGATCATTGATCTAAGAACAAGATTAACGATCTTCAATAAATAAAAGAAATAAGAACAGTGCCTTGCACTTTTTTATGAACCATTGGTTCTGGAATCTTAAACATTCTTTTCTTGAATCCAAAATTGGATTAAGTCAGTAAAATAGTGCCTTGCACTTGTAAATCTGCACTGTTGCGCTCTTGGGTTGGCGTAAGACACCAGAGAGTGCCACGTGTCAGCTCTAAGACAACTTGCGCTGTGCGCTTTTAAAATAGAGCATTGCTCTCTGAAATCGGTGCAAATTACCAGAGCGCGCCACGTGTCAGCAGCGCAACAGCGCAGCGTACTGCGCTTGTGTGACGCGTGTCACCACCACAAGCGCTTGAGCTCAATAATTGGCGCAAAGCGCCTGACAGGCCACATGACCACTGTCAGATAATTAATGCACTGCATTATTGAAAAGAAGGGTCAAGCCCAATTAAAAAAAGGCCTAACAGGCCAAATAAAATGCAATGCATTAAAAGGGCAGAGCCCAAACAAAACAGATGCTCTGCAGGCCAAAACAAAATACAGTGCATGAGAAAAGCCCTAGCACAGGCCTAAGGGGCCAAAGATCAAGAAAAACGTTGAATATTCTCAGCTGGACTTAGCCCAATCATAGCCGTAAGTCCTCAAATTAAATTGACTGAGCACGGTTGCTTTCCTAAATCAGTAGGATAGGATGCCGTAGTGAGCGGTGGGTGTTTGATTTACATAGAGTCCTAATTTAAAATATTAAACGGGCAAGAAAGGAGTGAGAGATTTCCATCTCTCAAACCTACCCAATTCTAACCCTAACAAGTGAGGAACTACTCACTCATTAGGGTGTTAACAATGGAATTCATTTTTATATTTTATTTTAAAAAATATCTACGTTGCAAATAATAAAAGACAAAAGAAAATAGCAGATATTAAAAGAACAGATAAAAATGCAAGAATTAAATTCAGATAAAAAGTCTTACTTTATTGATGCACTCTTGAAGAATACAAAAGAATTGAAATTTTAGACTAGAAAATAAAAAGAGCATGCCCCAAAAGAGGCTGTAGGCTTTCCTATTTATACATAGGAGAAACCCTAGGGTTTACATCTGATCCACATTTAAAATTACAAGACTACCCTAAAAAAGCCGGGTCAAAGCACCGACACCCACCGACACATGCACCGACACGTGCACAGCACGGCCGCGGATCCGCGGCGGAATGCCATGTTTGGCCGCGGATCCGCGGCCATCTTGGGGGTTCTCTGTCTCATCTTTCCAGGGTTGCTTCATGTTGCTGTTTTACTTCTATTTTTTTCTCTTGGTTCTTCAGAATCTTTTCTACTTTCTTCCAGATTTCCAACAGTGCAGAATTTATGGACTTTTACCGTAAGCTTCGCGTTGAAGTCTTGAATCTTGTGCTGCCCTCGTACTTTGTGCAATCGAACTGTTCATTGATCTTCATTTGTTCCTTAAACTGGTAGGCGGCATCTTGCAGATTCATTTATTTGTTGGTCGTAGTCTCACATTTGTAGCGTCTTTTCCTGAATTTCACTGTATTGTTCTGAGAACCTGTAACCTGCAACTATTTAGCAGACATGGATCAAAAGCACTTATTTATTTGTAATATGATTAAGAATGGGCGATATAATAATGCAAAATTCTGATATGAACAAGCAACAAAAGCTCCAGGAGATACTGACAAAAATGGCAGCACTCACCGGGCAGAAAGAAAGCCCGGAAGAGGCGTCTGAAGAGCACCAGGAGCAGGAGACCGATACAGAATTCTTGCGAAGAGTGCTAGAAAGAAAGGATAAGGAGGCCGCAGAACAGGCTGCTAATATAAAACAGATGGCACTTTTGTTCCAAGATATGGTTGGAATGATGATCCAACCAGAACCTCCAGCTGAAGACCCGCTGATAATCATCGAGGACGACAGAGGGGAAACATCAAACCCTCTTCCAGCTTTATCAACAGCCAGAGAGGAAACGATCTCCAAAGCTGCCCTTGATGATTACATAGCTCAACAAATACGAGCTCATCAGGCAAGTGAAGCGGCTGGCCAGGTCGTCAGAACTGGGCGACCGTATCCGGACTGGTATGACTAAATCAAATACCTGCCAGGATATACGATCCCCAAGTTCCACGTGTATAAGGGGAAAGGCAATCCTCATCAGCACGTCACTCAGTTCAGAGATTTATGCGGCAATACTGGAGGCGACAACAAATTGTTACTTTGCCAGTTCGTTGGCAGCCTGTCAGAGACGGCGTTTGAATGGTACTCGGAGCTCACAAATAACTCCATCAAAACATTCACAGAGATGGAACTGCTATTCACCCAGCGGTTCGTCAGCGCAAGCGAGTGCACCCCGATCACGGAATTAATCAACGCCAGGGTGAAGCCAGGAGAGACCTGGGTTCAATACACGATCCGGTGGCAGAACCTATGGTCAAAATGCAAACAACGCATCGAAGAAGCACCTGCCGTGGGCATGTTCATAGGGACTCTGGATTCTTAGGCAACTGTGTCACAGTTCATGACATTCTTTAAGCCGACCACTTTCCAGGCTCTGATCGACAAGTTGGCCCAAATAGACCAGATGGGCCACGGACCTTCCTCTTCAAAAATGGACCCTCGAAATGCAAAGGGTAAAGGGAAAGCGGCCTTCGTTGCCAACACTAAACAACAACCGAGTAACCCGAAACCGGTTGCTCGCCAAAACAATGCGTGCCCGCGCCAATCCATGGAAGAGAAGCTAGGACGTGCTTACTCGTTTCCTCGTGATAAAACGAGGAGATTGTTCGAGCTGGCAATGCGCAACAAACTCATCACTCTGCCGGATCCAAAACGTCCACCGCAGCCCGGTGACGTCAACAACCCCAACTACTGCTCCTATCACAGAATGGTGAGCCACCCAATTGAAGATTTCTATGTCTTCAAAAATTGGATCGAGGACTGTTCACCGCCGAAAGACGCGACCGAGACGTTGGGACGTCTGGCCTGTATTTTGGGGGCAGATGGCGTTTGGTTTTATCTGTCCACCTCTCCGAATATGCCAAGTTGATTTATGGCACCGTGTATCGGAGGTTTAGACGGATGCGGCCGTTGTAACAGACTTCGTCAGATTCCCCCTCGTTTGAGGGGTTTTTGATTGTGGGATGCTCTTCCCTGCAGGCGCAAGCCCCTGCAGTTAATTACGCTACCGCATCGTAGTAACAACTTTCTCCTTCTCCAGATAGTCACTTCGTGTCGTGTGTGCTTGTTTTATTTTTGGTTGCCCATGGATTGTATACGGAGACTAATTTATGTTGTCGTCCGTAGGGCGTGGATTAGTCCAAATCCGTATTTTCTTAGATTTGGGTTTGGGTTGGGTTTAAGGATCGTTAGTCTTATTTTAGACTAAGATCAACTCAAACGTTTGTTGAGAATACGTTAGTCTAATTTTAGACTAAGATCTACAAAACAGGATTATTTAGATCCAACAAAAGAGCATTTGGGCTCTATTGTTTTAGTTTAGGGACGTTGTGGTCCATAAGTTTAAGGATATCATAGTCCATGGTATTTTGGCTCCACAGTTTGGGGATGCGCTAAAAGTTATTGGTTATTGGGACCTTCCATCTCTCTGAAGACGTTGAAGGATTACAGCGACATGTGTTAGTTATATGTATGCCCTAGAGGCCATTACTGTACATAGGATGTATATTGTAGTGGATGCTGGGACATATATAGGTATGACTTACTGGCTCGACATGATAGTATGCTATCTGGTTGCTCTTTATCTTAACATGTATACTTTCTGTCTCTCTGTTACATGTTGATAAAGCCCTTAGGATGTGTACTCGACTTCCAGGACTATGATGTAGATCATACTAGTAGGGCCTGGGTAGTCCATGAGTACAGACTTCAATGTTCTTAGTCGTGGGAATATCGAGACGGGGTATCGATATTCCAGAGTAGACTAGCGTATATCTTCTCGACCCATGTGATGGGCGATGGATGATCCCATATCCATTGGTGTTTGACATCAAAGATGGTATGCGGGTGCTCAGTGGAGACTGGGTACACTGAACGGACTCGCCGAGAACTCCCAGATAGTATTATACCTTACGTCAGATGGCAGTTCTCTGGTGACACTGGTACAGCTTAGTCTGTTGACCCGAGATTGTCATAGAGTCTTGTGTGTCTCCCACTGTGCTTTGATTTCCACCCTACCACGGCTCTACTGAGCCGTGCAAACGGGTGGTTTTTGGGTACAGTCCCGATTCACATGGAGGCAATGAGCGATAGGAGGGGATTCGTCTCTCCCGGTATTGGGGGTTGATATTGCGCTATGCTCGATTGGCCATAACTGGAAATCCCTGGCCAGGGTTGCACTGATTTACTGGTAAGTGTTATCAGTAGTTTCATTCTTGTTATGGACCTTACATCGGCATGACTTATCGAGCTACTGGGGTCTGACGTTTACCATCCCTAAGCGAGATATGCGACATATCAGACGAACAGACCGGACTGTGCGGTAAGTGTTACTGGTTGGATTCACAGGAGTGTGAGCGGGCTTGCTCGTTGATCTTCTGATCGCTCAATACCCGGGTGGCCGTTACGTTTAGCAGACCGCTTGCGGCTTGCGGGTGTTTGATATGATCATCACCTGCTACCGGCGTATTGACGAGTCTTTAGAGTCCTACACAGAGGTTTCCTGGCTCAAGCGAAACGAAATAGGAGCGCATATAAGATATGTGCGGGACCGAGAATAATACCAGTATGTGATACTGAATTCTATTCTCGCGATTTGTATCATCGGACGGTTATATAAGATATAGCCGGGTTACCGAATCAAATATTGATTCGATATATTGATACACTTGATATTAGTCGGTTATATGCAGTATGACCGGATCATTAAATCAAGTGTTGATTTAATGATTTAATGTATAATTATATATATTAGATATATTACTTTACATTGACTAGTATTGTTCACTTAAGATTGATTTTCTCACTTGATGTGCACAAGTAGTATATGTGATATATTTTTGTGCACTTGATTGTATCATGTTTGATGATACATGCAAACTTGGGTGTATGTTTGCTTTAAACCATATTTAGGTTAATGGTTAGGTTTTAATTTGTTTTATTTATTTTCTTTATTCATTTTGGCAAAAATAAAATGGAGGCTTGTTTTGTTTTACTCTTGAAGCTTCATGAAGCTTTGAAAGTCTACCATTTTGTTTTATCCTAAAGCTAACCATTACCTAAACCCTAGTTTATTCTCTACATGAGTTTACTAACCCATGGTTGCTATATGATAAGCATCACTTGAATTTTCTTTTAAGAATAATTTATTTTTTCCTTCTTCTTCATCTTCTTCAAAGTGAAGAAGAAAGCTTTCTTGAAAATTTCGAAGTGATGATTCCAAGTGAGAAATCCAAATCCAAAGTGAACCTACTTCCTATTTCTTCATCCTCTACCACTTGCCATGTAGTAGAGTGTGTTATCTTCACAAGTTTCATGACCTAGTGAAGGTGGAGCTTGAGTTTGAGTCGCCTCGTCGTAGATCATCTTCGGCATCGAAGTCAACGACCTAGCCCGATCATTTCTCCGACGAAACCATCGCTAGAGTCCGGGATCCCGATGATCGCAGTGGAGGGACGTCATCACGGAGCTAAAGAGATGGAGGACCGGATCTACAAAGGTTATAGGCACTTTCACTTGTAGTTAAGTTGTTAACTTGCTTGTTGTTTCGCCTTACCTCTAGTAACGATCTAGTTTAGGGTTTCTCGGCACATGGAATTTTTGAATTGGACATGGTTGATCAGTTGTAGAACCTCATCAGTGTGCCTAGGAACCCTACAGTGGTATCAGAGCCTAGCTAGAGTTTTAGGCGAAGTGTAAACGATGTTAGAAGTCCGATCGAACCCGAAACCCTAATCCAAAACCCTTCTCTGTACATTTTTCAAAACCGTGGAATTTTGTGAATTAAAAATTTGCAGAAAAATAAGCAGGGTTTTCTAAGAATTACTGTGCAGCACGTGACCCAAACTCGTCCAAGGCGCCGCGGAACCGCGGCCATACCCTAGGTAATGCGGCGGTTCCGCGGCCAAAAAGTGCCCTCTTGCTTCACTGTTTGCACAGTAATGTCCCTTTGTGATTCCTCTGTTTTCTGGGTAATTTTAATTTCTACTCAAGAGTTAAGTTTTCTGGGTTGTATTGGGAGTTCGTAGATTCGATCGGATTGTCTAATTTTGTCTATGTGTTTTTCCGGGTAATTTAGAACATATTAAAAAGTTCGACCGGATATAAATACCCAATTTTTCCCTTGCCGGAAAATTTCCAAATGTTGGATTTTTCCGTAGTTTAATGACGTTCTAAGTAGTGCAAGTAACGCGATGGTCCTTCTAGAAGACAACAAACCATAACTCGATTATGTGACCGTCTTGAACAGCCCTTTGAACCTTAGGGTTTGGGGCAGTACGGCGTGCCACATGTGAGGCGTTGGCTTGACCCTTCTACGGTTGGACCGTTGGTTCTGTGGCATGAAATGGATGTTTTAAAACTTATTTCATGTGTTGAGTTGTTTCGGGAAAACTTGGGTGTTTGATTGTTCGATCGGAATTGTTGGAGATAGTGCCCTCAGAGTCAATTATTGGATCACAGGCACGTGATTGCAATGATTGAGGGGAGGACCTATCCCGGTAGGACAGTCTTACTCGAGATGATAGTATGCTATCTGGTTTATCTTTGTCATCGTGTACTGCTTTAGGTGACCTTTCGAGTCGCTATTACACATTGATAAAGCCCCTAGGATTCTTGCTTGACTTCCAGCAGTATGAGGGCGATCATATAAGTGGGAGCTGGGGTCTACAAGCACATCCTTAAAAGGTCCCTAGTCGTGGGAGATTCGAGACAGGGCATCGTTTCTCCAGAGTAGACTAGTGTATACAATTGAGACCCCGACGAGGGGCGGTGGCCGGTCTCACAAGCCACTGGTGTCAGTTGGTTCACCTAAGATGTATACAGGTGCTCATTGGGTTATGAGTACACCGGACAGGACTCGCCGGGAACCTGCTAGTTGGGATTATACCAGACGTCAGATAGCAGTTCCCTGGTGACATGTGTACAGGTTAGTTCATCGACCTGAGATCGTCATTTGTCTCGTGTGAGTTCCCACTGTACTTTGATTACTACCCTACCACGGCTCAAAGGAGTCGTGCAAACAGGTTTTAGTTGGGTACAGTCCCGAGCCACATGGAGGCAGTGAGCGGATCTTCAGGGGTTCGTCTCTCCCGGTTTTGGGGGTGAGGTCGTGCTGTGTCTAGGAGAGCCAGAACATGAAAACTCCTTGTCCAAGACAGGAGATTTGCTGGTAGGTATTCCAGTAGTATCTCAGGGTGTTCTGGGCTACACTCCGACACGACTTGTACCGCTTTTGGGGGTCTGACTTTTACCAACCCCCTAGGCCCGCCATGCGATGCTCATAGACGAACGGACCGGACTGTACGGATATTGTCACTGACAGGCTCAGTAGGGTGTCAGGATGAGTTCGCTCATCGACGTCCCTTTTGGTCAATAGCTGGTGGCCCGTCACGTATGGCTAATACCTCTGACGTGCTGGTGGTTAAATCCACAGCCATAGTATTGACGAGTCTTTAGAGTCCACCACACAGACAGTTACTCAAGTTTCGGGCGAAACGCTGTAGAGGCCGTATGGAGATATGGAAGGGTTCGATCAGATACGTGCGGTATTGCACGGATCGTGATCGGACGGATTTTACTAGCCGGCTTTGGCTTAAGCCGGATACTAGTATTAGATAGTGTAGATTTTATCTCTTTGCATTTGTGTTCAGCGGGAATACAAATGCGGGCATGTATTTGCAGTAACGGGGTTTTCCTGTAATTTATTACGGGATCGGTTTTCTGGGGTTGTCAGTTTGCATTCCGTTCCGGCCGGTTTTCTCTTTTTCCTTCCCGGTCGGACTTTTCGTTGGAGGGTGTTAATTGCAAGTTTGCAATTAATATTTTGTGAGGGGTTTCTTTGCATGAGTGTGGCTTCATAATCATGAGATTCTCTTTGCATCATTCTTTTGCATTTATGTGACAAGAATGAGATTGGAAATGGTTGTGACATTTTTCCTTTTAGATTTTAATTCTTTTTCCCCACTTGTTTTGGCTTCTTTTTCCTTCACCCACTAAATTGGGGCCGGCCACTGTTTCTTGAGCAAATTTGCTTTTGCTAGAGCTCATTTTTCATGCTCCATTCTTTTCATCAAGCAACCATGAAAAATCTTGTGCAAAATTTCCTCCAACATGGCAACCTCATAACCCCAAAGAGACAAGCTTCTACACTATTTCTACAGCATCCCTTGGACGCGTCGGCTAGCCAACTCCGCGCCCGAGTTGCCTCGGTCAAGAGGCGGGAGCCCGTAAAAGATTCCGGCTACGTGGTGCCCTTTCCGACGAGCGAGGAGGTGACGGAGATTCCGCGGGAGATCGGAGTGGAGACGAAGACCGAAGGACACGGATCGCTTGGTATAGCATCTCTACTCTTTTCTATTTTGCTAGTTGCTAGGTTAATGGCCCGATCCGGGTAAAAAGTCCGCGGTGGTGCCGTTTTGCAAAGTTCGCAAAGTTTTTGTTTTCCGCGTTTCCGGCGTCGGATCGACGGCCGGGGCGCCCCCGCGGGCTTACATTGGTATCAGAGCCACGCCATTAACCTAGCCTAGCTTGCTCTAGCGCGTTTAGAACCCGATCGAACAAAATCCCCAAAAACCGTATTTTTTGTGCACATGTGTTCTCTGTTGAAATTTTTTGAGCTCCTAAAATTTTTCAGGTTGTTGCAGAGGCATGTACAAGAAATTCTAAGAATTCTGGGAAAATACGGTTCAGTGATTCCCTACTTCGACCGCGGAAACGCGGCCAAACCCCTGGTTTGGCCGCGGTTCCGCGGTGGTTAAAAGGAATCGTTGAACCAAAATTTCCCAGTAAGCTTTTGATCAGGAAATAGGGGTTTTGGGATATTAATTTTGGGCCCATATTTTCTGTAAGTGCTACAGTGGTGTATGGGGCCCACTTGATAATATTTGTTCGATCGGATATTTTAAACATGCTAGTTCACAGTATTTACTTTATATCTGCGACCGTGAATGTCATTCGATCGGTAAATCCCGTCTAACTGCTATAGCCCGGTTAGACGGATTTGCGAACGTGACTTTCACGTTGATGTTCTGTGATTGTACTGTGTTGTTGCGGATCGGTCGTGGGGATAGCCTGGTTGCAGTGGTAGTACAGTTCTGTTTTATATGTACATTTGATTTTGCGGGGCGAGCGTCCGACATGTGGACTGCCGTCACTGCCTGTTTGTATTATTATTTTGGGGCACGACCAGGTTGCGGTCGATGTACCCGTTGTATGTATATTTTACTTTCTGTACTAGGATTACCCCGCGGAGGGGTGCACGGATAGCCGGATTCTGGAGGGCAACAAGTCCGCATCTTATGGCGTTGAGACGGAGGGGGCTTCACTCTAGAATTGGCGGGCTATTCGCCGCACTCGTAGGGGGTACAGGCTGACCCAGGAGGGGTGCCCAAGTTACCGGATTCCGTGAAGTGCTGGGTGGTCCATTCACGTCGTTGAAGGGGGCTGCCTCGCTTCAGGTTTTGGCGGGTGACTTGCCGCGCCCGTAGGGGTCTAGGATTTCATTGCACAGGCTATCCACACGACCAGGGGAACGTCGATTTTCAGCGGCTCTGTGAAACCCGGGGATCCCAGATATCTGTATTGATCTGTGTTGCTATACATTTCTGTATTGTTGCTTTTTTTTTTCACGCCTTGAGCGAAAATTATATATTATATATATATTAGTAGATGTTGTATATGTTTTTCATCCGCGCTAGTCCAGTCCCCGCTCTGCCGTTAGTTAGCTAACCTAACGGGTGATGACGGGACCCAGTGGCGAATGCGGATGGCATATACGTACATCAGTATATTTTCGTTCTTTATTGGTGTGATCAATTGATGGGACTGCATTGATTCGGATCAATGCAAGTTAAACAAACCTAATCTGATGTTGTTGGAACACTTTTTCAAAAAGCTGTTATTGCAAGGACGTTCACTTTTGTTTTGCACCGTGGTATTCAGTTGGAATATCCTGCTCCTCAGTCGACGAGGCAAGGGCCGAGATCCCTTCACCGGGAGTGACCCCTTGGACAAAAGTTTGCGTCAGGGTAGTAACTTCACTATAGCCGATTACTTTTGCTTTGCATCGTGGTATTCAGTTGGAATATCCTGCACCTCATTCTACGGGGAAAGAGCCGAGATCCCTTCACCGGGAGTGACCTCTTTAGCAAAGGTTGTCGTCACTATATTTTTATAAAGCTATCAGTTCCTTCAACGATATCAAGTTCATTACGTTAAAGGTTTTCGCCAGAAACCATTCGTAGCCCTCCGTCGTTTCATATGGATGGTCAATAGTATTCAAGCTGTGTATGTTGGCCAAAGTCAAGGCACAGTGTTTGGTAGCAGTTGGGTATTCATATGCAGCATAGATAGATGCGTTTGTTTGGGACAGTCGTACTGCCATTTTGGCCAAAGTCAAGGGTAGGTACGGGTGGGTTCAAATTAACCAGGAAAATGACGGGTAGAACTTGACATATGACTTATGATATGTTGGCCAAAGTCAAGGTCATAAGAGCATGGGGTAGAAATCTACATCGGGAGTTTCAAAAGAACTGAAACTTGCCAGATATGCGCATACCTTCTGGAGTATGATAACGTGAGCGGATTCCGTCACATTATCATGCGATGATAGTTGGATCCCGATTCCCACTGATGAGTTGGTTTACTCCTCGGGTATTCCCGGCTAATTCTTCTTTCAGGTTTGTGGAAGAATTTGACTTTACAGTGGGAGGTTTCCAGATTAGATAAAATGGTAACCATTCTGATCTAGGTTAGAGTGCACGCTGAGTGTTTCTTTTCTCTCTCTCTCTGGCAGCGACCATTGACCCAACCCTAGACTATGACTCAGTGACCAAGTTGACCGAACCTTCTTAACACTGGCTTTTGGATTGTCAGAGTTGCAGAGCTCTTTGCCACTCCTACTTTTACTCTTTTCTCCGGGACACCCCGTATTACTACGAACGTCCACTTCCATTGGACAAAACCATCGTATGGTTATATACGAACTCGAAGGACTTCGAGGATGGTTTCCGGTTCTGGAGAAAACGAATAGGACTATTCAGTTGTCTTTACCTTTTACCTTCTCTCAGGTTGCGAGTACTCCTTGGTTTAGGAGATAGTACACCTATTACGCAAATTGGATAGTCTTCTTCCAAACCTTAGGCTGGTGCCGAACGGTGGGGAATGAAGAAAGCCAATTAGCCTAAACGGTGTACAGAAGGTATTAAGTTCAGACAAAGCAAGGGATTAGTAAGAGGGCAAAGTAAATTGCGACTGCTATTCACGACCAAACCATATACTTCTTTGTCAATCCTAAATCACCTATGAATTAAGTTCATTCGGTTGTCTTTTATCTTCACCTTCTCTCGCATTGCGAGTGTTCCTAGAACTGGGACAGTACACCCATTACGCTTATTGGATAGTCTTCTTCCAAACCATAGGCTGGTGCCGAACGGTAGGGAAGGAAGAAAACCATTTGGCCTAAAGGGGTGTACAGAAGGTAATGACTAAAGACATATTAAGGGATTTGGAGAGGTTGCAAAGAATTATACGGTTACAGTCGTGAATCTGGATAATGGAAGAGGCATTACTATGAATACTAGGATACCCCATCGAAACATTTCAATGTTTCAGTTTCACTGTGTACGGTTAAAAGAAAACTGATTTCCCGATTAGATACTTACTCCAGGGTATGTATTTACCAGGTATGATTCTCACATCTGTATGATTTTACAGATGATGAGTGGGAGTAAATTATTGGGAATTAGGTGACCATCCTCATTATATCGGGATTCGTTGTAATTGGTGATATTTGAGGAAGCCACCTGGGTTGTTTGCCGGTCGGCAAATATTTGGTTTTGAATATCCGTTGTTATGCACTAATTTCAAATTGATATATCTGTACGTCTATTTTTATAGAGTGAGACATACCTTTTTGAAATTATGTCTATGACATTTACCTATACCAGTGGATGGTTAGGTAAGGAGCATTGAACAGCGGTGTAATTATTCATAACCAAAAGTACAGTTTTCAACCTACGACACACAGTGAATGAGTCACTAGACTCAGGGGACTTATACAGAGTATTGTATATTGTCCAGTGTCCATTAGGACAGAGGGGTTGGTCCTCGTATTATATTCTATTTACTTATGACTTCTCTAGTTCTTAGACATGTGTTTCGTAGAAACACAGGGTCTGAGTTTTGAGAAGTTATAGGTATAAGAATAAAGTAGAGAACCAAGTATTGCAAGTATCGGGATTCTTCAAGGTGATCGAAGAGTAGATACTTGTGAATGGTATTCAGTTGACAGTAATGATTAAGAGAACTAGCTTCTCTTTCAGGTTACTCATAATTGGAAGTACTCCTAAGTTGAGTAACGCTGATCGGCCTCTCTTCCATTTAGTTGACATGCACTAGAGACAGCTGCATGATTTGAATCTGATTCAATTAAATCAGTGCCTCTGTTTCTTGGATATAAAACAGTTCATATCTTGACATTGTTAAGATACGGGGAGTTGTCCGGCTTATGCTTAAAACCAAACTCTGGACAACTCAAGGCACGTTTCAGTAGTGGCTGTTTGTGGGTTGACCCGGGCTATGACGAGGGTTGATTTTCTACCATCTGGAAGATCAATAGTGATATTGTTCTTGACTCGCCACAGTTTTATCAAAAATGGATTTTTTCAGAAAAACAGTAGTGGGAGTATGGTAGAACTGGAAGTGATTCCAGAACCGCAAACGATTACTGAAGATTTGATAAGAACCTAAAGATTCAATCTGGTTTGACATTCCATTGGCCACTCCGCAGATATGGTGGGTAACCTCAGGCACCCGAGAGGTACTTCGGTATGCTCAAGGACGGTGGCAGGGAGGTTCTTGTTTACCCACACTTGCCATTGCTGTTGTTCCAGGCTGCGAGACCCAGCGGGAGGATGAGTATAGCGTCGTTCTAAACTTACTTTAGAAGTGTACGTGTATATGACTCCGCCAGAGGGTTGTCATAGTCAGTGGGAGCAGCGGAAGCATTGGTGGACATGTGGCTTATGTCTGTTTATAGACTAAAGCAGATATAGCGGAGATAGATCATCTATTTCTGATGTGACAGTCATAGGTTTGACTTCATCAGAATAGGGGATGGATCTGTTGAGAAGGTAGTAGGGTGTGATGTCCTGGTATTTGATGACATACACAGAGTAGGAAGTGATATTCCTATACTACGATCGGTTATACTTTGGTCGTCACACAGTAGTTTCTCCACATAGGAATTGGATCTTATATCAGACATTCTGGTAACTAGATCTATGGTTTTAGATCTAGATTTGGATGGTTTCCCAATCTGGGTACTTGGACAGCATTCTATGAGTATTTAGAATGAGCGACTCCTAGCATGGTGGTATACCTGCAGGTGATGGAGTCACCCTCTCTAAAGGTGTCTTACAGACTAATGGGAGAGGGATACGCATGATTGACAGATCACTTGCTTAGGCAATTGAGTCAATCATGAGATGTCAAGTACCACACCAGATGTTGTTCTTGCAGTAGGTGCAATAAGTTGATATTGATCCAATCCTGGAGAAACAGTCGGAAGCAGTTTTAGAACATAAGTGAATGTTCTAGGGATATGATAACGGCAGTCTTCTTCGGGAGACAGTTATCATTCCAGGCTTCCAAGGTGACCTGGATGGCAGAGTGGCTGTCAGAGTTATAGTTTTCCCTCTGACGAGGGGCAGTATTTTGGACTGGTGGTCCAGGTGGATACTGAGGGAAGGCATGGCGCAGGATACTGATTGAGTTCAGTTGACGATACAGTCTAAGAAGTTTGGATTTGGAGTTCATTTATGAGCTGGGTCCCATCAGACATCCAGACATTCTAAGACAGGTATTGCTCATTTCGGGAGATAGCTTTCTCCGCGAACTTGAGATATAGAGAGACATAGAAAGAAACACCAGAGCTGATCCACTCACTGAGGCTATTCCTCGAACGCAATAGTTTCGCAAACGAGCTTTGTGAGACTGACTAGTAGAGGAGTTGGGTGTTCGGTATCACACGGGCTGTGAGTATACGACATCGCAATAATTAGCCTTGAGTGCAAGTGGGAGATTGTTGGAGATAGTGCCCTCAGAGTCAATTATTGGATCACAGGCACGTGATTGCAATGATTGAGGGGAGGACCTATCCCGGTAGGACAGTCTTACTCGAGATGATAGTATGCTATCTGGTTTATCTTTGTCATCGTGTACTGCTTTAGGTGACCTTTCGAGTCGCTATTACACGTTGATAAAGCCCCTAGGATTCTAGCTTGACTTCCAGCAGTATGAGGGCGATCATATAAGTGGGAGCTGGGGTCTACAAGCACATCCTTAAAAGGTCCCTAGTCGTGGGAGATTCGAGACAGGGCATCGTTTCTCCAGAGTAGACTAGTGTATACAGTCGAGACCCCGACGAGGGGCGGTGGCCGGTCTCACAAGCCACTGGTGTCAGTTGGTTCACCTAAGATGTATACAGGTGCTTATTGGGTTATGAGTACACCGGACAGGACTCGCCGGGAACCTGCTAGTTGGGATTATACTAGACGTCAGATAGCAGTTCCCTGGTGACATGTGTACAGGTTAGTTCATCGACCTGAGATCGTCATTTGTCTCGTGTGAGTTCCCACTGTACTTTGATTACTACCCTACCACGGCTCAAAGGAGTCGTGCAAACAGGTTTTAGTTGGGTACAGTCCCGAGCCACATGGAGGCAGTGAGCGGATCTTCAGGGGTTCGTCTCTCCCGGTTTTGGGGGTGAGGTCGTGCTGTGTCTAGGAGAGCCAGAACATGAAAAGTCCTTGGCCAAGGCAGGAGATTTGCTGGTAGGTATTCCAGTAGTATCTCAGGGTGTTCTGGGCTACACTCCGACACGACTTGTACCGCTTTTGGGGGTCTGACTTTTACCAACCCCCTAGGCCCGCCATGCGATGCTCATAGACGAACGGACCGGACAGTACGGATATTGTCACTGACAGGCTCAGTAGGGTGTCAGGATGAGTTCGCTCATCGACGTCCCTTTTGGTCAATAGCTGGTGGCCCGTCACGTATGGCTAATACCTCTGACGTGCTGGTGGTTAAATCCACAGCCATAGTATTGACGAGTCTTTAGAGTCCACCACACAGACAGTTACTCAAGTTTCGGGCGAAACGCTGTAGAGGCCGTATGGAGATATGGCAGGGTTCGATCAGATACGTGCGGTATTGCACGGATCGTGATCGGACGGATTTTACTAGCCGGCTTTGGCTTAAGCCGGATACTAGTATTAGATAGTGTAGATTTTATCTCTTTGCATTTGTGTTCAGCGGGAATACAAATACGGGCATGTATTTGCAGTAGCGGGGTTTTCCTGTAATTTATTACGGGATCGGTTTTCTGGGGTTGCCAGTTTGCATTCCGTTCCGGCCGGTTTTCTCTTTTTCCTTCCCGGTCGGACTTTTCGTTGGAGGGTGTTAATTGCAAGTTTGCAATTAACATTTTGTGAGGGGTTTCTTTGCATGAGTGTGGCTTCATAATCATGAGATTCTCTTTGCATCATTCTTTTGCATTTATGTGACAAGAATGAGATTGGAAATGGTTGTGACATTTTTCCTTTTAGATTTTAATTCTTTTTCCCCACTTGTTTTGGCTTCTTTTTCCTTCACCCACTAAATTAGGGCCGGCCACTGTTTCTTGAGCAAATTTGCTTTTGCTAGAGCTCATTTTTCATGCTCCATTCTTTTCATCAAGCAACCATGAAAAATCTTGTGCAAAATTTCCTCCAACATGGCAACCTCATAACCCCAAAGAGACAAGCTTCTACACTATTTCTACAGCATCCCTTGGACGCGTCGGCTAGCAAACTCCGCGCCCGAGTTGCCTCGGTCAAGAGGCGGGAGCCCGTAAAAGATTCCGGCTACGTGGTGCCCTTTCCGACGAGCGAGGAGGTGACGGAGATTCCGCGGGAGATCGGAGTGGAGACGAAGACCGAAGGACACGGATCGCTTGGTATAGCATCTCTACTCTTTTCTATTTTGCTAGTTGCTAGGTTAATGGCCCGATCCGGGTAAAAAGTCCGCGGTGGTGCCGTTTTGCAAAGTTCGCAAAGTTTTTGTTTTCCGCGTTTCCGGCGTCGGATCGACGGCCGGGGCGCCCCCGCGGGCTTACAGGAAAGTTTAACATTTTCTATTTATCTGGAATGTGATACAATATTTGGAATCCACAAATAGTTATGAGATAACTGATTTGGATGTTATAAACATAGCAGTTTAGTCTCACTTGATCGGTTGCCACGGAATTTTGATGTGATCAAAAGTCCGTCGCAATCACGTAGCGTACGCGGATACTCGCTGGGTAAACTTAATAGACAGCCACACCCCATAGCCCCGACCAAGTGACTGTAAGAGAACCCCGTCGCCGAAAGCATCCGCTCGGGTGCTCGCGGCAGCGGTGTTCCACCTTAGTGCACTTCGTCGACGGTATCGGGGGTGTGGCCGTCTACTAAAGTTAGCGACGAGCATTCGTTCTGGATATCGGGAATCTTGTTGAATTGCCCGACTTCATATTGAAAAGTGTTTTCGATAATGGGACTAAAATGCGGGGTTTATAATTGTTAGGCATGCGATGTCTAAGGAATTCATTTGGTTAGGCATGTGATGTCTATGCAAGTTGCGGATTCCAACTGTTGTAGTTTTACACTTTGTTTTCTGTGACCATAAGTATAATATGTGATATCGCCGGTTTCGTTGCTATATGTCAACGACAATTGGGATGGGCATATTTACTTACGTTGATGACATGTGATGTTATGTGTTGCTAGATATGTTATATTGGATCGTCGTGTTTGAATAGCCGGAGGGTTTTTATGTGAGATGAGTGTTTTTCATTTTCATTCATATAAAAACTTGTATGTAATATTCTTTTATTGGGGCACTTCCAGATTGCGGAAGATGTCACCGTTGATGTATATTATTTACTTTTCCACATTAGGATAGACCCAAGGAGGGGAGCACAAGTAACCGGGTTCTAGGGTCCAGTGGGAGACCATCTCGAGGAGTCGAGTCCGGGTCTCCTAACCCTAGAATTGGTAGGGTTGCTTGCCGCTCTCGTAGGGGTCTAGGGGTATTCGATTGGCTATTCATCACGACCGTGGAATCCGTGTTTTATACAGGCTCAAAATAAAACACGGACGTCCTAGTATATCCAATATTTCATATGATATTTTCTGCTGCGTTATCTGTGATGTGATCATGTGATTTGTTCAGATGGATACTGTATATACTATATATGATATATTATATAGACGTTGCTTATGTTTTACACCCGTGCTAGCCCTGCCCCGCTCTGCCGTTAGTTACCTAACCTAACGGTGCAGACGGGACATCGAGGCGAATGCGAATGGTATAAGCGTACGTTGTATTTATCTGTGATGTTTAGGTGGACTTAAATGATGGAAAATTCATTAATGAGATTAATGAAAGAAAATAAACCTAAAAGATGTTGTGGAATCGAATTTCAAAAATAAAACAGGTAGCTACAGTTCTTGCTTTGCATCGCGGTGTTCCTTGTAAAACATCCTGCACCTTATTCGATAAGGAAAGGGCCGAGATCCCTTCACCGGGAGTGACCCCTTTAGCAATAACTGGCAGATGCTACAACCCTGGTTTGTCTTTTAATTGCTTCTATAGTTTTTGCTTTGCACAGCGGTATATATGATATATCCTGCACCTTATTCGATGAGGAAAGGGCCGACGATCCCTTCACCGGGGGTGACTCTTTTAGCAAAACTAGAAAAGCCTAAAAAACAATCCATTTAAAAACCATTTGATTCCGCAATGAGATCAAGTTCAAAGCGTTAAAGGTTTTCTTAAAAACCATCCGCAACCCTCCGTCATTTTAGGAAGGAGAGTACTTAGTATTCGTGTTGTGTTTGTTGACCATAGTCAAGGCACAGTGTACGGTAGCTAAGTGATGTCTTCCTACACCGCATATGATGCGATTAGTTAGGACAGTCGCGTGACTTTGTTGACCTTAGTTAAGGGTCATATGGGTGGGTCTAATTAATCACGAAATGACGGGTAGAACTTTACTAGTGCTTATGATTTGTTGACCTTAGTTAAGGTCATAAGTGCTAGGGGTAAAAACCTTTATCGGGAGTTTCAAGTGTTGAAATTTGCAATGAGATTGCATACCTTCTATATGATAGTTGGATCCCGATACCCACTGCGAGTAATTGTTACTCCTGGGAGAGTTTTGCACTTTGCAATTAGCTGATCAAGTAGGTGTCTAGAAAGGTGTCAACGGGGTTACGCCCCTGGGAAAACTAGATTTACTTTAATTAGGTCCGTGCGAAAGCACGGGGAACCTCCCTCAAAGTACCGACACTGGCCTGGCTGAAAGATTGGCGAACTTGTAGAGTGTAATTAATCCTGGCTAGTCTTTCCTTTTAAGGTTTGAAGGAAGATTTGATAAAAATAGTGGGAGCCATCCTGATTAGATAAAATAAATAACCAATCTAATCTTGCAAGAGCGCACGCAGAGTGTTTTCTTCTCTCTCTCTCCAGGTAGCGACCATATCACACCTTAATCAAGATAATAATATGGATGTATTGACCGAACCCGCTTGTTATACTGAGCTGGGGAACGTTGGTCCCGCTCCAACTTATAATTGTTATAAGACAGAGCAGGAAATAGGGGAATACCAGGATTCCCATGCCGCCTAAACGAAGAAAGTGCATATGATGCATCTCCTTCGGGTGCGTTCATAATAAAGAACTGTTTCTCAGTATCCTCTACGCCCTGGGTATTTGATACCGGATCAGGATCCCGCATGTAATCTGTTACATAAGGCTACAGAAAGGTAGAGAACTGAGAACGGGTGATAAGTTTCATGAGACAGAAAACGGTGCAAGTGTTGCAGCCAAGTCTGTTGGTCACTGTCACCCTGTATTACCAATACATTGATTCTGAACAAATGCTATTAGATACCGAACCTGATATACAAAATCATATTAGTCTCTTTATTAGTAAAGAAAGGATATAATTTTGTATTGTTGGATAATGTTTTGAACAATTCCTATTTCAAAAGTTGATCGGTTCACGCACGTTATCTAAAAGCATTGATGTTCTAAATCAAACGACAGTTCCTAGTATACAGAACACACACAAGAGGAAGAGTTCAGATATGAACGAATCCTTCTTGAGGTATTGTAGACTAGGTCATATCAATGTGACCCGACTAGCTAAAGTTACATTTTAGATGCCTATTTAAATCAGTTTGAATTTACATCTTGTGAAACTTGCCAGTCATATCACAAAGAATAGATGACCATAGCTCTGTTTATTGGAAACAGAGAAAGAGTTAGTAAACTCTTGGGACTAATACATAGTGATGTATAAGAGTCCCCAGTCTACACATGCCAGGACCGGTTATTTGTACTTCATTACATTCTCTGATGATCTCTCAAGATTCAGTCATATGTTCCTGTTGAAACATAAGTCCGAAGATTTTAAGATATTCACAGAATATAAGTTAGAAGTAGAGAACCAAAATACGGGTATAAGTATTATGTCCTATGATAAGATCAAGGAGGAGAATACTTGTGCACGGAATTCCTGGACTATTTAAAGGAGAATGAAATTCTCTCTCTCAGCATTACTCCTCCGAATACACCATAGCACGTTGGTATATCGGGGCGGAGCAATCACACCCTATATGATATGGTGTGCTCTATAATGAGTACTACTGAGTTACCTGTTTCCTTTTGGGGGTTATGCACTTAAGAAGCTGCATACCTATTGAATTGGGTTCGAGTCAAATCAATGTAGGGTTCCTAGGCACTCCCAAGAGGTCTCACAAGGCATCAACCATGCCAATTTCAAATTTTATAGGTGCCGAGAAACCCTAACAAGATCGTTGGCTAGAAATATAGGCGATAACTACAACTAGTAAACTACTTTACTAAGAAGTGACGGAAATACAACCTTTGTAGATCCGGTGCTCCACCTCCATAGCTCCGCGATGAAGTCCCCTTGCTGTCCAAATCAAATCCCAGGCTCTAGCGTCGGCTTCATCGGAGAAAAAGCGGGCTAGGTCATCGACGACGATGCCGAAGATGATCTACGTCGAGGCATCACAAGATCAAGCTCCACCTTCACCAAGCTATGAAAACTTGTGAAGGAAACACCCTATACTACTTGCCAAGAGGTAGAGGATGAAGAAATAGGAAGTGGGTAGACTTTAGAATTGGATTTCTCACTCATTTCATCAATCCACCATTGATGAAGTCAAGCTTCTTCATCTTCAAGAAGAAGAAGAAGAAGAAGATAATGTTATGATGAGTTTTTATGAAAAGAATAATAAAATGATTCTTATCATAAAATTAACCATGGTAATGTGTAGAGAAATAACTAAGGTTAAATGAATGGTTAGGGTTTAGGAGATGAAGACAAAAGAGTCACTTTGGTCAAAGCTTCATGAAGCTTCAACAAGCTTCATGTTGAAAGCAACCCTTTTGTTTTTCTTTTCTCATTTCTTTTAATCCAAATTAAAAGATAAATGAAAGAATAAATATATAAAAACCCTAACCATTTACTTAACTAAGGTTTAACTCTTTACACAAACCCTAGCAATCATGCATCATCAAACATGATACAATCAAGTGCACAAAAAATATATCACATATACAATGTGCACAAGCGAGTGAGAAAAATCCATTTAAAGTGAACCAATACTAGTTAATACAAAGTAATATATCAAATATATAATTATGCATTAAATCATTAAATCAACACTTGATTTAACGATCCGGTCATATCGCATATAACCGACTAATATACAATGTATCGATTTATCGAATCAATCCTTGATTCGATAACTAGGTTATATCGCATACAACCATATCGATACATTCATCGCGAGAATGAAATACGGTATCACATACACGCATTATTCTCGGTCCCGCACATATCTCATATGCGCTCCTATTTCGTTTCGCTTGAGCCAGGAAACCTCTGTGTAGGACTCTAAAGACTCGTCAATACGCCGGCAGCAGGTGATGATCATATCAAACACCCACAAGCCGCAAGCGGTCTGCTAAACATAACGGCCACCCGGGTATTGAGCGATCAGAAGATTGACGAGCAAGCCCGCTCACACTCCTGTGAATCCAACCAGTAACACTTACCGTACAGTCCGGTCTGATCGTCTGATCTGTCGCATATCTCGCCTAGGGGTGGTAAACGTCAGACCCCAATAGCTCGATAATTCGTGTCGATATGAGGTCTATAACAGTTCGAGAAACTACTGGTAACACTTACCAGTAAATCTCAGCAACCCTGGCCAGGGATTTCCGGTTATAGCCAATCGAACACAGCGCAACATCAACTCCCAATACCGGGAGAGACGAATCCCCTCCTATCGCTCATTGCCTCCATGTGATTCGGGACTGTACCAAAAAACCACCGTTTTGCACGCCTTCTTGGACGTGGTAAGATGGAAATCAAAGCACAGTGGGAACCACACAAGACTCTATGACGATCTCGGGTCAACAGACTACTCTGTACCAGTGTCACTAGAGAACTGCCATCTGACGTAAGGTATAATACCATCTGGGAGTTCTCGGCGAGTCCGTCCAGTGTACCCAGTCTCCACTGAGCACCCGTATATCATCTCCGATGTCAAACACCAATGGATATGGGATCATCCATCGCCCATCTGTTTGGGTCGAGAAGGTATACGCTAGTCTACTCTGGTATATCGATGCCCCGTCTCGATACACCCACGACTAGGGACTTTGAAGGATGTACTTATGGACTACCATGTCCCCACTAGTATGATCCGCATCATAGTCCAGGTAGTCAAGTACACATCCTAAGGGCTTTACCAACATGTAACAGAGAGACAATCAGTGTACACGTTAAGGTAAAGATCAACCAGATAGCATACTATCATGTCGAGCAAGAAAGTCCTCCCTATATATGTCCCAGCATCCACTACAATATACATCCTATGTATAGTAATGGCCTCTAGGGCATACATATAACTAACAATCACCCACTTGCACTAGGGCCATCCGATAGCAGTGGTTGCAGTATCTCATACTCAACCATCCCATAAAAGTCTCTCTCTGGGAAAAGGCCTTTGTGAGTGGATCCGCTGTGTTGTCCTCTGAGTCTTCTCTCCTAACCTCGATCTCCTTGGAGATCAACCATCTCCATGATCAGGTGACACTGCCTTAGAATATGTCTGGATCACTGATGGGACCGGCGTTCCTTGGCATAAGCCACAACTCCATTGTCTCACAATGGTTGGAACCTAGTTCATCTCATGAACCTATATACACCCAAACAGCCTCTTCGGTAGCATCTTAAGTAGCGATGTATCCTGCCTTTATCGTCTAGTATGTCACGGTATCTAGCTTGGAACTCTTCCAACATACCGTCCCTTTACTGAGGGTAAAGACAATGCCTGTGACTGACACTCAGTCGTCTTTATCACCCTGGAACCTTTCCAGTGATTCTCCCCAGGATTGATTGATACCATCTCACTACAACTAGTGAGAATCCTAACATCCATTTAGATCTATCTCATAGATCCAAAACCCAGGATTTATGAGGTATCACTTTCATCCTATTTGGAGAATCATTGTGATAAGCGGAGATTGACCGAGCGTAGCATAGGAAACTTCTTCCCTATCAAGAGTATGTCATCCACGTACTCTACGAGGATCACCACCATACTCCCTACTACCCATTTGTATATACAAGGTCATCTACCCTTTTGATGAAGTCAAACTATTTGACTACCTCATCAAAATAGATGTTCCAACTCCGCGATGCCTGCTTTATCCTATAAAGCATCTTGTACACGTTTCCGCTGCTCCCACTGTCTACGAAGCCCTCTGGCTGTGTACTTATTGACGTACTCTTCTAAAACATCATTTAGGAAAGCAGTCATGGCACCCAACCGCCTGATATCGTAGTCATGGTATGTAGCCGTGGCAAGTAGGATCTGGATGGACTTAAGCATAGCCGTGGCAAGTAGGATCTCGATGACGAAAACCTTTAATAAGTCTAGCTTTGAAAGTCTCAACTTTTCCATCTACACCAAGTAATCTTCTCAAGATATACTTGCTCCTGATGGGGATTTAACCCTTCAGATATAGCAACCAAAGTCCATATTTTGTTGGTGTACATGGATTCCATCTCAGATCACTAAGCATCCAGCCATTCTTACAGAGTCCCACTCCTGATGGCCAGCTCGAAACTAGTCGGGTCATCATCTCATGATGCAATCCTCGCTCCCACTGTCATAGAGAAACCGAAATATCTCTCAGGTGGGTGAGGAACCCTACTAGATCGGCGGAGAGGCTGAGGTTCGTTGGAATCTACTGAATCCTTTGGTTCTTTCAAATCATCAACTGTAGTTTGTATAGCTGGAACCTTTCCAGTTCTACATTACAGACCTTGCCTCGAGCTTGTCCGGATTTTGCTTTTCAGACATAGGCTGGACAACCCAAATCTTAACTAACTTAAGAGATGGGCTCTTTCCTTATCATATCAACTATGAAGTGGTAGGCAACTGATTTGATTCGAACCCTATTCAATAGGTATGCAGCTTCTCAAGTGCATAACTCCCAAAAAGGAAATAGGTAACTCAGTAGTACTCATCATAGAGCACACCTTATCATATATGGTGAGATTGCTCCGCCCCGATATACCATCGTGCTATGGTGTATGCGGAGGAGTAATGCTGAGAGAGAATCTCATTCTCCTTTAGAATAGTCCAGGAATTCCGTGCTCAAGTATTCTCCTCCTTGATCACATCAAAGGACATAATACTTATACCCGTATTTTGGTTCTCTACTTCTAACTTATATTCTGTGAATATCTCAAAAGGCTCGGACTTGTGTTTCAACAGGAACATAGGTCTGAATCTTGAGAGATCATCAGAGAATGTAATGAAGTACAAAGAACCGGTCTTGGCATATGTAGACTGGGGACGTTACATACATCAACATGTATCATCCCAAGAGTTTACTAACTCTTTCTCTGTTTCCAATAAACAGAGCTGTGGTCATCTAATCTTTGTGACATGACTGGCAAGTTTCATAAGATATAAATTCAAACATATTTAAATATGTATCTAAATGTAACTTCAGCTAGTCGGGTCGCATTGATATGACCTAGTCTACAATGCCTCAAGTAGGATTCGTTCATTTCTGAACTCTTCCTCTTGTGTGTGTTCCGTATACTAAGAACTGTAGTTTGATTTAGAACATTAATGCTTTTAGATAACGTGCCTGAACCGATCAACTTTTGATATAGGAAATGTTCAAAACATTATCCATCAATACAAAATTATATCCTTTCTTTACTAATAAAGAGACTGATATGATTTTGTATATCAGGTTCGGTATCTAATAACATCCGTTCAGAATTAATGTATTGGTAATACAAGGTGACAGTGACCAACAGACTTGGTTGCAACTCTTGCCCCGTTTTCTGCCTCATGAAACTTATCACCCGTTCTCAGTTCTCTACCTAGCTGTAGCCCTATGTAACAGATTACATATCTGGGATCCTGATCTGGTATCACATACCCAGGACGTAAAGGATACTGAGAAACAGTTCTTTGTAATGAACACACCCGAAGATGATGCATCAGCATGCACTCTCTTCGTTTGGGCGGCACGGGAATTCTGGTAATCCCCAATTTCCTGCTCTGTCTTATAACAATTATAAGTTGGAGCGGGACCAACGTTCCCCAGCTCAGTATAACAAGCGGGTTTGGTCAATATTCCGTATTATTATCTTGATTAAGGAGTGATATGGTCGCTACCTGGAGAGAGAGAGAAGAAAACACTCAGCGTGCGCTCTTGCAAGAATAGATTGGTTATTATTTTATCTAATCAGGATGGCTCCCACTGCTTTTTATCAAATCTTCCTTCAAACCCTAAAAGGAAAGACTAGCCGGGATTAATTACACACTACAAGTTCGTCAATCTTTCAGCCAGGCCAGTGTCGGTACTTTGAGGGAGGTCCCCCGTGCTTTCGCACGAACCTAATTAATGTAAACCTCGTTTTCCCAGAGGCGTAACCTCGTTAACACCTTTCTAGACACCTACTTGATCGGCTAATTGTAATGTGTAAAACTCTCCCAGGAGTAACTCTTACTCGCAGCGGGTATCGGGATCCAACTATCTCATAGAAGGTATGCAATCTCATTGCAAATTTCAACACTTGAAATTCCCGATAATATTTTGCCCCTAGCGTCCTATGACCTTGACGGAGGCCAAACAACCCATAGTCCGCTAGTCAAGTTCAACCCGTCATTTCCTGATTGAATTAAACCCACCCGCACGACCCTTGACGGAGGCCAAACAACGCCGTACGAATACCCTAATCCAATCGCATCATATGCTAGCAGATAAGCACTAGTTAGCTACCGTACACTACGCCTTGACGGAGGCCAAACTACCGCAGCACGAATACTAACTAGTACTTATCTGAAATGACGGAGGGCTACGACAGGTTTTTCTGAAAACCTATTGCGTAATGAACTTGATATCGTTGTAGAATCAAATGATTTTAAAAATGGAGTGTTTTTTAGGCTTTTCTAGTTTTGCTAAAGGGGTCACTCCCGGTGAAGGGATCGTCGGCCCTTTCCTCGTCGAATGAGGTGCGGGATATATCATATATATCACTGTGCAAAGCAAAAACTCTTAAAAGCAATCAAAAGACAAACCGAGTGTGTAGCATCTGCCAGTTATTGCTAAAGGAGTCACTCCCGGTGAAGGGATCTCGGTCCTTTCCTCATCGAATAAGGTGCAGGATATATCACATATACCTCTGTGCAAAGCAAGAACTGTAGCTACATGTTTTATTTTGAAATTCGATTCTAGAACATCTTAGGTTTCTTTTATTTCATTAATCACATTAATGAAGTCCCATCATTTAAGTACCTAAACATCACAGATAAATACGACGTACACTTATGCCATCCGCATTCGCCTCGATGTCCCCTCGTGCACCGTTAGGTTAGGTAACTAACGACAGAGCAGGGCAGGGCTAGTGCGGGTGAAAAACATAAGTAACGTCTATATAATATATCATATATACTATATACTGTATCTATCACAGAACAACACATGATCACATCACAGATATCGCAGCAGAAGAATCATATGAAATATTGGATATACTAGGACGTCCGTGTTTTCAATACGAGCCAGTATAAAACACGGATTCCACGGTCGCGATGAATAGCCAAACCCACACCCCTAAACCCCTACGAGAGCGGCAAGCAACCCTACCAATTCTAGAGTTAGGAGACCCGGACTCGACTCCTCGAGTTGGTCTCCCACTGGACTCAAGAACCCGGTTACTTGTGCTCCCCTCCTTGGGTCTATCCTAGTGCGGAAAAGAAAATAATATACAAACGGTGACATCTTCCGCAACCTGGAAGTGCCCCAATAAAAGAATATTACATACAAGTTTTTACATGAATGAAAATGAAAAACACTCATCTCACATAAAAACCCCCGGCTATTCAAACACGACGATCCAATATAACATATCCAGCAACACATAACATCACATGTCATCAACGTAAGTAAATATGCGCATCCCAATTGTCGTTGACATATAGCAACGAAACCGGCGATATCACATATTACACTTACGGTCACAGAAAAGAAAGTATAAAACTACAACAGTTGGAATCCGCAATCTCTTTAGACATCACATGCCTAATCAAATGAATTCCTTAGACATCGCATGCCTAACAATCATAAACCCCGCATTTTAGTCTCAAAATCGAAAACATTTTTCAATATCAAGTCGGGCAATTCAACAAGATTCTCGACATCCTGATCGAATGCTCGTCGCAAACTTTAGTAGGCGGCCGCACCCCCGACGCCACTGACGAAGTGCACTAAGGCGGAACACCGCTGCCGCGAGCACCCGGACGGATGCTTTCGGCGACGGGGTTCTCCTACAGTCACTTGGTCGGAGCTATGGAGTGAGGTTTTCTATTAAGTTTACCCTGCGAGTATCCGCGTACGCTACGTGATTGCGACGGACTTTTGATCACATCAAAATTCCGTGGCAACCGATCAAGTGAGACTAAACCGCTAGATTTATAACATTCATTCAGTTATCTCATAACTTATTGTGAATTCCAAGTATTGTATTACATTCCAGATAAATAGAAAATGCTAAACTTTTCGATCGAACAGTCAAACACCCAAGTTTTCCCGAAACAACTCAACTCATGAAATAAGTTCAAAGACATTCACTTCGTGCCTCAGTACCAACGGTCCAGCCGTAGAAGGGTCAAGCCAATGCCTCACATGTGGCACGCCGTACTGTCCCAAACCCTAAGGTTCAAAGGGCAGTTCAAGACGGTCACATAATCGAGTTAAGGTTTGTTGTCTTCTAGAGGGTCCATCGCGTTACTTGCACTACTTAGAACGTCGTTAAACTACGGAAAAATCCAACACTTGGAAATTTCCCGACAGGGGAAAAGTTGGGTATTTATATCCGGTCGAACTTTTTAACATATTCAAAAATTATCCGGAAGCCGCATAGACAAAATCTAATAATACGATCGAACTATCGAAGCTCCAAAACACCCCAGATTATTCAACTCTTGAATAAATATTAAAAATTCCCAGAAAACCCAGCACCATAAAAGAGGAATTACTGTGCAAATATGGTTGACAAAACGCATTATTTGACCGCGGAACCGCCGCAGAAGCCATGCTTCTGCCGCGGTTCCGCCGCACTATGAACAGTTCATGGGAAAAATTTTGCACCGTAATTCTTATATTTCCCTGCTGAATTTTTTAAGCATTTTTAATCTGGAAAAAACCCAGTTTTTGAAAAAAGTCCAGAGAGCATTTTGTTTTAGGGTTTCGATGTTCATTCGGGTTTCAAACGTCGTCTACACATCGCCTAAGGCTCTAGCTAGGCTCTGATACCACTGTAGGGTTCCTAGGCACTCCCAAGAGGTCTCACAAGGCATCAACCATGCCAATTTCAAATTTTATAGGTGCCGAGAAACCCTAACAAGATCGTTGGCTAGAAATATAGGCGATAACTACAACTAGTAAACTACTTTACTAAGAAGTGACGGAAATACAACCTTTGTAGATCCGGTGCTCCACCTCCATAGCTCCGCGATGAAGTCCCCTTGCTGTCCAAATCAAATCCCAGGCTCTAGCGTCGGCTTCATCGGAGAAAAAGCGGGCTAGGTCATCGACGACGATGCCGAAGATGATCTACGTCGAGGTATCACAAGATCAAGCTCCACCTTCACCAAGCCATGAAAACTTGTGAAGGAAACACCCTATACTACTTGGCAAGAGGTAGAGGATGAAGAAATAGGAAGTGGGTAGACTTTAGAATTGGATTTCTCACTCATTTCATCAATCCACCATTGATGAAGTCAAGCTTCTTCATCTTCAAGAAGAAGAAGAAGAAGAAGATAATGTTATGATGAGTTTTTATGAAAAGAATAATAAAATGATTCTTATCATAAAATTAACCATGGTAATGTGTAGAGAAATAACTAAGGTTAAATGAATGGTTAGGGTTTAGGAGATGAAGACAAAAGAGTCACTTTGGTCAAAGCTTCATGAAGCTTCAGCAAGCTTCATGTTGAAAGCAACCCTTTTGTTTTTCTTTTCTCATTTCTTTTAATCCAAATTAAAAGATAAATGAAAGAATAAATATATAAAAACCCTAACCATTTACTTAACTAAGGTTTAACTCTTTACACAAACCCTAGCAATCATGCATCATCAAACATGATACAATCAAGTGCACAAAAAATATATCACATATACAATGTGCACAAGCGAGTGAGAAAAATCCATTTAAAGTGAACCAATACTAGTTAATGCAAAGTAATATATCAAATATATAATTATGCATTAAATCATTAAATCAACACTTGATTTAACGATCCGGTCATATCGCATATAACCGACTAATATACAATGTATCGATTTATCGAATCAATCCTTGATTCGATAACTAGGTTATATCACATACAACCATATCGATACATTCATCGCGAGAATAAAATACGGTATCACATACACGCATTATTCTCGGTCCCGCACATATCTCATATGCGCTCCTATTTCGTTTCGCTTGAGCCAAGAAACCTCTGTGTAGGACTCTAAAGACTCGTCAATACGCCGGCAGCAGGTGATGATCATATCAAACACCCACAAGCCGCAAGCGGTCTGCTAAACGTAACGGCCACCCGGGTATTGAGCGATCAGAAGATCGACAGCAAGCCCGCTCACACTCCTGTGAATCCAACCAGTAACACTTACCGTACAATCCGGTCTGATCGTCTGATCTGTCGCATATCTCGCCTAGGGGTGGTAAACGTCAGACCCCAATAGCTCGATAAGTCGTTTCGATACGAGGTCTATAACAGTTCGAGAAACTACTGGTAACACTTACCAGTAAATCTCAGCAACCCTGGCCAGGGATTTCCGGTTATAGCCAATCGAACACAGCACAACATCAACTCCCTATACCGGGAGAGACGAATCCCCTCCTATCGCTCATTGCCTCCATGTGATTCGGGACTGTACCTAAAAACCACCGTTTTGCATGCCCTCTTGGACGTGGTAAGATGGAAATTAAAGCACAGTGGGAACCACACAAGACTCTATGACGATCTCGGGTCAACAGACTACTCTGTACCAGTGTCACCAGAGAACTGCCATCTGACGTAAGGTATAATACCATCTGGGAGTTCTCGGCGAGTCCGTCCAGTGTACCCAGTCTCCACTGAGCACCCGTATATCATCTCCGATGTCAAACACCAATGGATATGGGATCATCCATCGCCCATCTGTTTGGGTCGAGAAGGTATACGCTAGTCTACTCTGGTATATCGATGCCCCGTCTCGATACACCCACGACTAGAGACTTTGAAGGATGTACTTATGGACTACTATGTCCCCACTAGTATGATCCGCATCATAGTCCAGGTAGTCAAGTACACATCCTAAGGGCTTTACCAACATGTAACAGAGAGACAATCAGTGTACACGTTAAGGTAAAGATCAACCAGATAGCATACTATCATGTCGAGCAAGAAAGTCCTCCCTAAATATGTCCCAGCATCCACTACAATATACATCCTATGTATAGTAATGGCCTCTAGGGCATACATATAACTAACAATCAATGCCTACCACTCCATATAAGATATGGTTTGGGAAGAGCCCATCTCTTAAGTAAGTTAAGATTGGGATTGTCCAGCCTATGTCAAAAGCAAAATCCGGACAAGATCGAGGCAAGGTCAGTTTTGTACAACTGGAAAGGTTCCAGCTGTACAAACTATAGCTGATGATTTGACAGAACCAGAGGATTCAATAGTCCCTGACGAACCTCAGCCTCTCCGTTGATCTGGTAGGGTTCCTCATCCGCCAGAGAGATACTTCGGTTTCTCGATGACAGTGGGAGCGAGGAATGCTTCATGAGATGATGACCCAACTAGTTTCGAGCAGGCCATCGAGAGTAGGGACTCTGTAAGAATGGCTGGATGCTTAGCGATCTGAGATGGAATCCATGTACACCAACAAAGTATGGACTTTGGTTGCTATATCTGAAGGGTTAAATCCCCATCAGGAGCAAGTATATCTTGAGAAGATTACTTGGTGTAAATGGAAAAGTTGAGACTTTCAAAGCTAGACTTGTTAACGGTTTTCGTCATCGACCAGGCATGGATAATGATGAAACCTTTTCCAGTGGCTATGCTTAAGTCCATCCGGATCCTACTTGCCATTGCTACATACCATGACTACGATATCTGGTGGTTGGGTGCCATGACTGCTTTTCTAAATAATGATTTAGAAGAGAACGTCTATAAGAACACAGCCAGAAGGCTTCGTAAACAGTGGGAGCAGCGGAAACGTGTGCAAGTTACTTTACAAGATAAAGCAGGCATCGCGGAGTTGGAACATTTGTTTTGATGTGGTAGTCAAAGAGTTTGACTTCATCAAAATAGTAGATGAACCTTGTGTATACAAAAAGGTAGTAGAGAGTAAAGGTGGTGATCCTCGTAGAGTACGTGGATAACATACTCGAAATAGGAAAAGAGTTTCCTATGCTACGCTCGGTCAATCTCCTCTTATCACAAGGATTCTCCATATAGGATCAAAGTGATACCTCCTAAATCCTAGGTTTTGGATCTATGAAATAGATCTAAATGGATGTTAGGGTTCTCACTAGGTGTAGTTAGATGGTATCAATGGATCCTGGGGAGAATCACTGGAAAGGTTCCAGGGTGATAAGGACGACTGAATGTCAGTCGCAGGCAATGTCTTTACCCTCAGTGGAGGGACGGTATATTGGAAGAGTTCCAAGCTAAATACCGTGGCAAACTAAACGATAAAGGCTGGTAACATCACTATTAAAGATACTGCCAAAGAGGAAGTTTGGGTATATATTGGTTCATAAGATGAACTAGGTTCCTACCATTGTGTGACAATGGAAGTGTGGCTTTGTCCTAGGAACCCTGGTCCCATCAGTGACCCAGACATATTCTGAGGCAGCATCACCTGATCATGGAGATAGTTGATCTCCAGGGTGATCGAGGTTAGGAGAGTAGACTCAGAGGATAACACGACGGATCCACTCACAAAGGCTTTTTCCCGAGAGAGACTTATATGGGATGGTTGAGTATTAGATACTGCAACCACTGCTACAGATGGCCCTAGTGCAAGTGGGAGATTGTTAGTTATATGTATGCCCTAGAGGCCATTACTGTACATAGGATGTATATTGTAGTGGATGCTGGGACATATATAGGTATGACTTTCTTGCTCGACATGATAGTATGCTATCTGGTTGCTCTTTATCTTAACATATATACTTTCTGTCTCTCTGTTACATGTTGATAAAGCCCTTAGGATGTGTACTCGACTTCCAGGACTATGATGTAGATCATACTAGTGGGGCCTGGGTAGTCCATGAGTACATCCTTCAATGTTCCTAGTCGTGGGAATATCGAGACGGGGCATCGATATTCCAGAGTAGACTAGTGTATATCTTCTTGACCCATGTGATGGGCGATGGATGATCCCATATCCATTGGTGTTTGATATCAGAGATGGTATGCGGGTGCTCAGTGGAGACTGGGTACACTGAACGGACTCGCCGAGAACTCCCAGATGGTATTATACCTTACGTCAGATGGCAGTTCTCTGGTGACACTGGTACAGCTTAGTCTGTTGACCCGAGATCGTCATAGAGTCTTGTGTGTCTCCCACTGTGCTTTGATTTCCACCCTACCACGGCTCTACTGAGTCGTGCAAACGGGTGGTTTTTGGGTACAGTCCCGATTCGCATGGAGGCAATGAGCGATAGGAGGGGATTCGTCTCTCCCGGTATTGGGGGTTGATGTTGCGCTATGCTCGACTGGCCATAACTGGAAATCCCTGGCCAGGGTTGCACTGATTTACTGGTAAGTGTTATCAGTAGTTTCATGCTTGTTATGGACCTTACATCGGCATGACTTATCGAGCTACTGGGGTCTGACGTTTACCACCCCTAGGCGAGATATGCGACATATCAGACGAACAGACCGGACTGTGCGGTAAGTGTTACTGGTTGGATTCACAGGAGTGTGAGCGGGCTTGCTCATTGATCTTCTGATCACTCAATACCCGGGTGGCCGTTACGTTTAGCAGACCGCTTGCGGCTTGCGGGTGTTTGATATGATCATCACCTGCTACCGGCGTATTGACGAGTCTTTAGAGTCCTACACAGAGGTTTCCTGGATCAAGCGAAACGAAATAGGAGCGAGTGCGGGACCGAGAATAATACCAGTATGTGATACTAAATTCTATTCTTGCGATTTGTATCATCGGACGGATATATAAGATATAGCCGGGTTACCGAATCAAATGTTGATTCGATATATTGATACACTTGATATTAGTTGGTTATATGCAGTATGACCGGATCATTAAATCAAGTGTTGATTTAATGATTTAATGTATAATTATATATATTAGATATATTACTTTACATTGACTAGTATTGTTCACTTAAGATTGATTTTCTCACTTGATGTGCACAAGTAGTATATGTGATATATTTTTGTGCACTTGATTGTATCATGTTTGATAATACATGCAAACTTGGGTGTATGTTTGCTTTAAACCATTTTTAGGTTAATGGTTAGGTTTTAATTTGTTTTATTTATTTTCTTTATTCATTTTGGCAAAAATAAAATGGAGGCTTGTTTTGTTTTACTCTTGAAGCTTCATGAAGCTTTGAAAGTCTACCATTTTGTTTTATCCTAAACCTAACCATTACCTAAACCCTAGTTTATTCTCTACATGAATTTACTAACCCATGGTTGCTATATGATAAGCATTACTTGAATTTTCTTTTAAGAATAATTCATTTTTTCCTTCTTCTTCTTCATCTTCTTCAAAGTGAAGAAGAAAGCTTTCTTGAAAATTTCCAAGTGATGATTCCAAGTGAGAAATCCAAATCCAAAGTGAACCCACTTCCTATTTCTTCATCCTCTACCACTTGCCATGTAGTAGAGTGTGTTATCTTCACAAGTTTCATGACCTAGTGAAGGTGGAGCTTGAGTTTGAGTCGCCTCGACGTAGATCATCTTCGGCATCGAAGTCAACGACCTAGTCCGATCATTTCTCCGAAGAAACCATCGCTAGAGTCTGGGATCCCGATGATCGCAGTGGAGGGACGTCATCACGGAGCTAAAGAGGTGGAGGACCGGATCTACAAAGGTTGTAGTCACTTTCACTTATAGTTAAGTTGTTAACTTGCTTGTTGTTTCGCCTTACCTCTAGTAACGATCTAGTTTAGGGTTTCTCGGCACATGGAATTTTTGAATTGGACATGGTTGATCAGTTGTAGAACCTCATCAGTGTGCCTAGGAACCCTATAACATATATCAGAGGTATGAAGAGATGTACCCTTGAACCAATATCCCGAGCTGGGGAATGGGATGAACATCAGTTTAGATGTCATCTTTTAGGAGAACACTAGTCATCTTTGGGACTAGGATTAGTTTGGGGAGACTTGAACATGGGGGCTCAGTTGATTGGTGACAAAAAAAGGGTCTTGGTTTCGGAAGACTTAGCTAATTTGAGCTAAGGTTGATTTCTCTTAATCATCCTATAGTGCTAAGCACTGAATCTGTGTTAAACACTGGACTTTGTAGGAGCTCATGTGTGAAAACGTGAGAGCCCCGAAGTGGGCATTGTTCCTTGAGTTTATTCCCTCATATATATATATATATATATATATATATATATATATATATATATATATATATATATATATATAAGTGCTGAGCACTTGGATCATATGTGAACAAGTGAGGCGCCCGAGATGAGAACTGTTCTCTGGATTTTATTCATCTTTCATTTATAAGTGATAAGCACTTGGTTCATCAAACAGTCACGTGCAGACACGTGAGGTGCCTTCAAAATGCGAGCGCTGTCTTTTGAATTTTCTCTCTCTTTTATACACCACTGTTTGGAGGTCACGTGGGAACATGTGAGGTGCCCCCAAAATGGGAGCTATCTTGGGTTTATTCCCTTTTTCCTTTTCTGAGTGCTAAGCACTATTGGGTCACGTGAGATCACGTGAGGCGCTCTGAAGAATGAAAATTGCCTTTGTTTTATTCTCCTTTTTCTTTTTCTGAGTGCTAAGCACTATCAAGGGATCACGTGAGGTCACGTGAGGCACCCCAAGAATAGAAATTGCCCTTTGATTTATTCCCTTTCTGCTTTATAAAAGTTAAGTACTGCTTGGGGGTCACGTGAGGTCACGTGAGGCGCTCCAAAAATAGGGTTTATTCTCTTTTTCTCTTTTATAAGTGCTGAGCACTTCTCAGGGGTCACGTGGGGTCACGTGACCTAATATCAGTTGTTCTCTTTTGGTCATTGAGGGGAGGCTCACGTGGGTGCACGTGATCTGATATTTATCATGTTAGGTACCGATCTCTTTGACATGCATGGAGAGTTAAATCCCTTGTTTAAGAATTAAATTCTTTTATAGGGTTAAAATCCAATTCTATTTAGAGGAATTAAATTCCTATATGTTACATTGAAAGAATTAAATTCTTTAAACTCAGTTCTCCCCCTAAATTTTGAATCCGCATGACAGATCTCCCCGATGAGAATTAAATTCTCAACTTATGGGAAGATCTGCTTCTGCAGATCTTCAACCAGAGGAAGAACTAAGTTCTTTTTAAAAGAGTTAAACTCTTGGTTTGAGAATTAAATTCTCTTTTGTTTTGTGGAAGCTTATGGAGTAATCTCCTTTCTTCTCTTACCTAAAGTTTCTTTCTTCTTTGAGGAGACCTTCTTCTCTCTGGAGAATTAAATTCTCTTTTCTCTCTTTTTTTTTTCTTTCAAGGGGGTTCTTCTCTTTCCTTCCTTCTGTGTTTTCTGTATATCTCTCTCTCTTCTTTTCTTTTCTTGGCTCCTATTTATAGGAGAAAGAAAAGAATCAGTTTGTTCAGCCAATCTCTCATTGAGAGATTTTGATTGATTTTATAACTAACATAATCTTTTAGATCACTTGGTGAATTTTATTCACCGTTGAATTTTTTTTAATCCAAAGTCTATATGATATTTCATTTGTTGTTCCTGGCAAATTTTAGGAAAATATTTCCTTGTACAGAATCTTTCTATAAATTGGTGATTTTAATCACCATTGGATTTTTAATCCAACGACGCTCTATTTTACAGAGTGCAATCTTTATTGTTTAGAAAAATCCAAGAAAATATTTTCCAAAGTAGTGCTTTTGATTCCTTTTAATTAGAATTTAATTCTATTAATTTAGAAGGTTTAGGAGTCCATCACGTGTTGGCACGTGACCTTACCAATTAAGCGTCTAATTAGAATTCAATTCTATTAGTTCAGAGGGCTCAGGAACCCATCACGTGTGGGCACGTGACCTTACCAATTAGGCATTCAGGCGCAGATAGATTTGGCCCATAAAAGGTCACGTGTCTGCACGTGAGGCCCGGTCACGTGTGGGCATGTGATGCTCCATTTGGGGGTTTTTCTTGCTGCTTTATTTATATGTTTTATTCAGTTCCCATGAGAGAATAAATGCCCCCACAGCGTTGTTCTCATGTGTTTGCACGTGAGTGCAACACTGTCATCTTTGTGGCCATTGGATTTGCCTAGGGAACGGGAAAGATGAACCGTTTCCTATCATGTCCTATAAATGCAGAGGTCTCATCAGCAACGCCTCCGTTCCTTCATCTTCTTCCTTCCTCGTTCTTGCTTTGAGAATTTAATTCTCTTCCTCAGAGCTTAGTTCTCTGTTCAAAAAAAATCCAGAGTTTAACTCTGTCAAAAAAAGAATCCATTTTCAGGTAAGGATCTTGAACGGCCGAGGAACTTTTTCTTCTCCTTTTATAAAATTCTCTTTGGATTTTAAATTCACACCAAGGGTTTTTCCCTTTAATAAAAACTCATCATTCCGCGCTCTAAGAATGCACGATCTTTAGGTAGTAAGCCCCCAATGTTAGGCGTTTTTCTGATCTTAGGGGATTGATGATGGTACTTGTTTTTCTCTGGAATTTAATTCCACTCCAAAGAGCTCAGCTCTAAAAATTTTCTTGGAATTTAATCCCTCTGCTCAAAAGGAATTTAATTCCCCCCAGAGAACTTAGTTCTAACGATCAAGAAGGCCTCTTGGGATTTTTACTCTCAGCTGTTCTTGACAAAAAAAATTTAAGAGAGATTCTTCTTTGATTTGCACAGAGTTTGTGATGGGTTTTTTCCTTGGGGGAATGTGCAAAGGTGTTTAAACTCCACTATTCATTTATTGAAAATCTTCCTTTTGTTCTGATAATGATTACCCTACCTCATCATTAGTGAGCCGCCATATTGATTTTGTGGGGCCCATGTGTTTTGCAATCAATGGTCCCATGGAATAAGCTGCTTGTCGTTTTCTTCCATTGTCTATATATATATATAAATATATATATATATATGCGAGCATGGGTTTCATTAACAGTTTTCCCTTCCTTTATTTCTGTAATACCCAGCCCCTTTCTGTACCAAAATCTGTACTCTATTACGTTAGAATTCTATGTATTCTTATTTGTAATTGTATTCATTTTATTTATAATTTTACTTCTTCTAAACCGCATACTTCTTTTATTGCAACCCAATCCTATTTCCCTAATCCTATATTATCTCCTTACAAATCACCGAGCCCGGCACACCTTTTTCTCCAGCCATATTCTTTCATTCATTCCCATTTAATTAAACCCAAACCCTCAGCCCACTTCTCGTTTTGCTAAAGTTTTAGCTCCCAGCCCAACTGTCTTTATTTATTTAAAATACTTTTCCTTATTCCTCAGAGCCCACCTAGCCGGCCTATTTTTCCATCAATTTATTCCCAAGCCCGAGCCCACCTCCTCAATTTTCTCATTAAAAGAAATCCTTGTGCTGGTCCCGGCCCCCTTATTCTTTTTCTTTAAATTCTTAAGTAGCTCAAACTAGCCCGACCCCCTCATCTTGGTAATTTGTTATATTTCTATTTAAAATCTTGGCCCAGCTCCTATTTTCTTTATTCTTTTTATTCAGCCCAAACTCTGGCCCGTTTCCCTTTTATTTTTCTTAGCCCGGCCCGCTTCCTTATTTTCCCCTCAATTAATTCATTTTTCCTTCACTCTCTGGCCGGCCCACGCTTCTCACCAGCCCAGCTCGCCTCCGCGCCCACGTTTCGAACCCGACCCGACTACTGTTTCTCTCCTTCAATTTCCCAACGGCTCCTTTCCCCAACTCCCGCTCGCGACCACATTTCTCGCCGCCTCCTCCGCCCCCACTCGCGCGCCGTTACTCCCCACGACGCGCGCGTTTTCCCTCACACTCCCATCTCTCTTCTCTGCCTCTTGAGAAAACCCTCATTCCTCTTCCCTATCTCACTCTTCCCCTCACTGCCTCACCATTGTTTCTCCCTACTCCCGATCTCCACCCCCGCCATCTCTCGACGTCGACCCCAACGTCGTCATCCCCGATCATCGCTCCTCCTCCCCTCTTCCTCCACTGCCCCGAACGCCATCACCTTCTCCTCCTTCCTTCATTTTCCCCGACACCCATCACCCCCGAGCTCCCTCTTCTTTCTTCTTCCCCTGCACCCAAGCTCGAGCCCGAGCCCCTGTACCAATCCCGTCACCTACCACTTCGACCACCATTCACCTCCTCTTCCTCCGCCTCTAACCATCACTACAACCCTCCCCACCATCATCCACCGAGCTCGCCTCCTCCGGCCATCTCCATCACCGGAGGCACACCCTCGACGACACCGCCCCGTGATCCCTCTCTCCCGATCCTCCTCTCTCTTTCTCACTGTCTCTCCATCACTATCTCTCTCTCTCTCTCTGCTTGCTCCCCTGTTCTCTCTCCCTTTCTCATTCTATTCTCTCTGTTTCTCCCTCTCTCTCGTTCTGCCTCTCTCTCTCTCTCCCTGAGTCCCCCCCTCTGTGTCTCACTCCTTCTCTCTCCCCGCTCTTCTCTCTCTCTACACTTCCCACTCTCTCTCTCGATCCCTCACTCACTGCACCTCTCTCCCTCTCTGTCTCAACTCTCTCAACTCTCTCTCTCTTTCACTCTCAGTTTTCTCTCTCTCTCTCTCTCTACCTCAGTTCTTTCTCTCTCTCTCTCTCTAATTCTGTCTCTCTCTTCCTCTACATTCTCACTCCCTCTCCCCATTAACGGCCCAGCACAATCAAGCGTTCATGCCTCCACAGCAAGCTACGACGCAAACCCAAGCCGAGCCGAGGCCCAACCTTAAAGTCGTCGCTCGCGAGTGTGTCATTGCCGTGCCGTACGTGGGTCGTTGCCGCTGCCGTGTACCCCGAGACATTCTCCAGGCAAGTTCCTACTTGCTTCCATGCTATTTTATTTATGTTACAAATCAACGTCGTATATATATTCCATGTTTGCCTTATGTTAAATATTGCAAAACAACTGTTCGATGCTTGTTATCTTAGGAAAATATTATCAAATTTGACGGAACTCGATGGTGTAGGTTGGCCCGTAGGGTTGTGAGTATAGTGTGTGAATTTTGTTGGATGATGTAATCGATAATGACTAAAACAACTGCCCCCAAGTTTAACCGTAAAATTGAATTTCTACTGTACCTGAAAATCGTTAAATCCACCGTAAATCATATACATATTAGGATGGTGCGTTTGAGGGCTCAAAACGAAGCCAACTCGACGAACTTTAACCCTATGCTAGTTTCCAGACATTCCTGTACTTAAATCGTGACCATAATTGTATCGGAGTGCGACTCTGGACTGCAGTCCAGAGCGACTCCAGTCGTGCTTGCTCTTCCGTAATGGATACCATAGGATTTCCTTAACTCATAGGTTGCGGAACTATGCTGCTTAGTATAGGTAACTCTGTTAGCTAGACAACGCAATTGGTTTCATTCTGTTTCGTTACCGTTTGATATTTAATCTGTAATTTAGTAGATCAGGACACATAACGGTCCCAGCAGAATCAGAATTGACATGTTAATATTAAACAGATTATAACTCCTAACGTACAGACGCGATTGAAGATCTGTTTGTTGCGTTGAAAACCTTACTGAAAACCCTAGATTTCATCCAACTGTAGCGTCGCTAAAATCTGAACCCCACTGGGATTAAAATGCGTTACGAAACGGATTTCTGATTCTGAAACCGGATTTCCAGCCGCGAGCGCTTAAAATGAAATGGTTATAACTAATGATCCTGGAATCCGATTGGCATGAAACTAAATTCTATGGATGGACAACTGAACATACTAATTACAACCTGTTTATCATTTCGCCAAATTATATACGTATGTTTCATGATAAATCGTGCAAGTGAAAGAATGTTGTTTCATAACATCCTCATTACGTTTATATACTTGTTCACGCATCATATCATACCCATATCATCGTATTGATAACCTAGTGGCATCGTGCATTTACCCAGTGTTAGATTTAGTGATGATTGTGGCAAGTACGTCAGTGTTCGTGTATCCGTGATTAAGTGAAAGTGATACGTACTTGTACACAATCAGTGACCCTATTATTCTATTGCATTGTCGACGTCTGTGGGATGCGTGTACGTGTGACTATAAGTGGTATGGGACACTTATAGAAGCGCTGGCACGAATGTCACAGATAAGGCATCCGACACTGCCATTTATCTTGAGTATTAGTCGGGACGTGCTTGATGGAGGTCCTGCCTCCAGTTCTCGCGCAGACTTGTCACGGATCGATTAGTATTTAGGGTTGTGGTTAGCGTTTGATGTAGACCACGGGGTGTGGGGTAGTTTAAGTGTGAGTTCAACAGAATCTCGGGAGTCCCATGCCGGCTTATATATTTAGGGAGTTATATGGAGATTTACAGGGTACGTGATATATACACCGTGATATTCTTGTTACATGTTGGGCCCGTGGTCCCTTGCCCTTGGGTTCTACCCTTGGGTGGAGGACACTCGCGAGTGGTTGACTCTCACACTTGGACTGACGATAGCCTTAGTGACCTGTATAGTGAGACTTAGAGACTGATAGGGATACTGGCATTTATATTCCTTTTGTACTGTGTTGGCATATGTGACATATCGTTATACTGCTTTTACTGTTCCGCTGCGTTGATTACTGCACATGCATATTCATGATGTCATTTATTTACTGCTTCGCATACCAATTATCACTGTTAGAACTGTCACTTGATTTCATACATATTATATTGCTATTGTGTCGCTCTGACGACCTGAGTATGCATGCTCAGTGTGAGGAGAAGATTTAGTCTGGACCAGTGCATCACAGTCTTCTTGACTCGCCATTCCGAGTTGCAGTCGTTTGTTCCACTTCAGGTCAGTTCTTTACTTTGTTCCTTTCAGTTACTGCATTTCTCATTACCTGCGTATTATTTACTGTTTACCATGATAAACTAGAAGCCGAAGTGTGACTACGGCAGGACATTTCCTTGACCGTAGGAGCATGGCTGGCCTTGTCTACCCCTCGTATTCCGTATTTTGGGAAGCGGGGCGTGACATGGTTTAGTTGGTATCAGAGCCAGGTTTTGCATCGATTGGGATTGCAGTTTTCCGTGTACAGTTTGGCAATCTAAGACGTCCCTCGGTCTAGATTGTAAACTTGTCACTCTTGATCCATATTCACATCGTGTATTCAGCTATCTATTCGCTGTGGTTTCGGGTGACTTGACAAGGTTACATAGTTGCAATTGCACTACCGAACCCTATTCAAGTGACTTAAAGTCGCACCGTTGATTTTCCCCTCTTGTAATAAAATTCATCATCTCTGATATTCTTGAATCCTTGTTCTATCCATATCATATTTTGATTCATTTGGCGTGTGACTGATATCATTCTCGAAATTACTGTTTCAGGATCATGTCTTCCAACGACTCTTCATCTGTATTCGCTCCCCAGAATCAGACCGTTGAGATTCTGAGTGTACTGCAAGGATTAAAGGAAGCCCAGGAGCGAACAAACGACTTATTAGCTGAAGGACTGAGAAGACAGATAAATCAGGCATCAGCGGCTGTCTCCAATCACAAAGGGATCACCGTTGGACGAGGAAAGGAGAAAAAGATGAAGCGTCAACAGAAGCATCAGAAGAACCCTTGCTGTGGACATTGTAAGAGGCCAGGACACCTTCAGAAGGATTGCCGCCGTGCCCATGGGAAATGTCTGATATGCGGTTCCAACAAACACCTCATCAACGGTTGCCCAGAAAGAAAAGAACTACAAGGAGGAAACTCGTCCACACTCCCCACTTCTACCAAGTGAGGATTATCGCGTAGTTTGAACTTCGACCATAAGGCGGATCTAACGCAGGATTCAACTCGCGTAACGATGATGCAGCGTTCTGGCAATCGAAGAAGAATTCTATGATTTCCAATTTCAATAATAATGTTGCCATCTTTTATGAATATTTCATTCCATTTGAACCTTTGTATCCGTCGAACTTTAGTTGAATGGAATAAAATTTGAATCATAATATGTGTATCATTCTCATGCTTTTTCTATGTCAAATTCTATTCATTATCACAGTATTTTCTTTCTAATCTTTCAGTTCCTGCAACCGCACATTTTCCTATATTTCGTACCCTGAGCTTTTCTTGATATAATCCACTGTCTAATCATGACTTCTCTTTTCAGTCCATGGCCCACCCTGGAGCAGCGCCGTATCTAGACGAGGATGCACAGTCATGCGTTTCCTTAGACCACACACTGACGAGTTCCGATGATGAGGTCAATGGTCCACAGGTCAACTTCGAAAACAATGATTCAGAGGACGAAGGAGCAGCCGCCCCAGAATTTGACATGATAGCCGATTCTGACGAAGAAGAAGGAGATCCTGAAGAGAACCCTATAGAGGAAGACCCGATAGAGGAAGACCCCGAGGAAGAACCGATAGAAGAAAATCCAGCGGAAGAAAACCCAGAAGAGGAAAATCACATGGAATCGGATCTCGATGAAGAAGCTCTATCCGAGGAAGAAGAACCAGAAGAGCAAGACCCTGCTGTTGAAGAACTTCCAGTGGCGATGCCTGCGAGGCGATATGGAAATGGACGCCCCTGTCTGAGTGCGCGGGCCTACCGCAACCTACTGAATCTCCACAACCGCGGCTGACGGAATTTCTTTTGATGTTGTTTTCTGGCCAAATAAAATGTGTATAGCTCAGGGCCACTTTCCGTCTTCGAGAATGCTTGTTTCAAATTTTCTCGAATGAAATAAATCTTCTGAGTTTGTAAACCTTTTGATTATTGTATCGCTTAATACTTGTTTATTACCCATGTCCATTCATTTCTGCTGAGTTCCCTGACTGTCCACCCCTACTCATTGTATAGTTTTCACCCCCGTTTCGACTAGAAGGTACCACACCCCGATCTTTGGAATGAGCCCTTTCATTCCTCGTCTGCGCCCCGTTTGAGATCCTTCCGGGAGGAGAGCAATTCTTGTGAAACTTCTGAGTTCACTAACTCTTCAAATTTTGACTTATGTGTTGTACCGACTGTCATCCTGCCCATATTTCTTCTCTTGTAGTCACTGGCCATTCACCCTTATTTTCTGTGCTGACCCGATCCCAATTTCATTGATCTTCAGCCTAAAGCCGTCATCCTTCGACCTTTTGTACCAGCCACATCCCATTGTAATCTCTACCCTACCTAAGCTTGGACACACTTATGCTTTTCCGTGTTACCCCGACTATATTTAGGGGCACTATTATTTTAAAATGCAGTTTTAGTATTTTGCATTTGTCAAAAGTACGTGTGATTGATTACCCCGTTTTACGTATTTTAAGTGCATTATTATTATTCTTTTTAGTAGCGCAACCATACACCGCGCATATTTCGTTACATGTTCCTAAATTTCACTTACAAGCCCTCTAAATTATTTTAAATTATTTTTTTCGATACATCATTCTAAAATGTTTTAACCTACCAACAAATCTTTCACTATTTTATTGTCGTTACTTTATTTTTCGAGTAGGGTGCCTTATACTTACTATTTATGATGTGCTACCTTGATATACGTATATGTACATATATCTGAGTTTCGATCCTATCGAGTAAGCCTCGAATGATGTTGTCGTATTGTTGTTATTTATATTTCCGTATATATGTAACTACCCTTATAGTTGTTCCTATTTTATACCTACTTAAATCTATATGTTGTATGTTATTCTTACGTATTTTATATTTTCGAAATTTCTTCGTCCACTCATTCCTAGTAAATCTTTATGTGTTAAATTACAAAATAATAGCTTTCGCATATGGTTGTATTACTTATAGTTTATTTTAAATTTCGAGGACGAAATTTTTGTAAGGGTGGTATGATGTAATACCCAGCCCCTTTCTGTACCAAAATCTGTACTCTATTACTTTAGAATTCTATGTATTCTTATTTGTAATTGTATTCATTTTATTTATAATTTTACTTCTTCTAAACCGCATACTTCTTTTATTGCAACCCAATCCTATTTCCCTAATCCTATATTATCTCCTTACAAATCACCGAGCCCGGCACACCTTTTTCTCCAGCCATATTCTTTCATTCATTCCCATTTAATTAAACCCAAACCCTCAGCCCACTTCTCGTTTTGCTAAAGTTTTAGCTCCCAGCCCAACTGTCTTTATTTATTTAAAATACTTTTCCTTATTCCTCAGAGCCCACCTAGCCGGCCCATTTTTCCATCAATTTATTCCCAAGCCCGAGCCCACCTCCTCAATTTTCTCATTAAAAGAAATCCTTGTGCTGGTCCCGGCCCCCTTATTCTTTTTCTTTAAATTCTTAAGTAGCTCAAACTAGCCCGGCCCCCTCATCTTGGTAATTTGTTATATTTCTATTTAAAATCTCGGCCCAGCTCCTATTTTCTTTATTCTTTTTATTCAGCCCAAACTCTGGCCCGTTTCCCTTTTATTTTTCTTAGCCCGGCCCGCTTCCTTATTTTCCCCTCAATTAATTCATTTTTCCTTCACTCTCTGGCCGGCCCACGCTTCTCACCAGCCCAGCTCGCCTCCGCGCCCACGTTTCGAACCCGACCCGACTACTGTTTCTCTCCTTCAATTTCCCAACGGCTCCTTTCCCCAACTCCCGCTCGCGACCACGTTTCTCGCCGCCTCCTCCGCCCCCGCTCGCGCGCCGTTACTCCCCACGACGCGCGCGTTTTCCCTCACACTCCCATCTCTCTTCTCTGCCTCTTGAGAAAACCCTCATTCCTCTTCCCCATCTCACTCTTCCCCTCACTGCCTCACCATTGTTTCTCCCTACTCCCGATCTCCACCCCCGCCATCTCTCGACGTCGACCCCAACGTCGTCATCCCCGATCATCGCTCCTCCTCCCCTCTTCCTCCACTGCCCCGAACGCCATCACCTTCTCCTCCTTCCTCCATTTTCCCCGACACCCATCACCCCCGAGCTCCCTCTTCTTTCTTCTTCCCCTGCACCCAAGCTCGAGCCCGAGCCCCTGTACCAATCCCGTCACCTACCACTTCGACCACCATTCACCTCCTCTTCCTCCGCCTCTAACCATCACTACAACCCTCCCCACCATCATCCACCGAGCTCGCCTCCTCCGGCCATCTCCATCACCGGAGGCACACCCTCGACGACACCGCCCCGTGATCCCTATCTCCCGATCCTCCTCTCTCTTTCTCACTGTCTCTCCATCACTATCTCTCTCTCTCTCTGCTTGCTCCCCTGTTCTCTCTCCCTTTCTCATTCTATTCTCTCTGTTTCTCCCTCTCTCTCGTTCTGCCTCTCTCTCTCTCTCCCTGAGTCCCCCCCTCTGTGTCTCACTCCTTCTCTCTCCCCGCTCTTCTCTCTCTCTACACTTCCCACTCTCTCTCTCGATCCCTCACACACTGCACCTCTCTCCCTCTCTGTCTCAACTCTCTCAACTCTCTCTCTCTTTCACTCTCAGTTTTCTCTCTCTCTCTCTCTACCTCAGTTCTTTCTCTCTATCTCTCTCTAATTCTGTCTCTCTCTTCCTCTACATTCTCACTCCCTCTCCCCATTAACGGCCCAGCACAATCAAGCGTTCACGCCTCCACAGCAAGCTACGACGCAAACCCAAGCCGAGCCGAGGCCCAACCTTAAAGTCGTCGCTCGCGAGTGTGTCATTGCCGTGCCGTACGTGGGTCGTTGCCGCTGCCGTGTACCCCGAGACATTCTCCAGGCAAGTTCCTACTTGCTTCCATGCTATTTTATTTATGTTACAAATCAACGTCGTATATATATTCCATGTTTGCCTTATGTTAAATATTGCAAAACAACTGTTCGATGCTTGTTATCTTAGGAAAATATTATCAAATTTGACGGAACTCGATGGTGTAGGTTGGCCCGTAGGGTTGTGAGTATAGTGTGTGAATTTTGTTGGATGATGTAATCGATAATGACTAAAACAACTGCCCCCAAGTTTAACCGTAAAATTGAATTTCTACTGTACCTGAAAATCGTTAAATCCACCGTAAATCATATACATATTAGGATGGTGCGTTTGAGGGCTCAAAACGAATCCAACTCGACGAACTTTAACCCTATGCTAGTTTCCAGACATTCCTGTACCTAAATCGTGACGATAATTGTATCGGAGTGGGACTCTGGACTGCAGTCCAGAGCGACTCCAGTCGTGCTTGCTCTTCCGTAATGGATACCATAGGATTTCCTTAACTCGTAGGTTGCGGAACTATGCTGCTTAGTATAGGTAACTCTGTTAGCTAGACAACGCAATTGGTTTCATTCTGTTTCGTTACCGTTTGACATTTAATCTGTAATTTAGTAGATCAGGACACATAACGGTCCCAGCAGAATCAGAATTGACATGTTAATATTAAATAGATTATAACTCCTAACGTACAGACGCTATTGAAGATCCGTTTGTTGCGTTGAAAACCTTACTGAAAACCCTAGATTTCATCCAACTGTAGCGTCGCTAAAATCTGAACCCCACTGGGATTAAAATGCGTTGCGAAACGGATTTCTGATTCTGAAACCGGATTTTCAGCCGCGAGCGCTTAAAATGAAATGGTTATAACTAATGATCCTGGAATCCGATTGGCATGAAACTAAATTCTATGGATGGACAACTGAACATACTAATTACAACCTGTTTATCATTTCGCCAAATTATATACGTATGTTTCATGATAAATCGTGCAAGTGAAAGAATGCTGTTTCATAACATCCTCATTACGTTTATATACTTGTTCACGCATCATATCATACCCATATCATCGTATTGATAACTTAGTGGCATCGTGCATTTACCCAGTGTTAGATTTAGTGATGATTGTGGCAAGTACGTCAGTGTTCGTGTATCCGTGATTAAGTGAAAGTGATACGTACTTGTACACAATCAGTGACCCTATTATTCTATTGCATTGTCGACGTCTGTGGGATGCGTGTACGTGTGACTATAAGTGGTATGGGACACTTATAGAAGCGCTGGCACGAATGTCACAGATAAGGCATCCGACACTGCCATTTATCTTGAGTATTAGTCGGGACGTGCTTGATGGAGGTCCTGCCTCCAGTTCTCGCGCAGACTTGTCACGGATCGATTAGTATTTAGGGTTGTGGTTAGCGTTTGATGTAGACCACGGGGTGTGGGGTAGTTTAAGTGTGAGTTCAACAGAATCTCGGGAGTCCCATGCCGGCTTATATATTTAGGGAGTTATATGGAGATTTACAGGGTACGTGATATATACACCGTGATATTCTTGTTACATGTTGGGCCCGTGGTCCCTTGCCCTTGGGTTCTACCCTTGGGTGGAGGACACTCGCGAGTGGTTGACTCTCACACTTGGACTGACGAAAGCCTTAGTGACCTGTATAGTGAGACTTAGAGACTGATAGGGATACTGGCATTTATATTCCTTTTGTACTGTGTTGGCATATGTGACATATCGTTATACTGCTTTTACTGTTCCGCTGCGTTGATTACTGCACATGCATATTCATGATGTCATTTATTTACTGCTTCGCATACCAATTATCACTGTTAGAACTGTCACTTGATTTCATACATATTATATTGCTATTGTGTCGCTCTGACGACCTGAGTATGCATGCTCAGTGTGAGGAGAAGATTTAGTCTGGACCAGTGCATCACAGTCTTCTTAACTCGCCATTCCGAGTTGCAGTCGTTTGTTCCACTTCAGGTCAGTTCTTTACTTTGTTCCTTTCAGTTACTGCATTTCTCATTACCTGCGCATTATTTACTGTTTACCATGATAAACTAGAAGCCGAAGTGTGACTACGGCAGGACATTTCCTTGACCGTAGGAGCATGGCTGGCCTTGTCTACCCCTCGTATTCCGTATTTTGGGAAGCGGGGCGTGACAATTTCAGGAACAATGGCTTCTCTTGCATACATTCCTTTTACCCGCTCGGAGGCTGCTTTTCCTCAGTCACCGTCTGACGAAGAAGTGATGGCAATGATCAAGGCCCATGACCCGGATTGCACCAATCTGCTTTTGTAGGGAACTTGGTACGGTCATATCATCCGTGGTCACCGAAGTTTCATTTATGGGGAGCCAGTGGAGCCTCTTCATCCTATATTGCCGATGGAACGCCCACAGACTGCTTATGCAGTGGAAGTGACCAATTGGACTCTTTCGGGCCGGCTGGAGCCCTCTACCTCTGGGATACCTAACCATCCCCTGCCAGCTATAGACATCTTGGGGTGTCGGATTTGCCAAGGTGAAGCTCGACCTTGGGGGCAGGTTTATAAAGTGGGTATCACCCCCCGGCACCCAGTGGGCTACCTTATTTGGGCTCGCTATATTCTTTCTGCCCACCACGCAAGACTGCAGAAGGTTGGATTATATCAGGCAGTATATGCATCGCTCTTTCATTACCATGCTCCTTACGTCTGGTGGTCAAAGCCTTCTTGAACCAGTGGAATCTGCCCACCAACACCTTCCTGCTAGGGGATCGAGAGGTGTCTATCTCATTGGATGAATTCCGTGAGATTTCAGGACTGCCCATTAGAGGGGAGCATTACAAGGAACCGCTGCCTCCTGATGAATACGTTTTCTCCACCATGCCGGCTATGCTCGATGGTCTGATAGCCGAAACCGCCGTTCGTCATAAGTATCCCAGTCTGATCAAGGCCCTGGGTATTTTTGACAGATTGTTTGCGAAGTCAGAAGGGCAGGGTGTCACTTTCGAGAGCTTTATCGCTTGTTTCACTCGGGGGGATATTTTATCCAAGGAGGCCCCGAAGTTTGCGAGCATTGATGACCCTTTTGGGTTTGGTCTGGATAGACTGCCGACTAAAGCAGAAGATCTACCACAGTTTTACATCCCGATCTTCTCAGTCATTCCTTTTGGTTCGATTGCGGCTCCCGGCATAGACGAAGAGACCTTCTTTGTTGGTTTTATCAGCCTTTGGCTCAGCTGGTTTATGATACCGTCACACCGACGCTTCATGTGAGCTTTCGTCTTCTATCCCGCCTATCATGTAGCTGAAGGGGTGAAATTGGCCGTCGGCATTGCGGGACTATCGCATCTTTATCACGGGTTAAGTGTTACGGCCAACACTTCGACTCCAGGTGTAGATGTTGTGAATCTCTCCCTTCATTACTTCACATCTTGGATCGAAATGCATGTGCTGGGGGAATTCGTGGCACATCAACGGCCGAACTTATATGACTCCTACACCTTCCCTCGAGTTATGAGATTAGTGGATGCCTCCGCTCCCGATCTGACTCAATTAGGGGCCCTCTGTGTTCTACTCAATACATATACCCGTGAGGGAGGAATGGTGTTTATTGATCGCATTCTTTCTGCTCAAGCGGGGCCTGTCCAGCAGCTATTCGACTTGTCGAAAAGGGGAGCACCCTCTTTAAAGCCTTGGGAGATCATGCATCTATACTCAATCAGGCCGGACTACTTGGTCTTCCGCCAGAATGATACGGCTCTCCTTATGCGGTATAATCCGCACCGCTTTGCCCGGCAACTGGGCTATAATCAGGGCGTCCCCTTTGAAGCGTTCTTGGTTGAGCTTACTTCATCATTGGGAGTTATACGTGACGTTATTCATCATTTTATGCGGCTGAATACTGGCTCCGTGTTCATGATCCCAGAACCTGACTATCTCTCCAGGTCTGTGGGCTCCTTTGTGGGCTGGTATCGCTACCGGGTTGGTCCTATCATTGCTGAAGAAAGGCGAGTACTCTTCGAATATAAGAATCCTGCCCTGACCCAAGCTGCTCGTGTTCTGTTGCGACTGCAGTCAGTCGTTCACCCTCTTTTGAGGGATGGCGGTGCGGTCGTCATCTCGCTGGCCGCAGAAACCTAGTCGATTGCTCCCACTACAGGGAAGCCGATGTGTACTAGAGCTCGAGCAAAGGCTTCCGCCGAGGCACCAGCGGCCCCTCCATTAGTGGCGACGTTATCAGCAGGGGTGTTGCCAAAAGGGGATAGTGGAGGCGAAGTGGGTCAACATCGTGCCAAAGCCCCGAAAGGAAGGAAGCGATCATCTTCCAGCATTAGTTCTAGGTCAAAGAGGAGAAAGAAAACGGTCACCGGTCTGCTTGACCTTTTGGTGGAATCCGAGCCTATCATTCAAGACGAACCAATATCCATTCAAGAGCCGGATGATGGTCTTCTTTTTCCAGGTTCATCTGCCGAGGAGGCCACATAATTGGCTGAGGCTATAAGGCGTTCCCAGGATAAGACCAAGAACGTGCGCGTCTCAAAGAGTTCCTATCCTGCCGTCATATTCTACGAAGATCCTCCATCAATACGGCGAGTATTTATAGGTCCTCTGAAACAGGGAGGTGAGATAGCTCTCAAACAGCCTATCTCAGCCGCTTCTGAAGATGAGTTGTCGTTGTGGACCGGTGGCCATGAATCTACCTTAGAACCCCGGCAAGCATACCTTCTTAGGAAGGAACGTCGGCTTGAAAAGGCCATACTAGAGGCTTCTTAGCGTATCGGTATGCACGTTTTCTATATTTTTCCTTCGGCAAGTAATTTGTTTCGCTTTCTATGTCTTCTTATCTTCGTAAAACTTTGCAGGGACTTCGGCAATGGCAGAGAATCTGAGCACAAGTCGCGTCATGACCGTGGACCTTGTAAATATCCCCGATGAGACACCAGTAGGTGTGGAGGGGATCGTCACAGTTGCTATTCCTGCTGCAGAGCTTCCATTGGTGGCTTCTGTTCCCCCTATGCTCGTTCACCCTGAAGAGGTGTCCTTACCAACCGTGAATTTAATGGACCTTTCTAGTGATGGCCTGGAGATGGTGGAACAGGTAACTGAGATCGCCATCCCTAAAATGGCGGCCGTTTCCCCTCGACTGATAGCCGTCACACCAGCAAATGTCTCCGATGATGTGCCTGAGGGTATGGAGGAGGCTGCCGAAGCTACTATCCCTCCTGTTCAAAGTGGAAGGAGTATCGAAGGTATTTTTCTATATTTTGTTTTAATGATCTCTTCATTATCTGAATCTTTCCGTCTTTTCAGAATTACGAGGATTGGCGGCGTCCATCGCGGATCTATCCCCAGAAAGTCTTTCCAGCGTCTGCTCGAGATGGCCGCTCCGCAGGCAATATCCCCGCAACGCATCGTCCTCTCTTCTGGGCAAGGTTAGTGTTATTTGACCCCCTCATTGCATTACCATTATTTCGTATAACTTCGCTAATGCCTTCTGTAGTTCTGGAAGCTGACGAAGAAGTTGAGATCCTCGACGGGCCTGGGGATCTTTTAAACCCCCCTTGCATGGCTGTGGGTAAGTAAAGTTTTGACGTTGTTCCATCTATTCTTTGCTTGCAAATCTCGCTGGTTATTTATGAACCTTGACAGCTTTTCACGTTCTTATCCCGCTGGAATCTCGCATCCTTATGCCACCCGGCCCTTATGCCCTACGCACATCTGAACGGATGGCAAAGCAAAGCCTTCACTCTTTGTCGACTCTCATCAAAGATCTTCGTGCTGGTAGCTGGATCACAGCCGAAGAATTTGCTGCTGAAGCCAACATTTCGCTCCCCTTTCTTGCTGCTTACCATGATGAAATATTGGTGCATGTCTGGGTCGAGTTTTGTCGTCGGGTGGAGGCTTGCTTACATGGTCTTGAGTGTACGCGCCTTTCTTCAGAGGTCGTGGCTGTAAAGGCGATCTTGTGGGGGCTGGTTGAACGGTGCGCCGCAAATCTGCAGTCATGTGAAAAGTGGCTCAACCGAAAATTTCTGTGTTTTGCAGTTTTAAGACGGAGAAACGGTTCACCAAAGCCCTGTCAATGGGGATGAAGCCGCCATCTCTCAAGGGAAATATTCCCGGCCACATGCCTCAACGGAGAGATTTCACATCCGAACTATTGCCTATATCATCGGAGGGTCACCCACCCACCGAAGAGTGCAATGCCTTCAAGAAGTGGTGGCAAAGATACGTCGCCCACCAACAACACTTCAAGCGGATGAAGCGCAAAGCTCGTCGACAGCAAAGAAGCGCGACAGATGAGCGCGAAGGAACGGCTGGCAACTGTCATATGGTTGATACCAGTTCGACAAAAGAAAAATCTTAAATTATTACATTCAGGAGCGATTCTGAGGAAGAAATAACCCTCGGCCCTCTCTTAATCCATATTCGGAAAAGAAGAAGAGGAGAAGAACTGCGAGAACATTCAGCTGCATAACCGTACGTTGCCTGAAAAGAATCTCGAGCCTACAAACAAAGGTTCGAGCAATAGGGACAAGGGGAAGGAAAAAGTCCCTAAGGAAATTGCCCTCGATGATAGAGTCGTCAAAGAGCTCTCAGCCAAGGACCCGCCTAAGAAAAACAAGATGGATTACAATGTCCTGGCACATTTGAAGAAGATACCCTCGCAACTGAGCATACTGGATGCTCTCCTCTTGTCTAAAGAAGCAAGTGATTCTTTGATCAGGGCGTTACAGGAGCCCGATCGGTTTCAAGCTTTCCTTGCGGAAGAAAAAATGAAGGACGAGCTGGAAGAGGTCCATGCAGCTAATATCACATTCGGAGATGAAGATCTTCTCCTCGGAACATGCGTGCACAACCGTCCTCTATATGTCACCGGGTACTACCAGGATATCAAGATAGGAAAGAACCTGGTCGACAACGGATCCTCCGTCAACCTTCTCAACGTGAAGGTGCTGAAGGAGATCTGCATGAACGTTCAACACCTGGCTCGGGACAAAATTATTATCTCTGGGTTCGCCTCACAGTCATCACGGACACTTGGGTCCGTAATATTGACGTTACGCTTTGGGCTACTCGTCACTGACATCAAATTTCCTGTCATCAACGCCAAGACTTGCTACAACGCCCTGCTCTGCCGGCCTTGGTTACATGAGTACAACGTCATCCCTTCTACACAACACCGGTGTATGAAGTATTTCAAAGATGGACTCGAGTACACCGTTACGGGGGAGCTAAATCCATTCTCCGTAAATGAAGTCCGAAAATATGAAGACGCAAAGTACTTCCTACCGGACTACAAAGACACGGAAAGATGTCATAAGCCGGAGAATAAACAAAAAGTCATCGCCACCATCCCGGTCTTTAGGAGCGACACCAAGAAAGATGAGGAAATAGTCTACTCGGTAAAACCCCAGTGCAACAGGCCTGGACCACTTAATCCTGTTTTGGTCTTTAGCCGTGACTCTGAGGACGTGGTCAACGCCGTGTTCTCCACTCGCCCGTCAGCACAAACCATTACTGGAGCCGATCAGAGTTTACAAATCACCATGGTTCCGCCACGGCATTATAAAGAACTTGATGCGCTTGATACATACAGCATATAAGAGCTGCAAACTTTCTACGTCCCTCCCAGGCGAAGAGGTGAAAAAGCGAACCTCTTCTATCAATCTACGGAGACTAAAATGGAAAAAGAAGTCCGGCGTGGCGCCGATTTTGCGCTTGACAGGCTTCAACCAACTCGTTTTCCTAGATACTATGCAGAGGGATTAAAAAGACTATTGAGATGCTAAGGCGTACCCATCAAACAAACTACTCGACATGCCCAGTTCTACAACAAGATTTGGGACGTCCCGGGGACTCAGCGAAGAATGCCCAACAGGAAGATGGAAACAACCGGGCTCGAATATGTTCGGTCCAAGAAACGGGAGCGATTCCATGGCTGTCGCGCCATAAATAGTTCCTGTGTAGAAAGGAATGCTTTTCCAGACAGCTGTGGCGCTGGAACGGAGCAAAATCCTACTGTAAGAGCGCCAAGTCCGTCGTTCGAGGAGCAGGTTGCCAGCTAATAAGAGAAGCCGGTCAAAAGGTTCGGAATGACCACAACCGCAAAATGTTCATTTATGAAAAGGCCAGGACTCAGCGTCTCATTCAGCAGTCTGCGGAAAAGGAAAATCACGACGCCTTTCACCCTCAGCCCACTGTACGTTCTTGCGGCAAGGAAAAATCCCGAAACAGGGGCAAAAACAAAGTGAAGAACAAGAATGACATTCGGAAACAGTGAAGCGGATCCAAGAAGCCACGCAACCAAGAAAAAGTCAGCTGGAATCCTTCTTTTCTGAAGAAGATGGGACAGGAATACTCTTTCCCTCAAGACAAGACAAGGAAAATATTCAACCTTATCATGAAGCATCAAATGATGATGTTTCCGGAGTCTCGGCATCCCGAACAAATAAACAAGGTCCATCATCCGGATTATTGCTCCTATCACCGAGCAATAGGTCATCCCCTTGAAGACTGCTTCACTTTCAAAGATTGGGTCGAAGACCAGTATCAACAAGGCAAGTTCGTTTTGTCCGACAACTGGAGGGTAACCCCGCCGCAAAAGCATCAGCCAAAGAGGACCTATACCGTGAGGACAGGACCAACTCAATGTCAAGAATGGGAGAAAACCCATACCTGCCATGTGGTAACACTCTCAAAGGAGGGAGGGCACGAGACTGTAGATGACTCGTTCAGGTGCTTCACAAATGAAGATGAGGATGAGGTGATCTCATAGTTTCCACCAGCACCAAAAGAGCTGGAAGATGGAATACACACTACGGCAGACAACCTGAGAAAAATCGACTTGGGAACGGAAAACGATCCAAGGCCAACGTTCGTCAGTGAGTTGCTATCTAAAAAGCAGGAAGCTACATTAAAAAATGTGCTTATGCAATATAAAGACTACTTCGCATGGAACTATTCTGAGATGCCGGGACTGGATCCAAAAATAGCGGTGCATAAGCTGGCTATATCACCGGACGTTAAGCCGGTCAAACAGGCGCTAAGAAGAATGCGGCTCGAACTCGAGATGAGTATCAACACCGAAGTCAAGAAACTAATTGACTCCGGATTCATCCAATAAGTTCAATATCCCGACTAGATCGCCAACATCATTCCAGTGATGAAGAAAAATAGGACGGTGCGCATCTGCGTAGACTTTCGGGACCTCAAGAAAGCCTGCCCAAAGGATGATTTTCCAGTACCAGTTACCGAGCTAATGATAGATAACACGTCTATCCATGAGGTCTTCTCCTTCTTGGATGGATCTTCAGGCTACAGTCAAATAAAATGCACCCTGAAGACCAAAATAGCACTTCCTTCCGAATTCCGCTAGGCATATTCTGCTATAAGGTGACGCCCTTCGGTTTGAAGAACGCAGGCGCTACCTACCAGAGGGCCATGACGAAGATCTTCGATGACCTCATACATGAGATTGTCGAATGCTATATTGACGACCTTGTGGTGAAAAGCAAATCGTACGAGGAACACTGGGAACATCTAAACATAGTGTTCCAGCGTCTTCGGAATTACAATCTAAAGATGAATCCTCTGAAATGCGCGTTTGGAGTTTCCTCAGGAAAATTCCTAGGATTCATCATATGACACCGAGGTATCAAAATAGACCCATCAAAAATCAAGGCGATTATGGAGATGCCCACGCCGAGAACTCTTAAACAACTGTGGTCTCTCCAAAGAAAGCTCTCGTATATCCGGCGGTTCATAACCAACCTCTCCGGCAAATGCCGCCCCTACAGCCATTTAATGAAGAAGGGGACCCCGTTCATTTGGGATCGTAAATACTAAAGTGCACTGGACGAAATCAAGCAATACCTGCAGAATCCGCCGGTACTGACCGCTCCGGTCAAAGGAAAGCCCATCATCCTGTACACAACGGCCCTTGAAGGTTCTCTAGGCACACTATGGGCACAGGAGAACGATCAGGGAAAGGAGAGAGCTCTCTACTATTTGAGTCAAGTTCTTCTGGGAGCAGAAAACAACTACTCCCCCATCGAAAAGCATTGTCTGGCACTGATCTTTACTATAGCGAAGCTCATACACTACGCCTTGGCACATGAGGTCCATCTCATATCAAAGGTGGATCCTCTCAAATATCTGATGTCAAGGGCCATACTTGTAGGGTTACTAGGCACACGCACAAGGATCTAGAAGGAATCAACCATGCCCGATTTAAAATTTAGTCGTGCCGAACAACCCTAAACCAAGATCTTAGACTAGAGATTAGGCGAAACAAAGCATGTTAAACACTTTAACATCTAAGAGTTTGGGATTACAACCTTTGTAGTCCGGTCCTTCACTTCATAAGCTCCATTTTGTGGTCCTTTCGCTGCGATCATCAAGTTCCGAACTCTCGAGAGGCTCCATGAAGAGAAAGATGCAAGCTTGCTTTCGATCTTCGATAACAAAGATGATCTACCTTGAAGTTTCATTAACACAAGCTCTCACTCACTAAATGAAGTGAACACCCTAATCTAAATGGCTAGGATAGATTAGGATGATGAAGTAGGATTTTAGCTCTCATTTATTTTCTTAATCTCACTCATAAACATCACCTTTGAAAAAGCTAGAAAGCTTTGCACAAGAACTCAAGGAAGAAGAAGAAGCATGAATCCTTTTGTGATGAATAATGAAAGTTATGATAAGGTTAGAAATGCAACCATGGTCAATCTAACCCTTGTAGAGATTTAACTAAGGTTATAGGGTCGGGTTGGGTTAAACAAATATCTTGTAAAAATATCTAAACAAATATCTATGCACAAAACAAAACAAAACCTTCTAGAAGGTTCTAGAAATGATTAACCCAAATCAAACCCTAACCCTGTTTAATCTCCACTAAACATGTTGCATTAATAACCCTAACATGTTACAATATTATATATCACATATACAATATTTATTGTAACAAAATACAATAATACAATTAACATATATCGCATATATATCAATGTATTACCCGAGTGAGAAAAAGAATCTTTTAGTGTGCTAATATTAGTTAATGAAATTTAATATATCAAATATATAATTATACATTAAATTATCGAATCAACACTTGATCCGATAATCCGGCTATTTCACAAATAACCGACTAATATAATCTGTATCAGTTCATCGAATCAACACTTGATCCGATGACCCGGCTATATCACATATACCCGGCCGATATCTCATATCGCGAGAATCTAATACGGTATCACATACACGTATAGTTCTCGGTCCCGCACATATCACATATGTGCTCCTACTCCGTTTTGCCTGAGCCAAGAAACCTCTGTGTAGGACTCTAAAGAATCGTCAATACGCCGGCAGTAGGTGATGATCATATCAAACACCCACAAGCTGCAAGCGGTCAGCTAAACGTAACAGCCACCCAGGTATTGAGCGCTCAGAAGATCAACAAGCAAGCCTGTACATTCTCCTGTGAATCCAGTCAGTGACACTCCCGTACAGTCCGGTCTCTTCGTCTGATATGTGGCATATCTCGCCTAGGAGTGGTAAACGTCAGACCCCAGTAACTTGATAAGTCGTGTCGATATGAGGTCTATAACAGTTCGAAAAACTACTAATAACACTTACCAGTAAATCTCAGCAACCCTGGCCAGGGATTTCCAGTTATAGCCAATCGAACACAGCGCAACATCAACTCCCTATACCGGGAGAGACGAATCCCCTCCTATCGCTCATTGCCTCCATGTGATTCGGGACTGTACCCAAAAGCCACCTTTTTGCATGCCCTCTTGGACGTGGTATGATGGAAATCAAAGCACGGTAGGAATCACACAAGACTCTATGACGATCTCGGGTCTACAGACTAACCTGTACCAGTGTCACCAGAGAACTGCCATCTGATGTGAGGTATAATACCATCTGGGAGTTCTCGGCGAATCCGTCCAGTGTACCCAGTCTCCACTGAGCACCCGTATACCTTCTCTGATGTCAAACACCAATGGATATGAGATCATCCATCGTCCATCATATGGGTCAAGAAGCGCATACGCTAGTCTACTCTGGAGTATCGATGCCCTGTCTCGGTACTCCTACGACTAGGAACATTTGAAGGATGTACTTGGCGACTACACTGTCCTCACTAGTATGATCTGCATCATAGTCCTGGTAGTCAAGTACTCATCCTAAGGGCTTTATCAACATGTAACATAGAGACAATCAGAGTACATGTTAAGATAAAGAGTAACCCGATAGCGTACTATCATGTCGAGCAAGAAAGTCCTCCCTATATATGTCTAAGCATCCACTACAATATACATCGTATGTACAGTAATGGCCTCTAGGGAATACATATAACTAACAATACTAACAGGAAGGCTTTCCAAATGGGCGCTCCTCTTGATAGAGTTCTCGATAACGTATCGACCCCTTAAGGCAGTGAAAAGTCAGGCCAACAACGACTTTCTCGCTGAGCATCTGATACAAGCCGATTCTCCCTTGAATTGCAAATTTCTAGACGAACACGCGTTCGATACAATCAAAGGGGAGAAGGAAGAAAATAATGTCCAATGGGAAGTCTACTTCGATGGAGCATCTTCCGTGAAGAAGCAGAAGCATAACACTCCTAAAATCAAAGCCGGGGTGGGCCTCATCTTCGTGACTCCGCAAGGAAGGATAATGCGTTTCGCCCTTTCCTTAACAGAGTCAAGAACAAACAATGAGGTTGAATATGAAGCTTTGATAGCGGGTCTTGAGATCGCTGTTGATATGGGAGTCAAAAACCTCCTTATATATGGAGATTCCCAGCTGGTCGTTAGCCAAGTAAATGGCGACTATCAAACGTGCAAACCAGAGTTGATAAAATATGGTAGGAGAGTGCAGCAACTGCTGACACAAATCCCTTCCTACACCCTGGAGAGCATACCGCGTGCGAAAATAGTAAGGTAGATGCATTAGCCAAGCTTTTTAAGAAGCTGGCTGACGAAGATCTCGATGACGTAAGGATCGTTATGCAAAGCCGATAGGTTCTCGCTCCAACAGAAATACCATCAGAGGATTCGATTGAGCCATCTGAAGGAAAAGAAACGACCAAACAAGCGGTCCTCTAAATAAGAGACAAATAAAAGGTCGAGGATTGGAGGGAAGTCTTCATAGATTACTTCAAATCCCACCGAACACCCAAAAACGCATCGTCAAGACATCAGTCATGAAATGGGCTCTGTCTTTTGCTTTCGTCAATGATACTTTATATAAGAGATCATTCGACTGTTTGTGGCTGAGATGCCTGGGACCAGAAGAATCAAAAAGAGCCATTCAAGAAACCCACGACGGACTTTGCGGGTCTCATCAAGCCGGGCCAAAGATGAAGCTGAAAATTAAAATAATGAGTTACTAATGGCCCACAATGATTCAGGACTGCCTCGAATATGCGAAGTAGTGTCACTCGTGTCAGATTCACGGGGACTTCATCCACCAACATCCAAATCCGCTACACCTAACAATAGATAGCTGGCCGTTCGAAATGTGGGGAACCGATATAATCGGCCCCATTGAGCCTGCATCATCCAAAGGACATCGGTTCATACTGGCAACGGCCGACTACTTTTCCAAGTAAGCAGAAGCAGTACCACTAAGGGAGGTGAAGACGGAAAATATTCTCCATTTCTTCAAGACACATGTCATCTACAGGTTCGGCACTCCGCGACGGATAATCTCGGATAATGGACCAGCCTACAGGAGCCATAAAACCAGCCGCTTCACAGAACAACATAAAATAGACTGGAGATACTCCTCTGTCTATAATCCTCGTGCCAACAGTCTAGCTAAAGCTTTCAACAAGACCTTGACCAAGATTATAAAGAAAACGGTGTCCAGAAACAAAAAGGACCGGCATGAGAGACAGCACGAAGCTCTCTGGGCGTACCGAACGACGTTCAAAATGGCTATGAATACAACACCATACGCGTTGGTATTCAGCACTGAAGAAGTCCTTCTTTTGGAAATAGAACTCCCTTCTCTCCGAGTAGCGGTTCGATACGAGCTAACATATGACGAAAATGCCCATCTTCGGCTTGAGGAGCTCGACGCCCTCGATGAAACTCGCCTCATAGCGCAACAAAACCTAGAAGCTTACAAGACAAGGATGACATGCTCATACGAAAGACTGACTAGGCCGAGAACATTCCGCCAAGGAAAACTCGTGCTAGTTGTCAAAAGACCTATGATCCCCAATCGTGCAAAATGGGGGAAATTCGAACCAAACTATGAAGCCCCATACATCATAGACAAGGTCTACCAAGGTGGGGCCTATTTGCTCATGGATATGTACGGCGAAAGACCTTTCCAACCAATAAACGTCCGATTCCTCAAGAAATACCACGCACGATGAGTCACAAATTAGGTCAATCATAGATGGCGACGCTTGTGTCCGCTCGCTATCTTTCTGGGTCAAAACTCTAAGTGGTATTCGGAAAAGATTCATCCCAAAAATGGTGATAATGGACCACTACGTCCTTAAACTTGCAATGGACCGAAATGTCCCTAAACTAACAACGGACCGTAATGTCCTTAAACTAAAGCCTCACCTCAAAAATGGTGATAGTGGACCACTACGTTCTTAAACTGGCAATGGACCACTACGTCCTTAAACTGGCAATGGACCAGAATGTCCCTAAACTAGTACTCCGCCTCAAACATGGCGCATCGCCCCAAATACGGCGATATCTTCTCTTGGAATCTATGTTGCAATCAAAGCTCCAACGGCAAAGACTGCAACCCAAGTAAAAAAAGGTACGTCCATAAGAGAAATGAGCATGGATAAAAACCCGAAAGGACGCCGTGAGTAAAAACAGCAGGGCTACCGGCGAGCTTATGAAAACCTAAAAGGGCGCAATCTCGTTGTTAAAAATAAGGTACGTCCACAAGCAAAATGGGCACAAATGAAAACCCGAAAGGGCGCCGTGAGTAAAAACAGCAAGGCTACCGACGAGCTTGTAAAAACCTTAAAGGGCGCAATCTCGTAAAATCTTCACGTACGAGATCATCTCGACTCGTAAGGAGAACTCCCCCTATGAGACCCTCATGGCTCATAGGATTCAATGTCTTAAGTTACAGGGATCCAAACCTGTCCTTAAGCCGTCGTATTCCCCAAGTTTCCCTACAGGCGGTCCAATATTGGCCCTTGTATACAATCCACGGGCGCAAATAAACGATTTCCCCACCAAGTTCCACCAATGACGAGGAATGTCCTCGTATGGTGAATGACACTTATAAGTCCTCTCGACTTATAAGGAGAAAACACTCTTATGAGATCCTTATGACGTATAAAAGAAAACACCACTTAGAAGTCCTCACGACTTCTAAAGAGAACATACACCTACGAGATCCTTGTGACTCATAGGGAGAAATACCTTTATGAGACCCTTATGGCTCATAAAGCCAAAAAGTCTTACTCGGCGGGATCTTAACCCTGTTTGCTAAGCCACCTTTGTTCAAATCAGCAAAGGCAAATGATGATTAGCTCCTGGTAATATCCCAGTTGCAGCGATACTGATGCCTAAATCGGTGTTAAACTCCAAGTCCTTTCATGGCAAATAATGATTCATTCCTGGCGATATTCCAGTTGTAGCGATGCTGATGCCTAAATCGATATCAAATTCCACGTCCTTCCAAGGCAAATGATGATTCGCTCCTGGCAATATTCCAGTCGCAGCGATGCTGATGCCAGAATTGGTATCAGATCTCAAGTTCTATACTCACAACAAAAATCAACGAGCAAAAAATGCATATGAAATAGCCGAAATGATGGGAAAACTCGCAATAAAAATCAGCGAGCAAAATATATGCATATAAAAACAGCCGAAATGTTTGGGCAACTCGCAATAAAAAGCAGCGAGTAAAAATAAAAGAATATCCGAAATGATTGGGCACCGCGATAAAAAGCCGAAATGATTGGGCAATCGCGACTTTCGCGATATATAAAGCTGAAATGATGGAGCATCGCGGAAAGAAATAAAAAAAGATGAAACTTTTGCCCTACAGGTGAGTTTACACCGACCCCTGTATACAATCCATGGGCACAAATGAAAGGGGAACCATATTTTCCCCCCAGGCTCCGTCAAAGGGAGAGCCAAGTCTTGACGGTTCACAAAACAACCTAAAGACTATCCCAACATTCGTCTCGTTGCAACAGACACAATATCAACAACGGCGTTCCTTCTCACTCCAGCAGGATGCAGACGCGACGTCAACAAAGGCTCCGGGGTCAAAAGACAAAACGGATCCATGGCAAAATTCCTAGCTCCAAGTCTTGACGGTTCACAAAACAACCTAAAGGCTACTCCAACGTTCGTCTCGTTACAGCAGACGCAATGTCAACAAAGACTCCAAAATAGCCAAATCAAAAGAAAGCGAAGGACAAATTCCTAGCTTCAGGGTCTTGACGACAACTCAAATAAAACCTGAAAGACTATCGGAGATCATCCCACACCAGTGCGGAGTGGTTATGACTCATCGGGGCTCCCAAAACTGAGCCTAATCTCAAGTAAAAAGGCGGCATGGCAAAATTCCTACTGCTTGCTCTTCCGACAGTCAAACTGCCTAAGAAGATTACTTGAAGACGTCTTGTCCAGCCCCCGAAGGGATCAGAGACACGACAATTGCGGGGCTACTCGAACAGAAACGTAAAGTCTGGATATCAGGGAATGCATCAGCCAACGTGACGGTATTACGGACTAAAATCCTAGTACTATAAAGCCTAACGGACCTCTGTCGTAATGAGCAGGGGTTAACTATAACGTTAGGATAGGTTTGCCTATAATCCCAAGGGAGCTAAACTAAATAAACTCCGAAATGAGTCCATAAACTATAAGCTCCGAAATGAGTTCATAAACTAAATAAACTCCGAAATGAGTCCATAAACTAGAAACTCCGAAATGAGTGAATAGACTACAGGCTCCGAAATGAGCGCATAAACTACAAACTCCGAAACAATTAAGTAAACTAATTACCACCACGTCAAGGCATCAAGACACGGATAAGCGCATAAAAGAGAATGTATATTCTTATTCATGAATCAAAATGTTAAAGAGATACAACCAATGCAAAAAGGGGAATACAATTATAATGATTAAGAAGGAGGCGCTTTCAACAAAGTAACGACCCGCTCACTCACTCCCAGCAATTCCTCCTCGCGTTCAGCTACGGCGCCCAGTTCCACTTCGATTTGAGCCTGTTGTTGCAAGCAGGTTGAAAGCTTATTAGCAATTTCTCGTTTGACAGCTTCGCAACTTTGCGCGACCCGCTCAGTGAAGTCAAGCTTCTACCTTAGTGCCAACCTGTCAGAAATACATCGTTGGAGGTTTTCAAAAATAACTTTCAGTTGTGCGGCATTCGCTTCAATCTGGGCGCACAATTAAGCGAATTTTCCGGAAGCCGTCTCATACTCCTTTTGCCTCAAGGTCGCCTCTTGTTCAAAATATCGAATGAAAGTGACGCTCTGCTCAATCCATGCGGTTCGCTGAGATTTCAAAGCTAATACTTCAGGAGCGAAGCGCTTAAGCTCAATCTCATGTAGACAAGTCTTGATCTTCCTGCAATAATCAACCCAAGAACCGACGAGATCTTCGGTGTGGAAATTCATGAGTGTCACCAACATTGGATTGACTTCTTCGGCAAAATCCGTAGCAGAAGTAAGAACCTCAGCATCAAGATCCTCGATAAATTCGCTTAACATTCGCCGGCTAGTCACCGCGTCCCTAGAAGATGGACATTTAGCGAAGGGGCCCGTGGGCATGGGAATGTGGGACTCAAAAGGAGCTGAACCCAGTGTAATCGCTGCAAAATAAATTATGGTCAGATTTCAACTTGAAAGACAAAGAAAACACCTGAGGGACAGAATCTACCATACCAGCTGCTGAAGGTGGAAAAACAGGGAGCTCCGGAGGCTTGGTTGTTCCTTCGCTCCCCCCTTTGAACTGTGATACTGGGGTCAATATAAGAAAGGCTTATCAACAAAAAATTTACTCATGAAAAGGAGAAATGCTAAGCAAAGAATATACTGACCACTGCTGGGGGAGGGGACGACTTCCGATTGGAAGGAAAAGTGCGGGTGTAGCACTTGGTACAAGTGGTCAAAGAGCATGCCTGCAAGGTTGCGAAAATATATGGTTAAGGCAAAGAAAATTGGTATCTACAATAAAGCAACTAAAAGAGAAACCTTTACCTTCTAAAACTCGGGGAGGCATAGAAGGAACCGTGACAGTCAAGGCAGCGGCAGACAGCAATTCTTCGGCCGGTACAACTTCAGAGTTTATGGTGCCTATGCTCAAGACAAAGGAAGTATTATCAAAGATGCTTAGCAGGAAAAAAACTCAAAGATAATAACCCAAGGAATACCTGACAAGTTAGAAACCGAAACCGTGCCCGAAGCGTCACCAGCTGTGACGGCTTCTTCGGTTTCCATTGAAAGAGCAGATTCAACGCCCATAGCTTCATCCCCTGATTCGATAAGGGCTGTCATAACGCTTGTTTCACCCGCCGATATCAAAGATCCACAGGGTGAAAGTGCGGCAGTTGGAATGGTCCCAGAGTCCAGAGAAAGATTGGACGCTTCATGCTCATTAGTTGCCGACGCTTCACCTGTCACGCCGTCATCCAAATTTGGTCCTGTAAATGAAAATACGTATGTTAAATAAATAGACATGATGGGAGGAGATGTTATTAAGGACCGTGCGTTGTTCTACCTTAAAATAGTCGTTCACTCTCTTCACGAGCTATACGCGCAACCTGTCTATAGGCAGTAGACAGGAAAGAAGGAACGTCCACCGAAGGAATGTCAGCAGGCGGAACATTGCTTAAGCCTGCACCCGTGGCTAAGACAGCGTCGTGTTCCCTTGCCGCATTCTTTCTGTGCTTCCTCTCAGCCTGAACCGTGAGAACCGACCTCCTTAAAACTTCCGACAGGGGGACATCGTCGTCCGAACCGAGCTCTACCTCCGGGGCCGCTACGGCGTCCATCATCGGCTGCTTCAGCAACGCCTCCTGTGGTGGCTTCGGGATGGCCTCGGTCGTAGTCGGTGGCTTTGGAAGCTTTTCTGCGTCACCGCCTGGGATTGGAATTACGCTTGGAACAACTTGGGTTTTGGTAGTCCCTGCAGTAAGATGAAGAGAAGAGTCAGACCATGAATAGAAGGAACTAAAAGAGCAAAGGTGTAGTGAAGTGAATTATACTAAGACCCAAGGTGGCGCGAAGCCTTTCTTCCTCCTCAAACGTCTTGAGGGAAGCCGCAAGAGCCACTTCGGTAGAAATGCCTGTTAAATAAGAGAGCGTTAATAAAGCATAATAAGAGGGAGAAGGGATAGATACAGAAGAATGTAAATGAAGTATACCCGACTCCGCAATAGAGACCAACGCTGTTTCCTCGCGAGCCAGTCGCTCGGAAGCTGTGAGGGCAGCCTGAACATCAGTATCAGTTGCAGGCGTGTCAAACAAACCCTCATTGGTGCCATATTCGCACAAGCCCTCACTGTAGGGAGCAGGGGGCTCTTGTCCGAATACGACATCAGCAGAGAATAGAGATTTCTTTTTCTTCTGTGAGCTGACACCAACAGCCGACGATAAAAGCTTTTGCTTGATAGGCCTTTTCGGACGGCGGGTCCCGATCTCCGAACCAATGCCCGATTCCGGGGACGCTATGGCCGCCGCAGTCGCAGGAACATCCGACTGAAGCTTCTTAGGAAAAGCTCGTGGGACTATAGCCTAGTGATTTCTTTTATGGATGTTCATCACTTCAAAGGGACCGCTGGATTACCGGCTGGAACGGCATCCCTGTGATCGAGTAATAGCCGCCTCTCCTCCCTAATAACAGCATCCGTCGCATGCTGGTACCATGCCACATGAGCATTCAAAGCTTTCGGCACATAGCTCGGCTCGCTGACAAAGAAATGGGACCCCATATTTAATCGCATAAAATGATGCAGTGCGCTGTGAGTACCCTCCTCCGTAGCATCCGGCTCGATCAAGAACGCCTCGAGAGGAACACCTTGATTATAACCCAGCTGTTGAGCGAAGCAATACGGGTTGTACCTCATGAACAACACCGAGGCGTTCTGTCTAAACACTAAGAAGCCCGGCCTGATAGAGTACAAGTGCATAACCTCCTGGGCCCTCAATGCAGAAGCCCCATCCTTAAAAGTATCGCTCAACGGTTGGACCACTTTGGTAGATTCTTTTCTGATAGTCAAGACTTTATCGACAAAGGTCATACTGTCCCCAACCATGCGTGGTCGAAGGAGCAATCGCCGAGCCTCTCGCTGTGACGGGTCTGGAGCGGAAGGGTTAACTAGGTACATGACTCGGGGGAAGTTGTAGCTTTCATAGAATCGAGGTCGTTTGTGAACGCCAAAGGTATCTAGCGCGTGCATCTCAATCCATGATGTGAAGTAATGCAATGGAAGATACACGGGCTTTACCCCCGGCTAAGTAGTGTCAACTGCTAAACTCAGTCCGAGCTAACCCCGCGATCCCAACGGCCACGCGCGTCCTTGCGATGATGCGATGAGCCGGATAAAAAACAGATGGCTTCATGTAGCGGGGATGCGTCGGAAGTGCGAACCAACTCAGCCACAGGCCAATAAACCCTAAAAAGAACGACTCTTCGTCAACACCCGGGGCAGCGATCTCCGCAAAGGGGACAACTGGAGTGTCCGGAATAAAGAAATTCTTTAGATCCGCTTCCGCCGTCGGTAAGTTATCTAAACCAAACCCGAACGGGTCGTAGAGTTTAGCGAATTTCGCGGCCTGCTTAGACAGAACTTCCGGAAGAAGAAAGCAGGCGATAAAATCCGCGAAGCTAACCCCATGCCCGCCAGACTCCAGAAATAAATTCTCGTATATGTTCAACATCTTGATCAAGCTGGGGAACTGATGTTGAACGACGTTCTCTGGGGTAAGGCCCATTACCACTGACTTAGTGGAAAAGATGTACGCATCGGGGGGAAGTATCTCCTCATAGTGCTCCCTTCTGACGAGTAAGCTGGAGATCTCTGCGAACACTTCCAGTGAAATCAAAACTTCCCGATCTGATAAGAGAAAGGTATGGGTCGGGATGTTCCATTGTTCCAAAAAAGACTTTATCCACCACACATGGGGAGCGTGGTAATGAAAGAGAGATGCGTAGATTGCGGGGTACAACCCAGTCTTTAATAGCAGCGACTTCTTGGCCGACAGGATATACCGGGCCCACTGTAGATAGCCGGCCGAATGACGGGGAGTTAATCCTATCATATAAACTTTCCCCCAAAGACGCGACTCTTTTTGGCATATGCGTCGCCCCAAAATGTCTAAGGCCATCGGTGGCTGTAAAGGTATCGACGCCATGGAAGGCTGAAGACGACCTTCCGAAGTCCAGTTAACCTCTTCTATGGCATAAGTCACTTGAGGCGGATCGGCGTAATGAATCGCTGGGATTGGCTCTGAAGGCGCTGCATAAGAAAAACTGCGCCGACCCCGGATAATCTGACTATACCATGAACCCCACGGATGAAGAGATTTTTGCTCTGGGTCATGATCCTTAATAAGCGTGAAGACTTCCCGATCTACGGGCGCGTTTACGAAAGCGCTTTCCGAACGTACGAAGGGAAAAGAAGAATCGGAAGCTATAGTACCTGCACAAAAAAGGAGGAATCAGCTATCGACACAATGATTAAGGCTTAATATTCTTTGTCACTTAAAATTGTACTGCACCACAGTTAAAAAAGGGGGGACAGGGGACCCAAAAAATCAAGGTGATGCCCCATCAATGATGGGGCATTCACTCATTAAAAATAGAATCCAAAAGGATTCTCATTTAATTCGAAAAAATCATTGGACTCGGGAGTTAAACTCTCTCGAGAACTGTGTTCTGCAAACAGATTTCAAATCTGTTAAGAAAATTAGAGAGGGAATAAAATTCCCAAAATTTTTCAGAGCCATGTTCTGTAGAACAATGGGATAACATCCCAGAACCCTCAAAAGCAAAGCTTTCTAACAGGGCAAAACCCTAGAAGATTTTTAAGATCTACGATCTACTCAAGTAAAACAAAAGTTTCCTTTTTTTTTGAGATCTCTAAGAGATCGTTACAAGAGAAGAGCAAAACTCTGTTAATAGGTTAAAACCCTAAAACATGAAGAGATTCCTTCAAGAGTTTGGTCAAAGGCCCTACTTATAAGCACGGGAAGACGGTTCAACTTCCAAGAAGATCAAACGGTGGAAAAGGTGCCACCGCTGCACTCACGTGTAAGCCACGTGAGCGCAACGGTGGGGGGCATTTGTTTCCCCAATAAAAGAGTAAAGCTTTGTTCAAAACTCAAGAGGCAGCGCCTCACGTGCCTTCCATGAGAGCGTCAGCGCTAGAGTTAAAAACTCTTATATGAGCAGCGCTCATGTGCAAAGTGCACAAAAATCTAAAGCAGCACCCACGTGCACAACACGTGAGCACCAACGCCCAGTAGAATTAAATTCTACTCTATGTTAAGCAGAGCCGATGGATCAAAGATCCAAAGGAGATGATAAATCATCAGGATGCAGAATTAAATTCTGTTTAAAGGAAATATTCCTTAAATCTTTCTAAACAAGAAAGATTGCCATCAGTAAAATAGAGTACCGTTGGATTAAAAATCTAATGATGATTAAAGAATCACCGATCTACAGAATAAATTCTATATGGCTAAATATTTCCCTAATCTTGTTAAAAACAAGAAAATATTTTCTGTAAAACAGAAGTCCTTGGATCAAAGATCCAACGATCGGTAAAATCCCCAAATCATTTGGGATCTCTTAATGAGAGATTTCTTCAGAGCTAACCAACAAACTGCCCCTACTATATAAAGGACCCAAGACTTCAAATCTAAAGAAGAAGAACCCCCCATAAGCTTCTAAAAACAAAGCAGAAAGCTTCAAAAAGGAAGAAAGAAGAAGATCTCCCTTCTCAGAAAAAAAACTCTAGGTAAATAAAAGGAAGAGAGATCAAATCATCTCGTTTACCTATTGAAGGGTTTAACCCTTTTAAAAGAAGAACTTAGTTCTTTATCTGGATCTGAGATCCATAAGACAAGTCTCCAACAAGTTGAAAATTTAATTCTCATCGGGAAGAACTTGCTCTTGGATATCAAACATTCAAAAAAGAACCAAGAAATTGAATTCCTCAAAACAAAATATACAAGGAAAAATTACCGCCTAACGCCTCACGTGCCCCTCACGTAAGCGCCACTAAATAAGGAGCGCTTAGCATTCAGTGAGCGGAGCTTAGCACTCAGTGAGCGGCGCTCAGCGCCCAGCGTCTCACGTGTCCCTCATGTGGACGCCTCAGAAAAATAAGGAGCACTTAGCACTCAATGGGCGGCGTCCAGCACCCAGATCCCCACGTGACTCTCACGTGGGCGCCACAAAATAAGGAGTGTCTAGCACTCAGTGAGCGGCGCTTAGCGTCCAGCATCTCACGTACCCCTCACATGGATGCCTCAGAACTCAGAAGCGCTTAGAGCCCAGCTCTCACGTGCCCCTCACGTGGACGCCTCAGAACTCAGGAGCGTTTAGCGCTCAATAGGCGGCGCCCTCAGGGCCCAACATCCCACGTGACTCTCACGTGGGTGCTATAAAAGAACTCAGGAGTGCTTAGCACTCAGTGGGTGGCGCTCAGTGCCCAGCACCCTACGTGCCTCTCCCGTGGGCGCTACAAAAGAACTCAGGAGTGCTTAGCACTCAGTGGAGAAATCTTAGTCTCAAAATACAATATTCGTCCCATATTCCCCTATCGATCTTCCAACCGAGGATATCCCAAAATGATATTCGTCCCATATTCTCCTGGGGAAATCTTAGTCTCAAAATACGACTAATGATTCCTGGGTTTACCATTAATCCCTTTTCCCTCAATTACGGGAATTGGTTCAAGGGTACATCTCTCTACACCTATGATACATGTCGTTGTAATTCCTCAATGTCTTCAGAGAGGTGGCGAGTCCCGACAACCAACTGCTTTTTTGTGCACTTCCCAAAATGACGTACACATCCCAAACCAAACCACATCCCAAACTGGATGTATCCCATATCATCGTTGATCATCCCGCCACGTAACAAATACACGTGCACGCAAGATGATCAGTGGACCGAGATGTTCCTAAACTAACAATAGACCGAGACGTCCTTAAACTAAAATCTCACCTCCAAAATGGTGATCAACGGACCGAAACGTTCTTAAACTAAAATCTCACCTCCAAAACGGTGATCAAGGGACCGAAACGTCCTTAAACTAAACTCTCGCCTCCAAAATGGTGATCAACGGACCGAGACGTCCTTAAACTAAACTCTCACCTCCAAAATGGTGATCAACGGATCGAAACGTCCTTAAACTAAAACTCCCACCTCCAAAATGGTGATCAATGGATTGAGACGTCCTTATATTAAAATCTCATCTCCAAAATGGTGATCAACAGACCGAGGTGCCCTCAAACTAGAACTTCACCTCCAAAATGGCGATAATGGACCGAAATGTCCATAAACTAAGACAACATAGCCCAAATGCTCTTTTGTTGGATCTGAAGCAAAAATGATCCTAAGACCTTATTAAGTAGATCTTAGTCTCAAATTGGACTAACGTATCCTTACCAAAAAACCAATCGAGCCCCCAACTGCTCGTATATATTTAAGTCGATTTTGATCTCAAAACATATCAACGACTCTTAAATCAACCCAAAACCAAATCTAAGATATACGGATTTGGACTAATCCACGCCCTACGGGAGACGACACAAATTAGTCTCCGTATATAATCCACGGGCAATCAAAAATAAAACAAAACACACACGACACGAAGTGAACTTTCGGAGCAGGAGAAAGTGGTTATCGCTATGCGCTAACGTAATTAACTGCAGGGGCTTGTGCCTGCAGGAAAGAGCGTCCCCACAATCAAAAACCCCTCGCAAAACGAGGGGGAATCTGACAAAATTATGCTACAACGGCCGCATCCGTCCAAACCTCCGATATACGGTGTCATAAATCAACTTAGTATCTTCAGAGAGGTGGACGGATAAATCCGAATAGCATCTGCCCCCAAAATTCAGGTCAGACATCCTAACGTCCCGGGTCGCGTCTTTAGACGGTGAACAATCGCATATAACCTTACCGATATCAAAAATCGCGAGATTAGAATACGGTATCACACACTCGTATTTAATCAAGCTCCCGCACATATCATCCTATGTGCCCTACTTCGTTTCGCTTGAGCTAGAAAACCTCTGTGTGGGACTCTAAAGACTCGTCAATACGCCAGTAATAGGTAATAATCACATAAATCACCCACAAACCGTTAGCGGTACTAGCTGGACGTAACGACTACCCAGGTATTGAGCAAATAAAAGATCAACAAGCAAACTTGTCCAAACTTGTAATATTTCAGAAAAATAAAAATATTATTTTTGGGGATTTTTATAATTAAATAATAAATATATTGAATATTTTATTAGTACGGTATAATTAAATACCGATAAATCGGGAAAATTTTAGAAAATTATAGAAATTACAAAAAAAAAGAAAATGTTTTATTGGATTTAAGCAAATTATGAAAATTTAGGATTTATTATATACATTTTTAATGCTAATCGCGATTAAATATCGCTAATCGTGCATTAAACATGTTTTGTGCACATGATATCCACATGTCATTTTTCACACTTGTTACATTTTCCTACATGGCCTCTTCATTTTTTTTATCATGCATGACTTGGGATTTTAAAAGAGAAGAGAAAAGAAAAGAAAAGAAAAGAAAATGGAATAAACAATAAGGTATGGGTGAGAGAGAGAGGTGAGGGGTCAACCTTAGACTTGTCTTCCATTTGTTTCATCCCTTTTCCTTCATCATTCTCTCCCCTTCCTCTCCCATGGCAACACCTCCTTCCTCCCTCCTTTACACCCTCAAAACACCACTAAAAACCCGTCCAAAGTCCATCCCCGCTTCATTAAAAACATGCACAAACTCACAAGCTACACTTTGGACGAAGAAAGTTTGCATTTTCGGCACTTGGGCAACTCAAGAAAATTCTTGAGTTGCCAAATGAGGTAATTCTATCACATTAAGTGTAGTAGTTCATTTACTTTAGCCTCTATTGAAGTTTAAAACCGATCCTAAGTAGTTTAGTGAACTTTGAAGATTCTAGATGAGGGTTAGGGGTTTCCTTGAGTTGTGATGGTGCAGGTTAGTGCTATTGGTGACTACTGTTGGATATAGTGCCCTCAAAATCAATTATTGGATCGCAGGTACGTGATTGAAAGAGGACCTATACCGGTAGGACAGTCTTACTCGAGATGATAGTATGCTATCTGGTTTGCCTTTATCAGTCGTGTACAGTTTTAGGCGACATGATCACTATTACACGTTGATAGAGCCCTTAGGATCCTGCTTGACTACCAACAGTATGATGGCGATCATATACGTGAGAGTTGGGTAGTCTATAAGCACATCCTTAAAAGTGGTCCCTAGTCATGGGAGTTTCAAGACAGGGCATCGATACTCCAGAGTAGACTAGTATATACAGTCGAGACCCCGACGAGGGGCGGTGGCCGATCTCATAAGCCACTGGTGTCAGTTGGATCACCTAAGATGTATACAGGTGCTCATTGGGTTATGAGTACACCGGACAGGACTCGCCGGGAACCTGCTAGTTGGTATTTATACCTAGCGTCAGATAGCAGTTCCCTGGTGACATGTGTACAGGTTAGTTCATCGACCTGAGGTCGTCATTTTTCTCGTGTGAGTTCCCACTGTGCTTAGATTACTACCCTACCATGGCTCAAAGGAGCCGTGCAAACAGGTTTTAGTTGGGTACAGTCCCGAGCCACATGGAGGCAAGTGAGCGGATCGGCAGGGGATTCGTCTCTCCCGGTATTGGGGGTGAGATCGCGCTGTGTCTAGGAGAGCCATTACACCAAGTCCTTGGCCAAGGCAGGTGAGAATTACTGGTAGGTATTCCAGTAGTTTCTTAGGGTGTTCAAGGCTACTCTCCGACACGACTTATACCGCTATTGGGGGTCTGACGTTACCAGCCCCCTAGGCCCGATATGCGATACTCATAGACGAACGGACCGGACTGTATGTATATTTTCACTGATAGGCTCAGTAGGGTTCCATGATGAGTTCGCTCATCGGCTTCCCTTGAGGTCAGTACATGGGCAGCCGTTACGCACAGCTAGTGCTGCTGACGTGCTTGTGTTTAAACCCACTGCCAGGGTACTAACGAGGCTTTAGAGTCCCCCACAGATAGTTTTCCAAGTTCGGGCGAAACATTATAGAGGCCGTATGGTTTTATGGCAGGGTTAGAAATTGCACGTGCACTTGTGCACGTGTCATATTTCGGCCAGATAATACTGGTGGGCTTTGGTTTAAGCCGGATCCATGTATTATATTGAGTCGGAATATTTTAGTCTCTCGTATTCATATTCGGTCGAAATACGGATACAGGTATGTATATACATGTGAGAGGTATTTTCGTAATCCGTTACGAGAATACTTTAGAAAATGCATTTCTTTTTGGATTAATCATTTTGGTTTAAATGATTATTAGTTTTAGAAAGGGTGACTCATTCGGTGACTCATTGATTCTAGAATGATCACTAATGACTCATATAATGAGTCATCTAGTGAGTCATTAATGCATTAATGAGGTTTGTTTTGGGTGTGATATTTTAGGGTTAAGTTGGAGATATTTTTGTAGGATATTTTCCTTGATATTTCATCTTAGAACCTTATATATATCATCACCAAAAGTTTTGGGCAGCCAAGGGTTTTCTTTGTGCTTGGTTATTTTGCTCACTAGTGTTTCTTGAGTTCACCATTTCCAACTCTTTGCATCTTCTTCAACCTCCACCCTAACCCTCTCATGTGATGAGAACCCTAGGGTGTTTGAGACAAAATATTCTACTCATTCTCTACTTCATCTTGGTCATCTCTTTTAGCAGACTTGATGACCGAGTTGCCTCGGTACAGAGGCGGAAGCCCGTTTAAAGATCCGTTGACGTGGTGCCACCTCGATGAGGAGACGAGAGATCGGAGTTGCCGCAAGGAGTGTGGGATGATGGCTAAAGACCGAAGGACTCGGATCGATCGGTATATCCTTTCTACCTCTTTACAGTTTGTTAGTTTAGCGTTAATGGAAAGATCCAGGATATAGTATGCGATAGCGCCAGTTATAAAAGTTTTGTTCCGCGTTTGGCGTCTGAATGACGGCCGGGGCGCTACCGTAGACTTACATGGTATCAGAGCCACGCCATTAACCTTTACTAACTTGTTCTAACGTGTTTAAAACAACGATCGAACGAAATTTCCAAAACCGCATTTTTCAGGCTAAAGTTTCTGTCGATTTTTAAAACAGGTCTAAAAATCATTTTGAGCATCTCAGAAAATCGAGCAGGCTTTTTCAAGAGTACTGAAGAAATTGGGTCGACTGTTTCCACTATACTGTCGCGGAACCGCCGCACAAACCATGGTTTGGCCGCGGTTCCGCCGCCAGTTAGTGTCTACAGTGCACCATTTTTCTTCTAGGGCTCTTGCATAGGGAATTGTGGTTTCTGGAATATTTTGTTTGGGCCCAGATTTTGTTAGAGTACTGCAGTTGTACCTGGGGCCCACTTCGGGAAGTTTTGTCGATCGGAATTTTAAACTTGTTAGTTTACAGTACTTACATTATTTCTCCGACCGTGAATGTCATTCGAGCGGTAAATTGCGTCTAATTGCTATAAGCCTTTTAGACGGGTTTGCGAACGTGACATTCGCATTGATGTTTTGTGTTGTGCTGTGATGTTGCGGATTTTTCGTGGTGGATAGCAGTGTGCAATGGTACTGCAGTTTGGATTTATTTGTACATTTGATGTTGCGGGGCGAGCATCCAACATGTGGACTGCCGTCACTGCCTGTTTGTATAATATTCTTTTGGGGCATGACCGGGCTGAGGTCGATATACCCGTTGTACATATTTTTCATTTCTGTACTAGGTTTACCCCGCGACGGAGTGCACGGATAGCCAAGTTCTGGATGGCAACGGGTCCGCATCTCATGGCTTTGAGTGGCAGAGGGCCTCACTCTAGAATTGGCATACTATTCGCCGCGCTCGTAGGGGGTACAGGTTGACCCAAGGAGGGGTGCTCAAGTTACCGGATTCCGTGAAGTGCAGGGTGGTCCATTCACTTTGCTGTAGGGGGCTGCCTCACTTCAGGTTTTGGCGGGTGACTTGCCGCACCCATAGGGGTCTTGGTTTCATTGCACAGGCTATCCACATGACCAGGGGAACGTCGGGTTTCAGCAGCGGCTCTGTGAAACCCAGGGATCCCAGATTATCTGTATTGTTCTGTGATACTTATTACTTTTCTGTAATGTTGCATATTATCACGCCTGGAGCGATTATTGTATATTGGTATATATACTAGTAGATGTTGTATATGTTTTGCACCTGCGCTAGTCCAGTCCCCGCTCTGTCGTTAGTTAAGTAACCTAACGGGCAATGACGGGACCCAGTGGAGAATGCGGATGGCATATACGTACATTATATTTTCGTTCTTTTCTGGTGTGGTTAATTGATGGGACTGCATTGATTCTGATCAGTGCAAAGGAAAACAAACCTGTTTGGACGTTGTTGGAACAGTTTTAAAAAGTGTTGTTACAAGGACGTTTTCTTTTGTTTTGCACAGTGGTATTCAGTTGGAATATCCTGCACCTCATTCGATGAGGCAAGGGCCGAGATCCCTTCACCGGGAGTGACCCCTTGGGCAGAAGTTTGCATCAGGGTAATAACTTCACTATAGTCGATTACATGTTGCTTTGCATCGCGGTATTCAGTTGGAATATCCTGCACCTCATTCCATGAGGAAAGAGCCGAGATCCCTTCACCGGGAGTGACCTCTTTAGCGAAGGTTTTCGCCACTATATTTTTATAAAAAGCTATCAGGTTCCTTCAACGAGATCAAGTTCATTACGTTAAAGGTTTTTCGCCAAAAACCAGCCGTAGCCCTCCGTCGTTTCAGACGATAGCACGTAGTATTCATGCTATATTTGTTGGCCTTCATCAAGGCATAGTGGATGGTAGCTGCTCGTTACTTTTCTGTTGCATAGATAGATGAGTTGGTTTGGGACAGTCGTATTACCTTGTTGGCCTTCGTCAAGGGTATGTACGGATGGGTTCGAATTAACAAGATAATGACGGGTAGAACTTAACATGTGACTTATGATTTGTTGGCCTTCGTCAAGGTCATAAGAACATGGGGTAAAAATCATATCGGGAGTTTCTAAAGAAACTGAAACTTGCCAGGCATGCGCATACCTTCTGGAGTGTGATAACGTGAGTGGATTCCTTCACGTTATCATGCGATGATAGTTGGATCCCGATTCCCACTGATGAGTTGGTTTACTCTTCGGGTGATTCCGATTGATTCTTCTTTCAGGTTTGGAGGAGAATTTGACAGTACAGTGGGAAGTTTCCTGATTAGATAAAGTGATAACCATTCTGATCTAGGTTAGAGTGCACGCAGAGTGTTTCTTTTCTCTCTCTCTTTGGCAGCGACCTTTGACCGACCCTAGACTATGACTCAGTGACCAAGTTGACCGAACCTTCTTAAAATATTGGCTTTTGGATTGTCTAAGTTGCATAAGTCATTACCGCTCCTTCTTTTACTCTTTGAATTTCTCAGAACACCTCGTAGAACACCTCGTATCACTACGAACATCCACTTCCATTGGATAGATCCATCGTATAGTTATATACGAACTCGAAGGGACTTCTTCGAGGATGGATCCAGGTTCAGGAGAAATTTAATTGGTTTATTCAGTTGTGTTTTATTATCACCTTCTCTCAGGTTGCGAGGGCTCCTTGGTTTAGGAGAGTACACCTATTACGCTTATTGGATAGTCTTCCTCCAAACTATAGGCAGGTGCCGAAAGGTAGGGAATGAAGAAAACCAATTAGCCTAAATATGGTGTACAGAAGGTAATAAGTAAAGACAAAATAAAGGGATTAGAAAGAGGGAAAAGTAAATTGCGACCGCGATCATTCACGACCAAACCGCGTACTTCATCGCCACTCCTACTTCACCTTTGCTTTTTTCCCTAGTTCGGGAGAAATAGAATAAGGTATTATTCAGTTGTCTTTTATCATCACCTTCTCTCAGGTTGCGAGTACTCCTTGGTTTAGGAGGGTACACCTATTACGCTTATTGGATAGTCTTCTTCCAAACCATAGGCTGGTGCCGAACGGTAGGGAAGGAAGAAAACCACTTAGCCTAAAGAAGGTGTACAGAAGGTAACGAGTAAAGACAAATAAATGGATTTGGAGAGATGGCAAAGAAATATACGGTTACAGTCATGAATTGGATTATGGAAGAGGCGTTATTAGGAATACCAGGATACCCATACGAAACATTTTCATGTTTCAGTTTCACTGTGCATTGTTAAACGAAAACTGATTTCCCGATTAGATACTTACTCCAGGGTATGTATTTACCAGGTATGATTCTCACATCTGTATGCTTTTACAGATGATGAATGGGAGTAAGTTATTAGGAATAAGGTGATCATCCTCATTATAACGGAATTCGTTGTAATTGATGATATTTGAGGAAGTCGCCTGGGTTTTTGCCGGACGGCAAGTATTTGGTTTTGAATATTCGTTGTTATGCACCAATTTCAAATTGATATATCTGTACGTTTATTTTTATAAAGTGAGATATAACTTTTTGATATTATGTCGATAATATTTACCTATATCAGTTGACGATTGGGTAAGGAGCATTGAACAGCGGAGTAGTTCTTTACCATAAGTACAGTTTTCAACCTACGATGCACAGGTTTTAAGTTATTCAACTCAGCGGACTTATACAGAGTATTTTATGTTGTCCATTGTCCATCAGGACAAAGGGGTTGGTCCTCGTACTATGTTCTGTTTACTTGTGACTTCTATAGTTTTTAGACAAGTGTTTCGTAGAAATACAAGGTCTAAGTTTTGAGAAGTTGTGGGTATAGGAATAAAGTAGAGAACCAGTTGTCACAAGTATCAGGATTCTTCAAAGAGATCGAAGATGTAGATACTTGTGATTGGTACTCAGTTGATAGTAATAGTTTTGAGAAACTTGTTTCTCTTTCAGGTTACTCATAATTGGATATATTCCTAAGTTGAGTAATGCTGATTAGCCTCTCTCCATTAAGTTGATATGCACTGGAGACAGCTGCATGATTAGAATCTGGTTCCAATTAAATAAGTGCAAAAGTTTCTATATTGGATATAGAACGGTTCATATCTTAACGATGTTAAGGTACGGGGAGTTGTCCGGCTTATGCTTAAAACCAGACTCTGGATAACTCAATGCACGTTTCTGTAATGGCAGTTTGTGGGTTGACCCGGGCTATGTCGAGGGTTGACTTTCTACCATCTGGAAGATCAATAGTGATATTGTTCTTGACTCGCCACAGTTTTAGTAGAATGGATTTTTTTCAGAAAAACAGTAGTGGGAGTATGGTAGAACTGGAAGTGATTTCAGAACCGCAAACGATTACGGAAAATTTAATAGAACCTAAAGATTCAATCAAGTTTGACATTCCATTAGCCACTCCACAGATATGGTGGGTAACCTCAGGCACCCGAGAGGTACTCCGGTAGCCTCAAGGACGGTGACAGGAAGGTTCTTGTTTACCCAGACTTGACACTACTGTTGTTCCAAGCTATGAGACCCGGCAGGAGGTTAAGTATAGCGTAGTTCTAAACTAGCTTTAGAAGTGCACGTATATATTATTCTGCCAGAGGGTTGTTGTGGTCAGTGGGAGCAGCAGAAGCATAGTGGGCAAGTAGCTTATGTCTATTTATAGACTTGAGCAGATATAACGGAGATAGATCATCTAATTTTGATGTAACAGTCATGGGTTTGACTTCATCAGAATCGGGGATGAATCTGTTAAGAAGGTAGTAGGGTGTGATGTCCTGGTATTTGGATGACATACACAGAGTAGGAAGTAAAATTCCTATACTACGAACGGTTATACTTTGGTTGTCACACAGTTGTTTCTCCACAAAGGATATGGATATAATATCTGACATTCTGGTTACTAGATCTATGGTTTTAGATCTAGATTTGGGTAGTTTCCCAATTTGGGTACTTAGACAGTATTCTAATGTTATTTAGAATTGATGACTCCTGGCATGGTGGTGTACCTGCAGGTGATGGAGTCACCCTCTCTAAAGGTGTCTTACAGGCTAAAGGAGAGAGGGATGTGCATGATTGGCAGATCACTTGCTTAGGTAATTGAGTCAATTATAAGATGTCAAGTACCACACCAGATGTTGTTTTTGCACTAGATGCAATAAGCTGAGATATTAATCCAATCCTGGAGAAACATTCGGAAGCAGTTTTAGAACATAAGTGGATGTTCTAGGGATTTGATAACAGCAGCTTCCTTCGGGAGACGGTTATCATTCCAGGCTTCAAAGGTGACATGGATGACAGAGTGATTGTCAGAGTTATAGTTTTCCCTCTGACAAAGGGGGCAGTATTATGGACAGGTGGTCCAAGAGGATACTGTGGCAGGCATGGTGAAGGATACTGATTAAGTTCAGTTGTCGATACAGTCTAAGAAGTTTGGATTTGGAGTTCATTTATGATCTAGGTCCCATCAGATATCCAGACATATTCTAAGACAGGTATTACTCAATTCAGGAGATGGCTTTCTCCGCGAACTTGAGATTAAGAGATACGGTCTAAGAAGTTTGGATTTAAAGCTCATTTATGATCTAGGTCCCATCAGATATCCAGACATATTCTAAGACAGGTATTACTCAATTCGGGAGATGGCTTTCTCTGCGAACTTGAGATTAAGAGAGACATAGAAAGAAACATCATGGCGGATCCACTCATTGAGGCTATTTGTCGAACACAAGAGTTTTACAAACGAGCTTTGTGAAACTGATTAGTAGAGGAGTTGGGTGTTCGGTATCACACGGGCTGTGAGTATGCGACATCGCAATAATTAGCCTTAAGTGCAAGTGGGAGATTGTTGGATATAGTGCCCTCAAAGTCAATTATTGGATCGCAGGTACGTGATTGCAATGATTGAGAGAGGACCTATACCGGTAGGACAGTCTTACTCGAGATAATAGTATGCTATCTGGTTTGCCTTTATCAATCGTGCACAGCTTTAGGTGACATGATCACTATTACACGTTGATAGAGCCCTTAGGATCCTGCTTGACTACCAACAGTATGATGGCGATCATATACGTAAGAGTTCGGTAGTCTATAAGCACATCCTTAAAAGTGGTCCCTAATCGTGAGAGTTTCGAGACAGGGCATCGATACTCCAGAGTAGACTAGTGTATACAGTCGAGACCTCGACGAGGGGCAGTGGCCGGTCTCACAAGCCACTGGTGTCAGTTGGATCACCTAAGATGCATACAGGTGCTCATTGGGTTATGAGTACACCGGACAGGACTCGCCGGGAACCTGCTAGTTGGTATTTATACCTAGCATCAGATAGCAGTTCCCTGGTAACATGTGTACAGGTTAGTTCATCGACCTGAGATCGTCATTTGTCTCGTGTGAGTTCCCACTGTGCTTAGATTACTACCCTACCACGGCTCAAAGGAGTCGTACAAATAGGTTTTAGTTGGGTACAGTCCCGAGCCACATGGAGGCAAGTGAGCGGATCGGCAGGGGATTCGTCTCTCCCGGTATTGGGGGTGAGATCGCGCTGTGTCTAGGAGAGCCATTACACCAAGTCCTTGGCCAAGGAAGGTAAGAATTACTGGTAGGTATTCTAGTAGTTTCTCAGGGTGTTCAGGGCTACTCTCCGACATTACTTATACCGCTATTGGGGGTCTGACGTTACCAGCCCCCTAGGCCCGATATGCGATACTCATAGACGAACGGACCAAACTATGTATATTGTCACTGATAGGCTCAGTAGGGTTCCAGGATGAGTTCGCTCATCGGCTTCCCTTGAGGTCGGTACATGGGCAGCCGTTACGCACAGCTAGTGCCGCTGACGTGCTTGTGGTTAAAACCACTGCCAGGGTACTGACGAGGCTTTAGAGTCCTCCACAGATAGTTTCCCAAGTTCGGGCGAAACGTTGTAGAGGCCGTATGGTTTTATAGCAGGGTTCGAAATTGCACGTGTACTTGTGCACGTGTCATATTTCGGGCAGATAATACTGGTGGGCTTTAGTTTAAGCCAGATCCATGTATTATGTTGGGTCGGAATATTTTAGTCTCTCGTATTCGTATTCGGTCGGAATACGGATACAGGTATGTATATACAGGTGAGGGGTATTTTCGTAATCCGTTACGAGAATATTTTAGAAGATGCATTTTTTTTGGATTAATCATTTTGGTTTAAATGATTATTAGTTTTAGAAAGGGTGACTCATTCTTTGTGACTCATTGATTCTAGAATGATCACTAATGACTCATGTAATGAGTCATCTAGTGAGTCATTAATGCATTAATGAGGTTTGTTTTGGGTGTGATATTTTAGGGTTAAGTTGGATATATTTTTGTAGGATATTTTCCTTGATATTTCATCTTAGAACCTTATATATATCATCACCAAAAGTTTTAGGCAGCCAAGTGTTTTCTTTGTGCTTGGTTATTTTGCTCACTAGTGTTTCTTGAGTTCACCATTTCCAACTCTTTGCATCTTCTTCAACCTCCACCCTAACCCTCTCATGTGATGAGAACCCTAGGGTGTTTGAGATAAAGTATTCTACTCATTCTCTACTTCATCTTGGTCATCTCTTTTAGCAGACTTGATGACCGAGTTGCCTCGGTATAGAGGCGGGAGCCTATTTAAAGATCCGTTGACGTGGTGCCACCTCGATGAGGAGACGAGAGATCGGAGTTGCCGCGAGGAGCGTGGGATGATGGCTAAAGACCGAAGGACTCGGGTCGATCGGTATAGCCTTTCTATCTCTTTACAGTTTGTTAGTTTAGCGTTAATGGCAAGATCCGGGATATAGTATGCGATAGCGCCAGTTATAAAAGTTTTTGTTCCGCGTTTGGCGTCTGAATGACGGCCGGGGCGCTACCGTAGACTTACAACTACAAACCCCTCTTAGTGATTGAAACTGAAACAAAACCCAAAATACAGAAAACAGAAACTTCCGTGTCGGTTTTGTGACGATTTTGAGGGTGCAGGGAAATCTGGAATGAACCGGGAAATTTACTAGAAAAGCAAACAATATCAGAGAACTAGAGGAACCCATAGGAAGACACCCTACCAATACGACACCCCAACTCCCCAGCAAATCTGAGCAGGCCGGATTTTAGTGGGACATGGCTGGCCACTCTGCAAAATTTGGGGTCCTGGTTTCATCTGTAGGTCATATACACTATATATATCACCCTAGTGTTGTTTACTTACTTTGTTTTCACCTTAAACAAAATCTGGGACTATTTTCATGAGTCGCTATTTTGATTCGGGGCTATATTTTACATATTTTGAATTCTGAATTTTAGTATTTGTGTTTTATCTCGATCACATGACGTTTGTACGTCTCTATCGGGTATTATTTGGATGATTTGCGAGAGCAAACCATAGGTTTTGACCTATGTGAGTTTCGTGTGTTGTTTCGAATTGCGGATTGGATTTTAATGCGTTACGATGTGTATGATGTGTAGGTACCCCCCACGAGGACTTCAAGACGACAAGCAAGCGAGTGGCGACGTCGGCATCGGCAAACGAAGATCAGTGAGTAGATATATATCTACGGGGGAAGTCGGGTGGATGGCGTATAGCACTCCCGCAGTTTGTAGTGTAGTGTATGATATATATATATATATATATATTATATGGATATATTTATATGTTTATTGTGAGATTATGATTATCTAGATAGATTTTGGGGAGTCATGGATAACTTTAGCATACTTGAATGATAGTATCGTTAGTTAGTTTAGTCAAGAACCCTAGAATGAGGTTTACACCCACACGCACACACATGCTTACTTTGTTTTACTTGTGCGTATATGGGGATATGTATATATACACACACATAGGTATGGGACTATGTATATATATATATATATATATATATATATACGTATACCTACACATGGATGATGAGAATTGTATATGGTATTTGGAGATGAGTTGATGAGATTGGGCATGGTGCCATGAGATCGGTGATATGATATGATTCGTATTATGAGATACGACATGGGATTTTAGCGGGCCTTTAGACGTGTGTTTTATACACGCATATATTTGCATATGGTATCCGTTTATACTAGACTTAGATCAGTACCCCCAGTTCATGAGATATGATGATAAGGATACCAGATAAATGATGAGATGAATGTGATATTCGATCCGTACCCAGATTGGGATACCATACGATGGATTTACCGTACAAGCTTTATATTGATGATATATCCACACTCTTGACTCGAGGATGTCATGTTATATATTGTATCGTATGTGATACTATTGAGGCGAGATCACCGACTATTATATTTATATGTATTGACTCAGATTTAGGTGGTTTCCTTATCTTTTCGATTAGCCTGTTAGTTTAGTCCTGTAGTTTACTTGTAGATGTTAGACTAGACTCGATTCATACCTATTTCAAAAACTAACGAATCGTGATTATTTTAAAGACAGGCCAAGAGATACTTCGGATATTTCAAAGGAGTACTTTTTCATAAAAACACCGTAGCCCTATTTTCTAAACACCACGATTCGTGCGATTTCAGATACCAAAAACTGTATGACTCGTATATAGGGATGTATATTTCTTTATTGCTGCATTATTATTCATTTACCATTTATTCTGCTGCTCGCATTGCATTGCATGCTTATATGTATTTTCGTTAGAAATGATGAAACTTGTTGTTAGGACACCAACACCATTACCGATGACGCGTATGCTCCACGTACACTCGCTTGCCGGCTCACACACATCTTCATCGGTAATTGCTATGTCACGTACACTTAGAGAATACTATTTCATTGACATAGTTTGCTAGGTGATAGTTCCTATATGTTATTGATTCATATTCCATTGTGCATATGACATATAGCATACCTGTATACCTACATGCTTACACATATGCCTTGACATGCTTACATGCTAGTTACCCATATACCTATATGATATTGTACCATTAGTGATAGGTATATACACATATGAGATATAGCTACATGTTCACCTTTATATAATGTTGTATGGATTTGGAGAATTTAGGAGCTGCATGATATATTTTATAACTTGTTGCAGATAAATAGCGATTTTTCCTTATATGCTCATATTACCGTTTCATGTTGCATATATATTATATTTATGGATTTCGAATTGAGATATGGTTTTCATAAGATGTTTTCTGGATTGTTTTACTCCTGCATATATATATCAGTGGTATGGGACGCTGATATATATATGTATACCCATCGTATATATATATATCAGTGGTATGGGACGCTGTTATATATATATACCGACATCATATATCATCATAATGGTATATGCAAATATACTTATTCATTATATGTGAGGGGCCTATGTGCTCGTGGCCTATGTGCTCGATATGAGAGGGGCCTATATGCTCGGGGCCTATGTGCTCGATGATCGGGGCCTATGTACTCGATATGAGAGAGGCCTATGTGCTCGGGGCCTATGTGCTCGGGGCCTATGTGTTCGATATGAGAGGGGCCTATGTGCTCGGGGCCTATGTGCTCGATATGAGAGGGGCCTATGTGCTCGGGACATATGTGCTCGATATCGGATATTAGATATATGAGATTTACTTGATATTGGGATATTGAGATATATATTTTGTGTCGATGCTTGACACTGATTTTCTGATGATTTCATTGATGATACTTAAATGTTTATACAGAAATCTCACTATATTAAGAAAACAGTTTTCTCATTCATGATGTCTTCTGTTTTCATTTTACCGCATTCATACCTCATATTTACGATATATTGCTACCTGAGGCACTGACACGAGCACATGGGATTATACTTATGCATAGATGTTTACCCTTACCTTTATATTATGCTTCAGGCCATATTATCATTGAGGATATATATTATGATCGTATTGACCTAGGATTGAGTCATGTATGCGATTTCTGCTCTGTGATGTTTTCTACTCATGAGTTGGCAACTCACCCCCGTTGTGCCACAGTTCTTGCAGGTTTTGCAGTACAGGTTTCGTTGCGGCTTTGCTGGCACACTACTTTCTTTTCGGATGATTGCTTTGGTAGGTGAGTTCACTTGCATCGTGACCACCATTGTACATTTATTTATATTCAGTTATATCTAGTAAACTCCATCAACCAAACTTGTATATTTATTCAGACTTAGAGACCAGTTGTATATTATTTCGATCTTAGAGTCGCGCGTTGTATTATTATGGGTTTTCTTGATGTTTTGAGTTTCCTTTTGAGTTTTTGATCCTCGCTCTTCGGCGTTGTATATTATATTGCTTGCGTGGTTGTGACCGTCAATTGACGAAGAGGTAGCTCCCGCTTGGGGATGCCTTTACTCATATTATACTTGTGGTACCTTTTTGGGGCCAATATTTACAAAGGAAACTCTGCCGAAATTTTCAGAAAAGACTTGAGATTTTAAAAATGCATTTTCGGCTTATGTTATTTAAAACCACTTGCTTTAAAACATGTTTTTTCACTTCTTTCTTAAAATGGTTTAGATTTCTAGGATTTCTTGGCTTACTTGAATTAGATGGGGTCCTATAGACTTCATATGATTCAAGTGCCAGTCACGTGCCATTTTGGGTCGTAACAAAGTTGGTATCAGAGCGCTAGGTTAACCTTGGTTCGAGTCTAGGTTTGACTATGCGGAGCCTAGGGCGTTTGTATATATACGGAACCTAGGCTTGACCTTACGGAACTTAGACTTGGTCGAGGGAGTATTAGACTCGAAATTTCGTCGCTTAGGTTGACCTTGGTTGATGGAGTAGGTAACTTCAGTAGAGTGACGTACCGTGTGTATGTTCCGTGGCATACTTACGATACGCTACTCCGCTTAAGAAAACTTAGGATGTACATTTCCTTGCACAATATTATATTCATTCCTATGATCTATCCTCATTGATATCGGTTTATGGTTTTGCTGCCGCGATTGTACGGGCAGAGAGAGCTACGGCTAGAGTTGCATCAACACGAGCTCGTCACAGACGAGGACTGACCATGGCGTGATTCCATGGATACATGATTTGCATAGATACGTTGTTTTATTGTGTTTTCGCGCCATGAGCGTTTGATGGATCACTTTTACAAGATTTCTCGGACGTGCAGATCAGCACCAGAGGATTGGACCACTGCTAGAGGCCAGCCAGAATGTGATGACCGTCGATGCACCGATTATACTTGATGATTGAGGCACTGTTCAGCGTGCGGACGAATGATTCAGTTGTTGCTGCGACTGACGAGATATCGCCCCAGATGTTGGAGCTATTGCCGCACGAGTTGTGCTTAGAGATATAGTAGAAGATCGCTGGTCACCCAAGGAGGAATGGCTAGGACATGTGATACGTTACCTACCCCGGTACGAGGTCATCAGATTGATTGATTCCAGCTAGAGACGACTTCATGTAAGTACGTTGAGAGTCGATAGAAGGCGATCGAATGTCAGAAACCCATTTTTCCAAGTTTAAAGTATTCGGAAAAATATTCAAGTAATTCCGTGGAACCTCTAGAAGAATGAAACCCTAACTCGACATAATGACCATGGGAACGCTTTTGAACCTTAGGATTGGCAGCGGTTCCACGGTGCCATTAGTGAGGCTTGGGTTTGCCCTTCTACGGTTGGTCCACAGGTACTGTGGCATGTACCGGAATACTATTAAACTGTACTCAAGATGTTGAGCTCTTGGGGGATTATGGAATCTTGACAAATCGATCGAAAGGTTCGACATCATTCGGATGTCATGTGATGGATACATTGCTTGGGAGACTCCAGATACGAGTATAGCCGTTGGAGCGTAGTCCATGCAGCCATGAAAAAATGAGTCCGAATCAGTCGACATTAGAGAAAAGTGGAGTAAGAGGTTCGTACGAGATTTTGATGAGATAACGTTCCACTCCGCTGACATCAGAGATGTGATACACATGCAGAGGCGTTGTATATGGATATATCTTCTAGAAGAAGTCGCGATGAGTATGCAGCCGTTCCGAAACAAGAAACAGAGTTAATAAAGGGTGACAACGTCCGGGCAGTGTGGCAGAAACGAGATTCGGGAAAGACCCCGACAAGATCTTTTTGGAATACTATACGAGAAGACTTGGACCCAGGATCGATCATATTACGCACACCCAGTCGGCCAGAGTTCGGCATCGTCGACGAGACACGTTATGAATGACCATGACAGTCAACCAGAGATCTTAGAGGATGTGCGAGAGCGGGACTATTTCCGTCATTGTTGATTTCGGTATTTTGGGCGATTTAATTGCATGATTGAGATTTTGTGCACCACTGTCACGCCCCGCTTCCCAGAGTACGCTAAAATGGGCACGTGACATAGCCAACCATGCTACCTGTGGGTAGGAAGTATCCATCCACAGTCACATTACGGCTGTAGGGATATCAAGAACAAAATAAAACTATCTAAAACATGTCCATAATCCAAGATAACAGGAGTCAATAATAAATAAATGCGGAAGCAAATGATCCAATACAAATAACTGAAATGTATGTCCCATAATGCGGGCTCACATCAGGAATAAACTGCAGGAAATAAAAACTAACTAATACTGACACCTCACAGCTCAGCCTGCTGGCTGAAGTACTCCTGCTCGGACTGCAACAGCGGTACAGAATCTGGGCCATGCAAAACCTAGACGTCAGCGCGTCATGTCATCAAGTAATATAATATGAACAGTGTAGCAGGCAATGCAATATAAACATGAATAAAACGAGAGTAACAATAATATAAGTCAGAGCAGTGCGGGGTAGTGTGCTATGGGTAAACTAAACTGTTCTATCAGGTTTTCTGTTCTAAGTATTTGAAACCAATTGATGAATCATCGATGTAACTCAATAGTATCCCGTGCATGCCCGGGACCACGGTCTAAGACTCTCGGGCTGAAACCGAGACGTGTCGCTAGGCAGTAAAAGGTAGCAGGTACAGGCGAGTGATGTCAGCATCATCACTCCGGGGCTGGCCTAGCCCGTAAGACTGATCAGAACAGGTATTGAACTGTTGAGTTACAAGTCAGGTTTCACCTTTGATTTCCCTATACCCCCAAGTTATGTATGTCAAGTCAGGTATTCAGTAATCAAGAACTAATGCCAACACAGGATCAGGTAAAAGCAGGTTTGTCTGGATAGACAACAGGAACGGTCCACGAGGACTACATGTCAGGTTTGTTGGTATTAGACACAGGATCAGGTAACGGGTCAGGTCATGGTACATCAGGTCAAGTCAATAGTATACGGTACCATGTTGGGTCAAGCACTATGTATGTAGCAAGTCAGGTCAAGAGGTAAACAATATCATGGGTGTGCTCACAATCAGTTATATAATCAAGCATGGTCATCAATAATATGATCCAAGTAATGAATTAAGCAATAGGAAGATTCATTCGATTTGCAATACAGTTATCAATTGTGTCACAGAGATGATTTCAACATTACAAGAGTGCAGTAAGACAGGTATAGCCGTTTAGTCATGTTAACAAGTTTAAGAACCTTTAGAGGTGCAATGATTTATATAACGGTTCAGTGCAGCTAGTAATAGTTAAAATGCATACGAGTGTCCGAATGGAATAAAACTACAGGGATAGATGCCATATGCTATGTCAATATTAAAAAATGTGATTAAGCAGGTAAATGTGGTTATCTGGTTCAATTGCAAACTGTAAGTTCCAAGTTTAAAGATAAAATGATATAAAACAATATTTTACATGAAAATGAGAAATGATTGTACCAAGCTAAATTTACAGGTTTAGGGTGTCATAATATATATGTAAATATTGTATAGCATGTAGCAAGGGGTACTTGCCTCGACGGGTCGCGAACCGGGAAAAACGGAACGTAAAATGTCGGCGGGGAAACTCGCGACGGGCGCACGGTTCACGGAATGAACCCAAACGACGAACAATGGAACCACGCGGGTCGGGGCACCTCGCTGGAACGTCGGATCACGTCGTCGGCATCGTCGGATTCCGTCCAAATTGTGAACAGTGAACGATCAATACAATGCAACAAGAAGATAAAGAAAAAACAGAGAAAAAGGAGGTAGGAACTGAGGAAGGGTGCTCACGATGATCCGTGGGACGGGTAGTGACGCTCGACCTCGTCGACGGAGCTGGCGGTGGCCTACCCGACAGCGACAAGAAGTTCCAGATCAAGAAAAATGTACAGAGAAAGAATAAGAAATGAAAAGAGGAGGGAAGCTAGCTCAACGAGGGAGGCTTGCGAGGCCGGGGACAAGAGGACGGGGGTCACCGGCGGTGACTCACGGCGGTACAACGCGCACAGGGGCGTGTGTAGGTGGCCGCGGCTGGTGCAGGGTGCGCGGGGGTCGAAGAAGGAGGAAGAGGGGCTTGGTGAGGTGAGGATGAGGAGGCGAGGGTGCTGGTGATGGGGGTGCCGGCGTTGGGCTGCGGCGGCGAGGAGGGAGGCGGTGGCTAGGGCAGCGCGATGGTGGGTTCTCTGTGGTTCTCGTGAGGAAAAAGAGTTTTAAAAAAATATAGGAGAGTGAGAAAGAGATTTGAAGGGGGGAGAGAGAAAGAGATGAGGGGGAGAGAGAGAGAGATACGGGAGAGGTAAGGGGACCATGGGGGAGTTATAAAGGGATTGATTGGCTGAGGGAAATGATTTGTAGGTTTAGGAAAATTTAGATAAAGATTTAACAGATTTAATCAACAGTGAATTTTATATAGTTAGGAAAAATATATTCGATGGTTTAAATATTAAAATTTTGGGATTTTGGCGCAAAGTAAAACATTTCCAAATCGCGCCCGGGTCGGGTCCAAAAATTTGAAATTGAAATAATAGAATTTTAGGCGGGATCCAAAATTTAAAATGAAGTTTTTTATGATCAAAAAATATACCCCCAAAACGGACACACGTACGCACGCGTAGCCGTCCAAACTCGCCCGTTTCACTGAACGGGACGAGAACACGACGCACGAACGCTATCACAGGGTTAGGGGTGTCAAGCAGGCCAAGATGAATATTTTTAATTTTATTTTAGATACCAAAAATTGTTATATGCAGAAATGAATTTGCCGGATAAAATTTACAGTAAATAACAATCAAGCAAGATAAGTGAAAAGAGTACCACATTACGCTCAAACAGTAACTGAAATTAGTAGCATTGGGCTCGGGTGTTACATTATACCCTACTACAAAAGAATTTCGTCCTCGAAATTCCAAGAATACAAAGATAGATAACTACAAGAAAAGGTGAGGAAACTTCTGCCGGATTTCATCTTCTCGTTTTCAAGTGGACTCTCCATGCGAGCGATTACCCCAAGAAACAAGCACAAGGGGGATAACTTTGTTCTTAAGAACCTTTTCCCTTCGATCCACAATTTCAATCGGTCGCTCCTCAAAAGTCAAGTCTTCCCGTACCGTTAGCTCCGAATGATCCAATACATGCGTTTCATCACGAACATACTTAAGGAGTTGAGATACTTGAAACACATCGTGCACATTCGCCAAAGACTGCGGTAACACCAAACGATACGCTACCTCACCAACACGCTCCAAGATCTCAAAGGGTCCAACGAATCGAGGACTAAGCTTTCCTCGACTCCCAAAACGAATCACCCCTCTAGTCGGTGATATCTTTAAGAATACCAAATCACCCATGGCGAACTCTAGAGATCTTCTTGACGTGTCAGCCCAACTCTTCTGTCTGTCTTGTGCTGCCTTCATATGATTTCTGATAGTGTTAATCTTCTAAACTGTCTGCACAACCAAATCTGGTCCCAATAATCTTTGTTCACCGACATCATCCCAACAAACAGGTAAACGGCATTTACGACCATACAATGCTTCAAATGGAGCCATCTGGATAGTTGCCTGAAAACTGTTGTTGTAAGAAAACTCCACCAAGTGTAGATGATCCTCCCAAGAACCCTTGAAGTCCAACATGCATGCTCTCAACATATCTTCAAGAGTTTGGATCGTTCTCTCCGACTGACCATCGGTTTGAGGATGATAAGCTGTGCTAAACTTCAATCTAGTCCCCAAACTTTCCTGTAAACTCCGCCAAAAGTGTGATAAGAACCGAGTGTCCCGATCGGACACGATGCTCACCGGTACTCCATGCAATCTTATAATCTCCTGCATGTACTGCTCTGCCAAGGTCTCTATTGATTGACCAACCCGAAAAGGAATAAAGTGAGCTGCCTTGGTCAATCGGTCAACAATCACCCATACAACATTGTTGCCCTTTGGACTCCGCGGTAAAGCCGTCACGAAATCCATGGTTATATGTTCCCACTTCCACTGAGGAATCGGAAGTGGTTGAAATAAACCAGCAACCCTTTGATGTTCAGCCTTAACTTGCTGACACACCAAGCACTTTGCCACAAAGCGAGCAATCTCCCGTTTCATGCCTTCCCACCAGAAATGCTGTCGAATATCTCGGTACATCTTTTTGCTTCCTAGATGTACAGAATAAGCTGAACTGTGTACCTCCTTCATAAGCTCTTCACGAGCATCTCCCTTTAGCACACACAAACGGCTACCATACCTCAACGAACCATCTTCGTGGATCAATAAATCTGTTCGTAGTCCGGCTTCAACCTGTCCTCGAAACTTTTGCAGTCTAGGATCCTGCGATTGTGCTGCTTTAATATTCTCGATCAATGACGTATGTACTTGCAGCTGCAACAACTGTCCCGTATAATGTGGTAGCACAACCTCCAAATCAAATCTTCGAAAGTCTGCAACGATCTCCTTCTGCATAGTCAACACCTGAATTGCTGGTAACCGACTAAGCGCATCCGGCACGACATTAACCTTCCCCGGATGGTACTTAAGATCAAGATCGTAGTCAGCCATCAGCTCCAACCATCTACGTTGCCTCATATTAAGCTCCTTCTGTAAGTGCACGGCGGCGCCCCGGCCGTCAATCCGACGCCGGAATGCGGAAGCGGTGATAAACTTAAATTTTGCGGACTTTGCAAACCGGCACCACCGCGCACTAAACTCCGGATCGTAACCATTAACAAGTCTACGCTACTAATAAGAAAGGGAAAGATGTATACCGACGATCCAAGTCCTCCGGTCTTCATCTCCACTCCGATCTCCTCGCGGGATCTCCGTCCATCTCCTCCTCGTCGGAAAGGGGCACCACATCGCCTGTAGCTTTTACGGGCTCCCACCTCAATACCGAGGCAACTCGGGCGCGAAGCTGGCGAATCGACGCGTCCAAGATTTGCTGTAGGAAGTGTAGTGTAGAGGCTACTAGTCTCTTTGGGGTTTGTTGCCTTTGGATGGAGGAATGAAGATTGAACTTTGGAGGGAAATGAAGCTACCAATTTTGCAAGGAAATGAGATGAACAAATGAAGCATCAAAAATGAACCTCTCATTTTTCTCTCCTCCTCAAAAGTGGCCGGCCAAAATGCAAAAAGGAAATGGTGGAGGGAAACAATAATAAGTATGAAGGAAGGTGAGTGTAGGATAAGAAAAGAGGTGACCACATCCAAACATACACCATGCTTCATATTTAAATCCAACCATACCCTTTCAAATCATCAATAAAAAGCAAGTCAATGTGCAAGATATGAAAGGTGTCATAATCAATCATTATGCAAGAAAACCCCTCCACAAAAGTAATTTGCAAAACTGCAAATTACCCCCTCCATCGGAAAAGTCCGGCCGGGAAAGAACAAAGGAAAACCGGCCGGAACGGAATGCAAACTGGCAACTCCAGAAAACTGGTCCCGTAATGAATTACAGGAAAACCCCGATACTGTGCATACACACCCGCATCTGTATTCCGTCCGGATACAAATGCAAAGAGACAAAATCTACACTGTACTAAACTAGGACCGGCTTAAACCAAAGCCGGCTAGTAAAATCCGTCCGATCCTGATCCGTGCAATACCGCACGTATCTGATCGAACCCTGCCATATAACCATACGGCTACCAGTACAAACCGTCCGATCCTGATCCGTGCAATACCGCACGTATCTGATCGGACCTTGCCATATCTCCATACGGCCTCTACAGCGTTTCGCCCGAAACTTGAGTAACTGAAAGTGTGGTGGACTCTAAAGACTCGTCAACACCTTGGTTGTGGATTTAACCACTAGCACGTCAGAGGTATAAGCCAATACGTGACGGGCTACCAGGTACTGACCAAATGGGACGTCGATGAGGAAGCTCACCCCGACACCCAACTGAGCCTGTCAGTGACAATATCCGTGCAGTCCGGTCCGTTCGTCTATGAGTATCGCATGGCGGGCCTAGGGGGTTGGTAAAAGTCAGACCCCCAAAAGCGGTACAAGTCGTGTCGGAGTGTAGCCCAGAACACCCTGAGATACTACTGGAATACCTACCAGTAAATCTCCTTGCCTTGGCCAAGGACTTTGTGTAATGGCTCTCCTAGACACAGCACGACCTCACCCCCAATACCGGGAGAGACGAACCCCTGAAGATACGCTCACTGCCTCCATGTGGCTCGGGACTGTACCCAACTAAAACCTGTTTGCACGACTCCTTTGAGCCGTGGTAGGGTAGTAATCAAAGTACAGTGGGAACTCACACGAGACAAATGACGATCCCCAGGTCGATGAACTAACCTGCACACATGTCACCAGGGAACTGCCATCTGACGTCTGGTATATGACCAACTAGCATGTTCCCGGCGAGTCCTGTCCGGTGTACTCATAACCCAATGAGCACCTGTATACATCTTAGGTGATCCAACTGACACCAGTGGCTTGTGAGACCGGCCACCGCCCCTCGTCGGGGTCTCGACTGTATACACTAGTCTACTAATGGAGTATCGATGCCCGGTCTCGAAACTCCCACGACTAGGGACCTTTTAAGGATATGCTTGTAGACCCCCAGCTCCCACTTATATGATCGCCCTCATACTGCTGGTGGTCAAGCAAGAATCCTAGGGGCTCTATCAACGTGTAATAGCGACATGTCAGGTCACCTAAAACAGTACACGATGATAAAGGTAAACCAGATAGCATACTATCATCTCGAGTAAGACTGTCCTACCGGGATAGGTCCTCCCTCAATCATTACAATCACGTACCTGTGACCTAATAATTGACTCTGAGGGCACTATCTCCAACAATCTCCCACTTGCACTCAAGGCTAATTATTGCGATGTCGCATACTCACAGCCCGTGTGATACCGAACATCCAACTCCTCTACTAGTCAGTCTCACAAAGCTCGTTTGCGGAACTATTGCGTTCGAGGAATAGCCTTAGTGAGTGGATCCGCCTTGACGTTTCTTTCTATGTCTCTCTATATCTCATGTTCGCGGAGAAACCCATCTCCCGAAATGAGCAATACCTGTCTTAGAATGTGTCTGGATGTCTGATGGGACATAGCTCATAAATGAACTCCAAATCCAAACTTCTTAGACTGTATCGTCAACTGAACTTAATCAGTATCCTGCGCGCCATGCCTCCCTCAGTATTGCCTTGGATCACCTGTCCAAAATACTGCCCCTCGTCAGAGGGAAAACTATAACTCTGACAACCTCCTTGTCGTCCATGTCACCTTGGAAGCCTGGAATGATAACCGTCTCCTGAATGAGGCTGTCGTTATCATATCCCTAGAACATCCACTTATGTTCCAAAACTGCTTCCAACTGTTTTTCCAGGATTGGATTAATGTCAACTTATTGCATCTTGTGCAAGAACAACATCTGGTGTGGTACTTGACATCTCACGATTGACTCAATTGCCTGAGCAAGTGATCTGCCAATCATGCCCGTCCCTCTCCCCTTTAGTCTGTAAGACACCTTTGGAGAGGGTGACTCCATTACCTGCAGGTACACTACCGTGCCAGGAGTCGTCCATCCTAAATACTCTTAGAATGCTGTCAAGTACCCTGATTGGGAAACCACCCAAATCTAGATCTAAAACCATAGATCTAGTAACCAGTATGTCTGATATAATACCCAATTCCTATGTGGAGAAACTACTGTGTGACGACCAAAGTATGACCAATCGTAGTGTAGGAGTTTCTTTTCCTACTCTGTGTATATCATCCAAATACCAGGATATCACACCCTACTACCTTCTCAACAGATCCATCCCCTATTCTGATGAAGTCAAACCTATGACTGTCACATCAGAAATAGATGATCTACCTCCGCTATATCCGCTTTAGTCTATAGACATAAGCCTGATGTCCACCAATGCTTCCGTTGCTCCCTCTGACTACGACAACCCTCTGGCAGAGTCATATAGACGCACACTTCTAAAACTGTTTTAGAACGACGCTATACTCATCCTCCCGCCGGGTCTCGTAACCTGGAACAACAGCAATGGCAATTGTGGGAAAACAAGAACTTCCCTGTCACCGTCCTTGAGGCTACCGTAGTACCTCTCGGGTGCCTGAAGTTACCCACCTTATCTGTGGAGTGGCCAATGGTCAATCCAGATTGAATCTTTAGGTTCCTTATCAAATCTTCAGTAATCGTTTGCGGTTCTGGAATCACTTCCAGTTCTACCATACTCCCACTACTGTTTTCTGAAAAAAAATCCATTTTTAATAAAACTGTGGCGAGTCTAGAACAATATTGCTATTGTTCATCCAGATGGTAGAAAATCAACCCTCGTCATAGCCTGGGTCAACCCACAAACAGCCATTACAGAAACGTGCCTTGAGTTGTCCAGTGTCTGGTTTTAATCATAAACCGGACAACTCCCCGTACCTTAACATCGTTAAGATACGAACTGTTCTATATCCAATATAGAAACAGAGGCACTGATTTAATTGAACCAGATTCAAATCATGCAGCTGTCTCCAGTGCATGTCAACTAAATGGAGAGAGGCCGATCAGCGTTACTCAACTTAGGAATGCTTCCAATTATGAGTAACCTGAAAGAGAAGCAATTTCTCTTTATCATTACTATCAACTGAATACCATACACAAGTATCTACATCTTCGATCACCTTGAAGAATCCCGATACTTGCTACACCTGGTTCTCTACTCTATTCAAATACCTATAACTCCTCAAAACTTAGACCCTGTGTTTCTACGAACCACATGTCTGAGAACTAGAGAAGTTAAAAGTAAACAGAATATAGTATGAGGACCAACCCCTCTGTCCTAATGGACACTGGACAACATACAATACTCTGTATAAGTCCGCCGAGTCTAACAACTCTTTCACTGTGTGTCGTAGGTTGAAAACTGTACTTATGGTTAAGAAGAATTACACCGTCGTTTAATGCTCCTTACCTAACCATCCACTGATATAGGTAAATGTCATCGACATAATATCAAAAGGTATATCTCACTCTATGAAAATAGATGTACAGATATATCAATTTGAAATTGGTGCACCATAGCGGATATTCAAAACCAAACATTTGCCGACCGGCAAACAGCCCAGATGATCTCCTCAAATATCACCGATTACAACGAATCCCGATATAATGAGGATGATCACCCAATTCCCAATAACTTACTCCCACTCATCATCTGTAAAACCATACAGATGTGAGAATCAAATCTGGTAAATACATACCCTGGAGCAAGTGTCTAATCGAAAAATCAGTTTTCTTTTAACAGTACACAGTGAAACTGAAACATTGAAATGTTTCGATGGGGTATCCTGGTATTCCTAGTAATGCCTCTACCATTATCCAAATTCACAACTATAACCGCATAATTCTTTGCCACCTCTCCAAATCCCTTTATATGTCTTTAGTCATTACCTTCTGCACACCCCTTAGGCCAAATGGTTTTCTTCCTTCCCTACCGTTCGGCACCAGCCTATGGTTTGGAAGAAGACTATCCAATAAGCATAATGGGTGTACTGTCCTAATCCTAGGAGCACTCGCAATGCGAGAGAAGGTGAAGATAAAAGACACCTGAATGTATTTTATTCCTATTTCTCCTGGACCAGAATCCATCCCCGAACTGGAACAAGTTCCATTCGAGTTCGTATATAACCATACGATGGTGTATCCAAATAAACTGTGGATCTTCGTAGTGATACGGAGTGTCCTGGAGAAATACAAAGGTGATGTGGGAGTGGTAACGAAATATTTGGTTTGGTCGTGAATATCTGTTGCAATTTACTTTGCCCTCTAACTAATCCCTTGCTTTGTCTGAACTTAATACCTTCTGCACACCATTGTTATGCTAATTGGTTTTCTTCATTCCCTACCGGTCGGCACCAGCCTAAGGTTTGGAAGAAGACAATCCAATTTGCGTAATAGGTGTACTACCCCTAAACCAAGGAGTACTCGTAACCTGAGAGAGGGTAAAAAGAAAAGACAACTGAATAATCCTATCCGTTTTCTCCAGAACCGGAAACCATCCTCGAATCCCTTCGAGTTCGTATCTAACCATACGATGGTTTTGTCCAATGGAAGTGGACGTTCGCAGTAATACGGGGTGTCCTGGAGAAAAGGGTAAAAGTAGGAGTGGCAATGAGGTCTGCAACTCTGACAATCCAAAAGCCAGTGTTAAGTAGGTTCGGTCAACTTGGTCTCTGAGTCATAGTCTTAGGGTCGGGTCAATGGTCGCTGCCAAAGAGAGAGAGAAAAGAAACACTCAGCGTGCACTCTAACCTAGATCAGAATGGTTACCAATTTATCTAATCTGGAATCCTCCCACTGTACCTCAAATTCTCCTCCAAACCTGAAAGAAGAATTAGTCGGGGTTACCCGAGGAGTAAACTAACTCATCAGTGGGAATCGGGATCCAACTATCATCGCATGATAACGTGACGGAATCCGCTCACGGTATCACGCTCCAGAAGGTATGCGCATATCTGGCAAGTTTCAGTACTTTTGAAACTCCCGATGTGATTTCTGCCCCATGCTCTTATGACCTTGACTTTGGCCAACATATCATAAGTCACATGTCAAGTTCTACCCGTCATTCTCCAGGTTAATTTGAATCCACCCGTACATACCCTTGACTTTGGCCAAAATGGCAGTATGACTGTCCCAAACCAACGCATCTATCTATGCTGCATATGAATACCCCAATAGCTACCAATCACTGTGCCTTGACTTTGGCCAACATACACAGCTTGAATACTATTGACCACCCATATGAAACGACGGAGGGCTACGAATGGTTTCTGGCGAAAACCTTTAACGTAATGAACTTGATATCGTCGAAGGAACGGATAGCTTTTAAAAAATATAGTGACGAAAACCGTTGCTAAAGAGGTCACTCCCTGTGAAGGGATCTCGGCTCTTTCCCCGTAGAATGAGGTGCAGGATATTCCAAATGAATACCACGGTGCAAAGCAAAAGTAATCGGCTATAGTGAAGTTAATGCCCTGACGCAAACTTCTGTCCAAGGGGTCACTCCCGGTGAAGGGATCTCGGCCCTTGCCTCGTCGACTGAGGAGCAGGATATTCCAAATGAATACCACGATGCAAAACAAAAGTAAACGTCCTTGCAATAACAGCTTTTTGAAAAATGTTCCAACAACATCAGATTAGGTTTGTTTTTAACTTTGCATTGATCCGAATCAATGCAGTCCCATCAATTGATCACACCACAAAGAACGAAAATATACTGACGTACGTATATGCCATCCGCATTCGCCACTGGGTCCCGTCATCACCCGTTAGGTTAGCTAACTAACGGCAGAGCGGGGACTGGACTAGCGCGGATGAAAAACATATACAACATCTACTAATATATATACCAATATATAGTATTTCGCTCAAGGCGTGAATAAAATGCAACATCACAGAAATGTACAGCATCACAGAACAATACAGATATCTGGGATCCCCGGGTTTCACAGAGCCACTACTGAAACCCGACGTTCCCCTGGTCGTGTGGATAGCCTGTGCAATGAAATCCTAGACCCCTACGGGCGCGGCAAGTCACCCGCCAAAACCTGAAGCGAGGCAGCCCCCTTCAGCACCGTGAATGGACCACCCAGCACTTCACGGAATCCGGTAACTTGGGCACCCCTCCTGGGTCAAACCTGTACCCCCTACGAGTGCGGCGAATAGCCCGCCAATCCTAGAGTGAAGCCCCCTCCCTCTCAATGCCATGAGATGCGGGCTTGTTGCCCTCTAGAACCCGGCTATCCGTGCACCCCTCCGCGGGGCAATCCTAGTACAGAAAGTAAAATATACATACAACGGGTACATCGACCGCAACCAGGTCGTGCCCCAAAATAATAATACAGTCAGGCAGTGACGGCAGTCCACATGTCGGACGCTCGCCCCGCAATATCAAATGTACATAATACAACCACAACTGTACTAGCATTGCATCCAGGCTATCCCCCACGACCGATCCGCAACATCACAGCAAATACATAGAACATCAACGTGAAGGTCACGTTCGCAAATCCGTCTAACCGGGCTATAGCAGTTAGACCGGATTTACCGATCGAGTGACATTCACGGTCGCAGATATAATGTAAATACTGTGAAAAATGTGTTTAAAAAATTTCCGATTGATCAAACAATTAACAAGTGGGCCCCAAAGAAAACTGTAGCACTCACAGAAACAATTGGCCCAACTTTAATATTCCAAAGCCCATATTTTAAGCCCAGAAGGCCTCTGTAAAAAAATGGTGAAGTGATGTGAATAGTGCGCGGCGGAAGGGCCGCACAAAGGTGGTTTTCGCGGCGGTTCCGCGCTCCAACTGTGGAGTTACTTCGTCAAATTTTTACAGAACTCTTAGATTTTCCAGTACATCAATATTTTACAACCTGAAAAATTTTTCGAGACTGAAAAATTTCAACAGAAACTGTCGTGGGTAAAATGCAGTTTTGGAACTTTTTGATCGATCGGAAATGCAAACACATTACACAAAGTTAGACTAAGTTAATGGCGTGGCTCTGATACCACTGTAAGTGCACGGCGGCGCCCCGGCCGTCAATCCGACGCCGGAATGCGGAAGCGGTGATAAACTTAAATTTTGCGGACTTTGCAAACCGGCACCACCGCGCACTAAACTCCGGATCGTAACCATTAACAAGTCTACGCTACTAATAAGAAAGGGAAAGATGTATACCGACGATCCAAGTCCTCCGGTCTTCATCTCCACTCCGATCTCCTCGCGGGATCTCCGTCCATCTCCTCCTCGTCGGAAAGGGGCACCACATCGCCTGTAGCTTTTACGGGCTCCCACCTCAATACCGAGGCAACTCGGGCGCGAAGCTGGCGAATCGACGCGTCCAAGATTTGCTGTAGGAAGTGTAGTGTAGAGGCTACTAGTCTCTTTGGGGTTTGTTGCCTTTGGATGGAGGAATGAAGATTGAACTTTGGAGGGAAATGAAGCTACCAATTTTGCAAGGAAATGAGATGAACAAATGAAGCATCAAAAATGAACCTCTCATTTTTCTCTCCTCCTCAAAAGTGGCCGGCCAAAATGCAAAAAGGAAATGGTGGAGGGAAACAATAATAAGTATGAAGGAAGGTGAGTGTAGGATAAGAAAAGAGGTGACCACATCCAAACATACACCATGCTTCATATTTAAATCCAACCATACCCTTTCAAATCATCAATAAAAAGCAAGTCAATGTGCAAGATATGAAAGGTGTCATAATCAATCATTATGCAAGAAAACCCCTCCACAAAAGTAATTTGCAAAACTGCAAATTACCCCCTCCATCGGAAAAGTCCGGCCGGGAAAGAACAAAGGAAAACCGGCCGGAACGGAATGCAAACTGGCAACTCCAGAAAACTGGTCCCGTAATGAATTACAGGAAAACCCCGATACTGTGCATACACACCCGCATCTGTATTCCGTCCGGATACAAATGCAAAGAGACAAAATCTACACTGTACTAAACTAGGACCGGCTTAAACCAAAGCCGGCTAGTAAAATCCGTCCGATCCTGATCCGTGCAATACCGCACGTATCTGATCGAACCCTGCCATATAACCATACGGCTACCAGTACAAACCGTCCGATCCTGATCCGTGCAATACCGCACGTATCTGATCGGACCTTGCCATATCTCCATACGGCCTCTACAGCGTTTCGCCCGAAACTTGAGTAACTGAAAGTGTGGTGGACTCTAAAGACTCGTCAACACCTTGGTTGTGGATTTAACCACTAGCACGTCAGAGGTATAAGCCAATACGTGACGGGCTACCAGGTACTGACCAAATGGGACGTCGATGAGGAAGCTCACCCCGACACCCAACTGAGCCTGTCAGTGACAATATCCGTGCAGTCCGGTCCGTTCGTCTATGAGTATCGCATGGCGGGCCTAGGGGGTTGGTAAAAGTCAGACCCCCAAAAGCGGTACAAGTCGTGTCGGAGTGTAGCCCAGAACACCCTGAGATACTACTGGAATACCTACCAGTAAATCTCCTTGCCTTGGCCAAGGACTTTGTGTAATGGCTCTCCTAGACACAGCACGACCTCACCCCCAATACCGGGAGAGACGAACCCCTGAAGATACGCTCACTGCCTCCATGTGGCTCGGGACTGTACCCAACTAAAACCTGTTTGCACGACTCCTTTGAGCCGTGGTAGGGTAGTAATCAAAGTACAGTGGGAACTCACACGAGACAAATGACGATCCCCAGGTCGATGAACTAACCTGCACACATGTCACCAGGGAACTGCCATCTGACGTCTGGTATATGACCAACTAGCATGTTCCCGGCGAGTCCTGTCCGGTGTACTCATAACCCAATGAGCACCTGTATACATCTTAGGTGATCCAACTGACACCAGTGGCTTGTGAGACCGGCCACCGCCCCTCGTCGGGGTCTCGACTGTATACACTAGTCTACTAATGGAGTATCGATGCCCGGTCTCGAAACTCCCACGACTAGGGACCTTTTAAGGATATGCTTGTAGACCCCCAGCTCCCACTTATATGATCGCCCTCATACTGCTGGTGGTCAAGCAAGAATCCTAGGGGCTCTATCAACGTGTAATAGCGACATGTCAGGTCACCTAAAACAGTACACGATGATAAAGGTAAACCAGATAGCATACTATCATCTCGAGTAAGACTGTCCTACCGGGATAGGTCCTCCCTCAATCATTACAATCACGTACCTGTGACCTAATAATTGACTCTGAGGGCACTATCTCCAACACCTTCTGTGTGAACACATACTTCAAGCTCTTATGATCAGTAAAAACTTCGACTCTTTCGCCCAAAAGGTAGTGTCTCTAAATCTTCAAAGCGAAAATCACAGCCGCAAGCTCCAAGTCATGAGTTGGATAATTCTTCTCATGGGTCTTCAACTGTCTCGATGCGTACGCTACAACCTTACCGTGCTGCATCAAAACACATCCCAGTCCTTTTCCCGATGCGTCGCTGTGAATCACCAATCCTCCGGAATTGTCTGGCACGGTCAGAATAGGGGCGGTTATCAACTTCTGCTTCAACGTCTCAAAAGCTAACGCACATTTATCCGTCCATACAAAAGGTACCTCCTTGCGCGTAAGCTTGGTCAACGGCTCCGCCAGACGAGCAAAGTTCTCCACAAATCTTCTGTAGTATCCGGCGAGTCCAAGAAAACTTATTATCTCAGCAACATTCTTTGGAATCGGCCAATCTCGAACTGCTACAATCTTTTCTGGATCGACGGCAATTCCATCGCCAGACACAACATGCCCCAAAAACTTTACCTCCTTCGGCCAAAACTCGCACTTACTCATCTTCGCATAAAGCTTCTCCTGTCTCAACGTCTGCAGTACGATCTTCAAATGTTCAGCATGCTCCTCAAAACTCTTCGAGTAAACCAGAATATCGTCAATGAAGACCACGATAAACTGGTCCAAGAACGGTGAAAAGATTCGGTTCATCAAGTCCATGAATACTGCCGGCGCATTCGTTACTCCGAAAGGCATCACTAAGTACTCGTAATGTCCATACCGAGTTCGGAACTCCGTCTTGCAAATATCTTCTGCTTTCACTCGGACCTGATGATATCTGGATCGCAGATCTAGCTTCGAGAATACCCTCGCGCCACTAAGCTACTCAAAAAGTTCTCTAATGCGAGGGATAGGGTACTTGTTCTTAATAGTCACCCGGTTCAATTCTCGATAGTCGATGCACATCCTTCTTATGCCATCCTTCTTTTTTACTAGAAGAACTGGAGCTCCCCAAGACGAGTTACTACTTCGAATCCAACCTTTCTTGAGCAATTCAGCAACCGGTTTCTTGACTTCTTCCAACTCTACTGGTGCCATTGGATAATATGCCTTGGATACCGGCGCTTCACCAGGAATAAGATCAATTGCGAACTCCACGTCTCGCTTCGGCGGTAAACCCGATATATCTTCAAATACGTCCATAAAATCACCAACGACAGCCGGCTCTTCACTTAAATCAACTTCCAATTCTGCAAGAATATCATTTGTTGGCCTAGCCCTAAACTCGACTGGCCCGACAGAACTGCTTCCTCCAGTGAAGGTAAACTCAGGATGTCCGGGAATCTGGAAAATTACTTTCTTTGCCCTACAGTCAATGTGAGCGTGGAAAGTGCCAAGAAAATCCATTCCCAAGATGACTTCATAGCTGCCCATATCAATCACCAAGAAATCTGCAAAAAGCTCCCGTCCGCACACAACAACTGTACAATCTTTACATTCCCTACTAGATATGATTTTCCCATTCCCGGTGTGTATGTCCCAGAAACTAGACAGGGTCGTGCAGGCAATCGAGTGTGTAGTTATAAACTTGGATGACATAAAACAGTGGGATGCACCAGAATCAAATAATGCCAATGCGGGAAAATCATGAACGAGTAAAGTACCTGAAACAACTTCTCCTGACGCCTTAGCTTCTTCTGCTGTCAAGGTAAAAGCTCGAGCCTGATTAGGTCCTTGAGTCAGCTGCTTCTGTCCCTGAAACGGTCTATGCGGAGGCTTCTGAATATCATCCTTTGTATGAAGCTTCGACGGACATGAGTTAATCGTGTGATCTGCCGCTCCACAAACTAAACAGAGTCATTGCATCCTGCGACACTCCCTTTGCAAATGTCCAGGTAAGCGGCAGTAGTCACAAATCACGCTCCTTCTTCGATCAACGATCACAGGCTTCTTCATTGGTGCTACACCACGACGGTCCACTGGAATACCCTTGCGACCATGAGCTCGGTTTGGTACAAATGCTGGCTTCCTTACCGCAACTGCTGTCTGCTGCAAACTCCCTTTCATCCTAGATAAACTCTGCTGTTCCCGAGCTGCCGTAAGAACCTGTGAGAAAGTGGTCAAACCCAGGGAGACAATCTGCCTCTGGATGTCCACATCCAAGCTACGCATGAACCTTCGTGCCATGTCTGCATCGTTGGCAACTAAAGGTCCAACGAATCTGCTGAGTCTCGTCCATTCTGCTGCATGCACATCCATGGGTGCTCCATTCTTCCTTAGCCCAATAAACTTCTCTTTCATTTCCTCCCGTGCAGTCCGCGGGAAGAACTTCTCTAGGAAACTCTTAGAAAAATCCGCCCACTTGATCGGCTTGGGCAAGCGGGTCTCCTCCATAAGCCACCATTCTCAGGCGTAGTCTACTAGCTGAATGCGTACCACATCAACTCTTTTGTCCTCTAGAATCTGTGCCGCAATAAGCAAGTTTTCTGTATCAACTAGCCACTGCTCTGCTGGCAACGGCTCCTCCAAGCCGGTAAATGTAGATGGTCCCAAACGTCTGAAATCTGCTACGGTCCCTACTCGGTCGATTGGTTTAGCTCCAACATTGTTCACAGACTGCTGAACGATCTGCAAACCTTCCTGAAACGATTCCGCTTGCTGCTGGATCAGTTCGGTCTGTCTTTTTTGATTCTCTAGCATTCCCCTTATCACTCCAAGCATGGCGGCTTCGTCCACACGCCTTTGGTACGTCTTCAAATTCTTATATGCCATAATCCTGAAATCAAAACACCCAACATTAGCATGATGATAGATTCAAATATAGATCAATGCTAGAACTCTAAGATACTTAAATAGAGTGCCGCATTGTAACTATGCCGCGGTATCATAGCCACAATTACATAACTCCACCCAAGTCACCTAAGTCCTAGAGATAACAAGGAATCAGGTTTCGAGTTGATATGCAAAGGAAGTTTGCACATCGTAAAAGATATAATCAGGAAGAATGTGATTCAAGAATGGTAAACGGCAAGGTGGCAGGACATGTTTCCTAAAGACGGGTATTCTGATTCGTGTATTGGGTACAATACCCAACTACAAAAGAATCAACCCGACTAACCTATGTCTCTGATACCAAAAGAACCATGTCACGCCCCGCTTCCCAGAGTACGCTAAAATGGGCACGTGACATAGCCAACCATGCTACCTGTGGGTAGGAAGTATCCATCCACAGTCACATTACGGCTGTAGGGATATCAAGAACAAAATAAAACTATCTAAAACATGTCCATAATCCAAGATAACAGGAGTCAATAATAAATAAATGCGGAAGCAAATGATCCAATACAAATAACTGAAATGTATGTCCCATAATGCGGGCTCACATCAGGAATAAACTGCAGGAAATAAAAACTAACTAATACTGACACCTCACAGCTCAGCCTGCTGGCTGAAGTACTCCTGCTCGGACTGCAACAGCGGTACAGAATCTGGGCCATGCAAAACCCAGACGTCAGCGCGTCATGTCATCAAGTAATATAATATGAACAGTGTAGCAGGCAATGCAATATAAACATGAATAAAACGAGAGTAACAATAATATAATTCAGAGCAGTGCGGGGTAGTGTGCTATGGGTAAACTAAACTGTTCTATCAGGTTTTCTGTTCTAAGTATTTGAAACCAATTGATGAATCATCGATGTAACTCAATAGTATCCCGTGTATGACCGGGACCACGGTCTAAGACTCTCGGGCTGAAACCGAGACGTGCCGCCAGGCAGTAAAAGGTAGCAGGTACAGGCGAGTGATGTCAGTATCATCACTCCGGGGCTGGCCTAGCCCGTAACACTGATCAGAACAGGTATCGAACTGTTGAGTTACAAGTCAGGTTTCACATTTGATTTCCCCATACCCCCAAGTTATGTATGTCAAGTCAGGTATTCAGTAATCAAGAACTAATGCCAACACAGGATCAGGTAAAAGCAGGTTTGTCTGGATAGACAACAGGAACGGTCCATGAAGACTACATGTCAGGTTTGTTGGCATTAGACACAGGATCAGGTAACGGGTCAGGTCATGGTACATCAGGTCAAGTCAATAGTATACGGTACCATGTTGGGTCAAGCACTATGTATGTAGCAAGTCAGGTCAAGAGGTAAACAATATCATGGGTGTGCTCACAATCAGTTATATAATCAAGCATGGTCATCAATAACATGATATAAGTAATGAATTAAGCAATAGGCAGATTCATTCGATTTGCAATACAGTTATCAATTGTGTCACAGAGATGATTTCAACATTACAAGAGTGCAGTAAGACAGGTATAGCCGTTTAGTCATGTTAACAAGTTTAAGAACCTTTAGAGGTGCAATGATTTATATAACGGTTCAGTGCAGCTAGTACAGGTTAAAATGCATACGAGTGTCCGAATGGAACAAAACTACAGGGATAGATGCCATATGCTATGTCAATATTAAAAAATGTGATTAAGCTGGTAAATGTGGTTATCTGGTTCAATTGCAAACTGTAAGTTCCAAGTTTAAAGATGAAATGATATATAACAATATTTTACATGAAAATGAGAAATGATTGTACCAAGCTAAATTTACAGGTTTAGGGTGTCATAATATATATGTAAATATTGTATAGCATGTAGCAAGGGGTACTTGCCTCGACGGGTCGCGAACCGGGAAAAACGGAACGTAAAATGTCGGCGGGGAAACTCGCGACGGACGCACGGTTCACGGAATGAACCCAAACGACGAACAATGGAACCACGCGGGTCGGGACACCTCGCTGGAACGTCAGATCACGTCGTCGGCATCGTCGGATTCCGGCCAAATTGTGAACAGTGAACGATCAATACAATGCAACAAGAAGATAAAGAAAAAACAGAGAAAAAGGAGGTATGAACTGAGGAAGGGTGCTCACGATGATCCGTGGGACGGGTAGTGATGCTCGACCTCGTCGACGGAGCTCCGGCGGTGGCCTACCCGACAGCGACAAGAAGTTCCAGATCAAGAAAAATGTACAGAGAAAGAATAAGAAATGAAAAGAGGAGGGAAGCTAGCTCACCGAGGAAGGCTTGCGAGGCCGGGGACAAGAGGACGGGGGTCACCGGCGGCGACTCACGGTGGTGCAACGCGCACAGGGGCGTGTGCAGGTGGCCGCGGCTGGTGCAGGGTGCGCGGGGGTCGAAGAAGGAGGAAGAGGGGCTTGGTGAGGTGAGGATGAAGAGGCGAGGGTGCTGGTGACGGGGGTGCCGGCGTTGGGCTACGGCGGCGAAGAGGGAGGCGGTGGCTAGGGCAGCACGATGGTGGGTTCTCTGTGGTTCTCGTGAGGAAACGGAGTTTTAAAAAAATATAGGAGAGAGAGAAAGAGATTTGAGGGAGAGAGAGAGAGAGAGATATGAGGGAGAGAGAGAAAGAGTGATACGGGAGAGGTAAGGGGCCCACGGGGAGTTATAAAGGGATTGATTGGCTGAGGGAAATGATTTGTAGGTTTAGGGAAATGATTTGTAGGTTTAGGAAAATTTTAGATAAAAATTTAGATAAAGATTTAACAGATTTAATCAACAGTGAATTTTATATAGTTAGGAAAAATATATTCGATGGTTTAAATATTAAAATTTTGGGATTTTGGCGCAAAGTAAAACATTTCCAAATCGCGCCCGGGTCGGGTCCAAAAATTTGAAATTGAAATAATAGAATTTTAGGCGAGATCCAAAATTTAAAATGAAGTTTTTTATGATCAAAAAGCATACCCCCAAAACGGACACACGTACGCGCACGTAGCCGTCCAAACTCGCCCGTTTCACTGAACGGGACGAGAACACGACGCACGGACGCTACCACAGGGTTAGGGGTGTCAAGCAGGCCAAGATGAATATTTTTAATTTTATTTTAGATACCAAAAATTGTTATATGCAGAAATGAATTTGCCGGATAAAATTTACAGTAAATAACAATCAAGCAAGATAAGTGAAAAGAGTACCACATTACGCTCAAACAGTAACTGAAATTAGTAGCATTGGGCTCGGGTGTTACAACCACAGTTGCTCTTGACTTCGATTTGATGTCATTCAAGATGCTGATTTTGATTTCATATCTATGGTTTGCATGTGATTTGACTTATGCTTTCGGCATAGTTTTCATGCACTTTAGTATTTTGATGCGATTTCGTGCACATTAATGCACATAGTTGTGAGATTATATACCGCGGTATACCTGATTTAGATTGAGGTTTATTGTATACCATCGATTTCGATTATGATATTGATGTTGATTTCATACACTCTGTGCACTTGATTTGGATTATTGTGCATACTTGGGCACTCGATGCGATTTTGGTGCACGCCAGATGCACTAAATCGAGATTCTTCGTGCATATCAGATGCACCTGATTTGCTGTCAGGCACACCCATTGCCTATGACAGGTGTTTCGTACACACCCGTTGCACTCAGATTTTGTTTCTGTGCACATGAATGGCACAGTCATGGATTTCGATTTTCGTGCGCACCAGACGCATGAGGCATTCTTATGCAGATTTTGGAATTTATTTCTTATGGAGCAATACGTTTTTATGATATTTACTATTTGTTTCTGTACTGAGCAGGACTAGTCCGAGGACAGTACCTGAATGTATTTTGCATGCATTGATAGTTATCGAAGGGATTTCCAAAGAAAGAGCTATAGTCTCAGTATTTACCTACATGTCCGAGATGACACAAAACGTTTAACGAAGGAAACCCTTCTAAAATTATTTTTCAAAACGGCGGGACGTGCATATCAAACAAAGGATATATATATATACACACACACATACACATATAGTTATTTTCTTACAATAGATGTCCGCCACTGTGCAGTATTATGCGCATCGCACAGCAACGTAAAAAGGTTTGGCATGCATTTCCTTCAAATGTTTACATGTATAGTTTTGATGTATATCATGTTGGTTTTCGTATTGGATTTGACATTGGTGTCTTCACCATAACTCCGATGATTGCGGGATGCTTGACAGAGTTTTGATTTTTGGTATATATACCCATTTTTCATGCGCATGCATTGCGCTACGATGTGTTTTATGTATTTATGATTTCGGAGCCCCGACGACTTAGTCTTTTACTGAAATGTTTTAGTATTTGAGTGGTTTAAATTTAAATTCGGTGACTGAATTTCTTTAAGGGGGAAGATTGTAACATTTCAGAAAAATAAAAATATTATTTTTGGGAATTTTTATAATTAAATAATAAATATATTGAATATTTTATTAGTACGGTATAATTAAATACCGATAAATCGGGAAAAAATTGGAAAATTATAGAAATTACAAAAAAAGAGGATGTTTTATTGGATTTAAGCAAATTATGAAAATTTATGATTTATTATATACATTTTTAATGCTAATCGCGATTTAAATATCGCTAATCGTGCATTAAATATGTTTTGTGCACATGATATTCACATGTCATTTTTCACACTTGTTACATTTTCCTACATGGTCTCTTCTTCTTTTTTTTATCATGCATGACTTGGGTTTTTAAAAGAGAAGAGAAAAGAGAAGAAAAGAAAAGAAAAGAAAAGAAAATGGAATAAATAATAAGGTATGGGTGAGAGAGAGAGAGGGGTGAGCGGTCAACCTTGGACCTGTCTCCCATTTGTTTCATCCCTTTTCCTTCATCATTCTCTCCCCTTCCTCTCCCATGGCAGCACCTCCTTCCTCCCTCCTCTACACCCTCAAAACACCACTAAAAACCCATCCAAAGTCCATCCGCACTTCATTAAAAACATGCACAAACTCATAAGCTACACTTTGGACCAAGAAAGTTTGTATTTTGGGCACTTGGGCAACTCAAGAAAATTCTTGAGTTGCCAAATGAGGTAATTCTTTCACATTAAGTGTAGTAGTTCATTTGCTTTAGCCTCTATTCAAGTTTAAAACCGATTCAGAGTAGTTTAGTGAACTTTGATAATTCTAGATGAGGGTTAGGGGTTTCCTTGAGTTGTGATGGTGCAGGTTAGTGCTATTGGTGACTACAAACCCCCCTTAGTGATTGAAACTGAAACAAAACCCAAAATACAGAAAACAGAAACTTCCGTGTCGGTTTTGTGACGACTTTGAGGGTGCAGGGAAATCTTGAATGAACCGGAAAATTTACTAGAAAAGCAAACCATACCAGAGACCTAGAGGAACCCATAGGAAGCCACCCTACCAATACGACACCCTAACTCCCCAGCAAATCCGAGCAGGCCGGATTTTAGTGGGACGTGGCCGGCCACTCTGTAAAATTTGGGGTCCTGGTTTCATTTGTAGGTCATATACACCATATATATCACCCCGGTGTTGTTTTCTTACCTTGTTTTCACCTTAAACAAAATCTGGGACTATTTTCATGAGTTGCTGTTTTGATTCGGGGCTATACTTTACGTATTTTGAATTCTAGATTTTAGTATTTGCATTTTATCTCGATCACATGACGTTTGTACATCTCTATCGGGTGTTATTTGGGTGATTTGCGAGAGCAAACCATAGGTTTTGACCTATGTGAGTTTCGTGTGTTGTTTCGAATTGCGGATTGGATTTTAATGCATTACGATGTGTATGATGTGTAGGTATCCCCCACGAGGACTTCGAGACGACAAGCAAGCGAGTAGCGACGTCGGCATCGGCAAATGAAGATCAGTGAGTAGATATATATCTACGGGGGAAGTCGGGTGGAAGGCGTATAGCACCCCCGCAGTTCGTAGTGTAGTGTATGGTATATATATATTATATGGATATATTTATATGTTTATTATAAGATTATGATTATCTATATAGACTTTGGGGAGTCATAGATAACTTTAGCGTACTTGGATGATAGTATCGTTAGTTAGTTTAGTCACGAACCCTAGAATGAGGTTTACACCCACACGCACACACATGCTTACTTTGTTTTACTTGTGCGTATACGGGGATATGTATATATATATACACACACATAGGTATAGGACTATGTATATATATATATATGTATACCTACACATGGATAATGAGAATTGTATATGGTATTTAGAGATGAGTCGATGAGATTAGGCATGGTGCCATGAGATCGGTGATATGATGTGATTCATATTACGAGATACGACATAGGATTTTAGCGGGCCTTTAGACGTGTGTTTCATACACGCATATATTTGCATATGGTATCAGTTTATACTAGACTTAGATCAGTACCCCCAGTTCATGATATATGATGATAAGGATACCAGATAAATGATGAGATGAATGTGATATTCGACCCGTACCCAGATTGGGATGCCGTACGATGGATTTACCGTACGAGCTTTATATTGATGATAGATTCGCACTCTTAACTCGAGGATGTCATGTTATATATTGTATCGTATGTGATACTATTGAGGCGGGATCATCGACTATTATATTTATATGTATCGACTCAGATTTAGGTGGTTTCCTTATCTTTTCGATTAGCCTGTTACTTTAGTCATGTAGTTTACTTGTAGATGTTAGACTAGACTCGAGTCATACCTATTTCAAAAACTAACGAAACGTGAGTATTTTAAAGACAGGCCAAGGGATACTACGGATATTTCAAAGGATGTACTTTTTCATAAAAACACCGTAGCCCTATTTTCTAAACACCATGATTCGTGCGATTTCAGATACCAAAAACTGTATGACTCGTATATAGGAATGTATATTTCTTTATTGCTGCATTATTATTCATTTACCATTTATTCTGCTGCTCGCATTGCATTGCATGCTTATATGTATTTTCGTTAGAAATGATGAAACCTGCTGTTAGGACACCAGCACCATTACCGATGAAGCGTATGCTCCACGTACACTCGCTTACCGGCTCACACACATCTTCATCGGTAATTGCTATGTCACGTACACTTAGAGAATACTATTTCATTGACATAGTTTGCTAGCTGATAGTTTCTATATGTTATTGATTCATATTCCATTGTCCATATGACATATAGCATACTTGTATACCTACATGCTTACACATATGCCTTGACATACTTACATGCTAGTTACCCATATACCTATATGGTATTATACCATTATTGATAGGTATATACACATATGAGATATAGCTACATGTTCACCTTTATATGATATTGTATGGATTTGGAGAATTTAGGAACCGCATGATATATTTTATAACTTGTTGCAGATAAATAGTGATTTTTCCTTATATTCTCATATTACTGTTTCATGTTGCATATATATTATATTCATGGATTTCGCATTGAGATATGGTTTTCATATGATGTTTTCTGGATTGTTTTACTCATGCGTATATATATATCAGTGGTACGGGACGCTGATATATATATGTATACCCATCGTGTATATATATATATATATATATATATATCAGTGGTATGGAACGCTGTTATATATATATATATATATATATATATATATATATATATATATACTGACATCATATATCATCATAATGGTATATGCAAATATACTTATTCATTATATGTGAGGGGCCTATGTGCTCGGGGCCTATGTGCTCGATATGAGAAAGGCCTATGTGCTCGGGGCCTATGTGCTCGATGATCGGGGCCTATGTGCTCGATATGAGAGAGGCCTATGTGCTCGAGGCCTATGTGCTCGATATGAGAGGGGCCTATATGCTCGGGGCCTATGTGCTCGGTGATCGGGGCCTATGTGCTCGATATGAGAGAGGCCTATATGCTCGGGGCCTATGTACTCGATGTGAGAGGCCTATGTGCTCGGGGCCTATGTGCTCGATATGAGAGGGGCCTATGTGCTCGGGACATATGTGCTCGATATTGGATATTGGATATATGAGATTTACTTGATATTGGGATGTTGAGATATATATTTTGTGTTGATACTTGACACTGATTTTCTGATGATTTCATTGATGATACTTAAATGTTTATACAGAAATCTCACTATATTAAGAAAACAGTTTTCTCATTCATGATGTCTTCTGCTTTCATTTTACCGCATTCATACCTCATATTTACGATATATTGCTACCTGAGGCACTGACACGAACACATGGGATTACACTTATGCATAGATGTTTACCCTTACCTTTATATTATGCTTCAGGCCATATTATCATTGAGGATATATATTATGATCGTATTGACCTAGGATTGACTCATACATGCGATTGCTGCTCTGTGATGATTTCTACTCACGAGTTGGCAACTCACCCCCGTTGTGCCACAGTTCTTACAGGTTTTGCAGTACAGGTTTCGTTGCGGCTTTGCTGGCGCACTGCTTTCTTTCCGGATGATTGCTTTGGTAGGTGGGTTCACTTGCATCGTGACCACCATTGTACATTTATTTATATTCAGTTGTATCTAGTAAACTCCATCAACCAAACTTGTTTATTTATTCAGACTTAGAGACCAGTTGTATATTATTTCGACCTTAGAGTCGCGCGTTGTATTATTATGGGTTTTCTTGATGTTTTGAGTTTCCTTTTGAGTTTTTGATCCTCGCCCTTCGGCGTTGTATATTATATTGCTTGCGTGGTTGTGACCGTCAATTGACGAAGTGCTAGCTCCCGCTTGGAGATGCCTTTACTCATATTATGCTTGTGGTACCCTTTTGGGGCCAGTATTTACAAAGGAAACTCTGCCGAAATTTTCAGGAAAGACTTGAGATTTTAAAAATGCATTTTCGGTTTATGTTATTTAAAACCACTTGCTTTAAAACATGTTTTTTCACTTCTTTCTTAAAATGGTTTAGATTTCTGAGATTTCTTGGCTTACTTGAATTAGATGGGGTCATATAGACTTCATATGATTCAAGTGCCAGTTACGTGCCATTTCGGGTCGTGACAAAAATCCCATGAAGCCTATAAGTAACACTTACCGTACAGTCTGGTCTCTTCGTCTGATATGTCGCATATCGAGTCTGGGGGTGGATACGTCAGACCCCAGCAACTATAATTCATGCCGATGTGTGGCCTATAACCATTCGAGAAACTAATAATAACACTTACCAGTAAATCTTATCAGCCCTGGCCAAGGACTTGCTGTTATAGCCAATCGAGCATAGCGCAACATCAACTCCCTATACCGGGAGAGACGAAACCCCTCCTATCGCTCATTGCCTCCATGTGACTCGGGACTGTACCCAAAATCCACCTATTTGCACGACTCCTTTAAGCCATGGTATGGAGGAAATCAAAACACGGTGGGAACCACACAAGACTCTATGAAGATCTCGGATCCACAGACTAACTTATACCAGTGTCACCAGAGAACTACTATCTGACGATAGGTATAGTACTATCTAGGAGTTCTCAGCGAGTCATGTTCGGTGTACCTATTCTCTAATGAGCACCTGTGTACAATCTTTGATGTCAAACACCAATGGTTATGAGATCAACCATCGCCCCATACAGGGTCAAGAAACGTACATACTAGTCTACTCTGGAATATCGATGCCCTGTCTCGATATCCCCTCGACTTGGAATAATTAAAGGATGTGCTTGTGGACTACACAAGCCCCACTAATATGATCTGCATCAAAGTCCTGGTAGTCAAGGCTACATCTTAAGGGCTTTATCAACATGTAACAGAGAGACAGTATAATAATACAAGTGTACATGTTAACATAAAGAGCAACCAGATAGCATACTATCATGTCGAGCAAGAAATTCCTTTATATTATTTTCGGAGGAGAAACTATGCGCTTTTGGGATCTCCGTATGTGTCCATGCATCTACTATAATATACAATAGTGGCCTCTAGTGCATACATATTCCTAACAGGTCTTTGACAACTCCATCGTCAAGGGCAATTCCCTCAGAGATTTTTTCTTTCCCTTTGTCTCTTTTGCTCGAACCCTTGATTGTAGGTCTGAAGTTCTTCTCAGGCAGGGTGTGGTTACGCCGCTAAATGTTCTTACAGTTATTCTCTTCCTCTTCTTTTTCAGAGGTGGAGTCTTTGAAGAGAGGGCTGAGGGGTATTTCATCCTCAGAATCGCTCCCGAAGGTAAGAACTTGGGGTTTTCCCCTTTCCGGACTGGTATCATCCATACAACAATTGCCATTCATTTTTCCACGCGCATCTGTCGCTCTTTTTTGCCATCGATGAGCTTCACGCTTCATCCTCTTGTAGTGTTTTTGATGGGCAACGTATACCTGCCACCACTTCTTGAAGGCACAACATTCCTTAGTGGGGTGGGTGACCCTCCGATGATATAGGCAGTAGTTTGGATGTGAATCCTCTCCGTCGAGGCATATGACTCCGGGAGTGTTTCCTGCGAGAGGTGGCTTCTACATTCCCATTGACAGGGTTTTGGCGAACCGCTTCTCTGTTTTAATCTTGCTCTTATTTATAGTATGTGTGCTTTGGTTTGGTTGGAGTACTTTACGACTCGTCCCCGCCGCAGCTTCTTCATCCTGATGCTGACGCTTAGCCTTTTCGTATATGGCTGTTTCGTGTTCTCGTTCAACTTTGCTTTTTTGAAAGGCTTCGTTTAACAGCCTATCGATCGGGTCTTCTAGAAGTTCTGAGGATTTTAGCGCCGATCCTGCCCCAATTCCTCTGCGTTGTTTTCTGATGCTGATGGAGTTTCTTCGTCATTTAACAACGAATGGGAGACCATGTGGTATCTTGCTACATAGTCTTCGGTTCCGCCTCATTTTCCTCATCGTTGTCACTATCTTCGTTCTCAAGAATATGCTTGAGGAACTCTTCGAGGGTCACCGGTGTCCGCGCCTTCTGGTTATACTCCTCTAGCGTGTCAATGTACTTTTGTAGGTTTGTACGCTTGTCGTCATACTCGGAAAGCTGCACAGGCTTCTTGTTTTTCTTCTTTTTCTTCTAAGACTTTGAAAGCTTGACTTGGGGATTTTGCCCTTTGTCAATAATTTTTTGTACGAGATGCGGTTTCAGCATCCCTTCGATGATTTCAGATTCAAGTGGGCTTTTCCACCTGACTGCCGGACATGCCCGTAAATCCTTCAGCATTCTTTTGGTTTTAGCTGAAAGAATGACTTCCCATGGAGTTTCTTCTACGAGCGAACAAGATGCCCCCGACGAATCCACCTTTTAGGGAGTGTGCTTCTGGGGCGGGTTCACCCTCCAGTTCTCAGACAGCACGAACTTCCCCTGTTGATACTGGTCATCGACCTATTTCTTGAAGACATAGCTGTGAAGCATTCTGCACGTATACTTAAACAGTAGCAATCCTCAATTGGGTGGCCACCATTCTATGATAGGAGCAGTAGTTGGGGTTGTTGACGTCGCCGGGTTGCGGTGGATGCCGCGGATATAGCAATATGATGAGATTGTTGTGCACTGTTAACTCAAATAATCTCCTCATCTCGTCGCGAGGAAACAAGTAAGCGCATCCTAGCCTTTCTTCCAGGGATAGGTGTGGGTGCGCGTTGTTTTGGCGAGCAGCCGGGTTTGGGCCACTCGGTTTTTGTTGAGTATAGGTGACGAAGGCCGCTTTCCTTTTACCCTTGGCATTTCGAGGGTCCTTATTTGAGGAGGAAAGCCCGTGGCCCATCTGGTCCATTTAGGCCTGTTTATCGATCAGAGCTTGGAAGGTCGTTGGTTTGAAGAATGTCATGAACTGGGACACAGTCGTTTGGTGATCAAGGGTCCCGATGAATATGCCCAGGGCGGGAAATTCTTCAATGCGCTGTTCACACTTCGACCATAGGTTTCGCTACCGGATTGCATATTGGACCTAGGTTTCTCCTGGCCTTACCCTGGCATTGATTAACGCCGTGATCGGGGTGCGCTCACTCACACTGATGAACCGCTGTGTGAACAGCAGTTCTATTTCTGTTAATGTTCTCACAGAGTCATTTGGGAGCTCCGAGTACCATTCAAAGGCCGTATCTAACAGGATGCCAACGGACTGGCGGAGAAACGGTTTGTTGTCGCCTCCAGTGTTGCCGTACAGAGCTCTGAACTGCGCGACATGCTGGTGTGGTTTGCCTGTCCCCTTGTACACATGGAACTTGGGGATCGTATATCCCGGCGGGTATTTGATTTTGTCATACCAGCTTGGATACGGTCGTCCGGTTCTGACGATTTGGCCAGCCGCTTCATTAGCTTGATGAGCTCTTATTTGTTGAGCTATATAATCATCAAGAGCAGCCTTGGAGATCGTTTCCACCTTGGATGTTAATAAAGCCGGAAGAAGGTTTGATGTTTCCCCTCTGTCATCCTCGATGATTATTGGCGGGTGCTCGGCTGGGGGTTCTGGTTGGATCATCATTCTAACTATGTCCTGGAACAAAAGCGCCATCTGCTTTATGTTAGAAGCTTGTTCCACGGCCTCTTTTTCTTTTCTTTCAAGCACCCTTCGTAGGAATTCTTTATCAGTCTCTTGTTCTTGGTGTTGTTCACTTGCTGGTTCCGAACTTTCTTTCTGTCCGGTAAGTGTTGCTATTTTGGTCAGCATTTCCTGCAGCTTTTGTTATTGCTCCTGAGCTTTTGTCAGCGACTGAGTTTGCAGTCGATGAGCTATGGAAGAACGGATTTCTTATTTCCTGGAAGCCATGTAGACCATATGCACGATCATGCCCCCAGGCTTGGGGCATTTGGGTCCATCGCCTTTGGAATTTGCTGCCGGGTGTGGGATTTTCTCTGGCCTCGTCCTTTTTTGGGAGGTCGAAGTTGAAGGAGCCGTCATGACAGGCACCTATGTAGAAGACGTCCCTCGCTGTATGACGGAGGGATGGTTTTTCTCTTGATGAGCCTTCGATTTCTTCAGCCGAGGAGAATAATCTTTATTGATCACAGAGTCCTCGACTTTCCTCCAGACCCTGTGAATTTGCGAGGAGAGCCGCTGATGGGGCTGCTCCATCTTTGCCTGCACTGTGGCTTCTGCAGGCGAGAGAGATTTCTTTAGCACCGCCGTTGGAGAGTTCTTGTGTACCCTCCTGAGCAGATCAAAGCTGTTCCCGGTTGGAACAGCAGCGTCAACTTCTACCATTAAAGCTGGTGGGGTAAGTCCATAGGGGGATTTGCCCTCAGTTTTTCTCACCCGGTGCCAGTGGCGACATCGAACATGCCTCGCGGCAGGGGCTGCCTCAGTTTTGGAAGCGGCTTCTTCATGCCCCCGGCTTTGCTGAGGGGCTATTGTTGGTGTCAGCCTGTTGAAGACAGACGTCCTGATTGAAGTTTGGAAAGGGCCGGCCAATCTTTCGAAGACCAACTTCCTGGTAGGGGAAGCACCTTTGACGACTTCACCTATAGGAGGAGTTGGGAGGGCTATCCATTTTGGGACAGCTTCTTTAGGTATCACGAGCCTCTTTGTAGGCCCGTTTGAGCTTTGGCTCGGCCTGTTGAAGACTGAGGTAGCAGACTTGGACGGCCCGTTGAGAGGGGTCGTTGTGGTTGCAATTCGATCGATGACCGACCTCTTAGGAGCTTCCTCTTGCGGCTTTAATGCACCGAAACTCGCTGGTGGGATCATGGTCCCGAAGAACAATCCAGAAGTGGCTTGCGTAACTGGCCCCACAGGTATTGAGAAAATGGAGGCCGCGTTGGGCCCGTAAGTCACTCCTCCAGCTGGGGTGGAGCGAGTGTTGCTGTTGCATGTTGTGAAGTTAGAAGCCATCGATTTCTCTGCACAGGAGCAAGACACCAAATCTTATTACCTTGAATCCAAGGGCAACCATAGAGAACCACGATTTTGTTTGCAAACATGACACACGAAGTGTGGAGTGGAAAGAGAAAAAGCTCCCACCGGGCGTACCAGAATCTGTTCACCGCGGAAAACGGAGACGGACCGGGATGGGTCGTCTTGCCTGAATCTGGGGGAATATGCTATTTGGACTTATCCATCCACCTCTCCGAAGATACCAAGTTGATTTATGGCACCATATATCAGAGGTTTGGACAGACGCGACCATTGTAGAAGATTTCATCAGATTCCCCCTCATTTTATGAGGGGTTTTTGATTGTGGGGACGCTCTTCCTTGCAGGCGCAAGCCCCTGCAGTTATTTACGTTACCGCATTACAATAACTACTTTCTCTTGCTCGGGCAGTTTACTTCGTGTCGTGTGTATGTTTTGTTTGTTTTGGTTGCATGTGGATTGTATACGAAGACTATTTTATGTCGTCGCCCGTAGGGCGCGGATTAGTCCAAATCCGTATATTTTAGATTTGGGTTTGAGTCAAGGATTTGCTTGATGGGGTTTTGAACTTAGGTTGTATATTCCTACAGTTCAGAAATATTTTGTTTGTTTTGAGGACCGTTAATCCATTTTGAGATTAAGATCAGCTTAAATCTATATAAGCATTTAGGGCTCAATATGTTTTTGCTAAGGATATGTTAGTCTAATTTGAGACTAAGATACACTCAACAACATTTTTAGGATCATTTTTACTTAAGATCCAGCAAAAGTGTATTTGTACTCAGCTGCAAGAAAACTTCAGAGACCTAGCCAATTTAGGCTTAGTCTGCTTTGTCTCTTCTTCTTTATTCCAAAAGTGTTAAGCACTCATTTGAGTTTTGTTTGTTCAACCCTTTTCTTTTTATGTAAGAGTGCTAAGCACTCATTTGAGCTCTGACGCTCACATGTATATCATGTGAAGCATTCAGTCATAGGCGCTGCCCAATTAGTGTTGAACACCCTAGTCGTTTTGACTAATCATGAAGTGCTAAGCACTTTTTATGGTGTCCACATGAGGTGCACGTGCGGCGCTGGGCGCTGCCCAATCAATGCTAAGCACTCAGCCGTTTTGGCTGCATAAGAAGTGCTAAGCACTTTAATTCAGCGCTCACGTGTATTTCATGTAAGGTGCTGGCATTCTGTATTGGGAGTCCACATGGGAAACACGTGAGGCGCTAGGCCGTTTGTTTGAGGGTGCCTATGTGGGGAGCACATGAGGCGCTGTCTCGCTTATTTTGGTTTTGCATCTACGTGTGTTTCACGTGAGGTGTCGGGCGCTGCCCAATCAGTGCCAAGCACTTAGCCATTTTGGTTGTATATGAAATGTTAAGTACTTTAACTCAGTGTTCACGTGTATTTCATGTGAGGCACTGGCCTTCTGTCTCGGGCGCCCACGTGTTTTTTTACGTAAGGCGCTGAATTTTCTTTTATATGGAGATTTAATCTCTATTGATGTTTTCAGAGAAGTTAAACCTCTTTTAATGGTGTTTTGACCATTAAGGATCACCATGACCACTGTTTTGAGGATCCTGGATCAGTTTTTTAAGGAACTAAGTTCCTGATTTGAACGAACTAAGTTCCTGGAGTATTATGGGCTCTATGTTTTTCAAGTTCTTGTGTCCATGTTCTCCTCTAAATCTTTGATTCTCAAGAACAAGATCTTTCCGATGAGAATTAAATTCTCAACTTGTAGGAGACTCGTCTTGTGGATCTTAGATCCAGAGAAAAAACAAAGTTCTTTTAAAAAGATTAAACCCTTCAACAGGTAAATGAGATGTTTTGATCTCTACTTTTTTTACCTAGGGTTTTGAAAAGGTAGATCTTCTTCTTTGAGAATTAAATTCTCCGTTCTTTCGAGAGCTCGCTGTATTTTTCAAAAGCTTCTGTGTGTCCTTTTTCTCTCCTCCCCCTCCTTTATACAGTGGAGACAGATTGTTAATTGGTTTTGAGAAAATCTCTCATTGAGAGATTCCAATTGATTTAGTTGGTCTCAAAATTAATTTGGGGAATTTTACCCACAGTTGGATCTTTGATCCAAGTGTTTCTGTTTTTACAGAATATGATGTTCTTGTTTTTAACAAGATTAGGGAAATATTTTCCCATATACAAAATTTATTCTGTCAAGTGGTGATTTTTAATCACCATTGGATTTTTAATCCAAGAGTTCTCTGTTTTACATAGAGCAATCTTTTTGTTTGGAAAGATTGAGGGAATATATTCCCAAAAATAGAATTTTATTCTATTGTTGGATCATTGATTCAACCGAGAGTGTATTTCTTATTTAGAAAGATTTGGGAGATGTTTTCTCCCAATTATATATTTTGATGATTTATCATCTCCATTGGATCTTTGATCCAACGGCTCTGTTTAACAGAGAATATCCCATCTTTTGTTAGGAAAATGTAGAATTTAATTCTACTGATATGAACTTGAGCGCGGGCGCTCACGTGTTATGCACGTAGGCGCCACTTAAAAATTTAAATCTTATGATAGGTACTGATGTGCTTTGCACATCGACGCCCGCGTGAGGAGCACATGCGGCGCCATCTAAGAGTTTAACTCTTATATAATAAGTGCTCCTGTGCTTTGCACATCGGCGTCTATTTGAGGAGCACGTGCGGTGCCACCATAGGATTTAATCCTACAAAATTGGCACTAGTGCTGGCGCCCTCATGGGGAGCACATGAGGCGCTGCCTCATCGATGAAGGTTTCTTTTCACCTTCTTTCTCTGTTTTTCCTGAGTCAAACTTTCTTTTCCAATGCCTTCTTTTGTCAGAGTTTGGAAATAGTTTCACCATGCATAACATTTTCTATGCCGAGACTTAAATGCTTCCCTTTATAATCTGAAGCAATGCTCCTCTTCTCTCTCACTTTCAGAGAATCATTTTAACAGAGAAGAGTCATGGCTTGCAATCGTCCACATGCTCATCAGCAGCCATAGGAGGTGCCTATCGAGGAAATTGTTCCTCATTTTGTTGCACGCTTGGTGAATCCCACTCTCACGGATGACCAATGCGATATGGTACTACACGAGCTCTTGACTCGTAGAGGATCTCCTCTTCCCATCGGCTCCATTTGGCTTCGAATGATCTTCCTGTCCGTGCTCGGTGACATCCCCCCTCATCCAGCGGAGGTGACTCCGGCGATGCTCCACACCGGAGGACAAGATCGAGTGCTTTCATGAGGCACTTTTGATTACCAAGCCTCTGAGGGATCGCTCTGACCAGTTGCTAAGACAGATACGGGCTCAACGGGCCATCATCGCTGCTTTCGCCGATGAACACGGCACTAATCGATGGGGAGCGACTCCTCGCGATGATCGCCGCTTCGACATGGTGGAGAAGGCTGAGAGGGATTTAGAAAACTTTATTCGTAGTTTTGTAAACCCTTGTACTTTTAATCCTTTGTTTGGTGATCTATTTCCTGTAGAATAAAATGTCTATTTGAATGTTTTCCTTTTATCTTGGCCACCGAGTGCTTCATTTCTAACACATGTTCTTCCTCTGATTGTATTGTTTAAGTATACGTGCAACCTACATATGCGCACGTGCACTTCACCCTTAGGGATTTTTGCTAAGTGCGAACGCCACTAATGTGCTTGTGTCATGCACTAACCCTCCACACGCGTATATGAATGAGCCTGCTTTCACACATATCTGTAAACAAAACTTAAACCGGTGTAAACAACCGCTAATAACAAAATACTCCGAAACATACCCGGGTCTCTTCTAAAATTCTAGTTTTAAAATACGGATAATATACGCATCAGCCAAAACCATAATGCGATATCCGGTTAAATAAAATGCATACTCCCAAGAACGGATACACGTAAATACATGTAGCAATCCAAATGCGTCGGTATTATCAAACCGGAAGTGAACACGATGTCTGGATGTAACCATAGGGTATAGGGTATAATACAGGCCATGCTAGATATTTGAAAAATTATTATCTGATTATAATTTGTATTATCTAAAAGAAATGCAGATACAAAATATCATATAAGTGTAGTATCAAATATAAGTGGGCACGGATCCTCTGTACTAGGAAAAAGATGATGTAACCTAGAACCAAGATGGGTTTCAAGTATGCGGGTCGGGTCGGATACTATCCACAGATACCAATGCACTATCCACACCGAAAAACAAATAATAAGCAAGAAGTTGTCGTAAAATTTGGAAAACCCCAAATAAAATATGTTATAAATGAACTAAGGTGTTACATTATACCCAACTACAAAAGAATTTCATCTTCGAAATTCCCTGTTCCCTGATTAAAAAACAGGAATCACTTCAATGAGGTATCATGTGTTCACACGTGACCAAGGGTCACGTGTTGACACGTGATCACTTTAGAGAATTAAATTATGTCAAGCAAAAGTATAAACAAATGGCTAAGGAAAAACCCCAATGGGGCGTCACGTGCTCACATGTGACCAAGGGTCACGTGTTGACACGTGATAGTCCTTCAGCCCAATTAAAAGACAGAATTAAATTCTGAATGAAGGAGGGTCACGTGCCAACACGTGATAGGTTTTGAAAGCCTTATAAGTTGATAGAATTAAATTCTAATTAAGGGAAACTGAAAACCCTAAATGGGAAAGTATTTCTTTAAATCTTTCCAAAGAAAAGAAGACTATGCTCTATAAAGTGGAGCACCGTTGGATTAAGAATCCAATGGTGATTAAAAATTACCAATTTATGAAAAGATTTTAGACAAGGAAAGATTTCCCTAAAATTTACCAAAAATAACAAACAGAATATCTTTTGGATTAAAAATCCAATGATTAATAAAATTCACTAAGTGATCTAAAAGATCATATTAGTTATGAAAAACAAACAAAATCTTTCAATGAGAGATTTACTAAACAAATTGATTCTTTTCCTTCTCCTATAAATAGGAGCCAAGAAGATAAAAAAAATAAATAGAATTTTGGGATCTTGAAATTTTCTAAAAGGAAAATAGCAGAGAGAAAAGAAAGGAGAATTTAATTATCAAGAAAGAAAACCCTAGGTGAGGAAAAGAAAAGGGATCAAAGCTTCACAAAACAAAAAGAGAATTTAATTCTCAATCTAAGAGTTTAACTCTTTTGCAAAAGAACTTAGTTCTTCCTCTGGTTGAAGATCTGCAGAAGCAAATCTCCCCATAGGTTGGGAATTTAATTCTCATCGGGTTGAGATTTTGCCATGCAGATCCAAAACTTAGAGGGGGAATTGAGTTTAGAGAATTTAATTCTCCCAATTCATAGGAATTTAATTCCTCAAAATAAAACTAGGGTTTAACCCTATATGAGAATTTAATTCTCCCAATTCATAGGAATTTAATTCCTCAAAATAAAACTAGAGTTTAACCCTATATGAGAATTTAATTCTCCCAATTTATAGGAATTTAATTCCTCCAAGATAAAACTAGGGTTCAACCCTATATGAGAATTTAATTCTCCTAAATTTACAGGATTTTAATTCCTTCAAGATAGACAAAACTAGGGTTTAAACCCTATTTAAGAATTTAATTCTTTCAAATTCACAGGAACTTAATCCCCCCTAAAATGAAATAAGGGTTTCACCCTGCATAAGAATTTAATTCTTTCACATAGGAATTTAATTCCTCCAAAGAAACCACAATTAGGATTTAACCTTATGAAGAATTTAATTCTTAAAGAAATAAAGAGACTTGAAAGATCTCCATGCATGCAAAAGACTAAGGTCATGTGTCCCCACGTGACCCGTGAAAAGATCCCTCAAAATGAGAAGGATTTAGCCCTGAGGCAATGCCTCACGTGCTCCCACGTGATCTCCAAAACAATGAGAATAAAACCAAAGGCAGATTCTAACTTGGGCGCTCTCACGTGTTACCACGTGACCCCTTGATAAAAGCCTTAATAATCAGCGCACAAATATCCATCACGTGCCAACACGTGATGGCCAGAAGAGCAAAAGTGTTTAACACTTATTTACATAACAAAGTAAAGGAAATCTGGCCCCCACCTTTTGGGTGCCCTCACGTGCCCCCACGTGACCCCTTTCTCTCTAGTGTTTAACACTAATTTGAAAGTTTTATTCCCAGTGTTTAACACTGTTGCGCTTTAGTATTTAAACACTAATTTGAGCATTTCATTTCCAGTGTTTAACATTGTTGTTCTCTAGCGTTTAACACTATTTTTAGCCAAATTGGCTAATTTTCCAGAGGCAAAAGCCTCCCCTTCAATTGAATCTCTAAATTGAGTAAAATTCAGAGCTATAATGTTTAATGCTCAGTCAAAGACCCAAAATGTTACCAAATCCCTCAAACTCTTGTTTAAGCATTGCTAAATGATGGGGGGCTGAACCCAGACAAATGTCTAAATGGTCCAATAAAGGGCCAACACTCCAAATCTAATTGGACTTAGCCCAAGTTGGCCATAAGTCCTCAATTCAGACTTAACTGAGCCAATGTGCTCATAATCTAATTAATTGATCTTAGTTCCAAATTGGACTACAGATCCCCAATCCACTTTGGTTCGAGAGTACATCTCTTCACTCCTCTGATATTTGTCGTTGTAATCCTTCAACGTCTTCAGAGAGGTGACGAGTCCCGATAGCCACATATTTCACGGACTATGATGTCCTTAACCTTGTCTGTGAGGTCTTTAAACTCATGGACTATGATGTCCTTAACCTTGACTGTGAGGTCTTTAAACTCATGGACTATGACGTCCTTAACCTCGACCGTGATGTCTTTAAACTAACATTGGACTGTGGGGTCCTTAAACTCATGGACTATGATGTCCTTAACCTTAACCGCGATGTTTTTAAACTAACGTAGGACCGAGATGTCCTTAAACTAACAATGGACCGTAATGTCCTTAAACTAATCGACCGCAATGTCCCTAAACTAAACATTGGAGTCCAATTGCTCTTTTGTCGGATCTAAACGATCCCGTTAAGTTGATCTTAGTTTAAAATTAGACTAACGTATCCTTAACAAACGTTTAAGTTGATCTCATTCTCAAATGACGCTAATGTATCCTTAAATCCAACCCCCAAACCCAAATCTAAGAAAAGATACGGATTTGCACTAGTCCACGCCTTACGGGCGACAACATAAATTAGTCTCCGTATACAATCCACAGGCAACCACAAACAAAACAACCACCCACGACACGAAGTGACCATCTGGAGAAGGAGAAAGTGGTTACCGCGATGCGGTAGCGTAATTAACTGCAGGGGCTTGCGCCTACAGGGAAGAGCGTCCCCACAATCAAAAACCCCTCAACAAGGGGGAATCTGACGAAGTCTGCTACATCGGCCGAATCCGTTTAAACCTTCGATACATGGTGCCATATATCAACTTGGCATCTTCGGAGAGGTGGACGAATAGCACCAATTAGCATCTGCCCCGAAATTCAGGCAAGACGGACCTGCGCGGTCGCGTCTCCGATTTTCGGCGGGAAACAGATTCTGGCACGCCCGGTGGGACCTTTTCCTCTTTCCACTCCACACTTCGTGTGTCGTGTTTTTCCACGATCAAATAATTGCGGTGTGTATGTTTGTGGTTGCCCTTAGGGGAATGGATACTGAAGTCGGCGCTTTGTCTCTATGAAGAATGACGTTTGTTCCCACCTTAGCAACTCAGGCTCCGTTATATCTGGTAGAGTCAAGTACGGGCCACTTGCAGACTCAAATCTCTGCAATTCGGCTCTTCAAGAAATCAACGGGCTTCTCTTTGTGTCGATGCTCCCACCTCCCACCCCGGTGACTCAACGCCGATGGAAGAAGCCCAGAGGAAGTCTGTCGTCCACAGGCGGGCTCCTCAAGCAGCTGCTTTGCCAACGGAATCAGTCCTCAAACAACTGGCATATGTCAAGGACCAAGGTCGACGCAGGAGACAGAATATTCAAGCTCTCAAAGGAAACAGGGGGCAGGCTCGGCAAAATCCTGAAGCTAATCAAATCCCGGCCGTAAGAAACGGTCGACATCGATATCAGCATTATACAAAATGAGCTGGGGGCAGATCCAAAACCGGAATCAAAACCTTTGGAATTGTCTGACAAGATCATCGACCTACTGCTGAACGAAGCCCGTCAGAAGAGCAAGGATGATCATAACCGCGAAATGGCCATCTATGAGAAAGGCAGGACGCAGCGCCTCCTTCAGCGGGATACAGAGAATGACGATGCCTTTCGTCGTCAACCCGTCACACAGAAGGCCCGACGTAGAGGCAAAAATAAATCAAAGAGCGGGAAAGGCGTTCGACAGCGACAAAGCGGGACCAAAAAGCCACGCGATCGGGAATCGAGCATTCCGGACTCGTCTCTTATAAAGAAGATGGGTCGAGCATACTCTTTTCCTCAGAACAAAACACGGAAGATACTTGATCTTGTCATAAAACATCAGATGATGACACTCCCGGAGTTCAAGCACCTCGAGCAAGCCAACGAGGTCTCTCACCCAGATTATTGCTCCTACCACCGAGCAATAGGACATCCTCTCGAAGACTGCTTCACCTTCAAGAACTGGGTCGAAGACCAATATCAACAAGGCAGGTTCGCTCTATCTAGCAGTTGGAGGGTAAGCCCGCCACAGAAGCATGAACCGAAAGTGACACGTATACCGAGAGTAGAACCAGATCAACATCGGTCTTGGAAGCGAGCTTGTACCTGTCATGTGATAGCGCTGTCAGAAGAAGAGCCCGAGAATATGAATGACCTCCCCTGGTGCTTCGAAAACAATGATGACGAGGTGATCTCAGAATTTCCACCGGCGCCGAAAGAGCTGGAAGATGGAATACATACTATAGCAGATAACCTCAAGAAAATTGATTTGGGGACGGCAAGTGACCCGCGACCGACATTCGTCAGTGAACTGCTGTCTGAAGAAAGGGTGGCTACACTAAAGGACGTGCTTATGCAGCATAGAGATTGCTTTACATGGAACTATTCAGAAATGCCGGGACTAGTTCCAGAAATAGCTGTGCACAGATTGGCGATATCTCCGAACGTCAAGCCGATCAAACAAGCACCGAGAAGAATGCGGCTCGAGCTTGAGATGAGCATCAACGCCGAGGTCAAGAAACTAATTGACTCCCGTTTTATCCAAGAGGTTCAATATCCTGATTGGATCGCCAACATCGTACCAGTAATGAATAAAAATGGGACGGTGCGTATATGCGTAGAGTTTCGGGATCTCAACAAAGCTTGCCCAAAGGACGACTTTCCAGTACCAGTCATTGAGCTGATGATAGATAACACATCCACTCACGAAGTCTTCTCCTTCATGGATGGGTCATCAGGATACAATCAGATAAAGATGCATCCAGAGGACCAGAAGCACACCGCTTTCCGGACCCATCTGGGTATATTCTGCTACAAGATGATGCCTTTCAGTCTAAAGAACGCCGGTGCCACCTATCAGAGGGCCATGACGAAGATTTTCGATGACCTCATACATGAAATCGTCGAATGCTATATCGACGACCTCGTTGTTAAAAGCAAATCATACGAGGAACATCTGGAGCATCTGAAGGTCGTATTTCAACGCCTCCGGCAATACAACTTGAAGATGAACCCTCTCAAATGCGCGTTCGGAGTTTCCTCGGGCAAATTCCTAGGATTCATTGTCCGACACCGAGGCATCGAGATAGATCCGTCAAAGATCAAGGCGATTATGGAAATGTCCCCGCCAAGGACTCTAAAGCAATTGCGGTCTCTCCAAGGGAAGCTTGCGTATATCCGGCGATTTATAGCCAATCTCTCAGGCAAGTGCCGTCCTTATAGTCACCTGATGAAGAAGATAACCCCTTTCGTCTGGGATCACAAATGCCAAAGCGCACTGGACGAAATCAAGCGCTACCTGCAGAATCCGCCAGTGCTGGACGCTCCGGTCAAGGGAAAACCTCTCGTCCTGTATACGACAGCCCTCGAAGGTTCTTTAGGCGCACTATGGGCACAAGAGAACGACCAAGGGAAGGAGAGAGCCCTCTACTATCTGAGTCGAGTTCTACTGGGGGCAGAAAGCAATTACTCTCCCATTGAAAAACACTGCCTCGCGTTGATCTTCGCAATAACGAAGCTCGGACACTATGCATTGGCGCATGAGGTCCATCTCATATCAAAAGTGGATCCCCTCAAGTATTTGATGTCAAAAGCCATATTAACAGGACGACTCACTAAATGGGCCCTGCTCTTGATGGAGTTCTCGATAACTTATCGACCCCTCAAGGCAATGAAAGGCCAGGCCATCGCCGACTTCCTCGCTGAGCATCCGATACCTGCCGATTCTCCTTTGAATTGCGAACTGCCAGACGAACATGCGTTTGACACGATCGACGGGGGTGATACCCGATGGGAACTTTACTTCGACGGAGCATCCTCCATGAAGAAGCGCAAACAAAGCACACCCATAATCAAATCAGGGGTAAACCCCATCTTCGTAACTCCACAAAGAGGGATAATGCGCTTCGCTTTCTCCTTAACAGAGCCGAGGACAAACAATGAAGCCGAGTATGAAGCTTTGATAGCAGGTCTCGAGATCGCCATCGACATGGGAATTGAAAACTTCCTCATATACGGAGACTCCCAATTGGTCGTTAGTCAGGTAAACGGCGACTATCAAACGTGCAAGCTAGAGTTGGTAAAGTACGGCGAGAGAGTGCAGCAGCTGCTGACTCAAATTCCTTCCTACACCTTGGGAAGCATACCGCGTGCGGAAAATAGAAAAGCAGATGTATTCGCCAAGCTTGCTAAAGAATTGACGAGAACCTCGATGACGTAAGAATCGTGGTACCAAGCCGTCGGGTTCTTGCACCAGCAGAAATATCTCCGGAGTCGTCTGAGGAAAAGGGAGCGACCGAGCAAATGGCTCTACAGGTAAAAGACCAAGAAAAGGTTGAGGATTGGAGAGAAGTCTTTATAGACTACTTCAAATCCCGCCGAACGCCTGAAGATGCGTCCTCAAAACATCAGCTCATGAAGAGAGCCCTATCTTTTGCCTTCGTCAATGACACTCTGTACAAGAGGTCATTTGATTCTCTGTGGTTAAGATTCCTGGGACCTGAAGAAGCAAAAAGAGTCGTCCAAGAAGTTCATGAAGGACTCTGCGGTTCTCACCAAGCTGGGTCGAAGATGAAACTGAAGATTAAAAGGATGGGCTACTATTGGCCCACGATGATTCAGGACTGCCTCGAGTATGCGAAGCAATGCCACTCGTGCCAAATCTACGAGGAATTTATCCACCAGCATCCGAATCCGTTACATCCGACAGTGGCCAGCTGGCTGTTCAAAATGTGGGGAACTGACATAATTGGCCCCATCGAACCAGCATCGTCCAGAAGACATCGATTCATTTTGGCGACAACTGATTACTTCTCCAAATGGGTAGAAGCAGTACCGCTGAGGGAAGTGAAGACAGAGAATATCCTCCATTTCTTCAAGACACACGTTATTTATCGGTTTAGAACTCCACGACGGATCATCTCCGATAACGGGCCAGCCTACAGAAGCCACAAGATCAGCCGTTTCGCACAACGGCATAACATAGACTAGAGATACTCTTCGGTCTATAATCCCCGAGCTAACGGTCTAGCTGAGGCCTTCAACAAGACCTTGACGAAGATTGTGAAAAAGACGGTGTCTCGAAATAAGAGGGACTAGCACGAGAGACTGCATGAAGCTCTCTGGGCGTATCGAACTACGTTCAAAACGGCCACGAAAACAACACTATACGCATTGGTATTCGGTACAGAGGCGGTACTCCCCCTCGAGATAGAGCTACCCTCTCTACGAGTGGCAGTTCATTATGAGCTAACAGATGAAGAGAATGCCCACCTTCGGCTTGAAGAGCTCGACGCCCTTGACGAAACCCGGTTCATAGCGCAACAAAATCTGGAGGCTTATAAAGAAAAAATGACGCGCTCATATGAGAAATTGACTAGGTCGAGAAAATTCCGCCAAAGCGAACTCGTGCTAGTGGTCAAGAGACCTATGATCCCCAATCGTGCCAAACGAGAGAAATTCGAGCCGAACTATGAAGGCTCGTATATCATAGATAAGGTCTACCACGGTGGGGCGTATCTACTCATGGACATGCATGGTGAAAGACCTTTCAGGCCAATAAACGGTCGCTTCCTGAAGAAGTACTAGACTTGACGAGTCACGGCCTAGGTCAATGATAGATGACGACGACTATGTCCACTCGCTATCTTTCTAAGCCCAAACTCTATAAGTAGTAACCGGCTTCCTTTACTACGGACCGAAACGTCCTTAAACTAACAATGGACCGAAACGTCCTTAAACTAACGACGGACCGAGACGTCCTTAAACTAACAACGGACCACTATATCCTAAAACTGGCCGTTGACCGAGATGTCGATAAACTACGGTGGATTGTAGCATCCTAAAGCTGATATATAAAAAAGAGAGAAAGAATAAAAAAAGGAGAGAGAAAAGAAAACGGTATGTCCATAAGCAAAATGGGCACGGATGAAAACCCGAAAGGGCTCCGTGAGTAAAAACAGCAGGGCTACCGGCGAGTTTTGTGAAAACCCGAAAGGGCGCAACCTCGTTAGAATAAAAAAAAAGAAAAAAAACGGTATGTCCATAAGCAAAATGGGCACGGATGAAAACCCAAAAGGGCTCCGTGAGTAAAAACAGCAGGGCTACCGGCAAGTTTTGTGAAAACCCGAAAAGGCGCAATCTCGTTAAGAGACACTTGCAGGGTCCTCTCGACTTTGTAAGGAGAATCCACCTGCGTGAGATCCTTATGACTCACAAGGGAGAAACACACTTAGGGATCCCAATGATTCCTAAGGAGAAATTACACTTGCGAGATCCTCACGACTCGTAAGGAGAACTCTCTTATGGGACCCTCACGGCTCATACGATTCAAAAATCTTAAGCTACAGGGATCTGAACCTGTTCTTAAGCAGCCCACCACAACCTGCGATACTGCCCTACAAGCGGCTCAATGCTGACCCTTGTATACAATCCACGGACGCGAATAAACATTTCCCTAACAGAGTCCCATCCGTGACTAGGGGTATGTCTACATGGTGAACAACCCTTGTAAGTCCTCTTGACTTATAAGGAGAAAACACTCTTCTAAGATCCTTACAAGTTATAAGAGACCATACACTTAGGAATCCTCACGATTCTTAAGGAGAAAACGCACCTACGAGATCCTCACGACTCGCAGGGAGAAATACCTTTATGAGACCCTTACGGCTCATGAAGTCAAAAGCCTTAGTCAACAGGATCCTAACCCTGTTCGCTAAGCCACCTTTGTTCGATATCGACGGAGGCAAATGATGATTCGCTCCTGGCAATATCCTAGTTGTAGCGGTGCTGATGCCGAAAATCGATGTCTAATTCCAAGCTTGCAGCGAAAGCTAGTAAGCCACACATGCATACGAAATAGCCAAAATGATGGGGCAACTTGCAACAAAATCAGCAAGTAAAAATATATGCATGCAAAATAGCCGAAATGATTGGGCAACTCGCAAAAAAAAGCAGCGGGTAAAAATAAAACAAATAGCTAAAATGATTGGGCACCGCGAAGAATAGCCGAAATGATTGGACAATCGCGACCTTCGCAATATAAAAGCTGAAATGATAGAGTATCGCGGAATGAAATAAAAAAATGATGAGATTCATGCCCTACAGGTGATATCATGTCAATCCCTGTATACAATCCAGGGGCGCAAACAAAGAGGGAATCACACCCTTCCTCCCCAAGCTTCATCAGAAGGAGAAGCCAAATCTCAATTGTTCACAGACAGCCTAAAGATCATCTCAACATTCGTCTCATTACAACGGACACAGTATCAAGCAAAGCGGAACCGCGGTAACTTCCAGTTCCATGACTCGGCGGTGTACAGATGACCGTGAGTCACACCCCGACTCCGTGAAATGCGGATAAAGTTAACCATTCCTGGTCACGTGGAACGTGGATAATGTCAATCCTGACCCGGTGGGAAACGTCCAGAGCGGATCCTGGTCCTCGCAGAGCACGGCAATGACCCCGTGTGAAGCATCCAGAGCGGAGCCTGGTCCTCGCAGAACACGGCAATGAACCCATGGGAAGCATCCAGAGCAAAATTCCTGGTTACGTGGAACGCGGCTTACGTCAATCCTGACCCTGTAGGAAACGTCCAGAGCGGATCCTGGTCCTCGCAGAGCACGGCAATGACCCCGTGTGAAGCATCCAGAGCGGAGCCTGGTCCTTGCAGAACACGGCAGTGAACCCATGGGAAGCATCCAGAGCAAAATTCCTGGTCCTCGCAGAGTACGGTAATGACCCTGTGTGAAGCATCCAGAGCGGAGCTTGGTCCTCGCAGAACACGGTAGTGAACCCGTGGGAAGCATCCAAAGCAAAATTCCTGGTTATGTGGAATGCGGCTTACGTCAATCCTGAACCCATGGAAAACGTCCAGAGCGGATCCTGGTCCTCGCAGAGCACGGAAATGACCCCATGTGAAGCATCCAGAGCGGAGCCTAGTCCTCACAGAATACGGCAGTGAACCCGTGGAAAGCATCCAGAGCAAAATTCCTGGTTACGTGGAACGCAGCTTACGTCAAATCCTGACCCCGTGGGAAACGTCCAGAGCGGATCTTGGTCCTCGCAGAGCACGGCAACGACCCCATGTAAAGCATCCAGAGCGGAGCCTGGTCCTCGCAGAACACGGCAGTGAACCCGTGGGAAGCATCCAGAGCAAAATTCCTGGTTATGTGGAACACGGCTTACGTCAAATCCTGACCCTGTGGAAAACGTCCAGAGCGGATCCTGGTCCTCGCAGAGCACGGCAATGACCCCGTATGAAGCATCCAGAGTGGAGTCTAGTCCTCGCAGAACACGGCAGTGAACCCGTAGGAAGCATCCAAAGCAAAATTCCTGGTTACGTGGAACACGGCTTACGTCAAATCCTGACCCCGTGGGAAACGTCCAGAGCGGAGCCTGGTTCTCGCAGAACACGGCAGTGAACCCGTGGGAAGCATCCAGAGCAAAATTCCTGGTTACGTGGAACGTGGCTTACGTCAAATCCTGACCCCGTGGGAAACGTCCAGAGCGGATCCTGGTCCTCGCAGAGCACGGTAATGACCCCGTGTGAAGCATCCAGAGCGGAGCCTGGTCCTCGCAGAACACGGCATTGAACCCGTCGGAAGCATCCAGAGCAAAATTCCTGGTTACGTGGAACGCGGCTTACGTCAATCCTGACCCCGTGGGAAACGTCCAGAGCGAAGCCTGGTCCTCGCAGAACACGGCTATGACCCCGTGGGAAGCATCTAGAGCAACTCCTGATTCCGTGAAATGCGGATAAGGGTAACCTCACCCATCACTTGCGGGTCCTCACGACTTGTAAGGGAGAAAACTCTCTTATGAGATCCTTACAACTTTCAAGAGAAAACACACTAAGGAATCCTCACGATTCTTAAGGAGAAATTAAACCTACGGGATCCTCTCGACCTGTAGGGAGAAAATTCTTTATGAGACCCTCATGGCTCGTAAAGTTGAAAAGTCTTAGGAGGCAGATCTTAACCCTGAATCCTAAGCCATCGTTATCCTGCAAAGAAATCGAGATAGACTACCCATTGAATACATTTAATAAAAGGGACACACCATCGTGAAGAAAAATATGTCTTTTATTCATGAATCAAAATGAATACAAAGTACAATTCGTGAAAGAACAAAAAATATACTCTTATCAGGAGTATGTACAAAGGAAGAATAAAAAAATATACAATTCTTCAAGTCGGCGGGCGATTTAGCAGATTTGCCAATTCATCCCTCTTTCGCTGGGCCTCACCTTCATGATTCAGTATCGCTAAAAGACGGGCCTCCGCCTGAGCTTGCTGGGCCTGGTATGAGGCAAGCCGGCCTTCAAGCTCTTTCTCAGTAGCCTTATGAGCCTCAACCATTTTACGAGTGAACACGGCGGCTTTGTCGATGGCTACCACCTCCTTGATGGCCTCTTGAAGCACTCTTCAAAGTTCATACGCTTTATTGGCCTTGGCCGTAAGGTTGGCTTGAAGCTCCCTCAGCGCTTTAGAAGCCAGCTCCCTCTCTGAAAACTTGCGGCCGAGTCTCTTCTCACACGATATCATATTCACCGCACACCGCTCAATTAGGCCCCGTAAACTCGCTTTCGCGACCACAACCTCCGAAGAAAGGCGTGTACATTCTAGCACATGCAAGCACGCCTCCACCTGCCGATAAAACTCAACCCAGACTTGTACCACTGCTTCACTATGATAGGTGGCAAGAAAGGGAAGAGAGCCGTTAGGTTCAGCAGCAAACGCTTCGGTCGTGATTAGACCGCCAGCGCGAAGTTCCTCGATTAGGGATGACAGAGAGGCGAGGCTTAGTTTTGCCATACGTTCCAAGGCACGCAGAGCATAAGGGCCGGGTGGCATGGCGATGCGTGACTCCAGTGCGGTAAGAACTGGCAGAGCTGTTCAGATTTTATAAACAGTCAGCTGAATGTGTAACCAAAAGAACAAGTGGAACAATGTTGGGACTTTACTTACCTACAGTCATGCAAGAGGGTTCTGAAGGCTCCCCAGGCCCTTCAAAAATCTTGACCTCATCATCGGCCTCCAGAACTGTAAAAGACATCAATGTCATTTTGTGAAAATAGTAATAATGCTGTGAAAAGAAGGTAAACAACACTAACCTTTCCCGGAAGAGAGGACGATGCGCTGAGGAGCTATCGCTTGCGGAGCAGCCATCTCTAACAGGCGCTGAAAAGACTGCCTGGGAAACAGATCAGCAATAGAGGCCGCCAATCCGCGCAATTCTGAAAAGACAGAAGGGTTCAGATAATGGAAAGATTACTAATTTAAAATATAGAAAGATACCTTCGACGCTCTTCCCATTCTGAGCCGGAGGGATAGCAGCTTCAACGGCCTCCTCCGTGGCCTCGGGCACATCATCGGAGACGCGGACCAGTACAGCGGCCTCTGAGCAAGGAGCGGCGGCTGCCACTGCAGGCTCCAACGAAAGGACGGTAGCCTCGACTACATGTGCCCTAGTCTCCGAGTCACCCTCAGGAAAATCCATTGGAGCGGCGACCGGCAAAGGTGCCTCCCCCGAGGGAGCAAGTGCTTTGGGAGCGGGAACCACCGAAGGAGACTCTGTCGCAAGGGCAACAGTTGCATCAACCCCCTCCACACTGATTGGTGCTTCACTGGGGATATCAGCAGACTCTACGGTCAAAGCACGACTTAGAGCCTCCACCGCCGCCGAAGTCCCTGCAAAGTTTTCTACAGGGATAAGGATACATATATACGTATGCAAGAAATATGAAATATTATAAAGAAATACAGGAACATATCAATGCGAAGGGGAGCTTCCAGTATGTCTTGTTCAAGCCGACGCTCCTTCCTGAGGAGATGTGCTCGCCGAGGTCCGAGGGTGGACTCGTGGGCGCCGGTCCACAGTGAAAGTGCGTCCTCGGCGTCGGCCGAAACAGCCTGTTTAAGGGCCCTTTCGCCCCATTCTTCCAAGGGGCCTATGAATCATCGCCGTATCCATGGAGGGTCTTCGTAAAAGATGACGATAGGGTAGGGCTTCTTCAGAATCCTTACGTTCTCCTATTCATCTTGCGAACGTCTTAGAGCCTCAGCCAATTGTGCGGCTTCCTTGGCAGATGAACTCGAGAAAAGTAGGCTGCCATCCGATTCTTGCATAGCCAGCGGTTCGTCCTGAAGAATAGGCTCAGACTCTATTAAAAAATCGAGCAGATTGGTAGCCGTCTTCCTCCGCCGCTTGGATCCAGAACCAACCACTGAAGACGACCGTTTCCTACCCCGTAGAGCTTTGGCACGGCGCTGACCTACTTCACCTTCAACGCCCTCGCTTGGCGGTGCTACCAAGGACGACACGGCCATTTTCGACGCCGCGGACGATGATACTACTACCGGCGCGCTATTAGCCCTCGATTGAGCCTGAGTACCCAATGGCATACCAGCTGTGGGAGTGAAGTCCACGTCCGCCGCCTCAGGAATAAGCGCAACACTGGTGTCCCTCAGGGGAAAGCGAACCGGTGCACGCGGTCGTGGCGGAACTCCCGGAGCTCAAACCGGAATGGGACAGCTGTATCCAAGAAGCACCCTCTTCTCCTCAGCAATAACTGGACTGACCTGAAGAAGGTACCAGCCCGTGAAGGACCCCATGCATCGGGGAATATGATCAGCTTAAGGAATCATGAAGCGAGAACCATAGTTGAGCCTCACAAAATGATGAGCGGCGTCACGAACAGCTTCAGGCGATGGGCTAGGCGTTACTGTAAATGCCTCGAAAGGGACGCCCTGATCATATCCAAGTTGCCGGGCAAAGCGGTGTGGGTTGTACCGCATGAAAAGGGCCGCACTGTTCTGACGAAATACCAGGTAACCTGGTCTGATCGCGTACAGGTGCATGGCTTCCCTGGGCCTCAGAGAAGGTACCGCCTCTTTCGACAAATCGCAAAGTTGTTGAATCGGACCGGAAGGAGCAGATAGAACCCGATCAACGAATACCAATCCTCCCGTACTAGCATAGGGAGCGATCAACACGCGAATGGCCCCAGACTGAGTCGGGTCAGGAGCAGAAGCATCCACCAGCCGCATGAGTCGCGGAAAAGTGTAGGCATCATAAAATTTGGGTCTCTGGTGCGCAGCAAAGGCCCCCAACACGTGCATCTCAATCCAAGATGTGAAATAATGAAGAGAAAAATTTACCACATCCACACCTGGAGTTGAGGTATTAGCCGCAGCGCCTAAACCATGATAAAGATGCGCTAGCGCTGGGAGGCCCACAGCTAGCCGTGTTCCCTCAGCAATGCGATGAGCAGGGTAGATAACCGAGGCTCTCATAAAACGGCGATGCATGGGAATGATGAACCAGCTAAGCCAAACGCTGATGAAGCTCACAAAGAAAGTCTCCTCATCCATGCCAGGAGCTGCAATCGACTCGAAAGATACCGCCGACATGATAGGAATGTAATACTGCGGCAAGTCCTCTTCCTTAGTCGGCCGCCTGTTTAAACCAACCCCAAAGGGGTCGTTAATGTTCGCAAACTTCGGAGCCATCTTTGATAGGACACCCTCGCGAAGGAAGTAAGCGATGAAACTTTTAAAAGTGACGCCCTGCTTCTCTGACTCGGTGAACAGTTTGTCAAAAATGCCAAGGGTCTTGATCAAACTCGGGCGCTTGTGGCGGACGGCGTTCTCGGTAGACAGGCCGTCAAGCATTGCAGGCTCAGTTTCAAAGACATACTCATCGGGAGGCAGCAATTCTTCATAAAGTGTCCCCCTGATCGGCAGCCCCGAGATCTCGCGAAATTCTTCCAAGGTAATCGAAACTTCGCGGTCCCCTAGAAGGAAGGTGTTGGTGGGAAGATTCCATTGGTTCAAGAACGCCTTAACCCACCAGACATGAGGAGATTGGTAGTGGAAGAAGGACGCATATATCGCCTGATAAAGCCCAACCCTCTGCAGTCGCACGCGATGGGCGGACAAGATGTAACGAGCCCAAAGAAGGTAGCCCATGGGGTGTCGAGGGGTAAGCCCTATCTTGTAAATCTGCCCCCATGGCTGAGCTTCGCCCTGGCAAATGCGGCGCCCCAAGATATCTATAGCCGGTAACGGATGGTTCGGAATACCAGTTATCGAAGACTCAAGCCGCCCCATAGGGGTCCAATTCGGCATCTCTACAGCAAAGACAGTCCGGGGAGGATCCATCGGCAGGAATGGATAAGTAAGCTCCGTCGGTATCTCACAAAGAAAACTGCGGCGACCGCGGATAATATGACCGTGTTAGTTGTATGTATGCCCTAGAGGCCAGTATTGTACAGATGATGTATATTATATTGGATGCTTGGACATATATAGAGATGACTTTCTTGCTCGATATGATAGTATGCTATCTGGTTACTCTTTATCTTAACATGTACACTTGTCTCTTTATACTGTCTTATAGTTACATGTTGGTAAAGCCCTTAGGATATGTACTTGACTACCTGGACTGTGATGCAGATCATACTAGTGGGGACATGGTAGTCCATAAGTACATCCTTCAAGGTCCCTAGTCGTGGGTGTATCGAGACGGGGCATCGATATACCAGAGTAGACTAGCGTATACACTTCTCGACCCATGAGATGGGCGATGGATGATCCCACATCCATTGGTGTTTGACATCAGAGATGGTATACGGGTGCTCAGTGGAGACTGGGTACACTGGACGGACTCGCCGAGAACTCCCAGATGGTATTATACCTCACGTCAGATGGCAGTTCTCAGGTGACACTTGTACAGGTTAGTCTGTAGACCCGAGATCGTCATAGAGTCTTGTGTGATTCCCACTGTGCTTTGATCTCCACCTTACCACGTCCATGAGGGCGTGCAAAACGGTGGTCTTTGGGTACAGTCCCGAGTCACATGGAGGCAATGAGCGATAGGAGGGGTTTCGTCTCTCCCGGTATTGGGGGTTGATGTTGCGCTGTGCTCGATTGGCCGTAACAGGGAAGTCCCTGGCCAAGGATGATGAGAGATTTGCTGGTAAGTGTTACCAGTAGTTTCTCGACCCGTTATGAGCCTCACATCGGCACGACTTATCGGTTATTGGGGTCTGACGTTTACCACCCCTAGACTTGATATGCGACATATCAGACGAACAGACCGGACTGTACGGTAAGTGTTACTAGTTGGATTCACAGGAGTGTGAGCGGGCTAGCTCGTCGATCTTCTGATCGCTCAATACCCGGATGGCCGTTACGTTTAGCAGACCGCTTGCGGCTTGTGGGTGCTTGATATGATCATCATCTGCTACCGGCGTATTGACGAGTCTTTAGAGTCCTACACAGAGGTTTCCTGGCTCAAGCGAAACGAAATAGGAGCGCATATGAGATATGTGCGGGACCGAGAATAATGCGTGTATGTGATACCGCATTTCATTCTCGCGATAAATGTTTCGATTGGTTATATTCGATATGACCTAGTTATCGAATCATTGATTCGATAAGACGATTCATTGGATACTAGTCGGTTATATGCGATATGACCGGATCGTTAAATCAAGTGTTGATTTAATGATTTAATGTATAATTATATATTTGATATACTATATTGCATTAACTAGTATTGGTTCACTTTATATGGATTTTCTCACTTGATGTGCAAGAAGTATATGTGATATACTTTTGTGCACATATTTGTATCATGTTTGATGATACATGATCTTGTTGTTAAGTATAAAGAATTAAACCATGGTTAAGTGTTGATTAGGGTTTTGCATTTTCATTTATTTATTTATTTATTTATTTGAAAAGGATTAAGATAAGAATGGTGGCCTTTTTTGTTTTAAGTTGAAGCTTCATGAAGCTTTGACTTTTGTAACCATTCTTGTCATCATGCTTAACCCTAACCCATCCAAGTGACCATGGTTTATTCTCTACACTTAACCTAGGTTAGAACATGATAAGTATTTGATTTTATTATTCTTTTTCACATACTTATCATATTCTATTTTGCTTCTTCATCTTCATCTTCAAGAGAAAAGCTTGATGCCATCAATGGCAACTTGAGTAAAAGTGAGTGAAATCCAATTCTAAAGTGAACCCACCTCCTATTTCTTCACCCTCTACCTCTTGCCAAGTTGTTTTGGGTGTTTTCTTCATAAGTTTCACAACTTGGTGAAGTTGGAGCTTGAACTTGTGCAACCTCGACGTAGATCATCTTCGGCACGAAGCCGACGACATTGCCCGCTCGTTTTCCCGATGAAGCCGACGATCGAGTCTAGGATTCGAGATGGACAGCGAGAGGACACCTACGTGGAGCTAAGGAAGTGGAGAACCGGATCTACAAAGGTTGTAGCCTCTCTCCTTTAGTTAAAGTGTTAACTAGTTTAATGATTCGCCTAGAAATCTAGCCGACGATCCGTATTAGGGTTTCTCGGCACCTATAAATTTTTAAATTGGCATGATCGATGCCTTGTGAGACCTCTATAGTGTGCCTAGGAACCCTACAGTGGTATCAGAGCCTAGCTAGAGCCTTAGGCGAAGTCTAGACGGAGTTTGAAGTCCGAACGAACCCGAAACCCTAACCCGATAATGCTCTCTGGACTTTTTCCAAATTTGTGGTTTTTTGTCAATTAAAAATGCTTAAAAAATTCAGCAATGAAATCTAAGAATTACGGTGCAAAAAGTTTCCCATGAACAGTACTTTGTGCGGCGGAACCGCGGCAGAAGCGTAGCTTCTGCGGCGGAACCGCGGCAGAAGCGTAGCTTCTGCGGCGGTTCCGCGGCTCTTAGGTGATGTCAGCCCTAAGTGTTTGCACAGTAATTCCTGATTAATTATTCTGAGTTTTCTGGGAATTTTTAAATTGGCTCTTAAGTTGAGTGTTCTGGGGTTAAATTGGGAAACGATGTTTCGATCGGATTATCGAACCTTGTCTAAGTGTTTTTCCGGATAATTTTTGAATTTGTTAAAAAAGTTCGACCGGATATAAATACCCAACTTTTCCCCTGTCGGGAAATTTCCAAGTGTTGGATTTTTCCGAAGTTTAACGACGTTCTAAGTAGTGCAAGTAACGCGATGGACCCTCTAGAAGACAACAAACCTTAACTCGATTATGTGACCGTCTTGAACTGCCCTTTGAACCTTCGGGTTTGGGGCAGTACGGCGTGCCACATGTGAGGCGTTGGCTTGACCCTTCTACGGCTGGACCGTTGGTACTGAGGCACGAACTGAATGTTGTTAGACTTATTTCATGTGTTGAGCTGTATCGAGAAAACTTGGGTATTCGACTGTTCGATCGGAAAGTTTAACATTTTCTGTTTATCTGGAATGTGATACAATAATTGGAATTCACAAACAGCTATGAGATAACTGAATGAATGTTATAAATCTAGCAATTTAGTCCCACATGATATTGAAAAGAGTTTTCGATAATGAGACTAAAATGCGGGGTTTATAATTGTTAGGCATGTGATGTCTAAGTAATTCATTTGATTAAGCATGTGATGTCTAAAGAGATTGCGGATTCCAACTGTTGTAGTTTTACACTTTCTTTTCTGTGACCGTAAGTGTAGTATGTTCATATCGCCGGTTTTGTTGCTATACGTCAACGACAATTGGGGTATGCATACTTACTTACGTTGATGACATGTGATGTTATGTGTTGCTGGATATGTTATATTGGATCGTCGTGTTTGAATAGCCGGGGGTTTTTATGTGAGATGAGTGTTTTTCATTATCATTCATGTAAAAACTTGTATGTAATATTCTTTTATTTGGGGCACTTCCAGGTTGCGGAAGTTGTCACCTTTTGTATATTATTTATTTTTCCGCATTAGGATAGACCCAAGGAGGGGAGCACAAGTAACCGGGTTCTGGGGTCCAGTGGGAGACCAACTCGAGGAGTCGAGTCCGGGTCTCCTAACCCTAGAATTGGTAGGGTTGCTTGCCGCTCTCGTAGGGGTCTAGGGGTGTGGGATTGGCTATTCATCACGACCGTGGAATCCGTGTTTTATACTGGCTCGTATTGAAAACACGGACGTCCTAGTATATCCAATGTTTCATATGTTTCTTCTGCTGTGATTTCTGTGATGCGATCATGTGATGTTCTTTGATAGATACTTTATATAGTATATATGATATATTATATAGACGTTACTTATGTTTTGCACCCGCACTAGCCCTGCCCTGCTCTGTCGTTAGTTACCTAACCTGACGGTGCACGAGGGGACATCGAGACGAATGCGGATGGCATAAGTGTACGTCGTATTTATCTGTGATGTTTAGGTACTTAAATGATGGGACTTCATTAATGTGATTAATGAAAGAAAAGAAACCTAAGATGTTGTAGAATCAAATTTTAAACAAAAAGGTAGCTACAGTTCTTGCTTTGCATAGCGGTATATATGATATACCCTGCACCTTATTCGATGAGGAAAGGACCGAGATCCCTTCACCGGGAGTGACTCCTTTAGCAATAACTGGCAGATGCTACACACTCGGTTTGGCTTTGATTGCTTTTAAGAGTTTTTGCTTTGCACAGTGATATATATGATATATCCCGTACCTCATTCGACGAGGAAAGGGCCGACGATCCCTTCACCGGGAGTGACCCCTTTAGCAAAACTGGAAAAGCCTCAAAATCACTCCATTTCAAAACTTCATTTGATTCTACAACGATATCAAGTTCATTACGCTCATGGTTTTATGAAAACCTGCGTAGCCCTCCGTCATTTCAGATAAGTACTACTTAGTATTCGTGCTACGGTAGTTTGGCATTCGTCAAGGCGTAGTGTACGGTAGCTAACTAGTATTTATCTGCTTATGCATATGATGCAGATTGGATTAGGGTATTCGTACGGCGTTGTTTGGCATTCGTCAAGGGTCGTGCGGGTGGGTTTAATTCAATCAAGAAATGTACGGGTTGAACTTGACTAGTGGACTATGGGTTGTTTGGCATTCGTCAAGGTCATAGAACACTAGGGGTAAAATATTATCGGGAATTTCAAGTGTTGAAATTTGCAATGAGATTGCATACCTTCTATGAGATAGTTGGATCCCGATACCCACTGCGAGTAAGAGTTACTCCTGGGAGAGTTTTACACATTACAATTAGCCGATCAAGTAGGTGTCTAGAAAGGTGTCAACGGGGTTACGCCTCTAGGAAAACGAGGTTTACATTAATTAGGTTCGTGCGAAAGCACGGGGGACCTCCCTCAAAGTACCGACACTGGTCTGGCTAAAAGATTGGCGAACTTGTAGTGTGTAATTAATCCCGGCTAGTCTTTCCTTTTAGGGTTTGAAGGAAGATTTGATAAAAAGCAGTGGGAGCCATCCTGATTAGATAAGATAATAACCAATCTGATCTTGCACGAGCATACGCTAAAGTGTTTTCTTCTCTCTCTCTCCAGGTAGCGACCATTTCATGCCCTAATGAAGATAATAATATGGATGTATTGACCGAACCCGCATGTTATACTGTGCAGGGGAACGTTGAACCCGTTCTATCTTATAAGTGTTATAAGAATGAACAGGAAACAGGAGAATATCTGGATTCTCACACCGCCCAAACGGAGAACATGCATGTTGATGCATCATCTTCGGGTGTGTTTGTCATTGAGAACTGTTTCTCAGTTCACCCTACGTCCTGGGTATTAGATACCGGATCGGGATCCCACATATGTAAGATGTTACATGGGCTGCGAAAAGGTAGAGAACTGGGAAAAGGTGATCATTCCGTTCAAGTAGGGAACGGTGCAAATGTTGCAGCCAAAGCAGTTGGCGAATATCACCTAGTATTACCAAGTGGTGATACTATAATTCTGAATGAATGCTATTATATACCAAACATGATGTGCAACATTATATCAGTTTCTTTATTGAGTAAAGAAGGATATAATTTTGTAGTAAAGGATAATGTTATGAACATATTCCTAGATCAAAAGTTGATTGCATCAGGCTCGCTACATAATGACATATTCATTCTAAATCAAAATACAGTCCTCAATATACAAAACATACACAAGAGGAAAAGTTCAGAAATGAACGAATCTTTCTTGTGGCATTGTAGACTTGGTCATATCAATGCGACACGACTGGCTAAATTACATAAGGATGGTTATTTGAATCCGTTCGAATTATCATCTTATGATACTTGCCATTCATGTCTCAAAGGAAAAATAACCAAAGCTCCGTTTAGTGGACACGGAGAAAGAGTTACTGAACTCTTAGGACTGGTACATAGTGATGTATGCGGTCCCATGTCTACCCTTGCCAGGAACGGTTCTTCCTACTTCATTACATTCACTGACGATCTCTCTAGATACGGGCATGTGTTCCTATTGAAACACAAGTCTGAAGCTTTTGAGAAATTCAGAGAATATAAGCACGAAGTAGAGAACCAAACGGGCAAAAGTATTAAGATCCTTCGATCTGATCGAGGAGGAGAATACTTGAGCAATGAGTTCCAAGATTATCTAAAGGAGAATGGGATTCTTTCTCAGCTTACTCCACCTTATACACCACAGCACAACGGTGTATCGGAACGAAGGAATCGCACCCTATTAGATATGGTGCGTTCAATGATGAGTACAGTTGAGTTACCTATTTCCTTCTGGGTGTATGCGCTTGAGACAGCCATACACCTATTGAATATGGTTCCTACTAAATCAGTGCCTACCACTCCATATGAGATATGGAAAGGGAAGAGACCATCTCTTAAGTATGTTAAGATATGGGGTTTTCCAGCCTATGTCAAAAGACAAAATCCGGACAAACTCGAGGCAAGATCTGTCTTATGTAAGTTTGTAAGATATCCCAAAAATTCACAAGGGTATATCTTCTACCACCCCGAGGAACAAAAGGTGTTTGTTTCTCGACATGCCACTTTCTTAGAAAAAGGTTTTCTTATGAAACAGATTAGTGGCATTGAGGTAGAACTGGAAGAGGTTCCAGCAACACAAACTGCAACAGAAGACTTGGTAGAACCAGAGGATTCAGTAGAACTGGACGAACCCCAGCCTCTCCGCCGATCTAGTAGGGTATCTCGTCCACCTGAGAGATACTACGGTTTTCTCATTGACGGTGGAAGCGAGGATTGCATCATGGAGGATGATGACCCAACTAGCTTCGAGCAGGCCATCACGAGTAGGGACTCAGTGAAATGGCTGGATGCTATGCGGTCTGAGATGGAATCCATGTACACCAACAAATTATGGACTTTGGATGTTGCTCCTGAAGGGGTAAAACCCATTGGGAGCAAGTGGATCTTCAAGAAGAAACTTGGTGTAGATGGGAAAGTGGAGACTTTCAAAGCTAGACTTGTTGCAAAAGGTTTTCGCCAAAGACCAGGTGTGGACTATGACAAAACCTTTTCTCCAGTAGCTATGCTTAAATCCATCCGGATCATGCTTGCCATCGCTGCATATCATGATTACGAAATCTGGCAAATGGATGTTAAGACCGCCTTTCTAAACGGTGATTTAGAAGAGTGCGTGTACATGACTCAGCCAGAGGGCTTCGTAGACAGTGGGAGCAGCGGGAAGGTGTGCAAGCTGCTTAAATCCATTTATGGATTAAAGCAAGCATCGCGGAGTTGGAACATCTGCTTTGACGTCGTTATCAAAGAGTTTGATTTCGTCAAAAACCCAGATGAACCTTGTATCTACAAGAAGGTAGCAGAGAGTAAGGTTGTCTTCCTCGTATTGTACGTGGACGACATACTCTTGATAGGAAATGATATTCCTATGCTGTAAGCGGTCAAGCTCTTCTTATCACAAAGATTCTCAATGAAAGATCTTGGTGATGCCTCCTGCATATTGGGAATAAGGATCTATAGAGATAGATCCAAACGGATATTGGGATTGTCCCAATCCAGGTACATTGACACCATACTAAAGAGGTTTAGTATGGAAGAATCCAAGCGTGGGAACTTGCCCACGATCTCTGGACTCACTCTCTCCAAAGAGATGTCTCCCAAGACTGATTTGGAGAGAGCTCGCATGCAAGGGATACCCTATGCTTCGGCAGTAGGCTCTATCATGTATGCGATGCTATGTACCAGACCCGATGTTGCATACTCACTAAGTGTAGTGAGTCGGTATCAAGCAGATCCTGGAGAGAGTCACTGGACAGCTGTGAAGAACATTCTCAAGTACTTGCGAAGGACTAGAGATATGTTCTTGGTGTATGGTAACGGAGAACTCCAAGTGGAGTCCTTTACCGATTCGAGCTTCCAGAGTGATAAGGAAGACTCTAAGTCGCAGTCGGGATTTGTCTTTACCCTTTACGGAGGGGCGGTTAGCTGGAAGAGTTCCAAGCAGGAAACCGTGGCAGACTCGACGATGGAGGCTGAATACATCGCTGCCAACGATGCTGCCAAAGAGGCTGTCTGGATCAAGAAGTTCATTGCTGAACTTGGAGTGGTTCCATCCATTGAGCATCCAATACCTTTGTATTGCGATAACAATGGAGCGGTGGCTTTGGCCAAGGAACCCAGGTCCCATCAGCGATCCAGGCATATTCTGAGGCGGTATCACCTGATCCGGGAGATAGTTGATCGCCGGGAGATCGAGGTCAGGAGGGTTGACACGAAGAACAACACCGCGGATCCACTCACGAAGGCCATTCCCCAGATACAGTTTGAGAGACTCTTCGGGATGCTCGGTATGCGATACTACAGCAGCTGGTCCTAGTGCAAGTGGGAGATTGTTAGTTGTATGTATGCCCTAGAGGCCAGTATTGTACAGATGATGTATATTATATTGGATGCTTGGACATATATAGAGATGAATTTCTTGCTCGATATGATAGTATGCTATCTGGTTACTCTTTATCTTAACATGTACACTTGTCTCTTTATACTGTCTTATAGTTACATGTTGTTAAAGCCCTTAGGATATGTACTTGACTACCTGGACTGTGATGCAGATCATACTAGTGGGGACATGGTAGTCCATAAGTACATCCTTCAAGGTCCCTAGTCGTGGGTGTATCGAGACGGGGCATCGATATACCAGAGTAGACTAGCGTATACACTTCTCGACCCATGAGATGGGCGATGGATGATCCCACATCCATTGGTGTTTGACATCAGAGATGGTATACGGGTGCTCAGTGGAGACTGGGTACACTGGACGGACTCGCCGAGAACTCCCAGATGGTATTATACCTCACGTCAGATGGCAGTTCTCAGGTGACACTTGTACAGGTTAGTCTGTAGACCCGAGATCGTCATAGAGTCTTGTGTGATTCCCACTGTGCTTTGATCTCCACCTTACCACGTCCATGAGGGCATGCAAAACGGTGGTCTTTGGGTACAGTCCCGAGTCACATGGAGGCAATGAGCGATAGGAGGGGTTTCGTCTCTCCCGGTATTGGGGGTTGATGTTGCGCTGTGCTCGATTGGCCGTAACAGGGAAGTCCCTGGCCAGGGCTGATCAGAGATTTGCTGGTAAGTGTTTCCAGTAGTTTCTCGACCCGTTATGAGCCTCACATCGGCACGACTTATCGGTTATTGGGGTCTGACGTTTACCACCCCTAGACTTGATATGCAACGTATCAGACGAACAGACCGGACTGTACGGTAAGTGTTACTAGTTGGATTCACAGGAGTGTGAGCGGGCTAGCTCGTCGATCTTCTGATCGCTCAATACCCGGATAGCCGTTACGTTTAGCAGACCGCTTGCGGCTTGTGGGTGCTTGATATGATCATCATCTGCTACCGGCGTATTGACGAGTCTTTAGAGTCCTACACAGAGGTTTCCTGGCTCAAGCGAAACGAAATAGGAGCGCATATGAGATATGTGCGGGATCGAGAATAATGCGTGTATGTGATACCGCATTTCATTCTCGCGATAAATGTTTCGATTGGTTATATTCGATATGACCTAGTTATCGAATCATTGATTCGATAAGACGATTCATTGGATACTAGTCGGTTATATGCGATATGACCGGATCGTTAAATCAAGTATTGATTTAATGATTTAATGTATAATTATATATTTGATATATTATATTGCATTAACTAGTATTGGTTCACTTTATATGGATTTTCTCACTTGATGTGCAAGAAGTATATGTGATATACTTTTGTGCACATATTTGTATCATGTTTGATGATACATGATCTTGTTGTTAAGTATAAAGAATTAAACCATGGTTAAGTGTTGATTAGGGTTTTGCATTTTCATTTATTTATTTATTTGAAAAGGATTAAGATAATAATGGTGGCCTTTTTTGTTTTAAGTTGAAGCTTCATGAAGCTTTGACTTTTGTAACCATTCTTGTCATCATGCTTAACCCTAACCCATCCAAGTGACCATGGTTTATTCTCTACACTTAACCTAGGTTAGAACATGATAAGTATTTGATTTTATTATTCTTTTTCACAGTACTTATCATATTCTATTTTGCTTCTTCATCTTCATCTTCAAGAGAAAAGCTTGATGCCATCAATGGCAACTTGAGTAAAAGTGAGTGAAATCCAATTCTAAAGTGAACCCACCTCCTATTTCTTCACCCTCTACCTCTTGCCAAGTTGTTTTGGGTGTTTTCTTCACAAGTTTCACAACTTGGTGAAGTTGGAGCTTGAACTTGTGCAACCTCGACGTAGATCATCTTCGGCACGAAGCCGACGACATTGCCCGCTCATTTTCCCGATGAAGCCGACGATCGAGTCTAGGATTCGAGATGGACAGCGAGAGGACACCTACGTGGAGCTAAGGATGTGGAGAACCGGATCTACAAAGGTTGTAGCCTCTCTCCTTTAGTTAAAGTGTTAACTAGTTTAATGTTTCGCCTAGAAATCTAGCCGACGATCCGTATTAGGGTTTCTCGGCACCTATAAATTTTTAAATTGGCATGATCGATGCCTTGTGAGACCTCTATAGTGTGCCTAGGAACCCTACAGACCGTACCAGGTCCTCCACAAAAGCAAGTTGGTGCGATTCGGGTCATGAGTCCTGATCATAGCCATTACTTCCTCGTCAGATGGTGACTGAGGAAAAGCAGCTTCCGAGCGAGTGAAAGGAAAGTATGGAACATAAGACATTGTGCATGAAATAAAAGAAGGGGAAACTATTAAAGCGAAGCCAACAGTGTATATATATATGTTTATAAATGTATATACATAAAAAGACAGTGGAAGAAAGTGACAAGGGACTCATTTTATGGGACCATTGGTTACAAAACACATGGGTCCCACAAAATCAAGATGGCGGCTTGCTAATGATGAGGCAAAGCAATTGCTATGAGACAAAAAGAAGATTCTCAATAAATAAACAATGGATTTAAATGACCCTACACCTTCCCCAACAAGAAATCCATCTATGACTCTGCAACAAATCAAACAGAGCAAGGGTATTAAATTCCCAGAAAACCCTATTGCAAACCACTTCTTCTTGGTTGCAAAGAAACAACTCAGGGCAAGAAAACCCCAAGAAGTTCTCTGGAAAGAACTATGTTCTTCACAGGAATTAAATTCCTTTTGAAAAGGGGAATTAAATTCCCAGAAATTTTTTGTCAAGGCCAATGCTCTTTAAGGTGGAATTAAATTCCACATAAGAGACAAGCATCGCCATTGATCCCTGAAGATCGGAGAAACCCTAACAAGGTCTGTTGATTAAAGAATGAGGGGTTTTGTTTTTTAAGGAACTTAAAAAAAATGGGTTCTTGTTAAAGGGAAAAACCCTTGGGATGGGTTTAAAATCCAATAAATATTTCTGCAAAAGTTCTTCATTTGTTCAAGATCATTACCTGAGGAAAGAGAATCTTTCAACAGAGTTAAACTCTGAAAATTTTCGAGACAGAGAACTAAGCTCTGAAAAAAGAGAATTAAATTCTCAAAAGGAAAAAGTTAGCAAGAAAGAAGATGAGCAAAGTGGAGGCGCTTCTGAAGGGACGCTGGCATTTATAGGATGTGATGGGAAACGTTTCATCTCCCCTATTCCCTAGACAGATACAACAGTCACAAAGGTGACAGCGTTGCACTCACCTGCAGACACGTGAGAGCAACGCTGTGGGGAAATTTGTTCCCTGATTAAAAAACAGGAATCACCTCAATGAGGTATCGCGTGTTCACACGTGACCAAGGGTCACGTTTTGACACGTGATCTCATTACAGAATTAAATTCTGTCAAGCAAAAGCATAAACAAATGGCTAAGGAAAGACCCCAATGGGGCGTCACGTGTTGACACGTGATGGTCCTTCAGCCCAATTAAAAGACAGAATTAAATTCTGAATGAGGGAGGGTCACGTGCCAACATATGATAGGCTTTGAAAGCCTTATAAGTTGATAGAATTAAATTCTAATTAAGGGAAACTGAAAACCCTAAATAGGAAAGTATTTCTTTAAATCTTTCCAAACAAAAAAAGACTATGTTCTGTAAAGTGGAGCACTGTTGGATTAAAAATCCAATGGTGATTAAAAATCACCAATTTATGGAAAGATTTTAGACAAGGAAAGATTTCCCTAAAATTTACCAAAAATAACAAACAGAATATCTTTTGGATTAAAAATCCAATGGTGAATAAAATTCACTAAGTGATCTAAAAGATCATATTAGTTATGAAAAACAAACAAAATCTTTCAATGAGAGATTTACTAAACAAATTGATTCTTTTCCTTCTCCTATAAATAGGAGCCAAGAAGAGAAAAAATAGATAGAATTTTGGGATCTTGAAATTTTCTAAAAGGCAAATAGCAGAGAGAAAAGAAAGGAGAATTTAATTATCAAGAAAGAAAACCCTAGGTGAGGAAAAGAAAAGGGATCAAAGCTTCACAAAACAAAAAGAGAATTTAATTCTCAATCTAAGAGTTTAACTCTTCTGCAAAAGAACTTAGTTCTTCCTCTGGTTGAAGATCTGCAGAAGCAAATCTCCCTATAGGTTGAGAATTTAATTCTCATCGGGTTGAGATTTTGCCATGCAGATCCAAAACTTAGAGGAGGAATTGAGTTTAGAGAATTTAATTCTCCCAATTCATAGGAATTTAATTCCTCAAAATAAAACTAGGGTTTAACCCTATATGAGAATTTAATTCTCCCAATTCATAGGAATTTAATTCCTCAAAATAAAACTAGGGTTTAACCCTATATGAGAATTTAATTCTCCCAATTTATAGGAATTTAATTCCTCCAAGATAAAAATAGGGTTCAACCCTATATGAGAATTTAATTCTCCAAAATTTACAGGAATTTAATTCCTTCAAGATAGACAAAACTAGGGTTTAAACCCTATTTAAGAATTTAATTCTTTCAAATTCACAGAAACTTAATCCCTCCTAAAATGAAATAAGGGTTTCACCTTGCATAAGAATTTAATTCTTTCACATAGGAATTTAATTCCTCCAAAGAAACCACAATTAGGGTTTAACCTTATGAAGAATTTAATTCTTAAAGAAATAAAGAGACTTGAAAGATCTCCATGCATGCAAAAGACTAAGGTCACGTGTCCCCATGTGACCCCTGAAAATGTAACATTTCAAACAAATAAAATATTATTTTTGGGGAATTTTTATAATTTAATAATAAAATATTGAATATTTTAAATAAAGCGGTATAATTAAATACCGATAAATTGGGAAAATTTTTGAAAATTATAGAAATTACTTAAAAGATGGTGTTTTATGTGAATTATGCAAATTTTAAGTTTTTATGATTAATTATATGCTAATTTAGTGTTAATCGCGATTAAAAATCGCTAATCGGATTTTTAGCATATTTTGTGCAAAACATGCACCATATCATTTTACACTTGTTACATATGTTTTCCATGGCTTTCCTTCATGTTTTAAAGCATGGTTGTTGATTTATAGGAAAATAGAAGAGAAAAAGAAAAGAAAAGAAAAAGATGAATAGAATATTAGGTATGGGTGAGAGAGAGAAGGTGAGGGGGTTATCTTTGACTTGCATCTCACCATTTCCATCATTTTCCTCTCCCCTCTCATTACTTGCTGCTACTGCTGCTGCCTCCTCCTCCGCCCTCTTCAACCCTCTCAAATCATCACAATAAACACCTCAAAACCCATTACCCTTTTCATTAAAAAGATGCACAAGCTCAAGGGAAGCACATTGGACCAAGAAAGCAAGGATTTTGGCCACTTGGGGAAACTCAAGAATTTTCTTGAGTTGCCAAATGAGGTATTTTCTGAACCTTTAGCTTAGTTTTTCCATTTCTTTTACCCCTATGTTAGATTAGAACCGATATCGTGTGGTTTGGGTGAACTTTGAAAACTCTAGTTAGGGTTTAGGGAAATTTTGGGTAGTGATGTGTAATTGAGCTCAGTAGAAGCCACACAAACCCCCTAGTACTAGAATTCAGACCTAAACCAGAGACTAGAACCCCGGAATACGGATTTAGAAAAGTCGATATCGGAAAATTGTTGATTCTGTGAAGGTTAATTGAAATCTGCTATCACTCGGAGACTCTGAAAATTATTTTGCAAACACATAGAGATGTGCAGGCACCCAGGAAGCTAACCCCTAAACCCCAGCCCCTATCTCCCAATTCTGGCCACAGATTTAATCTGTATGGCCGCAAATTGTGGCCTGGGCCCTACCATTTTGACCCGTGTTGGTTTTGTAGCTTTATTTCATGTAAACTAGACCCTTGGTATATGCAAAATTGACCAATTTGACTTAGGGTGAAATCTGGGACCATTTTCAATAGTGGCTGTTTTGATTCGGGTTTCGTTTTACGTATTTTGAATTCTGGAATTCTAGAATTTTGTGTTACCTCGATCACTTGACGTTTGTACGACGATATCGAGCATTGTTTGATGGTTTTGAAAGCGCAGTCCATAGGTTCTAACCTATAGGCCTTAGCGCGTCGTTTGGTTTTCTCGATGTGATTTTAATGTGCATTTGCGTTTGTGATATCTTGTAGGTACCTTCTCTAGGGCTTCATACGAGGAAGAAGATGAAGGCGATATCGACACCGACACGCAGGATGCAAGGTGAGTAGATTATATCTACGGGGAAGTCGGGTGGATGGCGTATAGCACTCCCGCAGTTTGATACGTAGTATGCTGGATATATACTATATTTATATATATGATAGCGTTATGTGTGACATGGATATTCTAGATGTGATTAGGTGTACTATGGATAGAGTAGGGTTTAGAAGTAAACTAGTATAGTTTCCTAGATGCGAACCCTAGAATAAGTTTACACCCACACACACACATGCTTGCTCGTTATACTTATACCTGGACGATGAGGATAGTGTATGATATTTGGAGATGAGTCGATGAGATTGGGCATAGTGCCATGAGATCGGTGATATAATGTGATTCGTATTTAGGATACGACATGAGATTTTAGCGGGCCTTTGGACGTGTGTTCGACACACGCATTTATATTTACATAGATGGTATCGGTTTGTACTAAACTTAGATCAGTACCCCAGTTCATGTGATATGATGATAAAGATACCGGTTAATTGATGAGATAAATGTGATATTGACCCATACCCAGATTTGGGATGCCGTACGATGATTTACCGTATGAGCTTTATATTGATGATAAGATCCGCACTCGTGACTCGAGGATGTCATATGATATTGTATCGTACGCGGTACCTTTGAGGCGGGATCACCGACTATTATATATATATATATATATATATATATATATATATATATATATCGACTCAGATTTAGGTGGTTTCCATACCCCTCCCGACTAGCTTGTTAGTTAGATCTGTAGTTGCATAGTAGATGCTAGACTAGACCCGAGTCATACCTATTTCAAAAACTAACGAATCGGGAGTATTTTAAAAACAGGCAAAGGGATTCTACGGATATTTTCAAAAGACGCATCTTTTCTTAAAAACATCGCAGCCCTTATTTTTCCTAAAAACCCCGATTCGTCTTCTTTCAAACGGCAAAACAGTATGACATAGATACATTAATATAAATACTACACTGTTGTGTTTATTATTCATTGCCGCATATTCTTGCTTTTCACATCGCATTGCATGTTTAAATATGTTTATTGTTATATTAAAAACCATGTTGTTAGGACACCAGCACCATTATCGATGATGCATATGTTCCACGTACCCCTGCTTGCCGGTTCACACACTTCATCATCGATAATTGACATGTCACTACACAGTAGGATTGTTGCATCAGGATATGACCCTTGCATGATATACTGATATGCTTACATTTCCTTTATATGTCGCATACATCATGCTTATGATTATACGCATTGAGATATTTGTTTTCATGATATTTCTAGATTTGGGAACCGTGGTTATTTCAAAGGAGAATATGTATTGTTTTAAAAACCCGGTTTCCCTTGATATGATATTTCAGTGCGTCCACCATGCGTTTTCTCGGTTCTGAGACGTGTGACATGTGAACCCGAATCGAGAAGCTGGATGAGGCCGATTGCGGGTACATGGTGGACCCGGTATGGTTCCCCGGGGCGAGAAATGTTTTTCGTGGAGCAGACGATGAGCCTAGCAGGGTGGCGAGTACCTACCGGTGATAGTATTTGGGCCCGGTGGATATCCGGAGGATACAGACCGGAGTCGAGAGATGATGTGGGCCGATCCGGACTGACGGAGCCCGATATATGAGGATTTACGTGCCGATGCTGGGCACAGGTTTCATGATGTTTTCGAGTGTTGATGCTAGACACTCAGGTTCCATGATTTTGATATGTCGCGAGGGACATGTGTTGATTTATATCCTCATACTTTCATGCATATGCTTTTATGACTTTTACATGCATGATGTTGTTATGTTATTGGTTGACACGTGGACGAGATCCACATATATACAGACATTGATTACATAGTTGGATGATATCCACATACTCATAGACTTCATGTTATAGTTGACACTGATTACATTGATCATACCTCATATTTATGATATGTTGTTACCCGAGGCACTGACACGAGCACGTGGGATTATACTTATGTATATATGTTTACCCTGGCCACCTTTTCGTGCTTCAGACTTATTAATTTTGAGAATATATTATTATTGATCGTTTGACCTAGGATGAGTCATACATACGATTTCTGCTCTGCAATGTTTTCTATTCACGAGTTGGCAACTCACCCCCGTTGTGCCACAGTTCTTGCAGGTTTTTCCGTACAGGTTTCATTGCGGCTTTTCTGGCACACTGCTTCCTTTCTGGGTGATTGCTTTGGTAGGTGTGTTCACTCGCATCGTGACCACCATTGTACATATTTATTTTCAGTTGTATCTAGTGAATTCCATCAACCAAACTTGTATATTGTTTCAGACTTAGAAAACCAGTTATGTATTATTTTGACCTTAGAGTCGCGCGTTGTAGTATTATGGTTTTCATGCTGATTTTGAGTTTTCCTTTGAAATTTGATCCTCGCCCTTCGGCGTTGTATATTATACTGCTTGCGTGGTTGTGACCGTCGATTGACGAAGAGCTAGCTCCCGTTTGGGGATGCCTTTTATCATTGTATATATATTATTCATGTTGTACCCCGTTTGGGGCCAGTATTTACGAAGAAAACTCTGCCGAAATTTTCAGAAAAGACTAGAGATTTTAAAAATGCATATTCGGCTTACTTATTTAAAAACCTTGTTTTTTAAAGAAAAACATGTTTTCTTCACTTCTTAAAACTAGTTTTCTTATTTACTCCTTAAAATGGTTTTAGATTTCTGGGCTTTTGGCTTACTTGAATTAGATGGGGTCCTATAGGCTTCATATGATTCAAGGGCCAGTCACGTGCTATTTCAGGACGTGACAGAAAAGATCCCTCAAAATGAGAAGGAATTAGCCCTGAGGCAATGCCTCACGTGCTCCCACATGACCTCCAAAACAACGAGAATAAAAGCAAAGGCAGATTCTAACTTGGGCGCTCTCGCGTGTTACCACGTGACCCCTTAATAAAATCCCTAATAATCAGCGCACAAATATCCATCACGTGCCAACACGTGATGGCCAGAAGAGCAAAAGTGTTTAACACTTATTTACAAAACAAAGTAAAGGAAATCTGGCCCCCACCTTTTGGGTGCCCTTACGTGCCCCCACGTGACCCCTTTCTCTCTAGTGTTTAACACTAATTTGAAAGTTTTATTCCCAGTGTTTAACATTGTTGCCCTTTAGTGTTTAAACACTAATTTGAGCGTTTCACTTCCAGTGTTTAACACTATTGTTCTCTAGTGTTTAACACTGTTTTTAGCCAAATTGGCTAATTTTCCAGAGGCAAAAGCCTCCCCTTCAACTGAATCTCAAAATTGAGTAAAATTCAGAGCTATAATGTTTAATGCTCAGTCAAAGACCCAAAATGTTACCAAAGCCCTCAAACTCTTGTTTAATCATTGCTAAATGATGAGGGGCTGAATCCAGACAAATGTCTAAATGGTCCAATAAAGGGCCAACACTCCAAATCTAATTGGACTTAGCCCAAGTTGGCCATAAGTTCCGAATTCAGACTTAACTAAGCCAATGTGCTCATAATCTAATTAATTGATCTTAGTTCCAAATTGGACTACAGATCCCCAATCCACTTTGGTTCGAGGGTACATCTCTTCACTCCTCTGATATTTGTCGTTATAATCCTTCAACGTCTTCAGAGAGGTGACGGGTCCCAACAGCCACATATTTCACGGACTATGATGTCCTTAACCTTGACTGTGAGGTCTTTAAACTCACGGACTATGATGTCCTTAACCTTGACTGTGAGGTCTTTAAACTCACGGACTATGATGTCCTTAACCTCGACCGTGATGTCTTTAAACTAACATTGGATTGTGGGGTCCTTAAACTCATGGACTATGATGTCCTTAAGCTCGACCGCGATGTCTTTAAACTAACGTCGGACCGAGATGTCCTTAAACTAACAATGGACCGTAATGTCCTTAAACTAATCGAGCGCAATGTCCCTAAACTAAACATTAGAGTCCAATTGCTCTTTTGTCGGATCTAAATGATCCCGTTAAGTTGATCTTAGTCTAAAATTAGACTAACGTATCCTTAACAAACGTTTAAGTTGATCTCAGTCTCAAATGAGGCTAACGTATCCTTAAACCCAACCCCCAAACCCAAATCTAAGAGAAGATACGGATTTGGACTAGTCCACGCCCTACGGGCGACAACATAAATTAGTCTCCGTATACAATCCACGGGCAACCACAAACAAAACAAACACCTACGACACGAAGTGACCATCTGGATAAGAAGAAAGTGGTTACCGCGATGCGGTAGCGTAATTAACTGCAGGGGCTTGCACCTGCAGGGAAGAGCATCCCCACAATCAAAAACCCCTCAACGAGAGGGAATCTGACGAAGTCTGCTACATCGGCCGCATCCGTTTAAACCTTCGATACATGGTGCCATAAATCAACTTGGCATCTTCAGAGAGGTGGACGGATAGCACCAATTAGCATCTGCCCCGAAATTCAGGCAAGACGGACCTGCGCGGTCGCGTCTCCGGTTTTCGGTGGGGAACATTCCCGGAATAAGAAAAAATAAGAAAACATGAATTTAAGAAAAGAGGTGTGGAAACTTCTGTCGGGTCTCGTCTTCTCGTTCCCAAGTTGATTCTCCATGCGAACGATTCTCCCATGAAACAAGTACTAGGGGATAACCTTGTTCTTAAGGACCTTTTCTCTTCGATCTACAATCGCCATCGGTCATTCTTCGTATGTCAAGTCCTCCCTTACTGTCAGTTCCGAGTGATCTAGGTCTCGAACATACTTGCGGAGTTGAGATACATGAAACACGTCATGAACACTTACCAAGGATGGTGGTAAAGCCAATCGATAAGCTATTTCTCCAACATGTTCGATAATATCGAAAGACCCCGTGAATCGAGAACTAAGCTTGCCTCAACTACCAAATTGAATCACCCCTCTGGTTGGTGATATCTTCAAGAATACAAGATCACCAACGGCGAACTCTAGAGGTCTTCGTCCTGTATTGGCCCAACTTTTATGTTGATCTTGCCCCGCCTTCATATGATTTCGGATCATGTTGACTTTCTCCACAGTTTGCATAATAAGATCCGGTCCCAATAATCTTCTTTCTCCAACATCATCCCAACAGATGGGCGAGCGACACTTACGACCATACAATGCTTCGAATGGAGCCATCTGTATACTCTCCTGAAAACTGTTATTATACGAAAACTCCACCAAGTGCAAATGATCCTCCCATGAACCCTTAAAGTCCAACATGCATACTCTCAACATATCCTCAAGAGTTTGGATCGTCCTTTCTGACTAGCCATCTGTCTGAGGATGGTAGGCTATGTTGAACTTCAATCTAGTCCCCAAACTTTCCTGTAAACTCTTCCAAAAGTGTGATAGGAATCGGGTATCACGATCGGAAATGATACTCACAGGTACTCCATGCAATCTTACAATCTCCTGCATGTACCGCTCTGCTAACGCTCCCGTCGACTGACCAACTCGAAACGGTATGAAATGAGCTGCCTTGGTCAATCGATCAACAATCACCCAAACTGCATTGTTACTCTTTGGACTCCGCGGTAATACTGTCACGAAATCCATGGTTATATGTTCCCATTTCCACTGAGGAATCGGAAGTGGTTGCAATAAACCAGCTACCTTTTGATGTTCAGGCTTGACTTGCTGACAAACCAAGCATTTCGATACATAGCGAGTAATCTCTCTTTTCATGCCTTCCTATCAGAAATGTTGTCGTAGATCTCGGTACATCTATGTGCCTCTCGGATGTACAGAATATGCGGAACTATGAGCCTCCTTCATGACTTCTTCATGAATGTCTCCCTTCGGCACACATAAACGACTCCCATATCATAACGAACCATCTTCATAAATCAACAAGTCCGTTCGAAGTCCCGCTTCTATCTGTTCTCGAAACTTCTGCAACCTTGGATCATGCGACTGCGCTGCTCTAATATTATCGATCGGGGATGACTGTACTTACAGCTGCATCAACTGTCCTGAAGAATGCGGTAATACGATCTCCAACTCGAATCTCTGGAAATCATCTATAAGCTCCTTCCATGCAGTCAACATCCGTATTGCTGGCAACAGACTTAGAGCATCCGGCACTACATTAACTTTCCCCGGATAGTATTTTAGATCAAGATCATAGTCAGCCATCAGCTCTAACCATCTACCCTGCTTCATGTTGAGATTTTCTGCATGAACACATACTTTAGGCTCTTGTGATCGGTAAATACTTCTACCCTTTCGCCCAATAAATAGTGTCTCCAAATTTTCAAAGCAAAAATCACTCCCGCTAGCTCCAAATCATGAGTTGGGTAATTCTTCTCATGGGTCTTCAATTGTCTCGACGCGTAGGCTATAACCATCCCATGCTGCATTAGAACACATCCTATGCCTTTTCCAGATGTGTCGTTATGAATAACCAACCCTCCGGAACTGTCTGGCACTGTCAAGTTAGGAGCGACGGTCAATCTTTGCTTCAATACTTCAAAAGCTAATGCACATTTATCCGTCCATACGAACGGTACCTCTTTCCGAGTTAGCTTGGTCAATGGTTCAGCTATTCGAGCGAAATTCTCCACGAATCTTCTGTAATATCCGGCAAGCCCAAGAAAACATCGGATTTCCGCTACGTTCTTTGGAATCGGCCAATCATGAACTACTGCAATCTTTTCAGGGTCAACGGCAATTCCATCTCCGGATACGACATGACCCAAAAACTTCACTTCTTCGAGCCAAAACTCCCACTTGCTCCTCTTACCATATAACCTTTCTTGCCTCAACGTTTGCAGTACGATCTTCAAGTGTTCTGCATGCTCTTCTTAGCTCCTCGAATAGACCAGAATATCTTCGATAAACACTACTACAAATTGATCCAGGTACGGTGAAAAGATTCGGTTCATCAAGTCCATAAATATTGCTGGTGCGTTCGTGATTCCGAATGGCATCACTAAGTACTCGTAATGTCCATATCGAATTTGGAACACTGTCTTGCAAATATCTTCTGATTTCACCCGAATTTGATGATATCTGGATCGCAAATCTAGCTTCGAGAATAGCCTCGCGCCACCAAGTTGATCGAATAATTCGCCGATACGAGGGATCGGGTACTTGTTCTTAATAGTCACCCGGTTTAATTCTCAATAGTCGATGCACATTCTCCGCGTGCCATATTTCTTCTAGACTAGAAGAACTGGAGCTCCCCAGGGCAAATTGCTGCTACGAATCCAACCCTTTTCTAGTAATTCGGCGACCTACTTCTTGACTTCTTCTAGTTCCACCGGCGCCATTGGATAATACACCTTTGAAATCGGTGCTGCTCCAGGAATAAGGTCAATCGCGAACTCCACATCTCGTTTCGGCGGTAAACCCGAGATGTCCTCGAATACATCCATAAACTCTTGAACTACTGCTGGCGCTTCCTCCATATCTACTTCTATCGACGAAAGAACGGCACTTGTCGGCCTAGTCCTAAATTCAACTGGCTCGACAGATCTGTCACCTCCTGAAAATAAAAACTCTGGATGTCTGGGAATATAGAAAATCACTTTCTTTGCCCTACAATCAATGTGAGCATGGAAAGTGCCGAAAAAGTCCATTTCCAAGACGACATCATAGCTGCCCGTATCGATCACCAAGAAATCCGTGAATAACTCTCGTCCTCATATAACGATCGAACAATCCTTGCACTCGCTACTAGATATAATTTTCCCATTCCCAGTGTGTATGTCCTAACAACTAGACAGGGCCACGAATGGAATCGAGTGTGCAGTAATAAACTTGGACGACATAAAACAATGGGATGCACCTGAATCGAATAATGCTAATGCAGGAAATTATGAACGAGAAGAATACCTGAAACGACTTCATCTGAAGCCTTGGCCTCCTTGGCCATCAAAGTAAAGGCCCGTGCTTGATTAGACCCCTGAGTAATCTAGTTCTTCCCTTGGATCTATTTCTGCGGTGGCTTCTGAATATCGTTCCTCAATCGGAGCTTTGAAGGACAAACATCGATGGTATGGTTAGCTGATCCGCAAACAAGACAGAGTCCAAGCCTCCTTCGACATTCTCTCCTGAAATGATCCGGTCGTTGGAAGTTGTAACATTTCAGAAAAATAAAATATTATTTTTGGGAATTTTTATAATTAAATAATGAATATTATGAATATTTTGATAATGCAGTATAATTAAATACAGATAAATTGGGAAATATTTGGAAAATTATAGGAATTTCTGAAATGAGGGTGTTTTATGTGATTTAGGCAGATTATGAATTTTTATAACTAATTATATTCAATTTTAATACTAATCGCGATTAAATATCGCTAATCGTGTATTAAGCTTGTTTTGTACACATGACATGCACCATGTCATATTACATTTTGCTACATTTTCCTACATGGTCTTTTCTTTTATCATGCATGGTTTTGGTTTTTAAGTGAAAGGAAAACAAAAGAAAAAGGAAAAGAAAAGAAAAGGTAAAACATTAGAATAATGGGTATGGGCATGAGAGAGAGAGAGAGAGGTGAGGGGTCTTCCATTGACCAAGACCATTTGTATCATTCATTTCCTCATCATTCTCACTCCCTCCTTCACCATGGCTGCTGCCCTCATCTCCCTCCTCCACTACAACCCTCATAACACCACCAAAAACTCATCAAAGTTCCATCTCCACTTCATTAAAAACATGCACAAGCTTCTCACAAACACTTTGGACCAAGAAAAATCAGATTTTAGGCACTTGGGGCAACTCAAGAATTTTCTTGAGTTTCCAAATGAGGTAACTTCTCCACTATTAGCATTGTATTACTTTCACTTTATTATCCTTGCATGTTTAGAAGTGTTTAATTTCGGTTTAGCGAGCTTTGAAAATTCTAAGTTGATGATTAGGGCTTGAGTTGAATCCAGAGATGAAATTGAGGCTTAATAGTGACCTTAAACCCATGTGGTGTGTGATTAAAGACCTAAACCATAGAGTAAACCCCCAATTCATAAACTTAGAAACCCCGATATCGAAAAACTTGTGAGATTTGTGAGCATATTTTGAGAACTGCTATGACTCGGGGACCTGGAAAATTATTTAGCGAACACAGTGACACATGCAGGCACCTAGAAAGATAACCCCAAGACCCGAGACCCAACCCCTCAGTTGAGGCCGCAGATTTAATCATCTTGGCCGCAATTTGCGGCCAGGTTAGGGATGTTTGCCTCCAAGTTTGGTCCATAGCCCCTTTGTCCAGTTTATAGCCCCTCCACATGGGCAAAATTGGCTAATTTCACTTAGGGTAAAATCTGGGACCATTTTCATGAGTTGCTGCCTTGTATTTCGTGACGTTTTTGAATTTAAGTTTTGATTTTGTGTTCCGTCGTCTGATTTTTGTACGTCAGCGACGGGGGGTTGTTTGGTAGTTTTGCAGGCGTGGGCTATAGGTTCTAACCTATAAGCGATTTGTATGCCGTATTGATTTCCGACTTGATGGTAATGTGCATTTTGTGATTGTGTTATATATGTAGGTACCCCCACGTGGATTTCGAGACGACGAGGAGAGCGTGGCGTCATCGACTCCAGCAAGCGAAGATCAAGGTGAGTAGATATATATCTATGGGAGAAGTCGGGTGGATGGCATATAGCACCCCCGCAGTTTCATTGTATAGAATGTGAATGCGTTATGATATATATATCTCTGTGTGTGTGTGTGTGTGTGTGTGTGTGTGTTATATTATAAGATGTGTATACATTACTAGAAATGCTTTAGTGGACTTTGGATTAGTGTAAGCGTAATTGGTAGTTAATGTTATAGTTTAGTGTTAGTCGCGAAACTCTATAATAAGGTTTACACACACACGCACACACATACACTTACATTGTTTTACTTGTGCGTATATAGGGATATGTATATATATACACACACATGGGTATGGGATTGTATATATATACATTTACATATACATGGATGATGAGGATAGTATATGGTATTTGGAAATGAGTCGATGAGATTGGGCATGATATCATGAGATCGGTGAGGTGACATGGTTTGTATTTGAGATACGACATGATATTATAGCGGGTCCTTGGGCGATGTGTTTTCATACACATGCATACATATATATAGATGGTATCAGTATGTAATAGACTTAGATCAGTACCCCCAGATCATGATATATGATGAAAAGGGATACCAGATGGATAATGAGATAAATGTGATATTCGACCCATACCCAGATTTGGGATGCCGTATGATGAATTTACCGTACGAGCTATATATTGATGATAGATCCGCACTCTTGACTCGAGAATGTCATATTATATATATTGTATCGTATGTGATACTATTGAGGCAGGATCACCGACTGTTATATATATATATATATATCGACTCAGATTTAGGTGGTTTTCCTTACTTTTTCGATCAATCTGTTAGTTTAGTCCAGTAGTTTACCTGTAGATGTTAGACTAGACTCGGGTCATTCCTATTTCAAAACTAACAAATCGAGAGTATTTTAAAGACATGCCAAGGGATTCTACGGATATTTCAAAGTGCGTACCTCTTCTTAAAAACACCGTAACCCTATTTTCTAAACACCACGATTCATGTTATTTCAAACGGCAAACCGTATGGCCCATATATATTAATGTAGATTATTTATTGTTGTGTTTATTATTCAGCTCCCGCATATTCTTGTTGTTTGCATCGCATTGCATGCTTATATTGTGTTTTCATATGCTATTATTGAAATCATGCTGTCAAGACACCAGCACCATTACCGATGATGCGTATGCTCCACATACACCTGCTTGCCGGCTCACACACATCATCATCATCGGTAATTGCCATGTCACGTACACATTAGAAAATACTACTTCATTAGTATAAAATGTTAGCTGATAGTTTCGACATGGTACTAGTGAGCTTGCTTTTATATGATAGTTTAGACATTGCATTTATTACTGTGATTTTCATGCATATTTATATATTCATTTGCCATGACATTATGGGCCAATCCGGATTGCCGGAGCCCAATATTATAGAATTCATTGTTTATTTACCTTGAGATTTGGGATTTTGGATTTCCATGAGATTTCTGGATTTGGAGAAACCGCAAGGATGTTATAAACTGATAATCATTTTTAAATGAAAGTTGCGGTTTCTCATGATATGATTTGAGATATACCCACCATGAGTTTTCTCGGCTCTTGAGCGATATCATACACCCGATTCGAGGAGGAGGAGGAACCGTCTATGGGTGCATGGTGGACCCAGTGCGGTACCCCGGGACGAGAAGGTCGCAGATGATGGCGTTGAGCCTGTGACAGAGGAGCACTACTGACCGGTGATTGTATTATGACTCGACGGATATCCGGAGGATACCGATCGGAGTACAGGCCAGTCCGGATAGCCAGAGCCTGAGGTTTTGAGATTTGATGATATGGGCCAGTCCGGATAGCCAGCGCCCTAGATATTGAGATTCGATGTTACAGGCCAGTCCGGATTGCCGGAGCCTGAGATATTGAGATATTGAGATTTATATTTTGTGTCGATACTTGGCACTGATTCTATATTGATTTCATTGATGATACCTCGATTTAAATTTACAGAAATCTCACTAAATTAAGAAAACAGTTTTCTCATACATGATGCATTCTGTTTTCATTATTTTGCATTCTTACCTCATATTTATGATATGTTGTTACCTGAGGCACTGACACGAGCACATGGGATTACACTTATGCATAGATGTTACCTTTGCCATTATTTTATGCTTCAGGCCATATTTTATTGAGGATATATATATTACTGATCGTATGACCTAGGATTGATTCATACATTCGATTTCTGCTCTGTGATGTTTTCTACTCATGAGTTGGCAACTCACCCCCGTTGTGCCACAGTTTCTTACAGATTTTGCCGTACAGGTTTCGTTGCGGCTTGCTGGCACACTACTTTCTTTCCGGGTGATTGCTTGGTAAGTGGGTTCACTTGCATCGTGACCACCATTGTACCTTTTATTTACATTTAGTTGTATCTAGAAACTCCATCAACCAGACTTGTATATTATTTCAGACTTAGAAAACCAGTTGTTATTCTTTCGACCTTAGAGTCGCGCGTTGTATTATTATGGGTTTTCTTGATGATTTTGAGTTTCCTTTTGAGTTTTGATCCTCGCCCTTCGGCGTTGTATATTATATTGCTTGCGTGGTTGTAACCGTCAATTGACAAAGAGCTAGCTCCCGCTTGGGGATGCCTTTATTCATATTATTCATGTTGTACCCTCTTGGGGCCAGTATTTACAAAGGAAACTCTGCCGAAATTTTCAGGAAGGATTGAGATTTTAAAAATGCATTCTTTGGCTTATGTTATTAAAACCACTTGCTTTAAAAATAAGTTTTCTTCACTTCTTCTTTAAAATGGTTTAGATTTCTGGGATTTCGTAGCTTACTTGAATTAGATAGGGTCATATAGACTTCATATGATTCAAGTGCCAGTCACATGCCATTTCGGGTCATGACAAAGTTGGTATCAGAACGCTAGGTTAACCTTGGTTCGAGTTTATGTTTGACTATGCGGAGCCTAGGGCGTTGTATATATACAGAATCTAGGCTTGACCTTACGGAACTTAGACTTAGTCGAGGGGGTATTAGACCCGAACTTTCGTCGCATAGGTTGACCTTGGTTGATGGAGTAAGTGACTTAAGGAGAGTGACATACCATTTGTATGTTCCGCGGCATACTTACGATACGCTACGCCGCTTAAGAAGCCTTAGAATGTACATTTCCTTGCACAGTATTATATTCATTCATGATCTATCCTCATCGATGTTGGTTTATGGTTTTGCTGCCACGATTACACGGGCAGAGAGAGCTACGGCTAGAGTTGCGGTCAGCATGAGCTCGTCATGAACGAGGACTGACCAGGGCATGATTCCAGGGACATACGATTGCATAGAGGCGTCGTTTTATTGTGTTTTCGCGCTATGAGCATTTGATGGATCGCTTTTACGAGATTTCTCGGACATGCAGATCAGCACCAGAGGATTGGGCCATTGCTAGAGGCCAGCCAGAATGTGATGACCGTCAATGCACCGATTATTCTTGATGATTTAGGTACTGTTCAACGTGCGGACGAATGAGCCAGTTTCTGCTGCGAATGACGAGATATCGTCCCAGATGTTTGGAGCTATTGCCGCACGAGTTGTGCTTAGAGATATGTAGAAGATCGCTAGTCACCCAAGAAGGAAGGACTAGGACATGTGATTCATTGCCTACCCCGATACGAGATCATCAGATTGATTGATTCCAGCTAGAGACGACTTCACGCAGGTACGTTGGAAGTCGAAAGAAGACGATCGAATGTCAGAAAACCCATTTTTCCAAGTTTAAAGTATTCGGAAAAACAAGCAAGTAATTCCGTGGACCCTTTAGAAGAATGAAACCCTAACTCGATATAATGACCATGAGAACGCTTTGAAAGCTTAGGATTTGCAGCAGTTCAGCGGTGCCATTGATGAGGCTTGGGTTTGCACTTCTACGGTTGGTCCACATGTACTATGGCATGTACTGGAATACTATTAAACTGTACTCAAGATGTTGAGCTCTTGGAGGATTATGAAACCTTGACAAATCGATCGAAAGGTTCGACGTCATTCGGATATCATGTGATGGGATACATTGCTTGGGAGACTCCAGATACGAGTATAGCCGTTGGAGCGCAGTCCATACAGCCACGAAGAGACGAGTCTGAAGCAGTCGACATTAGAGAAAAGTGGAGTAAGAGGTTCGTACGAGATCTTGATGAGATGACGTTCCACTCCGCTGACACCAGAGATGTGATACACATGCAGAGGCGTTGTATATCTATATATCTTCTAGAAGGAGTCGTGATGAGTATGCAGCCGTTCCGGAATAAGAAATAGATTTAGTAAAAGATGATAACTTCCGGGAAGTTCGGAAGAAACGAAATTTGGGAGAGATTTCGACAGAACCTTTCTGGGATACTATACGAGAAGACTTGGACTCAAGAGCGGTCATATTGTGCACACCCAGCAGGCCAGAATTCGGCATCGTCGACGAGACATGTTATGAGTGACCACGATAGTTGGCCAGAGATTCTTAAAGGGTGTGCTAGAGAGGGACTGTTTCCGCCACCTTTGATTTTGGTATTTTGAACGATTTATTTGCATGATTGAGATTTTGTGCACCACAGTTGCACTTGACTTTGATTTGATGCCATTCGAGATGCTGATTTTGATTTCATGCCTATGGTATGCATATGATCTGACTTGCGTTTTCAGCATAATTTTCATGCACTTTTAGTATTTTTGATTCGATTTTGTGCACGCGGATGCACACAGTTGTGAGATTATATACCACGGTAAACCTGATTTGGAGTGAGATATGTTGTATACCGTTGATTTCAATTGTGATATTCGATATTTGTTTTCGTGCACCTTGTGCACTTGAGTTGGATTTTGCGCAGACTTGACGCGCTTGATGCGATTTTGGTGCACACCAGAGGTACTAAATCGATATTCTTCGTGCATATCAGATACACCTGATATTGCTGTCAGGCACACCTGTTGCCTTTGACAGGTGTTTCGTGCACACCCGTTGCATTTAGATTTGTTTTTGTGCACATGTATGGCACATTTATGGATTTTAATTTTCCGTGCGCACCAGACGCACGTGGCATTCTTATGCATGTTGTGGGGTTGGTTTCTTGCAGAGCGGTATGTTTTTATGATATTTACTATTTGGGATAGTAGCTGAGCAGGATTAGTCCAAGGACAGTACCTGGATATATTTTTGCATGCATTGATGGTTATTGAAGAGATTTCCAAAAGGATCTAGCCTCAGTATTTACCTACGTGTCCGAGACGATACGAAAAATTTTATAAGGAAATCCTTCTAAATTGTTTTCAAAACAGCGGGACGTGTATGTTAAACAAAGATATAAATATATAGTTATTTTCTTACAATAAACGTCCGCCACTGTGCCGTGATACGCGTATCGCACAGTAACATTAAAGGTTTAGCATGCATTTCCTTTCAGATGTTTTGACGAATTTACACCGACGCATACTACGTACATATTATAGTTTTGTTATATATCATGTCGGTTTTCGTATTGGATTTGACTTTGGTGTCTTCACCATAACTCCGATGATTGCGGGATGCTTGACGGAGTTTTGATTTTTGGTTTATATACTCGTTTTCATGCGCATGCATTACGCTACGATATGTTTTATGTATTAATGATTTCGAAGCCCCCGACGACTTAGCCTTTTTACTGAAATGTTTAAGTATTTGGGAGGTTTAAATTTAAATTCGGGGACCGAATTTCTTTAAGGGGGGAAGACTGTAACATTTCAAAAAAATAAAAAATTATTTTGGGGAATTTTTATAATTAAATAATGAATATTATGAATATTTTGATAATGCGGTATAATTAAATACAGATAAATTGGAAAATATTTGGAAAATTATAGGAATTTCTGAAATGAGGGTGTTTTATGTAATTTAGGCAAATTATGAATTTGTATAACTAATTATATCCAATTTTAATGCTAATCGCGATTAAATATCGCTAATCGTGTATTAAACTTATTTTGTGCACATGACATGCACCATGTCATATTACATTTTGCTATATTTTCCTACATGGACTTTTCTTTTATCATGCATGGTTTTGGTTTTTAAGTGAAAGGAAAAGAAAAGAAAAAGGAAAAGAAAAGAAAAGGGAAAACATTAGAATAATTGGTACGGGCATGAGAGAGAGAGGTGAGGGGTCTTCCATTGACCAAGACCATTAGTATCATTCATTTCCTCATCATTCTCACTCCCTCCTTCACCATGGCTACTACCCTCATCTCCCTCCTCCACTACAACCCTCATAACACCACCAAAAACTCATCAAAGTTCCATCCACTTCATTAAAAACATGCACAAGCTTCTCACAAACACTTTGGACCAAGAAAAATCGGATTTTGGGCACTTGGGGCAACTCAAGAATTTTCTTGAGTTGCCAAATGAGGTAACTTCTCCACCATTAGCATTGTATTACTTTCACTTTAGTATCCTTGCATGTTTAGAAGTGTTTAATTTCGGTTTAGCGAACTTTGAAAATTCTAAGTTGATGATTAGGGCTTGAGTTGAATCCAAAGATGAAATTGAGACTTAGTAGTGACCTTAAACCCCTGTGGTGTGTGATTAAAAATCTAAACCATAGAGTAAACCCCCAATTCATAAACTTAGAAATCCCGATATCGGAAAAATTGTGAGATTTGTGAGCTTATTTTGAGAACTGCTATGACTCGGGGACCTGGAAAATTATTTAGCGAACACAGCGACACATGCAGGCACCTAGGAAGATAACCCCAAGACCCGAGACCCAACCCCTTAGTTGAGGCCGCAGATTTAATCATCTTGGCCGCAATTTGCGGCCAGGTTAGGGATGTTTGCCTCCAGGTTTGGTCCATGGATCCTTTGTCCAGTAAATAGCCTCTCCACATGGGCAAAATTGGCTAATTACACTTAGGGTAAAATCTGGGACCATTTTCATGAGTTGCTGCCTTGTATTTCGTGACGTTTTTTAATTAAATTTTTGATTTTGTATTTCGTGTCTGATGTTTGTACGTCAGCGACGGAGGTTGTTTGGTGGTTTTGCAGGCGTAGGCGATAGGTTCTAACCTATAAGCGATTTGTGTGCCGTATTGATTTCCGACTTGATGGTAATGTACATTTTGCGATTGTGTTATATATGTAGATACCCCCATGTGGATTTCGAGACAACGAGGAGAGCGTGGCGTCATCGAATCCAGCAAGCGAAGATTAAGGTAAGAAGATATATATCTACGGGGGAAGTTGGGTGGATGGCGTATAGCACCCCCGCAGTTTCATAGTATAGAACGCGATTGCATTATGATGTGTGTGTGTGTGTGTGTGTGTGTGTGTGTGTGTGTGTGTTATATATTATAAGATGTGTATACATTACTAGAAATGCTTTAGTGGACTTTGGGTTAGTGTAAGTGTAATTGGTAGTTAATGTTATAGTTTGGTGTTAGTCGCGAAACTCTATAATAAGGTTTACACCCACACGCACACACATACACTTACATTGTTTTACTTGTGCGTATATGGGGATATGTATATATATATATATATATATACATACACATAGGTATGGGATTATATATATATATATATATACATACATGGATGATGAGGATAGTATATGGTATTTGGAGATGAGTCGATGAGATTGGGCATGATGCCATGAGATCGGTGATGTGACATGGTTCGTATTTGAGATACGACAAGATATTATAGCGGGTCCTTGGGCGATGTGTTTTCATACACACCCATTCATATATATAGATGGTATCGGTATGTACTAAACTTATATCAGTACCCCCAGATCATGATATATGATGAAAAGGATACCAGATGGATAATGAGATAAATGTGATATTCGACCCGTACCCAGATTTGGGATGCCGTACGATGGATTTACCGTACGAGCTATATATTGATGATATATCCGTACTCTTGACTCGAGAATGTCAAATTATATATATTGTATCGTATGTGATATTATTGAGGCGGGATCACCGATTGTTATATACATACATACATATATATATATATATATATATATATATATATCGACTCAGACTTAGGTGGATTTCCTTACCCTTTCGATCAGTCTGTTAGTTTAGTTCAGTAGTTTACTTGTAGATGTTAGACTAGACTCGGGTCATACCTATTTCAAAACTAACGAATCGTGAGTATTTTAAAGACATGCCAAGAGATTCTGCGGATATTTCAAAGGGCGTACCTCTTCTTAAAAACACCGTGTTCTTCGCCGAAAGACGCGACCGGGACGTTGGGATGTCCGGGATGAATTTCGAGGGCAGATGCTATTTGGTGCTATCCGTCCACCTCTCCGAAGATGCCAAGTTGATTTATGGCACCGTATATCGAAGGTTTAAATGGGTGCGGCCGATGTAGCAGACTTCATCAGATTCCCCCTCGTCGAGGGGTTTTTGATTGTGGGGACGCTCTTCCCTGCAGGCGCAAGCCCCTACAATTAATTACGCAACCGCATCGCAGTAACCACTTTCTACTTCTTCAGATGGTCACTTCGTGTCGTGGGTGTTTGTTTTGTTTTTTGGTTACCCGTGGATTGTATACGGCGACTAATTTATGTTGTCGCCCGTAGGGCGTGGATTAGTCCAAATCCATATTTTTTTTAGATTTGGGTTTGGGGTTGGGTTTAAGAATGCGTTAGTCTCATTTGAGACTAAGATCAACTTAAACGTTTGTTAAGGATACGTTAGTCTAATTTTAGACTAAGATCAACTTAACGATTTGTTAAGGATACGTTAGTCTAATTTTGGACTAAGATCAACTTAACAGGATCATTTAGATCCAACAAAAGAGCATTTGGGCTCTATTGTTTTAGTTTAGGGACTTTGCGGTCCATAATTAGTTTAAGGACGTTACGGTCCAGTTTAAAGACGTCATAGTCTATAAAGTTTAAGGATATCATAGTCCATGAGTTTAAGGACCCCACAGTCCGAGGTTATGGACATCATAGTCCATGGGTTTAAGGACCCCACAGTCCAAGGTTAAGGACATCATAGTCCATGGGTTTAAGGACCCCACAGTCCAAGGTTAAGGACATCATAGTTTATGAGTTTAAGGATCCCACAGTCCATAGAATGCCTGATTGTCAGGACCCGTCACCTCTCTGAAGACGTTGAAGGATTAAAACGACAAATATCAGATGAGTGAAGAGATGTACTCTTAAACCAATATTGGTTGGAGATCTGTAATCCAATTGGGACTAAGATCTGAGACTCATGAGCATATGGGCTCAATTAATCTGAATAAGGGGTTTATGGCCAACTTGGGCTCGGCCCACTCAGTTAAAATGTTAAACATTTGACAATGCTGACCATTGATTTGGGTTCTGACAGCCTTTCTGTCTTTTATTGAATGCTGAGCATTCATCATAGCTCTAGGGCTTTATTTAAAGAACAGTTTATTTTCTATCAGCGCACGCATGAGGAACACGTGGCGCGCTTGGCGCTAGCTCCAGTTAATGAGCGCAAAGCGCTTCTGTAATATAGCGCACACGTGAGGAGCACGTGGCGCACTTGGCGCTAGCGCCAGTCAATGAGCGCAAAGCGCTATTTGTTCAGTAGTGCACACGTGAGGAGCACATGGTGCGCTTGGCGCTGAGCGCCAGTCCATGAGCGTAAAGCGCTATTTGTTAAGTAGCGCACACGTGAGGAGCACGTGGTGCGCTTGGCGATGGGCGCCAGTCCATGAGCGCAGAGCACTTCTGTCAATTAGCGCACACGTGAGGAGCACATGGTACGCTTGGCGCTAGCGCCAGTCCAAGAGCGCAGAAGCGCTTCTGATCAATTTTATGATCTGAGAAATAAATTCTTGTCTATAAGAGATTTTGTCTCAAGGTTCTAAGAACAAAGTTCTTATTTTATAGGAGATGTTTCAATCTCTTATTTTGGTGAAAGGCTTTGCCTTTAATGGATCTGTGATCCTAAGAGAATTGAATTATTCTCCCCCCTTTTTTATAATGAGATGCTCATGATCTCTTTTTGTAAAAAGATCTTAGTCTTATAGATTTATGATCTGTGAGAAGAATTATGTTCTTCTTCTTTAATGAGATTTTTCTTATCTCTTTTTTTTTTACCTTGAAGAAAAGTTCTTCTTCTACCGAGAGCTTCCTCTTCTTTCTGAGATTTCTCAAAATTTATAGGGGGGTTCCTCCATTTCCGTCTCTTCTGTTTCTTTTCCTTTTTTTTGAAAAGAATGATCATTGGTTGTTGGGACCCACCACCTATCCGACGACACTGAGAGATTACAGCGCCATATATCGAAGGTGTGGAGGGATGTACCTTTTGAACCATGTCCCACTCATCAGGGGGAAAGAACAGGCTGGAGCTTAAGCTTCTCGCTGCTGAAAAAGGCTTCTTTGCGTTCGCGCACGTGCGTCGCACGTGTTAGGCGCACATGCGTCGCACGTGGCGGGCGCACGTGCGTTGCACGTGGCGCTTGCACATCATGGGGGGAGCAAGCTCCTATGGAGAAATAATCTCCTTTGAGAATTGAATTCTCCCACGTGCATTGCGCGTGTTGGCTCACGTGCATTGCACGTGGCACACATGTGGCGGGCGCACGTGCATTGCACGTAGAGCACATGGCGCTTGCGCATATGCGCATTATGGGGAGAGCAAGCTCCTATGGAGAAATAATCTCCTTTGAGTATTATGGAATACTCCCGCGTGTGTTGCACGTGTTTGGCTCACGTGCGTTGCACGTGGCGCGCATGTGGCGGGCGCACATGCATTGCACGTGGCGCACATGGCGCTTGCGTATATGCGCATTACGGGGGGAGCAAGCTCCTATGGAGAAATAATCTCGTTTGAGTATTATGGAATACTCCTACGTGCGTTGCATGTGTTTGGCTCACGTGTATTGCACGTGGCCCGCATGTGACGGCTGCACATGCATTGCACGTGGCGCACATGGCGCTTGCGCATATGCGCATTATGGGAGGGAGCAAGCTCCTATGGAGAAATAATCTCCTTTGAGTATTATGGAATACTCCTCCTTTTCTAAGAGGTATCCCCTCTTATTTATATGGGAGTGGTAGAGAAAGGATCTCTCTTTTTCCCGATGTGGGACTAAAAATGCATTTCCCATGTAGTAGAGCATTACTTTAGATTACGCGTGCGTAGCACATTTGCTCATAATTTTTTATCCCTGATGAATTATGAAGCCATAATATATCAAATCGAAGGATTTTTCGAGACACTTTCGATACCATCAGAATTTAGCTATTTTTCATTTGGGAGTTTGTCAAAATATAGCCCAGAAAATACTGGTTCGCATTTTCTTCCTTAGATTACACGTGCATAGCACATTTGCTCATAACTTTTGATCCCGGATGAATTATGAGGCCTGTAATATATCAAATTGAAGGTGTTTTCGAGATACTTTCAATACCATTAGAATTTAGCTGTTTCTCTTTCGGGAGTTTGTCAAAATACAGTCCGGAAAATACTGGTTCGCATTTTCTTAAGCGTATCGCTGCCATTTGATACCTTGGGTTCTTTTGCGCAGAAATTTTTGGCGGGAGCAAATGCCCCCCACTACTTTGCCCACGTAAGTATGTACATGGGTGAACTAGTGCAGAGTTATGCATGGTCGTAGAATTGAGGGTTTAGGAGATAAGTTTAGGGTCCTTGTAGCCTAAGACTTTTTCATCTTCATGAACCGTAAGGGTCTCAAGAAGGTTTTTTCTCCCTACAAGTCGAGAGGATTAAGTGCATATTCTCCCTAGAAATCGTGAGGATTTCTAAGTGTCCATCGCCTCCATGAGTCGTAAGGATCTCACTCGGGTATTTTTCCTTACGAATCGTGAGGACCCGGAAGTAGCTTCTTTATTTCAGTGGCGAGTAATTTTGGCAAATGTGGCCCGTAGATAGTATGTAGCTGTCCATCTTGGACTCTTTGCAGGGTGGTGATGGCTTAGGAAACAGGGTTAGGATCTGTCACCTAAGACTTTTCAATTTTATGAGCCATGAGGGTCTCATAAAGATTTTTCTCCCTACGAGTCGAGAGGATCTCGTAGGTGTATTTTCTCCTTAGGAATCGTGAGGATTCCTAAGTGTGTTTTCTCTTGAGAGTCGTAAGGATTTCACAAGAGAATTTTTTTCCTTACAAGTCAAGAGGACTCATAAGTGATTGATGAGTTGAGTTGCTCCCGAGTCAAAGCATTGCTTTTGGCGGGGAGGTCGAGGGTTTGCTCTGGCTGTTTCCCACGGGGTCAGGATTGACTTTAGCCATGTTCTACAGGACAAGGATTTGCTCTGGCTGTTTCCCACGGGGTCAGGATTGATTTTGGCCGTGTTCTACGTGACCAGGATTCGCTCTGTCCGTTTCCTACGGGGTCAAGATTGACTTAGCCGTGTTCCACGAAACTAGGATTTGCTCTGGATGCTTCCCACGGGGTCAGGATTGACATAAGCCGTGTTCCACGAAACCAGGATTTGCTCTAGATGCTTCCCACGGGGCCAGGATTGACATAGCCGTGTTCCGCAAGGACCAGGATCCGCTCTGGACGCTTCCCACGGGGTCAGGATTGACATAGCCATGTTCCACGAAACCAGAATTTGCTCTGGATGCTTCCCACGGGGTCAGGATTGATATAGCCATGTTCTACGGAACCAGGATTTGCTCTGGATGCTTCCCACGGGGTCAGGATTGACATAAGCCGTGTTCCACGAAACCAGGATTTTCTCTGGATGCTTCTCACGGGGTCAGGATTGACATAGCCGTGTTCCGTAAGGACCAGGATCCGCTCTGGACGCTTCCCACGGGGTCAGGATTGACATAGCCGTGTTCCGCAAGGACCAGGTTCCGCTCTGGACGCTTCCCACGGGGTCAAGATTGACATTAACCGTGTTCCACAAAACCAGGATTGGTTGACTTTACCCGCATTTCATGGAGTCGGGGGTTGACTCTCAGTTGTCTGTGCACCGCCGAGTCATGGAACTGGGAATTGCCACGGTTCTGCTTTGCTGATGTTGCGTCTGTTGTAATGAGACGAATGTTGAGATGATCTCCAGGCTGTCTGTGAACCATCGAGACTTGGCTCTTTTTCGGATGGAGCCTGGGGGGAAGGTGTGTTTCCCTCTTTGTTTGTGCCCCTAGATTGTATACAGGGATCGATGCGATCTCACCTGTAGGGCAAAAAGTTTCATTTTATATATTTTTCTTTCCGCGATGCTCTATCATTTCTGTTAGTGTATATGCCCTAGAGGCCATTACTGTATCATACTAGTATGTATATTACTTGATGGAAGCTTGGAATATTCACAGTTGTATAGACAATCTTGCTCGATATAGTAGTATGCTACTTGGTTTGTCTCTGCTTTAATGTGTACATGTGTGTTTCTTTATTATATCACCTATACGCATTAGTAGAGCCCTTAGGATCTTTGCTTGATTACCGGCATTGTGATGGCGATCACACTCGTGGGGGCTGGGTAATCCACAAGCACATCCTTATACACGTCCCTAGTCGTGGGATTATCAAGACAGGGCATCGATACTCCGGAGTAGACTAGCGTATGCGCTTCTCATCCCAGCACGGGAGACGGTCTGTCCCACAGCCGTCAGTATGTCGTACTTGAGATAGTATGCGGGTGCTCGTTAGGTTACGAGTACACTGGACAAGACTCATCGGGAACTGATGGTTGGTATTATACCTATCGTCAGTTATCAGTTCCCAGGTGACATGAGTACAGCTTAGTCCGCTGACTTGACACTGTCACTTCGCCTCGAGTGTCTTCCCACTGTTCTTTGATAACTACCCTACCACGGCTCTACTGAGGCGTGCAAACAGGTAGTAGTTAGGTGCAGTCCCGAAGCACTTGGAGGCAGTGACGGTTAGACAGGATTCGTCTCTCCCGGTATTGGGGGTTGACATCGCGCTGTGTCTAGGAGAGCCATTACACGAGTAGTCCCTGGCCAGGGCAAGCGAGATATACTGGTAGGTTTCCAGTGTTATCTCAGGGTGTTCTGGGCTTCACTCCGACACGACTTGTACCGCTATTAGGGGACTGACGTTTACCGCCCCCTAGGCCCGCCATGCGATGTATCAGACGAACAGACCGGACTGTACGGAGATTGTCACATACAGGCTCAGTAGGAGTTCGGATGGGTTTACCTCATCGGCCTTCTTATCGACATCTACCTGGAGACCGTTACGTACAGCTAGTGCCGCTTGCGGTCTGTTGTTAAACCCACTGCCAGCATAGTGTCGAATCTTTAGAGTCCCACACAGAGAGTTTCCCTGCACTGAGCGAAATGTGTAGAGGCCGTATGGTTTTTACGGCAGGGCTGCGATCACTTACGTACACTTGTGTGTGTGTGGTGTTCGGGCAGGCAATACTAGTGGGCTTTGGTTTAAGCCGGATCCTAGTATTGCACGGATGGATTTGTTTTGTCTTCTGTGCATCCGCATTCTACGGAATACGGATGCAGGTGTGTATGCACAGTTTTCCGGAGCGATGAAGGAGGAGGTGCCTCATTAGGGTTTTGGCAGTTAGTTCGGCCAAAACCGTTATGTGGCAGGCTCATTAGGGTTTTGGCAGTTCGTTTGGTCAAAACCATTATGAGCCGCGGATATCATTTACTAATCCTTTTAGTGATAATTTTATGATGGCTAATTGCATTAACCATTTGACCACCATGAACTCTCTTGACTTTGTTGACCGGTTGACCGTGTTGACCATTGACTTTCAAGAGAGATCTACACTCTTCTTTTCTTTCTCTTTTTCTATTTTGATTATGATAATGGTCATTTCAATGTAGCCATCAAACTTTATCTTGATGGGATTAGTAATGATAATGTTTTTGCATTATTGAACTATGGTTCATTTTCTTTAGCTCACAATTTCTTTCTCATTCTCTCTCTTGCCTTTTTCTAGTGAGAAGAAAAGAAATGCACCATGGTTGCTAGCTCCTCCTTCTTCCTCCTCTTGATTCATCTTTTGATCTCATGTGTTGAGAGATAAAGATCCCACAAAGACAAAACCATCCCTCTACCACTTCTACACAACCTAGGGCTTCTAGACTAGCAATCTCTTTGCCCTAGTTACCTCGGCTCGAGGTGGAGCTCGGTGTACATCTCTCGGGTGGATCTTCTTCGACTCAAGGAGGCCGCGGAGGTGACCAAAGTCCGGATCAACCATCGGAGCAAACAAAGAGAAGAACAACAAGAAGAGAAGGAGTTCAAGTTGAGGTATAACCCCTAACCGAGTAGATAAATCTCTAGTTAGGATGCTAGTGTGTTGTTTAGCAAAGATCTGGTTTTTACGGTCCATGTTACCAAGTCTAGAAAAAAATTTGTTTTACCGTTTCCGCAACCCCGAAAGTACCGGGAGAGGTAACGTGGACCTAACAATTTCAGCTTTTATATCGCGAAAGTCGCGAATGCCCAATCATTTCGGCTATTTTTCGCGGTGCCCAATCATGTCGGCTATTTGTTTTATTTACTCACTGCTTTTTATCGCGAGTTGCCCAACCATTTCGGCTATTTTGTATGCATACATTTTTACTTGCTGATTTTGTTGCAAGTTGCCCCATCATTTCGGCTATTTCGTATGCATTTATGGCCCGCTCGCTTTTCACTGCGAGTTTTGGATTAGGCACCGACTTCGGCATCAGAATCGCTACAACTGGGATATTGCCAGGAGAGAATCATCATTTGCCTCTGTCGATATCGAACAAAGGTGGCTTAGCAAACAGGGTTAAGATCCTGTCGACTAAAGCTTTTGACTTCATGAGCCGTAAGGGTCTCACAAAGGTATTTCTCCCTACGAGTCGTGAGGATCTCGTAGGTGCGTTTTCTCCTTAGGAATTGTGAGGATTCCCAAGTGTATGACTTCTCGTAAGTCGTGAGGATCTTACAAGAGTGTTTTCTCCTTATAAGTCGAGAGGACTTACAAGGGTTGTTCACCGTGTAAATATATCCCTAGTCGCGGGTAGGACTTTGTTAGGGAAATATTTATTCGCGTCCGTGGATTGTATACAAGGGGCGATATCGAAACGCTTGTAGGGCAAAATTGGAGATTGTGATGGCTTAAGAACAGGTTCAGATCCCTGTAGCTTAAGGTTTTTGAACCCTATGAGCCATGAGGGTCTCGTAGGGGAATTCCCCTTACGAGTCGTGAGGATCTCGTAAGTGTAATATCTCCTTAGGAATCTGGGGATCCCAAAGTGTGTTGCTCCCCTTGTGAGTCGTAAGGATCTCACGCAGGTGGTTTCTCCTCACAAGGCCGAGAGGGCCTTGCAAGTGTCTTTTAACGAGATTGCGCCCTTTCGGGTTTTCACAAAACTCGCCGGTAGCCCTGCTGTTTTTACTCACGGAGCCCTTTCGGGTTTTCATCTGTGCCCATTTTGCTTATGGACATACCGTTTTCTTCTTCTTCTTCTTTTATTTTTTTTGTGCCAGCCTTAGGATGCTGCGGTCCGTAGTAGTTTATCGACGTCTCGGTCAATAGCTAGTTTTAGGACATAGTGGTCCATTGTTAGTTTAGGGACGTTTCGGTCCGATAGTAGTTTATAGACGTCTCGGTCAATAGCCATTTTTAGGACATAGTGGTCCATCGTTAGTTTAAGGACGTTTCGGTCCATTGCCGGCTACTACTTATAGAGTTTGGGCTTAGGAAGATAGCGAGCGGACATAGGCGTCGTCATCTATCGTTGACCTAGGCCATGACTCGTCAGGCGTAGTATTTTCTTAGGAAGCGACCGTTTATTGGCCTGAAAGGTCTTTCACCATGCATGCCCATGAGTAGATAGGCTCCACCGTGGTAAACTTTGTCTATGATATACTGATGAGCCGTCCATGAAGGAGAAGACTTCGTGAGTGGACATGTTATCTATCATCAGCTCAGTGACCGGTACTGGAAAGTCGTCCTTTGGGCAAACTTTGTTGAGATCCCTGAAATCTACGCATATGCGCACCGTCCCATTTTTCTTCATCACTGGGACGATGTTAGCGATCCAGTCAGGATACTGAACCTCTTGGATGAAGCCAGAGTCGATTAGTTTCTTGACCTCGACATTGATGCTCATTTCGAGTTCGAACCGCATCCTTCTCGGCGCTTGTTTGACTGGCTTGATGTCCGAAAATATTGCCAATTTGTGTACAGCAATCTCTGGATCTAGTCCTGGCACCTCGGAATAGTTCCATGCGAAGCAGTCTTTATACTGCATGAGCACGTCTTTTAGCGTAGCCACCTTTTCTTCAGACAACAGTTCACTGACGAATGTCGGCCGCGGGTCACTTGCCGTCCCCAAGTCAATTTTCTTGAGGTTATCTGCAATAGTATGTATCCCATCTTCCAGCTCTTTTGGCGCCGGTGGAAACTCTGAGATCACCTCGTCATCATCGTTTTCGAAACACCACGGGAGATAATCCATATTCTCGGGTTCTTCTTCTGATACCGTTATCACATGACAGGTACGAGATCGCTTCCAAGACTGATGTTGATCTGGTTCTATTCTCGTGGCTTTGGGTTCATGCTTCTGCGGCGGGGTTACCCTCCAACTGCTGGATAAAGCGAACTTGCCTTGCTGATACTGGTCTTCTACCCAGTCTTTGAATGTGAAGCAGTCTTCAAGAGGATGTCCTATTGCTCGGTGATAGGAGCAATAATCCGGATGATCAACTTCACCTTCTTGCTCAGGGTGCTTGGACTCCGGGAGGGTAATCATCTGATGTTTTATGACAAGATCAAGTATCTTCCTTGTCTTGTCTTGGGAAAAACAATACGCTCGACCCATCTTTATTATAAGAGACGGATCCCGGCTTCTCGATTCTTGCTCGCATAGCTTCTTAGATCTGCTACGCTGCTGTCGAACGTTTTTTCCGTTCTTTAGTTTATTTCTGCCTCTGCGTCGGGTCTTTTGTATGGCAGGCTGGCGACGAAGGGCATCGTCATCTTCCGTAGCCTGCTGAAGGAGGCGCTGCGTTCTGACTTTCTCATAGATGGCCATTTCGCGATTATGGTCGTCTCGAACCTTTTGACCTGCTTCCCTTATAAGCTTGTCCATTTGTTCTTCGAACGACGGGCTTGGCATTTTCATGATGGGAACTCGTTTTGGTTCAGGGTTAGCATCTTCCCACAGAGCATCTCCTTCTTCATCAAAGTCATGTATGACGTAGCAGCCGCGGAATCGCTCCCGTTTCTTGGATTGAACATATCCAAGTCGTATCGTTTCCATTCTCCCGTTGGGCAACTTTCGTTGAGTTCCGGGTACGTTCCAGATCCTGTTATAGAACTGGGCTTGTCGAGCGGTATGTTTGAGGGGTACGCCTTGGCGCCTCAACAGTCTTTTTAATCCGTCTGTGTAGTATCTGGGCAAACGGATGGGCTGGAGCCTGTCAAGTGTAGAATCCGCACCATGCCAGATTTCTTTCTCTACTTTGGTTTTCCCGGATCGGTAGAATAAGATCGCTTTTTCACCCTTTCACCTGGGGGAACATAGAATGTCTGCAGTTGTACACTATAAGTTTCAAGTGCATCAAGCTCTTTGTAATGCTCTTGCGGAACCATGGCAATTTGCAGACTCCGATCATCGCCAGCGAAGGCTTGTATTGATGGCCGAACGAAAAATACGGCATTGACTTCATCTTCCGAGTGCTGCCGAAGATCAACATAGGGGTGGACGGTCCCGGCTTGTTGCATTGGGGCGGTCCTGAATAAACTATTTCTTCTTCCTCCTCAGTGTCACTCCCGAAGACTGGAATAGTGGTGATAGCTCTGTTCTTCGGTTTATGGCATCTTTCCGTGTCTTCGAAATCTGGTAAAAGGTATTTTGCATCCTCGTACTTTCGGACTTCATTCACGGAGAATGGGTTTAGTTCCCCTGTCACAGTATACTCGAGACCATTCTTGAAATACTTCATACACTGATATTGTGTAGAAGGAATAATGTTGTACTCGTGTAACCAAGGCCGGCCGAGCAAAGCGTTGTAGCAAGTCTTGGCGTCAATGACGTGAAACTTGATGTCCGTGACTAGTAGCCCAAAGCGCAGTGTCAGTATCATAGACCCGAGCATCCATGACGAATGGGAGTCAAACCCGGAGATAGTGATCTTATCCCGAGCGAGGTGTTGAACGCTCATGCAGATTTCCTTCAACACTCTTACATTGAGGAGGTTAATGGAGGACCCATTGTCAACCAGGATTTTGCCTATCTTGATATCATAACAGTATCCAGAGACATAAAGGGGACGGTTATGCTCACACGTCCCGAGGAGGAGATCTTCATCGCCGAAAGTGATATCGGCCGTGTGTACTTCTTCCAGCTCATCCTTCATCTTTTCTTCGGCGAGGAAAGCTTGGAATTGTTCGGGCTCTTGTAACGCCCTGATCAGAGAATCTCTCGCCTCTTTTGATAACAAGAGTGTATCGAGAATGCTTAACTGTGAAGGTAGCTTCCTCAAGTGTGCCAGAACGTTGTAGTCCACCTTACTTTTTTTTGGCGGGTCCTTGGCTGTCAGCTCTTCGACGACTCGATCATCGAGGACGATATCCTCAGGGACCTTTTCTTTCCCTTTATCCTTTTTGTTCGATCCCTTATTTGCAGGTCCGAGATTCTTTTTAGGTAATATGCGATTGCGCAGCTGAATTTTTTCGCAGCTCTTTGGTTCTTCCTCTTTTCCTGAGGTGGATTCTTTGAAGAGAGGGCCGAGAGTCATTCCTTCTTCAGAATCGCTCCCGAAGGTGAGTACTTGCGATCCCTTGCTATCAACCATGTGACAGTTGCCGGTAGTTCTTTTGCGCTCCTCGGACGTATTTCTTTGCTCCTGACGAGTTTTGCGTTTCATTCGCTTGAAATGTTGTCGGTGAGCAAAATATCCCTGCCACCAGTTTTTAAAAACGTTGCACTCTTCGATGGGGTGTGCAATCTTTCGATGATATAAGCAGTAGCTAGGATGTATATCCGCTTCATCAGGAGTGTTTCCTTCGGAAGGCGGCAGCTTCATTCCCATCGATATGGCTTTGGCGAACCTTTTCCTCGCCTTGAACCTGCTTTTATTTGCAGCGAATGTACTTTGATCTAGTGGGAGTGTTTCAACCCTTTCACTTAGCCGCCGGCCTTTAGCCTTTTCAAATATGGCCATCTCGCGCTCTCGATCAGCCTTGCTTTTTAGAAGAGGTTCGTTCAGGAATGCATCAATCATTTCGTCTGATGTTCCTAGAAGTTCCGGTTCAGGATCTGCCCCCAGTTTCTCTGCATCCAGAGCTTCTTTATCGTTTATTAACGAGTGAGAGATCACATGGCAGCTTGCCACATAATCCTCAGGTTCATCCGACAAGTCTTCTCCCTCATCGTTGTCGCTATCTCCATCTTCAAGGATGTGGTTGAGAAACTCCTGAAGCGTGACCGGGGTTCGCGCCTTCCGATTATATTCTTCCAACGCGTCGATATATTTTTGCAGGTCCGTGCACTTGTCACCAGGCTTCACGGGCTTTTTGGTCTTCTTCTTCTTCGAAGACTTTGACGGCTGGGTGTGAGCGCTTTGACTATCACCACCAATTTTTTGAGTTAGGCGTGGTTTCAGCATTCCCCTGATGATCCCGGGTTCCAGTGGATTTTTCCACCTGATTGCCGGGCATGTTCGGAGATCCTTCAGCATTTTTTTCGTTTTGGCTGAAAGAACGACATCCCATGGAGCTTCTTCTACGAAAGAGCATGATGCCCCCGTTGTATCCGCCTTTTTGAGAGCGTGCGGCTGAGGTGGATTTACTTTCCAATTCTCGGATAGTGCGAATTTGCCGTGTTGGTATTGGTTCTCAATCCACCCTTTGAAGACGAAGCAATCTTCGATTGGATGGCCTATCGCTTGGTGATAAGGGCAATAATTGGGATTATTGGCCTCACCGGGTTGCAATGGGTGCTTTGGATCCGATACGTTGATGAGCCTGTTACGCACTGCCAGCTCGAACAATCTCCTCGTTTTGTCCCGGGGAAACAAATAGGGGCGCTTTATCTTCTCATTATAGAATCGTCGTTTCTCATCTAGGCGATCAGTTAATTTTGGACCACTGGGCTGTTGTTGAGTATTGGCTCGAAGGTCGCTTTCCCTTTCCCTTTTTCATTCCGCGGCTCCTGCTTCGAAGAGGAAGGCATGTGGCCCATCTGGTCCATTTAGGCCAGCTTATCAATCAAGGACTGGAAAGTGGTCTGCTTGAAAAACATCATAAATTGGGAGATGGTCGCTTGAGGGTCGAGAGTACCCACAAACATGCTTACCGCAGGCGCTTCTTCGATGCGCTGCTCACATTTCGACCACAGATTCCGCCATCGTATTGCGTATTGAACCCATGTCTCGCCTGGCTTCACCCTGGCGTTAATTAGTGCGGTAATCGGAGTACGCTCGCTAGCGCTTGCGAATCTTTGTGTGAAAAACAGCTCCATCTCTGCAACTGTCTTGACAGAGTCGTTCGGGAGTTTAGAGTACCATTCGAACGCTGTCTCCGACAAGTTGCCGACGAACTGGCGAAGTAGCAGTTTATCGTCACCTCCAGTGTTGCCACATAGAGCCCTGAACTGGGCGACATGCTGGTGGGGATTGCCCGTCCCTTTATATACATGGAATTTAGGGATCGTATATCCCGGCGGGTACCTTATTTGGTCATACCAACCTGGGTAGGGTCGTCCAGTCTTAACGATCTGCCCGGCCGTTTTGCTCGCATGATGAGCTCGTATTTGCTGAGCGATGTAATCATCCAAAGCGGCCTTGGAGATGGTCTCCTCCTTGGCTGCTGAAAAAGCCGGAGGAGGGTTCGATGTCTCCCCTCTGTCGTCTTCAATGATAATCGGGAGGTCTTCAGCTGGAGGTTCCGGCTGTAAAATCATCCCGGACATGTCTTGAAACAAAAGAGCAATTCGTTTTATGTTGGCCGCCTGTTCCGCGGCCTTTTTTTCTTTCCTCTTGAGCATTCTTCGGAGGAATTCAGCATCAGTTTCTTGTTCCTGACGCTGCTCTGAGGTCTTTGGATTTTCTTTCAGCCCAGTGAGTGCGGCCATTGCAGTCAGCATCTCCTGAAGTTTTTGTTGTTGTTGCTCCTGAGCCTTTGTTATCGATCGGGTAAGCGGTCGATGACCCGTAGAAGCGTGTCTTTCCTCTTTTCCAGAAGCCATATAAACGGTATGTGTTACCATGCCCCCAGACTTGGGGTGTTTAGATTCAGCGTCCTTGCGGTTCGCCGCGGTCATAGGGGCTTTCTCCGGCCTCCTTCTCTTGTGAGCGGTTGAAGTTGAAGGAGCCATTGCAGCGGGCACCCAGACGGATGACATCTTCCATGGTACCACGGGGTGGCTCTTTTCTTGCCGAACTTTAATCTTCTTTGGTCGGCGAGAGTAGTCCTGTTCAATCACCGATTCCTGGACCTGTCGCCAAACTTTGTAAATTTTGGAGGATAGCCACTGAGGGGGCTGCTCCGGCTTCTTTTCTGTAGCAGTCTCCACAGGTGGAGGAGATCTTTTCAGTACGGCAGTCAGAGAGTTCTTGCGAACCCTCCTAAGCGGTTCAAAGTTGTTCCCAGTCGGAACAACATCATCGATTTCCACCATGGGCGCTGGCGAAGTCAGTCCAGAAGGGGAGCTGCCCCCAACCTTCCATACTCGATGCCAGTAACGACGGCGAGCATGTCGTGCGGATGGAGTTGGTTCAGCTATAGGGGTGACTTCATCATGCCCCCTATTTTGGCAAAGGGTTATCGCCGGCGTCAGCCTCTTGAAGACCGATGTCCGTTGAGAAGCAATGTCCAATCTGTCAAAGACAAACCTCTGGGCAGGGGAAGCAGCTTTGAGGACTTCGCCTGGAGTGGGATCCGGAATGGCCAGCCTTGTGAAGACTGACTTCTTGGCAAAAGAAGCCTCTCCGATGATTCCATCCGCTTGAGCCGGGATGGCTATCCGCTTTGGGATGGCTGCTTCAGGTATCGCGGGCTTGTTGACGTTCTAGCCCAGTCTGTTGAAAACTGAAGCATTGAAGTTGGGCGACCCGTTGAGATGGGCTGGGACAGCGGTAAGTAGATCAAAAACCGACTTCTTTGGGGCTTCTTGCGACAACAGCGGGGCATTGAAGCTCACCGGTGGCATCATAGTCCCAAAGAACAGCCCAGTGGTGGCTTGGGTCACTTGTTCCACCGACATTGTGAAAAGGGAGGCCGCTTGGAGCCCGTAGGTTACTCCTCCAGATGAGGCGGAATGGGAGTTGCAGCTGCAATTAGTGCAGTTTGAAGCCATTGATCTTCTGTTTTCTGCACGGAGCAAGACACCAAATCTTAGTACCTCGAATCCAGTGGCAACCATGTCAAACCGTGATTTGTTCGCGAAACATGACATACGAAGTGTGGAGCGGAAAGAGGAAAAGGTCCCACTGGGCGTGCCAGAATCTATTCTCCGCCGAAAGACGCGTCCGGGAGGTTAGGATGTCCGGCCTGAATTTCGAAGGCAGATGCTATTTAGTGCTATCCATCCACCTCTCCGAAGATGCCAAGTTGATTTATGGCACCGTATATCATAGGTTTAAACGGATGCGGCCGATATAGCAGACTTCGTCAGATTCCCCCTCGTCGAGGGGTTTTTGATTGTGGGGACGCTCTTTCCTGCAGGTGCAAGCCCCTGCAGTTAATTACACTACCGCATCGCGGTAATCACTTTCTCCTTCTCCAGATGGTCACTTCGTGTCGTGGGTGTTTGTTTTGTTTTTTGGTTTCCCGTGGATTGTATACAGAGACTAATTTATGTTGTCGCCCGTAGGGCGTGGATTAGTCCAAATCCGTATTGTCTTAGATTTGGATTTGGGGTTGGTTTAAGAATGCGTTAGTCTCATTTGAGACTAAGATCAACTTAAACATTTGTTAAGGATACGTTAGTCTAATTTTAGACTAAGATCAACTTAACGATTTGTTAAGGATACGTTAGTCTAATTTTAGACTAAGATCAACTTAACAGGATCATTTAGATCCAACAAAAGAGCATTTGGGCTCTATTGTTTTAGTTTAGGGACTTTGCGGTCCATAATTAGTTTAAGGACGTTACGGTCCAGTTTAAAGACACCATAGTCTATAAAGTTTAAGGACATCATAGTCCATGAGTTTAAGGACGTCACAGTCCGAGGTTAAGGACATCATAGTCCATGAGTTTAAGGACCCCATAGTCCAAGGTTAAGGACATCATAGTCCATGAGTTTAAAGACCCCACAGTCCAAGGTTAAGGACATCATAGTCCATGGGTTTAAGGACCCTACAGTTCATAGAATGCCTGGTTGTCAGGACCCTTCATCTCTCTGAAGACGTTGAAGGATTACAACGACAAATATCAGAGGAGTGAAAAGATGTACCCTTGAACCAATATTGGTTGGGAGATCTGTAGTCCAATTAGGACTAAGATCCGAGACTTATGAGCATATGGGCTCAATTAATCTGAATGAGGGGTTTATGGCCAACTTGGGCTCGGCCCACTCAGTTAAAATGTTAAACATTTGACAATACTGAGCATTGATTTGGGTTCTGACAGCCTTTCTGTCTTTTATTGAATGCTGAGCATTCATCATAGCTCTAGGGCTTTATTTAAAAAACAGTTTATGTTCTATCAGCGCACGCATGAGGAACACGTGGCGTGCTTGGCGCTAGCGTCAGTTAATGAGCGCAAAGCGCTTCTGTGATATAGCGCACACGTGAGGAGCGCGTGGCGCGCTTGGCGCTAGCGCCAGTCAATGAACGCAAAGCGCTATTTGTTCAGTGGCGCACACGTGAGGAGCACGTGGTGCGCTTGGCGCTGAGCGCCAGTCCATGAGCGCAAGGCGCTATTTGTTAAGTGGCGCACACGTGAGGAGCACGTGGTGCGCTTGACGCCGAGCGCCAGTCCATGAACGCAGAGCGCTTCTGTCAAGTAGCGCACACATGAAGAGCATGTGGTGCACTTGGCGCTAGAGCCAGTCCAAGAGCGCAGAAGCGTTTTTGATCAATTTTATGATCTGAGAAATAAATTCTCGTTTATAAGAGAATTTGTCACAAGGTTCTAAGAACAAAGTTCCTATTTTATAGGAGATGTTTCAATCTCTTATTTTTGTGAAAGGATTGCCTTTAATGGATCTGTGAGTCTGAGAGAATTGAATTATTCTCCCCCCTTTTTTATAATGAGATGTTCATGATCTCTTTTTGTAAAAAGACCTTAGTCTTATAGATCTATGATCTGTGAGAAGAATTATGTTCTTCTTCTTTAATGAGATTTTTCTTATCTCTGTTTTTTTACCTTGAAGAAAAATTCTTCTTCTACCGAGAGCTTGCTCTTCTTTCTGAGATTTCTCAAAGTTTATAGGGGGGTTCCTCCATTTTCGTCTCTTCTGTTTCTTTTCCTTTTTCTTGAAAAGAAGGATCATTGGTCGTTGGGACCCACCACCTCTCCGATGACAATGAGAGATTACAGCGCCATATATCGAAGGTGTGGAGGAATGTACCCTTTGAACCATGTCCCACTCATCAGGGGGAAAGAACAGGCTGGAGCTTAAGCTTCTCGCTGCTGAAAAATGCTTCTTTGCGTTCGCACACGTGCGTCACACGTGTTGGGCGCACGTGCGTCGCACGTGGCGCTTGCACATCATGGGAGGAGCAAGCTCCTATGGAGAAATAATCTTCTTTGAGAATTGAATTCTCCCACGTGCGTTGCACGTGTTGGCTCGCGTGCGTTGCACGTGGCGCGCATGTGGCGGGCGCACGTGCATTGCACGTGGCGCACATGGCGCTTGCGCATTATGGGGAGAGCAAGCTCCTATGGAGAAATAATCTGCTTTGAGTATTATGGAATACTCCCACGTGTGTTGCACTTGTTTGGCTCACGTGCATTGCACGTGGCGCGCATGTGGCGTGCGCACATGGCGCTTGTGCATATGCGCATTATGGAGGGAGCAAGCTCGTATGGAGAAATAATATCCTTTGAGTATTATGGAATATTCCTACGTACGTTGCACATGGCGCGCATGTGTCGGGTGCACATGCATTGCACGTGGCGCACATGGCGCTTGCGCATATGCGCAATTATGGGGAGGAGTAGCTCCTATGGAGAAATAATCTCCTTTGAGTGTTATGAAATACTCCTCCTTTTCTAAGAGGTATCCCTTCTTATTTATATGGGAGTGGTAGAGAAAGGATCTCTTTTTTTCCCGATGTAGGACTAAAAATGCATTTCCCATGTAGTAGAGCATTACTTTAGATTACACGTGCGTAGCACATTTGCTCACAACTTTTTATCCCTAATGAATTATGAGGCCCATAATATATCAAATCGAAGGATATTTCGTGACACTTTCGATACCATCAGAATTTAGCTGTTTCTCATTCGGGAATTTGTCAAAATACAGCCCGGAAAATACTGGTTCGCATTTTCTTTCTTAGATTACACGTGCATAGCACATTTTCTCATAACTTTTGATTCCGGATGAATTATGAGGCCCATAATATATCAAATCGAAGGTTTTTTTGAGATGCTTTCAATACCATCAGAATTTATCTATTTATCTTTTGAGAGTTTGTTAAAATACAGCCCGGAAAATACTGGTTCGCATTTTCTTAAGCGTATCGCTGCCATTTGATACCTTGGGCTCTTTTGCGCAGAAATTTTTGGCGGGAACACACCGTAGCCCTATTTTCTAAACACCACGATTCTTGTTATTTCAAATGGCAAATTGTATAACCCATATATATTAATGTAGATTATTTATTGTTGTGTTTATTATTCAACTCCCGCATATTTTTGCTGTTCACATCGCATTGCATGCTTATATTGTGTTTTCATATGCTATTATTGAAATCATGTTGTCAGGACACCGGCACCATTACCGATGATGCGTATGCTCCACGTACACCTTCTTGCCGGCTCACACACATCATCATCGGTAATTGCCATATCACGTACACATTAGAAAATACTACTTCATTAGTATAAAATGTTAGCTGATAGTTTCGACATGGTACTAGTGAGCTTGCTTTTATATGATAGTTTAAACATTGCATTTATTACTGTGATTTTCATCCATATTTATATATTCATTTGCCATGACATTATGGGTCAGTCCGGATTGCGGGAGCCCAATATTATAGAATTCATTGTTTATTTACCCTTGAGATTTGGGATTTTGGTTTTCCATGAAATTTCTGGATTTGGAGAAACCGCAAGGATGTTATAAACTGATAATCATTTTTAAATGAAAGTTGCGGTTTCTCGTGATATGATTTGAGATATGCCCACCATGAGTTTTCTCGGCTCTTGAGCGATATCATACACCCGATTCGAGAAAGAGGAGGAACCGTCTATGGGTGCATGGTGGACCCGGTGTGGTACCCCGGGGCGAGAAGGTCGCAGATGATGGCGTTGAGCCTGTGACAGGGGAGCACTACTGACCGGTGATTGTATTGTGACTCGACGGATATCCGGAGGATACCGATCGGAGTACAGGCCAGTCCGGATAGCCGAAGCCTGAGGTTTTGAGATTTGATGATATGGGCCAGTCCGGATAGCCGAGCTCTAGATATTGAGATTCGAGGTTACAGGCCAGTCCGGATTGCCGGAGCCTGAGATATTGAGATTTATATTTTGTGTCGATACTTGACACTGATTCTATATTGATTTCATTGATGATACCTCGATTTAAATATACAGAAATCTCACTAAATTAAGAAAACAGTTTTTTCATACATGATGCATTCTGTTTTCATTATTTTGCATTCTTACCTCATATTTATGATATGCTGCTATCTGAGGCACTGACACGAGCACATGGGATTACACTTATGCATAGATGTTACCCTTGCCATTATTTTATGCTTCAGGCCATATTTTATTGAGGATATATATATTACTGATCGTATGACCTAGGATTGAGTATACATTCGATTTCTGCTCTGTAATGTTTTCTACTCACGAGTTGGTAACTCACCCCCGTTGTGCCACAGTTTCTTGCAGGTTTTGCCGTACAGGTTTCGTTGCGGTTTGCTGGCACACTACTTTCTTTCCGGGTGATTGCTTTGGTAGGTGGTTCACTTGCATCATGACCACCATTGTACCTTTTATTTACATTCAGTTGTATCTAGAAACTCCATCAACCAGACTTGTATATAATTTCAGACTTAGAAAACCAGTTGTTATTCTTTCGATCTTAGAGTCGCGCGTTGTATTATTATTGGTTTTCTTGATGATTTTGAGTTTCCTTTTGAGTTTTGATCCTCGCCCTTCGGTGTTGTATATTATATTGCTTGCGTGGTTGTGACCGTCAATTGACGAAGAGCTAGCTCCCGCTTGGGGATGCCTTTATTCATATTATTCATGTTGTACCCTCTTGGGGCCAGTATTTACAAAGGAAACTCTGCCTAAATTTTCAGGAAGGATTGAGATTTTAAAAATGCATACTTCGGCTTATGTTATTAAAACCACTTGCTTTAAAAATAAGTTTTCTTCACTTCTTCTTTAAAATAGTTTAGATTTCTGGGATTTCTTGGCTTACTTGAATTAGATGGGGTCATATAGACTTCATATGATTCAAGTGCCAGTCACGTGCCATTTCGGGTCGTGACAGAAGTAGTCACAAAACACCCTTCCTTTCTGCTCAGGTACAACCGGCTTCTTCATAGGCATAATGCCTCGCCTGTTCACCGGGATGCCTCTGCGTATAAGAGCTCAATTTGGCATAAACGCCGGCTTCCATACTACGACGGCCTGTTGTTAAGTATCCTTCGCTTTCACCGATAGACTCTGCTGCTCGCTGGCTGCCTTGAGAACTTGGGAGAAAGTGGTCAATCTTAGAGAAATAATACGTCTCTGAATCTCCACGTCCAAGCTACGCATGAAACTTCGTGCCCTATCTGCATCGTTGGCAACCAAAGGCCCCGCAAATCGATTGAGCCGAGTCCACTCAGCCACATGCGCATCTGCGGATCCGCCATTCTGCTTCAGGTTAATAAATTTTTCTTCCATTTCCTCTCGAGCAGACTGCAGGAAGAACTTCTCCAAGAAACTTCGCGAAAACGTTGCCCAAATTATCGGCTTGGGCAAACGGGTCTCATCTACGAGCCACCACTCATGAGCGTAATCCACCAGTTGGATGTGTACTACATCCACTCTCTTGTCATCTGGAATCTACGCGGCGACATGCAGATTCTCCGTGTCGACTAGCCACTGCTCCGCTGGCAATGGCTCCTCCAATCCAGTAAATGTGCACGAACCAAGTCTTCTGAAGTCCGCCACGGTGCCCTCACACTGTGCTGGCTTGGGTGCTATTGCGTTTACGGACTGCTGGACTGTCCGCAGACCCTCCTGGAAAGCCTCGGCTTACCGCTGATTCAGCTCAGTTTGTCGCTTCTAGTTTTCCAGCATTCCACGTATAACTCCAAGCAGTGCGGCATCATCAACACGCGTCTAGTACAATCGCAAATCTCTATCTGCCATTCTGAAACCAAGACACTGAAGAGTATTAGCACCGATAAACAGGATTCAATAAACAAGATAGTTATAGATTCAAGAATGGAAAGATAGTAATGTGGTAGGACATGTTCCTAATTATGGGTTTTCTGATTAGTGTATTGGGTTTAATACCCAACCGTAAAAGAATCAAACCCGATTAATCCTAAATCATATGGCTTTGATATCAAACAAACTCTGTCACGCCCTGCTTCCCAGAGTGTGCAAACTACGGCACGCGACAGAGCCAACCATGCTACCTGTGGATAGGAATCGTCCCTCTACAGTCACATTACGGATGTCTATAGGATATCAAGAACAGTAAAAAATAAAATTCTATCTAGTACATGTCCATTTTGCCACAATAAAAAGAGTCAAGAAAAAGTATAAGCGGAAACGAATTAATATCCAATAAACAACATCTGAAAATTCGTCCCAATATAGGCTTACATCAAGAAATAAAGCTACGGAAAATAACTAAACTAAACATCTCTAAACTTAATTCCTCACTGCTCGACTTGACAGCTAAAGTACTCATGTTCAACCTGCGATAGAGATAGAGGAACTGGGTCATGCAAAACTCAGACGTCAGTGCGTCATAATATCAAAACATTAGTAATAACCAGGATGTAACGAGATATGTAAATATGAATATAATTCAACAACATAAATATAAACAGTGAGGTACGTGTGTGCCTGTGATGTGTAACCTAAAACTGGGATTCTAGGTTATCTATACTAAAAGTCTTCGAAATCAATTAATGTAATTCTCATCGTAACCTAATAGTCTATGCCCCTTTCATTCCCCACGGGGCCATGGTAACAGGATTATTCCATAACGCCCGGAAAAACGGCAAACATGATATTCCATAACGCCCGGAAAAACGGCAAACAGGATATTCCATAACGCCCGGAAAAACGGAAAACATGTAATAATAGCCTTTTAAGTTATGTTTCGGTTACATTCTTGATTTCCCCTTTAGCCCTAGATTTGTGTTCAAGTCAGGTATTGCCAATGTAGATCTAATGCCAACACAGGATCAAGCAGGTACAGGTTTTCGTCGATGCAGACAACAAGTAATGTCAGTCATGACAACAAGTCAGAATTGTTGGCATCAGTAACTGGATCCAAGTAATGAGTCGTGAACATGTCATGTGATGCATATGTATCAGGTATCTACCCAAAAGCGAAACTGTAACGAATATCTAAACACGGTAAGCACGACGGATATTGGGATGCATATGTGTATATCTGTAATAACCTGTATATGTATCCATGACTACGTATGATGCAACTAGATAGCATGTTGCCCTAAAATAGAAGTAATATGATATAATGATATTCCGGCTTGCAACTAGATATGCGATTGTCAGTACGGATACGAACGGATATCGAAAAATGGTAAATCTATAACATTTGATATATAATGAAACACATATATTATTTTTATTCATATAAATATAAATCTATTGACATAGCATGTTGCAAGATAAACTTGCCTGATCGGATCTCACGACGGGGTGCGTACATCACGTTCAACGTCGGATAAACGTCACGATGCACACACGCATGCATAGGACTGGACCTGGCTAATCCAAGACGTGACCATGCTGGATGACGACGATGACTGGGTCGCCCGGATCGTCGGCGATATGCGCGACTCCGGCGACGGTCAAGAACCGAGAAGCAAGAAAAGAAAGAAGAAAGAAAAGGAAAGAAGAGAAGAAGAAGAAGAAGGAAGGGGTTTGTGGCTGCTCTGGATTCTGGGACAAGAGAGACGATGTAACGACTCTGAATTTACAGTACGAAATTTCCCAGTTAATGTACATAAATGAGTTACACTGTCTGAGATTGAGTTATAAGTTAATTTTGTTAAATAACAGCAAGAAACACTTGTAGCTCACTGGTAAATCTCTTGTACTGCTATGACGTAGGCCCTGTATTCGATCCCTATCAGACACATTATTTTTCTGATTTATTTTTTAAACTTTTTAGAAGCCCAAAAGTTTACACGTGCAATACACACAAAAATGAAAAGCCAGACATGTGCAAAAGGTTTAAATACTTAGTAATACACGTGTCCAAAATCCTGTTAGTTGTATGTATGCCCTAGAGGCCATTATATTGTACATGATTGTATATTATAGTGGATGCTTGGATATATATAGAGAGTACTTTCTTGCTCGACATGATAGTATGCTATCTGGTTGCACTTTATCTTAACATGTAGACCTGCATTGTGATACTGTCTTTCTCTAACATGTTGATAAAGCCCTTAGGATGTGTACTTGACTACCAGGACTATGATAAAGATCATACTAGTAGGGCCAGGGTAGTCCATAAGTTCATCCTTTAATTGTTCCTGGTAGAAGGTATATCGAGACGGAGCATCGATATTCCAGAGTAGACTAGTGTATACGCTTCTTGACCCATATGATGGGCGATGGGTGATCCCACATCCATTGGTGTTTGACATCAAAGATGGTATACGGGTGCTCAGTGGAGACTGGATACACTGAACGGACTCGCCGAGAACTCCTAGATGGTATTATACCTCACATCAGATAGCAGTTCTCTGGTGACATCGGTACAAGTTAGTCTGTATACCTGAGATCGTCATAGAGTCTTGTGTGATTCCTACTGTGCTTTGATTTCCACCTTACCACGTTCAAGAGAACGTGCAAAACGGTGGTTTTTGGGTACAGTCCCGAGTCACATGGAGGTAATGAGCGATAGGAGGGGATTCGCCTCTCTCAGTATTGGGGGTTGATGTTGCGCTGTGCTCGATTGGCTATAACAGGAAGTCCCTGGCCAGGGATGATATGGAGATTTACTGGTAAGTGTTATCGGTAGTTTCTCGACCAGTTATGAGCCTTACAACGGTACGACTTATCAAGTTACTGGGGTCTAACGTTTACCACACCTAGACTAGATATGCAACATATCGGACGAAGGGACCGGACTATACGGTAGTGTTACTTATTGGATTCATAGGAGTATGAGCAGGCTTGCTTGTTGATCTTCTGATCGATCAATATCCAGGTAGCCGTTACGTCCAACTAGTACCGCTGACGGCTTGTGGGTGACTGATATGATCATCACCTACTGCCGGCGTATTGACGAGTCTTTAGAGTCCTACACAGAGGTTTCCTGGCTCAGGCGAAACGAAGTAGGAGCACGTATGTGATATGTGCGGGACCGAGATTAATACGTGTATGTGATACCGTATTCTATTCCTATGATATGTGATATCGGTCGGTTAAATGTGATATAGCCGGGTTATCGAATCAAGTGTTGATTCGATAAGTTGATACAAATGATATTAGTCGGTTATATGTGATATAGCCGGATTATTAAATTAAGTGTTGATTTAATAATTTAATCTACAAATATATATTTGATATATTAATATACATTAACTAATATTAGCTCACTTAAGCATTTCTTTTTCTCACTTGTGCACATTTAATATATATGTGATATATATTATTGTGTCATGCTTGTTACTACATGCTACATGGGTGTATGAGACTCACACCATGACATGGATAATTAAGGGTGTTTATTTATTTAAGGTAAATCAAAATTAGTTAGAAATTAGCACATGGTTGAAGCTTGTGGAACCATTGACCTAGTCCACTAATTTTGTTTTACTTAAGATATTTATTAACCTAACCATTGTCTTTAGCTATGGTTAAGTCTCTACAAGAGTTAGTATGAGATATTATCTCACCCATGGTTGCTATTCTCACTCATGACATTCTCCACTTCATCTTCTTCTTTATCTCCAAGAGCTCTCTAGGTTTTTAGGAGGTGAAGAAAATTAGTGAGAAAAAAGATTTCTAAAGTGAGCAAAATTTCTACTTCATCAACCTACACTAGATTAGCCATTTAGTTTAGGTTGTTTGCTTCACTAATTCCTAATTAGTGAAGATATAGCTTGAGTTAGTGTCTCCTCGACGTAGATCATATTCGGCCTCGAACACTTCAAGTAAGCTTGTTCATTTCACCTTGAGGAGCCTTACTAGAGTCCGGAAGATCACTACTTGGAGCGAAGGGACTACTACACGGAGCTTTTGAAGTGAAGGACCGGTCTACAAAGATTGTATTTCTTATTCACTTTGTATGTAAAGTTGTTTACATTCTAGCATAACCCTAATTCTCTGGTCAAGATCTTGTGTTAGGGTTTCTTAGCACACTAATTTTTATAAAATGGCATGGTTGATACCTTCCGTAACCTTGTAGTCGTGCTAAAGAACCCTACAAATCCAACAACCCAACTCATCAGATCGGCCGGCGGAAACCCAATTCGGGCTGGTACCGACGGGTGAACCGTGGCAAATGGTGCCCTGGTTTTGCACACTCGACTCTTTCCCTAACCCTAACTCCTCTGCACTGTTTGATTGCCCCGCAATCAAACAGAGCCTCTTCAATTCCCAATTTATCATCTTTTTAATGCATTTTAATTCACAATTTTAATTCCAAAACCCTAATTCTACACTATAAATACTACCCCATATCCTAGCCCTTCATCATTCTAAAAATTCTAGCCAAAACTCTCAAAATTTCTGAAGTACAAGTGGAGCAAAAGAGGAGTTAGCAAGCTATCAACTTCCGGCGAGAATCGAAGCAAATTCCGGCGATCCCACGACGCCACGACGACAACAAGCTCTTCTTCTACCTCTTCTTAATATAACCAAGTGGTAAGTCCCTATCAATCCCTCTTCTTATTCTTTAAAATTCAATTTCAAATCATATATCGGTAAGTGGAGTTAATACCGATATCTTTTTCAAAACCCTAGAAAACTCTCTCTTTAATACTTTTTTAGTCTAATTTGTACTCATCGCTTGTAACCTTAAATTATAATGTTTAGAATAAAATTTTAATTAAGAATAGCATGTAAAATATATATATTTTAACATTTTCATTAAAATACCATGAACTTCAAATATCACCATTTTAGTATGTTGTTAATACTTTACCTTTAGAAAACTTCACGGGGTAATGACCTACCCCTCACATACATACATGGTTACATAGCACGATACCTCTTTCATATAGATTGTTGTTACGAAGACATTATTACATTAAAATACCATTTACTAAAAAAAAGGTTTTCTTTTAAATTGTATTTTAAATTCCTTTGCGATTATGCCTCTACAACCCTTTTTAGGGGACCCGCTATTGGATGGTGCGGATTATCGCACATCCTTAGGCTAGTAGAGCGAGATGCAGACCTTCTCACGGAGCATTCGATCTCGAAAGGTTTTAAATACGGTTTTTAAGAAAAATGTATTTTTCTAATTAAATAAAATTTAATATTTTTATAATTATATAAATATTACGAATCCATATATTTTCAAAAATATAACAAACTTACATTTTTTCTAAAGATGGAAGTTTACAAGTTTCACTAAAATACCATCAAGATACCAATACAATACAAGTTTACAATAAAATACCATGAACTTTCCAATCTATGTAATTATCACTAAAATACCTCAAATCCTTAAAATTCATATCCATGAAAACCCTAAATAATATAAATAAATACTCGATATTTATTTTGAAATTTTATTAAAAATATTTTTCATAAAACCCTCTCGAGTTATATAAAATGATATTAAGGACTTTAGTAAATATATGTTTAAACGGAATGAATTCTCTTGAGTCTCAGGGAGCCGGAGAAAGTGAGTGCTTGCCTATTAAAGATAGAAAACCTAACGGAGTTATCAATGGTAATTGTCTTGGAAAAAGACACAAATCCTGCCGTCCATGTGCAGCAGTTACCGATAACTCTCGAACCTAATTCAGGATCTAAATCAGTTACAAGTGTCTGACCTGAATCCAAACTCAAATCAGAATCCAATTCAAACATGAATCCAAAGTCTAGCATGTATACTTGAACAAGAACCTGAATACCTAAATTCAAACTTCAATATCAAATCTGAATACATGACTTGACTTGACCGAACCATGGTTATAACTTGACATGACTACAAGATTACATTCTTAACCTGACTACTTGAACAACTTGTATCTATGGTCTCGGCAAGACATGTAAAACATAACCTATATAATATATTACGCGGGGTTAACAGGGTAGATTGGTAAAGAATGTATGAATGTGGCATGAGATGGTTACTAAAAGACACCTATATGAACTCCCGTGCCGTTGTCCCGTGGGTTTTGACGGGGCCTTGTACTACATGTTACTATAGTCCACAGGGTAAGATAGACTCCTCTCGTATACATGAATACCTTCTGTACCAAGCTACAAACAACTACGTTAGAATAACAAGTTTATATTTGTACATCTTACCAGTTCCATTTCTTACTACTTGTTCTATTCCATTTTTAATAGCAATGAGATTCCCCAATATCATGCTAAGAATAGCTAGAATTTCCAAAAGAATATGCCATTCGTTTGATGAGAAATAAAAAGGAATATCGAAAATTCGCATGGCTGAGGCTGAAGCGGCTACTTTCGAAGTAACATAAAGAAAAGCAACGACTGGAGTGAGAGAGTCAGAGTCGAAAAGAGGATTCCTCACTTCTTTCTCTCATTCAAAACCGTGCATGAGACTTTCAATGGGTCTGAAAAAGTATCTAAAAGGGTGAAATTTAGATATTTGCACCTTGTCGAAGTAAGGAACCATGGCATATATGTTTGGAATAGATTCCATTTTGAGAGATAATCCTTAACCCTTCATCCTCTTACTAATATTACAGAATGTTCTTGTGAATCGTGGCCAATACATGATTGGTTCGAGGAACGTCTCGAGATTCAAGCGATTGCAGATGATATAACTAATAAATATGATCCTCCTCATGTCAATATATTTTATTGTCTAGGGGGATCACACTTACTTGGGACTTACCGAGCGCTGGTTCGCTGACGACATTCATGTCTATTTTCTCTCTCTTTGGAATGTTCGTCAGGAGGACCAGACTCTCGAGCCCAGCCAGGAGAACTTGGATCAGTTCACTGCCCAGTCGGACTTCTAGCTTCTTGTACTTACTTTCAATTCATATGCCACTGTTTAAGCATTGCTTTATATCATTGTATCTTTCTTTTTTAAAGCAGTTGTATTGTAAAGATGAATGTTAATAAAAGTTGCTGTTCATTTCATATCTCTTGTCATTCTTACGCATTTTATATATATTGCTTAATTTACGCTTAACGTATTTATTTCTTAGTAAATACGTTGCGGGCCTGCCACGTCACTGCTTTTGTCTACTGGGAAGCGGGGCGTGACAGGTTTTGTTGGCGGCCCATGCAGGTCAGTTCTGCAAGAAGTCTTAAACAATATATCATAAGAATTATAAGAATCAACAACTATACATTTCTTACATTTCAAATTCCTTGAATCTATCCTAACCCTTCCTTTTCTGTCAAGGTCATGGATTCACCGAACAACATGAGTACTAATGTCAATGGCAACACCCCACTACCTCCTCTACCACCACCACCTACCGTTACAACTCCCATCAATGAGTAAACAGTACTACTCAAGGCAATCAAGAGCCTCTTGGAGGGTCAACAGCAGCAGACTGCTATCCTGATGCACTGCCCCGAAACTGAGGCACCCGGAGTCAAGCAATTTTGGGCACTGCACCCGAAGCGTTTCTCAGGAAAAGAGAGCCCACTAGAGGCAGAAGAATGGGCTCAATCGATAGAAGATGATCTGGCAGCAGCACAAGTGCCAGAGATTGCTTGGGTAAGAGTTGCGAAGCTGCAACTAACAAACAACACCAGAGTCTGGTGGAAGGCTGAAGAAAGCCGTCTCGTCCAACCGATTAAATGGAAGACGTTTTGCGATATGTTCGATGCGAAATACTTCCCCGAGACTGCCCGTTTAGATATGGAAAAGCAGTTCATCCACTTACAACAAGACTCGATGTGGAGCAAGTCTGTGGATGAATACGATGCTAAATTTACCATGTTTAGCAGATAAGATTATATCTTAATATTCAATTTCCTGATTACACTGCTAACACAAGGTCGTAACAGGTTCGCGGCACACCTGATTCTTACTGCTGAAATCCGGGCACGATGATTTTAGTAAGGGTTGGACCCGGAAATCCAAGCTGCACTCGCTACAGGGGATTTCCTAAGCCATGATCTTGCTTTGAAGGCTGCCCGACGCTATGAGGCAGTTGTGAAGAAGAAAGGCAGATCTTAAACTGCCGGTGTGAAATGCCCTGCCATACCGATGACAGGAGGAGCCTCTTCCAGGCCAACTTTTGCACCCAAGAGACCGGGAGGAACATTTAATCGGCCCAATCCAAACTTTTGCTTCTATTGCAAGAGGAATGGACACTTGGCGAAAGACTGTAGGCGTGCAAATGGCCTGTGCCTAGTTTGTGGCGCATCCACTCACGCCAAAGGAGTATGTCCTTATAGACTCAATCCAGCTCCAGCCCCCAGACCAGCTATCATATTTCCGCAGCGGCCAGCCATTCAGGCTCCTGCACCTTGTCTTACTCTACCTGCTCTACCTCCATGTGGACCTCCTGCATAGCCTCCTCGTCAATTCCATCAGGCACAGAGGAACATGCCTTAGGGGCAGAGAAACATGCCCCAGGGATAGAGGAATATGCCTCCAGCAAGGAGGAATATACCCAGACATCAGGTTTTCACAATGACGGTTGAGGAGGCCGAAGCCACTGGCCAAGTTATCACTGGTTATTCCCAATCCTTTCACATCTTTTAATCCTTGTACTATATTCTTTCCTGTATCTAAACCCCACCTCACGCAACTTAAGTACTATACTAGTAGCCACCCTTACTGCACTCGCATTGTTCGACACTGAAGCGTCACACTGCTTCATGTCGCAACGATTCATGAGAACGCATGTGATTCCCATGAAGCCACTCATTTGAAGCTGGAATGTCAGTTCCGGGAATGGAATATTGAAGGCAACTATGGGATTTGATCGGTGTCCAGTTGTAGTTTGCGGACGAGAATTCTACGCGAATTTCAAAGTACTAGACATCCCAAATTTCGATGTTGTGTTGGGAATGGACTGGTTAGGAATTTTCTATGCTACGATTGACTGCCGTCAAAGGAGTGTAGTATTTGAAATACCGGATCATCCGTTGTTCTATTTTAAGAGTGGAGACCGTACCCTGGAACCTAGCGTCTACAAGGCAAAACCAAAGAAGGCAGTGGTTGCAACACTATAAGCGGAAGAATCAGAGCCAGAAGTAGTTCGAGAGTTCGAGGATGTATTCCCTGAAGATATCTCAGGTTTTCCTCCCGATCGAGCTCTTGAATTCAGTATCGATTTACTACCTGGTGCGCAACCTGTAATCAAAGCTCCGTATTGGTTAAGTCCAGAAGGATTGAAGGAGATCCGCATTCAGTTGGGCGAACTTCTGACGAAAGGTTGGATTCGTCCCAGTACTTCAAATTGGGGATCTCCAGTTTTGCTCGTGAAGAAGAAAGAAGGTTCATACAGGATGTGTGTAGACTACCGAGCTCTGAACGAAATGACGATTAAAAACAAGTATCCATTATCTCGCATCTATGATCTTTTCGATCAGCTAAGTAGGTCTTGTGTATTTTCGAAGCTAGATCTTCGTTCGGGTTATCATCAGGTGAAGGTCAAAGAGTCTGATATTCTGAAGACGGCGTTTAGGACTCGCTATGGTCATTATGAGTATCTCGTAATGTCTTCTGGAATGACCAATGCACCTGCTATATTCATGAATCTGATGAACCAAGTTTTCCGAAAGTACTTAGACAGGTTCGTAGTCATCTTCATCGATGACATCCTGGTGTATTCAAAGGATCGGAAAGAACACGCCGAGTACTTATGGATTGTCCTGGAGACATTGCGACAACATAAGCTCTATGCCAAGTACAACAAGTGTGAATTTTGGCTAGATCAAGTCGGATTTCTCGGGCATATCGTTTCAGGCAAAGGAAGCTCAGTAGATCCAGCTAAGGTGTCAGCTGTCAGCGAGTGGCCGACACCAAAGACGGTGAAAGATATACAAAGTTTCTTGGGATTAGCAAGATACTACCAAAGATTCATAGAAGGCTTTTCGAAGATTGCAGCACCCCTGACCAAGCTCACACATAAAGATGAAGTATTCGTGTGGTCAGAAGCATGTGAAAACGCTTTTGTAGAACTCAAATCAAGATTAACTTATGCTCCTATTCTTGTAATACCGGATCAATCTGGAGGATTCGTTATGCATTACGATGCGTCCGGTAAGGAATTATGATGTGTTCTACACCAGCATGGTGGCTTTTGCATCAAGACAGCTGAAAGTTCATGAAAGCAACTATCCAACACATGATCTAGAGTTGGCAGTCGTTAACTTTGCACTTAAGATTTACGCCACTATCTTCTGGGAGAACGAGTGGATATATACACTGACCACAAGAGTCTAAAGTATGTATTTACTCAGAAGGAGTTAAATATGCGGCAGAGAAGATGGCTAGAACTTATGGCGGACTTCAACATCAACCTACAGTATCATCTTGGGAAGGTGAACGTAGTTCCTGATGCACTTAGCCGCTAGCCATTAGCAATGAATCTCACCGCTCTATGGAAGCTACAGCAGGAATTGCACAGATTGGCGATCGAAGTAGTTATGTCAGGTAACGCTTCATATTTGATGAACTTACAGGTCCAGTCTATTATTTTCAATCAGATCAAAGCAGATCAAGCAAATGATTCCAAGCTATAAAAGATCTGAGAACAAGTAGAAAGTGGACTTCGAACTGACTTCATCATCTACGAAGACAGATCCTTGAGATATGGAAGTCGATTATGTGTACCAAACGGCCCAATTCGAGAAGAGTTGATGAAAGAAGCTCACAGCTCTTCTTATTCTGTTCACCCCGGTGGTACCAAAATGTACAGGGATCTATGGCAACACTATTGATGGCATGGAATGAAGCGCGAAGTAGCCAGAAGCGTAGCCAAGTGTTTAGTGTGTCAGCAAGTGAAGGATGAACATCACAGAACTGCTGGTCTATTTCAGCCATTACCAATCCCAGAATGGAAATGGCAGCACATTACCATGGACTTCGTGACTGCCCTTCCTCGCAGCACGAAGGGTAATGACATAGTATGGGTTATTGTGGATCGACTCAGCAAATCGGCTCATTTTATTCCATTTCGAGTTGACCAATCTACCGAGACGCTAGCAAAGAAGTACATGGAGGTGAGCATGAATCTAAAGTAAGATTTAACTCTTTAAAATGTACTATATTGATACCCATGAACTCATGCAAGAGATTGTGAGATTACATGGAAAACCAGTTTGCATCGTCTCCGATCGAGATACAAGATTCCGATCGCAGTTTTGGCATAGTCTGCAAGCAAGCCTGGGAACGAGTCTGAACTTCAGCACGGTTTATCATCCACAAACGGACGGACAGTTCAAGCGAACAATTCAGATTCTGGAGGACATGCTAAGAGCTTGTATGTTAGACTTCGGAGGTTCGTGGGAAGATCACCTACACCTTGTGGAGTTTTCATACAACAACAGCTATCAGGCGAGCATCGGAATAGCACCATTCGCAGCACTCTACGGATGGAAGTGTCATTCACTACTAAGTTGGGACGACGTCGGAGATCGGAAACTCCTTAGACCAGAGATGATCGTGGAAACTGTGGACGTACTTCGCACGATCAGAGAAAGAATGCGTATAGCCCAAGACAGACAAAAGCATTGGGCAGATACTTAGCGGCGACATCTAGAGTTCCAACCTGAAGAATATGTTTTCTTAAAGATTTCTCCAAACCGAGGAGTGGTCCTCTTTGGCAAGTGAGGTAAGTTCAGTCCCAGATATATAGGACCGTTCGACATTCTCGAACGAGTTGGAAAAGTGGCAAACCGTTTGGCACTACCACCCTCATTGGAAGGAGTGCACAACGTATTTCACATATTTCGGCTACGAAGATATATGAGCGACCCCAACCACATACTTGATCACTCCGAGCTCACAGTACAGACGGACCTGACTTGCGAGCAACAAACCGTTGAGATCCTGGATCGAAAAGTGAAGACACTGCAGAACAAGGAAGTAAATTTGGTCCGAGTGATGTGGAGAAAAGATTCGCCAGGAGAATCAACGTGGGAACGAGAAGAAGACATGCATGCAAGATACCCTTACTTATTTGTAAATTAGTTCCTATGTAAATGTAAATTTCGAGGACGCAATTTTTATAAAGAGGGTAGAATGTAACGACTATGAATTTACTGTACCAAATTTCCAAGTTAATGTAAACAAATGAGTTATACTGCATGAGATTGAGTTATAAGTTAATTTTGTTAAATAACAGCAAGAAGCACTTGTAGCTCATTGGTATAGCTCTTGCACTGCTGTGACATAGCCCCTGTGTTCGATCCCCATCAGGTACATTATTTTTCTGATTTATTTTTTAAAGTTTTTGGAAGCCCAAAAGTTTACACGTGCAATACACACAAAAATGAAAATTCAGACATGTGCAAAAGGGTTTAAACATTAAGTACACGTGGCCAAAATCCAACGACCCAACTCATCAGATCGGCCAGCTGAAACCCAATTTGGGTTGGTACCGACGGGTGAACCGTGGAAAACGGTGCCCGGGTTTTTCACACTCGACTCTTTCCCTATCCCTAACTCCTCTGCACTGTTTGATTGCCCCGCAATCAAACAGAGCCTCTTCAATTCCCAATTTATCATATTTTTAATGCATTTTAATTCACCATTTTAATTCCAAAACCCTAATTCTACACTATAAATACTACCCCATACCCTAGCCCTTCATCATTCTGAAAATTCTAGACAAAACTCTCAAAATTTCTGAAGTACAAGTGGAGTAAAAAAGGAGTTAGCAAGCTATCAACTTCCGGCGAGGATCGAAGCAAATTCCGGCGATCCCGCGACGCCACGACGACAACAATATCTTCTTCTACCTCTTCTTAATATAACCAAGTGGTAAGTCCCTATCATTCCCTCTTCTTATTCTTTGAAATTCCATTTCAAATTATATATCGGTAAGTGGAGTTAATACCGATATCTTTTTCAAAACCCTAGAAAACTCTTTCTTTTTAATACTTTTTTAATCTAGCTTGTACTCATCACTTGTAACCTTAAATCATAATGTTTAGAATAAAATTTTAATTAAGAATATCATGTAAAATAACTTTATTTTAACATTTTCATTAAAATACCATGAACTTCAAATATCACCCTTTTAGTATGTTGTTAATACTTTACCTTTAGAAAACTTCATGGGGTAATGACCCACCCCTCACATACACACATGGTTACATAGCGCGATACCTCTTTCATGTAGATTGTTGTTACGAAGACATTATTATATTAAAATACCATTTACTATAAAAACCGGTTTTCTTTTAAATTGTATTTTAAATTCCTTTGCGATTATGCCTCTACAACTCTTTTTAGGGGACCCGCTATTGGATGGTGCGGATTATCGCACATCCTTAAGCTAGTAGAGCGAGATGCAGACCTCTTACGGAGCATTCGATCTCGAAAGGTTTTAAATACGGTTTTTAAGAAAAAAGCATTTTTCTAATTAAATAAAATTTAATGTTTTTTGTAATTATATAAATATTACGAATCCATATATTTTCAAAAATATAACAAACTTATATTTTTTCTAAAGATGAAAGTTTAAAAGTTTCACTAAAATACCATCAAGATACCAATACAATATAAGTTTACAATAAAATACCATGAACTTTCCAACCTATGTAATTATCACTAAAATACCTCAAATCCTTAAAATTCATATCCATGAAAACCCTAAATAATATAAATAAATACTCAAGGTTTATTTTGAAATTTTAGTAAAAATATTTTTCATAAAACCCCCTCGAGTTATATAAAACAATATTAAGGAGTTTAGTAAATATAGGTTTAAGCGGAATCAATTCTCTTGAGCCCCAGGAACCCGTAGAATGTGAATGCTTGCTTATTTAAGGTAGAAAACCTAACGGAGTTATCAATGGTAATTGTCTTGAAAAAAGACACAAATCATGTCGTTCATGTGCAGCAGTTACCGATAACTCCTGAACCTAATTCAGGATCTAAATCAGTTACAAGTGTCTGACTCAAGTCCGAGTCTAACTCAAACCTGAATCCAAACTCAAATCAGAATCCAATTCAAACATGAATCCAAAGTCTAACATGTATACTTGAACAAGAACCTGAATACCAGAATTCAAACTTCAATATCAAACCTGAATACATGACTTGATTTGATCGAACCATAGCTATAACTTGACATGACTACAAGATTACATCCTGAACCTGACTACTTGAACAACTTGTATCCATTGTCTCGGCAAGACGTGTAAAACATAACCTATACAATACATTACACGGTGTTAACGGGGTAGATTGGTACGGAATGTATGAATATGGCGCGAGATGATTACTAAAAGACACCTACATGAACTCTTGTGCCATTGTCCCGTGGGTTTTGACGGACCTTGTACTACATGTTACCATAGTCCACTGGGTAAGATAGATTCCTCTTGTATACACAAATACCTTCTGTACCAAGTTACAAATAACTACGTTAGAATAACAAGCTTATACATGTACATCTTACCAGTTCCATTTCTTATTATTTGTTCTATTCCATTCTTTCTTTTGGGACTTGCCGAGCTCTAGTTCGCTGACGACATTCCTGCCTATTTTTTCTCTCTTTAGAATGATCGTCAGGAGGACTGGACTCTCGAGCCCAGCTAGGAGGACTTAGATCAGTTCACTGCCCAGCCGGACTTCTAACTTCTTGTACTTACTTTCAATTCATATGCCACTGTTTAGGCATTGCTTTATATCATTGTATTTTTCATTTTTAAAGCAGTTGTATTGTCAAGATGAATGTTAATAAAAGTTGATATTCATTTCATATCTCTTGTCATTCTTGTGCATTATATATATATTGCTTAATTTACGCTTAGCATATTTATTTCTTAGTAAATATATTGTGGGCCTGCCACATCATTACTTCCGTCTATTGGAAAGCGGGGTGTGACAGACGACGACGAAGTCAAGGTGATCGGTGGTGAGGAGTTGCAGGCGTAGGCATCGGGCCTGTACAGGGATGGGTGTTCAGGGTTCTTGGTGCTCGGGGTTCTTGGAGGTGGTGGTTTGTGATGTCGGGGGTTAGAGAGAGGTGAGGAGGAGGAAGAGATGACGGTGGTTGGCGACGTCAAGGTGAGAGGTGATCGGCGATGCGTGGGGGTTTTGGATTGCTCGGGGTCGTGGGTTCTCGGGGATGGATGCAGGGTGTTCTCGGGTTGCAGGGGATGGAGAGGGAGAAGAGGTGTAGAATGTGAGGTTGAAGTCGAGGAGATGGTGACGAGGGCGAGGGAACAAGGAGGTCGGCGATGGCGAGGGTTAGGGTTAGGGTTCTGGTTCGTCGCAAGAGGCGGCGAGGAAGAGAGAAAGGAGAGAGGTGAGTATTTTTTTAAAAATAATATAGGATTAATAAATATATATAGGCAGGGAGAGAGAAAAGGAATAAGAGAGAGAGAGAAGGGATAAGAGAGAGAGAGAGAGGCGGAGAGAGTGAGTGAGGATTATTTAGGATTTAAAATATATATTTATAATATATTATAAACTGTTATATATATAAAGAATATTATATTATATATTTTGGGTTTAAACAGCTAGTAACAAAATACTCCGAAAAATACCCGGGTCTCTTCTAAAATTCTAGTTTTAAAATATGGATAATATACGTATCAGCCAAAACCATAATGCAATGCCGGTTAAATAAAATGCATACCCCCAAGAATGGATACACATAAATACACGTAGCAATCCAAACGAGTCTGTATTATCAAACCGGAAGTGAACACGATGTCTGGATGCAACCATAGGGTATGGGCTATGATACAGGCCATACTAGATATTTGAAAAATTATTATCCGATTATAATTTGTATTATCTAAAAGAAATGCAAATACAAAATATCATATAAGTGTAATATCAAATCTAAATATGCACGGATCCTCTGTACTAGGAAAAAGATGACGCGGCCTAGAACCAAGATGTGTTTCAAATATGCGGGTCAAGTCGGATACTATCCACAGATACCAATGCACTATCCGCACCCAAAAACAAATAATAAGCAAGAAGTTGTCGTAAAATTTGGAAAAACCCAAATAAAATATGGTATAAATGAACTAAGGTGTTATAGTTCTGAAGCGACTCCACACTCAAATCACCATATGTTTGTAACAGACCGCACTGGGTGTGGATAGATCAGATCACTATGATGTCCGAAGACAGCACCGGAGTATTACAAAATTTCTTCCAGAATGCCTCTATTAAGCACACTTGCTTGGTTTTTGTTGATCAAGCACACAACAATATCGACCGCCGCTGCCCATAGGAACTTTGGCACATCCGCATCCAAGTGTAGGGTTCCTAGGCACACCCATGAGGTTCCACAAGTGATCAAACATGGCCAATTCAAACTTTTTCTATGTGCCAAGTGACCCTAAGCAAGATCGTAACTAGAGGTATAGGCGATGCAAGCAAGTAATCAACTTTACACTAAAGTGAACGAAAATACAACCTTTGTAGATCCGGTCCTCCACCTCCACAGCTCCGTGTTGACGACCCTCCGCTGCAATCATCGGATCCCGGACTCTGGCTATGGCTTCGTCGGAGAAATGATCGGGCTAGGTCGTCGACTTCGATGCCGAAGATGATCTACGTCGAGGTAACTCAAGATCAAGCTCCAACTTCACCAAGTCATGAAACTTGTGAAGAAAACACCCTATACAACTTGGCAAGTGGTAGAGGATGAAGAAATAGGAAGTGGGTTCACTTTAGAATTGGATTTCTCACTCTTTATCTCAAGTCACCATTGAAGCTAGCAAGCTTCTTTCTTCTTGAAGAAGAAGAAGAAGAAGAAAAGAATATGATAAGAATATTCAAAATAGAAAATAAAGTGATTCTTATCATATTTGCAACCATGGTTTAGTGTAGAGAATAAACTAGGGTTAGGTGAATGGTTAGGGTTAAGGCAAAAGACAAAATGGTAGACTTATTCAAAGCTTCATGAAGCTTCAACAACAAAACAAACTAAGCCACCATTTCATTTTTGCCCAAAAATGAATTAATGAATAAATAAATAAATGAATAAGTAAATAAACAAAACCCTAACCATTCACTTAAACATGGTTTAAACTAAACATACACCCAAACTTGCATGTATCATCAAACATGATACAATAAATTGCACAAAAATATATCACATATACAATGTGCACATCAAGTGAGAAAATCCATTTTAAGTGAACAAATACTAGTTAAAGTAAAGTAATATATCAAATATATAATTATGCATTAAATCAACACTTGATTTAACGATCCGGTCATATCGCATATAACTGACTAATATCCAATGTATCGGCTTATCGAATCAATCCTTGATTCGATAACTAGGTTATATCGCATACAACCAATCGATACATTCATCGCGAGAATAGAATACGGTATCACATACACGCATTATTCTCGGTCCCGCACATATCTCATATGCGCTCCTATTTCGTTTCGCTTGAGCCAGGAAACCTCTGTGTAGGACTCTAAAGACTCGTCAATACGCCGGCAGCAGGTGATGATCATATCAAACACCCATAAGCCGCAAGCAGTCTGCTAAACGTAACGGCCACCCGGGTATTGAGCGATCAGAAGATCGATGAGCAAGCCCGCTCACACTCCTGTGAATCCAACCAGTAACACTTACCGTACAGTCCGGTCTGTTCGTCTGATATGTCGCATATCTCGCCTAGGGGTGGTAAACGTCAGACCCCAATAGCTTGATAAGTCATGCCGACGTGAGGTCCATAACATTTGTGAAACTACTAATAACTCTTACCGGTATATCACAGCAACCCTGGCCAGGAATTTCCAGTTATGGCCAGTCGAGCATAGCGCAACATCAACCCCCAATACCGGGAGAGACGAATCCCCTCCTATCGCTCATTGCCTCCATGTGAATCGGGACTGTACCCAAAAACCACCTGTTTGCACGACTCAGTAGAGCCGTGGTAGGGTGGAAATCAAAGCACAGTGGGAGACACACAAGACTCTATGACGATCTCGGGTCAACAGACTAAGCTGTACCAGTGTCACCAGAGAACTGCCATCTGACGTGAGGTATAATACCATCTGGGAGTTCTCGGCGAGTCCGTTCAGTGTACCCAGTCTCCACTGAGCACCCGCATACCATCTCTGATGTCAAACACCAATGGATATGGGATCATCCATCGCCCATCACATGGGTCGAGAAGACATGCGCTAGTCTACTCTGGAATATCGATGCCCCGTCTCGATATTCCCACGACTAGGAACATTGAAGGATGTACTCATGGACTACCCAGGCCCCACTAGTATGATCTACATCATAGTCCTGGAAGTCGAGTACTCATCCTAAGGGCCTTATCAACATGTAACAGAGAGACAGAAAGTATACATGTTAAGATAAAGAGCAACCAGATAGCGTACTATCATGTTGAGCAAGAAAGTCCTACCTATATATGTCCCAGCATCCACTACAATATACATCCAATGTACAGTAATGGCCTCTAGGGCATACATATAACTAACAATCTCCCACTTGCACTAGGGCCATCTGTAGCAGTGGTTGTAGTATCTAATACTCAACCATCCCATATAAGTCTCTTTCTGGGAAAAAGCCTTTGTGAGTGGATCCGCCGTGTTGTCCTCTGAGTCTACTCTCCTAACCTCGATCACCCTGGAGATCAACTATCTCCATGATCAGGTGATGCTGTCTCAGAATATGTCTGGGTCACTGATGGGACCAGGGTTCCAGGGCCAAAGCCACACTTCCATTGTCACACAATGGTAGGAACCTAGTTCATCTCATGAACCACTATACACCCAAACCGCCTCTTTAGTAGTATTTTTAATAGCGATGTTACCAACCTTTATCGTCTAGTTTGCCACGGTATCTAGCTTGGAACTCTTCCAACATACCGTCCCTTTACTGAGGGTAAAGACAATGCCTGCGACTGACACTCAGTCGTCCTTATCACCCTGGAACCTTTCCAGTGATTCACCTTTATCCTATTTGGAGAATCCTTGTGATAAGAAGAGATTGACCGTTCGTAGCATAGGAAACCCCTTTCCTATCAAGAGTATGTCATCCACGTACTCTACGAGGATCATCACCATACTCCATACTACCTTTTTGTACATACAAGGTTCATCTACCATTTTGATGAAGTCAAACTTTTTGACTACCACATCAAAACAGACGTTCCAACTCCGCGATACCTGCTTTATTCTGTAAAGCAACTTGCACACGTTTCTGCTGCTCCCACTGTCTACGAGACCCTTTGGCTGTGTACTTATAGACGTTCTCTTCTAAATTAGTATTTAGAAAAGCAGTCATGACACCCAACCACCAGATATCGTAGTCATGGTATGTAGCAATGGCAAGTAGGATCTGGATGGACTTAAGCATAGTCCCTGGAAAAGGTTTCATCATTATCCACGCCTGGTCGATGACAAAAACCTTTAAAAAGTCTAGTTTTGAAAGACTCAACTTTTCCATCTACACCAAGTAATCTTCTCAAGATATACTTGCTCCTGATGGGGATTTAACCCTTCAGATATAGCAACCAAATTCCATACTTTGTTGGTGTACATAGATTCCATCTCAGATCGCTAAGCATCCAGCCATTCTTACAGAGTCCCCACTCTTGATGGCCTGCTCGAAACTAGTTGGGTCATCATCTCATGATGCAATCCTCTCCCCCACTGTCATCGAGAAACTGAAGTATCTCTCAGGCAGGTGAGGAACCCTACCAGATCGGCGGAGAGGCTGAGATTCATCGGGGACTATTGAATCTTTTGGTTCTGTCAAATCATCAGCTGCAGTTTTGTATAGCTGGAACCTTTCCAGTTCTATAGAACTGACCTTGCCTCGATCTTGTCCGGATTTTGCTTTTGACATAGGCCGGACAATCCCAAATCTTAACTTACTTAAGAGATAGGCTCTTCCCATACCATATCTTATATGGAGTGGTAGGCACTGATTTGATTCGAAACTAATTCAAAAGGTATGCAGCTTCTCAAGTGCACAACCCCTAAAAGGAAATAGGTAACTCAGTAGTACTCATCATAGAGTACTCCATATATAATACGGTGCGATTGCTCCGCCCTGATACACCGTTGTGCTGTGGTGTATTCAGAGGAGTAATACTGAGAGAGAATCTCATTCTCCTTTAGAATAATCCAGGAATTCTATCCACAAGTATTCTCCTCCCTGATCACATCAAAGGACATAATACTTATACCCGTATTGGTTCCCTACTTCTAGCTTATATTCTGTGAATATCTCAAAAGCTTCGGACTTATGTTTCAACAGGAACATATGGCTGAATCTTGAGAGATTATCAGAGAATGTAATGAAGTACAAAGAACCAGTCGTGGCATGTGTAGACAGGGGACCTTACATACATCAACATGTATCAATCCCAAGAGTTTACTAACTCTTTCTTTGTTTCCAATAAACAGAGCTATGGTCACTTTATCTTTGTGACATGACTGGCAAGTTTCACAAGATGTAAATTCAAACTAATTTAAATATGCATCTTAAATGTAACTTAAGCTAGTCGGGTCACATTGACATGACCTAGTCTGCAATACCTCAAGAAGGAATCGTTTATATCTGAACTCTTCCTCTTGTGTGTGTTCTGTATACTGAGAACTGTAGTTTGATTTAGAACGTCAATGCTTTTAGATAATGTGCCTGAACCGATCAACTTTTGATATAGGAAATGTTCAAAACATTATCCAATAATACAAAATTTTATCATTTCTTTACTAATAAAGAGACTGATATGATTTTGTATATCAGGTTCGGTATCTAATAACATTCGTTCAGAATCAATGTACTGGTAATACAGGGTGACAGTGACCAACAGACTTGGCTGCAACACTTGCCCCGTTCTCTGTCTCATGAAACTTATCACCCATTCTCAGTTCTCTGCCTTTCTGTAGCCCTATGTAACAGATTACATATCTGGGATCCTGATCTGGTATCAGATACCCAGGATGCAGAGGATACTGAGAAACAGTTCTGTATAATGAACACACCCGAAGGAGATGCATCATATGCACTTTCTTCGTTTGGGCGGCATAGGAATTCTGGTAATCCCCTATTTCCTGCTCTGTCTTATAACAATTATAAGTTGGAGCGGGACCAACGTTCCCCAGCTCAGTATAACAAGCGGGTTAGGTCAATAATCCGTATTATTATCTTGATTAAGGCGTGATATAGTCGCTACCTGGAGAGAGAGAGAGAAGAAAACACTCTGCGTGCGCTCTTACAAGATTAGATTGGTTATTTATTTTATCTAATCTGGATGGCTCCCACTGTTTTTATCAAATCTTCCTTCAAACCCTAAAAGGAAAGACTAGCCGGGATTAATTACACTCTACAAGTTCGCCAATCTTTCAGCCAGGCCAGTGTCGGTACTTTGAGGGAGGTTCCCCGTGCTTTCGCACGGACCTAATTACAGTAAACCTCGTTTTCCCAGAGGCGTAACCCCGTTGACACCTTTCTAGACACCTACTTGATCGGCTAATTGCAAAGTGCAAAACTCTCCCAGGAGTAACAATTACTCGCAGTGGGTATCGGGATCCAACTATCATATAGAAGGTATGCAATCTCATTGCAAATTTCAACACTTGAAACTCCCGATAATAGTTTTCACCCCTAGCACCTATGACCTTGGCTAAGGTCAACAAATCATAAGCACTAGTCAAGTTCTATCCGTCATTTCGTGATTAGTTAGACCCACCCACATGACCCTTGGCTAAGGTCAACAAAGCCACATGACTGTCCTAACTAATCGCATCATATGCGGTGTAGGAAGACATCACTTAGCTACCGTACACTACGCCTCGGCTATGGTCGATAAACGTAGCACGAATACTAAGTACTCTACTTCCTAAAATGACGGAGGGTTGCGGATGGTTTTTAAGAAAACCTTTAACGCTTTGAACTTGATCTCTTTGCGGAATCAAATGGTTTTTAAATGGAGTGTTTTTGAAGCTTTTCTAGTTTTGCTAAAGGGGTCACTCCCGGTGAAGGGATCGTCGGCCTTTTCCTCATCGAATGAGGTGCGGGATATATCATATATATCACTGTGCAAAGCAGAAACTATAGATGCAATCAAAAGACAAACCGAGGGTTGTAGCATCTGCCAGTTATTGCTAAAGGAGTCACTCCCGGTGAAGGAATCTCGGTCCTTTCCTCATCGAATAAGGTGCAGGGTATATCATATATACCGCTATGCAAAGCAAGAACTGTAGCTACCTGTTTTTATTTTGAATTTCGATTCCACAACATCAATTAGGTTTATTTTCTTTCATTAATCTCATTAATGAATGTCCCATCATTTAAGTCCACCTAAACATCACAGATAAATATAACGTACGCTTATGCCATCCGCATTCGCCTCGATGTCCCGTCTGCACCATTAGGTTAGGTAACTAACGCCAGAGCGAGGCAGGGCTAGCACGGGTGTAAAACATAAGCAACGTCTATATAATATATCATATATACTATATATAATATCTATCTGAACATATCACATGATCACATCACAGATAACGCAGCAGAAAATATCATATGAAATATTGGATATACTAGGACGTCCGTGTTTTTAATACGAGCCAGTATAAAACACGGATTCCACGGTCGTGATGAACAGCCAATCCCCCACCCCTAGACCCCTACGAGAGCGGCAAGCAACCCTACCAATTCTAGGGTTAGGAGACCCGGACTCGACTCATCGAGATGGTCTCCCACTGGACCCTGGAACCTGGTTACTTGTGCTCCCCTCCTTGGGTCTATCCTAATGCGGAAAAGTAAATAATATACAAATGGTGACATCATCCGCAACCTGGAAGTGCCCCAATAAAAGAATATTACATACAAGTTTTTACATGAATGAAAATGAAAAACATTCATCTCACATAAAAAAAACCCGGCTATTCAAACACAACGATCCAATATAACATATCCAGCAACACATAACATCACATGTCATCAACGTAAGTAAATATGCGCATCCCAATTGTCGTTGACATATAGCAACGAAACCGGCGATATCACATATTACACTTACGGTCACAGAAAAGAAAGTGTAAAACTACAACAGTTGAAATCCACAAACTCTTTAGACATCGCATGCCTAATCAAATGAAATACTTAGACATCGCATGCCTAACAATTATAAACCCCGCATTTTAGTCTTATTATCGAAAACACTTTTCAATATCAAGTCGGGCAATTCAACAAGATTCCCGACATCCTGATCGAATGCTCGTCGCAAACTTTAGTAGGCGGCCGCACCCCCGACGCCGTCGACGAAGTGCACCAAGGCGGAACACCGCTGTCGCGAGCACCCGAACGGATGCTTTCGGCGACGGGGTTCTCCTACAGTCACTTGGTCGGGGCTATGGGTTGAGGCTGTCTATTAAGTTTACCCGGCGAGTATCCGCGTACGCTACGTGATTGCGACGGATTTTTGATCACATCAAAATTTCGTGGTAACCGATCAAGTGAGACTAAAGTGCTAGATTTATAACATTCATTCAGTTATCTCATAACTACTTGTGAATTCCAATTATTGTATCATATTCCAGATAATTAGAAAATGTTAAACTTTCCGATCGAACAATCAAACACCCAAGTTTTCCCGAAACAGCTCAACACATGAAATAAGTTTAAAAACATTCACTTTATGCCTCAGTACCAACGGTCCAGCCGTAGAAGGGTCAAGCCAACGCCTCACATGTGGCACGCCGTACTGCCCCAAACCCTAAGGTTCAAAGGGCAGTTCAAGACGGTCACATAATCGAGTTAAGGTTTGTTGTCTTCTAGAGGGGCCATCGCGTTACTTGCACTACTTAGAACGTCGTTAAACTACGGAAAAATCCAACAATTGGAAATTTCCCGGTAGGGGAAAAAGTGGGTATTTATATCCGGTCGAACTTTTTAACATATTCTAAAATTACCCGGAAAAACACATAGACAAAATTAGGCAATCCGATCGAATCTACGAAGTCCCAATACAACCCAGAAAACTCAACTCTTGAGTGCAGATTAAAAATTCCCAGAAAACTCAGCACAACAATATAGGAATTACTGTGCAAAAATAATGACAAGATGCCCCTTTATTGCCGCGGAACCGCCGCACATGCCATGCTCGTGCCGCGGTTCCGCGGCCACATGGTCGATTCATGCTCACGTGCTTCACAGTAATTCTTACAAAAGCCTGCTTATTTTTCTGCATATTTTTAATTCATAAAAATCCACAATTTTCAAAAATGTACAGAGAGTGGATTTTGCATTAGGGTTTCGGTTTGATCGGACTTCTAACTCCGTCTACTCATCGCCTAAGGCTCTAGTTAGGCTCTGATACTACTGTAGGGTTCCTAGGCACACCCATGAGGTTCCACAAGTGATCAAACATGGCCAATTTAAACTTTTTCTATGTGCCAAGTGACCCTAAGCAAGATCGTAACTAGAGGTATAGGCGATGCAAGCAAGTAATCAACTTTACACTAAAGTGAACGAAAATACAACCTTTGTAGATCTGGTCCTCCACCTCCACAGCTCCGTGTTGACGACCCTCCGCCGCAATCATCGGATCCCGGACTCTGGCTATGGCTTCGTCGGAGAAATGATCGGGCTAGGTCGTCGACTTCGATGCCGAAGATGATCTACGTCGAGGCAACTCAAGATCAAGCTCCAACTTCACCAAGTCATGAAACTTGTGAAGAAAACACCCTATACTACTTGGCAAGCGGTAGAGAATGAAGAAATAGGAAGTGGGTTCACTTTAGAATTGGATTTCTCACTCTTTATCTCAAGCCACCATTGAAGCTAGCAAGCTTCTTTCTTCTTGAAGAAGAAGAAGAAGAAGAAAAGAATATGATAAGAATATTCAAAATAGAAAATAAAGTGATTCTTATCATATTTGCAACCATGATTTAGTGTAGAGAATAAACTAGGGTTAGGTGAATGGTTAGGGTTAAGGCAAAAGACAAAATGGTAGACTTATTCAAAGCTTCATGAAGCTTCAACAACAAAACAAACTAAGCCACCATTTCATTTTTGCCCAAAAATGAATTAATGAATAAATAAATAAATGAATAAGTAAATAAACAAAACCCTAACCATTCACTTAAACATGGTTTAAACTAAATATACACCCAAACTTGCATGTATCATCAAACATGATACAATCAAGTGCACAAAAATATATCACATATACAATGTGCACATCAAGTGAGAAAATACATTTTAAGTGAACAAATACTAGTTAATGTAAAGTAATATATCAAATAAATAATTATGCATTAAATCAACACTTGATTTAACGATCCGGTCATATCGCATATAACCGACTAATATCCAATATATCGGCTTATCGAATCAATCCTTGATTCGATAACTAGGTTATATCGCATAAAACCAATCGATACATTCATCGCGAGAATAGAATACGGTATCACATACACGCATTATTCGCGGTCCCGCACATATCTCATATGCGCTCCTATTTCGTTTCGCTTGAGCCATGAAACCTCTGTGTAGGACTCTAAAGACTCGTCAATACGCCGGCAGCAGGTGATGATCATATCAAACACCCACAAGCCGTAAGCGGTCTGCTAAACGTAACGGCCACCCGGGTATTGAGCGATCAGAAGATCGACGAGCAAGCCCGCTCACACTCCTGTGAATCCAACCAGGAACACTTACCGTACAGTCCGGTCTGTTCGTCTGATATGTCGCATATCTCGCCTAAGGGTGGTAAACGTCAGATCCCAATAGCTTGATAAGTCATGCCGACGTGAGGTCCATAACATTCGTGAAACTACTGATAACTCTTACCAGTATATCACAGCAACCCTGGTCAGGGATTTCCAGTTATAGCCAGTCGAGCATAGCGCAACATCAACCCCCAAACCGGGAGAGACGAATCCTCTCCTATCGCTCATTGCCTCCATGTGAATCGGGACTGTACCCAAAAACCACCTGTTTGCATGACTCGGTAGAGCCGTGGTAGGGTGGAAATCAAAGCACAGTGGGAGACACACAAGACTCTATGACGATCTCGGGTCAACAGACTAAGCTGTACCAGTGTCACCAGAGAACTGCCATCTGACGTGAGGTATAATACCATCTGGGAGTTCTCGGCGAGTCCGTTCAGTGTACCCAGTCTCCACTGAGCACCCGCATACCATCTCTAATGTCAAACACCAATGGATATGGGATCATCCATCGCCCATCATATGGGTCGAGAAGACATGCGCTAGTCTACTCTGGAATATCGATGCCCCGTCTCGATATTCCCACGACTAGGAACATTGAAGGATGTACTCATGGACTACCCAGGCCCCACTAGTATGATCTACATCATAGTCCTGGAAGTCGAGTACTCATCCTAAGGGCTTTATCAACATGTAACAGAGAGACAGAAAGTATACATGTTAAGATAAAGAGCAACCAGATAGCGTACTATCATGTCGAGCAAGAAAGTCCTACCTATATATGTCCCAGCATCCACTACAATATACATCCAATGTATAGTAATGGCCTCTAGGGCATACATATAACTAACACCAAGGTCATGCTCCGCACTCGCTATAGGATCGTCATATTCATCCTTTCAGCGATGCCATTTTGCTGTGACGTCCATCTTCAGCCAACGAATACCCTTCTGCGAGCAAAACTCCTCGAACTCCTGTGTGCAATATTCCCCCTCACTATCGAACTTAAGGCATTTTACCTTAGCCCATGTTTGATTCTCAACCTGCGCAATCCAGTGTTTGAAGATACCAAACACATCAGACTTCTTCTTCATCGCATACACCCATGTCTTCCGGCCTGCATCGTCGATGAACGTTATGAATACCGATTTCCTGCATAGGACTCCACCGAGGCCGGACCTCATATATTCGTATGCAACATCTCCAGTTTTTTGGTCTTCTTTGATACGCCTCCAATTTGAAAACTGAGCGCGTTTTACTTTTCGCATACGCAACTCTCGTAAAGCCCCAACTCCACCTTCTTCAGCCGTGAAAGAAACCCCCTACCCTGAAGAATTTTCATATTGTTCTCACTGAGGTGCCATAATCGTTTGTGCCATAACGAAGTCTCCGAATCTATCTCTGAACCCGTCGCTAAAGCAACTGAATCTCCACTGCTCCCACCGAAGGAATATAACGAACCACTCAACTTGCCTCTAGCGACCACCAATGATCCTTTGGAAATCTTCCATTGAGAATTTCCAAACGTCGTAATATACCCTTCGTTGTCTAGCTGACTTGTGGAATGACTTTTCTTCAAATTCGGAATATGTTGTGCGTTTTTCAGCTTGATTTGACCTTCTCCTGACGGTTGCAAGATGATCGTACTTTTGCCGACGATCTTACACGGGTGACCATTTTCCACCGTCGCATGTCCAAGATCGCCTTAAACATACTCGTTGAAGTGATACCGGTCAAAAGTGTCGTGAAAGAATGGCCCCGAATCTAGGAACCGAGTATTTGCATTTGTGTTGTCGTTCGCCGATAGAAAAACCCCTTGTAACACCTTAGAATGTGTTTTGTGGCTAATTATATTTTAATGTATGGTTTTTAATAAAAAGTTTACCAAATTGATTTTTTATTTATTTTATCCTATTTAATGAATATTTTATTAGATTTTTCCTAGGCTTGCACACACTTGTGCATGATAACTTGAGTGTTAATTTGGAGGTTAACCATGATTAGCAATCATGGTTAGCTAACCAATTTCTTAAGCTAGTTTTATTATTTGTTTAAGTGTTTTGGGTATAGTGTGCATGGTTGTTAAAAAAAATAAAAAGGGTTTTTATTTAATTGGCTTCTTGTTAACTTTGAGAGAGAGGGGGGGCATGGGCAACATGGCTTGTGCCATGCCCATTAAATGAAGTGAGAGAGAGTGAGAAGAGGGGGGTGTTTGAATTCCTCTCATTCTCATCCTCACTCTCATTTCCTTGTTCTCTCACTCTCAAACACACACACACACAACAGAACTTCAGCAGCAGCAACAGAGACTTCAGCAGCTGCAGAAACAAGCAGCAGCAGAAGCAACAGAAACAACAGCATCAGCATCAGCAACACAAGCAACATCAGCAGCAGCAGCAACATGCACCAGCATCACCAGCAGCAGTAGCAGCTCAGTCCCACCCCTTCTCCTGCTTCATAGGGTTCTCTAGGGTATACATTTTGAACCCAATTCTCCTTATTGCTTATGTTGTGTGTTGTTTAGCTTCGGTTTGCTATTAATGTGAGTTTAGTGCTAATTATGGTGAGTTATGTGGAATGTTGGTTAAGTGGTGATTGTGTTGGTAAACCCTACCTATTCAAGTGTTGTTAAGGTCACCTTAACTGAGAATTGACCCAGATTACACTAAAATACCATAGGGTTTGCTTTTTGTGCAAAATTAGCGTTTTTAAGCGATATATTGGCTTTCTGAAATCTGCTTTTGACCCGGACCTTTCAGGTTAAAATTGAGAAAACTGGGGCATGCACACTAGGTCTAGAACACACCACCTGAATACGAGCCCCTATCTCCAAACTCAGGCCGCAGATTTATTAGGTTTGGCCGCAATTTGCGGCCAAGTAGGGGGCTGGGGTGTTGGGGTCTTGGCTAGGGTTCTCTGCAGTGTGTTATAGTGTTTTGGCATGTATAGTTTTGTAAGATTTGGCCTGTAGAAAAATCTGGGATCAAATATCGTATTTCATGTCCGTTGTGTTTGCGCGATACGCGCGATACGTGAGTGGGTTCTGCGATCCAGCGTGTCGCGGTAGTTTTAGACGCGTATACACACGTTTTAGCGTATCGTGCACACGTGCGTTTAGTTCGCGACACGAGTTTCTCGTTGGGTTCGATATCGCGTTTTGCGAGATATTTGGCTTATATATGATTTCCATGTCTAAATTGCAGGTTTGCAGGTGGAGACTACGGACACTGCTACAGGGGGAGCAGATGGTAGGATTCACCTAGCGTGGAGTGTAGGTGAGTAGATTTAGCATCTACAGGGGAATCGCCCGCATGGCGTTATGCGTCTGGGCTAGAATTCTAATACTTGTTGCGTATTTTACGTCATTGTTAGAATTGCGCCTTACCCTGTTTACTTAGATATAGTTGTACTGTGACTAGCAGCCGTAGGACACTGCACATATTATTGGCGGTTCATGTTGCACGAGCACGGATTGTATGCTACACACACACCGTCAAAAATTGCCATGTCACACACAAACCGTTATAGATCTTATATTACTTATCACACATGACATCTAGCTTGTCGGTATACCTATAGTGTATCATACCATTAGTGACAGGTACATATACACCTTACGATACAGCTACAGGTATACCTTGCTCATATTGTACTTATACCCAGGGGGTATTTTACATATTCTACTTATACCCAGAGGGTATACGACATCACTTACATATAGGTAGATACCTATACTTAGTTGTACCTTATTGATTTTGCATACATCTGGTTTCAGCTACATATTTCCCTTTATATGCTCGCATTTCAGATATATCGTATATATTTGTTCCTGGATTTGCGCATTTGTTTATTTGGATTTTACATGTTGTTTTCTGGATTTGGGAACCGCGGGAGTTCATGAAATTATGCATACATTGAAAAACCCGGTTTCCTTGATATGATATTTGCGCAGCCACCATGAAATTTATCAGTTCTGATTATATACTCCATACGAGGTGTGGTTGCCGTATAAGGGTTCATGGTAGGGCCCAGTATGGTTCCCCTCGGCAAGAAGATCGATGGATGTCGCCGATTGAGCCGGGAGGCGGGCGAGTACCTACCGGTGACAGTACTAATGACTCAACGGGGATCATGGAGATACCGTTGGGAGTCATACACGTATGCATACGTCGAAAGGCGAGGGTCAGAGCTAGGCATTCGTGCTTTCGGGATAGCGTATGATACGTACCTATCAGGATTTCTGTGTCGATACTTGGCACATTGTTTTCATGATATTTCCTTTAAACGCCTTTGTATATATAACGGGGGATTTAGCCGTTGTTATATATATCCTTACACCAATATTAGTGGAATGGGACGCTAATATATGTGTATTGCCCCCATCATAATTATTTCTGCAAATATATATTTAGGATGCTAGAATCTTACTTGAGATTTTGACTTGGGATATTAGGTGATTCATTGAGATTGGATATTGGATATGAAAGAGATTGTTGATTTGTACATTCGAGATATAGGAGAGCTATTCGATATTGTACATTGAGAAGATATGAGACATATATGATGTGAGAGCCCAACTTGGGGGCTGATTTGAGAAATTGGGATTTGAGTGTCTTGATGGATTGTGATCCTACCACGATGACAGGATTCCGTGGGATGACATATTTCACTCTATACCTCATACCTTTTCACTTATGCGCTGTTTCATGTATTAGGAGTACCGTTAGTGTACCCTTCATGATTGCTGCATATTTACATTCTCATATCCCTATTGCATGGTTATTGCATACTACTGTCATGTTATTATTGCTTCACATATTGATTGTACCTGCTAGTGTACTTTCCATTATTTTGCATTCACATGACCTGTTATTACTGTAAATTGTATATCTTAGATTCATGCTGTACGTACATTCCTGCGATTACCTGCATATGTTATTTACTATTCACGAGTTGGCAACTCACCCCCGTTGTGCCACAGGTGTTACAGGTTGTTCCCCAGAGTAGTCGAGGCAGGCTATTCAGCTATTCACCTATCATCTTTTGCTACAGATACCGCATCGGCTCACAGTATACTATTTTGCTTAGGTGGGTTTTGGTGGTTATCTGTATTTCATATTGTACATTCGTTGTATCTTGTACTCTCCATCTACTATTATGTTGTTGACTTAGAGATTTGGTGAGGACGATATTGTATATTATTTATGGATTTGTTGTCTTTTATATGCAGCTTTCTCTCTATTGTCTTTATTTCTTCGCTACGGCGTCGTATATTTGTGTTGTATTCATCTTGGGCTAGTTTTTACAAAGGGGGTGTTGCAAAAATTTTAAAGAAAGAAATTAGGACTTTTAAAGAATTTGGGTTGCGACTTCAAATGTTTCAAATACTTTTATTATCTTTTCCGTATTTTCTTGGTTTAGATTTCTGGGTTTGGCTTTCTTTTACTGCGTTACGTCTTTAGGCGTTGCGTAGTATTAGGGCCGTCACGTGCCAATTTCGGGTCGTGACAAAGTTGGTATCAGAGCGCTAGGTTTTACCTTTCGGAGTGTAGGATGACCTTAGTATGATGGAGTAGGTAGCTTAAGCAAAGTAACGTAGTGTGTGTGTGTCTGCTGCATAACCACGATGCGGTACTTCGCCTTAAGTGACCTAAGTACAAATTGCTTGAAATTCCTTCCTTGATGATTCATATCTTTGTGATTCGATTTCCTTATTCCTATCGAATCTATTCTCTATTTATAACCTTGCCGCCGATGACTATGGGGACTCAGAGTGATGCAGCGAGGGCCGAGGTCAGAGTTGGCTCGGGTGAGACGAGTACTGACCAGGATGGCACTCTAGTTGCATAGGTGCAGACGGATCAGCCTACGACATATACTTTCGATAGGCTTGTGGCAGAGATGCAGGACTTCCGCCAGACGATGAGTTCATTGGTTGATGTCGTTCGGGAGCTACGACAGGAGGTTGTCACCCCTGTTACGCAATTGTCACTTACGATCAGCATGCAGCAGTCCGTCACCTACATAGCACCAGTGGTTGCAGCTCCAGTTGACGAGGCGCATATTCCAGAGGCTCAGAGAGTTCCAGGACAGTGGAGGACTCGTACCAGTGTACCAGCCCAGAGACAGAGGTTTGATCATCGAGACAGATTTCGTGGCCGTCGTGGGAGTAGTAGAGGCTTAGGACGAGGACAGTCGTTCAGCTCTCATTCCTAAGAGGGTCAGCAATCAGCGCATGGATGTTTTCGATGCGGAAGCCTTCAGCACTTCGTCAGGGATTGTTCCTTAGCACCTCGTCGGGATCGTATTCAGAGAGGTCGTGGACGTGGAAGGTTCGCTCAGAGGGATCAGTCTACCAGAGGAGTTCAGCCAGTTGCAGGTAGAGGGCAGACACAGGAGTTTGCTTCTACTCATCGGGGCGCGCAAGCGTCCAATGCAGAGTTTTCAGGTATCCTTAATTCGTATGTTCTTTTGATGTATTCGTTTGTTTTCCATACTTGTATCGTGTTAGGTAGATTAGCCGTTTGTTGTGTTAACTTCTGTAAGCGATTCTTTTGTTGCGCGGCACGTATTTCAGTTGTGTGACAATCGGATAGGAGATAAAGATTCGTCCGTCGTTTTGATCCTTCTAGAGATGTTGGATTTGACGTTCTCCTGGGCACGGACTGTTTAGCTACGTGCTAGGAATCTGTGGACTACCGCGAGGAAACAAGTTAGGTTTTGTTTTCCCCGGCAAGTCAGTTCTTGTTGTGCAGGTGGATAGTTGTGCCGCCTCTCACAGCTTGAATTCAGCCTTTTCGCTAGTCGGCTACTGAGGAGATGTCGTGGATTCTTGGCGTTCATTCGTGATACCGTAGCCACAGAGAGTTTGTTGGACCGGTGTTCCTTTCATGCGAGAGTTTTTTCGACGTTGTTCCGGATGAGCCGGCGAAGCTTAGGGAGCTTGAGGATCAGCTGCAGAGTTGTGGTTTGGGGAGTTTTGTGCGTCTGAGTGTTTCGCTTTTGAAAGCTCCTATTTCTGTTTATCAAGGTGAAGGACGGCAGTTTAAGGTTGTGTATCGACGGATCATTAATTGAACCGGCTTACGGTGAGGATAGGTATCCTTTACCTCACATTGACGATTTCTTCGATCAGCTCCACAGTGCGAGACATTTTCTAAGTTTGTTTGGGATCAGGTCATCATTATTGCGGGTTCGGAGTGATAGCATTCCGAAGACTGCCTTGTGCGTGCTATGGGCTTTGTGTGTTTTGGTGAGTCATTGGATTCCCTGATGCCCTAGCAGCATTCGTAGATGTGATGAACCGGATTTCTTCAGGCCGTTCCTCGACCAGTGTTGTTGTGTTATTTACGACATTCTGGTCTATTTAATGTGTCTTGAGGAACATGAGTAACAGTTGAGGATTTGTTATGCAGTTACTGGGAGAGCACCAGCGGTTTGCTAGATTCTTGAAGTGTTTCTTCAGGCTTGTTTGTGTTGACTCCTAGGTCTTGTTGTCACGGGAGACGGTTTGTATGGTCTCTGTAGGGTTCCTAGGCACGCTAATGAAGTCTCACAAGGCATCAACCATGCCAATTACAAATTTTATGGGTGCCGAGAAACCCTAATACGGATCGTCAACTAGAATTTTAGGCGAAAAGTAAAACTAGTTAACATCTTAACTATAAGAAAGAGGCTACAACCTTTGTAGATCCGGTTATCCACTTCCTTAGCTCCTCGTAGTTGTCCCCTCGCTGTCCATCTCGAATCCGGGACTCTCGCATCGGCTTCATCGGAGAAATAAGCGGACAAGTCGTCGGCTACGATGCCGAAGATGATCTACGTCGAGGTTGCACAAGATCAAGCTCCAACTTCACCAAGTTGTGAAACTTGTGAAGAAAACACCCTATACTACTTGGCAAGAGGTAGAGGGTGAAGAAATAGGAGGTGGGTTCACTTTAGAATTGGATTTCTCACACTTTTGCTCAAGTTGCCATTGATGGGCTTAAGCTTTCTTTCTTGATGAAGATGATGAAGAAGAAGAAGAAAGAATATGATAAGTGTTGTGTAAAAAGAATAATAAAATCAATACTTATCATCTTCTAACCATGGTCAAGTGTAGAGAGTTAACTATAGTTTAGATGAGTGGTTAGGGTTAGGAGAAGAAGACAAAGTGGTCACTTGGTCAAAGCTTCATGAAGCTTCAACAAGCTTCATGATAAAAGAAACCATTTTGTTTTCTATTATCTTTTTCTCAAAAAGGAAAAGATAAATAATCAATTGAAAATATGAAACCCTAACCATTCACTAAACATGGTTTAAGTCTTTACACAAATCCAAGTGAGTATGTATCATCAAACATGATAGAACCAAGTGCACACAAAATATATCACATATACAATGTGCACATCAAGTGAGAAAATCCATTTAAAGTGAACCAATACTACTTAATGCAAAGTAATATATCAAATATATAATTATACATTAAATCATTAAATCAACATTTGATTCAATGATCCGGTCATGTCGCACATAACCGACTAGTATCCAATGTATCGATTTATCGAATCAATGATTCGATAACTAGGTCATATCGCATACAACCAATCGAAACATTCATCGCGAGAATGAAATGCGGTATCACATACACGCATTATTCTCGGTCCCACACATATCTCATATGCGCTCCTATTTCGTTTCGCTTGAGCCAGGAAACCTCTGTGTAGGACTCTAAAGACTCGTCAATACGCCGGTAGCAGATGATGATCATATCAAGCACCCACAAGCCGCAAGCGGTCTGCTAAACGTAACGGCCATCCGGGTATTGAGCGATCAGAAGATCGACGAGCTAGCCCGCTCACACTCCTGTGAATCCAACCAGTAACACTTACCGTACAGTCCGGTCTGTTCGTCTGATATGTCGCATATCAAGTCTAGGGGTGGTAAACGTCAGACCCCAGTAACCGATAAGTCGTGCCGATATGAGGCTCATAACGGGTCGAGAAACTACTGGTAACACTTACCAGCAAATCTCTGATCAGCCCTGGCCAGGGACTTCCCTGTTACAGCCAATCGAGCACAGCGCAACATCAACCCCCAATACCGGGAGAGACGAAACCCCTCCTATCGCTCATTGTCTCCATGTGACTCGGGACTGTACCCAAAGACCACCGTTTTGCACGCCCTCATGGACGTGGTAAGGTGGAGATCAAAGCACAGTGGGAATCACACAAGTCTCTATGACGATCTCGGGTCTACAGACTAACCTGTACAAGTGTCACCTGAGAACTGCCATCTGACGTGAGGTATAATACCATCTGGGAGTTCTCGGCGAGTCCGTCCAGTGTACCCAGTCTCCACTGAGCACCCGTATACCATCTCTGATGTCAAACACCAATGGATATGGGATCATCCATCGCCCATCTCATGGGTCGAGAAGCGTATACGCTAGTCTACACTGGTATATCGATGCCCCGTCTCGATACACCCACGACTAGGGACCTTGAAGGATGTACCTATAGACTACCATGTCCCCACTAGTATGATCCGCATCATAGTCCAGGTAGTCAAGTACACATCCTAAGGGCTTTACCAACATGTAACTACAAGACAGTTTAAAGAGACTAGTATACATGTTAAGATAAAGAGTAACCAGATAGCATACTATCATATCGAGCAAAAAAGTCATCTCTATATATGTCCAAGCATCCAATATAATATACATCATCTGTACAATACTGGCCTCTAGGGCATACATACAACTAACAATCTCCCACTTGCACTAGGGCCAGCTGCTGTGGTATCGCATACCGAGCATCCCGAAGAGTCTCTCAAACTGTATCTGGGGAATGGCCTTCGTGAGTGGATCCGCCGTGTTGTTCTTTGTGTCAACCCTCCTGACCTCGATCTCCCGGCGATCAACTATCTCCCGGATCAGGTGATACCGCCTCAGAATATGCCTGGATCGCTGATGGGACCTAGGTTCCTTGGCCAAAGCCACTGCTCCATTGTTATCGCAATACAAAGGTATTGGATGCTCAATGGATGGAACCACTCCAAGTTCAGTAATGAACTTCTTGATCCAGACAGCCTCTTTGGCAGCATCGTTGGCAGCATGTATTCAGCCTCCATCATCGAGTCTGCCACGGTTTCCTGCTTGGAACTCTTCCAGCTAACCGCCCCTCCGTAAAGGGTAAAGACAAATCCCAACTGCGACTTAGAGTCGTCCTTATCACTCTGGAAGCTCGTATCGGTAAAGGACTCCATTTGGAGTTCTCCGTTAGCATACACCAAGAGCATCTCTTTAGTCCTTCGCAAGTACTTGAGAATGCTCTTCACAGCTGTCCAGTGACTCTCTCCAGGATCAGCTTGATACCTGCTCACTACACTTAGTGAGTATGCTACATCGGGTCTGGTACATAGCATCGCATACATGATAGAGCCTACAGCCGAAGCATAGGGTATCCCTTGCATGCGAGCTCTCTCCAAATCAGTCTTGGGAGACATCTCTTTGGAGAGAGTGACTCCAGAGATCGTGGGAAAGTACCCACGCTTGGATTCTTCCATACTAAACCTCTTTAGTATGGTGTCAATGTACCTGGATTGGGACAATCCTAATATCCGTTTGGATCTATCTCTATAGATCCTAATTCCCAATATGCAGGAGGCATCACCAAGATCTTTCATTGAGAATCTTTGTGATAAGAAGAGCTTGACCGATTGCAGCATAGGAATATCATTTCCTATCAAGAGTATGTCGTCCACGTACAATACGAGGAAGACAACCTTACTCTCTGCCACCTTCTTGTAGATACAAGGTTCATCTGGATTTTTGACGAAATCAAACTCTTTGATAACGACGTCAAAGCAGATGTTCCAACTCCGTGATGCTTGCTTTAATCCATAAATGGATTTAAGCAGCTTGCACACCTTCCCGCTGCTCCCACTATCTACGAAGCCCTCTGGCTGAGTCATGTACACGCACTCTTCTAAATCACCGTTTAGAAAGGCGGTCTTAACATCCATTTGCCAGATTTCGTAATCATGATATGCAGCGATGGCAAGCATGATCCGGATGGATTTAAGCATAGCCACTGGAGAAAAGGTTTCGTCATAGTCCACACCTGGTCTTTGACGAAAACCCTTTGCAACAAGTCTAGCTTTGAAAGTCTCCACTTTCCCATCTACACCAAGTTTTTTCTTGAAGATCCATTTGCTCCCAATGGGTTTTACCCCTTCAGGAGCAACTTCCAAAGTCCATACTTTGTTGGTGTACATGGATTCCATCTCGGACCGCATAGCATCCAGCCATTTCACTGAGTCCCTACTCGTGATGGCCTGCTCGAAGCTAGTTGGGTCATCATCCTCCATGATGCAATCCTCGCTCCCACCATCCATGAGAAAACCGTAGTATCTCTCAGGTTAGCGAGGAACCCTACTAGATCGGCGGAGTGGCTGGGGTTCATTGGGAACTATTGAATCCTCTGGTTCCACCATATCTTCTGTTGTAGCTTCTGTAGCTGGAACTTCTTCCAGTTCTACCTCATGACCACTAATCTCTTTTTCAAGAAATTCCTTTTCTAAAAAGGTGGCATGCCGAGAAACAAACACTCTTTGTTCCTCAGGGTGGTAGAAGATATACCCTTGTGAATTCTTGGGATATCCTATAAATTTGCATAAAACAGACCGTGCCTCGAGTTTGTCTGGATTTTGTCGTTTGACATAGGCTGGACAACCCCATATCTTAAACATAGTTAAGACATGGTCTCTTTCCTTTCCATATCTCATATGGAGTTGTAGGCACAGATTTGGTGGGGACCATATTCAATAGATGTATGGCTGTCTCAAGCGCATACCCCCAGAAGGAAATAGGTAACTCAGCTGTGCTCATCATAGAGCGCACCATATCTAATAGGGTGCGGTTCCTCCGTTCTGATACACCATTGTGCTGTGGTGTATATGGAGGAGTCAGCTGAGAGAGAATCCCATTCTCTTTTAGGAAGTCCAGGAATTCATTGCTCAAGTATTCACCTCCTCGATCAGATCGAAGGATTTTAATACTTTTTCCGGTTTGGTTCTCGACTTCTTGTTTATATTCTCTAAATTTCTCAAAAAGCTTCAGACTTGTGTCTTATCAAGTACACATGTCCGTATCTTGAGAGATCGTCGGTGAATGTAATGAAGTACGAAGAACCATCCCTGGCATATGTAGACATGGGACCGCATACATCACTATGTATTAGTCCCAAGAATTCGGTAACTCTTTCTCCGTGTCCCGTAAACGGAGTTTTGGTCATCTTGCCTTTGAGACATGACTGGCAAGTGTCATAAGATGAAAATTCGAATGGTTTCAAATATCCATCCTTATGCAACTTAGCTAGTCGTGTCGCATTGATGTGACCCAGTCTACAATGCCACAAGAAGGATTCGTTCAGTTCTGAACTCTTCCTCTTGTGTGTGTTTGTTATGCTCAGAACTGTTGATTGATTTAGAACATAAATGCCATTGCACAACGTGCCTGATCCAACCAACTTTTGGTTACGGAAAATGTTCATAACATTATCCTGTAATACAAAATTATATCCCTCTTTACTTAACAAAGAAACCGATATAATGTTGCATATCAGGTTCGGCATGTAATAGCATTCGTTCAGAACCAATGTATTACCAGTTGGTAATACAAGGTGATATTCCCCGACAGTCTTAGCTGCAACAATTGCACCATTTCCAACTCTAATGTCTTTATCACCTTCTCCAAGTTCTCTACCTTTCCTTAGCCCATGTAACTGATTACATATATGGGATCCTGACCCGGTATCTAATACCCAGGACGTAGAGCAAATGGAGAAACAGTTCTCTGTAACGAACACACCCGAAGAAAATGCATCATCATGTACTTTCTTCATTCGGGTGGCTTGGGAATCCTGGTATTCCCCTATGTCCTGTTCATTCCTATAACTCTTATAAGAAAGAACGGAACCAACGTTCCCCAGCACAGTAAAACATGCGGGTTCAGTCAACACATCCATATTATTATCTTTATTAGGGCATGACATGGTCGCTACCTGGAGAGAGAGAGAAGAAAACACTTTAGCGTATGCTCTTGCAAGATCAGATTGGTTATTATCTTATCTAATCAGGATGGCTCCCACTGGTTTTTATCAAATCTTCCTTCAAACCTTAAAAGGAAAGACTAGCCGGGATTAATTACACACTACAAGTTCGCCAATCTTTCAGCCAGGCCAGTGTCGGTACTTTGAGGGAGGTCCCCCGTGCTTTCGCACGAACCTAATTAATGTAAACCTCGTTTTCCCAGAGGCGTAACCCCGTTGACACCTTTCTAGACACCTACTTGATCAGCTAATTGCAATGTGTAAAACTCTCCCAGGAGTAACTCTTACTCGCAGTGGGTATCGGGATCCAACTATCTCATAGAAGGTATGCAATCTCATTGCAAATTTCAACACTTGAAATTCCCGATAATACTTTTGCCCCTAGCGTGCTATGACCTTGACGAAAGCCAACAAATCACAGCCCGCTAGTCAAGTTCAACCCGTACATTTCTTGACTGAATTAAACCCACCCGCACGACCCTTGACGAAAGCCAACAAAGCCGTACGACTACCCTCATCCAATCGCATCATATGCAGCAGATAAGCAGCATATAGCTACCGCACACTACACCTTGACGAAAGCCAACAAATGTAGCACGAATACTATATGCAACTTATCGGAAATGACGGAGGGCTACGACAGGTTTTTCTGAAAACCTATTGCGTAATGAACTTGATATCGTTGTAGAATCAAATGAAGTTTTGAAATGGAGTGATTTTGAGGCTTTTCTAGTTTTGCTAAAGGGATCACTCCCGGTGAAGGGATCGTCGGCCCTTTCCTCGTCGAATGAGGTGCGGGATATATCATATATATCACTGTGCAAAGCAGAAACTATAGAAGCAATCAAAAGTCAAACCGAGTGTGTAGCATCTGCCAGTTATTGCTAAAGGAGTCACTCCCGGTGAAGGGATCTCGGTCCTTTCCTCATCGAATAAGGTGCAGGGTATATCATATATACCGCTATGCAAAGCAAGAACTGTAGCTACTTGTTTTGTTTAAAATTTGATTCTACAACATCTTAGGTTTCTTTTCTTTCATTAATCACATTAATGAAGTCCCATCATTTAAGTCACCTAAACATCACAGATAAATACGACGTACACTTATGCCATCCGCATTCGCCTCGATGTCCCCTCGTGCACCGTTAGGTTAGGTAACTAACGACAGAGCAGGGCAGGGCTAGTGCGGGTGCAAAACATAAGTAACGTCTATATAATATATCATATATACTATATACTGTATCTATCACAGAACATCATATGATCACATCACAGATATCGCAGCAGAAGAAACATATGAAACATTGGATATACTAGGACGTCCGTGTTTTCAATACGAGCCAGTATAAAACACGGATTCCACGGTCGTGATGAATAGCCAATCCCACACCCCTAGACCCCTACGAGAGCGGCAAGCAACCCAACCAATTCTAGGGTTAGGAGACCCGGACTCGACTCCTCGAGATGGTCTCCCACTGGACCCTAGAACCCGGTTACTTGTGCTCCCCTCCTTGGGTCTATTCTAATGCGGAAAAGTAAATAATATACAAAAGGTGACATCTTCCGCAACCTGGAAGTGCCCCAATAAAAGAATATTACATACAAGTTTTTACATGAATGAAAATGAAAAACACTCATCTCACATAAAAAACCCCGGCTATTCAAACACGACAATCCAATATAACATATCCAGCAACACATAACATCACATGTCATCAACGTAAGTAAATATGCGCATCCCAATTGTCGTTGACATATAGCAACGAAACCGGCGATATCACATATTACACTTACGGTCACAGAAAAGAAAGTGTAAAACTACAACAGTTGGAATCCGCAACCACTTTAGACATCGCATGCCTAATCAAATGAAATACTTAGACATCACATGCCTAACAATTATAAACCCCGCATTTTAGTCCCATTATCGAAAACTCTTTTCAATATCAAATGAGACTAAACCGCTAGATTTATAACATTCATTCAGTTATCTCATAACTGTTTGTGAATTCCAATTATTGTATCCCATTCCGGATAAATAGAAAATATTAAACTTTCCGATCGAACATTCGAACACCCAAGTTTTCCCGAAACTGTTCAACACATGAAATAGGTTCAAAGACATTCACTTCATGCCTCAGTACCAACGGTCCAGCCGTAGAAGGGTCAAGCCAACGCCTCACATGTGGCACGCCGTACTGTCCCAAACCCGAAAGTTCAAAGGGCAGTTCAAGACGGTCACATAATCGAGTTAAGATTTGTTGTCTTCTAGAGGGACCATCGCGTTACTTGCACTACTTAGAACGTCTTTAAACCACGGAAAAATCCAACACTTGGAAATTTTCCGGCAGGGGAAAAAGTGGGTATTTATATCCGGTCGAACTTTTTAACATATTCTTAAATATCCGGAAAAACACTTAGACAAAGTCTGATAATCCGATCAAATCTACGAACTCCCAATACACCCCAGAAAATTCAACTCTTGAATAAATTTCAAAAATTCCCAGAAAATCCAACACCTGAAGAAATCAGTTACTGTGCAAAAATTATATGATAATTCAATAAATTGGCCGCGGAACCGCCGCAGAAGCAAGGCTTCTGCCGCGGTTCCGCCGCACTGTAGACACTTCATTAATTAATTTTTGCACCGTAATTCATAGATTTCCCTGCTGAATTTTTTAGCAATTTTTAATCTGGAAAAATCCCAGTTTTTGAAAAAAGTCCAGAGAGCATGGAAAAATTAGGGTTTCGGGTTCGATCGGGTTTCAAACGTCGTCTACACTTCGCCTAAGGCTCTAGCTAGGCTCTGATACCACTGTAGGGTTCCTAGGCACGCTAATGAAGTCTCACAAGGCATCAACCATGCCAATTACAAATTTTATGGGTGCCGAGAAACCCTAATACGGATCGTCAACTAGAATTTTAGGCGAAAAGTAAAACTAGTTAACATCTTAACTATAAGAAAGAGGCTACAACCTTTGTAGATCCGGTTATCCACTTCATTAGCTCCTCGTAGTTGTCCCCTCGCTGTCCATCTCAGATCCGGGACTCTCGCATCGGCTTCATCGGAGAAATAAGCGGACAAGTCGTCGGCTACGATGCCGAAGATGATCTACGTCGAGGTTGCACAAGATCAAGCTCCAAATTCACCAAGTTGTGAAACTTGTGAAGAAAACATCCTATACTACTTGGCAAGAGATAGAGGGTGAAGAAATAGGAGGTGGGTTCACTTTAGAATTGGATTTCTCACACTTTTGCTCAAGTTGCCATTGATGGGCTTAAGCTTTCTTTCTTGATGAAAATGATGAAGAAGAAGAAAGAATATGATAAGTGTTGTGTAAAAAGAATAATAAAATCAATACTTATCATCTTCTAACCATGGTCAAGTATAGAGAGTTAACTATAGTTTAGATGAGTGGTTAGGGTTAGGAGAAGAAGACAAAGTGGTCACTTGGTCAAAGCTTCATGAAGCTTCAACAAGCTTCATGTTAAAAGAAACCATTTTGTTTTCTATTATCTTTTTCTCAAAAAGGAAAAGATAAATAATCAATTGAAAATATGAAACCCTAACCATTCACTAAACATGGTTTAAGTCTTTACACAAATCCAAGTGAGTATGTATCATCAAACATGATAGAACCAAGTGCACACAAAATATATCACATATACAATGTGCACATCAAGTGAGAAAATCCATTTAAAGTGAACCAATACTAGTTAATGCAAAGTAATATATCAAATATATAATTATACATTAAATCATTAAATCAACATTTGATTCAATGATCCGGTCATGTCGCACATAACCGACTAGTATCCAATATATCGATTTATCGAATCAATGATTCGATAACTAGGTCATATCGCATACAACCAATCAAAACATTCATCGCGAGAATGAAATGCGGTATCACATACACGCATTATTCTCGGTCCCGCACATATCTCATATGCGCTCCTATTTCGTTTCGCTTGAGCCAGGAAACCTCTGTGTAGGACTCTAAAGACTCGTCAATACGCCGGTAGCAGATGATGATCATATCAAGCACCCACAAGCCGCAAGCGGTCTGCTAAACGTAACGGCCATCCGGGTATTGAGCGATCAGAAGATCGACGAGCTAGCCCGCTCACACTCCTGTGAATCCAACCAGTAACACTTACCGTACAGTCCGGTCTGTTCGTCTGATATATCGCATATCAAGTCTAGGGGTGGTAAACGTCAGACCCCAGTAACCGATAAGTCGTGCCGATATGAGGCTCATAACGGGTCGAGAAACTACTGGTAACACTTACCAGCAAATCTCTGATCAGCCCTGGCCAGGGACTTCCCTGTTACAGCCAATCGAGCACAGCGCAACATCAACCCCCAATACCGGGAGAGACGAAACCCCTCCTATCGCTCATTGTCTCCATGTGACTCGGGACTGTACCCAAAGACCACCGTTTTGCACGCCCTCATGGACGTGGTAAGGTGGAGATCAAAGCACAGTGAGAATCACACAAGACTCTATGACGATCTCGGGTCTACAGACTAACCTGTACAAGTGTCACCTGAGAACTGCCATCTGACGTGAGGTATAATACCATCTGGGAGTTCTCGGCGAGTCCGTCCAGTGTACCCAGTCTCCACTGAACACCCGTATACCATCTCTGATGTCAAACACCAATGGATATGGGATAATCCATCGCCCATCGCATGGGTCGAGAAGCGTATACGCTAGTCTACACTGGTATATCGATGCCCCGTCTCGATACACCCACGACTAGGGACCTTGAAGGATGTACCTATAGACTACCATGTCCCCACTAGTATGATCCGCATCATAGTCCAGGTAGTCAAGTATACATCCTAAGGGCTTTACCAACATGTAACTACAAGACAGTTTAAAGAGACTAGTATACATGTTAAGATAAAGAGTAACCAGATAGCATACTATCATATCGAGCAAAAAAGTCACCTCTATATATGTCCAAGCATCCAATATAATATACATCATCTGTACTCTAGGGCATACATACAACTAACAGTATGGTCCCGAGGGAGATCGTGGCCGTACAGCTTAAGCCCAGACTTGTGAGCGGGACGGAGGTCCGCAGATTTTTGGGCTTAGCTGGTTTTTACCGCCGTTTCATGCAGGATTGGTAGTGTAGTACTGCATCGTCGACTGAATTGACCGGAATGGAGATTTCTTTTCTTTGGACTGAGGCATGTGTGCGGAGTTTTCGGCAGTTGAAGATCCTGTTAACAACTGCACCAGTTCTTTCTTTGCTTTCTGGTTCGGGCGACCTTGTTGTTTAACTGTAATGTTTCTTGAGTGGGCTCGAGTGTGTACTGAGGTGACACTATAGAGTTATCGCTTTTGCTTCCCTACATTTGTAGGAAGTACGAGAAGGATATTCCACTCATGATCTGGAGATGGTCGCGGTGGTTTTGCGTTGGAGAGTTGGAGACACTATTGGTTCGAGAGTCGTGTCAGATTTTCACGGACCACCAGAGCTTAATATACATCTTCCTGCAGCAGATTTTGATTGTTGTGATAGTCTTCTGCAGATTTACAGTTCTTGTGTAATCGTCGAGTACAGCTTAAGTTCGTCTCTACGGAGGGGACAGCTTGCTCATGTCCGCGCCCGACCACTTTTCTTAAATCGCTTTTGCGAGACACTGCCCGCCGATGCTCGTTCGTCAGAGATACTTGAGCATACTCGGCTGGGTAATGATTCGGAGCCTTGATTTGTGACAATGGTGTACTAAGTTAGGGACGCGTTTGCGTACCTGATATCATCGGGTAGAGACGTGCAATCTTAGAGCAGGCATATCTGTCAACTCTCTATATTCATTCAAGTTCCACCAACATTGACGTGACTGGTGAGATAGTACGGGGGGCAGGGATATAAAGAGAAGTTTCAGGTTTCGTTTCAAGGTGTCTGTCTTGTTGTGTGCTTGGGTTGAGCATCTGAGACCGGCTGGAGAGTTGCAACCTTTAACCGTTCCGAAGTAAGAGTGGGAGAAGATCTCCATGAATTTCGTTATGGTGTCTAACCAGGTTTAGTCAGGGTGTGACTCCATTCGGATTCTTGGCGTCCGGTTATACTCAGTTTGCTCAGTTGTTCTTGTTAAGTTGTGCGTTTGTGTAAATTGTTGTCAGCGGTTGGGAATCGTCACTCGCCATCGTTAGGGTTCTCCTTCGATAGCTACTATCAGGAGACACTCCAATTGGCAACCTATAGATTTAGGGGTTAGGTCGTGTCGATCACCAGTCTGTTTTTCTGACTCCGCATAAGTAGGATTTTGGACCCCAGCTAGTCTAGAGACTTCGGAGATGATCCAGTTGATTCAGGTCAGGATGAGAGTAGCCGGTGCAAATAGAGGTCTTATGCCGACTGTGTTGATCGTAGACTTAGGTGCGCAGTGGCAAATCATGTATTCCTGCGGATTTTTCCGATGAATGACGTGTTGGATTTTGGGAAGCTTGTCCCAGGATTGTAGGTCCTTTCGAGATCCTATAAGCGAGTTAGTTTCGTTGCCTTTAATCTGGCACTTCCGCCCAGATTATTGAGTTTTCACCCCGTATTCCTTATGATGATACTTTACAATTACCTTTTTGACTTTTTGTTAGTTGTATGTATGCCCTAGAGGCCAGTATTGTACAGATGATGTATATTATATTAGATGCTTGGACATATATAGAGATGACTTTCTTGCTCGATATGATAGTATGCTATCTGGTTACTCTTTATCTTAACATGTACACTAGTCTCTTTATACTGTCTTATAGTTACATGTTGGTAAAGCCCTTAGGATATGTACTTGACTACCTGGACTGTGATGCAGATCATACTAGCGGGGACATGGTAGTCCATAAGTACATCCTTCATGGTCCCTAGTCGTGGGTGTATCGAGACGGGGCATCGATATACCAGTGTAGACTAGCGTATACGCTTCTCGACCCATGAGATGGGCGATGGATGATCCCATATCCATTGGTGTTTGACATCAGAGATGGTGTACGGGTGCTCAGTGGAGACTGGGTACACTGGACGGACTCGCCGAGAACTCCCAGATGGTATTATACCTCACGTCAGATGGCAGTTCTCAGGTGACACTTGTACAGGTTAGTCTGTAGACCCGAGATCGTCATAGAGTCTTGTGTGATTCCTACTGTGCTTTGATCTCCACCTTACCACGTCCATGAGGGCGTGCAAAACGGTGGTCTTTGGGTACAGTCCCGAGTCACATGGAGGCAATGAGCGATAGGAGGGGTTTTGTCTCTCCCGGTATTGGGGGTTGATGTTGCGCTGTGCTCGATTGGCCGTAACAGGGAAGTCCCTGGCCAGGGCTGATCAGAGATTTGCTGGTAAGTGTTACCAGTAGTTTCTCGACCCGTTATGAGCCTCACATCGGCACGACTTATCGGTTATTGGGGTCTGACGTATACCACCCCTAGACTTGATATGCGACGTATCAGACGAACAGACCGGACTGTACGGTAAGTGTTACTGGTCGGATTCGCAGGAGTGTGAGCGGGCTAGCTCGTCGATCTTCTGATCGCTCAATACCTGGGTGGCCGTTACGTTTAGCAGACCGCTTGCGGCTTGTGGGTGTTTGATATGATCATCATCTGCTACCGGCGTATTGACGAGTCTTTAGAGTCCTACACAGAGGTTTCCTGGCTCAAGCGAAACGAAATAGGAGCGCATATGAGATATGTGCAGGACCGAGAATAATGCGTGTATGTGATACCATATTCCATTCTCGCGATATATGTATCGAATGGTTATATTCGATATAACCTAGTTATCGAATCGAAGATCGATTCGATAAGCCGATACATTGGATACTAGTCGGTCATGTGCGACATGACCGGATCATTGAATCAAGTGTTGATTTAATGATTTAATGTATAATTATATATTTGATATATTACTTTGCATTAACTAGTATTGGTTCACTTTAAACGGATTTTTCTCACTTGGATTGCACATTGTATATGTGATATACTTTTGTGCACCTTTTTGTATCATGTTTGATGATACTTGATCATTTAGTTAAGTGTATAGGATTAAACCATGATTAATATGATAATTAGGGTTTTGCATATCCATTTATTTATTTATTTGTTTATTTATTTATTTGGAAATGATTATGATAAGAATGGTGGCTTTCTTTGTCTTTTAGTTGAAGCTTCATGAAGCTTTGACTTCTTAACCATTCTTGTCATCATGCTTAACCCTAACCCATCCATTAACCATGGTCTATTCTCTACACTTAACCCTAGTTGGAATTATGATAAGTATTCCTTTTTCTTTTCATTTTAAAAACACTTATCATTTTTCTAGCTCATCTTCTTCTTCATCTTCAAGTTTGAAACTTTGAGGCCATCAATGGCAACTTGAGCTTGAGAGTGAGAAATCCAATTCTAAAGAGAACCCACCTCCTATTTCTTCATCCTCTACCTCTTGCCAAGTAGTAGAGTATGTTTCCTTCACAAGTTTCATCACTTTGTGAATTAGGGAGCTTGATCTAGCGATGCCTCGACGTAGATCATCTTCGGCATCGTCGTCGATGACCAAGCCCGTTCATTCTCCGATGAAGCCGGCGCTAGAGCCCGGGGTTCGACATGGACAGCGAGGAGACTTCGTTGCGGAGCCGTGTAAGTGGATATCTGGATCTACAAAGGTTGTAATTTCCATATCCTTGTAGTTAAGTGTTAACTAGTTTACTTTTCGCCTAGATTTCTAGCAACGATCCGTAGTCTAGGGTTTCTCGGCACCATTTTTTTTAAATTGGCATGTTCGATGCCTTGTGAGACCATTATAGGGTGCCTAGGAACCTTTCACTTTTCTCACATGATTTAGCACCAGACCATGTAGCTTGGACGCGATCGTTTCACTTACCGGCAGCCAGTTGTGTTAATGGCTTGGCAGGTAAAGAAACTTCGGTCAAGAGTCTCGCCATCTGTGAAGGGTTTTCTTGGACGTAGCCGTATAGTGAGATAATCACTTGGGAGGCTGTGAGCGAGATTTGAGAGTTGTAATCTTCTCTTTGAAGGTACGCGTAGCAGTATATTTTTAAATTCGGGGACGAATTTCTTTTAAGGGGGGAGATTGTAACACCTTAGAATGTGTTTTGTGGCTAATTATATTTTAATGTATGGTTTTTAATAAAAAGTTTACCAAATTGGTTTTTTATTTATTTTATCATATTTAATGAATATTTTATTAGATTTTTCCGAGGCTTGCACACACTTGTGCATGATAACTAGGTGTTAATTTGGAGGTTAACCATGATTAGCAATCATGGTTAGCTAACCATTTTTCTTAAGCTAGTTTTATTATTTGTTTAAGTGTTTTTGGTATAGTGTGCATGGTTGTTATAAAAAAATAAAAAGGGTTTTTATTTAATTGGCTTCTTGTTGACTTTGAGAGGGGGGGGCATGGGCAACATGGCTTGTGCCATGCCCATTAAATGAAGTGAGAGAGAGTGAGAAGAGGGGGGTGTTTGAATTCCTCTCATTCTCATCCTCACTCTCATTTCCTTGTTCTCTCACTCTCAAACACACACACACACACACACACACACACACAACAGAACTTCAGCAACAGCAGCAGAGACTTCGGCAGCTGCAGAAGCAAGCAGCAGCAACAGCAACAGAAACAACAGCATCAGCATCAGCAGCACAAGCAACATCAGCAGCAGCAACATGCACCAGCATCACCAGCAGCAGTAGCAGCTCAGTCCCACCCCTTCTCCTGCTTCATAGGGTTCTCTAGGGTATACTTTGTGAACCCAATTCCCCTTATTGCTTATGTTGTGTGTTGTTTAGCTTCGGTTTGCGATTAATGTGAGTTTAGTGCTAATTATGGTGAGTTATGTGGAATGTTGGTTAAGTGGTGATTGTGTTGGTAAACCCTACCTATTCAAGTGTTGTTAAGGTCACCTTAACTGAGAATTGACCCAGATTACACTAAAATACCATAGGGTTTGCTTTTTGTGCAAAATTAGCGTTTTTAAGCGATATATTGGCTTTCTGAAATCTGCTTTTGACCCGGACCTTTCAGGTTAAAATTGAGAAAACTGGGGCATGCACACTAGGTCTAGAACACACCACCTGAACACGAGCCCTTATCTCCAAACTCAGGCCGCAGATTTATTAGGTTTGGCCGCAATTTGCGGCCAAGTAGGGGACTGGGGTGTTGGGGTCTTGGCTAGGGTTCTCTGCAGTGTGTTATAGTGTTTTGGCATATATAGTTTTGTAAGATTTGTCCTGTAGGAAAATATGGGATCAAATATCGTATTTCATGTCCGTTGTGTTTGCGCGATACGCGCGATACATGAGTGGGTTCTGCGATCCAGCGTGTCGCGGCGTGTCGCGGTAGTTTTAGACGCGCATACACACGTTTTAGCGTATCGTGCACACGCGCGTTTAGTTCGCGACGCGAGTTTCTCGTTTGGGTTCGATATCGCGTTTTGCGAGATATTTGGCTTATATATGATTTCTATGTCTAAATTGCAGGTTTGCAGGCGGAGACTACGGACACTGCTACAGGGGGGAGCAGATGGTAGGATTCACCTAGTGTGGTGCGTAGGTGAGTAGATTTAACATCTACAGGGCAATCGCCCGCATGGCGTTATGCGTCTGGGCTAGAATTCTAATACTTGTTGCGTATTCTACGTCATTATTAGAATTGCGCCTTACCCTATTTACTTAAATATAGTTGTACTGTGGCTAGCAGCCGTAGGACACTGCATATATTATTGACGGTTCATGTTGCACGAGCACGGATTGTATGCTACACACACACCGTCAAAAATTGCCATGTCACACACAAACCATTATAGATCTTATATTACTTATCACACATGATATCTAGCTTGTCGGTATACCTATAGTATATCATACCATTAGTGACAGGTATATATACACCTTACGATACAGCTACAGGTATATCTTGCTCATATTTTACTTATACCCAGGGGGTATCTTACATATTCTACTTATACCCAGGGGGGTATACGACATCACTTACTTATAGGTAGATACCTATACTTAGCTGTACCTTATTGATTTTGCATACATCTGGTTTCAGCTACATATTTCCCTTTATATGCTCGCATTTCAGATATATCGCATATATTTGTTCCTGGATTTGCGCATTTGTTTATTTGGATTTTACATGTTGTTTTCTGGATTTGGGAATCGCGGGAGTTCATGAAATTATGCATACATTGAAAAACCCGGTTTTCTTGATATGATATTTGCGCAGCCACCATGAGATTTATCGGTTCTGATTATATACTCCATACGAGATGTGGTTGCCGTATGAGGGTACATCGTGGGGCCCGGTATGGTTCCCCTCGGCAAGAAGATCGATGGATGTTGCCGATTTAGCCTGGAGGCGGGCGAGTACCTACCGGTGACAGTACTAATGACTCGGCGGGGGTCATGGAGATACCGTTGGGAGTCATGCACGTATGCATACATCGAAAGGCGAGGGTCAGAGCTAGGCACTCATGCTTTCGGGATAGCGTATGATACGTACCTATCAGGATTTCTGTGTCGATGCTTGGCACATTGTTTTCATGATATTTCCTTTAAACATCTTTGTATATATAACAGGGGATTTAGCCGTTGTTATATATACCCTTACACTAATATTAGTGGAATGGGACGCTAATATATGTGTATTGCCCCCATCATATTTATTTCTGCAAATATATATTTAGGATACTAGAATCTTACTTGAGATTTTGACTTGGGATATTAGGTGATTCATTGAGATTGGATATTGGATATGAAAGAGATTGTTGATTTGTACATTCGAGATATAGGAGAGCTATTCGATATTGTACATTGAGGAGATATAAGACATATATGATGTGAGAGCCCAACTTGGGGGCTGATTTGAGGAATTGGGATTTGAGTGTCTTGATGGATTGTGATCCTACCACGATGACAGGATTTCGTGGGATGATATATTTCACTCCATACCTCATATCTTTTCGCTTATGCACTGTTTCATGTATTAGGAGTACCTGTTAGTGTACCCTTCATGATTGCTGCATATTTACATTCTCATATCCCTATTGCATGGTTATTGCATACTACTGTCATGTTATTATTGCTTCACTTATTGATTGTACCTGCTAGCGTACTTTCCATTATTCTGCATTCACGTGATCTGTTATTACTGTAAATTGTATATCTTAGATTCATGCTGTACGTACATTCCTGCGATTACCTGCATATGTTATTTACTATTCACGAGTTGGCAACTCACCCCCGTTGTGCCACAGGTGTTACAGGTTGTTCCCCAGAGTAGTCGAGGCAGGCTATTCAGCTATTCACCTATCCTCTTTTACTACAGATACCGCATCGGCTCACAGTATACTATTTTGCTTAGGTGGGTTTTGGTGGTTATCTGTATTTCATATTGTACATTCGTTGTATTTTGTACTCTCCATCTACTATTATGTTGTTGATTTAGAGACTTGGTGAGGACGATATTGTATATTATTTATGGATTTGTTGTTTTTTATATACAGCTTTCTCTCTATTGTCTTTATTTCTTCGTTACGGCGTCGTATATTTGTGTTGTATTCATCTTGGGCTAGTTTTTACAAAGGGGGTGTTGCAAAAATTTTAAAGAAAGAAATTAGGACTTTTAAAGAATTTGGATTGCGATTTCAAATGTTTCAAATACTTTTATTATCTTTTCCGTATTTTCTTGGTTTAGATTTCTGGGTTTGGCTTTCTTTTACTGCGTTACGTCTTTAGGCGTTACGTAGTATTAAGGCCGTCACGTGCCAATTTCGGGTCGTGACACCCCTTATTCCCTTTGTTTTTGTGTAGACACCGCATTAGCTTTCTTTTCATCTGCCTTCCCATCTGAGCCTTTCTTTGAAGATTTGCAGACACTTTTCCTATGGCCTTTTTTCCTACAATTTCAACACACGCCTTAGATTTTTCCTTGAGATTTTCCTCGGCTTTTAGATTTGCCCTTTCCCCTTTCTATCGTTCTACCGCGATTCTCCACCGAAAGTGCAGAAATTCCCGAACTTCCACTCACGGTCTTTCTCTGCATCTCATCATTTAATATGCAACTCACCGCATTATTATACGTGAGAGTCCCTGAGATAGAGTTGTTAACCACCATAACTAGGTTCTCCCAACTCTCCGGCAACGAACAAAGGAATAATATGGCCCGAATCTCATCTTCAAACATGAAGGAGACGGATTCTAACTGGCTCGTCATGCAGTTGAACTCGTTCAAGTGTTTTGTCACCGAACCACTCTCATCCCTCATGTTGAAAAACTTCTTCATCAAGTATATCTTGTTTAATGTTGAAGGCTTCTCATACAACTTCGCTAATATCGTTATTAGCGCCATGGTTGTTTTCTTCTTTGAGATCTTAAAGGCCACCTGCGGAGTCAACGATAATCTGATCGTCGTCAAATCTTTCCTATTCAAAAGGTTTCACGCCTCATCGGAAATCTTCTCAAGCTTTTCTCTTAGCAACGAAAGATACAAACCCTTTTGATATAGGTAGTCCTCCATCTGTATGCGCCTCCAACCATAATTATGACCATTGAATTTTTTATCCTTATTTTCTCCTCTGCCATCTTTTCGTCTAACGTCGCAGCAAAACACAACCTCTCTCTTGATCTGAACCAACGCCCTCAAAACCGTGATCTATGAAAGTGGGGAAGAGAACATATGCGTCGTTACCCACCGTTAACCTAGATCGTGGAATTGAAGAACTCTAGGTTCTTTAACCATGCTCTGATACCAATTGTTGGGGGATAGAGAAGCCGATGCAAGGAACAATACTCGTGCCAAACCAATCATGCAATCAATAACCACGCAGTTAACAACGAAAAGACAAAATAATAATGATGCGAGGATAATTAAGTAAGAATCACAAACTAAATAAGAGAGAGATTTGTTAGCGAGATTCATCCACCGTATGGCTGTCCCCGGCAGAGCGGAATCTGCAATGTCTACTATAATCTTCAATCAAGTACACCACAAGCAAACCTTATGAGATTTCTCTCAAATCTCTCTGGATCTAAGCCGTCACTCTCTTATATAATGATCTCTCTTCTATTTGGTTGTACATAAAACATATAAGATGTCTTTATTTATACACAAACCAATTTCTAAATTAAGAAACTACCTTAATTAAGAAACCGACATAAGACGCTCCTTAATTAAGAAACCGACATAATTAAAAAACTGCCATAAGACACTCCTTAATTAAGAAACTGTCATAAGACACTCATTAATTAAGAAACTGTGGTTTTGGTAAAATCTGATATGGATTGTGTGCACGTCCAGACATCTGTCTGAAGCTTCTCCATAATTTCAACACTACATACCAAATATTGAAAAATAAAAACATCAACTTTTTAAAGGGTTTTGAAAATTTCTCAATTTTTATGTGTTATAGCAAGCAAAATATTGAATAAACGACGAAAATAGAAAAGTATGAGATTTTTTATAATTGACCAGTTTTTGTGGAGCATCATGCAAAATATTATAAATTTGTAGAAAACAAGCAATTTTTTGATTTTTGTAAGTTTCAAGATTGTCACGCGATATATCATTCAAAGTATTAAAAACATAAGAAAAATCTAAGATTTTTGTAAATTTCATAATTTTCATGTGTTATATTGAAAACCGAAAAAAAATCATCTTTAGAAAGTTCTTAATCTCCTTGTGCATATAACAAGCAGAATATTAGAAAACGAAAGAATACTAATTTTTTTGGTGAATTTTATGTGCCATACATGGAAAATTGAAAACCCAAGAAAATAAAAAATATCTTATTTTTGAAAATTTTATAATTTTCTAAAGTTATGGAACGCAAAATATCGGAAAACTGCGAAAAACAAAAATTTTGAGATTTTTAAATTTCGTTGTATTCATGTACCAAAGATTGCAAAATGTTGATGATTTGAAGAATATTTTTGGGATTTTTGTATATTTCATGATTCTCGTGTGATATAAGAAACAAAATATTGAAAATTCGAAGATTTTTTTTAGATTCTTAAAAACTTCACAGTTTTCAAATACTATCACAAGGAAAATGTAAAAAGCTGAAAAAAATACCGGAGTATTTACAAGTTAATCCTTCATATCTTCTATATATGAAGTTCATAAATATGAGATATTACAACTTATAAATCATATAACGACAAACTTTTAAATTGATATGTTTTTTTCCTGATCTTGGACTTCGTTTCGGTGCATTGCTTGGAAGCACTTGCTAGTCTATAACTAAAAAAAATATAGTAGGGGCAAAAATAATTTGAATTTGTGAAAAGTGAAACTGAATTAAAGGGGGTAATAGGAGGGAGGAGAACGCTAACATTTTAAACTTCATTTTAATTGTTAATATGATCTTATGTTAAGAGGCTTAATTCCCAAAATAGTGCCAAATACTTTGTTCTAATTACGAGGAACTACCAAATTCTCTCCTTAGAAACTATCAAAAAATCTTCAAAAACTGCAGAAAAACTACCATAAATAAAACGCCATGTCATTAATAATTTTAAGAAAATATCACCAAATTTTCAAAGTACGATAGTTTCTCATAGTTTTGAAAGGAATTGGTAGTTTCTCGTAAGCACCGTAAAGAATCTGGTAGTTTTTCGAACTAAGAAGCTGATTAGAATTTAAAAAAGTTACAAGGATTTGATAAAAGGGAAAATCCGGACTACTTGTGTGCAAAAAATCCGCGGATGAAATTAATATTCTGTAACTGCTTGTGGCGCAAGGAACTCGGAATACACAAACCTCAGGACCGCAGGCGACAAATCCCCCTGACCATGATCCGAACCGAATACGACCGTACACGTGGCTCCGAGATCCGCGCCGACGAGTCTACAGCCAAGGGCGTGTTTTCCCGCCAAAAACCTTACTTAACTCTTTGGAGGAAGTGGGTCCCATACCCTTTCTCACACTCAGACTCTCTACAAGTCTACGCCTCACTCTCTCTCCTCCCCTCTTCCTCTCTCTCATCATCATCTTGGGGCGTCCAAAGGCATCGCCTTTGATCGCAGCAGCCCATGGCGAGGTAAAATTACTAGCTTTTTAGTTGATAATCAGCAGTAATTTTATATTTTTAGATCTTGTTTCGTTCAATTTTGGAATGGGATTGCGAATTTGGTGACATTGATTTTGACCTAATTTCCTACAGGAACTTGTGCGTGTTCTTGTTTTGCTCCTCTTTTCTTTGTGAAGAGATCATAGGCAAAGTTTTGAAGATCCGAGCTTTTTGTGTTTCGCTTCTTGTTTCAGCCATTCCCCCCCTTTTGTCATTTTAGGCCCTTCCTCCATTTTACATACTTAGTTTTGATTGGTGTGTGGCTTTGGGGCTATCGAAACTCCAAATGGGCGTTTTCTTCACAAATTTTGTAGTTTAGAAAACTTTGGTTGGATTGGTGTTCAGGAAACTCCGGTTATCTCGAGTTTGGATAACCGGGGTTTTCTAAACTGCAAATTCCATTCCCATACAGGGCCTGAAATTGGAGGTAGGTCCTTGAAACTAGAGCTGTGTCGACTCTACCTCTACTTGAAATAACCTTCAGTTTTCCTAACTCCATTCCCAAACAGCGTCACTCATTTTGGAGTTTGGTTAATCTGAAAACAACATTTTGGAGTTCAAATAACTTCAGGGTTTTGAGGTAGATTTTGCTATGATCTATTAGAAGAGGCCCTACAGTGTGAAATTTGAGCTCGGATTATACGGAAAGTTGAAGATTTTGTGTAATGGCGGCTCAGTATTTGGATTCGAACATAGTTTGGGCTTGTTGTAGTTGTCTTTGCCATCGAGATGTTTGAAAGATTCTGGCTTTAAAGTTTTTATTTAGTAATAGTATAGTTTTAGATTTAATTTATGTGATGGTTTTAGCTCAGAGCCTGATGAATGACACTGAGATATGCAAACAATTTTATGATCTGTCAGTATGTTTGATATAGAAATTTTGCTGTTTACATATTGCTAAATGGTACTTGTTTTGAAGCGTGAACAACTTTTGTGCAATATTGTTCTGGCTTTATGTGATTATGTAGAAATCGTGCAAAAGTTTTCTCGAAGTAAAGGGAAAGAAGTTGTTTACCTTGTACTCTTGCTTTTGTGTTTGAATATTGTTATGTGGTCACAAGTCGTATATTAAAAAAGGGATTAGTTTCTTGGGTAATTTTGGGCTTGTTGTATAGAAGGTTAAAGGAGATTATTCATTTCTTTTTCCCAATAAATTAGCACTATGTACCTCTAGTGTACCATATATGGACTCTGTTGATTAAAATTTAGTAGAGGAGTCGGTTGATATAATTTGCTCATTGAACTTGATATATTTAAGAATGTTAGGTATGGGAATTTGCAAGTACATGGCATGATGATATAATTTACAAACCTAATTAGTTTCTATATTACACAATTGTCAAATTCATTGTGGCAAATTTCAGATGGGTCTATGGTAAATTGTATATCACAGCTGCCTAGCTTATTAGGAATACTGGAATAATTAGAAAAATCTATGCACATTTGGTGGTTACGGGTTCGTGCAAAATGAACATAAATCGGGGAAGTAACATATGAGAAATAGAGATGACGTGAAACTAATTAAAGTTCTCTGTGTTCGATTGGGTGAGAACCACCTATAGGAAATCTTGTTGTTTGCCGAAAGCATAAAGAGCTGGAAACTGAGGGCATTGGGGTCTGTGGGTTTTGCAGTTGTTTACATCATTGCAAGCATTTTAGTTACCAATAATTATTGTCAATCTCGTATCAGTTGCTATGCTTTAGCTATTTACTCACTAATTTTCCATAGATCAAGGCCTCAGCTCTTAACAATTTGCTTGATTAATTATGAAATATACAATCATTTTGTATAGGCATACTGCACAACATTTTGTTATATAACTTTTTGCTAGCTTACGCTTACTTCTATTGATCTCAATTGATAATTTTTTTATTTCAATTAATTTTTTCAGAAAGTATTTGTGACCATGTTGTAATGCATTTCTTTGTGGATTCTACAAGTCTATATATTTGTCTTAAATAATTCTTTTGTAGCTGCCTTTGCTTGCTTATATTCTTCTTCTTCATAATAATTATGATTTGTATGTTTCTCTCCTTGCTACATGGTTGACTTTAGTGACAACTAATATCATCTAACTTTACATGCTGTAATTGTTGAAGGACATGGCTCATCAACGGTAGGGGAATTGCAAGAAAAGTAAAGCATGCAACCCATACAGATTATCAAATTAAAGAGTTGGGGATTGAAGCACATCGTGAGTGTCCCAACTGCAAGTTTCTCATTGATAACAGCGATGTAAGTTTCCAAGTTGAATTCCTTAAAACATATTACATTTGGCGCAACTTGCTCTTAATTAGTGCCAGTTCAAGAAGAATTCATGTAGAACAAGTATTTTAATCAAAGCCGTAATACTCTTTTTCTTTTAATCCATTCAAATGCCCAAAATGAAGTGGGAATGGCCCATTATATGTTGTAATGAGATTAATGGCTTGGAAAAATGGATTGTATTATGAGTTTGAAGACAAGATATGCATTGTACATATTGTAGCTTTCCTTCAGTGATCCTGATCCCTCTTATTGGGTGATCCTAATATTCCTACCCTCTACATTAATACATAAGCAAATCACTTCTTCAGATTATGTTCATTCGTCACATTTCTATTTTTAAATTGGTGTGTATATTTAACCATACGAGGCAAAACTTGAATTTCAGAAACATACCTTCCTACTTATTCAAATGCCCATTTTGTTCATCATTGTAAAGTAGACCGATCAAGAGATTTTCTGCTGTGCAATATGCATCTGAGTCTGTACAAAATTATTAACACATAGAAAAGCGATAAAACTTTGTCCTAATATCAAGCTCAACATATCTACAAGTTTTTCTAAATGTTTGACGTCTTTTACTTTAATCAGATACATAAGTTTACATTACTTGGCTGTAAATTATATTTTAGAGACGGCTTCTCAAATTCAGAATTTGTTGCAGGCCATCACATTATATGGCTGTAAATTTTAATTTACTGAAACATGTTGCTCTTGTGTTTCTAAATGCCAAACACCTTGAAGCATACACATATCATATAAAACTTCATCAGAACAACTGCAAGTCAATTTTACTGTTTCAGATGTTAATATACAATTTAAACATTTGTATATGGTTGAATTCACTTTGCAGGTTTCTTTAGAATGGCCAGGTCTTCCTGCTGGGGTAAAGTTTGATCCAACAGACGTCGAGCTACTAGAACATTTAGCAGGAAAAGTTGGGCTATCAAACTCAAAAGCCCATTTGTTCATTGATGAATTTATTCCAACTCTTGAGGAAGACCAAGGAATATGCTATACTCATCCTCAAAACCTTCCTGGTAAAGAAATCCTTTTAAAGCTTATGTTTATCTTTCAACCTATGTCCACCTTGTTAAGCGGTTTAAACTTATGAATCGGCACGAAAGCGTTACTGTAGGATGCAGCTTACGGTGGAGCTGACATGACAGTATCTCATTGGATGTTGCATATTGAATAAAATGATGGGACATAAAGTGAATCCAATATTTAATTTGAGATAGATGTTATATCATTTTAAATGATAGGCAGCCTCCAATAAACTGTAGTCATGCCTATAGGAACACTTTACGGTTCAATTCCCCATAATTTGATTTGCGTGCTTAATCCACAGCCCCGCAACTTAAGATTTTGAATATAGTGGTTCTTGGCATAGGATGTAATGACCGATTTCAGGAGATCATCATTGAAAACCTTTTCCATGATATTTTTAAAAAAATGAGGAAACGGAATACATAATGAAACTGAAGTAATTTACAATTGTGGCAGACACATGGCGGTATCGTACTGGTTCTTGCATCAACTTAAAAAATAAATAGCACATTGGTACATGAAAGAACCATTATGACTATCATGTGTCCTGCCACTAAAAATTCAAATGGCACCATCCCATTTTCCGTTTTCTCTTTTGTAGGCTAGTCATTATAGATCAAATTCCAACACAGGATACAAATTGAGAACAGATAATACTATCAAAACATGTAACAGGAACAACTAACAGGACTACTCATGCGATTCTAATTAAACTTAACCAAGAAACGCTTGAACCAAATACTTACAATGTTTGTTTTCCCCATGCAAATATTCCTATGCTGTTCCTCGTAGTTGTTTTGTTGTGCTTGTGATGATTGCCGAGAGGCAACTACACCCTTAAAAGTGATAGGCTCTCTTTACCATTGAGGCACTTTGCTATTTAGCAGAAAGACCGAGAGATATAGGGAGAGGATAGGAGCCAAAAACTCTTGCTGGGGTCGGAACCTGCAGAGTTGCAATCTTAGTGGGGAGAAAGGACAATAACTTTAATAAATACAAAAACTTATGTGATAGGATATGATATTTGCGTACTAAATATATTTTATTTTTCTCTCATAACTTATGACATAAAAAATCACTAAACACTACAGATTGGATAGTTAAATATTTGAAAATTTTAGTTATAACACAAATTCTTCAATTTGAAGATAGACATATTATTGACATATTGCATTAGGGGGTTTGTGTATTTGAGTTGAAGTCCAAATTTAACCTCATTTGTTATTTGAATAAAGGAAAATTTGCCATATTGTGTTAGGATAGGATGAGCATGGCTTGAGCGGTAAAGAATTAATCCTCTTTCATCATCTGACATGACAAGAAACGGAAGAAATTTTTTTCACGTTAAGAGTGTGTGTGTGTGTGAGAGAGAGAGAGAGAGCATGTTTTAGGAATTTTACACAGTTATTGTAGGATTATTCTTTTACTTCCCTATGTAGCTCCGTTCCATATATGAGATTCATTGCCAAACCCTATCCCATCATTACCTTTAGGTGCGGGTGTTGGTTTTTATCTTCGTTCCTTGATTGGGCAATTGTTCGGGTTGGGGTTCGACCTAAATGCCGGCATCTTTAAAAATATTTTACTACCACAATGTATTCAGCCTTCCCAAATGTGTCATGTTTATGATAAAAACCTTTAATTGTGGGCGAAAGGTGCATGTGAGTGTGACTTTTCAATGTAAAATTAGCTTGATTAATATATATTTAAAAACCACATGCTAAACTTTTTCTTGAATCTGTTATCGACATTTTACCTATTTCATGTATTAGGTGTTAAGCAAGATGGAAGTAGTGTTCACTTCTTCCATCGAATATCCAACGCATATTCAACCGGCAAACGCAAGCGCCGAAAAATCAATGGGGAATGTACATCCAACGAGAGAGTGAGATGGCACAAGACTGGTAAAACCAAACCCATACTAGATAATGGAGTTCAAAAAGGTTGGAAAAAAATAATGGTGCTTTACAGAAGTATAAACAAGGGTTCAAAGCCTGATAAAGTTAATTGGGTGATGCATCAGTACCATCTTGGTGTAGATGAAGATGAAAAAGGTACTGAGCTGGTGGTTTCGAAGATTTTCTACCAACAAAATATGAAGCAAGTTGATAAAATTGGTGATGAATTAGTGAATGAGGAATCGGATATTTTGAATGCTGGAACAGGTCCAAGAACCCCGAAAACAGTTGCACCGCAACCGCTTCGTTTGGATAAGCTGTCGCCTTTATCTGAAACTCATGTTTACAACCCACACGGATTACTAATTCAGGTAAGAGCTCTGACTATTCATTGTTAAATTGTGAAGAAGTGCAGGCATGTACATTACATTTGCATGGTGATACGATTTTTCTTTGAAATGAGGTACTGGTGAGACTAAAAACTATGCAAATTCACACCAACTAGCGCAAGTTATTGTTAATTTTCACTAAACTATCTTACTTTACAGTAAAATCCTACAAAACTTTGCTTTTATGGGATTTTTTTCATAGACTTAAATGCCCTTGAATGGAGCACTTAAAAGGGAGTATATTGTATTTAGTGAAGAGAATGATGGTTAGGGGTACTTTAGTGTAATTTAGCGTAGATAATAGTTAAAAGAGTGTACCTGAATGCATGCATGTAAGCCACATGCAAATGCCTGTGCATGCGTCTAGTAAAACGGTTTTATTTTTCCTTTTCGTTTATGCTAAAAGTTAATCTATAATGTGTTTTATATATTCGAGGAATATGTTTTTGCTCTTTAGTTTTCTATGGAAAAACTTGATGTATCTCACCTTTTTTTACCCAAACATACACAAGTTTGCTATACTTTTAACAAGTAACCATTTTGATATTTCAAATAAAAGATATATAAATAAAAATAAGGTTTTTTTTTCCGTTAGCCTCACCATACTTCAATATTTTTCTGTCTTTCCATATTTAGTATTTACCTGTAGCCTTTTATACCTATAAGTTACTCCTGCAGCCCTCTACTTTACTTTTGAAAATTATTCCTCCTCCACTATCGCCGCCGTCCCCACCATTGCCATCTTCTTTCTTTTCCTCTTCAACACTGCTGACGCCACCACCGTCACCGTCAACACCAATTTCTTCCTCCTCGTCAACACCGCCACCATCTTTCTCCTTTTCTTCAACCCATCAACACCAATTTCTTCCTCTTCAACACCGCCATCATCACCACCTTCTTCTTTCTCAACCCACAACCGCCGCTGCCGCCATCCTTCTTTCTCTTCCTCTTTGATGATAGCGGCGGCGGTTGTGGGTTGAAAAAAAAAGAAGGCGGCGGTGGTGTTGAGAAGGAGGAAGGAGGAGGATGCGATGGGTAGAAGAGGAGGAAGATGGTGATGATGGCGGTGGTGTTGAGAAGGAGGAAGGAGGCGATGTGTTGAAGAAGGCGGCGGCGGGGAAGGAGGATGGGTAATTTTTAAAAGTGAAGTATGGGGCTGCATGAGTAACTTATAACTATAGGGAGTTATAGATAAATACTAACTATGGGGAGGGACAGAAAAATATTGAAGTATGAGGGGGAGGGCTAACGGAAAAAATATATACATATATTAACATGCATTGAATACAAAAATATGTCTGAAAAGTATAGATTTGTGACTTCAAAGTATCAATGAAGTGCCCAAATTACAAATTGCTTTGAAAAATGATGGCATATATGAAGAGACGGACACGGCATTAAAGAGTGCTAGTCTGATACGGGTACAACTTCATTATAGAAGTGCCCTTGCTACATAAACTAGTTAAATGAGCATTTCTGATTGGCTAAATTACATTGAACCACCTTTAGCTATCGTTGTATTTTACTATACTATCTTAAAGGTTTTATATGAAGTAAGCGTCTTCTAAGTGCTACATTTTAGTGCAAAAATTCCCTGAAAACCAAGATTAAGGGAGCGTGCTGTAATAAATTGTTCAAGTTACAGTTAAAAACAGCGGTAGTTAAAGGTAGTTTAGTGTAATTTAGCCTTTTTAATTCATTGGGTGTTGGTCTGACCTGTTTGTTCTCTAAGAGTGAAGCGGATCCCGAAACTGCTCAAAAAAACGATGATGGTGTAAACTCTCCATGGCTGGCAGGAGGACCCCATGCAGTTGAAGAATTTGATCCAAGCTCTATCGAAAACGCGCTTTTATGCAATGAAGTACTCGATGATTTTGCTCATGCAGATGATTCATTATCTATGCACCTAAACTATCCTAGTTTAGACCATGCGAGGAATGACCCATTGTTCTCTGATCTTGACAATATACCTATCGACACACCTCCAGATTTTCAGCTTGCGGTAATTAAGACATATCCCCCCCCACCCATCCACCCACCCACCCACCCACAAAGAGCTTGCTTTTCATGTACTATATTATAGGGTTAATTGCACAGAACCGTTGTAGTTTACCCTGTAACAGCCTCAGATAATTTATGAGTACGAACACCCCCATTGTCCATCGATCAAAACCCATTAAAACACTGAAAAACTCCTAACAACTGAAGATATAAAGTTCTGGAGTTAAATTAAACAGTCATTTGGTTGTTTAGAGTTGAATTTGAGTGTTTTAAGGGCTTTGAACGATGAGCAGAGAGGGTGTTTGCACTAATTAATAAATCACTAGAAGGGGTTTAAAGTAATTTACAGGATAAACTACAGGGATTATTTGTGCAATTAAACAAATACTTTATAATAGCCATGTTAATTTCACGATATTTTTATTTTTGCTATACAATACAGGATTTACAATTTGGGTCGCAAGATAGCATCTCTAGTTGGTTGGATCGGCTGTAGAAGAATCAGCAAAACCTGGTCCGATTGTGCTTCTTCGTGCGGGTCATGATATATTGGGTATGTTCAAGTGTTGTGTTGTACAAAGCTAAAAATTTAAGACTGAGAGATGCTTAAGCTATTTGTATGGATATTTGATCCTCCAAAACATTCAGAGATTGTCATTGTTTTCAATCTGTTAAATGCAGTGACATGAAGTGATGGAGTGTGATTTTCTTCGGATGTTGTTCTTCGTCGATTCTGTGTTGACGGTCTTTAACGGTTGAGATTTGGTTTGAAAGTTGTTGAGCGTGTGAATTTCAATGGGTTGGTGTTGACGTCGAGCTATCTGTAAAGGAAGTCTCGGGATGGATGATCACTGTAGACGATCAAGTTAGTGTCAAGAAATAGGTGCAAAGTAACGGCGTATTAGAATGAGTATGACTTGAGTCGTTTGATAGAGGGGTTTATATAGTGGTCGCGTGGAATGATTAGGTGAGATTATCGCTGTCAGTTACGTTCCTACGTTATCCTTGTATTAATGGTGGGGTATCCTCATTAATGAGGGGACGCGTTAGCGTGGAATGCGGGACAGGGGGAGGCAGATATCTCGTTCTGGCGGGATAAACGGAGCCGTTGCGGGGGCGCTTGGGTTCCGCGCTCTCGGTTAATCGGGGAAGTCCAGGAAGCTTGGTCTGTCAGATGCCTCGAAGACGAGCAAGCAGGCCGAGGAAGCTCGGCTTGTCAGATGGCTCGGAGACGAGCAAGGAGGCTGTTTGTTAAGTAAAGATGGAAAGTATTCAGGGAGGTATATAAAAGGGCGGATGCGTCCTCGGAGATGAGGTCCCGAGGAATGCATCTCATTTATTCCACCTTCGTAGCCTTCGGGACACGTCAATCGTCATGTGTCGTAATCGGAGAAAATATCACTTATGAGCATCATCATTAGCCTCTAACTCTCGTTCCGACCTATTTATGGGTCGGGTCGAGAGTGGTCTCTTCGGTTTTTCTTCTGCTCATTTTGGTGTCAAGAATCATAATGTGGATCGTCCGGGAACGACATGGCGTTTGGCGGTTGCGTCGTTTTGATCTTTGGGCCCACGTGTCATCATATCGTGCGTCTGAATTTTCGCGTGTATCCTCGATGGCGTCAGCGGATCAGTGAAATGATTGCGTTTTAAAGAGAGGGCGTCATTTCAGTCGATTCGTCAGTTGGGGTGGCGGACGAGACAGGTTGTCTTTGACTTTTGCAATCGAAGGGACGTCCCCAATGGTCGATCGCCACGTAGAGCTTCGACTGCCGTTTAGGCACAACGTTTCGTTTTGGCGGGAATCAATCTGGGTCGTAGGATGTTCTCTTTTGGGGTGTATAAATAGGAGGGGACTGTCTTAGGGCCAACACTTTGCCATAATTCTCTCTCGTTGTTGAAGATTGCCTGGCGTACCTCCATTTAGATCGGATGTTCTGTTGGTTTTTCCTCGGCGAGTCCATTTCTTTGAATCAAGTGAGATGTCTTCCTCCGAGGTGTCTGTACATGTAGTAGGGTTAGAGTCATGTGATGATGCCTCAGTTTCCGGGGCTGAGTCCAGTGGGTCTTCCTCCTTCTCGGCTTCAGATAGCCGAGAGGGTTCTTCTTCTTTAGTGTCCTCTGTGTCGGGCGCGCCCTCGAGAGTTAGGGCTGCCCTTGTCACTCGCCGTCTAGCGGTGACAAGGGTTCCCAAGGTGCCCATCGGGAACACCCGTGATGTGCATTTTGTCTTGAATCGCATGGTCGAGCTTTCCGACATGTTCCTTTTAATTATTCCTTTCGTTTGGTTAGGGAGGGTGAACGGGCAGATCAGGTGCAGGGCAAGAAGATTGCCCTGTATCTGGAAGCGTTCCGGGCAGGAATGAGTCTGCCCTTCTCACTCGAGATTAGTGCGGTACTTCGTTGCTTCAATCTTGTCCCGGGCCAGCCAGCGCCGAACTCGTGGAGGATCTTCCTCGGGTTTCTGATCCGGTTGAAATTAGATCAGATCCCCTTCAGTTTGACCCTCCTCGTGTCTTTATTTTGTTACAAAAACCACCCTGGTACAAGTAAGGAGGAGCCGAGCTGGGTATACTTTTCGTTTAAAAAACGTAAGGGTGGGACGGCCGGGTCGGGGGTAGTGGTCGTCCCTTTTTTCATCCATGAATGAAAGGAGAAGTATATTTTCGTCGGGCCACCGGAGGGCGAGGATTGACATGTGCCTACACAGTGGCATAGAGCCGACTTCCTGAGGACAAAGCAGTCGATTTCTCCCGAGGCGAGGGTGGTCTCCCAGTGGGAACCGATCCAGCGGGCGAATGTCCTGCTGCCCGAGCAGGTATTGAGCTGGGCTAGGCCTAGTCCTGCGTGTTTTTTGGGTAAGTTAGGGCTTTCGACGTTCTGTTTAGACTCTACTAAATTTCATTTCCTGTTTCAGTGTCTGTAACGACCGTGTTTTCAAATACCTAATAAAATTTATTTTATTTAAATTTCTACTATCAAATAATTATTTATGTGTTTCATTAATAGAAGAATAATTTTTAAAGTAATTTTAATAATTTTCAAAGCATCGAAATATGATTAAAAGAATTTTCTAAAATCTATTTATTGTTTTTATAGGCTTAAAATGTTTTAGTAAGATTTTATAACGCCTTAAAATAATCTACATATTTTTATCATCAATTAAAATAATTAATTCGTAATTAAAATTATTTTAAAGGATAAACTAGATTTTATATAATTTTAGTAACTAGTTAAAACCATAGGAATGGTTATATTACTTAGTTTTAGCCCAAAATTATTTTTATACTAAAGATAACAATAAAATATATTTTCCGAAATTTTTCCATAATTTTTCCCGTATTTTAAACTATTTTAAAAAAAAATTTAAAAACCAAATTCATTTTTAAAAATAATAAACAGAATATTATTTTATATATATAAAAAAATTAAATTTCCCTTTAACCTGGACCGCTGTATCAAAAGATCCAACGGTCCAGAGCTTCGCGGCGGCTCCACGTGATGGGGACCGCGTGAAAGCGCGTTGTCTCCACACGCGCGGGTACGAGGCGTCGCGTGGCGACGGCGATGGGACTGGCGGTGCGATCTGTGCCGTTGGATGCAGATCCAACGGCCATAATTCGTGGCGGCGGGCGCAATCACGAGGAAATCATCAGCAATCATGGGTCGACGCAGATTTTGAGGATTTTTTAAAGGAGTTTTTGGATTTTCTTGTTGCCTTTTTAATCCTATAAATAGACAACTTCAAATCTAAATTTCTCACATCTCAGAACTCTAAAAATTCTGAAAAAAATACCGGTGCTTTCGTATCGACGATGCCGACACTACGGCTCCACCCAATCGTCGAGGAAAAATCGGGGCGCGGAGCTTTTGAGGAGTTTTGCACCAGCCTACGTCTTCAACCGTCCACGTCTAAACAAAGGTAGGATCCGCCTCTCTTCCCTTTTCCTGTCACCTCCTTTCTCAATAACCTAATTCCAACTTATAATCATCAATCCTTATTTAAAAAGTTATAATATTTGTGCATACCTATTCCTTGTACCCTTAATAACGATAATCTTAACCCATATTTTAAAACGGTGTTTAAATTTCCTCTGTACACAAAAGCATATTGCACACCCATAATATCTGGAATCTGATATGCTTAATGTCATAACCCATGAATCGTCAATTCACCTCTGACATACCCACACTTACTCATACTATAAAAATGATCTCGAAATAGGTTACTTCCACAAAATACCCTCGTTTAATTAAAATATTATATTTGTTTAAAATATCCATATAAGATATGTGAAATAAATAATTTAGATACGACATACGTATATTTTACTTACACTTTTTCATCAACTACTATAATATTGTTAAACCCCTTTAAACCTTTTTGAAGAAAAAAATACTAAATTTAAATAACGATATCTTTTCAAAAGGAATTTTTAGTATCTTATTAAAAGGTAATTTTAAAATAACACCAATTTAGGACAAAGGAAGGTTGTAGACATCGGTCGTTTATCTAAACCAGACTTTGTGGTGCCTAGGCTAGACAAGTGAGAAAGGTAACTTTAAAAGGCCCGTCTCACGGTGATTCGTGAGCGGATCCCTCCTTTCCTTACTTGTGCTTACCTGGCCACAATTGGCGGTGAAGAGGCGATTTGAGGACCTCATAACTTTGCCCTTTTGGAATATTAGGAGCAATCTAGATTTTCAAATAAAAACCTCTTGCAAAAGATTTTTCAAATAAACACCACAACCTTTTATCGAAAGGATATTTTTCCGTAAAATATTATGTTTTTCCAAAATGATAAATATTCCAAATCTCATGTTTTTTCTTAGAAGTAATAAAAGATAATTAAATACTATTATTCTTTTTAATTAAATTTTCCCTTAGATGACACAAAGTACTTTACGAACTTTAGAAAATAAAACGAGTGGTTGTGGAAGGCCATATTAAACGAGATCAATACTTTTTAAATTTCCAGTTTATGACAACATGACATATACAAAACATGATACGGTTAAGGTCGTTTAATTAAAATATTATATTTGTTTAAAATATCCATATAAGATATGTGAAATAAATAATTTAGATACGACATACGTATATTTTACTTACATTTTTTCATCAACTACTATAATATTGTTAAACCCCTTTAAACCTTTTTGAAGAAGAAAATACTAAATTTAAATAACGATATCTTTTCAAAAGGAATTTTTAGTATCTTATTAAAAAGTAATTTTAAAATAACACCAATTTAGGACAAAGGAAGGTTGTAGGCATCGGTCGTTTATCTAAACCAGACTTTGTGGTGCCTAGGGTAGACAAATGAGAAAGGTAACTTTAAAAGGCCCGTCTCACGGTGATTCGTGAGCGGATCCCTCCTTTCCTTACTTGTGCTTACCTAGCCACAATTGGCGGCGAAGAGGCGATTTGAGGACCTCATAACTTGCCCTTTTGGAATATTAGGAACAATCTAGATTTTCAAATAAAAACCTCTTGCAAAAGATTTTTCAAATAAACACCACAACCTTTTATCGAAAGGATATTTTTCCGTAAAATATTATGTTTTTCCAAAATGATAAATATTCCAAATCTTATGTTTTTTCTTAGAAGTAATAAAAGATAATTAAACACTATTATTCTTTTTAATTAAGTTTTCCCTAAAATGACACAGTACTTTACGAACTTTAGAAAATAAAACGAGTTGTTGTGGAAGGCCATATTAAACGAGATCAATACTTTTTAAATTTCCAGTTTATGACAATATGACATATACAAAACATGATACGGTTAAGGTTGGAATGCGCGGACCTAGGTATGGAATACTTAATTTAAAGATCCCGATATTCCGTGTGAACAATCCAATATATGGGCGACTATACAAATATGAAGATCCCGATATTCCGGGTGAACAGTCCAATATATGGGCGACTATACAAATATGAAGATCCCGATATTCCGGGAGAACAGTCCAAAATGTGGACGACTATACAATATGGAAATTCCATGCCTAGAAGTATACGCACTAACTCTAGACCTCTACACAGAATAACGGGGATGGGTAGTTTGATTAGGCAAGAAGATTCGGAATTCGGATTCTCCTACTACTCGATCATGATCCCGGGAAGTGAAACGGTACATTTCACTTTCCCAGTTGTTGTTTCGTGGCCACAACGGAATAATCGCGAGTATACAGACCCTTGTTTAACAAACTAATACGAACTATTACCTTCACCTATACTTCCTACTACTTATCTACTTATAACTTACAACATACTCATGCTCATATATACCTCTCCTCAAAACGTCATAAATTTGTGCATTTCAAACATTTACACCCCTTACTTTACATCTGCATGCATACATCATACTCTTATATACACCTGTTCATTTTTCACTCCTATTTTTTTATGAGGCAATCCTACCCAAGTATAACTCGCTGACGGATCTTCCTTTTCTTCCTCTATCTTTGGAATGTCCGTCAGATAAGAATGAGTATTATGGCGAGGATCAAGGTGTGAAGCCAGCTTATGAAAATTATGCAAACTGGACGATGGAAGATTAGCTAGATTTAAATTTTGTTGTTGCCCGCATGTTTAGGGCTTTTGTTTCTTCTAGATATAATTAAACTACTTGGTTTATTTTACTCTTCCTTTTAGGATGAAATAAATGCCTTTCGCTTTTATTACTTTGATTTTGGTACACATCCTGCTTGTTAAATATTCATACGCTTAACGCAACTGTATTAAATAGACCACCTTCAATACAGTTAGATTGCGGACCATGCCACGCCATCCTTCTCTTTCTTTTGGGAAGCGGGACATGACAGGTTTTTGTGGTGGCCCATGCAGGTCATCTTATGTACTAAAATGAAACCGTTAACTGACTTATTATATTTATGAATCTCATCCATCTATACCGATATCATAGTTTTCCTATGTCTCTTGTCCCTTCCTTGACATTCTGTATCCTGTCCATGACCTTCCCTTCTGGTCATGGCAAATCTTTCCAACGAGGATGACATGTCCGATATTACTTTTGAAGCTACATCTGGAGATTCAGACGACGAAGTCATAGACTCTCAAGCGGTTTTTTCCGACAGCGACTCAGAAGACGAAGAAGTCGATGCTGCAACTTCGGAGTCTATGATGGTCAATGACTCCGAAGACGAAGAAGAAGATCCCGTGGAAGAGGAGCATATAAAGGATGGGCCAGAAAAAGAAACTCCTGCGGCGGAAGAGAATCCTATGGAATATGATCCGGATGAGAATATTCCTGCAAAGGAACAAGACCCTGTAGAGGGAGAATCGGAGGGCGAGGCTCCTGCCGAGGATGAGTCGAAGGACGAAGTTTCGAGTGAGGAGAAACTCGAGACCGAAGAAACTCAGGCGGCTGTCCCCACAAGGCACCGTGGGAATGGCCGTACCTTTCTTAGTGCGAGGACCTATCAGCACTTGTTGAACTTCCATAATCGAGATTAATAAGTCTTTTCCTTTTCTTTGGCTGAATGTAACGATACATGTCCTTACTTTTCGGTTGTACTCTCCTTATTGAAGTTGGATAATAAAATCTTAGTTTCGAGCCAAAAATCTCTCTTGTGTCTCTTGCTCTTCTTATTAGTCTCTCCCTTGCATTAATTGTTGTTCTTTCATGCAAGTTATTATCTTGTCTCATCCCTCATCCCGTTTGTAACCTAACTTATTCTGATTCGGATCATCAATGACCGGACGACACCATGACCGCAACCGAAGGGGAAATGGAGTCAATGAAACCACTACTCAATAAGCAGCTATGCTACAAAGGATGTAAGGACTACTGGAGCAACAGCAGCAGCAGACAGCTGCCCTTCATCAGGAGCTACGAGAAAGTAGGCATCAACAAGCAGAGATATTAAGTAAGGCACTAACCCCAGTTTCTTAAGGTTCGGCGGGAGTGAAGCAGTTCAGATCACTCCACCCCAAGACTTTTTCGGGGACGGAAACTCCCTTAGAAGCTGAGGAGTGGCTCAAGGGAACAGTCAACGATCTCGGTGCAGCCTAAATTCCGAAGGACGCATGGGTGAACATAGCTAAGCTACAACTTACGGATAATGCTAGGATATGGTGGGAGGCAGAGGAAAGTAGATTGAAGGAGCCCATCGACTGGGAAACGTTCAAACAGCGTTTTGATACCCAGTACTTTCCAGTCGTGGCACACTTAAGAGAGTATATACAATTCCAACAAAGGAGCATAAGTCGGTGGACAAGTACGCTTCGCAGTTCGCAAGGTTAAGTCGGTTCGCGCAACATCTGGTGGCAACCCCAGAACTTTATGCTAAGAGATTCAGGCAATGATTGGACCTGGAGACGCAGTCCTCCATGTCTTCTGCTACCTTATCATCTTATGATGAAATCTTAGAGGCGGCACGAAACTTTGAAGACCTTCAGAGACGCATAAGGAAGGATGCCCGTTTGTCTGGTATTAAGCGACCAGCCAATCAAATTCTTGAGGGATCATCTTCCAGATTCAACGGGAGACAACAATCCAAGAGACCAGCCGGACCAACTATCTTCAGAAAACTAGCCGTTGTATGCAACGATTGTGGTAGGACCGGACACTACATGAGAGACTGTCGCATTTTGAACAAACTTTGCATAGTCTGTGGGTCTCCGGACCATACCATTGGGGACTGTCCTCAGAGAGGGAGACAATCAGGCCCCGTCAACAAGCTGGCTAACTATGTGCCACCACGACAGGGAAACCAGCCACCTTCCGCCACTCAACCAACCGGTCAAGGGGCAACACCAAAAGGACCACCCTTGCCATCACAGGAGCGTGTTTTTCAGCAAGCGCAAAGGAATGGACCCAAACGTCAGACCTTCACCATGACGGCCGTGAAGGCTGATGCCACATGGCAAGACAGCAGAGGTACTCTTTTCTTTTTCAACCTTTCTTTGATACCATGCTTAACCATCCTTCGATGCAAATCTTAGTTAAACTCACCATAATTCCTCTAGTTTTCGTAATTTCGACTAGTTGCCTTTATGTTATATCTCGCAAGTTTTCCATCAATTCACAAGCTCACTTCAACTTCCAAACTCTTCTATCTGGAAGCAACTACTGATTTTACATTTTCCGATTCTTTGTACCTAAACCCTTCAGAGACTTTCCATGCATCAAGTGATACACCAACTTGCGGGAGCGACATATGCAGCAAAGAGGATTCCTGACAGCGTTACTGATTTCCGTGCCTAGTAGTGGCCATTCCTTTGAAAATTTCAAGTATGAAATTATTCTAAGAAGGGTAGATCGTAACTATCACAACCATTCTTGCAATTCTTAGCAAACCCAAAAGTTTTAAACATCCACAACGATTTTTCGGAGAAGGGACTTGGTGATGTGATGTATCAGCGCGGCGATATAGTTGCATATGCGTCAAGACAACTAACGACTTGTGGATGAAACTATCATGTTCAGATTTAGAACTGGCGATGGTAATTTTCATCTTGAAGATATAGAAACACTACTCTAAGGAGAACATGGGAACACGGATGGTTGAAACACATGAAGCGGATGAGAGGGGTCAAGTTTTATATAGGAGAAGTGCCGATCGATTGGGACGACCCTGAAGATGGAGAATTGTAAGATTGACATAATTGTAAAAAAAAAGTAGAGATGATGATACAATGCAGCGAGCACGGAAAGCTCAGCCCACGACTCATCGGTCGTTTAACATCTTGGAAGGAGACGGTGGGTTTATGTATAAACTACTTTTGCTACTTTCCTTGGAGGGTATGCTGGCAACCCTAGTCATACTTTTGATCGTTCCGAGATCACGAAAAGGTTAGCATAACCTACGAGCAGCAACCGGTCGGGATACTAGACAGATGAAACCATGAGGGACAAGACAATTCAGCTGGCTAGAGCTATATGAAGAAAGAACTACTAGGCAGACATACACGGACGAGAGAGCGAGACCCGAATTTTTAACCCCGATAAACCTTTCTTAGTGATTTCTTTCTTCCCTTGACCTACCTTCTGAAATTTCGAGGACGAAATTATTTTAAGGAGGGTAGATTGTAACGACCGTGTTTTCAAATGCCTAATAAAATATATTTTATTTAAATTTCTACTATCAAATAATTATTTATGTGTTTCGTTAATAGAAGAATAATTTTTAAAGTAATGTTAATAATTTTCAAAGCATCGAAATATGATTAAAAGAATTTTCTAAAATCTATTTATTATTTTTATAGGCTTAAAATGTTTTAGTAAGATTTTATAACGCCTTAAAATAATCTACATATTTTTATCATCAATTAAAATAATTAATTCATAATTAAAATTATTTTAAAGGATAAACTAGATATTATATAATTTTAGTAACTAGCTAAAACCATAGGAATGGTTATATTACTTAGTTTTAGTCCAAAATTATTTTTATACTAAAGATAACAATAAAATATATTTTCTGAAATTTTTCCATAATTTTTCCGTATTTTTAACTATTTTTAACAAATTTTTAAAAACCAAATTCATTTTTAAAAATAATAAACAGAATATTATTTTATATATAAAAAAAATTAAATTTCCCTTTAACCTGGACCGCTGGATCAAAAGATCCAACGGTCCAGAGCTTCGCGGCGGCGCCACATGGTGGGGACCACACGAAAGCGCGTGGTCTCCACACGCGTGGGCACGAGGTGTCGCGTAGCGACGGCGATGGGACCGGCGGTGCGATCTGTGCCGTTGGATGCAGATCCAACGGCCATAATTCGTGGCGGCGGACGCAATCACGAGGAAATCATCAGCAATCATGGGCCGGCGCAGATTTTGAGAATTTTTTTAACGAGTTTTTGGATTTTCTTGTTGCCTTTTTAACCCTATAAATAGACACCTTCAAACCTAAATTTCTCACACCTCAGAACTCCAAAAATTCTGAAAAAAATACTGGTGCCTTCGTATCGACGGCGCCGACGCTACGGCTCCACCCAATCGCCGAGGAAAAATCGGGGCGCGGAGCTTTTGAGGAGTTTTGCACCAGCCTACGTTTTCAACCGTCCACGTCTAAACAAAGGTAGGATCCGCCTCTCTCCCCTTTTCCTGTCACCTCCTTTTTTCTCAATAACCAAGTTCCAACTTATAATCATCAACTTTTATTTAAAAAGTTGTTATAATATTTGTGCATACCTATTCCTTGTACTCTCAATAACGATAATGTTAACCCATATTTTAAAACGGTGTTTAAATTTCCTCTGTACACAAAAGCATATTGCACACCCATAATATCTGGAATCTGATATGCTTAATGTCATAACCCATGAATTGTCAATTCACCTCTGACATATCCACACTTACCCATACTATAAAAATGATCCCAAAATAGGTTACTTCCACAAAATACCCTCGTTTAATTAAAATATTATATTTGTTTAAAATATCCATATAAGATATGTGAAATAAATAATTTAGATACGACATACGTATATTTTACTTACACTTTTTCATCAACTACTATAATATTGTTAAACCCCTTTAAACCTTTTTGAAGAAAAAAATACTAAATTTAAATAACGATATCTTTTCAAAAGGAATTTTTAGTATCATATTAAAAGGTAATTTTAAAATAACACCAATTTAGGACAAAGGAAGGTTGTAGCCATCGGTCGTTTATCTAAACCAGACTTTGTGGTGTCTAGGCTAGACAAGTCAGAAAGGTAACTTTAAAAGGCCCGTCTCACGGTGATTTATGAGCGGATCCCTTCTTTCCTTACTTGTGCTTACCTGGCCAAAATTGGCAGTGAAGAGGCGATTTGAGGACCTCATAACTTTGCCCTTTTGGAATATTAGGAGCAATCTAGATTTTCAAATAAAAACCTCTTGCAAAAGATTTTTCAAATAAACACCACAATCTTTTATCGAAAGGATATTTTTCCGTAAAATATTATGTTTTTCCAAAATAATAAATATTCCAAATCTCATGTTTTTTTTTAGAAGTAATAAAAGATAATTAAACACCATTATTCTTTTTAAATAAGTTTTCCCTAAGATGACAGAAAGTACTTTACGAACTTTAGAAAATAAAACGAGTGGTTGTGGAAGGCCATATTAAACGAGATCAATACTTTTTAAATTTTCAGTTTATGACAACATGACATATGCAAAATATGATACGGTTAGGGTTGGAATGCGCGGACCTAGGTATGGAATACTTAATATGAAGATCCCGATATTCCGGGTGAACAGTCCAATATATGGGCGACTATACAAATATGAAGATCCCGATATTCCGGGTGACAGTCCAATATATGGACGACTATACAAATATGAAGATCCCGATATTCCGGGTGAACAGTCCAAAATGTGGACGACTATACAATGTGGAAATTCCATGCCTAGAAGTATACGCACTAACTCTAGACCTCTACACAGAATAACGGGGATGTGTAGTTTGATTAGCCAAGGAGATTCGGAACTCGGATTCCCCTACTACTCGATCTTGACCCCGGGAAGTGAAACGGTACATTTCACTTCCCCAGTTGTTGTTCCGTGGCCACAACGGAATAATCGCGAGTATTCGGACCCTTGTTTAACAAACTAATACGAACTATTACCTTCACCTATACTTCCTACTACTTATCTACTTATAACTTACAACATACTCATGCTCATATATATCTCTCCTCAAAACGTCATAAATTTGTGCATTTCAAACATTTACACCCCTTACTTTACGTCTGCATGGATACATCATCTCTTATATACACCTGTTCATTTTTCACTCCTATTTCTTTATGAGGCAATCCTACCCGAGTATAACTCGCTGACGGACTTTCCTTTTCTTCCTCTATCTTTGGAATGTCCGTCAGATAAGAATGAGTATTATGGCGAGGATCAAGGTGTGAAGCCAGCTTATGAAGATTATGCAGACTGGACGATGGAAGATTAGCTAGATTTAAATTTTGTTGTTGTCCACATGTTTATGGCTTTTATTTCTTCTCGATGTAATTAAACTACTTGGTTTATTTTACTCTTCCTTTTGGGATGTAATAAAGTTTGGTTAATGGAAATAAATGCCTTTCGCTTTTATTACTTTGATTTTCGTACACATCCTGCATGTTAAATATTCATACGTTTAACGTAACTGTATTGAATAGACCACCTTCAATACAGTTAGGTTGCGGACCATGCCACGTCCTCCTTCTCTTTCTTTTGGGAAGCGGGGCGTGACAGTGTCGTTAACCCTCTTTGTGTGTGTGTTTTCTTTTTTACAGAGCCCATGGACCGATCAAAAATCCTAGCTGTCCTGGTCGCCAAGACCCAAGGAAGGAAGGTCGGGGTCGCAATCTCGTCCCGTCCCGGTCCGAGCTCGGTCCCGAGGCAAACACCCCCTCTCAAACCTTCCGCAGCACCTCCAGTCCGGGAGGAGCGCCGTAGGGAGGGGGTCAGAAGCATGTGCGGGACTCGGTGTCTCGGACGAGGGAGGAGGAGGAGGAGCCCGCCGAGGTCTCCTTCAAAAGACTGAAGTGAGTGGTCTCTCGCCCACCACCCACCGGGATTCCAGTGCACAAGGGCGATTTCTGCATTGAGGTGCCTTCGGGGCTCTTCGTCCTCGACAGCTTGCTTTTGGACATGGAGCAGATAGCCGGGGGCAAGATTCCCCGGGGGACTATGAAGGCCCAGGTGGCCACCATAGCGCAGGAGGCGGTTCAGGTCGGTACTTGATTTTTCTTAAAATTTCTTAAGTCTTATTTTCTCGGTTTGAGATTTCTAACCCGTTTGGTGCTTTTCTCGGGTCCTTCATCACTGCTCTCTCCTCAACGCCATGAAATCCGAGGAGGTAGCCTCAGCCATGAAAAAGGCGGGCGGATCCTCCTCGCAGGAGGAAGAACTTTGCCTCCAACTGTAGCAGGCGGAGGAGAAAGTGGCCAGTCTCGATTCGAGATTGGTCGCGGAAGGGCTGACAAACTCCAGGCTGAAAGAGTCACATCGGCTCCTGAACGAGTCTAACCAGGCTATCCAAGACAAGTTGGAGGAGACGAACAACCTCTACAATGCGATGAAGAGGTCAAGGGATGCCGCCAAGAAGGATGCTCGGGCGGCCCTAGACGCGGCGAAGCTCGCAGAGGGCCGGGCGGAGAAGCTGTGGAGGAATATAAGGCGTCCGATCAATTCTACCTTGATCTCGCCGAATCTGTGGCCGTCGTGTGGCACAACGCCCTCGACGCTGTCAATGAGTCTATGTCGGAGTTCGTTGACCGTGAGCTCCGCGTAAAGCACCCCCTCGCTGAGGAAGCGCCGCAGGGGGAGGCGCCAAGCAGGCAGTAGGAGGCGAAGCCGTCGACGGGAGCGCCGACCCTGAGGTCACCATTCTGGTCCTCGGCGAGGGCGCTGAGCAGGGAGAGATCCCGGCCGAGCGGGTGGTTTGAACTATCCCCCATTCTTCTTTTTTTCTTTTTAGGATTTTTGTAAGGCTGAGGTGCCCGGAATACCTTGTATTTATTTTTGATTATAAATAAAGTACACCTTTTCCCTTTGCCCAAATGTCTGCTCACTGCGTAAGTATTTTAGCTCGTATACTTTTCATTGTTCGAATCTTCCTTCTGCAAGTATTCTTAGCTTGTAGGTATTTTCACCTTGCAAGTATTTTTTGCTCGTAAGTATCTTTTCATATTGCAAGTATTTTTAGCTCGTAAGTATCTTTATCGGCAAGTGTTAGGCTGGTGTCCACCCTTCCTACACCTGCCGGCCATTAGTGTAGGAAGATCGGTATCCTCCCTTTCCCGGAGTCGAGGCGGCGATCGCGCGTCGAGTACGAGTCGATTAATGGCCAAGTATAGGAAGGTCGGTATCCTCTTTTTCCCTGAAGCCGAGGTGGCGATCGTGCGTCGAGTATGAACCGATTGATGGGCCGAGCAAAAATCCGCTCGGTGACCTTGTAAGGAGGGCTTTAAGATCCAATTTTTTGTAGGGCAGGAATCTGCCCCTTGTGGATGAGCCGAGCAGGAAGCTGCTCGGTGGCCTAGTAACGAAGGCTTTGGATCAACAGCGTTGTTTGGCAGGAAGCTACTCGCTGCGGATGGACTCGTGAGGAGGGTTTTTAGATCCACAACGTTGTTGGGCAGGAAGCTACCCACTGCGGATGGGCTGAGCAGGAGACTGTTCGGTGGCCTCGTGATGAGGGCTTTGGATCCACAGCATTTTTGGGCAGGAAGCTACTCGCTGCGGATGGACCGAGCAGGAAGCTACTTGGTTGCCTCGCGATGGGGGTTTTAGATCCACAGCGTTGTTGGGCAGGAAGCTACCTGCTGCGGATGGACCGAGCAGGAAGCTTCCCGGTGGCCTCGTGAGGAGAGCTTTTAGATCTACAACGTTGTTGGGCAGGAAGCTACCCACTGCGGATGGGCCGAGCAGGAGGTTGCTCGGTGGTCTCGTGATGAGGGCTTTGTTAACTCTCTAGTGTCTTCTTGGGGTATCGTTCAACCTCCCTTGAGCTGTAAAGGACGGGAATGGTGACCGTCGCGTGTGACACGTGGCATCTCCATATCGGGAAAGTGCGATATTTCGTGATTTGCGTTATTGTGCGAGTAAATCTCGGCCGTTGGAAGATTTTTGTTGAGGCTATAAATACTGGAGGTATATTGGTTTCTTCTTAGCCTTGTGTTTCCGAAGATTACCGGCCGTGTGTACACTATCAGAGAGATCGTTTCTCGCGATGACGTATATTTTTATAACCTTGATCGTTTTGAGGAGATGTACGAGGCGGTGATAAGCCGCTTGGAGGGTCACTGCAGAGTCTTAATTCCCCGGCAATCTCCTCTGCTTCAGGTGCTGATTTGCGCGATATGGAGGACCTCCCCGGGTTTCTACAACACGCTGTCTCCGCCGTTGATGGACGAGGCGTTCAACAAAATGCACACGCTCCATGGGCTTGGTCTGATCTCGAAGAGCAGGCGGGACCGCTCGGTGGAACTTCTGCTTAAGAGTTTTCATCAAAGGTTGGTCGTCGCGTCTTGCTCGGCGGAGAAGGATTCTGGGGAGTCCGTGGGTTCTATGGTCCGCGAGTACCGTCGGAGGGAGCGGGTCGAAGCTGCTTGGGATCGGCTGGAGGAGCTTTCTTCGATGTATCACCGACAATGTTTTCTTAACCTCCGCCCTCCTTTGTTGTAATTGTTGTAAGGCTGGAGAGTCCATAATACCTCTTAAATAAATAAACTTGTCTTTGATTGCAGTGTACCGTCTCTTTTCCTCTCCTTGATATATATTTTATGTTTTCTTAAAAAACTTTGGAGTCTTGGAACCGATAAAAGAAACAAAGGGCTAGAGCCCTGCGGGGGTACACAAAGTCTTTTTTGTGAGAGGACCTAGCCCGGAAGACTTAATTAAATGCAAAAAGGAATTACATTACTTTGAAAGACGATACATGTTTATCTATACAATTTAAGTTTTTCGGCATTATAGGGCCGAGGAAAATTATGCCCCCCGGCCTGTAGGCAGTAGGCTCCACCGGGCAATGCTTCCGTCACGAGGAACGGTCCGTCCCACTTCGTGGAGAACTTATGCAGTCTCTCTTGGTCTACGAACTCGTTTTTTCGTAAGACCAGGTCTCCCGTCTTGAATGCCCGCATTGTAGTAGGGGCGGTTTGCTGCTTGTAGGCGGCCGCTCTGATTTGCGTTTGATCCCGCTTTTTCAATAAGATGTCCAAGTTGCTTCAGAGCGCCGAGGTGTTGGCTTCATCGTCAAAATGTTCTACCCTGTAACTGGGCAGTCCAATTTCTGCGGGGACCATTGTCTCGGTATCGTAGCAGAGGCTGAATGGGGTTTCTCCCGTGGGTGTTTTCTTTGATGTTCATAATGTCCATAGCACCCGCGGCAGTTTTTCGTCCCAGCCACCTTGCCTTCCTTCCAAATGGGCTTTAAGACCGTGGATGACGTCTCAGTCCGCTACCTCGGCCTGCCCGTTGCATTGAGGATGTGCAACCGCGAAAAACTTCATCAGTATGTAGTAGTTGCTACAAAACTCTTTGACTTTATCATTTTCGAAGTTGGTCCCATGGTCGGTAACTATGCACCTAGGGATTCCGAATCGAGAAATTACGTTGTTCTGCAGGAACTTTATCGTAGAGGCGGCGTCCGGTTTTCTGATGGGTATGGTCTCTATCCATTTTGTGAAGTAGTCCACAACGACAAGGATGTATCTGTGTCCGCCCATGCTGGTGGGGTGTTGACCGATCATATCTATCCCTCATTGTGCAAACGGCTAAGGGGAGCTAAGTGGAGTTAGTTCGGTTGAGGGAAGACGAGGTTATTGCCGAAAAGTTGGCAGTTCTTGCACCTTCTGACCGGCTTCTCGGCATCCTGGTGCAATTTCGGCCGGTAGTTTCTTAGAGCAGCGTCTTTTGGACTAAGGTGCGGGCTTCTTGATGTGCTTCCCTGACCCTTTCATGTATTTCTCGTAGAATGTAGTCAGCCTCGTGGGGGTCGATGCATCGGAGCAGGGACTGAGTGTATAACTTCTTGTACAAGTTTCCGTTGCTCCAGACAAAATGGCGTCTTGAGTTGCTCGAAAGCGTTTTGGCACTCCTCCGACCATTCGAACTTAGGGATTTTCCTTAGGGCCCTGAAAAACGAGAGGCACTTCTCTCCGGATCTGGACATAAAGCAACTCAGGGCAGCGACCCTTTCCGTGAGTCGCATGATGTCGACATTGCGCTTGGGTGTTGCCATGTTGAGGACGGCGCTGATCTTTTCAGGGTTTGCTTCGATTCCGCGGTGGGTTACCATGAACCCGAGGAACTTCCCACTGGTGAATCCGAACGTGCACTTAGCTGGATTCACTTCATTTTGTACTTGCGCAGGACGTCGAATGTCTGCCGAGGTCTTTAGTGTGCCCAGTTGCCGAGAGGGATTTTACGAGCATGTCGTCGACGTAAACTTCCATGTTTCTGCCAATCTGAGGTTTGAACAGCTTATTGACCAGGTGCTGATACGTGGCCCCGGCGTTCTTGAGTCCGAAGGGCATCACGTTGTAGCAGTATACCCCCCGATCAGTGGTGAAGGCGGTAAGTTTTCCATCGGCCGGGTTCATCCTGATCTGATTGTAACCGGAGAAAGCGTCCATGAAGCTCAGTAATTCATGGCCGGCCGAACTGTCTACCAGCTGGTCTATCCGAGGAAGTGGATAATTGTCCTTGGGGCAGGCCTTGTTCAAATCCGTGAAATCGACGCACATGCGCCATTTCCCGTTTGCCTTCTTGACCATGACCACGTTCGCCAGCCAATCTGAGTAGTCCAATTTTCTGATGAAGTTGGCGGCGAGCAGTCGATCCATCTTGTCTTCTATCGCCTTTTGCTTGGCCGGCGCAAAGCTCCTCTTCTTTTGTCGGATGGGCTTTGCTCTCGGGTCGACCACGAGCTTGTGGGAGATCACTTTAGGGTCGATTCTGGACATGTCCGCCTGTGTCCAAGCGAATATGTCCAAGTTATCTCGGAGGAACCGGATCAGGTCTTCGCGGTGATCTCCTGTCAAGAGGGAGCCGATCTGGACCGTCCGACCAACGTCTCCTTCTGTGAGGGGGACTTCCGTCAACACTTCAACCGGGGCATCTCTAACCTCCTTTAGGTCGTCGCGTGTATCTAAGGACCCTTGGAAGTCATGCGTGTCCTCAGAATCGCTGTCCTGCTCTTCGGTGGGGGAGGTCGAGGTGAGAAAAATCTTAGCGGTTTGCTGTTCTCCATAGGCCCGTCCAATCCCTCTTTAATCCAAAGGGAATTTGATCGCAAGGTGATGAGTCGAGATCTGGGTCCGGAAGGCGTTTAAGGTAGGACGTCTCAGGAAAATGTTATAGGATGAAGGGACCTTGGCGACGAGGAAGTCCACTGGTATGGTTCGCATATTGCCCGCTTCCCCAATGTTGAGGAGGAGGGTGACCAATCCCTCGACAGGGACGGAATGATTGGTGAACCCAGAGAGGACATGAGAGGTAGGTCGAAGGTCGGATGGTCCTAGCCCTATATACTGGAAACAGTCATGGAACAGGATATCCGCCGAGCTCCCTGAGTCGACCAATATCCTCTAGACTTCGTAACGGTGGACTCTGGCCGTTATCACAAGAGGATCATTGTGAGGGCGCGATATGCCATGGAGGTCTTCATCGGTGAAAATGATCTGCCCGTCCCTCCTGCATCTCTTGTGTGGTATATCGCTTGTACCCTCGATTGGGAGGATGTGGCGGTTCCCCCCACTTTCCCGAGCTGGATCCGAGGTAACGACCATGATCTGCTCGATCGTTAATTCCCCGAGAGGGGTTTGGTCCTTTTGCTTCCGCTCATCCTGCCGCTTGTCTCGCAGGTATTTCGCCAGGTGGCCTGAGCTGATTAACTTCTCGATGTAGTTGTAGGGTGTTTTTCGTCACCCCATTGAGATGGGAATACGCGCACGCTTGTCAGGCGTACTACAGATTCCCCCTGCCTAGGGTAGGCCGGGGTTTAATGATTGTGGGGATCCGAATCTCCGGCAGCCGCGGACTAAGCTGCCGTTAATTACCCCTCGCCTTTGGGGCGAGGGAACCTCCGATTAACGGGTTAAACTGGTCATGCGAATTCAATGTGCAGTGTGCGTGTGTTCTGTTCTGAAAGGGGGGTTTTGGATATATCGGGAGCCACGCAGAGTTTTTACGGGGGTCCCGCTACCCGGATAGCGGGCTGGGGGTCAAGGGGGCTAGCAGCCCCCTTGCGGGGTGCGGGGCAGCGCCCCGTTAGAAATTTTTTTCTAACAGGGACAGTGTCGTGGAGTACGTGTATGTATAAATTTGTATACATATGTATATGTGTATATATGTACACAAAAGAGGGGGAAAAGACATCCAAGGGATGCGCAGTTGCGCAAGCGCGCGCGCCACGTGTCGGCACGCGGGCGCCTTGCGCACTTGCGCAGTTGCGCAAGCGCGCGCGCCACGTGACTGCACGCGGGCGCCTTGCGCACTTGCGCAGTTGCGCAAGCGCGCGCGCCACGTGTCGGCACGCGGGCGCCTTGCGCACTTGCGCAGTTGCGCAAGCGCGCGCGCCAGTTGCGCAAGCGCGCGCGCCACGTGACTGCACGCGGGCGCCTTGCGCACTTGCGCAGTTGCGCAAGCGCGCGCGCCACGTGTCGGCACGCGGGCGACTTGCGCACTTGCGCAGTTGCGCAAGCGCGCGCGCCACGTGTCGGCACGCGGACGACTTGCGCACACAACAGGCTTTTAGCCTAAAAAGATTTCTCTGAAGAGAAATCAAAGAGGAGTTAGACTCCTGAGTGTGTGTTTTTTTTTGTTGGGTTAATGGAAGGGTTCTTCTTCTTCCTCCTGTTGCTTGCTGGATCTTGAGGATCAAGAGATGTAAAATCTCAAAATCTCTCCTTTTTAAGATCTGATGGCAGATCCAAGTTCCCCTTTGTGGGTTTTGTGGTGGAAAACTATTTAGTTTTGAAAAAGGAAGAGTAAAACTCTTGATTTAATTCAAGAGAAAGAAGAAGGTTTTGGAACCTTGAAGAAGGAGAAAGAGATCTCAGATCTAGAAATTTCTGGAGAGAGAAAAAAGTTGTTGAGATATTTCACTATCTTTGCCTTTATAGGCTATACACTTTACACATAGCCCCTTGGGCTTCACAAAATGGCATTTTGCCTATTTCATGGCTCATGTGCCATTTCTTTTTGCACATAAGCCATGGGCTTTACAAAAATTTGGCTTTTATGCCCATTTTCTTACATTTATCCATAAAATAAAATAAAAAAAAAATGCAACAAAATTATTTATTACAAAATTTTTATCTTGGCATGGGGGGAGGCCGGCCGCTTCATGTTCGGGCTCGACCCGGGCATGGGCCCACTGGGTCTGGGCTTGGGCCCACTTGGCTTGGGGTTGACTTGGATTTTGACTTGGTCAACCGGGGTGTAAATTTTTACCCCAACAAATTGCCCCCCATCAATAAATGCACACCACATATGTGGGTCGTGTGCATGAAATTGATGGATCTTCTTTCACGTGGAGGCGACTTGATTTGGTTCCCGCTTTTTGGGAAGCTGGCACTGCCCTTTTTACGACATGGACGGTCGTTGCTTGACATGTCTCCGGGACGGAGTGTCCGTGATAGACGTTTTCCCTGGCCCGGAGTTATCTGGTTCCCGCTTTGTAGGAATCCTGCGCTGCCCTTTTTGCGACTTGGACGGTCGGTGCTGCCCTTTTAGCGACTTGGACGGTCGTTGCTGCCCTTTTAGCGACTTGGACGGTCGGTACTGCCCTTTTAGCGACGTGGACGGTCGATGCTGCCCTTTTAGCGACGTGGACGGTCGGTTCTGCCTTTTTTGTGACTTGGACGGTCGGTGCTGCCCTTTTAGCGACGTGGACGGTCGGTGCTGCCCTTTTTGCGACGTGGACGGTCGTTGCTGCCCTTTTAGCGACTTGGACGGTCGTTGCTGCCCTTTTAGCGACTTGGACGGTCGATGCTGCCCTTTTTGCGACGTGGACGGTCGTTGCTGCCCTTTTAGAGACTTGGACGGTCGATGCTTGATTTGACTTGCTCTGCTTCTTGCAGTGTCAGGGGTAGACTTGACTTGCTCCGCTTCTTGCGGTGTCGGGTGGAAGTTGACTTGTTGATTTTGCTTGGGTTGACATCAGCATCGCTATACTGGAATTTGGTACCAGGAGCGAACCATCATCTGTCATGGAGAGGATTTTGGGATTTTGGTTTTTGTTTGGCATCTGCATTGCTGCACTGGAATAATGCCAGGAGAAACTCATCATTTGCCCCGAGAGAATTTGAGAATTGATGGCTTAAGAGGCAGGTTTAGATCCCTATCACCTAAGACTTTTCAATTTTATGGGCCGTGAGGGTCCCATAAAAGCATTTTCTCCCTACGAGTCGAAAGGATCTCGTAGGCGTATTTTCTCCATAGGAGTCGTGGGGACTCCTAAGTGTGTTGCTCCTTTGTGAGTCGTAAGGATCTCACGCGGGAATTTCCTCCTCTCAAAGTCGAGAGGACTTTGAGAGTGCATTTCATCTTCTTTTCACGAGTTTGCGCCCTTTCAGGTTTTCACAAACTCGTCGGCAGTCCTGCTGTTTTTACTCACGGAGCCCTTTCGGGTTTTCCTCCGTGCCCATTTTGCTTGTGGACATACCCCTTTTTTTTATTTTTTTTTTTAATTATTTTTTTTTTTAGTGGGACTTTGAATGTGGTCTCACCGGTAGGACTTAGGAGAGATTGGGATTGTTTTACGCCCGTGGATTGTATACGGTTTTGCAGGATGTATGATCCAGACCGTAGGGCCAGAAAGATTTCAGGGATTTGTTGGCGTCTGCATCGCTGCACTGGAATGTGGTACCAGGAGCGACTCATCATTCGCCGTTGGGGTATGGGATTTGGAATTTGGTTGGCGTCTGCATCGCTGCACTGGAATATGGTACCAGGAGCGACTCATCATTCGCCACTTTGGGGTTGGGGACTTGGAATTTGGATCTTGTTTGGCATCAGCATTGCTGCATTGGAATAATGCCAGGAGCAACTCATCATTTGCCTTGGGAGGACTTGGGATTTGGGTTTTTTGGTCGGCATCAGCACCGCTAACACTGAAGCGAAATGCCAGGAGCGACTCATCATTTGCCGTTGCCCGTTGGGGAACGATGGCTTAGGAGATAGGTTTGGGTCCCTACCACCCAAGGCTTTTCAATTTTATGGGCCGTGAGGGTCCCATAAAAGCATTTTCTCCCTACGAGTCGTAAGGATCCCGCAGGTGTATTTTCTCCTTAGGAATCGTAAGGATTCCTAAGTGTGTTGCTCCTTTGTGAGTCGTAAGGATCTCACGCAGGGGTTTTCTCCTCACAAAGTCGAGAGGACCTTGCGAGTGTATTTCATCTCTTTTCAGGAGTTTGCGCCCTTTCGGGTTTTCACAGACTCGCCGGTTGTCCTGCTGTTTTTACTCACGGAGCCCTTTCGGGTTTTCATCCGTGCCCGTTTTGCTTGTGGACATACCGTTTTTTTTTTTGTTTTTTTTTTTTTTTTTTTTGCCGCTGGTGGGACTTTAAAAGTAGTCTCACCGGCAGGATTTGGGAGAAATAGGGGTCATTTACGCCCGTGGATTGTATACGGTTTTGCAGGATGTCTGATCCAGACCGTAGGGCTGATGTGCTCAATTCGCCTGCGACTTGGAGCATTCACGTGTAGTATTTCTTGAGATATCGGCCATTGATGGGTGGCATGGGCCTTTCTCCCTCGGCACTTATTAGTTGGTAGGATCCTCCGTCGAACACTTTCTCAATGACGTATGGTCCTTCCCAGTTTGGCTCGAATTTTCCCTTGGCATGTCGATTGAGGGTGATCGGTCTTTTAAGGACCAACACCAATTCACCTTTCTTGAAAGCGCGAAGACGAGTTATCTTGTCATAGGCCCGTGACATTTGGGCTCGGTATAGCTCTAGATTTTGCTGCACCACGAGCCTCTTTTCTTCGAGGGCATCGAGCTCTTCAAGTCGAAGGAGCACGTTTTCCTCCTCCGTCAACTCGTACTGAACGGCCATTCTTAAGCTTGGAACTTCGACTTCGAGGGGGAGGACCGCCTCCACTCCGAAGAGCAATGAGTATGGAGTGGACTGAGTTGGAGTACGGTGCGTGGTACGATATGCCCACAACGCCTCGTGAAGTTTGAGATTCCAGTCTCTCTTGTTGGCTGAAGCATTTTTCCTCAGGAGCTTGCATAGAGTCTTATTGAAGGCTTCTGCTAGCCCATTGGCTCTTGGATTATAGATGGAGGAATATCTCCAGTCTATCTTGTGCTGAGTAGCGAACCTTGAGACATTGAAGCTCTTGAAAGAAGGCCCGTTGTCAGAAATGATTCTTCTTGGTGTACCGAAGCGGTATAGAATATTATGCTGGAAGAATATCAGAATATCTTTTGTCTTGACTTCTTTTAGCGGGACAGCTTCAGCCCATCTGGAGAAGTAGTCTGTCGCGGCCAGTATGAACCGGTGGCCTTTAGATGACGGAGGATCAATTGGGCCAACAATGTCGGTGCCCCAAACTTCGAAGGGCCACGACGCCACCGTAGGATGCAATGGATTGGGATGCTTGTGAATAAAATCACCGTGAATTTGGCAGATATAACATTTCTTTGCATGCTCTCCGCAATCCCGTATCATGGTGGGCCAGTAATACCCAAGCCGTTTAATTTGCAGTCGCATCTTGGGGCCAGATTGGTGAGCACCGCAAACGCCTGAGTGAACTTCTTTCATGACTTTTTGGGCTTCGGCCGATGACAGGCACCTGAGCCAGAGTTGGTCATATGACCTGCGATATAACGTGTCATTTACAAACACGTATCGGAGAGCTCTTTTCTTCAGCTGAATCCTCGCAGATTTTTCTTCGGGCAGCTTGTCGTATCGGAGGTACTCTATGAAGGGTTCTCTCCAATCGGGCTCGTCTTGGATGATCGAAGCTTCTTCCGCAGGACTGCTCTTCTGTTCTGCGCCTTCCTCTTCTCGTAGAGAGACTGGGGGTAGAATTTGCCGGCTCCTGACTGTGATCCGAATTTCGTCCATGTCAGGATCAGCCAGCTCCTTGGCTAGGCGAGCGAGTATATCGGCTTTTCCGTTCAATGCTCTAGGGACTCTTGTTAGTTCGATATGAGTGAACCGTTTCATGAGTTCCACCACCCGGCTTCTGTACCGAGCCAACTCGGGTTTGTATATCTTATAGTCGCCGCTTACTTGGTTGACGACAAGCTGGGAATCACCGTAAACCCGTAGCCGAAGGATTTCCATTTCTATGGCGAGCTCCAAACCAGCTATCAGAGCTTCATACTCGGCCTCATTGTTTGTGCGAGGCTCGGTGAGAGCAAAAGAACGCCGTAGGGTTCCCATTGATGGTGTGATAAATACCAATCCTATCCCTGCTTTTATCTCCGGGACGCTTGATTTACTGGAGGTTCTTATCGATGAGGCCCCATCGAAGTAGAGCTCCCAACATGGCTCGTCATTCTCGAAATGCAGCACTTGTTCGTCGGGTAACTCACAATTTAGTGGCGACCCTTCTGGTATGGGATGAGCAGTGAGAAAGTCTGCAAGAGCTTGCCCTTTTACTGCTTTCTGAGGAGTGTAAACTATGTCAAACTCAAGTAGCATGACAGCCCATCTTGCCATTCTGCCGGCTAGGCTTGCTTTGGTCATCAAGTGTTTGAGCGGGTCGACCTTGGAGATCAGCATAACCCGATGAGCGAGCAGATAGTGCCTCAGCTTCTTCACAGCAAATATCAGAGCCAGGCATTGCTTTTCGATTGGGGAGTAGTTGTGTTCCGCCCCGACTAGAGTTCGACTGAGGTAGTAGAGGGCATTTTCTTTTCCCTCCTCGTTGTTCTGAGCAAGGAGCGCACCAAGTGACTCATCTAGCGCGGCAGTGTAGAGAATCAGCGGTTTATTTGGAATGGGAGCGGCCAACACTGGAGGGTGCAACAAGTACTGTTTGATACTTTCGAACGCTTCTTGACACTCGACATCCCAGATAAAAGGAGCTCCTTTCTTCATGAGCTTTGAGAAGGGCCTACATCTCCCCGATAAATTTGAGATAAACCTCCGTATATAAGCAAGCTTGCCTTGAAAAGATCTTAGCTGCGTCAGACTCTTCGGAGGAGGCATCTCCATGATGGCCTTTATCTTTGATGGGTCAACTTCGATCCCTCGATGTCGAACTATGAAGCCCAGGAATTTTCCCGATGACACGCCAAAAGCGCATTTCAGAGGATTCATCTTCAGATCAAATTCCCTCAGTCTGGTGAGAACGGTCCTAAGATCCTGGATATGATCGGCCTTGGTTTCAGTCTTAACGACCAGATCATCAACATAACATTCGACGACTTTATGAATTAGGTCATCGAAGATATTGGTCATTGCCCTTTGATATGTAGCACCTGCGTTCTTCAGTCCGAACGGCATCACCTTGTAGCAATATATTCCGATCGGAGTTCGAAATGCTGTGTGCTTCTCATCCTCAGGCGACATCTTGATCTGATTATATCCAGACGAGCCGTCCATAAAGGTGAACAGTTCGTAATTTGAGGTGTCATCGACCATCATTTCCATGACCGGTAGCGGGAAGTCGTCTTCAGGACATGCTTTGTTGAGGTCCCTGAAATCGACACAAACTCGGATCTGCCCATTTTTCTTCTTCACTGGGACTATGCATGCGATCCAGTCCGCATATTTCTCTTCCCTGATGAAGCCGGCATCGATGAGCTTCTTGGTTTCCTCGATGACTTTTTCTTCTAGTTCCCTTCTCATTCTTCGAGGAGCTTGTTTGACTGGCTTAGCATCAGGAGATATAGCCAACTTATGTACGGCCACTTCAGGGGAAAGGCCAGGCATTTCTTTGTATGTCCACGCGAAGCAGTCGACGAACTCATGCAGCAGGGCGATTATCTGCGCTTTCATTTCCTCTGACAAGAGCGAGCTGATGTAGGTCGGCCTTGGATTATCGGGCGTTCCTAAGTCAATCTCGGTTAGCTCGTCAAAGGTTGCTTGCCCGCCATCTTCGAGCTCTTGAGGAGCTTCTTCTGGCTCGGCTATCTCGTCGTCATCATTTGATCTTTCGCTGGCCTCACCAACATGGATCATGTAGCATGCTTTGGAATCAGGTTGAATGTAGCCTATGCCCCGTTTATCTGGAATTCGTCCATCGATGAGTGCTCGGACCTGGGGCGGATGCCATAGCCCTTCGTAAAACTTTGCTTCGGACTCCATTTGATATAACCGGCATCCGCACTTCTTAAAGTATTCCCGCATCTCGGGCGCATAGTATCTGGGATTGAGGACGGCTCTTATGCCTCTCTCATAGGGAAGGCACGCGACAGAAAGATCGTCCGGGTGCACAACGGGGTTTGACCCATAAAACAGGATGCCCTTCTGTCCACTTTTCCTCCCGGGAACGTAGAAAGTTTTCAGCTGGTCCACGGTGGAGATTGATAATGCATCGAGCTCTTTGCACATTTGCTCTGGTACCCTTGTAACGGCTAGGGACCCTTCTGCAACTTCGAAGGTCTCTCGTAGTTTCGCTTGTTGAGTGGGGGTCCAATCTGCACCGCTGTTACACGACAGGTCCTCCTCCTCTGACTCTTCAGTGTCGCTGCCAAGATGAGGGCGGACTTTACTGCTAGATGGGGCTTCAGTGACGGATTCATCCGTATCGCTGCCGAAACGAGGGCAAGTTTTATGGAAGGACGGGCTTCCAGCGTCGGACTCATCAGTGTCGCTACCGAAATGTGGGCGCACTTGGGCGTTTTTACTTTTGAAAGTGACAACCGGCGCAGATTTGCTTTTGGGTCTCGGGGCCGGTCTATCCTCAGTCAGTTGTGGCTTAGCATTTTGGTGGTTCATAAAGTACCGAGAATCTTCATAGCGGACTTCATGCACACCGAACGGCTGGATGTCTCCGTCAATGCGTCTTTCTTCGCCATTTTTAGTATACTTCATGCATTGATGGAGAGTTGATGGAATGATGCCGTAATCGTGGAGCCACGGCCGCCCTAGGAGAATCTTATAAGACGTGTCGGCGTCGATCACGTATATCTTAGCTTCAGTTTGCAGATCCCCGAATTTGATTGGCAAAGCTATGGACCCCAGAACTTGCTGGCAATTTTGGTTGAAGCCTTGAATGACAATCCTTTCCCTTGACAGGTGTCGGATGTCCATTGACAAACTCTTCAGGGTTCGTAAGTTCATGATGTTCACTGAGGACCCCGGATCAATCAATATACGATTAATTCGATCTCCGTCGCTGTACCCGGTCACGTAAAGCGGCCGATTATGCTCAGCCGTTCCCAGTAGCAAGTCTTCATCCTTAAATGTGACTGCGGCGGCATGCAAAGCGTGCTGGGCTTCTTTCATATTAATTTCCGCAAAGTGGGCCTGATACCGCTCGGGGTTTTGTAGAGCGTGGATGAGAACATCTCTAAGCTCCTTAGATAGGACCAAGGCGTCGTAGATGCTCAGGAGAGACGGAAGCTTCCGGAGATGTGCCAAGACATTATAGTCCACCGAGGAAGGACTTATGTTTTCATCAATCGGTTCTCTGCCATCTTCTTCATTAGCGACTTGTTTTTCCTTCCCTTTTGGGGCGTTGCACTGATTCGGCGGTAGAGCCCTGCCGCTTCTGAGCTGGATTTGATTGGTCGTTGTGGCGAGCTCCTCATCCTCTTCGGGAAAACAAAGATCATCCTCGGAGTCGCTGCCAAGATGGATGGCGTAGCAGGTCACTACTGGGATCTCTTTATTGGAGTCTTCTTCTAACTCCTCCAGAATTTCAGCCGCTTGTACAGGGAAGAACTCCTTCAATTGAATCAATGTTCTTTCCCTTTGTTCATATTCTTCGAGGGAATCGATATATTTTTGAATGGTCGATCTCCCTGCAGGCTCCTTTTCGCGCCGAGCTACACTTTTCTTCTTCTTGAGCTTCTTGGATTTTGAGCCTGATGGAGCTGCATTGGCAGCTGGACTGGTAGGCTTCTTTTGCCCTTCCCATTCCGTCCTGGGTTCTTTCTGAAGTAGCTTTAGCAGCTTCTTCGTCTTATTAGATATGTGCGTACTCCACGGAGGCTGCGATGAGTCGGTTTCGTTTGTCGGGGCAGCGGGTTCAGCTGTCTGTTCCCAGAAGGCTTCAACTTCTGTCTGTATAAAGTTGGCGGTCGCAACTTGATTGTTCACCAACACGCTTTTGGACAGCTCGATCTCTCCAGCCTTGTACTGCTTCTCGACCCAATCCTTGAAGATATAGCAATCCTCGATCGCATGGCTCACTACTCGGTGGTACGGGCAATACAGAGGATTGTCGGTCATTTTTGCTTCTTGGGGTCTTTTCGACTCCGGCAATTGTAAGCCGTTGTTCAAGGCATCTTTAAATATCTTACGGACCTTGTCCCTTCTGAAAGAGTAAACCTTGTTCTTCTTCTCTTCTAGGGAAGGCCCATCTCCTCCCAGCAATGGCTTTCGAGACCGGTTGGTTTTGGATTCGCCCGCCCTTCGCTTTTCTTCATTGTCGGAGGCATTGAAGACATTGGTACTGCTGGAACTCCCGCTTCTACGGTTGTCGTCCCGCTTGCTTTTCCAGGTTTTGTCTCTCTGAGTGTCCGGCGGGGACTCTTGCTTTGAGCGTTCCAGCATTTGGACTTTCTTGGTTAGCTCCTGAAATGTCTTGAGGCCCGCTGTACACAAGAATGGGACCATCCAATTGCTGAGGTTCCCAATGAGAAGGCTGACGGACTGGTCCTGCTCCAGCGGCGGTTCGCATTTGACTGTGAGATTACGCCATCGGGCGATAAAGTCGGTGTTGCTTTCATTCTTCCCCGGCTTAGTCCTCACAAGGTCGGCAATGGAGATTTTATCACTGACACTCATGAACCTTTGCCGAAACAGGGACTCCATTTGGGCAAAGGTAATGACGGACCCGTCCGGTATACTCGCATACCAGTCGAAGGCGACGCCGGTCAGGCTGTTGACAAACTGACGAAGAAGGAGCGCGTCATTGCCCCCTGTATTTCCGCACGATGCTTTGAAGTGGGCGACGTGCTGGTTTGCATTCCCCGTTCCATCAAATCTTCCGAACTTAGGAATGACGTAGCCGCTTGGGAACTCAATCAGATCGTACTGCGCGGGATATGGCCGCCCACTACTGCCGATTTCTTTCTGAGCTTCAGCTTCGGCCACCAATGTTTTAACCTTGCTGGTGACCAAATCCATTATCCGATCCTGTGTTAGCGGGATGGTGCTATCTGGGGCCAAGGCGTCCCCAGAAGCGGAATGTAGCCGGCTTTCATTTGGCTCGACCAGTCTTGGTCCCAAAGGAACAGGCATTGGCTGCCTCGGATTGTCATCACCCGGCTGATTAGTAGCGGCTTGTGCTTGATTAGGAGGCGCTCGAGCAATTTGAGCCGTAAGCTGCATCACCACGTTCGTTAAGTCGTCAATCTTCGAATAGAGCTTGGCCATCTCTTTATCTTTGCTCCTGAGCTGTTTTCGAAGTTCTTGAAGCAGCTCTTGCTCCGCAGTCCTAGGGCGGAAAGTCGGCTCTTCCTCGCTGTCCGAGCTTGACTCTGCATGGACCGAGGGGTCTTTCTGCCTATCATCCTCATTGAGAGGGTTTTCTTCATCCAGCAGGGGCGGCTGTTCTTGGGCAGCGGCAACCACATTCGGGCTAGATTGAGCTTGGGATGTGGTGGCTCCGTCCTTGCTTTTGCTGCGAAGGTTGTCGCTGGGGCGCCCGCCCGCCATATAGACCGTATGGATGATATATCCGTCCGTCTTTCTATCATTGGCAGTTGATTTCGTGGATCGCTGTCTTGACCCCCTTGCTTCGGTAGCTGGTAGTCGATTGAAGGCGGCTGGCCTAACCAGGTTCTTGAATGGTGCTGGCGCATCTTTTCTGGGTTTTCCCTGCTGCTTTCGTGCGGCACAAAGCGCTTGATAGACTCTTGATGAGACAGTGTCATACTTCTTCCGTTGGGGCCGGGACACGTCTCTTTGTGGCACTGTTCGGACCGCTGTCTTCTTGATTCTGGCGGTCATGGCGTTTTTCTGAACCCACTTCAGAGGCTCGAAGGAATTGCTGATTCTTACGTCCGACTCGGCCGTCGTCGCCGGGCAACCCTGCACTTGGAACTTCACACGATTCCATTTGGCCGAAGCCTTGGCCCTCTTGTTGGCTCGATACCTGAGCCGCTTCTGCCTTAACTTTTCTGTTCTAAGCACCTGGCAGACTTCAACTCTTTGGGAAGACGTCGCAGACCGGGCGATGGAAGGCCTTGGAGATACGCTCGATTGTGCATTTGTTGGAGTAATCGCGTGAGCTCGTCCGCAACATTGGATGTTGCCCTTTGTACCGGAGTTCTTGCCCCCCGCTGGAGCACCAGAGAATCGTTCACACACCGTCTTGAGTTTCGGTTGTGGTGCCTTGGCGATCACGACATTCGGCCTCTTGCCCCTTGGGACCGGCTTGACCACCTGTTCCGCCGGGATTTCCGCCAGATGAGCGCTTCCAGCAGGGTAGATGATGACGGAGCCAAACTGGCGGGGCGGTTCCTCCCACTGTCGACTGAGGCTTGCAGGGAGAACCACACGAGCGTTGATCTTGACCACGTATGGAATCGGGGTCGCTTTGGAAGTTGAATTCGTCTGGGAAGACATTGTCGTTGAAGGTTGATTGCTGCACGGAAAAAAGAACATCATTTCAGTATAGGCAATCGATATGTATATTGATTGAGTTCGCATGAACGTTTAACCCGAAATATGGGAGGAGAGAAGGGTCCCACCGGGCGTGCCAGAATCTGTAGGGTGTTTTTCGTCACCCCATTGAGATGGGAATACGCGCACGCTTGTCAGGCGTACTACAGATTCCCCCTGCCTAGGGTAGGCCGGGGTTTAATGATTGTGGGGATCCGAATCTCCGGCAGCCGCGGACTAAGCTGCCGTTAATTACCCCTCGCCTTTGGGGCGAGGGAACCTCCGATTAACGGGTTAAACTGGTCATGCGAATTCAATGTGCAGTGTGCGTGTGTTCTGTTCTGAAATGGGGGTTTTGGATATATCGGGAGCCACGCAGAGTTTTTACGGGGGTCCCGCTACCCGGATAGCGGGCTGGGGGTCAAGGGGGCTAGCAGCCCCCTTGCGGGGTGCGGGGCAGCGCCCCGTTAGAAATTTTTTTCTAACAGGGACAGTGTCGTGGAGTACGTGTATGTATAAATTTGTATACATATGTATATGTGTATATATGTACACAAAAGAGGGGGAAAAGACATCCAAGGGATGCGCAGTTGCGCAAGCGCGCGCGCCACGTGTCGGCACGCGGGCGCCTTGCGCACTTGCGCAGTTGCGCAAGCGCGCGCGCCACGTGACTGCACGCGGGCGCCTTGCGCACTTGCGCAGTTGCGCAAGCGCGCGCGCCACGTGTCGGCACGCGGGCGCCTTGCGCACTTGCGCAGTTGCGCAAGCGCGCGCGCCAGTTGCGCAAGCGCGCGCGCCACGTGACTGCACGCGGGCGCCTTGCGCACTTGCGCAGTTGCGCAAGCGCGCGCGCCACGTGTCGGCACGCGGGCGACTTGCGCACTTGCGCAGTTGCGCAAGCGCGCGCGCCACGTGTCGGCACGCGGACGACTTGCGCACACAACAGGCTTTTAGCCTAAAAAGATTTCTCTGAAGAGAAATCAAAGAGGAGTTAGACTCCTGAGTGTGTGTTTTTTTTTGTTGGGTTAATGGAAGGGTTCTTCTTCTTCCTCCTGTTGCTTGCTGGATCTTGAGGATCAAGAGATGTAAAATCTCAAAATCTCTCCTTTTTAAGATCTGATGGCAGATCCAAGTTCCCCTTTGTGGGTTTTGTGGTGGAAAACTATTTAGTTTTGAAAAAGGAAGAGTAAAACTCTTGATTTAATTCAAGAGAAAGAAGAAGGTTTTGGAACCTTGAAGAAGGAGAAAGAGATCTCAGATCTAGAAATTTCTGGAGAGAGAAAAAAGTTGTTGAGATATTTCACTATCTTTGCCTTTATAGGCTATACACTTTACACATAGCCCCTTGGGCTTCACAAAATGGCATTTTGCCTATTTCATGGCTCATGTGCCATTTCTTTTTGCACATAAGCCATGGGCTTTACAAAAATTTGGCTTTTATGCCCATTTTCTTACATTTATCCATAAAATAAAATAAAAAAAAAATGCAACAAAATTATTTATTACAAAATTTTTATCTTGGCATGGGGGGAGGCCGGCCGCTTCATGTTCGGGCTCGACCCGGGCATGGGCCCACTGGGTCTGGGCTTGGGCCCACTTGGCTTGGGGTTGACTTGGATTTTGACTTGGTCAACCGGGGTGTAAATTTTTACCCCAACAGTAGTCACGGAGTTGTTTGCAGTTCTCAGTCGGGTGACCCTGCGACCTGTGGAAGGCGCAATATGGGCCGCGAAGACGATTGCCCGCTCTTTGGGTGACTGGCGGGGGCTTAAAGAATCTCTCATCCTTGACTTCCTTCAGCAGCTCGGTCTGAGAGATGTTTAGAGGAGTGTACTCCTGAAACCTCGGGGAGTAAGGCTTCAGACAATCGACTTTCTTTTTCTCCTTCCTATCTCTTTTCTTTCTGGCCGCATGGTCGGCTTGGGGGAGGTTTGAGTTTATCTCGAACTCGAGTTGGATTTCTCACTCGGTCTAGGCTTTTACTTCGGCCACGGTCTTAGGTTGCGCTAATGCAAAGGAGCGGAGTCACTCTTTGTGCTTAAGACCAGAGCTCAACGCAGTGATAACTGTTTCATCGCGGTGCTCGGGGACCTCTAGGAGGGCATTGTAGAAGTGGATGACATACCCTTTAAAGGATTCCTTGTTTCCACTCTTGACAGTGAACATGTAGTCGACCGTCCTCTTATGTCGTCGGTTTCCGACGAAATGACCGAGGAATTGGGTGGCTAGCTCGTCGAAGCTCGAGATGGAGCGTGGCATAAGTCCTCGGAACCAGTCCCGGCCAGCCCGGATTAGGGTGGTGGGGAAAGCTCGGCATTGAGCTGCGTTTGAGTTATCTTGGAAGCTCATGCCCGCTGTAAAAGCGTCCAATTGGTCCTTCGGGTCGGATTTCCTGTCGAAGAAGGCCACTCTTGGCGGTTTGTTCCTGGACGAGACGTACGCAGCCAGCAGCTTTTCTGTAAAGGGCTTTGTTAGTGAGTCGGTGGAGTATCCGACCCCTTCACCGGAAGCATGGCCATCCCGTCGTATGCCTTCGATTTTTGGTACACCGAGGATTCTGCACAGTCGGAGTGGTGGCTACCCCCGCTCCGGATCTGTGCGATGGTGCGACTCCGATTCCGCTCTTTCAAATTTCTTAAATTCTCGGGCGAGGCCCTTCTCGAGTAGTCCCGGCGTTCGTTGTTCGCGCGATCTCGGTGAGAGTGTGGCTGTCAATCATGTCTGGGAGCAGGCGAGCTGACCGACACATTCTCAGGGGGAGAGAACGTGCGGCGGGCATCGGAGCGACGACCCAGTCTTTCCTGGGATTGGGGCGTGGAGCTGTCCGGCACTCTGTGGGTCATGAAATCAATTGCCGCATGCGGGTCACGGCAGCCGGAGTCGGCACACCGGCGCTCGGTGACGCTGGGATGAGCGTGAGGTAGATTGAAGGCTTGAGCGTGCCCATCCGTCCTTCTGCGCACGTCGTTATCCCGGGGAGGGGGAACTGCGGTCTGGTGGGTAGGGCCCGCCGCTTGAACACTGACAAGAACATCCATCAGCGATGTGAGCCTGACTATTTGAGCGGATAAGACGTTGATCACGTTAGGAGGGAGAGACGAGCCGCTCCTATCTCCGTTGTGGCGGCTCGTATTCGGATCGTCGCTGTTGTCGCTCGCTATCGGGTCGAGAGCGGAAGATCAACTTTAGGGGTGGAGAAGCTTTTGAAACCTTTCCACAGACGGCGCCAACTGATGGAGTCTGTGATCTCCTTCAGATGTTGACCTCCGTCGATCCTGTGATGGCAGTCTTTAACGGTTGAGATTTGGTTTGGGAGTTGTTGAGCGTGTAGATCTCAATGATTTGGTGTTGAGGCCGAGCTATCTGCAAAGGAAGTCCCGGGATGGGTGACCACCATAGGACCCTCCGATGATCAAGTTAGTGTCGAGGATTAGGTGCAGAGTAACGGCGTATTATAATGAGTTTGACTTACCTGAGTCGTCTGTGAGAGGGGTTTATATAGTGGTCGCGTGGAGCGAGCAGACGCGAGTTCATCGCCGTCTGTTACGCCCCTGCGTTATCCTTGCATTAATGTCGGGATGCGTCCATTAATGGGGGGATGTGCTAGCGTGGGACGCGGAACGTGGGGAGGCAATACGCGGAGCCATTGCGGGGGCGTTTGGGTTCCGCGCTCTCAGTTGATCAGGGAGGCCGAGAAAGCTTGGCTTGTCAGATGGCTCGGAGACGAGCAGGGAAGCCGAGGAGGCTGTTTGCTAGGTGAATGTGGAAAGTACTCGGGGAAGTCTATGAAAGGTCGGATGCGTTCTCGGAGACGAGGTCCCGAGGAATGCCCCTAATGCATCTCATTTATTCCATCTCCGTAGCCTTCGGGACACGTTATCTGCCACGTGTCATAATCGGAGAAAATACAACTTGTGAGCATCATCACGGAGCATCTACCGATTTATCTTATAGCCCGTGTGGTTTCTCGTGATTTGACATGTGTTTGAGGCAAATATAGCCATTTGTTTTATTTAATGGACGAATCTGATATTGCAAACTTTGTTTTTGTGATAAGCTGTGTCGATTTTAATTCTCTTTTGAAATTAGTTACTAATAATTTGGGATTTGCATTACAATTTTTAATATAAAACCATCTTGTCTCGATTAGGATTATTAGGGTTTGACAGTGATTCCATCCATATCATAATTTTTTATATTAGTAGATTGTTTCTTTTTCATTCGAGGATGTACACCGATTTGGTCAGATCGCGTTAAATCCATGTATTTTGATTTGTTCTCTCCTTATTGTATTCGTTCTAGTTTGTGGTTTGTGGTTGCATCAGCGATTGTGAGTCATTTAAATCAATATTTGATAGAGGAACAACAAACCAAGGTGCATCACAATCAAACCAAAAAAAATTGCATCAGGTTGGCCCAATCTTGGATTTCAACACAAACCTCTAGAAAAACTTTAACAGCAAGGGCAACCAAGAACATGAGTTGCTCTATCAAAAACATTTATGTCTAAACAATGGGATATTAGAACGAAAATCAAATCAAATTTCTCAAGAATCAAAACAGAAAAATAATTACAACTTCTGTCTTCGGTCCCTAAAACTTTGGCATTGTTGATAATGAAGTGCGGACACATTTATTCACAAAGGAATTATGTGAATGTGCTGTGCTGAGAGAGAAAGACAGCCAACAGATCTTGGATGCATCTTCATATAAAGCTAAGTCATCTCAATGTTCATGTGATTTATGTCACCCGGTCTCATTTATATATTTAGTTGCCATCCAAGTTTAGATTTTTCGGATTGTGTGTGTGTGTGTGAAAAAAGAATTTGACAACGAAATGAAATCAATGCTGAAGTCGGAGTTTTAGATCTTACAGCTAGCATCTCTCATAGAAGAACAATGGAGAACGATCTCATGGGTCCCTATAGCTTTAATAGTGAATCGACTTGAGCCTGTTGTTGGTGTTGGAATCTCGGGAGAGTTATTGTCACTGGATCTTTGGCCTGCAGTAATAGAAAATATAATTCTCGATATAGAAAATAATGGCAAATAAAAAAAATCAAGTTATGCTAAAAAAACAAAAAGGCACTGGGGTAGAATATATGAAATATCTTCTCAACTTTCATTATAACATGCAAGGATTCTAAAATGCCTGCCCATTTATTGTAGCTTATACAATATTTTACCTTTATTTTCAAATCCGGATGAAGTTTTGATTAATCAGATATGAAAGGATAAACTTTTTATAGCAAATATTACACGCACGCACCTTTATTTCGTACCTTAAAAGCCCCTAATGTTGGAAGGAAAATCTAGTCACACACATTATATATGCGGTTGCTAGCTAAAGTAAACAGATAAATCAAGTATGGACTTCGGAAAAACTTTAAATTATTGCTACAAAAAATTTCAAAATTCAACAACACAATTAACGAGTGAGAGAAGAGATGAAGCATGGATTGTTGGCGAAACAAGGACAGCTGCCCCCTCCTTGGCTGGCACTTTGGAATTTAGTCTTATCTTTACTTGTCCCCACACATACCACGTGTACCTCAGACGCAAAACAATGAAAGCTACAACGGTACGGATACTGTTTCAGTAAAATTATGATCCGTAAATTTTCACCTCAAATGCTTTTATTTACTATCTATGTGTTCTATAGCAATAGATGGTTCAGGTTGGCTTTTATAAACTCATTTCATTTTTAAAGGTTACATATCGCAAAGCCATATATACTTCAAAAAAAAATATTTTTAGTAAAATATGGGTGTCCATCTGTTTCTGATCTTCATTGCATAAACAGACTCTTTCTTGGTCATTACGTGTAAACGCACATGAATTTTAAAGCTTTAGTGGCATCCAAATCCGAATATCTATCTATATCAAGAGGTAAGGGAATTGAGATAAAAGAATCAAAGCCTTATCTACTGAAAACTCTCAATAGGTGTGGTTCATTTTAAGAAAATTTCAATTACCTTTAAAACTATCAAGAAACTACCAAACTAAACGGTGACACGTCAGCATTGTTTGCGCCTCGTCAACTAAGCTGCAACGTCAGCAATTTTTCAAAAACCCTCAAAATACCCATCCTCTACCTGAATCTAATTTTAAGGGGAAAAAACACAAAAACATAGCATATCCTCGTCCCTCCACCATCATGGATTCATCATCATCATCCCCCTCCACCACCACCACCACCATCTATTCATCTTCTTCCCCAACAACACCCATCTTTTTTTTTTCCCCATCACCACACCCATCCCCCTTACCGCCCCCTTCCCTTGTGCCGCCGACCTCGACCCTCATCCCTCCCCCGACCCCGTCTCCCTTCGACCACCACCGGCTCTCCTGAAAAAACATATTAATTATGATATTAATATTCATTTAATATTTAATAATTATTTAAATGCAATTTATAATTCACTAGCTATATTATGAGAAGGGCAAAATGGTCATTTGACATGAACAGTAACGTTGGCCGTCAAGTCATGATGGTTTCTTGATGGTTTCAAAGGTAATTAGATGTTTATTAAAATGGCTCAAACATATTAAATGGGAATTTTCGGTAAATAAGCCAAAGAATCAAATTGTATACAGGGTGCTATTAGAAGGTGATAATTGAATTTAAACACAAATTTGTTCTATATTTCTGAACTCCCTCTTTATATAAAAACTACAAACACATATTGAATCTAAGCTAGACCTGTCGATGGTAAGAGAAACTTCTCCCAACCAAGCATTTTGAAGAATTTTGATTGTGTCGGTCCTTGTATATATCACATGTAGAGTGTCAAAAAAGAGTAGAAAACTTTTAAGGATACCTCTGCATAAAAAGAAATAATGGATCTACAAAGCAACTCATAGTCTCAAAATAGATAGTCTAGCCATACATGAGTTTACATTATTTGACACCCAACAAACAAATTGGTGGAAAATAAGTTATCCATATCATTTAGATTACATACTTCAAAAGCTCAATATATACTTCAAACCATTTTTTTTCAAAAACAAAATTTTATATTTTTAATCACACAACTTAGATCCATGACCCAAAAGAGATAGATCCCCAGCCATAAAAAACTTGGAAAACCCCCTCCTATGACTAAAAAGCAGTATGCTTAAGTCTCTAGTCGTTTTTTATTCTTCAGCGGATAACCACTACATTTACAGATAATCGTTATATTTACTTGATAACCACTGCAACCTTGAAGCTTAAAACCCACTGTTTTTTGGTCGTACGAGGGTTTTCCTAAGTTTTTTGGGCCAGGGTCCTCGTGTTAATTTTCTTCTTTCTTTTGTGAATAAGCAACTACCTTATTTTACATCATATAAAAAAAAAGTGTACTATGTTAAAACTTAGTAATAACTATTTATGGAATCCATTCGCATAGGAATAAGAAATAATGCTGGTGGGGGTTGCAATGGGCCCAAGCCAAGCGCGTAGGGTGTTGATGGCCTTCTCATCTCTCTCAAAGCACCCACGCATGGGTTTGCCAATACTTTTGCTCCAAGCATTTATTTTTTATGTTCCATTGACATGCGAAGCAAATGTTGCTTTAGTTGAGCCCACCCTCTACAATAATTAATTTCTTGGCTACATTACATGAAACCACCCTAACTTATGCCTAATTGCAGAAAACCATACCGACTTTAAAATACATGCATTTTGCCCCACTCTTTTTAATGCCCGTTTTCGTTTATTGTTTCAAATAAAAAAAACCTCTTGTCAAAATATCAATTTTTTTTGAAAACATGTCAAAATATCAATTACTAACAGCAAAAAAAAACAATGATGGTAAAATGATAGAAGTTCAAGGGTATTCCAGAATTAATCTTCGAAAAATAAGAGGTTTTTCTTTGGTATCATTTTAAAATTATTTTAATCCAAATATATGATTGATTTTACACAACTGGATAAAAAAAGGCTGCTCAACAGATTAACCGACTCGTACCAGTGCAAAAAAAAATCGACATGTACCCGTTAAAAGACAAGAGGAGAAAAAAAAAGGAAAAGCCGAAACGTGACACTATTTGAGTAGGCAAAACCGATCTTGGTCGGCGTGGTGCATAAAGAAAGAGGGGAGGTACCGAAGCATAATCACACCCTAATCATCAAAGAGGTAAGGATTTAAAAAACTAAGGACAGTTTTATGCTAATAGGGCAAAAATTAGAGGGGTTTCAAGTTATTTAACCATTTTTGCCCCCCTCGTTCCAATACAAGTCCTTTCATGGCCCAAGAGACAAGACTTTTGCTTTCTTCCCACCTAATACCCATTAAATACAACCCCTACCAATCAGAAGACATCCATTAGGCACCTGACTCAGCTTGGTCTACCATTTCTGGTTCAATATTGGGGAAGAAAATGGAGCGCCCATTTGCCACCCCTTTCATTTTGTTGGTGTGTGAAGGGGACACAAGTCTACTTCAACACACCTAAACATTTTTAAATTTAAAGGAAACTATGCCTCAATGCATGACTCCCTTAATTGCCATGGTAGAGCCGTGAAAACAACACTTGACTTGTAATTTATGAAGCTGAGTAACCTTACTGTTTCACATGTTAAACCATATATGTGCTGTGATCATAATTGGAGATTCAAACCTTCATCCATTCTGAACCTATGCTCTTTCGAGTAGTTATATAATCTTAATCATTGACTTAAATAACGGTCATATCGGCCGATATATCGTCTTGAGACCGTTTGCGATACGGTAAAGCGATATAATATCGCTCGATATATCGGCTCGATATATCGATATCGTCCGATGCATCAGCCGTATAGACAATATGAAGCATTAATCCGATATTATAAAGAGTTGGTTTCCGCCACTCAAAGCCGTAATTTATGAATGAAGTAACCTTAGGATTGTATTTGGTCTTTGATAAGATCACGAGTGAAGATCGAAATGGAGATTCCTTCTTCTAGAAAAGAATTTGTGTAGCCCTTTGACCTTTTATCTATAGACGTGTATGACTTACTCTCCCTTGCAAACAACTTGTTTCGGTCATTACAAACAATAATATATGACTGGATTTGCCACATAGGTGCACACGCTAAAAGTTTCTTGTTAGATCCCTCATGGAGGCTGTGATCTCCTTCAGATGTTATTTTCCGTTGATTTGTAGCGAGCGTTGATGGATGGCTGAGATTGAATTTGAGGGTTGCCTCTTGATACGTGTGGATCTCAATGGGCTTGATTTGACGATGAAGCCGAGCTATCTGTAAGGAAGTCCCGGGGTGGTTGTACCACCGAGGACTAATCCGACGATCAAGTTAGTCGAAGTATTTGGGCAGAGTAATGGCCTGTTGGGGGTAAAAATTCCTTCCCTGAGTCGTCTGAAGATGGGTTTATATAGTGGCAGCCATGAACTAGCGGGTGCGAGATTCACGCCAGCCGTTACGTCTCTGGCATTGCGCCTGCGTGAAAGGCGGGATTCCCCATTAATTACGAGATATGCTGTTAATGGGGGAACACGATGGCGTTGAACGTGGGATCGTGGGCGGCGGTGTAACAATTCCAATTCTTGTGTCAATAAATTTGATTTAAAGTTAATATATACTTGGGGTATTTACATTTCCTGTGAGTACTATAAATATTTAATTTACTTTTGAATAGCAAAAAAGAGCTTGTAGCTCATTGATATGATCTTACACTGCTGAACTAAAGCACCAGAATTCAAATCGTATTAATCCCATTATTTTTTTAATTAGTTTTCTTTTAATCTTTTTAGAAGCTCAAGAGTCTACACACGGATAACCCGTAAAACCAAGAGTCACACATAAAACAAACGAGTTCAGGAGGTAAATCAAAAGACAGGGGACACGTGGCGGCGAGACTCGACCTGACTCGGTCGAATCGGGACGGCGGCACGGCTGACTCGGCCGGCGCCGCCGAGTCAACTCGGCCGAAACCCCATTTTTTTTATGTAACCTGTGACTCTTTAACTCCCCATAACCCCTATACTATTTAATTTCCCTGCACATTTACAGAGCAATTTAAAACCCCATTTAAACCATATTTTAATATAATTTTATCACACCCTTTCATCTATCCTAAACCCTAATTTTTCCTATAAATACCACACCTAGACTCACCCCTCCTCACTTTCAAATCTCTGTCCAAACTCTCAAGAAAATTTCATAGACTTTTTGTGTGCAAGTGGAATTAGTAAAGGGCGAAGCTCCGATGATCTTCCGACGACGATCCAGAAGATTCCGGCGATAAAACGACGCGCTGGCATCTCCTACTTCTTCCTTTTCCTCTCCTCTAAGCAACAATCCAGTAAGTCTCTTCTCCCCCTTCTCTTTACTATTCTAAAAACTTAGAATTCTAAAATCCGACGGAAGTGTAGTTAATTCGACTTCCGATTCGGTTTTTCCTTAAAATTCATATTTTTCTTAAACACAATAATACCAAACCCTCACATCATGATCATTAAATATTAACAAAATATATTGACAAGTTTCATATCAAAAGAATTCATATTTCAATTTTTATCGCACTTTTACAGAAAAATATCATATAATTTAGTTTTGACATAAATTATTATAATTCCTTACTATACCTTTAATATAGTTCACGAGATAATGACCACCTCCTCACAACACACATCTCTATCATAGTACGATATATTTTGGGAATATAAAATACGGGAATACGAATTTACAATTAAATACCTTTAACTTATAAAAACTATTTTCTACAAGATATATATTTTTAACAAATTTTTGCAATGTGCCGTTACAACACATTTCGGGGAACCCGTTCAGAATGGTGCGGATTATCGCATATCCTCGGGATTAGTAGTGCGAGATGCAGACCTCCGCAAGGAGCATACGGTCTCGAAAAATTTAAAAATACAATTTTATTTAGAAAATGTGATTTCTATTATAAATAAAACTTATATTTTTAATATATATATATATATATATATATATATGTAATTAATATCAAAATATCTAATTTTAGTATTTATAATATTCCACATTTCCAAAATTTAAGAAAAATATCTCATTTACAAGAAAATACCATACAAATTCTAATATTGCAAATAAATATCATATATTATGAAAAATAGGTTTTATTCACTAGAAATGTCGCAATGATAAAATATACATCAATGAAAACTTTAAAGACGATAATAAAATACTTGAGGTGTATTTTGAAAATTATACAAAATTATTTTTACATAAAACCCCCTCAAGTTATACTAAATTACAATAAGGACCCTAGTAAACATAGGTTTAAGCAGGACTAGTCTCTTGAGCCTCAGAAAGCCGGAGATATAGGTGCTTGCCTATTTAAAGTAGATAACTTAACAAACGGTGTTATCAACACGGTAATCGTCTTTGAAAAAGACACAAATCCCGCCGTTCATGTGCAGCGGTTACCGATAATACCAAAAACCTAATTCAGGATTCAATTTCTTTTCTAATTGTCTGACTCAGACTGAGTCTCAATATAATCAATCTGACTTAAATGAGATTCAAGTATATATAACCATTCAATATGAATTCATATATTCAATCTGTTCAATCTATCAATCTATACAACTTGACCGAACCGAACCATGGATATGCATCCATCTAGATGATTCTCCAGTTAAATCCATTTACTGATATCATGGTTCCGGTAAGTCATCCATCTATACAATCTATAATATAAGACAATACAATTTACAATTCAATACAACCAAGATATTGCGGGGTTTAAGGGGTAGATTGGTGCGGAAGGTATTAGAAGTGGCACGAGACTGTAACCATTAAGACACCTAACCTGAATTCAATTGCCGTTGTACCGTGGCTGAACGGTTCCTTGTATTCCTTCCACCGTACTCTCTGTCTAACGAGACTCCTCTCGTATACACTGGCCTCTTCTGTACCAAGTTACAAACAACGGCGTTAACACTAAATACAACATTATACCAATATAATACCACTTTAAAAGTTACACACACACACTCTCTCTGTCTATTCTACTTCTCCCTTATCTTTGGAACTTACCGAGCGATTGTTCGCTGACGACATTCCTTTTCTTTCTTCTTTGGAATGTTGTCAGGTGATTCGGACCTTCAGGAGATCGAGCCCACCAGCGAGGACTTGGATCAGCCAGCTTTCGACCCGGAGCTCTAGTTACTTGTACTTTTCATTTCAGTACTTTCCATTTCTGTTATGCTACTGTTTAGGCATTGCTTTTCATTCCATGTATTTACTTTTCAAATGTATTGTAAAAAGAATGTGAATAAATAAAGTTGTTGTTCAATTATATCTATTGTCTCTGTCTCTTGTGCATTTTATATTATATTGCTTAGATACGCTCAACGTGTTTATTTCAGAGTAAATACTTAGCGGCCTCGTCGCGTCCTCTGCCCGTATACTGGGAAGCGGGGCGTGACAGGTTTTGTTGGTGGCCCATACAGGTCAGAGCTGTATGGAACCCTACCATGCAGTTCAGTTCTGCGTGGACAACCTAAATAATATAACACAAGAACCAGCAACTGAAAATATTCTTTACAATTCATATTTCTTGAATCTTATCATTTCATATACTTTGAATCTGTCCTAACCCAAAATTTTTCTTTCAAAGTTATGGATTCGCCAAACAATACCAGCACCAACTTCAACAACACTCCACCTCCACTACTGATTACACCTGCCGTAGCTGCTCCGATCAACGAGCAGATGGTTCTGCTTGAGGCAATCCGCAGCTACCTAGAAAGACAGCAGTACCAGACTGCTATCCCGATGAACCGACCAGAAACAGAAGCACCTGGGGTGAAGCAATTCAGGGCTTTGCACCCCAAATAGTTTGCAGGAAAAGAGAGCCCTCTAGAAGCTGAGGAATGGGCTCAGAGCATCGAAGATGATCTGGCAGCGGCACAAGTGCCAGAGATAGCTTGGGTCCGTGTTGCGAAACTGCAGCTCACGGACAATGCACGGGTTTGGTGGAAGGCGGAAGAAAGCCGTCTTGATCAACCCATCGAATGGAAGACTTTCTGCGACATGTTCGACGCAAAGTACTTCCCTGAGACTGCCAGGTTCGATATGGAACAACAGTTCATCCATCTGCAATAAGGTTCAATATGGACCAAGTCAGTAGATGAATATGACACTGAGTTCACCATGCTCAGTCGGTAAGATATGTCTCAAAAGTTCGATTTTTTCAATATATCACATACTACACATCTAACACAATACTTTAACAGATTCGCGGCACACCTGATACCGACGGATGAGATCAGAGCCCGTCGATTTCAACAAGGGTTAGACCCGGAGATCCAGGCTGCATTAGCCACATGAGATTTTCCAACTCATGAATCGGCTCTGAAAGCTGCCCACCGTTATGAGGCGGTGGTAAAGATGAGGGGCAGATCTCAATCTGCTGGAGTTAGGCGCTCTGCCAATCAGATGGCAGGAGGAGCCTCATCAAGGCCATCTTTTGTGCCTAGAAGACCGGGAGTACCAATCAACCGGTCTAGCCCAGCCTTTTGTATCTACTGCAAGAGAGAGGGGCATCTGATGAAAGACTGCAGCGAGCCAACCGTCTTTGCTTAGTCTGCAGCTCAGTTACTCATGATATTGGGTCTTGTCCCAGAAGACACAACCCAATTGCTGCACCAAGGCCAACAGTCAATTATCAGCAGAGACCAGCCCTTCAGGCACCTGCTCCAAGCCTCGCTCTCCCTGCTCCACCACCTAGAGGACCACCGAGTGCACCTCCTTCTCGTCGGTTCCATCAAGCTCAACGGAATGTTCCGAGGAATGCTCCTTCAGTAAGGAGGAATATACCATGGCGACAAGCTTTCACGATGACCGTAGAAGAAGCTGAGGTCACTGGCCAAGTCATCACTGGTAACCCTTTCTTCTCAAGTTTTTCTTTCAGTCTTAACACCTACCTACATATTTTCCCTATACCTAAAACATATCCCACATACCTTAAGTACAATCTTAGTAGCCTCACTTTCTGCACTAGCACTCTTCGATACTGGAGCATCTCACTGCTTTATGTCGCAATGGTTCGTCCGAACTCATGCGATTCCAGTCACACCGCTTGTATCTAGCTGGAATGTCAGTTCAGGAAATGGCGTTCTAAAGGCAACAATGGGATACAGCTTGTGTCCAGTAGTCGTCTGCAGCAGAGAATTCTATGCTGACTTCAAGGTGCTGTACATACCAAACTTCGATGTGGTCTTGGGTATGGATTGGCTTGGAACATTTTATGCTACCATTGACTGTCGTCAAAGGAGGGTAGTATTCGAGATTCTATACCATCCGGTCTTCTATTTCAAAAGTGGAGACCGTACCCTGGAACCAATTACTTACAAGGCGAAACCAAAGAAAACAGAGATTGCAGCAATTCAAGCGGAGGAAGGATCAAAGCCAGATGTGGTTCGAGAGTTCGACGATGTGTTTCCTGACGATATATCAGGTTTGCCTCCCGATCGAGCTCTTGAATTCAACATTGATTTAGTACCAAGAGCAAAACCGGTAATTAAAACACTTTATCGATTAAGTCCGGAAGGTTTGAAGGAAGTCCGAACTCAGTTGGACGAATTATTGGCGAAAGGATGTATTCGTCCCAGCACTTCAAGTTGGGGATGACCTGTACTGCTTGTGAAGAAGAATGAAGGTTCATACAGAATGCATATCGATTATAGAGTTTTGAACGAAATAACTAAAAAGAACAAGTATCCACTCTCGCGTATCGACGATCTATTCGATCAGCTAACTGGATCTTGTGTTTTCTCTAAGCTAGTTTTTTGTTTAGGTTATCATCGGGTGAAGGTCAAGAAATCTGATATCCATAAAACGGCTTTCAGAACTCGCTATGGTCATTACGAATTTCTTGTGATGCCATTTGGAGTGACCAACGCACCAACAATATTCATGAACCTAATGAATCAAGTTTTTCGGGAGTACTTAGACAGGTTTGTTATTATCTTTATCGACGACATCCTGGTGTATTCCAAGAGTCGGAAAGAACATGCCGAGCACCTACGAATTGTCCCGGAAACTCTACGACAACATCAACTCTACGCCAAATACAGCAAGTGCGAGTTTTGGCTAGATCAAGTTGGTTTTCTCGGACACATTGTATTAGGCGAAGGAATCTCTGTGGATCCAGCGAAAGTTTCAGCAGTAAGCGAATGACCGACACCAAAATCAGTGAAAGACATTCGAAGTTTCTTGGGTCAGCTGGATATTATAGAAGGTTTATTGAAGGCTTTTCGAAGATAGCAACACCCCTGACCAAGCTCACACGTAAAGATGAAGACTTTGTGTGATCAGAAGCATGTGAGCGGGCTTTCGTAGAACTCAAGTCAAGATTGACATCAGCGCCTATTCTCGTTATACCGGACCAATCTGGAGGTTTCGAAGTTTACTGTGATGCATCCGGTAAGGGATTAGGATGTGTTCTACATCGGCACGGAAAAGTTGTGGCTTATGCTTTAAGACAGCTAAAGATTCATGAGCGCAATTATCCGACGCATGATTTGGAATTTGATCAGTCGAAAATATTGCATATTTTAACCGGCAATTTCCTTATCATCTGCATACATATAGAAGAGTACGGTATTCATAATTCACATATTAGCTAATCGGTCGCAAAATATCAAATTACATGTATTCGACCTTAAAACCGGCAATTCTAGGGAAATTAACTGCATTGCATTACATAGCATATTTTCCATATCTTGCAACCCCTGTTTCGAAGTCTATGCAGGAAAAGAGATGCTTGCTCGATCATTACATCGCTCGACCATTACAATTGCTCGTAAACTCACTCAACTCAAATCTGGTATCAACACAGAAGGGAAACTGAAATTCTAAACATCAGAGAAAAGCCCAAACAGAAGTACCAAGCAACAGAAGAAAGCACAGATCCCAACCTCATCAATGTGCGGCGGAAGGGCGGCCAATGCCCACCTCATGCGGCGGTTGCGCGGCGGGACCAGGGAGTCAGCTCCTCAAATTTCACCAAAACTCCTGTTTCAGTTCCCACTGCTCAGAAATGCACACAAACTTCCAGAAGAGTCCAGATACTTCCACCAGATCAGCAAACACCCAAACTAGCCTAATCTTTCTAGAACTTTCCCTAAACCCTAGCTTAAACCCTAAGCTAACTCCTAACAAACTCCTTCTAGAAACCCTTCAACAAACTTTGGGAGGGAAAGTTCTAATTCAAATCTAACCTAGGGTTTGGGAGTCTATAAATATGACCCTAGGCTCATCATTTGAGAATTATTCAACCTTGGGAAAGCTTAGAAAAATCAATCCCATTCTTCATCTTCCTCTTCCTCAAGTTTAGTGAGAGAGCTTGTAGGAAACCCTAACCCTAAATCCAACAACAATTCAAGATCTTGAGTGCAAGCCAAGCAAGATGCCTTCAACCCTTTTATGAGCCGAGCCGATCTTCAATCGGGCAAGAGATCAAAGTAGATCCACGATCCACGGAGACGAGCGAAGCCGAGTCAACGATCGATTTCTTCTTCTTGTAGATTCTTGAAAGAATGTATTGAAATTGTTGATTAAATAAAAGGTGATATTCTTTTATCTTGTTTTCTTTAAATTCCGCATCATGTTATCATTACTATTCTTGAATATTGTCTTTGTGGTGATGTGTGAATAAAATTCCGCTCGTCGGGGAGTCGAAACGATCTGTAGTATGATGATGTAACAAATTTGTAATCGATTCTTGAATCCCACGAGTTTGTAAACCCTAGCAAGTTCAAGAATCGACGACCCAATTCGTTGCGATGCTTTCTTGATCGATATCGCTCGAGATTGGGGAGTTCCGATCGTTTCTTGGAATTGCTAGAGGCTAGAATATAAACGGTATCCTCGAAAGAACAAGGGTTAAGAGATGAAACCCTAATTTCATCAAGAAAACCCTAACTCTCGTCGATCGCCATTGATCTAGTATCAATTCTTCGAAGGACAAGAACACGAAACCCTTTAGATTACATCACGTCTAAAGATCCGATCGATTCCTACGAGCCTCTCTTATATTCTTGATTGTTGATTGGAAATATTATCAAAACTACCGATTCTTGATTGTTTATAGTTTCTTGATTCTTGAGTAAAGAATAGTGACACGCGAATACAAATCACATCTTGAATCATGTTTTCGTTTATTGTTGTTTAACATTTCATTTCAAACGTATCAAAATACAATTGAATTGCACAATCCCTGTGGACGATCCGCACTCATTCATTAACTACATCCGACACCGTGGTTTGATTGCGGTCAATATAATTTTTTGATTGTCGTTACTTTTTACATATACACGTCTGAAAATATTCCAATCAAAATGGCGCCGTTGCCGGGGATCGCGCTAATTCATTTGCATTTATAGTTTGAAGTGAAAGAATTATTACGTTTTACTTCTTGAAATCAAAATTCGTACAAACTCTTACACGTGTGTTGTGATTTGATTGCAAGGTGATCTGGAGCATTCTGTTCTGTGGAAAAATTTGTTTGAATATATCAGAGAGCTGTAGATAGCAACAGGAGCTTGCTGAAGAAAACTTGTTCACTGTTCCCAAGAACTGACCGCTCATCCGCGGCATATATATGGTTATTGCGGCGGAAGCGCCGCATACTTGAGGGTTCTCTGGAAAATTTTCCAGCAGGTATTTTCTTGCTCTCTCCTCTCACCCTTTTTAGCTCCAACTAACCCTTTGCTGCAGGATTCTTTGCAAATAAATCGCAGCGCGCAAAAGCAAAATAAAAATTGTGTGTGATTTTGATTTCTTGGTTGTTTGCATTCTAATACGGAAATTTAAGGGGCACGGCCAAATCCAAATTAGGTGGGGATTTCATTACCCTTCCTAGGCCCCGAAAATCGTCAAACTTGCATCCGCATTACCTCCATTAACTAAAAGAAATCTAGAGAAGACTCTAAGGATTGTCGCGCTCAATAGGACAAGAGAAGGTCGTGGGTAATTCATTGCTTATCCGCGTTTTCTTGTGGTGCCTAAGGCGAGTGTGTCTAAGGCTAGTGGTTATTAATTAGGTCCACTGTAGTGGTGGTTCCTTCCCACTTACCTGGCACTTATCCGGCCACAGGGGGACAAAGAGGCAGTGGAGGATTCTATCCTGCGGCTTGTCTTTTGGCAGTTAGGAGCGGTCTAGAGATCGGACCTAGGTGACCATTAGATTCTAGGGTTTGTGTGCTGCATTTGTTTTGTCGCATCATTTTTTCAAAATCCGTCCCTTTTTCAAAGCAAGCACCGCATTCATTCATCCCTAATTATAAGTCAACGCTGCCACTTGTACTAACCCTTTTTAGTACAAGATAGGCTGGACACGGGATTCTAGTGCCCGTTTAGTCCGCGTACCTCCTATCGACTCCGAAGTCGATAATTCTCCATTTACCTTTTCTTTACCCACTACCACACCCACATCGATGGATCCGAATCCATCAAACTTCTTTAACCCTAATCTGCCACCGTCCGTTGGTGCGCAGAATCCTACTCCACCCCACATTTCTCTCCAGGAAAGATGCTATCCACATAGAGGTCCTCTTTCGACCTGCTTATCCACACCACCAGCCAATGGGGATAACTTTGAGATTAAGCCCCAGTATATCAATCTTTTACCCAAATACCACGGACTCGAGACCGAGGACGCTTACGTTTTCATTACCAAATTTGAAAACGTTTGCGCAATGATGGGTACGTCTCAACTTTCAGTGGATGCTATGCGTCTACGACTTCTTCCATTTACTTTGTGCGATATAGCCGAGAAGTGGCTATATAACACCACCGCACACTCTATTACGAATTGGGAAGAATTCGTCGCTGCATTCCTTAAGAAATTTTACCCAGTCCAAAAGACGGCTCGAATCCGTAGCGAACTGAACCAATTTGCCCAGCTCCCTGCCGAACCATTTTCAAAATACTTTGAACGTTTCAAGGATCTATTGGTTCAATGTCCTCACCACGGCATCCCGAGATGGGAGCTTTGCCGAATCATATATGAGGGCAGTAACCCTAGCACTAAACAGAGCCTTGAAAACATGTGTCAAGGTACATTTATGACTAAGGATGATGGGGAAGCCTGGCGATACTTAGAAGAGTTCGCTGAAAAGTCACTAATTTGGGAGAGTGGAACACAACCATTGAATAGGGGTGGCGTACACCAAATAGATGTGTCCATAGGTGTCCGAGCTGAAATGGCAGCAATGCAAAAGAAGCTCGACGCTATGGAACACAAATTTGCAGCAGCCTCCCTAAACCCAATGTCACTCCCCAAAACTGTTTGTGGGTGCTGTTCTGATCCATCACATTTAACGGAAGAATGTCCATTAAACTCTGCGTTTCAAGGTCACGAGCATTCTAATGCCGCATTTCAAAGACCTCGAAACGATCCATATTCTTCCAGTTACAATCAGGGTTGGAGGAACCACCCGAATTTTGCTTGGAACCAAAACCAATCTCAAAACACGGTTCCAAACACGAATCAATTTCAACGGGCTCTTCCTCCACCACAACAGCAACCCCTACAACTCACTCAGCACCCCTACCCGTCACAAAATTTCCAAAATCAGGGCAACACTCCTGCACAGTCTAATCCTATGCAGCCCTGTTCTGACGAGTTCTCTCAATTCACTCAAACCATGAAATCACTTTTATCAAATTTCATGGATGTTTCGACTGAAGTTAGATCTTCCGTCAGTGAAATAAAGAAAAACTCAGCGTCCCAAGCTGAGAGTATTCGCATGATGGAAGCTGAAATCGCACGCTTAAAAGCCGAAATGAGTGCGAGAGAAAAAGGGAAACTTCCCTCTCAACCCCTACAGAATCCTGGGCATTACAATGTAAATGCCATTACAACGTTGAGATCGGGAAGAGTGCTGAACAATCATGTCGGGGAAGATATTGATAATACTATCAACACCCCGGCTGAGTCTTTCCCACATACACACACTTCACCTTCTGATCCTTCTTCTTCTACCAAACCACCTTCACACGAGCCTATTCTCCATTTCCCTTTAGGCTCAACACCTTCACCCAACCCTTATAGTTCTCCACAGACGGTCCCCACACCTCCTTTGGGACCTCGTCTACCCCCCTTTCCTTCTCCTATGATGGACCCCGCGCTTATTGCGAAAGCACCTTACCCGAACCGGCTAAGGGCTAATAGAACGAGTCCTCATATGGAGAAAATTTTAGAGATGTTCAAACAGGTTAACATCAATATCCCTCTCCTAGATGCGATTCAGCAAGTCCCCGCTTATGCGAAAATTCTAAAGGACTTGTGCACTAGGAAGAGGAAGACCCAAGTGCCGAAGAAGGTCTTTATGTCTAATAACATCAGCACTGCTTTTATACCCCAGCTTCCAAAGAAAAGAAAGGACCCAGGTTGTCCTACAATTTCGATTTCGATTGGGGGTAAAAACATAAATCGTGCTCTGTTAGACCTTGGCGCGAGTGTTAACCTGTTACCTTATTCTGTCTATGAGCAATTAGGGATTGGAGAGCTGAAACCTGCTCATTGCACTCTCCAGATGGCAGACCGATCTATCACCAAACCAAGGGGTGAATTAGAGGATGTATTGATAAAGGTCGGGGAATTTGTTTTCCCTGTAGACTTCATTGTGCTCGACACACATCCTGTAGCAAACCCCCGGGGCCAAATTCCGGTGATTCTAGGTCGTCCTTTCCTTGCCACTTCCAACGCTGTTATCAACTGTAGAAATGGGTCAATGAATTTATCATTTGGAAATATGACCATTGAACTAAATATCTATAAAGTTGGAAGTCAGCCGTCAGAACCCTCTGCTCATATTTTATATGTGTGCTCTGTCCATGAGATCGCTCCCGATAGTTGTGGAGCTGAGGATCTTTGCTTTACTGATCTCGAAGACATTAGCACATCTCTGTTTGATTTCATACATGATCTTAGTGAGGACACTTTAGCTACACATGAGTCCTGCACTTCTGACTTTTCTCCACCCGAGTCTGTATCTTTCACAGGCTCTGAGCTTCTTTGTAGATCCAAAAATCAATCTATGACCCTTCCTTCTATCATTTCTCCGCCTGAGTTAGATCTCAAAATTTTACCTTCTCACCTAAAATATGCTTATCTTGGTGAGAACGAGTCATTACCGGTTATCATTTCCGCTTCTCTTGCATCAGAGCAAGAGAATGCCCTTTTATCGGTATTGAGATCTAACAAAGAGGCGTTTGGTTGGAGTATGGCGGACATCAAAGGGATTAGTCCCTTGATAGTTGAACATCATATACATGTGATGGATGATGCCAGACCGACCCGAGAACCACAGAGACGGTTGAATCCCGTCATGAAGGAAGCTGTCATGAAAGAGATCGTCAAATGCTTAGATAGTGGTATTATATACCCCATCTCCGATAGCCAATGGGTAAGTCCTATACATGTCGTTCCTAAGAAATCCGGCATCACAGTTATCACAAATGAGGCGAATGAGTTGATTCAAACACGCGCCCAAACTGGGTGGCGTGTATGCATCGATTATAGAAAACTCAACGCTGCTACGAGGAAAGATCATTTTCCTCTACCATTTATTGATCAGATGCTGGAACGCTTAGCGGGACGAGAGTTTTATTGTTTTATGGACGGATACTCAGGCTACAATCAGGTCCCCATCGCCAAAAAGGATCAAGATAAAACCACTTTTACTTGTCCTTTTGGTACCTTTGCTTACAGTCGCATGCCCTTTGGGTTATGCAATGCTCCCGCTACCTTTCAGCGGTGTATGATGGGGATATTCTCTGATATGGTAGAGAATTTTTTGGAGATCTTTATGGACGACTTCTCGATTTTTGGAGACTCTTTTTCTGATTGCCTAGCGAATCTTGACGCTGTTCTTACTCGTTGCAAAGAGAAGAACTTGACATTGAACTGGGAAAAATGCCATTTTATGGTCCAAGAAGGAATAGTCCTTGGACATGTCATTTCACAGAAAGGCATTGAGGTTGACAGAGCTAAAGTAGATGTCATTCACAACCTGCCTCATCCCAAAAGCGTCAAAGATATTCGCTCTTTCCTTGGCCATGCGGGCTTTTATAGGAGATTCATAAAGGACTTTAGCAAAATTGCTAGACCTTTAACACTACTCCTGGCCAAGGATACGACCTTCCATTTTGACTCGGATTGCGAGACAGCTTTCGACTCACTTAAACACTCACTCACTTCAGCCCCCGTTTTATCATCACCAAATTGGGACTACCCCTTTGAGCTGATGTGTGACGCATCTGATTTTGCAGTAGGTGCAGTCTTAGGACAGCACATTGATAAGATGCCACACGTGATTTACTATGCTAGTAAGACCTTGAATGATGCGCAAATCAATTATACAACCACCGAGAAAGAGCTTTTAGCGGTTGTATTTGCGTTAGAAAAATTCAGGCCTTACTTAATCGGCTCACCTATAGTTGTATATACTGACCATTCCGCTTTAAAACATCTTCTGGCGAAGAAAGATGCAAAAGGTCGACTAATACGTTGGATCCTACTTTTACAAGAATTTGATCTTGTTATCAAAGATAAGAAAGGATGTGAAAACGTAGTAGCTGACCACCTTTCACGCATCGTTTCTTCCCCTGTGACCCTACCGATCAATGACTCATTCCCTGACGAACAACTCTTGAGCATATCCGCTGAACCATGGTTCAGGGATATTGTGAACTATCATGCCACGGGACTTATACCGAGCGATTGGTCAAAACAGGACAAATACCGTTTTCTTTCCCAAGTAAAACACTTTTACTGGGACGAGCCTTATTTGTTTAAATATTGTCCTGATCAGATCATTCGCCGGTGCGTCCCAAATGAAGAGTTCAAGAGTGTTCTTTCATTTTGTCATGATCAGGCTTGTGGGGGTCACTTTGGTCCTAGAAAGACAGCGGAAAAGGTTTTGCAATGTGGATTTTACTGGCCGACCTTATTCAAGGACGCATTTGAGTATTGCAAAACCTGTACACAATGTCAGTATACAGGTAGAATATCCCAGAGGAATGAAATGCCTCAGCAATCCATTCTGGTTGTTGAAATGTTTGATGTTTGGGGCATTGATTTTATGGGTCCTTTTCCCAACTCCTTTGGGAATCTGTACATTTTGCTGGCGGTTGATTATGTCTCAAAGTGGGTAGAAGCCATTCCATGTCGCACTAATGACAGGAAAGTTGTCATTAAGTTCTTGAAAGAGAATATCTTTTCGCGATTTGGACACCCACGTGCTATCATTAGCGATAATGGGACGCACTTCTGCAACAGATCTTTCGAGACTCTGATGCGAAAATACTCAATCAACCACCGTCTTTCTACACCCTATCATCCCCAAACAAGCGGGCAGGCTGAGATCTCAAACAGACAAATCAAACTTATCCTGGAGAAAACTGTTGCTAAAAATAGAAAAGATCGGTCGACCAAATTGACGGATGCTCTTTGGGCATTCAGAACTGCATATAAGACCGACCTAGGAATGTCTCCATATAGGATAGTTTTTGGTAAAGCATGTCATCTACCTGTTGAGATAGAACATAAAGCATTGTGGGCTATAAAGGAAATAAATTTTGATCTAAACCTTGCTTGCAACTTTCGGAAGCTGCAACTTAACGAGCTAAGCGAACTCCGCGATGAAGCTTATGATAATGCTGTAATCACAAAGAATAGGACTAAGGTTTTTCATGATAAAAGCATTTTAAGGAAAACATTTTTACCTGGTCAACAAGTCCTTCTTTATGATTCACGTTTACACCTTCATGCGGGTAAGCTCCGATCTCGTTGGAAGGGACCTTTTGTTGTGCGGTCTGTATTCCCGCACGGGGCTGTAGAAGTAGAAAATGTTAAAAACGGCACAGTTTTCAAAGTAAATGGACATAGACTAAAGCCGTATTTTTCCACTGACCCCACGGAGGAGCTCTTGTTCTTACAAGAGCCAGTTTATTTGGATTAAAATTCCTCCGTCTCACCTTCATATCCTGTATATCATTGCATCATCTTTTGAATGAAGGTGAATGAAAAACAAGTTTGGGGGAAGTTCTTCACTTATATATTTTGCCCCCACTAATAATTCCTCCCAGATTTACAGGTTTTTGTAGGTATAGCTGTCGGCAACAGTGAGGACACTATTGAAAACAAGTTTGGGGGAGGTTTGTGCTTATTTTCGCATCATTTGCATATCATCTGCATAAGCACAAAACATTTCTTTAAAAATCTATAAAAATTGAAAAATTTTCAAAACCCATAAAAATTTAAAAATTTTCAAATATAAAAATAATTTTAATATTTACACTTTTTTGTATATAAATAAGATAATGAAAGTTTAGATAGTGAAAAATTACATCCATGAGATTGGAAAAATTTTAGAAAACTAAGAAAATTAGAAGTTTTCTTATACGAACTAGTAATAAGTAGTTATGAGCCGTTGTCCCAAGGGTTAGTAAGATGAAGGACGTCACTAATCTGAGGATAAAAATAAGTCTGAAAAATAGTTTCTATTCTGGAAGCCAAACATTTTGAACGTGGCTACCCTGCTATTCGCACTTACACACGTCTTGAAGCCTGGGATAGTAGAGGATACCTTGAAATGCTCTTGTCTTAAAGCCAAAAGTATGAAAAAAAAAATATGTGTTTTAAAGTGGTGAGAAAAATGGATACTGGTTTTGTTATCACCGAGGGCAATAAAAATATATAGCAAAAGGGTGCTTCTTCACCTAGTGCCCCAAGGTCAACTGGTCTGGGAGTCACTGCTATGCCTGAGGTGGTGCAAGACGAGGAAAATACACCAAGCATGCAAGCACATTAGTAATCGGTCGGTTAGTACCTCAAGAAGTATTGACGGTCGCATGAAAGTGTGTAAGCAATCTCGTTTGCCAAGAAGTACTGAGGCCGATGGGCAAGGGTATGATAGCTTGAATTGAATTCTCCGGGTGTAGGGATGTCTTTACACACACGCAGGGTGATATGATCGATGTTTGGAATAAAGATAGGAATGAAGAATAAGACGATGTTTTATTGAGGGAGGACGTGATTTCTGACATCTTTTCATGACCATTAAGATAGGGCTCATGACAACCGAAAAGCTAGCTTAGTTGGAAACCCTAATTTTCAAAGTCTTTCTTTTACGATTCTCTTCTTTAAATGTAATATTCATGATCTTGCTTTTATTATTGGATTTTGTGGGTGCAATCCGCTGAAAACCCTCAGGAGACAACACTCCTCCTACTAGGGACACCTAGAGGTTTAAAGGCTTGTTGCACATGCTCAGTGCAATCGTGTTGCCTACGAAAGTGTGCTAGTTAGTTTTTCTCTTTCTTTATTTTCTCCTTCTCTCTTTTTAATAAAACATTCGCTCGAGACGATCGAAATTAAGTTTGGGGGTATTTGATCAGTCGAAAATATTGCATATTTTAACCGGCAATTTCCTTATCATCTGCATACATATAGAAGAGTACGGTATTCATAATTCACATATTAGCTAATCGGTCGCAAAATATCAAATTACATGTATTCGACCTTAAAACCGGCAATTCTAGGAAAATTAACTGCATTGCATTACATAGCATATTTTCCATATCTTGCAACCCCTGTTTCGAAGTCTATGCAGGAAAAGAGATGCTTGCTCGATCATTACATCGCTCGACCATTACAATTGCTCGTAAACTCACTCAACTCAAATCTGGTATCAACACAGAAGGGAAACTGAAATTCTAAACATCAGAGAAAAGCCCAAACAGAAGTACCAAGCAACAGAAGAAAGCACAGATCCCAACCTCATCAATGTGCGGCGGAAGGGCGGCCAATGCCCACCTCATGCGGCGGTTGCGCGGCGGGACCAGGGAGTCAGCTCCTCAAATTTCACCAAAACTCCTGTTTCAGTTCCCACTGCTCAGAAATGCACACAAACTTCCAGAAGAGTCCAGATACTTCCACCAGATCAGCAAACACCCAAACTAGCCTAATCTTTCTAGAACTTTCCTTAAACCCTAGCTTAAACCCTAAGCTAACTCCTAACAAACTCCTTCTAGAAACCCTTCAACAAACTTTGGGAGGGAAAGTTCTAATTCAAATCTAACCTAGGGTTTGGGAGTCTATAAATATGACCCTAGGCTCATCATTTGAGAATTATTCAACCTTGGGAAAGCTTAGAAAAATCAATCCCATTCTTCATCTTCCTCTTCCTCAAGTTTAGTGAGAGAGCTTGTAGGAAACCCTAACCCTAAATCCAACAACAATTCAAGATCTTGAGTGCAAGCCAAGCAAGATGCCTTCAACCCTTTTATGAGCCGAGCCGATCTTCAATCGGGCAAGAGATCAAAGTAGATCCACGATCCACGGAGACGAGCGAAGCCGAGTCAACGATCGATTTCTTCTTCTTGTAGATTCTTGAAAGAATGTATTGAAATTGTTGATTAAATAAAAGGTGATATTCTTTTATCTTGTTTTCTTTAAATTCCGCATCATGTTATCATTACTATTCTTGAATATTGTCTTTGTGGTGATGTGTGAATAAAACTCCGCTCGTCGGGGAGTCGAAACGATCTGTAGTATGATGATGTAACAAATTTGTAATCGATTCTTGAATCCCACGAGTTTGTAAACCCTAGCAAGTTCAAGAATCGACGACCCAATTCGTTGCGATGCTTTCTTGATCGATATCGCTCGAGATTGGGGAGTTCCGATCGTTTCTTGGAATTGCTAGAGGCTAGAATATAAACGGTATCCTCGAAAGAACAAGGGTTAAGAGATGAAACCCTAATTTCATCAAGAAAACCCTAACTCTCGTCGATCGCCATTGATCTAGTATCAATTCTTCGAAGGACAAGAACACGAAACCCTTTAGATTACATCACGTCTAAAGATCCGATCGATTCCTACGAGCCTCTCTTATATTCTTGATTGTTGATTGGAAATATTATCAAAACTACCGATTCTTGATTGTTTATAGTTTCTTGATTCTTGAGTAAAGAATAGTGACACGCGAATACAAATCACATCTTGAATCATGTTTTCGTTTATTGTTGTTTAACATTTCATTTCAAACGTATCAAAATACAATTGAATTGCACAATCCCTGTGGACGATCCGCACTCATTCATTAACTACATCCGACACCGTGGTTTGATTGCGGTCAATATAATTTTTTTGATTGTCGTTACTTTTTACATATACACGTCTGAAAATATTCCAATCAGAATTGGCAGCCGTAATCTTTGCTCTTAAGATTTGGCGCCATTATCTTCTTGGTGAACGAGTGAACATATACACAGATCACAAGAGTTTGAAATATGTGTTTACTCATAAGGAGCTTAATATGCGACAGAGACGATGGTTAGAACTCATGGCGGATTTTGACATCAGCCTGCAATATCACCTAGGTAAGGTGAATATAGTTCCAGATGCTCTTAGTTGCCAACCATTGGCAATGCATCTTACCGCTCAGTGGAAGCTTCAACAAGACTTGCATCAGATGGAGATTGAAGTAGTTATGCCAGGTAACGCTTCAAGTTTGATGAATTTACAAGTTCAATCTATAATTGTCAATCGGATCAAAGCAACTCAAGCAAGTGGTGCTAAGTTGCAAAAGATCAGAGAACAAGTGGAGAATGGACTCAGAACAGACTTCATCATTCATAAAGACGGATGTTTGAGATACGGCAACAGATTATGTGTACTAAAAGGTTCTGTTCGGGAAGAGTTAATGAAAGAAAATCACAGCTCTCCCTATTCAGTACATCCTGGAGGTACAAAGATGTATAAAGATCTACGTCAAAATTACTGGTGGCATAGAATGAAGCGTGAAGTAGCCAGAAGTGTCGCTAAATGCTTGGTGTGTCAGCAAGTAAAGGCTGAACATCACAGGACAGCTGGATTACTTCAACCGTTATCTATCCCAGAATGGAAGTGGCAAAACATCACAATGGATTTTGTGACTGCACTTCCTCGCAGCACCAAGGGTAACGATGCGGTATGGGTTAATGTGGATCGACTCACAAAGTCGGCCCACTTCATCCCATTTCGAGTTGGCCAATCAACTGAGATATTAGTAAAGAAGTATATGGAGGTAAGAATCTAAGTAAGATTTAAACTATTCAAATATGTACTACCTCTGATACCCAGGAATTCATACAGGAAATTGTGAGACTTCATGGAGTACCGGTATGCATTGTCTCCGATCGTGACACCAGATTCCGATCACAATTTTGGCAAAGTCTGCAAGCGAGCTTGGGAACAAGTCTGAATTTCAGCACGGTTTATCATCCACAAACTGATGGTCAGTCTGAACGAAGTATTCAGATCTTGGAGGATATGCTTAAAGCGTGTATGCTAGACTTCGTAGGATCGTGGGAAGATCACCTATATCTTGTGGAGTTTTCATACAACAACAGCTATCAAGAAAGTATAGGAATGACACATTTTGCAGTGCTTTATGGAAGGAAGTTTCAATCGCCATTAAGTTAGGACGACATCGGTGATAGGGAACTCCTTGGACCTGAGATGATAGTAGCAACTGTTGATATGGTTTGTACTAATAGAGAAAGAATGCGCATATCCCAAGATCGACAGAAGCATTGGGCTGATGCAAAGCGCCGTCATTTGGAGTTCCAGCCAGGAGATCATGTATTTCTGAAGATATTTCCAAACCGTGGAGTGATTCAATTTGGAAGACGGGGTAAGCTAAGTGCAAGATACATTGGACCGTTCGACATACTCGAACGAGTCGGTGAAGTGGCATACCGCTTGGCACTTCCACCTTCATTGGAAGGAGTGCATAATGTGTTTCATATATCCCAACTCAGAAGGTATGTGAGTGACCTCATTCATATTCTCGATCATTCTGAGCTCACTGTACAGCCCAACTTATCTTGTGAGCAACAACCTGTGGAGATCTTGGAAAAGAAAGTGAAGTCACTTCGGAACAAGGAAATCAACTTGGTTCAAGTGATGTGGAGAAAAGACACTCCAGAAGAATCGACATGAGAAAGAGAAGATGAGATGCGTGCAAGATATCTTTACCTATTTGTAAGCTAGTCCTTAAAATAAATTATAAATTTCGAGGACGAAATTTTTGTAAGGAGGGTAGACTGTAACAACTCCAATTCTTGTGTATATAAATTTGATTTAAAGTTAATGCATACTTGGGGTATTTACATTTCCTGTGAGGACTATAAGTATTTAATTTACTTTTGAACAGCAAGAAGGAGCTTGTAGCTTATTGTTAAGACCTTACACTGCTGAACCAAAGCACCAGAGTTCAAATCCCATCAGCCCCATTATTTTTTAATTAATTTTCTTTTAATCTTTGTAGAAGCCCAAGAGTCTACACGTGCATAACCCGTAAAACCAAGAGTCATACATAAAACAAATGAGTCCAGGAGGTAGACCAAGAGACAGGGGACACGTGGCGGCGAGACTCGGCCTGACTCGGCCGAATCGGGACTGCGGCGCGGCTGACTCGGCCGGCGCCGCCGGGTCAACTCAGCCGAAACCCCATTTTTTTATGTAACCTGTGACTCTTTCACTCCCCATAACCCCTGTACTGTTTAATTTCCCTGCACATTTACAGAGCAATTTAAAAGCCCATTTAAACCATATTTTAATACAATTTTTATCATACCCTTTCATCTACCCTAAACCCTAATTTTTCCTATAAATACCACTCCTAAACTCGCCCCACCTCACTTCCAAATCTCTGTCCAAACTCTCAAGAAAATTCCATAGACTTTTTGTGTGCAAGTGGAGTTAGCAAAGGGCGAAGCTCAGACGATCTTCCAACGACGATCCGAGGAGATTCCGGCGACGAAACGACGCACCGGTACCTCCTATTTCTTCCTTTTCCTTTCCTCTAAGCAACAATACAGTAAGTCCCTTTTCCCCCTTCTCTTTACTATTCTAAAAACTTAGAATTCTAAAACCCGACGGAAGTGGAGTTAATCCAACTTCCGATTCGGTTTTTCCTTAAAAATCATATTTTTCTTAAAAACAATAATACCAAACTCTAACATCATGATCATTAAACATTAACAAAACATATTGACAAGTTTCATATCAAAAGAATTCATATTTCAATTTTTATCGCACTTTTACAGAAAAATACTATATAGTTTAGTTTTGACATAAATCGTTATAATTCCTTGCTATACTTTTAATATAGTTCACGAGGTAATGACCTACCTCCTCACAACACACATCTCTATCATAGCACGATATCTTTTGGGAATATAGAATACGGGAATACGAATTTACAATTAAATACTTTTAACTTATAAAAACCATTTTCTACAAGATATGTATTTTTAACAAATCTTTGTAATGTGCCGCTACAATCTATTTCAGGGAACCCGTTCGGGATTGTGCGGATTATCGCACATCCTCGGGCTTAGTAGTGCGAGATGCAGATCTCCGCAAGGAGCATACGGTATCGAAAGATTTAAAAATACAATTTTCTTTAGAAAATGTGATTTCTATTATAAATAAAACTTATATTTTTAATAAATAAATATATACGTAATTAATATCAAAATATTTATTTTTAGTATTTATAATATTCCGCATTTCCAAAATTTAAGAAAAACATCTCATTTACAAGAAAATACCATACAAATTCCAATATTGCTAATAAATACCATATATTATGAAAAATAGGTTTTATTCACTAGAAATGTCACAATGATAAAATATACATTAATGAAAACTTTAAAGACAATAATAAAATACTTGAGGTGTATTTTGAAAATTATACAAAATTATTTTTACATAAAACCCTCTCAAGTTATACTAAATTACAATAAGGACCCTAGTAAATATTGGTTTAAGCGGGACCAGTCTCTTGAGCCTCAGGCCGCCGGAGATATGAGTTCTTGCCTTTTTAAGGTAGAGAACTTAACAAACGGTGTTATCAACACGGTAATCGCCTTTGAAAAAGACACAAATCCTGCCGTCCATGTGCAGCAGTTACCAATAACACCAAAACCGTAATTCAGGATTCAATTTCTTTTCTAATTGTCTGACTCAGACTGAGTCTCAATATAATCAATCTGACTTGAATGAGATTCAAGTATATATAACCATTCAATATGAATCCATATATTCAATCTGTTCAATCTATCAATCTATACAACTTGACCGAACCGAACCATGGATATGCATCCATCTACATGATTCTCCAGTTACATCCATTTACTGATATCAAGGTTCCGGCAAGTCATCCATCTATACAATTTATAATATAAGACAATACAATTTACAATTCAATTTACAATTCAATACAATTAAGACATCACGGGGTTTAAGGGGTAGATTGGTACGGAAGGTGTTAGAAGTGGCACGAGACTGTAACCATTAAGACACCTAACCTGAATTCAATTGTCGTTGTACCATGGCTGAACGGTTCCTTGTATTCCGTCCATCGTAGTCTCTGGCCTAACGAGACTCCTCTCGTATACACTGGCTTAACGAGACTCCTCTCGTATACATTGGCCTCTTCTGTACCAAGCTACAAACAACAGCGTTAACACTAAATACAACATTATACCAATATAATACCACTTTAAAAGTTACACACACACACACACACACACACACTCTCTCTCTGTCTATTCTACTTCTCCCTTATCTTTGGGACTTACCGAGCGATTGTTCGCTGACGACATTCCCTTTCTTTCTTCTTTGGAATGTTGTCAGGTGATTCAGACCTTCAGGAGATCGAGCTCACCAGCGAGGACTTGGATCATCTAGCCTTCGATCCGGAGCTCTAGTTACATGTACTTTTCATTTCAGTACTTTCCATTTCTGTTATGCCACTGTTTAGGCATTGCTTTTCATTCCATGTATTTACTTTTCAGATGTATTGTAAAAAGAATGTGAATAAATAAAGTTGCTGTTCAATTATATCAATTGTCTCTGTCTCTTGTGCATTTTATATTATATTGCTTAGATACGTTCAACGTGTTTACTTCAGAGTAAATACGTAGCGGCCTCGTCGCGTCCTCTGCCCGTATACTGGGAAGCGGGACGTGACAGGCGGATATCTCGCGTCTGGCGAGATTCGCAGAGCCGTGGCAAAGACGCCTGTGATCCGTGTTGTGGGTCGGTCGATGAGACCGAAGAAGCTAAGCTCGGCGGGAGGCTCAGGAACGAGCGAGGGGCCGAGAGAGCTTGTTTCAGCGATAGCTCAGAGGCGAGCTAGGAGGGCTGAGGGAACTCAGCGTGCGGAAGGGCTCGGAGGCGAGCCAATGGGTGTTTGTAAGGCGGGCACAAGAGTGGTCTGGGAGGCCACCGAAAGTCGGGACCATCCTCGGGTCGAAGGCCTGAGGTATGCTTCCACTGTGCCTTTCTTGCTTCTTTCTTGTGAGCTTTGGGACACGTCATCTTCCACATGTCACGATTTAGGGAGTCCTCAGTACCGAGCATTATCATTAGCCCCCCACTCTCGGATCGACCTATTCATGGTTCGGGTCGAGATTGGTCTGGTTGGTTGCCTGGGCCGAGTAGTTATTTGAAGACCTCGTCGGCGTGAATTCCCGGGCAATTAGTCGTATTTTTTCGATGACGTCAGCAGATCAGGGGAGAGATCTTGCATTAAAGAGGAAGCGCTGATACGGGCGTACGTTTGCCGAAATGCTAGGCCACGTGTCCGGCGTTGGTTGGCTGACGTGACGGGCCGCCGGTATCCTTCTCGCTTAACAGGACACGCCCAATACGTGCGCGACAGGTGGACCGTTGACGGCCGTTGAATGCGAAGTGTTGTTTTGGAGGGAGACGATCGGCGCCATAGGATGTGTTCGCCGTCTGCTATAAATAGAGGTGGGATCCCACCCAGGGTCCACACTTCGCCATAATTTCCTCAGCTCTTCGTGTGTTAGCTCGGTGCTTTTCCCCTTAGATCGGATTTCTTGCGTCCTTTCCTCGACAGACTCCTTCCTTTGCTCAGGTTTGTTGTCTTCCTCTGGGGAGTCCGTAGAAATAGTTCGGGTAGAGTCTAGGGAGTCTTCTGCAGCTTCCTCTTCTGCTTCTTTCTCATCCGAGTCGGAATCCCCCTGGGATGTTAGGGTTAGTCACGCTTCCCGGGGCTAAGTGACGGGGACGGCCCCCACAGCGGGTGTCAAGAGTGTTCATGACGTGCCTTCCCTCCTGAGGCATGCGGACGAGCTCTTCATAATCCGAGCTCGCTTCCATATTCCCCCTGGCTATTCGCTTCGGCTAGCCGGGGAAGGAGAGAGGGCAGACCAGGTACAGGGTAAGGAGATTGCCTTGTACTTGGAGGCCTTTTGGGCTGGCATACGTCTGCCCTTCTCCCCCGAGGTGAGTGCGGCGTTACGTTGCTTCCAATTAGCCCCGGGCCAGTTAGTGCCGAACTCGTGGAGGATTCTACTCGGGTTCCTTATTCGGTTGAGGCTACAGGAGATCCCTTTCAGCCTGAAAGTTCTCGTTTCTTCCCTCTGCTACAAAAATCACCCCGACATTCGTAGGGACGAGCCTAGCTTGGTATATATTTCTTTTAGAAAACACAGAGGAGGGGCACCCGGGTCGGGGGTCGTAGTAGTGTCTTCTTCTATCTATGAATGGAAGGAGAAGTTCTTTTTCGTCGGGCCACCTGAGGGTGAGGATTGGCCTATGCCCGTCCAGTGGCACAGGGCCACCTGCCCTCGGATGAGACGGTCGATTGATCCCGATGCGGTGGCGGTGTCGGAGTGGGAGCCGGTCCAAGGGGCCGATGTGTTGCTGTCTGAGCAGGCCCTCAGTTGGGCCGGGCTCAGCCCCGCTTAGTTTGCGGGTAAGTTGGGAGTTTAGGCGACCCCGTTTAGACTTATGCATTCTTCTATTTTTTCTGGTGTTGCTAACTTCTTCTATGTATTTTCACTTCTTTTTGCAGAGACGATGGACCGGTCAAAGTTCCGGGATGCCCTTGCCGAGAAGAAAGGGAGGAAGGCCGGAGGCGTCGGCCTATCATGCCCCGCTGCGAGCCCGGGGCCATCGGCGGCCGCTCCGGCCAGGCACTCCAGCACGCCCCGAGCCTCAGAGACCGGCCACAGGCAGAGCCGCAAACACACTCGGGAGCAGGAGCCCCGAATCTTGGAGGTGGGAGACGAGGAAGATGTTCCTGCACCCCTCCTCAAGAGGCACCATAGGACGGTGCCCCGTACCCCAGCCTCTCCGATCTTCATGGACGAAGAGATCTATGCTTCGTCGTGCCCTTAGGGCTTTCCGTCGCCGACAGCCTGCTCTCGGAAATGGAAAGGTCGGCTAGGGGCAAGATTCTCTGGCGGACCCTCAGGGCCAAATGGCGGCCATAGCCCAGGAGGTCGTGCAGGTCAGTGTTCGCCTCTCGCTCGGGTTTTTATTTAGTACTTTTTGTTTCGCAAGATCGGATGCCCCCCTTTTCTTTCTAACCCCTCATTTATTTTCCTCAGGTCCTCCAGCACTGTGCCATTTTTGTCAGCATGGAGGACGAGGATATTGCCCCGGCGATGCAGATCACTGGTGAGTGCACCTCACGAGAGGAGGGCTTGAGCCGTGAGCTGCACGAGGCGAAGGAGAGGATAGCCGCCCTCGAAGACCGGATGGCAGCCGAGGACCGGGTGAACTCCGACTGCCGGGAGACCATCCGGGTTATGATGGAGTCCAACAAGACCGTCGAGGCCATGTTGGAGGAAGCCAGGTGTAGAGTGTTTTTCGTCACCCCATTGAGATGGCAATACGTGCGCGCTTGTCAGGCGCATTACAGATTCCCCCTGCCTAGGGTAGGCTGGGATTTATTGATTGTGGGGATCCGAATCTTCGGTAGCCGCGGATTAAGCTGTTGTTAATTACCCCTCGCCTTTGGAGCGAGAGAACCTCCGATTTACGGGTCAAATAGTTCATGCGAACTCAATGTGTAGTATTGTGTTTTGACGGGGTTTTGGATATATCGGGGGCTCCGTAGAGTTTTTACGGGGTCCCGCTACCCGGATAGCGAGCTGGGGGTCAAGAGGGCTAGCAGCCCCCTTACGGGAGGCGGGGCAGTGCCCTGTTAGAATTTTTTTCTAACGGGGGACAGTATTGTAGAGTATGTGTGTATGTGTGTGTGTGTGTGTGTATCGAAAAAGGGAAAGGGCATCCAAAGGATGCGTGGGGGCCAGCGTCTCATATGCTTGGCACGTGGGCGCTAGGCGCTAGCGCTGTGGGCGCTGGGTGCCTCACGTCTCGGCACGTGGGTGGGCGCTGGGCGCCTCACGTGGTCGGCACGTGGGCGCCAGCGCTCTGGGCGCACCACATGCTCGGCATGTGGGCGCCAGCGCTCTGGGCGCTGGGCGTCAATCAGAGAGGGGACTTTGTCCCTGCACTGGGAGTTGTGCTCTCGATTTGACCCTTGGAGTTAAACTCCTAAAAATTTTAGAAATGATCAAGGGGGGCTGCTTCATTGCTCCCTTTGGCTCTGGATCTTCCCCAAATTGGGTTCTTGGAGATGGGTCTCCTTCTTTCTCCTCTGTTTGCCGGATCTTGAAGAACAAGAAGTATGAGATTTTAAAAATCTCTCCTTTCTGAGATCTGATGGAAGATCTGAGTTCCCCTTTGTGGGTTTTGTGGTGAAAAGCTATTTAGTTTTGGAAAAGGAAGAGTAAAACTCTTGATTTAATTCAAAAAAAGTAGAAGGTTTAGAACCTTGAGGAAGGAGAAGGAGGCACAAAAAACCTAACCTTTTTGAGAGGAATGAAAAGTGTATATTAGATATTTTCATCATGTTGCCTTATATAGGCTTACATATTTACATATAGCCCCTTGGGCTTTACAAAATGGCATTTTGCCCATCTCATGGCTTATGTGCCATTTCTCTTAGCACATAAGCCATGGGCTTACAAAAAAAATTGGCTTTATGCCCATTTTGCATACATTCATGCACAAAAATTACATCAAAATTATTTGTTACATGATTTTTATTTTGGTATGGCGGAAGGCCGGACACTTCGTGTTCGGGCTCAACCCGGGCATTGGCCCACTTGCTTGGGCTTGGACTCACCTGGCTTGAGGTTGACCTTGATTTTGACTTGGTCAACCGGGGTGCAAATTTTGACCATAACAAAGTGCCCCCCATCAATGAATGCACACCACGCATATGAGTTATGTGCATGAAATTGATGGATCTTGAAGTTGGACTTCGAGGTGGAACATCATTCCAGGGGCGAAGCATCCCTCGGGGAGCATGATTCTCGGGGATCGGAGCATCATTCCGATTTGCGGAGCATAATTCCAGAGTTGGAGTATTATTCCGAAGAGTCGGAGCATAATTCCGAGGGTTGGAGCATAATTCCGGGAGAGCAGATCGGAGAATTTTTCCGAAGAGCGGATCGGAGCATCATTCCGAAGAGCGGAGCATGATTCCAGAGATCGGAGCATCATTTCGAAGAGCAGAGCATGACTCCAGGGGTCGGAGCATCATTCCGAAGAGCGGAGCATGACTCCAGGGATCAGAGCATCATTCCGAAGAGCGGAGCATGACTCTAGGGGTCGGAGCATCATTCCGAAGAGCGGAGCATGACTCCAGGGATCGGAGCATCATTCCGAAGAGCGGATCATGACTCCAGGGGTCGGAGCATCATTCCGAAGAGCGGAGCATGATTCCAGGGATCGGAGCATCATTTCGAAGAGCGGAGCATGACTCCAGGGATCGGAGCATCATTCCGATGAGCAGAGCATGATTCCAAGGAGCAGAGCATCTTTCCGTAGAGCGGAGCATGATTCCAGGGATCGGAGCATCTTTCCGAAGAGCGGAGCATGATTCCAGGGATCGGAGCATCTTTCCGAAGAGCGGAGCATGACTCCAGGGATCGGAGCATCTTTCCGAAGAGCGGAGCATGACTCCAGGGATCGGAGCATCATTCCGATGAGCGGAGCATGATTCCAGGGATCGGAGCATCATTCCGATGAGCGGAGCATGATTCCAGGGATCGGAGCATCATTCCGATGAGCGGAGCATGATTCCAGGGATTGGAGCATAATTCCGAAGAGCGGCAGACATTCTGACCGAAGCATAATTTCGATGCAGAGGTTGATTCCCAGGAGAAACATAATTCTGACAGGGAAGGAAGATACCCCGAGGCAAAGCATGATTTTGACATGGGCTGCACATTCTAAGACGAAGCATGATTCTGACGCATAGCTTGCTGGTTGACTTGATTCCGAGGCGGAGCATAATTCCGACAGGGAAGGCAGACATCCCGAGGCAAAGCACGATTTCGACACGAGGTACACTCTAAGACGAAGCATGATTCTGGTGCAGAGCTTGTTGGTCGACTTGATTCCGAGGCGGAGCTTAATTCCGACAAGTAGGTTGCTGGTTGATTCTGGGCCGAAGCATAATTCCGACAGGGAAGGTAGATCACCGAGGCGAAGCTTGATTTCGACATGAGGTACACTCTGAGACGAAGCGTGATTCCGGCCCAGAGCTTGTTGGCTGACTTGGTTCCGAGACGAAACATAATTTCGACAGGGAAGGCAGATACGCTGAGGCGAAGCATGATTTCTACACGGGGTAAATTCTGGGATGGAGCATGATTCCGCCGCAGAGGTTGTTGGTTGATTTGATTTGGGTTGACATCAGCATCGCTACACTGGAATATGATACCAGGAGCGAATCATCATCTGTCATGAGAGAATTTAGGGATTTGATTTTTTGGGCGGCATCTGTATTGCTGCACTAAAATAATACCAGGAGCAACTCATCATCTGCCCCGGGAGGATTTGGGAATTGGTTTTTTGGGTCGGCATCAACACCGCTACGCTGGAATATGGTACCAGGAGCGAATCATCATTTTCCTTTGCTTATTGGGAAGCGATGGCTTAGGAGACAGGTTTAGGTCCCTATCACCTAAGACTTTTCAATTTCATGAGCTGTAAGGGTCTCACAAAGCATTTTCTCCCTACGGGTCGTAAGGATCCCGTAGGTGTATTTTCTCCTTAGGAGTCGTGAGGACCCCTAAGTGTGTTGCTCCTTTGTGAGTCGTAAGGATCTCACGCGGGAATTTTCTCCTCACAAAGTCGAGAGGACTTTACGAGTGTATTTCATCTCTTTTTCACGAGTTTGCGCCCTTTCGGGTTTTCACAAACTCGCCGGCAGCTGTCACGCCCCGCTTCCCAAAATACGGAATACGAGGGGTAGACAAGGTCAGCCATGCTCCTACGGTCAAGGAAAGGTCCTGCCGTAGTCACACTTCGGCTTCTAGTTTTTCATGGTAAACAGTAAATAATGCACAGGTAATGAAAAGTGCAGTAACTGGAATAAAACGGTAAAATGAACTGACCTGCTGGGAAACAAAGATATAACTCTGGATAGCTAAACAAGATGTCCGTGAAGTGCGTCTAGTCCTGCTCCAAGCTAAATCTTCCCCTCACACTGAGCATGCATACTCAGGTCGTCAGAGTGACACAATAGTAATATAATATATAAAAATCATGTGACAATTCTAGCAGTGATAATAGGTATATATATGACAGTAGATCAATGGCGGTATGGATATGAACATGCAGTAATCAATGCAGCGGAAACAGTAAAAGCAGTAGAATGATATGTCATGTATGTCAACACAGTAAGTAAGATATATCAATGCCAGTATCCCTATCAGTCTCTAAGTCTCACTGTATAGGTCACTAAGCCTATCGTCAGTCTAAGTGTGAGAATCAACCACTCGCGAGTGTCCTCCACCCAAGGGTAGAACCCAAGGGCAAGGGACCACGGGCCCAACATGTATATCACGGTGATAATCACATACCCTGTAAATCTACATATAACTCCCTAAATATATAAGCCGGCATGGGATTCCCGAGATTCTGTTGAACTCACACTCAAACTACCCCACACCCCGTGGTCTACATCAAACGCTAATCATAACCCGAAATACCAATCAGTCTGTGACAAGTCTGCACGAGAACTGGAGGCAGGACCTCCATCAAGCACATCCCGACTAATACCTAGGATAAATGGCAGTGTCTGGTGCCTTATCTGTGACACCCGTGCAAGAGCTTCCATAAATGTCCCATTCCACTTATAGTCACACGTACACGTGTCCCACAGACGTCGACAATGCAATATAATAATAAGGGTCACTGATTGTGTACAAGTACGTATCACTTTCAGTTATTCACTGATACACGAACACTGACGTACTTGCCACAATCATCACTAATACCTAACACTGGGTGATGCACGTTATCACTATGTTATCAATGCAATGACATGTGTATGATATGATGCGTACACAGTATATAAGGCATGTTTAGGATGTCCTGAATCAATAATCTACCACTTGCATAATTTATCATAAATCATACGGTTATAATTTAGTGAGACGATGAACATGTAATAATTAGTATGTTCAGTTATCTATCCGTCGAATTTAGTTTCATGCCAAACGGGCTCCAGGGTCACTAATTATAGCCATTTCATTTTAAGCGTTCACGGCTGGAAATCCGGTTTCAGAATCAGAAATCCATTTCGGAACGCATTTTAATCCCAGTTGGGATCAGATTTAGCGATGCTACAGTTAGATGAAATCTAGGGTTTTCAGTAAGGTTTTCAACGCAACAGACGGATCTTCAATCGCATCTGCACGTCAGGAGTTATACACTGTTTAATATTACTATGTCAATTCTGATTCAGCTGAGACTGTTATACGTTCCCGTCTTTTAAATTACAGATTAATTAACAAACGATAACGAAATAGGATGAAACCACATGCGTTGTCTAGCTAACAGATTTTTGTATAATAAACAGAGGAGTTCCACAACCTACGAGTTAAGGAAAACTTGTGGTACCCATTACGGAACAGCAAGCCATAATCGGAGTCGCTCTGGACTGCAGTCCAGAGTCGCACTCCGATCCAAATATTAACACAGTTTGAGTACAGGAATATCTGGAAAATAGTATAGGGTTAAAGTTCGTCGATTTGGCTTCTATTTGAGCTCTCGAATGCATCGTTCCAGTGTGTATACAATTTATGCCGATTTTAACGGTTTTCAGGTACGGGGAAAATTTCAGTTTTACGGGTAAACTTGGGGGTAGTCGTTTTAGTCGTTATCGGTCATATTATCCAACGAAATTCACACATTAGGTCCACAGCCATACGGGCCAAACAATACCATTTAGTTCCGCCAAGTTTGATGAGTATTTTCATTGAGAACACACACTGAACAGTTATGACGCCTAATTGATCTAACATTGTAACGTGATAATCTAAGTAGTCTAAGATTGTAACTCGAGTATATAGCATGTAAGCAAGTAAAATACTTGCCAGGAGACGTTCTGGCGATGCACGGCAGTGGCAATGGCACGTTTGCGTCACGAACACGGCACGGCGACAACTGGGCTCAAGCTCGACTGCGACTGCGACGGAGAGGCGTCGATGGTGGCGAGGTTGCTTGCTGTAGCGGTGAGAAGGTGTCACAGATGGTCGGCCCCGGAGGGAAGGGACAGCGAGGCGCACAGCGGGGGGGGGGGGGCAGGAACCGGGGGCGAGGATCAAGGTTTGCAGTGAAGTGGTTGTGCTGGCGTCGGGTTCCGATGTGCAGGGGCTTGCAGCTGGGAGGGGCGAGTTCCGACGATGGAGGGACGGGGAAGTTGATGTATGAGGCGACGCTTGCTGAGGTGATGGGGTCGGCCGGAGGGTGGTCGAGGCGGGCTTGTATGCTCGGTTGTGTCTTGGAGTTGGGAAGGAGGAGTAAGCTTTAGTGGAAAAGGGTTAGGGAGTCTCTGTTTGAAGTAGTGGGAGGCGACGAGGAGGTCTCGTCGGAGACTGTGGGTAAAAGGGGTTGCCGGCGGCGGGGAAGCTCGGTGGCCATGTTGGGTGCAGGGGAGCTCGGTAGTTGGAGAGGGTGGAGTAACGCAGGGAGGTGGCTCGGTTCAGGGGGCGAGTTCTGGAGAGAAGGGAGCGAGGGAGGGACGATGAGAGGAGTCGTCTGCGTCGTCGTCGGGGGTGAGGGATGATGGCTGCGGTTTCTGTAGGGAGAGAGAGGGAGAGTGTGAAGAGTTGAGATGAGAGGGAGAGAGGAGTTGGAGTCAAGAAGAGGTTGAGGGAGTAGTGGCCGGGGTCACGGGGACGTGGGGGCAACGACGCGGGCGACGTGGGCGCGAGGAGGAACATGGGTGCAACGGGAAAGAAATGAGCGGGAAATTTTTTTCGCATGGGTGAGGAAGAAGGAATGCGAAGCGGGTCGGGTCGAATTGGGGTCGCGGGCGTGGGCTGAAAGTGAAGGGCCGGGCTGGTGAAGGATTATAGAAAAAAGAGCAACGGGCCGGGCCAAGAAAAATAAAAGGAAAGAATTAATTGGGGAAGAAGGAGCGGGCTGCTAGGAGGGGCTGGGCCAAGGTAAAATAAAAGGAAAAAGGAAATTGATTTAAATGGGAAAAAAAATAAGAAACGGCCCGGGGCGAGTTGGGCCAGGGTATTAAAAGGAAATTGGATGGAAAATAAAAAGGGAGTGGGCCGGCTGAGATGGGCTGAGGAAATTATAATAAATCAATTGGAAAAATAAGCAGGCCGGGAGACTTAGAAAGGAATTGAGTTTTATGAAAATAAAGATAAAGGAATGAGCTTATGATTTTTGGTTTAGGATAAATAATTATAATTAAATTAAAATCTTATAAGTTAACGAGAACACAAATATTGGTATAAAAAGGACTGGGTGTTACAGCAGCCCTACTGTTTTTACTCACGGAGCCCTTTCGGGTTTTCATCCGTGCTCATTTTGCTTATGGACATACCTTTTTTTAGCGGGACTTTGAATGTGGTCTCGCCGGTAGGACTTAGAAGAGATTGGGATCGTTTTTTACGCCCGTGGATTGTATACGGTTCTGCAGGATGTATGATCCAGACTGTAGGGCCGGAAAATTTTCGGGACTTTGTTGGCGTCTGCATCGCTGCACTGGAACATGGTATCAGGAGCGACTCATCATTCGCCTTTAGGGTATGGGATTTGGAATTTGGTTGGCGTCTGCATCGCTGCACTGGAATATGGTACTAGGAGCGACTCATCATTCGCCATTTGGGAATTTAAGTTTTGGACGGCGTTTGCATCGCTGCACTGGAATATGGTACCAGGAGCGACTCATCATTCGCCACTTGGGATTTGAGTTTGGTTGGCGTCTGCATCACTGCACTGGAATATGGTACCAGGAGCGACTCATCATTCGCCGTTTTTTTTTAATTTTTTTTACCGCGATTGCTCTATCATTTTAGCTTTTCTTATCGCGAAGGTCGCGATTACCCTATCATTTCGGCTATTTATTCGCGGTTGCCCCATCATTTCTGCTTTATTTTCATTTTTATTTTTACTCGCTGATTTTTATTGCGAGTTGCCCCATCATTTCGGCTTTTTATTTATATATACATATATATACATATAAATATTTTATTTACACATTTTTACATCCCCAGTTTATCAACTTAGAGGTCGATTATTCCCAGTTTAATGACATGGTGGTCAGAAGAAGACACCCGATTGAGCAGTTGTCAGGGGAACCGCTGGAGCTTACATGGGATGCCTTATTACTTTGCCGGTGTCGATGGCCTTGCCCCTAGCTGGGGCCAAGGAAAGTCGTTCAAATACCGACCTGCGTTCGAAGATGGAAATTGAAAATTGTTAACCTGCACAAAGAAGCAGGATTTCAGTATAGGCAATCAATATATATGTTGATTGAGTTCGCATGAATATTTAACCCGAAATATGGGAGGAGAGATTAGGTCCCACCGGGCGTGCCAGAATCTGTAGGGTGTTTTTCGTCACCCCATTGAGATGGGAATACGCGCGCGCTTGTCAGGCGCATTACAGATTCCCCCTGCCTAGGGTAGGCTGGGGTTTATTGATTGTGGGGATCCTAATCTCTGGCAGCCGCGGACTAAACTGCCGTTAATTACCCCTCGCCTTTAGAGCGAGAGAACCTCCGATTGACGGGTCAAACAGGTCATGCGAACTCAATATGCAGTGTTGTGTTTTGACGGGGTTTTGGATATATCGGGGGGCCCGTAGAGTTTTTACGGGGGTCCCGCTACCCGGATAGCGGACTGGGGGTCAAAGGGGTTAGCGGCCCCCTTGCGGGGTGCGGGGCAGCGCCCCGTTAGAAATTTTTTCTAACGGGGGACGGTGTTGTAGAGTATGTGTGTGTGTGTGTGTGTGTGTGTGTGTGTGTGTATCAAAAAAGGGAAAGGGCATCCAAACGATGTGTGGGGCCAGCGCCTTGCGTGCATGGCACGCAGGCGCTGGGCCCTAGCGCCTCACGTGCTCGGCGCGTGGGCGCCGGGCGCCTCACGTGCTCGGCGCACCATGTGCTCGACACGTGGGCGCCAGCGCACTGGGCGCTGGGCGCACCACGTGCTCGGCACGTGGGCACCAGCGCACTGGGCGCACCACGTGCTCGGCACGTGGGTGCCAGCGCATTGGGCGCTGGGCGCACCACGTGCTCGGCATATGGGCGCCAGCGCTCTGGGCGCTGGGCGTCAATCAGAGAGGGGACTTTGTCCCTGCACTGGGAGCTGTGCTCCCGATTTGACCCTTGAACTTAAACTCCTTAAAAGTTTAGAAATGATCAAAGGGGTCTACTTCGTTTCTCCCTTTGGCTCTAGATCTTCCCTAAAGTAGGGTTCTTGGAGGTGGGTCTTCTTCTTCCTCCTCTGTTGGCTTGATCTTGAAGAACAAGAAGTATGAGATTTTAAAAATCTCTCCTTTCTGAGATCTGATGGGAGATCTGAGTTCCCTTTTGTGGGTTTTGTGGTGAAAAACTATTTAGTTTTGGAAAAGAAAGAGTAAAACTCTTGATTTAATTCAAAAAAAATAGAAGGTTTAGAACCTTGAGGAAGGAGAAGGAGGCACAAAAAACCCTAACTTTTTTGAGAGGAATGAAAAGTGTATATTAGATATTTTCATCATGTTGCCTTATATAGGCTTACATATTTATATATAGCCTCTTGGGCTTTACAAAATGGCATTTTGCCCATCCCATGGCTCATGTGCCATTTCTCTTTGCACATAAGCCATGGGCTTACAAAAAAATTGGCTTTATGCCCATTTTCCATACATTCATGCACAAAAATTACATCAAAATTATTTCTTACATGATTTTTATTTTGGTATGGCGGAAGGCCGGATGCTTCGTGTTCGGGCTCAACCCGGGAATTGGCCCACTTGCTTGGGCTTGGGCCTACCTGGCTTGGAGTTGACTTTGACTTTGACTTGCTCAACCGGGGTGCAAATTTTGACCCCAACACCAGGGTTCTCGCCGCCACCCTGAAGAAGACCCAGGACACTCTCAAGAGGGAGAACGAGGCGATGAAGGAGGCGGTGAGGCGCGCCGACCTCCGGGCTCCGAAGGCGGTGGAGACCTACAGGACGTCGGATCAGTTCTACACCGACCTCGCCGAAGCCTCGGCCCTCGTCTGGCATGATGCCTTTGACGCCTTCAAGGTGCTGATGCCGGAGTTTCCCGACGCTATTCTCCGGCTCGAGTACCCCCTCGAGGGTGAGGGGCAGGGGAATGCCTCCGGAAGCGTCGCTGGGGGAAGGCTCTCAGTGGGGGCGTCGGGGAGAAGGTTATCACCCCGGTTCCCAGAGCCGAAGTCCCTGCGGTGGTTGCCGACCCTCAAACAGTCGCCCCGGCTCCTGAGGTGGCCACGGAGCAGGTCGAGGTCCTTCTCGGCCCTGAGGCCTAAGTCTCCCTGCCCTTTCCTTTTTTGTATATTTTTTTTTGTTTTTGGATTTCGTAGGCCTTCAGGCGCTTTTATAAGGCTGAGAAGCCCAAAATATCTTTGTAAAGACTTCTGAGTTGTGAATAAAGCCTTTTGCAGAATTTTTGTTTGTAGCAATGTTCCAGTTTGTGGTAATGTCTCATTTTGCTCGCCCGATGAATGTCTTTCCGGCGGTCGGTCCTTTAGTTAGCGATCACGCGTCGGGTTAAATCCAGTCATTTGTCAAGTGTGCAAAGACTGGTGTAAGGTCGGCGTATTTATGGCCTCGAAGTCGAGATGGTGATCGCTCGTTGAGGGTAAGTCGAGTTGGACCGGCGACCGCCGCTCTTAAGACCGAGTTGGGTAGCTGCTCGTTTGTCTCTTGGCGAGGGCTTTGATCCTTGGCGTCGGTGGGTAGTGAGCTACCAGCCATGGATGGACCGAGCAGGGTAGCTGCTCGGTGGCCTCTTGGGGAGAGCTTTGATCCTTAACGTAGATGGGTAAGAAGTTACCCGCGCTAAGGATAGACTGAGCAGGGTAGCTGCTCGGTTGCCTCTTGGCGAGGGCTTTGATCCTTGGCGTCGGTGGGTAGTGAACTACCATCCATGGATGGACCAAGCAGGGTAGCTGCTCGGTGGCCTCTTGGCGAGGGCTTGATCCTTAGCGTAGATGAGTAAAAAGTTACCCGCTAAGGATAAACCGAGCAGGGTAGATGCTCGGTGGCCTCTTGACGAGGGCTTTGATCCTTAGCGTAGATGGGTAAGAAGTTACCCGCTAAGGATAGAACGAGCAGGGTAGCTACTCGGTTGCCTCTTGGCAAGGGCTTTGATCCTTAGCGTAGATGGGTAAGAAGTTACCCGCTAAGGATAGACCGAGAAGGGTAGCTACTCGGTTGCCTCTTGACGAGGGCTTTGATCCTTGGCGTCGGTGGGTAGTGAACTATCAGCCATGGATGGACAGAGCAGGTTAGCTGCTCGGCGGCCTCTTGGCGAGGGCTTTGATCCTTAGCGTATATGGGTAAGAAGTTACCCGCTAAGGATAGACCGAGCAGGGTAGCTGGTCGGTTGCCTCTTGGCGAGGGCTTAATCCTTGGCGTCGGTGGGTAGTGAACTACCAACCATGGATGGACCGAGCAGGGTAGCTGCTTGGTGGCCTCTTGGCGAGGGCTTTGATCCTTAGCGTAGATGGGTAAGAAGTTACCCGCTAAGGATAGACCGAGCAGGGTAGCTGCTCGGTTGCCTCTTGGCTAGGTTTTTGATCCTTGGCGTCAATGGGTAGTGAACTACCGGCCATGGATGGACCGAGCAGGGTAGCTGCTCGGTGGCCTCTTGGCAAGGGCTTTGATCCTTAGCGTAGATGGGTAATAAGTTACCCGCTAAGGATAGACCAAGTAGGGTCTCTGCTCGATGTCGCGAGGCTCTGCCCGTCCTTCCGAGATGTGTGAATACCAGGAACGGTGACCGTTGCGGGTAGCATGTGGCAGAGGCGCATATGTGAGGCAAGGCGTCTCAGGATCCGCGTCATTCCGACTTCGATTCGCCGATAAACACGGGATACCCGCTATGTGGCAGCACAACATTGGAAGAATCGAGTGAATCTCATGATTCACGCCCATGCGCGCGCAAATTTTGGCTCTTGGGGATTCTGCGAAGGCTATAAATAGAGAAGGAGACGCCAACCTTTCAGCATTGCTTTTCGAGATGGCCGGGCATATCTGTGTGATCGAAGAGATCATTACTCCTGATGACATCTATATATACGACCAGCCCGTTTCCGAGGAGAGGTACCGGAGAGTGGTCTGGCGCATTGAGGACACATAGGCCGTCTCCTTCCTCGCCGATCTCCCCTCCTCCACTTGCTGATGTACGCAATTTGGAGGAGGTCCCCGGGGTTGTACAACCCCCTTTCCGAGGAACTACTGGACGAGGCCCTCGACAAGGTGTGTGCGATCTTTTTGATCGGTCTCATTTCGAAGACCAGGCATGACGGATCCTTGGCCCTCATTTTGGAGTGCTTCCAAAAGAGACATATCGTGAGCCAGGGCTCGGCGGGTGGAGCGTCAGGTGCCTCCATGGTGTCCCGGGTTCGCGTACAGCTTCAGTAGGAGCGGGTTGCGGAAGCCAGGGCTCGGCTGGCGGAGATCTCTTCGGAGTATCACCAGGAGTACTTCCTCGATCCCGCTCCCCCCTGTTGTAATTTTTATTTTTGTGTAAGGCTTAGGAGCCCATAATACTTCATAAATAAATAAAGTTCTCCTTTTTACGATGCTCTATTGTTTCCTTCTTATTAATAAAAAAGAACTTAGAAAAATTTACATTGCCTTGTCAAGGAAAGAATATATATTCATATACATTCCTTTCAAAGGTACAACTTAGGCTTCTCGGCGTTGTAAGGCCGCGGAAATTTATGACCTGTTGCATCTTGTAAGCGATAAGCCCTGCCGGGCAGGACCTCAGAGATGAGGAATGGGCCGTCCCACTTCGGAGAAAACTTATGCAGCTTGCCCTGATCAACGAATTCGTTCCGCCTTAGGACCAAGCTCCCGGCCCTAAAGGCGCGATGCTTGACTCACGCGTTGTAGTAGCGGGCAGTCTGCAGTTGGTAAGTGGCGGCTCTAACCTGTGTGCGGTCCCGCTTTTCTAACAAGACGTCCAAATTTGTCCGGAGTGCCGTGGTGTTCGCTTCGTCATCGAAATGCTCGACTCTGTGACTGGGCAGCTCGATCTCTGCTGGAACCATTGCCTCGGTGCCGTAGCAAAGACTGAAGGGGTCTCTCCGGTAGGGATCTTCTTCGACGTGCGCAAGGCCCATAAGACCCGAGATAATTCGTCGAACCAACTGCCCTACCGTCCTTCGAGGCGAGCTCGAAGTCCTCGAATGACGTCCTTGTTAGCGACCTTGGCTTGCCCGTTGCACTGGGGGTGCGCGACGGCGGAGAACTTCATCAGTATACGGTATTCGCTGTAGAATTCTTTAACTCTTTCGTTCTCGAAGTTCGTCTCGTGGTCGGTGATGATACACATCGGGATGCCGAACCGGAATATTACGTAGTTTTGTAGGAACTTGATGGTCGTGGTAGCGTCCAGTTTTCTGATGGGGACGACCTCGATCCACTTCGTAAAGTAGTCCACCGTGACAAGGATATACTTATGCCCGCCCGTACCTGTAGGGAGTTGGCCTATCATGTCCATTCCCCACTGGGCAAACAGCCATGGGGAGGTCAGGGTAGTAAGCTCGGTAGCCGGAAGGCGGGGTATGCTGCCATGGAGTTGGCAACTCTTGCACCTTCTGACGAGCTTTTGAGCGTCGTGGTTAATGGTCAGCCATTAATACTCTTGGAGGAGTGTCTTCTGGACTAATGTGCGGGCCCCTTGGTGTGCTCCGCCGATCCCTTCATGGACCTCTCGGAGGACATAGTCAGTTTCATGGGGGTCGACGCACCGAAGCAGGGGTTGTGTAAAGGATTTCTTGTAGAGGTTCCCGTTGCTCCAGACGAAATGGTGAGATTTGGCTCGGAGGCGGCGGGCCTCCCCACGATCTTCGGGGAGTATAGCATCCTTCAGGAATTCGACGATGGGCTTCCTCCAATCTTGGTCCTTTTCCCGGGCTGTGTAAATTTGGAGCCATGTCACTCCGTCTTCCATGCCGGGCCGTGGCAGGACTTCGAAGAGGATATTTCTCTTATTGGTTGACGAGTAAGAGGAAGCTAGCTTGCTAAGAGTGTCGGTCTGGGCGTTTAGGTGTCGGGGGATCTGCTCCACTTGAACTTCGTCGAAGTCCCTTCGCGGCCTTCCTACTTCGGCTAAGTACTTCACCATCAGGGGCTCCCGAGCCTCAAAACAGCTGGTCACTTAGCTGACGACCAGGACGGAGTCGCTACGGATTCGGATCGCCTTCAGCCCCAGTCCGGAGGCGATCTGTAGTCCAGCGAGTAGAGCCTCGTACTCAGCCATTGTTCGAGGCTTTGAACCTGAGTTTTAAAGAATACTCCATCTCTGCTTCGTTTGGGCCCCGAATGATCGGGCTGGCACCATAGCCTTCCTCTGTTGATGACCCGTCGACGTAAAGGACCCAATCGGGGGACGGAGTTGGGCCTCTCCTCGACCAAGGGTTATGATCCGGGGGCCAGCACGGGTACTGCCTCCTTGTTAGGGATAGTGAATTCGATGATAAAGTCGGCCAGGACTTGCGCCTTGATAGCTTGCCTTGGGCGGTACTTGATGTCGAAATGGGGCAGCTCCCACCTCCACTTCTCTAAATCACCAGAAGACTCGGGGGAGGCAAGAATAGCCCCTAAAGGGCGTTCAGTGAGTATGAGGATGGTGTGCGCCTGGAAATAGTGCCTTAGTTTCCTCGAGGTCACGATGAGTGCCAGGACAATCTTCTCTATGGCCGGGTATCTCGTTTCCGCGTCCTTGAAGACATGGCTTACATAGTAGACCGGCTTTTGGACACCCTCGACTTCTCAGATGAGCACCGAACTTGCAGATTGATTAGACATCGCCAGATACAGCGATAGCTCATCTCCTTCGACTAGCCGAGTGAGTCGTGGGGGAGTCGCCAGGTGTGCTTTCAATTGCTCGAAGGTGATCTGACACTCCTCCGACCATTCGAACCTTGGGATCTTCCTTAGAGCTTTGAAGAACGGGAGGCACTTTCCCCCGGATCTTGACATGAAACGACTCAGAGTGGCTACCCGCCCTGTGAGCCGCATGATTTCGACGTTAGTCTTGGGCACGACCATGTTGAGGATGGCGCTGATTTTCTCCGGGTTAGCCACGATTCCGCGGTGGGTGACCATGAAGCCGAGGAACTTTCCACTAGTGACCCCGAATGCGCACTTGGTGGGGTTCAGTTTCATCTTATATTTGCGGAGGACGTCGAAGGCCTCGCCCAGATTCTTGGCGTGCTGATCCGACGAGGTCGATTTGACGAGCATGTCGTCGATGTAAACCTCCATGTTTTTACCGATCTGAGGCTTAAACATCCTGTTGACCAAGTGTTGCTACGTAGCTCCGGCGTTTTTGAGGCCGAAGGGCATCACTTTATAGCAGTATACCCCCCGGTCTGTTGTGAATGCGGTAAGCTATTCGTCTGCCGGATTCATACGAATCTGATTGTAGCCGAAGCAGGCGTCCATAAAGCTAAGTAGCTCATGGCGTGCCGAACTGTCGACGAGCTGATCTATCCGAGGGAGGGGACAGTTGTCTTTCGGGCAGGCCTTGTTGAGACCGGTGAAGTCGACGCATATGTGCTACTTCCTACTGGCCTTTTTAACCATGACTACATTCTCCAACCACTCAGTAAGCCACATTCCGAATGAAGTTGGCTTCGAGCAGCCTGTCGACCTCCTCTTCGATCACTTTGTGCTTAATCGGAGCGAAGCTTCGTTTCTTCTGCCTGACAGGTCGGACAGCCGGGTCAACCCCGAGCTGATGTGATATTATTTTGGGGTCTATCCCGGGCATGTTGGCGGGCGCCCAGGAGAACACGTCTGAGTTCCCTCTAAGGAATTGGATCAGGTCGTCGCGCCGAGCTCCCGTTAAGAGCGACCCGATTTGGACGGTTCGTTCGTTGTCCCCTTCGACGAGGGGGATCTCTGTTAGCGACTCAACCGGGGCTCCTCGGATCTCTTTATGCTCATCCCGAGTATCCAAAGATCCCCTGAAATCATCCGTGCCTTCAAGATCATCATTTTTCTCCTCTGGCATGGACGTCGCAGTGAAGCAAATCTTCACGGTTTGCTGGTTTCCGTAAGCCCGACCTATCCCGCCTTGGTCGAGGGGAAACTTGATCGCCAGGTGGCAGGTCAATATCTGGGCCCTGAGGGAATTCAGCGTTGGGCATCCCAGGAGGATATTGTAGGCCGTTGGAATTCTGGCGACGATGAACTCCACTGGCATGGTATGTGTATAGCCAGTCTCCCTAATGTTAAGCAGGAGGGTGACCACCCCTTCTGTCGGGATGGAATGATTAGTGAACCCCGACAGGATATGGGCGGTCGGTCTGAGGTTCAACGGGGTGAGTCCCATACATAGGAAGAAATCATAGAAGAGGATGTCTGCCGAGCTTCCTAAGTCGACCAGTATCCTTTGCACCTCGTAACGATGGACCCGCGCTGTGATTACCAGAGGGTCATTGTGAGGCAGGGATATCCCGTGAAGGTCGTCGTCGGTAAAGATGATGGGCTCGTCCACTTTTACCCTCTTCCTGGGTTGGCTGCCGGTCCCTTCGACTTGCAAAGGGCGCGCAGTATCGATGGCCCCAAGCGCACCCCCCGCTGATACGACCATGATCTGGCCGATCGTCAATTCGGCGGGAGGGGGTGGTGCTCTTGTTCTCGGTCGGCTTGTCCCGCAAGTATCTTGCTAGGTGCCCCGAGCGGATTAACTCCTCGATGTAGTCTTGGAGCTATTTGCAGTTCTCGGTGGGGTGTCCCTGCGACCTATGGAAAGGGCAATAGGGGCCTCATGTCCGTTTGGCCGTCCTGTGGCTGACCGGGGGAAGTTTGAAGAATCTCTCCCCCTTTGCCTCCTCCAACAGCTCTGTCTGGGAGACGTTGAGCGGAGTGTACACCTGGAACTTTGGGGAGTAGGGCTTCGGACGCTCAATTTTCTTCTTATCCTCTCTTTCCCTCTTCTTTTGATCATCCTGGTCGGCCCGGGATAGGTTCGCATTTACCTCGGACTCTAACTGGATCTCTCGTTCAGTCCAGGCTTTTACCTCGGCCATGGTCTTAGGTTGCGCCAATGCAAAGAAGCGGAGCCACTCTTTGTGCCTAAGACCCGACCTAAGTGCAATGATGACCGTCTTGTTCCGGTGCTTTGGGACTTCGAGGAGAGCGTTGTAGAAGCGGGCGACGTATCCTTTGAAGGGCTCATTATCCCCGCTCTTTATGGTGAAAAGATGATCGACGGTCCGCTTCTACCGACTGTTCCCGACGAAATGGCCGAGGAACTGGGTGTCCAGCTCATCGAAGGTAGAGATTGAGCGTGGCGTGAGTCCTCGGAACCAGTCTTGTCCAGAACGGATGAGAGTGGTGGGAAAAGCACGACATTGCGCGGCGGCAGAGTTGTCCTGGAAACTCATCCCTACTGTGAATGCGTCCAAATGGTTTTTTGGGTCGGATTTTCCGTCAAAAAGGGAGACCTTTGGGGGGTTGTTCCTAGAGGAGACGTGGACAGCGAGAAGGTCCTCGGTGAATGGCCTCATAAGAGAGTCGGCGGCATACCTAACCCCATCGCTTGAAGAACGACTCTCTCAGTGTATGCCCTCGATCTTCTTTTCGAGGGCATCGAGTTGGTCGTGGTATCCCGAAGATTCGGCACACTCGGATTTATGGCCTTTACTGCTGCCGTCCTTATTCGCCGCCGAAAGACGCGACCGGGACGTTGGGACGTTTGGCCTGAATTTTGAGGGCAGATACGATTTGGTTTTATCCGTTCACTTCTTTGAAGATACCAAGTTGATATATGGCACCGTGTATCGGAGGTTTGGACAGATGCGGCCGTTGTAGCATACTTCGTCAGATTCCCCCTCGCTTGCGAGGGGTTTTTGATTTTGGGGACGCTCTTCCCTGCAGGCGCAAGTCTCTCAGTTAATTACGTTATCGGGTTACGATAACCACTTTCTCCTTTTCCAGAAGTTCACTCCGTGTCGTGTGTGTTTGTTTTATTTTTGGTTGCCCATTGATTGTATATGGAGACTAATTTGTGTTGTCGCCCGTAGGGCATGGATTAGTCCAAATCTGTATTTTCTTAGATTTGGGTTTGGGTTGGTTTAAGGGTCGTTAATCTTGTTTTAGATTAAGATCAACTCAAACGTTTGTTGAGAATACGTTAGTCTAATTTTAGACTAAGATCTACTCAACAGGATTTTCTTTAGTTTATAGGGACATTGCACGCAATTTAATTTTTAGGGACGTCGCGGTCCGCAATTTAGTTTTAAGGACATTACGGTTCAAAGGGTTTAGTTTTAAGGACATTGCGGTCCAAAGTTTATGGACATCATAGTCCGTAGAATTTAGTTTTCAGGGACGTTGCGGTCCGCAATTTAGTTTTAAGGACGTTGCGGTCCATGGAGTTTAGTTTTAAGGACGTTGCGGTCCATGGAGTTTAGTTTTAAGGACATTGCGGTCCAAAGTTTAAGAACATCATAGTCCGTGGAATTTAGTTTTTAGGGACGTTGCTGTCCGCAATTTAGTTTTAAGGACGTTGCGGTCCATGGAGTTTAGTTTTAAGGACATTTTGGTCCACAAATTAGTTTTTAGGGACGTTGCGGTCGATAATTTAGTTTTAAGGACGTTGCGGTCCATAATTAGTTTAAGGACATTATGGTCCATTAGGTTTAAAGACATCATAATCCATGTTTAAGGACATCATAGTCCATAGAATTTAGTTTAGGGACGCTGCGGTCCATAGTTAGTTTAAGGATATTACGGTCCATTAGGTTTAAAGACATCATAGTCCATGTTTAAGGATATCATAGTCCATAGAATTTAGTTTAGAGACGTTGCGGTCCATAGGGGTGTATCCATGGGTTTGGAAATGTACCAAAAAGTTGTTGGTTATCGGGACCCGCCACCTCTCTGAAGCCGTTGAAGAATTACAATGACATGTATCAGAGGTGTGAAGAGATATACCCTTGAACCAAATGCCAGATTGAGAAGGAATGGGATAACATTACTTTGAATACCATCCGAGATCAATTTGGAAGGCCTGAGTATAATTGAGGCTCGGTTAAAAAAGAGTTTTGGCTTTAGGAGACTTAGCTAATTTGGGCTAAGGTTGGTTTATCATAGTGTTAAACACTAGCATATGTTCGGCGCTCACGTGTTCCCAAGTAAGGTCTTAAAGTATTGTTTAAATACTGAAGATCTGAAGCGCTCACGTGGGGTCACGTGAGGCGCTTGAAGTAGCGTTAAACACTGAGAGTTTGAGGCGCTCACGTGGGGTCACGTGAGGTGCTTGAAGTAGTGTTAAACATTAAGAATTTGAGACGCTCACGTGGGGTCAAGTGAGGCGCTTGAAATAGTGTTAAACACTAAGAATTTGATACGCTCACGTGGGTCACGTGAAGCGCTTGAAGTAGTGTTAAACACTAAGAATTTGAGGTGCTCACGTGGGGTCAAGTGAGGCACTTGAAATAGTGTTAAACAGTAAGAATTTGAGACGCTCACGTGGGGTCACGTGAGGCGCTTGAAGTAGTGTTAAACACTAAGAATTTGAGGCGCACACGTCGGGTCACGTGAGGCGCTTGAAGTTTGGCGCTATTGTCTTTGATCTATTCCCTTTCTGCTTTATAAAAGCTAAGCATTGCTTAGGAGGTCACGTGGGATCGCGTGAGCCGATCTCAGTTTGTTCTCTTTTTGTTCAAGCACTAATCTTTTCCTTACGTGCATAGTGATCTTGAGTTTTGAGACGTTCGAGCCCCTAAAAATTAAATTCTTCTATTGGGTTAAACCCTAACTTTATTAGAGAAATTAAATTTCTATACGTTCTGGTAAAAATTAAATTCTTTGAACTTAGTTCTTTCCCCTGGATTTGAATCTACATAACAGAATCTCCCCGATGAGAATTAAATTCTCAACTTGTGGGGAGATCTGCTTCTGCAGATCTCAACCAGAAGAAGAACTAAGTTCTTTTTAGAAGAGTTAAACTCTTATCGAGGTGAAAAAGATATGAGATATTCTCTATGTTTTGTTCCTTCTCTTACCTATAGTTTCTTTTTCTCTTTTAGAAGGTCTTCTTCTCTCTGGAGAATTAAATTCTCTTTTCTTTTAAGCTTACCAGAGGGTTTCTCTCTTTCTTTTTGTATCTTTGAACTTGAAGTTTAGGAGGGGTTCCTCTGTTTTCTTCTTCCAATTTGAAGCTTATGGGGCGGTTCTTCTCTGTAAGACTTGAAGTCATGGTTCATTTATATTGGGGAGGCTGATTTGTTGAATCAGTTAAGGAAATCTCTTATTGAGAGATCTCGATTGATTTGGGGATTTTATTCACCGTTGGATCTTTGATCCAAGGACTTCTATTTTACAGAAGACATCTTTCTTGTTTTTAGTAAAATTAGGAAAATACTTTCTTATACAGAACTTATTCTATATCTTGGTGATGTTTAATCACCATTGGATCTTTGATCCAACGGTGCTCTGATTTACAGAGCACAATTTTTCTTATTTGGAAATATTTTAGGAGTATTTCCTCAACATAATTTTATTCTGGTAATTTGATGATCTATCATCTTTGTTGGATTTTTGATCCAACGATGGAGAACATTTAGTTCTAGCACTGGTGCTCTCGTGCTTTGCACGTGAGGCGCTGCCTCAGAGTCTTTGACTCTTGGCGCTGGTGCTTTTGGCGCTAGCGCTCTCGTGCTTTGCACGTGAGGCGCTGCCTCAGAGTCTTTGACTCATGGCGCTGGCGCTCTTGGCGCTTTCTCAGAGTCTTTGACTCTTAGCGCTGGCGCTCTTGACGCGAGCGCTCTCATGCTTTGCACGTGAGGCGCTTCCTCAGAGTCTTTGACATATGGCGCTGGCGCTCTTTTCTTTGACTCTTAGCATTGGCGCTAGTGCTCTCTTGCTTTACACGTGAGGCACTATCTCAGTTCAAATTTCAAATTTTGAACAGAGCTTTGCTCTCTGATTGGGGGAAACAAATGCCCCCCACCGTTACGCTCACGTGGCTTGCACGTGAGTGCAGTAGTGGTAGCCTTTCCACCGTTAGATCAACTTGGAAGTTGGATCGACTTCCAGCGCCTATAAATAGGGCCTTTGGCTTTTAAGATGACTTCTGTTCATCTTCTCTCATTCTTGTTTTTTTGAAAATTCTCTCTTCATAGCATAGATCTCTGCCCAAAAAACTTTCTTTAAGTTAGAACTTTGTTCAAAAAGTTGGTAAGAATCATGTTCGACCCCATTAATAGAGCTTTGCTCTTACTAGATCATAGATCTTCACACCGTTAATTAAAACAGAGCTTTGCTCTTCCTAGATCATAGATCTAAAGAAATCTTTTTTAGGGTTTCTTAACAGAGATTTGCTCTTTCTTAGATCATAAATCTAAAGAGATATTTTTTTAGGGTTTCTTAACAGAGTTTTGCACTTTCTTAGATCATAGATCTAAAGAGATCTTTTTTAGGGTTTCTTAATCCATTAATGAAGAATTCTTAGAGTTTCTAAGATTTGTGTTTCAGATCTTTAAAGATCTTGGGGTTTTACCTCTGTAAAAAGCTTTGCTTTTTAAGGGTTCTGATGGCATGTTCCATCTTCTTCGCAGAGCATAGCTCTTCAGAATTCTTGGGGAATTTTTATTCCCCTCATAACGACATATGTGATTTCTGTTGTAGAGCGCTGCTCTCGAGAGAGTTCAACTCCTTGGACCAATGAGCCTCTCATTAAATGAGAATCCTTTTACTCTTTAATGAGTGACTGTCTCATCAATGATGAGCCGTCACCTTGATTTTATAGGTCCCCCTTAGTCCCTTTCCACTGCATGGCAGTGTGGTACAAGTTTAAAGTACAAAATGTTAGAATTGCACAATTTTTAAATTTGTTGCATGTTTTTAACAGTTTTTTTAGGATGTCAAGAGTTGTTTTAAACTCTCGTGTCCGTTTCAATAAGCATTTTCTTGATCAATTTGATCACTAAACTTTCACCGACTTTTCTTTTTAGATACTATGGCCGCTCATCTGTATGATCTTGACGAAATAATTTCTTATGAAGACATTCGCGCACAAGGCCGTTGCCAAAATCAGGAGTTTACAAACGCCTAATATGCTGAGATTATGAGTCGTTTTAATGAATACAACGGTCGACTACTTCCTCGTCGCTCCGCTCTTTTGAAAATCATCGTGAGAGCGATTTGGGAAGCACTTCCTGGATTTTACGAAGCTATGATGCTTAAAGAACTGGATGATGCCTAAGACAAGGTGCACTCAGTATATCTGTTGGGCCTGATCTCGAAGAGGCGACGAGATAACCTTGTTGATATCTTGCATCAAATTTTCCAACAAATGACGATAATCTCTGCCTATCAGAGGACAGACGACATCAGCGAGGATCCTGACGCTTGCATTCGTGAGAGGATGCACACGAGAATGGTCAGAGAGGCCAGAAGCATTTTAGATGGCCTTACTTCTGAATTTCTCAATCCATGTCTTGGATTTAATGTTTTACCATTGTAAACATTTTAATGATGTTTTTGTTTTACTGTTTTCATCAATGTAAGAATTTTCTGAGGTATGAATAACAAATTTTTTCTTTCTATGCATTTATTTTATGCATTAATCCTTTTCGCACATACATGAGTAGGTACACTTCAAACGCTTAATTGGATGCGAATCAAATGTTCCTTTTACTGCCTTGCATAGTATGTGGTTGATGTCCATGGGTCATGCCTTTTTGTTTTGACTTGGCGCAAAGTAGTTTACGTACTCTTGAGTAGCACCTCCATTTCAGTGGTATGTAACTTTGGCGAGTGTGGCCTGTAGATGGTCCATTTTGACCTCCTTGCAGGGCAATGATGGCTTAGGAAACAGGTTCAGATCTGTCGCCTAAGACTTTTCAACTTTATGAGCCGTGAGGGTCTCATAAAGACTTTTCTCCCTACGAGTCGAGAGGATCTCGTAGGTGTATTTTTTCCTTAGGAATCGTGAGGATTCCTAAGTGCGTTTTTTCTTGAGAGTCGTAAGGATCTCATAAGAGAATTTTCTCCCTTACAAGTCGAGAGGACTCGTAAGTGGTTGGTGGGTTGACTTGTTTCCGAGTCGAAGCATTGCTCCGACGGGGAGGTCATTGGTTGACTTGCTCCGCTTTCTACGGTGTCAGGGTTGACTTTCTCCGTTTTCTACGGTGTCAGGGTTGACTTTCTCCGTTTTCTACGGTGTCAGGGTTAACTTGTTTCCGAGTCGAAGCGTTTTTTCGACGGGGAAGTCATTGGTTACCGTATTTTCGAGGTGGGGGTCATTGGATGACGTATGTTCGAGACGGGGTCATTTGCTGACATGTTTCCACAACGGGGTCATTGGATGACGTATTTCCGAGACGGGGTCATTGGCTAACATGTTTCCGCGACGGGGTCATTGGATGACGTATTTATGAGACAGGGTCATTAGATGACATATTTCCGAGACGGGGTCATTTGCTGACGTATTTCCAAGACGGGGTCATTTTCTCACGTACTTCCAAGACGGGGTCATTGGATGACGTACTTCCGAGACGGGGTCATTTGCTGACGTATTTTCGAGACGAGATCATTGGCTGACGTGTTTCCGAGACGGAGGTCATTGGCTGACGTGTTTCTGAGACGGAGGTCAGTTGCTGACGTATTTCCGAGACGGAGGTCAGTTGCTGACATATTTTCGAGACGGAGGTCATTGGCTGACGTGTTTCCGAGACGGAGGTCATTGGCTGACATGTTTCCGAGACGGAGGTCATCAGCTGACGTGTTTCCGAGACGGAGGTCATCAGCTAACGTGTTTCCGAGACGGAGGTCATTGGCTGACGTGTTTCCGAGACGGAGGTCATTTGCTGACGTGTTTCCGAGACGGAAGTCATTTGCTGACGTGTTTCCGAGACGGAGGTCATTTGCTGACGTATTTCCGAGACGGAGGTCATTGGCTGACGTATTCCGCTTTTTGCGGTGTCGGATTGACTTGCTCCGCTTTCTGTGGTGTCGGGGCTAACTCTAGGTTGTCTGTGAACCGTAGAGTCTTGGAACTGGAGACTTTGCCGTGGCTCCAATTGGTGGTGTCGCGTCCGTGCCCTGCTGGCATGAGGAGGAACGCCGTTGTTGGTCTTCTGGGATGCAGATGTTGCTGTCGAGATCTGACTTCCCCTTTGACAGAGTTTGTTGGGACATGTGGTTCCCTTTTCGTTTATGCCCATGGATTGTATACAAGGGTCAGTATGGACTTACCTGCAGGGCAAAAGTTTCGTTCTTTCCTTTTTTTTATTTCTTTCCGCGATGCTCTATCATTTCAGCTTTTTATATCGCGAAAGTCGCGATTGCCTAATCATTTCGGCTATTTTTCGCGGTGCCCGATCATTTCGACTATTTTTCTTTTTCTTTACTCGCTGTTTTTTATTGCGAGTTGCCCAAATATTTCGGCTATTTTTATATGCATATATTTTACTCGTTGATTTTGTTGCGAGTTGCCCAAACATTTCGGCTATTTCATATGCATTTTTTTTCGAGTATGAAACTCAAGATCTGACACCAATCTTAGCATCAGTATCGCTGCGACTGGAATATTGCCAGGAGCGAATCATCATTTGCCGTGAAAGGACTTGGAATTTGATACCAATTTAGGTATCAACATCGCTACAACTGGGATATTGCCAGGAGCGAATCATCATTTACCTTTGTCGATTTAAACAAAGATGGCTTAGCAGACAAGGTTAGAATCCTGTCGACTAAGGCTTTTGACTTCATGAGCCGTAAGGGTCTCATAAAGATGTTTCTCCCTACGAGTCGTGAGGATCTCGTAGGTGCGTTTTCTTCTTAAGAATCGTGAGGATTCTTAAGTGTGTGTTCTCTTATAAAACGTAAGGATCTTACAAGAGTGTTTTCTCCTTATAAGTCGAGAGGACTTACAAGTGTCATTCACCACATGAGGAAATTTCACGCCATTGGTGGAACTGGGTGGGGGAAACGTTTATTTATGCCCGTGGATTATATACAAGGGTCAACATTGAACCGTTTTTAGGGCAGTCTGGGAAATGTGGTGGCTTAAGAACAGGTTCAGATCCCTATAGCTTAAGGCTTTTGAATCTTATGAGCCATGAGGGTCTCAGAAGAGGGTTCTCCTTACGAGTCGTGAGGATCTCGTAAGTGTAATTTCTCCTCAGGAATCATGGGGATCCCTAAATGTGTTGCTTCCTTGTGAGTCGTAAGGATCTCACGCAGGTATTTTCTCCTTACAAGGTCGAGAGGACTTTGCAAGTGTGCGTATTTTATTTTTTTTTTTTACGAGTCTGACAAACATCGCCGGTAGACTTGCTGTTTTTACTCGTGGAGCCCTTTCGGGTTTTCATCCATGCCCATCATGCTTATGGACGTACCTTTTTTTGCGTCAGCCCTAGAATGCTGCGATTTGTAGTAGTTTAAAGACATTTCGGTCCGTAGCTAGTTTCAGGACATCTCGGTCCCTTATTAGTTTAGGGACATTTTGGTCCATAGCTAGTTTCAGGACATCTCGGTCCGTTGTTAGTTTAGAGACGTTTCGGTCCATAGGGATTTTAAGGCGAGTTTTCGTTGGATGCTACTTATAGAGTTTGGGCTTGGGAAGATAGCGAGAGGACATAGGCGTCGTCATTTATCGTTAACCTAGGCCGTGACTCGTCAGGCGTAGTATTTTTTTAGGAACCGGCCATTTATCGGCTTGACGGGTCTTTCTCCATGCATATCCATGAGCAAGTAAGCCCCACCTTGATAGACTTTGTCTATGATGTACGGGCCCACATAGTTCGGCTCGAATTTCCCCCGTTTGGCACGATTGGGGATCATAGGTCTCTTGACAACTAGCATGAGTTCGCCTTGGCGAAATGTTCTTGGCCTAGTCAATCTCTCGTATGAGCGCGTCATTCTTGATTTGTAAGCTTCTAGGTTTTGCTGCGCCACGAGACGAGTTTCATCGAGGGCGTCGAACTCCTCAAGCCGAAGATGAGCATTCTCTTCATCTGTTAGCTCATAATGAACGGCCACTCATAGAGAGGGTAGCTCTATCTCGAGGGGGAGTACCGCTTCTGTGCCGAATACCAACGGGAGTGGCGTTGTGTTCGTGGCCGTCTTGAACGTGGTCCGATATGCCCGTAGAGCTTCATGCAGTCTCTCGTGCCAATCCTTTTTATTTTTGGACACCGTCTTCTTTATGATCTTTGTCAAGGTTTTGTTGAAAGTATCAGCTAGACCGTTAGCTTGGGGATTATAAACCGAAGAGTATCTCCAGTATATGTTATGCTGCTGTGCGAAGCGGCTAATTTTGTGACTTCTGTAGGCTGGTTCGTTATCGAAGATAATCCGTCGCGGAGTGCCGAACTGATAGATGATGTGTATCTTGAAGAAATAGAGGATGTTCTCCGTCTTCACTTCTCTTAGCGGTACTGCTTCTGCCCACTTAGATAAGTAATCGGTTGTTGCCAATATGAACCGATGTCCCCTGGACGATGCTGGCTCGATGGGCCCGATTATATCGGTTCCCCACATTTTGAACGACCGGCTAGCCACTGTTGGGTGTAACGGGTTTGGCTGCTGATGGATGAAGTCTCCGTGAATTTGGCATGAGTGGCACTGCTTTGTGTAATCGAGACAATCCTAAATCATCGTGGGCCAATAGTAGCCCATCTTTTTGATCTTCAGCTTCATCTTTGGCCCGGCTTGATGAGAACCGCAGAGTCCGTCGTGAGTTTCTTGGATGACTCTCCTTACTTCTTCTGGTCCCAGGCATCTCAGCCACAGAGATTCGAACGATCTCTTATATAGAGTATCATTGACGAAGGCGAAAGACAGAGCTCGTTGCATGAGCTGATGTCTTGAGGATGTGTCTTCAGGTGTTTGATGGTATTTGAAGTAGTCTATAAAGACATCTCTCCAATTCTTAGCCTTTTCTTGGTTCTGTATTTGTAGGGTCGTTTGCTTGGTCGCTTCCATTTCTTCAGACGATTCCGTAGACATTTCTGCTGGTGCAAGAACCCGACGGTTTTGTACAACGATCCTTACGTCATCGAGGTTTTCGTCAGCCGGTTCTTTGGCGAGTTTGGCTAATGCGTCCGCTTTGCTATTTTCTGTACGCGGTATGCTTTCTAGGACGTAGGAAGGGATTTGAGTCAGCAATTGTTGCACTCTTTTGCCATATTTTACCAACTCCGGTTTGCACGTTTGATAATCGCCGTTTACTTGACTAACGACCGGCTGGGAGTCTCCGTATATGAGGAGGTTTTCGATTCCCATGTCGACAGCGATCTCAAGACCTGCTATCAAGGCCTCATATTCCGCTTCATTATTTGTCCTTGGCTCTGTTAAGGAAAAGGCAATGCGCATTATCCCTCCTTGCGGAGTCACGAAGATAAGGCCTACCCCCGATTTGATTATAGGGATGGTGTGCTTTCTCTTCTTCATGGAAGATGCCCCATTGAAGTAGAGTTCCCATCGGGTATCACTCCCTCCTCTCTCCCTGTCGATCGTGTCAAACGCGTGCTCATCCGGAAATTCACAATTTAAGGATGAATCGGCAGGTATCGGATGCTCAGCGAGGAAGTCGGCGATGACCTGGCCTTTCACTGCCTTGAGAGGTCGGTGTGTTATCGAGAATTCCATTAAGAGTATGGCCCATTTAGCGAGCCGTCCAGTTAGTATGGCTCTTGACATCAAATACTTGAGAGGATCCACCTTTGATATAAGATGGACCTCATGCGCCAACGCATAGTGTCTGAGCTTCGTTATCGCGAAGATTAACGCTAGGCAGTGTTTTTCGATGGGGGAGTAGTTGTTTTCTTCCCCCAGGAGAACTCGGCTCAAATAGTAGAGAGCTCTCTCTTTCCCCTGGTCGTTCTCTTGTGCCCATAGCGCACCTAAAGAACCTTCAAGGGCTGTTGTGTACAGGATGAGGGGCTTTCCCTTGACTGGAGCAGTCAGTACCGGCGGGTTCTGCAGATATTGCTTGATTTCGTCCAGTGCGCTTTGGCATTTGAGATCCCAAACGAACGGGGTTCCCTTCTTCATTAGATGGTTGTAGGGACGACATTTGCCGGAGTGGTTGACTTGGAGTTTGACACCTGTTTAGGTATCAGTATCGCTACAACTGGGATATTGCCAAGAGCGACTCATCATTTTCCCCTGTCGATTTGGACAAAGGTGGCTTAGTAGACAGGGTTAGGATCCTATCGACTAAGACTTTTGACTTTACGAGCCGTAATGGTCTCATAAAGGATTTTCTCCTTATGAGTCGTGAGGATCTCGTAGGCGTATTTTGTCCTTAAGAATCATGGGGATTCCTAAGTGGTGTCATCTCTTGTAAGTCATAAGGATCTTCCAAGAGTGTTTTCTCCTTATAAGTCGAGAGGACATACAAGTATTATTCACCATATGGGAACATTTCTTGCCATTTATAAAACTTGGCAAAGAAATATTTATTCGTGCCCATGCCTGTAGGGCAATTTGAGAGATATGACGGCTTAAGAACAGTCCTAGATCCCTGTAACTTAAGGCTTTTGAATCCCATGAGCCGTAAGGGTCTCACAGGGGGGATTTTCCTCACGAGTCGTGAGGATCTCGTAAGTGTATTTATTTTAACGAGTTTGCGCCCTTCTGGGTTTTCACAAGCTCGCCGGCAGTCCTGCTGTTTTTACTCACGGCGCCCTTTCGGGTTTTCATCTGTGGCCATCTTGCTTGCGGGCGTACCATTTTTTTTTGTTTTTTTTAATTTTTTTTAACGATATTGCGCCCTTCCGGGTTTTCATAAGCTCGCCGGTAATCCTGCTGTTTTTACTCACGACGCCTTTTCGAGTTTTCATCTATACCTATTTTGCTTGTGGACATACCTGTTTTTTAGCGGGGCATTGCACTAGATTGTGGGACCTGTTTGTAAGCCCTTTAATATCCTTCTTGTCCTTTGAGAAGAAAGTACTATTCTACATAGAGATTCTTCCGCCAGTGAGGAATATGCCCCCTGTGTATATCTCGGGGGGAATGAGTACCCACGCCGTCGCTATTTCGGCGACAGGTTTCTTCAGAGCCGCTTATTTTTGTTGAGCGTAGGCGACAAACGCTATCTTCCCTCCGCTTTTTTTACTCATCATCATCGGATGAGAAAGAGTCTTGACCCATTTGATCCAATCGAGCCATTTTATCCATGAGTTCTTGGAAGGTCGTCGGCTTGAAGAGGGCTATATACGAGGACGCATTTGAATTTGGGTCAAGGGTGGCTATGAACATTCCCATGGCTGCAACTTCATCGATGCGTTGCTTGTATTTGACCAGAGATTTCTCCATCGGGTAACATATTGAACCCAAGTCTCATTCGGTCTAACCCTTTCGTTGACCAGCGTCGTCACGGTAGTATCTTCGTTCTCATTAACGAATCCCTGACAGAAAATCATATCCATCTCGTTGAAGGTATTCACGGGGTCATTCGGGAGTTCCGCATACCACTCGAAGGCAATGCACGCCAGACAGCTGACGAACTGTCAGAAAAAAGTATATCATTCTCTCCAGTGTTACCGCATATGGATTTAAATCGCGCGATGTGCTAGTGAGGATTCCCAGGTCCTTTGTATACGTGGAGTCAGAAGTATGTATTTTGGCGGGTACTGTATTTGATCATAGCACGCTGGATACGGTCGACCAGTCTTGATTGGCCTATTTGAGGCTTCACTGGTATAGTGAGTTTTGACTTGCTGAGCGATATATGTGTCCAGCTTTGCTTTTGAAATCATTTCCTCTTCAGCTGTTGATGAGATCTGCAGAGGATTTGAAATGTCATCCTTATTTTTAAGACCGACTACCGGCGGTTCATTTGTCAGTGGTTCTGATTGAATCATCCTTCCAGCCATATTCTGAATCAGAAGGGCCATCTGGTTCATTTTAGCGGACATTTCTGCCGCTTCTTCATCCCTCTTTTTCAGAGCGCGTTTTAGGAAATCAATATTCGACTCCTTCTCTACTCTTTCTTCGGGTGCATCCTCGGGGTTTTCCTTAGGCGAGGGATTTATCGTTTGCTGCCGCCTGAGCGAGCATCTCCTGCAGCTTTTCACGTTGCATTTGAACTTTTGTCAGGGACCGAGTTTGAGGTCGGTGACTAGTTGAAGCTCGAACTTCGTCTTTGGAATTCACCGCATAGACTATATGAACTACCATGCCCCCAGGCTTGGGGTATTTTTGCTTTGGGCACTTGAGCTTTATTAGGCCTCTCTTTTTTGTGAAAATCTGTTTTGGTTTTGGGAGGAACCGCTATATCAGTATCCGTCTTGGGATGAATCCCATTGTATTTGAAAGGGGATTTGTTAGAATTTGGCTGACGTCTAAGAGAAGAGCCACAGTTGACGACAGAGACCTTCACCTGCTTCCACACCTTATATATAGATGAGGAAAGTTGTTTTAGGGAGCGAACGGGTTCCTGCTCTCGTGGGATCTCCATAGGCTACGGAGATTTCTTCAATATTGCGGTGGGAGAATTTTTTCTGACCCTTCGCAACAGTTTGAAGCTGTTCCCGGTTGGAACAATAATATTCACCACTGGGGTTGAAACACGACCATACGGAGAACTGCCCCCAGCTCATTTTGTATTATGTCGATATTGACGTCGACCGTTTCTTACGGTCGGGATTTGATTAGCCTCAGGATTTTGCTGAGCCTGCCCCCTGTTTCCTTTGAGAGCTTGAATATTCTGCCTCCTATGTCTACCTTGGTCTTCGGCAGGTGCCAGTTGTTTGAGAACTGATTCCGTAGGCAAATCTGCATCTTTGGGAGCCAGCCTATGGAAGACAAACTTCCTCTGGACTTCCTCCATTGATGTTGAGGCACCGAGGGTGGGAGGTGGGAGGTATCGATCCAAAGAGAAGCCCGTTGATTTCTTGAAAAGCGGAATTGCAGAGATTTGAGCTTGCAAGTGGCTCATACTTGACTCCACCAGATATGATAGAGTCTGAGTTGCTATGGTAGAATCAAACGCCATTTTTCATAGAGAAGAAACACCGGCTTCAGTATCCCATCACCCAAGGGCAACCAAAAACATATATACCACGATTATTTGATCGCGAAAAAACACGACATACGAAGTGTGGAGTGGAAAGAGGAAAAGGTTCCACCGGGCGTGTCAGAATTTGTTCGCCGCCGAAAGACGTGACTGGGACATTGGGACGTCTGGCTTGAATTTTGGGGGCAGATGCTATTTGGTTTTATTCGTCCACTTCTCCAAAGATGCCAAGTTGATTTATGGTACCGTGTATCGGAGGTTTGGACAGATGCGGCCGTTGTAGCAGACTTCATCAGATTCCCCCTCGCTTGTGAAGGGTTTTTGATTGTGGGGATGCTCTTCCCTGCAAACGCAAGCCCCTTCAGTTAATTACATTATCGGGTTACGATAACCACTTTCTCCTTCCCCAGAAGTTCACTCCGTGTCGTGTGTGTTTGTTTTATTTTTGGTTGGCCGTGGATTGTATACGGAGACTAATTGTGTTGTCGCCCGTAGGGCGTGGATTAGTCCAAATCCGTATTTTCTTAGATTTGGGTTTGGGTTGGTTTAAGGATCGTTAATCTTGTTTTAGATTAAGATCAACTCAAACGTTTGTTGAGGATACGTTAGTCTAATTTTAGACTAAGATCTACTCAACAGGATTTTCTTTAGTTTATAGAGACATTGCGGTCCGCAATTTAGGTTTTAGGGACGTTGCGGTCCGCAATTTAGTTTTAAGGATATTGCGGTCCAAAGGGTTTAGTTTTAAGGACATTGTGGTCCAAAGTTTAAGGACATAGTCTGTGGAATTTAGTTTTTAGGAACGTTGCGGTTTGCAATTTAGTTTTAAGGACGTTGCGGTCCATGGAGTTTAGTTTTAAGGACAATGCGGTCCAAAGTTTAAGGACATCATAGTCCGTGGAATTTAGTTTTTAGGGACGTTGCGGTCCGCAATTTAGTTTTAAGGACGTTGCGGTCCATGGAGTTTAGTTTTAAAGACATTGCAGTCCACAATTTAGTTTTTAGGGACGTTGCGGTCCACAATTTAGTTTTAAAGACATTGCGGTCCATAGTTAGTTTAAGGACATTACGGTCCATTAGGTTTAAAAACATCATAGTCCATATTTAAGGACATCATAGTCCATAGAATTTAGTTTAGGGACGTTGCGGTCCATAGTTAGTTTAAGGACATTACGGTCCATTAGGTTTAAAGACATCATAGTCCTTAGAATTTAGTTTAGGGACATCATAGTCCATAGAATTTAGTTTAGGGACGTTGCGGTCCATAGGGGTGTATCCATGGGTTTGGAAATGTACCAAAAAGTTGTTGGTTATCGGGACCCGCCACCTCTCTGAAGCCGTTGAAGAATTACAACGACATGCATCAGAAGTGTGAAGAGATATACCCTTGAACCAAATGCCAGATTGAGAAGGAATGAGATAACATTACTTTGAATGCCACCCGAGATCAATTTTGGAAGGCCTGAGTATAATTGAGGCTCGGTTGAAAAAGAGTTTTGGCTTTGGAAGACTTAGCTAATTTGGGCTAAGGTTGGCCTATCATAGTGTTAAACACTAGCATATGTTCGGCGCTCACGTGCTCCTACGTGAGGTCTTAAAGTATTGTTTAAATACTGAAGATCTGAAGCGCTCGCATGGGGTCATGTGAGGTGCTTGAAGTAGCGTTAAACGCTGAGAGTCTGAGGCGCTCACGTGGGGTCACGTGAGGCGCTTGAAGTAGTGTTAAACATTAAGAATTTGAGGCGCTCGCGTGGTGTCAAGTGAGGCGCTTGAAATAGTGTTAAACACTAAGAATTTGAGGCGCTCACGTGAGGCGCTTGAAGTAGTGTTAAACACTAAGAATTTGAGGCACTCACGAGGGGTCAAGTGAGGCGCTTGAAATAGTGTTAAACACTAAGAATTTGAGGCGCTCACGTGGGGTCACGTGAGGCACTTGAAGTAGTGTTAAACACTAAGAATTTGAAGCGCTCACGTGGGGTCACGTGAGGCGCTTGAAGTTTGGCGCTATTGCCTTTGATCTATTCCCTTTCTTCTTTATGAAAGCTAAGCACTGCTTAGGGGGTCACGTGGGATCACGTGAGCCGACCTCAGTTTGTTCTCTGTTTGTTCAACCACTAATCTTTTCCTTACGTGCATGGAGATCATGAGTTTTGAAACGTTCGAGCCCTAAAAATTAAATTCTTCTATAGGGTTAAACCCTAACTTTATTAGAGGAATTAAATTCCTATATGTTCTGGTAAGAATTAAATTCTTTGAACTTAGTTCTTTCCCCTGGGTTTGAATCTACATAACAGAATCTCCCCGATGAGAATTAAATTCTCAACTTGTGGGGAGATCTGCTTCTGCAGATCTCAACTAGTGGAAGAACTAAGTTCTTTTTAGAAGAGTTAAACTCTTATGGAGGTGAAAAAGAGATGATATATTCTCTGTGTTTTGTTCCTTCTCTTATCTAGAGTTTCTTTTTCTCTTTTAGAAGGTCTTCTTCTCTCTGGAGAATTAAATTCTCTTTTCTTTTAAGCTTACTGTTCCCTCCGAACACAGAGACGTGACCGCGCAGGTTCGTCTTGCCTGAAATTCGGGGTAGATGCTAATAGGTGCTATCCGTCCACCTCTCCAAAGATGCCAAGTTGATTTATGGCACCATGTATCGAAGGTTTAAACGGATGCGGCCGATGTAGCAGACTTCATCATATTCCCCCTCATTCGAGGGGTTTTTGATTGTGGGGATGCTCTTCCCTGCAGGCGCAAGCCCCTGCAGTTAATTACGCTACCGCATCGCGGTAACAACTTTCTCCTTCTCCAGATGGTCACTTCGTGTCGTGGGTGTTTGTTTTGTTTGTGGTTGCCCGTGGATTGTATACGAAGACTAATTTATGTTGTCGCCCGTAGGGCGTGGATAAGTCAAAATCCGTATCTTCTTAGATTTGTGTTTGGGGGTTGGGTTTAAGGATACGTTAGCCTCATTTGGGACTAAGATCAACTTAAACGTTTGTTAAGAATACGTTAGTCTAATTTTAGACTAAGATCAACTTAACAGGATCGTTTAGATCCAACAAGAGAGCAATTGAGTTCTATTGTTTAGTTTAGGGATATTGCGGTCCATAGTTAGTTTAAGGACATTACGGTCCATGGGTTTAAAGGGACCCCAAAGTCCGAGGTTAAGGACATCATAGTCCGTGGGTTTAAAGGGACCCCACAGTCCGAGGTTAAGGACATCACAGTCCGTGGGTTTAAAGTGACCCCACAGTCCAAGGTTAAGGACATCGTAGTCCATGAGTTTAAGGACCCCACAGTCTGTAGTTTAAAGCCATCGTAGTCTATAAGGTTTAAGGACATCGTAGTCCATGAGTTTAACGACCCCACAGTCCATGAAGTGTTTGGTTGTCGGGACCCACCACCTCTCTGAAGACGTTGCAGGATTACAACGACGGATATCAGAGGAGTGAAGAGATGTACCCTCGACCGGTGTGAGTTGGTTGAAAGATCTGTAGTCCAGTTTGGGACTGAGATCTGTTGAATATTCATGAGCAGATGGGCTCAATTAAATATAAGTTGAGGACTTATGGCCAATATTGGGCTAAGTCCAATTAAAATGTTTAACATTTTTTTATTCTGGCTATTGAGCCTTTAATTGGGCTTGGCCCTTTTAATAATGCTAAGCATTATTGCCTGACACCTTTTGTCTTGTATTGAATGCACAGCATTCATCAGGGCCTTGGCTCTTTAAAGAACAATTTGTGTTCGTTCAGCACAACATATGGTGCGCTAGGCGCTTTGTGCCAATCAAAGAAGTGCAATGCGCTTCTGCCACGTGGCGCGCATGTAAATATTGCGCTCTGCGCTAAGCGCAGATGCCAATTTGTGAGCGCTGAGCGCTGGTCCATGAGCGCATTGCACTGGCGCATACGTGGATGACACGTGTTGCGCTTGGCGCCAAGCGCCAGCCTATGGGCGCAGTGCGCTGTTTCAGAAGCGCGAAGCGCAAGCTGTGTCTGTGGTTGACACGCGGCACGTTTTGGTGCTGAGCGCCGGTCCAAGGAGCGCAAAAGCGCAGTTCATGAGTGCAAGGCACTTTTCAATAGCACGGAGCGCGCTTGATCAAATTTATGATCAGAGAACAAGTTTATGTTCTTTTTAAAGGAGGCTTTGCCTCAAGATTTCAAGAACAAAAGTTCTTATTTATAAAAGGGCTCTGCCTTTGTAGATCAAGGATCTGCAAATGAAGTGAATACTTCTTTTTGTTTTTATAATAAGATCTTTTGATCTCTTTTTTATCAAAGACCTTGGTCTTTTATAGATCTATGATCTTTCTTAGAAGATAGTTCTTCTTTTTATGAGATGATTTCATCTCTGTGTTCAAGAGTCATGTTCTTTACCTTGAAGAAAATGATCTTCTTTCGCTAAAAGCTTGCTTTTCTTTCTGTTTGAGTCTTTCTCAAAGTTTGTAGGGGGGTTTCTCTATATCAGACTTTAGGTCTTGGGGCCTTTATATAGGGCAAATTGATTTGATAAATCAGTTAAAGAGATCTTTCTCTGATTGATTTGGGAATATTTTCCACCGTTGGATCTTTGATCCTAAAACTTCTGTTTTACAGAAGGCAATCTTCTTGTTTTTAACAAGATTGGAAAGATCTTTCCATAACAGAATTTTAATTCTGATTAATTAATAATTTATTATTATTAGATCTTTTGATCTATCGGTGGAGAATTCTTAATTCCAGCGCTGGCGCACCTTGCGCTAGTGCACCTACGTTTGACACGTGGCGCGCAGCGCAGAGCGCAGCGCAAGATCTGAAGCGCTGCTTCAATAGAGGTGTCTTTTCACCTTCCTTTTAAGTCAAACTTGTATTCCTTAGAACTTTCATTTCCCAAGTCTTGGAAATAGCTCCACTATGCACAAAATTTTCTGTGCCTAGCCTTTATAACTCGAAGCAAAGCTTCTTTCTTTTCTCATCTCCAAAGAACCCTCTCAATTATGGCTTGTAACCGTCCACATGCTCGCCGACAACCATGAGAAGTGCCCATCCAGGACATTGTTCCTCGTTTTGCTGCACGCTTGGTAGATCCTTCCTTTACGGATGACCAATGCGACGCAGCGCTGTACGAGCTCTTGACTCGTGTGGGGTCTCCTCTCCCCCCACACTCTATTTGGATTCGGATGATCCTTGCGTCTGTGCTTGCTGATATTCCTCCTCCTCTAGCAGAGATGTCCTCAGCAATGCTCGATGCTGCTGCAGACAAGATCGAGTGCTTCTTCGAGGCGCATTTGATCACTAAAGACCTGAGGGATTGCTCTGTCCATTTGCTGAGACAGATACGGGCTCGTCGGGTCGTTATCTCCACTTTCTCTGGGGAGTGCGGCGATGATCGATGGATGGCTACTCCTCGAGAGGATCGCCGTTTTGACATGGTGGAGAAGACGGAGAGGGAACTGGACAATCTCATTCTTAGCTTTGCAAACCCCTGTCCTTTTGACCCCATGTTTGGTGATCTGTTTGCGTTGTAATAAAATAATAAAAGGATTTCTAATTAAGTATTTTATCATCCTCCAAGTGCTCCTTTATTTTTAATTCTTTGTTATTTCTTTGTAAGGCGTTTATGCGCTGCATAATTTGATTTGCTATAATCAGGTGCAAGTAATTCTCGTGAGCGCCGTTTCAGAGTCTTTGACTCTTTTTGCAGGCGCATTTGATGTTAGCACTTTTCATGAAGCGTTGCTTCGCTTTCCAATCTTGGAAACAGAGCTTTGCTCTAATTTGGGGTGCATAGCGCAGAGTGCAGCGCAGCCTGCACTAGCGCATCCGTGTTTGACACATGGCGTGCGGCTCGCCTAGCGCTAGCGCACTCATGGTGCGCTGCCTAAGGCGCAGCGCGGCCTGCGCTAGTGCATCCATGTTTGACACATGGCACGCCTAGCGCAGAGCGCTGGATCTAAAGCGTTGCTTCAATTTCTGACTTTTGAATTTCAATACAGAGCTTTGCTCTGACTGGTGGAACAGAAGCGTAGCTTCATTTCAAATCTTGGAATTTGAACAGAGCTTTGCTCTGATTGGGAAAACAGAAGCGTCGCTTCATTTCAAATCTTGGAATTTGAACAGAGCTTTGCTTTGATTGGGGAAACACTTACCAAGGGGTTTCTCTCTTTCTTTTTGTATCTTTGAACTTGAAGTTTATGGGGGGGGTTCCTCTGTTTTCTTCTTCCAATTTGAAGCTTATGGGGCGGTTCTTTTCAGTAAGACTTGAAGTCTTGGGTCCTTTATATAGGGGCGGCTGATTTGTTGAATCAGTTAAGGAAATCTCTCATCGAGAGATCTCTGATTGATTTGAAGATTTTATCCACCGCTGGATCTTTGATCCAAGGACTTCTGTTTTACAGAAGACATCTTTCTTGTTTTTAGCAAAATTGGGAAAATATTTTCCTATACAGAACTTATTCTGTATCTTGGTGATGTTTAATCACCATTGGATCTTTGATCCAATGGTGCTCTGATTTACAGAGCACAATCTTTCTTGTTTGGAAAGATTTGAGGAGTATTTCCTCAACAGAATTTTATTCTGGTAATTTGATGATTTATCATCTTCGTTGAATCTTTGATCCAACGGTGGAGAACATTTAGTTCTAGCGCTGGCGCTCTCGTGCTTTGCATGTGAGGCGCTGCCTCAGAGTCTTTGACTCTTGGCGCTGACGCTTTTGACGCTAGTGCTCTCGTGCTTTGCACGTGAGGCGCTGCCTCAGAGTTTTTGACTCATGGCGCTGGCGCTCTTGGCGCTTCCTCAGAGTCTTTGACTCTTAGCGCTGGCGCTCTTAGAGCGAGCGCTCTCGTGCTTTGCACGTGAGACGCTGCCTCAGAGTCTTTGACTCATGTCGCTGGCGCTTTTGGCGATGGCACTCTTGTCTTTGACTCTTAGCGCCGGCACTCTTGGCACGAGCGCTCTCGTGCTTTGCACATGAGGCGCTGTCTCAGTTCAAATTTCAAATTTCGAACATAGCTTTGCTCTCTGATTAGGGAAAACAGACCTGTGCCGTGCTGCGGTTCCGGTTCCGTTCTATGAGGTTCCGTAGGTCCCCTGGCAAGGTTGTCTTCGATCTGCCGTGGTGAGTCCCGTTCGCGCGAACCTGTCGAGGGAGGGGGCGCCGGCCATGCCTGGGAGCAGGCGAGCTGACCGACACCTCCTCGGGAGGGACAGGAGCGCGATGGGCCTCAGGGTGGGACGCTCTTTCATATGACCTCGGCGTCGAGCTGTAAGGTGCCCACTGGGTCATTGAGTTGGTCTCCACGGGGGACCTGTGGCAGCCGGAGATAGCGAGGCGGTGCCCAGATGTGCCGGCTCGGGCAGTGTCTTCTCTCCCCATGTGTCGCTCCCGAGGTGGGGGAACGGCGACTTGGGGGGTTTGTCCCGCCGTTTAGACACTGACAAGCGCATCCACGACGGACGCGAGCCGATCTATCTGAGCAGATAGGGTGTGAATGGCATTCGGGGGAGGAGTGGATCCACCCGTGTCTCCGTTGTGTGGAGGACGACGGCTGGAGCTTGGATCGTCGTGATGATCACTCGCCATATGTTCGAGATCGGAAGATTAACTTTCGTTGAGTGGAACTTCTATTTTCCCACAGACGGCGCCAACTGACGGAGGCTGTGATCACCTTCAGATATTATCTTCCGTTGATCTGTAGCGAGCGTTGATGGATGACTGAGATTGAGTTTGAGAGTTGCCTCTTGATGCGTGTGGATCTCAATGGGCTTGATTTGACGATGAAGCCGAGCTACCTGCAAGGAAGTCCTGGGGTAGTTGTACCACCGAGGACCCTCCGACGATCATATTAGTCGAAGTATTTGGGCAAAGTAACGGCCTGTTCGGGTAAAAATTCCTTCCCCGAGTCGTCTGAAGAGGGGTTTATATAGTGGCAACCATAGGATGGCAGGCGCGAGGTTCACGCCGGCCGTTACGCCCCTAGAGTTGCGCCTGCATGAAAGGCGGGATTCCTCATTAATGACGGGATATGCTCGTTAATGGGGGAATGTGATGGCATGGAACGCGGACCGTGGGCGGCGGATATCTCGCGTCTGGCGAGATTCGCGGAGCCGTGGCGAAGACGCCCGTGATCCGTGCTGTGGTTCGGTCGATGAGACCGAGGAAGCTAAGCTCGGCGGGAGGCTCGGGAACGAGCGGGGGGCCGAGGGAGCTTGTTACAGCGATAGCTCGGAGGCGAGCTAAGAGGGCTGAGGGAACTCAGCGTGTGGGAGGGCTCGGAGGCGAGCCAATGGGTGTTTATAAGGCAGGTACAGGAGTGGTCTGGGATGCCACCGAAAGTCGGGACTATCCTCGGGTCGAAGGCCCGAGGTATGCTTCCACTATGCCTTTCTTGCTTCTTTCTCATGAGCTTTAGGACACGTCATCTGCCACGTGTCACGATCTGGGGAGTCCTCAGTACCGAGCATTATCAATCCCAAATCTATGGAGACGGGTCGAGAACTCTGATGCAATATATGACGATATGTGGATTTATGAAGGTTTTGATATATATGGAAGCAAAATAACAGAGAAAAAGCAAAACAAAGATTTTAATGGAGGGAAGAACTTCCTACAAAAGGATTTGTACTAATCCTTTTTACCAACTAGGTCAGAGTATCAAAAGTTACAAATTCAAAACACTTGATTTACAACGAGACTACTAACCCCTTTTTATAGCCTTAATATTCTCCTACTCCATATAGGACTAGGTTATAAAATATAGAAATTGACTTAGAAATTGACTACTTTCTAATTTCCATATTACCTAATTTAGAGCAACTTAATCATATTACTTATAAGAGCAGTTGTTTCAACTAAACTCCTAATTAAACTAGAAGTACATGCTACAATTTAACAAACCATGGTCTAACACAACTCCAAATCAAACTAGAAGTACATTGGGAGAACCATCCGGATCAAGGCTCTCTTGATTTGGAAGAGCGCAGCACCTACAAGCTCATGACTGCAACAAACGAAGGATTCCTCCTTTGAACCATGTCGTCTGGCTTGATGGTCATCTTTCCCGTCGAATCGGTAGGATTAGATCTCTGGTCTTGTACTATGGTAATTCCGCTCAAGAACTTTTTTGAGCAGATCCTCCTCAATGAAGAAATATTCGATTGAGGGTAACAATGCTTCGTCTCGTTTTTTTCTCTAGAGCATCGATGCATCTCTAAGCTTAAACGTGATGCTTCTAACATTAATTGAACTCCTTGCTTGCTCAGAGTTGGTTCATAATGTGATTTTTGTGAAAGTTTTTGAATTTGATTTATATTGTAGAATTTCGACTATGTCCCTCTCGTAATGACAACTTGGATACGAATGGAACGCCTTTATCATCTTTTATCCTTAATAAAAGTGAGAACTTTGTGCATGCATTCACCAAACGCTTGGTTTATAATGCCGCCGCTAATGAGACTGGTATTTATATGTGCATGCATTCACCAAGCATTAATAATAAACGCTTTTCCATCTTTCACCAAACGATACTTTCGCTCTCTTTGCTAGAATATGACATCTCTAGCCTATAAGTACGGGCTACGAAGAATTACTTGGCACATATCTATTGGCATCACCTCACAAGTCACTTCATCGATGTAACGATCATCGGCGAACTTGAAAGTGCACTGCTTCGATAACTTTTGGTCAATCTCCTTCTAAGTACATCCTAATAAAAATGGCTTCGGGTGAGGTGTAGTCTTTAGCTCCATCTTTGCTACTAATTCTTTAGAAATCAAATTCTTCTGACTGCCTGAATTAATGATTGTTCCGATGATGCTTTGCTTCACCTGAATTTTCATATGGAAAACTCTTCCCTTGACTCGAAACTAGATGATCCTTATGAAGTAGCCATAAGAGAAATCTTCTAGTCTAGCTAAAGAAGTTGGGTAACTCCTTGACTGTTCCTGCATGCAGTGTCACTTTTCTTAAAATATGAACAACAAATTTATTTATCTTAAATAAAATATTAACCTCAAATTAGTATAGTTTCATTTAAGCAAATAATAACTAATACCACTACTATATCGTACAAGTTTTCTAGGATATTACATCATACCCAACTACAAAAGAATTTCGTCCTCGAAATTTACGGAAAACGGAAATGAGAAGAAAACATGGAAATTACCGGATTCAAGGAAACAAATTTGAAAAATTCCGACGGATTTCATCTTCACTCTCCCAAGTGGATTCTCGATGAGAACGACCACCCCAAGAAATGAGAACCAACGGGATAACACTATTCTTCAGGACTTTCTCTCGATGATCAAGGATAGCAGTAGGTCGCTCTTCATAAGATGGATCATTACCCAAAGTCAACTCCGACTGATTCAATACATGAGTCTCATCTCGTACATATCGGCAAAGTTGTGATACATAGAATACGTCATGGACACCTACCAAGTATGATGGTAGGACCAAACAGTACGCCACTTCCCCAATCCGTTCGATAATATCAAACGGTCCAACAAATCGAGGACTAAACTTGCCTCGACTACCAAATCGGATCACACCCCTTGTTGGTGATATTTGTTGGATATATATGCCCTAAAGGCCAATATTGTATATGTATACATATGGATGCTAGGGATATGTATGTACATGACAATCTTACTCAGTTTTATAGTATATTATTTGACTTGTATTTGTCAGGATATGTGTATTTATTTCTACTGTTGTTATATCTAGCTTACACATAGTGATAAAGACTCGATACGGTAGTATACTATTATGGTTTGTTTTTATCTTAACATGGCATATGTCATACTCGTTATTACATATTACGGTTACATGTTGATAAAGCTCGTAGGATCTTGCTTGACTACCTGCGTTGTGATGGCGATCATACTTGTGAGAGTAGGGTAGTCCATAAGCACATCCTTAAATGGTCTTTAGTCGCGTGAGTATCGAGACTGGGCATTAATACTCCAGAATAGACTAGTGTATACGTTTCTAGCCCCGGCGGGGGATGGTTGGTCCCGCGACCATTGGTCTGATGCACCTAAGATCGTATACAGGTGCTCACTGGGTGTGAGTACACTGGACGGACTCGCCGAGAACTTCCAGATGGTACTATACTTATCATCAGATGGAAGTTCTCAGGTGACATATGTACAGATTAGTCTTCGGACCTGAGATCGGCATTTGTCTCGTGTGAGTTCTTACTGAGCTTTGATCACTACTCTACCACGGCTCTACTGAGTCGTGCAAACAGGTTTTGGTTGGGTACAGTCCTGAGCCACATGGAGGCGGTGAGCGATTGTTGGGGATTCATCTCTCCCGGTATTAGGAGTTGATATCGCACAGTGATCGATTGTTCATGACCATAAGACCTTGGCCAAGGCAGTTGGGATTTACTGATAGGTTGATCAGTAGTTTCCCAGATTGGTCCTGAGCCACATATGCATGACTTATCAGGTTATTAGGGTCTGACGTTTACCGCCCCTAGACCTGGTATGCGATACTCTTTGACGAAGAGACCGGACTATACGGATACTGTCACGGATAGGCTCAGTAGGAGTTCGGACGAGTTTGCTCATAGGCCTTCTTTTCAACAGGTACCTAGGTAGCCGTTACGTACATCTAGCGCCGTTGACGTTCTTGTAGTTAAACCCACTGCCAGTGTACTATTGAGTTTTTAGAGTTCCACACAGAGGGTTTCCCTACTTCGGGCGAAACGATGTAGAGACTGTATGGTTTTATGGCAGTGTTCGATCACATACGTACACTTGTGCACGTATGATGTTCTAGCAGATAAAACTAGCAGGCTTTGGTTTAAACCATATCCTAGTATTAGATTATAGGATTATTTAGTCTCTAGGTATTCGTATTTTTCGGAATACGGATACGGGTATGTATATACGGACGAAGGGTATTCTTGTAATTTTGGCAAGAGTGCTTCTAGAAGATGACACCTCATTTCTTATTTATTCTTTTTGATTAAATGATGAAATGAGGTGAAGGATGAGTTGTTTGTTTACATTAAATAAAGCATGGCCACTAGATGACTCACTTAGTGACTCGTATGATAACTATTGAAGCATGCTTGATTTTATATTATTCTATGCTTCATAATTATTTAGGGTTGCCACTTTTCGTTTCATAATATCTCACACACACTCTCTCCTCCAAGCTCTCATCTTCTTCCTCTTACCCTAAAGTGTCTCATGAGTTGAGAATCCAAGGGTCTAAAAGACTAACTAATCTCTAATCACCCTCTACATCACCTAAACAACCTAGATTAGCACACTAGGTTCTTTAGTTACCTCATATTAGAGGTAAGAGCTCTTAGTTGATACTCTCGGGTGGATCATCATTGACGCGAGGAGGCCAAAATTCAAACTTGATCATGGACACTACAAAGAGCATACTAAAGGAGTGGAGTGAAGACCCAAAGGACTTGAGCCTCTTGGTATAAACTCTTCTCATAGTAGATAGCTTCTTAATTTGCTAGTTAAGGTTTATGGTTAAGATCCGGATTTAGTGTTATTCTAGCGCCAAATTTCTAATCGTAGTAAAATATTTGTTCCGCATGGGCCACGGGAGATGGTCGGGACGCTAGCGTAACCCTTCATGGTATCAGAGCCAGCCCATAAACCCTACACTGCAAGTTTAAACGATGTTAAAGTATCGAAACCGAAACGACTCCAATTCAGTACCCTGAACATTCCAGTTTCTGTTGAATTTTATTTGGTCTTCAAAAATTATTTTAGCAACTGCAGAAGACTTCTTAGGTGACACATAGACTCCACCCCAAATACGAGCCAATTCCACCTGTTTTTGGCCGAGCACATTGCCTTAAAAACCGAGCTGGCCGGCCCTGTCTGGGAATTTAGGTTTCGTATTTTGGGTCTGGTCTGGTCTCTGAAATGTTGGTTCAGTGGTATTGCTAGTTTAGCCCAGTTTTGATATGGTTTTATCTAGTTGTTTGGGGCTATTTGGGGTGTTTCGAAATCAATAATTTAACACTGTTTAAATGTTTATCAGTACATTCACTTTTATCTGCGGCCGTGAATGTCATTCGATCGGTATGACTCGTCTAATTGCTATATGTTCTTTTAGACGAGCTTGCGAACATGACATTCACGTTGATGTTCTGTGCTTGTGCTGTGATTGTGGTTGGATAGTTGTGGTGGATAGCATGTGGTGCAATGTTAGCAGCACAGTTTATATTCATTTGTACATTTGTTATTGCGGGGCGAGCGTCCGATATGTGGACTACCGTCTTTGCCGGGTTGTATATTATATGATTGGGGCACGACCGGGTTGAGGTCGATGTCACTATTTGTACATATTATTTTCTTTTTCTGTACTAGGATTACCTCACGGTGGAGTGTACGAATAGCCGGGTTCTAGAAGGAAACAAGCCCGCATCTCATGGTGTTAGGAGTGAGGGGGCTTCATTCTAGAATTGGCGGGCTATTCGCCGCACTCATAGAGGGTATAGTATGACCCACGGAGGGGCGCCCAAGTTACCGGATTTTGTGAAGTGCTGGGTGACCCATTCACTTTGTCGAAGGGGGTTGCCTCACTTCTGGGATTGACGGGTAACTTGCCATGCTCATAGGGGTCCAGGTTCTCATTGCACAGGCAATCCACACGACCGGGAACATCGGGTTTTATTTGCGGCTCAAATGAAACCCGGGGCTCCAAGTTAATCCACCATTCTGTATTGTTGGCTGAGATTCTGTGATGTTGCTTATTATCATGCCTCTGGGATGAATGTTATATATATATTTATATATATACTAGTAGATGTTGTATATGTTTTATACCCGCGCTAGTCCAGCCACCGCTCTGTCGTTAGTTAAGTAATCTAACGGGTGATGACGGGGCCCGGTAGCGAATGCGGATGGCATATACGTACATTGTATTTTCGTTCTTTTCTGGTGTGATAGGATTAAAATGATGGGACCGCATTAATTTTGATTAATGCAAGAAAAGAAACCTAAAAAGATGTTTTTGGAACAAATTTCGAAAAACTATAGCTATATTCTTTCACTTTGCTTAGTGGTATTCGGCCATGAATATCCAGCACCTCATTCCACGATGCAAGAGCCGAGATCCCTTCGCGGGGAGTGACCTCTTGAGCAAAAGTCTATACTATAGATTACTCGGTTTTCTTCAAAACTACTAGTTTTCAAAAGCGGAGCTTAAACCACTCATTTTTCTAAGCTATCAGGTTCCTTCAATGATATCAAGTTCATTACGTTAACGGGATTTTCGCCAAAAACCCAGCCGTAGCCCTCCGTCATTTCTTACAAGTATTTCTTAGTATTCATGCTGTGTATGTTGACCTCTGTCAAGGCATAGTGAATGGTAGCTAAGCAATGCTCATATGTTGCATAGATAAATGCAATTATTTAGGACAGTCGCACGGTCATTTTGACCTCTGTTAAGGACTTTTGCTGGTGGGTCTAAATCAATCCAGGACAATGACGGGTTGAACTTGACTTGCGATTTATGACATGTTGACCTCTGTCAAGGTCATGAAGCCGCTTAGGGAAAAAACCACATCGGAAGTTTCAAACATACAGGAAACTTGCAGATTTAGCATACCTTCTGGAGTGTGGTGACTAGAGTGGATTCCATCTAGGTCATCACACAATGATAGTTGGATCCTGATCCCACTGATGAGCAGGATTGCTCTCGGGAGATTATCACACTTTACAATCAATGCTATAAACCAAGTAGGTGTCTAGAAAGGTGTTAGCGGGGCTACGCCTCGAGGGAAAAGAGCTTATGTAATTAAGGAACTTCGTGAAAGCGTTGGAAAACCTCTCTCGAAGTACCAACACTAGCCTGGCTGAAAGGTTAAAGTATTATGATGTGCGATTAATAATGACTAGTTCTTCTTTTAAGGTTTGAAGAAGAATTCGAGAAAACAGTGGGAGCCATCCTGATTAGATAAAATAATAACCAATCTAATCTTGCAAGAGCGCACACTAAGTGTTTCTTTTCTCTCTTTCCAGGTAGCAACCATTTCACGCCCTAATCAAGATAATAAAATGTATCGCTTGACCGATCCGAATTCTTATTCTTATTCGGGACTGTGGAACGTCGGTTCAGCTCTAACTTATGACAACGGTCATGAGTATGAGCAAGGGAAAAATGATTGTTTGAATTCCTTAATGACCCTATCGAATAAGAAACATACTATTGTGTCTTCTTCATGTGTTCTTGTTATTGAGAACTGTTTTTCGGTCAGTCCTACCTCCTGGGTACTCGATACCGGATTGAGATCTCATATCTGTAATTTATTACGGGGACTGAGAAAAAGTAGGATGGTTGGACCTGGTGATATGTCCCTCAGAATAGGGAATGGAGCACAGGTTGATGCTTCTGCCGCCGGTGAATATCACCTAGCATTGCCAAATGGCAATACTATGATTTTGAATAACTGCTACTATGTACCTTCCATAGTTTGCAACATCATATCAGTTTCTTTACTTGATAAAGATGGATATAAGTTTATTCTTGATAGAAATATCATGAACATTTACCTTAATCAGGTATTGGTTGAAGAAGGTACACTATGTAATGGTATCTATGTTCTTAATCAAAACACAGTTCTCAGTATACAAAACACACACAAGAGGAAGAGTTCAGATACGAACGAATCCTACTTTTGGCATTGTAGACTTGGTCATATCGGAGAGAAAAGACTAAGTAAATTGCATAAAGATGGACATTTGAATACATTCGAATTTTCATCTTATGAAACTTGTCAGTCTTGTCTCAAGGGAAAGATGACCAAATCTCCGTTCACCGGACACGGAGAAAGAGCATCAGAGTTCTTGGGACTCATACACAGTGATGTGTGTGGTCCGATGTCTATACATGCAAGGGTGGGTTCTCGTACTTCATCACATTCACTGACGATCTCTCTAGATTCGGATATGTGTATCTTATGAAACACAAATCTGAAACTTTTGAGAAATTCAAAGAATTCAGGAACGAAGCAGAGAACCAGACTGGCAAAAGTATCAAGATCCTCCGATCTGATAGAGGAGGGGAGTACTTGAGCACTGAATTCAGGGACTTTCTAAAAGAGAATGACATTCTCTCTCAGCTTACTCCTTCGTATACACCAAATCACAACGGCGTATCGGAGTAGAGGAACCGTACCCTATTGGACATGGTTCGCTCTATGATGAGTAGTGCTGAGTTACCTCTTTCATTCTGGAGACTTGCGCTTCAAACATCAGCGTACTTGTTGAATCAGGTTTCGTCTAAATCAGTGTCCAGGACTCCATATGAAATATGGAGTGGTAGAAAACTATGTCTTAAACAGATTAAGATATGGGATTGTCCGGTATATGTGAAAAACCAGAATCCGGACAAACTTCAGGCACGGTCAGTTTTATGTATGTTTGTAGGATATCCCAAGCATTCAAATGGATATCTGTTCTACCACACCTTAGAACAGAAGGTGTTTGTTGCTCAGCACGCTACCTTTTTAGAGTGGCAATTTCTTGCAAAAGAAATAAGTGGGGGCACGGTAGAACTGGAAGAAATTCCAGAGGGACAAACTATAACTGAAGATTTAGTAGAACCACAAAATTCAATAGTCCCAGACGAACCTCAGCCACTCCGCAGATCTGATAGGATTTCATATCCGCCCGAGCGATACTATGGTTTTCTCATAGACGGGGATCGAGAGGATTGCATCTTAGAAGAAGATGATCCTACCAGTTTCAGCTAGGCCATTATCAGTAGGGACTCTGATAAGTGGCTGGATGCTATGCGATCCGAAATGGAGTCCATGTACACCAATAAAGTGTGGACCTTGGATATTGCTCCACCTGGGGTAAAACCCGTTGGATGCAAATGGATCTACAAAAGGAAATTTGGTGTAAATGGGCAGGTGGATACCTATAAGGCTAGACTTGTTGCAAAAGGTTTTCGTCAAAGACCAGGTGTGGATTATGACGAAACCTTTTCTCTAGCAGCTATGCTCAAATCCATTTGGATCCTACTTGCCATTGCTGCCTTCCATTATTATGAGATCTGGCAGTTGGACGTAAAAACAGCTTTCCTAAACGGAAATTTAGAAGAGTGCCTTTATATGGATCAACCGGAAGGTTTCATAGACAGTGGGAGCAGCGGGATGGTGTGCAAGTTGCTTAAATCTATTTATGGATTAAAGCAGGCAACGCGGAGCTGGAACATCTGTTTTGATGAAACAGTCAAGGAATTTGACTTCATCAAGAACGAGGATGAGCCTTGTATTTATAAGAAGATTGTAGGACGAACTGTCGTGTTCCTAGTCTTGTACGTGGACGGCATTCTTTTGATAGGAAATGACATTCCCATGCTCGGTCAAGCTATTTTTATCACAAAGGTTCTCCATGAATGACCTGGGTGATGCCTCGTACATTCTGGGGATCAAGATCTACAGAGATAGATCTAAGAGATTATTGGTATTTTTGCAGTCCAGGTATATAGAGACCGTACTAAAGAGATTTAGTATGAAAGATTCCAAGCACGATAACATATCCACATTGCACGGAATCACCCTCTCTAAGAAGATGTCTCCTAAGACTGACGAGGAGAGGGTTCACATGAGTACTATACCCTACGCTTCGGCGGTAGGATCTATAATATATGTGATGCTGTGTACAAGACCAGATGTAGCTTACGCGCTAAGCATGGTGAGCCGGTATCAGTCAGACCCAGGTGAGAACTACTGGACAGCAGTGAAGAACATTCTCAAGTACCTAAGAAGGACTAAGGAGATGTTCCTGGTTTACGGTAATGAAGACCTCAGGGTCGAGTCCTTTACCGATTCAAGCTTCCAGAGCGACAAGGATGACTGCATGTCTTTCTCGGGTTTTGTGTTTACCCTAAACGGAGGGGCGGTGTGTTGGGGAAGTTCCAAACAAGACACCGTCGCAGACTCAACGATGGAGGATGAATACATTTCTGCAAGCGATGCCGCAAAAGAAGCGGTCTGGATGAAGAAGTTCATAGCTGAACTTCAGGTAGTTCCGTCCATTGTTAATTCGATACCTGTGTATTATGATTACAATGGGGCTATAGTTTTAGCGAAGGAACTACGGTCCCATCAGAAATCCAGGCACATCTTAAGGCTGTATCACCTGATCAGGGAGATCGTAGATCGCCAGGAGATCGAGGTCCAGAGAGTGGATACAAAAGAGAACACGACGGATCCATTTACAAAGGCCCTCCCTCAAGCGCAGTTCGAGCGACTTTTTGAGATGTTGGGTATGCGGTACGCCAGCAGCTAACCTTAGTGCAGACGTTGGGTATTCGGTACGCCAATTACTGGCCTTTAGTGCAAGTGGGAGATTATTGGATATATATTCCCTAGAAGCCAATATTGTATATGTATACATATGGATGCTAGGGATATGTATGTACAGGACAATCTTGCTCAGTTTTATAGTATATTATTTGACTTGTTTTTGTCAGGATATGTGTATTTATTTCTATTGTTGTTATATCTAGCTTGAACATATTGATAAAAACTAGATACGGTAGTATACTATTATGGTCTGTTTTTATCTTAACATGGCATATGTCATACTCGTTATTACATATTACGGTTACATATTGATAAAGCCCGTAGGATCTTGCTTGACTACCCGCGTTGTGATGGAGATCATACTTGTGGGAGCAGGGTAGTCCATAATCACATCCTTAAATGGTCCCTGGTCACGTGAGTATCGAGTCTGGGCATAGATACTCCAGAGTAGACTAGTGTATACGTTTCTAGCGCCGTCGGGGATGGTTGGTCCCGCAGCCATTAGTCTGATGCACCTAAGATCGTATACAGGTGCTCACTGGGTGTGAGTACACTGGACGGACTCGCCGAGAACTTCCAGATGGTACTATACCTATCGTCAGATGGAAGTTCTCAGATGACATGTGTACAGGTTAGTCTTCGGACCTGAGATCGGCATTTGTCTCGTGTGAGTTCCCACTGAGCATTGATCACTACCCTACCACGGCTCTACTAGGTCGTGCAAAAAGGTTTTGGTTGGGTATAGTCCCGAGCCACATGGAGGCAGTGAGCGATTGTTGGGGATTCGTCTTTTCCGGTATTGGGAGTTGATATCGCACAGTGATCGATTGGTCAGGACGAAGATACCGGACTGTACGGATACTGTCACGGATAGGCTCAGTAGGAGTTCGAATGAGTTTGCTCGTCGGCCTTCCTTTTCGACAGGTACTTGGATAGCCATTACGTACAGCTAATGCCGCTGACGTGCTTGTGGTTAAACCTACTGCCAGCGTACTGTTGAGTCTTTAGAGTCCCACACAGAGGGTTTCCCTGCTTCGGACGAAACGATGTAGAGGCCGTATGGTTTTATGGCAGGGTTCGATCACATACGTACACTTGTGCACGTATGATGTTCGAGCGGATAATACTAGCGGGCTTTGATTTAAGCCAGATCCTAATATTAGATTATCGGATTATTTAGTCTCTGGGTATTCATATTTTTCGGAATACGGATACGGGTATATATATACGGACGAGGGGTATTCTTATAATTTTGGCAAGAGTGCTTCTAAAAGATGACACCTTATTTCTTATTTATTCTTTTTGATTAAAAGATGAAATGAGGTGGAGGATGAGTTGTTCATTTACATTAAATGAAGCATGGCCACTAGATGACTCACTTAGTGACTCATATGATAACTATTGAAGCATGCTTGATTTTATATTATTCTATGCTTCATAATTATCTAGGGTTTCCATTTTTCATTTCATAATATCTCACACACTTTCTCTCCTCTAAGCTCTCATCTTCTTCTTCTTACCCTAAAGTGTCTCATGAGTTGAGAATCCAAGGTTCTAAGAGACTAACTAATCCCTAATCACTCTTTACATCACCTAAACTGCCTAGATTAGCACACTAGGTTATTTAGTTACCTCATATTAAAGGTAAGAGCTCTTAGTTGATACTCTCGGGTGGATCATCATTGACGCGAGGAGGCCGAAATTCAAAATTGATCATGGACACTACAAGGAGCATACTAAAGGAGTGGAGTGAAGACCCGAAGAACTTGATCCTCCTGGTATAAACCCTTCTCATAGTAGATAGCTTCTTAATTTGCTAGTTAAGGTTTATGGTTAAGATCCGGGTTTAGTGTTATTCTAGCGCCAAGTTTCTAATCGTAGTAAAAATTTTGTTCCGCATTTGACCACGGGAGATGGTCGGGGCACTAGCGTAACCCTTCAATATTTTCAAGAACACATGATCACCAACAACAAACTCTAAGGGTCTCTTTCCCGTATAGGCCCAACTCTTCTGACGGTATTGCGCCACCTTCATATGCTCATGAAGCAATCAGATCTTATCCATGCTCTGAACCGCCCCAACCGCTTCCTTTCTCCGACATCATCTCAACACACAAGTGAACGACACTTGCGACCATACAAAACTTCAAACGGGGCCATCTGAATAATGGCCTGGAAACTGTTATTATAAGAAAACTCAACTAGGTGCAAGTGATCTTCCCACGAACTCTTGAAGTCTAGCATACATACCCGCAACATATTTTCAAGAGTCTGAATAGTCCGCTCGGACTGACCATCTGTCTGTGAATGATATGTTGTGCTGAACTTCAGTCGAGTACCCAAACTTTCGTGCATACTCTTCTAGAATTAAGATAGAAATTGAGTGTCTCGATCAGACACGATGCTAACCGGCACCCCATGCAGCCTCACTACCGCTTGCATATACTTCTCCGCTAGATACTCCGTCGATTGACTAACTCGAAAAGATATGAAATGAGCTGTCTTGACCAGACGATCAACAATCACCCAAATTGCATTATTGCCCTTTGAACCCATGGTAGAGTGGTCATGAAATCCATGGTGATATGTCCCCACTTCCCCTGAGAAATCGGAAGTGGTTGCAATAAACTGGCAATCCTCAGATTTTCAATCTTCACTTGCTGACACACCAAGTATTTAGACACAAAGTGAGCAATCTCTCTTCATGCTTTCCCACTAGAAATGTTGTTACATATCTCTGTATATCTTCGTACCTCCTAGATGCACCGAATACATAGAACTATGTGCTTCCTACATGACTTCATCATGAATCTCACTCTTCGGCACACACAAGCGACTCTCATATCTCAGCAATCCATTTTCATGAATAAGTAAGTCCGTTTGAAGACCTGCCTCAACTTGGCCTCAAAACTTTTTCAATCAAGTATCTTGCGCTTGAGCGGCCTTGATGCGTTCTATCAAGGATGACTATACTTGAAGTTGCATTAACTGCCCTGAAGAGCTCGGTAAGACTAGCTTCAACTCAAGCCTATGAAAATCGGCTATAAGCTCCTTCTGTGAAGTCAGCATCATCCCTGCTAGCAACCGACTCAAAGCATCCGATAGTACATTCACCTTTCCTAGATGATACTTCAAATCTAAGTAATAGTCGGACATCAACTCTAACCGTCTTCGCTGCCTCAAGTTGAGCCCTTTCTGAGTGAACGTATATTTTAGGCTCTTATGGTCGATGAAGACCTCAACTCTCTCACCTAATAGGTAATGCCTCCATAATTTTAGAGCGAAGATAACTGCAACTAAATCCAAATCGTGCGTTGGATAATTCTTTTCATGCGTCTTCTGCTGTCGAGACGTATATGCTATCACATGCCGATGCTGCATCAACACAACCTAATCCTTTTTCCGACGCATCACTGTGAATCACCAACCCTTCGAAACCATTCGTCACAGTTAAAAATAGAGCAGTAGGTAGCTTCTGTTTCAACAGATCGAATGCTTGAGTACACTTCTCGAACCAAACAACGGGTTCTTCCTTTCGAGTCAACTTAGTCATGTTGCAGATAGTGCCCTCAAAGTCAATTATTGGATCCCAGGTACGTGATTGCAATGATTGAGGCAGGACCTATATCGATATGACAATCTTTCTCGAGTTGATAGTATGCTATCTGGTTTGTCTTTATCATCGTATACATGCTTTAGTTCACTATTGCATGATGATAGAGCCCATAGGATTCTTACTTGACTACCAGCAGTATGATGGCGATCATATACGTGGGAGCTGGGGTCTGTAAGCACATCCTTAAAGTGTCCCTAGTCGTGGGAGTTTCGAGACAGGGCATCGATACTCCAGAATAGACTAGTGTATACAGTCAAGACCCCGACGAGAGGCGGTGGCCGGTCTCACAAGCCACTGGTGTCAGTTGGATCACCTAAGATGTATACAGGTGCTCATTGGGTTATGAGTACACCGGACAGGACTCGCCGGGAACATGCTAGTTGGTATTATACATATCGTCAGATAGCAGTTCCCTGGTGACATGTGTACAGGTTAGTTTGTCGACCTGAGATCGTCATTTGTCTCGTGTGAGTTCCCACTGTGCTTAGATTACTACCCTACCACGCTCAAAAGAGACGTGCAAACAGGTTTTAGTTGGGTACAGTCCCGAGCCACATGGAGGCAGTGAGCGGATCGTCGGGGATTCGTCTCTCCCGGTATTGGGGGTTGATGTCGCGCAGTGCACGGGTGGCCATCACTAGAAATCCTCGGCCGAGGTGGTGGAGAATTACTGATTTGGATCAGTAGTTTCTCAGGTGGTGATGGGCTTCATACCGACACGATTTATCGCGTTATTAGGGGTCTGACTTTATCCACCACCCTAGACTCGATATGCGATACTCTTTAGACGAACGGACCGGACTGTACGGATATTGTCACTGTCAGGCTCAGTAGGATTTATGGATGAGTTCGCTCGTCAGCTTCCCTTCCAATCAATACATAGGCAACCGTTACGTACAGCTTGTACCTCTGACGTGCTAGTGGTTATACCCAGTGCCAGTGTGTTGATGAGTCATTAGAGTCCCCCACAGACACTTTCCCAAGTTCGGACGAAACGTTGTAGAGGCCGTATGGTTTTATGGCAAGGTTCGAAAAATGCACGTGGGTTTTCGCACGTGTCGTTTTTCGGGCAGATAATACTGGTCGGCTTTGGTTTAGGCCGGATCCGAGTATTATGCTGTGTAGATATAATATCTTTGTCTCAGTTGCATTTGTATTCGGTCGTAATACAAATGCGGGTATGTTTATACTGTTACGGGGTTGTCCAGAAATTCGTTTTAGGATCACTTTTGGAAGTTGCCAGTTTCCAGTTTTCTATCGTCCGTATTTAACATTCTGTTAAAGACGGATTTATCTTTTCTTGATGAGTGTGGAAGGTTCTAGAAGCTTCTAGATTGGTGACAAGGATTGTGACTCATTCATTAGCATTAATTGGATGATGACTTGTTAAGGTGACTCATTAGTTTTCATTTAATATTTTGATGATGTGTTTAATGAGTCACCCTTTTCAATTAATTCCTTTTTGTTTTTGATTAAGATCTTTTGCCTTGTGGTCACCTCCCCCCTTCCTACACTCACCCCCTCACCTCCATATAATGGCCGGCCACATCTTTTGGTGGGCAATGGTTGTTTGATTGAAAAAAAGATATAAGTTTTGGTGCATAGAAATTAGATGTGATCCATTTATCATTTCCATTCGATCCAAAAGGAAACTTCATTAACCGTTCGTCCATGGCTTTGGACTTAACGAGACAAAGTGTTCTACTCATTCTCTACAATATCTTGGTCGTCTCTTTTTGCAAACTTGACGATCGAGTTGCCTCGGTTCAGAGGTGGGAGCCCGTTTAAAGATCCGTCGACGTGGTGCCACCTGGACGAGAAGACTGGAGATTCAGGAGATCGGAGCAGCCGCAACAAAGCGTGGGATGATGGTTGAAGACCGAAGGACTCGGATCGTTCGGTATAACATTTCTACCCACTTTGTAGTTTGTTAGTTTAGCTTTAATGGCAGATCCGGGTTATAGTACGCGATAGCGCCAGTTGTAAAAGTTTTTGTTCCGCATTTGGCGTCTGTTAGACGGCCGGGGCGCTACCGTGGACTTACAGTGGTATCAGAGCCTCACCATTAAGCTATACTAACTTGTGCTAACGTGTTTAAAACATCGATTAAACGGATTTTCGAAAACCGCAAAATTCCATGTTAAAGTTTCTGTCGATTTTAAACAGTGTCTAAAAATTATTTTACATATCACAGAAAACAAAGCAGGGTTTTTTAAGCAAACTGGGAAATTTTGAGCACGTGATCCCACGTGACCGCCGCGGAACCGCGGTCAAACCAAGGGTTTGACCACGGAAGCGCGGCAGTACTGTAGGAACAGTGCATCAAAATTCTCCAGTAGGCTTTACTTGGTAAATTGTGGTTTTTGGTAATATTATTTTGGGCCCAGATTTTGTTACTGTACAGCAGATATACGTGGGGCCCACTTCGGGAAATTTTATCGATCGAAATTTTAAACTTGTTAGTATACAGTACTTACTTTATATCTCCGACCGGGAATGTCATTTGAGCGGTAAACCGCGTCTAATTGCTATAGTTCTTTTAGACGGGTTTGCGAACATGACATTCGCGTTGATGTTCTGTGTTGTGCTGTGATGTTGCGGATTTTTCGTGGTGGATAGCAGTGTGCAATGGTAGTGCAGTTTTGATTTATTTGTACATTTGATATTGCGGGGCGAGCGTCCAACATGTGGACTGCCGTTACTGCCTGTTGTATAATATTCTTTTGGGGCACGACCGGGCTGAGGTCGATGTTCCCGTTGTACATATTTTTATTTCTGTACTAGGTTTATCCCGCGAAGGAGTGCACGGATAGCCGGGTTCTGGAGGGCAACGGGTCCGTATCTCATGACTTGAGAGGCAGAGGGACCTCACTCTAGAATTGGCAGACTATTCGCCGCACTCGTAGGGGGTACATGTTGACCCAAGGAGGGGTGCTCAATTTACCGGATTCCGTGAAGTGCCGGGTGTTCCATTCACTATGCTGTGGGGGACTACCTCGCTTCAGTTTTTGGCGGGTAACTTGCCGCACCCGTAGGGGTCTAGGTTTCATTGCACGGGCTATCCACACGACCAGGGGAACGTCGGGTTTCAGTAGCGGCTCTGTGAAACCCGGGGATTCCAGATTATCTGTATTGTTCTATGATGCTTATTACTTTTCTGTAATGTTGCATATTATCACGCCTGGAGCGATTATTGTATATTGGTATATATACTATTAGATGTTGTATATGTTTTACACCCGCGCTAGTCCAGCCCCCACTCTATCATTAGTTAAGTAACCTAACGGGTGATGACGGGACCTAGTGACGAATGCGGATGACATATACGTACATTTTATTTTCGTTCTTTTCTGGTGTAATTGATTGATGGGACATCGTTGATTCTTATCAATGCAAGAAAAACAAACCTATATTTGATGTTGTTGGAACAAATTTTAAAAAGTGTTATTACAAAGATGTTTCCTTTTGTTTTGCATAGCGGTATTCAGTTGGAATATCCTGCACCTCATTCGGCGAGGCAAGGGCCGAGATCCCTTCACCGGGAGTGACCCCTTGGACAGAAGTTTACGTCAGGGTAATAACTTCAATATAGTCGATTACAAATTGCTTTGCATCGAGGTATTCAGTTGGAATATCCTGCACCTCATTCCACGAGGAAAGAGCCGAGATCCCTTCACCGGGAGTGACCTCTTTAGCAAAAGGTTTTTCGCCACTATATTTTTATAAAAAGCTATCAGGTTCCTTCAACGAGATCAAGTTCATTACGTTAAAGGTTTTTCGCCAAAAACCAGTCGTAGCCCTCCGTCGTATCTTATGGATGGTCAGTAGTATTCAAGCTATGTTTGTTGACTTTCGCCAAGGCATAGTGTTTGGTAGCTGCTGGGTATTCATTTGTTGCATAGATAGATGTGTTGGTTTGGGACAGTCATATTACCTTGTTGGCTTTCGTCAAGGGTATATACGGGTGGGTTCAAATTAACCTGGACAATGACGGGCAGAACTTGACATGTGACTTATGATTTGTTGGCTTTCGTCAAAATCATAAGAGCATGGGGAAAAAATCACATCGGGAGTTTCAAACATACAGGAAACTTGCCAGGTATGCGCATACCTTCTGAAGTGTGATAACTTGAGTGGCTTCCATCAAGTTATCATGCGATGATAGTTGGATCCCGATTCTCACTGATAAGTTGGTTTACTCTTCGGGTGATCCCGACTAATTCTTCTTTTAGGTTTGGAGGAGAATTTGAGATAACAGTGGGAGGTTTCCTGATTAGATAAAGTGATAACCATTCTGATTTAAGTTAGAGTGCACGCAGAGTATTTCTTTTCTCTCTCTCTTTGGCAGCAACCTTTGACCGACCCTAAACTATGACTCAGTGACCAAGTTGACCGAACCTTCTTAAAATACTGGCTTTTGGATTGTCCAAGTTGCATAAGTCATTGCCACTCCTTCTTTTACCCTTTGCATTTCTCAGAACACCCCGTATTACTACGGACATCCACTTCCATTGGATAGATCCATCGTATGGTTATATACGAACTCGAAGGGACTTCTTCGAGGATGGATCCAAGTTCAGGAGAAATAGAATTGATTATTCAGTTGTCTTTTATTATCACATTCTCTCAGATTGCGAGGGCTCCTTAGTTTAGGAGAGTACACCTATTACGCTTATTGGATAGTCTTATTCCAAACCATAGGCAGGTGCCGAAAGGTAGGGAATGAAGAAAACCAATTAGCCTAAGTAGGGTGTACAGAAGGAAATAACTAAAGACAAAATAAAGGAATTAGAAAGAAGGCAAAGTAAATTGCGACTGTTATCATTCACGACCAAACCGCGTACTTCATCGCCACTCCTATTTCACCTTTGCTTTTTCCCCAGTTCGGGAGAAATAGAATAAGGTATTATTCTGTAGTCTTTTATTATCACCTTCTCTCAAGTTGCGAGTACTCCTAGGATTAGGAGGGTACACCTATTATGCTTACTGGATAGTCTTCTTTCAAACCATAGGCTGGTGCCGAACGGTAGGAAAGGAAGAAAACCACTTAGCCTAAAAGGGGTGTACAGAAGGAAATGACTAAAGACAAATAAAGGGATTTAGAGAGATGGCAAAGAATTATACGGTTACAGTCATGAATTGGATTATGGAAGAGGCATTACTAGGAATACCAGGATACCCCTACGAAACATTTTCATGTTTCAGTTACACTGTGCATTGTTAAAGGAAAACTGATTTCCCGATTAGATGCTTACTCCAGGATATGAATTTACCAGGTGAGATTCTCACATCTGTACGGTTTTACAGATGATGAGTGGGAGAAAGTTATTGGGAATTAGGTGATCATCCTCATTATATCGGAATTCGTTGTAATTGGTGATATTTGAGGAAGTCGCCTGGGTTATTGCCGGCAGGCATGTATTTGGTTTTGAGTATCCGTTGTTGTGCACCAATTTCAAAATGATATATCTGTACGTTTATTTTTAATAAAGTGAGATATAACTTTTTGATATTATGTCGATGACATTTACCCATATCAGTTGGTGATTGGGTAAGGAGTATTGAACATCGGAGTAGTTCTTAACCATAAGTACAGTTTTCAACCTACGATGCACAGGTTTTGAGTTATTCAAACTCAATGGACTTATACAAAGTATTGTATGTTGTCCAGTGTCCGTCAGGACAGAGGGGTAGGTCCTCATACTATGTTCTATTTACTTATGACCTCTCTAGTTGTTAGATAAGTGTTTCGTAGAAATACAATGTCTAAGTTTTGAGAAGTTGTGGGTATATGAATAAAGTAGAGAACCAGGTGTCACAAGTATCAGAATTCTTCAAAGAGATTGAAGATGTAGATTCTTGTGATTGGTATTCAGATGATAATAATGGTTTTGAGAAACTTGTTTCTCTTTCAGGTTACTCATAATTGGATGCATTCCTAAGTTGAGTAATACTGATTAGCCTCTCTCCATTAAGTTGATATGCACTGGAGACAATTGCATGGTTTGAATCTGGTTCTAATTAAATTAGTGCCTCTATTTCTATATTGTATATAGAATGGTTCATATCTTAACGATGTTAAGATACGGGGAGTTGTCCGGCTTATACTTAAAACCAGACACTGGATAACTCAAGGCACGTTTCTGTAATGGCAGTTTGTGGGTTGACCCTGGCTTTGACGAGGATTGACTTTCTACCATCTGGAAGATCAATAGTGATATTGTTCTTGACTCGCCACAGTTTTAGTAAAAATGGATTTTTTCAGAAAACAGTAGTGGGGGTATGGTAGAACTGGAAGTGATTCCAGAACCGCAAACGATTACGGAAAATTTAATAGGACCTTTATATTCAATCAGGTTTGACATTCCATTAGCCACTCCGCAGATATGGTAGGTAACCTCAGACACCCGAGAGGTACTCCGGTACCCTCAAGGACGGTGACAGTGAGGTTCTTGTTTACCCAGACTTGACACTACTGTTGTTCCAGACTGTGAGACCCGGCAGGAGGATAAGTATAGCGTCGTTCTAAACTAGCTTTAGAAGTACACGTATATATATTATTCTGCCAGAGGGTTGTCGTAGTCAGTGGGAGCAGCGGAAGCATAGTGGGCAAGTAGCTTATGTCTATTTATAGACTTGAGCAGATATAGCGGAGATAGATCATCTATTTTTGATGTGACAGTCATGGGTTTGACTTCATCAGAATAGGGGATGGATCTGTTAAGAAGGTAGTAAGGTGTGAAGTCATTGTATTTGGATGACATACACAGAGTAGGAAGTAAAATTCCTATACTACGATCGGTTGTATTGTGGTCGTCACACAGTTGTTTCTCCAGATAAGACATGGATATAATATAAGACATTCTGGTTACTAGATCTATGGTTTTAGATCTAGATTTGGGTAGTTTCCCAATATAGGTACTTTGACAGTATTCTTATGGTATTTAGAATAGATGACTCCCGGCATGGTAGAGTACCTGCAGGTGATGGAGTCACCCTCTCTAAAGGTGTCTTATAGACTAAAGGGGAGAGGGATGTGCATGATTGGCAGATCACTTGCTTAGGCAATTGCGTTAATCGTGAGAAGTCAAGTACCACACCAGATGTTGTTTTTGCACTAGATGCAATAAGTTTATATTAATCCAATCCTGAAGAAACATAAGGAGGCAGTTTTAGAACATAAGTGGATGTTCTACGGATTTGATGACGGCAGCCTCCTTCGGGAGACGGTTATCATTCCAGGCTTCAAAGGTGACATGAATGTCAGAGTTATAGTTTTCCCTCTGACGAGGGACAGTATTATGGACAGTTGGTCCAAAAGGATGCTGTGGGAGGCATGGTGCTGGATACTGATTAGGTTCAGTTATCGATACAGTCTAAGAAGTTTGGATTTGGAGTTCATTTATGAACTAGGTCCCATCAGATATTCAGACATATTCTAAGACAGGTATTACTCGATTCGGGAGATGGCTTTCTCCGCGAACTTGAGATTAAGAGAGACATAGAAAGAAACATCAGGGCGGATCCGCTCACTGAGGCTATTTCTCGAACACAAGAGTTTTACAAACTAGCTTTGTGAAACTGATTAGTAGAGAAGTTGGATGTTCGGTATCACACGGGCTGTGAATATGCGACATCGCAATAATTAGCCTTAAGTGCAAGTGGGAGATTGTTGGAGATAGTGCCCTCAAAGTCAATTATTGGATCGCAGGTACGTGATTGCAATGATTGAGGCAGGACCTATACCGATATGACAGTCTTGCTCGAGATGATAGTATGCTATCTGGTTTGTCTTTATCATCGTATACATGCTTTAGTTCACTATTGCATGATGATAGAGCCCATAGGATTCTTACTTGACTACCAGCAGTATGATGGCGATCATATACGTGGGAGCTGGGGTCTGTAAGCACATCCTTAAAGTGTCCCTAGTCGTGAGAGTTTCGAGACAGGGCATCGAAACTCCAGAGTAGACTAGTGTATACAGTCGACACCCCGACGAGGGGCGGTGGCCGGTCTCACAAGCCACTGGTGTCAGTTGAATCACCTAAGATGTATACAGGTGCTCATTGGGTTATGAGTACACCGGACAGGACTCGCCGGGAACATGCTAGTTGGTATTATACATACCGTCAGATAGCAGTTCCCTGGTAACATGTGTACAGGTTAGTTTGTCGACCTGAGATCGTCATTTGTCTCGTGTGAGTTCCCACTGTACTTAGATTACTACCCTACCACACTCAAAGGAGACGTGCAAACATGTTTTAGTTGGATACAGTCCCGAGCCACATGGAGGCAGTGAGCGGATCGTCGGGGATTTGTCTCTCCCGGTATTGGGGGTTGATGTCGCGCAGTGCACGGGTGGCCATCACTAGAAATCCTCGGCCGAGGTAGTGGAGAATTACTGATTTGGATCAGTAGTTTCTCAGGTGGTGATGGGCTTCATGCCGACACGATTTATCGCGTTATTAGGGGTCTGACTTTATCCACCACCCTAGACTCGATATGCGATACTCTTTAGACGAACGGACCAGACTGTACGGATATTGTCACTGTCAGGCTCAGTAGGGTTTATGGATGAGTTCGCTCGTCAGCTTCCCTTCCAATCAATACATAGGCAACCGTTACGTACAGCTTGTACCTCTGACGTGCTAGTGGTTATACCCAGTGCCAGTGTGTTGATGAGTCATTAGAGTCCCCCACAGACACTTTCCGAAGTTCGGGCAAAACGTTGTAGAGGCCGTATGGTTTTATGGCAAGGTTCGGAAAATGCACGTGGGTTTTCGCACGTGTCATTTTTCGGGCAGATAATACTGGTCGGCTTTGGTTTAGGCCGGATCCGAGTATTATGCTGTGTAGATATAATAACTTTGTTTCAGTTGCATTTGTATTCGGTCGTAATACAAATACGGGTATGTTTATACTGTTACGGGGTTGTCCTGAAATTCGTTTCAGGATCACTTTTGGAAGTTGCCAGTTTCCAGTTTTCTATCGCCCGTATTTAACATTTGGTTAAAGACGGATTTATCTTTTCTTGATGAGTGTGGAAGGTTCTAGAAGCTTCTAGATTGGTGACAAGGATTGTGGCTCATTCATTAGCATTAATTGGATGATGACTTGTTAAGGTGACTCATTAGTTTTCATTTAATGTTTTGATGATGTGTTTAATGAGTCACCCTTTTCAATTAATTCCTTTTTGTTTTTGATTAAGATCTTTTGCCTTGTGGTCACCTCCCCCCTTCCTACACTCACCCCCTCACCTCCATATAATGGCCGGCCACATCTTTTGGTGGGCAATGGTTGTTTGATTGAAAAAAAGATATAAGTTTTGGTGTATAGAAATTAGATGTGATCCATTTATCATTTCCATTCGATCCAAAAGGCAACTTCATTAACCGTTCGTCCATGGCTTTGGATGTAACGAGACAAAGTGTTCTACTCATTCTCTACAACATCTTGGTCGTCTCTTTTAGAAAACTTGACGATCGAGTTGCCTCGGTTCAGAGGCGGGAGCCCGTTTAAAGATCCGTCGACGTGGTGCCACCTGGACAAGAAGATTGGAGATTCAGGAGATCGGAGCAGCCGCAACAAAGCGTGGGATGATGGTTGAAGACCGAAGGACTCGGATCGTTCGGTATAACATTTCTACCCACTTTGTAGTTTGTTAGTTTAGTTTTAATGGCAGATCCGGGTTATAGTACGCGATAGCACCAGTTGTAAAAGTTTTTGTTCCGCATTTGGCGTCTGTTAGACGGCCGGGGCGCTACCGTGGACTTACAAGTCATCGGCTCGGCTATCTGAGCGAAATACTGCACGAATCTTCGATAATACCCAGCGAGTCTGAGGAAACTTCGAACTTCCGCTACTATCCTCGGAATCAGTCAATCTCGAGCTGCTGCAATCTTTTCTGGATCCACTGCTATGTCGTCTCCTGATATAACGTGACCTAAGAGTTTCACTTCATCGAGCCAAACTCGCATTTGCTCAGCTTGGCATACAATTTCCCTTACTCAACGTCTAAAGTACAGTCCTCAAATGCTCTTCGTACTCCTCCTTGTTTTTCGAATACACCAAAATGTTATCAATAAAAACCATAATGAACCGATCTAGATACTGGGAAAAGGCTCGGTTCATTAAGTCCATAAATACTACGGGAGGGTTCGTTGTTGACCTACGAGTCTCATTCAATTTAGTTTTGATTATTTTACAAAAAAATAATATTTCAAAGATATTATGTGTTACTAACTATGCCATATATGTTAAAGTGCTATAACCAATGGATTTAGTCAAGCAAGAGAACAATCGATACTGCAACTGGCATCGCAATAGTAACATCAACTGAAGAACGACTTTGAAGATCAAAATTTCAGGTTCAAAGAAAATATCGAAGAAGTCAAATACATCAAACAAATTGAAGGCTTTTATTTTCTTTAAGTTTAGAGCCGATCTCATTGGTTAGAATCTCTTTTCCAATTCTTAATCTTCTATATCTTTTGATTAGAGTTTTCAAAAACCAAATCAAATCCTCATAACATCCTGGAGAACTCTGTGTCTGAAATATCAGACACAGATGTCCCCTAGGGCATCCCCCCACACGTCCATACTAGTTAAACTTTTTCAAAACTCTATTTTCTGTTTGAAATGTAAACCACCAACGGCTATTAACCGCCATTAACTGTCTTAACTTCTAGGAACAGCTATTCTAACTGCCCTTTTTCAAATTCTATATAAAAGACTCATTTTGAAAGAGTTTAACACATAATTTTTGGTTATCAATTCCAAGTTTTCACGTTGTTCTCATTCTTTAATTCTTTTGTGAAAAATTTACCAGTCTCTCTATTTCTCAAGTTTTTACTACTCTTTAAGAGAGAGAGAAAATTTCTAGTGCCTTAGACTTTTCTATTCCATTCAAAAAAGAAAGATCTCTAAAAAATTTCGAAGAAGTAGTCGTTTTTCAAAACTTGTTTAATCTTTGAAAACCTTCTTTGATTTGTTTTTTTAAAAACTTTCTTAATCTCCAAAATACAATCTCTCATCTTCTTGAATCGAAAATTTTGATTTATCCATTTGAGATCATTAGGATTGTTGAAGTTGGTTTGTAAAGATTTGTATAAATCTTCTGTACGACCTAGTGAAGAAAGGTCTAAAATCTTCACATTGTAAAAGATTTCGGACTTGAGCCATTGGTAAAAAGTCTAGGTGTTCACCACCTGCAAGTGTAAAAGGTTTCGGACTTGAGCCTTCGGTAAAAATTCTAGGTGTTCACCGCCTGCAAGTGCACATGTTCTAAGATCTGAGTCTGATAAAAGATCCGGATTTCTCCACCCGTGAAGAAGTCACTGGTTAGTGACGTTGAATACTGAGCAGGAGTTATTAGGTAGGGATTAGCCACGGAGTTGGTGAACCTCGATAACAATCCTCTGTATCCATTAATTTTTCTGCACTTCTGTGACTGTTTCTGTGATTGTGGTAGTTTAGTATTTTTATATTCCGCTGCATAATTTCCATATTCGCAAAATTAGTCTATGTTTGCAATAAAACCTTATTCACCCCCTCTAAGGTTGTTTTCATTCATAACCCCAAACGGTATAGCTAAGAATCCGTAATGCCCGTATCATGTTCGAAATGCCGTCTTACAAATATTTTCTGACTTCACTCGAACTTGATGATATCCCGATCGAAGATCTAACTTCGAAAACACTCTTACACCACTGAGTTGGTTAAACAACTCGCTGATGCGAGGAATGAGATACTTGTTCTTAATGGTCACCCAATTTCAACTCTCGATAATCGATGCACATTCGCCGAGTGTCATCTTTCTTCTTGACTAACAGAACTGGAGTCCTCATAGTGAGCCACAGGTATGAATGAAGCCCTTCTCCAAGAGGTCCACAACTTGCTTCTTCACTTCTTCTAATTCTACCGGTGTCATCGGATAATAGGACTTAGAAATCGGCACTGCTCTGGGGATTAGGTCGATCGAAAACTCCACATCTCGTTTTGGCAGCAAACCCGAAATGTCCTCGGGAAAAACGTCTATGAACTCACGAACTACCAACGGTACTTTTTCTTTGTCTACCTCTATCACCGATAAGACATCATTGGTCGGCTTGGCACTGAAGTCAACTGGCCCGATAGATCTGCTTTCTCTTAAGAACTCAAATTCCGGATGACTAGGGATCCAAAAGGCTACCTTCTTCGCTCTACGGTCCATGTGAGCATGAAAAGTGCCAAGGAAATCCATACCCAAAACCACATCGTAGCTGCCGGTATCGATCACTAGAAAATCGGCAGATAACTATCGACCATAGACCGCGACGGGACACTCCTTACATTCCCTACTAGAAACAACATTTTCATTCCCGGTGTGTATCTCCCAACCTTTAGATAAAATTTCGTGTGGAATAGAGTGTGTGCTAACGAATTTGGAAGAAATAAAGCAAAGGAAATAAGATTAGATGAAAGCAAAGGATTCAAGATTTTGAATGATAAAGCAGCAAATGTGGCAAGACATATTCCTAAGCTTCAAGAGATTTAAGCTCAACAAATTAGGTCTAATACCCAATTACAAATTGAACTCAATATCCAAATTAAACCTAAACCTAGGCTCTAATACCAACAAAACCTTGTCATACCCCGCTTCTCAAAATACGGAAACACGAGAACGTAACTCGGCCAGCCATACTACATATGATAAGGAATTATCCTCCCATAATCACCTTAAGGCTTCTTACAGTATATCAAGCGACACAGAAATAATAATAAGTCTAATACATGTCTATTGCCACACCAAATAACAATAATGAAAGCAAACGCTGGAATAACAGTAGTCTTAAATCTCAGACTGGTCCAATAATAAATGAGTAAACGGTATATAAGTTCTAGTCCCTTATTGGCTCACAAAAGAAATTTAATGAAATAAAGTGCAGTACTGAAATAAACTAAAGCAATCTAATGATCTAGATAAGTGAAGATGCTCCTCAAAGCTTGGCTGCCTCCTCGAAATACTCTTGATCCTGCAGTTCTACTGGCAATAGATTTGGGCCATGCAAAACCTAGATGTCAGAACGTCGAAAATAGTATTGTAATAACAATGACATGAATGTGACGTAATAGATCGTTATAACAGGAACTAATGACGTGTAGACAAACAGTAAACAATAACAGGAATAACATGTGATATAATAGTCGGAACATGGTAAATTAACATATCATGTAAAACCTAGGTGTTAATATTTCTAAGTCTTGTCTATCCTAATGGTACTTGAAATCAATTAATGAAATCTTTCACGTAACTCAACAGGATCCCGTGCATGCCCGGGACAACGGTAACATACCCTCGGAGCTGAATCCCGAGACATGCCGATAAGCACTAAATCCTACAATATCAAGTACAAACGAGTGATATCAGTATCATCATTCCGAAATACAGAGGCCCCTCTCGACTGATCAGTCTTTAAAAATTTAAGTCCAGTTGAGTTACGATTTGGTTTCCAATTCTTAATTTTCCCTTTTCTCAGTTATATGATTCATGTTAAGTATCAATATAATCCTTATCTAATACCAACTCTAGAACAATCACGTAACATGTCAAGTCAAGTCAAACAGTAGATTAATTAGTAAGCAATATCATGAATCCGTTGGTATTGAGTAATAATTAAATTGCAAGAATCCTGACATGGTAACGAGTAAACAAGTTCAAACATGGGTACATGTACGCAATCAATATAACTAGTATTATTAGAAATAACATAATCACATCAATAACAATGAATAAATTGTATCAATTGGTCATGCACATGGAAGTTCAGTTCGGAAATTTTGGTAGCATCCTGATTTGTAAAATACTTTAAAAATAGCAAACGACCTTTAAAAATGACAAAACAAGAGCCAAAACGAAGCTAATTTGATAAGGTTTACGCTGATATAAACTAGAGAATCTCAGATTATTTCTACATAGAATTATGGATATTCGAAGTTGGAAGTTTGGATCTGGAACTTCGCTGTGGGTTTCTTCGCAGTTTATGATAGTTAAACAATTTATTTAGCAGGAAAACTTTTTACAGATCTAAGGTATTCTGAGTTAGCTTCAAAATGAGCTAAAGAACACATGCTAACTATTTTTGTGCAATTTATAATAAATTTTCCAACGCAAAAGGTGCAATAAGTTCCAGAATTGCCGTCTCCGCTTGGCGACGACATTTCATGTATAAAATGACGATATAGTGTGACAATACTTGACGTGCATTACTAACAATAACAATACTAAGCTAATTAATGTAATATGATAATCTATTATTAAAAATATAATTGTAAAATAATATACAAAATATAGTATTACATGAATGCAAATATCTGATTAACAAAAATATAATTTGATGTGAATAAATTTACGTGATAAATACTAACATTAAATAACTAATAATGTTAAAGACTCAAACATACACAAACATAATTTATGACTAGAAGATCCAATAGATCTCCTGATCATTAATGAACTCTACTCATATTGCATCTTAACATAAATCTGACTACTTTAAATGCATAACATCATACTACTACTCTATAATGAACCATATACAATATAAAAATATCATAATTGAATTAATAAAATTATGGGCTTTTGTTAGTATTTAGAACTAATTGACAAAAAGATGCTATTTTTAGGCTTAATGATATAATATGATCCAAATCTCGATATCTCGTCCATGGGTTTAATGCTAATTTATCAATTAATTTTAATAACATTACAACAAGATTAAATCTTGCCGTAACTAGTATGTAAAGAAAGTATACAAATACTTGCCTCGAGTCGAACGATCGCGATAAAGAAAACGACGACGGAGACGCGAAACTTGAAGCCGACGGCAAGATCTTGGCCTTGGATGGTGCTCGGCCTAGGGGCTCGGGTTTGGTTAGGGTTAGGGCTTGCGGTCGAGTAGGGAAAGGAAGAAGAAGAAGACGGTGCGTAACACGAGTCGACGACGACGAGGTTGGATCGATAGCTGGAGTTGAGGTTTCGACTAGGGTTTTGAGACCTAGGGTTTTTGAGAAGAGGAGGATGGGTCGGGTTTGATAGGTACGGAGAGGTTTAAACAGGGTTAGAGATATCTCAAAATAATTAAAGCTCCATGTTGAACTTCCCAATTTTATATATATATATATATATATATATATATATATATATATATATATATATATATATTGTAAATCCCCAATTTCCGTATATTTATTTTCCGTATTTCTTAGATTTTCCTAGAATTTTTACACAATTTTAAAAATATTTTATTATTTTATTATTAAAATTTTACCTAAACTCTAAACCAAACTCCTAATCTACCCCACCCGACCCGACCCGCTCACCCATCTTCTTCTTCTCCCTCGTTTCTTTTCATCCCGCCCTTTTTCCCAACGTTCTCCCGCTCCTCGCATCCACGCCACGAGACCCGTGCCCACGCCGCGATGATGCGCCGCCATCCCAACAACTATCCCCGAGATCCACTCCCCAAATCCTCCATCTCTCTCACAACTTCCCCTCTCCTCGCGCTCGCCCACAACCAAGCAATGCCTTCTTCCTATTCTCGCAACTGCTCGGCCACACCACTGCCCTCAAGGTCCCATCCTCGATCTCTTGAACAACCCCCCCTCTCTACCTCCGATCTCGTTTTCTCTACCAACCCCACCTCTGCTCCCCATTACTGCACCCCATCGCTTACGAGTCATTGCCACCATCAACTTGCTCCATCTCCTTCCTGCGACTCCGTCTCCTCTCGCCTCTCACCACCGCCGACTCCCTCGACCCCCACCGTCGTCCTCGTCCTCTCATGTCACGCCTCGCTCCCCAGTGTACGGGCAGAGGACGTGACGAGGCCGCTACACATTTACTCTGAAGTAAACACGCTAAGCGTATCTAAGCAATATAAGTAATATACACATTAGACAAAGAAAATAGATATAATTGAACAACAACTTTATTTATTAACATTTTTTTTACAATACAACTGAAAAGTAAATACATGGAATGAAAGCAATGCCTAAATAGTGGCATAACAGAAATCTAAAGGAAATGTAATGTACAAGTGAACTAGAGCTATGGATCTTCAGTAAACTGGTTCAAGTCTTCACTGCTGGGCTCGATCTCTAGTGAGTCCGAATCACCTAACGACATTCCAAAGAAGAAAAAAGAGAATGTCGTCATCGAACAAATCGCTCGGTAAGTCCCGTAAATAGACAAGAATGTAATAGACAGAATAGAGAGTATATTGTTATAATGTTGTAATTAGTGTTAACGCTATTGTTTGTAGCTTGGTACAGAAGATGCCAGTGTATATGGGAGGAGTCTCACTAGACCAGAGACTGCGGTATATGGAGTACAAGAAACCGTTCAGCCACGGTACAACGGCAATTGAATTCAGATTAGGTGTCTTTATGGTTGCTGTCTCGTGCCACTTCTAACACCTTCCGTACCAATCTACCCTTTATAAACCCCGCGATGTCTTGATTGTATTATTTGTATTGTATTGTCTTGATTTATATAGATGGATGACTTGCCGGAACCATGATATCAGTAAATGGATGTAACTGGAGAATCATATAGATGGATGTATATTCATGGTTCGGTTCAGTCAATATAGATTTAATAAATTGAACAGATTGAATATATGGATTCATGGATTCATGTTGAATTGTAATTTATACTTGAATCATATTCAAGTCAGATTTATTATATCGAAACTCAGTCTGAGTCAGACAATTAGAAAAGAAATTGAATCCTGAATTATGTTTTGGTGCTAAAGTTTTCGTTAAGACAAGTTGGCTTATGACTACGTTTCGCTCGTACAACTTGCTTCACTCCCAATCGTTCACTCCATTCACTTGCCTCGGTTAACTCGATCGTTCACTCCGTTCACTCGCCTCTCCGTTCCGCTCGGGTGCCTCGCTGCACTCGTTCAACTCAATCGTTCACTGCGTTCACTTGCCTCCCCGTTCCGCTTCGCTTCACTTGTTCAACTCAATCGTTCACTCTGTTTACTTGCTTCGGGTTAACTCAAAGGCCCATCGGGCCCACTAGCAGCAAGAGACGCTCGTGGTTGCCGACTCGGCAACCACTCACTGTTCGAGCTCGCCGGCCGGACAGGATACTTTACACAGATTACCTGGCCTCGCCGTTCCACTCGTTCAACCGAAGTGCCGTTCCGCTTCGCTCCACTCCTTCGACTGAAATCTGTGTAAGAAAGCCCTCAGAGCCATGTTTTCATTAGCTACAACGTATTTCAGACTCGTCATGATCCAATCCACCTTATGATGAAAAAAAACATCGATTCTCATACGTTTTTGTCTCAAAGGTGGGCATCATGCCTCAGACAACCGTCGTTACGCTCGGAGGTCCTTCGCTTCACTCAACCGGTTTAGCTACGGTTAGGTATTTGAAATCCCTTTTTTGGTATTTCTCAATGTTCGCTCCTATGAGGAGCTCTCTCAATGGATACACTTCGGATAAGACACACCGTACATCCGCTCGGAGGGGATGCCCCTTCCTTCGCTCGTTTAGCTACAGGTCTAGAAGTTTGGCATCCCAGTTATTGGGATGCCTATTGTTCCGCTCGGCTGCCTCGCTTCACTAGTTCGTTAACTGTTCGTTTCGCTCACTGTTCGAGCAGCATCCGGGCTCCCCGAGCTCACCGGGCTCGCCGGACAGTTTCCTTGAATAGATTTTCTGGTCTTGCGTCGTTATGCTTCGCCTCCACTCGTTCGACTTAAAACCAGATTTTAACTGCTGCATATGGACGGTAGGATTTGTATCTTTTTCAAAAACAATTACCGTGTTGATAACACCGTTTGTTAAGTTGTCTAGCTTAAGTAGGCAAGCACCCATATTTTCGGCTCCCTGAGGCTCAAGAGACTGGTCCCACTTAAACCTATGTTTACTAGGGTCGTTATTGTAATTTTAGTATAATTTGAGGGGGTTTTATGTAAAATAGTTTTGTTATACTTTCAAAAATATATCTCAAATATTTAATTATCGTCTTTAGAGATTTCATAGATGTATATTTTATTCAATGTGAATTTTCTAGTGAATATGACCTAGTTTTTAAAGTATAAGGTATTTATTTGAAATATTGGAATTGTATGGTATTTTCTTGTAAATGGAATGTTTTTCTTAAATTTGGAAATGTGGAATATTATAAATATTAAAAATATATATTTTGATATTAATTACATATATATTTATTTATTAAAAATATAAGTTTTATTTATAATAGAAATCATATTTTTCTAAAGGAAAATGTATTAAAATCTTTCGAGATCGTATGCTCCTTGCGGAGGTCTGCATCTCACTCTAATAGGCCCGAGGATGTGCGATAACCCGTACCATACCGAACGGGTTCGCCAAAATGGGTTGTAGAGGCGCAATTGCAAAGATTTGTTAAATACACTTCTTTATAGAAAAAAGGTTTTATAAGTTGAAGCTAGTTATATGTAAAATCGTATTTTCCCAAATCTATATTCCCAAATTCCATCGTGCTATGTTAGATATGTGTGTTGTGAGGAGGTAGGTCATTACCTCATGAGTTATCTAAAAGTATAAAGGTATTATAGAGTTTATGTCGGAAACTAAAGTTTGTGGTATTTTAATGTAAAATTGCTATAAAAGATGCATATAACAATTTTTTGTGATGAAACTTGTTGAATATGTTTATTAATGTTTAATGAACAATATGTGATTATATGAAGGTATCTCGATTAAGAAAAATTATAGTTTTTAAAGAAATCCGAATCGGAAGTCGGACTAACTCCGCTTCCGTCGGGTTTTAGTTTTGAATGTTTTTAGAATAAAGAAAAGAAGGAGAAGTAGGGACTTACTGGATGATTAGATAGAGGAGAGAAAGAGGAAGAGTTGGGAGTTGCCGGGGCGTTGTTTCGTCGTCGGAAACTGCTTGAGTTGTCGCCGGAAGTTCGTCGGAGCTTCGCCCATTGCTAACTCCGCTTGCACACAAAAGGATCTTGGAATTTTCTTAAGAGTTTTTGTAGGAAATTTCAGTATGAAGGGGTGTAAAATAGAGTGGGTATTTATAGGACAAATTAAGGTTTGGGGTGTGATAAAAATGCATTTAAATTTTCATTAAAATTTGGATTTATTGGTGTTTTATTGTTCTCTGGACAATTGCAGAGAAAATAAATAATGCGGGTTTAGTGGGGTAGCTGAAGAGGTGCAGGGGTTAAATTTTGGGGAGCATTGGATACGGGGGGCCCGACCTCGCCGGATTTTCTTGCCTTCTCGCCGGCCCAAAACCGACGGGTATACATGGGGTTTTGGACACGTGTCGGGGTCGATTTGTATTCTTCAGTGTATATGTTTGTTTTATTTGTGACTCTTCAGTTTACGTGTAGTACACATGCAAACTCTTGGGCTTCAAAAAGGTTAAAAGAAAATTAAATAAAAAGAATACTTTGGTTCAGCAGTGCAAGGTTTTACCAATGAGCTATAAGCTCCTTCTTATTGTTCAAAAGCAAAACAAATTTATAAGTTGTGCTCAGGCTCAAATACCCCTTTCTGTATTTTTGAAAAAATTGTACAGAAAGTTTAGGGTTGTTACATTCTACCCTCCTTATAAAAATTTCGTCTTCGAAATTTGTAAAAGAAAAGTGTAACAAATTCAAAACAATTTGGTGATAGTGATGATAAAATGAATACTGAAAAGTAACAGAATGATTCAAGGGTTTGAAAATGTTGAAAGGAATTACCAGGGTTACCTTGGTCTACGGCCTCTATTTTTTCGGCCGCTAAAAGGAAAGACTGACACCCTGGTTCATTCCTCCTAGTTGGAGGCACATTCCTCTGTCCTTGGGGCATGTTTCTCTGCCCTCGAGGTATGTTCCTCAGTGCCTGATGGAATTGGCGAGTAGGCTGTGCAGGAGGTGGAGCTGGGAGTGCAAGACGAGGTGCAGAAGCTTGGATAGAAGGCCGCTGCGGGTAGTTGGTAGGTGTGTGAGTTGAGTTGCGTGTATAAGGACAGGTTCCAATTCCGTGATTGGATGCGTCACAAACTAAGCAAAGGCCTTTTGCGCGCCTACAGTCCTTCCACAAGTGTCCATCTTTCTTGCAGTAGAAACAAAAACCTGAACATGACTGGTTAATTGTTTCTTTCTTTCTCTTGGGTTTAGAAGGTTGTATAGGGTGGGCACCTCCTGCCATCTGGGTGGCAGAGCGCTTTATACCGGTTGCTTCCGCTTCTGGTCGGTTCAATAATATAGTAGTCTGCTGTTGCAGTCTTTCCAGGAGGCTTCGGATTGCCTCAAGCAGAACCGTCTGTTTGTTGATCGGAGCAGCGAGGGCAGGTGTGAGTGGTAGTGTTGAGGGAGTGTTGTTGACATTCGTGCTGGTGTTGTTTGGGGAATCTATAACCTTGAAAGAAAAATTTGGGATAGGACAGATTCAAAGTATATGAAGTGATAAGATTCAAGGAATATGAATTGTAAAGAATGTTTTCAGTTGCTGGTTCTTGTGTTACATTGCTTAGGCTGTCCACGCAGAACTGAACTGCATGGTAGGGTTCCATTAAGCTCTGACCTGCATGGGCCACCAACAAAACCTGTCACGCCCCGCTTCCCAGTGTACGGGCAGAGGACGTAACGATGTCGCTACGTATTTACTCTGAAGTAAACACGCTAAGCGTATCTAAGCAATATAAGTAATATACACAAGATACAAAGACAATAGATATAATTGAACAGCAAGTTTATTTATTAACATTCTTTTTACAATACAACTGAAAAGTAAATACATGGAATGAAAGCAATGCCTAAACAGTGGCATAACAGAATGTAAAGGAAATGTAATGTACAAGTGAACTAGAGCTCTGGATTTTCAGTAAACCGGTCCTAGTTTTCGCTGCTGGGCTCGATCTCCAGTGATTCCGAATCACCTGACGACATTCCAAAGAAGTAGAAAGAGAATGTCGTCAGCGAACAAATCGCTCGGTAAGTCCCGTAAATAGACAAGAATGGAATAGACAGAATAGAGAGTATATTGTTATAATATTATAATTAGTGTTAACGCTGTTGTTTGTACCTTGGTACAGAAGAGGCCAGTGTATACGGGAGGAGTCTCACTAGAACAGAGACTACGGTATATGGAGTACAAGAAACCGTTCAACCATGGTACAGCGGCAATTGAATTCAGGTTAGGTGTTTTTATGGTTGCTGTCTCGTGCCACTTCTAACACCTTCCATACCAGTCTACTCCTTATAAACCCCGCAATGTCTTGATTGTATTATTTGTATTGTATTGTCTTGATTTATATAGATGGATGACTTGACGGAACTATGATATCAGTAAATGGATGTAAGTGGAGAATCATGTAGATGGATGTATATCCATGGTTTGGTTTAGTCAATATAGATTGAAAAAATTGAACAGATTGAATATATGGATTCATGGATTCATGTTGAATTGTAGTTTATACTTGAAACATATTCAAGTCAGATTTATTATATCGAGACTCAGTCTGAGTCAGACAATTAGAAAAAAAATTGAATCCTGAATTATGTTTTGGTGCTATCGGTAACTGCTGCACATAGACGGCAGGATTTATGTCTTTTTCAAAGACAATTACCGTGTTGATAACACCGTTTGTTAAGTTGTCTACCTTAAACAGGCAAGCACCCATATCTCCGGCTCCCTGAGGCTCAAGAGACTGGTCCCACTTAAACCTATGTTTACTAGGGTCGTTATTGTAATTTTAGTATAACTTGAGGGGGTTTTATGTAAAATAGTTTTGTTATACTTTCAAAAATATACCTCAAGTATTTAATTATCGTATTTAGAGTTTTCACAGATGTATCTTTTATTCAATGTGAATTTTCTAGTGAATATGACCTAGTTTTTAAAATATAAGATATTTATTTGAAATATTGGAATTGTATGGTATTTTCTTGTAAATGGAATATTTTTCTTGAATTTTGGAAATGTGGAATATTATAAATATTAAAAATAGATATTTTGATATTAATTACATATATATATATTAAAAATATAAGTTTTATTTATAATAGAAATCAAATTTTTCTAAAGGAAAATGTATTAAAATCTTTCGAGATCGTATGCTCCTTACGGAGTTGTGCATCTCATTCTAATAGGCCTGAGGATGTGCGATAATCCGCACCATACCGAACGGGTTCCCCAAAATATGTTGTAGAGGCGCAATTGCAAAGATTTGTTAAATACAGTTCTTTATAGAAAAAGGTTTTATAAGTTGACGATAGTTATATGTAAAGTAGTATTTTCCTAAATTTATGTTTCCAAATTCCATCGTGCTATATTATATATGTGTGTTGTGAGGAGGTAGGTCATTACCTCGTGAGTTATCTAAAGGTATAAAGGTATTATAGAGTTTATGTCGGAAACTAAAGTTTGTGGTATTTTAATGTAAAATTACGATAAAAGATGCAAATAACAATTTTTTGTGATGAAACTTGTTAAAGATATTTATTAATGTTTAATGAACAATATGTGATGATATGAAGTTATCTTGATTAAGAAAAATTATAGTTTTTAAAGAAAACCGAATCGGAAGTCGGACCAACTCCGTTTCCGTCGGGTTTTAGTTTTGAATGTTTTTAGAATAGAGAAAAGAAGGAGAAGTAGGGACAACTAGATGATTGGCTAGAGGAGAGAAAAAGGAAGAGTTGGGAGTTGCCGGTGCGTCGTTTCGTCGTCGGAAACTCCTTGAGTTGTCGCCGGAAGTTCGTTGGAGCTTCACCCTTTGCTAACTCCACTTGCACACAAAAACATCTTGGAATTTTCTTGAGAGTTTTTGTAGGAAATTTCAGTGTGAAGGGGTGTAAAATAGAGTGGGTATTTATAGGACAAATTAGGGTTTGGGGTGTGATAAAAATCCATTTAAATTTGCATTAAAATTTGGATTTATTGGTGTTTTATTGTTCTCTGGACAATTGCAGAGAAAATAAACAATGTGGGGTTAGTGGGGTAGCTGAAGAGGTGCAGGGGTTAAATTTTAGGGAGCATTAGGTATGGGGGGCCCGACCTCGCCGGATTTTCTTGCCTTCTCGCCGGCCCAACACCGACGGGTATGCATGGGGTTTTGGCCACGTGTCAGGGTCAATTTGTATTCTTCAGTGTATATATTTGTTTTATTTGTGACTCTTCAGTTTACGTGTAGTACACGTGCAAACTCTTGGGCTTCAAAAAGGTTAAAAGAAAATTAAATAAAAAGAATACGCGGCTGATGGGATTTGAACTCTGGTGCTTTGGTTCAGCAGTGCAATGTCTTTCTAATGAGCTACAAGCTCCTTCTTACTGTTCAAAAGCAAAACAAATTTATAACTTGTGCTCAGACTCAAGTACCCATTTCTGTGTTTTTGAAAAAATTGTACAGAAAGTTTAGGGTTGTTACACCTCGTCCATCTCCTTCTCGACCTTACCTCTCTCCACTCTTTCCTTCATCACCAACACCACCCTCAACCTGAACCTAAACCAGAGCTCCAGCCTCGCATGCACACCTCTTGCGCCCGAGCTCCCCTTACCATCGACGGCACCTCCGACCGCCTCCACGTCGTCGTCACCGGCCCTGTGCCACCACGCCCGTCTTCACCCTTCCTACCCCCTCGCCATCACCACAGCAACCCACCAACTCCTCCTCTGCAACCTCCCTTCGCCCCTGCACCCGAGCACCGACCACCTCGCCGACGCGTCTCCTTACCTTTCTGTCATCTGCAGCTTCCCCGACCATGTCGCCGGAGCTCCCCCAAACCACCATGAAGACCTTCAGCGACCCACTTCTTCACACCATCGACCACAGCTCGTGCTGCAGCCTCCATCGCTTCCACCACCTCTCTGCCGACACCACCACTCAACAGACACCACGAGCCCTCCACCCCACCACCGACGAGCTCCTCTCGCTGCCAACCTCTGCTCGTCACCGGAGCTTTCCCCCGACCGCCGTTGGACCCCGAGCTCCCTGTGCCGTCGCCAGAGCTTCCGTCGATCCATCTAGCTGAGCTCAGCCAGAGCCGAGACGAGGCTCATTGCTGTCGTTGTTGCTGCTGCTTGCATTGCATCCATTGCTGTCGACATCGTCATCGCAGTCGTGTCTTTGATCATCATCAGGCAAGTTAAATACTTGCTACATGCTTTGGTATATTCATTTCGGTTGTGAATCAAATGTTAATATAAGCGCTCGATGCAAACCATAATCTAAAAACCCTCTTAAAATGATGAAACTTAAGCATAATGGATTACCCTAGTGATAATGAATGCTGTGTTAGGAGTTGGCTCGAAATAACGGACCCTGACACCGTGAAATGTCATCCCCATTTAGATCCGTCGAATTTGAAAATTTCCGTACCTGAATTTCGTGAAAATCATAGTAAATTGGTTACACACCGGAATGTGGTGTTCGAAAGCTCATATCTAAGAGGACTCAATAACCTAGAACCCAATATAAATTATAATCTGTTTCTATTTCAAAACAGTGACGGAAACTGTTCGGGGGTGCGGCTCTGGACTGCAGTCCAGAGCAGCACTGCTTGCCAACACTTGATTGGAAATGATTTTACATCTCTGTGTGAAAATGGTATTATGCGGAACCCTATACTGTAGCGAATATAAATTTGATATCTAACTATTGGAAGTGGTTTCATTCGTTTTTACCATCTTTTGCTATTATAATCACATTTTAAACCATCAGTACATACTGTTGTCCCAAGCAGGGACAAAATGCAGATCCCGATCTTAGATAATGCATAACTCCCAGCACACAGCAGATATTTTTGATCCATCTGGTGCGATGGAAACCTGACTGATAAACCTAAATATTATCCAACTATACAGTCGCCTAATTATGCTCCTAACTAGGAGTAAAACATGATACAAAACGGACTTCCAGTTCAGAAACTGGATTTCCAACAGTGAATACTTAAAAGGAAATGACCATAACTCGCAAACCTGAAACCCGATTGACTCGAAACCAATTTTGCGGTAGATATAATTTAGTATGCTATTTGTGCTTTTTATATTGTTTCATCAAATTATGCACGTGCGATTTTATATGTTTTTCTAGTTCAACTGACACCGGTTGCTCATATGTATTCGGTAGCGCATTTACTGTATCCCCATCATGTGCGTAATTGTCATACCTCTGTAAATAGTATTCATTTTGTATCAATAACCTAGTGACCGTGTTATATTACCCAGTGATAAATATTAGTGATTGTATTGTGGCAAGTACGTCAGTGTGAAAGCGTGAATGAACAAGTGAAGTGAAGCGTACTTGTACACAATCAACGGAACCAACTAGTTATTGCATTGTCGACGCCTATGATACATATATAAATATAACTATAACTGGAATATGATGGTTATGAAAGCACTTATATTAGTGTCGTTGGTAAGACGTCGAACACTGTCCATTCATCATGGATACCAGTCGAGACATGCTTGATGGAGACTCTGTCTCCAGTTTCTCGCGTAGACTTGTCATGTAGCGACCAGTATGTGGGTTCATGGTCGGTATTTGATGTAGACCGCAGGTGTGAGGTAGTTTGAGTGTGGGTTCGATCAACGGAATCTCGGGAGTCCCACTGCCGGCATATATAGCGATTTCGGGAGTCGTATGGATGGTATTACTGATTATTAGCGAGCGTGATTTAAGCCCGTGTTTCCTTACCCTTGGGGCCTATCCTTGGATTGGGGATACACCTGCGGTGGTTGACGCTCACGCTTGGACTGACGATAGGTTTAGTGACTTGGACATTGAGACTTAGAGACCGATAGGTTTAATGACATGGACATTGCATTGATTACTGATTCGATATACCTGCTTTATTGTTTACCTGTACCTGTTACTTCATGCTCATGTCATCACTCCATGTTTACTGTTTCATGTTCATCATCACTGCACGTGTTTGCATATGTATTTATATATATTGCTATTGTGTCGCTCTGACGACCTGTGTATGCATGCTCAGAGTGAGAAGTGGACTGAGCTCGGTTCAAGACCTGCCTTATCTCGAGAATATTGCAGACATCTAGATCGGCGACGCCAGCGCTATTTTTTCCTTGGACTCTATCTGGTTAGTGTTATATCTGTTGATAGAAGTAGTGACTGCATTTCTCATTACCGGTGCATTGATTACTGATTACCACGTAATGCTAGAAGCCGAAGTGTGACTACGGCAGGATATTTTCTTGACCATAGGAGCATAGCTGGTCTTGTCCACCCCTCATATTCCGTATTTTGGGAAGCGGGACGTCACACACACACACATATATATAAAAGATGGTTTTATTAAATTTTATTAAGGGATAATTATTGATTGATTTAATTAGGATTTGGATTTATCTCGAATATCTTAATTACATATACTTAATTAGGATTTTAAGCTTTTTTTTCCCAGTTTCTACATGTATTCATAATCAGCTAACTCAAGATATTTTAAACAAATATATGAAACATGCATATAGTTGATTTTGACTAGGAATAGGAGAAGTGAAAAATAACAAGGTAAGAAATAACTTATGCTTTAGTTTTATTTATCTAATTATTTATTATTGCTATTTCCATAATATAAATTTGTTGCAAATTGTATTTAAGTTTGCATATATATATAGAGAGAGAGAGACACACACACACATATTAATCATACTTTCATAATATTCATTTATCTAAATCTCATTAATATTATATTTACTAATTGTGTATTTCTATGTAAAAATTATTGAAATATTATATGAATATTAAATAAGAAATTATGTGATAAAGATAAGTTATAGTGTATACATAAATATATTGATAATTACTTAGTAAAATATGAACAACATATTTATTTATCTTAAATAAAATATTAACCTCTAATTAGTTTAGTTTTATTTGAGCAAATAATAACTAATATCATTACTATGCCGAATAAGTTTTCTAGGATGTTACAATGTAAGTACCAACACGTTGCTTTGTCGTAACCTTTTCGTGCGCACTCCTCGCAAAAAAGGTTCTTACAACCCGTCTTTTTTTTTTGCTATCTTTCTTATCCATCATCTTCTTATCCTTATCATGTGACTTGCGATTCTTGATTTCAATCGCCATAGCTTTTCAACTGGCTTTTCTAATATTATAGACCATGAACAATTTTATTTCGTTTCAGATTATCTCATGTAGATGTCTAATATACTTCATGAGCATTGCCTGGTCATCGATAGAAATTGCTAGCATAATAGCTTGTTTATGAAACTCCGTCATATAGTCTTCGACCGATCGATCAAACTCTTGTTGCAAGTATTGCCATCTAATCTATCCGAACGGATAGAAATTTTTATTGCTCGGATAGAAATTTTTATTGATGAGTTTGACGAAGGTCTTCTAAGTAATCTTTGACATATCATGAGATATCATGTATAAATTCCACCATGTAAGGGCATGGCTTGTTATCTTCAGCCTCACAAAACATTCCTTTTGCTAACTATTATAACCATAGATAGTGAAGTAAGTTTCGAGTGGATCGATCCAACCGTCGAGCTTTTCCGCATCCACCGTACCGTCATACATAGGCAAATCAATTTTTTCTCCACCTTAAAGGGTTTTACCAAATTCTTGCCTTTGGACATCGACTTGCTTATGAGTTCTTCCTCTTCGTCTTCTTCCGGATCGCGCTCGAGGTTTAAGATTTCTTCTCAGCCACCTTTGGTTTGGGATGAAGTTGCGATGTCCAACTTGAATGTTGAAGAAGGAGCGAGTTTCCAAAGAATATCCTACAATGTCATTATCATGGATCCGACTGTCGCTTCTAGTTTTGCTAAACGATTAGCTGAATCATCGTCATCGGCCATCACAGCCATAGATCTGATCATCTCTTCAAATTTTGCTAAACGATTATTCAAATCGTCATCGTTACCATCTTCTATGAGACTTTCCGATGAACCGTTAAACCTGATATTGGTGCAATTCTGGAACGTCGATAATCATTGCGGGTTTCAACCATGCAGTGTACGATTCGTTCCTGTGGCAGGGATCTAGACCGCTCTGATATCAATTTGGAGACGGGTTGAGAACTCTAATCCAATAGATGAGATGTGGATTTATAAAGGTTTTGATATATGCGGAAGCAAAATGAGAGAGAAATTGAAAAAAAAAAGTGATTTTGATGGAGGGAAAAACTCTCTCCCCAAAAATACTTTTAGTAATTCTCTTAACTAATTTAGGTTAGAGTTCCAAAAGTTACAAATTCAAAATCACTATTAACCCTCTTTTATACCCTCAGTATTCTCCTACTTCATATAGGACTAGGTTACAAAATATAAAATTTGACTTGCTTTCTAATTTTCATATTACCTAATTTAGAACAACGGTAATCCTATTACTTATAAGAGAAGTTGTTTCTGCTAAACTCCTAATTAAGCTAGTAGTACATGACATAATTTAACAAATGCTAAATTGCACAAAATACCCATGAACTTTCATATTTTTTGTGATTGATATCATGAACTTTAATAATTGCAAATAGATACCATGGTTACACTATAAAACTTTCATTTTTTTTGCGATTGATACTAATAAAATGACATTAAATTGCAACCGGAAGTGATAGTTCATGGTAGGTATCTCTAATTATTGAAGTTCATGATATCAAACGCAAAAAAAAGTGAAAGTTCATGGGTACCTTTGTGCAATTTAGCCTTTAACAAATCATGGTTTAAGACTCTAACACAACTTCTAATCAAATAAGGAGTACATTGGAAGATCCATCCGCATCAGTTGTGCTAAGATCAGGATTTATTGAATCAAATATTAGTCATATCGGTCGATATATCGTATCGGGACCCCATCACGATACGATAAAACCGATAAATTTTTGCCGATATATCGGCTGTATATGATATAGAAAATATATAGCCGATACGATTCCGATATCCGCCGATGCCAGATATTTAAAATCTATTCAGGATTGATGGCTGGAATAGGAATTTCTTGTGAAAATCCTTTGATGCTCTGAATACTGTAGTTCAACATGACAAGAAATCAAGGGAAATAACAGGATCAAGTATAATTAATTAGTTATTTTCTATATGAGGTCAAACTATTAGGTGTAGGTGCAAGACTTGCAAGGAAAATTTCCACAATGTCTTTTAGCTTATATTCCCAAAACCATCTTGATGAAAATTCCGATAATAGAAAACCCCTAATGTTTGCATCCGTTAAATCCGACCCTTCCGGCCGTTAAATCCGACCCTCCAACCCATCTGGCCGTTAAATTTTTAACTAATTACCAAAATACCCTTTCTTCCTTTTTCCTCTAATTTACTGCTTAAAAGGAAGGAAAAGAAGCAGAAGAAGAGGAGGAGCTCAGCAACGGCGGCAACGGCGGTGGCATCGGTGGTGGTCTCGGTTTCGTGTCTCACTTCACAGCAGTTCTCTGGGCTTCGCTGCTCGTGCTTGTTTCCATCTTTGTCGAGTTCGAATGGTTTGTTTTTTGAGAACACTCTGTAAATCCCCAGTTTCCGAATATATAATTTTCCGTATTTTTCCAGATTTTATTCCAAATTTATTTCATTTATATATATATTTTATTATTTTATTTTAATTATTCCTAAACCTAAACTAAATCCTAGCCTACCCGTACCGACCCGACCCATGCCCGACCGACCCGACCCGCTTCCCACCACTTCTTCTTCTTCCTCCCTCGTCTTTTTTCCCGCCTCTTTCTCGCAACGGCCCCCACGCATCCCCGCTCCTCGCGCCCACGCCCTCTCCTCACGCCCATCTTCCTCATGACCCACGCTCACTCGAGACCCGCTCCCCAATGGCTTCAAGGCCCCAACGGCTCCCCCACGACTCCCCACTCCTCGCGCTCGTCTGCGACAGCCGCACTCATCTCCCCACGACCTGCACGTCTCCAACAGCCACGACTTCTCTCATCTCTCTCTCTCCTTCCCTCTCTCAACTTCACCCTCTCTCCCTCTTGCCTCCCTCTTTGCTTCGCACTCTCTCGTTCTCCTCCAAACCAACAACCGCCGACATCCGCCACCGCCATCACCACCGAAGACTCCTCTCACCACTGGCAAGACACTCCTTCTTAGTCTGAACCACCGTGACCACCTTCGAACCCACAAAACCACCTGCCCCTCTCATAAACCCACCATCGATGCCTTCTTCGTCGACCACCACTGTCGGCGACCCCAGCATAGCTCCGACGTCTACCACGAATCCCTATCCCCTTGTTGGCCACCTGCAAACTCCAATCGCCGGCAACCCATCGCCGGTAGTATCCTTTTCGTCGTTGCCACGCTCTCCGCCGACTCCCACCGTGCACCACCGACCCCGGAGCTCCCTGCATCCATCGTCGCAACCGTCACCGTTCCCGTGCCACGCCAGTGCCAGCTCCGTGCCACGCCGCGCCAAGTTCCAATGCCACACTTATTGGGGTAAAAATTTACACCCCGGTTGACCGAGTCAAAGTCAAGGTCAACCCCCAAGCTAGGTGGGCCCAAGCCTAGGTCAAGCGGGTCCATGCCCAAGTCGAGCCCGCGGCCAGCCTCCCCCATGCCAACAACGAAATCATGTAATAAATATTTTTTTATGTAATTTTTTATACATGAATGTATGCAAAATGGGCATAAAGCCAATATTTTGTAAGCCCATGGCTTATGTGCAAAAATGAAATGGCACATGAGCCATGGGATAGGAAAAATGCCATTTTGTGAAGCCCAGGGGGCTATATGTAAATATATAAGCCTATATAAGGCAACATGATGATGAATAAAACAACACTTTTTCATTCTCTCAAAAACCTAGGGTTTGTACATCTTTCCCTTTTCTGAAGGCTTCAAACCTTCTTCTTTCTTTTGAATTAAATCAAGAGTTTTACTCTTCCTTTTCAAAAACAAGATAGTTTTTCACCACCAAACCCACAAAGGGGAACTTGGATCTGTCTTTAGATCCCAAGAAGGAGAGATTTTGATATCTCACATCTCTTGATCTTCAAGATCCAGCTAACAGAGGAGGAAGAAGAAGAACCCCTTCCATTAACCCCAAAAACACACTTAGGAGTCTAACTCCACTCTGATTTCTCTTCAGAGAATCTTTTTAGGCTAAAAGCCTCTTTTCCTCGCCGGCGCACAAGCGCAGAGCGCCCACGTGCCGACATGTGGCGCGCTTGCGCTCAAGCGCAGAGCGCCCACATGCCGACACGTGGCGCGCTTGCACAACAGCGCCCTGTGCTCGAGCGCAAAGCGCCCACGTGCCGACACGTGGCGCGCTTGCGCTCGAGCGCAAGTCGCCGCAGTGCCGACACGTGGCGTGCTTGCGCTCAAGCGCCCAGCGCTCTGGCGCAAGTCGCCCCCGTGCCGACACGTGGCGCACTTGCGCTCGAGCGTCAGGCGCTGAAGTGCAAAGCGCCCACGTGCCGACACGTTGCGCGCTTGTGCTACAGCGCCCTGCACTCAAGCTTAGAGTGCCCACGTGCCGACACGTGCGCCTGAGCGCACAGCACCTGGGCGCACAGCGCCCAAGGCGCTGGCCCCACGCATCCTTTGGATGCCTTTTCCCCCATCTTTTATATATATATATATATATATATATATATATATATATACATATGCATACATATTTACACACACACATACTCCACGACACTGTCCCTGTTAGAAAAAAAATTTCTAACGGGGCGCTGCCCCGCACCCCGCAAGGGGGCTGCTAGCCCCCTTGACCTCCAGCCCGCTATCCGGGTAGCAGGACCCCCGTAAAAACGCCGCTGATGGCTCCCGATATATCCAAAACCCCTTTTCAAAACACAACACACGCACACCGCACATTGAGTTCGCATGACCAGTTTAACCCGTTAATCGGAGGTTTCCTCGTCCTAAAGGCGAGGGGTAATTAACGGCAGCTTAGTCCGCGGCTTCCGGAGATTCGGATCCCCACAATCAATAAACCCCAGCCTACCCCAGGCAGGGGGAATCTGTAGTACGCCTGACAAGCGCGCGCGTATTCCCATCTCAATGGGGTGACGAAAAACACCCTACAGATTCTGGCACGCCCGGTGGGACCAATCTCTCCTCCCATATTTCGGGTTAAACGTTCATGCGAACTCAATCAATATACATATCTATATTTATACTAAAATAATGCTTTTTCATGCAGGATTTTCAAGCAATCACCTTTCAACAATGTCTCCGAAGATGAACTCAGCTCCCATCTCATACACGATGAAGATGGACTCCAGAACGGTCCTTCCGGCCAGTCTCGGGCGACAATGGGAGGAGGAGCCGCTACCATTTGGCTCTATTATGTTCGTGTCAGCTAACGCCATCCCAGCTCCTCAGGCTCCGGTGACCGACAAACCGGCCTCAAAAGGCAAGAGGCCAAATGTGGTGGTCTCGAAGGCATCCTAACCCAAACGCAAATCGATGTCTGGACGGCTTTCCATGGCCCCAACTGGGGGCAAAGCCATCGGAACAAAAGAAGTTGCCAGACGTCGTGGGCAAGCCCAGGCGATACCTTCGACGGACACGCGGGCAGATGTCTTCTCAAGCATCCCCATCATTCGGCCTATGGCGGCTTCCCGAAGAGTAGAAGCCTGCTAAGCGCTTAAGGCAGAGAAGCTGAGGTAGAAGCGGCTCAGATATAGAGCCAATAAAAGGGCTAGGGCTCTGGCCATGTTAAAATTTATGAATTTCCAAAGCCCGGACCGCTCCGCGAAACCAGCTGCCAGTGATGAAAGAATGGCTGAATGTGTTATCCACACTGTCTACATGGCCGGACATGAAGAAACGAACCCTCCTCTTCTTCACAGCCATGGTGATGATATGGTTGACGCTACCCAGCATCGGCTCGATCTAAATGATGAAGAGCCTGCTCAGGCCGATAAGCCAGAGGAGCCCATGGTTCCTACGGAATTGAGCTCAGGCAATAAAGATTACCCGGTTGTCATAGCCGGAACTACAGAACAAGCATTATTCCAATGGCTTCAAAGGCAATTTCAGGACAGGGATGAGAAGATGGCCGAGGTCTATTCCAAAGTCGACGAGCTGGCAAACGTCGTGGCAGATCTCGTGACCCAAGTCGCCCGATTGCAATTACAGCAGAATCAAATTTTGGCTCATGAGCCAGGGATTGATACCCGGGGGCAGCCAACTGATATCCCTTTCAACCTAAAAGTGGAGCGCCTTCGCGAAAAACGGTCGAAATCAGCCTCCAGTCCCTCCGATACATACGCCGGGGGGAATCGCCTCTGAAAGAGAAGCTGGAAAAGGTCTATTCATTCAAGAGGGAAAAGGTCCACAAGATATTCAGGGACGCCCTAAAAAACGGTCTACAACTGCCAGAATCAAAGAGACCGCAAGAAGAGAATATGACCGACGACCCAAAATATTGCCCCTATCACAGGGTGATAGGTCATGCCATTGAGGACTGCTTCGTCTTCAAAGATTGGGTCGAAAGGCAATACAAGATGGGAGAGATAGAACTGTCTAAAGGCGTGTTAGCAAACAGTCAAGCTATGATCGCCGATTTCATGCAAATGGAGACCGAAACCTTTCGGGAACCTAATCCTCCCAGACATGTGCCTCGAGGACCAGCATCAGTAAAGGTACCTACTCCAATGGAAGGAAAGAAGAAGGTATACTCCTTCAGGAGGGATGAAGGCCGCAAAATATTCATGGACGCCCTGAACAGCGGTCTGCAACTGCCTGTTCCAAAGAGGCCACAGGAAATGAACATGACCGGCAATCCCATATACTGCCCATATCATAGAGTGGTGGGTCATACCATCGAAAACTGCTATATTTTCAAAGATTGGGCAGAGGACCAATATAAGCTTGGAAAAACCTCACAATCCTCGGATGTATCGGCAAGCCACAGAGCTAGGTCATCAACACAGCTCCGCCAAGATCAAAGTTCAAGGAGCTGGGATAAGCAAAAAGGACCACCACGTCGTTAAACTGGGAACAGCTGACCACCACGTCATTAAACTGGGAACAATCGACCTCTAAGTCGTTAAACTGGGAATGTAAAAATATACATATATATATATATATATATATATATGTAAATAAACAAAAAAAAAGTGTAAATAAAAGAAAAATAGAGAAAAGCCGAAATGATGGGGCAACTCACAATAAAAATCAGCGAGTAAAATAAAAATGAAAATAAATAGCCGAAATGATAGGGCAACCGCGAATAAATAGCCGAAATGATAGGGCAATCGCGATTTTTGCGATAAGAAAAGCTGAAATGATAGAGCAATCGCGGTAAAAAAAAAAAGGCGAATGATGAGTCGCTCCTGGTACCATATTCCAATGCAGCGATAAAGACGCTAACAAAAATTCAAATTTCCGAAATTCTCCCGGCCTTACGGCTAGTCCCCAAATTGACTGCCGTATACAATCCACGGGCTCAAATAATCCTCAGCATACCCATGCCCCACCGCAACCACCAGTTACGCGGCTGGCCTCCGCCTTTGGAATTATGCTCCATTGGGAAGACCCACTCATGTGTCCTGGCACATATGCTTCAGTGTTAACAACGCTGATGCCGGCCCCTATCCCAAAATTCCAAATCAATCCAATAGACCTCCACGTCTTTAAAACTGGAAGCAGACGTCCCCTAAGCCTTTAAACTGGAAACATACGACCTCTACGTCATTAAACTGGAAACAAATGACCTCTACGTCATTAAACTGGAAACAGACGACCCCTACGTCGGTAAACTGGAAACAGATGACCACCAAGTCGTTAAACTGGAAACAGATGACCTCCAAGTCGTTAAACTGGAAACAGATGACCTCTACGTCATTAAACTGGAAACAGATGACCTCTATGTCGTTAAACTGGAAACAGACGACCCCTACGTCGGTAAACTGGAGACAGATGACCTCTACGTCATTAAACTGGAAACAGATGACCACCAAGTCGTTAAACTGGAAACAGATGATCTCCAAGTCGTTAAACTGGAAACAGATGACCTCTACGTCGTTAAACTGGAAACAGATGACCTCTACGTCATTAAACTGGAAACAGACGACCCCTAAGTCTTTAAACTGGAAACAGACGACCTCTACGTCTTTAAACCGGAAACAGACGACCCCTACGTCGGTAAACTGGAAACAGATGACCCCTACGTCGGTAAACTGGAAACAGATGACCACCAAGTCGTTAAACTGGAAACAGATGACCTCCAAGTCGTTAAACTGGAAACAGACGACCTCTACGTCGTTAAACTGGAAACAGACGACCCCTACGTCGGTAAACTGGAGACAGACGACCCCTACGTCGTTAAACTGGAGACAGACGACCTCGATGTCGTTAAACTGGAAACAGATGACCACCAAGTCGTTAAACTGGAAACAGATGACCTCCAAGTCGTTAAACTGGAAACAGATGACCTCTACGTCATTAAACTGGAAACAGATGACCTCTACGTCGTTAAACTGGAAACAGACGACCCCACCTCTACGTCCTTAAACTGGAAACAGACGACCCCTACGTCGGTAAACTGGAAACAGACGACCCCTACATCGGTAAACTGGAAACAGATGACCTCCAAGTCGTTAAATTGGAAACAGATGACCTCCAAGTCGTTAAACTGGAAACAGATGACCTCTACGTCGTTAAACTGGAAACAGACGACCCCTACGTCGTTAAACTGGAAACAGATGACCTCTACGTCGGTAAACTGGAGACAGATGACCTCTACGTCGTTAAACTGGAGACAGATGACCACCAAGTCGTTAAACTGGAAACAGATGACCCCCAAGTCGTTAAACTGGAAACAGACGACCCCTAAGTCATTAAACTGGAAACAGACGACCCCTAAGTCTTTAAACTGGAAACAGACGACCTCTAAGTCTTTAAACTGGAAACAGATGACCTCTACATCATTAAACTGGAAACAGATGACCACCACGTCGTTAAACTGGAAACAGATGACCTCTACGTCGTTAAACTGGAAACAGACGACCCCTAAGTCTTTAAACTGGAAACAGACGACCCCTAAGTCTTTAAACTGGAAACAGACGACCTCTAAGTCTTTAAACTGGAAACAGACGACCCCTAAGTCTTTAAACTGGAAACAGACGACCCCTAAGTCTTTAAACTGGAAACAGACGACCTCTACGTCATTAAACTGGAAACAGACGACCTCTACGTCGTTAAACTGGAAACAGACGACCCCTACGTCGGTAAACTGGAAACAGACGACCACCAAGTCGGTAAACTGGAAACAGATGACCACCAAGTCGTTAAACTGGAAACAGATGACCTCCAAGTCATTAAACTGGAAACAGATGACCTCTACGTCGTTAAACTGGAAACAGACGACCCCTACGTCGGTAAACTAGAGACAGAGGACCTCTACGTCGTTAAACTGGAAACAGATGACCACCAAGTCGTTAAACTGGAAACAGATGACCTCCAAGTCGTTAAACTGGAAACAGATGACCTCTACGTCATTAAACTGGAAACAGATGACCCCTACGTCATTATACTGGAAACAGACAACCCCTAAGTCTTTAAACTGGAAACAGACGACCTCTAAGTCTTTAAACTGGAAACAGACGACCTCTACGTCATTAAACTGGAAACAGATGACCACCACGTCGTTAAACTGGAAACAGATGACCTCTATGTCGTTAAACTGGAAACAGACGACCCCTAAGTCTTTAAACTGGAAACAGACGACCCCTAAGTCTTTAAACTGGAAACAGATGACCTCTAAGTCGTTAAACTGGAAATAGATGACCTCTACGTCGTTAAACTGGAAACAGATGACCACTATGTCGTTAAACTGGAAACAGATGACCTCTAAGTCGTTAAACTGGAAACAACAGACCTCTAAGTCTTTAAACTGGAAACAGATGACCACTAAGTCTTTTAACTGGAAACAGATGACCTCTAAGTCGTTAAACTGGAAATAGCAGACCTCTAAGTCGTTAAACTGGAGACAGTAGACCTCTAAGTCTTTAAACTGGAAACAGATGACCTCTAAGTCGTTAAACTGGAAACAGTAGACCTCTAAGTCGTTAAACTAGAAACAGATGACCACCACGTCGTTAAACTGGAAACAGATGACCTCTAAGTCGTTAAACTGGAAACAGTCGACCTCTAAGTCATTAAACTGGGAATGAGGGAAATCCACTCATGTGTCCTCACGATACATGAGGAAGAACAAACCTTCGTGGGATCCTTATGACTCACGAAGGAAAAATACACTTGGGAGTCCTCACGACTCCTAAGGAGAAAATACACCTGCGGGATCCTTACGACTCGCAGGGAGAATGCTTTTATGGGACCCTCACGGCCCATAAAATTGAAAAGTCTTAGATGGTAGGGATCTAAACCTGTCTCCTAAGCCATCGCTCCCCAACCCCCAAGTGGAGAATGATGAGTCGCTCCTGGTACCATATTCCAGTGTAGCGATGCAGACGCCAACCAAATTCCAAATCCCATACCCCAAGTGGCGAATGATGAGTCGCTCCTGGTACCACATTCCAGTGCAGCGATGCAGACGCCAACCAAATTCCAAACTCAAATCTCAAGTGGCGAATGATGAGTCACTCCTGGTACCATATTCCAGTACAGCGATGCAGACGCCAACAGAGTCCCGAAATTTTTCCGGCCCTACGGTCTGAATCATACATCCTGCGAAACCGTATACAATCCACGGGCGTAAAACGATCCCGACCTCTCCCCAGTCCTACTGGTGAGACCACATTCAAAGTCCAAAAAAAAATGAAAAACAAAAAAAAATAGAATAAAAAAAATAGTATGTCCACAAGCAAAATGGGCACGGATGAAAACCCGAAAGGGCTCCGTGAGTAAAAACAGCAGGACTGCCGGCGAGTTTGTGAAAACCCGAAAGGGCGCAAACTCGTGAAAAAGAGATGAAATGCACTCGCAAAGTCCTCTCGACTTTGTGAGGAGAAAATTCCCGTGTGAGATCCTTACGACTCACAAAGGAGCAATACACTTGGGAGTCCCCACGACTCCTAAGGAGAAAATACACTTACGGGATCCTTACGACCCGTAGGGAGAAAATACTTTGTGAGACCCTTACGGCTCACAAAATTGAAAAGTCTTAGGTGATAGGGATCTAAAACCTGTCTCCTAAGCCATCGTTTCCTAATAAGCAAACACAAATGATGTTTCGCTCCTGGTACCATATTCCAGTGTAGCGATACTGATGCCAAACAAAACCAATTCCCAAATCCTCCCGGGGCAAATGATGAGTTGCTCCTGGCATTATTCCAGTGCAGCAATGCAGATGCCAAAACAAAACCAATTCCCAAATCCTCCCAGGGCAAATGATGAGTTGCTCCTGGCATTATTCCAGTGCAGTAATGCAGATGCCAAAAAAAACCAATTCCCAAATCCTCCCGGGGCAAATGATGAGTTGCTCCTAGCATTATTCCAGTGCAGCAATGCAGATGCCGACAGAAAACCAATTTCCAAATCCTCTCAAGACAGATGATGATTCACTCCTGGTACCATATTCCAGTGTAGCGATGCTGATGTCAACCCAAATCAAATCAAACCAACAACCTTTATGGCGGAATCATGCTCCGTCCCAAAATTTACCCCGTGTCGAAATCATGTTTCGCCTCGGGATATCTACCTTCCCTGCCGGAATTATGCTCCGCCTCGGAATCAAGTCAACCCGACACTCAGCGCCGGGGAAAAGTCGATCAGCGACACTCCGCGCCGGGGAAAAGTCAACCCGACACTCCGCGCCGGGGAAAAGTCGATCAGCGACACTCCGTGCCGGGGAAAAGTCTATTAGCGACACTCCGTGTCAGGGAAAAGTCGATCAGGGACACTCCGTGCCGGGGAAAAGTCGATCAGCGACACTCCGTGCCGGGGAAAAGTCAACCCGACACTCCGCGCCGGGGAAAAGTCGATCAGCGACATTCCGCGCCGGGGAAAAGTCAACCCGACACTCCGCGCCGGGGAAAAGTCAACCCGACACTCCGCGCCTGGGAAAAGTCGATCAGCGACACTCCGTGCCGGGGAAAAGTCAACCCGACACTCCGCGCCGGGAAAAAGTCGATCAGCGACACTCCGTGCCGGGGAAAAGTCAACCCGACACTCCGCGCCGGGGAAAAGTCAACCAGCGACACTCCGTGCCCGGGAAAAGTCAACCAGCGACACTCCGCGCCGGGGAAACGTCAAGCAGACACTCCGTGCCAGGGACACGTCAGCAAGCGACACTCTGCATCGGGGAAACGTCCAACACAGACACTCCGCATCAGGGAAACGTCCGACGGCGACACTCCGTGCCGGGGAAACGTCAAGCAAACACTCTGTGCCGGGGAAACGTCAACCAGCGACACTTCGCATCAGGGAAACGTCCGACAGCGACACTCCGTGCCGGGGAAACGTCAAGCAGACACTCCGTGCCGGGGACACGTCAACCAGCGACACTCTGCATCGGGGAAACGTCCAACACAGACACTCCGCATCAGGGAAACGTCCGACGGCGACACTCTGTGCCGGGGAAACGTCAAGCAGACACTCCGTGGCGGGGACACGTCAACCAGCGACACTCTGCATCGGGGAAACGTCCAACACAGACACTCCGAATCAGGGAAAGGTCTGACGGCGACACTCCGTGCCGGGGAAACGTCAAGCAGACACTCCGTGCCGGGGACACGTCAACCAGCGACACTCTGCATCGGGGAAACGTCCAACACAGACACTCCGCATCAGGGAAACGTCCGACGGCGACACTCTGTGCCGGGGAAACGTCAAGCAGACACTCCGTGTCGGGGACATGTCAACCAGCGACACTCTGCATCGGGGAAACGTCCAACACAGACACTCCGCATCAGGGAAACGTCCGACGGCGACACTCCGTGCCGGGGAAACGTCAAGCAGACACTCCGTGCCAGGGACACGTCAACCAGCGACACTCTGCATCGGGGAAACGTCCAACACAGACACTCTGCATCGGGGAAACGTCCAACACAGACACTCCGCATCAGGGAAATGCCCGACAGCGACACTCCGTGCTGGGGAAACGTCAAGCAGACACTCCGTCTCGGGGACACGTCAACCAGCGACACTCCGTGCCGGGGAAACATCAAGCAGACACTCCGTGCCGGGGACACGTCTACCAAATCGCTCCGGATCAAAGCAAGTCGACCGTCCATGTCGCAAAAAGGGCAGTGGAGGCTTCCTACAAAGCAGGAACCGGATCGCTCCGGGCCAGGGAAACGTCTACCACGGACACTCCATCTCGGAGACGCGTCAAGCGCCGACCGTCCACGTCGTAAAAAGGGCAGTGCATCCTAAAAAGTGGGGACCAAAGCAAGTCGCCTCCACGGAAAAGATGATCCATCAATTTCATGCACACGACCCACATGTGCGGTGTGCATTCATTGATGGGGGGCAATTTGTTGGGGTAAAAATTTACACCCCGGTTGACCGAGTCAAAGTCAAGGTCAACCCCCAAGCTAGGTGGGCCCAATCCTAGGTCAAGCGGGTCCATGCCCAAGTCGAGCCTGCGGCCAGCCTCCCCCATGCCAACAACGAAATCATGTAATAAATATATTTTTATGTAATTTTTTATACATGAATGTATGCAAAATGGGCATAAAGCCAATATTTTGTAAGCCCATGGCTTATGTGCAAAAATGAAATGGCACATGAGCCATGGGATAGGCAAAATGCCATTTTGTGAAGCCCAGGGGGCTATATGTAAATATGTAAGCCTATATAAGGCAACATGATGATGAATAAAACAACACTTTTTCATTCTCTCAAAAACCTAGGGTTTGTACATCTTTCCCTTTTCTGAAGGCTTCAAACCTTCTTCTTTCTTTTGAATTAAATCAAGAGTTTTACTCTTCCTTTTCAAAAACAAGATAGTTTTTCACCACCAAACCCACAAAGGGGAACTTGGATCTGTCTTTAGATCCCAAAAAGGAGAGATTTTGAGATCTCACATCTCTTGATCTTCAAGATCCAGCTAACAGAGGAGGAAGAAGAAGAACCCCTTCCATTAACCCCAAAAACACACTTAGGAGTCCAACTCCACTCTGATTTCTCTTCCGAGAATCTTTTTAGGCTAAAAGCCTCTTTTCCTCGCCGGCGCTCAAGCGCAGAGCGCCCACGTGCCGACACGTGGCGCGCTTGCGCTCAAGCGCTCAGCGCTCAAGCGCAAAGCGCCCACGTGCCGACACGTGGCGCGCTTGCACAACAGCGCCCTTTGCTCGAGCGCAAAGCGCCCACGTGCCGACACCAGTGCCGACACGTGGCGTGCTTGCGCTCAAGCGCACAGCGCTCTAGCGCAAGTCGCCCCCGTGCCGACACGTGGTGCCCTTGTGCCCAAGCGCCCAGCGCTCAAGCGCAAGTCGCCTCCGTGCCGACACGTGGCGCACTTACGCTCGAGCGTCAGGCGCTGAAGTGCAAAGCGCCCACGTGCCGACACGTGGCGCGCTTGCGCTACAGCGCCCTGCGCTCAAGCGTAGAGTGCCCACGTGCCGACACGTGGCGCGCTAGCGCCTGAGCGCATAGCACCTGGGCGCTGGCCCCACTCATCCTTTGGATGCCTTTTCCCCCCTCTTTTATATATATATATATACATACATATATATATACATATACATATGCATACATATTTACACACATATATACTCCACGACACTGTCCCTGTTAGAAAAAAAAATTCTAACGGGGCTCTGCCCCGCACCCCGCAAGGGGGCTGCTAGCCCCCTTGACCCCCAGCCCACTATCCGGGTAGCGGGACCCCCGTAAAAACGCCGCCGATGGCTCCCGATATATCCAAAACCCCTTTTCAAAACACAACACACGCACACCGCACATTGAGTTCGCATGACCAGTTTAACCCGTTAATCGGAGGTTCCCTCGCCCCAAAGGCGAGGGCTATTTAACGGCAGCTTAGTCCGCGGCTTCCGGAGATTCGGATCCCCACAATCAATAAACCCCAGCCTACCCCAGACAGGGAGAATCTGTAGTACGCCTGACAAGCGCGCGCGTATTCCCATCTCAATGGGGTGACGAAAAACACCCTACAACACTGTGCCAAACCTCGTATGCGTGTTGTGTCGTGATCGTGCCGTGATCGTGCCTGTGTCGCGTTGTCCGCCATCGTCGTCGCTGCCGTGCCATCTTCGCCAAAGGTAAGTGAAAACTCCTCACTTGCTAATCATGCTAATTAACCGGTTAGATTGACTAATAAAGTTAAAGATTTAATCGTATGTGTGTGCACATATATTTAGATCGTAAATTATAATGGAATTGTTAGCAAACCATTAAGGTTATTTGTATTGAATTGAGCCTAATTCAGTCTACCAACCGTAATGATATCATTTATAATTTACACGAGTTGATTATTGTAACCACTTTGATAAAACCGACGACGAACGATGCTCGTACTTAATTCTAGGTTCGAAGCGATACATGAATGAAAACTCTGGTTAAATTGCCCCTATTTTGTAATCGTCAAATCCCTTACTGATTAATGAATGCTGTGTAGGCTTTGCGTTAAAAGAATCGTGTCTATAATCGTGTAATGTTGCCCCTTAAAGGCGACATTAAAACTGAATTTTACCGCGCAAGTTATCTCAATAAAATCATTGTAAATTAAATACTGGTTGGAACGTAACGTTCTACGGCTCATATCGAAGACGACTCGATAACCTAAAACCCTATATAGTTTAATTCTCGACGTTTATACATTTCTGTAACGATAATTGGTTAGAAATGCGGCATTGGACTGCAGTCCGGGGCAACATTTCGCTTGGATACCTGGCTTTGGAACACCCGTACACCCCTGATTTAAACTGAAAATGCACGGAGCCCCATATGGCCGCGTAGATAATTTAGTTAGCTAACACATTAATCTGGTCCCTTGCCATTTCACCATCATTTGATATTTAAATTGTATTTTAGCATACCTAGGTGTTCTGCAGTTTCTGCAGTGACTCCTCTTGCATAGCTACACTAGACATGACATAACTTTTAATACAGAACTTCTATCGATAATCCGTTTGATGCGTTGGAAACTTAACCGACAGAACTATATTATATTTAACTGGGGAAACACCTGAATCTGAACACAATCACTGTCAAAATGCGCGTGGAGTTGGGTTTCCAGTTCTGAAACTGGAATTCCAGTAATCGGTATCTATCTTAAAATGTTGATAATTCCCTAACCTGATTTCTGATTGACATGAAATAAATTTTACTATTTAGATAATCAAGTGTGCTTCATACGTCTTTTATATTATTTTGGTCGATTCTATACGTGTGACTTATCGTAAATTTTGTAAGTTGTATGGCATTGGTCGTCATAAAATAGTGAATACCCGTTCAGTGCATTTCTGCATATTTTCGTGCTCGATTTATACCTGCTGCATAGTTATCGTTCACATTGAAACCTAGCGACTGTTTTGCATTGTCGATATATATCAGTGTTAGTGATTGTGTTGTGACAAATACTACAGTGATATTGATAAGTGGAAAAGTGATTGAAAGTGACAGCGATACGTATTTATTCACAACCTATCTAAATACCTGAATGCATACTATAACCTGGGGAATGGGGAAATCAATATGGAATAGAACTCGTATTTAGTGAGGTACAATGATTTAGAGGATGATCATTCGCTATTAGTGATATACATATATATACTTTAGGTCCTGGGCCTAGCGACATGGCTGACAGGGTTATGTCCCAAGCACAGCGGACCGTAGTCTCGGGCATGCACGAGACCCTTGTTAAACATGATCATCCTCTCCACCATTTGATTTCATTGACTTAGTGACCGTTAAATAGTGACATATGCATTGCCTAGCTTACTGACATGATACCCATATTGCACTATTCATATTCAGTTGTGTTTATTATATTCATGTTCTGCAATTCATTGTACTCCTCATATTTAATAATATTGCACGCCCATTATATATATTTTTTGCTATATGTGTCGCCCTGACGACCTGAGTGTGCATGCTCAGAGGATGAAGTGGATCCAGCCCAGGAGCAGGACCTGTCATTCGAGATCGTGGAGGTCTAGACTGCATCATCAATGCTATTTCCTTTGCTTTCAGCACTTGTTTAATTGGTTAGTTTATTTTATTCTGCAAAATAAATTTATCTCGAACTCTTTTATTTGTAATGTAATAAAGTTGTGAACTGTGATTTTCCTTTACTCAAGTGCTGTATACTGACTAACATGTAATGCTAGAAGCCGAAGTGTGACTACGGCGGGATTATTCCCTGACCGTAGGAGTATGGCTGACCTAGTCATCCCTCGTATCCTATATTTTGGTAAGCGGACGTGACATGGTTTTATTGGTATCAGAGCACCGGGTTTTTGGATGAAATTACAATTCCATCGATGGACCTCTAGATTGAGTTACACCCTTAGCGTATGCCTTATTACATTTCTTCCCCACTTTCTAATCGTTGTTGAATCATCGTGTAGCCTTACTTGAATCTGATTTCTTTTGACCTTTTCAGGAATATGGACTCCTCGGGCAACTCCTCAGATGCCGGTCCCCACGATCGTACCGAGAAGACCCTTACCACACTGACGACCCTGGCCCAAGCTCAAGAGAGGAAGACCGATTTCCTAGCCGAGGGATTGAAGGCGGTACAGGAGACCGCAATTACCGCCCTAGAGAGATCTACGGCTATTCCCGCCGCCCCGGAGGGCGCGCTCGTACCGACTACACGGGCTAGAGTTGGTACCGTTTTAGACTTCATGAGGCTTCATCCAGCGGTGTTCACGGGATCAGCAAGTCCACTCGAGGCCAAGCAATGGCTCATCAACGTGGAGAACCTTCTGATGGCCGCTCGAGTTCCTGACGACGACAGAGTGAACGTGGTGAAGATTCAGCTAGAAGACGAGGCCCGCACGTGGTGGTCCGTAGAGGAGAGCCGGCTAGAGAAACCTATTGGATGGGATACGTTCTCCGCATGCTTCCTGGATCACTACTTTCCGGCTACAGCCAAGGCCGAGATGGAGGAGAAATTCATTATGTTGAAGAAGAATGGACGCTCAGTGGATGTCTACGCCGCGGAGTACAACCGGCTGAGTCGCTTCGCATCTTACATGGTAGCCACCGAAGCCGCCAGGGCAAGACGGTTCCAGCAAGGGCTCGATATTGAACTGCAACAACTTATCGCGTCTCTCGACCTACCAACCTTTGCCTAAGTTTTGAACGCAGCCCGAGTACAGGAAAGATTGGCAGAGAAGGCCAAGGGCCAACGATCGATGGACAGGAGACCCCACGTGGTTCCGGCACGGCCTACCATCTCTCCCCATGGAGCGATCCCAGTTTACAGGCCGGGTGTCACACAGATGAAGCGCACCTTCTCACCTAAGCAGCCGCAGTGGAGGGCCCTGTTTTGCGCCAGAGGCCAGGACACATGCAGAGAGATTGCCGCAGAGCTAAGGGGCAGTGTCTGATTTGCGGATCCAGTGAGCACAGGGTCAGCGGGTGTCCCCAGAGATCTGAGCTACAGGGAGGGTTCGAGCAACAACAACCGTCGTACGGCACATCAGCTTATAGGGGTCCACCTCGGGTGTCCCAACAGCAGTCTTTCGATCAGAGGCAGACTGGTACATGTAGAAATCAGGGACGGGTTTTCACCCTGTCCGCCGAGCAGGCAGAGGCTTCTGGAGATGTGGTTACAGGTACTATCCTTGTTTATTCTGTACCAGCTAGAGTTCTTTTCGATTCAGGTGCTTCACATTGCTTTATTTCCATGTGGTTTGTTGACACACACTCTATACCTCATGAGCCGTTGACCAAATGTTGGGATATACACACGGGTAACGGTATTGTTGTGTCCAACCAAGAGTGTAGATTATGTCCGGTAGTAGTATGCGACAGGGAATTCTATGCGAATTTCCTTTTAATCGGGACAGGTAGCTATAACGCGATTCTCGGAATGGATTGGATGAGCACCTTCCATGCGATCATCGATTGCCGAGCTGGGAAAGTGACCTTCCGCATCCCCAATCACCCTGAATTTGTTTTCGAAGGCGGAAGCGAGTCTTTGGAGCCAGCCAAATTTAGAGCCAAGCCAAAAGCGTTGACGACTATGGAGATTGATGAGAGTCCAGCACCAGAGATCGTTCGGGATTTTCTTGATGTGTTCCCTGAAGATTTACCAGGTTTACCACCTCCCCGCGTCTTGGGATTCTCTATTGACTTGATTTCAGGGACGACGCCAGTTTCCAAAGCTCCTTATAGGATGGCGCCAGTTGAGTTGGCAGAATTGAAGAAATAAATTGGAGAACTCCTGGAGAAAGGATTTATTCGCCCAAGTGCTTCACCGTGGGGTGGACCAGTCTTGTTGGTGAAGAAAAAGGACGGATCGCTACGGCTGTGCATAGACTACCGGGAGCTGAACAGGGTTACGATAAAGAACAAATACCTCATTCCGTGTATCGACGACTTATTTGATCAGTTGGGTGGGGTCAAGGTATTTTCGAAACTGGATCTTCATTTGGGATATCACCATATCAGAGCAACGGCCGAAGATATATGCAAGACGGCTTTCAGGACCCGATACGGGCATTATGAGTTTCTTGTGATGTCGTTCAGTGTTACCAATGCTCCATCTATATTTATGGATTTGATGAATAGAGTATTTGCGAAATACTTGGACACAATTATCGTTGTATTCATCGCCGACATACTAGTCTACTCTAAGACCCGGGAGGAGCACGCCGAACACTTGCGAATGGTACTACAAATTCTTCGGGAAGAGAAGTTATACGCAAAATTGAGCAAGTGCGAGTTCTGGCTTGACAAAGTGCAGTTCTTGGGACACGTTGTTTCGGGCGAAGGCATCTCAGTGGACCCAGCGAAGATAGAATCTGTTAGAGATTGGCCGACACCGAAGTCAGTGGCCGAGATCAGAAGCTTCCTGGGATTGGCAGGATATTTTCGACAGTTCGTTCAAGACTTTGCATGAGTCGCTGAACCTTTGAAAAAGCTGACGCGGGAGGAAGTACTGTAAGTATGGACGGAGGAGTGTACTCGGGCTTTTGAGGTACTAAAGCAGAAATTGACCACGGCGCCTATTCTTATAGTGCCAGATAATTCAGGTGGTTTGGTGATACATAGAGATGCTTCAGGGAAAGGCTTGGGCTGCGTCTTGATGCAGCACCGTCGGGTAGTTGCTTACGCCTCACGACGGCTGAAGAATCACGAGAGGAACTACCCAACACACGACTTGGAGTTAGCCGCAGTGGTTTTCGCATTGAAGATCTGGAGACATTACTTGTTAGGCGAAAAGGTGGAAGTGTACACGGATCACAAGAGTCTGAAATACGTGTTCACTCAGAGAGAACTGAATATGAGGCAACGCCGATGGCTAGAATTAATGGCAGACTACGACTTGGACTTACAGTATCATCCTAGAAAGGTAAATGTCGTACCCGACGCTCTCAGTCGCAAACCAGCAATCATGATGTTGACCAGTCAGAAGAGCATCATTGAGGATTTTCAGAAGCTCGAACTAGAGCTTGTTACACTGAGTGCAATCAGGAAGTTATGGCGGTTACAGGTACAGTCTTCTCTTGTAGATCACATTAAGGCTGCGCAAGCTGATGATCCTCGACTGCAGAAGTTCAGGGAGCAGGTGGAAGTCGGACTGAGGACGGACTTACTCATACATCGAGACGGTTCTCTGAGATTCGGTGGCAGACTCTGCGTCCCCAAGGGGGATGTTCGAGAAAAGTACTAGCTGAGGCTCATAGTTCGGCTTATTCTGTGCATCCGGAAGGTACGAAAATGTATCAAGATCTGAAGCAACACTTCTGGTGGAACGGGCTGAAGCGAGAGATTGCACGGTTTGTATCCAAGTGTTTAGTATGCCAGCAAGTGAAAGCAGAACACCAAAGAATGACTGGACTGTTGCAACCGCTTCCGATACCCGAGTGGAAGTGGGAGCACATCACTATAGATTTTGTGACTGCCTTACCACGGTGCCTCAGGGGAAACAACGCCGTCTGGGTTATCGTCGACCGTCTTACGAAAGCTGCACACTTTATACCCTTCCGTGTGGGACAGTCGACAGAGTCTCTAGCGGAGAAATACATGCAAGAGGTAGTGCGACATCATGGAGTTCCGATCAGTATAGTGTCAGATCGAGACACCAGATTTGTTTCACACTTTTGGAAGAGCTTACAGGAGAGTCTGGGTACACGTCTCAAGTTCAGCACGGCTTACCATCCACAGACGGACGGATGGTCCGAGCGTACTATTCAGACGCTCGAGGACATATTGAGGGCTTGCATGCTAGACTTCCAGGGTTCTTGGGAGGATCACCTTCATCTGGTGGAGTTTTCTTATAACAACAGTTTCCAAGCTAGCATCCAGATGGATACATTCGAAGCACTCTACGGACGGAAATGTTGATCCTCTGTTTGTTGGGATGACGTGGGAGAACGGAGATTACTGGGCTCCGAACTTATTGTTCAGACGGTAGACAAGGTCTAGATGATCAAACAACGCATTAAGACGGCTCAGGACCGACAGAAGAGTTGGGCAGATGCCAGCAGGAGAGCGCTAGAATTTAAGGTCGGAGATCATGTGTTTCTGAAGATTTCTCCTACCCGCGGTGTTATCAGGTTTGGAGGTCGAGGGAAACTCAGTCCCCGATTCATCGGACCTTTTGAGGTGCTAGAGCGAGTGGGAGGGTGGCCTATCGACTTGCCTTACCTCCATCACTAGCTGGGGTGCACAATACTTTTCACGTATCTCAGTTGAGGCGCTATGTTCGGGATGACAGCCATGTTCTGGACCATTCAGAGTTGACATTGGGCACTGACCTGTCCTACGCGGAGCAGCCCACCACCATCCTCAATCGTCGGGAAAAAGTGCTGAAAAACAAAGTGATTCCCCTGGTTCGAGTTACTTGGGGTGGTCGTTCTCCAGGGGAGTCTACCTTGGAACGCGAGGAGGATATCCGTGCATGTTTTCTGCATCTGTTTGTATAGTGTTGTTGTTCCGTTGTTTTCGTTTTTAATTTCGAGAACGAAATTTTTGTAAGGAGAGTATGATGTAAATCCTCAGTTTCCGAATATATAATTTTCCGTATTTTTCCAGATTTTATTTCATTTATATATATATTTTATTATATTTTATTATTTTATTTTAATTATTCCTAAAACTAAACTAAATCCTAGCCTACCTGTACCCGACCCGACCCATGCACGACCGACCTGACCCGCTTCCTATCACTTCTTCTTCTTCCTCCCTCATCTCTTTTCCCGCATCTTTCTCGCAACAGCCCCCATGCCTCCCCGCTCCTCGCACCCACGCCCGCTCTTCGTGCCCATCTTCCCCATGACCCGCGTTCACTCGAGACCCACTCCTCAACGGCTCCAAGGCCCCAACGGCTCCCCCACGACTCCCCGCTCCTCGTGCTCACCTGCGACAACCGCACCCATCTCCCCACGACCCGCACGTCTCCAACGGCCACGACTTCCCTCGTCTCTCTCTCTCTCTCCCTACTTCACCCTCTCTCTCCTTCGCCTCCTTCTCTGCTTCGCTCTCTCTCTCGTTCTCATCCAAACCAACAACCGCCGACGTCCACCACTGCCATCACCACCGACGACTCCCCTCATCACTGGAAAGACGCTCCTTCTTAGCCTGAGCCACCGCGACCACCTTCGAACCCACAACACCACCTGCCCCTCTCATAAACCCACCGTCGCTACCTCCTTCGTCGACCACCACTGCCGGCGACCCCAGCATAGCACTGTCGTCCACCACGAATCCCTGTCCCTTCGTTGGCCACCTGCAAACTCCAATCGCCGGCAACCCATCGCCGGTAGTATCCTTTTATTCGCTGCCACGCTCGCCGCCGACTCCCACCGTGCACCACCGACCCTGGAGATCCCCTGCATCCATCGTCACAGCCATCACCGTTCCCCTGCCACGCCAGTGCCAGCTCTATGCCACGCCGCGCCAAGTTCCCATGCCACGCTGTACCAAGCCTCGTGCGCGTGTCGTGCCGTGATCGTGCCTGTATCGTGATGTCCGCCATCGTCGTCGCTTTCGTGCCGCCTTCGCCAAAGGCATGTGAAAACTCCTCACTTGCTAATCGTGCTAATTAACCCGTTAGATTGACTAATCAAGTTAAAGATTTAATCGTACGTTTGTGCACATATATTTAGATCGTAAATTATAATGGAATTGTTAGCAAACCATTGAGGTTATTTGTATTGAATTGAGCCTAATTCAGTCTGCCAACCGTAATGATATCATTTATAATTTACACGAGTTAATTGTTGTAACCACTTCGATAAAACTGACGATGAACGATGCTCGTACTTAATTCTAGGTTCGAAGCGATACACGAATGAAAACTCTGGTTAAAGTGCCCATGTTTTGTAATCGTCAAATCCCTTACTGATTAATGAATGCCGTGTAGGGTTTGCGTTAAAAGAATCGTGTCTATAATCGTGTAACGTCGCCCCCTAAAGGCGACACTAAAACTGAATTTTACCGCGCAAGTTACATCAATAAAATCATTGTAAATTAAATACTGGTTGGAACGTAACGTTATACGGATCATATCGATGACGACTCGATAACCTAAAACCCCATATAGTTTAATTCTCGACGTTTATGGATTTCTGTAACGATAATTGGTTACGAATGCGGCACTGGACTGCAGTCCGGGGCACCATTTCGCATGGTTACCTGGCTTTGGAATACCTGTACACCCCTGATTTAAACTGAAAATGGGCGGAGCCTCATATGGTCGCGTAGATAATTTAATTAGCTAACACATTAATCTGGTCTCTTGCCGTTTCACCGTCGTTTGATATTTAAATTGTATTTTAGCATACCTAGGTGTTCTGCAGTTTCTGCAGTGACTCCTCTTGCATAGCTACACTAGACAGGACATAACTTTTAATACAGAACTGCTATCGATAATCCGTTTGATGTGTTGGAAACTTAACTGATAGAACTATATTACATTTAACTGGGGCAACACCTGAATCTGAACACAATCACTGTCAAAACGCGCGTGGAGTTGGGTTTCCAATTCTGAAACTGGAATTCCAGCAATCGGTCGCTACCTTAAAATGTTGATAATTCCCTAACCCGATTTCCAATTGACATGAAATAAATTTTACTGTTTAGATAATCAAGTGTGCTTCGTACGTATTCTATATTATTTTGGTCGATTCTATACGTGTGACTTATCGTAAATTTTGCAAGTTGCATTGCATTGGTCGTCATAAAATAGTGAATACCTGTTCAGTGCATTTCTGCATATTTTCGTGCTTGATTTATACCTGTTGCATAGTGATCGTTCATATTGAAACCTAGCGACTGTTTTGCATTGTCGATATATATCAGTGTTAGTGATTGCGTTGTGACAAATACGACGGTGATATTGATAAGTGGAAAAGTGATTGAAAGTTACAGCGATACGTATTTGTTCACAACCTATCTAAATACCTGAATGCATACTATAACCTAGGGAATGGGAAAATCAAGGTGGAATAGAACTCGTATTTAGCGAAGTACAGTGATTTAGATGATGATCATTCGCTATTAGTGATATACATATATATACTTTAGGTCGTGGGCCTAGCGGCACGGCTGATAGGGTTATGTCTCGGGCACAGCGGACCGTAGTCTCGGGCATGCACGAGACCCCTGTTAAACACGAGCATCCTCTCCACCATTTGATTTCATTGACTTAGTGACCGTTAAGTAGTGACATATGCATTGCCTAGTTTACTGACATAATACCCATATTGCACTATTCATATTCAGTTGATATTTATTATACTAATGTTCTGCAATTTATTGTACTCCTCATGTTTAATAATACTGCACGCCCATTATATATATTTATTGCTATATGTGTCGCCCTGACGACCTGAGTGTGCATGCTCAGAGGACGAAGTGGATCCAGCCCAGAAGCAGGACCTGTCATTCAAGATCGCGGAGGTCTAGACTGCATCATCAGTGCTATTTCCTTTGCTTTCAGCACTTGTTTAGTTGGTTAGTTTATTTTATTCTGCAAAATAAATGTATCTCGAACTCTTTTATTTGCAATGTAATAAAGTTGTGAACTGTGATTTTCCTTTACTCAAGTACTGTTTACTGACTATCATGTAATGCTAGAAGCCGAAGTGTGACTACGGCGGGATTATTCCCTGACCGTAGGAGCATGGCTGGCCTAGTCACCCCCCGTATCCCGTATTTTGGGAAGCGGGGCGTGACATGCTCAATCTCAGATCTGATTCGCTTCCTCTAGAAAAGCACCGATAGGGGTTGTGGCGATAGCGGGATCAAGGAAGGTGATCTCGGTTTTAACCTTAATTTCTTTACATTTTTTGGTTTTGACGTGATTTATTATTTGTTTTTCATTATCGAATGATTACGGTGTTGATGCATTTTTTTAAATGCAAAAGTTAGGATTTTTATAAGTTGCAGATTGTTAAATTTTTTGATCAATAAACTTATAAAATTTACTTGAATTTAGCTGAATGTGCTTAGAATTTTAAACATGTGCAATCTATGTATTCAATTTCTAAAAATATTCTCCAACAACCTTACAACCCATTCCTCTCCTTTATCCACTAGATCAAAATCCTTAAACAAACGCCATCCTGGTAGCTCCTCGCCCTCTAAAAAACCCAAACCAAAATAATCCCCTCCTTCTTTGTCCCAGAGAATCACAGATCTCATCGATGACGAAAACCCTGCATTCTCTCTCTCTCCAAAGATGACTCAAAATGTAGCAATCCAAGTATCTAAGTCTACACACCAACTATTTGTCAAAATGCCCAAGAGAGTGAAACTATTCCAAACGAAGATGCTAGCCCAATCGTTCATAAGATCACCGGGATTTTACATGCAGAGAACTCACGAATGCCTGTGGAATAAGGGTTGGAGGAGATGGATGCTATCTCATTGCTTCAAAGTTGGGCATTTGGCTCTCAGGTTTATCGATTGTCGACACGAGTTTTGTCATAAAACGCAGACTTGCAACGCGATAATTTATATCATGGGCGGTGGGAGATTTTGATTTGTTGAGTTGTTTAGTGTTTGGAATATTTTTGTATAGATGTTGGAGCTAATGGTGCTTGGAATGTGTTTGTATAAATACTTGTGAGAGTTTTTGTTTGCTTGTAAGGATTATGTTTGTATAAATTTTGGAGATAATTTTGTTTGGAATATATTTATATAAATACTTGAGAGAGGGTGAAAGAAATTATTTGATTCGTTATAGATATCAATTTGAAGTAACAATATCAAAAAACACCAAACTCCTAAATCAATGAAAAAAGCATGTTAAAATATCCATTTGAAGTAAAAACATCAAAAAAGCATCCAAATTTGAAAGCAAAGGGAGATACTGATCGTTGTCTTATTGCCAACGTAATGGATCTTGTTGGCTGCCTCATCGAATCTAATGGTGGGATCTTGATCAAGATGTCGTGCTTAAAGTAAGGCCAAGAGTCGTCGTAGACGTCAAGCACCGCATCGCTATTGCTGGAGCTCAAGGGATCGTCGGCTCTAATAGTGGATTTCTGCTCATCCACGTTTTTTGCATCTGACCGTCGTCGCCGCCGCTTATCTGGACCCCGGCGTCGTGGCCATCAATTCACACTTATAAATCATGTTTCATATTCCAAACACCATCTAAAAGAACATTGATACAAACACAATCTAAACATCATCATCATCATTCAACCATTTATATAAACGCATTCCAAATACCATTCATTAACATAAATTTGTTACAACAAACACCATCATCATCACCATTCAAGTATTTATATAAACATATTACAAGCCTCATTCATTAACATAATTTTATTACAATAAAAACTAAATTAGTTTGCACATATAGAAAAATTTATTTGATACAAACTAACTCAATGGGCATGTAGCGGAAAAAGGCGAGGGCGAAGAAGGGATCATGGGAGTCATTGCAGTAGCCGAAGATCATGACTTTGAAGGTGATGAGGTTGGGGGTCGAAGTGGAGGAGGAGAGGAGGAGGTTGAGGACGGAGCGGACGACGGAGGTGCTGCGGAGGCAGAGACCGCGGATGGAGGTGCAAGAGATGACGAGGTTGGAGGAGGGTACGGTCCAGATGGTGGATGCACAATTACCCTCTCCAAATCCAACATATTCATATCCACCACCGCCACAACCATTCCAAATCCTTCATAATCATTTTCACAAACACCTTCAGCACATTCTAGCCACATCCTACAAACACCACCCACTCAACATCAATTCTCTTACCAAACATTTCTACCCCCATGACCACCATCTCAAACACCACAACCCCCACCATAAGCCTTCGCGACCACCATCCTCAACACATCAATTGTAGAAACCTTATCGATCTTTCCATCCCCTTCCCCTCTCAAAAAAATTCCATCATATATATTTTTTAACTGCAATAAAAAAAATTCCCCTCACAGAAAAGAAGGAAAAAAAATTATGCAAAAATTTCTTACTTCCAAAAAATTTCTCTAACAAATAAAATAAAATTTTAAAAAATGAAAACATTCTCATAGGCAAATGAGGAAGGGAAAAAGAGGCTTTACGATCATCTTCTCCCTCTCGTTCTCTCTCTTCTCGTGGTTGCATCCTTAAATAAAACGGTGAGCTGTTCCTCTCTCCTCGATTTAACCACCCCCAAATTTTCCTGATTCACAAAAGAGCCACCGCCTCCTCCGTCGCTGCCGCAGACGTCGCCTGCGGCCTCGAGTACGTCGTCTGCCTCGCCTACCACGACTCGGAACCCCTGAGGAGTTCGAACCAATTATCTCGCCTCTGCCACTGTTAGCTATAGTTTGTTATTTCTGTTTTGGGTTTACTCTTTCAAATTAGTCCGTTGCAATAAGACCTATTCTTTAGGAAAGTTGGAGTTTTTCCAGCCACTACGCTGTAAGCTTGTAAAGCGCTCTTTTCTGTTTCTTTCATTTCTGTGTAAAGGCTTTAAATAGCCATTGCTTTGTTGAATTTAATAAGATATTTTTCTTCTCAATCAGTTCTAAGCTTTCTGAGTTCTGATTTCAACATTTGGTATCAGAGCCTTTGAAAGGGGCCTGATTTGACTGGGAGTGTGAGAGTGAGTGAAGTATGGCAACCTCAGAAAAATTCGTCATTCCAAAATTTGACGGCCATTACGATCATTGGTAGATGTTGATGGAAATTTTTTTGAGAAGTCTAGAGATGTGGAATCTGATGGTGAAGGAATTCCGTCAGCAGCAATTGGGACTTCAGCAGCAAGTGAGGTACAGAGGAAGAGCGTCGAAGAAGCTAACCTTAAGGATCTGAAGGTAAAGAATTTTCTGTTTCAAGCAATTGAAAGAGAAATTATTGAAACCATTCTTGACAAGAAGACATCAGAGGCGATCTGGGATTCAATGAAGCAAAAATACCAAGGATCCACTAAGGTGAAAAGAGCACAGCTGCAGGCATTAAAAAAGGAGTTTGAAATGCTGAATATGAAGGAGGGAGAAAAGATCGATAGCTTCCTCGCACGAACTCTGACAGTTGTGAATAAGATGAAGAGAAATGGTGAAGCTGTACAGCCAAGCACAGTGGTGAGAAAGGTTTTGAGATCTCTGACTCCCAAATTCAATTATGTTGTTTGTGCAATTGAGGAGTCAAATGATTTAGATTCTATGTCCATTGATGAACTCCATGGAAGTCTACTTGTTCAAGAACAAAGAATGCAGGGAAGTCAGATAGAAGAACAAGTTTTAAGAGTCGCTTATGATGATAGACCAGGGAGAGGAAGGGGCAGAAGCTCATACCGAGGAGGTCGAGGTAGAGGAAGAGGGAGAATGTCTCAACATAAAGCCACCATAGAATGTTTCAAATTCCATCAATTGGGACACTATCAATATGAGTGTCCTGATTGGGAAAAGAAACTATGCCGAACTAGGAGAGGAAGAAGAAGAAGGGCTTTTATTGATGGCTTATGTTGAATCTCATCAAACCAAAAGAGAAGAAGCCTGGTTCCTTGACTCGGGGTGTTCCAATCATATGACTGGAAACAAAGAATGGTTCTCGGAGCTGGAAGAAGACTTTGCACAAACGGTGAAGCTTGGCAATGACACCAGAATGGCTGTTGTGGCTAAAGGAAGTATATGACTTCAAATAAATGGCATAGTTCAGGTAATTTCATATGTATATTACATACCTAAATTGAAAAGCAATTTGTTGAGCATAGGACAACTTCAGGAGAAAGGGTTATCCATTTTAATTCAGCAAGGGACTTGTAAAGTTTATCATTCTAGAAGGGGTTAATCATGCAAACCAATATGAGAGGAAACAGAATGTTCTATCTGCTAGAATCTATGGCACCAAAAAGCTCTTTGTGTCTTCAAGTTGCAACTCACACTGACAAAGAATCACACTTATGGCATCGACGCTTTGGCCATTTGAATTATCAAGGGTTAAGAACACTTGCATCCACAAACATAGTAGATGGTGTGCCACTGCTCAACATTCCAGAAAAATTATGTGAAGCTTGCATGGTTGGGAAACAACACAAACAGTCTATACCAAAGCAGAGTTCATGGAGAGCTTCGAAACCACTTCAATTGGTGCATTCTGATCTGTGTGGACCTATCAAACCAGCTTCCAACAGCAATAAAAGGTATTTCATAAGTTTTATTGATGATTTTTCACGTAAAACTTGGATTTACTTTTTAAATGAAAAATCAGATGTTTTCAGTGTATTTAAGAATTTTAAAGCATGTATTGAGAAGGAAGCTGGTGCATATATTATTTGCCAAAGAATAGATAGAGGGGGTGAATTCAATTCAAATGAATTCGGAGAATTTTGCAAAACTCAGGGTATAAGCAGGCAGCTGATAGCAGCGTACACTCCACAACAAAACGGAGTCGCCGAGCGGAAGAACAGAACAATCATGAACACGGTACGATCAATTTTAGCTGAGAAGAAAGTTCCAAAAGTGTTCTGGCCCGAAGCTGTAAAATGGTGTGTGCACATTCAAAATAGAAGTATAACTACCGCAGTGAAAGGGAAAACCCCAGAAGAAACATGGAGCGGTGTGAAGCCAAAGGTGGATTACTTTCGGATTTTTGGGTGTATAGCTCATGTCCACATTCCAGATCAGACGAGGAGCAAGCTAGATTCCAAGAGTAAGAAGTGTGTGTTCTTGGGTGTTAGTGATGAATCCAAAGCCTATAGATTGTATGATCCTATCACCAAGCAGATTATTGTTAGCAAAGATGTTGTATTCGAAGAAGAAGAGAGTTGGGATTGGAGCAGCACTGAAAATGAATCAACTTTGGATGTGCTAGAAGTTGATAAAAGCGGCATTAAAGAGTATACTGAAGAAGAGAACATTCCGAATGTCTCAGGCAGTAGCGGTTCTAGTAATTCCATTCACAGCAGCAACTCCAGTAACTCAATTCCAACCGAAGAAAATTTGGGAGATGCTGCAATTGAAGGGAGGGGTGAAAGAATCAGAAGAGAACCAATTTGGATGGCAGATTATGAAGCAGGTGATAGGCTTTCTGAGAAGGAAGATATGCTTGCGATGATGATGGTAACTGATCCATACTCATTTGAAGAGGCAGTCAAGAGAAAGGAGTGGAGAGATGCGATGGCAGCAGAAATTCAAGCCATAGAGAAGAACCAGACTTGGGAGTTGACGAATCTGCCCAAGGGTGCTAAACCTATTGGAGTTAAGTGGGTCTTCAAGACTAAACTTAATGAAAATGGTGACATTGAAAAACATAAGGCACGATTGGTAGCTAAAGGCTACGCACAACGCTATGGTGTAGATTATACCGAAGTATTTGCACCGGTAGCAAGACTTGACACCATTCGTGTAATTCTTGCAGTAGCAGCTCAGTATGGTTGGGAAGTTTTTCAGCTTGACGTAAAAAATGCGTTTCTTCATGGTGAGCTCAAGGAGGAAGTATTTGTGCAGCAGCCTGATAGATTTACTAAGAAGGGAGAAGAAGAAAAAGTATGCAAATTAAAAAGGCCTCTATATGGTCTCAAGCAAGCACCAAGGGCTTGGTACAGCAAAATTGAGACTTATTTTCTGCGTGAAGGTTTCGAAAAATGTTCCAGTGAGCATACTTTATTCACCAAATCAGTTGGAGGTAAAATTTTGATAATAAGCCTTTATGTAGATGATTTAATTTTCACCGGAAATGATGTTCGTATGTGCGATGAGTTCAAAAAATCAATGATGTTGGAGTTTGACATGTCTGATTTGGGAAGAATGAAGCATTTTCTTGGAATATAAGTGTTGCAGAATCCGAATGGTATTTTCATCTGTCAGAGAAGATATGCACGAGTGGTGTTAACAAGATTCAAAACGGCAAGTTGCAATGCAGTGAAGAATCCAATTGTTGCTGGTACAAAGCTGACAAAAGATGCAGGAGGAACTGAAGTTGATGCTACTTTGTTCAAACAAATAGTTGGGAGTCTCATTTACTTAACTGTGACTCGTCCTGATATAATGTATACTATAAGTCTCATTAGCAGCTACATGTCTAGACCAACCATGTCACATTGGTTGGCAGCCAAAAGAATTCTTAGGTATTTGAAAGGAACGACTGAACTGGGTATTTTCTACAAGAAGGAAGAAGGAAATGTAAAGCTCTTGGCATTCACAGATAGCGAATATGCTGGTGATCTTGATGATAGGAGGAGTACTTCTGGTTATGTGTTCAAAATAGGACATGGAGCTATATCATTGTAATACCCCATGTATTATCCGGTATACCCATTTATACCAGATAAGCATGAGGACCCACTATAAAACAATGGGGAATTTTCGAAATACATTCCGAAAGAGGACAGATCTGTAGGACCCACTATAAAACAATGGAGAATTTTCGAAATACATTCCGAAAGAGGACAGATATGTACTATAAATGGAATGATACCACTCTTCAATACAGAGGCGCCTTTTAAGTGAACTGGCACTACAGGAGTTTAAGAACTTCGTAGTTAAGCGTGCTCGGGCCAGGGAAGTCCTGGGATGGGTGACCTCCTGGGAAGTGGCCCTTGGTCAGGTCCGGTTCACTCCGAAGGACAAAACCGTGTGGTTTCGGCCAGAGCGGACAATACTCTCTGTATTGGGGGTAGGTCGTGACAGAATGATATCAGAGCTGGTTCCTCAATAGTAGGTCTGTGGTTCGAGGACGAACCATTGTTCTAAGTGGGGGAGAATGTAATACCCCATGTATTATCCGGTATACCCATTTTTACCAGATAAGCATGGGGACCCACTATAAAACAATGGGGAATTTTCGAAATACATTCCAAAAGAGAACAGATCTGTAGGACCCACTATAAAACAATAGGGAATTTTCGAAATACATTCCGAAAGATGACAGATTTGTACTATAAATGGAATGATACCACTCTTCAATACAGATGCGTCTTTTAAGTGAACTGGCACTACAAGAGTTTAAGAACTCCGTAGTTAAGAGTGCTCGGGCCAGGGAAGTCCTGGGACGGGTGACCTCCTGGGAAGTGGACCTTGGTCGGGTCCGGTTCGCTCCGAAGGACAAAACCGTGCGGTTTCGGCCAGAGCGGACAATACTCTCTGTATTGGGGGTGGGTCGTGACAATCATGGTCTTCAAAAAAGCAACCGGTGGTGACTTTATCTACAACCGATGCCGAATATATAGAAGCAGCTCTCTGTGCATGTCAGTGTATTTGGCTGAAGAAAATTCTGAAAACAATTGGAGTGGAGGACAATGAAGGTACTGAAATTCAATGTGATAATAGTTCTGTCATTCAATTGTCTAAAAATCCAGTTTTCCATGGACAAAGCAAACATATTGATGCGAGGTTCTACTTTTTGAGAGATTTGGTGAATGATGATGTTGTGAAGTTAAGGTATTGCAAATCTCAAGATCAAATTGCAGACTTAATGACAAAACCACTGAAGCTTGAGCAGTTTGAGAAATTTCGTAGCTTACTTGGAATGGTGAATGCATCAGAAGTAAGCTAATTACAGATGTTTAGCTTAAGGGAGGGAATGTTAGTTATAGTTTGTTATTTCTGTTTTGGATTTACTCTTTCAAATTAGTCTGTTGCAATAAGACCTATTCTTTAGGGAAGTTAGAGTTTTTCCAGCCACTACGCTGTAAGCTTGTAAAACGCTCTTTTCTGTTTCTTTCATTTCTGTGTAAAGGCTTTAAATAGCCATTGCTTTGTTGAATTTAATAAGATATTTTTCTTCTCAATCAGTTCTAAGCTTTCTGAGTTCTGATTTCAACCACCACGTGATCCATAAAAATAATGGGTTTTGAGTGAAAGAGGTTTTAATTTGAAAGGTAGAAGAAGCGCAATTTGAGTATTAAAAAATTAAAAAATTATTTAAAAAATTGCAAATCTAACGGCAGGAGTCACCGGGGAGGAAGGGTCGAGTTTAATGGAGGGTAACGTTAACGGGTTTCTGTGATGGGAATTTTCTTCAGGATAGTTTTGGGAACATAGGCTAAAGCTCATGATGGTTTTGGTGAAATTTCCCGACTACTAATTATAGTCCCGCTTAGACTCAACATTTTGACAGATTACTGATGCTTTTACATTACCACAGGAATATGGATATTCGGAATGTAAGAGATAGACGACTAGTTCACACCGAAAGCTAGAGGACATAACTTATCGTAAACAATTTAAATTTTGGTATATCCCAAGGAATACAATTATTTCCCTAAATTTAGGGTTCTTTTGTCCAAAAAATAAGGGATTTGGTTAAAAAAAACATTGCTTGATTATTTTAATTCATGAACACCAATATACAATTATATAAACATTCTATTCTATTCTATGCTATACAAAACAAGGTATAGGAATCAAATCTTATGTGCAAATGATCACATAAACACCAATGAGCCTGTGATCATTTAAATCAAATCTTAGATGATTTAGGAAATCCTGGAAGCTGCTGGTAGAATCTTTTGGGATCAAGGAGCATTATCTTTCTTATCTTCACTAACCTTAGTGAAAAAAACCCAAAAACGATAATTACACACAGGATTTTCGTTTCCATAACATTAGCACCAATGTTTTTATTTTCAAAAAATGTGCATGTAGATCAGGCAACAACAAAAGTTCGAAAGATCGAACTTCAAACAAAAAGGTTATAACAAATGATGCATGCAACAAATGCCGTCATTCAATTACAATAAACCCGAAAAAAATAATTAGCGGTTAGCTAAAAGGTGAAACCAAATTTCTAGGGTTGATCAAAGGTGAAGGAGACCAGTGGAAGCAATAATTAATGGATGTCAACAAATAAAGAATAATGAAAAGGCCTAAGCATCTTGTAAACCTAAGGACCACATCATCATTCTCCCACCCATAATTGAAAAGCAAACTTCTTTGATTACCTTGTAGAAATAAGATAGAAAGTGAGAAATAAAAGTAAGGAATCATAATCAGGAGAGAATTGAATACTTTACTTGATGACGGATGTTTGCTTTGAAGGCACTCCCTTCCTTTCCTGCAAGCTTCCAAATAAGGTTTTACAATGCAATTAGAAATCGGATGATTCGTAATAAGCTGGAGGTCGTCCTGTATGAAGAAATAAAACAAAAGAAAATTGATTGAGATAATATGGACATGTGCAACGATAAAAGAAAAACTTTTCTCATAATCATTTTGAAGTGTTTTATAAAGTAATTAAGCACTAATGATCTTTTCTCATAATCATTTCCCCATTTACCTGCCTTGAAATATTCATCCATTTATTTTTCTATTGATATTTTATTTTTGGGTAAATTGTCAACCCCTAAGCAGTTTTTCCCGCTGATAAAAAAACCCTTGGTCTCGAAACAGTTGTCCAAAACCCCTTGAATTTTTTTTCGGTTGTCAAAAGGGCCCCTACCTGCGGTATATATATAGGCCTGTGATATTTATGACCTATTTAGATATAGCAGACAACTATATAGATGCTGTATGAAAATTTTTCAGGAGGTTTTTGACGTTTTTGTCAGCGAGGAAAAACTCTTTTTTTTTTAAAAAAAAATTTGTTGACAATTTACTCTTTATTTTTCCCTTCTGCTCAGCTATCTAATCATATTCGGTTCACTGAACTGCTTGAAAGCAGGTATACAAATTCCATAGCCATCTTCAGCTGCTGCTTCCTGCAGCATCAGTGAGCTGAGCACCTCACCTCTCTCTCTCTCTCATCAACATAGCAGTAGGCAGACGAAAGGAAGTGAGCTCTACAACTTTTTCTTTTTCAATAGGAGCACTGAACCAAAGAGAAAAAGCTCTCTCATCACAGAAACCAAGGAGCCCTTCACTTTCTCATGATAGATGTTAGCATAACATCTGTTCCAAGATGAAGTTCATGAAGCTTGGAACCAGACCAGATACTTTCTTCACTACTGAAGCTATAAGGTAGCATATATGCTCATCACTTTCACAAACCGGTACAAACCATTTGTATGATTTGTTGTAACAACTTTTTTATGTTCCGTATTGTTTTCAGGTCAGTTTCTTCAGAAGTCTCAACTGACATCAAGATCCAAGTTCAGAACAATTTATACCTCCTCCACAAGGTAAAAGATACATACAATCAATCTCTATTTTAATCAAATTAACAAATCCTTCTTGTTGTTTTTTATTGCTTACAGTTCCCTCTACTCTCCAAATGTGCGCGCTTACGATCTCTCTGCTCCGAATCGATCATCGAGCTTTCGGATATCCCGGGTGGCGCCGAGGCCTTTGAGACATGCACAAAGTTTTGCTATGGCATTACCATCACTTTAAGTGCACTCAACTTTGTCGTAGTTCGATGCGCTTCTGATTACCTCCAAATGAGCGACGAGCTCGAGAAAGGAAACCTCATTGGTAAACTTGAGGTTTTCTTCAAATCATGTATCCTTCGTCGTTGGAAAGATACACTCGTAACACTTCAAAGCACGAAACAGTATAGCTCTTTATGTGAAGAGCTTGGTATTACAAGCCGTTGCATCGATGTGCTCGCTTGTAAGATTATCGCGCACCCTTTAAAGGATGATTGGTCGAAATATAACAAGGGTTGGTGGGTTGAGGATTTATCTGAATTGGGTATCGATCATTATTATAGAATCATGATCGCGGTTAAATCGGCAGGGGTTGTTTCGAGTAAAATCATCGGCGAATCTTTGAAAGTTTATGCATACAGATGGCTTTTCACGAGTATTTCTTCGAGAGAAATCAACATGAAGCATAGGCTGTTGTTAGAGAAGCTGGTTAGTCTCATGCCAGCAGAGAAGGGATCTTTATCTTGTAGCTTCTTGCTTAGGCTTTTGAAGGCTGCAAACATTCTGAATGCATCGATGTCTTCGAAAATGGAGTTAGCCAAAAGAGTTGGAGTGCAATTGGAGGAAGCAACTGTAAACGATCTATTGATTCCATCTACAACCGGTGAAACTATGTTCGATGTCGATATAGTGAGTACTATTTTAGAGGAGTTCATGCTTCAATGGCAGAGTCCGCCGATTAGTCCTAAAAGAGAAAAGTTTGGGTATGAGAGAAGAAGATCGAGATCGGCTGAAGATGTTCATTTCGAGGCACAAGAGAATGGCCGAAGGTCTTCTTCAGCTTCGCATAGCTCGAAGTTGAGGGTAGCTAAGCTTATTGATTGTTATTTGCAAGAAATTGCGAGGGATGTCAATATGCCAATGGAGAAGGTGATAGTTTTGGCTGAGGCGGTGCCGGACTTTGCGAGGCCCGACCATGATGATCTCTACAAGGTCATTGATATTTATCTCAGAGTAAGTGAACAAACTCTATGAGTTCTTATGTTGGAAAATAAAACAAGTGTGTTGCTCAACGTTCACCACATCTTCAAAGTTTTGGTGTTGTGTTAGAGCTTGATTCATTATTATCGGTGCATTTAGAACACAAGCTTAAATATACTCATAAGCTTATGTTTCGGTCTAAAGAAGCCGCTCAACCTATAGGCGTTAAAATATAGAACACCATTTGGGTTTAATTCTATAATTATAGCTTGTTTGGTTTTCATTTTCGAGTTTGGGAAAACATAAGTTGCCTCAGCCAAAAAGGCGAGGAACTAACGATATCTAAATCACACTCCACTTATTTATCTAAACACCCAAAAAGAAGAAACGCAGTTGAAATATCTCTAAAGTCAAACAACAATAAGTAGGCTTATCTTTTTAAGTGGAGGTAGACCTTGCACGCTAGAGTTCACATTACCTGTATTTAAATTCAATAGAATATATTAATAATATAGTTTCATGATACGAAAACATAAAAAAAAATATAAAAGATTAAGATCACACACACACACACCAGTCTTATCACGGTCGGTATTGACTTGTATTGATATACCGGTACCGGATGGTATATCAATTTAATTCAAACACTAATTTTACTGATGTCAACGTAAACCAGCACTAACAGCTTGACCGTGTAAACAAATTCAGGCACACCCGGACCTCAACAAGAACGAGAGGAAGAAACTATGTCGAATCCTGAACTGCAAGAAGCTATCGGTGGAAGCGTGCATGCACGCCACTCAGAACGAGCTTCTCCCGTTAAGGGTCGTCGTGAAAGTCCTATTCTTTGAGCAAGCACGCGCAGCTCCTCTGGGTTCCCAAATAAACAAGCTTCCTAAGAACATTAAAGCACTTCTCGCCACAACTGCAAGTTTAGACGAAGAAAAAGAATCAACAACAAGGCGTGACGACTGGAGCCCTTCAGGTTTAAAATGCCCGAGAACGAAGTTCGAGACACTGAAGATGAAGCTTGAAGAAGCTGATAACGATATAGATGATAATATAAATAGCAATGGGCTAATAAGGAGCTCTTCATCGAGGTTCAAAGCTTTGTGCTCGTTTCCTAACAAGCCGAAGAGGATGCTTAGTAAATTGTGGCCCGTGAATCGAAGCGTGCGTGAAAGGCAGTGATTGTTAGCTTCTTATATCTAAACAGTGGGTTAGTCATATGAATTCACCCACTTCTTTAATGTTGTTGTTGGAATTAATTCTTAAAATTAAAGGAAAAAGTTTGAAATGCCTAATATTCCCAATAGTGCTTCTCCTTAGTTTATTTAACCTTTTTTTCCCTCCAATTTTTTCTTTCACAAAAGTGGAGATAAACATCACCAACCTGGGCAAAAAGTATAGTCTAATCTTTTCCATATTCCTTATTCTTCTCTTCCTTTTGATCATAATCAAACAAGGAAAGCAACTAGTATGTCATTTTCCTATTTCCTCTTCTTTCCATTCTCCATTGAACCTAACTTGAAGCTATCTTCCCCCACTTGAAGGTGGTAAAAATGAAAAAAGTGCTTTTCATCTATCTTGCCACATGAAAGTCCATTAAATGAAACATATAGAAAAAAAATTCCATTATGTACAAGTGAGAAAGCAACACACCAGGTCATAAGCATAAAGATGAAATCTTGGAATCATATTCGCAAAAAGTGATTTCAGATGAAATGTTGCATTTTGCGTACTAAACGTGTCCTTAGGTAAGTCATTCAATCCATTGTTCTCGTTTCAGCTACACTGATATTTCGGCTAAATTGCTCAATCGCTCAACATTCTGACTCACAACAGCATCATGGGTAGTGTAATCGTAATTGATACTAAAAATGTGATGATGCTTAAAGGTCCATCATTAACCTTGTTAATTGAATGCCTCTATTAGTCCTTAGAACCTACTCCAATCTATCATCTAGCATTGGCCCATTTCTTTGAATTATCGAAGTGTAGTTGTCAAGTCTTTTGACTAGCCACAGCAAGACAAACACCATGTTCAGCTAAATTTTCAGGAATAGGATCCTTTTCCATCCTTGCATCTCATTGACTTGATAACTAAATGAGTTTCATTATTAAGAGTTTTTCTAGAATCCAAAAGTCTCAACACTCCAGAATTTGGATGGTAACTTATAATTTCACTCTCCACTTCCTAAAGGCTTATGGAATGTCCAAGGCTTTACATGTTGAAACCAATATAACATAAACATAGGAATAAATCTGGGCTTTTAAATTTTTATATAATTTTTCAATATAGATGCTTATTATATATCATGTAGGAACTTGAAACATCATCTAAATACTTCATTGTACATTAACTATCCAAGGCTTTACATGTTGAAACCAATATAACATTAAAATAGGAATAAATTTGGGCTTTTAAAATTTTATTTAGAGGGCATATAAACAGTGGTTTGCAAGCCCCAAACTCCATATAAAAATAAACTCTAGTTATGGTCGTGTTTGGAAAAATGGAGTTTAGAAATGTTAGATTAGATTGGGCTGAGATAACTGCAGCTATCTTAATAACCCGAAAATGAACACCAAACAGGGCAAATTTAGCATTTTGGAATTAAATTTTGCTAACTTTATGAAACTCTAATTTAAAAAACTTAACTCCATGCCCAAACTGGCCTAAACTATGACGCCATGTTTTGGTTACACACAGAATTTTTTCTTATCTGGGTCCTTAATTATAATCACATAGATTAACCATACATTTCTTGCTGGAGATTTAAAGTAATTAAACGCTATCAGATTAGGAGTAAGAACAGTGTACCTAAGAGTTGAATCTCCTTGCAGCATTTTCTCAAACGCTTTGCCTGCAACCATCAGAGATGCAAAAATTTTAACATCTCCATGGCCAAAAGACCATCTCAAACACCCATTTCTAACATTATCAAGATTTGACAAGGCATGGTGTCATTTATCTGCGGTTTCGATGCCAATTTCCAACAATTAAAAATCTTGCTTGTTTGGCAACCCAAGTAGAGTTTCCCTACTGTAAGTTGAAATAGTTTAGTTTTCCAGAAGACGGAGTTTCGCAAGGATCTCTCTTATTCTTTCTTTTCCGTGATAACAACAAAGTTTGTCACATGGAACCTTGATTTCATATGCTATGTTGTTAAATGACTTTAAACTTAGCACAACCCTAATTTGCGATTCTAACCGTTGCTTCGGAAATCCTGTTCCCATAATTCTTAATATTTTCAAGCTTCATATGATTTGCTTTTAGGGTAACGCAGAACCCCGGGCCTGCTAGCTGTCTTGGCCTGAGCTATATTTCATTCAGGGCTTGCATTCTTTCAACTGCTTAGATATTATAGATAACTATTTAGATATTACAAACAACCCGTACAGGGACATGGCGTTTTGATTGGGCTCAGAGTTTTTAACATAAGTTTGAAGCGGGCCAGTGGCTTAATTTACCCTTGCTTCTGAAAACCTTTGGTATTGACGCCTATAATACGTAAATGATTTAAGGGCTGTTCCAAGGCTTCAAAATTGAGGCCCAAATAAAATACAAATTGGGCTACGTACAAATCTCATTACTGCACGACCCTTATGCATATTACTCGAAATGGCAAAAGGTTTCACTTTTAGGTTTTTATTTTTATTTTTTTGGTAATGGAATAATTCTTCTTAAATAAAATAAACCTGCAATTGTTGGAATGGAAATCTCATATTTTTCTAGAATCGAATGATGTAGCAAAACTATTTTGTTTGCTTGGTCGAATTGAAATTAATCCGAAATTTAAGAGATTTATATATTAAACAAAATAGTACTACATAAAAATTTATAGAGTTATTATTTACATGGTAATTACAATATCTCTACTATATTAATGGCAAAGGAGGGGTGTACGCAGCACGTGAGAAAAACCCTCTAATTTTCTGTCATGCCAGCAGTACTGATGTATTAAAAATCGGTAATTTTGATTTATATTATATTTGAAATAAAATATATAATATAAAGGTTTTGGGTTATTGTTATTATTCACGCATAACATACTTACCGCAACTGAAAGATTTTAGGTTTTAATCATATATGTAATTCTGCTCATTTCCACCTTCTCATCTCTCCAACTGATTCTTTAAAAATCATTTCAAATTTTTGTGATGTCAAAATATACAAACGTGCATTGCATGTGCGACATACTAGTTGATATTAACTTGAAAGGGCGCTCGCACAATATGCAAGTATGAAGTCCAAAGCCAAGAAATATCATTTTTAATTTAAAACTTTATTGTTATATGATTTATAGGTTGTAATATCTCATATTATGAACTTCATATGTAAAATTTATGAAGGATTAAGCTGCAAATATTTTGGCATTTGCCTTCGTCTTTTGAATATTTCTTGCTCTTGTAGACAGAATCACGAAATGTACAAAAACCACATAATAATTTGGTTTCTTCAAATTTTCACCATTTTGCACGACATAGCAAATGAATATGGCAAAATTTAATCTCAAAATTACCGTTTTCTTTGGTTTTCCAGTATTTTGCTTGTTCTAACACAAGAAAATCATAAAATTTTAAAACATAAAACGGTTTTTTTTCCTTCGGTATTCCAATATTGTCCTTGATATAACACACGAAAATCATAAAATTTTCAAATATCTTAAAATTTTGGTATTTTCTTTTTTCAATATCATGCATTTTTATAGCACATTAAAATCATGAAATTTTCAAAAAATTTAAATTTTTTTTGTTTTCTTCAAGTTTAAAATATTTTGCTTGTCATAGTGCATGATAATCCCGAAATTTATAACAAACCCAAAAATATATGTTTTCTTCAAATTAATAATATTTAGCAAGCTACAATACAAAAATCTCAAACTTTAAATTAAAAATCGTAAAATATTCAAAAATCTCAACAAGTTGCAGTTTTCTTTGATTTTTCGATATTTCGACGCATGAAATCACGAAATTTCAAAAAACTCAAAATTTTATATGCTTTTCGGCTTTCCGGTATTTTAATTTCTATAACGAACAAAATTCGGGATTTTTCAAAATCTTAAATTTTTTAATTTACTTCAAATTTTTAATATTTTCCAAGATATATAGCATATGAAATCACGTTTTTTAAATTTATGATTATTATTATGTTATGTAATCAGAGAGGAGAATTTTTCTATATTCTCTCTTTTATTTGGTTCTTGAATAGTTTGCCCACTAAACTTCATTAAACTTCCAATACATGTGGCCATATTCTAGAAAACCCCTCAAATGCTTGATTGGCGTATAAAACCCCCAAAAGTAATGGTGACTCATCATCACCGTTAGTGTTATATCACTGCCAGTTAGCCAACTGCCACATCAGCAAAAAAATATAAAATTTCCCAAACTAACCCCATCTTTCTTCTCCACTCTAACCCTAACTAATTTAGCAAAAACCTTAACCTTGGCTGTAACGACCTCAAAATTCCTATATGTTCGTATTGCTTTTTTTTTTATAATAAAATACCGTATTTAATTGTTTTAGATATTTTCCGTATATTTTGTTTTCTATTATTTTATTATCTCTGTATTTTCCATATCATATTTTCCAAAACCCGAACTCATATTCTTTTCCTAGAGCCCATAACCTAAACCCACTTCTCCTATTCTTTTCTTTCTTTTCTGCTTCTATTTTTCCTTTCTTTTATTTTCTTATTTAAAACCCCTAAACCACTAACCTTTTATATATATATATATATATATATATATATATATATATATATAAAAGTCTCTCTTACTCTCAACTTCCCTCACCTCCTAAAACCACTAAACCCGAGCCCTTGTAAAGTAGACCCCATCGCCATATATATATATATATATATATATATATATATATATATATATAGAGAGAGAGAGAAAGAGATAAAAGTCTCTCTCACTCTCAACTTTCCTCATCTTCTAAGACCATTAAACCTTAGCCCTGGCATGGTTGACCCCATTGCCATCATCAACAACGGCCGCAGCCACGGCCGCACTACCACCACCACCACCACCAAAATTCCTTGACCTTTAATAGCATATTCGATGTGTTAAGAGCCGAGAAATGAGGCTCCAAGGGTAGGCCCGAATCTGTGTGAGCGCCACGATCATTTTCATGCCTCCGGATCTTCAATCCGTCGACGTTTCAAATTTGCGCCTGGAGGTGTTTGACGAAATGCCTCAATAGAAACTTCCGTTGTTACCTTACATTCTAACCGCCAGTAAACCCCCTCCGTCTCCCTCTTTCTTATTGAATCTCCCTCTTCTGGCCATGTCGTCATTTTTGTCGATATTTGTTCTTAGTTATCCTGACTATTAAATTATCACTATTAAATGGCAACAACTTTATTATATCTGTAAAGCCATGTTAGAGCTATTAATTTTTCATCCTTTTAAGATTAAGAGATGTATAATACAATTGCATTGCAAGAAGTATTTGCCTAAAATATTAATAGTTCTAACAAGGCTTTACAGATATGTTTTGAATACAGCCTCGCGAATTATTCAAAAAAAAAGCGAATTATCAAAAAACAACAAATAATTCACGAAATCAAAATCCAGCGTCTCATATATTAATTTTATATTAATGTTTTGCTTGAAATCTTTCCCGAACATTTCCCGAACACTTACCGAATCTTTCCCGAATACATGCCGATTTTTTCCGAATAGTTCTCCGAATCCGAATTTTCGATCTCGCCGAATTATTGTCGAATCACGAATTTATGACTATGCTATAGTTTTCAATTGAACTATTTTACACAAATGACCTAAAAATATATAATCTAATTAATCTTTAAAATATTTATGTAACAAATGAGTTTAAGTAGTATCTTTTTTCTAGGCATCGGGAAGCTGGAGAAAGTGTGTGCTTTCCTATCATCTAGGTTGTAAATTTTTTGTCTGGTAAATGCTGTTGGCCATGTGCAGTGGTTGTCATATTAAATCACATGAATATCGAATCATATATAATTAAACGCATGACATCTTATATGACTTAATATGAATTCTTGAACTTGAACATAAATTTGACTTGAACCTTCGCGAACTTGAACTTGAACTTGACTTGATCTGATCTGAACCATAAATTCGACCTGGCTTGAACATTTGAACTTGAGTTAAATATTTGGACTCGAAACTTGAATTGTACTCTCTTGATATTCGTGGATTTCGGCCAAGACTTGTAATTAAATCTATAAATTAAAATACGCGGAGGATAAGAGGTAGTTTGGTAAAGAATGTATGTTGTGGCACGAGAATCCACTAAAAGACGCCTACCATGAATATCATGTGCCATTGTCCTGTGGGTTTGACGGGGCCTTGTACTTCCTGTGCTTGGGTTCGTGGGTTTAACGGACTACTCTCGTATACACGCATACCTTCCTTATCGAACTACAAGCAACCAGAATAGAATAACAATTTCATATACTTATCATATTTAAGATATTTTAACAAACTCATGTCAAGTTAACGTTTTTACCTGTACACTATTACATTAGACTCATATTCTTCTTACTTGTCTTATTACACTTTACTTCATACTTTTTTAGAGACTTACCGAGCGCTAGTTCGCTGACGACATTCCATCTTATCTTTTCTTTTCTTGAAATGTTCGTCAGGTTTGAAAATTGAGTAGATCGAGCCGACTCAGGAGGAGTTCGATCAGCTTGTAGTACGGATAGACTTCTAGTTCTTTTAGCGTTTTATTTTCTTATTTATGCATTTCATCGCACTTTGTTTTCAGTTATCATGTATCCAAATTTTGTGAAATTGTTGAATGTAAATAAAATGGTTGTTGAAATTTTAATTCGCTTGTTTAATTTATTGTTATGTTATATTGTTTATAAACGCCCAGCGTATTTATTCCGGAAAACGACCTTCTCGAATTAAATACGCCGCGGATCTCATCACGTGCCATTATCGTTCTTTTGGAAACGGGATGTGACACTAGCCCTCCCGATTGCCGCCTTCTTCACCGCTTAAGCTACCTTCGCCGCCACCGCCCCTCCTTTTCTCCTCCCCATCGCTTCACACCCCTTTCCTCAACTCCACACCAAACCCACCTTCTTCGACCTCAACACCATCACCACCAAACCTACCTTCTTCGACTTCAACACTGTCACCACCAAACCCACTTAACACCATCACCAAACCCATCTGGGCTACCTCCTTCGACCACCCACTTGCCCTTTCTTGCCGCCTCCTCTTCTCCTCCGACCACTCTCCTTCCTTCCCAAGCATAAGTAAATTTTTTGATATTAATTAATGATTTAATAATAAAATTAATATTATTAATTAATAATTTAATTAATTATGTCTATTTAAAAGGGAAAAATAGTCATTTTAATGCCTGTTTAACACCGTTAGCTAGTTTTTGTTATCCATAGGAGTTTTCTATGCCAACCAAAATTTTTGGGGTTTTCCTGATATATTGTAAATCCCCGTTTCCGGCAATGAGAACCTACCTATATTTTCCTAGTTCTCCATTGTTTTCCTTTCCATCGTAATTCTGTGGGAAATTTGGTTGCTAGGTTTTTAATAATTGTTTCTTTTCCCAAACCTTTAAAATCAAAACCCAGAACCAAGCCAAACAAAACAAACAAAATAAAACAAAACCAAATAAAAATCCTCATTCCTCAGCCCGACATCCCCCTTCCTCAGCTCAACATAAATAAAATTTAATTAACCTTCAAATTCCCCAAGCCCACAACTTCCAGAGGCCCAAACTTAAAGCAAATAAAATAAAAGATTATTTAACTCCCTTGGCCCAGTCCGTTTCCCAAGCCCGCAGCACCCCAGACCCGACCCGCTCTTTAACTCTTTTTTCTCCCTTCGTTCTAACCATTTTCCCGCTCGATTCTTTGTTTCTCGTTCCCATGTCGCCTCTCGCGCGCCCACGTCGCCCTCAACCGCGCCGTTGCCCCACGCCCCGCGATCCCGGCCACGACTCCCTCAACCTCTTCTCAAACTCCCTCCCCCTCTCTCCCTCACACCCTCACTCTCCAACTCCTCATCTCTCTCTATCTACAGAAAACCCAACTCGGGCTCCCATCACCCGCTCACCCCCGACGACGACGACTGCAACCCCCTCATTCATCCTCCCTCGCTCTCTTTTTTCCAGAACTCACCCCCTCACCGAGCCCCCTGCACCTTCAGCCACCGCCGAGCACCAACTCACTCGACCCATCTCGGCCACCCCTGCACCTCGATGCCGGCGAGCCCCCCCGACCTGAACCAACTAGTCGATACCCTTACACCCTCATCAGCATCACTAACACCTCTAAAACCCACATCCGAGCCCCACTGCTCTCTTTCTCTCTCTCTCTCTAAACCCCCACTGCGAGCCCCAAACACCAACTGCTGTCCGCCGCCGGAGCGACCCCGCCGACCATCGTCGACCCCAGCACATCCCTAGAGATCCGCAGCACCACACTCCGCCTCCGGTGATCGCGAAACGTCTCCGGGCAACCCCGACGACGAAACCGAAATGCGAGCCGAGGCCGTGAACCCTAGCCGCGCTGTTCGTCGCGCGTTCGTGCCGTTGCCGCTGCCGTACATCGCCAAAATATCTCCAGGCAAGTACCCTAGTTGGTACATGCTAGTTTATTTCCGTTATAAAACAAAACCGTATTAATTCCCCATTCGCGGTTCATGAAAACTTGAATGACATAAGTGTTTGATGTAAGATCCAAATGAAAACCTTCATTTAATTTGACGGAACTCAATTGCATATTTTGGCCCGTGTGGCAATGAGCACTGTGTAGAAATTTTACTGGAAAATACAATTGTTAATGACCCGAGCGAACACTCCTAATTACACCCGCAAAAACTGGGAATTTCCCGCACCTGAAATTTGTTAAAATCACAATTAATTGTGTACATATTGAAATGATGCGTTCGAGGGCTCAAATCGAAGACGACTCAACGAACTGTAACCTTATACAAGTTCTTAATCGTTTCTGTACAGATATTATGACGAGAATTGGTTCGGAGAGCGGCTCTGGACTGCAGTCCAGAGCAGCTCTGGTTGTTGTTTTCTGTCTCGTAATGATTACTAGCTTGCTGCCTGAACTCATATGTTGCGGAACCCTACACCTTATTGAAGATGAATCTGTTATCTGAATAACTCAAGTGATTTCACCCCATTTTATCGTCGTTTATTATTTAAACTGCAATTTAAAAGAACAGGACGCATAGCAGTCCCAAACAGAAACAGAATTGATACACTAGTGTTGAACAGCGCATAACTTCTGACGTATAGATGCGATTGAGAATCCGTCTATTGCGTTGAAAACCCTACTGAAAACCCTAGATTTCATTCAACTGTAGCGTAGCTAGATTCTGAGCCCAACTAGGTGAAAATTGTGCCGCGAAACGGACGTTCAGTTCAGAAACTGAATTTCCTGCAGCGAGCACTTAAATTGAAACGGCTGTAACTTTAATACCAGAAACCCGATTGTACTGAAACCAATTTTTCTGAACTTCCGACAGAGTGTACTTGTTATCATATTTGTATCATTTCGCTGAATTCTGAATATATGAATTACTGCAATTTTTGTAAGCTCATGACGTGCATATTGGTTCATATTACACATGACTTCTTAACTGCATAAATACACATACCTTACCCAATTGTCATATAGATAGTGTTAGTGCGCGTTATTATTCAGTGGACATTGCATTATCGTGCGTGAATGATATTGGTTTAGGAGTGTCAGATACAGCAATAGAAAGTGAATGATTCGTGACAGTGATTAATATAGTGAACAGTAACAAAACCGTGCTATTGGTGCATACGTGTACACGACTAAATCATAATCATCAATAGTGTAAACCTGGGGCAAAAGGGAAAATCGAAGTGGAAAGAGTATCGTATTTAGCGGGACCGTGTTTTAGAGGATGATCATTCGAACAGTGATTCTTATATATATTAGGTAGGATCTAGCGATCCGGCTGACAGGGTTATATCCCGAGCGTGTGGGCCGTTGTTTCGGGTATGTACGAGACTCCTGTTAAACATGATCCTCCTTTCCACTATACGATTTCAAACATGACTTAGAGACCGATAGGGACACAGATCATATTTTGCATCATTTAGTGACATAGTGATCACCCGCATTTTACTTTCACTGTTATTACCTTATTTACCTACTTCATGTCATTATTATAATCTTGCTATTATGTCGCTCTGACGACCTGAGTATACATGCTCAGACCTCGAGGAAGAAACAGCGCAGGAGTCGGATTTACCTTTCGAGCTGACGGAGATCTAATCTGGAGTACCTTTTTCTTCGTTTTTGTTTTCCCTAGAGATCTTGTATTCGAACTCGGTTAGTAGTTCTTTCCTGTTTATTTGTGAATTGTGAACAATGAAAATTCAATGTAATAATTTAGTGATGTATTTCCTTTATTGCTGTGCTTTGTTTACTGATTACCATGTAATGCTAGAAGCCGAAGTGTGACTACGGCGGGATTATTCCTTAACCGTAGGAGCATGGCTGGCCTAGTCATCCATCGTTTTCCATATTTTGGGAAGCGGGGCGTGACATGGTTTTGTTGGTATCAGAGCTGTGTTTAGTAATAAGGGATAACATTGATTACACTGTATAACATTATTTTCGTTTTACTATTCCTAATTTTCATCCTTGAATCTAATCATATCCTTTTGAATCTTCCAGCGATATGACGTCCCCGTACGACCACTCCTCGGACTCAAGTTCTCAGGATCGCACGGAAAGAATACTTAGCGCACTGACCTCTCTCGCAGAAGCTCAGGAAAGGAAGACGAACTTACTCGCCGAGGGACTCAGGGCTATTACTGCTGCAGGAGGACCCTCCGCACTCATTACCGCCCCCGAGGGCACTGCTCCACCAGCTTACTCTGCTAAGGCTGGCACCGTATCAGACTTCCGGAGGTTGCACCCAGTTGCATTCGCAGGGCTAGCTGAACCCCTCGAGGCCGAGCAATGGCTAGTGAACATGGAGAACTTACCGACGGCCGCCAGGGTACCAGATGAAGATAGGGTGAATGTGATGAAGATCCAATTAGAAGATGAAGCCCGTACATGGTGGTCAGTGGAAGAAAGCAGGCTAGACAGGCCGATCGAATGGAGCAAGTTCAAGGAATGTTTCTTAGACCATTATTTCCCTTCCACCGCCAAGACAGAGATGGAAGAAAGATTCATTCTACTGAAGCAGAATGGCCGCCCTGTGGACGTATATGCGGCAGAGTTCAACCGTCTGAGCCGATTTGCTCCTTACATGGTTGCTTCAGAGGCCACCAGGGCCAGACGCTTCTTACAGGGACTCGATTTCGAGCTGCAGTAGTTGATCGCGTCACTGGAGTTGCAGACTTTTGTACAGGTACTCAACGCGGCCAGAATTCAGGAGCAATTGATCAACAAGTTCAGGAAGCCCCCAGTCGTTCCAGCACGTACCCATGCACCTTCTCGAGGAGCCATACCAGTTCACAGGCCTGGAACGACTCAGATGAAGCTCCCATTTGTGCCCCAGCATCTCCCCCAGAGACAGAATGTAGTTTGCGGCTACTGCAATAGAGATGGGCATACCCAGAAGGACTGTCGCTGCGCCAAGAGACAGTGCTTGATTTGCGGATCCAGTCAGCATAGGATTAGCGGTTGCCCCGAGCGAGCAGAATTACAGGGAGGTTCTGGACCACAGCAGCAGAGGCCCCAGGAGCAGAGGCAACCCTACACGGGTTGCAGTCAGGGACGGGCTTTCACCTTGACCGCCGAGCAGGCAGAGGCTTCAGGAGAAGTTGTTATAGGTACTCTACTCGTACATTCCTTGCCAGCTAGAGTACTATTTGATTCTGGAGTATCGCACTGTTTCATATCTGAGCATTTCATTGATACACACTCCATACCATATGAACCACTAACCAAGGGCTGGGAGATACATACGGGTAATGGCATTATATTATCCAGTCGAGAATGTAGATCATGTCCGGTTGTAGTGTGTGGCAGGGAATTCTATGCGAATTTCCTTTTGATCGGGACAGGCAGTTATGACGCAATTCTCGGGATGGATTGGATGAGTACCTTCCATGCAGTTATTGATTGCCAAGCAAGGAACGTGATCTTCCGCATTCCCAATCACCCGGAGTTTATTTTCGAAGGCGGAAGCGAATCTTTGGAGCCAGCCAAGTATAGAGCCAAGCCAAAAGAGCTGACAGCTATGGAGATTGATGAGAGCGCAGCCCCAGAGATTGTTCGGGACTTTCTGGACGTGTTTCTTGAAGATTTACCAGGTCTACCACCTCCATGCGTCTTGGAGTTCTCGATCGATTTGACTCCAGGTACAGCACCAGTTTCCAAGGCCCCGTACAGAATGGCACCGGTTGAACTGGCAGAATTGAAGAAGCAAATTGAAGAACTCTTGGAGAAGGGATTTATTCGGCCGAGTGTTTCACCGTGGGGTGCACCAGTTCTGTTAGTGAAGAAGAAGGATGGATCGTTGCGGATGTGTATAGATTATCGGGAGCTGAACAAAGTCACAATAAAGAACAAGTACCCAATCCCGTGCATCGGCGACTTATTTGATCAGCTAAGTGGGGCCAAGATATTTTCGAAGTTGGATCTCCATTCTGGATACCATCAAATCAGAGTAGCAGTCGAGGATGTATGCAAGACGGCTTTCAGGACCCTATACGGACATTATGAGTTCCTTGTGATGCCGTTCGGTGTTACCAATGCTCCAGCGATATTCATGGACTTGATGAACAGGGTGTTTGCAAAGTACTTGGACACGTTTGTCGTTGTATTTATCGACGACATACTTGTTTACTCGAAGACCCGGGAGGAGCATGTTGAGCATTTGCGTACGGTTCTACAAATTCTTCGGGAAGAAAAACTGTATGCGAAACTAAGCAAGTGTGAATTCTGGCTCGACAAGATTCAGTTCTTGGAACACATCGTTTCGGGCGAAGGCATCTCGGTGGACCCGGCAAAGATAGAATCTGTCAGAGATTGGCCAACGCCAAAATCAGTGGCCGAGATCAGAAGCTTTCTGGGATTGGCAGGATATTGTCGGAGGTTTGTCCAAGACTTTTCAAGAATCGCTGAACCGTTGACGAGGCTGACTCGGAAGGATGTACCGTTTGCGTGGACAGAAGAGTGTACACAGGCATTTGACACACTGAAGCAGAAGTTAACCACGGCGCCTATCCTTACAGTACCAGATGATTCCGGTGGTTTGGTGATACATAGTGATGCCTCAGGGAAGGGATTAGGCTGTGTTCTGATGCAGCACGGCCGAGTGGTTGCTTACGCCTCTCGATAGCTGAGAAATCACGAGAAGAACTATCCTACGCATGACTTGGAGTTAGCTGCAGTAGTGTTTACGTTGAAGATTTGGAGGCACTATCTATTGGGCGAGAAAGTAGAAGTGTACACGGATCATAAAAATCTGAAGTACGTCTTCACTCAGAAGGAACTAAACATGAGGCAGCGCCGAGGGCTAGAGCTGATGGCAGATTACGACTTGGACCTTCAGTATCACCCGGGGAAAGTAAATGTTGTACCAGATGCTTTCAGTCGCAAGCCAGCGGTCATGATATTGACCAATCAGAGGAGCATTATTGAGGACTTTCAGAAACTCGAGCTTGAAGTCGTCACACCGAGCGCACTCAGTCAATTTTGGCAACTACAGGTGCAGTCTTCCCTTGTGGATCGCATCAAGGCTGCATAAGCGGATGATCCTCGGTTGCAAAAGTTCAGAGCGCAAGTAGAAGCCGGGCTGAGAACGGACTTAATCATACATGAAGATGGTTCTCTGAGATTCGGTAGCAGACTCTGCGTACCCAAGGGAGATGTTCTAGAAGAGGTACTGGATGAAGCGCATAGTTCAGCTTATTCTGTGCATCCGGGAGGTACGAAGATGTATCAGGATCTAAAGCAACATTTTTTGTGGAACGGAATGAAGCGGGAAATTGCGAGGTTCGTATCCAGGTGCTTGGTATGCCAGCAGGTGAAGGCGGAACATCAGAGGACAGCGGGATTGTTGTTACCGCTTCCGATACCAGAATGGAAGTGGGAGCACATTACCATGAATTTCGTGACGGCCTTACCACGGAGCCCTAGGGGCAATAACGCCATTTGGGTTATCGTCGATCGCCTCACGAAAGCTGCACACTTCCTACCATTCCGAGTGGGACAGTCGACAGAGTCACTGGCAGAGAGATACATGCAGGAGATAGTGCGACTTCATGGTGTTCCAGTCAGCATTGTGTCAGATCGAGATACCAGATTTGTTTCGCACTTCTGGAGGAGCTTACAGGAGAGTTTGGGTACCCGCCTCAAGTTCAGCACAGCTTATCACCCGCAGACGGACGGATAGTCCGAGCGTACGATTCAAACGCTCGAGAATATGTTGAGGGCCTGCATGTTGGACTTTCAGGGTTCCTGGGAAGACCATCTGCATCTAATCGAGTTTTCCTATAACAACAGTTACCAGGCTAGCATCCAGATGGCTCCTTTCGAAGCATTTTACGGGCGGAAGTGTCGATCCCTAGTGTGTTGGGATGATGTGGGAGAGCGAAGATTACTGGGTCTCGAGCTCATTGTTCAGACAGTCAACAAGGTCCAAATGATCAGGTAGCATATTAAGACGGCTCAGGATCGACAGAAGAGTTGGGCAGATACCAGCAGGAGAGCACTAGAGTTTGAAGTCGGAGATCACGTGTTCATGAAGATTTCCCCTGCCCGTGGAGTTATCAGGTTCGGAGGTTGGGGAAAGCTCAGTCCCCGTTTCATCGGACCTTTTGAGGTGCTAGAGCGAGTAGGAGAGGTGGCCTATCGACTTGCCTTGCCTCCATCGCTAGCTGGTGTGCACAATACCTTCCACGTGTCACAGTTGCGGCGTTATGTTCAGGATGAGAGCCACGTTCTGGACTATTCGGAGCTAGTTTTGGGTACCGATCTATCGTACGAGGAGCAGCCCACTACCATCCTCGACCGCAGAGAGAAAGTGCTGAAGAACAAGGTCATTCCGTTAGTTCGAGTGTCTTGAGGCGGTCGTTCCCCAGGAGAATCCACCTGGGAGCGGGAGGAAGATATCCATGCACGTTTTCAATATCTCTTTGTTTAGTACTTTTGTTTCTTGGTATCCTGGTTAAATTTCGAGGACGAAATTTTTGTAAGGGGGGTATGATGTAAATCCCCGTTTCCGGCAATGAGAACCTTCCTATATTTTCCTAGTTCTCCGATGTTTTCCTTTCCATCGTAATTCTGTGGGAAATTTGGTTGCTAGGTTTTTAATAATTGTTTCTTTTCCCAAACTGTTAAAATCAAAACCCAGAACCAAGCCAAACAAAAAAAACAAAATAAAACAAAACCAAATAAAAATCCCCATTCCTCAGCCCAACATCCCCTTCCTCAACCCAACATAAACAAAAATTAATTAACCTTCAAATTCCCCAAGCCCACAACTTCTAGAGGCCCAAACTTAAAGCAAAAAAAATAAAAGATTATTTAACTCTTTTGGCCCAGCCCGTTTCCCAAGCCCGCAGCACCCCAGACCCGACCCGCTCTTTAACTCCTTCTTCTCCCTTCGTTCTAACCATTTTCCCGCTCGATTCTTTGTTTCTCGTTCCCACGTCGCCCCTCGCGCGCCCACGTCGCCCTCAACCGCGCTGTTGCCCCACGCCCCGCGACCCCGGCCACGACTCCCTCATCCTCTTCTCAAACTCCCTCCCCCTCTCTCCCTCACACGCTCACTCTCCAACTCCTCCTCATCTCTCTTTATCTATAGAAAACCCAACTCGGGCTCCCATCACTCGCTCACCCCCGACGACGACGACTGCAACCCCCTCATTCATTCTCTCTCGCTCTCTTCTTTCCAGAACTCACCCCCTCACCGAGCCCCCTGCACCTTCAGCCACCGCCGAGCACCAACTCACTCGACCCATCTCGGCCATCCCTGCACCTCGACGCCGGCGAGCCCCCACTGACCTGAACCAACTCGTCGACACCCCTACACCCTCATCAGCATCACCAACACCTCCAAAATCCACACCCGAGCCCCACTGCTTTCTCTCTCTCTCTCTCTCTCTCTAAACCCCCACTGCGAGCCCCAAACACCCACTGCTGCCCGCCGCCGGAGCGACCCCGCCGACCATCGTCGACCCCAGCATATCCCTGGAGATCCGCAGCACCACACTCCACCTCCGGTGATCGCGAGACATCTCCGGGCAACTCCGACGACGAAACCGAAACACGAGCCGAGGCCGTGAACCCTAGCCGCGCCATTCGTCCCCCGTTCGTACCGTTGCCGTTACCGTGCATCGCCAAAACGTCTCCAGGCAAGTACGCTACTTGCTACATGCTAGTTTATTTCCGTTACAAAACAAAACCGTATTAATTCCCCATTTGCGATTCATGAAAACTTGAATGACATAAGTGTTTGATGTAAGATCCAAATGAAAACCTTCATTTAATTTGACGGAACTCGATTGCATATTTTGGCCCATGTGGCAATGAGCACTGTGTAGAAATTTTACTGGAAAATACAATTGTTAATGGCCTAAACGAACACCCCCAATTACACCCACAAAAACTGGGAATTTCCCGCACCTGAAATTTGTTAAAATCACAATTAATTGTGTACATATTGAAATGATATGTTCGAGGGCTAAAATCGAACCCGACTCGACGACCTGTAACCCTATATAAGTTATTAATCGTTTCTGTACTGATATTATGACGAGAATTGGTTCGGAGAGCGGCTCTGGACTGCAGTCCAGAGCAGCTCTAGTTGTTTTTTTCTGTCTTGTAATGATTACTAGCTTGCTTTCTGAACTCGTATGTTGCGGAACCCTACACCTTATTGAATATTAATCTGTTATCTAAATAACTCAAGTGATTTCACCCCATTTTATCGTCGTTTATTATTTAAACTGCAATTTAAAAGAACAGGACACATAGCAGTCCCAAACAGAAACAGAATTGATACACTAGTGTTGAACATCGCATAACGTCTGACGTACAGATACGATTGAGAATCCGTCTGTTGCTTTGAAAACCCTACTGAAAAAACTTAATTTCATTCAGCTGTAGGGTCGTTAGATTCTGAGCCCAACTAGGTGAAAATTGTGCCGCGAAACGGACGTTCAGTTCAGAAACTGAATTTCCTGCAGCGAGCACTTAAATTGAAACGGCTGTAACTTTAATACCAGAAACCCGATTGTACTGAAACCAATTTTGCTGAACTGCAAACAGAGTGTATTTGTTATCGTATTTGTATCATTTTGCTGAATTCTGAACATATGAATTACTGCAATTTTTGTAAGCTCATGACGTGCATATTGGTTCATATTACACATGACTTGTTAACTGCATAAATACACATACCTTACCCAATTGCCATATACATAGTGTTAGTGCACGTTATTATTCATTGGACATTGCATTATCGTGCGTGAATGATATTGGTTTAGGAGTGTCAAGTACACCAATGGAAAGTGAATGATTCGTGACAGTGATTAATACAGTGAACAGTGACAAAACCGTGCTATTGGTGCATACTTGTACACGACTAAATCATAATCATCAATAGTGTAAACCTGGGAAAAAAGGGAAAATCGAAGTGGAAAGAGCATCGTATTTAGCGGGACCGTGTTTTAGAGGATGATCATTCGAACAGTGATTCTTATATATATTAGGTAGGATCTAGCAATCCGGCTGACAGGGTTATGTCCCGGGCATGTGGGCCGTTGTCTCGGGTATGTACGAGACTCCTGTTAAACATGATCCTCCTTTCCACTATACAATTTCAAACATGATTTAGAGACCGATAGGGACACAGATCATATTTTGCATCATTTAGTGACATAGTGATCACCCGCATTTTACTTTCACTGTTATTACCTTATTTACCTGCTTCATGTCATTATTATAATCTTGCTATTATGTCGCTCTGACGACCTGAGTATGCATGCTCAGACCTCGAGGAAGAAACAGCGCAGGAGTCGGATTTACCTTTCGAGCTGACGGAGATCTAGTCTGGAGTACCTTTTTCTTCGTTTCTGTTTTCCCTAGAGATTTTGTATTCAAAATCGGTTAGTAGTTCTTTCCTGTTTATTTATGAATTGTGAACAATGAAAATTCAATGTAATAATTTAGTGATGTATTTCCTTTACTGCTGTGCTCTGTTTACTGATTACTATGTAATGCTAGAAACCGAAGTGTGACTACGGCGGGATTATTCTTCGACCGTAGAAGTATGGCTGGCCTAGTCATCTCTCGTTTTCCATATTTTGGGAAGCGGGACGCGACATATATGGGCAAACTCATTAGGGGTTTAGTGAATTTTAGCTTAGTTCGCTTGTCATAACACACAAAGATCCTGAAGTTTTCAAAAATACCAAAATTTTCCGGTTTCTTCCATTTTACTATATTTTTGCCTCTTATACCACATGAAAATTGCCGAATCTTTAAAATCTTAAGAATTTTTGGTTTTCTTAGGTTTTACAATTTTGATATATTAATAGAATATGAAAATCTTGAAATTTTTAAAAATAAAAAAAAATTCTATTTTCTTTCGGTTTTTTATTATTTTGCTTATCATATAGAAAATAAAAATTGCAATATGTTTAAAAATCCCCAAAAAAATTCGTTTTCTTTGGTTTTTCAACAATTTGCTTTTTATAACAAACAAAAATCGCGAAATTTTTATAATCTCCATAATTTTCCATTTTCTTCACTTTTTCAAGATTTTGCATAATATAACATATGAAAATCGCAGAATTTACAAAATCTTAAAAAAGATTTTTTTATATAGGCCCATTAGTATTTTAAAAACACCTTCTAAAACTTCATATTTTTAAATACACCCATAAAACCTTTCCGTTAACTAAAAACACTCATTTTCTTAACCTAATTAGGATTAATAATTGGATTTGAGTTAATATGATGAATTGTGAGAAACAAAATCTTATGTAACATCAAAATCATTATCTCTTTTCATTTTTGTGCAAAACCCATTAATTTTACTCTTCCAAACTCTCATTTTTAAGTTATCATTTTAACTTCTTAATTAACGGAGATTTCTAAAGGTATTAGGGAGCATATGAACCAATTTAAATTAATTAAGAGTTTTAAGGGATGTAATGTATTTAAAAATATGAAGTTTTAGAGGGCTATTTTTCAAAATAGCTATGTTTTAAAAGGCTTAAATAAAAAACCCAAAAAATGGTTTTGGAGATTTTCATTTGTATTATTGCATGGCATATATAGTACACGAAAATTATAAAATTTCTAAAATCATGAATTTTTTCTTTCGGTTTTTACTTATCTTTTGGAGAACTCCTGGAAAAGAAGAGACAAAAAGTTATGTAAAATAAAGAAGAATAGACAGTCAATTGCTAATACGAACCTATCAAAATAAAGAAATTCGGTATAAGTGAAAGACTTTGGGTGACTATGAACCCTTGGCAACACACGAAAATCATGAGATTAAAAAATCTTTTAAAAAATTTCTTCAAAATTTTAATATATTGCATGATGTAGGACAAAAAAATCGTGAAATTTTAAAAAATCCTAAAATTTTCTAGTTTTTCAATATTTTCTGGTTGCTTGGTTTTTTGATATTTTTTATTTGCTATATAACCCACGAAAATCACGAAATTTTCAAAAGTCTCTACATTTTTTGTTTTCATCCGATCTTCTATATTTTCATTTTATTACAAAAAAATCACAATATTTGCAAGAATATCAAAATTTTATATTTCCTTTAGTATTTTACTCTAATATTATGTATGCAGCACATAAGAATTGTGAAATTTTCACCGATCTTAAATTTTGGATTTCTTTTTAATTTTAATATTTTACATGCCAGCGCATGAAAATAGTGAACATTTTTAAACGTTAAATATTTCTGTATTTTTTGTTTCTCTATATTTATTGTTTGCAAAACCAAATGCAAATTGCAAAATTTATAACTTAGAAATTTTTGTATCTTTCAATTTTTTGCTATGGCATGAAAAAAGCGTGAAAATTTTCAATAATTTGCCAATAAAAACCAAGTAATAAGAGAAAAAATAAAAAGAGATTTTGTAACGACCGCAAAATCCTTGTAATTTTCCTTTTTCAATAAAACCCCTTTTATTTGAATCACGTGTATATAAATTTATTTCCTTTCTATTTATATATGTGGTCAATTCTTGTATCTATCGGTTATCACATTGCATTGCTATTACATAAGTCATAGGATCGAGCCTTTGTTGTTGCAAAGTATTTCTTTTTAAAAGTATAGTACGTATGTGTAATGTATATCATTAAATTGTTTTGATTCAATTTATATATTATTATTAGTTATGAATTTATTTATTTTTATTTTATTGATGTGTTCGTATACCATATTGTCATTTAAATTATAGATTACAGATTACATTTATATTAAATCATAATAAGTATCACATTCGCTGGATTAGTTTTATGCGGTTATCTATGTGAGATCATAGTACATGTTAATTATTACAATTTTTTCTATAAGTACTTATTATTGTAATTATAAAAATGTTATTTAGATTATATTGGTTGTAAGTTGTTTATTCTTAATTATTGTTTATATGTCCATAGCATTAAATATTTTGTGTTTATTATTTAGGATTTAGTATTAGCAGTATGTATGAATATGTTTAAATATTATATTAATTAATATTAATTTTAGATTATATTTATGATACACCTCTATAGTTACACTTAGTTGATTAGATTATTTTATACATTTTATTTACATTTAGAAGTTGTGATATATATATATATATATATATATATATATATATATAGATATATGAGATTAATGGAGGAAAGATGTCATTGGGGGAATTTACTCTTATGGCGTCGGAAAAATGCATCCTCCATGATTTTTTTCGACGATCGGCATACATCACGTCCATTTTTATCATCTAAGAGGTGGATACACCAAATTTCATGTGATTATACAATTTTTTCACCGTTGATTTAGTTGGTGCAAAATTAATGGTTTACCGACAATAGAACTTTTTACATTGCTAATTTAACGGTGAAAAAGTGGTGGAATCACATGAAATTTGGTGTATGCACATCTTAGAAGATAATGATGACGATGATGGATGCCGATCGTCGAAAAAAATGATGAAAATTGTATTTTTTTCGATGCCATAAAAGGAAATCCCCTTCTAGCCTCTTTCCTTTGTTATTATCTTGTTCTGTATATATATATATATATCACAGCTTTCTCTAAAAATATCTTTTGTTTGTTCACAACTTTCTCTAAAAGTAATTGTAAACTGTCTGTTTCTGTATTTAAAGATCATGTCTCAAATCTGATCTGTTTTCTGACAGCATAGCGCAGTGACAATAAATGCTTCGTAGAACTTAGGCTAGAACACCAAATGATATATTTCTTGATTTTAGGCGGCTAAACAAAAAGGTCTACTCTTTTCGTGTTGATGGAGTTTTTTGAAACTAATTAAAAATTGGTCCTTTGCCCCAAACCTTTACTACTTGTATGATTATGAAGTTCTGAAAATTTCCGGCTGAACCGGTGTTTGATTTTAATTTTAATTGTCTTTGATTTATTTACCGATCCGTATTTTGTGTTTTAAAGTTCTTTAAGTCCTACTTTCACATTAAAATTTTGGGACCATTTCCGCTGCATTTGAGTCACGGTTTAGTAATAAGAACTTGAGCGGGCAGATTGGGTTGACAGGTTTAGAAAACTGATTTTTGACCCTTGTCTTAAAACTATGTTAACTGGAGCTTCCGAAATCCAAATCAGATGAAGCTTTTTGTTAAATAACACTAGATCGAAAGATGAAACTTTAATTAGTTGATAACTCTTTCTGAAAACCGACGGAACTACTTTGCTTCTATCTTTTAAAATTGTGTGTCAAATCTGGACCAAAACTGAAACCGTCGACATAGGTGTCGGGAAAACACCTATAATTCCCTCGATATTTATTGTATCGATGTTTTTCCTTTTCCATATTAATCGTATCACACAAACGTATAACTTTTATTTTGAAACTCCTTTTATAAAACGAACAGAATATTTTCAAAACTATATTTTAACTTCATCACCGGTTTCAGAACTGTTTCTGTCCTGTTTTAGCGTAACCAAAAACCTTATAACTCTCTCATTCGGACCTCGAATGAGGAAAACTCAATTGCATTAGTTTCTTGACATCTTGACCTAGAACTTTCATGTTGATGACTTTTCCAAACTAAGAACTGAAACTATGTTTTTATGCATGTGAACTGGCACCAATTTTCTGAACTGTTATACTTGTTACCTATGCTTTAAATAACTATATTTCAACTCAAACTGATGTGAACTGCATGATACGTTATTCTTGAATCCGTGAATCTGTAACTTGACATGAAACTGTACAACACGTATTCGTGAACCTTAAATGAAACCGAACCATCTGCATGTTTCTATGAATCCGTGTTAATCCATATATGAATTTGATGAAATGTTTGACGGGGTTTGGGTTAGTTTGAGGAATGAGATATCTTGATGTGCTTCGAAGTATCTTACATGAATCCGTGAATCGGTTTTGATGTGTTATCAAACCGGAACGGTACATTACTAACTCATGAATCCACGTTGCTGTGATACCGAACCGGGACGGTACATTACTAACTCAAAAGTCTCCTGAAACGGTTGAATGCTCATAACTTAAATTTACGTTAGAATTGTTAAAAACTATACATATGTCCATGCTATATTATTATTTGTTCATGACATGTTATTTTCATGATTAGATGCTAATTCTTATTCTATTGTTATCATGTTTTACTTTACTGCCTTATGGATGCTATATAAAGTTATATCATTTATAAATGTGGGACTTATCGGACACAGGTGGCAGAGAGATAGGTGACAAGGCTAGATATCGAGCCGAGCGAAGAGGACAGTCAATATCTTTTTACTCAAGCTGGGCTTTAGCATTTCTTTTCAGTTCAGTGTGCCTAAATGTTTGGGTCTTTTTTCTTTAACTCTTATCTATTTATTCCTTTGAAGTCGATAGATTTTTTTCGCTGAATTCGATAGATTTTTTTCTTCCAGTGAACTTGAACTTGTAATAAATGTTGATGGATGCTATTTAAACATTCTAAATTCTTGTTGGTATTATATTCATTCTGCTTATCAATATAAGTAGACACTCGGGCTCATGCCGCAAACTTACAGCCAAGACGGAGTGTAAAACGAAAATTTTAGAAACAATAGCACGAAGTACTACGACCCTGAATCGAATCCAAATACTAAACTAGTAAACTTAGAAAGAGTTTATACTAATCACTTAGTAATTACAACCTTTGTAGTCGTGTCCTTCGTCTTCAAATCTACTTCTTACGCTTCTAGATCGTCGGAAACGAGCTTGAGAGTCGGTCTTTCTTGTCAAAAAAGATCCACCCGAAGGAACCCTAATTTAGGCTCTAGCTTCACGCTAGATAACAAAATAAAGCAACTTGTGAATAAGACTTGTTAGGAATTGATCACAAGTGATATAGTAGAGACCAATCTCTAAGTTTTCTCTCTTTTTCTTTTATCCTTTCACAACTTAGAAAATCTTAAACGAAGAGGAAGAAGAAGCTAAGCATGATGGTGATCAAAAGAGCAAGCATGGCTAAACTAAATTCCTTATCCTTTTCTTTTCTCTTTCTTTCTTTTAAGTGTGAAGTGGATGGAATTGTGACTCACTAATGTGAGTCATAATTCTACACACTTCCACTTAATGTAAGAAAGAATGAGAAGAAAAGAATAAACCATGTCATATGTACATATATACATAAATACACACACACACATACATACACTAATACAAGTATATGTTACAAATATATACACCCGTATTCATATCAAAATACGAATACAGTATTCGTATAAAATATGAATACCCGTATTTGTATTAAGACACAAATAACCGTATTTATATAAATGCCCGTATTCGTATAAATACTGTATTTTGTCAAAATACAAATACCAAAAAGAGAGATACCAAAAAGAGATATATAATACCAGCTCACATTTTATCCAAATATGATAATCTGGTTATCTTTCAAACCAGCTAGTATTAACAAAATTTCCAATTAAAAGTACGTGTACAAAAACACGTATTTAATCGAACCTCCGTACGTATCAAAATACGTACACTACATCGTTTCGTCTGGGCAGAGAAACCCTCTGTGTGGGACTCTAAAGACTCAATAATATGCTGGTAATGGGTTTAACCACAAGCATATCAGCGGCACTAGCTGTATGTAATGGCTACCCAGTTATTGGCCGAAAGAAAGGTCGACAAGCAAACTCGTCTGTATCCCTACTGAGCTTGAAAGTGACAATCTCAATACAGTTCGGTCTCTTCATCTGAGAGTATCGTATATCGGGTCTAGGGGTGGAAAATGTCTAACCCCTAATAACTGGATAAGTTGTGTCGGTATGGCTCAAAACCATCCTAAAAAACTACTAATCTCAATATTATTACATCTCATCTGCCTTGGCCAAGGTCATATAATGATGACCAATCGAACACAGCACGATATCGACTCCCTGTGCTAGGAGAGACGAATCCCTTCTATCGCTCACTGCCCCAAGTGCTTCGGGACTGTACCAACTAAAACCTGTTTGCACGATTCTTTAAAGCCGTGGTAGGGTAGTAATCTAAGTACAGTGGGAACACATTCCAAAAAAAATGATGATGTCAGGTCTAAAAACTAATCTATAACTATATCACTAGAGAACTGCTATCTGACGATAGGTATGTTACCATCTATAAGTTCTCAGCGAGTCCGTCCAGTGTAACTCATAACCTAATGAGCACCTGTATACAATCTTTGGTGCCGGACACTAATGGCAGTGGGACAGACCACCTTCCCACACGGGAATAAGAAACATTTACACTAGTCTACTCTGAGTATCGATACCCTGTCTCGAAACTCTAATGACTAGGGAAAATTTGAGGATGTGCTTATTGACTACCTAGAGCCCATGAGTATGATCGCCATCATAACTCTAGTAGTCAAGTAAAGATTCTATAGGCTTTACCAACATGTATTAGAGATACGTAATATAAATAGAACATATACACATGTTGAGGATAAGACAAACCAGATAACATACTATCATATCGAGAAAGACTGTCCTATACATATATATATCCTAAGCATCCACATGTAATATACAATCTTGTACTATACAATAATGACCTCTAGGGCATACATATCCAACAATCTCCCACTTTTGTTAAGGCCATATATTAGCGTATCGAAGACCAATCATCTCTAATAGCCACTTAAGCTGAGTCTGAGGAAGTGCCTTTGTGAGTGGGTCCGTCATGTTATCCTTTGTATCTACTCTCCTGACATCGATCTCCCGGCTATCTACGATCTCCTTGATCAGATGATACTGCCTCAAGATGTGTCTAGATTTCTGATGGGACCGTGGTTCTTTCACTAACGCTATAGCCCCAATGTTGTCAAAATACAAAGGTATTGGATCAATAATAGACAGAACCACCTCAAATTCATAAATGAACTTTCTCATCCAGACAACTTCTTTTGTAGCATCATTGGCAGCAATGTATTCAGCCTCTATCGTCGAGTCTGCTACGGTGTCTTGTTTGGAACTCTTCCAACAGACCGCCCCTCTATTGAGAGTAAACGTATAACCCGAGACAGACTTGTTGTCATCCTTGTCACTTTGGAAGCTTGAATCGGTAAATGACTCCATCTGGAGGTTTCCATTATAGTACACTAAGAACATATTCTTAGTCCTTCTCAGGTACTTTAGAATGTTCTTCACAGCTGTCCAATATTTCTTCCCTGGGTTTGACTGATACCGGCTTACTACGCTAAGTGCGTAAGCTACATCTGGTCTGATACATAACATCACATACATTGTAGATACTACTGCTGAAGCATATGATATAATGCTTATGTGAGCCTTCTCCTTATCAGTCTTGAGAGATATCTCTTTGGAGAGGGTGATTCCATGACAAGCGGGTAAATTACCGCGCTTAGAATTTTCTATACTAAATCTCTTTAGTATGGTATCAATGTACCCGGACTGTGAAAGTCCCAATATGCTCTTAGATCTATCACGATAGATCTTGATCTCTAGAATGTAGGAGGCATCACCCAGGTCTTTCATGGAGAATTTCTGAGACAAGACCAGCTTGACCGACTGTAGTATAGAAATATCATTTCCTATTAAGAGAATATCATCCACGTACAATACAAAGAATACCACAGTTCTCGGTACAATTTTCTTGTAAATACATTACTCATCTATGTTTTTGATGAAGTTAAATTCCTTGACTGTCTCATAAAAAAAGATGTTCCAGCTCCGTGATGCCTGCTTTAATCCATAAATGGATTTAAGCAACTTGCACAATTCCCGCTGCACCCATTGTCTATGAAGCCTTCTGCTTGATCCATATAGACACACACTTCTAAAGCGCTGTTTAGAAAAGCGGTTTTTACGTTCATATTCCAGATCTCATAGTCATGGAAGGGAGCAAAGGCAAGTAGGATCCGAATGGATTTGGGCATAGCCACTGGAAAAAGGTTTCGTTATAATCTACACCGGGTCTTTGACAAAAATCTTTTGCAACAAGTCTAGCTTTATAGGTTTCCATCTGTCCATTTATACCAATTTGCTTCTTAAAAATCCATTTGCAGCCCATGGGTTTTACCTCTGGCGGTGCAACGTCCAAAGTCCAAACTTTGTTGGTGTATATAGACTCCATTTCGGATTGCATAGCATCCAGCTATTTCACAGTGTCCCTACTGGTAATGGCGTGCTCGAAACTAGTATGATCATTTTCTTCCAGGATACAATATTCTCGATCCTCGTCTACGAGAAAATCATAGTATCTCTCGGATGGATGAGAAATCCTACTAGATCTACGGAGTGGCTGAGGTTCGTCCAGGAAAATTGAATCCCGCGGTTCTACCAAATCTTTAGTTATAGTTTGTGGTTCTTGAATTTCTTCCAGTTCTACCGTGCTTTCACAAATTTCTTTTGCAAGAAATTCCTTCTCTAAAAAGATGGCATGGCGAACAACAAACACATTCTGTTCCTCGGTGTGGTAGAATAGATATCCTACTGAATTCTTTGGATATCCTACAAACTTACATAGAACTGATTTTGTCCTAAGTTTATCCGGATTTCGTTGTTTAACATAAGCCGGACATCCCCATATCTTAATAAACTTAAGAAATGGTTTTCTTCCGCTCCATATTTCATATGGACTCTCAGACACAGATTTGTATGGAACTTGATTCAATAGATATGCTGCTGTCTGAAGCGTATGTCCTCAGAATGAAAGAGGCAGATCAGCACTACCCATCATGGAGTGAACCATATCTAAAAGGCTGTGATTCCTCCTCTCTGACACACCGTTGTGCTGTGGTGTATATAGAGGAGTAAGCTGAGAGAGAATACCATTCTCTTTTAAATAGTCGAAAAATTCCGTGCTTAAGTACTCCCTTCCTCTATCAGATCGGAGGATCTTGATACTTTTGATAGTCTGGTTCTCTACTTCATTTTTGTATTATTTGAATTTCTCAAAAACTTCAGATTTATATTTCAAAAGATACATATATCCAAATCTAGAGAGATCGTCGGTGAATGTAATGAACCCATCCCTTACATGTGTAGACAATAGACCACATACATCGCTATGTATGAGTCCTAAGAACTCTATTGCTCTTTCTCCGTGTCTGGTGAATAGAGATTTGGCCATCTTTCTTTTGAGACAAGACTGATAAGTTTCATAGGATGAGAATTCGAATAGATTCAGATATCCATCCGTATGTAACGTACTTAGTCTTTTCTCACCGATATGACCAAGTCTACAATGCCACAAGTAGGTTTCGTTCATATCTGAACTCTTCTTCTTGCGTCTATTTTGTACATTAAGAACTGTGTTTTGATTAAGAATATAGATACCATTACACAGTATACCTTCTGCAACTAATACTTGATTAAAGTAAATGTTCATGATATTTCTATCCAGAACAAAGTTATATCCATCTTTAGCAAATAAAGAAACTGATATGATATTGCAAAACATAGAAGGTACATAATAGTAATTGTTCAAAATCATAGTATTGCCGCTTGTCAATACTATGTGATATTCACCAACGGCAGCAGTATCAACTTGTGCTCCGTTCTCTACTCTGAGGGACATATCACCATGTCTACCCATCCTAATTTTTCTCCGCCCCGGTAATAAATTGCAGATATGAGATTCTGATCCGGTATCTAGTACTCAGGAGGTAGGACTAACTGAAAAACAGTTCTCAATAACAAAAACACTTAAATGAGACGCAATAGTATGCTTCTTCTTCACTGGGGTCATCTTGGAATTCATGTAATCCTCTTTTCCTTACTCATGCTTGTGACATTTGTCGCAAGTCAGAATCGAACCGATATTCCCCAGTCCTGAATAAGAATCCGGGTCGGTTAAGTCATACATTTTATTATTTTGATAGAGATGTGACATGGTAGCTGCAATTAGGAAAGAGAAAAGAAACACTCATTATATATTCTTGCAAGTTTAGATTGGGTATTAATTTATCTAAACAGAATGTCTTCTACCGTTTTCTCGAATTTTCCTTCAAACCTTAAAAGGAGAACCAGTCGGGATCATGTACGCTCCATAAGTTCGCTAACCGTTTGGTCAGACAAGTGTTGTTACTCCGAGGGAGGCTCCCCATACTTTCGCATGGACCTAATTAAATAATCTCGTTTCTGCAGAGGAATAACCCCGTTACTATCTTTCTAGAAACCTAATGGGTTAGCTAGTTGTGAATTGAAAATCTTTCGGGAGTAATCCTACTCATCAGTGGGAATCGAGACCCAACTATCATCGTTTGATAATATTGATGGAAGCCATTCAAGTCACCACACCCTAGAAAATATGCACAAACCTTTCAAGTTTCCTTTATATTTGAAACTCTCGATATAGTTTTTACCTCTAGAACCCCTATTGACCTTAACGAATAATCAACACATAAAAAACTGTAACATTTTGGAAAATTATAAATATTAATTTATAATTTAAATATGGATATTATGAGTTTACGAAAATAATATCGTGTATGTATTTTGGATTTCCGGATTGGTATCCATAAAAATATAATTATTTTGGGGAAAATGAAAATATATGATACCATAAAAATGAAAAGTACTTTGTTTTTAACATGATATTAGATTTTGTTATAAGATTGTGGTATTTAAGTATAATAGTAATTATTCGTAAAAACGTTTTAATTTATTCTGAGTGTTGTGGTATATGTTGAGGCTAGAATTAACCCTCACAAACACCACACCCTCACATACACTCTAATTCCTACACCTCCTCCTTCTTCCAATAATTCTCATATACATTTTATTATCAAACTGAACAAAACAACTCGCATCAAGCTCCATCACTTTAGTTGATAGTGCTTCACCAAACTAAGAGGAAGTGATGATCCCTTCAAGAAATTTTTTCATATCATCAAATTAAAGCCATCACAATCTCAAGAAACCTCAAGCAAACACTTCATGAGCTGGGAATTCCTTTTTGTTCATTCTCTAGCGGTAAATATCATTTTTCTTGCAAGTTTCATAGTGTCAAATATTCGAATTCCCAGTTAAATATCAGAGAAGTAGGATTTTTTTTTAAGTTAGTAGTGTTCAAATTAAATCTGGAGCAAGTAGGCTTATCCGAAAAATATTTAGAGAGTATTGTGATATGATAAGACCAGTAGAAGACTACCCTAGAAGCCCGAGCCCCTAATTCCATATTCTGGCTGCAAAAATATTTCCTAAACCCGCAATTTGCAGCCAAGTTTTGAATTAGGTCTTGATTTTTGTTCTGTAGCTTCATTATGTGGTAATTAAGCCACTGTATTGGGGTTTTTGTTCCAGGTTTCTTATAGAGAAATCTATGAGTGTTTGAGTATGGTTTTGGTCATGTTTCTAATATTTAAAACTTGGTTTTAAATATTTCTATATCTCGACTTGATCGTTTGACGTTTGTACGTCGATGTCGAGGGTATTTGGTCGTATTTTGAGTAAGTGAGCTATTGGTTACAACCTATGTGCGCTTCACTCGTTGTATCGTTTTGATTTGAATATTTATGCCGTTGTGTTCTAATTATGATTGTAGGTATGATCGTGGGGATTTTCGAGACAGCAAGGACGGTCAAGGCGGTTGTGGAGTTCGCCTAGCTCGATACGCCGGTGAGTAGATTTATATCTACGAGGAAAGTCGGGTGGATGGTATATACCACCCCCGCAATCAATTAACTAGGATACTTATACTATATACCTAAACTATAGTATTATGTTAGATAATTTAGTCTATAACTAAATTAGTGTATAGTTGGTATCTAGTAGGTTACATATATATATGAATATATCTTGATATATGATTATTGTGACATATGTATACGACTATAAATCCGTACGATATAGATGGGATATTAGATTGAAATTGTATGAGAGATCATTCCGTACTTGTTATGATGAGGATAGTGTGCCGAATACGGTCGAGATTCATTTGGACTTGCGGAGTCGTATAATTATTCCGATTCGATCGTTTGAGCTATACTCCTTTAAAAACCAACGATTCGTTTCTTCTTTAAATGATAAATGACAAGGATGCGTTGCTACTTTCAAACGGATATGATAAACTGCAGCTTCCTTATTTGCAAACTAACGTTTCGTTTTACTTTCAATTGTAACGATATAGCTCATAATAATTAGCTATGTTTAATGATTATTTCCGTTACGATTAGATTACTTTTTTATACACTCTCGATTCATTTTTCTTGTTTATATGCTAGTTACGTTGCTATTCTCGTACGAACACACTGATAGAACACTACACAACTACCAATAATTGCTATGTTGCACAAATCACAGACGCGCAGATTATACTACACATCATTGGTACTTCCATGACACTGTAGAATTTCCACGTTTACTTGTGTTCAAGATATCTATGATAGAGGTGATAATACATATAATGATGTTGATATACGAATACCATCGTTATGGATATTCGTATATGATTATTGCCAATGTGGCAAAGATGATATATGCGTTATATTTTTATGAACTCGAGACAGATCATATATGTGCTCTTCGGAACTTGTTGTTTTCTATGGACTTGAGAAACCGTGGGTATCTTTTCAAACTGATTACGTTTTCAAAAGTGTGGTGTTCTCATGATATGATGATTTGGCATCCACCATGGGTTTTGGTTTTTATGATGAGATATCTAAATCGAGAGAGGGGTTAATCGATTACGGGTATATGGTGGACCCGGTATGACACCGAGGGAAAGGAAGTCCGTAGGGAGGTACGAGGAGCCTAGCGAGGTGTATCGATACCAGAGAGAGTAATGAAGCGCGGCGAATATCCGGAAGATACCGACCGAGACTATTGATATCACAAAGGACTGGTCTGTTGAAACAGTGCCTACGATATCTGGATTTACGTGTTGATGATAGACACGAGATTTATGATGATTTTGAGTATCGGTGATGGACACTCGGTAGATGATGAGTTTGAGTGCCGTTGATGGACACTCGTAAGATTTTGAGTGTCGATACTGGACACTCATATGTTGATGTTTGAGCGATCTATCGAGATGCGCGGTTATAGATTATACCTTATAGTAGCCGAACATGACCCATCCATGGGACAGTACCTGAATGCCATTGATTGATCCTGTGAAAGTGTAAAGTAGTAATCGCAATCAATAACGGTGTCGCGTGTAGCTAACCGAGATGAGTATGGGTCGTCCCTAGGGATGCGTGAAATTTCTAATCTTGTTTTATACGAGTTGAATAAAGTAAAAGAAGAATAGGGAGAATAGATTCTAGATCTATGATAAACACGGACGTAGAATATATAAGAAGAGAGCTTGTAGGGTTCGTTAGGATTTAGTAGTCTTGGATGACTAATAAAGATGACTCATTTTATCTATTGATAAATTTAAAAATAGATAGATAGTGATGAATGGAGATTAGGATTCTTGGAAGAAACTAGGGTTTCCCCACTATTGACCCTTGTCCCTTTATTGATCTCTATTCATGTCTAACCCTTACCAAAACAATTGTTAATCTGATCTTAAATCGTGGTCGAGACTAGCAATAAATTGGTAGCGCGCCCGATAAGCATGCTAACGATTCTTTTACTAAAATTTATAAACTTCATAAGATTTAAAAGAAATTAAAATATTTTCTCATCCATTATTCTACCCTAATCCTACGAACCCTATCAAGTTGAGAATTACTCGCGCGTGATGGAGATAGAAGAAGAAGAACGGATAGAGATCGTAATGAAAATACAGAAAATAAATGCAAACTAATTAATCTAATGATCTACCTTTATTAATCAACTTCACAAGTACAATTCTTCGAGTTTAGATTAAAAGAGGAAGAAGAAGTTGCTCTCGATCTCTGCCTCGTAGGAAGTAGATGTTCCGTCGAATCTCACGTCGCTTTATCACGTCGAATCGCGGACCTGTCGTGGATCACTTGTTCTTTGACGGTGATTTGGTTCGTGTAAAAGGTGATGATTCTTAACTTTAGCCCTCGATTGTTTATATAGTCCCAAAGCCAGAAACTCTAGATCCAAAATATTAGGGTTTGCTGTGAAGATCCTACCAAAGAAATTCCACACCCTAACTCGTTGGATCGGCCGCGAATCCGCCGCTTATTGGGGCTTATGGCCGCGGAAGAGCGGTCGTTTGGATGATTTATGGTTTCAAACTTCTGGGGCTTCTACATTATGACACATGGAGATTAATATGATGTCTGGAATTTGAAAATATTTCCTGAATCTCTGCCGGTATTGATTCTTCGATTTTATTTAACTTCATCGGCAGATTTTTGATTCCCGACATCTCGATATCCCGATCTCCTGACCTGAGCCAAATCTTGCACAATATCTCCATGAATAATGTTAGTAATATTTGTTATAGAGATATTATTCTAACCATTTGTATGATATTATATGTTTTAAATAATCTTGATTATAATATTTGATATGATATGCATAATAAAAATATTATATAAATATTATATGCATATATTTTCCTTTATAATATTAATTATAATATATAAACATATGGTAAATAGTATTTTTACAGATAAACCCAAATATGTTCTATATTTATAATAAACACCTTTAGATATTTAAGAAAAGTAAGGAAAATGTTATATTAAATACGCGATATTTTCAACTGAACAAATACCCCCAAACTTAATTTTGATCGTCCCGAGCAAACTATTTATTCAAGAGAGGGAGAAAAAGAAAAATAAAAACCTAAGTAGCACACTTTCGTAGACAACACGATTGCACTGAGCACGTGCAACAAGCCGTTAATGCTCTAGGTGTCTCTAGTAGAAAGAGTGTTGTCTTCTGAGAGTTTTCAGCGGATTACACCCACAAAATACTATAATAAAAGAAAGAAAATGAAAGTTATATACAAAGATAAGAACTATATAAAGGAAAAAACTTGAAAAGAAGAGTTTCTAACTACACTAGCTTTTCGGTTGCCATGAGCCCCATCTTAATGGTTGTGAAAAAAATGTTAGAAATCACATCATCCCTCAATAAAACATCGTCTTTATCCTTCCTTCATATTTTTCTTCCAAAGATCGATCATATACCCCTACGTGTGTGTAAAATACATCCCTACACTTAAAGAATTCAATTCAAGCTATCATACTCTTGTCCATCTTCCAAAGTACTTTATAGTCGGTGAATTTTCGATGAAATTGCTCACACATCCTTCTTGCGACCGTTAATATTTCTTGAGATACTAACAAACCGATTACTAAATGTGCTCGCGCATTTAGGCGTAATTTTCTCTGCTTGCAACACCTAAGGTTTAGCAGTGGCTTCCAAACCAGTTGGTCTAAGGCACTAGGTGATAAAGCACCATCGCTATATTTTTTTTGTGCTGCCTTAAGTAATTACAAAACCAGTGTTCTTTTTTTTTTCCCTTCACCACTTATACTTTTTTTCATACTAATGCTTTTAAACAAGAGTATTTCAAGGTATCCTCTACTATCCCAAGTTTCAAGATATGTGCGAGTGCGTATAATAGGGTATCAACGTTCAAATGTTTGGCCTCAAGAATATGGACTATTTTTCAGACTTATTTTTATCCTCATATTAGTAATTTACTTCATCTTATTAACCCTTAGGACAACGGCTCATAACTACTTATTACTAGTTTCGTTTAAAAAAAATCTAACTTTCTTGCTTTTCTCAAATTATTCCTATTTTTCATATGTAATTTTTCACTTTCAAACTTTCATTATCAAACTTTTTTGTGCTTATATTTATGATAATGCAAAATAATGCGTGAATAAGCACAAACCTCCCCCAAACCTGTTTGCAGCAGTGTCCTCACTGATATCATCTGTTAAGCTTAAAAAAACTTGTAAACTTGGGAGGAAAAGTTAGTAACGGGGACATGAATAAATGACAATGAAATGCTCCCCCAACTTATTTTTGGCTCAAAATTTTGTAAACAACTTTTCATTCAAGAGCCAAAATATATCCCCCAAACTTGAGTGAAATCGTATTAAGCATTTAAAATTATGAGGGGAGAGGGTAAAAGTTATTGGTCAATATAAAGCTTTACAAATACAAAAAGTTAACACCAACCATTCAAATATTTTATCGATATAACACACAGATTGGTGGAAGATCAGAGATTTGAAGAAGTGGGGAGGAGATAAGAGGTGGTATGGTTTACGTCTCAGTTGATAGAGACGAAACAATAATGGTGAACGGAAACGAGAATGTGAATCATTAGGAATGGAAAGAATAATCACATTCTCGTATGGGATAAGAAGAAATGGTGGTGGTTCAACTTCTTCGGGTAGAGGTTGATTAATCACAAAATCCATGTCGTTTAGGAATGCGAGTTCGTCGGCGAAAATATCTTCGAAACTTTCATCGATGGTCTGATTGAACGTTTCAATGTCAATAAGTGTCGCGCCAGAATTCAACACACTTGATTTGTTAAAAATTATGGAGGTAGGAGCCTTGAAAAACTCATCTACCTCATTCTCAAAGGGGTCTAAATCAAGTGGTCTTTCAAGAATCATAGAACTCGAAATATCGGATTGTGATTTATCAACACTCGCTAAAATTAAAGGAAGATTAGAAAAAGAACCAAAGAAAGTGGGTGATGAAATGGGTAAACAAATCGGTGTGTCGAGCATTGTTGAACCAGATGTGGGAAATGAAAGCTGAATTTCGTTCTGCTTTTCGGTCATGCATTTATCATTAATTTTCAGATGCATATGGGGTTCGGGAAAAACAGTTAATGGTTCGAGATGATGTCCACACGAAAGTGAAAGGACCTGATGAATTGGTGAGGAAAACTCATCCAAAATTATGGGTTCATCATCCAATATATCCCCAACGTCAATATTCTCAATCAAGTGAAGGTTAAAATTCTCAGACACCTCATCAAAAGCATGGTTTTCAATCAATTTCGGTTCTAGAGTGGAGGTGTAGAGATCACAAGGATTGGGTGTGCTTTCACTTGAAATAGACCCTTCACAATCGGGTAAATCAAACACTATAAAGTCACACAACTCATCAAACCTTCTATCTTCAATTGGTGAATCATTTGGTGTACTCGATAGATTTGTGAAACTGCAGTTGTGAATTTCAATTTGGGATGGAAAGGATTGATTTGGAAGGGTGTACTGCTCTCTCTCACTACCCAAATTCTCAATTTGTCATATTTCCGTATCATGCATTGAATAATTTTGAGCTAGTTGGAAACTAGTTGCTCGTTCGTTGGGTTATATGAGGACGGCCATGGACGCATTCAATTCCTCCATGTGGCGGCGTGGCGCTACCTGATATTCTTCCACTGTCTGTTTAAGACTAGACATGGGTCGGTAAGGGATTTCAGAAGAAGATTGAAATTCTTGTGGATAGGTAAAACTCCCAAATGACTGATTAGAAGAAATGTCTAAAGAAGGTGTAAAAGTCGGGTATGATTGATAGGAATCGATGAAAATTGGACAGGAGTAGGATCAACGTTGTGATAAGAAGAACATTGATATTGGTTGGTTGGTTGGCGACTGGTAACAGATATCATATATGCCGCAAAATGAGTAGCAATATCTTCCTTAGAAAGTGATGGTGTTTGTTGTCCTAACGGTTTGACCGGATTGAAACTTTGGCTTTTAGCCCTCACCATATGCTCAGCGATAGACATGCGTTTAGGAGTTCCTTCACACGTTTTAAATGGAGTATCAACATAAGAAGATGTAGAATTTTGATGCGGTTGATAGGACCTGAAGTAAGGTGTCTGACTGTTTCTTTCTGCTTGCTCTATCCGATCTCTTAAAGACATGGTAGAGTCGGAATTTTTACCAATGCAATTACGAAAACAAGAAATATCTGGTTCTGGATAGCAAAACTCGGCAAGAGTTCGTCTGTTTGGGTTGCCCATTATAAGAAAGTGAAAAGAAAGAGGGTGAGATGGTAAGGAATTAAGCTCTATTTGGATTGTTTTGTTTTGAAAGAAGGACTTCAGGGTTGACTCAATAAATCACAAAAATGTACAAACAACTCTAGAACTATGGTCACCTAGGTCAAGTCACTAGACCGCGCTTAGACTTATAAAGGACAAGCCGCAGGATCAATTCTCTACCACCTCTTTATTATTCTTGTGGCCAGATAAGTGCAAGGTAAGTGGGAGGTATCCGCTATACGAATCACCAAAAATAGTGAGCCTAATTAAGTAACCACTTGCCTAGACACCACAAAAGAAATGCGGATAAACAATAGATTATCCATGACTTTTCTCTGTCCTAATTGAGCGCGACGGTCCTTAAAGTCTTAGTCTAAATATTTTTTAATTAATATAGGGTTATGCATATGCACGTTTAGTGATTTGTGGGGCCTAGGAAGGGTGATGAAATCCCCACCTAATCTGAATTGTGGTCTTGCCCCTTTAAAGTCCGTATTAAAAATATGCAAAAACAAACCGCAAAACAAAACATGCAAAAAGATTTTTGATCGACGATATTTTGCAAAGAATCCTGCAGAAAAATATATTCTAGGATTTTCAGAGGAGAGAGAAAGAGTTGAGGAATATCCCAGAGAAGTTTGGCGCTCCAACTCACCAAATCCGCCACGGTTCCGCCGCTAAAACTACCGTTTTGCCGCGGTTCCCCCGCATGAATGAGGGTTCTTTGTTCAAATTTTTCTACAGTGCTTGTCTAGCTCCTCTAGAACTCTCTGAAAGTCTCTAAATTTTTATCTCCTCGCTACAGTGACTCCAGATTCTCTCGAAAAAATCACATACTAATCGTTAAATACACAATTTTCTGTTTTATTTTATTTTTATGATATGGATTGAATAAGAATTCAACACGAATAGTAAGAAAAAATTTCGCACGTATCCCCGGCAACAGCGCCATTTGATTGATTCTGTGAAAGTGTAAAGTAGTAACCGCAATTAATAACGGTGTCGCGTGTAGCTAGCCGAGATGAGTACGGGTCGTCCTCAGGGATGCGTAGAATTTCTAATCTTGCTTTATATGAGTTGAATAAAGTAAAAGAAGAATAGGGAGATTAGATTCTAAATTTATGATAAACACGGACGTAGAATATATAAGAAAATGTCTTGTAGGGTCCGTTAGGATTTAGTAGTCATGGATGACAAATAAGGATGGCTCTTTTTATCTATTAATAGAATTAAAACTAGATTGATAGTGATGAATGAGAATTAGGGTTCTTGGAAGAAACTAGGGTTTCCCCACTATTGACCCTTGTCCCTTTATTAATCTCTATTCATGTCTAGCCCTTAACAAAACAATTGTTAATCTGATCTCATATCGCGGTCAAGATTAGAAATAAATTGGTAGCGTGCCCGATAAGGATGCTAACGATTCTATTGATAAAGTTTATAAACTTCATAAGACTTAAAAGAAATTAAAATATTTTCTCATCCATTGTTCTACCCTAATTCTACGAACCCTATCAAGCGGAGAATTACTCGCGCATGATGGAGATAGAAAAAGAAGAACGGATAGATACCATAATGTAAATACAGAAAATAAATGCAAACTGATTAATCTAATGATCTACCTTTATTAATCAACTTCACAAGTACAATTCTTCGAGTTTAGATTACAAGACGAAGAAGAACGTGCTCTCGATCTCTGCCTCGTAGAAAGTAGTTGTTCTGTCGAATCTTACATTGTCTTATCACGTCGAATCACGGACTTGTCGTGGATCACTTGTTCTTTGACGGTGATTTGCTTCGTGTAAAAGGTGATGATTCTTAACTTTATCCCTCGATCCTTTATATAGTTCCAAACCTAAAAACTCTAGATCCAAACTATTAGGGTTTGTTGTGAAGATCCTACCAAAAAAAATCCCACACCCTAACTCGTTGGATCGGCAGCGGATCCGCCGCTTATTGGGGCTTATGGCCGCGGAAGAGCGGTCGTTTGGATGATTTATGGTTTCAAACTTCTGGGGATTCTACATTGTGACACATGGAGATTTATGTGATTTCTGGAATTTGAAAATATTTTCTGAATCTCTGCCAGTATTGATTCTTCGATTTTATTTAACTTCATCGGCAGATTTTTGATTCCTGACATCTCGATATCCCGATCTCCTGACCTAAGCCAAATCTTGTACAATATTTCCATAAATAATGTTCGTAATATTTGTTATAGAGATATTATTCTGACCAATTGTATGATTTTATATGTTTTAAAGAATCTTGATTAGAATATTTGATATGATATGTATAATAAAAATATTATATAAATATTATATGCATACATTTTCCTTTATAATGTTAATTATAATATATAAACATATGGTAAATAGTATTTTTACAGATAAACTTAAATATGTTCTATATTTATAATAAACACCTTTAGATATTTAAGAAAATTAAGGAAAATATTATATCAAATGCGCGATATTTTCGACTGAAAAAATACCCCCAAACTTAACTTTGATCGTCCCGAGCAAACTATTTATTCAAGAGAGGGAGAAAAAGAAAAATAAAAACCTAAGTAGCACACTTTCGTAGGCAACACGATTGCACTGAGCACGTGCAACAAGCCGTTAAACCTTTAGATGTCCCTAATAGGAGGAGTGTTGTCTCCTGAGGGTTTTCAGCGGATTACACCCACAAAATCCTATAATAAAAGAAAGAAAATGAAAGTTGCATACAAAGATAAGAACTATATAAAAGAAAGAACTTGGAAAGAAGAGTTTCCAACTACACTAGCTTTTCGATTGCCATGAACCCTATCTTAATGGTCGTGAAAAAATGTTAGAAATCACATCATCTTTTAATAAAACATTGTTTTTATTCTTCCTCCTATCTTTCTCCCAAACATCGATCATATACCCCTACGTGTGTATAAAACACATCTCTACACTTAGAGAATTCAATTCAAGCTATCTCTTGTCCATCTTCCAAAGTACTTTATAGTCGGTGAATTTTCGATGAAATTGCTCACACATTCTTCATGCGACCGTTAATATTTCTTGAGATACTAACCAACCGATTACTAAATGTGCTCACGCATTTAGGCGTAATTTTCTCGTCTTGTAACCCCTAAGGCTTAGCAGTGGCTCCCAAACCAGTTGGTCTAAGGCACCAGGTGATAAAGCACTCTCGCTATATTTTTTTTATGCTGCCTTAAATAATTACAAAATCAGTGTTCATTTTTTTCTTCACCACTTATACTTTTTTTTTCACACTAAGGCTTTTAGACAAGAGCATTTCAAGGTATTCTCTACTATCCCAAGTTTCAAGATGTGTGCGAGTGCGTATAGTAGGGTATCAACGTTCAAATGTTTGGCCTCAAGAATAGGGAATATTTTTTAGACTTATTTTTATTCTCAGATTAGTAATTTCCTTCATCTTATTAACCCTTGGGACAACAGCTCATAACTATTTATTATTAGTTTCGTTAAAAAAAATATCTAGCTTTCTTGCTTTTCTCAAACTATTACTATCTTTCATATGTAATTTTTCACTTTCAAAATTTCATTATCAAAAAATTTTGTGCTTATATTTATGATAATGCAAAATAATGCGTGAATAAGCACAAACCTACCCCAAACCTGTTTGCAGCAGTGTCCTCACTGATGTCATCTGTTAAACCTAAAAAAAACTTGTAGACTTGGAAGGAAAACTTAGTTTTGCCTGCAGAGATCTTCATTTATAAAGTATTCCATACTTAGATTCACGCATTCTAACCCTAACCGTATCATGTGTCAGGCATGTCGTAAGTCCGTATTCGGATAGTTGATCTCATTTAATATGGTCTTCCACAACCACTCATTTTATCTTGTTATGTTTGTAAGGTGCATTATAATATTTTATAGAACCCTTAGTTAATGCAGATCATGGCATTTGATAGTAGTTATTGTTTATAAGAAAATCATGATATTTTAGGGTAATTATAATTTTGGAAAACCCATGATATTTTAATGAAAGATTATGGTATTTATTTGAAATTATTTTTTAATAAAGTTTTAGGTATTCTTTTTCTTCAATATTATTTATAAAAGTTTTGGTTTTTGCTGAAAATAGCCTTTTAGTAAAGATTAAGTATTTAAATGAAATTATATCTTTTTAGGATGAATTAAGGTATTTTATTGTAAATAATAATTTTATAAAGTTATGGTGTTTATTTGGAGGTAACATTTTAGAAATACGTCAGTATTAGCAGCCGCTGCACATGGATGGTAGGATTTGTGTCCTTCAAGGACGAATATCTAGTAGCTACGGGGTGTTTCATGTAATATATTACCCTATTAGAATATATTATTAAATCTTAGTTAAAAGGCTGAAAAAAATATTAATATAAAAATATTCTCTCTAAATGAAAAGGGGTTAAGCTGGAAACCATAATATAATTATTTAGATTAGTATTACCCCCTTTCAAAAGATAAAAGGATTTTACTAAAACTAAAGTAATTAATGGATAAGGGTAAAATAAAATATCATTTTAATGTGTCCAAGGTATTTTATTCACAAAGCCCTATATCATATGGGTACTTTAATTTAAATATAACGTATTAATTAAATGAGGGTATTTTTGTGGAAGTAATCTATTTTGAGATCGTACAGTATGTGTGATATGTTATCTTAAAAAAAAACCGATATGATATTACAAGGTATGTGTAATGTGCCAACTTAACTGATAAATAATATCATGAATTTTTGATTGTAAGTATATGTGTGACTATGAGGGATATGTCGTTATCCCGTAAGGTCAACATCAAGTCAAGGATTTTGCATTACAATAATACAATAAAATAATTGCATGAAGGGTTTAACAACGTATTAAAATGGGTTGTAAGATTATTATCATGTCTAAGACATCTTAATTGAAGGAGGTGATAGATCAAGTGGTGAGAGGCGGATCCTACCTTTGTTTTCGAGAAGATGATTTAGGAAGCCGAAACGTCTCGTTGCACTAAAACGCGAATATCTCTACGTTCTGATATTTTCTCGACGATTGGGTAGAACCACAGCATCGGCGTCGTCGATACGAAGGTCTGGGTATTTTTTTTAGAATTTTCGGAGTTTTGTGGTGCGAGCAAATAGAGTTTGAAGGTCTCTATTTATAGGGTTTTTCTTCCAACAATAAATTCCCAAAAAAATCCGGTTCAAACCTCTTCAAAATCCTCGAAATCTGTGCCCTCATTACCAGGTGATCATCGCAGATGAACCATGGCCGTTGGATTTGAATCCAATGGTCCACAAGCCGCCGCTGGCCACGTGGCCGCGAGGAGAGGGTTCACGCGCTTGCTGGCGCAAGCGCGTGGTCCCCACCTTGGTGGGCAGCCGCGTACGATCCTTGGCCGTTGGATTCGAGATCCAACGGTCCTGGTTAAGGAAGGTTTAATTTTTTTTATATAAATATATATATTTTTAAATTCTAAAACTGTTTTTATAAAACCGAATTTGTTTTAGAAAATTGTTTAAATTATTTTTAAAAATACGGAAAAATATGGGAAAAATCAGAAAAATATATTTTGTTCTTATCTTCAGTTTAAAAATGATTTTAGGCTAAAACTAAATAATATTCCCATATCTATGATATTTGTTAGCTATTATAATTATTTAAAATCTAGTTTATCCTTGAAAATATTTTAATTTTGAAATAATCATTTTAATTAAGAATAAAAATATATAAACTATTTTAAGACATTATCAGATTCCATTAAAACATTTTGAGCACAGAAAAATATAAATAGTTTTTAGAAAATTCCCTTAATTATATTTAAATGCTTTAAAAATTACTAACATTACTTTGAAAAATAAAATCATTAAAATAAACTATTTTTCTATCAACAAAACACGTAAATAATTCCTTTATACTGGAAAATTAAATAAGAGATATTTTATTAGGTATTAGAAAACACGGTCGTTACAACCTACCATCCTTAAAATAATTTCGTCCTCGAAATTTCAGAAGGTAGTGGTCAAGGAAAATCACCGAGAAAGGATTAGTGAGAAAAAAATTTGGGTTTCGTTCTCTTGTCTCGTTTCTGTATAGATTCGTTTGGGGTTCTTTCCTCCAGTAACTCTAATTTGCTGGACCGTCTTGCCCTCAAGGTCTTCTCCTTCTGGTCTTGCATCTTGACCAGTTGCTGCTCATAGGATACGTCAGCCCTTACTAGGTTCTCGGAATGATCTAAAATATGACTAGGGTCGCTGATATACCTTTTTAACTGCGAAATATAAAAGCATTAAGCACGCCCTCCAAAGAAAGTAGCAAAACTAGGCTATACATAACCCCACCATCTCTTTCTGGGATGTTAAACGGTCGATGAGTTGCGGACTGAGCTTTCTGTGCTTCCTGTATCGTATCACTATCTCCATTGTTTCTACAATCATCTCAATCCCACAAGTTTTAAATCTTCAAGATCATCCCAGTAGATCGCTACTTCTCCCATATAAAACTTGCCCCCTCTCAATCTTCTCCATATGCTTCCACTATTCATGTTCACACGTCCTCCTTACGGTAGCGTATCTATATCTTTAGGATGAACATCACAATTACCAGTTCTAGATCGAGATAAGTTAGTTGCGCTCACGAGTCTTTAGTTATCTTGATGCATATGCACTACATTGCCGTGCTGATATATCGCACCACCGAGTCCCTTCCCCGAAGACATCGTAGTAGATGTTAAAACTTTCTGGTCTATTGAGTATGGCAAGGATGGATGCATTAGTTACGACCTACCCTCCTTAGAGTAATTTCATATTTGAAATTTTCAAAGGAGTAATCACTACTGGGCACGTGAATCGGTAACACTGTCAAGAACCCTCTTTTACCGCATGTGTCACTCCCGGAAGTTGGTGTATTGCTTGATGCATGGAAAGTCTATGAATGGTTTAGATATATAGAATTGGAAAGTGTAAAATCGGTAGTTGCTTCCAGATAGAAAAGTTTGGAAGTTGGAGGAAGGTTAGAGGTATTTCTAAACTAATGGAAAATGTATAATGGGACATACAGGAAAACTTGAGAGATAGAAGCATAAGGACAACTGGTCGAACTAAGGATCTAAGAAAAATTATGGCGAGTCTAACTAGGATTTGCATCGAAGGATAATTAAGTATGGTATCTAAAAGGAAGGTTGAAAAAGAAAAGAGTACCTCTGTTATCTTGCCCTGTGGCATTATCCTTCTCGGCTGTAATGGTGAAGATTTGGCGTTTGGGTCCATTTCGCTGCGCTTGCTGAAAAACGCGCTCTTGTGATGGAAAGGGTTGTCCCTTTGATGACGCCTCTTGACTTTTTGGTTTAGTGGCGGAAAGTGGTCGGTTTTCTTGTTGTGGTGCCCCATAATTAGCTGGCTTATTGACGGGGCCTAATTTTCTCCTTCTCTGAGGACAGTCCCCAATACATGATCCGGAGACCCACAGACTATACAGAGTTTGTTCAAAACGCGACAGTCTCTCATATAATGTCTGGTTCTACCACAATAGCTGCATATAACGGCTAGTTTTCTTGAGATAGTTGGTCCTACCGGCCTCTTGAATTGCTGCCCTCCATTGAATTTGGAAGACGATTCTCCAGAAAATTGACTTGCCGGTCACTTAACACCTGACGAATGGTCATTCTTCCTTATGCGTTTTTGTAGATCTTCAAAGTTTTGTGCTGCATCTAAGATTGCGTCATAAGTTGAAAGGGTAGCAGAAGACATGGAGGACTGTGTCTTCAGGTCCAACCCTTGTCGGAACCTCTTAGCATATAGTTCTGTGGTTGCCATCGGGTGATGTGCGAATCGATTTAGCCTTGCGAACTCTGAAGCATACTCGTCCATAGGCTTATCCCACAAACTCCCTTGTTGGAGTTGTACAAACTCCCTTTCCATCTCTAGGTGTGCCACGGCTGGAAAGTACTGAATATCAAAATGCTGTTTGAACGTTTCCCAATCGATGGGCTTCTTCAGTCTACTTTCCTCTGCTATCTCACCATATTCTGGCATTATCTTTAAGTTGCAGTTTAGCAATGTTTACCCACGCATCCTTAGGAATTTGAGCGGCACCGAGATCATTAACGATTCCTTTGAGCCATTCTTCAGCTTCCAAGGGGGTTTCCTTCCATGAAAAGGTTTTAGGGTGAGGTGATCTGAATTGTTTCACTCTTGCTGCACCTTGAGAAACGGGGGCTAGTGCCTTCCTTAAAATCTCTTCTTCTTGTTGTTTACTTTCTCACAGCTCCTGATGAAAGGCTGCCGTCTGCTGCTGCTGTTCTAAAAGTCCTTGCATCATTTGTATCATAGCTGCTTGTGGAGCAGCGGCTTCATTGACCCTATTTCCCTTTCTGTAGCGGTTATGGTGTCGTCCGGCCATGATGATATGAATTCGAAGGGGTTGGGTTACAAACAGGCTGGGGATGACATAAAATAGAAATTTGCATGAAAAGCAACAATTAATGCAAGAGAAAAACTAATAAGGAAAAAAGCAAGAGGCATAAGGGTGAATTTGTTTGAAGTTAAGATTTTATTAATAAATGCCAAGAGAGATATAATTAAGATTAAATATGGCCCCACTGCTATACATAGCTTATTTAGCCCACTGAGCAACTAAAAAAACTAAACATGACAAGAACTAATCATAAGCGCTTCAGTTATCGTCCATCAATCATACGGTGGAAACTGTGCATCGCTAGCTCGGCGTTTATTGACCTTCCTTGCAAAACTATAAAAGAAGGGTGAGCCTGATAAATTCTGGCGATAGAGTTGTGGAGGGGTACGACGAACGCATCGATAAGCATGTCCCCGAATATAGAGCGTTTTCCCAATAAACTACATGTGCGGACTGTATTCTTCTGGTTCCTCCTTTTCAACAAGAATCTCCTCTTCAACAGGGGCCTCCTCCTCAGGCTCTTCTTCCTCCGCATGAGCTTCTTCTTCCTCTGGTTCTTCCCCCATGGAATCCCCGTTAATAGGCTCCTCCTCCTCAACGGGAGCCTCCTCTTCAGCAGGGGCCTCCTCTTTAGGCTCTTCTTCCTCCGCATGAGCATCCTCTTCCTCGAGTTCTACCTCGACCGAGGCTTCTCCTTCTTCATCTTCCAAGTCGCCATCGGAGATATTTGTCTTGGGACCTAATACCTCGTCATCCGAATATCCAAGTATAGCCTCAAAAGTGATGTCTGACATGTTGTCCTCATCCGAAAGATTTGCCATGACTTGAAAAGAACGACCATGGTCAGGATATAGAATGTCTAGGAAAGGACAAGGAATATGGAAAAATTATGAAATCGATATAAGTGGATGAGATTCACAAATATAATAAGTCAGTTAACAGTTTTATTTTAGTATATTAGGAACCTTCATGGGCCACCACTAAAATCTATCACGCCCCGCTTCCTAAATGGAGGTGACGGGGTGACGGGGTATGGTCCGCAACCTAACTGTATTGAAGATGGTTTATTCAATACAATTACGTTAAGCGTATGAATATCTATAATATGAAGGATATATATTAAAATAAAATAATAAAAGCGGAAGGCGTTTATTTCCATTAACTAAACTTTATTATATCCCAAAAGAACGAGTAAAATAACTAAATAGTTTAATTATATCGAAGAAGAAATAAAAGCCCTAAACATGTGGGCAGCAAACAAAAATAAAACTACCTAATCTTCTGTTGTCAAGTCTGCATAATCTTCATTAGAGGCTCCACATCTTGATCCTCATCATAATATTCATCATCATCTAACAGACATTCCATAGAAAAGAGAAAAGGAAAGTCCGTTAGCGAGTTACACTCGTGTATGATTTCCTTATAAGGAAGTAAAGGTACAACAATAAGCAAGTGTATATAGGTATGATGTGCGTTTACAGATATGATGTATATGGGTATAAGGGTATGAGATGTATGTAAATAAAGCATGTTGAATGAGGTATATGTGAATATGGGTATGTTGTATAAGGTATATATGAATATGGGTATGTTGTATGAGGTGTCTGTTAGGTAAAAGTTCGAATTAGTTGTTTAAACAAGTGTTCGGATACTTACGATTATTCTGTTATGGCCACGGAATAACAACTGGGAAAGTGAAATGTATAGTTTCACCTCCCGGGATTATGATCGAGTAGTTGGGGAATCCGAGCTCCGCATCTCCTTGCCTAATCAAACTACCCATCCCCGTTATTCAGTGTAAAGGTTTTAACGAATTAGAGTTAGCGCGTATATCATCTAGGCATGAAATTTACACATTGTATGCCATCCACATATTAGATTATTCGCCCTCAAAGTAGGGTTAGTATTCGCCCGAAGACCGGGTTAGTATTCGCCCGAATATAGGGTTAGTAGCCGTCCACATATTGGACTGTTCACCCTGCCTGCAGGGATCTTCATTTATAAAGTATTCCATACCTAGGTTCGCGCATTCTAAATCTAACCGTATCATGTGTCAGGTATGTTGTAAGTTCGTATTCGGATAGTTGATCTCATTTATTATGGTCTTCCATAACCACTCATTTTTATCTTGTTACCTTTTAAAGTCTGTAAAGTGTATCATAATGTTTATAGAACTCTTAGTTAATAAAGATCATGGTATTTAATGGTAGTTATTTTTTATAAGAAAACTATGATATTTTAGAGTAATTATAATTTTGGGAAACACATGATATTTTAATGAAAATATCTTTTATAAAAGGATACAATTTTATAAAAGATTATAAGTTTTGTTGAAAAATATAGCTTTTTAGTATAGGTCAAAGTCTTTGAATAAAATTGTATCATTTTATAAAAGATATTTTCATTAAAATACCATGAGTTTTCCAAAATTATAATTACTCTAAAATATCATGGTTTTCTTTTAAACAATAACTACCATTAAATGTCATGATCTTTATTAACTATGGGTTCTATAAAATATTATAATACACTTTACAGACTTTAAAAATGTAACAAGATAAAATGAGTGGTTGTGGAAGACCATATTAAATGAGATCAACTATCTGAATACGAACTTACGACATATCTGACACATGATACGGTTAGGGTTAGAATGCGTGAACCTAGGTATGGAATACTTTATAAATGAAGATCCCTGTAGGTAGGGTGAACAGTCCAATATGTGGACGACTACTAACCCGATATTCGGGCGAATACTAACCTGGTCTTCGGGCGAATACTAACTAGGTCTTCGGGTGAATACTAACCCGATATTCGGTCGAATACTAACCCTGTTTTGAGGGCGAATAATCTAATATGTGGATGACATACAATATGGAAATTCCATGCCTATATAATATACGCACTGACTCTAATTCTTCAAAACCTTTACACTGAATAACGGGGATGGATAGTTTGATTAGGTAAGAAGATGCGGAGCTCGGATTCCTCTACTGCTCGACATGATCCCGTTAGGTGAAACTGTACATTTCACTTTCCCAGTTGTTGTTCCGTGGCCATAACGGAATAATCGTGAGTATCCGAACCCTTGTTAAACAAACTAATGTGAAATTTTACCTAACAGACACCTCATATAACATACTCATATTCACATATACCTCATACAACATACCCATATTTACATATACCTCATTCAACATGCCTTATTTACATACACCTCATTCAACATGCCTTATTTACATACACCTCATACCCTTATACCCATATACATCATATCTGTACACACACATCATACCTATATACACTTGCTCATTGTTGTACCTTTACTTCCTTGTGAGAAAATCCTACTCGAGTGTAACTCACTGACGAACTTTCCTTTTCTCTACCTCTGGAATGTCCGTTAGATGAGGATGAATATTATGATGAGGATCAAGGTGTGGAGCCACTAATGAAGATTATGCGGACTTGATGATGGAAGATTAGTTAGTTTTATTTTTGTTTGCTGCCCACATGTTTATGGCTTTTGATTCTTTTTCGATATAATTAAACTATTTGGTTATTTTACTCATTCTTTTGGGATGTAATTTGATTAATGGAAATAAATGCCTTCCTCTTTTATTATTTTGTTTTGATACATATCCTGCATGTTATAGATATTCATATGCTTAATATAACTGTATTGAATAAACCACCTTCAATATAGTTAGGTTGCGGACCATACCACATCATCCCTTCACCTTCTTTTGGGAAACGGGGCGTGACAGGTTTTGGTGGTGGCCCATACAATTTCCCAATGTACTAAAATGAAACTATTAACTGACTTATTATATTTATGAATTTCATCCACTTATATCGATTTCATAATTTTTCCATATTCTTTGTCCTTTGCTTGACATTCTATATCCTGACCATGGCCGTTCTTTTCAGGTCATGGCAAATCTTTCGGATGAGGACAACATGTCGGACATCACTTTTGAGGTTATACTTGGATATTCGGACGGCGAGGTATTAGGTCCCCAGTATCTCCGATGGCGACTTGAAAGATGAAGAAGGAGAAGCCCCGGTGGAGGAAGAACCCGAGGAAGAGGAGGCTTATGCGGAGAAAGAAAAGCCTGAGGAAGATGCCCCTGCTGAAGAGGAGGCTCCCGTTGAGGAGGAGGAGCCTATTAACGGGGATTCCGTGGGGGAAGAACCAGAGGAAAAGGAAGCTCATGCGAAGGAAGAAAAGCCTGAGGAGAAGGCTCTGCTGAAGAGGAGATTCCTGTTGAAGAAGAGGAACCAGAAGAATACGGTCCGCACATGTAATTTATTGGGGAAACACTCTATATTCGGGGACATACTTATCGATGTGTTCGCCGTACCCCTCCATAACTCTATCGCCAGAATGTATCAGGCTCATCCTTCTTTTATAGTTTTACAAGGAAGGTCAATAAACGCCGAGCCAGCTATGCACAGTTTCCACCGTATGATTGATGGACGATAACTGAAACGCTTATATTTAGTTCTTGTCATGTTTAGTTTTTTAGTTGCTCAGTAGGCGAAATAAGTTATGCATAGCAGCAGGGTTATATTTAATTTTAATTGTATCTCTCTTGGTATTTATTAATAAAATCATAACTTCAAACAAATTCACCCTTGTGCTTCTTGCTTTTTTCTTTATTAGTTTTCCTTTTGCATTAATTGTTGCTTTTCATACAAGTTACTATCTTATGTCATCCCAGCCTATTTGTAACTTAATCCTTTCTAATTCAGATCATCATGACCGGACAACACCATAACCGCAACAGAAGGGGAAATAGGGTCAATGAAGCCGCTGCTCCACAAGCAGTTATGATACAAATGATGCAAGGACAATTAGAACAACAGCAGCAGAAGACGGCTACCCTTCATCAGGAGCTGCGAGAAAGTAGGCAGCAATAAGCAGAGATTTTAAGGAAGACACTAGCCCCTGTTCCTCAAGGTGCAGCAGGAGTGAAACAATTCAGATCACTTCACCCTAAGACCTTTTCAGGAAAGGAAACCCCCTTGAAAGCTGAAGAATGGCTTAAAGGAATCGGCAATGATCTCGGTGTCGCTCAAATTCCTAAGAATGCTTGGGTAAACATTGCTAAACTGCAACTTTCGGATAATTCCAGAATATGGTGAGATAGCAGAGGAAAATAGACCGAAGGAGCCCATCGATTGGGAAATGTTCAAACAACATTTTGATACTCAGTAGTTTCCAGCCGTGGCACACCTAAAGTTGGAAAGGGAGTTTGTACAACTCCAATAAGGGAGCTTGTGGGATAAGTCTGTGGACGAGTACGCTTCAGACTTCGCAAGGTTTAGTCGGTTCGCACATCACCTGATGGCAACCCCAGAACTATATGCTAAGAGGTTCCGACAAGGGTTGGACTTGAAGACACAGTCCTCTATGTCTTCTGCACGCATTCTTAGATGCAGCACGAAACTTTGAAGATCTACAAAAACACATAAGGAAGAATGACCATTCGTCAGGTGTTAAGTGACCGACAAGTCAATTTTCTGGAGAATCGTCTTCCAAATTTAACGGAGGCCAGCAATTCAAGAGGCCAGTAGGGCCAATCGTCTCAAGAAAACTAGCCGTTATATGCAATCATTATGGTAGAACCGAACATTACATGAGAGACTGTCACGTTTTGAACAACCTCTGCATAGTCTGTAGGTCTCCGGATCATATTATTGGGGACTGTCCTCAGAGAAGGAGACAATTAGGCCCCGTCAATAAGCCTACTAACTATGGGACACCAAAATAAGGAAACCGACCACTTTCCACCACTAAACCAACTAGTCAAAGGGCGTCACCAAAGGGACAACTCTTTCCATCACAGGAGCGCGTTTTTCAGCAAGCGCAGGGGAATGGACCTAAACGCCAGATCTTCACCATTACAGCCAAGAAGGATGATGCCACAGGGCAAGATAGTAGAGGTACTCTTTTCATTTTCAACCTTCCTTTCGACACCATACTTATTTATTATTCGATGCAAATCCTAGTTAGACTCATCATAATTTTTCTTAGATCCATAGTGTGACCTGCTGCCCTTATGCTTCTATCTCTCAAGTTTTTCTGCATGTCCCATTATACATTTTCTATTAGTTTAGAAATACCTCTAACCTTCCTCTAACTTCCAAACTTTTCTATCCGGAAGCAACTACTGATTTTACACTTTCCAATTCTTTATATCTAAACCATTCATAGACTTTCCATGTATCAAGCGATACACCAACTCCCGGGAGCGACACATGCAGTAAAAGAGGGTTCTTGACAGCGTTACCGATTCCTGTGCCCAGTAGTGGCTAATCCTTTGAAATAAAATATTTTTCTTTCAATAAAACACGTAAATAATTACTTGATACTGGAAAATTAAATAAGAGATATTTTATCAGGTATTAGAAAATACGGTCATATTGGACGTGGAAGATAGCTTCCGTTGGGGATACTTTATATATATTATGCTTTGTACTTGGTTTTATTCAAAATTTACAAAGGAGATACTGCCCGATTTTCAAACGACAGTCATTTCAAGCAAACTTATTTGCACTTTAAAAGAAACTTGAGTTCATTTAATAACTCTTTTAAAACTTCACAACTACTATTTCTTTAAAAAGTTTTAGATTCCGGATTGTTGGCTTACTTGGATCGCGTCGATATCTTTAGACGTCACGTGATCTAAGTGCCGGTCACGTGCTGCTTTCGGGTCGTGACAAAAAGATCCTAGTCAAGTTTAAACCGTCATTATCCAAGCTTGCATTAGACCCACTCACATGACTGTTACGCCCCGCTTTCCAAAATTCAAAAAATTCGGGAACATAATAAAGCTAACCATGCAACCTACAGTAAGAAAATATCCTCCCATAGTCACATTATGTCTATAAATCAATAATCAAGAACTATAAACTAATAAATCTATCCATCACATGTCCAACTGCCACAAGAAACGATAACAGAAAACGATAGCGGAAGCAATAAAAATTCAAGGAAGAACAAGAATACCTAAACCATAATAAGAACTTTATCAATGGAATGTTCCTTACCGATCCGCAATCCTGTCTAGATACACACGGTCCTCCTATGCTAAGCTCAAAGGATTTAGGTCATGCAAAACCCAGATGTCAGTACATCATAAATATCACAATAGTACTAATATAAACAATAGATGATATAGTATGCCATGTGCAAGAGTGAGATATCAAGAGTATAAAACAACAGCAATTGATATAACGAATAAGCTATAGGTAGTCAAACATGTCATGTATATTCTAAGGTCTGTGTTTCTATGTTAACTATTCTACAGGTATTTGAAATCAATGAATGTACTCCTCCATATAACTCAAAAGTATATATCTCGTTATCCCCCGGACCACGGATGCAAGATGTATGAATCAAGAATGATTCTGTTCCGTTACTCTTCGAAACCAGGGAAACATATAATATCCTTTTAAATTACACTTCAGTTACACTTTTGATTTCTCCATTTCCCTAGGTTTTATGTTCATGTCAGGAATAGAAATAATATCTACCTAATTCCAACACAGAAAAAAGTAAGTACAAGATACGTCCATTAGGACAACAGAAATACACCCATCAGGACAATATATCAAATCTATCAAGTCAAGTCTGGGTTGTTGGTATTGGTATATATTATGAGCAAAAATGTACTAGCATAATAACGGTAACAATAACATGATGGCATGGTACAAGTTATGAATCAGTGTATAGGCATATCAGGGATGATGTAATCAGTCAGGTAAGATGTCTACATCACAGTCACATATCACAATCAAGTCATGGTATACGGCAGACGATATAGTTGTAACAGAATATCGGTAAACACTAACAAATATAGATTAACAAGCGTGTCATGTTTCAAGTTAGTTTTATGATCAAATGCAACTTTTGTTCTTATCTAAATGTGATAAATGAAATAACAAATGTGATTATATCAACTATAAGTTTGTTACATCAATTAAAAATATTATAAACTAAACTTATTTAATTATACATAAAACTTATTAAATTAAAACTTATTTATTAAATATTTATAACATGAAATGATACGATAACTATAATAACGTTAATAAGTTCAAGCATGCTCACCAAATCAATCAAAATACTAACATGATTATAATTAGCATAAAAGAGAGGCTACATTAACCATAGGATAATATTTTCGTATAGGTACATAGTTTATACTAATTACAATATTATCATGTATAATTATTTTGATGGTAAAAGAAATTAAATTTAATGCTATGTGTTGTTAATGCTGAAAAAACAATGACCTGAAATATTTAAATTTCTTTGTAACTCTTTGAAATAATTGAATAGCCGAAGTATGAACTGACACTATATTACTAATGAATATTAAATTTCATACTTAACTGCAAAACATTAAACAACACATTATTAACATAGGATTGGTAACAACTGTTATAATATGTGGAAAAAAATGAAATCTATGGGCTCTGATATCTCAATGTGGGGGTTACTTTGTACTTGTCAAATTAGATATAAAATATATTATCAATATTAAATACGTGAAATTGAAATTATTGTACTTATGCAAACATTCTCTGTATATGAATACTTAATGAATTAATGCCTGATGATATTGATATGATAAAATATAAATATTGCTACAGAAAGGTATAATATTGCCCTAACTAGCATATAAGCAAGTACTAAATTACTTGACTCGTCGATGATCGCGGTACAAGAACGACGAATCAAACGTGAAGCACGACGCACGCCAGATCGAAGCTTGGATCTCGGCTAGGGAACAAGGAGATGACCGTGGCGATGACGATGCCAAGACAACGACGACGGCTGGACTTGGAATTAGGATCAAGTCGCTGCTAGGTGCTCTCGGTTTGGGTAGGGCTCGGGTATGGTGTTGAGGGGATGAAGATGATGGAGTTGAGGGTGCTCGGGGAAGAGGGAGTCGGCGAGTGAAGGGTTGAAGGCTGGAGTTAGGTAGACGATGGGTCGGCTGCCTTGAGGAAGATGACACAGAGAGAGATAGATTAGGTTTAAATATATTTTGTGAGAGAGAGAGATGATGGATTTGAGTATATATATTAGAGGCCAACTGTCAATTAAACCCCCATAAATTTAATCTTCTCACAACAAACCGCTCATAAACTTCCATATTAAACAACAATCCAACCAACAAATCTTTGCTCATATCTCTTTTACCAAACTATTAACTAAAGTATATCTTTAGTATATATCCTTTTCTTACATATCTTTTGTTAGACAAAATATCATTTGAATATTATTAAACAAGATATTGTTATATTAGAAAACAAACTTAAATACTAACAAAACTTATTCAGTAACTAATACCAAAGATACGCTAATAAGGAATTATTTCTTAAAATAAAGATAAAATATCTAGTTTAATATGCAAGCAGGTCGGTTACAAATATGATATCACGCATAACCATCCAAGCACCAAATACAATAATAATAATTAAAACGTACGATCGTGCTATGGTGTTACAATGACCCTTAACGAATAATCAACAAAGTCATACGACTGTCCTAACCAATCGCATCACCTATGCTACAGACAATCATTACTTAGCTACCGTACATTACGACTTGACGAATAATCAACAAACGCAGCACGAATACTAATTACTAATTATCTTAAATGACGGAGGGCTAAGGCTGGTTTTTGACGAAAAGCCTTTAACGTAATAAACTTGATATCGTTGAAAGAATCTAGTGATTTCGAAACGAATGGTTCAAGCTTAATTTTGAAAACATGCGGTTTTGTCGAAAACCGAGTAGTTTTGAAAAGAACCGAATGGTTTTAAAATTTGATCTCAACAACTTTTTACGTTTATTTTCTTGCATTAATCAGACTTAATATAGTCCTATCATTTAAATTCCTATGCATCACAGAAATAACCAAAATAGAATTTACGTATATGCCACCCGCATTCACCACGGGGTCCGGGGACTTCACTGTAAGGTTACTTAATTTATGGCAGTGCATGGACAGGGTTAGCACGGATGCAAAATATATACAACATTTATATATATCATCATCACAGGCAGGTAATAAATATCACAGGCATGTGATAATCAATATAGAATAGCGGATAAACTAGATGTCCCGTGTTTCGTTTAAGCCGCAAATAAAAATCAACGTTTTCTGGTCGTATGGATAGCTCGAACATCACCTTAAACAAAGACCCCTACGAGCGCGACAAACTACATATCAATTCTAGAAGTGAGACAACCATCACTCAATTACATGAGTGGGCCTCTCGGCACTTCATGGAGTACGATAACTTGAGCACTCCACCGTGGGTCAATCTTAAACCCCTACAAGTGCGACGAATAACCCGCCAATTTTAGAGCGAGACGGCTCAAACTCATCGCCATGAGACGACCACCTAACACACTCTAGAAGCCGGCTACTCAAGAACTTCTTCGTGGGTTATCCTAATACATGAATGAATGAATATAAAATAGTAATATCGACTTCAATCCGGTCGTGTTCCAATAAAACAATATACATCAAGCGGTAATGACGGCCACAATCCGGCCGCTCGTCCCGAATAAATGAATATATATCCAATCTACAATGAGGGGCTATCCACCACGACTATCCGGTTAAACCATCACAAAATATATATCTCAAACAACATAAGCAAATATGTGCAATACCGTCTAATTGACCTATAACAATTAAACGACATTTACAAACACATATACAAACACAAAGATATAAACGATGTAAAAGTTTCGAGTTTTAAAACTTTCCGAGTTGCCCAAATACAAAGATAACATCAAATGAAATCTGGGCTAAAACAAAGTATACCAAAAACCCTAAATTCAAGTATCCAAGACACATGAAGAAGCACAAGACTGGATATTACACTATGGCCGCTACAGGAGGCTAAAATTAAAAAATGGGCGGCCAGAATGTAAAGTTTTGGTCTTGTGTTTCTTCTATGACAATATAACACTAAGTATAGCTTTTTGCAATACTTTAAATATTTTTTGGAGACTAAAATAACAAGGATTTCGAGTTTTGAAAATACGGAAATTTTTCGTCTCAAAATGTAAACATCGTCTATAACTATTTTAAGTGTTTGGATGGCTCTAATACCATTTAGGATCAGTCAACACAGCAGAAACTGGCCATGGAGATCATAGGTCCCTCAACAGCTACTTTTTAGATAGCCCCTTCTCGACAGACTACAACCTTCCAGACCATATAACAGCACGGGACACCCTGGGGATTGTTGGAGTCAAAGTTACACCCCGATCAATCAAGTCAAAGTCAATCAACCCCCAAGCTAAGTGGGCCCAAGCCTAAGTCAGGACCAAGCATGGAAGGGGCCGGTTTCATGTCAAGAATGAAGTAATAAATTAGTTTAATACAATTTTTTAGAAATAAGCCAAAATTTTGTAGACCCCATAGTTTATGTGCAAAAAGAAATAAGTACATAAAGCATGGGGTGGCACAAGTGCCATTTGGCAAAGCCCAAGGGGCTTTATATAAAGTGTGTAGCCTATAAAAACAAACATGATGAAAAAATCAAGCAAAAATTTTCACCCTCTCAAAACTTAGGGTTCTGTGCCTCCTCCTTCCTTAACGTTCTTAACCTTCTTTTCTTTTTTTTTTTGAATTAAATTAAGAGTTTAACTCTTCTTTTTTCAAAAAGAAACAATTTTTCACTATAAAAGCCTTGAAAGGGAGCTCGGATCTTCCATCAAATCCCAAAAAGGGGACATTTTTAAGTTTCACCCTCTTTTCTCCAAGATCTAGCCAATAAAGAGAAGGAAGAAGGAGACCCAACTCCAAAAACCCCACCTCGGGAAGATCCAAGGATCAAGAGAAGATCCAGGGCTAAAGGGGAGAAGAAAGGGGGTCCCCTTTGATCATTTCCAAAGATTTCTGAGAGTTCAACTGCATTTGTCAAGATCTTTTAGAGTTTAACTCCACAAATAAAACCTTTTTAGGAGTTTAACTCTATTCAAAATCTTTCAGAGTTTAACTTCATAAATAAAAATCCTTTTTGAGAGTTTAACTCCACTCAAAATCTTTTCGAGCTTAACTCCATAAAAAAAATCCTTTTCGGGAGTTCAACTCCTCATTTCGGGGCTAAGCCCCTTCTTTCTGTAGGTGCCCAGCGCCTACGTGCCAGGCGCGTGAGGCGCCAGCGCCCACGTGCCGGGACGTTACTCACTGGTTTTTTCTTTTTTTCTTTCTTTCTTTTATACACTCTACACTCAAAACATGTCCTCCACTAGAATTTTTTTTTAACAGGGCGCTGCCCCGCACCCTGCCAGGGAGCTGCTAGCCCCCTTGACCCCCAGCCCCCTATCTGGATAGCGGGACCCCCGTAAACTCTGCGAAGCCCCCAATATACCCAAAACCCCTCAAGACACACACATACAAACACCGCACATTGAGTTCACATGACTAGTTTGACCCGTCAATCGGAGGTTTCTTCGCTTCAATGACAAGGGGTAATTAACGGCAGCTTAGTCCGCGGCTGTCGGAGATTCGGATCCCCACAATCAATAAAACCCAGTCTATCTTAGGCAAGGAGAATCTGTATACGCCCGACAAGCGACGAGTATTTCCCATCTCAATAGGGTGACAAAAAACACCCTACAGATTCTGGCACGCCTAGTGGGACGCTTTTCTCCTCCTATATCTCGGGTCAAGTGTTCATGCGAACTCATTTAACATATATACCGATGTTTGTACCGAAACGTTTTTCCATGCAGCAATCAACTTTCAACGACGATATCTTCTAAGATAAATTCAGCTTCTGACGTGATCCCGGGCCAGTACGCGGTCAAGATCAATGCCCGCGTGGTTCTCCCTGCAAGTCTCAGCCGGTAATGGGAGGAGCCACCCCATCAATTTGGTTCCGTCATCATCTACCCTGCCGGAAGCGCTCATCTGGCAGAGGTCACGGCAAACCAAGCGGCCAAACCCACCTTAAGGGGCAGGAGGCCGAATGTTATGGTCGCCAAACCATCCCACCCTAAATGCAAATTTGTATTCGAATGGCTCTCCGCTGTTTCGACTGGGGGCAAGACCGTTAACACCAATGGAGCCACAAAGCATCTCAAGCAAGCTCAGATGGTGCCCTTGACAATCGCGTGAGCAGGCGTCTTCTATGAGCTCTCCATCGCTCGTTCTACGGCGGCTTCCCGAAGAGTCGAAGCATTCCAAGTGCTCAAAACAGAAAGGTTGGGACAGAAGCGAATCAGGTATCGAGCCAACAAGAGGGCTAGGACTTTGGTCAAGTGGAATCTTGTGAGGTTCCAAGAGCAGGGTTACCCTGTGACGACGGCTGAGTCGGCCGTAAAAGTCAGCAATTCTTTCGAACCTTTGAAGTGGGTTCAGAAAAATGCCATGACCGCCAGAATCAAGAAGACAGCAGTCCGAACGATACTACAAAGAGACGTGTCCCAGCCCCAAAAGAGAAAGCATGACACTATCTCTTCAAGAGTATCAGGCGCTCTATGCCGCGCGAAAGTAGCGGGGAAAATCCAGAAAAGAAGTGCCAGCACCACTCAAGAACCCGGTCAGGCCAGCCGTCTTCAATCGATTGTCCGTTACCGAAACAGAAGGGGCCCCCACAGCGGTCCACGAAATCAGTTACCAATAATGAAAGGACAGACGTATATGATATCCATACAGTCTATATGGCGGGCACACGCCCCATCGATAACCTTTGCAGGAAAAGCAAGGATGGGGCCACCACATTCCAAGCCCAATCTGGCTTAAATGTGGTTGCCGCTTCCCAAGATTAGCCGCCTCCACCGGATGATGAAAACCTTCTCGATGAGGCTGATAAGCAGAAAGACCCCTCAGTCTATATGGAGTCAAGCTCGGACAGCGAGGAAGAGCCGACTTTCCGACCCAGAACCACGGAGCAAGAGATGCTTCAAGAGCTTCGAAAACAGCTCAGGAGCAAAAATAAAGAGATGGCCAAGCTCTATTAAAAAATTGATGACTTAAAGAACGTCGTGATGCAGCTCATGGCTCAAATTGCTCGGGCGCCTTCCAATCAAGCACATGTCTCTACTCATGAGCCGGGTGATGACAACCCGAAGCAACCGATACCTGTCCCCTTGGGTCCAAGATTGGGTGAGCCGCACGAAAGTCGGCCACATTCAGCTTCTGGGGACGCCTTGGCCCCAGATAGCACTATCCCGCTAACACAAGATCGGATAATGGATTTGGTCACCAGCAAGGTTAAAACATTGGTGGCCGAAGCCAAAACTCAGAAAGAAATTGGCAGTAGTGGACGACCATATCCCGCACAGTACGATCTGATCGAGTTCCTGAGCGGCTATATCATTCCTAAGTTCGGAAGATTTGATGAGACGAGAAACGCAAATTAGCACGTCGCCCACTTTAAAGTATCGTGCGCAAAAACAGGGGGCAATGATGTACTCCTTCTTTGTCAGTTTGCCAACAGCCTGACCGATGTCGCTTTCGACTGGTACGCAAGTATATCAAACGGGTCCGTCACTACTTTCGCCCAAATGGAGTCTTTATTTCGGAAAAGATTCATTAGTGTTAGTGACAAAATCTCCATCGCCGATCTCGTGAGAACCAAGCCGGGGAAAATGAAAGAAACACGGACTTTATTGCCCGATGGCGCAATCTCACTGTCAAATGCAAACCGCCGATAGAGCAGGACCAGTCCGTCAGCCTCCTTATTAGGAACCTTAGCAACTGGATGATCCCATTCTTATGTACAGCAGGCCTCAAGATGTTTCAAGAGCTGACCAAGAAAGTCCAAATACTGGAACGCTTGAAACAAGAATCTACCCCGGACTCTCAGAGAGACAAGACTTAGAAGAGCAAGAGGGATGACAACCGTAGAAGCAAGAATTCCAGCAATACCAATGTCTTCAATGCGTCCGACAATGAAGACAAGCGAAAGGAAGGTGAATCCAAAACCAACCAGTCTCGAAAGTCAGTGCTGGGAGGAGAAGGGCCTTCCCTAGAGGAGAAAAAGAACAAGATTTACTCTTTCAGAAGGGACAAGGTCCGCAAGATATTCAAAGATGTCTTGAACAATGGTCTACAAGTGCCAGAGTCAAAAAGACCTCACGAAGCAAAAATGACCGACAATCTTCTATATTGCCCGTACCACCGAGTAGTGAGCCATGCGATCGAGGATTGCTATATTTTCAAAGACTGGGTCAAGAAGCAGTACAAGACTGGGAAGATCTAGTTGTCCAAGAGTGTGTTGGTGAACAATCAAGCTGCAATCACCAACTTCATACAGACATAAGCTGAAGCCTTCTTGGAGCAGACAGTTGAACCCGCCACCCTGAGAAATGAAACTGACTCGCCGCAGCCTCCATAGAGCATGCACATATTTAAAAAGATAAAGAAGATGTTAAAGCTACTTCAGAAAGAGCCCAGAATGGAATAGGAAGGCCAGAAGGAGCCCACCCTTCAAGCTACCAATTTGGCTCAATTAGGCTCAAAATCCAAAAAGCTCAAGAAGAAGACAAGTGCAGCTCGATGCGAAAAAGAGTCTGCAGGGAGATCGACCATTCAAAAATATATCGATTCTCTTGAAGACGATGAACAAAAGGAAAGAACTCTAATTCAATTGAAGGAGTACTTCCCCGTAGAAGCGGCTGAGATTCTGGAGGAGCTAGAAGAAGACTCTGATAACGAGATTCCTATAGTGACCTGCTACGTCGTCCACCTTAGTAGCGACTATGAGGAAGAACTCTGTTTTCCCGAGGAGGACGAGGAGATCGCCACGAAGGCCAACCAAATCCAACTCAGAAGCGGCGAGGCTTTGCCGCCAAATCAATACAACGCCCCAAAAGGGAAGGAAAAACAAGTCGCTAATGATGAAGATGGCAAAGAGCCGGCTCATGAAAATTTGAGTCCTTTCTCGGTGGACTATAATGTCTTGGCTCATCTCTGAAAGCTTCCATCTCTCCTGAGCAACTATGATGCCTTGGTCCTATCTAAGGAGCTTCGAGATGTTCTCATTCACGCTCTACAAACTCCCGAGCGGTACCAGGATCACTTTGCGGAAATTGATATGAAAGAAGCCCTGTACACTTTGCATATAGCCGTAGTCACATTTAAAGATGAAGACCTGTTACTAGGAACAGCTGAGCACAACCGACCGCTTTACGTGATGGGGTATAGCGACGGAGACCGGATTAATCGCATATTGATTGATCCAGGGTACTCAGTGAACATCATGAACTTGCGGACTCTGAAGAGTTTGTCAATGGACGTCCGACACCTGTCAAGGGAAAGGATTGTCATTCAAGGCTTTAATCAAATTTTCCAGCAACTTCCGGAATCCATAGCTCTGCCGATCAGGTTCGGGGACCTACAAACTAAAGCCAAGATATACGTGATCGACGCCGACATGTCCTATAAGATTCTCCTAGGAAGGCCGCGTTTTTTCGATTACGTCATCGTTCCCTCAAATCTTTATCAGTGCATGAAGTATACCAAAAATGGAGAAGAAAGACGCAATGATGGAGATATCCAGCCGTTCGGTGTGCATGAAGTACGATATGATGATTCTTGGTATTTTGTGAACCTCCAAAGTGCTGAGCTACAGCTGATCAAAGACAAAACGACCTTGAAGCTCAAAAGCAAATCTGAGCCATCTGTCAGTTTCAAAAGCAGAAATCCCCAAGTGCATCCGCGTTTTGGCAATGACACTGATGAGTCCGATGTTGGAAGTCCGTCCGTCCATAAAAATTGCCCTCATCTTGGTAGCGATATAGATAAGTCTGATATCGAAGGCCCATCCGACAGCAAAATTCGCTCTCGTTTAGGAAGCGACACTGAAGAGTCGGAGGAAGAGAACCTACCTTGCAACAGCTATACAGATTGGGCCCCCACGCAACATGCGAAGCTACGAGAGACCTTCGAAGTTGCAGAAAGGTCCCTAGCCGTCACAAGGGTGCCGGAGCAAATGTGTAAAGAGCTCGATGCATTGTCAGTCTCCACCGTAGACCAGCTGAAAACTTTCTACGTTCTCGGAAGGAAAAGAGGACAGAAGGGCATCCTGTTTTATGGGTCAAATCCTGTCGCGCACCCGGACGATTTGTCTGTGATATGCCTTCCATACGAGAGAGGCATAAGGGCCATCCTCAATCCCAGATATTATGTGCCCGAGATGCGGGAATACTTAAAAAAGTGCGGGTGTCGGCTATATCAAACAGACTCCAAAGCGAAGTTTTACGAAGGGCTATGGCATCCGCCTCAGGTCCGAGGACTCATCAATGGACGAATCCCAAATAGACAGGGCATAGGTTTCATTCAACCTGATGCCAAAGCATGCTACATGATCCATGTTGGTGAAGCCAGCGAGAGGTCAAATGATGACGACGAGTTAGCCGAGCTAGAAGAAGCCCCTCGAGAGCTCGAAGATGGCGGAAAAGCAACCTTCGACGAGCTAACCGAGATTGATTTGGGAACGTCCGATAACCCAAGGCCGACCTACATCAGCTCGCTCTTGTCAGAGGAAATGAAAGAGCGGATAATCGCTCTGCTGCATGAGTTCGCCGACTTCTTCACATGGACGCACAAAGAAATGCTTGGCCTTTCCCCTAAAGTTGCCGTGCATAAGTTGGCTATATCTCCTGATGCTAAGCCAGTCAAATAAGCTCCTCGAAGAATGAGAAGGGAACTGGATGAAAAGGTCATCGAGGAAACCAAGAAACTCATCGATGCCGGTTTCATTAGAGAAGAGAAATATATGGACAAGATCGCATGCATCGTCTCAGTGAAAAAGAAGAATGGACAAATACGAGTTTGCGTTGATTTCATGGACCTCAACAAGGCATGCCCTAAAGATAATTTCCCGCTTCCGGTAATGGAAATGATGGTCGACTATACCTCAAATTACGAGCTGTTCACTTTCATGGATGGTTCATCTGGGTACAATAAGATAAAAATGTTGCCTGAGGATAAGAAGCACACAACATTTTGAACCCCGATCGGCATATATTGTTACAAAGTGATGCCGTTCGGACTGAACGCAGGTGCTACATATCAAAGGGCAATGACCAATATCTTTGATGTCCTAATCCATAAAGTCATCGAATGTTATGTTGACTATTTGGTCATCAAGACTAAAACCAAGGCCGATCACATCCAAGATATCATGACTGTTTTCATCAGGCTGAGGGAATACGATCTGAAGATGAATCCTCTAAAGTGCGTTTTTGGCGTGTCATCGGGAAAATTCTTGGGCTTCATAGTCCGACATCGAGGGATCAAAATTGACCCATCAAAGATAAAGGCCATCATGGAGATGCCCCTTCCGAAGAATCTGACGCAGCTGAGATCTTTTCAAGGCAAGCTTTCTTATATACTGTAACACCCTAGTGCATTTATACCATATTTTAATTGGAGTTTTCATAATCTTGCGACAGTCGTCTTGTTTATTACTGTTTTGGGCGTGGATAGAGTATTTGGTATCTGTGGTTAGTATCCGACCCAACCCGCATGCTTAAATTCAATCTTTATTCTTGAGTACGTCATATAATTACCAGTACAGAGGATCCGTGCATGTCTATATTCTATATACAGGTATAATATATTTAGTATCCGCATGCCGCTTAATAATATAAATTATAACCAGATAATATTTTTAAATATCTAGCATGGCTTGTATCATACCCCATACCCTATGGTTGCATCCAGATATCGTGTTCCAGTCCAGATTGTTAAAACAGACTCGTTTGGATCGCTACATGTATTTATGTATATCCTTTCTTGGGGTATGCATTTTTATTAACCGGACATCGTATTATAGTTTTAACTGATACGTATATTATTCATATTTTAAAACTATAATTTGAGAAGAGATCCGGGTATTTTTCGGAGTATTTTGATATTAGTTGTTTAAACCTAAACTAAATATATTATAATATTTTATTATCTAATAGTTAAATCGAATATATATATAAAATATATATTAACTAAATTATATATTCTCTCTCTCTCTCTCCTCACCCCCTCTCTCCTCCTATATATATACACCTAATATATTCAACACCTTCTCTCTCCCCCTTAATTTTCCTTCTTTTTCTTCCTCACGAAATCCACGTCCAAGCCTTAGCCCACGTCTTTATCTCGCCGCCGACCATCCCAACCTCATTACCACCACACCCTCACAACCCCAACCTCCTTCACCTCCTTTCCTCCATCATCCCCGAGAACCCAAGAAACCACACCCAGGAAACACCTGCAACCCTAAGAAAGCCTCACTGTCGCCCTCGCCCTCGTCCCATCGTCTTCAACCTCACCCGACCACCATCTCCTCCACTTCCTCCGTTCCCCTCTCTCGTTTCCCGAAAACCCATCGACAACCCCGATGACCCATGACCCAAGAACACCCTACACCCTACAAACCCCGACGCCGGCACCCTTCATCGCCGGAGAACTCGTCGTCGCCAACCACCGTCACCTCCTCCTTCTCCTCACCTCTTCTCTTCACTAGCACCACAACAACCACCATCACCAAGAACCCTGAGCACCCATCCCTATACAGCCCCGATGCCCACGCCTGCAACTCCTCACCGCCGATCACCCTGACTTTGTCGTCATCCCTTTTGTCCCCATAACCCAGAGTAACCACACTTCCATTTCTCTTTCTTCCCCTTATTCTCTTTTCTTTCTTTCTTCTTTCTTTCTCTTTCTTTTTTTCTTTCTTTCTCGGTTCTTGACCATCACCGGAGTCGCGCACGTCGCCGACGATCCGGACGACCCAGCCATCGTCGTCATCCAGTGTGGTCATGTCTTTGATTAGACAGGTCCAGTCCTGTACGCGTGTGGTTGCATCGCGACATTTATCCGATATCGAACGTGACGTACGTACCCCGTCGCGAGATCCGATCAGGCAAGTTTAACTTGCAACATTCTATGTTACTATATCGATATCTATATGAATAAAAATCGTACATGTGTTTTATTATTCACCAACTATTACCGATTTACAGTGTGACGTTATCCGTTCGTATCCGTACTAATCATAGCATATCTAGTTGCGTGCCGGAATATCATGATATCATTATACTACTATATTAGTACAACAGGCTATCTAGTTTCCATCACACATTAGTCATGGACGTATGAAAGGTTATTACAGATAGATACATATACGTCCTGACATCAGCACTATTTACCGTGATTCCGATATCGTTTGCAGTTTCACATTGGGTATCCATTTGATATATATGCATCACATGACATGTTTACGACCCACTACTTGACTTGTTACTTGATCCTGTTACTAATGCCAACAACCCTGACTTATTGTCCTGATGGACGTAACTTGTTGTCTGCATAGACAAAACCTGTACCTGCTTGATCCTATGTTGGCATTAGATTCATATTATAAATACCTGACTTGAACACATACCTTTGGGGGTAAGGGGAAATCAATAATGAAAGCTGACTTGTAACTCAACAGCTCGATATTTATACTGATAAGTCTTTACGGGATAGGCCAGCTCCGGGATGCTGCTGCTGACAACATTCGTCTGTACATGTTACCTGTTTACTGCTTAGCAACACATCTCGGATTTAACCCGAGAGTCTTGACCGTGGTCCCGGGCACACACGTGATACTATTGAGTTATATCGACGATTCCATTAAATTGATTTCAAAGACTTTTAGAATAGATAGCCTAGAAGTACAGTTTTAGGTTACACATCACACATCACTGCATACCCATACCTCACTGTTTATATCTATATTATTTATTCATGTTTACCTATCTCATTACATCCTGGTTATTTTTAATGTTTGATATTATGATGCACCGACATCTGGGTTTTGCATGGCCCAGTTCTTGTATCTCTATCGCAGGCTGAACATGAGTACTTTAGCCATCAAGCCGAGCAGTGAAGAATTATATTTAGAGATGTTTAGTTTAGTTTTTTCTGCAGCTTTATTTCTTGACGTGAGCCCATATTGGGACGTATTTGCAGATGTCGCTTATTGGATATTAATTCGTTTCTGTTTATACATTTTATTGACTCTTTTTATTGTGGCAAATGGACATGTACTACATAGTTTTTATATTTTATTGTTCTTGATATCCTATAGACAGCCGTAATGAGATTATGGAGGGATGTTTTCTAGCCACAGGTAGCATGGTTGGCTCTGTCATGTGCCGTGGTCTGCGCACTCTGGGAAGCGGGGCATGACAGATACGAAGATTTATCTCAAATTTATTGGGGAAATGTAGGCCCTTCTCAAAGCTCATAAAGAAAGGAGCTCCTTTTGTCTGGGATGCCGAATGTCAAGAAGCGTTCGAAAGCATCAAACAGTACCTGTTGTACTCTCTAGTGCTGGCTGCTCCGATTCTAAATAAATCGCTGATTCTTTACACTGCCGCGCTAGATGAATCACTCGGCGCGCTCCTTGCCTAAAATAACGAGGAGGGAAAAGAAAATGCCCTCTACTACCTCAGTCGAACTTTAGCCGGGACGGAACATAACTATTCCCCGATTGAAAATCAATGCCTGGCCCTGATATTCGCCATGAAGAAGCTGAGGTACTATCTGCTCGCTCATTGGATTATACTGATCTCCAAGGTCGACCCGCTCAACACTTAATGACCAAAGTAAGTCTAGCCGGCAGAATGGCAAGATGGGCTATTATGCTACTTGAATTTGACATAGTTTATACTCCTCAGAAAGCAATAAAAGAACAAGCCCTCGCCGATTTGCTCGATGCTCATCCCATACTAGAAGGGTCGCCGTTAAATTGTGAATTACCCGATGAACAAGTGTTGCACCTCAAGAATAGCGAGCCATGTTGGGAGCTCTATTTCGATAGAGCCTCATCAATAAGGACCTCCAGTAAATCAAGTGTCCTGGAGATAAAAGCGGGGATAGGATTGGTGTTCTCACGCTATTAGGAGGAACCCTACGACGTTCTTTCACTCTCACCGAGCCTCGCACAAACAACGAGGCTGAGTACGAAGCTCTGATAGCTGGTCTGGAGCTCGCCATAGAAATGGGAATCCTTCAACTACGAGTTTACGGTGACTCCCAGCTTGTCGTCAACCAAGTGAGCGGCGACTACAAGATATATAATCCCGAGTTAGCTCGATATAGAAGTCGGGTGGTAGAACTAATAAAAGGTTCACTCTCATTGAACTAATGAGAGTCCATAGGGCGTTGAACGGAAAAGTCGACGTACTCACTCTCTTAGCCAAAGAGCTGGCTGATCCCGATATGGATGAAATTCTGATCACAGCTAAGAGCCGGAAAATTCTGCCCCCAGTCTCTTTAAGAGAAGAGGAAAGCTTAGATCAAAAGAGCAATCCTGCCGAAGAAGTTCTGATCATTCAAGAGGGGCCTGATTGGAGAGAGCCTTTCAGTGTGTACCTCCGATACGACAAGCTGCCCGAAAAAAAATCTGTGAGGGTTCAGCTGAAGAAGAGAGCTTTTCGATATGTGTTTGTAAATAATACTCTATACCGCAGATCATATGACAAACTCTGGCTCAGCTGTCAATCATTAGCCAAAGCCCAAAAGTCATGAAAAAAGTTCACTCGGGCGTCTGCGGGGCTCACCAGTCCAGCTCCAAAATACGGCTTCAGATCAAACGGCTTGGATATTACCGGCCCACCATGATAAGGGATTACGAAAAGCATGCAAAAAAATGACATTTCTGCCAACTTCACGGTGATTTCATCCACAAGCATCCCAATCCGTTGCATCCTACGGTAGCGTCGTGGCCCTTCGATGTTTGGGACACCGAAATAGTTGGCCCAATTGATCCTCCATCATCTAAAGGCCACCGGTTCATATTGGCTGCAACAGACTACTTGTCCAGATGGGCTGAAGCTGTCCCGCTAAAAGAAGTCAAGACAGAGGATATTCTGACATTCTTCTGGAATAATATTCTATACCGCTTCGGTACAGTAAGAAAAATCATTTCTGACAACGAGCTTCTTTCAAGAGCTTCAAAATCTCAAGGTTCGCTACTCAGCACAAGATAGACTGGAGATATTCCTTCAATAATACTCTATGCAAGCTCTTGAGGAAAACTACTTCAGCCAAAAAGAGAGACTGGAATCTCAAACTTCATGAGGCATTGTAGGCATATCGTACCACATACCGTACTACAACTCAGTCCACTCCATACTCATACTCTTCGGAGTGGAGGTGATCCTTCCCCTCGAAGTCGAAGTTCCAAGCTTAAGAATGGTTGTTCAGCACGAGTTGACGGAGGAGGAAAATATGCTCCTTTGGCTTGAAGAGCTCGACGCTCTCGAAGAAAAGAGGCTCGCGGTACAGCAAAATCTAGAGCTGTACCGAGCCTAAATGTCACGGTCCTATGACAAGATGACCCTTCTCCACACTTTCAAGAAAGGCGAATTGGTGTTGGTCCTCAAAAGGCCGATCATGCCCAATTGACATGAAAGGGAAAATTTGAGCCAAATTGGAAAGGGCCATATGTCATTAAGAAAGTGTTTGACAGAGGATCCTACCAACTAATAAGCGCCGAGGGAGAAAGGCCTATGCCACCCATCAATGACCGATATCTTAAGAAATACTATGCGTGAATACTCCAAATCGCAGAAGAATTGAGCACACCGGCCCTACGGTCTGGATCATACATCCTGTAAAACCGTATACAATCCACGGGCGTAAACGACCCCTATCTCTCCAAAAATCCAACCGGCGAGACTACATTTAAAGTCCCACCGGCGATGAAGCTAAAAAAACGGTATGTCCACAAGCAAAACGGGCACAGATGAAAACCTGAAAGGGATCCGTGAGTAAAAACAACAGGACAGCCGGCGAGTTTGTAAAAACATGAAAGGGTATGTCCTCTCGACCTTGTGAGGAGAAAATCTCTGCGTGAGATCTTTACGACTCACAAAGGAGCAACACACTTAGGAATCCCCATGATTTCTAGGGAGAAAATACACTTGCGAGATTCTCTCGACTCGTAGGGAGAAAATACTTTTATGAGACCCTTACGGCTCATAAAATTTAAAAGCCTTAGGTGATAGGGATCTAAACCTATCTCTTGAGCCATCGCTCCCCAACGGGCAACGACAAATGATGAGTCGCTCCAGGCATTGCTTCAGTGTTAGCAATTGTTTACCGCCGAAAACGGAGACGAAACCGCATAGGTCGTCTTGCCTGAATTTGGGGGAAGATACTATTTGGATTTATCCGTCCACCTCTCCGAAGATGCCAAGTTGATTTATGGCACCGTGTATTGGAGGTTTGGACGGATGCGGCTGTTGTAGCAGACTTCATCAGATTCCCCCTCTTTTGCGAGGGGTTTTTGATTGTGGCGACGCTCTTCCCTGCAGGCGCAAACCCCTGCAGTTAGTTATGTTACCGCGTAGTGATAACCACTTTCTCCTGCTCCAGATGTTCACTTCGTGTCATGTGTGTTTGTTCTATTTTTGGTTGCCCGTGGATTGTATATGGAGACTAATTTGTGTTGTCGCCCAAAGGGCGTGGATAAGTCCAAATCCGTATTTTCTTAGATTTGGGTTTGGTTTGATTTAAAGATCGTTAACCTTGTTTGAGATTAAGAACAACTTAAATATTTGTTAAGGATACGTTAATCCAATATTGGACTAAGATCTACTTAACGGGGGTTCAAGATCATTTTTGATCCAACGAAGGAGCATTTGGGCTTTATCGTTTTAGTTTAGAGACGTTACGGTCCATAGATCACCATTTTTTGGGGTGAGGGTTTAGTTTAAAGACGTTGCGGTCCACAGCTAGTTTAAGGACATTACGGTCCATAGGAATGTGCTCATGGGTTTGGGAGTGCACCAAAGAGCTGTTGGTTGTCGGGACCCTCCATCTCTATGAAGATGTTGAAGAATTACAACGACATGTATCAGAGGCGTGGAGAGATGTACCCTTGAACCGGACTCCAGATTGAAGGGAGAGATCATGGTGGAACAAACATCATTTTAGATGCCATGTGTCAAGAGATCATTAGTCATCTTTGGAACTAAGATCGATTTGGGGAGATGTGAGTATAGGAGGGCTCGGTTGATTGATGGTCAAAAGGGTTTTTTGGCCACAGGAGACTTGGCTAATTTGGGCTAAGGTTGGCCCCCTCATCGTGTTAAACACTGATAATTGTTTGGCGCTCACGTTCTCCCACGTGAGGCTCTTAAACAGTGTTAAACACTGCAATTTAGAGCGCTCACGTGTGGCACATGAGGAGCCTAAAAATTGGGCATTGCTTCTTTGGGTTTATTCCCTGCTTCTTTGATAAGTGCTAAGCACTATTGGGGGTCACGTGGGATCAGGTGAGGCGTCCCAAAAATGGGAATTGTCTGAATTTATTCCTCTTTCTTTTTACAAGTGCTGAGCAGTATTAAGGGGTCACGTGAGGCGCCCCAAAAATGGGAACTGTCTTTGATTTATTCCCCTTTTCCTTTATAAGTGCTGAGTACTATTAGGGGTCACGTGGGTTCACGTGACTCGATCTCAGTCGTTCCTTTTTGTTCCTTAGAGGTGCTCACGTGGGAACATGTGATCTGTTGTTATAGCGTTGTACGCTAATCGTTTCTTTTATGTGCATGGAAATCTTGATCTAAGTTTTGAGAATTTCAAGTCCTTTATTTTATAAGAATTAAATTCTTATGCAGGGTTTAACCCTAGTTTTATCAGAGGAATTAAATTCCTATATCTTTGGAAGAATTATATTCTTCAAACTTAGTTCTTTCCTCTAAGTTCTGGGACTGGATAACAGAATTTCCCCGATGAGAATTAAATTCTCAGCTTGTGGGGAGATCTGTTTCTACAGACCTCAACCAGAGGAAGAACTAAGTTCTTTTTTAGAAGAGTTAAACTCTTGTAAGAGAAGATAAAATGATCTTTAGGTCTTTTTTCTTACCTAGAGTTTCTTTTCTTCAAAGAGAACCCTTCTTCTTTTTTTGTTTTTCAAATCTTATGGGGGGTTTCCACTCTTTCTCCTTTCAGTCTCGGGTCCTTTTTATAACAGAGGCAAGTTTGTTGATTTAGTTAAGGAAATCTCTTATTGAGAGATTTTTTAATTGATTCGGGGATTTTATTTACCGTTGGATTTTTGATCCAGGGACTTCTGTTTTACAGAAAATATTTTTCTTGTTTTTAACAAGATTGGGAAAATATTTCCCATACAGAGCTTATTCTGTAGCTTGGTGATTTTTAATCACCATTGGATCTTTAATCCAACGGTGCTCTGTTTTACAGAGCGAATCTTTCTTGTTTAGAAAGATCGGGAAAATATTTTCTCATACAGGGCTTATTCTGTAGCTTGGTGATTTTTAATCACCATTGGATTTTTAATCCAACGGTGCTCTGTTTTATAGAGCGTAATCTTTCTTATTTAGAAAGATCGGGGAAATATTTTCCCATATAGAGCTTATTCTGTAGCTTGGTGACTTTTAATCACCATTGGATTTTTAATCCAAGGGTGCTCTGTTTTACAGAGCGTAATCTTTCTTATTTAGAAAGACCGGGGAAATATTTCCAAAATAGGACTTTTATCCCTTTTATTTAGAATTTAATTCTATCAGCTTGGAAGGTGATTAGGAACCCTCACGTATAGCACGCGACCCCCATAACATTAAACTGGTTTGCTTATATGCAGCAGTTCCAGAGAAAGGCATCACGTGTTGGCACGTGAGCTGATATTCAGGAATGCCACGTGTGGCACGCGACCCCCACGAAGTATAGCCCAACAAAGAGCATCACGTGTTGACATGTGAGCTTCTCTGGCCTGTTATTTGTTTTAGGAAGGCATATATATACTTTGTATATAGATGCTCACGTTCCTGCACGTGAGGCTCAATTTCAACTTTATTTGTTAAGCGCAATGCCTATAATTTTTGCTCCAAGGCGCATCACGTGTGGGCACGTAATGCTCTATTTGGGGAATTTTTCCCATCGCTTTTTATTTATTATTTATTTTTTTATAAGGGAACAAATACCCCTACAGCGTTGTTCTCACGTGGCTTGCACGTGAGTGCAATGCTGTCACCTTTACAGCCGTTGGATTGCCTAGGGGAATGGGGAGGTGAACCGCCCTTGTCACGTCTTATAAATGCAAGGGTTTTGTCTCTGGGAAGCCACTGTTCTTTCATCTTCTTTTTTCCTTATCTTCTTTGAGAATTTAATTCTCTTCTTCAGTGCTTAGTTCTCTGTCCATTGCAATTCCATAGTTAAATTCTGTCAGAAAAAGAAACCCTTTTTAGGTAAAGATTTTGAACAACAAAGAAACCCTTTTCTCAAAATTTTTTTTCTTCTGGATTTTAAATCCACCATAAGAGCTTTGCTCTCTTCTGAAACCCATCTCTTAGAGATCCAAAGACGCGATCTTTGAGTAGTAAATCTCAATGTCATGGGCATTCCCCTTCTGATCTTTAAGGATTCATGGCATTTTTATTTTTTATTTCCTCATCATGGGGGTTTCTGGAATTTAATTCTACCGCATAAACGGAATTTAATTCCTCACCGAAGAACTTAGCTCTGAAAGATCAAAAGGGCCCTTCAGGAATTTTATTCCCTGGTGTTATTAAGAACATTTTTATAGGGTTTTTTTTTTCCTTATTTGCATGAATTTAAATTCGTAGGGTATTTTAACAGAACTTGTTTTCTCTATGAGTATGTCAAGAGTTGTTTAAACTTCCGTGTCTGTTTAATGAGAATCCTTTTTTGATTCTCACAATGATTGTCTTGTCTCATCATTGGTGAGCCGCCAAATTGATTTTGTGGGGTCTGTTAGTTTTGCAATCAGTAGTCCTATGGAACAAACTCTCTGTCGTTTCCCCTTGTTGTTATATATATATATATATATATATATATCTATAGGTTTCATTAATGGTTTTTCTTTCTTTTTATTTCAGGAAAAAAGGCTTCTCTTCCCTACTTTCGTTTTACTCGCTCAGATGCCGCTTTTCCGCAATCGCCGTCAGATGAGGAAGCCGTGGCGATGATCAGGGCCTATGACAGGGACTGTACTTGCTCCTATGGGGAGTTTGGTATGGGCACATCATCTGGGGCCGCCGCAGCTTTACTTGTGAGATGCCAACAGAGCCTCTCCGCCCAATATCGCTGATGGAGCGTCCGCAGATCGTTTATGCGGTGGAAGTGGCTAATTGGACTCCTACAGGCCGGCTTGAGCCGTCAACAACTGGGATACCCAACCAGCCCTTGCCGGCTATAGATATTTTGGGGCACCGCATCTGTCAAGGTATCCTGGGGACAAGTTTATAAGGTAGGGCTTACCCCTTGCCACCCAGTCGGCTATCTTCCTTGGGCTCGATATGTTCTTTCCACTCACCGTGCACGGTTGCAGAAGGTTAGGTTATATCAAGCGGTGTACGCGTCTCTTTTTCATTACCTGGCTCCTCACGTCTGGTGGATTAAAGCTTTCCTGAATCAATGGAATCTTCCCACCAACACCTTCTTGCTAGGGGATCGTGAGGTCTCGATTTCACTGGAAGAGTTTCGCGAGATCTCTGGGCTGCCAATCAGGGGAGAGCATTATGAAGAGTTTCTGCCTCCCGATGAGTATGTGTTCACGACCATGCCTGCTACGCTTGACGGCTTGACGACTGAAAACACCGTCCGTCATAAGTACTCCTGTCTAATCAAGATTCTGGGTATTTTCGAGAAGTTGTTTGCGGAGTCAGAAGGACAGGGCGTCTCCTTTAAGAGCTTTATCGCATGTTTTCTCTTTGAAGATGTTTTATCAAAAGAGGCTCCAAAATTTACGAACATTAACGACCCTTTTGGGTTTGGGCTGAATAAGCTGCCGGCCAAAGAAGAGGACTTGCCGCAGTTTTACATTTCGGCCTTGTCGGCCGTGCCCTTCAATGCAATTGCGGCCCCTGGCATGGACGAAGAGACCTTCTTCGTCGGCTTCATCAGTCTTTGGCTCAGTTGGTTATCTATGCCGACGCATCGGCGCTTCATGAGAGCTTCCGTCTTCTACCCCACTCATCGCGTAGCCGAAGGGGTACGGTTGGCCGTTGGCATTGCGGGTCTGTCTCATCTTTATCATGGATTAAGTGTTACGGCCAACACTTCAACCCCAGGTACAGATGTCGTGAATTCCTCCCTCCACTATTTCACGTCGTGGATCGAGATGCATGTACTGAGAGCGTTCGCAGTGCATCGGCGGCCAGATTTCTATGACTCCTACACCTTCCCATGGGTTATGAGGTTGGTGGATACTTCCGCTCTCGATCCAACTCAGCTAGGAGCCCTCCGCGTGCTGCTTAACCCGTACTCTAACGAGGGCAGGATGGTTTTTAGCGACTGAGTCCTCTCTGCTCCCGCGGGGCCTATCCAGCAGCTGTTTGATTTGTCGAAAGGTAGAGCATCGTCTTTAAAGCCTAAGGAGATCATGCACCTGTACTCTATTAGGCCGGGCTACTTGGTGTTTCGTTAGAATAACCCGGCCCTTTTTATGCGGTACAATTCGCACCGCTTCGCCCAGTAATTGGGCTATAACCAGGGTGTCCCTTTCGAGGCATTCTTAGTTGAGCCCACTCCGTCTCTGGAAGTCACGCATGATGTCGCCCATCACTTTATGCGGCTGAATACCGACTCCCGTTTCATGATCCCCGAGGCTGACTATATTCCAAGGTGTGTGGGTTCTTTCACGGGTTGGTATCGTCATCGAGTCAGTTCTGTCTTGTCGAGAAGAGGCGGGTACTCTTTGAATGTCGATCTTTAGCTCCGGTCCAAGCCACTGGTGTTCTGTTGCGGCCGCGGACAGTGGTTCATCCTCCATTAAGGGATAGCGGTGTGGTGCTTATCCCCAAGGCCGCAGAACAGAATCGACTCCCCGCACTGCTGGTATGCCAGTGCGCACTAGATCCTAAGCAAAGGCTTCCAATGAAGCGCCAGTGGCAGTGCCATCAGTGGCGGTGTCATCAGCGGTGGTATTGCCAAAAGGGGATACCAGAAGCGAGGTTGGCCAACGTCACGCCAAAGCGCCGAGATGAAGGAAGCGATCCTCTTCTAGTGTTAGCTCCAGCTCGAAAAGGAGGAAGAAAACAGTTGCTGGCTTGCTTGATCTCTTGCTGGAATCTGAGCCTATTATTCAAGATGAACCCATATCCATGCAAGAGCCGGATGATGGGCTTATTTACCCTGGCTCGTCCGCTGAGGAAGCCGCACAATTGGCTGAAGCTTTAAGGCGCTCGCAGGATGAGACCGAGAATGTGCACATCCCAAAAAAGCCCTACACCCCGGTTATCTTCTACGAAGATCCTGTAGGGTTCCTAGACACACTAATGAGGTCTCACAAGGCATCAACCATGCCAATTTCAAATTTTAGAAGTGCTGAGAAACCCTAATACGGATCGTTGACTAGAGTTTAGGCAAAACTAGAAGCTAGTTAACAACTTAACTAAAGGGTAAACGGAAATACAACCTTTGTAGATCCGGTTCTCCACCTCCATGGCTCCGTGATGACGTCCCTCCGCTGTCCAAATCGAATCCAGGACTCTAGGATCGGCTTCATCGGAGAAATGGGCGGGCTAGATCGTCGACTTCGACGCCAAAGATGATCTACGTCGAGGCATCACAAGATCAAGCTCTCACTTCACCAAGTCATGAAACTTGTGAAGAAAACACCCTATACTACTTGGCAAGAGGTATAGGATGAAGAAATAGGAAGTGGGTTCACTTTAGAATTGGATTTCTCACTCTTTTTCACTAGTTGCCATTGATGGAGGCAAGCTTCCTTCATGTTGAAGAAGGAGAAGAAGAAGAAGATAATATGATAAGTATTTTTCCAAAAAGAAAATAAATCAATACTTATCATAATGTCAACCATGATTATGTGTAGAGAGTAAACTATAGTTAGGTGAATGGTTAGGTTTAGGATGAAGACAAAGTGGTGGACTTTCAAAGATGCTTTGAAGCTTCAAGAAGCTTCAAGCAAAGAAAGAAAAAAATAAATCCACCATTTTATCTTTTCCAAAAAGAATAAATAAATAAATAAATAAATTAATTAAAACCCTAACCATTTACTTAACTAAGGTTTAATCAAACATACACACAAACATGCATGTATCATCAAACATGATACAATCAAGTGCACAAAAAAATATATCACATATATAATGTGCACATCAAGTGAGAAAATCCATTTAAAGTGAACCAATATTAGTTAATGCAAAGTAATATATCAAATATATAATTATACATCAAATCATTAAATCAACCCTTGATTTAATGATCCGGTCATATCGCATATAACCGACTAATATCAAGTGTATCAATGTATCGAATCAACACTTGATTCGGTAACCCGGCTATATCACATATAACCTGCCGATGATACAAATCGCGAGAATAGAATATGGTATCACATACACGCATTATTCTCGGTCCCGCACATATCTCATATGCGCTCCTATTTCGTTTCGCTTGAGCCAGGAAACCTCTGTGTAGGACTCTAAAGACTCGTCAATACGCCGGCAGCAGGTGATGATCATATCAAACACCCACAAGCCGCAAGCGGTCTGCTAAACGTAACGGCCACCCGGGTATTGAGCGATCAGAAGATCGACGAGCAAGCCCGCTCACACTCCTGTGAATCCAAACAGTAACACTTACCGTACAGTCCGGTTTCGTCGTTTGATATGTCGCATATCTCGCCTAGGGGTGGCAAACGTCAGACCCCAATAGCTCGATAAGTCGTGTCGATATGAGGTCTATAACATTTCGAGAAACTACAGGTAACACTTACCAGTAAATCTCAGCAACCCTGGCCAGGGATTTCCGGTTATAGCCAATCGAACACAGCGCAACATCAACCCCCTATACCGGGAGAGACGAATCCCCTCCTATCGCTCATTGCCTCCATGTGATTCGGGACTGTACCCAAAAACCACCGTTTTGCATGCCCTCTTGGACGTGGTAAGGTGGAAATTAAAGCACAGTGGGAACCACACAAGACTCTATGACGATCTCGGGTCAACAGACTACTCTGTACCAGTGTCACCAGAGAACTGCCATCTGACGTAAGGTATAATACCATCTGGGAGTTCTCGGCGAGTCCGTCCAGTGTACCCAGTCTCCACTGAGCACCCGTATATCATCTCTGATGTCAAACACCAATGGATATGGGATCATCCATCGCCCATCTGTATTGGTCGAGAAGGTATACGCTAGTCTACTCTGGTATATTGATGCCCCATCTCGATACACCCACGACTAGGGACCTTTAAGGATGTACTTATGGACTACCATGTCCCTACTAGTATGATCCATATCATAGTCCAGGTAGTCAAGTACACATCCTAAGGGCTTTACCAACATGTATCAGAGAGACAATCAGTGTACACGTTAAGGTAAAGAGCAACCAGATAGCATACTATCATGTCGAGCAAGAAAGTCCTCCCTATATATGTCCAAGCATCCACTACAATATACATCCTATGTATAGTAATGGCCTCTAGGGCATACATATAACTAACAATCTCCCACTTGCACTAGGGCCATCTGATAGCAGTGGTTGTAGTATCTCATACTCAACCATCCCATAAAAGTCTCTCTCTGGGAAAAGGCCTTTGTGAGTGGATCCGCCGTGTTGTCCTCTAGGTTTACTCTCCTAACATTGATCCCCTGGAGATCAACCATCTCCACGATCAGGTGACACTGCCTTGGAATATGTCTGGATCACTGATGGGACGGACGTTCCTTGGTATAAGCCACAACTCCATTGTCACACAATGGGAGGAACTAAGTTCATCTCATGAACAAATATACATCCAGACTGCCTCTTTGGTAGCATCTTAAGTAGCGATGTATCCAGCCTTTATCGTCTAGTATGCCACGGTATCTAGCTTGGAACTCTTCCAACATACCGTCCCTTTACTGAGGGTAAAGACAATGCCTGTGACTGACTTTCATTCGTCCTTATCACCCTGGAACCCTTCCAGTAATTCTCCCTAGGATCGATTGATACCATCTCACTACAACTAGCGAGAATCCTAACATCCACTTAGATCTATCTCATAGATCCAAAACCCAGGATTTAGGAGGTATCACTTTGATCCTATATGGAGAATCATTGTGATAAGCGAAGATTGACCGAGCGTAGCATAGGAAACTCCTTCCCTATCAAGAGCATGTCATCCACGTACTCTACGAGGATCGTCACTATACTCCCTACTATCCTTTTTGTATATACAAGGTTCATCTACCATTTTGATGATGTCAAACTCTTTGACTAACACATCAAAACAGATGTTCCAACTCCGCGATACCTGCTTTATCTTATAAAGCATCTTGTGCACGTTTCCGCTGCTCCCACTGTCTACGAAGCCCTCTGGCTGTGTACTTATAGACGTTCTCTTCTAAAACATCATTTAGAAAAGCAGTCATGGCACCCAACCGCCAGATATCGTAGTCATGGTATGTAGCCGTGGCAAGTAGGATCTGGATGGACTTAAGCATAGCCACTTGAAAAGTTTTCATCATTATCCACGCCTGGTCGATGACGAAAAGCTTTAACAAGTCTAGCTTTGAAAGTCTCAACTTTTCCATCTACACCAAGTAATCTTCTCAAGATATACTTGCTCCTGATGGGGATTTAACCCTTCAGATATAGCAACCAAAGTCCATACTTTGTTGGTGTACATGGATTCCATCTCAGATCGCTAAGCATCCAGCCATTCTTACAGAGTCCCACTCCTGATGGCCAGCTCGAAACTAGTTGGGTCATCATCTCATGATGCAATCCTCGCTCCCACTGTCATAGAGTAACCGAAGTATCTCTCAGGCGGGTGAGGAACCTCACTAGATCGGCGGAGAGGCTGAGGTTCGTTGGTAACTATTGAATCCTTTGGTTCTATCAAATCATCAGCCGCAGTTTGTATAGCTGGAACATTTCCAGTTCTACATAACTGACCTTGCCTCGAGCTTGTCCGGATTTTTCTATTAGACATAGCCCGGACAACCCCAAATCTTAACCAACTTAAGATATGGGCTCTTCCCTTATCATATCATATATGAAATGGTAGGCAACTGATTTGATTTGAACCCTATTCAATAGGTATGCAGCTTCTCAAGTGCATAACTCCCAAAAAGGAAACAGGTAACTCAGTATTACTCATCATAGAGCGCACCATATCGAATAGGGTGCAATTGCTCCGTCCCGATATACCATCGTGCTATGGTGTATACGGAGGAGTAATGCTGAGAGAGAATCTCATTCTCCTTTAGAAAAGTCCAAGAATTTCGTGCTCAAGTATTCTCCTCCTTGATCTCATCAAAGGACATAATACTTATACCCGTTTTGGTTCTCTACTTCTAACTTATATTCTGTGAATATCTCAAAAGGTTCGGACTTGTGTTTCAACAAGAACATATGTCTGAATCTAAAGAGATTATCAGAGAATGTAATGAAGTACAAGGAACCGGTCTTGGCATGTGTAGACAGGGGACCTTACATACATCAACATGTATCATCCCATGAGTTCACTAACTCTTTCTCTGTTTCCAGTAAACGGAGCTATGGTCATCTTATCTCTGTGACATGACTGGCAAGTTTCACAAGATGTAAATTCAAACTGATTTAAATATGCATCTAAAATGTAACTTCAGCCAGTCGGATCGCATTGATATGACCTAGTCTACAATGCCTCAAGAAGGATTCGTTCATTCCTGAACTCTTCCTCTTGTGTGTGTTCCGTATACTAAAGAACTGTAGTTTGATTTAGAACATCAATGCTTTTAGATAACGTGCCTGAACCGATCAACTTTTGATATAGGAAAAGTTCAAAACATTATCCAACTATACAAAATTTTATCATTTCTTTACTAATAAAGAGATTGATATGATTTTGTATATCAGGTTTGGTATCTAATAACATTCGTTCAGAATCAATGTATTTGGAATACAGGGTGACAGTGACCAACAGACTTGGCTGCAACACTTGCCCCGTTTTCTGTCTCATGAAACTTATCACCCGTTCTCAGTTTTTCTACCTTTTTGCAGCCCTATGTAACAGATTACATATCTGGGATCCTGATCCGGTATCAAATACCCAGGACGTAGAGGATACAGAGAAACAGTTCTTTATAATGAACACACCCGAAGGAGATGCATCATATGCACTTTCTTCGTTTGGGCGGCACGGGAATTCTGGTAATCCCCAACATCCTGCTCTGTCTTATAACAATTATAAGTTGGAGCGGGACCAACGTTCCTCAGCTCAGTATAACAAGCGGGTTCGGTCAATATTCCGTATTATTATCTTGATTAAGGCGTGATATGGTCGCTACCTGGAGAGAGAGAAGAAAACACTCAGCGTGCGCTCTTTCAAGAATAGATTGGTTATTATTTTATCTAATCAGGATGGCTCCCACTGTTTTTGTCAAATCTTCCTTCAAACCCTAAAAGGAAAGACTAGCCGGGATTAATTACACGCTACAAGTTCGCCAATCTTTCAGCCAGGCCAGTGTCGGTACTTTGAGGGAGGTCCTCCGTGCTTTCGCACGAACCTAATTAATGTAAACCTCGTTTTCCTAGAGACGTAACCTCGTTAACACCTTTCTAGACACCTACTTGATCGGCTAATTGTAATGTGTAAAACTCTCCCAGCAGTAACTCTTACTCGCAGCGGGTATCGGGATCCAACTATCTCATAGAAGGTATGCAATCTTATTGCAAATTTCAACACTTGAAATTCCCGATAATATTTTGCCCCTAGCGTGCTATGACCTTGACGCATGCCAAACAACCCATAGTCCGCTAGTCAAGTTCAACCCGTACATTTCTTGATTGAATTAAACCCACCCGTACGACCCTTGACGCATGCCAAACAACGCCGTACGAATACCGTAATCTAATCGCATCGTATGCTAGCAGATAAGCACTAGTTAGCTACCGTACACTACGCCTTGACGCATGCCAAACAACCGCAGGACGAATACTAACTAGTACTTATCTGAAATGACGGAGGGCTACGACAGGTTTTTCTGAAAACCTATTGCGTAATGAACTTGATATCGTTGTAGAATTAAATGATTTTAAAATAGAGTGTTTTTTAGGCTTTTGTAGTTTTGCTAAAGGAGTCACTCCCGGTGAAGGGATCGTCGGTCCTTTCCTCATCGAATAAGGTGCGGGATATATCATATATATCACCGTGCAAAGCAAAACTCTTAAAAGCAATCAAAAGACAAACCGAGTGTGTAGCATCTGCCAGTTATTGCTAAAGGAGTCACTCCCTGTAAAGGGATCTCGGTCCTTTCCTCATCGAATAAGGTGCAGGATATATCACATATACCTCTGTGCAAAGCAAGAACTGTAGCTACCTGTTTTATTTTTGAAATTCGATTCCACAACATCTTAGGTTTCTTTTATTTCATTAATCATATTAATGTAGTCCCATCATTTAAGTACCTAAACATCACAGATAAATACGACGTACACTTATGTCATCCGCATTCTCCTCGATGTCCCCTCATGCACCGTTAGGTTAGGTAACTAACGGCAGAGTGGGGCAGGGCTAGCGCGGGTGTAAAACATAAGTAACATCTATATAATATATCATATATACTATTTACAGTATCTATCACAGAACATATCACATGATCACATCACAGATATCGCAGCAGAAGAATCATATGAAATATTGGATATACTAGGACGTCCGTGTTTTCAATACGAGCCGGTATAAAACACGGATTCCACGGTCGCGATGAATAGCCAAACCCACACCCCTAGACCCCTACGAGAGCGGCAAGCAACCCTACCAATTCTAGAGTTAGGAGACCCGGACTCGACTCCTCGAGTTGGTCTCCCACTGGACTCCAGAACCCGGTTACTTATGCCCTCCTCCTTGGGTCTATCCTAGTGCGGAAAAGTAAATAATATACAAAAGGTGACATCTTCCGCAACCTGGAAGTGCCCCAATAAAAGAATATTACATACAAGTTTTTACATGAATGAAAATGAAAAACACTCATCTCATATAAAAACCCCCCGGCTATTCAAACACGACGATCCAATATAACATATCCAGCAACACATAACATCACATGTCATCAACGTAAGTAAATATGTGCATCCCAATTGTCGTTGACATATAGCAACGAAACCGGCGATATCACATATTACACTTACGGTCACAGAAAAGAAAGTGTAAAACTACAACAGTTGGAATCCGCAATCTCTTTAGACATCGCATGCCTAATCAAATGAAATACTTAGACATCGCATGCCTAACAATTATAAACCCCGCATTTTAGTCTCATTATCGAAAACACTTTTCAATATCAAGTCGGGTAATTCAACAAGATTCCCGAGATCCCGATCGAATGCTCGTCGCAAACTTTAGTAGGCGGCCGCACCCCCGATACCGTCGACGAAGTGCACCAAGGCGGAACACCGCTACCTCGAGTACCCGAACGGATGCTTTCGGCGACGGGGTTCTCCTACAGTCACTTGGTCGGGGTTAAGGGATGTGGATGTCTATTAAGTTTATCCGGCGAGTATCCGCGTACGCTACGTGATTGCGACGGACTTTTGATCACATCAAAATTCCGTGGCAACCGATCAAGTGAGACTAAACTGCTATGTTTATAACATTCATTCAGTTATCTCATAACTACTTGTGAATTCCAATTATTGTATCACATTCCGGATAAATAGAAAATGTTAAACTTTCCGATCGAACAATCAAACACCCAAGTTTTCCCGAAACAGATCAACACATGAAACAAGTTTAAAAACATCCAGTGCATGCCTCAGTACTGATTGATGTCAAAAACTGTAATTTACCGCAATCAGAAACGGCGTCACTTCGCAGCTAGCCGGTGAGTGCGGGTCGATCCACAGAGACGGGTAAATTCCTTTATTGTGTTTTAACGAGTTGATTCTATTTGTCGTTTTGGTTTTATAAAAATCTAGATCTAAAACTTAATTAATCTAATTTAAATTCTTGCTAGGGTTAGGCTTAGAGGAAGTTTTGGAGATTGATGTTTCCTCACCGCTTTCAATGCCGTATTTTAGATCCATTAAGTGTTATAGTAATTATCGATAAAGTGGATACGACTCTTTTGGGAAAATGTTTTCTTCCTCTAGATTCGTATCCTTACTTTATCGTTAATTACCCTAACCCCCATGGAAAACGCGCGCAACCGGCCCTTTATACTGCGGTTCACCGTTACCTCGAAGGGTAGGGTGCCGCAGGGAGCGGTTGTGCGCGCATGCATGGAGTTCTTAATGGGTTAGGCATTGAAAGGGGTGAGAGATCTCATCTCTCAACCCTTTCCCTAAGGCTAACCCTAACAAGCGAGGAGACTACTCGCTCATTAGGGGATGAAATAACATTAAAAGAATAAAAGAAAAAATACTTACTAATGGTGATGGCTCCCTCCAAGCGATAAAGAACAGATCTGAATGTCACGTCCAGAATTTCTGAATTTTATTTATTGAAAAGAGGCATACAATTTTTAGATCTAAATTTACAATTTATAGGAAAATAGGAAACCTAGGGTTACAGACTCTCGCACTTGCGCAATTACAGATTTGCCCACATAAAATCCCAACTTCTGCACCGACGCAACAGTACAGCAGAATTCCACCGACACGGGTATTGAATGGCCGCGGATCCGCGGCAAATGTTGGCTTGGGCCGCGGATCCGCGGCCCTTTGGTGGGCTTGGGCCACTAAACTGCTGGGGATCATTTATAGCTTCTTGGGCTTCCTATTTCTGTGTTTTGTTTCTCTGTTGGACTTTTATATTTTCTCCAGATATTTCAGTGAAACTTGTAGCGATCTTTTGACCGTTTGCCTTGACATTTCGGACCTTGCACTGTTCTTCGTCTCGGCTTGAGTAAGATCCGTCTGCTTGTTTGTCAAAAGTCCCTTTTTCTGTTGTTTTGTGTCTTTTTCACTGTATTTGCTCCAGAAACCTGTATCCTGTAATATGCAACAAACGTGCGTCAAGAGTACCTGTTTATTTATAAAAGGGGTAAGAAAAGGGGAATGAAAAATGCAATATTATGGTCTGAACAAATACCCTCAAACTTACCTTTTTGCTCGTCCTCGAGCAAACTTATTATTTTATTCTCTAAAATCCTAACCGCACTTTCGCAGGGAAACGCGATTGCACTGAGCACGTGCAACAAGCCGTTAAACCTCTAGGTGTCCCTAGTAGGAGGAGTGTTGTCTCCTGAGGGTTTTCAGCGGATACTACCCACAAAATCCTATCAACTCAACCCATTGACTTTTGTTCTCCAATTAGGTCTTCTAATAAGGAATTCTATTATCTTTTACTTGCAAATTATCCACCCATATTCTTCACGCTTCCTCATTATTTAACTTAAGATTATATATGTTATGTAGACCTACTTAGCTTTCGGCATCTCTTAAGTCTTCCTTCTAGGGTTTCATCTCTACTTAGGAATTTTCTATCAACTCCATTAAAGATACAAATTCTATCTTTCATTCCTCTCTTTTATCTAAATTCCAATCACATGCCCCTACGTGTGTGTAAATATCACCCCTACACTTGGAAATTCAATTCAAGCAATCATGCCCTTGTCCATTGTCCAAAGTACTTATTAATTGGTGAATTTTTAAATGAAATTTGCTTACACATCCTTCATGCGACCGTTAATACTTCTTGAGGTACCAACAACCGATTACAAGATGTGTTAGCACTTTAAAGCGTACTTCCTAGTTTTGCAACACCCAAGGCTTTAGCAGTGACTCCCAAACCAGTTGGTCTAAGGCACTAGGTGATGAAGCACCCTCGCTAAATATTTTTCTATTTTTGCAGCCTTAAGTAATCACAAAAACCAGTGTCCATTTTTTTTCTTTATTCACTTTTTTTTTCCTTTTTATTCGCACTAAGGACTTTAGACAAGAGTATTTCAAGGTCTCTTCTACTATTCCAAGTTTCAAGGTGCGTGATTGTACAATTTTGTAGGGTATACATTTTCAGAATCTAGACTTAAGCTAGGAACTATCTTTCAAACTTATACTTTAATTAGAACATCAATACTCTTCCCTTGTTTCGACTTAGCCCAAGAAGTGAACCCAAAATTTGCCTATTTCTAAATAAACTACAAGGCATATACTTTCTACCGTTAAACTTTAAGAAATGTTATTTTTAGGGTTTTTAATTCACTAAGTCTAAGATCTAGTTGTTCCTAACCAGTTAACCTATCTGTCAAACTCTAGTCAAATAAGCCAAAATTGAATATAATAATTTTTATAATTTTTGAAATTTTTCAAATTTTTATGGGTTTTCAAATAAGTATGCAAATGCAAAAATATGTACAAATGAATGCGAAGGAAGAAGACGTACCGAGCATACCCCCAAACTTGAAGTTGACAGTGTCCTCACTGTCATGCTAAACCAAGAGGGTCAAAATGCCGATACTCCCCTGTTTATTTATTTATAATAATTTTTTTATGTTTTGAAATTTTTTTTTTTATAGAAAAAGAAAACAAAAGGATATATACATATATACAAAGGTTCCCCCCAAAGTTAAGCTTGGCCTTACACAATCCAAATGTTAGCACCAACCATTCAAAAATCTTATCATGGTAATGGTAGAGTTGGTGCAAGAATGGGCTGGAAAGAAAAGAGATGAAAGGCACGCGAGACCGTGTGGAAAGAAGAATGGTAGAATCTGGTCTCGGTGGGGGAGAAGAAAGACGGAAAGAAGAAAGATGTGGAGTGCGATCTTGAGGGGGTAAATTGAGCGAATAAATTAGCGCAATTTGTGATGACCGATGTGTTAAAAGCGATTGCGCTAACCTACCAACTCGTCGTGCAATGGGGTCAAATCCCTCAAGATTCGCAAGAAAACATGGGTACGCCGAACTTGGTATAGGAGATGAAAGCGTAACGGTCATTTGTTCGGTCGGAACAATAGGAAGGAGGGAGGGTGATATAACAGTCAAAGGTTCAGGAGGCTGAATTGGAAAATCCGACACATCAATTAAAAATGGTTCAACCTCGATATTATCCTCAAGACTCTCCTCAATATTTAATCCATCTATGCCATTATCATCAAAATCTAGACACATATGAGATTCGGGGGAAATATTTAATAACTCAGGATGATGATTTGAACATAAAATTTCTATTAAATCGACAGGTTCATCATCCGAAATATTCCCGGCGTCTATATCCTCAATCAAGTGAAAATCAATTTCTTTAGACACTTCATCCACAGCATGGATATTTATCAATGTAGGTTCTAGAGTGGAGGTGTAAAGATCGAAAGGATTAGGTGCGGTTTCACTCGAAAGGGGTTCCTCACAATTTGGCAAATCAAACACTGCAAAATCGCACAACTCATTTTTATTTTCAACTGGTGAATCATTTGGAACAATCGATGGAAAACCGGAGTTGTGGGCTTCAATTGGGTAAGGGTAGGTTTGATTTGAAAATCCTCTCTCATTCTCACTCTGTCCAACTGCCGCCTTATACATTGAAAAATTCGGGGCTAGCGGGACACTAGCTACCGGTTCACTAGGCTGCATAAGGGCGGCCATGGATGCTTCCACATTCCTCATTATTTTATTTGTTACAGCAATATATGCTTCCAACGACTCTTCCAAACTAGACTTAGGTGGTGAGGGGGTTTCAGTAAAAGATTCAAAATTAGTTGGGTATGTGAAACTCCCTAATGGCTGTGTCGAAACAGCGTCTAGTGAAGGTGGGAAGGTCGGGTATGACTGGTAGGAAATGGGTGGTAAGACAGGAGTAGGGTCAACATATGGATAAGAAGGTGAATAATCGTGCGGATCCCTAAAACTAGATGAGTGGAGAGGGGTGAAAGATCGACTGCGAGATTGAGCAATATGCTCAGCAATGGATATCGGCCTAGGAGTGACAGAAGGACTTGAAGAAGTGGTATCAACATATGTAGGTTGCAAAGGTTGACTCGGTTGACACAAAGTGGGTTGAAAAGTCAAACTATTTCTCCTAGACGTCTCTATTTGATCTTTCAACGAAATTTTTGGCAAGGAGGGATCGTTTTTAAATTGACCGAAACAATTGACGAACGACGCAAAGTTAGGTTCGGGATACCAAGATTCGGCAAGAGATTTATGATGTGGGGTACCCATGATAGAAGAATGCAAGGATTTCTAAGCGACAAAATTTTTGCAAGTTTTTAAAAGATTTTTCTTTAATTTTTTATTGGAGAGTTTTGCAATAAGGCTTTAGAAAATGGGACTCGTGACACAAATGTATCAACCACACATGCACAATCAGGCCTAGATCTAGGGTTGCCTAGGTCTACTAGACAGCTCCTAACTAGGGCTAGAAATAGACCTCAAACCGCCTCTTCACGGACAAATACGGCCAGGTAAGTGGGAAGGAACCACCACTACAGTGGGCGTAATTAAAAACCACTAGCCTAGACACCGCAATGTCGGTTAGGATAAACGGCCGATGCCTACCCTAGTCCTTTTCCTATTGAGCTCGCTGTCCTTAGGTCTGAGTCTAATCTTTTTTTTTTAATTAAAGGTGGTCGATGCAAAATGCTTAGGTGTTTTCTGGGGTCCTGGGAAGGGTGATGAAATCCCCACCCAATCTGGATTTGGTCAAATAGCCCCTTAGAGTCCGGTTAAATTATGCAAAACAAATAAAATTTCACTTGCAATCAAAATTTTTAGCGCGGCGCAAAGAAACCTGCAGAAAATCTGTTATTTAGAAGGGGGTAGAAGATTTTTTTAGCGCAAAGAACCCTGCAGAAAATTTTTACAGATAGAGATATGGAGGTTGCAGAGGGGAGAATGAGGAACAAACCCAAAAAAAATTTCAGGTGCTGACGTGGCCGAACAGGCGCGGATCCGCGTCCTGGGGTACACGTATGCGGCGGAAGCGCGGTCGGTGGGTGGGTTCAGCCTCTGCAAAAAATTCTGTGGTTCTGTACATTCAATTCCTCTCTGTTCTTATATACCAATTTTTGTTTTGCCCTCTGTAAATTTCCAGATCTTCAATTCTTCGCTGTTCTGCAAGATTCAAACAATACACCCTTCAAACAGATCAAGTTTGATAAATTTTTTTTTTTTTTTATATTTTCAGATTTTTATAATTTTTTAAAATTTATATCAACCCGAAAATTCACAAAAAAGAAAAATTACGCCGTCCCCGGCAACGGCGCCATTTGATTGATGTCAAAAACTGTAATTTACCGCAATCAGAAACGGCGTCACTTCGCAGCTAGCCGGTGAGTGCGGGTCGATCCACAGAGACGGGTAAATTCCTTTATTGTGTTTTAACGAGTTGATTCTATTTGTCGTTTTGCTTTTATAAAAATCTAGATCTAAAACTTAATTAATCTAATTTAAATTCTTGCTAGGGTTAGGCTTAGAGGAAGTTTTGGAGATTGATGTTTCCTCACCGCTTTCAATGCCGTATTTTAGATCCATTAGGTGTTATAGTAATTATCGATAAAGTGGATACGACTCTTTTGGGAAAATGTTTTCTTCCTCTAGATTCGTATCCTTCCTTTATCGTTAATTACCCTAACCCCCATGGAAAACGCGCGCAACCGGCCCTTTATACTGCGGTTCACCGTTACCTCGAAGGGTAGGGTGCCGCAGGGAGCGGTTGTGCGCGCATGCATGGAGTTCTTAATGGGTTAGGCATTGAAAGGGGTGAGAGATCTCATCTCTCAACCCTTTCCCTAAGGCTAACCCTAACAAGCGAGGAGACTACTCGCTCATTAGGGGATGAAATAACATTAAAAGAATAAAAGAAAAAATACTTACTAATGGTGATGGCTCCCTCCAAGCGATAAAGAACAGATCTGAATGTCACGTCCAGAATTTCTGAATTTTATTTATTGAAAAGAGGCATACAATTTTTAGATCTAAATTTACAATTTATAGGAAAATAGGAAACCTAGGGTTACAGACTCTCGCACTTGCGCAATTACAGATTTGCCCACATAAAATCCCAACTTCTGCACCGACGCAACAGTACAGAAGAATTCCACCGACACGGGTATTGAATGGCCGCGGATCCGCGGCAAATGTTGGCTTGGGCCGCGGATCCGCGGCCCTTTGGTGGGCTTGGGCCACTAAACTGCTGGGGATCATTTATAGCTTCTTGGGCTTCCTATTTCTGTGTTTTGTTTCTCTGTTGGACTTTTATATTTTCTCCAGATATTTCAGTGAAACTTGTAGCGATCTTTTGACCGTTTGCCTTGACATTTCGGACCTTGCACTGTTCTTCGTCTCGGCTTGAGTAAGATTCGTCTGCTTGTTGGTCAAAAGTCCCTTTTTCTGTTGTTTTGTGTCTTTTTCACTGTATTTGCTCCAGAAACCTGTATCCTGTAATATGCAACAAACGTGCGTCAAGAGTACCTGTTTATTTATAAAAGGGGTAAGAAAAGGGGAATGAAAAATGCAATATTATGGTCTGAACAAGTACCAACGGTCCAGCCGTAGAAGGGTCAAGCCAACGCCTCACATGTGGCACGCCGTACTGCCCCAAACCCTAAGGTTCAAAGGGCAGTTCAAGACGGTCACATAATCGAGTTAAGGTTTGTTGTCTTCTAGAGGGACCATCGCGTTACTTGCACTACTTAGAACGTCATTAAACTACGGAAAAATCCAACACTTGGAAATTTCCCGACAGGGGAAAAATTGGGTATTTGTAATTCCTCAGCGTCGTTAGAGAGGTGGTGGATCCCAACGACCAATGATCTCTCTTTCCAAATATAGAGGAACTCCTCCCAAAAGCTCCCATAAAAAGAGAATTTAATTCTCAAACTAAGAGTTTAACTCGTCTAAAAGAACTTAGTTCTTCCTCTGATTAAGATCTACAGAAGCGGATCTCCCCACAAGTTGAGAATTTAATTCTCATCGGGGATATTCTGTCATGCAGATTCAAAACTTAGGGGAAAGAACTGAATCCAAAAGAGTTTAACTCTTACAAAACATATAGGAATTTAATTCCTCTGGAACTAGGGTTTAACCCTTTAAAAAGAATTTAATCCCTACAAAGAACAAAAGGAGAACTTGATCCCTTGGAACCATAGAAGAACAGCCTGATGATTCATTAGCATTCAAACGCTACATAAAAATCCCACGTGAACACCTTTGAGGAACAAAGAGGGAAAGAATGAAATCTAGTCACGTGACCCCACGTGACCATTGAGAAGTGCTCAGCACTTATAAAAGAGAAAAGGGAATAAACCCTATTTTTGGAGCGCCTCACGTGACCCCACGTGACCCCTGAGAAGTGCTCAGCACTTATAAAAGAGAAAAAGGGAATAAACTCTATTTTTGAAGGCACCTCACATGTCTGCACGTGACTGTTTGATGAACCAAGTGCTTAGCACTTATAAATGAAAGAGAAATAAAATCCGGAGAACAGTTCTCACCTCGGGCGCTTCACGTGCTCACAGGTGAGCCAAGTGCTCAGCACTTTTATATATTTATATATATATATATATATATATATATATATATATATATATATATATATATATATATATGAGGGAATAAACTCAAGGAACAATGCCCACTTCGGGGCCCGTCACGTATTCACACATGAGCTTTTCCAAAGTCCAGTGTTTAACACTGATTCAGTGCTTAACACTATGGGGTGACTAAGGGAAATCAACCTTAGCTCAAATTAGCCAAGTCTTCCGAGGCCAAGACCTTTTTTGTCACCAATCAACTGAGCCCCCATGTTCAGGTCTTCCCAAACTAATCCTAGTCCCAAAGATGCCTAGTGTTCTCCTAACAGATGACATCTAAACTGATGTTCATCCCATTCCCCAAATCGGGATATTGGTTCAAGGGTACATCTCTTCATACCTCTGATACATGTCGTTGTAATCTTTCAACGTCTTCAGAGAGATGGAGGGTCCCAACAACCAATAACTTTTGGTGTATCCCCAAACGGTTGAACCAAAACCACAAAGACTATGACGTCTTTAAATTGGACTATGATGTCCTTAAACTTTACGGACTGTAAGGTCCTTAAACTCATGGACTACGATGTCCTTAAACTTTACGGACTGTAGGGTCCTTAAACTCATGGACTATGATGTCCTTAAACTACAGACTATGATGTCTCTAAACTATCATGGACTGTGGGGTCCTTAAACTCATAGACTATGATGTCTTTAAACATTATAGACTATGACGTCTTTAAACTGGACCGCAAAGTCTCTAAACTAAGACAATAGAGCCTAAATGCTCTTTTGTTGGATCTAAATGATCCTGTTAAGTAGATCTTAGTCAAAAATTAGACTAACGTGTCCTTAACAAATTGTTAAGTTGATCTTAGTCTAAAATTAGACTAACGTATCCTTAACAAATGTTTAAGTTGATCTTAGTCTCAAATGAGATTAACAATCCTTAAACCCAAACCAAAACCCAAATCTAAGAAAAAAAGGATTTGGACTAATCCGCGCCCTACGGGCGACAATATAAATTAGTCTCCGTATACAATCCACGGGCAACCAAAAACAAAACAAACACATACGACACAAAGTGACCATCTGGAGAAGGAGAAAGTTTTTACCGCGATGCGGTAGCGCAATTAACTACAGGGGCCTGCGCTTGCAGGGAAGACGTCCCCACAATCAAAAACCCCTCAAACGAGGGGGAATCTGATTAAGTCTGTGACAACGACCGCATCCGTCTAAACCTCCGATATATGGTGCCATAAATCAACTTGGCATCTCCGGAGAGGTGGACGGATAAAACCAAATAGCATCTGCCCCCAAATTCAGGCAAGACATCAGTATTTCCCGGCTTTCAGCGGAGAACAGAGGCGAAATATTTTCCCGAGACTAGCCACTTTGATATGGAGCAGCAATTCATCCACCTTCAACAAGATTCGATGTGGACCAAATCTATAAATGAGTATGATACTGAATTCACCATGCTGAACAGGTATGATAGGTCTCAAATATTCGATTTTTTTTAATATCACATATTACACAGCTAACACAAGACCGTAACAGGTTCGCGGTACATCTTATACCGACTGCTGAGATCAGAGCATGGCGATTTCAGCAAGGGTTGGATCAGGAGATCTAAGCTGCTCTAGCTACATGGGATTTCCCAACCCGTGATTTAGCTTTGAAGGCTGCCCGAAAATATGAGGCAGTAGTGAAGAAGAAGGGAAGACCTCAATTTGCCGTTATGAAGCGCCCTGCTACTCAGATAGCAGGAGGAGCCTCTTTCAGGCCACCGTTTGTACCCAGGAGATCGGGAGTAACTTTTAACCGGCCCAGTCCAGATTTCTGCTTCTATTGCAAAAGGAATAGACACCTGGCGAAGGATTGCAGGCGTGCTAATCGCCTTTGCTTAGTTTGTGGCTCATCCATACACGATATTAGATCTTGTCTTCATAGACTCAATCCAAACCCTGCACCCAGACCAGCAATCACCTATCCACAGCGGCCAGCTATCCAGGTACCTGCTCCTCGTCTTGCTCTCCCAGCTCCAACTACTCGTGGACCCATTGCACCTCCTCTTCGTCAGTTCCATCATGCACAAAGGAACCTACCTCAAGGACAGAGGAATGCTCCCCCAGCAAGGAGGAACGTACCTAGGCGTCAGGCTTTCACAATGACTGTGGAAGAAGCTGAAGACACTGACCAAGACAACACTGATAACTCCCATTCTTTCAAACTTTCTTTCAACCTTTATATATATCAAAATATCTTTTCCTATACCTAAACATATCTTACACAACTTAGGTACAATCTTAGTAGCTTCCCTACCTGCCTTAGCACTCTTCGATACTGGAGCATCTCATTTCTTTATTTCGCACCGGTTCATCCAAAATCATGCGATTCCAGTCAAACCATTCATATCCAGTTGGAATATCAGTTCAGGGAATGGCGTTCTAAAGGAAACTTCGGGATACGACCTGTGTCCAGTGGTCGTTTGCAGCAGAGAATTTTATGCGGACTTCAAGGTGCTGGATATACCGAACTTTGACGTAGTCTTGGGTATGGACTGGCTAGGAACTTTCTATGCTACCATCGACTATCGTCAAAGGAGAGTAGTGTTCGAGATTCCAGACCATCCGGTCTTTTATTTCAAGAGTGGAGACCGTACACTGAAGCCTGGCACTTACAAAGCTAAACCAAGGAAGGCGGTGATTGCAACAACACAAGCTGAAGAAGACAAGCCAGAGATTGTTTGAGAGTTCGAAGATGTATTTCCTGAAAATATCTCAGGTTTGCCACCCGATCGAGCTCTTGAATTCAGTATTGACTTAGTACCTGGTGCACAATCGGTGATCAAAACTCCGTACCAGTTAAGTCCAGAAGGATTGAAGGAGATCCGTACTCAATTAGACAAACTTCTAAAGAAAGGATGGATTTGTCCCAGTTGGGGATCTCCAGTTATGCTTATGAAGAAGAAGGAAGGTTCATACAGAATGTGCATTGACTACCGAGCTCTGAACAAAGTCATGATAAAGAACAAGTATCCATTACCGCGAATCGACGATCTGTTCGATCAGCTAAGTGGGTCTTGCGTTTTCTCAAAGTTAGATCTTTGTTCGGGTTATCATTAGGTGAAGGTCAAGAATCTGATATTCCTAAAACGACATTCAAAACTCGCTATAGACAATACGAATATCTCGTGATGCCATTTGGAGTGACCAATGCACCAGCCATATTCATGAATCTAATGAACCAGGTTTTCCGAGAGTACCTAGACAGGTTCGTTGTCATATTCATCGACAACATCCTGGTGTATTCAAAGAATCGGAAAGAGCACGCTGAATATTTGAAGATTGTCCTGGAGACTTTGCGACAGCATCAACTCTGTACCAAGTACAACAAGTGTGAGTTTTGGCTATATCGAGTCAGATTTCTCGGACATATCGTTTCAGGCGAAGGAATTTGTCACGCCCCGCTCCCAGTATACGGACAGAGGACGCGACGAGGCTCCTACATATTTACTCTGAAGTAAACACGCTAAGCGTATTTAAGCAATATAAGTAAAATGCACAAGAGACAATGACAATAGATATAATTGAACAACAACTTTATTTATTAACATTCTTTTTACAATACATCTGAAAAGTAAATACATGGAATGGAAAGTAATACCTAAATAGTGGCATAACAGAAATGGAAAATACAGAATGTAAATGTACAAGTAACTAGAGCTCCGGGTCGAAGGCTAGCTAATCCAAGTCCTCGCTTGTGGGCTCGATCTCCTGAAGGCCCGAATCACCTAACGACATTCCAAAGAAAAGAAAGAGAATGTCGTCAGCGAAAAAATCGCTCGGTAAGTCCCAAAGAGGAGGGAGAAGTAGAATAGACAGAGAGAGAGTATAACTATTATAATGTTATTTGTTATGTTAACATAGTTGTTTATACCTTGGTACAGAAGAGGCCAGTGTATACGAGAGGAGTCCAACTTTCCCCGTGGACTAAGGTATAAAGAGCACAAGGAACCGTTCAGCCACGGTACAACGGCAATTGAATTCAGGTTAGGTGTAATATGGTTATAGTCTCGTGCCACTTTTAACACCTTCCGTACTAGTCTACCCCTTATAAACCCCGTGATATCTTAATTGTATTGATGAATTGTATATTGTATATAGATGGATGACTTAACGAAACCATGATATCAGTAATGGAACGGATATAATAGATGAAGATGTAGATGGAATATATCCATAGTTCGGTTCGGTCAAGTTGTATAGATTGAATAGATTGAATATATGGATTCATGGATTCATGTTGAATTGTAGTTTTGTAATTTCATACTTGAATCATATTCAAATCAGATTGATTATATCAAGACTCAGTCTGAGTCAGACAATTAGAAAAGAAATTGGAGTTCTGAATTATATTTTGGTGCTATCGGTAACTGCTGCACATGGACGACAGGATTTGTGTCTTTTTCAAAGACAATTACCGTGTTGATAACACCGTTTGTTAAGTTTTCTACCTTAAATAGGGAAGCACCCATATCTCCAGCTCCCTGAGGCTCAAGAGACGGGTCCCGCTTAAACCTATGCTTACTAGGATCCTTATTGTAATTTAGTATAACTTGAGGTGGTTTTATATAAAAATAATTTTGTATAATTTTCAAAATACACCTCAAGTATTTTATTATCGTCTTCAGAGTTTTCATGGATGTATATTTTATCAATATGACATTTCTAGTGAATAAAACATAATTTCATAATATATGGTTTTTATTTGTAATATTAGATTTGTATGGTATTTTCTTGTAAATGGGATGTTTTTCTTGAATTTTGGAAATGTGGAATATTATAAATATAAAAATAGATATTTTGATATTAATTACAAATATATTTATTTATTAAAAATATAAGTTTTAGTTATAATAGAAATCACATTTTCTAAAGAAAATTGTATTTTAAATCTTTCGAGATCGTATGCTCCTTGCGGGTTTGCATCTCACTCTACTAAGCCCGAGAATGTGCGATAATTCGCACCATCCCGAGCGGGTTCCCCAAATGGGTTGTAGAGGTGTATTGCAAAGATTTGTTAAAATACATATCTTGTAGAAAAAGGTTTTTATAAGTCGAAGGTAGTTATGTGTAAAATCGTATTTTCCCCAAATCTATATTTCCAAATTTCATCGTGCTATGTTACATATGAGTGTTGTAAGGAGGTAGGTCATTACCTCGTGAGTTTTCTAAAACTAGCATGGTTAAAAGGTATAAACATGTCGATATGAAACATAAAGGTATTTTAATGTTAAATTGAAATAAAACTAGCCATGGTTATCATTTTAATGTCAAACTTGTTCTATTGTCTTAGTTAATGAGTGTTAAACAATATATCAAAAGTTATAGGTTTGTTATTAAGAAAATGTTATAATTTTTGAAAGAAAGAGAATCGGAAGCCGGATAACTCCGCTTCCGACATGTTTTAAGAATTAAGAATTTAAGAATAGCAAAAGAGAGAGAGAAGGGGGACTTACCGGATTAGGGTCAAGAGAAGAGAAAAAGGAAGATTGGGGAAACACCGGTGCGTCGTTTCGTCGCCGGAAACTCCTCGGATCGTCGTCGGAAGTTCACCGGAGTTTCGCCCTTTGCTAACTCCACTTGCACACAAAAAGTCTTAGGAATTTTCTTGAGAGTTTGGGCAGGGATTTCTGAGTGAGGGGGTGATTTGAGTGGTGGTATTTATAGGAAAAATCTAAGGTTTAGGGTAGTGAAAGGGTGTGATAAAAATTGTATCTAATTTTGCATTAAAAGGATTAAAAGGGGTATTTTAATTCTCTGGTTAATTGCAGAGAATTTAAATAGTGCAGGGGGAGTGAGGTAGTTCAAAGGGTGCAAGAGAAAGAAGAAAACCAGGGTTTCGACCTAGTCAGACCGGCGGCGCCGGCCCGAGTTGGCCGAGTCAGGCCGCGTCTCCTTGCCACGTGTCCCCGTCGCTTCGTCTTGACTTGTGGACCCGTTTGTTTATTCTGTAACTTACCCTATTACGTGTAGTGCACGTGTAGACCTTTGGGCTTCTAAACAATTAAAAGAATTTAATTAAAAAAATAAGTGTGGCTGATGGGATTTGAACTCTGGTGCTTTGGTTCAGCAGTGCAAGATCTTACCAATGAGCTACAAGCTCTTTCTTGCTGTTCAAAAGCAAATCAAACTTATAACTTATGCTCAGGCTCAAGTACCCCTTTCTGTATTTTTGAAAAATGACTCGTACAGAAAGTTTAGGGTTGTTATAGAATCTCTGTTAATCCAGCTAAAGTATCAGTAGTAAGCGAATGTCCGACACCAAAAACAGTGACGGACATTCGAAGTTTCTTAGGATTCGCGGGATACTACCGAAGATTTATAGAAGGTTTTTCGAAAATTGCAACACCCCTGACCAAGCTCACATGTAAAAATGAAGCATTCCTGTGGTCAGAAGCATATGAACAAGCTTTTGTAGAACTTAAGTCAAGATTGACATCAGCGCCTATTCTCGTAATACCGAACCAATCAGGAGGATTTGTTGTACATTGCGATGCATCCGGTAAGAGATTAGGATGTGTTCAACACCAGCATGGAAAAGATGTAGCTTATGCATCAAGACAGCTGAAAGTTCTTGATCGCGACTATCCAACGCATGATCTGGAGTTGGCAGCCGTTATCTTTGCACTGAAGATTTGGCGTCATTATCTTCTTGGAAAACGGGTAGACATGTATACGGACCACAAAAGTCTGAAACATGTGTTTACTCAGAAAGAATTGAACATGCGGCAGAGAAGATGGTTAGAACTTATGGCGGACTTCGATATCAACCTACAATATCATCCAAGGAAGGTGAATGTAGTTCCTGATGCACTTAGTCACCAACTACTATCAATGAATCTCACCGCACAGTGGAAGCTTCAGCAAGATTTATACAAGATGGTGATAGAATGGTCATGCCAAGTAATACTTCAAAGTTGATGAACATACAAGTTTAGTCTACTATTGTCAATCAGATCAAAGCAGCTCAAGTAAGTGATGCCAAGTTGCAAAAGATCAGAGAATAAGTAGAAAGTGAACTTAGAACAGAACTCATCATCCATGAAGACAGATTTTTGAGATACGGACGCAAATTGTGTGTACCACAAGGTTCTGTTAGGGAAGAGTTGATGAAAGAAGCTCACAGCTCTCCATACTTAGTACATCCTGGTGGTACAAAGATCTACGTCAATATTACTGGTGGCATGGAATGAAGCGTGAAGTAGCCAGAAGTGTAGACAAATGCTTGGTGTGTCGGCAAGTAAAAGCTGAACATCACAGGACTGCTGGTTTACTTCAACCGTTACCTATTGCAGAATGGAAGTGGCAACACATCGCCATGGACTTTTTGACTGCACTTCCTCGCAGCACGAAAGGTAACGATGCAGTATGGGTTATTGTGGATCAACTCACAAAGTCAGCTCACTTCATCCCATTTCGAGTTGGCCAATCTACGGATGCACTAGCAAAGAAGTACATGGAAGTAAGTCTGAATCTAAGTAAGATTTAACTCTTCATAGTGTACTATCTCTGATACCCATGAACTCATACAGGAGATCATGAGATTACATGGAGTACCGGTTTGCATTGTCTCCGATTGTGACACCAGATTTCGATCGCAATTTTGGCAGAGTCTGCAAGCTAGCTTAGGAACGAGTTTAAACTTCAGCACAGCTTACCATCCACAAACAGATGGAAAGTCTGAGCGAACGATTCAGATCCTTGAAGATATGCTAAGAGCGAGTATGTTAGACTTCAGAGGATCGGAGGAAGATCACCTACATCTTATGGAGTTTTCATACACAACAACTACCAAGCGAGTATTGGAATGGCACCGTTTGATGCTCTCTATGGAAGGAAGTGTCGTTCACCATTAAGTTGGGATGAAATCAGAGATAGAGAACTCCTTGAACCAGAGATGATCGTGGCAACTGTGGATGTAGTTCGCACGATCAAGAAAAGAATGTGCATAGCCCAATACAGACAGAAGCACTGGACTGATGCAAAGTGCCGACATCTAGAGTTCCAACCAGGACATCATGTGTTCTTAAAGATCTCTCCAAACCGTGGAGTGATTCGCTTTGGAAAGAGGGGTAAGCTAAGTCTGAGATACAATGGACTGTTCGACATACTTGAACGAGTCGGAGAAGTGGCATATCATTTGGCACTTCCACCCTCATTGGAAGGAGTGCAAAATGTGTTCCACATATCCTAGCTCCGAAGATATGTGAGTGACCCCAGCCATATTCTTGATCACTCCGAGCTTACTGTACAGACAAATCTATCTTGTGAGCAGCAACCCTTTGAAATCCTGGACAGAAAGGTAAAGTCACTTTGGAACAAGGAAGTAAACTTGGTCCGAGTGATGTAGAGAAAAGATTCACCAGGAGAATCAACGTGGGAAAGAGAAGACGATATACGTGCAAGATACCCTTACTTGTTTGTAAATTAGTCCTTAAATAATTGTAAATTTCGAGGACGAAATTTTTGTAAGGAGGGTAGAATGTAACGACTCCAATTTCATTGTACAAAAATTTTCAAATTAATGTATAGAATGGAGTATTTGCAAACCTGAGTATACTTAAAGTATTATTTTTGTTTAAGAATAGCAAGAAAACAACTTGTAGCTCACTGGTAAAGCCTTGCACTGCTGGGACGTATCCTGTGTGTTTGAATTCCATCAGCCACATATTATTTCTATGATTTTTCTTTTTAACTTTTGGAAGCTCAAAATTTACACGTGCAATACACGTAAAAATGAAAATTCAATGAAAATAAACATGTGGAAAATGTCATATGACCAGATAGAGACACGTGGCAAGAATCCAAGACCCAACCCATCCAACGTGGCCGGCGAGATAGCCCTCTGGGCCAGCGGTGCCGGGCCTCCCCGTCGGGAATGCTTCCATGTTTTGAACCCTGGTCCCTTAGCCTACCCCCACTACTCTTAGTCTATTTGTTTTCCTTGCAATTATCTAGAGAATTAAAAACAGTCTTTAAATCAAAATTTTAATGCATTTTAATTCTCTTTTTAATTCTCAAAACCCGAATTCTACCTTATAAACACAACCCCACACCCTAGCACTCTTTATTCTGAAATCTATCGTTCAAAATCCTCAAAATTTTCCAAGTCAAAGAAGAGTACAAGTAGAGTTAGCCCAAAATCAAGTTCCGGTGACCCCGTGACTCCACGAAGCCACCACTCTATTCCTACACCTCCCCTCTCTTCTCTAAACTCATAAGTCCCCTCTCTTCTTCTCTTTTCCTACTTTAAAAAGTTCTCTTTTCAAAACTCGTCGGAAGTGGAGTTATTCCGACATCCGATTCTAAACTTGTTATAAAACACAATCTTTCTTAATAACTAAACAACCATTTCGTTATATCTTGCTTAGTAATCTTTAAAAAAATATTAAGAACAAGTTTCATCTTAAAATACCATGCTATGTAACTTTTAATACACTTTTTCATTTAAATACTACAAACTTTACATATGACATATTTTAATACTTTTGCTCATATTACTTTTAGAAGATCTCACGAGCTAATGACCTACCTCTCACAACACACACCTTGACATAGCATGATTCGCTTTTGAACAATTATTTTGTGGCTAATACGACTGTTACATTAAAATATCATAAACTATTAAAAACCGTATTCTTTAAATTTGTACTATTTACATTCCTTGCAATTATACCTATACAACCCATTTTGGATAACCCGATCAAGATGATGGGGTTATCGCACATCCTCAGGACTAGTCGAGCGATATGCAAACCTCCTCACGGAGCACACAATCTCGATGGAAATTTTAATGCAATTTTTAAGAAAAACGTCATTTTCTATTTAATAAATAAATTTTATTTTTACTAATTATATATAAATATTATCAAACCATCTATTTTAAATATATAATAAATTCCATGTTTTTCTAAAAAAAGAAAAGAATTGCATTTCCATGAAAATACCATTAAGAATCCATACAAGTCAAATTTACACAAAAATACCTTGAACTATCAACTAGGTATTCACTAGAATACCTCACTTCTAAAAGTTATATCCATGAAAACACTAAATACAATAAATAAATACTTGAGATTTATTTTGAAAGTATACTAAAACTATTTTTCATAAAACCTCCTCAAGTTGTATTAATTTACATTAAAGACCCTAGTAAATATAGGTTTAAGCGGGACCAATTCTCTTGAGCCTTAGGGAGCCGGAGAAAGTGGGTGCTTGCCTATTTAAGGTAGAAAACTAAAACGGGGTTATCAATGGTAATTGGCTTGGAAAAACCCACAAATCATGCTGTCCATGGGCAGCAGTTACCGATAACTCCAAAACCTAATTCAAGAATCAAATTCTGTTTAAGTGTCTGACTCAATCTGAGTCTCAGTCTAATCCGAATACAATCTAAGCATGAACTCAATCCAATCTTAACTCCAATACAACGTGAATCCAATCTATACTTGAACTTGAATATGAATACCAGAACTATACCAGAACAACATCAACATGACTTAAATTAACCGAACCATGGATATATCTTGACTTGACTACATGACCATCTGTTTAAATCCTTATCCGTTTACATGAACAATTTATACCATGGTTTCGGCAAGTCTTATACAACAAATCATTACAAACAACACATTATACATTACAGGGGTTTTAAGGGGTAAACTGGTACGGAATGTATTAGAAGTGGAATGAGACGGTCACTATAATACACCTAACCTGAATATCCATTGTCGTTGTCCAGTGGGTTTTGACGGGGCCTTGTACTCCATATGCCTTAGTCCACAGAGAAAGTTGGACTCCTCTTATATATACTGATATATTCTGTATAAAACTACAAACAACTATGTTAGTATAATAAAAACAGATAAATTACCATATATATTCCTTTTACTTGATCTATATCTCTCTTGGGACTTACCGAGCGATTGTTCGCTGAAGGCATTCCTTTCTCTTCTTTCTTTGGAATGTTGTCAGAAGGACCCGACTCTCATGAGATTGAGCCCAGCCAGGAAGATTTGGAGCAGTTCATTGAGGATCCCGAGCTCTAATTCTACTTGTACATACTTTTACTTTCAGTTCATATGCCATTGTTTAGGTATCGCTTTCCAGCATTGTATTTACTTTCCAATTGCATGTAAAGAATGTTTAATCGATAAAAAGTTGATGTTTATTTATATCTCTTGTCATTTCTTATGTACGTTTATTATATTGCGTATTTACGCTTAACGTGTTTACTTCTGAGTAAATACGTTGCGGGCCTCGTCACGTCTCTTTACCCGTACACTGGGAAGCAAGCGTGACAAATCCTAAGCAATATATCAAAAGAATTATAAGAATCAACAATTAAACATTCCTTACATTTTTAATCTCTTGAATCTATCCTAACCCTTCATTTTCTCTCAAGGTTATGGATTGCCCGAACAACACAAGCACCAACGTGAATGGCAACACACCACAACCTCCCCTACCACCACCACTTACCGTTACAGCTCCCATCAATGAGCATACGGTATTGCTTGAGGCGATCAAGAGCCTCTTGGAGGATCAGCAACAGTAGACTCCTATCCTCTTGAACCGCCCTGAAGCTAAGGCACCCGGAGACAAACAATTTCGGGCATTGCACTCTAAGCATTTTTCTGGGAAAGAGAGCCCACTAGAAGCAGGGGAATGGGCTCAGTCCATTGAAGATGACCTGGCAGTAGCACAAGTGCCAGAGATTGCTTGGGTGAGAGTTGCAAAGTTGGAACTAACTGACAACACCAGAGTATGGTGGAAGGCTGAAGAAAGCTGTCTTGCCCAGCCGATTGAATAGAAGACTTTTCGCGACATGTTCAACGCGAAATATTTCCTCGAGACTGCCCGTTTTGATATGGAACAACAGTTCATCCACTTGCAATAAGGTTCGATGTGGAACAAATCTGTCGATGAATACGATACTGAGTTTACCATGCTCAGCAGGTTCGCTGCACACCTCATCCCGACTGCTGATATCCGGGCACGAAGATTTCTGCAAGGGTTGGACCTGGAAATCCAAGCTGCACTAGTTACAGGGGATTTCCCAACCCATGATCTTGCGCTGAAGGCTGCCCGCCACTATGAGACAGTGGTGAAGAAGAAGGGCAGATCTCAGACTGCCGGTGTGAAGCGCTCTGCCACTCAGATGGCAAGTGGAGCCTCTTCCATGCCAACTTTTGCACCCAAGGGACTGGAAGTAACATTCAACTAGCCAAGTCCATACTTTTGCTTCTACTACAAGAAGAATGGACACCTAGTGAATGACTGCAGGCGTGCAAACGGCCTGTGGTTAGTTTGTGGCACATCCATTCACGACATCAGAACATGTCCTCATAAACGCAACCCTGTTCTAGCACACATCACCTTTCCGCAGTGACCTGCTATTCAGGTTCCTGCACCTCGTTTTGCCCTACCTACTCCACCTTGTCGTGGACCTCCTGCACAGCCTCCTCGTCAGTTCCATCAGGCAATGAGGAACATACCTCAATGGCAGAGAAACATGCCCCAAGGACAGAGGAATGTGCCTCCAGTTAGGAGGAATATACCCCGGCGTCAGGCTTTCAATTTAGCGGCCGAAGCTATAGGTCAGGTTAACACCGGTAATCCTTCTTCTTTCAAAACCCTTGCATCCTTTCGTTCTTTCAAACATATTTTTCATGCACTTTCAGTAACTCTTTCACCACCACTGTAATCAAATTTTTCTTGAATCTGTTGCAACTTCCTTCTATAAATTTTGAGGACAAAATTTTATAAGGAGGGTAGAATGTAATGACCCTGAATTTTTTGTACAAATTTTTTTTCTTAAACTACAGAAAGGAGTTTGCAAGCCTGAGCACAATTTAAAAGTTATACTTGCTTAAGAACAGCAAGAAGCAACTTGTAGCTCACTGGTAAAGCCCTTACACTGTGGTGATGTAGCCCTTGTGTTCGAATCCCATCAGCCACATATTATTGTTTACTAATTTTTCTTTTAAACTTTTTGAAAGCCCAAAAGTTTACACGTGAAATACACGTAAAAATGAAAAGTCGGAGAAATCTAACATGTGCAAAATGTTGTATAAACTGAGTAGGACACGTGTCTTCAATCCAACCCCCAACCCCACCACATGGACGGCGAGATCAGGCATGGGACCGGCGCCGACGGTCCAAACGTGGGCAATGGTGCCCGTGTCTTGCACACAAGACCTTTGGCCTACCCCATTACTCCCATACTGTTTGTTTTCTCTGCAAATTAACAGAGACTTCAATTTCATCCATTAATCCAATTTTAAATGCATTTTAATTCATTCCTTCAATTCCAAAACCCTAATTTCACACTATAAATACAACCCCATACCCCAGCCCCTCCTCATTATGAAAATTCTAGTCAAAAATATCAAAATTTTCTAAGAACAAGTGAAGTTGAAGTGGAGTTAGCCCAAGAACGACTTCCGACGAGGATCTACATAAGTTCCGACGACCTCACGACGCCATGAAGGCTACCACCCTTTTCTTCTACCTCCCCTCCCTCTTTCTAGCTAGTAAGTCCCACCCCTTCTTCTCTTTATACTTAAAAAAAATCTCTTTTTATAAAACATATCGGTAAGTGGAGTTATACCGATATTTGTTTCTAAAACTATTGAAACAGCATCTTTTATTAAGCATTACTCATTCATATTCTATACCTTGAATTGTTAAACATGAAACTAATAATTAGAAACAACTTTCACCCTAAATCATCATGCTAGATAATTTTAAATTGAGTTTTACTTTTAAATACCATGAACTTTGTATTTACCGTATTTTATTATTTGGCTTAATCTTACTTTTAGAAAACATCATGAGGTAATGACCTACCCTTCATAACACACATATTGACATAGCACGATTCTTGTAAGTCCATGTCACGCACCCCATGTGTTCGCAGGGAGGTGGAATATATGAAAAACAATTATCAAAGCTTCGTAACATGGACTTTAGCACACGGATCGTGTCTAAACCATTACTAGCAAACTATGAGAGGTTTAACTACTCTGATTCGAAGTTATACCTCATGTTATATGTCCTTCGGGTCTTCATCACTGTCCTCCACACCTCGTCGGCTCTATGGAACATAGGTACCTCAACGGCCTCCTCGAGTCAAAGACAATCCACCCGAGAATCTATAGTCCGAGCTTCTATCTCGAATCTGAGATAACTACGGCTTCTAGTTTGCTAATCTAGAAGTCCTAGAGGGTGTAGAGTATTTAGATGGATTACTTAGTCACTTAAACCCTAGGATTCTCAACTCATGAGAGCTTTTAGGGTTTGAGGAAGAAGATGAAGACTTGAGGAGAGAGAAGTGTTTTGTAATAATGAAATGAATAATACTCACGCTAGAATAATATGAAGCATAATAATATCTCTCTTGATAATATCAAGATAATATCTAGCATGGTTCATTTAATTCTAAGGGTGAATCACCTCATGAGTCATTAAGCATTTAATGTAAACATACACCTCATCCTCCACCTCATCCTCCACCTCATTTAGTTTAAATCCTAAAAGGAAATATACACAAATGAGTCACCTTCTTCTAGAAGCTTCCCGAGAAATTACAAGACAGCCCCTCCCATCCGTATTTCCGAAAAACACAGATAATCTTTGACTGAATAAATCCATCTGTATAATACTAGAATCTGGCTTAAACCAAAGCCCTCTAGTATTATATGCCCGATCATAGTACGTGCACAAATGTATGTACGTGATCGCGGCCCTGCCATAAAACCATACAGCTTCTACACCTTTTGCCCGGTGCAGGAAAACTCTCTGTGTAGGACTCTAAAGACTCGACACTACGCTAACAGTGGGTTTAACCACAGGCCGCAAGCGGTACTAGCTATACGTAACGGTCCCCAGGTAGATGTCGATAAGAAGGTCGATGAGTAAACCCATCCGTACTCCTACTGAGCCTGTATGTGACAATCTCCGTACAGTCCGGTCTGTTCGTCTAGGACTATCGCATATCGGGCCTAGAGGGCGCCAAGCGTCAGTCCTCTAATAGTTGTATAAGTCATGTCGGTGTGAAGCCCATTACATCTTGAGAAACTATTGGAGCACCTACCAGTAAATCTCGCTTGCCCTGGCCAGGGACCTTGTGTAATGGCTCTCCATACATAGCGCGATACCAACCCCCAATACCGGGAGAGACGAATCCTGTCTAACCGCCACTGCCTCCAAGTGCTTCGGAACTGCACCCAACTACTACCTGTTTGCACGACTCCTTTGAGCCGTGGTAGGGTAGTAATCTAAGTACAGTGGGAACACACTCGAGGCGAAGTAGCAATGTCAAGTCGACGGACTAAGCTGTACTCATGTTACCTGGGAACTGCAATCTGACGATAGGTATAGTACCAACCTGCAGTTCCCGGCGAGTCCTGTCCGGTATACTCGTAACCTAACGAGCACCTGCATACTATCTCCAGTACGACATACTGATGGCTGTGGGATAGACCATCTCCCCATGCTGGGATGAGAAGCGTATACATCAGTCTACTCTGGAGTATCGATGCCCTGTCTCGATAATCCTATGACCAGGAACCTGTATAGGATGTTGCTTATAGACTACCCAGCCCCCACTAGTGTGACTGCCATCACAACGCTGGTAATCAGGCAAAGATCCTAAGGGCTCTACTAATATGTATAAGCGATATGTTAAATGAAACTTATGCACATATTAAAGTAGAAACAAACCAAGTAGCATACTACCATTTTTAGCAAGACTGTCAATACAACTGTAAATATCCCAAGATTCCATTAAGTAATATACAATCTAGTATGATACAATAATGTCCTCTAGGGCATAAACACTAACAATCTCTCACTTGCACTAGGGCCATGTACTAGCATATCGCAGACCTATCATCTCGAATAGCCTCTCGAACTGCGTCTGAGGAATGACCTTTGTGAATGGATCAGCAGTGTTATTCTCCGTATCTACTCTCTTCACCTCGATCTCCCGGCGATCTACGGTCTCCCTGATCAGGTGATACCGCCTTAAGATGTGTCTGGACTTCTGATGGGACCTGGGTTCCTTTTCTAAAGCTATAGCGCCGTTGTTGTCGCAATACAGAGGTATTGGATCAATACTGGTAGGAACCACCTGAAGTTCTGTGCGGAACTTCTTCATCCAGACAGCTTCTTTTGCGGCATCACAAGCAGCTGTGTACTCCGCTTCGATCGTCGAGTCAGCAACGGTGTCCTGCTTGGAACTCTTCCAATAGACCGCCCCTCCATTGAGGGTAAAGACATCCCGACATGGACTTGGAGTCATCCTTGTCACTCTGGAAGATGGAGTCAGCAAAGGCCTCGATCTGGAGGTCCTTTCCGCCATACACCAAGAACATCTCCTTAGTCCTCCTCAAGTACTTGAGAATGTTCTTTACTGCTATCCAGTGCTTCTCCTGTGGGTTTTCCTGATACTGGCTTACAACGCTCAATGCGTATGCTACATCTGGTCTGGTATATAATATCGCATACATTATAGAGCCTACCGCAGAAGCGTAGGGTATAATCGACATGTGAGCCCTTTCTAAATCAGTCTTGGGAGACATCTCTTTGGAGATGGTGATTCCGTGACAAGCCGGTAGGTTACCGCGTTTAGTATCTTCCATACTGAATCTTTTCAATATGGTGTCTATGTACCTGAACTGTGAAAGTCCCAACATCCTCTTTGATCTATCATGATAGATCTGGATCCCCAGAATGTTGGTGGCATCACCCAGGTCTTTCATGGAGAACTTCTGTGACAAGAATCCTTTGACTAACTGTAGCATAGGAATATCATTTCCTATTAAGAGAATGTCATCCACGTACAAGACGAGGAATACTACAGTTCTCTCTACAATCTTACTATATATGCATGATTCATCTGGATTTTTGATAAAGTTGAATTCTTTAACAGTATCATCAAAACAAATGTTCCAATCTCCGCGATGCCTGCTTCAGTCCATAAATGGACTTAAGCAACTTGCACACTTTACCGCTGCTCCCACTCTGAATGAATCCCTCTGGCTGATCCATATAGACGCATTCTTCCAAATTACCATTTAGAAAAGCCGTCTTTACGTCCATCTGCCAGATCTCATAATCATGGAAGGCAGCAATAGCAAGAAGGACCCGAATGGATTTGAGCATAGCCACTGGAGAAAAGGTTTCGTCATAGTCCAAACCAGGTCTTTGACGAAAACCTTTTGCAACAAGTTTAGCCTTATAGGTTTCAACCTGTCCATCTACACCAATCTTCCTTCTGAAGATCCATTTGCATCCTACGGGTTTTTTTACCCCATCTGGAGCAATGTACAAAGTCCATACTTCGTTAGTGTACATGGACTCCATTTCGGTCCGCATTGCATCCAGCAATCTTACTGAGTCGCCGCTCTGAATGGCTTGCTGGAAGCTAGTAGGGTCATCATTGTCAATGATGCAATCCTCTCGATCCCCATCTATGAGAAAACCGTAGTATCTCTCGGGCGGATGAGACTGCCTACTACTTCTGCGGATAGACGCTGGGATGTCCCTTTCTTCTGAAACTTCTGGTTCTACCATACTTTCAGTAACAGCTTGTGGTTCTGGAATTTCTTTCAATTCTATTGTGCTCCCACTCTTCTGATTTTCTAAAAATTCAGCTTCCAAGAAGTAGGCATGATGAGAAACAAAAACCTTTTGTTCCTCTGCGTAATAGAAATAATACCCCTTGTAGTTCTTTAGATATCCCACAAACTTACACTGTACTGAGCGTGCTTCGAGCTTGTCCGCATGCTGCTTTTTAACAAAAGCTGGACATCCCCATGTCCTAAAGTGTTTAAGACAGGGTTTCTTCCCACTCCACATCTGATATGGTGTGGTAGGCACAGTCTTGGTCGGAACCTGGTTCAAAAGATATGCAGCTGATTCTAGTGCATAACCCCAGAAAGATCGCGGTAACTCAGCCTTACTCATTATAGAACGAACCATATCCAATAGGGTTCGATTCCACCTTTCCGATACACCATTGTATTGTGGTGTGTATGGAGGAGTAAGCTGAGAGAGAATTCCATTCTCTTTTAAGTATCCCAGGAATTCAGCACTTAAGTATTCACCACCTCAATCAGATCTCAGTGTCTTGATACTTTTGTCTGTCTGTTTTTCTACTTCATTCTTGTATTCCCGGAATTTCTCAAAGGCCTCGGATTTATGCTTCATCAAGAAGATATGTCCATACCTAGAGAAATCATCCGTAAAAGTAATGAAGTAGGAATAACTACCTCTTGCATGTGTAGATATTGGACCGCACACGTCGCTGTGTACAAGTCCCAAGAGCTCGCTCGCTCTTACTCTATGTCCAGTAAACAGAGTCTTTGTCATCTTTCCCATGAGACAAGATTCATAAGTAGCATAAGATTGATATTCGAACGGATTCAAATATCCTTCTCTATATAACTTAGTCAACCGTGTTTCATTGATGTGACCTAGTCTACAATGCCATAAGAAAGCCTGATTTACTTCCGGAGACTTTCTTTTAAGTGTGTTATGGACATTGAAAACCTGAGCTTGATTTAATACGTATATACCGTTATCTAATGTACCGGACCCAATCAGAACTTGATTTAGGTGGATGTTTACCACATCACTTACGAATGTAAAATCATATCCCTCTCTAGAAAGTGAGGATACTGATATGATATTACAAGTCAAACTAGGTACATACAAACAGTTACGTAGAATCAATATCTGCCCACTTGTCAGTCTTAGGCGATATTCCCCTACGGATTCAGCGTCCATGCTCATTCCGTTCGCAACTCTGAGAGACATATCACCTACCCTGATAACTCTACGGTTTCTCATAGCATGTAACAAATTACAGATATGAGATCCTGATCCGATATCTAGTACCCAGGAAGTAGAGTTAATTGACAAACAGTTCTCAATTACAAACAGACCCGAGGCCGAAGCCACAACATGCTTCGAATCTGGCTACTAGCTTCCAAAGCCCTGCAATCTTTCTGCCAATGCCCCTTCCCATAACAATAGGAACAACCCTCCTTTCCTACACCAAGTCCTGAAACTTTTGCTCTTCCCTTTCCTTCTACTTCACTGACACCGTATATCGGCTTTGTGGAGGTTTTCTTCTTTTCACTCTTTGCTTTCGCCCTGGATGCAGAAGAAGAAGGTCCCCCATTAAGCAGAGCGGGTGTCGCCCTGGTTTCTTTCAGGGTGTAAGTAGAGGGTAGGGACTGTGGAAATAAGTCAGCATATGACCTGTTTCACAACGTGGTCTCCAGGTCCGTGAGCTCATCAATATAGCTAGTCATCGTAAGGACGTCGTCCCTTATAGATGACCCGACAGCCAACCTCGCTTGAAGCAATTCGTTCGAGGTCTCATATCTTGCGATAGGAGATTGCTCTCCATATAAATCTTTGTTATGGAGGAAGATGGAAACTAAGTCCATCCTCTCGTGCTGCTTCTGGCATACACCATCAACTGAAGCCAACATGAGGCACTTGGCATTCACACTGTCCTTTTCCCTTGTCTGACAGATATCCATATCCGTGATGGTGGAAACTGGACCTGGGACGGCGGGGGCTTGAGTAGTAATAGGGTGGTCCAGCTTGTCATAAGTAATGGACATCTGGACAGACCTTTGCCAGTATAAAAGTTAGATTCAGTCAACTTGTTATCTAGATGTAACCTAGTCATGGTCACATGGTCGCTGCAGTGGAGAGAGAGAAGAAAACACTTTAGCATGATGCTCTTGCAAGTTTAGATTGGTTTTTAGTTTATCTAAATAGGATGGCTCCTACTGTTTCTCGAATCCTTCCTCAAACCATAAAAGAAGAATTAGTCAGGACTGATCCCACCGTACAATACTTGCTTAACCGTTCAGCCAGGCTAGTGCCGGTACTTCGAAGGAGGTTTTACGACGCTTTCGCGAAGTTTCTTAATTAAATAACCTCTTTCCCCTGGAGGCATAGCCCCGCTGACACTGTTCTAGACACCTACTTGGTTTAGAGCATTGATCGTTAAGTGACGAATCTCCTGATGAGTAGTATATACTCACAGTAGAATCGGGATCCAGATATCATCGTGTGATAATGCTGAAGGAATCCTACCAACATTATCAAACTCCATATGGTATGCAACACTAGCAAGTTTCAGTTTCTTTAGAAACTCCCGATGTGGATTTTTGCCCCATGCTCTTATGACCTTAACTAAGGGCCAACAAATCATAAGTCACATGTTAAGTTCTACCCGTCATTATCCAGGTTGATTTGAACCCACCCGTATATACTCTTGACTAAGGGCCAACAAAGTAATACGACTGTCCCAAACCAACGTATCTATCTATGCTACATGTGAACACCCCAGCAGCTACCAATCACTATGTCTTGACTAAGGGCTAAACAAATATAGCTTGAATACTACTGATCATTCATATGAAATGACGGAGAGCTACGACAGGTTTTGGCAAAACCGTGAACGTAGTGAACTTGATATAACCGAAGGAACCTGATAGCTTTTTAAAAGGAGCGGTTAAAGCTCCGTAATTAAAATTCTACTCATTTTAAAATAACCGAGTGGTTTCTTTTAAATTTGTTCCAACGATTCAGTTTTGGTTTGTTTTCTTTGCATTAAAATAATGTGTCCCATCATTTATCCTATCATTGCAGAAAACAACGAAAATACAACATCCGCTTATGCCATCCGCATTCGCCACTGGGCCCCGTTATTCACCTGTTAGGTTACTTAACTAACGACAGAGCGGGGGGTGGGCTAGCGCGGATGCAAAACATAAACAACGCCTACTAGATATCATATATAGATATTGTACATTCGTCAGACGCAATAATAGGCATTCCAGATCACAGATGAACATATTGGATATTCTAGGAATCCGCGTTTTGTTTGAGCCTGCAACAAAAGACGGATTACACGGTCATGATGAATATCCAAACCCCACCCTAGACCCCTACGGGTGCGGCAAACTACCCGCTTAGTACCAGAAGTGAAACATTCTCCCTCAACGACATGAGTAGGCCATTAAACACTTCAAAGTACCCGGTAGTTTGTGCACCCCATCTTGGGTCTATCCTACGAGCATAAAACAGTAAATGAAATAATACAATGGTGGCTACAATCTCAACCCGGATGTGGCCCGCAAAAGAATATTACAACATATTACAATTTACATCGAATGAAAGATAAAAACCCTCATCTCACATCCCCGGCTATTCATCCACGACGATCCAATAGAGTTCATATACACAAACCAATATCCATCACAGAAATGTGCAACCCCCAACTAACCGACATACTAGCAATTAGCGGAGGTTTACGAACACATTAAACATCACAGATAAAACCTGATTAGCAAATAACTTAGAATTTCGATCGACAACCTTTTTCCGTGTCTACCCTAAATGCGTGCCAGCACTGAAAAGACCTGGGCAGAAACAAAAATATAGGAAAACAGAACACCCAAAAATAAGACAAACTGTGTAAATACGAGTCAACTCGGAGTCGACTCGGCCGCGGATCCGCGGCGTATTGCACCATCTCGCCGCGCTTCCACGGTCGTCTAACCGAGTTAGGGTCTTGTATTTCTCCAGTATTCTTATAATTCCCTGCTGTGAATTTTCATGCCTCTGAAATAATTTTTTCGATAGGTTTAAAATCAACAGAAACTTGAGGGGTCCGGGGTTAAGTTTTCGAGTTTTCCCGACGATCGAAGTTCTAATTAGTTGCTAACAAGCTAGTAAAGGTTTAGTAGGCTCTGATATCACTGTAAGTCCATGTCACGCACCCCACATGTTCACGGGAAGGAGGAATATATGAAAAACAATTATCAAACCTTCGTAATATGGACTTGAGCACACGGATGGTGTCTAAACCATTACTAGCAAACTACGAGAGGTTTAACTACTCTGATTCGAAGTTATACCTCACGTTATATGTCCTTCGGGTCTTCATCGCTGTCCTTCACACCTCGTCGGCTCTATGGAACATGGGTACCTCAACGGCCTCCTCGAGTCAAAGACGATCCACCCGAGAGTCTATAGTCCGAGCTTCTTGTTAGTTATATGTATGCCCTAGAGGCCATTACTGTACATTGGATGTATATTGTAGTGGATGCTGGGACATATATAGATAGGACTTTCTTGCTCGACATGATAGTACGCTATCTGGTTGCTCTTTATCTGAACATGTATACTTTCTGTCTCTCTGTCACATGTTGATAAAGCCCTTAGGATATGTACTCGACTTCCAGGACTATGATGTGGATCATACTAGTGGGGCCTGGGTAGTCCATGAGTACATCCTTCAATGTTCCTAGTCGTGGGAATATCGAAACGGGGCATCGATATTCCAGAGTAGACTAGCGCATATCTTCTCGACCCATGTGATGGGCGATGGATGATCCCATATCCATTGATGTTTGACATCAGAGATGGTATGAGGGTGGTCAGTGGAGACTGGGTACACTGCACGGACTCGCCGAGAACTCCCAGATGGTATTATACCTCACGTCAGATGGCAGTTCTCTGATGACACTGGTACAGCTTAGTCTTTTGACCCGAGATCGTCATAGAGTCTTGTGTGTCTCCCACTGTGCTTTGATTTCCACCCTACCACGGCTCTACTGAGTCGTGCAAACAGGTGGTTTTTGGGTACAGTCCCGATTCACATGGAGGCAATGAGCGATAGGAGGGGATTCGTCTCTCCCGGTATTGGGGGTTGATGTTGCGCTATGCTCGACTGGCAATAACTGGAAATCCCTGGCCAGGGTTGCAGTGATCTACTGGTAAGTGTTATCAGTAGTTTCACACATGTTATGGACCTCACATTAGCATGACTTATCAAGCTATTGGAGTCTGACGTTTACCACCCCTAGGCGAGATATGCGACATATCAGACGAACAGACCGGACTGTACGGTAAGTGTTACTGGTTGGATTCACAGGAGTGTGAGCGAGCTTGCTCGTCGATCTTCTGGTCGCTCAATACCCGGGTGGCCGTTACGTTTAGCAGACCGCTTGCGGCTTGTGGGTGTTTGATATGATCATCACCTGCTGCCGGCGTATTGACGAGTCTTTAGAGTCCTACACAGAGGTTTCCTGGCTCAAGCGAAACGAAATATAAGCGTATATGAGATATGTGCGGGACCGAGAATAATACCAGTATGTGATACTGTATTCGATGCTCGCGATTTGTGACATTGATCGGTTATATGCGTTATAGCCGGGTTATCGGATCAAGTGTTGATTCGATAAGTTGTTACTATTGATATTAGTCGGTTATATGCGATATGACCGGATCGTTAAATCAAGTATTGATTTAATGATTTAATGTATAATTATATATTAGATATATTACTTTACATTGACTAATATTATTCACTTAAAATGGATTTTCTCACTTGATGTGCACATTGTATATGTGATATATTTTTGTGCACTTGATTGTATCATGTTTGATGATACATGCAAGTTTGGGTGTATGTTTAGTTTAAACCATGTTTAAGTGAATGATTAGGGTTTTGTTTATTTAATTATTCATCTATTTATTTATTCATTAATTCATTTTTGGACAAAAAATGAAATGGTGGCTTAGTTTGTTTTGTTGTTAAAGCTTCATGAAGCTTTGAATAAGTCTACCATTTTGTCTTTTGCCTTAACCCTAACCATTCACCTAACCCTAGTTTATTCTCTACACTAAACCATGGTTGCAAATATGATAAGTATCATTTTATTTTCTATTTTCAATATACTTATCATATTCTTTTTCTTCTTCTTCTTCTTCTTCAACAAGAAGAAAGCTTGCTACCATTAATGGCAACATGAGAAAAAGAGTGAGAAATCCAATTCTAAAGTGAACCCACTTCCTATTTCTTCATCCTCTATCACTTGCCAAGTAGTATAGGGTGTTTTCTTCATAAGTTTCATGACTTGGTGAAGTAGGAGCCTAATCTTGAGTTGCCTCGACGTAGATCATCTTCGGCATCGAAGTCGACGACCTAGCACGATCATTTCTCCGACGAAACCTTCGCCAGAGTCCGGATTTCGATAGGTACAGCGGAGGGACGTCATCACGAAGCCTAGGAAGTGGAGGACCGGATCAACAAAGGTTGTAGTCACTTTCCTTTAGCAATAAAGTTGTTTACTTGCTTGCATCGCCTTATCATCTAGTTAACGATCCGTATTAGGGTTTGTAGGCACATGAAAAAATTTGAATTGGGTATGTTTGATTTGTTGTGATACCTCATTAGTGTGCCTAGGAACCCTACACTTCTATCTTGAATCTGAGATAACTACGGCTTCTAGTTTGCTAATCTAGAAGTTCTAGAGGGTGTAGAGTATTTAGATGGATTACTTAGTCACTTAAACCCTAGGATTCTCAACTCATGAGAGGTTTTAGGGTTTGAGGAAGAAGATGAAGACTTGAGGAGAGAGAAATGTTTTGTGATAATGAAATGAATAATACTCATGCTAGAATAATATGAAGCATAATAATATCTCTCTTGATAATATCAAGATAATATCTAGCATGCTTCATTTAATTCTAAGGGTGAATCACCTCATGAGTCATTAAGCATTTAATGTAAACATATACCTCATCCTCCACCTCATTTAGTTTAAATCCTAAAAGGAAATAAACACAAATGAGTCACCTTCTTCTAGAAGCTTCCTGAGAAATTATGAGACTGCCCTCCCATCCGTATTTCCGAAAAACACAGATAATTTTTGACTGAATAAATCCATCTGTATAATACTAGAATCTGGCTTAAGCCAAAGCCCGCTAGTATTATCTTCCCGATCATAGTACGTGCATAAATGTACGTAAGTGATCGCGACCCTGCCGTAAAACCATACGGCCTCTACACCTTTTGCCCGGTGCAGGGAAATTCTCTGTGTGGGACTCTAAAAACTCGACACTGCGCTGGCAGTGGGTTTAACCATAGGCCGCAAGCGGTACTAGCTGTACGTAACGGTCCCCAGGTAGATGTCGATAAGAAGGTCGATGAGTAAACCCATCCGAACTCCTACTGAGCCTGTATGTGACAATCTCCGTATAGTCCGGTCTGTTCGTCTAGGACTATCGCATATCGGGCCTAGGGGGCAGCAAGCGTCAGTCCCCTAATAGCGGTATAAGTCGTGTCGAAGTGAAGCCCATTACATCTTAAGAAACTAATGGAGCACCTACCAATAGATCTCGCTTGCCCTGGCCAGGGACCTTGCGTAATGGCTCTCCATACACAGCGCGATATCAACCCCCAATACCGGGAGAGACGAATCATGTCTAACCGCCACTGCCTCCAAGTGCTTCGGGACTGCACCCAACTACTACCTGTTTGCACGACTCCTTTGATCCGTGGTAGGGTAGTAATCTAAGTACAGTGGGAACACACTCGAGGCGAAGTAGCAATGTTAAGTCGACGGACTAAGCTGTACTCATGTCACCTGGGAACTGCAATCTAACGATAGGTATAGTACCAACCTGCAGTTCCCGGCGAGTCCTGTCCGGTGTACTCGTAACCTAACGAGCACCTACATACTATCTTCAGTACGACGTACTGATAGCTGTGGAACAGACCATCTCCCCATGCTGGGATGAGAAGCGTATACACCAGTCTACTCCGGAGTATCGATGCCCTGTCTCGATAATCCTACGACCAGGGACCTATATAGTATGTTGCTTATAGACTACCCAGTCCCCACTAGTGTGACTGCCATCACAACACTGGTAATCAAGCAAAGATCCTAAAGGCTTTACGAATATGTATAATCGACATGTTAAAAGAAACATATGCACATATTAAAGTAGAAACAAACCAAGTAGCATACTACCATTTTTAGCAAGACTGTCAATACAACTGTGAATATCCCAAGCTTCCATTAAGTAATATACAATCTATTATGATACAATAATGGCCTCTAGGGCATAAACACTAACAATTCTCTTGGGAACCTATTTTTGTGCCGATTATAACTTTTCATTAAACTACCATGAACACTAAAACCCGGTTTCTTTTGAATTGTATTATCAAAAATTCTTTGCAATTATGCCTCTACAACCCATTTTGGGGAACCCCATATTGGATGGTACAGATTATCGCACATTCTCGGGCTACTAGAGCGAGATGCAGACCTCCTCACGGAGTATTCGGTCTCGAAAGATTTTAATACGATTTTTAAGAAAAACGAGATTTTCTAATTAATAATAAAATTAATTTTTAATATTATATAAATATTATCAAATCACATATTTTCAAGTTATAATAAAAATTCCATGTTTTCTAGAAAATAAAAGAATGACAAGTTTCACCAAAATACCATCAAGTATCAATACAAGATAAGTTTTACACCTAAATACCATGAACTATTCAAGCTAAGTTAATATTAACTAAAATATCTCAAATCTTAAAAGTTACATCCATGAAATCATAAATACGATAAAAAATACTCGAGGTTTATTTTGAAAGTTTATAAAATATTTTTCATTAAACCCCCTCGAGTTATATAAAATTACATTAAGAACCTTAGTAAATATAGGTTTAAGCGGAATCAATTCTCTTGAGCCTCAGGGAGCCGGAGAAAGTGAGTGCTTGCCTATTTAAGGTAGAAAACTAAAACGGAGTTATCAATGGTAATTGTCTTGGAAAAAGACACAAATCCTGCCGTCCATATGCAGCAGTTACCGATAACTCCTAAACCTAATCCAGGATCCAAATCAGTTCTAAGTGACTGACTCAAGTCTGAGTCCAAATAAATCTGAATGCAGTCCAAACATGAATTCAATTCAACATGAATCCAATATACCAAACATGACTACTTGAACTGAACCTGAATAGCAGAACAATATCAACATGCAAATATGACTTGACTTGACCGAAGCATGGCTATGACTTGACTTGACCGAACCATGGCTATATCTTGATTTGACTACATGACTACTTATTTACATCCTGAACCAAACTACAAGAAACAACTTGTATCCATGGTCTCGGCAAGTTTGATAACTACAATTTGTACAATATACATTACGGAGTTTTAACGGGATGGATTGGTACGGAATGTGTTAAAAGTGGCACAATGGTGGACACTAAAAGACGTAGATAAACATCCATTGCTGTTTTCCCATGGGTTTTGACGGGGCCTTGTACTACCGGGTTATCTTAGTCCATGGGGAAAGTTGGACTCCTCGTATACACTCACACCTTCTGTACCAAGCTACAAACAACTACGTTAGTTCAACAAACATAAATTATCAGTTCTTCCCTCTCTACTTGTTCTATTTTATTCTTTCTTTTGGGACTTACCGAGCGCTAGTTCACTGAAGACATTCCTATTTCTTTCTTTCTTTGGAATGTTCGTCAGGAGAACCCGACTCTCAGGACACCGAGCCCAGCCAGAAGGACTTGGATCAGTTCACAGAGAAGCCAGACTTCTAAACTACTTGTACTTATTTCCTTTTCAATCGTATTCCATTGTTTAGGCATTGCTTTTATAATTGTACATTTCTTTTCAAATCAGTTGTAATGTAAAGAATGAATGTTAATAAAAGTTGTTGTTATTTTACATCTCTTGTTATTCTTATGTATTCATTTATATTGCTTATTTTCGCTTAACGTGTTTACTTCTGAGTAAATACGTCGCTGCCTATCACGTCTAATTTTCCGTATACTGGGAAGCGGAGCGTGGCAATTACAATAAATCAGCTCAGGTATAAAATCTAAGTAGGAGATCTACATCAAATCGAATCTCCAAGCCAAATCTGCTGAATATTATGAGCAAATTGAAGAATCTCGCAACAGCAGAGATTAAGAGATATTTTCAGAATATTTTTATCAGAAAAATCTCCAAATATCGAGAGAAAAAGGAACGGAAAATTTGGATGCTCAAACCCACCATATGGCGGCGGATCCACGGTCAAAGAAGGCAATAGGCGGCGGTTGCGCGATCTATTAGTGGCCGTACGATGTGAAAAATCAGGGGCTTGATCGTAATTTCACACACATCAATATTACATTTAGGGTTTCAAGTTTCAGAGCCTATAAAAGGACCGAGAGTATCTATCATCAAAAATCATCGAAAATGCATTGAATTATATATGGATGTATCGACTGATCTACCAATCAAGCAGTCTAGAGAGAACTCGGGTTTTGTAATTTGGTTTTTCAGCGAGCAACTTTTGTAATGCAATAATTAATCAATAAAAGGTAGTTCTTTCTTTAATTTTTTCGCATTTACTTGTCGCATTTACTTTCCGCATTTACTTTCCGTATTTACTTTCTGCATTTTTAAATTTTAATTATGGGTTCCGTTATCTTCAACCTTTCGTTTACTTCGTTGACCTCCATGAGCGAGTAAATTTTCACTTGTTAAGATTTGTAGGATAGGATAGGATAGAATAATGGATGAAAAATAACACTTAAATTCTTTTTAAAGTTTATATTTCATAAAATTTTGCAAAATGAATATTAACTCTCTTATCGGGCGTGCTATCAATCCATGATAGTCACGACCAAAATTTGAGATTCGTTAACAATCATTTTGTTAAGGGCTTGAGACAAATAAGGATCAATTGAAAGGTAAGGGTCAGTAGAGGGAAACCCTAATTCCCTACAAGAACCTTAATCCACATTCATCGCTATTTCTATAGTATTAAATAATTAAAAGATAAAAAGAATTATTTTTAAAATTCCATCCATTAACTTCTAAATCTTATAAACCCTACAAGCCTTCTATTATAAACTTTTCAAATTTTCTTAGTAATAAACGATAACAATTCCACTTTTCTTCTATCAACTTGTCTAAAACAAGAAAAGTAGTTCACCATTTCACTGTAGACGACCCATACTCACTATCGGCTTGCTATTGCGACACCGTTATTGATTGCGGTAATTTACAATACTCATAGACACCTTTTTCTTGATCAATCAGCTGCACAGGTCCCAAAGGATGCATGTGTCAACATTGCCAAGATGCAACTCACGGACAATGCCCGAATATGGTGGGAAGCTGAGAAAAGTAGACTGACAGAGCCTATTACTTAGGAAACCTTCAAGGTGTGTTTCGATACTAAGTACTTTCCAGCAGCAGCACATATGGATATGGAGCGAAAGTTCGTTCAGTTCCAACAGGGCTCTATGTGGGAGATGACTGTAGACCAATATGCAGCAGAATATGCTATGCTTAGCTATTTCGCTCTCCATCTTGTGGCCACGCCTGAACTGTATGCTAAGAGATTCTGACAAGGGTTGGATCTTATGACACAGTCGGCCATGTCCTGTACCGTTCTCCCCACTTATGATGCAATCTGGAAGCAACTAGTAATTATGAGGATCTGGAGAAAAGGATCAAGAAGAGCAATCGTTCATCCGGAATGAAACGACAGGCAAATCAAATTTCAGGAGGATCGTCTTCCAAATTCAATAGAAGACAATAATTCAATAGACCAGCAGGGCCAATTGTCCTAAGAAAACCAACCGTCATATGCAACCACTGTGGCAGAGTCGGACATTACATGATGGAATGCCGTATTTTGAACAAACTCTGTATAATTTGTGGGTCTTCAGATCATAGTATAGGGAACTATCCTCAGAGAAGAGGACCACTAAGCCCTGTCAATAAGCCAGTAAATAATGGGGCACCACAACAAGGAAACTGACTACTTCCTGCTGCTAAACCGACCGGACAAGGTGCACCAACTAGAGGACCATCCTTGTCTTCATAAAAGCATGTTTTTCAGCAAGCTCAGCGAAATAGCCCCAAGTGCCAGGCCTATATTATGACAGCTGAGGAGGCTGAGGCCACGAGGGAAGTCATTACAGGTATCCATTCCTTTCCTGTTTATTTTTGCTTCCAGTATCACCGCTATTTTCGTTATCCACGTATAGTTAAGCTCACTCATATCTTTACTTTTAAGTCCTAGGTGTCCTTCCAGTATCCTCTACACCTGCACTTAAACTTTTTGACTCCGGCGCGTCACACTGTTTTATGGCATAAAAGTTTGCCACAGCCAACTCCATTCCAGTGGCACCCCTCATCACTAAATGGAATGTCAACACAGGAAACGGTGTGATCAAGTATACTACGAGGTATGACCTATGTCCTGTGGTGATCTGCGATCGGGGTTTCTACGCCAACTTCATGGTGATAGATATGCCTAATTTCGACGTAGTCTTGGGCATGGACCGGTTGAGTACTTTTTATGCTACCATCGACTGCCGTCAAAGGAGGATAGTGTTCGAGGTTCCTGACCATCCAATGCTCGTATTCGAGAGCGGAAGTCGATCCTTGGATCCAGCAACTTATAAATCTGTACTAAGGAAGGAGGAGAGGTTATATACCTTACATAAGGAGGAAGATATGCCGATGGTGGTTCGAAAATTCAAAGATGTATTCGCCGAGGTGTTTGGGTTACCACCAGATCGAGCGATCGAATTCACAATAGACTTGATGCCAGGCACACAACCAATCTTATGAGTATCGTATCGAATTGGTGAAAGTGTGTCTTAGCACAAATACTAGGTTTATACAGCATCAAGTATGCAATTTTAAAAAATCTAGAGCGCTAAGATACACTAACCTAGAATCTAACTAGAGAATTATGGTTTTCAAAGCAAGAAAGCAAGTTCTATACAAAGTGAAAAGAGAATACAACTTTTGTAGACCGGTCCTTCACTTCTAAAGCTCCAAGTAGTAGTCCCTAGAACTCTTATTAGACTTCACTTGGTGAAAGGAACGAGCTTGTTTTGCGATCTTTGAGGCCGAAGATGATCCACCTTGAAATCTCTATCACTCAAGCTCACTCTTCACTAATCAATGTATTAGTGAAGCAAACTACCTATACTAAAGGGCTAATAAAGTGTAGGTTGATGAAGTAGGAATTTTGCTCACAATATATTCTTCTTTTTCTTTTTCACCTCAAGAAAATCTACAGAGGAGATGAGGAAGAAGATGAGGATGAACTTGGAAGGAGAGAGAGAACCATGAGGTGAAGTGTGATGAGATAATGGGAAATATCTATGAATAAAAACAAGGAAATGGTGGTGAGTCATGGCTTCTCAAAGCTTCCATAAGCATATTGAATAAATGACTCATTTCCCATTTTCTTTAATTCATAAATAAATCCATTTCCAACTCATTACAATTCTCATGTGATTCTCATACATCCTAATTCTATGTATCATCAACCATGATACAATAATATATACATATATTTATATATAACACATATATATTAATATGTATAATGAGAAGAAAATGTTTACTGAGCTAATATTAGTTAATATATATATATATATATCAAATTATTAAATTAACACTTGATTCAATAATCCGGTTATATCACATATAACCGTCCAATATTCAATACTAGTTAATATATATATATATATATATATATTAAATTATTAAATCAACACTTGATTTAATAATCCGGCTATATCAAATATAATCCGGCTAATATCAAATACACAAATATATACCAAAAATATATATTAACAATATATACATATACCATTGAATTAACACTTGATTCAATAGTCCGGTCATATCTCATATAACCTTACTAATATCAAATATCGCGAGATTAGGATACAGTATTACATACTCGTATTTAATCAAGCTCCCGCACATATCACCATGTGCGGCCTACTTCATTTCGCTTGAGCTAAAAAACCAGCAGTAGGTAATGATCATATCAGTTACCCACAAGCCGGCAGAGGTACTAGCTGGACGTAACGGCTACCCAGGTATTGATCGAATAGAAGATCAACAAGCAAGCTTGTCCAAACTCCCGTAAAGCATATAAGTAACACTTACCGTACAGTCCAGTCTCTTCGTCTGATATGTTGCATATCGAGTCTAGGGGTGGAATCGTCAGACCCCAGTAACTTGATAAGTCATGCCGATGTGTGGCATATAACCGTTCGAGAAACTACTGATAACACTTACCAGCAAATCTCATCAGCCCTGACCAGGGACTTGCTATTATAGCCAATTGAGTATAGAGCAACATCAACTCCCTATACCGGGAGAGACGAAACCCCTCCTATCGCTCACTTCCTCTATATGACTCGGGACTGTACCCAAAATCAACCTGTTTACACGACTCCATTGAGCCATGGTAGGGAGGAAATCAAAGCACAGTGCGAACCACAGAAGACATTATAACGATTTCGGGTCTACAGACTAATCTGTACTAGTGTCACCAAAGAACTGCTATCTGACGATAGGTATGGTACCAACTAGGGGTTCTCGGCGAGTCCTGTTCGGTGTACCCATTCTCTAATGAGCACCTGCGTACAATCTTTGATGTTAAACACCAATGGATGCGGGATCAACCATCGCCCCATATAGGGCCAAGAAACGTACACACTAGTCTACTCTGAAATATTGATGCCCTATCTCGATACTCCCACGACTAGGAACGGTTAAAGGATGTGCTTGTGGACTATACAAGACTCACTAGTATGATCTGCATCATAGTCCTGATAGTCAAGCTAACATCCTAAGGGCTTTATCAACATGTATCAGAGAGACAGTATAATAATACTGTAAGTCCACGTTGCGACCCCCGGTTCTTACGGGAAGACGGAAACGGTATAAAATCAAAATTTTAACGCAAGAGGCAACATGGACTAAGCTAGGTCGGGATCTTTACCTAAACTAAAACTAGCATACTAAGCTAAAGAGAGTTAGCTACTCGGATGGAGATGGTTATACCTAAACTTGAACTCCTTCTCTTCAAGCTCCGATGGTGGTTCGATGGCTCCTTCTCGTTGTCTCCGTACGCCGAAGATAGATCCACTTGAAAGCTCCAACCTTTAGCTCCTTCTTCGTTCTTTGAAGAAACTAGTTCACTTGGTTTGCTAAACCTAGTGAACTAGAATGAGTAGAGATGATTTAGAATGGGATTTTATCTATGGTTCTTGATTCTCAACTCATGAGACAAGAGAACCATAGATCAAGAGAGGGAGCAAGAGGTTGAGGGTGAGAGCAAGAGGAGAGCTCAAGAACAAGAGAGAGAATGAGCAAGAAAGAATGAGCAACTCTTTTGTCTTTCACCCTCTCATAATCCAAAGTGATCATAACTCATCATATCAAAAAAGTCTTATGTGATGGTTAGAAGCAACCATAACCTTATCATGTCATGCACTCATTTTACTCAAATGAGCAAGCAATAAAAAGTCTTTGGCATGAAATGATAACCATGGTTATCATGATGGTCAACTAGTCAAACCTAGTCAACCGGTCAACAAGTCAACAAAAGTCAACAAGTCACCAAAGTCAACAAGTCAACAAAAGTCAACAAGTCAACAACCATATCACCATAATACTTAATTAATATAATAGTTAATCACATATCATATTCTCATTAGGGTTGAGCAAAAAGTCAAAAAGTCAACGGTCAACTGTCAACAACCCTAATGAGAATCCGCTGTCTGTGCCTCCCTGTCAACTGTGCATACACACCCGCATCCGCGTTCCGAGGAACACGAATGCAAACTGGATAAATCCAATCCCATAAGGTACACTAGGATCTGGCTTAAACCAAAGCCCGCTAGTGTAAACTGTCCGGACACTGTACGCGCACAAGTGCACGGATGTGACCGAACCCTGTCGCAAAACCATGCGACCTGTCGCAATACCATGCGACCTCTACTCTTTTGCCTAAAGGCGAAAAGCTTTCTGTGTGGGACTCTAAAGACTCGACACTACGCTGGCAGTGGGTTTAACCACAGACCGCAAGCGGCACTAGCTGTGCGTAACGGTCCCCAGGTAATGCCGACAAGAAGACCGACGAGGCGAAACCCATCTGAACCCCTACTGAGCCTGAGTGTGACATTCTCCGTACAGTCCGGTCTGTTCGTCTGATACATCGCATGGCGGGCCTAAGGGGCGGTAAACGTCAGTCCCCCAATAGCGGTACAAGTCGTGCCGGAGTGAAGCCCAATACACCCTGAGATAACACTGGAAACCTACCAGTATATCTCGTTTGCCCTGGCCAGGGACTACTCGTGTAATGGCTCTCCTAGACACAGCGCGATGTCAACCCCCAATACCGGGAGAGACGAATCCTGTCTAACCGTCACTGCCTCCAAGTGCTTCGGGACTGCACCCAACCACCACCTGTTTGCACGACTCCTTTGAGCCGTGGTAGGGTAGTGATCAAAGTACAGTGGGAACACACCCGAGGCGAAGTGACAGTGTCAAGTCAGCGGACTAAGCTGTACTCATGTCACCTGGGAACTGATAACTGACGATAGGTATAATACCAACTAGTCAGTTCCCGACGAGTCCTGTCCAGTGTACCCGTAACCTAACGAGCACCCGCATACTATCTCAAGTACGACGTACTGACGGCTGTGGGACAGACCGTCTCCCACACTGGGATGAGAAGCGCATGCGCTGGTCTACTCCGGAGTATCGATGCCCTGTCTCGATAGTCCTGCGACCAGGGACCTGCATAAGGATGTGCTTATAGATTACCCAGCCCCACTAGTGTGATGGCCATCACATCGCTGGTAATCAAGCAAAGATCCTAAGGGCTCTACTAATGTGTATAAGCGATATACAAAAATAAACACATGTACACATTGAAGTAGAAACAAACCAAGTAGCATACTACTATTTTGAGCAAGATTGTATATACAAGGTGAATATCCCAAGCATCCATTAAGTAATATACAAACTAGTATGATACAGTAATGGCCTCTAGGGCATATACACTAACAATCTCCCACTTGCACTAAGGCCATGTACTGGCGTATCGAAGACCTATCATCTCGATCAGCCGCTCGAACTGAGTCTGGGGCAGGGCCTTGGTGAATGGATCAGCAATGTTATCTTCTGAAGCGACTCTCCGAACCTCGATCTCCTGGCGATCTACGATCTCCCTGATCAGGTGATACCGCCTCAAGATGTGCCTGGATCTCTGATGGGACCTGGGTTCCTTCGCTAAAGCTATAGCCCCGTTGTTGTCGCAATACAGAGGTATTGGATCAACAATGGACGGAACCACCTGAAGTTCTTTCAAGAACTTCCTCATCCAGACAGCTTCTTTCGCGGCATCAGATGCAGCGATGTATTCCGCTTCCATCGTCGAGTCTGCAACGGTTTCTTGTTTGGAACTCTTCCAACACACCGCCCCTCCATTGAGGGTAAAGACAAAACCCGACATGGACTTGGAATCATCCTTGTCACTCTGGAAGCTGGAGTCAGCAAAGGCCTTGATCTGGAGGTCTTTTCCGCCATACACCAAGAACATCTCCTTAGTCCTTCTCAGGTACTTGAGAATGTTCTTTACCGCTATCCAGTGTTTCTCCCCTGGGTTAGACTGATACCGGCTTACCACACTCAGTGCATAAGCTACATCCGGTCTGGTACACAACATCGCATACATTATAGAGCCTACCGCAGAAGCGTAGGGTATAATAGACATGCGATCCCTCTCCAAATCAGTCTTGGGAGACATCTCTTTAGAGAGGGTGATCCCGTGACAAGCCGGCAGGTTACCGCGCTTGGAATCTTCCATACTGAATCTTTTCAGCACGGTGTCGATGTACCTGGACTGAGAAAGTCCTAATATCCTCTTGGATCTGTCACGGTAGATCCGGATACCCAGAATGTATGAGGCATCACCCAGGTCTTTCATGGAGAACCTGTGTGACAAGAACCCCTTGACAGATTGTAGCATAGGAATGTCATTTCCTATTAAGAGAATGTCATCCACGTATAAAACGAGGAATACTACAGTTCTCGCTACAAATCTACTATAGATGCATGGTTCATCTGGATTTTTGATAAAGCCAAATTCTTTGACCGTCTCATCAAAGCAGATGTTCCAACTCCGCGATGCCTGCTTTAGTCCATAGATGGACTTAAGCAACTTGCACACCTTTCCGCTGCTCCCACTCTGAATGAAACCCTCTGGCTGGTCCATATAGAAACACTCCTCTAAATTTCCATTTAGAAAAGCTGTTTTTACGTCCATTTGCCAGATCTCATAATCGTGGAAGGCAGCAATGGCAAGAAGGATCCGAATGGATTTCAGCATGGCTACTGGAGAAAAGGTTTCGTCGTAGTCCAAGCCAGGTCTTTGATGAAAACCCTTTGCTACCAGCCTAGCTTTATAGGTCTCAACCTGTCCATCTACACCAATCTTCCTTTTGAAGATCCACTTGCATCCTACGGGTTTTACCCCGTCTGGAGCAATGTCCAACGTCCATACCTTGTTGGTGTACATGGACTCCATTTCGGTCCGCATTGCATCCAGCCATTTCACTGAGTCAACGCTCTGAACGGCCTGCTGGAAGCTAGTAGGCTCATCATAATCTATGATGCAATCCTCTCTATCCCCGTCTATGAGAAAACCGTAGTATCTCTCGGGCGGATGAGACTGCCTACTACTCCTGCGGAGTGGCGCAGGAATGTCCTGTTCTGTTGAACCCTCTGGTTCCACTAAGCTTTCAGTAACAGTCTGTGGTTCTGGAACTTCTTCCAGTTCTATTGTGCTCCCACTTATCTGGGTTTCCAAAAACTCAGTTTCCAAGAAGCGGGCATACTGAGAAACAAAAACCTTTTGTTCCTCAGCGGAATAGAAAAGATACCCCCTGGAGTTCCTTGGGTATCCCACAAACTTACACTGTACTGAACGTGCCTCAAGCTTGTCCGCATGCTGCTTTTTTACAAAAGCTGGACATCCCCATACCTTGAGATACTTTAGACAGGGTTTCTTCCCAGTCCACATCTCATATGGGGTGGTAGGCACAGTCTTGGTGGGAGCATTGTTCAAGAGATACGCAGTTGCTTCTAGTGCATATCCCCAGAATGATCGCGGTAACTCAGCGTTACTCATCATGGACCGAACCATATCCAATAGGGTTCGGTTCCGTCTCTCCGATACACCATTATGTTGCGGAGTGTATGGAGGAGTAAGCTGAGAGAGAATACCATTCTCTTTTAAGTAATTCAGGAATTCGGCACTTAAGTATTCTCCACCTCGATCCGATCTTAGAATCTTAATACTTTTGCCGGTCTGTTTCTCTACTTCATTCTTATACTCCTGGAATTTTCCAAAGGCCTCGGACTTATGTTTCATTAAGAAGACATAACCGTACCTTGAGAAGTCATCCGTAAAAGTAATGAAGTAAGAATGTCCGCTTCGGGCATATGTAGACATTGGACCGCACACGTCACTGTGTACGAGTCCCAAGAGCTCGCTCGCTCTTACTCCTTGTCCAGTAAACGGAGTCTTTGTCATCTTTCCTTTGAGACAAGATTGACAAGTGGCATACGATTGATATTCGAACGCATTCAAATATCCTTCTGTATGTAACTTAGTCAACCTTCTCTCATTGATGTGACCCAATCTACAATGCCACAAGAAAGTCTGATTCATTTCTGGAGACTTTCTTTTGTGTGTATTCTGGACATTAAAAATCTGTGGTTGGTTTAACACGTATATACCATTACTCAGAGTACCTGACCCAATCAATACTTGATTAAGGTGAATGTTTACAACATTACTTACAAACGCAAATTCATAACCTTCTTTAGAAACTAAAGATACAGAAATGATATTACAAGTTGCGTTGGGTACAAAAAAGCAATTACGCAAAACCAAAACATGTCCATCTGACATTCCCAGGTGATAGTCCCCCACGGCTTTAGCATCCATGCTAGCTCCGTTTGCAACTCTGAGGGTCATGTCACCTGCCTTCAAAACCCTACGGTTTCTCAACGCCTGCAAAGAATTACAGATATGAGATCCTGATCCGGTATCCAATACCCAGGAAGTAGAGTTTATTGAAAGACAGTTTTCAATAACATACACACCTGAAGCTGAAGCTGGAACTTGCTTCAATTCCTGTGTTCTGGCCTTCCAGGCCCTGCAATCATTCTTCCAGTGTCCTTTCTTATGACAATAGAAGCATTCTTCCTTATCCACAAGCTTCCCCGCTATCTTTGTTGCTTTACCTTTTCCTTTCGTATCCACTTTACTAACACCGCCCCTTGGTTTGGCGGGGGCCTTCTTCTTCTTTCCCTTGGCTTTCGCCTTGGACCTAGAAGAAGATGATCCTCCTACAAACAAAGTGGATGTATCCCTACCTTTCTGTAGGGTGCCCTCTGCGCTCCTTAGCATGTTGAGGAGCTCTGATAGTTCAACCTCTTTTTCTTGTAGGTTGAAGTTCAGTATAAACTGGGCGTAAGTGGAAGGAAGGGACTGGAGAACTATATCCGTATATAGCTCACTCTCCAATGTGATCCCTAGGTCAGCGAGCTCCTCAATGTAGCCGATCATCTTTAGCACGTGCTCGGCTACTGATGATCCGACGGCCATTCTTGTCGAAAATAACTTTTTCGACGCTTCGTATCTTGCGATACGTGATTGCTCTCCATACAGTTCTTTTGTATGGAGCAATATGGACTCCATGTCCATATTCTCATGCCTCCTCTGATGTTCGTTGTCCATCGAGGCAAGCAGGAGGCACTTGGCCTTCGCGCTATCAATCTCCCAAGTCTTGCGGATTTCCTTATCCGCGACACTGGAAGTTGGACCAGGGACAGGGGGAGCTTTGGTGGTAAGAAGATACCCCAGCTTGTCATAAGTGATTGCTATCTTGACATTCCTGAGCCAATCTTTGTAGTTTGGCCCTGTCAGCTTGTTTTTATCTAGGAGTAACTTAAGTCCAGTCATGTTGATTGGTCGCTGCAATTAGGAGAGAGAAGAAGAAACACTCAGCATGATGCTCTTGCAAGTTTAGAGTGGTTTTTAGTTTGTCTAAACAGGATGGCTCCCACTGTTTCTCGAATCCCTCCTCAAACCAGAAAGGAAGAATTAGTCAGGATCAATCCCACCGTACAATACTTGCTTAACCGTTCAGCCAGGCCGGTGTCGGTACTTCGAGGGAGGTTTTCCAACGCTTTCGCGAAGTTCCTTAATTAAAGAACCTCTTTTCCCTGGGGGCGTAGCCCCGCTAACACCTTTCTAGGCACCTACTAGGTTTATAACATTGATCGTTAAGTGAGAAATTTCCCGAGGAGTAGCATATACTCACAGTAGGATCGGGATCCAAATATCATCGCGCGACGAAACTGAAGGAATCCTACCAGAATCATCACACTCCAAATGGTATGCAAATCTAGCAAGTTTCAGTACTTTTGAAACTCCCGATGTGGATTTTTGCCCCATGCTCTTATGACCTTGACGAAGGTCAACAAATCATAAGTCACATGTCAAGTTCTGCCCGTCATTATCCAGGTTAATTTGAATCCACCCGTATATACCCTTGACGAAGGTCAACAAGGTAATGCAAATGTCCCAAATCAACGCATCTATCTATGCTACATATGAATACCCAATAGCTACCAATCACTATGCCTTGACGAAGGTCAACAAACACAGCTTGAATACTATTGAATATTCATACGAAACGACGGAGGGCTACGAATGGTTTTGGCAAAACCGTGAACGTAGTGAACTTGATTTGGTCGATGGAACGAGATAGCTTTTAAAAGGAGTGGCTCAAGCTCCGCATTTAAAAGTTGTTTTTGAAAAGAACCGAGTGGTTTTTCGAAAGTGTTCCAACGACTTTAACTTGGTTTATTACCTTGCATTAGTTCTTTTAATGCGTGATATTCTTGCATTAGTTCTTTTAATGCGTCCCATCATTTAATCCTACCATTGCAGAAAACAACCAAAATATGACGTACGCTTATGCCATTCGCATTCGCCACGGGGCCCCGTCATTACCCGTTAGGTTACTTAACTAACGACAGAGCGGGGGCTGGGCTAGCGCGTCTGTAAAACATAAGCAACGCCTAAATAATATCATATATAGATATACTGCAATGATAAACATTTCAGATCACAGATAAATACATTGGATATACTAGGAATCTGTAATTTGTACGAGCCTGTAACAAAAACAGATTAAACGGTAGCGGTGAATAGCCAAAACCCCACCCAAGACCCCTACGGGTGCGGCAAACTACCTGCCAAGTACCCGAAGCGTAGCAACCTCCCTCATCTCCATGAGTAGGCCACTCGACACTTCGGCATACCCGGTAGTTTGTGCACCCCTCCATGGGTCTATCCTAGGAGCAAAAACAGTAAAAAGAAATTATACAATGACGGCTACAACCCCGACCCGGTTGTGCGGCCATACAAATAATTATTACATCAATTTACAAATTTACATGAATTGCAAGAAAAGAAAACTCTCGTCTCACAACCCCCGGCTATTCACCCGCGACAATCCAACATATTTATATACACATTCCAGCACATTACAGATCATGTATAACCCCGACCAATCGACTTATAGCGATTAGCCGACGTTCAATACATGCAAACATCACAGATATAACCATCATAGTCAAAGTGCAGTGAAGTTCGGAAAAATACGGAATTATAGGACCCCAAAAGGAAATTTCTTTTCTGGAAAATCTGGGCACATATTATATATTTCAAAAATCCCAAAACCAACACAGACACACACTGCACGAAAAACGATGCACAGAAGACGACAAAGCGCGGCGTTTCCGCGGCGGATCCCTAGCTCGCGCGGCGGAAGGGCGGCGGTTTGGACGAATTACTGTATCGTTTTTCTTGGGTGTTCACACAAAACCCTGAGCCGAATTTACAAGTGTAAAGTTTTTCATTTTGACCAGAAAAAATTTCAACAGAAACTCAGGTTTTGTAAAAGTTAGGTTTTTGGATTTTTTTTCGGTTCCGAACTTCGTTACACTTTACTACCAAGCCAGTTTAAGTTTAGTTAGGCTCTGATACCACTGTAAGTCCACGTTGCGACCCCCGGTTCTTACGGGAAGGCGGAAACGGTATAAAATCAAAATTTTAACGCAAGAGGCAACATGGACTAAGCTAGGTCGGGATCTTTACCTAAACTAAAACTAGCATACTAAGCTAAAGAGAGTTAGCTACTCGGATGGAGATGGTTATACCTAAACTTGAACTCCTTCTCTTCAAGCTCCGATGGTGGTTCGATGGCTCCTTCTCGTTGTCTCCGTACGCCGAAGATAGATCCACTTGAAAGCTCCAACTTTTAGCTCCTTCTTCGTTCTTTGAAGAAACTAGTTCACTTGGTTTGCTAAACCTAGTAAACTAGAATGAGTAGAGATGATTTAGAATGGGATTTTATCTATGGTTCTTGATTCTCAACTCATGAGACAAGAGAACCATAGATCAAGAGAGGGAGCAAGAGGTTGAGGGTGAGAGCAAGAGGAGAGCTCAAGAACAAGAGAGAGAATGAGCAAGAAAGAATGAGCAACTCTTTTGTCTTTCACCCTCTCATAATCCAAAGTGATCATAACTCATCATATCAAAAAAGTCTTATGTGATGGTTAGAAGCAACCATAACCTTATCATGTCATGCACTCATTTTACTCAAATGAGCAAGCAAGAAAAAGTCTTTGGCATGAAATGATAACCATGGTTATCATGATGGTCAACTAGTCAAACCTAGTCAACCGGTCAACAAGTCAACAAAAGTCAACAAGTCACCAAAGTCAACAAGTCAACAAAAGTCAACAAGTCAACAACCATATCACCATAATACTTAATTAATATAATAGTTAATCACATATCATATTCTCATTAGGGTTGAGCAAAAAGTCAAAAAGTCAACGGTCAACTGTCAACAACCCTAATGAGAATCCGCTGTCTGTGCCTCCCTGTCAACTGTGCATACACACCCGCATCCGCGTTCCGAGGAACACGAATGCAAACTGGATAAATCCAATCCCATAAGGTACACTAGGATCTGGCTTAAACCAAAGCCCGCTAGTGTAAACTGTCCGGACACTGTACGCGCACAAGTGCACGGATGTGACCGAACCCTGTCGCAAAACCATGCGACCTGTCGCAATACCATGCGACCTCTACTCTTTTGCCTAAAGGCTAAAAGCTTTCTGTGTGGGACTCTAAAGACTCGACACTACGCTGGTAGTGGGTTTAACCACAGACCGCAAGCGGCACTAGCTGTGCGTAACGGTCCCCAGGTAATGCCGACAAGAAGACCGACGAGGCGAAACCCATCTGAACTCCTACTGAGCCTGAGTATGACATTCTCCGTACAGTCCGGTCTGTTCGTCTGATACATCGCATGGCGGGCCTAGGGGGCGGTAAACGTCAGTCCCCCAATAGCGGTACAAGTCGTGCCGGAGTGAAGCCCAATACACCCTGAGATAACACTGGAAACCTACCAGTATATCTCGTTTGCCCTGGCCAGGGACTACTCGTGTAATGGCTCTCCTAGACACAGCGCGATGTCAACCCCCAATACCGGGAGAGACGAATCCTGTCTAACCGTCACTGCCTCCAAGTGCTTCGGGACTGCACCCAACCACCACCTGTTTGCACGACTCCTTTGAGCCGTGGTAGGGTAGTGATCAAAGTACAGTGGGAACACACCCGAGGCGAAGTGACAGTGTCAAGTCAGCGGACTAAGCTGTACTCATGTCACCTGGGAACTGATAACTGACGATAGGTATAATACCAACTAGTCAGTTCCCGACGAGTCCTGTCCAGTGTACCCGTAACCTAACGAGCACCCGCATACTATCTCAAGTACGACGTACTGACGGCTGTGGGACAGACCGTCTCCCACACTGGGATGAGAAGCGCATGCGCTGGTCTACTCCGGAGTATCGATGCCCTGTCTCGATAGTCCTGCGACCAGGGACCTGCATAAGGATGTGCTTATAGATTACCTAGCCCCACTAGTGTGATGGCCATCACATCGCTGGTAATCAAGCAAAGATCCTAAGGGCTCTACTAATGTGTATAGGCGATATACAAAAATAAACACATGTACACATTGAAGTAGAAACAAACCAAGTAGCATACTACTATTTTGAGCAAGATTGTATATACAAGGTGAATATCCCAAGCATCCATTAAGTAATATACAAACTAGTATGATACAGTAATGGCCTCTAGGGCATATACACTAACAAATACAAGTGTACATGTTAAGATAAAGAGCAACCAGATAGCATACTATCATGTCGAGCAAGAAAGTCCTCTGTATATATGTCCAAGCATCCACTATATCATAAAATAATGGCCTTTAGGGCATACATATTCCTAATAATCTCCCACGTGCACTAAGGCCAGTTGTTGTAGTATCTAATACCCAACATCCCAAAAAGTCTCTCAAACTGCATTTGGGGAAGGGCCTTCGTGAGTGGATCTGCTGTGTTGTTCTAATTGCAACTCTTATGACCTTGATCTCCCGGCGATCAGCTATCTCCCGGATCAGGTGATACCGCCTCAGAATATATCTGGATCGCTGATGGGACCGTGGTTCCTTGGCCAAAGCCACAGCTCCATTGTTATTACAATATAAGGGTATTGTTTCCTCAATGGATGGAACCACACCAAGTTCAGCAATAAACTTCTTCATCCAGACAGCCTCTTTGACAGCATCGTTGGTAGGGATGTATTCAGCCTCCATCGTTGAGTCTGCTACGATATCTTGCTTGGAACTCTTCCAACATATCGCCCCTACATTGTCACGACCCAAAATTTGGTACGTGACGGCCCTTAAACCACGTAACGTCTACAGGCATAACGCAATTCAAGTAAACCGAAAACCCAGAAATCTAAACTATCAAAACTAGTAAGTGATAAGAACCTTGTTAAAAACTTTTGGGAATCTTAAGTAAAAAAAATCATTAACTTAAGTTTCTTTCTTAAAAATTTCGGCAGCACCTCCTTTGTAAAAACTAGCCCCGAAACGGGTACAACATAGAATATAAATAAAGCATCCCCAAACGGGAGCAAATCCACGCCTAAAGGCGGAAACAACCACCACAAGAAGATATACGATGCCGTAGCGAAGAAAAAGACAATATAAGTGAAAACAGCATAAAAGATAAAGCTGCATAAAGCCGGCTCACACGAGCACGACACCCAAGTCACAAAATAATATACAATATCGTCCTCACATCTCGTCTCTAAGTCAATACATGAAGTAATAGATGGAGAGTACTAGATACAAAAGATATATAATGAGCATCATCGGATAACCGCAAAACCCACCTATAGCAAAACTGCTCACAGTCAGCCGTAGCGGTATTCACTGCCAAAGATGATATGATAAGAAGAAGCCCTGCCGCTACCACTCTAAAGGACACCTGCGAAACACTGTGGCACAACGGGGGGTGAGTTGCCAACTCGTAAATAGTAAATAACATATGCAGGTAATCGCAGGTTTGCACATATTGCAATAATCTATCACATGCAACTGATAGTAATATGGCAATATGTATATGCAATAGTCATGAAAGGTACTCTATCAGGTACTACTAAAACATGAAGCAATGCAAATCAAATAAATGCTGAGTATGGGATAAAACATATCATCAACACGGAAATCCTCATCATGGATAAACTAGTGTCCATCAACGACACTCCAAATCCCAACACCTCAAGCACCGCATCCTCAGATCGGCCCTCATATCCTGTAAGTCTCATAGAACCTGAGTGTCCAATATCGACACCCGAAAACATCATGAAAACATATTCCTGTATATATATGTGTGTGTGTGTGTCTAAACGACACATCAAAATCATGGAACCTGAGTGTCCAATATCGACACTCGAAACATCACGAAACCCGTGTCCATTATTGACACGTAAATTCTCATATCTCAGACGCCGTCACCAGGACCGGCCCTAATGTCCACGTATCATACGTTTCACGGAACCTGAGTGTCCAGTTCCGACACTCGCAATCCACGTATGCATACGTCTCATAAATCCGGTCGGTATCCTCCAGATATCCGCCGAGTCCAAATACTGTCACCGGTAAGGTAGTACTCCCCTGCCTCGGACTCATCGCCATCATCTGCGATCCTCTTGCCCCGGGGTACCTCCAGGCCCCACCATGTACCCGCACACGACCTCGTCAACTCCTCGCATGGGGTATCTAACACAAGTCTCAGAACCGAGAAATCTCATGGTGGACGAATCGAAATATCATATCAAGAGAAACCGGGTTTTTCAAACAATGCATAATTTCATGAACTACCACGGTCCTTAAATCAAGAAAACATCATGTGAGATCCAAATCTCATTGCGAAATCCATGAAACATAATATATGCAACATGAAACAGTAATATGAGCATATAAAGGAAAAAACCGCTATTTAAATGCATCAAGTTATTAAGTATATCATGCGGTTTCCAATTTCTCCAAAGTCAAGTGCAGCATCATATGAGGTGTACGTGTAACTATAGCAAGATAGGTGTATATATAAGTATGTATGCATGATGTACATGTAGCTGTAGTAAGGTCTATGTATATACCTATCCATAATGATACAATACCATATAGGTATATATGTGTAAGCATGTAGGCATAGCAAGGAATATGTGTGAGCATGTAGGTATACAGGTATGCTATATTTCATACACACAGTGGAAATCAGAATCCATGTCTCTATGTCCCTAACCGATACAATATCACAATATATAGGTGTAAGCATGTAGGTATAGCAAGGCATATGTGTATGCTATCTTTCTTATACACAATGGAAATAAGGATCATTTCTTAATGTCCCTAACCAATACAATATCACATATGTATATGGGTTGTGTGTGTCATAGCAATTATCGACAGTGTGTAACATACAATTTGTGCTCGTAAAGCATGAACCGTCAATAATGGTGTTGTGTCTCATTAATACTATGTCCATATGCAATAGGAAATGAGATATGCAACAATGGTACAAATGCACGATCAATGTCCATATACTTATAACTAATAATCATGTCATATAATCTAGCCCAGACGCATAATGCCATGCGGGCGATTTCCCTGTAAATGTTAAATCTACTCACCGATGACCTCGAGCTAAGTAAATCCGACCACCTGCTTCCCTTTCTTCGCAGCGTCCGAAATCGCTGCTCGCGATCCTAAAATTTCACAAACACAACACATAAGATTAAATATCCTACGCCGACACAAAGACAATGAAACGCAAAGATAACGTCCACAAGATATACACATTGTGCACTTAGTACACAAAACGCATACGATATCGGCACAACCCTAACTAGGAACGCCAAACGACATAATTACCAAGCCTAGACCCTGATCGTACCGATCACGTATTCACAACACAATATATATCATGGAATCTAATATATATAACATCACAACGTCAATAGAAACCCACGCCTAATTTATCTGAAAACCTAGTAAGCACTTTTAATCATTTTTGCTCAAGTCTAGAAGTTTAAACAATTCTAGCGATCACAATCATCACAAAGTAGCTTAACTAAGTCACACAAACCTTTACTACAATTTAAATCTCATCCATATAAGATTTAGTAAAAGTTAGTTTGCTATTAAGCTTAATTAGACAATTAGGAAAATAACAAATAACAATCTCACAACTAGGTTAAGTTTTCCTTGTCTAAACAACTCACTTAACCATTACAATAATCAAATCCTTAACTTGATCTTCATAATCTTTTCTTGAATTTCTAAATATGCAAATTAAAGCCATACTTAAACATCTAATAAGCTAGCTTAAAGTATTTAAACAACAACTAAAGTTTAAGGTTAGGATTTTATACCTCCGCTTGAATCACAAACTTGCAACAAGATCATCAAAATAGCCTTCAAAATGCTAACTTTCATGAAGATCCATGCAAGATTTAGGCTAAAGAATAATGGGTATGGATTTGTATTTGAGTTTGTGGGATTATTTGATGATTTTTGATGATTTTTTTGAGCCTTTAGAAGTGCAAATGGGGTGAAGGAAATGTGAGGGCAGCAAGGGGGGAAGGGTCAGCCAACTTGGAGAAATGATGAAGGTTGTGGAAAAATCAAGTTCAAAGCTCATTAAAGCTCCATTAATAGCACCTCCCATCCTTGCCACATCTTAAACCTTTTCTTTACTAATTAAAGTTTTCTTTTAATTCACCAAAATATCTAGATATTTTCTAGGAAATTTTCAAAGATGGTTTAATGCTTAATCTTGTGATTATGTTAGCACAAATTCACTTTAGCATAATTAACCCAATAAAAATTGTAATTACCACTAATTAAGTGTATAATTAAAAGATTATAATAATATTTTAATTAAGGAAAAATATTAAAGTGAACTAAAATTTTCAAGCGACTACTAAAAACCGCAAACTAGCAATTTCCTAGTTAAACTAGGTGCAGTTAAGTCTATACTGAAAAATGATCACTTCTAAGTTTTTAAAGAAAACACAACTTATTTTACCTATTATCGGAAAATTCGCCTAAACGATTTCTAAAGCTTTACAATCTTCCCCCCTTAAAGAAATTTGGTTCCCGAATTTAAAATTTTATCTACGCATACCTTTGAAAAGATGAGGGAATATCTTCCGCATCCCGCTCGCAGCCTCTCAAGCGCTCTCCTCACTAGACGGGCTACGCCAAAGAAGCTCCATAGATGGCAAGACCTTTGACCGAAGTTTGTCCACCTGCCGATCCACTATAACTATCGGCTGCTGGTGAACGAAAGATCGCGTCCTAATTGAATGGTTTGGTGCTAAATCATGTGAGAAGGGTCATGAAGATAATTGCGAAGTATCGACACAAGGAAATACGGGGTGAACATCTGAAATCTGGGTGGAAGTGCCAATGATAGGCAACGATACTAACTCGCTCAAGGATCTCAAAAGGACCTACAATTTAGGACTAACCTTCCCAAAACTCAACACTCCGTTCATCGGAAAAAAATCCGTAGGAATACATGATCTCCCATTGTGAACTCAAATCTGCGACAACGACGGTCGGCATAAGACTTCTGTCTGCACTGGGCTGCTCTCATCCTGACCTGAATCAACTGAATCTTCTTCGAAGTCTCTGGACTAGCTGGGGTCCAAAAATCCTACTCTCACGGAGTCGGTAAAACAAACTGGCGATCGACACAACCTACCACACAAGGCCTGAAAGCTGCCACTTGAAATGTCTCCTGATAACTGTTATCGTAGGAGAAATCCATTAATGGCAAGTGACGATCCCACAGCCAACAAACATTTAGTACGTACGCACAAGCATATCCTCTAAAGTCTGTATAGTCCGCTCTGTCTGACCATCAGCCTGCGGATGGAAAGCGGAGCTAAAGCTCAACTAGGTACCCAAGGCCTCCTGAAGGTTCTGTCAATGACGGCTAGCGAACTGAATGCCTCTATTGGATACAACGCATGAAGGAACTCCATGCAAACGTACAAAATTATCGAAAAAAACAACTGAGCAAACTGAGCATCTGAGCATAACCGGACAACAATCGCCCAAATGGAGTCATACCCTTGACTAGACCTGGGGAAACCCACAACGAAATTCATGGAGATCTGCTCCCATTCCCACTCTGGAACGGTTAAAGATTGTAACTCTCCTGCCAGTCTCAAATGCTCAACCTTAGCTCGCTGACAAGTCAGGCACTTCAAAATGAAATCTGAAACATCACTCTTCATCCCTGCCCACCCGTAACTATCTCTCAAGTCACGTTACATCTTGGTGGAACTTGGGTGAACACTGAGAGCTGACTGATGTGCCTGCTCTAGGACCTCGCATCTCTACCCATCAGTATCAGGTACACACCAACGAGTCCCTAAACGTAGCACACCCTGGTCATAAATCAAGAACTTCAAATCTTTACCCTGTCGAACATGCTCAAGAATCTCAGACAAACGAGCATCGGCGGGCTATACCTCACGAAAACGATTAAGTAAAAGTGGACGGGCACAGACATGAGCAAGCTGTACCCTAGTAGTGGTGAACTTAAACTGTACTCATCTGTCGCACAAGAACTGTAAATCTGCAGAAAACTGTCTCTGAACTGTGCACAACTGGAACAAGCTACCCCCGGGCCTACAACTCAAAGCATCAGCTACCACAATCGCCTTGCCACGGGTAATAAAGGATCTCACAATCATAATCCTTCACAAGCTCTATCCAATGGCGCTGTCTCAAACTCAGATCCTGTTGTAGGAAGATTAAACTCTGGTGGTCTATGAAAATATGACACGACTCTCCGTAGAAGTAGTATCTCCAAATCTTCAGCGCAGGACTACTGCGGCCATCTCAAGATCATGAGTGGGATAATTCTGCTCGTACTTCCTCCAACTGTCGGGAAGCATAAGCGATAACTCTATCATGCTTCATCAAAACACAATCGAGCCCCACTCGCGAAACATCACAGTAAACGACAAAGTCGCCCGATCCAGAAAGCAAAGATAGAACTGGTGTAATCGTCAACCGAGTCTTCAACCGCTGAAAACTCAACTCGCATGCCTTAGTCTAAGAAAGGAACTCTCTTCCTGGTCAGTCCGATCAACGGTGCAACGATGCTATAAAAATCCTGCATAAAACGGCGGTAAAAATCGGCCAAGCCCAAAAGCTGCGCACCTCTGTCACTGATACAGGTCTGGGCCAAAGCTGTACGGCCTCAATCTTCTTCGGGTCCATACGAATACCATCTCCCGTAACCACATGACCTAGGAAGTCAACACTATCAAGCCTGAAGGAACACTTCAAGAATTTAGCAAACAGCTGGTGCTCTCTCCATGTCTGCAAAGAAATCCTTAAGTGCTGCTTATGTTCCTCACGACTCTTGGAATAGACCAGAATGTCATCGATAACACAACAATAAATTGGTCGAGGAACGGCCTGAAAAAAATCTGGTTCATCACATCCATGAAATGCTGCTAGGGCATTGGTGAGTCCAACGACACCACCAAAAACTCATAAAGCCCGTAGCGCGCACAAAAGTAGTCTTCGGAATGTCATCACTCTGACCCGCAACTAATGATGACCTGATCCCATATCAAACTTAGAAACAAATGTCTCGCACCCTGGAGCTGATCAAAGAAATCGTCAATGCGAGATAAAGGATACTTAATCCGCACCGTAACTCGGTTCAATTGACGAAAATCAATACACAACCTCAAACTGTCGTCCTTCTTCTTGACGAACAGAATAGGAGCTCCCCAAAGAGAAACACCTGGACGTACAAGTCCCCAAACAAGTAACTCTACAGCTGATCCTTAAGCTCCCTAAGCTCCGCCGGCTCATCTAGAACAACGTCAGAAATTCTCGCACAATAGGAACCCGGTCCAACGAATCCACTGTGGCTCCGGTATCATGAATGAAAGCCAAGAATCCTCAACATCCTCTTCTCAAAAGCCGACTAGCGAAAAAAGCTGAAATCAAGCTGTGAGGGGCGGCATCACGGTCCCCCTGCACAACAAGAACTGACTCGCCGGGAAAACAAAACTTGGCTATTTTCTCGCGGCAGTCCACAGACGCATAGTACGTAGCTAACCAGTCCATGCCCAGGAGAACATCAAAGTCCAACATCTCTAGAAGGATCAAATCGATGGAAGAATCTCTATCTCCTATCCAATTGGCACATAACCGAAACACGTGTCGCGCAACCAAATAATCACTGATATGAGTAAACACAACAAACGGCTGATCTAGCAAACACGACTCTCGGCCCAACGACGGCATGAAGTGTATAGAAACAAATGAGTGCATAGATCCCGGATTAAACAAACGTGTGCATCACAAGAACATATGAAAAAGAATACCTGAAAACTCTGCATTGGACGCATACGCGTCCCGATGAGTAGAAGCAAACACTCGTGTCTGCCCTCTACCAGCAACGGGTTGTCCTCCTTCTCTACTATACTGTTCTCTCTGAACGAACCCTCCGTGACCATGACCTCTCTGAACATAAGTCTGACGCGGTGCGACAACAGGCGCAAGGGGCAACGCTCCCTGAGGTGAAGGTGGTAAGGTAAAATATGGTACTGCTGCCCTCCTCTGGCGTACCACGGTACAATTCCTGATGAGGTGATGGAAACTCCCACACCGGAAACATCCATATGATGATTGCTGACCTACCTGGGGGTAAGAGCTAAACAACTGTCCTCGTCCCAAGCCTCTGCTGCTCTCGCGAACCGAACGAAATCTGTCGTGGCGTCTAAGCATCTGTCTCTGGCCTGATACACCTGTACGAGCCCTCCTCGGTCCTGAAACTTCCAAAGTCTCGGGAAGACGTGCCTCATCTAGTAGGGCTGCGTCCACTGCTGATGTATACGTAACACAATGTTGTGTGCTGATAGCAAGAAATAACTTGGTAACAGGGGTGGCAACCTCCTATCGATGCGGTCAACTGCCCTTAACCAACGATCCCATCAGCTGGTGCAAGTCCTGCATCTCTGCTTCAAGCCTGGTGATACGATCTATCTGTAATACCCAGTCCCTACAAATAGTTACTATATTTTAATAAATAAATTTCCAAACATTTTCCCCAAATTTTCTACAAATTTTCTATATTTTTCCTATTAATTACCCTAACCCTATTTATATTTCCCTTTTTATTTTCCATCCCCCAAGCCCAGCCCACTCCCTCTCTAACTCTCTTCTAATTCTTTCCCCGGTCCATCCCAACCTCAATCCCATGCCATGCCCGACCCGGCCCCGTGCCCATACCCGACCCGCCTCCTTTCTTCCCCACTCCCTCATATTTTTCCCGCTTCTTTTCCTACGCTCCCATATCGCTGCTCGCCCCACACCCCCCTCCTCATTCGCGACCACGTCCCCGCACCTTGACCCATGATCTTGCACGCGTCCGCTCACTCCTCTCGACCTCGTCTCCCTCTCTCGCTCATACAAGTCGAGCCCCTCACCCTCGCTACCTCCCTTTTTCCACTGCATCCCTGCCTCCTCCTCAACCCTTCACCTGCACGCCGACCACTCTTCCCAATAGCTCCTCCTCCTCCTCTCATCACCACTCCTTATACCACCGGCCACCTCCTCGTCACCTCCCACTACCCTCCTGCACACCCATCGCCGAGCCCAGCCTCCACCACTGCGACCTCCTCCCCACTTCCATCGCTGCACCACCGATCTTTTCGCTGGCGACCACCAACAAGCCCATCGAGCAACCTCATCGACCCATTCCTTCTCTCCCTTCACCGTCGCCCTAGTACCACCGAGCCTCAACACCTGAGCACCTTCGACTGCACATTGCCGTCACTAGGCCACCACCTTCGCCGAGCAACTGCCTCGACGCCTGTTGCTCCATCCATCGAGCTCCTCTGCCACCTACACCCACAATTCCCGCTGCCAACACTATCATCTCCACTGCACAGACGAGACAAGCTTCAAGCCAAACCGAGCCCAGCATTTTATCGAGTAGTCGAGCTCGCCACTATGGCTGCGGCTGCCCATGTAGCTACTGCCTGTGTCGTCATTGCAGTCACCGTCATCTCGCCAACCTCAGCCACCCCGGTTGCCTCTCCATCGAGAGACGACACCAACGATCACCACCACCCTCGTCGTCAAGACCCAGCAACCAAGCCGCCGCTGCCGAAGAACTCGAGCTCAAGCCAAGTCGGGTTGCCGTGCTGCGCGCGTGTCGCGATCGCGCCATTTCCGCTTCCGTACCATCGTCGATACGTCTTCAGAAAAGTTTAATACTTGCTTCATGCTAATTATACCTATTCAATTCGATTGCACTTCAATATCATATATATATTTCGATTGCGATCAAGTAACGCAAGTGTTCGATGCAAAACACGAACTAAAAACCCCCTTTAGATTGACGGAAACTAATCACGACTGATGGCCCGAGTGATAACTAATGCGGTGTTATGATTTTGCTTGAAAATATGGTTTTTAACAACGTGATATGTCCTTCCCTTTTTGACCCGTTAAAACAGAACTTTTCCCGTACCTGAACCTTGTAAAAATCACAGTTAATTGAATACAAATCGGAATGCTGCGTTTGAGGGCTCATATCGAACCCGACTTGACGACCTAGAACACCATAAGAGTTTTAATCTATTTCTATGCTAAAATGAAGACAGAAACTGGTTCGGAGTGCGGCTCTGGACTGCAGTCCGGAGCAGCTCTGGCTGTCGAGTCTCGTTTTGTAATGCTTTTACTCTACTTTATGAAAATGTTATAATGAGGAATCCTATACCATAGTGATGATAAATCTGTTATCTAATCATTGAAAGTGGTTTCATTTGTTTTTACTGTCGTTTACTATTTAAATTATATTTTTAAATCAACAGAACACATAGCTGTCCCAAACAGGAACAGAACGTATACCCCTTTATTGTACAGTGTATAACTTCCAGTACACCATGGATATTATCGATCCTTCTGGTGAGTTGGAAAACTAACTGATAAACCTAAATATTGTTCAACTATAGCGTCGCCTAATTACGATCCCAACTGGGAATAAATGTGTTACGAAAAGGACTTCCGGTTCAGAAATTGGATTTCCAGCAGTGAACACTTAAAATGAAATGACCATAACTAGCAAACCTGAAACTCGATTGATGCGAAACCAATTTTTATGGACAGATAATTAAACATACTACTTACTCCTTTTACATTGTTTTGCTTAATTATGCATATATGATTTATAGTAAATTATGCAAGTGGAATGACACTGACTGATGATATTCTATTCATATCGTAATCATTGTATTCCCATCATATCATATAGATATCATTGCATTGGTAACCTAGTGATCGTGTACATTACCCAGTGTTAAATATTGGTGTTTGATTGTGGTAAGTACGTTAGTGTTAAAGCGTGAATGAATAAGTGAAAGTGACACGTACTTGTACACAATCAGTGGACCCTATTGATATATTGCATTGTCGACATCTATGGGACATATATAAGTGTAACTATAACTGGAATGTGATGGTTATGGAGCACTTATATTAGTGTCATAGGTAAGGCACCAAATATTGTCCATTTATCTTGGGTACCAGTCGAGACATACATGATGGAGATCATGTTTTCAGTTCTCGCGTAGACTTGTCATGGACCGACTAGTATTTGAGTTTATGGTTGGTGTTTGATGTAGACCATGGGGTGTGGGGTAGTTTGAGTGTGAGTTCAACGGAATCTCGGGAGTCCCATTGCCAGCATATACCGTGATTTTGGGAGTTGTATGGATGAAGTTACTAATTATTATCGTGCGTGATTCGGGCCTGTGTTCCCTTGCCCCTGGGGCGCTACCCTTGGGTGGGGGATACTTACGAGTGGTTGACTCTCACACTTGGACTGATGATAGGTTTAGCGACCTGGACAATGAGACTTAGAGACTGATGGGTCTAGTGATATGCATTGATTACTGACTGATACACCTGCTTTACTGTTTACCCACTTTACTGTTTACCTGTACTGGCTCCTTCATGATCATATCATCACTTCATGCTTACTGTTTCATATTCATCATTATTACACTTGTTACACATGTATTTCTATTTATTGCTTTTGTGTCGCTCTGATGACCTGAGTATGCATGCTCAGAGTGAGAAGTGGATTTAGCTCGGACCAGGACCTGACGTATCCTGAGGACATTGTGGATATCTAGATCAGCGACTCAGCGCTATACTTCCTTGATCTATATCTGGTTAGTTTTTGTATCTGTTTTGATTTAGTGACTGCATTTTTCATTACCTGTGCATTGATTACTGATTACCACGTAAAGCTAGAAGCCGAAGTGTGACTACAGCAGGATGTTTCCTCGACCGTAGGAGCATAGATGGCCTTGTCAACCCCTCGTATTCCGTATTTTGGGAAGCAGGGCGTGACATGGTTTTGTTGGTATCAGAGCCAGGTTTGGAATGGGATTTCAGTTTCCGTGTAGGGCTTAACAGTCTAAGCCACCTTTCGGTCTAGATTGTAAACTTGTTATCCTTGATCGTGATTCACTTAGTGTGTTCTGCTGCATGTTTTGATCTATCCGCTAGTGTTTTGGATGACTTAGTAGAGTTGTGTGATTGTAATTATATACTGCAGTATAGTTACAATACTGTACTCTGTTTGAGTGACTTGGAGTTCTACATTTGATTTCCACTCGTTTGAGTTTCACCTCACCCGATATTCTTGTTTCGTTGTCTATTCTATATCTTATTCTGATTCTTATTCCGTGTACCTTATATCGTCCTCAAATTTGTTGTTTCAGGACCATGACTTCCAACGAATTTTCTTCCAACTCTACTCCCCAGGATCAGACCGTCGAGATTTTGAATGTACTGCAAGGCTTGAAGAAAGCCCAGGAGCGAACAAACGATCTCTTAGCTGAGGGATTAAGAAGGCAAATAGCTCAGACACCAGCAAAAGCCTCCAATCGTAAGAGAATCCCTGATAAGCAAAAGAAGAGATGTGAAGATGAAACGCCCATTTGTTCCTCAGCAACGGAAGCAACGAAGAACTCAACGTTGTGGATACTATAAGAGACCAAGACACCTTCAGCGGGACTGTCGCAGGGCTAAAGGGCAATGTCTGATTTGCAGATCCAACGAACATCTTGTCAACGGTTGCCCTAGAAGGAAGGAGCTGCAAGGAGGAGATTCGTCCACACCCTCCACTACTGCTAAGTGACTTGGTTATTTCGTAGTTCGAGCTTCGAGGATAGTACGGACCCAGCTCAAGATTCCACTCGCTTGACGAGAATGCAGCGGTCCAGATATCAATGAAGAATTATCACCTTTTCTGCTTTCAATAAAAATATTTTCACTCTTTAGTAAATGTTTCCTTTCGTTTAAAATCTTGTATCCGTTGAACTTCTTAGTTTGAATGCAATAAAATTGTGAGTTGTGATGTATGTATCGTCCCCTTGCCACTCATTTTCCTTATACTGCTTATCGCATCAATATTCTAAATTTTGATTTTCGGTCCTTACCTACCATATATTTTCCTCGTGCTTCATATCCTTGGTTATTCTCTTGGTGAGTTCCACTGTCTGATCATGACTCTTTCTTCCAGGCCATGGCCAATCCTGGAGCAGCGCCGCTTATCGATGAGGACACTCGGTCCTGCATTTCCTTAGACTGCATGCTGGTGAGTTCAGATGACGAGATCAACGGCCCACGGGTTATTTTCGGCAACAGCGATTCTGAGGATGAGGGAGTCGCAGCCCGAGAAGTCGACATGATCAGTGACTCCGACGAGGAGGAAGAGGACCCCGAAGAAGACCCAATAGAGGAAGACCCCAAGGAAGACCCGGTAGAAGAAAATCCAGGAGAGGAAGACCTTGAGGAGAATCCAGTAGAAGAAAATCCCGTGGAAGAAGATCCAGAAGAGGTGAATCACGTGGAAGCATATCACGATGAAGAAGCTCCAACCGAGGAAGAAGGACCAGGAGAAGAAGACCCCGTGGCAGAAGAACCCCCAGTGGCGATCCCTGCGAGGCGCTATGGAAATGGACGCCCCTATCTTAGCGCGCGAGCTTACCATAACCTGCTGAACTTCCATAACCGTGACTGACGTGATTTATCTTTTGATTCCACTAGCCAAATAAATTTATGTATAGTTTAGGGCTACCTTTTATCTTTCGAGAATGCCTTGTTTGAAATTTTCTGGAATAATAATAATAAAGTTTCGGAGTTCGCCAATCTTTTGAGTATTGATTCGCATGATGCATTGACTGTTTTTCCCTCCCTAATAAATTTCTTTCCCTTCTGAGATTCATTATTATTCACCCTTGCACCTTGTACTGACCTGACCTCAGCCTCTTCAACATTCAGATTAAGAGTACCACTTTCCGACCTTTTTGAATGGGCCGTATTCCACTGTAATCCATACCCTGGCTAGCCCCTATATATTTTTAGTGCTATCTCCTATTACTATAATTACATTCAGTGACATTGCTATTTGAAATCTAGTTTTCGTTATTTTGTGTCTATCAAAAAAAAAATTCTTACGTGTTATTAACTACTTCCGTTTTACTTATCTGAATACTCTATTATTCATCATATTTTCAATAGTGCAAATATATGCCGCACATACTATTTTTCTTATTTCACCATACGGGTTTTCTCAGGTTATTTTAAATTGATTGATTGATATATTTATTCTAAAATATTTTGGCCTATCGGCAAATCCTTCACTATTGTTTATTATTGTTGTTTCATTTTCCGGTATTGTACATATAGTTTATCATTATAGATGGTTCTACCTTGTGCTTACTTAGGCCTATTCATTTAGTTGTGTTATTTTTTATACGTATATAGACCTTGGATTTTTATCAAGCTGCTTTTAAGTAAATCACTATATGTTAGTGTTCGATGTTGTGGCTTTTCGCATATTATTTTATAGCTTATCGTTTATTTTAAATTTCGAGGACGAAATTTTATATAAGTGGGGTATGATGTAATACCCAATCCCTATAAATAGTTACTGTATTTTAAATTTCCAAACATTTTTCCCAAATTTTCTACAAATTTTCTATATTTTTCTTATTAATTACCCTAACCCTATTTCTATTTCCCTTTTTATTTTCCATCCCCCAGGCCCAGCCCACTCCCTCTCTAACTCTTTTCTAATTCTTTCCCCGGCCCGGCCCAGCCCAACCTCAATCCAATGCCATGCCCGACCCGGCCCCGTGCCCATACGCGACCCGCCTCCTTTCTTCCCCACTCCCTCATATTTTTCCCGTTTCTATTCCTACGCTCCCACGTCGCCGCTCGCCCCATGCCCCCGCTCCTCATTCGCAACTACATCCCCGCTCCTCGACCCACGATCTCATGTGCACTCGCTCACTCCTCTCGACCTCGTCTCCCTCTCCCCCTCATACAAGCCGAGCCCCTCACCTTTGCTACCTCCCTTTTTCCACTATACCCCTGCCTCCTCCTCAAACCTTCACCTGCACGCCGACCACTCTTCCCAACAGCTCCTCCTCCTCCTCCTCTCATCTCCACTCCTCACACCACCGGCCACCTCCTCATCACCTCCCACTACCCGCCTTCACACCCATCGCCGAGCCCAGCCTCCACCACTGTGACCTCCTCCCCACTTCCACCGCTGCACCACCGATCTTTTTGCTGGCGACCACCAACGAGCCCATCGAGCAACCTCATCGACCCATTCCTTCTCAACCCTCACCGTCGCCCCAGTACCACCGAGCCTCAACACCCGAGCACCTTCGACTGCACATCGCCGTCACCGGGCCACCACCTTCGCCGAGCAACTACCTCGACGCCTGTTGCTCCATCCATCGAGCTCCTCTGCCACCTACACGCACAATTCCTATTGCCAACACCATCATCTCCACTGCACAGACGAGCCAAGCTTCAAGCCAAACCGAGCCCAGCATTTTATCAAGCAGTCGAGCTCGCCACTATTGCCGCGGTTGCCCGTGTTGCTGCTGCTTGTGTCTTCATTGCAGTTGCCGTTGTCTCGCCAACCTCAGCCACCCCGGTTGCCTCGCCATCGAGAGCCGACACCAACGATCACCACCACCCTCGCCGTCGAGAGCTGACACCAACGATCACCACCACCCTCGCCGTCAAGACCCAGCAACCAAGCCGCCGCTGCCGAAGAACTCGAGCTCGAGCCAAGTCGGGTTGTCGTGCCGCGCGCGTGTCGCGATCGCGCCATTGCCGTTACCGTACCATCGTCGATACGTCGTCAGGCAAGTTTAATACTTGCTTCATGCTAATTATACCCATTCAATTCGATTGCACTTCAATATCATATATATATTTCGATTGCGAATCAAGTAACGCAACTGTTCGATGCAAAACACGAACTAAAACCCCCCTTTAGATTGAAGGAAACTAATCACGACTGATGGCCCGAGTGATAACGAATGCGGTGTTATGATTTGGCTTGAAAATATGGTTTTTAACAACGTGATATGTCCTTCCCTTTTTGACCCGTTAAAACTGAACTTTTCCTGTACCTGAACCTTGTAAAAATCACAGTTAATTGACTACAAATTGGAATGTTGCGTTCGAGGGTTCATATCTAATTTTACTCGACGACCTAGAACACCATAATATTTTTAATCTATTTCTATGCTAAAAAGGTGACGGAAACTGGTTCGGAGTGCGGCTCTGGACTGCAGTCCGGAGCAGCTCTGGCTGTCGAGTCTCGTTTTGTAATTCTTTTACTCTGCTGTATGAAAATGTTATAATGTAGAATCCTATACCATAGCGAATATAAATCTTTTATATAATCACTAAAAGTGGTTTCATTCATTTTTACTGTCGTTTACTATTTAAATTATATTTTTAAATCAACAGAACACATAGCTGTCCCAAATAGGGACAGAACGTATACCCCTTTATTGTACAATGGATAACTTCCAGTCCACCATGGATATTATCAATCCGTCTAGTGCGTTGGAAACCTAACTGATAAACCTAAATATTTTTCAACTATAGCGTCGCCTAATTACGATCCCAACTGGGATTAAAATGTGTTATGAAACGGACTTCCGGTTCAGAAATTGGATTTCCAGCAGTGAACACTTAAAATGAAATGGCCATAACTGGCAAACCTGAAACCCGATTGATGCAAAACCAATTTTTATGGATATATAATTAAACATAATACTTACTCCTTTTACATTGTTTTGCTTATTTATGCATATATGATTTATAGTAAATTATGCAAGTGGCATGACACTGCCTGATGATATTCTATTCATATCGGAATCATTGTATTCCCATCATATCATGTAGATGTCATTGCATTGGTAACCTAGTGATCGTGCACATTAACCAGTGTTAGATATTAGTGTTTGATTGTGGCAAGTACGTTAGTGTTAAAGCGTGAATGAATAAGTGAAAGTGACACGTACTTGTACACAATCAGCGGACCCTATTGATTTATTGCATTGTCGACGTCTATGGGACATATATAAGTGTAACTATAACTGGAATGGGACGGTTATGGAGCACTTATATTAGTGTCATAGGTAAGTCACCAAATACTGTCCATTTATCTTGGGTACCAGTCGAGACATGCTTGATGGAGATCATGTCTTCAGTTCTCACGTAGACTTGTCATGGACCAACTAGTATTTGAGTTTATGGTTGGTGTTTGATGTAGACCACGGGGTGTGGGGTAGTTTGAGTGTGGGTTCAACGGAATCTCGGGAGTCCCATTGCCGGCATATACCGTGATTTTGGGAGTTGTATGGATGAAGTTACTGATTATTATCGTGCGTAATTCGGGCCCGTGTTCCCTTACCCCTGGGGCCCTACCCTTGGGTGGGGGATACTCACGAGTGGTTGACTCTCACACTTGGACTGACGATAGGTTTAGTGATCTAGACAGTGAGACTTAGAGACTGATAGGTCCAGTCACATGCATTGATTACTGACTGATACACCTGCTTTACTGTTTACCCGCTTTACTGTTTACCTGTATTGGCTCCTTCATGATCATATCATCACTTCATGCTTACTGTTTCATATTCATCATTATTACACTTGTTACACATGTATTTCTATTTATTGCTTTTGTGTCACTCTGACGACCTGAGTATGCATGCTCAGAGTGAGAAGTGGATTTAGCTCGGACCAGGACCTGACGTACCCTGAGGACATTGCGGATATCTAGATCAGCGACTCAGCGCTATACTTCCTTGATCTCTATCCGGTTAGTTTTTGTATCTGTTTTGATTTAGTGACTGCATTTCTCATTGCCTGTACATTGATTACTGATTATCACGTAAAGCTAGAAGCCGAAGTGTGACTACGGCAGGATGTTTCCTCGACCGTAGGAGCATGGCTGGCCTTGTCAACCCTCGTATTCCGTATATTGGGAAGAGGAGTGTGACACTATCGATGGCGGATCAATCTGCTCCTGTACAGCGAGCGTACCGTCCTGGTCAGTCCTCATCTCAAACGAGTCAACTCTATCCTCGACTCTCGCTGCCTCTCTTTGAGCCCTCATAGTCTTCGGCGGCATAAAAGTTAGAAATGGAAATAGGATTCGATAAGAACACGGAAATTGAATCACAAGGATATGTATAATTATGGAAGGAATTTCAAGCAATAAGTACTAAGGTCACTTAGGCGGAGTACCGTATCGTAAGTATACCGCGGACATACACACGTTACGTCACTCTGCTTAAGCTACCTACTCCATCATACCAAGGTCATCCCACACTCCGAATGGTAAAACCTAGCGCTCTGATACCAACTTTGTCACGACCCGAAATTTGGAACGTGACGGCCCTTAAACCACGTAACGTCTACAGGCGTAACGCAATTCAAGCCGAAAACCAAGAAATTTAAACCATCAAAAGTAGTAAGTGATAAGAACATTGTTAAAAACTTTTGGGAATCTCAAGTAAAAAAAATCATTAACTTAAGTTTCTTTCTTAAAAATTTTGGCAGCACCTCCTTTGTAAAAACTGGCCCCGAAACGGGTACAACATAGAATATAAATAAAGCATCCCCAAACGGGAGTAAATCCACGCCCAAAGGCGGAAATAACCACCACAAGAAGATATACGATGCCGTAACGAAGAAAAAGGCGATATAAATGAAAACAGCATAAAGGATAAAGCTGCATAAAGCCGGCTCACACGAGCACGACACCCAAGTCACAAAATAATATACAATATTGTCCTCACATCTCGTCTCTAAGTCAATACATGAAGTAATAGATGGGGAGTACTAGATACAAAAGATATATAATAAGCATCATCGGATAACCGCAAAACCCACCTATAGCAAAACTGCTCACAGTCAGCCGTAGCGGTATCCGCTGCAAAAGATAATACGATAAGAAGAAGCCCTGCCGCTACCACTCTGAGGGACACCTGCGAAACATTGTGGCACAACGGGGTGTGAGTTGCCAACTCATGAATAGTAAATAACATATGCAGGTAATCGCAGGTATGCACGTACTGCGATAATCTATCATATGCAACTGATAGTAATATAGCAATATGTATATGCAACAGTCATGAAAGGTACTCTATCAGGTACTACTAAAACATGAAGTAATGCATATCAAATAAATACTGAGTATGGGATAAAATATATCATAAACACGGAAATCCTCATCGTGGAGAAACTAGTGTCCATCAACGACACTCCAAATCCCAATACCTCAGGTATCGTATCCTCAGATTGGCCCTCATATTCTGTAAGTCTCATGGAACCTGAGTGTCCAACATCGACACCCGAAAACATCATGAAAACATATTCCTGTGTATATATATGTGTGTGTGTGTCCCTCAACGACACATCAAAATCATGGAACATGAATGTCCAACATCGACACTCGAAACATTATGAAACCCGTGTCCAGCATCGACACGTAAATCCTCATATCTGAGGCACCGTCACCAGGACCGGCCCTAATGTCCACGTATCATACGTTTCATGGATTCTGAGTGTCCAGCTCCGACACTCGCAATCCACGTATCCATACGTCTCATAACTCCGGTCGGTATCCTCCAGATATCCGCCGAGTCCAAATACTGTCACCGGTAAGGTAGTACTCCCCTGCCTCGGACTCATCGCCATCATCTGCGATCTACTTGCCCCGGGGTACCTCCGAGCCCCACCATGTACTCGCACACGGCCTCGTCCACTCCTCGCATGGGGTATCTAACACAAGTCTCAGAACCGAGAAATCTCATGGTGGACTCATATCAAGTGAAACCAGGTTTTTCAAACAATGCATAATTTCATGAACTGCCACGGTCCTCAAATCCAGAAAACATCATGTGAAATCTAAATCTCAATGCGAAATCCATGAAATATAATATATGCAACATGAAACAATAATATGAGCATATAAAGGAAAAACCGCTATTTAAATGCATCAAGTTATTAAGTATATCATGCGGTTTCCAATTTCTCCAAAGTCAAGTGCAGCATCATATGAGGTGTACATGTAACTATACCAAGATAGGTGTATATATAAGTATGTATGCATGATGTATATGTAGTTGTAGCAAGGTCTGTATATATACCTATCCATAATTATGCAATACCATATAGGTATATATATGTAAGCATGTAGGCATAGCAAGGAATATATGTGAGCATGTAGGTATACAGGTATGATATATTTCATATGCACAGTGGAAATCAGAATCTATGTCTCTGTGTCCCTAACCGATACAATATCACAATGTTTAGGTGTAAGCATGTAGGTATAGCAAGGCATATGTGTATGCTATCTTTCTTATACACAATGGAAATAAGGATCATATCTCAATGTCCCTAACCAATACAATATCATATATGTATATGGGTTGTGCGTGTCATGGCAATTATCGACGGTGTGTGTGTAACATACAATTAGTGCTCGTATAGCATGAACCGTCAATAATAGTGTTGTGTCTCATTAATACTATGTCCATATGCAATAGGAAATGAGATATGCAACAATGGTACACATGCACAATCAATATCTATATACTTATAACTAATAATCATGTCATATAATCTAGCCCAGACGCATAACGCCATGCGAGTGATTTCCCTATAGATGTTAAATCTACTCACCGATGACCTCGAGCTAAGTAAATCCAACCACTTGCTTCCCTTTCTTCGCAGCGTCCGAAATCCCTGCTCGCGATCCTAAAATTTCACAAACACAACACATAAGATTAAATATCCTACGCCGACACAAAGACAACGAAACGCAAGGATAACGTCCACAAGATATACACACCGTGCACTTAGTGCACAAAACGCGTACGAAATCTGCACAACCTAACTAGGAACGCAAAACGATATAATCACCAAGCCTAGACCCTGATCATACCGATCGCGCATTCACAACACAATATATATCATGCAATCTAATATATATAGCATCACAACATCAATAGAAACCCACGCCTAATTTATCCGAAAACCTAGTAAGCACTTTTAATCATTTTAGCTCAAGTCTAGATATTTAAACAATTCTAGCGATCACAATCATCACAAAGTTGCTTAACTAAGTCACACAAACCTTTACTACAATTTAAATCTCACCCATATAAGATTTAGTAAAAGTTAATTTGCTATTAAGCTTAATTAGATAATTAGGAAAATAACAAATAGCAATCTCACAACTAGGTTAAGTTTTCCTTGTCTAAACAACTCACTTAACCATTACAATAATCAAAACCCTAACTTGATCTTCACAATCTTTTCTTGAATTTCTAAACATGCAAATTAAAGCCATACTTAAACATCTAATAAGCCAGCTTAAAGTATTTAAACAACAACTAAAACTTAGGGTTAGGATTTTATACCTCTACTTGAATCACAAACTTGCAACAAGATCATCAAAATAGCCTCCAAAATGCTAACTTTCATGAAGATCCATGCAAGATTTAGGCTAAAGAATAATGGGTATGGATTTGTATTTGAGTTTGTGAGATTATTTGATAATTTTTGATGATTTATTTGAGCTTTTAGAAGTGCAAATGGGGTGAGAGAAATGTGAGGGCAGCAAGGGGGAGGGGTCGGCCAACTTGGAGAAATGATGAAGGTTGTGGAAAAATCTAGTTCAAAGCTCATTAAAGCACCATTAATAGCCCCTCCCATCCATGCCACCTCTTAAACCTTTTCTTTACTAATTAAAGTTTTCTTTTAATTCACTAAAATATCTAGATATTTTCTAGGATATTTTCAAAGATGGTTTAATGCTTAATCTTGTGATTATGTTAGCACAGATTCACTTTAGCGTAATTAACCCAATCAAAATTGTAATTACCACTAATTAAGTGTATAATTAAAAGCTTATAATAATATTTTAATTAAGGAAAAGTATTAAAGTGAACTAAAATTTTCAAGTGACTACTAAAAACCGCAAACTAACAATTTTCTAGTTAAACTAGGCGTAGTTAAGTCTATACTGAAAAATGATCACTTCTAGATTTTTACGGAAAACACAACTTATTTTACCTATTATCGGAAAATTCTTCTAAACGATTTCTAAAGTGATACATACATTTAGGGTGAAGACAAAACTCAAGACCAACTTATTGTCGTCCTTATCACTCTGAAAGCTCGAATCGATAAAGGACTTTAACAACCCTAAACTTTCTATACAAATTTTTCAAAAAATACATAAAGGGAAAATTGAGCCTGAGAACAAGTTATAAATTTGTTTTGCTTTTGAACAGCAAGAAGGAGCTTATAGCTCACTAGTAAAACCTTGCACTGCTGAACCAAAACACCAGAGTTCAAATCCCATCAGCCATACATTTTTTTAATTAAATTCTTTTAATTTTTTAGAAGCCCAAAGGTCTACACGTGCACAACACGTAAAACCAAGAGTCACACATAAAACAAACGTGTCCACGAGACTAGACCAAGCGTCAGGGACACGTGGCCGCAAGACGAGCCCCGACTCGCCTGACTCGGGCCGGCGAAACGGTTGACTTGGCCGGCGCCGCCGGTCCAACTCAGTCCGATCCCAATTTTTATTTAACCCCCTGCATCCTTTGGCTTACCCCACTCCCCCTGCACTGTTTAAATTCTCTGCAATTAACCAGAGAATTAAAATACCCCCATTTAATCCATTTTAATACAAATTTTTAATACACCCTTTCACTACCCTAAAACCCTAATTTTTCCTATAAATACCACCCTCAAATCATCCCCCCCCCACTCTCAAATCTCTGCCCAAACTCTCAAGAAAATTCCCAAGTCATTTGTGTGCAAGTGGAGTTAGAAAAAGGGCGAAACTCCGACGAACTTCCGACGGCAATCCGAGGAGATTCCAAGGACGAAACGACGCACCGTCACTTCCCACCACTTCCTCCTTCTCTCTTCTAGTTTAATAACCCGTAAGTCCCTATTTCTCCTTCTTTTCTCTATTCTAAAAACTTTCAAAACTAAAACCCGACGGAAGCGGAGTTAGTCCGACTTCCGATTCGGTTTTCTTTAAAAACTACCATTTTTCTTAATCAAGATATCTTCATAGCATCACATATTGTTCATTAACCATTAATAAACATTTTTAATAAGTTTCATCAAAAAAGATTGTCTTTTATCGCAATTTTACATTAAAATACCACAAACTTTAGTTTCCGACATAAACTCTATAATACCGTATTACCATTAGATAACTCACGAGGTAATGACCTACCTCCTCACAACACTCATATCTAATATAGCACGATGGAATTTGGGAACATAGATTCAGAAAATACGACTTTACATATAACTACCTTCAACTATTAAAACCTTTTTCTACAAGAAGTGTATTGTAACAAATCTTTGCAATTGCGCCTCTACAACCCATTTCGAGGAATCCGTTCAGTATGGTGTGGATTATCGCATATCCTCGGGCCTAGTAGAGTAAGATGCAGACCTCTGCAAGGAGCATACGATCTCGAAAGATTTAAAATACAATTTTCTTTAGAAAATATGATTTCTATTATAAATAAAACTTATATTTTTAATAAATAAATATATATGTAATTAATATCAAAATATCTATTTTTAATATATATAATACTCCACATTTCCAAAATTCAAAAGAAATTACAAGTAAATACCATACAATTCCAATATTACAAATAAATACCATATATTATGAAATTAGGTTTTATTCACTAGAAATGTCACATTGATAAAATATACATCCATGAAAACTCTAAAGACGGTAATCAAATACTTGAAGTGTATTTTGAAAATTAAACAAAATTATTTTTACATAAACCCCCCTCAAGTTATACTAAATTATAATAAAGACCCTAGTAAACATAGGTTTAAGAGGGTGTTCATAAAAGGAAGTGCAAGATTCAAGACTTCAACACGAAGCAAACGGTAAAAAGTCCACGACATTATGCACTGTGGAAATCTGCAAGAAACTAGAAGACATTCTGAAGAACCAAGTGAAGAAAAGCCAAGTACAAAGCAGCAGACATAACCCTAGAAAACATGAACCAACAACCCCTCTATATGGCCACGGAACCGCGGCCAAACATTGGTTTTGGCCACGGATCCGCGGCCATGTGAAGCCCGTGTCGGTGCTAAAAAATTCAGAGTGGCGGTGCGTTGACTAGTCTTCTTAGGGGTAAAATTGTAACTGCAGATATGAATCGATTGTAATCCTAAGGTTTCTATGATCTATAAATAGAAATTCTAAAACCTCTTTTTGAGGTATGCCTCTTCTTGTGCCTCATTGTATTTATCAAAATTTAGAATTCAATTCCTGTAAATGATTGAAGAGAGCATCATATAAAAATTAGAGTAAGTTTCTTTTTATTGCCCTAGTTAAATTTTCTTTCCTGCCCTAATATAGATTTTCTTTATCTGCCCTAGTTAATTTTTATTATCTGCCCTAGTTAATTAGTTTAGAATATGTTTTTCAATTCCCCAATGAGTGAGTAGATCCTCACTTGTTAGGGTTAGGAATAGGGAAGATTTGAGAGATGAAAATCTCTCACCCCTTTCTTGCCCATCACATATTTTTAAAGGACTCTATGCATACATACATACACCGCTCCCTACGGCACCCTATTCCATGAGGTAGCGGTGATACCGTAGTATAAACGACCAGTTGCGCATGCTTTCCATGGAGGTTAGGGTAAGAATTAAAAAAGGAAGGACAAGAACCTAGAGGAAGAAACATCGTTTCTTCCCGATGGTACTAATCCACTTTATTAATTATTACCATAACACCTCATAAATCTTAATTAGGGCATAGAAAGCGGTGAGGAATATTGACTTTCCAAACTTAACCTAAACCTAACCCTAGCAAGATTTTAATCCTAGTTTAGATCAAACTTAGTTTTTAGATTTAATTAATCCGACAACAATCGGAATTAACTCGTTAGAACAAATTGAGAATACACAAAATCCCTATGGACCGACCCGTACTCACCGGCTAGCTACCAAGCGACGCCGTTCTTGATTGCGGTAAATAATTCTTTGATTCATCTTTTAAAAAGCGCACATACGCAAAATAAAATCAATCAGAGGGACCGGTCTCTTGAGCCTCAGGGAGCCGGAGATATGGGTGCTTGCATATTTAAGATATACAACTTAACAAATGGTGTTATCAACACGGTAATTGTCTTTGAAAAAGACACAAATCCTACCGTCCATGTGCAGCAGTTACCGATAGCACCAAAACATAATTCAGAACTTCAATTTCTTTTCTAATTGTCTGACTCGGACTGAGTCTCAATATAATCAATCTGACTTGAATATGATTCAAGTATCAAACTACAATTCAACATGAATTCATGAATCTATATATTCAATTTGTTCAATTTAATCAATCTATATTGACTGAACCGAACCATGGATATACATCCATCTACATGATTCTCCAGTTACATCCATTTACTGATATCATGGTTTCGGCAAGTCATCCATCTACATATAATATACAATTCAAATAATACAATCAAGATATCGCGGGGTTTATAAGGGGTAGACTAGTACGGAAGGTGTTAAAAGTGGCACGAGACTGTAACCATAATACACCTAACCTGAATTCAATTGCCGTTGTACCGTGGCTGAACGGTTCCTTGTGCTCCGTATACCTTAGTCTCCGGAATAGTGGGACTCCTCTCGTATAAACTGGAATTCTTCTATACCAAGTTACAAACAACAGCGTTAAAACTAAATACAACATTATAACAATATACTCTCTATTCTGTCTATTCTATTCTTTTCTATTTACGAGACTTACCGAACGATTTGTTCTCTGACGACATTCTCTTTCTTTTCTTTAGAATGTCGTCAGCTGATTCGGACTTTAGGAGATCGAGCCCACCTTCGAAGACTTGGATCAGCTAGCCTTCGACCCAGAGCTTTAGTTCCTTGTACACATTTACATTCTGTATTTTCTATTTCTGTTATGCCATTGTTTAGGCATTGCTTTCCATTCCATGTATTTACTTTTCAGATGTATTGTAAAAAGAATGTTAATAAATAAAGTTTTTGTTTAATTATATCTGTTGTCACTGTCTCTTGCGCATTTTACTTATATTGCTTAGATACGCTTAGCGTGTTTACTTCTGAGTAAATACGCAGCGGCCTCGTCGCGTCCTTTACCCGTATACTGGGAAGCGGGGCGTGACAAGGACTCCACCTGGAGTTCTTCGTTACCATACACCAAGAACATTTCTTTAATACTTCTCAAGTACTTAAGAATGTTCTTCACAGCTGTCCAGTGCTTCTCTCCTGGATCTGATTGATACCAACTTACCACACCTTTGAGTGATTCCTGATCAAGCGGGTAAATTACCACGCTTAGAATCATCTATACTAAACCTCTTTAGTATGGTGTCAATGTATCTGAATTGGGACAATCCCAACATTCTCTTAGATCTATCTCTATAGATCTTAATCCTCAGAATGTAGGAGGCATCACCCAGATCTTTCATGGAGAACTTTTATGATAAGAATAGCTTGACCGAGTGTAGCATAGTAACATCATTTCCTATCAAGAGTATGTTATCCACGGACAATACGAGGAAGAAAACCTTACTCTCTATAACCTTTTTGTATATACATGGTTCATCTACGTTTTTGATGAAGTCAAACTCTTTGACCGCTACATCAAAACAGATGTTCCAGCTCCGCGACGCCTGCTTTAATCCGTAGATTGATTTAAGCATCTTGCACACCTTTCCGATGCACCCACTGTCTACGAAACCCTCTGGCTATGTCATGTACACGCTCTCTTCTAAATCAACATTTAGAAAAGCGGTCTTGACGTCCATCTGCCAGATTTCGTAGTTATGGTTTGCAGCAATGGCAAGTAGGATCCTGATGGACTTAAGCATAGCCACTGGATAAAAGGTTTTATCATAATCGACACCTGGTCGTTAACGAAACCTTTTGCTACAAATCTAGCTTTAAAGGTCTCAACCTTTCTATCTACACCAAGTTTCTTCTCAAAGATCAACTTGCTCCCGATGGGTTTTACACCTTCAGGAGCAACTTCTAAAGTCCATATTTTGTTGGTGTACATGGATTCTATCACAGATCGCATAGCATCCAGCCATTTCACAGAGTCTCCACTTATGATGGCCTGCTCAAAACTAGTTGGGTCATCATATTCCATGATGCAATCCTCGCTCCTACCGTCTATGAGAAAACCGTAGTATCTCTTAGGTGGATGAGGAACCCTACTAGATCTGCGGAGTGGCTGAGGTTCGTCGAGAACTATTGAATCCTCCAGTTCTACGAAATCATCAGTTATAGTTTATGTAGCTGGAACTTCTTCCAGCTCTACCTCATTACCACTAATTTCTTTCACAAGAAATTCCTTTTCTAAAAAGGTAGCATTCCGAGAAACAAACACCTTTTGTTCCTCGGTTTGGTAGAAGATATACCCTCACGAATATTTGGGATATCCAATAAACTTACACAGAACAGACTTTGCCTCGAGTTTGTCCGGATTTTGCATTTTAACATAAGCTGGACAACCCCACATCTTAATGAAATTAAGGGTATCTTCCCCTCCCATATCTCATATGGAGTGGTAGGCACTGACTTGGTCGGAACCCTATTCAATAGGTATGCAATTGTCTCAAGTGCATAACCCCAAAAGGAAATAAGTAACTCAGCAATACTCATCATAAAGCGCATCATATCTAATAGGGTGCGATTTCTCCGCTTCGAAACTCCATTGTGCTGTGGTGTATAGTAAGCTGAGAGAGAATCCCATTCTCTTTTAAATAGTTTAGGAATTCCGTGCTCAAGTATTCTCCTTCTCGATCAGATCGAAGGACTTTAATACTTTCACCCGTCTGGTTCTCGACTTCGCACTTATATTCCTTAAATTTCTCAAAAGATTCAGATTTGTGTTTCAATAGGAACACATGTCCGAATCTTGAGAGATCATCGGTGAGTGTAATGAAGTACAAGGAACCATTCCTGGCATGTATAGATATAGGACCACATACATCACTATGTATCAGTCCTAAGAGTTTGGTAGCTCTTTCTCTATGTCCAGTAAATGGAGTTTTGGTCATCTTGCCTTTAAGACATGACTCGCAAGTTTCATAAGATGTAAATTCAAACTGATTCAAATATCCATCTTTATGCAACTTAGTTAATCTTGTCTCATTGATATGATCAAGTCTACAATACCACAAGAAGGCTTCGTTCATTTCTGGACTTTTCCTTTTTTGTGTGTTCTGTATATTTAGAACTGTATTTTGATTTAGAACGTATATACTGTTACACATCGTACCAAACCAATCAACACTTGATTTACGAAAATGTTCATAACATTTTTCTCTAGTGCAAAGTTATATCCTTCTTTATCTAATAAAAAACAGATATAATGTTGCACATCATCGACGGTATGAAATAACAGTCGTTCAAAATCAATGTATTACGATTTGGAAATACAAGGTGATATTCGCCGACAGCTTCAGCAGCAACAATTGCTCCGTTCCGTACTCTGAGAGACGTATCACCCTTTCCCAGTTCTCTACTTCTTCTTAAGCCTTGTAACTAATTACAAATATGGGATTCTGATCCGGTATCTAATATCTAGGACGTAGAGCAAACTGAGAAACAGTTCTCAATAATGAACGCACCCGAAGAAGATGCATCAGAATGCTCTTTCTTCGTTCGGGTTGCGTGGGAATCCAGATATTCCCCTATTCCTTGCTCATACTTCTGACAGTCATAAGATAGAGAGGATCCAACGTTCCCCAGCCCAGTATAATAAGCGGGTTCGGTTAATACATCCATATTATTATCTTGATTAAGGCGTGTCATGGTCGCTACCTGGAGAGAGAGAAGAAAACACTTTAGCGTGTGCTCTTGCAAGATTAGATTGGTTATTATCTTATCTAATCAGGATGGCTCCTACTATTTTTATCAAATGTTCCTTCAAACCCTAAAAGGTAAGATTAGCCGAGATTAATTACACCCTACAAGTTCGCCAATCGGTCAGCCAGGCAGGTATGGGTATTCCGAGGGAGTCTCCTCATGATTTCATATGGAACTAATTAAATAACCTCATTTCGGTAAGGGCATAACCTCGTTAACACCTTTCTTAGACACCTACTTGATCAACCAATTGTAAAGTGGAAAACTCTCCCAGGAGTAACTCTTACTCGCAGTGGGTATCGCGATCCAACTATTTTATAGAAGGCATGCAATCTCATTTCAAATTTCAACACTTGAAATTCTTGATATCTGTTTTTACCCCTAATGACCTATGATCTTGACGGAGGCCAACAAACCAGAGGCCGCTAGTCAAGTTCAACCCTTCATTTCTTGATTGAATTAAACCCACCCGCACGACTCTTGACGGAGGCCAACAAAGTCGTTCAACTACCCTAATCCAATCGCATCATATGCTGCAGATAAGCACTAATCTGCTACTGCACACTACGCCTTGACAAAGGCCAACAAACGCAGCACGAATACTAAATAGTCCTTATCTGAAATGACGGAGGGCTACGACTGGTTTTGATGAAAACCTTTAGCTTAATGAACTTGATATCGTTGTAGAATCTAGTGATTTGAAAAGGAGTGGTTTAAACTCAGCTTTTAAAATTGAGTAGTTTTCAAAACAAAACGAGTTAGTTGTAGCATCTGCTGGTTTTGCTAAAGAGGTCATTCCCGGTGAAGGGATCTAAGTTCTTTCCTCATCGAATGAGGTGCTGGATATTCATAATGGAATACCGCTATGCAAAGCAATAACTAGAGCTACCTTTTTTGAAAAATTTGATTCTACAACATCTTTAGGTTTCTTTCTTTTCATTAATCTCATTAATGACGTCCCATCATTTATGTTTCCTAAACATCACAGAATAAACGAAAATAGAACGTACGCTTATGCCATCCGCATTCGCTACGGGGCCCCGTCATGCACCGTTAGGTTACTTAACTAACGACAGAGCGGGAGCTGGACCAGCGCGGGTGCAAAACATAAGCAATGTTTATTATATATATCATGTATATAGCATTCATCTCACGCAATTATATGATCGCATCACAGAACACAAGCAGCAGAAGTAAACATATGAAATATAGGATATACTAGGAGGTCCGTGTTGTAAATTAAGCCAGTAATGAAAAACACGGATTTCACGGTCATGATGAATAGCCAAACCCACATCCCTAGATCCCTACGAGAGTGGCAAGTGACCCTACCAATTCTAGAGTTAAGCGACCCGGTCTCGACTCCTCGAGATGGTCTCCTACTAGATTTTAGAACCCGGTTACTTATGCTTCCCGCCTTGGGTATATCCTAATACAGAAAAGTAAATAATATACATCAATGGTGACAACATCCTCAACCCGAAAGTGTCCCAATAAAAGAATATTACATACAAATTTTATTACATGAATGAAAATAGAAAAAATCTCATCTCACGTAGAAACCCCCGGCTATTCAATCACGAAGATCCAATATAATATATCACAGCAACACATAACATCATATGTCATCAATATAAGTAAATATGCGTATCCAAAATGTCGTTGAAGTATAATTAGAATCATAAGATCGGGGATACCCCACATATTACACTTACGGTCGCAGAAAAGAAATGAAAACTACAATAATTAGAATCCGCATTTACCTTAGACATCATAAACCCGGAATATCTCATATTCCGAATTTCATGCCTAACCCTATAAACCTTGCATTTTGTCTCAAATCAAAAATACTTTTCAATAACTTAGTCGGGTAATTCAACAAGATTCCCGATGACCAGATCGAATGCTCGTCGGGAACTTTAGTAGATGGCCGCACCCCCGATGTCATCGACGAAGTGCATTTAGGCGGAACACCGTGGCCGCGAGCACCCGAGTGGATGCTTTTGGCAACGAGGTTCTCCTAAAGTCACTTGGTCGGTGCTATAGGGCGTGGCTATCTAGTAGTGTTACCCGGCGAGTGTTCACGTACTATACGAGATTGCGACGAAGTTTTGATCCGAATCAAAACTCCATGGCAATAGATCAATCGAGACTAAACCGCTAGATTAACCAATTATAAACTAGTTTTCACACAACTAATTTAATATGGATTCCAACTATTGTATCACATATCAAACTCAAATCTGAAACGATGTTAAAATTGCGACTACGAAACACTTCGAATTTCCCTAACATAAAAGATAACATCATATGCAATTTGGGCAAAACAAACATAACATGAAACCCTAAACCCAACACACCAGAACACCAAAGAAACACGAGCCCAAAAAACAATAGGGGGACCGGCCACGCCGGTTTTTATCAAGATCTCGCCGGCCAAAGTTTGGAATTTAGGCTTCGAATTTCTATGGTGTTCTAGTTACATCACATGTAACATTCTGCACTTGTTTAAAAAAATTTCAGAGGACTTTAAAAAGTGTATAGAAACTAGGGTTTCAGTTGGACTGTTTCGGAGTTGTTTCATTTTCGTAATTCTAATTACACCGTCTAATGCACCAGCTTGAATCTAATACCATGAAAGTGTGTCTTAGCACAACTACTAGATTTATACAAGTATCAAGTATGCAATTTTAAAAAGTCTAGAGTGCTAAGCTACACTAAGGTAGAATCTAACTAGAGAATTAGGGTTTTCAAAGCAAGAAAGCAAGTTTTATACTTAGTGAAAAGAGAATACAACCTTTGTAGACTAGTCCTTCACCTCTAAAGCTCCAAGTAGTAGTCCCTACAACTCTTCTTAGACTCTACTTAGTGAAAGGAACGAGCTTGCTTTGCGATCTTCGAGGCCGAAGTTGATCCACCTTGAAGTCTTTCTCACTCAAGCTCACTCTTCACTAATCAATGTATTAGTGAAGCAAACAACCAATACTAAAAGGCTAGTAAAGTATAGGTTGATGATGTAGGAATTTTGCTCACAATATTTTCTTCTTTTTCTTTTTCTTTTTCATCTCAAGAAAATCTAGAGAGGAGATGAGGAAGAAGATGAGGACGAACTTGGAAGGAAAGAGAGAGCCATGAGGTGAAGTGTTATGAGATAGTAGGAAATATCTATGAATAAAAATAAGGAAATGGTGGTGAGTCATGGCTTCTCAAAGCTTCCATAAGCATCTTGAATAAATGACACATTTCCCATTTTCTTTAATTCATAAATAAATCCATTTCTAACTCATTACAATTCTCATGTGATTCTCATACATCCTAATTTTATGGATCATCAACCATGATGCAATAATATATACATATATTTATATATATCACATATATATTAATATGTATAATGAGAAGAAAATGTTTAGTGAGCTAATATTAGTTAATATATATATATATATATATATATATATCAAATATATTAATTTATATTAAATTATTAAATCAACACTTGATTCAATAATCCGGTTATATCATATATAACTGACTAATATCTTATTTATATGTATATCATATTATTATATCAACACTAGATTCAATAATCCGGTTATATCACATATAACCGTCCAATATTCAATACTAGTTACTATATATATATATATATATATATATATTAAATTATTAAATCAACACTTGATTTAATAATCTGACTATATCAAATATAATCCGGCTAATATCAAATACACAAATATATATTAACAACATATACATATACCATTGAATCAACACTTGATTCAATAGTCCGGTCATATCTCATATAACCTTACTAATATCAAATATCGCGAGATTAGAATACAGTATCACATACTCGTATTTAATCAAGCTCCCGCACATATCACCATATGCGGCCTACTTCATTTCGCATGAGCTAGGAAACCTCTGTGTGGGACTCTAAAGACTCGTCAATAGGCCAGCAGTAGGTAATGATCACATCAGTTACCCACAAGCCGTCAGCGGTACTAGTTGGACGTATTGAGCGAATAGAAGATCAAAAAGCAAGCTTGTCCAAACTCCCATAAAGCCTATAAGTAATACTTATCGTACAGTCCGGTCTCTTCGTCTGATATGTCACATATCGAGTTTAGGGGTGGAATCGTCTAACCCTAGTAACTTGATAAGTCAAGCCGATGTGTGGCCTATAACCGTTCAAGAAACTACTGATAACACTTACCAGTAAATCTCATCAGCCCTGGCCAGAGACTTGTTGTTATAGCCATTCGAGCATAGCGCAACATCAACTCCCTATAACGGGAGAGACGAAACCCCTCCTATCGCTCACTGCCTCCATATGACTCGGGACTGTACCCAAAATCCACCTGTTTGCACGACTCCTTTAAGCCGTGGTAGGGAGGAAATCAAAGCACAGTGGGAACCACACAAGGCACTATGACGATCTCGGGTCTACAGACTAATCTGTACAAGTGTCACCAAAGAACTGCTATCTGACGATAGGTATGATACCAATTAGGAGTTCTCGGCGAGTCCTGTTCGGTGTACCCATTCTCTAATGAGCACCTATGTACAATCTTTGATGTCAAACACCAATGGATGTGGGATCAACCATCGCCCCATATAAGATCAAGAAATGTACACACTAGTCTACTCTGGAATATCGATGCCCTGTCTCGATACTCTCTCGACTAGAAACGGTTAAAGGATGTGCTTGTGGACTACACAAGCCCCACTAGTATGATCTACATCATAGTCATGATAGTCAAGCCAATATCCTAAGGGCTTTATCAACATGTATCAAAGGGAGGGTATAATAATACAAGTGTACATATTAAGATAAAGAGCAACCAGATAGCATACTATCATGTCGAGCAAGAAAGTCCTCTATATATATATCCTAGCATCCACTATATCATACAATAATAGCCTCTAGGGCATACATATTCCTAACAATTGGGTCAGCAGGATTGACCGAGTTTTGAATGCAAATTGAGGACCACCTTAATAAGGGATTTATTAGACCGAGCACATCACTTTGGGGTGCTCTGGTTCTTTTGGTAGCTAAGAAGGATGGAACCAAGCGGATGTGTATAGATTATTGGGTGCTAAATAAGGTCACTATCATGAACAAGTATCCTTTACCGAGGATAGACTATCTGTTCGATCTGTTGGAAGGGTCTCGAGTGTTCTCAAAGCTAGATCTACGGACGGGTTGTCATCAACTCAAAGTAAAGACATCTGACATTCCCAAAACGGCTTTCCGTACTTAGTATGGGTACTACGAATTTCTAGTGATGCCTTTTGGAGTGACCATTGCCCCGGCGATATTCATGAATCTAATGAACCAAGTGTTTTATGAATACTTAGACAAGTTTGTCGTCATCTTCATCGACGATATTCTTGTGTATTCAAAGGATCGAGAGGAACACGCGGAGCATCTGCGCACTGTGCTTGAAACTTTGTGTAAACATCAACTGTATGCAAAGCTCAGCAAATGCGAGTTTTGGTTGGAGCGAATAGCTTTTCTAGGACACATTGTGTTGCGCGATGGAATTTCGGTAGATCCGGCCAAAATTACCGCTATACAAAAATGGCCAACACCAGGAACAGTTACAAAGATCAGGAGCTTCTTGGGGCTTGCTGGATATTACCGTTGGTTTATTAAAAACTTCTCCAGGTTTACAAAACCGATGACTTATTTAACTCGGAAGGATGTGTCGTATGTATGGACCGAGGCTTGTGAGAAAGCGTTCTTGGAGTTGAAGACTTGTCTAACCACAGCGCCCATTCTTACAATTCCCGACAGAACTGGAGGTTTCAACGTTCATTGCGATGCCTTGGGAAAGGGATTGGGATGTGTGTTACACCAACACTGTAAGGTAGTGGCATATGCATCGAGATAGCTGAAGATTCACGAAGGCAACTACCTAAACCATGATTTGGAGCTCGTTGCGGTTATCTTCGCACTCAAAATCTGGAAGCATTATTTATTGGGGAAGAAAGTGGAGATTTATACTAATCACAAGAGTATGAAGTATATCTTTACTCAGAAGGAGCTCAATGTGAGGCAAAGCAGATGGCTAGAACTATTGACAGATTTTGATATAAAGCTGCAATATCATCCAGGGAAAGTAAATGTGGTCCCTGATGTTCTAAGTCGTCAGCCGATGGAGTTGAGTCTTGCTACTCACTGGAGGAATTTACAAGACCTCGACGAGTTAAAGACGGAAGTAATCATGCCCGGGATAACCTCATCACTTATGAATATGCAAATTCAGTCTACATTGGTGGATCGGATCAAAGAAACTCAAGCTGGAGATACAAGATTACAAAAAATTCGAGAGAAGGTAGAAACGAACTTGCGAACTGATTTCATCATTCATGAAGACGGGTCATTAAGATATGGAAGCAGGATTTGTGTGCCTACAGGCAAAATCAGAGAGGAATTAATGAAAGAGGCGCATAGTTCTCCATACTCTGTTCATCCTGGAACGACGAAGATGTAAAAGGACCTCCGTCAAAACTATTGGTGGTATGGTATGATGCGGGAGGTAGTAAAGAGTGTATCCAAGTGTCTGATTTGTCAACAGGTGAAGGCTGAACACCACCAAATTGTCGGTCTATTACAGCCCTTACCGATACCCGAATGGAAGTGGCAGAACGTCACCATGGATTTCGTGACTGCACTCCCTTGCAGTATCAAAGCCAATGATGTAGTATGGGTAATCGTGGACTGGCTTACCAAGTCCGCGTATTTCATTCTTTTTCGCGTCGGCCAGTCAACCGAAAGCCTAGCGAAGAAGTATATGGAGGAGATCATCCGATTACATGGAGTACCTGTATGCATCGTTTCTGATCGAGTCACACGTTTCCAATCTCATTTCTGGCAAAGTCTATAGGAGAATCTTGGCACGAACCTGAGTTTCAGTACAGCCTATCATCCCCAAACCGATGGCCAATCCGAGAGAGTTATTCAGATTCTTGAAGATATGCTCCGAGCCTGTATGTTGAATTTTAAGGGATCTTAGGAGGACCACTTGCACTTGGTAGAGTTCGCATATAATAACAGCTACCAGACAAGTATCGGTATAGCGCCTTTCGCGGCATTATTCGGGAGGAAGTACAGGTCTTCATTGAATTAGTATGACGTTGGAGATCGAGAACTTCTAGGACCAGAGATGATTTTTGAGACCGTGGGAGTGGTGAGAACCATCAGGGAACATCTACGTATAGCTCAGGATCGACAGAAACACTGGGCAGATGCAAAAAGGAGGTACCTAGAGTTTCAACCAGGTGAACATGTGTTCCTGAAGATCTCACTGAATCACAGAGTGATACATTTTAGGAAGCGGGGAAAGCTCAGTCCGTGATTTATTGGCCCATTTGACATCCTTGAATGAGTTGGGGAGGTTGCGTATCGCCTAGCCTTACCACCTTCTTTGGAAGGCGTGCACGACGTTTTTCATATCTCGCAGTTAAGGAGGTATGTCGGTGACTGCAGTCACGTTTTGGATCATTCCGAAATCACAGTAGAGGCTTGTTCCCCTCCGAAAGATGGCGATGACGTGAAGGCGTCTTGCCTGAGATTCGGGGCAGATGCTATTTGGTTTTATCCGTCCACCTTTCCGAAGATGCCAAGTTGATTTATGGCACCGTGTATCGGAAGTTTAGACGGATGCGGTCGATGTAGCAGACTTCGTCAGATTCCCCCTCGCTTGAGGGGGTTTTGATTGTGGGGACGCTCTTCCCTGCAGGAGCAAGCCCCTGCAGTTAATTACGCTACCGTGTCGCGGTAACAACTTTCTCCTTCTCCAGAATTTCACTTCGTGTCGTGTGTGTTTGTTTTGTTTGTGGTTGCCCGTGGATTGTATACGGAGACTAGGTTATGCCGTCGCCCGTAGGACGTGGATTAGTCCAAATCCGTATTTTCTTAGATTTGGGTTTGGGGTTTTTGTTTAAGAATACGTTAGCCCTATTTAAGGCTAAGATCGACTTAAATTTTTGTTAAGGATACGTTAGTCTAATCTCCAGACTAAGATCGACTTGACGGGATCGTTTGGATCCAATAAGAGAGCAATTAGCTCTATTGTTCCAGTTTAGGGACATAGTGGTCCAGATTCCAGTTTAGGGACATGGTGGTCCATCATTCCCATTTGGGGATGAACATTAGTTTAAGGACATTTCGGTCCACGAGTTTAAGGACCCCGCAGTCCGAATCGATATGTGGTTGTCGGGACCCGTCACTTCTCTGACGTCGTTGAAGGATTACAACAATAGGTATCAGAGGAGTTCAGAGATGTACCCTTGAACCGGATGTAAATTGATTTAAGAGAGCAATCTTGCTCAGTCAATTTAATTTGAGGACTTACGGCCATAATTGGGCTAAGTCCAGTTGAGAATATTCAACGTTTTTACCTTTGGCCTATTAGGCCTGTGCTAGGGCTTTGCCCCTGTTTAATAATACACTGCATTTTATTCTGGCCTGCTAGGCCTTTTTAATTTGGGCTCTGTCCCTTTATTTATGATGCAGAGCATCTGTCATTGTTGGGGCTCTGCCCTTTTTTAAAATAATGCATAGCATTTTATTAGGCCTGTTAGGCCTTTTTTAATTGGGCTCAGCCCTTCTTTAAATAATGCAGTGCATTAATTATCTGACAGTGGCTTGTCAGGCGCTTTGCGCCAATTATTGAGCGCAAGCGCATGTCGTGGTGACACGTGTCACACCCTGGTGAGCGCAAGGGCACAGCGCAGTGCGCTGCGCCAATGCGCTGCGCTGTTGCGCTACTGACGAGTGGCGCGCTCTGGTGAATTGTGCCAACTTTAAAGAGCAATGCTCTATTTTTTAAAAGCGCATAGCGCAAGTGGTTCTGGAGCTGACACGTGGCGCTCTCTGATGGCTTGCGCCAACCCAGGAGCGCAACAGTGCAGTTTTTGCAAGTGCAAGGCACTATTTCAATAACTTAAGAATCTTTAAGATTTCAGAACCAATGGTTCATAAAAAAGTGCAAGGCACTGTTATTATTTATTATTTTTTTTTTATTGAAGATCATTGATCTTGTTCTTAGATCAATGATCTATTCAGAAGAAGTTCTTCTCTTTAAAGGCTTTTACCTTCTTTTCCTTCTTGAGTTCTTCTCAAAATTCTTCAAAGTTCTCTCTGTTTTTGTTGTTTTTGAAGTTCTTGATGTTCTTCCTCTATGTTGATGTCTTTTGAATTAGGGTCTAGGGGCCTTTATATAGTGCCCATTAATTTGTTAAATTTGTTTAAGAGATCATTCTCTGAGTGATTTGGGGAATTTTCCCCACTGTTGGATCTTTGATCCAAGGGCTTCTGTTTTACAGAAGACAATCTTCTTATTTTAACAAGAACAGAAGGATCTTACTAGAATTTTAATTCTGTTTGGCGCAAACGCCCCAGCGCTTGACACGTGTCGCGCAGCGCAAGTGCGCTGACACGTGTCGCGCAGCGCAAGTGCGCTGACACGTGTCGCGCAGCGCACAGCACAGCGCAACTGCACTTGCGCCACTGCGCTGACACATGTCGCGCAGCGCAGTACTTGCGCAACTGAAGCGTTGCTTCCTTTAATTTTGTTTTAAATAGAGCCTTGCTCTGATTGGGCGCGCTGCCTTGGGCGCTGCGCTGACATATTAGTTTTTGACACGTGGCGCGTTGCGCACAGCGTAAGGAATTTGAAGCGTTGCTTCATTTATTTTAATTTTAGTTTTCAAAACAGAGCATTGCTCTGATTGGAGGAAACAGAAGCGTTGCTTCTTTTCCCGCCTTGGAATTTGAACAGAGCTTTGCTCTGATTGGGGTAAACAAATGCCCCCCCCACCGTTGCGCTTACGTGGCCCTCCAAACGTGAGCTCAGCGGTGGCAGAATTCCAACCGTCGCGGCAACTCTTGGAAGTTGAAAGGGCATTTGATGCCTATAAATAGGACCTTTGGTCCTCCACAGATGATCATCATCTTTTAAGATTTTTACTTTCAAAACTTCAGAGCCTTGCTCTTGCCTTCAAGAACTCCAAGAGTTAGAACTTCTTTAGAAAACACTTTTTAGGTAAAAATTTTAATTAAATTAAATCAATTTTCATTGATAGAGCCTTGCTCTCAATAGATCCCTGATCTAAAGAATACCCATTTAGGGTTTCACTTAGCAGATCTTTGCTTTAAAAGGATCTAAAGAGAACTAAAGAGAACCTTGTTAGGATTCCATCAATAGAGTTCTGCTCTCTGAAAGATTTCATTTATAATTTCTTGATTCATTAATGGAGCTTTGCTCCTTTTAAATCATATAGCAGAACTCTTAAGAGTTGCTGATTTTTGTCGATCTTCTTTTATAGGAGTGATGGACGCCCACATGTACGACCTCGACGAGATTATTTCCTACGGGGACATCTGCCGACTCGGCCGTTCCCAAAATCGAGAATTCACAAACGCGGAGTGTGCTGAAATCATGAGCCGCTTCGACGCATATAACGGACAACTGCTTCCCCGACGTTCCTCCCTCCTGAAGCTTATCGTAGGAGCAATTTGGGAAGCGCTTCCCCTATTTTTTACCGGCGTGCCGCTTAGGGCATTGGACGCCGCCGAGGACAAGGTGCACTCAGTGTACCTGATGAACTTAATCTCGAAGAGACGGCGAGACAATCTTGTCGATCTCTTGCACCAGGCCTTTCAACAGTCCACTATTCTTGCTGCCTACTGGAGGGTGGAGGACATCAGCGGGGATCCCGACGCCCGTGCTCGCGAAAGGAAGCACACCAGGATGGTTCGCCAAACTTGGAAAGTCTTGGACAAGGTCACTTTCAAGTTTCTCAATCCCTGTCCAGGATCAGAGGTTTTGCCATCGTAATCATTTGGCCAATGTCTTTATTTATTTTTTTATGATTGTAAGAACCCTTTGCAATATGAATGGAAAATTTCTGTTTCAGCTTGTCTTATTTCTCGCTCTGAGTCTTTTGCACATGCATGAATGAATGTGTCTCAAATGCTTGATCAAATGCACATCGGATGTCCTTTCTGTCGTTTTCTTCTTTCTTTTATTATCAGTATGCTGCCTTAATAAACATGATTGACAGATAATAGAGTAACCATCTTGGTTTCTTCAAGAGATAGCGATGTCTTAGGCCGTAGGTTCAGATCTGTTGTCTAAGACTTTTCAACTCTATAAGCCGTGAGGGTCTCATAGAGATTTTTCTCCCTACGGATCGAGAGGATCTCGTAGGTGGATTTTCTCCTTAGGAATCGTGAGGATTCCTAAGTGCGTGTTCTCTTATAAGTCGTAAGAATCCTATAAGAGAATTTTCCCTCTTACGAGTTGAGAGGACCCGTAAGCGGTTGTTTCCCTCCTTGTCGAGATTCGACTTTGGAGAATGAGACCCGTGAATAGTATGCAAGAGACCGTTTTAGACCGACTTGCAGGGTCCCAGTGCTCAGGAAACAAGTTTTTTAATCCCTGCTGCCTAAGGCTTTATCTTGCAAGTTGAGACGAATCGGGAAGTTCTCACGGAGACACTGGTTTCTCTACGGGCCGACGCGAATCAGGAGGCTCTCATCAAGGACGCTAGTTTCCCTGAGTTGAGGAGTTTGCCAAGGACACTGGTTTCCCTGGGGTTGAAACGAGTCGAGGTGTTCCTGCAAAGACGCTAATTTCTCTGCGGGTCGACGCGAATCGAGGTGTTCTCGTCAAGGACACTGGTTTCCCTGAGTCGAAGTAATTTGCCAAGGACGCTAGTTTCCTCGAAGTTGAAACGAATCGGAGTATTCCTACGGAGACACTGGTTTCTCTGCGGGCCGACGCAAATCAGGATGTTCTCGTCAAGGACACTGGTTTCCCTGAGTCGAAGGATTTTGCCGAAGACACTGGTTTCTTCGGGGCTGAAACGAATCGGAGTATTCCTGCGGAGACACTGGTTTCTCTGAGGGCCTACGTGAATCAGGAGGCTCTCATCAAGGACGCTGGTTTCCCTGAATTGAGGTATTTGCCAGGGACACTGGTTTCCCTGGGGTTGAAACGAATCGATGTATTCCTGCAAAGACGCTAGTTTCTCTGCGGGTCGACGCGAATCAGGATGTTCTCGTCAAGGACACTGGTTTCGCTGAGTCGAAGGATTTTGCCGAAGACACTGGTTTCTTAGGGGTTGAAACGAATCGAAGTATTCCTGCGGAGACACTGGTTTCTCTGAGGGCCGACGCGAATCAGGAGGCTCTCATCAAGGACGCTAGTTTTCCTGAATTGAGGTATTTGCCAGGGACACTGGTTTCCCTGGGGTTGAAACGAATCGATGTATTCCTGCAAAGACGCTAGTTTCTCTGCGGGTCGACGCGAATCAGGATGTTCTCGTCAAGGACACTGGTTTCCCTGAGTCGAAGGATTTTGCCGAAGACACTGGTTTCTTCGGGGTTGAAACGAATCGGAGTATTCCTGCAAAGACGCTGGTTTCTCTGAGGGTCGACGCGAATCAGGAGGCTCTCATCAGGGATGCTAGTTTCCCTGAATTGAGGTATTTGCCAGGGACACTGGTTTCCCTGGGGTTGAAACGAATCAATGTATTCCTGCAAAGACGCTAGTTTCTCTGCGGGTCGACGCGAATCAGGATGTTCTCGTCAAGGATACTGGTTTCCTTGAGCCGAAGGATTTGTGGTGATCTTTCAGGTTTTATGTAAGTTACCGTCAGAACCGTGAAGCTAGGAATTTGATCTTCGCTTCGTTTGCTGGCACTGCGTCTGTTGTATCGAGACGAATGTCACAGTTGTCTCTAGGTTGTTGGTGAACCGTCGAGATTTGGCTTCGCTTTCTGACAGAGCCTGTTGGGAAGGTATGGTTCCGTCTTTGTTTGTGCCCTTGGATTGTATACAGGGATCGATGTGATCTCAACTGTAGGGCAAAAGTTTCATCATTTTTTTTATTGCTTTATTTCCGCGATGCTCTATCATTTCAGCTTTTATATCGCGAAGGTCGCGATCGCCCAATCGTTTCGGCTATTTTTCGCGGTGCCCAATCATTCCGGCTGTTTATTTTATTTTTACTCGCTACTTTTTATTGCGAGTTGTCCAATCATTTCGGCTGTTCTATATGCATACGTTTTTACTTGCTGCTTTTTATTGCAAGCTGCCCCATCATTTCGGCTATTTTGTATGCATGTGCGGCTTGCTGGCTTTTCGCTGTAAGCCTGGAATTAGACACCGATTTCGGCATCGGCACCGCTACAACTGGGATATTGCCAGGAGCGAATCATCATTTGCCTCTGTCGATGTCGAACAAAGGTGGCTTAGCGAACAGGGTTAAGGTCCTGTCAACTAAGGCTTTTGACTTTATGAGCCGTAAGGGTCTCACAAAGGTATTTCTCCCTACAAGTCGTGAAGATTTTGTAGGTGTATTTTCTCCTTAGGAATCATGAGGATTCCTAAGTGTATGTTCCTCTGTAAGTCGTAAGGATCCTACAAGAGGGTCTTCTCTTTGTAAGTCGAGAGGACTTACAAGGGTCATTCACCATATGGACATATCCCTAGTCACGGGTGGGACTTTGCTGAGGAAATGTTTATTCGCGCCTGTGGATTGTATACAAGGGTCAGTATTGAACCACTTGTAGGGCAATATCGAGGGTTGTGGGGGTTGCTTAAGAACAGGTTCAGGTCTCTGTAACTTAAGACTTTCAAATCTTATGAACCGTGAGGGTCCCAGAAGAGAGTTCTCCTTACGAGTCATGAGGATCTCGCAAGTGTATTTTCTCCTCAGGAATCGTGAGGATTCCTAAGTGTATTGCTCCCTTGTGAGTCGTAAGGATCCCACGCGGGTGGTTTCTCCTTACAAGGTCGAGAGGACCCTGTAAGTGTCTTTTAACGGGGTTGTGCCCTTTCGGGTTTTCACAAACACTCGCCGGTAGCCCTACTGTTTTTACTCACGGAGCCCTTTCGGGTTTTCATCCGCGCCCATTTTGCTTATGGACATACCGTTTTTTTTATTATTCTTTTTATTCTTTTTTTCTAACGAGGTCGCGCCCCTTCGGGTTTTCATGAACACTCGCCGGTAGCCCTGCTGTTTTTACTCACGGAGCCCTTTCGGGTTTTCATCCGTGCCCATTTTGCTTATGGACATACCGTTTATTATATTTTTTTTATATATATTATTTATATATATATATATATATATATATATATTTTTATTCATCTCGTCAGCCTAAGGATTCTGCGGTAGTAGTTTAAAGACGTTTCGGTCCTTCGTTAGTTTAAGGACGTTTCGGTCCGTCATTAGTTTAAGGACGTTTCGGTCCGTTATCTAGTTTTAGGACGTAGTGGTCCGTTGGGCTTTCTCTATGAATGAGCATGATGCCCCAGGCATATCCATCTTTTTTGGAACATGCGGTTGTGGCGGGCTCACCTTCCAGTTTTCGGATAGCACGAGTTTGCCTTGTTGGTATTGGTCTTCAACCCAGTTTTTGAAGACGAAGCAATCTTCGATCGGATGACTTACTGCTCGATGGTAGGGGCAGTAATTAGGATCTTTGACATCTCCTGGCTGAAGCGGACGTTTCGGATTCGGCAGATTGACGAATCCGTTGCGCACTGCCAGTTCAAACAGTTTCCTCGTTTTATCCTAAGGAAACGAGTAAGGACATCCCAGTCTTTCCTCGAGTGATGGGCGTGGACGCATGTTGTTTTGGCGAACAATCGATTTTGAGTTGCTCGGCTGTTGTTGAGTGTTAGCGACGAAGGTCATTTTTCCCTATCCTTTATCCCTTTTGTTCGCTCCGTCGTTTGCGGGTCTGAGATTCTTTCCGGGTAATATGCCCTTGCACGGATGAATGTTCTCATAATTATTCAATTCTTCAGAGATGGATTCCCTGAAGAGAGGGTTGAAGGCTGTTTCTTCATCGGGGTCGTTCCCAAAGGTGAGAACTCGTGATCCCCCGGGCTTGTCCCTGTGGCAATTGCCAGCGACTCTTTTATGCTCATCTGTCGTATTTTTTCGCTGTCTATGAGCTTCCCACTTTGTTCTATTGATGTAATGCCTGTGAGTGACATACCCTTGCCACCAACACTTAAAGGAGTCACAGTCTTCAGTAGCGTGTGCGATCTTCTGATGATATAGGCAATAATTAGGATACATCTCTATTCCACCGAGAGTGTTTTCTTCAGAGGGTGGTAGCTTCATTCCCATTGATATGGTTTTAGCAAACCTTTTCCTCGTCTTGAATTTGTTTTCATCGGCAGCGGATGTCTTTTGATTTGATGGGAGTGCCTCGACTCTTTCGTCCAGTCGGTGGTGTTTGGCTCCTTCCAGTATGGCCATCTCACGCTCTTGATTGGCTTTAACTTTCAGAAGAATCTCATTCAGGAAGGCATAGATCATCTTATCTGACGGCCACAGAATTTCTGGTTCAGGGTCCGCCCCCAGCTTCTCAGCGCAAGGAATTTCCTCATCGTCTGTAAACGAATGGGAAATCATATGACAGCTCGCCACGTTTTCCTTGGATTTATCTGACGAACTCTCTCCCTAATCTTCCTCTTGAAAGACGTGGTTGAGGAACTCCTGGAGCGTGATGGGAGTCTGTGCTTTCTGGTTGTATTCCTCCAGCGCGTCAATTTGTTTTTGTAAGTCCGTGCACTTGTCGCCAGGCTTCACGGGCTTCTTGGATTTCTTTTTCTTCTTCTTTGAAGATTTTGACAGCTGGTTGCGAGTGCTTGGGCCACCACCATCGATCTTTGGAGTTGGGTGCGGCTTCAACATCCCTTCAATGATCTGAGGTTCCAACGGGTTCTTCCACCTGATTGCTGGGCATGTTTGAAGATCGTTCAACATCCTCTTTGTTTTGGCTGATAGCACAACCTCCCATGGAGCTTCTTCAACGAGAGAGCACGTTGCCCCCGACGTATTCATCCTTTTAGAGGTGTAAGGTTGCGGCGGATTCACCTTCCATCTGTCGGACAACGCGAACTTGCCCGGTTGGTACTGGTCCTCAATCCAATTTTTGAAGACGTAGCAGTCCTCGATCGGATGACCCAGTACTCGGTGATAAGGACAGTAATTGGGATCATTGATGTCGTTTGGCTGCAACGGACGTCTTGGATCCGGCAGATTTATGAGTCGGTTGCGCAAGGCCAGCTCGAACAATCTCCTCGTTTTATCTCGCGGAAATGAGTAAGGACGTCCCAGCCTCTCCTCGAGGGACAGGTGTGGACGCATATTATTTTGACGGACAGCCGGTTTCAAGTTGCTCGGTTGTTGTTGAGCATTAGCGACAACAATTGCTTTTCCCTTCCCCTTCTCATTTTGAGAGTTCGGCTTTGGAAGGGGAGGTCTATAACCTATCTGATCCATCTGAGCTAGCTTGTCGATCAGGGCCTGGAAGGTAGTCGGCTTGAAGAACATTATGAATTGGGATATGGTCGCTTACGGATCGAGGGTTCCCACAAACATGCCTACCGCAGGAGCCTCTTCGATGCGTTGTTCGCATTTTGACCATAAGTTCCGCCACCGTATCGCGTATTGGACCCATGTCTCACCTGGCTTCACCCTGGCATTAATCAATGCCGTCATCGGGGTGCGTTAGCTGGCGCTTGCGAAACGCTGGGTAAACAGCAGTTCCATCTCCGCAAATGTCTTGATAGAGTCGTTTGGGAGCTCAGAGTACCACTCGAATGCTGTATCTGACAAGCTGCCGATGAACTGGCGAAGCAACAATTTATCATCACCGCCGGTGTTGCCGCAAAGCGCCCTGAACTGGGCAACATGCTGGTGGGGATTGCCCGTCCCCTTATAAACATGGAATTTCAGTATCGTATAGCCCGGCGGGTACTTGATCTGATCGTACCAGCTCGGATATGGTCGTCCTGTTTTTACGACCTGACCGGCTGCCTCAGTCGCATGATGAACCCGTATCTGTTGGGCTATATATTCGTCCAAGTCAGCTTTGGAGATTGTCTCCTCCTTGGCTGTTGACAGAGCCGGTGGAGGATTTGACATTTCTCCCCTGTCGTCTTCAAGGACGATCGGAGGATCTTCTTCAGCAGGAGGATCTTGCTGGATCATCATACCCACCATGTCCTGAAACAGGAGGGCCATTCGTTTTATGTTGGCTGCTTATCCATCAGTTTCTTGCTCCTGGTGGATCATCATACCCACCAGTGAGTGCGGCCATCGCATTCATCATTTCCTAGAGCTTCTGCTGTTGCTCCTGAGCTTTGGTCACTGACCGTGTAAGCGGTCTATGACCTGTAAATGCATGGCTGTCCTCCTTTCCCGATGCCATGTATACAGTATGGACTACAATGCCCCCGGACTTAGGGCGTTTAGGCTCGCCGCCTTTGACATTTGCCGCGGGCGTGGGAATTTTCTCCGGCCTCCTTCTCTTGTGGGCCGTGAGGGGGCCGTTGCAGCGGGCACCCTGGTGGTGGTCGTCCTTTGTTGTTTGTCCGGACGGTTCTTTTCTTCTTGCACTTTTGCCCTCTTCTGCCGGCGAGAGTGATCTTGGTCTATTACTGAATCTTGAACTCTTCGCCAGACCTTATAAATTTTGGAGGATAGCCGTTGAGGGGGCTGCTCCAGCTTTGTATCTGTAACACTCTCAGCAAGTGGAGGAGATCTTTTTAGCGTAGCAGTTGGAGAGTTCTTACGTACCCTCCTAAGTGGTTCAAAGCTGTTCCCAGTTGGAACAGTAGCATTAACTTCCACAACTGGAGCAGGTGGAGTTAGCCCTGAGGGGGAGTTGCCCCCAGCCTTCCTTACTCGGCGCCAGTGGCGACGTCGAGCATGACGAGCCGTTGGGACTGGCTCGGCGATAGGGACAGCTTCATCTTGCCCCCTGTTCGAATGAGGTGCTGCTGTTGTCAGCCTCTTAAAGACTGATGTTGTCCTTTGAGTGGCGATGTTCAATCTGTCAAAGACAGATCCTCGAGTAGGAGCAGGAGCCGGAATAGTCATCCTTGAAAAGACTGACTCTTTAATAAGAGAAGCCGCCTTGACGACTTCAGGAGTAGGGGTGGCTCTCTTCCTCGGGACGGCCATTTCAGGGTTCATGGGCTTCTTGGTGGGCCCATCAAAGTTCTGGCTCAGCCTGGCAAAGACAGAGGCTGCCGGTTTGATATTGGACGACCCGTTGAAAGGGGTCGTTGTAGCAGTGAGCCGATCGAAGACCGACTTCTTGTTCGCTTCTGGTGTGGGCACTGGCATGGTGAAGCTTGCAAGCGAGATCATGGTTCCGAAAAACAGGCCGGTGGTGGCCTGGGTCACCTGTTCTACCGGCATGGCAAGGATGGAGGTCGCTTGAGGCCCATAAGCTACACCTCCAGGTGAGGTGGAGCGTCGGTTGCACTGGCACTTTGAACAGCTCGAGCAATTGGAGGCCATTGATACTTGATTTCTTCGCCAGGAAAAAGACCAAATCTTAGTAACATAAAATCCGAAGGCAACCATTAACAAACCGCGATTCGTTCGCGAAGACGACATATGAAGTGTGGAGGGGAAAGAGGAAAAGGTCCCACCGGGCGTGCCAGAATCTGTTCCCCTCCGAAAGACGGCGACAACGTGAAGACGTCATGCCTGAGATTCGGGGCAGATGCTATTTGGTTTCATCCGTCCACCTTTCCGAAGATGCCAAGTTGATTTATGGCACCGTGTATCAGAAGTTTAGACGGATGCGGCCGATGTAGCAGACTTCGTCAGATTCCCCCTCGCTTGAGGGGTTTTTGATTGTGGGGACGCTCTTCCCTGCAGGCGCAAGCCCCTGCAGTTAATTACGCTACCGTGTCGCGGTAACAACTTTCTCCTTCTCCAGAATTTCACTTCGTGTCGTGTGTGTTTGTTTTGTTTGTGGTTGCCCGTGGATTGTATACGGAGACTAGGTTATGCCGTCGCCCGTAGGACGTGGATTAGTCCAAATCCGTATTTTCTTAGATTTGGGTTTGGGGTTTTTGTTTAAGGATACATTATCCCTATTTAAGGCTAAGATCAACTTAAACTTTTGTTAAGGATACGTTAGTCTAATCTCCAGACTAAGATCGACTTAACGGGATCGTTTGGATCCGATAAGAGAGCAATTGGCTCTATTGTTCCAGTTTAGGGACATAGTGGTCCAGATTCCAGTTTAGGGACATGGTGGTCCATCATTCCCATTTGGGGATGAATATTAGTTTAAGGACATTTCGGTCCACGAGTTTAAGGACCCCGCAGTCCGTATCGATGTGTGGTTGTCGGGACCCGTCACTTCTCTGACGTCGTTGAAGGATTACAACGATAGGTGTCAGAGGAGTTCAGAGATATACCTTTGAACCGGATGTAAATTGATTTAAGAAAGCAATCTTGCTCAGTCAATTTAATTTGAGGACTTACGGCCATGATTGGGCTAAGTCCAGTTGAGAATATTCAACGTTTTTACCTTTGGCATATTAGGCCTGTGCTAGGGCTTTGCTCCTGTTTAATAATGCACTGCATTTTATTCTGGCCTGCTAGGCCTTTTTAATTTGGGCTCTGTCCCTTTATTTATGATGCAGAGCATCTGTCATTGTTGGGGCTCTGCCCTTTTTTAAAATAATGCATAGCATTTTACTAGGCCTGTTAGACCTTTTTTAATTGGGCTCAGCCCTTCTTTAAATAATGCAGTGCATTAATTATCTGACAGTGGCTTGTCAGGCGCTTTGCGCCAAATATTGAGCGCAAGCGCATGTCGTGGTGACACGTGTCACACCCTGGTGAGCGCAAGCGCAACAGCGCAGTACGCTACGCCAATGCGCTTCGCTGTTGCGCTACTGACACGTAGCGCGCTCTGGTGAGTTGCGCCAACTTTAAAGAGCAATGCTCTATTTTTTAAAAGCGCATAGCGCAAGTGGTTCTGGAGCTGACATGTGGCGCTCTCTGATGGCTTGCGCCAACCCGGGAGCGCAACAGTGCAGTTTTTGCAAGTGCAAGGCACTATTTCAATAACTTGAAAATCTTTAAGATTCCAGAACCAATGGTTCATAAAAAAGTGCAAGGCACTGTTATTATTTATTATTTTTTTTTCTATTGAAGATCATTGATCTTGTTCTTAGATCAATGATCTATTCAGAAGAAGTTCTTCTCTTTAAAGGCTTTTACCTTCTTTCCCTTCTTGAGTTCTTCTCAAAATTCTTCAGAGTTCTCTCTGTTTTTGTTGTTTTTGAAGTTCTTGATGTTCTTCCTCTATGTTGATGTCTTTTGAATTGGGGTCTAGGGGCCTTTATATAGTGCTCATTAATTTGTTAAATTTATTAAAGAGATCATTCTCTGAGTGATTTGGGGAATTTTCCCCACCGTTGGATTTTTGATCCAAGGGCTTCTGTTTTACAGAAGACAATTTTCTTGTTTTAACAAGAACAGAAGGATCTTACTAGAATTTTAATTCTGTTTGGCGCAAACGCCCCAGCGCAGAGCGCAGCGCAGCTGCGCTGACACGTGTCGCGCAGCGCACAGCGCAGCGCAGCGCAACTGCACTTGCGCCACTGCGCTGACACGTGTCGCGCAGCGCAGTGCTTGCGCAACTGAAGCGTTGCTTCCTTTAATTTTGTTTTAAATAGAGCATTGCTCTGATTGGGCGTGCTGCCTTGGGCGCTGAGCTGACATATCAGTTTTTGACACGTGGCGCGTTGCGCGCAGCGCAAGGAATTTGAAGCGTTGTTTCATTTATTTTAATTTTAATTTTCAAAACAGGGCTTTGCTCTGATTGTAGGAAATAGAAGCGTTGTTTCTTTTCCCGCCTTGGAATTTGAACAGAGCTTTGCTCTGATTGGGGTAAACAAGGCTGACCTAACCTACAAACAATAACCAGTCGAGATTCTAGATTAGAAAGAGATGACATTGAGGGACAAGACAATCCAGTTGATTAGAGTTATGTGGAGGAAGGACTCTCCGGACGAATCCACGTGGGAGAGAGATGATGAGATGAGGGAACGTTATCCCCATCTATTTCTAACTTCTTCTATGTAACTACTCTTTTACTTACCTCCAGAATTTTGAGGACGAAATTATTTCAAGGAGGGTAGATTATAATGGTCGGGTACTCTAGATACGTAATAAAAACGTTTTATAATTTTTGGGAATTTTTAAGAATTTAAATGGATTTTTTATCGAAGGGAAAAGTTTTTAAAATCGACAAGAGGAGCTATTTTAGACCAAATTTGGTTGCAAAGGATAGAAAACATCACAATACATTTTCTATAATTTTACCAGATTTTTATAATATTTTTAACTATTTTTAAATAATTTTTAGAAGCCGAAAACAATTTTCAAAACATTTTTTAAATATTAAAAACAAATTTTATTAAATTTTAAGAGCGGGAATGAATCTGGACCGTCAGATCTGAAAACCAACAGCCCAGATTCTGTCGACAGTTTAAATAAAAGAAAAAAGAAAATAAAATATATATATATAGGCGCCTTTGATCTGGAGCATTTGATCAACGATCCAACGATCAAGGATCACCAGCGCCAACTCGAGCCGGGGCCCACACCAGCTCACGCGTGATGGGATGTGGGTCGTTGGATCTGGTCGAGCGACGGTCCGGATCTTGTCAGCTCATGGGGTCGGCTCCTATAGCGGCTGGAGAAAATAATAGAGATTTTTAATCCTAGAAAATCCCTATAAATAGCCCTGAGCTTCTAAAATCCCCAAAAATATATATGTTCAACACAAAAATCTATAATTATTTCCAGAGCTTCATCTTTGAGTTTTCTACATTTTGGACCAAGTCCCAAAGGGAAAAAATTTCTCAGCTTCAAGAAATACTTTTTCTCGTACAATCCGACGCTCACCGACTTTCATTTTCCTAACTCATTTCAGATAGGATCTCTCAATAATTGACCCTCTGTTATCTTCAATATGAAAATATATATCTATGAAAAAAATTACAATACCTAATTATGATATTTAACTACATTATCTATTTTACGGGCTTTGACGATTAAAAACGATATTAAACCCTAATAAAATAACGAACTTTTAGTAGTTATCCTTCACGATAAAATCACGGGGTAACGGACAACCCCAGATTTATGCTTGGACATATGGAACTAAGTCGTAAAGCGACTATCATGATCGGGACAATTTTTTCAGGAATAAATGTAATTATTCTAAGGTATTAAATAAAGGTTATCGATGATTAGTTCCTTAATTATTAAAATATGGAAAAATTATAGTAAATTTTTATATATTGGTTTTTTAAAAATAAAATTGATGGTAAACATGTAAAACCATATTTTCACTAAAATGGGTATTTCACAAAAATACTATCAACTCCTAAGAATTTATATTTTCAGTAAAATACCACGAATTTTGGAAAAATAGTATTTTCCTTAAAATACCCTAAACCTTTCCCAGTGATATTTTTATTAAAATACCACGAACTTTTCTGAATCAGAATTTTTTACGAAAATACCATGAACTTGGTAGAGTAATTAGTTTTATTAAAATACCCTGAACTTTTAAAAACTAGGGTTTTCTTGTAAAAAAATCAATAATAATCCTAAAACTAGATTTTTACTAAATACCTTTAAGAAGTGAAACCTTACCGAAAATACTCCAAATTTCGAAAGTGAAGTTTTTAGAATTTCACTAAAATACCCTTACCTTTTTATAAAAGAGGTTCTTTTATTAAAACACCACAACCTTTATAATAAAAGATAATTTACGGTAATATACCAAATAAATACCATGCTCTTTTATAAAAGGTTATTCTTATTAAAGCGTCACAATCTTTACCCTGAAATATCATGGCACTTCATAAATCAATATTTTGCCCTAAAAATATCATTGTTTTTATATAAACAATAATTACGATAAAATATCATAGTCCATTTTAAACCAAGGTTTCTATAAAATACTATGTTTACCTTACAACTATAATGGAACGAGATATAACTCACGACTGTGGAAGTCCATATCGACTGAGATATCATCTATTTAAATCCAACTTTTGAAATATCACACGACATGACCTACGATACGGTTAGGGTTAGAATGCGCGAACCTACGTATGGAATACTATTACAAATGAAGATCCCTGTAAGCAAGGTGAACAGTCCCAACATGGACGACTACTACGAATGAACTGAACAGTCCCAACATGGACAAATAACATTACATGCCTGATATATGCACTAACTCTAATTCGCAAAACTTTTACACTGAATAAAATGGGGCTGGGTAGTTTGATTTGACAAGGTAATATACAAACTCGGATTCCCCTATTACTCGATCAGATCCGGGAAAGTGGAACGGTACATTTAACCTTCCCCAACCGTGTTCTATTGTTAGAACGGAATAATCTCGAGAACCCGCTGTCCTTGTCTAACAAACTAAATGAATATATTACCTGTAGTTGCCCTACGCAGTATACCTTAATTTACTAAATTCCTATAATACATACATCATACCTCTACACACATATGACATCATATATTATACACGCTTATTCTCTTTACCATTACTTTCTATTGAGAAAATCCTACCCAAGTGTAACTCGCTGACAGACTTCATTTCCCTTTCTCTATCTTAGGAATGTCCGTTAGATGAGGACGAGGTTGATGAAGAAGGGGAAGATGGAATGGAGCCCACTACTGAAGACTACGCGGAGTTGACGCAAGAGCATTAAAATAGCTCTTTTATTGCCCAACTGTTTCGGGCTTGCTTTCTTTTAATCAATAAAATCAAACTATTTAGTTTGCTTCCAGTACTTTGGGATGTAATAATTTTAGTTAATGGAAATAAATACTTCTGCTTTTATTATCAGTTTTGGTACATTGCCTGCATAATTTATTTATACGCTTAACGCAACTGTATCGAGAAAAGACCTCTCAACACAGTTAGGTTGCGGACCTTGGCACGTCACTGTTTCCGTACTTTTGGGAAGCGGGCGTGACAGCTACTAGGTAGGGATGCCGACTCATGGGGGTTCTCAGTATGGTGACAGTAGTGGTGAAGCGTAGGCTCTTATCCCTGTAGGGTGTTTTTCGTCGCCCCATTGAGATGGGAAATACGCATCGCTTGTCGAGCGTATACAGATTGCCCCTGCCTAGGGTAGACTAGGGTTTATTAATTATAGGGATCTGAATCTCCAGCAGCCGTGGACTAAGCTGCAGTTAATTACCCCACGTCTTTGAAGCGAAGGAACCTCCGATTGACGGGTCAAACTAGTCATGCGAACTCAATGTGCAGTGTGCGTATATATGTGTCTTGAGGGGTTTTGGTTATATCGGGGACCTCACAGAGTTTACAGGGGTCCCGCTACCAAGATAGCAGGTTAGGGGTCAAGGGGGTTAGCATCTTTCTTGCGGGGTGCAAGGCGGCGCCTTGTTAGAAATTTTTTCTAGCGGGTGACGTGTTTTGAGTGTGGAGTGTATAAAAAAAATAAAGAGGAAAAGAAAAAAATGGTGAATAACGTCCTAAGGATGTATGGGCGCTGGGCGCTGGGTGTCAGCGCCTCACATGCCCAGCACGTGGGCGTTAGGCTCCAGTGCCTCACGCGCCCGGCATGAGGGCGCTGGACGCTAGCACCTCATGCGCCCGCCCAACGCCTCACACGCCCGGCACATGGGCGCTGGGAGCTAGGCCCTGGGCACTAACGCCTTACGCGCCCGGCACGTGGACGCTGGATGCCTGCAGAAAGAAGGGGCTTAGCCCCGAAATGAGGAGTTGAACTCCCGAAAAGGATTTTTATCTATGGAGTTAAACTCCAAAAGATTTTGAGTGGAGTTAAACTCCGAAAAAGGATTTTTATTTATGGAGTTAAACTCTGAAATTTTTTGAGTGGAGTTAAACTCCTAAAATGGTTTTATTTGTGGAGTTAAACTCCAAAAGATTTTGAATGGAGTTAAACTCTTAAAAAAGAGTTTTATTTGTGGAGTTAAACTCCAAAAGATCTTGACAAATGGAGTTGAACTCTCAGAAATCTTTGGAAATGATCAAAGGGGACCCCCTTTCTTCTCCCCTTTAGCCCGGGATCTTCTCTTGAGCCTTGAATCTTCCCGAGGTGGGGTTTTTGGAGTTAAGTCTCCTTCTTCCTCCTCTCTGTTGGCTGGATCTTGGAGAAAAGGGGGTAAGACTTAAAAATCTCCCCTTTTAGGGATTTGATGGAAGATCCGAACTCCCCTTCAAGGGTTTTATGGTGAAAAACTATTTCTTTTTGGAAAAAGAAGAGTTAAACTCTTAATTTAATTCAAAAAAAGGGAAGAAGGTTTAGAACCTTGAGGAAGGAGAAGGAGGCACAGAACCCTAATATTTGAGAGAGTGAAAAAGTTGTGCTTGATTTTTTCATCATATTTGCTTTTATAGGTTGCACATTTTACATATAGCCCCTTGGGCTTTACCAAATGGCACTTGTGCCACCCCATACTTTATGTGCTTATTTCTTTTTGCACATAAACCATGGGGTTTATAAAATTTTGGCTTTTTGTCCACTTTACATACATTTATTCTAAAAAATTGCATTAAACTAATTTATTACTTCATTCTTGGCATGGAGCCGGCCCCTTCCATGCTTGGTCCTGACTTGGGCTTGGGCCCACTTGGCTTGGGGTTGATTGACGTTGACTTGGTTGATCAGGGTGTAACTTTGACCCCAACAAAGTGCTCCCTATCAATAAATGCACACCACATATATGGGTCGCGTGCATGAAATTGATGGATCTTCTTTCGCATGGAGGTTGACTTGATTTGGTTCCCGTTTTGACGACGTGGAGGTCGATGTTGCCTTTTCAGTGATGAGGACGGTCGGTGCTGCCATTTTAGTGACGTGGACGGTCGTGCTGCCCTTTTAGCGTTGTAGACGGTCGGTGCTGCCCTTTTAGAGACTTAGACGGTTGGTGTTGCCCTTTTAGCGACATGGACAGTCGGTGTTGCCCTTTTAGCGACGTGGACGGTCGGTGCTGCTTTTTGAGCGATGTGGACGGTCGGTGCTGCCCTTTAGCGACGTGGATGGTCGGTGCTGGCATTTTTGCAACGTGGACGATCGGTGCTGCCATTTTAGTGACGTGGATGGTCATTGCTGCCATTTTTGCGACTTAGACGGTCTGTGCTGCCATTTTAGCGACGTGAACAGTCGGTACTGCCATTTTTGCGACTTGGATGGTCGATGACTTGCTCCGCTTCTTGCGGTTTCGGGGTTGATTTGTTTCCAAAATGGAGCTTGATTCCACCGAAGGGGTGATTGGTTGACTTGTTTGATTTGACTTATTTTGGGAGTTACCTACCCTTCCAGCGGGACTTTTGAGCTTGGTAGCGCTACCGGATGGGACATTGATTTGATCTGTTTGATTTCTATCTTATTCGGCGGGACTTTTGAATTTGAAAGGAACTTGGAATTTGGATTTTTTTTGGCATCAGCTTTGCTGCACTGGAATAATATCAGGAGCAACTCATCATTTGCCTTTGGGAAAACTTGAGATTTGGGTTTTTGGTCGGCATCAGCACCACGAACACTAAAGCAATGCCAGGAGTGACTCATCATTTACCCTGGGAAGACTTGGGATTTGGGCATTTAGTCGGCATCAGCACCACGAACACTGAAGCAATGCTAGGAGCGACTCATCATTTGCCATGGGAAGGCTTGGGATTTCGGTTTTTGGTCGGCATCAACACAGCTGTTCCCTTATAAAATAATAATAAATAAAAAGCGATGGGAAAAAATTCCCCAAATAGAGCATCACGTGCTGACACGTGATGCGCCTTGGAGCAAAGATTATAGGCGTTGTGCTTAACAAATAAGGCTGAAATTGAGCCTCACATGCAGGCACGTGAGCATCTATATACAAACTATATATGCGCCTTCCTAAAACAAATAACAGGACAGAGAAGCTCACGTGCCAGCACGTGATGCTCTTTGTTGGGCTTAACTTCGTATGGGTCACGTGCCACACGTGACATTCCTGAACATCAGCTCACGTGCCAACACGTGATGCCTTTCTCTGGGACTGCTGCATATAAGCAAACCAGTTTAATGCTATGGGGGTCATGTGCTACACGTGAGGGTTCCTAATCACCTTCTAAGCTGATTGAATTAAATTCTAAATAAAAGGGATCAAAACCCTATTTGGGAAATATTTCCCCGATCTTTCTTAACAAGAAAGATTACGCTCTGTAAAACAGAGCACCGTTGGATTAAAAATCCAATGGTAATTAAAAATCACCAAGCTACAGAATAAGCTCTGTATGGAAAATATTTTCCCGGTCTTTCTAAATAAGAAAGATTACGCTCTGTAAAACAGAGCACCGTTGGATTAAAAATCTAATGGTGATTAAAAATCACCAAGCTACAGAATAAGCTCTGTATGGAAAAATATTTCCCCGATCTTTCTAAATAAGAAAGATTACGCTCTGTAAAACAGAGCACCGTTGGATTAAAGATCCAATGGTGATTAAAAATCACCAAACTACAGAATAAGCTCTGTATGGGAAAATATTTTCCCAATCTTGTTAAAACAAGAAAAATATGTTCTGTAAAACAGAAGTCTCCGGATCAAAAATCCAACGGTGGATAAAATCCCCGAATCAATTAAAAAATCTCTCAATGAGAGATTTCCTTAACTAAATCAACAAACTTGCCTCTACTATAAAAAGGACCCGAGACTGGAAGGAGAAAGAGAGGAAACCCCCCATAAGATTTGAAAAATAAAAAAAGAAGAGTTCTCTTTGATGAAAAGAAACCCTAGGTAAGAAAAAAGACCTAGAGAACATTTTATCTCCTCTTACAAGAGTTTAACTCTTCCAAAAAAGAACTTAGTTCTTCCTCTGGTTGAGCTTTGCAGAAGCAGATCTCTCTACAAATTGAGAATTTAATTCTCATCAGGAAGATTCTGTTATGCACTCCCAGAACTTAGAGGAAAGAACTAAGTTTGAAGAATTTAATTCTTCCAAACATATAGGAATTTAATTTCTCTAATAAAACTAGGGTTTAACCCTGCATAAGAATTTAATTCTTATAAAACAAAGGACTCGAAATTCTCAAAACTCAGATCAAGATCTCCATGAACATAAAAGAAACGATTAGCGTACAATGCTATAACAACAGATCACGTATTCCCATGTGAGCACCTCTGAGTAACAAAAAGGAACGATAGAGATAGAGTCACGTGATCCCACGTGATTCCTAATAGTGCTCAGCACTTATAAAGGAAAAGGGGAATAAATCAAAAACAGTTCCCATTTTTGGGGCGCCTCACGTGATCCCACGTGACCCCCTAATAGTGCTTAGCACTTGTAAAAGAAAAGGGGAATAAATTCAGACAGTTCCTATTTTTGGGGCGCCTCACGTGATCCTACGTAACCCCCAATAGTGCTTCGCACTTATTAAAGAAGAAGGGAATAAACACAAAGAAGCAATGCCCAATTTTCAAGCGCCTCGCGTGCCATACGTGAGCGCTCCAAATTGCAGTGTTTAACACTGTTTAAGAGCCTCACGTTGGAGCACGTGAGCGCCAAACAATTATCAGTGTTCAATACTATGAGGGAGTCAACCTTAGCCCAAATTAGCCAAGTCTCCTGAGGCCAAAAAACCCTTTTGACCATCAATCAACTGAGCCCTCCTATACTCAGGTCTCCCCAAATCGATCTTAGTTCCAAAGATAACTAATGATCTCTTGACACATGGCATCTAGAATGATGTTCGTTCCACCATGATCTCTCCCTTCAATCTGGAGTCTGGTTCAAGGGTACATCTCTCCACACCTCCGATACATATCTTTGTAATTCTTCAACGTCTTCAGAGAGATAGAGGGTCCCGACAACCAACTGCTCTTTGGTACACTCCCAAACCCATGAGCACATTCCTATGGACCGTAATGTCCTTAAACAAGCTATGCACCGCAACGTCCTTAAACTAAACCCTCACCCTAAAAAATGGTGATCTATGGACCGTAACGTCCCTAAACTAAAACGATAGAGCCCAAATGCTCTTTTATTGGATAAAAAATGATCCTGAACCCCCGTTAAGTAGATCTTAGTCCAATATCGGATTAACGTATCCTTAACAAATATTTACGTTGATCTTAATCTCAAAAAAGGTTAACGATCCTTAAATCAAACCAAACCCAAATCTAAGAAAATACGGATTTGGACTAATTCACGCCCTACGGGCGACAACACAAATTAGTCTCCGTATACAATCCACAGGAAACCAAAAATAAAACAAACACACATGACACAAAGTGAACATCTGGAGCAGGAGAAAGTGGTTATCGCTACGCGGTAACGTAATTAACTGCAAGGGCTTGCGCCTGTACGGAAGAGCGTTCCCACAATCAAAAACCCCTCGCAAAAGAGGGGGAATCTGACGAAGTCTGCTACAGCGGCCGCATCCATCCAAACCTCCGATACACGGTGCCATAAATAAACTTGGTATCTTCGAAGAGGTGGACGGATAAATACAAATAGAATCTGCCCCCAAATTCAGGCAAGACGACCTACGCGGTTTCGTCTCCGTTTTCGGCGGTAAATAGATTCTGGCACGCCCGGTGGGACCTTTTCCTCTTTCCACTCCACACTTCGTGTGTCGTGTTCGCGAATGAATCGCGGTTTAATATGGTTTCCCATGGATTCGAGGTACTAAGATTTAGTGTCTTGCTCCATGCAGAAGAGAAGATGGTATCGATGGCTTCCAACTGCACCAATTGCAACAGCAACTCCCACTCCGTCCCTGCTGGAAGAGTGACTTATGGGCCCCAAGCGGCCTCCATCTTTGCAATGCCGGTGGAACAGATGACTCGGGCTACCACTGGACTATTTTTTGTGACCATTCTCCCGCCAATAAGCTTCAATGCCTCAATGCCATCATAAGAGGCTCCAAAGAAGTCGATCTTTGATCGGTTCGCAACCACTACGGCCCCTCTCAACGGGTCATCCAAATCGGCCGCCTCAGTCTTCAATAGGCTGAGCCTAAGCTCGAGTGGGCCTGCAAAGAGGCTCGCGATACCTGAAGGGGTTATCCCAAAGCGGATAGCCATTCCAGCTCCGGCAGACGAAGTCATCAAAGGGGCTTCTCCTATTAAAGAATCGGTCTTCACAAAACTAGCCGTTCTAATTCCTGCTGCTGGCGAGGTCGTTAAAAATGCTCCCCCTGCCAAAAAGTCTGCCTTCGACAGACTAACTGTTCCCTCTCAACGGACGTCAGTCTTCGACAGGATGACGTCGACGACAACTTCTCGTCAGAGTATATGGCACGCCCCGCTTCCCAGAGTACGCTAGATTGGGCACGTGACATAGCCAACCATGCTACCTGTGGGTAGGAAGTATCCATCCACAGTCACATTACGGCTGTAGAGATATCAAGAACAAGATAAAACTATCTAAAACATGTCCATAATCCAGAATAACAGGAGTGAATAATAAATAAATGCGGAAGCAAATGATCCAATACAAATAACTGAAAAGTGTGTCCCATAATGCGGGCTCACATCAAAAAATAAATGCAGGAAATAAAACTAACTACTACTGAACTCACAGCTCAGCCTGCTGGCTGAAGTACTGCTGCTCGGACTGCAACAGCGGTACGGAATCTGGGCCATGCAAAACCCAGACGTCAGCGCGTCATGTCATCAAGTAATATAATATGAACAGTGTAGCAGGCAATGTAATATAAACATGAATACAGCAAGAATAACAATAATATGAATCATACCAATACAGGGTAGCGTGCAGTGGGTAAACTAAACTGTTCTATCAGGTTTTCTATTCTAAAGTCTTTGAAATCAATTGATGAATCATCGATGTAACTCAATAGTATCCCGTACATACCCGGGACCACGGCCACAATATTCTCGGCTGCAGCCGAGACATGCCGCTCGGCACAAAACAGGAATGTGTACACTCGATAGTATCCCGTACATACCCGGGACCACGGCCACAATATTCTCGGCCGAAACCGAGACATGCCGCTAGGCACAAAACAAGAATGTGTACACCCAGAACAGGTGGTGAACCGTCGAGCTACAAGCCAGGTTGCACCTTTGATTTCCCCATACCCCCAAGTTATATATGTCAAGTCAGGTATTCAGTAGTCAAGAACTAATGCCAACACAGGATCAGGTAAAAGCAGGTTTGTCTGGATAGACAACAGGAACAGTCCATGAGGACTACATGTTATGTTTGTTGGCATTAGACACAAGATCAGGTAACAGGTAAAGCCATGGTACATCAGGTCCAGCCAGGTAATGTATAAAGGTGTCATGTCATGTCAAGAGTGTACGGTACCATGTCATGTCAAGTAGGAAGTGTAACAGGTCATGTCAGGAAGCACAAGATGTCATGTGGGTGCTCATAATCAAACTAACATAAGCATGTGTATAAATAAACAAGCATGAGTACTATCAGAACAATAAACTGGAACATGTAATATGATATGCAAATAGATATAATTTCAAGGATATGGATGCACAGTTATCGATTAGGGTTACATTTATAGTTCCAATATTAATTAGGATGCAATTTATTAAACATGGAGTGTTAATATCACATTATTATGTAGTAATGTGATCTATGGATGCAATTATATGTATCTTAAATGCGATGGATGCAAACGGGTATCCGAAAAGTTATAAAACTATAAAAATTGTAATATGGGATGTACAACTAAGCAATATGTGATATAAATATTGATATAATAATATTAATATGGATAGCATATTCAAAGCGATTAATAACTATAAAAGTGGTATTGATTAACCATGCACAAGAAGGTTCCGTTCAGAAATTCAGCATCACCCTAATTTGTAAAAATAGCTTAAAAATAATAAACGTTCTCCAAAAGGGACATGTTTTATACAAAATCAAAGATAATTCAATAAGGTTTTCAGTTTTATAAGTATAAGCATCTCAGGTTGTCCCTACAAAAAGTTATGAATATTCGAAGTTGAAAGTTTGCTGCTGGAATTTCTCTGGACAGCAGTTTGGAGACATTTTCATTTGCATTTTACGTTATTTAAACAATTTATTTTGCCAGTAAATATTTTATAGAGTTATAGTATTCTGAGTTGGCTTCGTAACGAACTAAAGAACGTATACTAATGATTTTTCTATGATTTATAATGAATTTTATAAGATAAGGTGTACAGTAAATTTCAGATTTGTCATATCCGATTTTTCAACGACGTTTCATGTGTAAACTATAAGATTTTCAAATGTATAACATTATAAAATGAAGATTATAAACTAATTACAGATAATAATAATAAATATTACGACGATATATATTTTAAATGATATGGTTGCAGTATAATGTAATCTAGTATGTCACAAGATAAGTTTTCATGATCTAGATTTAATATGATATAAACGGATGCAAACGGAACATCGAGACGTTATAAAATTAAACATGGGGCACTAGATTTAAAATATAGGTAAGGTATTTATTTAAATATGTATAAAATGAATTATATAGAATGTAGCAAGATTAACTTGCCTCGATAGGTCGCGAATCGGGAAAACGGAACGTTAACCGTCGGCGGGGAAAACTCGCGACGGGCGCACGGTTCACGGAATGAACCCAAACGATGAACAAAGGAACCACACGGGTTGGGGTACCTCGCTGGAACGTCGAGAAGCGTCACCGGCATGACGGAATTCCGGCAACAAAAGAACAGTTAAAAAAATGAGAAACGAGACATGAAGCAAGAAGAGAAAGAATGATAAAGAGAAGTACGAGAGAATATATGAGAGAGAGAGAGAAAGTGGAGAGAGAGAGAGAGAGAGAGTGAGCTGCAGGTGGGGGCCCACGGAATTAAAAGGAACGCGATTGGCTAAAAGAGAATCGTTAGTTAAGGATAAATATTAATTAAAGATTCAAAACATTTTAAGGAACAGTAGGATATATATATAGGTTAATTTAAAATTTTAAAAGATAGGTAATGAACAGTAAGATATCAGGTTAGTTAGAAAAATATATTATATGGTTTTAATAATATTAAAATTTGGGATTTTGGCGCCAAATAAAACATTTCCAAATCGCGCCCGGGTCGAGTCCAAAAATTTGAAATTGAAATAATAGGATTTTAAGCGGGATCCAAATTTTAAAATTAAGTGTTTTATGATTAAAAAGCATACCCCCAAAACGGACACATGTACGCGCGCGTAGCCGTCCAAACTCGCCCGTTTCACTGAACGGGACGAGAACACAATGCACGGACGCTACCATGAGGCTAGGGGTGTCAAGTAGGCCAAGATGAATATTTTCAATTTTATTTTAGATGCCAAAATTTGTTATATGTAGAAATGACTTTAACGGGTAAATTTTGCAGTAAGCAACAAACAAGCAAGTTAAATGAAATGAGTACCACATTATGCTCAAACAGTAACTGAAAATAGTAGCATTGGGCTCGGGTGTTACATTATACCCAACTACAAAAGAATTTCGTCCTCGAAATTCCAAGAATACAAAGATAGAAAACTACAGGAAAAGGTGAGGAAACTTCTGTCGGATTTCATCTTCTCGTTCCCAAGTGGACTCTCCATGCGATCGATTTCCCCAAGAAACAAGCACAAGGGGAATAACCTTGTTCTTGAGAACCTTTTCCTTTCGATCCACGATTTCAATCGGTCGCTCCTCAAAAGTCAAGTCTTCTCGTACTGTTAGCTCCGAATGATCCAAAACGTGTGTTTCATCTCGAACATACCTTCGTAGTTGAGATACGTGAAACACATCGTGCACACTTGCCAAGGTCTGCGGTAACGCCAAACGGTACGCTACCTCTCCAACACGCTCTTAGATCTCAAAGGGTCCAACGAATCGAGGACTAAGCTTTCCTCGACTCCCAACGAATCACCCCTCTAGTCGGTGATATCTTCAAGAACACCAAATCACCTATGGCGAACTCTAGAGGTCTTCTTGACGTGTCAGCCCAACTCTTCTGTCTGTCTTGTGCTGCCTTCATAAGATTCCTGATAGTGTTAACCTTTTCAACTGTCTGCACAACCAAATTTAGTCCCAACAATCTTCGTTCACCGACATCATCCCAACAAACAGGTGAACGGCATTTACGACCATACAAAGCTTCAAACGGAGCCATCTGGATAGTTGCTTGAAAACTGTTGTTATACGAAAACTCCACCAAGTGTAGATGATCCTCCCAAGAACCCTTGAAGTCCAACATGCATGCTCTCAACATATTTTCAAGAGTTTGGATCGTTCTCTCCGACTGACCATCAGTTTGAGGATGATAAGCTGTGCTAAACTTCAATCGAGTCCCCAAACTTTCCTGTAAACTCCTCCAGAAGTGTGATAAGAACCGAGTGTCCCAATCGGACACGATGCTCACCGGTACTCCATGCAACCTTACAATCTCCTGCATGTACCGCTCTGCCAAAGTCTCTGTTGATTGACCAACCCGGAAAGGAATAAAGTGAGCTGCCTTGGTCAATCGATCAACAATCACCCATACAGCATTGTTGCCTTTTGGACTCCGCGGTAAAGCCGTCACGAAATCCATGGTTATATGTTCCCACTTCCACTGAGGAATCGGAAGTGGTTGCAATAAACCAGCAACCGTTTGATATTCAGCCTTAACTTGCTGACACACCAAGCACTTTTCCACAAAGCGAGCAATCTCCCATTTCATGCCTTCCCACCAGAAATGCTGTCGAATATCTCGGTACATCTTTGTGCCTCCTGGATGTACAGAATAAGCTGAACTGTGTGCCTCCTTCATAAGCTCTTCGCGAACATCTCCCTTTGGCACACACAAACGGCTACCATACCTCAACGAACCATCTTCGTGGATTAGTAAATCTGTTCGTAGCCCGGCTTCAACTTGCTCTCGAAACTTTTACAGTCTAGGATCCTGCGATTGTGCTGCTTTAATATTCTCGATCAAAGACGAATGTACTTGCAGCTGCAACAACTGTCCCGTAGAACGCGGTAGCACAACCTCCAAGTCAAATCTTTGAAAATCTGCGACGATCTCCTTCTGCGTAGTTAACACCTGAATTACTGGTAACCGACTAAGCGCATCCGGCACAACATTAACCTTCCCCGGATGGTACTTAAGATCAAGAACGTAGTCAGCCATCAGCTCCAACCATCTACGCTGCCTCTTGTTAAGCTCCTTCTATGTGAACACATACTTCAAGCTCTTATGATCTGTAAAAACTTCGACTCTTTTGCCCAAAAGATAGTGTCTCCAAATATTCAAGCGAAAATCACAGCCGCAAGCTCCAAGTCATGAGTTGGATAATTCTTCTCATGGGTATTCAACTGTCTCGATGCGTATGCTACAACCTTCCCATGCTGCATCAAAACACATCCCAATCCTTTCCCAGATGCGTCGCTGTGAATCACCAATCCTCCAGAATTGTCTGGCACGGTCAGAATAGGGGCGGTTATCAACTTCTGCTTCAACGTCTCGAAAGCTAACGCACACTTATCCGTCCATACAAAAGGTACCTCCTTGCGCGTAAGCTTGGTCAACGGCTCTGCCAGACGAGCAAAGTTCTCCACAAATCTCCTATAGTATCCGGCTAATCCATGGAAACTTCTTATCTCAGCAACATTCTTTGGAATAGGCCAATCTCGAACTGCTGCAATCTTTTCTGGATCGACGGCATTGCCATCGCCAGACACAACATGCCCCAGAAACTTCACTTCCTCCAGCCAAAACTCGCACTTACTCATCTTCGCATACAATTTCTCCTGTCTCAACGTCTGCAGTGCGATCTTTAAATGCTTAGCATGCTCCTCAAAACTCTTCGAGTAAACCAGAATATCGTCAATGAAGACCACGATAAACTGGTCCAAGAACGGTGAAAAGATTCGGTTCATCAAGTCCATGAATACTACCGGCGCATTCGTTACTCCGAAGGGCATCACTAAGTATTCGTAATGTCCGTACCGAGTTCGAAACGCCGTCTTGCAAATATCTTCTGCTTTTATTCGAACCTGATGATATCCGGATCGCAAATCCAGCTTTGAGAATACCCTCGCGCTACTAAGCTGCTCAAAAGTTCTCCAATGCGAGGGATCGGGTACTTGTTCTTAATAGTCACCCGGTTTAATTCTCGATAGTCGATGCACATCCTTCTCGTGCCATCCTTCTTCTTTACTAGAAGAACTGGAGCTCCCCAAGGCGAGTTACTGCTTCGAATCCAACCCTTTTCAAGCAATTCAGCAACCTGTTTCTTTACTTCTTCCAACTCTACTGGCGCCATTGGATAATACGCTTTAGATACTGGCGCTGCACCAGGAATAAGATCAATTGCGAACTCCACATCTCTCCTCGGCGGTAAACCCGATATATCTTCAAACACATCCATAGAATCATGAACAACAGCCGGCTCTTTACTTTCATCACTTCCATTGATGAAAGAATATTGTTTGTCGGCCTAGCCCTAAACTCGACCGGCCCGACCGAACTGCTTCCTTAACGCAACTGCTGTCTGCTGCAAACTCCCTTTCATCCCAGATAAACTCTGCTGCTCTTGGCTGCTGCAAGTATTTGTGAGAAAGTGGTCAAACCCAGGGAGACAATCTGCCTCTGGATGTCCACGTCCAGTCTGCGCATGAACCTCCGTACCCTGTCTGCATCGTTGGCAACTAAAGGTCCAGCGAAACTACTGAGTCTCGTCCATTCTGCTACATGCACATCTACGGGTGCTCCCTTCTGCTTTAGTCCGATGAACTTCTCTTCCATTTCCTCCCGTGCAGTCCGCGGGAAGAACTTCTCCAGGAAACTCTTAGAAAAATCCGCCCACTTGATCGGCTTGGGAAAGCGGGTCTCCTCAACAAGCCACCATTCTCGGGCGTAGTCCACTAGCTGAATGCATACCACAACAACTTTTTTGTCATCTGGAATCTATCCGCAAAAAGCAAGTTCTCTGTGTCAACTAGCCACTGCTCCACTGGCAACGGCTCCTTTAAACCAGTAAATGTAGACGGACCCAACCGCCTGAAATCTGCTACGTTCCCTACTCGGTCAACTGGTCTAGCTCCAACATTGTTCACAGACTGTTGAACGATCTGCAAACCTTCCCGAAACGAGTTCGCTTGCTGCTGGATCAGCTCGGTCTGTTTCTTTGATTCTCCAGCATTCCTCTTATCACTCCAAGCATGGCGGCTTCGTCCACACGCCTCTGGTATGTCTTCAATTTCTTACCGGCCATAATCCTGAACTCAAAATACCCAACATTAGCATGATGATAGATTTTGAATATAGATCAAGGCTAGAACTCCAAGATACATAAATAGAGTACCGCATTGTAACTATGCCGCGGTATCATAGCCACAATTACATAACTCCATCCAAGTCGCCTAAGTCCTAGAGATAACAAGGAATCAGGTTTTCGAATCGATATGCAAAGGAAGTTTGCACATCGTAAAAGATATAATCAGGAAGAATGTGATTCAAGAATGGTAAAACGGTCAAGGTGGCAGGACATGTTTCCTAAACACAGGTATTCTGATTCGTGTATTGGGTACAATACCCAACTACAAAAGAATCAACCCAACTATCCTATGGCTCTGATACCAAAAGAACCATGTCACGCCCCGCTTTCCAGAGTACGCTAGATTGGGCATGTGACATAGCCAACCATGCTACCTGTGGGTAGGAAGTATCCATCCACAGTCACATTACGGCTGTAGAGATATCAAGAACAAGATAAAACTATCTAAAACATGTCCATAATCCAGAATAACAGGAGTGAATAATAAATAAATGCGGAAGCAAATGATCCAATACAAATAACTGAAAAGTGTGTCCCATAATGCGGGCTCACATCAGGAAATAAATGCAGGAAATAAAACTAACTACTACTGAACTCACAGCTCAGCCTGCTGGCTGAAGTACTCCTGCTCGGACTGCAACAGCGGTACGGAATCTGGGCCATGCAAAACCCAGACGTTAGCGCGTCATGTCATCAAGTAATATAATATGAACAGTGTAGCAGGCAATGTAATATAAACATGAATACAGCAAGAATAACAATAATATGAATCATACCAGTACAGGGTAGCGTGCAGTGGGTAAACTAAACTGTTCTATCAGGTTTTCTATTCTAAAGTCTTTGAAATCAATTAATGAATCATCGATGTAACTCAATAGTATCCCGTACATACCCGGGACCACGGCCACAATATTCTCGGCTGCAGCCGAGACATGCCGCTAGGCACAAAACAGGAATGTGTACACTCGATAGTATCCCGTACATACCCGGGACTACGGCCACAATATTCTCGGCCGAAACCGAGACATGCCGCTAGGCACAAAACAAGAATGTATACACCCAGAACAGGTAGTGAACTGTCGAGTTACAAGTCAGGTTTCACCTTTGATTTCCCCATACCCCCAAGTTATATATGTCAAGTCAGGTATTCAGTAGTCAAGAACTAATTCTAACACAGGATCAGGTAAAAGCAGGTTTGTCTGGATAGACAACAGGAACGGTCCATGAGGACTACATGTTATGTTTGTTGGCATTAGACACAAGATCAGGTAACAGGTAAAGCCATGGTACATCAGGTCCAGCCAGGTAATGTATAAAGGTGTCATGTCATGTCAAGAGTGTACGGTACCATGTCATGTCAAGTAGGAAGTGTAACAGGTCATGTCAGGAAGCACAAGATGTCATGTGGGTGCTCATAATCAAACTAACATAAGCATGTGTATAAATAAACAAGCATGAGTACTATCAGAACAATAAACTAGAACATATAATATGATATGCAAATAGATATAATTTCAAGGATATGGATGCACAGTTATCGATTAGGGTTACATTTATAGTTCCAATATTAATTAGGATGCAATTTATTAAACATGGAGTGTTAATATCACATTATTATGTAGTAATGTGATCTATGGATGCAATTATATGTATCTTAAATGCGATGGATGCAAACGGGTATCCGAAAAGTTATAAAACTATAAAAATTGTAATGTGGGATGTACAACTAAGCAATATGTGATATGAATATTGATATAATAATATTAATATGGATAGCAGATTCAAAGCGATTAATAACTATAAAAGTGGTATTGATTAACCATGCACAAGAAGGTTCCGTTTAGAAATTCAGCGTCACCCTAATTTGTAAAAATAGCTTAAAAATAACAAACGTTCTCCAAAAGGAATGTGTCTTATACCAAAACAAACATAATTCAATAAGGTTTTCAGTTTTATAAGTATAAGTATCTCAGCTTGTCCCTACAAAAAGTTATGAATATTCGAAGTTGAAAGTTTGCTGCTGGAATTTCCCTGGACAGCAGTTTGGAGACATTTTCATTTGCATTTTACGTTATTTAAATAGTTTATTTTGCCAGTAAATATTTCATAGAGTTATATTATTCTGAGTTAGCTTCGTAACGAACTAAAGAACGTATACTAATGATTTTTCTATGATTTATAATGAATTTTATAAGATAAGGTGTACGGTAAATTTCAGATTTGTCATATCCGATTTTTCAACGACGTTTCATGTGTAAATTATAAGATTTTCAAATGTATAACATTATAAAATGAAGATTATACACTAATTACAGATAATAATAATAAATATTATGACGATATATATTTTAAATGATATGGTTGCAGTATAATGTAATCTAGTATGTCACAAGATAAGTTTTCATGATCTAGATTTAATATGATATAAACGGATGCAAACGGAACATCGAAACGTTATAAAATTAAACATGGGGCACTAGATTTAAACTATAGGTAAGGTATTTATTTAAATAGGTATAAAATGAATTATATAGCATGTAGCAAGATTAACTTGCCTCGATAGGTCGCGAATCGGGAAAAAGGAACGTTAACCGTCGGCGGGGAAAACTCGCGACGGGCGCACGGTTCACGGAATGAACCCAAACGATGAACAAAGGAACCACACGGGTTGGGGTACCTCGCTGGAACGTCGAGAAGCGTCACCGGCACGACGGAATTCCGGCAACAAAAGAACAGTTAAAAAAATGAGAAACGAGACATGAAGCAAGAAGAGAAAGAATGATAAAGAGAAGTACGGGAGAATATATGAGAGAGAGAGAGAAAAAGTGGAGAGAGAGAGAGAGCTGCAGGTGGGGTTCCACGTAATTAAAAGGAACGCGATTGGCTAAAAGGGAATCGTTAGTTAGGGATAAATATTAATTAAAGATTCAAAACATTTTAAGGAACAGTAGAATATATATATAGGTTAATTTAAAGATTTAAAAGATAGGTAATGAACAGTAAGATATCAGGTTAGTTAGAAAAATATATGCGATGGTTTTAATAATATTAAAATTTGGGATTTTGGCGCCAAATAAAACATTTCCAAATCGCGCCCTGGTCGAGTCCAAAAATTTGAAATTGAAATAATAGGATTTTAAGGGGGATCCAAAATTTAAAATTAAGTGTTTTATGATTAAAAAGCATACCCCCAAAACGGACACATGTACGCGCGCGTAGCCGTCCAAACTCGCCCGTTTCACTGAACGGGACGAGAACACAATGCACGGACGCTACCACGAGGCTAGGGGTGTCAAGTAGGCCAAGATGAATATTTTCAATTTTATTTTAGATGCCAAAATTTGTTATATGTAGAAATGACTTTACCGGGTAAATTTTACAGTAAGCAACAAACAAGCAAGTTAAATGAAATGAGTACCACATTATGCTCAAACAGTAACTGAAAATAGTAGCATTGGGCTCGGGTGTTACAGTAGACGGCATGATGAAGCCACTCCCGTAACTAAACCATTCCTATCTGCACGACATGCTCAACGTCGCTACTGGCGTCGAGTAAGGAAGGCTGGGGGCAGTTCTCCCTCTGGACTTACTCCACCAGCTCCAATGGTGGAAATTGACGCTGCTGTTCCAACTGGGAACAGCTTCGAGCTGCTCAGGAGGGTGCGTAAGAACTCTCCAACCGCCATCTTGAAAAAGTCTCCTCCGCCTGCTGAAAGCATGACACAAGTGAAACCGGAACAGCCTCCTCAGCGGTTGTTCTCCAAGATCCACAGAGTTTGGCGGAAAGTCCAAGACTCTGTAATTGACAAAGATTACACTTGCCGGCTGAAGAAAACAAAGGCTCGGAAAGAGGAGGACCATCCCACCGTCATACCACGAAAGGTATCATCTGCGTGGATGCCTGCTACAACGGCCCCCTCAACCTCGACCTCCCACAATAGGAGAAGGCCGGAGAAGATCCCAATGCCGACAGCAAATATCAAAGGCAGTAGACCCAAATGCCCTAAGTATAGGGGCATGGTAGTACACACGGTATACATGGCTTCCGGGAAAAAGGAAAGCCGTACTTCCACGGATCATCGACCACTCACACGATCGGTTACAAAAGCTCAAGAGCAACAACAAAAGATCCAAGAGATGTTGATGAGGATGGCCGCACTTACTGGGCAGAAAGAAAGCCTGGAAGTATCGTCGGAACAATGCCAGGAGCAGGAGACCAACACCGATTCCTACGGAGGGTTCTTGAAAAGAAAGACAAAGAGGCCGCGGAATAAGCGGCTAATATAAAACAAATGGCTCTTCTATTCCAAGACATGGTGGGAATGATGATCCAGCCGAAGACCCTCTAATAATCATTGACGACGACAGAGGGGAGACATTGAACCCTCCTCCGGCTTTATCAGCATCCAAGGAGGAGATGATCTCCAAAGCTACCATTGACAACTACATAACTCAACAAATACGAGCTCATCAAGTGAACGGAGCGGCAGGCCATGTCGTCAGAACTGGGCGACCTTATTCAGGCTAGTACGACCAAATTAAGTACCCGCTAGGATATACGATCCCCAAATTCTATGTGTATAAGGGGACGGGCAATCTGCACCAACACGTTGCTCAATTCAGAGCTTTGTGCGGTAATATCGGGGGCGATGACAAACTATTGCTTCGCCAATTTGTCGGCAGTTTGGCGGAGACAGCATTTGAATGGTATTCGGAGCTTCCGAATGATTCCATCAAGACATTTACGGAGATGGAACTACTGTTCACACAGTGGTTCGCGAGTGCAAGCGAGCACTCCCTAATCACGGCATTAATCAACGCCAGAGTGAAGCCGGGAGAGACCTGGGTTCAATACGCAATTCGGTGGCGTAACCTATGGTCAAAGTGTGAACAGCGCATAGAAGAAGGTTCTGCTGTGGGCATGTTCATGGGGACCCTCGACCCTCAGGCAGCTATATCCCAATTTATGATGTTCTTCAAACCGACCACCTTCCAGGCCTTGATTGATAAACTGGCCCAAATGGACCAGATGGGCCTATTCCCGCCAAAAATTTCTGCGCAGAAGAGTCCAAGGTATCAAATGGCAGCGATACGCTTAAGGAAATGCGAACCAGTATCTTCCGGCCTGTATTTTGATAAATTCCCGAATGGGAAACAGCTAAATTCTGATATTATTGGAAGCATCTCAAAAAACCCTTCGATTTGATATATTATGGGTTTCATAATTCATCCGGGATCAAAAGTTATGAAGAAATATGCTATGCACTGTTCCCTGATTAAAAATCGGGAATTATCTCAATGAGGTATCACGTGCTCACACGTGACCAATGGTCACGTGTTGACACGTGATAGTTAAAACAGAAATAAAAACAAACAGCTGAAGAAGGACCAAATTGGGAGTCACGTGCTCACACGCGACCAATGGTCACGTGTTGACACGTGATAGTTAAAACAGAAATAAAAACAAATGGCTGAAGGAAATGCCTCAATGAGGTATCACGTGTTCACACGTGACCAATGGTCACGTGTTGACACGTGATGGTTAAAACTGAAGCATAAATAAATGCTGAGAAAAGGACTCAATTGGGGGTCACGTTCTCACACGTGACCAAGGGTCACGTGTCAGCACGTGACTGGCTTTGAAAGCCTTACAGTTTAATAGAATTAAAATTCTAAATTTCTCTAAATCTTTCCAAATAGGATTAAAATTCTAAATTTCTCTAAATTTTTCCAAATGGAAAAGGATTATGGGGACCGTTGGATTAAAAATCCAAGGGTGATTAAATATCACCAATTTATGGAAAAATCTTGGACAAGGAAAGATTCGCCCTAAATCTCACCGAAAATAACAAATAGAATATCTTTGGATTTAAAATCCAACGGTGAATAAAATTCATTGTGTGATCTAAAGGATCATATTAATTATGAAATCAATTAAAATCTTTCAATGAAAGATTCATTGAACAAATTGATTCTTTTCTTTCTCCTATAAATAGGAGCCAAGAAGAGAAAAGAGGGATCGACCTTGGAGAGAGAAGAACAGAGGGAGGAGAATTTAATTCTCAAAAGAGAAGAAAAGAAAGGAGAATTTAATTCTCAACAAAGAAAAACCCTAGGTGAGAAAAGAAAGGGGATCAAAACTTCAAACAGAGAATTTAATTCTCAAAATCTAAGAGTTTAACTCTTCTACAAAAGAATTTAGTTCTTCTTCTGGTTGAAGATCTGCATAGAGCACATCTCCCCATAAGATGAGAATTTAATTCTCATCGGGTTGAGATCCTGCCATGCAGATCCAAAACTTAGAGGGAGAATTGAGTTTAGAGAATTTAATTCTCCCAAAACAGAACTAGGGTTTAACCCTAATTGAGAATTTAATTCTCTCAGATCAACAGGAATTTAATTCCTCCTAAAATGAAACTAGGGTTTAACCCTATATAAGAATTTAATTCTTTTACATATATGGGAATTTAATTCCTCTAAAAATAAATTGGGGTTTAACCCTACTTAAGAATTTAATTCTTGCACCATAGGAATTTAATTCCTCCAAAATCATAATTAGGGTTTAACCCTACAGAGAATTCAATTCTTAAAATAAAGAGAGTTAAAAGATCTCCATGCATGCAAAAGACCAAGGTCACGTGTCCCCACGTGACCCCTGAAGAGATCCCCAGAAATGAGAAGTAGGAAAGCTTTGAGGCAATGCCTCACATGCTCCCACGTGACCTACAAAACACAGAAAGAAAAAGCAAAGGAAATATGAGCTTTGGGCACTCTTACGTGTCCCCACGTGACCCCTTAGCGAGTGCTTTAATGATCAGTGCATAAATCCCCATCACGTGTCAACACGTGATGCTCAAAATAAAAATAATAAAAAAGTATTTAATACTTTCGACAGAACAAGATAAGGGGATTCAGAGCGCTCTCACGTGTCCACACGTGACCCCTCTCTCTCCTTAGTGTTTAACACTAATATGAGATCTTTGTTCCCAGTGTTTAACACTGATTTTCTTAGTGTTTAACACTAATTTGAAAACTCTATTCCCAGTGTTGACACTAATTTGAAAACTCTATTTGCAGTGTTTAACATTGATTTGCTTTAGTGTTTAACACTAATTTGAAAACCTTATTTCCAGTGTTTAACACTGTTATATGTTAGTGTTTAACACTAATTTGAGAATCACAACTTTTTTTTTAGTGTTTAACACTAATTTGATAACTTCACTTCCAGTGTTTAACACTGTTGTTTGCTAGTATTTAACACTAATTTGGGGGATTATATTTTCAGGGTTTAACACTGATTATCTTTTAGTGTTTAACACTAATTTGCTAATCTTATTCCCAGTGTTCAACACTGTTGGTCTTTAGTGTTTAACACTAGGTTTAGCCCAATTGGCTAATTTTCTAGAGGCAAAGCCTCTCCTGCAATTGGATATGTCTAATGGACCAACAGAGGGCCAATATTCTAAACATGATTGGACTTAGCCCAAATTGGCCATAAGTCCTTAGTCCAGACTCAACTGAGCTAATGTGCTCATAACCTAATGAATTGGTCTTGGTTCCAAATTGGACTACAGACCACTTAATCTACTTTGGTTCAAGGGTACATCTCTTCACTCCTTTGATATTTGTCGTTGTAATTTCTCAACGTCTTCAAAGAGGTGACGGGTCCCGACAACCACACATTGATACGGACTGTGGGGTCCTTAAACTCACGGACTATGATGTCCTTAACCTTGACCGTAATGTCTTAAAACTAACGCCGGACTGTGGAGTCCTTAAATCCTCAGACTATGATGTCCTTAACCTTGACCGGGATGTCTTAAAACTAACAACGGACTATGAGGCCCTTAACCTTGACCGTGACGTCTTAAAACTAACGCCGGACTGTGGAGTCCTTAAATCCTCGGACTATGAGGTCCTTAACCTTGACCGCAATGTCTTAAAACTAACATTAGACCGCAATGTCCTTAAACTACCTATGGACCACCATGTCCCTAAACTGGCAATGGACCACTATGTCCCTAAACTAGAACAACAGAGCCCAAATGCTCTTTTGTCGGATCTAAGCGATCCCATTTAAGTTGATCTTAGCCTCAAATATGGCTAATGTATCCTTAAACCCTCAAACAGGCTTTAGTCCCAAATTGGACTATAGATCCCTCCAATCAACTTTGGTTCAAGGGTATATCTCTGAATTCCTCTGAAATCTGTCATTGTAATCCTTCAACGTCGTCAGAGAGGTGATGGGTCCCGACGGCCATACATATAAAGGACCACTATGTCCCTAAACTGGAACAACAGAGCCAATTGCTCTCTTGTCGGATCTAAATGATCCCGTTAAGTTGATCTTAGTCTGGAGATTAGGCTAACGTATCCTTAACAAAGGTTTAAGTTGATCTTAGCCTCAAATACGGCTAACGTGTCCTTAAACCAAAACCCCAAACCCAAATCTAAGAAAATACAGATTTGGACTAATCCACGTCCTATGGGCGACGACATAAATTAATCTCCATATACAATTCACGGGCAACCACAAACAAAACAAACACCCACGACACGAAGTGAAATTCTGGAGAAGGAGAAAGTTGTTACCGCGATGCGGTAGCGTAATTAACTGCAGGGGCTTGCGCCTGCAGGGAAGAGCGTCCTCACAATCAAAAACCCCTCTAACGAGGGGGAATCTAACGAAGTCTGCTACATCGGTCGCATCCGTATAAACCTCCGATACACGTTGCCATAAATCAACTTGGCATCTTCGGAGAGGTGGACGGATAAAACCAAATAGCATCTGCCCCGAATCACAGGCAAGACGTCCCCGTCTTGGCCGCCGTTCGGAGGGGAACAGAGCCATAGGCCGTCCTCTTCAAAGACAGATCTTCGGAATGAAAAGGGCAAATGGAAAGCGACCTTCGTCGCCAACACTCAACAACAACCGAGTGACTCGAAACCGGTAGCTCGCCAAAACAACAAACCAAGATCCCTCGAAGAAAAGTTGAGACGTCTTTACTCATTTCCCCGGGATAAAACGAGGAGATTATTCGAACAGGCGGTGCGCAACGGGCTCATCACTCTGCCGGATCCGAGACGCCCACTGCAACCGGACGACATCAACAACCCCAATAACTGCCTCTCCTACCGAATAGTGGGCCACCCAATCGAAAATTGCTACGTCTTCAAAAACTGGGTTGAAGACCAGTGCCAACGGGGCAAGTTCGCGTTGTCCGAAAGATGGAAGGTAAACCCACCACAACAGCACGCTCCTAAAAAGGTGAATACGCCAGGGGCATCATGCTCATTTGTAGAGAAAGCTCCATGGGAAGTCGTCCTTTTGGCTAAAACTAAAGGAATGTTGAAGGATCTTCAAGCATGTCCGGCGATTGGGTAGAAAAGACCACCGGAGCCTGAGATTATTGACGGAATGCTGAAACCGCGCCCAATGCCGAAAGTTGGTAACGATGGGCAAAACCTCCAGGCCAAGCCTCCGACGTCTTCAAAGAAAAAGAAAAAGGCCAAGAAGCCCGTGCATCTCAATGGAAATCATACGGGTCTGCAAAAATACATCAACGCACTAGAGGAATACAACCAAAAAGCACAGACCCCAATCACACTGGAAGAATTCTTCAAGCATGTTCTTGAGAACGGAAATAGTGACATTGATGAAGGAGACAATTCTTCAAAAGAACCCGAGGATTATGTGGCGAGTTACCACATGATCTCTCACTCGTCGATAAATGGCAAAGAACCTCCTGATGTAGAGAAACTGGGGGAAGATCCAGAACCAAAATCCATGGAACCGTCAGATGACCTAGTCGACAAGCTGCTGAACGAAGCTCTCCAAAAGAACAAAGCTGCCCGAGAACGTGAAGCGTCCATATACAAAAAGGCCAAGAGTCGGTGTCAAGCTGAAAAAGCCCCGGTAATGTGAAGTCATAAAGTACCCCAACCGAATCGAAGTGCACCTGCCACCAGCAAGAGCAGAATCAAGGTAGAGAAGCAATTCGCCAAAGCTCTGCCTATGGGAATAAAGCTGCCTCCTTTTGAAGGAAATACTCCCGAGAGTACGTGCCTCGGCGAAGCAAATGTACATCCGAACTACTGCTTATACCATCGGAAGGTCACGCACCCCACCGAAGAGTGCAATGCCTTCAAGAAGTGGTGGCAAGGATATGTTGCCCATCAACAATTCAAGCGAATGAAGCGCAAAGCCTTTCGGGAACAGAGAAGCGCGACAGACAAGCGTGAAGGAACGGCTGGCAACTGTCATATGGTTGATACCAGTTCGACAAGAGCAAAATCTCAAGTTCTTACCATCGGGAACGATTCTGACAAAGAAATAGCCCTCGGCCCTCTCTTCAAGGAATCCACCCCTGAAAAAGAGGAAGAGATGAAGAACTGTGAGAACATTCAACTGCGTAATGGTACGTTGCCTGAAAAGAATCTCGGGCCTTCAAACAAAGGTTCGGGCAAAAGGGACAAAGGGACAAAGGGAAGGAAAAAGTTCCTGAGGAGATTGCCCTCGATGATAGAGTCATCGAAAAGCTCACAGCCAATGACCCGCCAAAAAAGAACAAGGTGGATTACAATGTCCTGTCACATCTGAGGAAGATACCCTCACAGTTAAGCATTTTGGATGCCCTTCTCTTGCCTAAAGAGGCACGAGATTCCCTGATCAAGGCGTTATAAAAGCCCGACCAGTTTCAAGCCTTCCTGGCGGAAAAAAAGATGAAGGAAGAGCTGGAACAACTTCACACAGCTGACATCACATTCGGCGATGAAGATCTCCTCCTCGGAACGTGTGAGCACAACCGTCTCCTGTATGTCACTGGGTATTGCCACGATATCAAGATAAGAAAGATCCTGGTTGACAACGGGTTCTCCATCAACCTTCTCAATGTAAGAGTGTTGAAGGAGATTTGCATGAATGTGCAGCACTTGGCTCGGGATAAAATTGCCATCTCCGGTTTTGACTCACAATCATCACAAATGCTCGGGTCTGTAATACTGACACTACGCTTCGGGCTGCTCATCACTAACATCAAGTTCCATGTTATTGACGCCAAGACTTGCTACAACGCTTTGCTCGGCAGGCCTTGGTTACATGAGTACAACATCATCTCTTTTACACAACATCAGTGTATGAAGTACTTCAAGGACGATCTCGAGTACACAGTTACAGGGGAGCTGAACCTATTCTCCGTAAATGAAGTCTGCAAATATGAAGACGCCAAGTACTTCTTACCAGACTTCGAAGACATGGAAAGATGTCAAAAACCGAAGAATAAACAAAATGCCATCGCCATTATCCCGATCTTTGGGAGCGATACCGAGGAGGACGAAGAGATGGTCTACTCGGGACAACCCCAAGGCAACAAGCCAGGACCATCTACTCCTATTCCGGTCTTTGGCAATGACTCTGAGGACGAAGCCAACACAGTGTTCTCCATCCGCCCGTCAATGCAAACCTTTGCTGGAGCTGACCAGAGTTTATAAATTACAATGGTTCTACAGCGGCATTACAAAGAACTTGATGCACTTGATACGCACAGCGTGCGACAGCTGCAGACCTTCTACGTCCCTCCTAAGCAAAAAGGTGAAAAGTCGATCCTTTTCTACCAATCCACAGAGACTAAAGGGGAGAAAGACGTCTGGCATGGTGCCGAACCTGCGCTCGATAGGCTTCAACCAATTCATCTACCCAAATACTATCCAGAGAGACTAAAAAGTCTATTGAGACGCCAAGGCGTACCCTTCAAACAGACTGCTTAACAAGCCCAGTTCTATAACAAGATTTGGGACGTTCCCAGGACTCGGCGGAAGATGCCCAACGGGAGAATGGAGACAACTGGCCTTGGATACGTTCGGTCTAAGAAACGGGAGCGGTTCCATGGCTACCATGTCATAAATAACTTCGGTGGAGAAGCGAATGCATTTCCAGATAGCGTTGATGTCGAACCAAAGTGAGATCCCGCCATGAGAATACCAAGCCTGTCATTCGAAGAACAGATTGACAAGCTGATAAGAGAAGCGGGTCAAAAGGTTCGGGGTGACCATAGCCGTGAAATGGCCATTTACGAGAAAGCCAAGACGCAGCGTATCATTCAACAGGCTACGGAAGGAGAAGACGACGATGCCCTTCACCCTCAGCCTGCAGTCACTCTCGCGGCAAGGATTAAGTCCGACGCAGAAGCAATGACAAGATCAAGAACGAGGACGGCATTCAAAGACAGCGAAGCGGATCCAAGAAGCCACACGAGCGAGAAAAAAGTCAGCTGGAACTCGTCTTTTATGAAGAAGATGGGTCGGGAGTACTCTTTCTCTCAAGACAAGACAAGGAAAATATTCAACCTTGTCATGAAGTATCAAATGATGATGCTCCCGGAATCTCGATACCCTGAACAGATAAACGAGGTCCATCACCCGGATTATTACCCCTACCACCGAGTAGTGGGACATCCTCTTGAAGACTGCTTCACCTTCAAAGACTGCGTTGAAGATCAGTATCAGCAAGGCGGGTTTGCCCTATCCGACAGTTAGAGGGTAACCCTATTAGTTGTATGTATGCCCTAGAGGCTATTATTGTACATATGATGTATATTATAGTGGATGCTTGGACATATATAGAGAAGACTTTCTTACTCGACATGATAGTATGCTATCCGGTTGCTCTTTATCTTAACATGTATACTTGTCTCTTTATACTGTCTTATGGTTACATGTTGGTAAAGCCCTTAGGATGTGTACTTGACTACCAGGATTGTGATGCAGATCATACTAGTGGGGCCATGGTAGTCCATAAGTTAATCCTTTAATGTTCCTAGTCGTGGGTGTATCGAGACAGGGCATCGATATACCAGAGTAGACTAGCGTATACGCTTCTTGACCCATGTGATGGGCGATGGATGATCCCATATCCATTGGTGTTTGACATCAGAGATGGTATACGGGTGCTCAGTGGAGACTGGGTACACTGGACGGACTCGCCGAGAACTCCCAGATGGTAATATACCTCACGTCAGATGGCAGTTCTCTGGCGACACTAATACAGGTTAGTCTGTAGACCCGAGATCGTCATAGAGTCTTGTGTGATTCCCACTGTGCTTTGATTTCCACCTTACCACGTTCAAGAGGACGTGCAAAACGGTGATTTTTGGGTACAGTCCCGAGTCACATGGAGGCAATGAGCGATAAGAGGGGTTTTGTCTCTCCCGATATTTGGGGTTGATATTGCGCTGTGCTCGATTGGCCATAACAGGGAAGTCCCTAGCCAGGGATAATTTAGAGATTTGCTGGTAAGTGTTATCAGTAGTTTCTCGACCCGTTATGAGCCTCATATCGGCATGACTTATCGGTTATTGGGGTCTGACGTTTGCCACCCCTAGACTGGATATGCGACATATCAGACGAGGAGACCGGACTGTACAGTAGTGTTACCGACAGGCTTTATAGGAGCTAGAGCAGGCTTGCTTGTTGATCTTCTGATCGCTCAATACCCGGATAGCCGTTACGTCCAGCTAGTACCGCTGATGGCTTGTGGGTGCTTGATGTGATCATCACCTACTGCCGGCGTATTGATGAGTCTTCAGAGTCCTACATAGAGGTTTTACTGGTTCAGACAAAACGAAGTAGGAGCACATATGTGATATGTGCGGTACCGAGAATAATGTGAGTATGTGATACCGTATTCTATTCTCGCGATATTTGTATCGGACGGTTATATATGATATAGCCGGGTTATCGAATAAAGTGTTGATTCGATAAATTTGTACATTTAATATTAGTCGGTTATATGTGATATAGCCAGATTATTAAATCAAGTGTTGATTTGATAATTTAGTGTATAATTGTATATTTGATATACTAATTTACATTAACTAATATTAGCTCACTTAAGCATTTATTATTCTCACATGTGCACACTTAATATATATGTGATATATATTAATTGTGTTTTATTTTGTATCATGGTTGTTGATACACACTACATGGGTGTATGATACTTACACCATACTAATTATAATGTTGGGTTTTAAATATTTATAGTAAATCCAAATTAGTGCATAATTAGTCACATGTATGAAGCTTCATGAAGCTTATGGATGCATTGACTTAGTCCACTAGTTTTATTTTACATAAGATATTTATTAATCTAACCATTATAATTTAGCCATGGTTATGTCTCTACATGAGCTAGTATGTGATAAAAACTCACCCATGGTTATTTCTCTCACCTCATTAGTTCATTCTCATCTCTTGAGCTCATCTTCTTCTTCCTTGAGCAAAAAACTTGCTAGGGTTTTCAAAAGAGAGAAAATATTGTGAGAAAAATAAAACTAAAGTGAGCCCACTTCCTACTTCATCATCCTCTACTAGATTAGCATCTTAGTATAGGGTATTTGCTTCACTAATCTCTCAATTAGTGAAGTAGTAGCTTGAGTTAGTGTCTCCTCGACGTAGATCATCTTTGGCCTTGAAGACTTCAAGCAAGATCGTTCTTTTCACCTTGAGAAGCCACGCAAGAGTCCGGGACTTAGATCGCAGTGAAGGGACTTCAACTCGGAGATTTAGAAGCGAAGGACCGGTCTATAAAGGTTGTATTCCGCAAACACTTAGATGTAAAATAGTTTACTTTGTGTTTCGTATGATTCTCTAGTTATCGATTCTAGTTTAGGGTTCTTTAAAACGACAAAATTTTTGAAAATGGCATGGACGTTACCTCCCAAAACCTTGTTGTTGTTCATAGGAACCCAACAGTAGTATCAGAGCCTAGCTAGAGAATTAGACGGATTGTGTAGGATTACGAAAACGAAACTACTCCGAAACTTGCAACACCAAACCACAGTTTCTGTCGATTTTATATGAGCTCTAAAAATTTTTCAAACAAGTGCAGAATGTTGTATGGGACAATATAAGAACACAGAAGAAATTTGGAGACCACTGGCCAGTTTTTGGCCGAGCCCCAAGCTACAAAATCCGAGCAGGCCGGCCCCTTTGGGGAAATCTGGGTCCAAATTTTTTTTTATGTTCTGGTCCCTGGGTTTTGGTCTTTTAGGTGTTGTTTGATTTTGCTACTTTTTCATATGATGATTAACTTACTGCAAAGGCAGCTCGGAATGTTTCGTAGTCATAATTCTAACTGTTTTTGGGTTACTTTAGACGGTGTTAAAAAGTTCGATCGGATATCAAATACCCGCTTTAACCCTTGCCGGAAAATTTTCCAAGTGTTGGATTTTTTCCGTAGTTAAAAAGCATTGAAACATCATGCAAGTTATGCGATGGACTCTCTAGAAGAACAAAACCTTAACTTGATTATATGACCGTCAGAACCTCCACTAGACCCTCAGGGTGGTGGTTCAGCGGTGCCACATGTGAGGCGTTGGTTGACCCTTCTACGGCTGGCCCATTGGTACTGTGGCATGTGCTGAATAATTTTAAACTACGCTCAAGTGTTGAGATTTTTGGGTAATTGTGGGTTTTTGTTGATTCGATCAGAATATTTAACATCCTTTAGTTTTTCTGCGACCGTAAATATAATATGTGGTGTATCGCCGGTTTCGTTGCTATATGTCAACGACAATTGGGATACGCATATTTACTTACGTTGATGACATGTGATGTTATGTGTTGCTGCATATGCTATATTGGATCATCGTGTTTTGAATAGTCAGGGGTTTTATGTGAGATGAGAGTTTTTTTCATTCATGTAAAATTCAATGTATGTAATATTCTTTTATTGGGGCACTTCCGGGTTGAGGAAGATGTCACCGTTGATCTATATTATTTACTTTTTCGCATTAGGATAGACCCAAGGAGGGGAGCACAAGTAACCGGGTTCTAGAGTCCAGTGGGAGACCAAATCGAGGAGTCGAGTCCGGGTCTCCTAACTCTAGAATTGGTAGGGTTGCTTGCCGCTTTCGTAAGGGTCTAGGGATTTAGGTTTGGCTATTCATCGCGACCGTGGAATCCGTGTTTTATACAGGCTCAAAATAAAACATGGACCTCCTAGTATATCCAATATTTCATCTGTTTCTTCTGCTGCTCTGTGATGTGATCACTGTGGATTCTGAGACGAATGGATATACATTATATATGAGATATATAGTAAACGTTGCTTATGTTTTGCACTCGCGCTAGTCCCATCCCGGTATGCCGTTACCTAACGGTGCATAACGGGACACTGTGGCGAATGCGGATGGCATAAGCGTACATTGTATTTTCGTTTCTTCTGTGATACTTAGGAAGCTTAAATGATGGGACTTCATTAATGAGATTAATGAAAAAAAGAAACCTAAAAGATGTTGTAGAATCAAATTTTCAAAAAGGGTAGCTACAGTTTCTTGCTTTGCATAGTGATATATGTGATATATCCCGCACCTTATTCGATAAGGAAAGAGCCGAGATCCCTTCACCGGGAGTGACCTCTTTAGCAATAACTGGCAGATACTACAACACTCTGTTTGTCTTTTGATTGCTTTTACAGTTTCTTACTTTGCATAGTGATATAATTGATATATCCTGCACCTTATTCGATGAGGAAAGAGCCGAGATCCCTTCACCGGGAATGAACTCTTTAGCAAAACTAGAAAAACCCTAAAAAACATTCCTTTTCAAAAATCACTCGATTCTACAACGATATCAAGTTCATTACGCAAAAGGTTTTCGCAAAAACCTGTCGTAGCCCTCCGTCATTTAAGATAAGTGTTATTTTAGTATTCGTGCTACAGTAGTTTGGCCTCCATCAAGGCGTAGTGTACGGTAGCTAAATTAATACTTATCTGCAGCATACGATACGATTGGATTAGGGTATTCGTACAGCGTAGTTTGGCCTCCGTCAAGGGTCGTATGAGTGGGTCTAATTCAATCAGGAAATGACGGGTTGAACTTGACTAGCGGACTATGGGTAGTTCGGCCTCCGTCAAGGTCATAGGACGCTAGGGGTAAAATATTATCGGGAATTTCAAGTATTGAAATTCCTGATAATATTGCATACCTTCTATGAGATAGTTGGATTCCAATACCCACTACGAGTAAGAGTTACTCCTGAGAGAGTTTTACACAAGACAATTAGCCGATCAAGTAGGTGTCTAGAAAGGTGTCAACGGGGTTATGCCTCTGGGAAAACGAGGTTTATTTTAATTAGGTTCGTGCGAAAGCACGAAGAACCTCCCTCAAAGTACCAGCACTGGCCTAGCTGAAAGATTGGCGAAATTGTAAAGTATAATTAATCCCGGCTAGTCTTTCCTTTTAGGGTTTGAAGGAAGATTTGATAAAAACAATGGGAGCCATCCTGATTAGATAAAATAATAACCAATCTGATCTTGCAAGAGCATACGCTAAAGTGTTTTCTTCTCTCTCTCTCTCCAGGTAGCGACCATGTCACGTCTTAATCAAGATAATAATATGGATGTATTGACCGAACCCGCATGTTATACTGTGCTGGGGAACGTTGGTTCCGTTCTTTCTTATAATTGTTATAAGAATGAACAGGGAATAGGGACATATCCGGATTCCCACGCCGCCCAAACGAAGAATAAGCATGATGATGCATCTTCTTCGGGTGTGTTAGTTATTGAGAACTGTTTCTCAGTTCACTCTACGTCCTGGGTATTAGATACTGGATCAGGATCCTACATATGTAATATGTTACATGGGCTAAGGAAAGGTAGAGAACTGGGAATGGGTGATCATTCCGTAAGAGTAGGGAATGGGGCAAATGTTGCAGCCAAAGCTGTTGGGGAATATCACCTTGTGTTACCAAGTGGCAACACATTGATTCTGAATGAATGCTATTACATTCCGACCCTGATATGCAATCTTATATCAGTTTCTTTATTAAATAAAGAAGGATATAATTTTGTAGTACAGGATAATGTTATGAATATCTTCCTAAATCAAAAGTTGATTGGATCAGGCTCGTTAAATAATGGCATACACGTTCTAGATCAAACCACAGTTCTTAATATACAAAACACACACAAGAGGAAGAGTTCAGAAATGAATGAATCCTTCTTATGGTATTGTAGACTAGGTCATATCAATGCGACACAACTAGCTAAGTTGCATAGAGATGGATATTTGAATTCGTTCGAATTTTCATCTTATGACACTTGCTAGTCATGTCTCAAAGGCAAGATGACCAAAACTCCGTTTACAGGACACGGAAAAAGAGCTAGTGAGCTTTTGGGACTGATACATTGTGATGTATGTAGTCCTATGTCTACACATGCCAGGAATGGTTCCTCGTACTTCATTACATTCACTGACGATCTCTCAAGATTCGGACATGTGTTCCTGATGAAACACAAGTCTGAAACTTTTGAGAAATTTAAGGAATATAAATCCGAAGTCGAGAACCAAACGGGTAAAAGTATTAAAATCCTGCGAACTGATCGAGAAGGTGAATACTTGAGCATGGAGTTCCTGGATTTTCTAAAAGAGAATGGGATTCTCTCTCAGCTTACTCCTCCGTATACACCACAGCACAACGGTGTATCGGAATGGAGGAATCGCACCCTATTGGATATGGTGCACTCTATGATGAGCACTGCTGAGTTACCTATTTCCTTTTGGGGGTATGTGCTTGAGACTGCAGCATATCTATTGAATCAAGTTCCCACCAAATCAGTGCCTACCACTCCATATGAGATATGAAATGGGAAGAGGTCATATCTTAATTTTATTCAGATATGGGGTTGTTCGGCCTATGTGAAAACACAAAATCCGGACAAACTCGAGGCAAGATCAGTTCTGTGTAAGTTTATAGGATATCCAAAACATTCGCGAGGGTATATCTTCTACCATTCTGAGGAACAAAAGGTGTTTGTTTCTCGACATGCCACCTATTTAGAAAAGGGTTTTCTTATGAAAGAAATTAATGGCAAGGAGGTAGAACTGGAAGAAGTTCCAGCTATACAAACTACGACAGAAGATTTGGTGGAACCAGAGTATTCGGTAGTTCCCAACGAACCTCAGTCTCTCCGCCGATCTAGTAGGGTTCCTCATCCATCTGAGAGATACTACGGTTTTCTCATTGATGGTGGAAGCGAGGATTGCATCATGGAGGATGATGACCCAACTAGCTTCGAGCAGGCCATCACGAGTGAGGACTTTGTGAAGTGGCTGGATGCAATGCGATCCGAGATGGAATCCATGTACACCAACAAAGTATGGACTTTAGAAGATGCTCCTGAAAGGGTAAAACCCATTAGGAGCAAGTGGATCTTCAAGAAAAAACTTGGTGTAGATGGGAAAGTGGAGACTTTCAAAGCTAGACTTGTTGCAATGGGTTTTCGTCAACGACCAGGTGTGGATTATGACGAAACCTTTTCTCCAGTGGCTATGCTTAAATCCATCTGGATCATGCTTGCCATTGCTGCATACCATGACTATGAAATCTGGCAAATGGATGTTAAGACCGCCTTTCTGAAAGGTGATTTGGAAGAGTGCATGTACATGACTCATCCAGAGGGCTTCGTAGAAAGTGGGAGCAGCGGAAAGGTATGCAAGCTGCTTAAATCCATCTACGGATTAAAGCAAGCATCGCAGAGTTGGAACATCTGTTTTGATGTCGTTATCAAAGAGTTTGATTTCGTCAAAAACGTAGATGAACCTTGTATACACAAGAAGGTGGCAGAGAGTAAGGTTGTCTTCCTCGTATTGTACTTGGATGACATACTCTTGATAGGAAATGATATTCCTATGCTACAATCGGTCAAGCTCTTCTTATCACAAAGATTCTCAATGAAAGATCTAGGGGATGCCTCCTACATCTTAGGATTAAGATCTATAGAGATAGATCTAAACGGATATTGGGGTTGTCCCAATCCAGGTACATTGACACCATACTAAAGAGGCTTAGTATGGAAGAATCCAAGCGTGGGTTTTTACCCAGGATCTCAGAACTCACTCTCTCCAAAGAGATGTCTCTCAAGACTGATTTGGAGAGAGCTCGCATGCAAGGGATACCCTATGCTTCGGCAGTAGGCTCTATCATATACGCGATGCTATGTACCAGACCCGATATAGCATACTCACTAAGTGTAGTGAGCAGGTATCAAGCATATCCTGGAGAGAGTCACTGGACAGCTGTGAAGAACATTCTCAAGTACTTGAGAAGGACTAAATAGATGCTCTTGGTGTATGGTAACGGAGAACTCCAAGTGGAGTCCTTTACCGATTCGAGCTTCCAGAGTGATAAGGACGACTCTAAGTCGCACTCGGGATTTGTCTTTACCCTCAATGGAGGGGCGATATGCTGGAAGAGTTCCAAGCAGGAAACCGTGGCAGACTCGACGATGGAGGCTGAATACATCGCTGCCAACAATACTGCCAAAGAAGCTGTCTGGATAATGAAGTTCATAACTGAACTTAGAGTGGTTCCATCAATTAAGTATCCAATATCTTTGTATCGTGATAACAATGGAGCAGTGGCTTTGACCAAGGAACCCAGGTCCCATCAGTAATCCAGGCATATTCTGAGGCGGTATCACCTGATCCGGGAGATAGTTGATCGCCGGGAGATCAAGGTCAGGAGAGTTGACACGAAGAAAAACACTGCCGATCCACTCACGAAGGCCATTCTCCAGATACAGTTCGAGAGACTCTTCGAGATGCTGGGTATGCGATACTACAGCAGCTGGCCCTAGTGCAAGTGGGAGATTGTTAGTTGTATGTATGCCCTAGAGGCCATTATTGTATATATGATGTATATTATAGTGGATGCTTGGACATATATAGAGAAGACTTTCTTGCTTGACATGATAGTATGCTATCTGGTTGCTCTTTATCTTAACATGTATACGTGTCTCTTTATACTGTCTTATGGTTACATGTTGGTAAAGCCCTTAGGATGTGTATTTGACTACCAGGATTGTGATGCAGATCATACTAGTGGGGCCATGGTAGTCCATAAGTTCATCATTTAATGTTCCTAGTCGTGGGTGTATCGAGACAGGGCATCGATATACCAGAGTAGACTAGCGTATATGCTTCTCAACTCATGTGATAGGCGATGGATGATCCCATATCCATTGGTGTTTGACATCAGAGATGGTATATGGGTGCTCAGTGGAGACTGGGTACACTGGACAGGCTCGCCGAGAACTCCCAGATAGTATTATACCTCACGTCAGATGGCAGTTCTCTGATGACACTGGTACAGGTTAGTCTGTAGACCCGAGATCGTCATAGAGTCTTGTATGATTCCCACTATGCTTTGATTTCCACCTTACCACGTTCAAGAGTATGTGCAAAACGGTGGTTTTTGGGTATAGTCCTGAGTCACATGGAGGCAATGAGCGATAGGAGGGGTTTCGTCTATCACAGTATTGGGGGTTGATGTTGCGCTGTGCTCGATTGGCCATAACAGGGAAGTCCCTGGCCAGGGATGATTTAGAGATTTGCTGGTAAGTGTTATAAGTAGTTTCTCGACCCGTTATGAGCCTCGTATCGGCATGACATATCGGTTATTGGGGTCTGACGTTTGCCACCCCTAGACTGGACATATCAGACGAGGAGACCGGACTGTACAGTAGTGTTACTGACAGGCTTTATAGGAGCTAGAGCGGGCTTGCTTGTTGATCTTCTGATCACTCAATACCCAGATAGCCGTTACGTCTAGCTTGTACCGCTGACGGCGTGTGGGTGCTTGATGTGATCATCACCTACTGCCGGCGTATTGACGAGTCTTTAGAGTCCTACATAGAGGTTTTACTGGCTCAGGCAAAACGAAGTAGGAGCACATATGTGATATGTGCGGTACCGAGAATAATGCGAGTATGTGATACCGTATTCTATTCTCGCGATATTTGTATCGGACGGTTATATGTGATATAGCCGGGTTATCGAATAAAGTGTTGATTCGATAAATTTGTACATTTAATATTAGTCGGTTATATGTGATATAGCCGGATTATTAAATCAAGTGTTGATTTGATAATTTAGTGTATAATTGTATATTTGATATACTAATTTACATTAACTAATATTAGCTCACTTAAGCATTTATTATTCTCACATGTGCACACTTAATATATATGTGATATATATTAATTGTGTTTTATTTTGTATCATGGTTGTTGATACACACTACATGGGTGTATGATACTTACACCATACTAATTATAATGTTGGGTTTTAAATATTTATAGTAAATCCAAATTAGTGCATAATTAGTCACATGTATGAAGCTTCATGAAGCTTATGGATGCATTGACTTAGTCCACTAGTTTTATTTTACATAAGATATTTATTAACCTAACCATTATAATTTAGCCATGGTTATGTCTCTACATGAGCTAGTATGTGATAAAAACTCACCCATGGTTATTTCTCTCACCTCATTAGTTCATTCTCATCTCTTGAGCTCATCTTCTTCTTCCTTGAGCAAAAAACTTGCTAGGGTTTTCAAAAGAGAGAAAATATTGTGAGAAAAATAAAACTAAAGTGAGCCCACTTCTTATTTCATCATCCTCTACTAGATTAGCACCTTAGTATAGGGTGTTTGCTTCACTAATCTCTCAATTAGTGAAGTAGTAGCTTGAGTTAGTGTCTCTTCAACGTAGATCATTTTTGGCCTCGAAGACTTCAAGCAAGATCGTTCTTTTCACCTTGAGAAGCCATGCAAGAGTCCGGGACTTGGATCGCAGCGAAGGGACATCAATTCGAAGCTTTAGAAGCGAAAGACCGGTCTACAAAGGTTGTATTCCACAAACACTTAGATGTAAAGTAGTTTACTTTGTGTTTCATATGATTCTCTAGTTATCGATTCTAGTTTAGGGTTCTTTAAAACGACAAAATTTTTGAAAATGGCATGGACGATACCTCCCAAAACCTTACTGTCGTTCATAGGAACCCTACATGCCCCGCCACAAAAGCATGAGCCGATAGCAACCTACACTGCGCGGGAAAGTCTAGATCAGCATCGAGCTTGGAAACAAGCTCGTACCTGCCATATGATAACATTCTCAAAGGAGGGAGAGCACGAGAAAAAGGGCGACCTCTCCCCGTGCTTCACAAATGAAGAATAGAATGAGGTAATCTTAGAATTTCCACCGGCGCCAAAAGAGGTGGAAGATAGGATACACACCACAGCAGACGACCTGAGAAAAATCGACTTGGGGACGGCAAACGATCCAAGGCCAACGTTCGTCAGTGAGCTGCTGTCTGAGAAACAGGTGGCCACGTTAAAAAACATGCTTATCCAGTATAAAGACTGTTTCGAATTGAACTATTCTGAAATGCCGGGATTAGATCCAGAGATAGCTGTGCATAAACTGGCAATATCGCCGGACGTCAAGCCAGTCAAACAGGCGCCAAGAAGAATAGGGTTCGAGCTTGAGATGAGTATCAATGCCGAAGTCAAGAAGCTAATCGACTCCGGCTTCATCCAAGAAGTTCAATACCCTGACTGGATCGCCAATATCGTTCTGGTAATGAAGAAAAATGGGACAGTACGCATCTGCGTAGATTTTCGGGATCTCAACAAAGCTTGTCCGAAGGATGACTTCCCAGTGCCTGTTACCGAGCTGATGATCGATAACGCATCCCCCCATGAAGTCTTCTCCATCATGGATGGATCCTCAGGGTATAACCAAATCAAGATGCATCCTGAAGACCAAAAGCACACTACTTTTCGGACTCCGCTGGACATATTCTGCTACAAAGTGATGCCCTTTGGTCTGAAGAACGCTGGCGCCACCTACCAGAGGGCCATGACAAAGATCTTTGATGACCTCATACATGAGATCGTCGAATGTTATATTGACGACCTCGTGGTGAAAAGCAAATTGTATGAGGAGCACTGGGAGCATCTGAAGATAGTGTTCTAGCGCCTTCGGAAGTATAACCTGAAGATGAACCTTCTGAAATGCGCGTTTGGAGTTTCCTCAGGAAAATTCCTAGGATTCATTGTACGACACCGGGGCATTGAAATAGACCCATCAAAGATCAAGGCGATTATGGAAATGCCTTCGCCAAGAACTCTCAAGCAACTTCGATCTCTCCAAGAAAAGCTCGCGTATATCCGGCGGTTCATAGCTAACCTCTCCGGCAAATGCCGTCCCTACAGTCATCTAATGAAGAAGGGGATCTCGTTCGTTTGGAATCGTAAATGCCAAAGCGCACTGGACGAAATCAAGCAACTGCAAAACCCACAGGTACTGACCACTCCGGTCAAAGGAAAGCCCCTCATCCTGTACACAATAGCCCTTAAAGTTTCTTTAGGCACGCTATAGGCACAAGAGAACGACCGGGGGAAGGAGAGAGCTCTCTACTATTTGAGTCGAGTTCTTATGGGGGAAGAAAATAATTACTCCCCTGTCGAAAAGCATTGCCTGGCACTGATCTTCGCGGTAATGAAGCTCCGGCATTACGCCTTGGCACATGAGGTTCATCTCATATCAAAGGTGAATCCTCTCAAATATTTGATGTCAAGAGCCATACTAACGGGAAGGCTTGCCAAATGGGCCCTCCTCTTAATAGAGTTCTCGATAATATATCGACCCTCAAGGCAATAAAAGGCCAGGCCATCGTCGACTTTCTCGCTGAGCATCCGATACCCGCCAACTCTCCCTTAAATTGCGAATTGCCGGACGAACACGTGTTTGACGCAATCAATGGGGAGAAAGAAGGGAGTGATACCCGATGGGAACTCTACTAAGATGGAGCATCGTCTATGAAGAAGCAAAAGCAAAATACCCTCATAATCAAAGCCGGGATAGGCCTTATCCTCGTAACTCTGCAAGGAGGGATAATGTGTTTCGCCCTTTCCTTAACGGAGCCAAGAACAAACAACGAAGCGGAATATGAAGTTTTGATAGCAGGTCTCGAGATCTCCATTGACATGGGAATCGAAAACCTCCTCATATATAGAGACTCCCAGCTGGTCGTCAGCCAAGTAAATAGCGACTATCAGACATGTAAACCTGAGTTGGTAAAATATGCGAGGGAGTGCAGGAATTACTGACTCAAATCCCCTCTTACATCCTGGAAAGAATACCGCAGACGGAAAATAGCAAGGCGGATGCGTTAGCCAAGCTCGCTAAAGAACTGGCCGACGAAAACCTCGATGACGTAAGGATCATTATGCAAAGCCGCCGGATTCTCACGCCAGCAGAAATATCTCCGAAGTCGTCTGAAAGAAAGGGAGTGATTGAACAAGCGATCTTCTAAATAGAGGAAGAAAAGGCGGAGGATTGGAGAGAAGTCTTTATAGACTACTTCAAATCTCATCATACGCCCTAAAACACATCTTCAAGACATCAGCTCATGAAGCGAGCTCTGTCTTTCGCCTTCATCAATGATACTCTATATAAGAGATCGTTCGATTGTTTATGGCTAAGGTGTCTGGGACCAGAAGAAGTAAGGAGAGTTGTCCAAGAAACTCATGACGAACTCTGCGGTTCTCATCAAGTCGGGCCAAAGATGAAGCTGAAGATCAAAAGAATGGATTATTATTGGCCCATGATGATTTAGGACTGCCTCGAATATGCGAAGCAATGTCACTCGTGCCAAATTCACGGGGACTTCATCCACCGGCATCCAAATCCTCTACACCCAACATTGGCTAGCTGGCCATTCAAAATGTAGGGAACCGATATAATCGGGCCCATCGAACCAGCACCATCCAAGGGACATCGGTTCATACTAGCAATAACCGATTACTTCTCTAAATGGGCAGAAGCAGTACCGCTAAGAGAGGTGAAGACGGAGAACATCCTCCATTTTTTTAGGACACATGTCATCTACCGGTTAGGCACTCCGCAACGGATCATCTCGGATAATGGGCCGGCCTACAGAAGCTATAAGATCAGCCGCTTCGCACAGCAGCATAAAATAGATTGGAGATACTCTTCGGTCTATAATCCCCGAGCTAACGGTCTAGCTGAGGCTTTCAACAAGACCTTGATGAAAATCATAAAAAAAACAGGGTCCAGAAATAGGAAGGACTGGCACGAGAGATTGCATGAAGCTCTCTGGGCTTATCGAACCACGTTCAAGATGACCATGAACACAATGCCATTTGCGTTAGTATTCGGCACGGAAGCGGTACTTCTTTTGGAGATAGAGCTACCCTCTCTACGAGTGGCGGTTCGGTATGAACTGACTGATGAAGAAAATGCCCATCTTCGGCTTGAGGAGCTCGATGCCCTTAATGAAACTCGTCTCATGGCGCGGCAAAACCTAGAAGCTTACAAAGGAAGGATGATGCGCTCATACGAAAGATTGACTAGGCCGAGAACATTCCGCTAAGGCGAACTCATGCTAGTCGTAAAAGGACCTATGATCCCCAATCGTGCTAAACGGGGGAAATTCGAGCCGAACAATGAGAGCCCGTATATCATAGACAATGTCTGCCAATGTGGGGCCTATTTGCTTATGGATATGCATGGCGAAAGACCCTTCCGGCTAATAAACGGCCGGTTCCTTAAGAAATACTACGCTTGACAAGTCACGACTCAGGTTAATGATGGATGACGATACTCATGTCTGCTCGCTGTCTTCCTGAGTCCAAACTCTATAAGTAGTATCCGGCGAAACCTCACCACAAAATCCCAGCGGACCGCAACGTCCTTAAACTAGCTATGGACCGAGATGTCCTTAAACTAACAATGGACCGAGATGTCCTTAAACTAACGTTAGACCGAGATGTCCTTAAACTAACAATGGACCGAGATGTCCTTAAACTAACGTTGGACCGAGATGTCTTTAAACTAACAACGGACCGAGATGTCCCTAAACTAACAACGTCACCTCAAACACGGCGATAGTGGAATGCAAGCCCACAAGCTCCAGCGGTGAGAATTGCAACTCAAATCCCACCAGCAAACAGATGGGTTACATGCGACAAAACTATTCTCGAGAGTTTCTTCGTGCAAAAAAAATGGTACGTCTACAAGCAAAATAGGCACGGATGAAAACCCGAAAGGGCTCCATGAGTAAAAACAGCAGGACTGCCGGCGAGTTCATGAAAACCCAAAAGGATGCAGACTCATAAAAAAAATTCATGAACACTTGCAAGGTCCTCTCAATCTTGTAAGGAGAAAATACCTGCGTGAGATCCTTACGACTCACAAGAGAGCAACACACTTAGTGTCACGGCCCGAAGGTACGGAACGTGATCGGCACTTAAATTACGAAACGTCCAAAGGTGTAACGTAATCTAAGCAAACCAAAGCCCAGAAATCTAAACCATTTAAAAGAAGAAGTGTAGAAAAACATGTTTAAAAGAAACATCAAATTTTCTCAAAAATTTCGGCAGAGTCTCCTTTATAAAAACTGGCCCCAAACGGGTACAAACAAGAATATAAACATAAGCACTAATAAAAGGCATCCCCAAGCAGGAGCTAGCTCTTCGTCAATTGGCGGTCACAACCATGCAAGTACAATAGTATACAATGCCGAAGGGCGAGAAACAAAACTCAGAAGAAAACCAAAAATCCACCAGAAAACCATAATAATACAAACGTGACTCTAAGGTCGAAAGAATAACAACTGGTCTTCTAAATCTATCAAGTAATACAAGTCTGGTTGATGGAGCTTACTAGATACAATTGAAATAAATAAACGTACAACGGCGGTCCCGATACAAGTGAACCAACCTACCAAGCAATCACCCTGAATGGAAAGGTGTGCCAGCAAGCCGCAAAGGAAACCTGTACATCGAAACCTGTAAGAAAATTTGGCACGATGGGGGTGAGTTGCCAACTCGTGAGTAGAAGACATCTGCGAGCAGAAATCGCATGCACGACGATCTCCTAGGTCATAATAATATACATATATAACATTAGTCATTTAGAAGTGACAGGGTAATAATCTATGAGTAAGTGCAATACTCAGTGCTCGTGTCAGTGTCTTAAGTAGTAACATGCCATATGAATGAGTATGCATGCATCATGAATGTGAAATAATCAATCATGAAATCTGGATATATCTGTATAAGAAATCTTTACTTTTATCATGATAAAATGTTCCGAAATAACTGAAGTATCATCAATGAAACCATGGAAATCCGTGTCAAGAATTGACACAAAACATGTAAATCTCAAAGTCTCAATACCTCATATCTCTATATCTCAATCTCATGTCTCTGTATCTCAAATCTCATATCTCTCTATCTCAAATCTCAATATCTCGGGCTCCGGCGGTCCGGATCGGCCCATATCATCAAATCACACGACTACAGTCGGTATCCTCTGGATATCCGCCGCGTCACAAATAACCGGTAGGTAGTGCTCCCCTGCCGGGCTCAACGCCATCATCTGCGATCTTCTTGACCCGAGGTACCATACCGGGCCCACCATGTACCCGCAGACGGTGCATCCCGCTCCTCGAATCGGGTACATGATACTGCTCAAGAACCGAGAAAACTCATGTGGACAGCACACACATCACATCATGAAAAAACAGCAAATTTCTATTTTTTAAATAATGATAAAAAGTTTTATAAAATTCTTGCGGTTTTACCCAAAATTCAGAAATCTCATGAAAATCCGAAATCCAAGAATCAAGAGTAAGTAAACAGTGAATATCGGCATAAAGCCCCAGAATAGTACATGAATGAATATATGAATGCATGCAGTATCTATGTGACGAATGCAATCTCTAAGTTAACACATAAGAGAAATCACACAAATATTATGTGGTAACTAACCTTTAGCTAATTATATCAATGAGATAATATTTGCTAAAGTGTATGTGACATGGCAATTACCGATGATAATGTGTGTGAGCCGGCAAATATGTGTACGTGGAACATGCGCATCATCGGTAATGGTGCTGGTGTCCTAACAGATGGAATCATAACATTGAAGGAAACATATGTACAAACATGCAGTGAAATGAGAATAATATGAAAATAACAAAGAAAGAGCAATAACCGCAATACCGAAGAATATACATTTCTACAATACGAGTCATACCGTTTTGGTGTTTGAAAAAGCACGAATCGTAGTTTTTAGAAAAATAGGGGCTACGGTGTTTTTGAGAAAAAAATACGACCTTTGAAAAATCCGTAGTATCCCTCAGGCTGTTTTTAAAATAATGCGCACGATTCGCTAGTTTTGAAAATAGGTATGACTCGAGCCTAAAATAACATCTACCTAACCAACTAAGGGACTAAACTAAAGAACTGGTCAAAAGATAAGAAAAATCCACCTAAAGTCCGAGTCGATATCTCTAGGAGTCGGCGATCCAGCCTCAATATCGTCACGTACAAAGTACGACTTCCTCAAGTCAAGAGTGCGGATCAATCATCACATCTATATCTCGTACGGTAAAATCCATCGTATGGCATCCCAAAATCAGGGTATGGGTCAACTATCATATATGTATCATCAATCATATAATATCATCATCAAACAATATCATGATCTGGTTATTGATCTAAAGTCTCGTGCAATCCGATATCATTAACACATATTATCATATATGAATTCATATTGCCCAAGCGATCCATTATAAATATCATAACATATCTCAAATCATATCTTGATCATACGTCAACTATATATATATATATCATCATTCACATGGTATCATCGTCCAACGATCCGCTGTAATACCATAACTCAGTCACATATCAAATTCTCACGGCATCATGCCCGATCATATCGACTCATCTCCAAGTATCATATAACATTCTCATCTCCCGTGTATATGTTGTATATATATATATATATAGAGAGAGAGAGACCTACACACATTCACACACACACACACACACACACACACACACACACACCCCAAGTCAAGTGTATGTGTGTGCGCGTGTGTGTGTCTACATGAAACCTATGAATCTGCCTCCAGGGTAATCATCCTCTGGTTAAGTCTTTCTAAATCAATCTAATCCTACTTAAGGTCTTCAATAGTACCCTACTCGCCAAGAATCCAAGGTCATGTCCGACTCATAATAATAATACATAATAACCTTATTCTACGTTTGCGGGGGTGCTATACGCCATCCGCCCGACTTCCCCCGTAGATATACATCTACTCACCTGGTCCTTACTTGCCGAATTCAGTGCCGCCGTGCTCTTGCTTGTCATCCCGAATTTCACATGGAGGTACCTATACGTCATAACATATCATATCGTATTAAAATCCGATTAAAAATCAAAACGACACGCGAGTGGCCTATAGGTTAAAACCTATAGCTTACGCAAGCAAAAACATCCAAATAACCCTCGTCGTCGACGTACAAACGTCCGACGACCAAATCCACATTTCGAATACCAAAACCGAATTATCGAAATTCACGAAACCAAAACAGCAACTTTGAAAACTTATTCCAGATTTTAGTTCAGGTAAAATTTAGTTAATCAAACAGTACTAGGGTGTTATATAGGGGGCATATAAGCTACAGAACAAATATTAGCAGCAGACACCACCAAGTGGCCGACCACATTGGCCCCAGATCCGAGCTCGCCGGCCCTGTAGGCTTGGAATGGGTTCGTCTTCTCATGGTGGTTTCCTATTGGTCTAACTAGGTCTCTGAGGTTGTTTGATTTTCCTAATAAGTTCTCGGTTCACTCTAGATTTCCTGTAGGCACCAATTGCACACAAAACCGATATCGAAACGTCTAGTTCAATTGTATGGTCTAGGCTCTGTTTGATTTGGTTTCTAAACACTAAGGGGGTTTAAGGTCACCAATTACATCTCAATTGCATCCTCACAACTCAAGAATCCCTAATCCACATCTAAGAATTTTCAAAGCTCATAAAACTACACTTAATGGATTCTAAACTAATTTAGAGGCTAAAGGAAATCAAATATTACATAATTGGAGAAAGGATTACCTTATTTGGCAACTCAAGAATTTTCTTGAGTTGCACAAGTTTTTCAAAACCTCAACTTGATCACACCCTCAAGCTCATAGTGAGCTAGGCATTAATTTTTGTGAAGAGGGTGCATGGTTTTAATGTATATTTGAGGTTGTTGTGTGGTGTAGGAGGTGGTGGAGGGAGAGGGCAGCCATGGTGAGGGAAATGGGAGAAATGATGATGGTGATGAAGATGGAATAAATGAGCCAAGGTCAAAAGACTTGGAAATTTCTAAAGCTCTCTCTCTCTCTCTCTCTCTCTCACATATTTTTCTTTTCTTTTCTTTTTTTTTTTTTTTTTTTTTGATATTTCTAGAACACTTGAGAGGAGAGAAAAAGAGTATGATACATAAAAAAGGATTAAGTTGCCATGGTTGTTAAAGGCTTGTGTCAATAAATCAAGGCTTGTGATTAACCCTATTTGTGTGTGCAACAGGTCATAACACATAAAAAGATTAGTGCATAATTAGTAAATATTAAAAAAAGTTTAGCGTTAACAAAGCATACAACTAATTATTTAAAACTCTATAAATGCTCAACTCACATAATTTCTTTCAAAAATCAAAATTTAATAAAATTTCCAAATATTCTCCAAACTATCGGTATATAATTATACCACATCATTAAAATATTCATAATATTTATTATTTTAATTATATAAATTCCCAAAAATAATATTTTATTTTTCTGAAATGTTACAGTCTTCCCCCTTAAATAAATTCGGTCCCCGAATTTAAATTTAATCCCTCCAAATACTAAAACATTTCAGCAAAACAATCAAGTCGTCGGAGCTCCGAAACCATCAATACTTAAAACATCTCTTAGTGCAAGCATGCGCATAATTACGAGTATATAACTCAACATTAAATCTCCATCAAGCATCACGCAATCATCGGAGTTATGGTGAAAATATATTGTCAAAGTCCAATACGAAAACCAACATGATATACATCAAAACTAAAACCTGTATATGGTACGCATCGTAGTAAAATCATCCAACATCGGAAAAGAACATGCAAAACCCTTTTCAAATCGCCGTACGATGCGCGTATCACGGCACAAGTAGCGATCGTTCATTTTTTAAAAAAATAGCTATACATATATATCCTTTATTTAACATACATGTCCCGCTATTTGAAAATAATTTAGAAGGGTTTCCTTTGTAAAATGTTTCGTGTCATCTCAGACACATATGAAAATATTGACACTATAGCTCCTTTTTGGAAATCTCTTCGGTAACTATCAATGCATGCAAAAACACCTTGGTACTGGTCTCATAACAGTCGTGCTCGGTTACTAAACCAAATAGTAAATATCATAAAAACGTACTACTCAAAATGAAATCAATCTCAAATACAGTATACAAAGTACCACGTGCGTCCGGTGCACACGAAAATCGAAACCAAATACAGGTGCAACGAATATGCACAGAAACAAAACTGTGTGCAACAAGTATGCACAAAACATCTGTCAAGTACAACGGGCATGCACGACAACAATATCAGGTGCATCTAATCTGCACAAAAACCCGATTTAGTGCATCTGATGTGTACAAAATCGCATCAAGTGCGCCAAGGGTGCGCAAGAATCTCAATCGAGTGCACATGGTGCACGAAAACATAGATCAAATATCGAAATCGAAATCAGCAGTATACGACATACACTGAATCAAAATAAAGTATACCGCGATAGATAAACTTACAACCACATGCATCAGAGTGCACAAAACCAAATAAAAGTACGAAAAGTGCATGAAAACTATACCGAAAGCATAAGTCCAAAATCATGTGCAAACCATATACACGAAATCAAATCAATTAAATCCAGGTGTATGAAATCAAAATCAAACATCTCATAATCTATATAAGAATCAAATCGGGTGCAATGGGTATGCACAAAACGAACATCAAAACAACTGATACATGGCACACTAATCGAGTGCAATGAATGTGCACGTAAGAAATACCAATCATAAAATGAAATCCTCAAAATACCAAAATCCAAACAACGGGAATGTGAAATTCAATTCACCAAATCACAAATCGTAACACAGACGTCAATGTGCTCCACTTTTCTCTAGTGTCGACTGATTCGAACTCGTCTCTTCGTAGCTGTATAAACGGCGCTACAAATGGCTATACTCATATCTAGAGTCTCCCAAGTAATGTATCCCATCACATGATACCCGGATTACGTTAAACTTTTCGATCGATTCATCAAAGTCCTATAATTCCTCGAGAGCTCAACACTCAAGGACAGTTTAAAAATATCCAGTACATGCCACAGCACCTGCGGACCAGCCGTAGAAGGGCAAACCCAAGCCTCACTAATGGCACCACGGAACTGCCGCAAACCCTAAGGTTCAAAGGCGTTCTCATGGTCATTATGTCGAGTTAGGGTTTCATTCTTCTAGAGGGTCCATAGAATTACCTGCATGTTCTTCCGAATACCTTAAACTTGGGAAAATGGGTTTCTGACATTCGTTCGAACCTTTTAACTTCGCCTAGACAACATGTGAATACCCTTCGTCTGCATGCTAAACAGTGCCTCGATCCTCAAGAATAGACGATAAACTAACGGTCATCACATTCTAGACAGTCTCTAGCAGTGACCCGATCATCTGGTGCAGATATTAAATGCTCGCACTGACCGCAACTCTAGCCGCAACTCTCTCTCTGCCTGTGCAACCGTGGTAACAGAAACCACCATCCGGCATCGACGAAGATAGAGCAAAGGAACGAATAGAATACGGTGCAAAGAAATGTACATCCTAAGACTTCCTAAGCGGAGTAGCGTATCGTAAGTATGCCGCGGAACATACCCACGATACGTCACTCTACTTTAGTCACCTACTCCATCAACCAAGGGTCATCCTACACTAGAAGGTAAAACCTAACGCTCTGATACCAACTTTGTCAGGACCCGAAGGTACGGAACGTGACCGGCACTTAAATTACGAAACGTCCAAAGGCGTAACGTAATCTAAGCAAACCAAAGCCCAGAAATCTAAACCATTTAAAAGAAGAAGTGTAGGAAAACATGTTTAAAAGCAATATCAAATTTTCTCAAAAATTTCGGTAGAGTCTCCTTTGTAAAAACTGGCCCCAAACGGGTACAAACAAGAATATAAACATAAGCACTAATAAAAGGCATCCCCAAGCAGGAGCTAGCTCTTCGCCAATTGGCGGTCACAACCACGCAAGTACAATAGTATACAACGCCGAAGGGTGAGAAACAAAACTCAGAAGAAAACCAAAAATCCACCAGAAAACCATAATAATACAAACGTGACTCTAAGGTCGAAAGAATAACAACTGGTCTTCTAAATCTATCAAGTAATACAAGTCTGGTTGATAGAGCTTACTAGATACAACTGAAATAAATAAATATACAACGGCGGTCCTGATACAAGTGAACCAACCTACCAAGCAATCACCCTGAATGAAAAGGTGTGCCAGCAAGCCGCCAAGGAAATCTGTACATCGAAACCTGTAAGAAAATTTGGCACAACAAGGGTGAGTTGCCAACTCGTGAGTATAAGACATCTGCGAGTAGAAATCGCATGCACGACGATCTCCTAGGTCATAATAATATACATATATAGCATTAGTCATTTAATAGTGACAGGGTAATAATCTATGCGTAAGTGCAATACTCAGTGCTCGTGTCAGTGCCTCAAGTAGTAACATGCCATATGAATGAGTATGCATGCATCATGAATATGAAATAATCAACCATGAAATCTGGATATATCTGTATAAGAAATCTTTACTTTTATCATGATAAAATGTTCCGAAATAACTGAAGTATCATCAATGAAACCACGGAAATCCGTGTCAAGAATCGACACAAAACATGTAAATCTCAAAGTCTCAATACCTCATATCTCTATATCTCAATCTCATGTCTCTGTATCTCAAATCTCATATCTCTCAATCTCAAATCTCAATATCTCGGGCTCCGGCAGTCCGGATCGGCCCATATCATCAAATCACACGACTACGGTCGGTATCCTCCGGATATCCGCCGCGTCATAAATAACCGGTAGGTAGTGCTCCCCTGCCGGGCTCAACGCCATCATCTGCGATCTTTTTGACCCGAGATACCATACCGGGCCCACCATGTACCCGCAGACGGTGCATCCCTCTCCTTGAATCGGGTATATGATACTGCTCAAGAACCGAGAAAACTCATGGTGCACACACATCACATCATGAGAAAACCGCAAAATTTTATTTTTTAAATAATGATAAAAAAGTTTTATAAAATTCTTGTGGTTTTCCCCAAAATCCAGAAATCTCATGAAAATCCGAAATCCAAGAATCAAGAGTAAGTAAACAGTGAATATTGGCATAAAGCCCCAGAATAGTACATGAATGAATATATGAATGCATGCAATATCTATGTGACGAATGCAATCTCTAAGTTAACACATGAGAGAAATCACACAAATATTATGTGTAACTAACCTTTAGCTAATTATATCAATGAGATAATATTTGCTAAAATGTATGTGACATGGCAATCACCGATGATGATATGTGTGAGCCGGCAAATATGTATACGTGGAACATGCGCATCATCGATAATGGTGCTGGTGTCCTAACAGATGGAATCATAACAGTGAAGGAAACATATGTACAAACATGCAGTGAAATGAGAATAATATGAATATAACAGAGAAAGAGCAATAACCGTAATACTGAAGAATATACATTTCTACAATACGAGTCATATTGTTTTGGTGTTTGAAAAAGCACGAATGTAACACCCGAGCCCAATGCTACAAATTTCTGTTACCGTTTGAACGTAGTATGGCATTTATTCATTTATCTTGCTTGATTGTTACTTACTGTACAATTTTACCCGGCAAATTCATTTCTGCATATAACAAATTTTGGCATCTAAAATAAAATTAAAAATATTCATCTTGGCCTGCTTGACACCCCTAACCCTGTGGTAGCGTCCGTGCATCGTGTTCTCGTCCCGTTCAGTGAAACGGGCGAGTTTGGACGGCTACGCGCACGTACGTGTGTCCGTTTTGGGGGTATGCTTTTTGATCATAAAACACTTCATTTTGAATTTTGGATCCCGCTTAAAATTCTATTATTTCAATTTCAAATTTTTGGACCCGATCCGGGCGCGATTTGGAAATGTTTTACTTTGCGCCAAAATCCCAAATTTTAATATATAATAAACCATTCGTATATTTCTTTGCGTTTAACAATCCGATACTTTTCAACTGTGTAAGATTTTCTAAAACTTTTAAATCTTTTTAAATTAAACCCCAGCCAATCAGAATTCCTCATTTCCTGTGGGTCCCACTCTTATCTCTCTCCCTAATCTCTCTCTCTCTCTTCTTTCTACTTTAAATCTTTTTCCCCCCTCAGTTCTTTTCCAACGATAACCCTAACCCATCGTGCAACCAGCCGCCTCGTCCCCCTTCGCCGCTGCAACCCCATCGCCGGCGCCAGCACCGCCTGGTTAGTCGTCTCCTCGCCCTCGTCGCAGCCACGTCCACCTACTTCCTCCAGTCCCCGGGTTCCCGGCCACCTGCACACCCCGACGCGGCCACCTACACCCCCTTGCACTCGTCTGCACCACCATGCATCGTCGCCGGTGATCCCGTCCTCATGTCCCCGGCCTCGCGAGCCCCCTCGGTAAGCTTGCTCTCCTCCTCTTTTCTTTTCTTCTTGCTTTCTCTGTAAATATTTTCGTGAACTGGAGACTTTTGTCGCTGTCGGGTAGGCCATCGCTGGAGTTTCTTCGACGACCGTCGATCCTCACGACCCTCTGCAGAACACCGTAAGCCTTCTTCTCCTCTTTCTTCCTTCCTTTCTTCTCTAGTTTCTTTCTATTCTTGATTGCATAACTTGATCATTTACTGTTCACATTTTGGCCGGAATCCGACGATGCCGACGACGTGACCCGACGTTCCAGCGTGGTACCCCGACCCGTGTGGTTCCATTGTTCATCGTTTGGGTTCGTTTCGTGAACCGTGCGCCCATCGCGAGTTTCCCCGCCGACGTTTCACGTTCCGTCTTCCCGGTTCGCGACCCATCGAGGCAAGTACCCCTTGCTACATGCTATACAATATTTACATATATATTATGACACCCTAAACCTGTAAATTTAGCTTTGGTACAATCATTTCTCATTTTCATGTACAATATTGTATTATATCATTTTATCTTTAAACTTGGAACCTACAGTCTGCAATTGAACCTAACAACCACATTTACCTGTTTAATCACATTTTAATATTGACATAGCTTATGGCAACTATCTCTATAGTTTTGTTCCATTTGGACACCCGTGTGCATTTTAACCTGTAATAGCTGTATTGAACCTGTATATATAAATCATTGCACCTCTCAAGTTCTTAAACTTGTTAACATGACTAAAAGGCCATAATTGTCATCCTGCATTCGCATAACATTGAAATCATCTCTGTGACACAACTGATAGCTGTACTGCAAATTGAGTAAATCTGCCTATTGCTTAATTCATTGCTTATATCATGTTGATGATAACCATGCTTGATTATATAACTAATTGTGAGCACACCTATGACATTGTTTACATCTTGACTAGACTTGCTACACGCATATTGATTGACCCGACATGGTACCGTACACTGCTTGACTTGACCTGATGTATCATGACCTGACCCGTTACCTGATCTTGTGTCTAATGCCAACAAACCTGACATGTAGTCCTCATGGACCGTTCCTGTTATCTATCCAGACAAACCTGCTTTTACCTGATCATGTGTTGGCATTAGTTCTTGATTACTGAATACCTGACTTGACATACATAACTTGGGGGTATGGGGAAATCAAAGGTGAAACCTGACTTGTAACTCAACAGTTCGATACCTGTTCTGATCAGTCTTACGGGCTAGGCCAGCCCCGGAGTGATGATGCTGACATCACTCGCCTGTACTTGCTACCTTTTACTGCCTAGCGGCACGTCTCGGTTTTAGCCCGAGAATCTTAAACCGTGGTCCCGGGCATGCACGGGATACTATTGAGTTACATCGATGATTCATCAATTGGTTTCAAAGATTTTAGAACAGAAAACCTGATACAACAGTTCAGTTTACCCACTGCACATTACCCTGCACTGCTCTGACTTATATTGTTGTTACTCTTGTTTTATTCATGTTTATATTGCATTGCCTGCTACACTGTTCATATTATATTACTTGATGACTTGACGCGCTGACGTCTGGGTTTTGCATGGCCCAGTTTCCGTACCGCTGTTGCAGTCCGAGCAGGAGTACTTCAGCCAGCAGGCTGAACTGTGAGTCCTGTATTAGTTAGTTTTTTTCTTTCCTGCATTTTATTCCTGATGTGAGCCCGCATTATGGGACATACATTCCAGTTATTTGTATTGGATCTTTCGCTTCCGCATTTTATTATTCTTGACTCATGATTTATCTTGGTTTATGGACATGTTTAGATAGTTTTATTTTGTTCTTGATATCTCTACAGCCGTAATATGACTGTGGATGGATACTTCCTACCCACAGGTAGCTTGGTTGGCTATGTCACGTGCCCATTTTAGCGTACTCTGGGAAGCAGGGCGTGACATGGTTCTTTTGGTATCAGAGACATAGGTTAGTCGGGTTGATTCTTTTGTAGTTGGGTATTGTATCCAATACACGAATCAGAATACCCGTGTTTAGGAAACATGTCCTGCCACCTTGCCGTTTTACCATTCTTGAATCACATTCTTCCTGATTATATCTTTTACGATATGCAAACTTCCTTTGCATATCGACTCGAAAACCTGATTCCTTGTTATCTCTAGGACTTAGGCGACTTGGGTGGAGTTAAGTAATTGTGGCTATGATACCGCGGCATAGTTACAATGCGGTACTCTATTTAAGTATCTTGGAGTTCTAGCCTTGATCTATATTCAGAATCTATCATCATGCTAATGTTGGGTGTTTTGATTCCAGGAATATGGCCGGTAAGAATTTGAAGATGTACCAAAGACGTGCGGACAAAGCCGCCATGCGTAGAGTGATAAGGGGATTGCTGGAGAATCTAAAGAGACAGATCGAGCTGAAACCGGCGTCTGCACTGAACCAAACGTCTGTACGTAGAAGTGTTCCGGTGAACAGACGCAGCGTAGCACCAATGAAGAAAATAATTGTGGGTGATCAGAAAAGGAGCGTGATTTGTGACTACTGCCATGTACCCGGACATGTGCGAAAGGATTGTCGTAGGAGGCTGGGACTCTATTTTGGTTGTGGAGCGGCAGATCACGCCGTTAGTGCTTGTCCGTCGAAGCTTCGTACAAGGGATGATATTCAGAAGCCTCCGCAGAGACCGTTCCAGGGACAGAAACAGCTGACTCAAGGACCTAATCAGGTTCGAGATTTTACCTTGACAGCTGAAGAAGCTAAGGCGTCAGGAGAAGTTGTTTCAGGTACTCTACTCGTTCATGGTTTTCCCGCATTAGCGTTATTTGATTCTGGTGCATCCCATTGTTTTATGTCATCCAAGTTTTTAACTACACACTCGATTGACTACACGACCCTGTCTAGTTTCTGGGACATAGACACTGGGAATGGGAAGATCATAGCTAGTAGGGAATGTAAAGACTATACAGTTGTTGTGTGCGGACGGGAGCTTTTTTGCAGATTTCTTGGTGATTGATACGGGCAGCTACGAAGTCGTCTTGGGAATGGATTTTCATGGCACTTTCCACGCTGACATTGATTGTAGGGCAAAGAAAGTAATTTTCCAGATTCCCGGACATCCCGAGTTTACCTTCACTGGAGGAAGCGGTTCTGTCGGGCCAGTCGAGTTTAGGGCTAGGCCGACAAACAATATTCTTGCAGCAATGGAAGTTGATTTAAGTGAAGAGCCGGCTGTTGTTCGTGATTTTATGGACGTGTTTGAAGATATATCAGGTTTACCGCCGAGGCGAGACGTGGAGTTCGCAATTGATCTTATTCCTGGTGCAGCGCCAGTATCCAAAGCATATTATCCAATGGCACCAGTAGAGTTGGAAGAAGTCAAGAAACAAGTTGCTGAATTGCTTGAGAAGGGTTGGATCCGGAGCAGTAACTAGCCTTGGGGAGCTCCAGTTCTTCTAGTAAAGAAGAAGAATGGCACAAGAAGGATGTGCATCGACTATCGAGAATTAAACCGGGTGACTATTAAGAACAAGTACCCTATCCCTCGCATTGGAGAACTTTTGAGCAGCTTAGTGGCGCGAGGGTATTCTCGAAGCTGGATTTGCGATCCGGATATCATCAGGTTCGAGTAAAAGCAGAAGATATTTGCAAGACGGCGATTCGAACTCGGTACGGACATTACGAATACTTAGTGATGCCCTTCGGAGTAACGAATGCGCCGGCAGTATTCATGGACTTGATGAACTGAATCTTTTCACCTTTCTTGGACCAGTTTATTATGGTGTTCATTGACGATATTCTGGTTTACTCGAAGAGTTTTGAGAAGCATGCTAAGAATTTGAAGATCGCACTGCAGACATTAAGACAAGAGAAGTTATATGCGAAGATGAGTAAGTGCGAGTTTTGGCAAGAGAAAGTAAAGTTTTGGGGCATGTTGTGTCTGGCGATGGAATTGCCGTCAATCCAGATAAGATTGCAGCAGTTCGAGACTGGCCGATTCCAAGGAATGTTGTGGAGATAAGAAGTTTTTTTGGACTCGCCGGGTATTACAGAAGATTCGTGGAGAACTTTGCTCGTCTGGCGGAGCCGTTGACCAAGCTTACGCGCAAGGAGGTACCTTTTGTATGGACGGATAAGTGTGCGTTAGCTTTTGAGACGTTGAAGCAGAAGTTGATAACCGCTCCTATTCTGACCGTGCCAGACAATTCTGAAGGATTGGTGATTCACAGTGACGCATCTGGGAAAGGATTGGGATGTGTCTTGATGCAGCATGGGAAGGTTGTAGCATACGCATCGAGACAGTTGAAGACCCATGAGAAGAATTATCCAAATCATGACTTGGAACTTGCGGCTGTGATTTTCGCTTTGAAGATTTGGAGACACTACCTTTTGGGCGAAAGGGTCGAAGTTTTCACTGATCATAAGAGTTTGAAGTATGTGTTCACACAGAAGGAGCTTAATATGAGGAAGCGTAGATGGTTGGAGCTGATGGCTGACTACGATCTTGATCTTAAGTACCATCCGGGGAAGGTTAACGTCGTGCCAGATGTGCTTAGTCGGTTACCAGCAATTCATGTGTTAACTACGCAGAAGGAGATCGTTAAAGATTTTCGAAGATTTGACTTGGAGGTTGTGCTACCGCATTCTACGGGACAGTTGATGCAGTTGCAAGTACAGTCATCGTTGATCGAGAATATTAAAGCAGCACAATCGCAGGACCCTAGACTGCAAAAGTTTCGAGAACAGGTTGAAGCCGGACTACGAACAGATTTATTGATCCACGAGGATGGTTCGTTGAGGTATGGTAGCCGTTTGTGTGTGCCAAAGGGGGATATTCGTGAAGAGCTTATGAAGGAGGCACACAATTCAGCTTATTCTGTACATCCGGGAGGCACGAAGATGTACCGAGATATACGACAGCATTTCTGGTGGGAAGGCATGAAACGGGATATTGCCGTTTTGTGGCTAAGTGCTTGGTGTGTCAGCAAGTTAAGGCTGAACATCAAAGGGTTGCTGGTTTATTGCAACCACTTCCGATTCCTCAGTGGAAGTGGGAACATATAACCATGGATTTCGTGACAGCTTTACCGCGGAGTCCAAAAGGCAACAATGCAGTATGGGTGATTGTTGATCGGTTGACCAAGGCAGCTCATTTTATTCCTTTCCGGGTTGGTCAATCAACAGAGAATTTGGCAGAGCGGTACATGCAAGAGATTGTAAGATTGCATGGAGTACCGGTGAGCATCGTGTCCGATCGGGACACTCGGTTCTTATCACACTTTGGCGGAGCTTACAGGAAAGTTTGGGGACTCGATTGAAGTTTAGCACGGCCTATCATCCTCAAACTGATGGTCAGTCGGAGAGAACAATCCAAACTCTTGAGGATATATTGAGAGCATGCATGTTGGACTTCAAGGGTTCTTGGGAGGATCATCTACATTTGGTGGAGTTTTTTTACAACAACGGTTTTCAGGAAACTATCCAGATAGCTCCGTTTGAAGCTTTGTATGGTCGTAAATGCCGTTCAACTGTTTGTTGGGATGATGTCGATGAACGAAGATTATTGGGACCAGATTTGGTTGTGCAGACCGTTGAGAAGGTTAACACTATCAGGAATCATATGAAGGCAGCACAAGACCGACAGAAGAGTTGGGCAGACACGTCAAGAAGACCTCTAGAGTTCGCCGTGGGTGATTTGGTATTCTTGAGGATATCACCGACTAGAGGGGTGATTCGTTTTGGAAGTCGAGGAAAGCTTAGTCCTCGATTCGTTGGACCCTTTGAGATCTTGGAGCGTGTTGGTGAGGTAGCGTATCGTTTGGCGTTACCGCAGTCCTTGGCGAAAGTGCATGATGTGTTTCACGTATCTCAGCTACGAAGGTATGTTCGAGATGAAACGCACGTATTGGATCATTCGGAGCTAACAGTACGAGAAGATTTGACTTTTGAGGAGCGATCGATTGAAATCGTGGATCGAAGGGAAAAGGTTCTTAAGAACAAGGTGATCCCTCTTGTGCTTGTTTCTTGGGGTAATCGCTCGCATGGAGAGTCCACTTGGGAACGAGAAGATGAAATCCGGCAGAAGTTTCCTCACCTTTTCTAGTAGTTCTCTATCTTTGTATTCTTGGAATTTCGAGGACGAAATTCTTTTTGTAGTTGGGTATAATATAACACCCGAGCCCAATGCTACAAATTTCTGTTACCGTTTGAACGTAGTATGGCATTTATTCATTTATCTTGCTTGATTGTTACTTACTGTACAATTTTACCCGGCAAATTCATTTCTGCATATAACAAATTTTGGCATCTAAAATAAAATTAAAAATATTCATCTTGGCCTGCTTGACACCCTTAACCCTGTGGTAGCATCCGTGCATCGTGTTCTCGTCCCGTTCAGTGAAACGGGCGAGTTTGGACGGCTACGCGCACGTACGTGTGTCCGTTTTGGGGGTATGCTTTTTGATCATAAAACACTTCATTTTGAATTTTGGATCCCGCTTAAAATTCTATTATTTCAATTTCAAATTTTTGGATCCGACCCGGGCGCGATTTGGAAATGTTTTACTTTGCGCCAAAATCCCAAATTTTAATATATAATAAAGCATTCGTATATTTCTTTGCGTTTAACAATCCGATACTTTTCAACTGTGTAAGATTTTCTAAAACTTTTAAATCTTTTTAAATTAAACCCCAACCAATCAGAATTCCTCATTTCCTGTGGGTCCTACTCTTATCTCTCTCTCTAATCTCTCTCTCTCTTCTTTCTACTTTAAATCTTTTTCCCCCCCAGTTCTTTTCCAACGATAACCCTAACCCATCGCGCAACCAGCCACCTCGCCCCCCTTCGCCGCTGCAACCCCATCGTCGGCGCCTGCACCGCCGGGCTAGTCGTCTCCTCGCCCTCGTCGTAGCCACGTCCACCTACTTCCTCCAGTCCCCGCGTTCCCGGCCACCTGCACACCCCGACGCGGCCACCTGCACCCCCTTGCACTCGTCTGCACCGCCGTGCGTCGTCGCCGGTGAGCCCGTCCTCGTGTCCCCGGCCTCGCGAGCCCCCTCGGTAAGCTTGCTCTCCTCCTCTTTTCTTTTCTTCTTGCTTTCTCTGTAAACATTTTCGTGAACTGGAGACTTTTGTCGCTGTCAGGTAGGCCGTCGCCGGAGTTTCTTCGACGACCGTCGATCCTCACGACCCTCTGCAGAACACCGTAAGCCTTCTTCTCCTCTTTCTTCCTTCCTTTCTTCTCTAGTTTCTTTCTATTCTTGATTGCATAACTTGATCATTTACTTTCACATTTTGGCCGGAATCTGACGATGCCGACGACGTGACCCGACGTTCCAGCGTGGTACCCCGACCCGTATGGTTCCATTGTTCGTCGTTTGGGTTCGTTCCGTGAACCGTGCGCCCGTCGCGAGTTTCCCCGCCGACGTTTCACGTTCCGTCTTCCCGGTTCGCGACCCATCGAGGCAAGTACCCCTTGCTACATGCTATACAATATTTACATATATATTATGACACTCTAAACCTGTAAATTTAGTTTTGGTACAATCATTTCTCATTTTCATGTACAATATTGTATTATATCATTTTATCTTTAAACTTGGAACCTACAGTCTGCAATTGAACCTAACAACCACATTTACCTGTTTAATCACATTTTAATATTGACATAGCTTATGGTAACTATCTCTATAGTTTTGTTCCATTTGGACACCCGTGTGCATTTTAACCTGTAATAGCTGTATTGAACCTGTATATATAAATCATTGCACCTCTCAAGTTCTTAAACTTGTTAACATGACTAAAAGGCCACAATTGTCATCCTGCATTCGCATAACATTGAAATCATCTCTATGACGCAACTAATAGCTGTACTGCAAATTGAGTAAATCTTCCTATTGCTTAATTCATTGCTTATATCATGTTGATGATAACCATGCTTGATTATATAACTAATTGTGAGCACACTTATGACATTGTTTACATCTTGACTTGACTTGCTACACGCATATTGATTGACCCGACATGGTACCGTACACTGCTTGACTTGACCTGATGTACCATGACCTGACCCGTTACCTGATCTTGTGTCTAATGCCAACAAACCTGACATGTAGTCCTCATGGACCGTTCCTGTTGTCTATCCAGACAAACCTGCTTTTACCTGATCCTTTGTTGGCATTAGTTCTTGATTACTGAATACCTGACTTGACATACATAACTTGGGGGTATGGGGAAATCAAAGGTGAAACCTGACTTGTAACTCAACAGTTCGATACCTGTTCTGATCAGTCTTACGGGCTAGGCCAGCCCCGGAGTGATGATGCTGACATCACTCGCCTGTACTTGCTACCTTTTACTGCCTAGCGGCACGTCTCGGTTTCAGCCCGAGAGTTTTAGACCGTGGTCTCGGGCATGCACGGGATACTATTGAGTTACATCGATGATTCATCAATTGGTTTCAAAGACTTTAGAACAGAAAACCTGATAGAATAGTTCAGTTTACCCACTGCACATTACCCTGCACTGCTCTGACTTATATTGTTGTTACTCTTGTTTTATTCATGTTTATATTGCATTGCCTGCTACACTGTTCATATTATATTACTTGATGACTTGACGCGCTGACGTCTGGGTTTTGCATGGCCCAGTTTCCGTACCGCTGTTGCAGTCCGAGCAGGAGTACTTCAGCCAGCAGGCTGAGCTGTGAGTCCTGTATTAGTTAGTTTTTTTCTTTCCTGCATTTTATTCCTGATGTGAGCCCGCATTATGGGACATACATTCCAGTTATTTGTATTGGATCTTTCGCTTCCGCATTTTATTATTCTTGACTCATGATTTATCTTGGTTTATGGACATGTTTAGATAGTTTTATTTTGTTCTTGATATCTCTACAGCCGTAATGTGACTGTGGATGGATACTTCCTACCCACAGGTAGCATGGTTGGCTATGTCACGTGCCCATTTTAGCGTACTCTGGGAAGCGGGGCGTGACAACGAATTGTGGTTTTTAGAAAAATAGGGGCTACGATGTTTTTGATAGAAAAAATACGACCTTTGAAAAATCCGTAGTATCCCTCATGTTTTTTTTAAAATAATGCGCACGATTCGCTAGTTTTGAAAATAGGTATGACTCGAGCCTAAAATAACATCTATCTAACCAACTAAGGGACTAAACTAAAGAACTGGTCGAAAGATAAGAAAAATCCACCTAAAATCCGAGTCGATATCTCTAGGAGTCGGCGATCCGGCCTCAATATCGTCACGTACAAAGTACGACTTCCTCAAGTCAAGAGTACGGATCAATCATCACATTTATATCTTGTACGGTAAAATCCATCGTATGGCATCCCAAAATCAGGGTATGGGTTAACTATCATATATATATCATCAATCATATGGAATCATCATCAAACAATATCATGATCTGCTTACTGATCTAAAGTCTCGTGCAATCCGATATCATTAACACATATTATCATATATGAATTCGCATTGCCCAAGCGATCCAATATAAATATCATAACATATCTCAAATCATATCTCGATCATATGTCAACTATCATATATATATATATATATATATATATATATATATATATCATCATTCGCATGGTATCATCGTCCAACGATCCGCTGTAATACCATAACTCGGTCACATATCAAATTCTCACGGCATCATGCCCGATCATATCAACTCATCTCCAAGTATCATATAACATCCTCATCTCCCGTGTATATGTTGTATATATATATATATAGAAACCTACACACATTCATACACACACACACACATATACACCAAGTCAAGTGTATGTGTATGCGCGTGTGTGTATCTACATGAAACCTATGAATCTTCCTCCAAGGTAATCATCCTCTGGTTAAGTCTTTCTAAATCAATCTAATCCTACTTAAGGTCTTCAATAGTACCCTACTCGCCAAGAATCCAAGGTCATGTCCGATTCATAATAATAATACGTAATAACCTTATTCTACATTTGCGGGGGTGCTATACGCTATCCACCCCACTTCCCCCGAAGATATATATCTACTCACCTGGTCCTTACTTGCCGAAGTCAGTGCCGCCGTGCTCTTGCTTGTCGTCCCGAAGTTCACATGGAGGTACATATACGTCATAACATATCGTATCGTATTAAATCCGATTAAAAATCAAAACGACACGCGAGTGGCCTATAGGTTAAAACCTATAGCTTACGCAAGCAAAAACATCCAAATAACCCTCGTCGTTGACGTACAAACGTCCGACGACCAAATCCATTGTTCGAATACCAAAACCAAATTATCGAAATTCACGAAACCAAAATAGCAACTTTGAAAACTTATTCCAGATTTTAGTTCAGGTAAAATTTAGTTAATCAAACAGTACTAGGGTGTTATATAGGGGCATATAAGCTACAGAACAAATATTAGCAGCAGACACCACTAAGTGGCCGGCCACATTGGCCCCAGATCCGAGCTCGCCGACCCTGTAGGCTTGGAATGGGTTCGTCTTCTCATGGTGGTCTCCTATTGGTCTAACTATGTCTCTGAGGTTGTTTGATTTTCCTGATAAGTTCTCGGTTCACTCCTGATTTCCTTTGGGCACCAATTGCACACAAAACCGATATCGAAACGTCTAGTTCAATTGTATGGTCTAGGCTCTGTTAGATTTGGTTTCTAAACCCTAAGGGGGTTTAAGGTCATCAATTACACCTCAATTGTATCCTCACAACTCAAGAATCCCTAATCCACATCTAAGAATTTTCAAAGCTCACAAAACTACACTTAATGGATTCTAAACTAATTTAGAGGCTAAAGGAAATCAAATACTACATAATTGGTGAAAGGATTACCTCATTTGGCAACTCAAGAATTTTCTTGAGTTGCACAAGTTCTTCAAAAGCTCAACTTGATCACACCCTCAAGCTTGTAGTGAGCTAGGCATTAATTTTTGTGAAGAGGGTGCATGGTTTTAATGTATATTTGAGGTTGTTGTGTGGTGTAGAAGGTGGTGGATGGAGAGGGCAGCCATGGTGAGGGAAATGAGAGAAATGATGATGGTGATGATGATGGAATAAATGAGCCAAGGTCAAAAGACTTGGAAATTTCTAGAGCGCTCTCTCTCCCTCTCTCTCTCTCACACATATTTTTCTTTTCTTTTCTTTTTTTGTTTTTTTTGATATTTCTAGAACACTTGAGAAGAGAGAAAAAGAGTATGATACATAGAAAAGGATTAAGTTGCCATGGTTGTTAAAAGCTTGTGTCAATAAATCAAGGCTTGTGATTAACCCTAATTGTGTGTGCAACAGGTCATAACACATAAAAAGATTAGTGCATAATTAGTAAATATTAAAAAAAGTTTAGCGTTAACAAAGCATACAACTAATTATTTAAAACTCTATAAATGCTCAACTCACATAATTTCTTTCAAAAATCAAAATTTAATAAAATTTCCAAATATTTTCCAAACTATCGGTATATAATTATACCACATCATTAAAATATTCATAATATTTATTATTTTAATTATATAAATTCCCAAAAATAATATTTTATTTTTCTGAAATATTACACTTGGGGATCCCCACGATTCCTAAGGAGAAATTACACTTATGAGATCCTCATGACTCGTAAGGAGAATCCCCTTTATGAGACCCTCACGGCTCATAGGATTCAAAAGCCTTAAGTTACAGGGATCTGAACCTGTTCTTAAGTCATCACATTCCCCAGATTGCCCTACAGGCGATCCGATATCGTCCCTTGTACACAATCCACGGGCACAAATAAACGTTTCCCCCACCAAGTCCCACCAACGACGAGGAATGTCCTCATGTGGTGAACGACACTTGTAAGTCCTCTCGACTTATAAGGAGAAAACACTCATGTAAGATCCTTACAACTTATACGAGAACACACACTTAGGAATTCTCACAACTCCTAAAGAAAAAACACACCTGCGAGATCTTCATGACTCGTAGGGAGAAAAACCTTTATGAGACCCTTACGGCTCATGAAATCAAAAGCCTTAGTCGACAAGATCCTAACCCTGTATACTAAGACACCTTTGTCCAAATCGACAAAGGCAAATGATGATTCTCTCCTGGCAACAATCCCAGTGGTAGCAATGTCGATGCCTAAATTGGTATCAAATTCTAAGGCCTTTCACGGCAAATGATGATTCGCTCTTGGCCATATTCTAGTCGCAGCGATGCTAATGCTAAGAATTGGTATCAGATCTCAAGTTCCATACTCGCAGCAAAAAATCAGCAAGCCAAAAATGCATATGAAATAGCCGAAATGATAGGGCAACTCGCAACAAAAATCAGCGAGTAAAATATATGCATATAAAAATAGCCGAAATGATTGGACAACTCGCAATAAAAAGCAGCGAGTAAAAAACAGTCAAGATGATTGAGCACCGCGAAAAATAGCCGAAATGATTGGGCAATCGCAAATTTCGTGATATAAAAAACTGAAGTGATAGAGCATCGCGGAAATAAAATGAAATAAAACTTTTGCCCTGCATGTGAGATCACATTGACCTCTGTATACAATCCATGGGCACAAACGAAAAGGGAACCATGTTTCCCCACCGGGCTTCGTCAAAGGGAAGCCAGATCTCGATGGCTACATCTACAGCCTAGAAATCAACAACGACGTTCCTTCTCATTCCAACCAGAAGCAGATACGACGTCAGCAAAACGGAGCCACGGCAAAGTCCCCTAGTTCCAAATCTCAACGGTTCACAGATAGCCTAAAGACTACCTTTGAGCCACGGCAAAGTCCCCTAGTTCCAAATCTCGACGGTTCACGGACAACCTAGAGACTACCTCGGAGCCATGGCGGAGTCCCTAGTTCTAAGTCTCGACGGCAGCATCTACAGCCTAGAGATTAACAACAGCGTTCTTCCTCCCTCCAGCAGAATGTAGACGCAACATCAAAAAACGGAGCCATGGCAAAGTCCCCGAGTTCCAAGTCTCTACGGTTCACAGACCACCCAAAGACAACCTCGAAATTCAACGCAATATTGCAGACACAATGTCAACAAACGAAGCAAAGGAAGATCCCTAGATTCAGGGTATTGACGATAACTCAAATGAGACCTGAAAGACTATCGGAGATCATCCTACTCCAGCACGGAGTGGTAATGACTCATCGGGGCTCCCAAACTGAGCCTAATCTCAAGTAAAAAGTGACATGGAATATCCCTAACGCTTGCACTTTCGATGGTAATATCACCTGGAAGATTACTTGAAGACGTCTTATCCAGCCCCCGAAGGGATCAGAGACACGACAGTCGTGGGGCTACTTGAACAGCAAGATTGCATATCGAGGAATACACCGGCCAACGCGACGGTACGACGGGTAAAAAACCCTACATACCACAGACCCTAACGGACTTCTATTAGCAGGAGTTAACTGTGACGTTAGGACATCCTTGCGAGAACTTCTCGATTCGTCTCGACTCATGGGGAAAATAATGTTCCTGCGAGAACTTCTCGACTCGTCTCGACTCGTAAGGAAAAGCCTTAGGCAATGGGGATAAAGACCTGTTTCCTAAGCACTGGGGCCCTGCAAGTCGGTCCAAGATGGACTATTGCATACTATTCACGGGCCACACTCTCTAAAGTCGAATATCGACAAGGAGGGAAACAACCACTTACGAGTCCTATCGACTTGTAAGGGAAAAAATTCTCTTGTGAGATCTTTACAACTCTCAAGAAAAAACACACTTAGGTGTCCTCACGACTCCTAAGGAGAAAATACACCTACGGAATCCTAACTCGTAGGGAGAAAAGTCTTTATGAGACCCTCACGGCTCATAAAGTTGAAAAGTTTTAGGCAGCATATCTGAACCTGTTTTCTAAGCCATCACTGCCCTGCAAGGAGATCAAGATAGACTATCTACAAGACGCATTTGCTAAAGGGACACGTCAGTATGAAATAAAATATGTCTTTTATTCATGAATCCAAATGAATACAACGTACATTTCATAAAAGAATCAAAATGAATACAAGATACTCTCATTCAGGAGTAAATACAAAAAGGGAGAATATACAAAAAAATCTTCAAGCCGGCGGATGGTGCAATAAGCTCGTCGGTTCATCATTCTTCCGCTGGGCCTCGGCTTCAAGCTTTGTTATTGCCACAAGACCGGTCTCCGCCTTAGAGTACTATTGGGTCTGACACGAAGTGAACCGACTTTCAAGCTCCTTTTCAGCAACTTTATGAGTTTCAACCATCTCACGGGTAAAGATAACGGCTTTATCAAGAGCTACCACCTCTGTAATAGCTTCTTGAAGCACCCGCCAAATTTCATACGCACGGGTGGTTTTGATAGTGAGTTGAGCCTGGAGTTCCCCCAAAGCATTCGAAGCTATCTCCCTCTCCGAAAATTTCCGTTTGAGCATTTTCTCGCAAGACTGTAGATTAGCGGCACAACGCTCAATCCACCCCCGCAGGCTCACCTTTGCAGTTAGGAGCTCGGAAGAAAGGCGTATGCACTCAAGATCATGTAAATAAGCCTCCACTCGACGACAATACTCAACCCAAACATGCACCAATGTTTCATCATGATAAGTCGCAAGGAAAAGCAAAGAAGTATTGGCTTCGGCAGCAAATTCTTCGGCCGTAACAGAACTACCAGCACTAAGATCTTCAATGAGGGCCGACAAGGTGTGAATGCTTTGTCTCACCATCCTTTCAGACGCACGTCGAGATATAGGCCCGGTAGCATAGAGATTCGGGACTCTAACGGAGTCAGCGCTGGAAAAACTGTCAAGATTTATGAATAGTCACCAAGACTGGAAAACATAGAATAAACAAAACAATGCCAAGGGTAAAGCTTTACTTACCCATGGTCATGCAAGGAGGGTTTGAAAGATCCCCAGGCCCATCAAGGATCTCCACTTCGTCGTCAGCTTCCAGAACTGTTGAGGGCATATTAGCATCGTTATAAAAAAGAATGATAATAAAAAAAGGAGTCAAAGAACACCGACCTTGCCTGGAAGAAAGGACTGTGCTTTACAGAGATATCTCCTGTAGGGCAGCCATATCAAGTAGACGCTGGAAGGACTTCCTGGGAGATAGGTCAACGATGGAAGCCGCCAATTCTCGCAATTCTGAAGGAAAGAAAAGTTCAGATAACGAGGGGATCATTAAAATGAAATGTAGAAGATTACCTTCGATGCTCCACTCGCCTTGAACTGGAGGGATAGCAGCTTCGGCAGCCTCCTCCGCGCCCCAGGCACATCACCGGGGATATTTGCTTGCGTAGCAGCTTCCAGTTGCGGAACAACAGCCGCCATTTCAAGCTCCAAAGAGGGAACGGTGGCCTTGGCGGTCCTTCCTAAAATCTTCAAGACGCCACCAGAAAGATTCATTGGGTCTACGACCGACAAGGTCGCCTCTGTGGAAAGTACAGACGCGAAGTGGAGGTCATCACCGGGAGCTCCAAGAAAGAACTAACAGCTTCGACAATCTCTTCTACACCTTTCGGTGCGTCATTAGAGACATCCATAGGGTCCGCGGCCAATGGGGTCACCTCCGCTAGAGGAATGGACACCGAAGGAATAAGAGTCACCAACGGAAGTTCCACAACAGGAACGGCGGCTGTAGTGAACTTTTCTGCACCTGCCGATGCGTCATGGAAGACATCTATAGAATCTGCGGTCATGGCACGACCTGGGCTCAAATCCTCTTTCGTTGCTGAAGTCCCTGCAAAATTTTCGCAAAGATAAGAAGATATAAAAAGCGATATAAATTACTTGCCAAAAGAAAAATACGGAAAACACGCATACCGATACGCCAGGATGCTTCTAGTATGGCTTTTTCGAGCCGTCGTTCCTTCCCGAGGAAATGTTCTCGCCGAGCTTCAAATGCGGATTCATGCCCACCGGTCTTCAGTGCCAGTTCATCTTCAGAAGCAGCCGAGATGGGCTACTTGAAGGCTCTTTCGTCTTCCCTTCGCAGAGGACCCATATGTACTCTCCGTAGCGATGAGGGATCTGTTAGTTATATGTATGCCCTAGAGGCCATTACTATACATAGGATGTATATTGTAGTGGATGCTTGGACATATATAGGGAGGACTTTCTTGCTCGACATGATAGTATGCTATCTGGTTGCTCTTTACCTTAACGTGTACACTGATTGTCTCTCTGATACATGTTGGTAAAGCCCTTAGGATGTGTACTTGACTACCTGGACTATGATATGGATCATACTAGTGGGGACATGGTAGTCCATAAGTACATCCTTAAAGGTCCCTAGTCGTGGGTGTATCGAGACGGGGCATCGATATACCAGACTAGACTAGCGTATACCTTCTCGACCAATACAGATGGGCGATGGATGATCCCATATCCATTGGTGTTTGACATCAGAGATGATATACGGGTGCTCAGTGGAGACTGGGTACACTGGACGGACTCGCCGAGAACTCCCAGATGGTATTATACCTTACGTCAGATGGCAGTTCTCTGGTGACACTGGTACAGAGTAGTCTGTTGACCCGAGATCGTCATAGAGTCTTGTGTGGTTCCCACTGTGCTTTGATTTCCACCTTACCACATCCAAGAAGGCGTGCAAAACGGTGGTTTTTGGGTACAGTCCCGAATCACATGGAGGCAATGAGCGATAGGAGGGGATTCGTCTCTCCCGGTATAGGTGGTTGATGTTGCGCTGTGTTCGATTGGCTATAACCGGAAATCCCTGGCCAGGGTTGCTGAGATTTACTGGTAAGTGTTACCTGTAGTTTCTCGAAATGTTATAGACCACATATCGACACGACTTATCGAGCTATTGGGGTCTGACGTTTACCACCCCTAGGCGAGATATGCGACATATCAGACGACGAGACCGGACTGTACGGTAAGTGTTACTGTTTGGATTCACAGGAGTGTGAGCGGGCTTGCTCGTCAATCTTCTGATCGCTCAATACCCGGGTGGCCGTTACGTTTAGCAGACCGCTTGCGGCTTGTGGGTGTTTGATATGATCATCACCTGCTGCCGGCGTATTGACGAGTCTTTAGAGTCCTACACAGAGGTTTCCTGGCTCAAGCGAAACGAAATAGGAGCGCATATGAGATATGTGCGGGACCGAGAATAATGCGTGTATGTGATACCGTATTCTATTCTCGTGATTTGTATCATCGGCAGGTTATATGTGATATAGCCGGGTTACCGAATCAAGTATTGATTCGATACATTGATACACTTGATATTAGTCGGTTATATGCGATATGACCGGATCATTAAATCAAGGGTTGATTTAATGATTTGATGTATAATTATATATTTGATATATTACTTTGCATTAACTAATATTGGTTCACTTTAAATGGATTTTCTCACTTGATGTGCACATTATATATGTGATATATTTTTTTGTGCACTTGATTGTATCATGTTTGATGATACATGCATGTTTGTGTGTATGTTTGATTAAACCTTAGTTAAGTAAATGGTTAGGGTTTTAATTTATTTATTTATTTATTCTTTTTGGAAAAGATAAAATGGTGGATTTATTTTTTTCTTTCTTTGCTTGAAGCTTCTTGAAGCTTCAAAGCATCTTTGAAAGTCCACCACTTTGTCTTCATCCTAAACCTAACCATTCACCTAACTATAGTTTACTCTCTACACATAATCATGGTTGACATTATGATAGATATTGATTTATTTTCTTTTTGGAAAAATACTTATCATATTATCTTCTTCTTCTTCTCCTTCTTCAACATGAAGGAAGCTTGCCTCCATCAATGGCAACTAGTGAAAAAGAGTAAGAAATCCAATTCTAAAGTGAACCCACTTCCTATTTCTTCATCCTATATCTCTTGCCAAGTAGTATAGGGTGTTTTCTTCACAAGTTTCATGACTTGGTGAAGTGAGAGCTTGATCTTATGATGCCTCGACGTAGATCATTTTTGGCGTCGAAGTCGACGACCTAGCCCGCCCATTTCCCCGATGAAGCCGATCCTAGAGTCCTGGATTCGATTTGGACAGCGGAGAGACGTCATCACGGAGCCATGGAGGTGGAGAACCGGATCTACAAAGGTTGTATTTCCGTTTACCCTTTAGTTAAGTTGTTAACTAGCTTCTAGTTTCGCCTAAACTCTAGTCAACGATCCGTATTAGGGTTTCTCAGCACTTGTAAAATTTGAAATTGGCATGGTTGATGCCTTGTGAGACCTCATTAGTGTGCCTAGGAACCCTACAGTGGTATCAGAGCCTAGTTAGAGCCTTAGGCGATGCGTAGACGATGTTAGAAACCCGATCGAACCCGAAACCCCAATTTTTCACCCTCTCTGGACATTTTTACAAAACTGGGTTTTTTCCAGATTAAAAATTCTTTAAAAATTCAGCAGGAAATTCTAAGAATTACGCTGCAAAAATTACCAAAAGATACCTCTAAAGCGCGGCGGAACCGCGGCAGAAGCCTGGCTTCTGCGGCGGTTCCGCGGCTATCTGATGACGTCAGCCTTCCAATTTTGCACAGTAATTTGTTTCTTGAGGTGCTGAGTTTTCTGGGATTTTTTTTAATCTGAACTCAAGAGTTGAGTTTTCTGGGTTGTGCTGGGGACTCGGTGTTTCGATCGGATTGTCTAATTTTGTCTGCGTGCTTTTCCGGATATTTTAGAATATGTTAAAAAGTTCGACCGGATATAAACGCCATATATCGAAGGTGTGGAGGGATGTATCTTTTGAACTATGTCCCACTTATCGGGAGGAAGAATATGTTGAAGCTTAAACTCCTAACTGCTAAAAAAGGCCTCTTTGCGTTCGTGCACTTGCATCGTACGTGCCGGGCGCACGTGCGTCCCACGTGCCGGGCACACGTGCGTCGCACGTGGTGCTTGCACATCATGGGGGGGCAGCTAAGGCCCTAACATGGAGAACTAAGCTACTATGGAGAACTAAGTTCCTTTGAGAATTAAATTCTCCCACGTGCGTTGCACATGTTTGGCTCACATGCGTTGCACGTGGCGCGCATGTGGCGGGCGCACATGCATTGCACATGGCGCACATGGCGCTTGCGCATATGTGCATTATGGGGGGCAGCTAAGGCCCTAACATTGAGAACTAAGCTCCTATGGAGAACTAAGTTCCTTTGAGAATTAAATTCTCCCACGTGCGTTGCACATGTTTGGCTCACGTGCATTGTACGTGGTGTGCATGTGGCGGGCGCATGTGCATTGCATGTGGTGCACATGGCGCTTGCGCATATGCGCATTATGGGGGAGGCAGCTATGGCCCTAACTTGGAGAACTAAGCTCCTTTGAGAATTGAATTTTTTCACGTGCGTTGCACGTGATTGGCTTACGTGCGTTGCACGTGGCGCGCATGTGGCGGGCGTACGTGCATTGCACGTGGCGCACATGGCGCTTGCGCATATACGTATTATGGGAGGAGCAAGCTCCTATGGAGAACTAATCTCCTTTGAGAATTGAATTCTCCACCTTTTCTAAGAGGTATCCCCTCTTATTTATATGGAAGTGGTAGAGAAGGGATCTCTTTTTTTTCCGATGTGGGAGTAAAAATGCATCCCCCATGTAGTAGAGCATTACTTTAGATTACACGTGCGTAGCACATTTGCTCTTAAGTTTTGATCTCGGATGAATTATGAGGCCCATAATATATCAAATCGAACGATTTTTCGAGACGCTTTCGATACCATCAGAATTTAGCTGTTTCTCATTCAGAGTTCGTCAAAATACAGCCCGGAAAATACTGGTTCACATTTTCTTCCTTAGATTACACGTGCGTAGTATATTTGCTCATAACTTTTGATCCCGGATGAATTATGAGACCTATAATATATCAAATCGAAAGTTTTTTCGAGACGCTTTCGATACCTTCAAAATTTAGCTATTTCTCATTCAGGAGTTTGTCAAAATGCAGCCCGGAAAATACTGGTTTGTATTTTCTTAAGCGTATCGCTGCCATTTGATACCTTGGGCTTTTTTGCGCAGAAATTTTTGGTGGGAACAAATGCCCCCCACTACTTTGCCCATGTAAGTATGTACGTGGGTAAAGTAGTGCATAGTTATGCATGGCCATAGAATTGAGCGCTTAGGAGACAAGTGTAGGGTCTTTATAGCCTGAGACTTTTACATCTTCATGAGCCGTAAGGGTCTCAAGAAGGTTTTTTCTCCCTACAAGTCGAGAGGATCTCATAGGTGCATATTCTCCCTAGAAATCGTGAGGATTTCTAAGTGTTCATCGCCTCCGTGAGTCGTAAGGATCTCACTCGTGTATTTTTCCTTAGGAATCGTGAGGACCTGTAAATAACTCCTTTATTTCAGTGGCCTGTAATTTTGGCAAATGTGGCCCGCAGATAGTCCATCTTGACCTCCTTGTAAGGTAGTGATGGCTTAGGCAACAGGTTCAGGTTTGCCACCTAAGACTTTCCAACTTTATGAGCCGTGAGGGTCTCATAAAAATTTTCTCCCTACGAGTCGAGAGGATCTCGTAGGTGTATTTTCTCCTTAGGAGTCATGAGGACTCCTATGTGTGTTTTCTATTGAGAGTCATAAGGATCTCATAAGAGAATTTTCTTCCTTACAAGTCGAGAGGACTCATAAGTGATTGATGAGTTGACCTACTCCTGAATCAAAGCATTGCTTTGACGAGGAGGTCGAGGGTTGACTTTGGCCGTTTTCCACGGGGTCGGGATTGCCTTTAGCTATGTTCCACGGGGTCAGGGGTTGTCTATGAACCGTAAAGATTTGGATCTAGGGACTTTGCCATTGCTCCGAGGTTGATTGTCGCATTCGAATCCTGCTGGAATGAGGAGGAATGCTGTTGTGGGTCTCCAGGCTATAGATGTGGCCGTCGAGATTTGGAACTAGGGTCTCTACCATGGCTTCGTTTGTTGACGTCGTATATTCATGCAGAGATACTGATTTCTCTACGGGTTGATGCGAATCGAGACGCTCTCGTCAAGGACGCTGATTTCCCTGAATCGAGGTTTTTACCAAGGACGCTGATTTCCTCGGAGTTGGGACGAATCGAGGTATTCCTGTAAAGACACTGATTTCTCTGCGGGTCGACGCGAATCGAGACGCTCTCGTCAAGGATGCTGATTTCCCTGAATCGAGGTTTTTACCAAGGACGCTGATTTCCTCGGAGTTGAGACGAATCGAGGTATTCCTGCAAAGACACGGGTCGACGCGAATCGAGATGCTCTCGTCAAGGATGCTGATTTCCCTGAATCGAGGTTTTTGCCAAGGACACTGATTTCCTCGGAGTTGAGATGAATCGAGGTATTCCTGCAAACACACTGATTTCTCTGCGGGTCGACGCGAATCGAGACGCTCTCGTCAAGGACGCTGATTTCCCTGAATCGAGGTTTTTGCCAAGGACGCTGATTTCCTCGGAGTTGAGACGAATCGAGGTATTCCTGCAAAGACACTGATTTCTCTGCGAGTCGACACGAATTGAGACGCTCTCGTCAAGGACGCTAATTTCCCTGAATCGAGGTTTTTGCCAAGGACGCTGATTTCCTCGGAGTTGAGACGAATCGAGGTATTCCTGCAAAGACACTGATTTCTCTGCGGGTCGACGCAAATCGAGACGCTCTCGTCAAGGACGCTGATTTCCCTGAATCGAGGTTTTTGCCAAGGACGCTGATTTCGTCGGAGTTGAGACGAATCAAGGTATTCCTGCAAAGACACTGATTTCTCTGCGGGTCGACACGAATCGAGATGCTCTCGTCAAGGACGCTGATTTTCCTGAATCGAGGTTTTGCCAAGGACACTAATTTCTCTGGTGGTTGAAACGAATCGAGAGATTCCTGTAAAGACACTGATTTCTCTGCGGGTCGACGCGAATCGAGATGCTCTCATCAAGCACACTGATTTCCCTGAATCGAGGTTTTTGCCAAGGACGCTGATTTCCCTAGGAGTTGAGACGAATCGAGGTATTCTTGCAAAGATACTGATTTCCTTGCGGGTCGACGCGAATCGAGATGCTCTCGTCAAGGACGTTGATTTCCCTGAATCGAGGTTTTTGCCAAGGACACAGATTTCCTCGGAGTTGAGACGAATCGAGGTATTCCTGCAAAGACACTGATTTCATTGCAAGTCGACGCGAATCGGGTTACTCTTGCCAAGGACACTGATTTCCCTGAATCGAGGTATTTTCCAAGGACACTGATTTCCTTAGAGTTGGTTGACTTGTTTCCGAGACGGAGCGTTGATCCGGCGGGGAGGTCATTGGTTGACTCTAGGTTGTCTGTGGACCGTAGAGTCTTGGAACTAGGGACTTTGCCGTGGTTCCGTTTGGTGATGTTGCGTCCGAATCCTATTAGAATGAGGAGGATCACCGTTGCTGATTTTTAGGCTGTAGATATTGCCGTTAAGATTTGGAACTAGGGACTTTGCAATGGCTTCGTTTCGTTGTGTCGCTTCCGTGCCCTGCTGGCATAAGAAGGAACGCCGTTGTTGGTCTTCTGGGATGCAGATGTTGCTGTTGAGATCTACCTTTCCCTCTTGACAGGATCTGATGGGGGACATGTAGTTCCCTTTTCGTTTATGCCCATGGATTGTATACATGGGTCAGTATGGACTCGCCTGTAGGGCGAAAAGTTTCATTCTTTCATTCTTTTTTATATTTCTTTTGTTTTCTTTCCGCGATACTCTATCATTTCAGCTTTTTATATCGCGAAAATCATGATTGCTCAATCATTTCGGCTATTTTTCGCGGTGCCTAATCATTTCGGCTATTTTTGTTTTTTTTACTCGCTGCTTTTTATTGCGAGTTGCCCAATCATTTCGGCTATTTCATATGCATTTTTGGCTCATTGCCTTTTCGCCACGAGTATGGAACTTGGAATCTGGTGCCAATCTTAGCATCAGTATCGCTATAACTGGAATATTGCCAGGAGCGAATCATCATTTGCCCTGAAAGGGCTTAGAATTTGATACCGATTTAGGCATCAGCATCATTACCACTGGGAGATTGCCAGGAGCGAATCATGATTTGCCTCTGTCGATGTCGAACAAAGGTGGCATAGCAAACAGGGTTAGGATCCTGTTGACTAAGGCTTTTTAACTTCATGAGCCGTAAGAGTTTCATAAAGGTGTTTCTCCCTACGAGTCGTGAGGATCTCGTAAGTGCATTTTCTCCTTAAAAACCGTGAGGATTCTTAAGTGTATGTTCTCTTATAAGTCGTAAAGATCTTACAAGAGTGTTTTCTCCTTATAAGTCGAGAGGACTTACAAGGGTTGTTCACCGTGTGAGCATATCCCTAATCGCTGGTGGGACTTTGTTAGGGAAATGTTTATTCGTGCCCGTAGATTGTATACAAGGGTCAATGTTGAAACACTTGTAGGGCAGTCTGAGAAATGTGATGGCTTAAGAACATGTTCAGATCCCTATAGCTTAAGGCTTTTGAATCCTATGAGCCGTGAGAGTCTCAAAGGGGAATTCTCCTTACAAGTCGTGAGGATCTCGTAAGTGTGTTTTCTCCTTAGGAATCGTGAGGATTCCTAAGTGTGTTGCTCCCTTGTGAGTCGTAAGGATCTCACGCAGGTATTTTCTCCTTACAGGGTCGAGAGGACCTTGCATGTGTCTTTTAACGAGATTGCGCTCTTTCGGGTTTTCACAAACTCGCCGGTAGTCCTGCTGTTTTTACTCACGGAGCCCTTTCGGGTTTTTATCCGTGCCCATCTCGCATATGGACGTACCATTTTTTTTTACCACGTCAGCCTGGGGACGCCTCGTGTTAGTAGTAATTTAACGACGTTTCGGTTAGTCGTTAGTTTAGGGACGTTTCGGTCCATTGTTAGTTTTAGGACATCTCAGTCCGTCGTTAGTTTAAAGACATTATGGTCCGTCGTTAGTTTAAGGACATTACGGTCCGTTGTTTATCCTGTATGCACATGCATTTGTCAGGTGACGGGATACATGACGCTGATGTGGAATACACCCATTTAGGGTGTGATTTGATATGGTTGGAATGTTTTGTGATCCATCCCTATCACGGCTTCTCCAACTTGACGCCGACGCCTGGCCCCTTCGAATAGGGCCATTTGGCGTTCTCGATCAGCTTTTCTCTTCTGACGGGCTTCGTTCAGTATCATGTCGATCATCTCGTCTGACGGTTCCAAGGATTTTGGCTGATCCTGCCCCCAGCTCTACTACATTATCTTTTGATGCCGAGTGAGCTTCTTTGTTATTTAGAAACGAATGAGAGATCATGTGGCAACTTGCCACATAATCTTCTAGTTCCTGTGACGAGTTATCTCCCTCATCATCGTCGCTATCTCCGCCCTCCAGGATATGGTTGAAAAATTCTTGGAGTGTGACCGGGGTTCGCGCCTTTTGGTTGTATTCCTCCAGCGCATCAATATGCTTTTGCAAGTCTGTGCGCTTGTCATCAGGCTTCACGGGCTTCTTCTTCTTCTTTGAAGACTTTGACGGCTGGGCCTGAGTGTTTTGACCATCGCTACTAATTCTCGGCGCCGGGCGCGGTTTTAGCATTCCCTCAATGATCTCAGGGTCTAGCGGGCTTTTCCACTTGATTGCCGGGCATGTGTGAATATCCTTCAACATTCTTTTCGTCTTGGCTGAAAGGGTGTCCTCCTATGGAGCTTCTTCTATAAAAGAGCACGATACCCCCAGTGTGTCCACCTATTTAGGAGTGTGCTGTTGCGGCGGATTCACCTTCCAGTTTTCAGATAGCGCGAACTTGCCCTGTTGGTATTGGTTTTCAACCCTGTTTTTGAAGACGTAGCAATCTTCAATCGAATGGCCCAATACTCGGTGGTAGGGGCAGTAATTGGGATCGTTGATGTCGTTCGGTTGCGGTGGGTGTCTCGACTTCGGTAGAGTAATGAGCCCATTGCGCACTTCTAGTTCAAACAGTTTCCTTATTTTATCCCGGGGAAACGAGTAAGGACGTCTCAACTTCTCATCGAGGAATTGCCGCTTGTTGCTTTGGTGAACAACCGGTCTCGGGCTACTCGGTTGTTGTTGAGCGTTGGCGACGAAGATAGCTTTCCCTTTACCCCTTTCGTTTCGAAGCTCCATTTTCGATGAGGACGGCTTATGGCCCATCTGGTCCATTTGGGCCGGCTTGTCAATTAAGGCCTGGAAGGTGGTCAGCTTAAAGAACATCATGAATTGGGATAGGTCGCCTGCGGATCGAGGGTACCCATGAACATGCCTACTGCAGGAGCTTCTTCGATGTGTTGTTCGCATTTCGACTATAGATTCCGCCACCGTATCGCATACTACACCCATGTTTTGCTTGGCTTCAATCTGGTGTTAATTAACACGGTGATCGGGGTGCGCTCGCTAGCGCTGGTGAAACGTTGGGTGAACAGCAATTTCATCTCCGTAAAAGTTTTGACGGAGTCGTTGGGAAGTGTTGCGCCACGGCAGCGCCCCGGCCGTCTATCCGAGGCCAAAATGCGGAATCAAAATTTTTCCTTACTTGGAAACCGGCGCTACCGCGGACAATGAAAACCCGGATCGTTAACCATTAACCTATACTAGCTAACAAGAGATGGGAAGAGAAGTATACCGAGTGATCCGAGTCATCCGGTCTTCTCGTCATCGTCCCGGTCTCCCGCGGAAAGTCTTGTCTCCACATCGTCGCCTCCTCGCCGGAAGGGCACCACATCGCCTGCGTCTTTTACGGGCTCCCGCCTCAATACCGAGGCAACTCGGGCATGAAGCCGGCAACTCGACATGCCCAAGATTTGCTGTAGAAAGTGTAGTGTAGAGGCTATGTCTCATTTGGGGTTTGTTGCCTTTGAAGATGATGGAGGAATCAAGATTAAAAAATGGTGCTTGCATTTTTCTAGCATGAAAATGAGATCAAGAATGAAACTCTCAAGATGAAGCTCTCATCTTCTTCTTCTCTCAAGTGAAGCATCTCTTCTCAAGTGAGAATGGTGGAGGGATGAAATATGAATCCAAATACAAGAGGAAGGTGAGTGTAGGAGAAGAGGATGGGTGACCACAACCAAACATCATCATAACAAAACTCACATCAACTCCAAATCACTTCTAATCTCAAAAAGGCAAGCCATCATGAAAAGCAAAGATGCTATCATAATCAAACCATTTGCATGAAAACCCTCCACAATGTGTTATTTGCAAACTTGCAAATAACACCCTCCATCGGAAAAGTCCGGCCGGGAAAGATCAAAGGAAAACCGGCCGGAACGGAATGCAAACTGGCAACTCCAGAAAACTGGTCCCGTAATAAATTACAGGAAAACCCCGATACTGTGCATACACACCCGCATCTGTATTCCGACCGGATACAAATGCAATGAGACAAAATCTACACTGTACTATACTAGGATCCGGCTTAAACCAAAGCCGGCTAGTAATATCCGTCCGATCCTGATCCGTGCAATACCGCACGTATCTGATCGAACCCTGCCATATAACTATACGGCCTCTAACAAACCGTCCGATCCTGATCCGTGCAATACCGCACGTATCTGATCGGACCCTGCCATATCTCCATACGGCCTCTACAGCGTTTCGCCCGAAAGCTGAGTAACTGAAAGTGTGGTGGACTCTAAAGACTCGTCAATACTATGGCTGTGGATTTAACCACTAGCACGTCAGAGGTATTAGCCAATACGTGACGGGCCACCAGCTATTGACCAAAAGGGACGTCGATGAGCGAACTCATCCTGACACCCTACTGAGCCTGTCAGTGACAATATCCGTACAGTCCGGTCCGTTCGTCTATGAGCATCGCATGGCGGGCCTAGGGGGTTGGTAAAAGTCAGACCCCCAAAAGCGGTACAAGTCGTGTCGGAGCGTAGCCCAGAACGCCCTGAGATACTACTGGAATACCTACCAGTAAATCTCCTGCCTCGGCCGAGGGCTTTGCGTAATGGCTCTCCTAGACACAGCGCGACCTCACCCCCAATACCGGGAGAGACGAACCCCTGAAGATCCGCTCACTGCCTCCATGTGGCTCGGGACTGTACCCAACTAAAACCTGTTTGCACGCCTCCTTTGAGCCGTGGTAGGGTAGTAATCAAAGCACAGTGGGAACTCACATGAGACAAATGACGATCTCAGGTCGATGAACTAACCTATACACATGTCACCTGGGAACTGCTATCTGACGTCTGGTATAATCCCAACTAGCAGGTTCCCGGCGAGTCCTGTCCGGTGTACTCATAACCCAATGAGCACCTGTATACATCTTAGGTGAACCAACTGACACCAGTGGCTTGTGAGACCGGCCACCGCCCCTCGTCGGGGTCTCGACTGTATACACTAGTCTACTAATGGAGTATCGATGCCCTGTCTCGAAACTCCTACGACTAGGGACCTTTTAAGGATGTGCTTATAGACTACCAGCTCCCACTTATATGATCGCCCTCATACTGCTGGCAGTCAAGCAAGAATCCTAGGGGCTCTATCAACGTTCAATAGCGACCTGTCAGGTCACCTAAAGCAGTACACGATGATAAAGGTAAACCAGATAGCATACTATCATCTCGAGTAAGACTGTTCTACCGGGATAGGTCCTCCCTCAATCATTGCAATCACGTGCCTGTGATCCAATAATTGACTCTGAGGGCACTATCTCCAACAATCTCCCACTTGCACTCAAGGCTAATTATTGCGATGTCGCATACTCACAGCCCGTGTGATACCGAACACCCAACTCCTCTACTATTCAGTCTCACAAAGCTCGTTTGCGAAACTATTGCGTTCGAGGAATAGCCTCAGTGAGTGGATCCGCTGTGATGTTTCTTTCTATGTATCTCTATATCTCAAGTTCGCGGAGAAAACCATCTCCCGAAATGAGCAATACCTGTCTTAGAATGTGTCTGGATGTCTGATGGGACCTAGCTCATAAATGAACTCTAAATCCAAACTTCTTAGACTGTATCGTCAACTGAACTTAATCAGTATCCTGCGCCATGCCTCCCTCAGTATCTGCCTGGATCACCTGTCCAGAATACTGTCCCTCGTCATAGGGAGAACAATAACTCTGACAACCTCCTTGTCGTCCATGTCACCTTGGAAGCCTGGAGTGATAACCGTCTCCTAAAGGAGGCAGCCGTTATCATATCCCTAGAACATTCACTTATGTTCTAAAACTGCTTCCGACTGTTTCTCCAGGATTGGATCAATATCAACTTATTGCATCTAGTGCAAGAACAACATCTGGTGTGGTACTTGACATATCATGATTGACTCAATTGCCTAAGCAAGTGATCTGTCAATCATGCACATCCTCTCCCCTTTAGTCTGTAAGACACCTTTAGAGAGGGTGACTCCATTACCTGCAGGTATACTACCGTGCCAGGAGTCGTCCATTCTAAATACTCATAGAATGCTGTCAAAATACCCTGATTGGGAAACCACCCAAATCTAGATCTAAAACCATAGATCTAGTAACCAGTATGTCAGATATAATATCCAAGTCCCATGTGGAGAAACCACTGTGTGACGACCAAAGTATAACCGATCGTAGTATAGGAATGTCACTTCCTACTTTGTGTACGTCATGCAAAACCAGGACATCACACCCTACTACCTTCTTAACAGATCCATCCCCTATTCTGATGACGTCAAACCCATGACTGTCACATCAGAAATAGATGATCTATCTCCGTTATATCTGCTTTAGTCTATAAATAGACATAAGCCTGATGTCCACCAATGCTTCCGCTTCTCCCACTGACTACGACAGCCCTCTGGCAGAGTCATATAGACGCGCACTTCTAAAGCTAGTTTAGAACGACGCTATACTCATCCTTCTGCCGGGTCTCGCAGCCTGGAACAACAACAATGGCAAGTGTGGGTAAACAAGAACTTCCCTGTCACCGTCCTTGAGGCTACCGGAGTACCTCTCGGGTGCCTGAAGTTACCCACCTTATCTGCGGAGTGGCCAATGGAATGTCAAATCAGATTGAATCTTTAGGTTCCTTATCAAATCTTCAGTAATCGTTTGCGGTTCTGGAATCACTTCCAGTTCTACCATACTCACACTACTGTTTTCTGAAAAATAACCATTTCCTTTTAAAATGTGGCGAGTTAAGAACAATATCACTATTGATCTTCCAGATGGTAGAAAGTCAACCCTCGTCATAGCCTGGGTCAACCCACAAACAGCCATTACAGAAACGTGCCTTGAGTTGTCCAGTGTCTGGTTTTAAGCATAAGCCGGGCAACTCCCCGTACCTTAACAATGTCAAGACATGAACTGTTCTATATCCAATATAGAAACAGAGGCACTGATTTAATTGAACCAGATTCAAATCATGCAGCTGTCTCCAGTGCATGTCAACTAAATGGAAGGAGGCCAATCAGCGTTACTCAACTTAGGAATGTTTCCAATTATGAGTAACCTGAAAGAGAAGCTAGTTCTCTTAATCATTACTATCAACTGAACACCATACACAAGTATCTACATCTTCGATCACTTTGAAGAATCCCGATACTTGCTACACCTGGTTCTCTACTCTATTCAAATACCTATAACTCCTCAAAACTTAGACCCTGTGTTCTTACGAAACACATGTCTAAGAACTAGAGAAGTTAAAAGTAAAAAGAATATAGTATGAGGACCAACCCCTCTGTCCTAATGGACACTGGACAACATACAATACTCTGTATAAGTCCGCTGAGTCTAACAACTCTTTCACTGTGCGTCGTAGGTTGAAAACTGTACTTATGGTTAAGAAGAATTACACCGCTGTTTGATGCTCCTTACCTAACCATCCACTGATATAGGTAAATGTCATCGACATAATATCAAAAGGTATATCTCACTCTATGAAAATAGACGTACAGATATATCAATTTGAGATTGGTGCACAACAGCGGATATTCAAAACCAAATACTTGCCGACCGGCAAACAGCCCAGGTGATCTCCTCAAATATCACCGATTACAACGAATCCTGATATAATGAGGATGATCACCCAATTCCCAATAACTTACTCCCACTCATCATCTGTAAAACCATACAGATGTGAGAATCAAAACTGGTAAATACATACCCTGGAGCAAGTGTCTAATCGGGAAATCAGTTTTCTATTAACAGTACACAGTGAAACTGAAACATTGAAATGTTTCGTTGGGGTATCCTGGTATTCCTAGTAATGCCTCTTCCATTATCCAGATTCACAACTGTAACCGTATATCTCTTTGCCATCTCTCCAAATCCCTTTATATGTCTTTAGTCATTACCTTCTGTACACCCCTTTAGGCCAAATGGTTTTCTTCTTTCCCTACCGTTCGGCACCAGCCTATGGTTTGGAAGAAGACTATCCAAAAAGCATAAAGGGTGTACTGTCCTAATCTTAGGAGCACTCGCAACGCGAGAGAAGGTGAAGATAAAAGACACCTGAATGTACTTATTCCTATTTCTCCTGAACTAGGATCCATCCCCGAACTGGAACAAGTTCCTTTCGAGTTCGTATATAACCATACGATGGATTATCCAATAAACTGGGATCTTCGTAGTAATACGGAGTGTCCTGGAGAAATACAAAGGTGATTTAGGATTGGCGAAGAAATACTTGGTTTGGTCATGAATATCAGTCGCAATTTACTTTGCCCTCCTACTAATCCCTTGCTTTGTCTTAACTTAATACCTTCTGCACACCATCGTTATGCTAATTGGTTTTCTTCATTCCCCACTGTTCGGCACCAGCCTAAAATTTGGAAGAAGACTATCCAATTTGCGTAATAGGTGTGCTATCTCCTAAACCAAGGAGTACTCATAACTTGAGAGAAGGTAAAAGGGAAAAGACAACTGAATAATCCTATCCGTTTTCTCCAGAACCGGAAACCATCCTCGAATTCCTTCGAGTTCGTATCTAACCATACGATGGTTTTGTCCAATGGAAGTGGACGTTCGCAGTAATACGGGGTGCCCTGGAGAAAAGGGTAAAAGTAGGAGTGGCAATGAGGTCTGCAACTCTGACAATCCGAAAGCCAGTGTTAAGAAGGTTCGGTCAACTTGGTCACTGAGTCATAGTCTAGGGTCGGGTCAATGGTCGCTGCCAGAGAGAGAGAGAAAAGAAACACTCAGCGTGCACTCTAACCTAGATCAGAATGGTTATCACTTTATCTAATCAGGAAACCTCCCACTGTACCGTCAAATTCTCATCCAAACCTGAAAGAAGAATTAGTCGGGATCACCCGAGGAGTAAACCAACTCATCAGTGGGAATCGGGATCCAACTATCATCGCATGATAACTTGACGGAATCCACTCAAGTCACCACACTCCAGAAGGTATGCGCATATCTGGCAAGTTTCAGTTCTTTTGAAACTCCCGATGTGATTTTTACCCCTAGGACCCAAGTGACCTTGACACAGTCAACAAATCAAAGAGTCCTAGTCAAGTTCAGCCCGTCATTATTCTGGATTGCATTAAACCCACCCGTACGAGCCCTTGACACAGTTAACAAGGCCGCACGACTGTCCTAACCAATCCCATTAATATGCTGCAAACAAACACTACTTAGCTACCGCACACTACGCCTTGACACAGTCAACAAACGCAGCACGAATACTAAGTAATACTTGTAAGAAATGACGGAGGGCTACGACTGGTTTTTGGCGAAAAACCTTTAACGTAATGAACTTGATATCGTTGAAGGAACTGCATAGCCTTTTATAAAAATATAGTGACGAAAACCTTCGCTAAAGAGGTCACTCCCGGTGAAGGGATCTCGGCTCTTTCCCCGTAGAATGAGGTGCAGGATATTCCAACTGAATACCATGATGCAAAGCAAAAGTAATCGGCTATAGTGAAGTTAATGCCCTGACGCAAACTTCTGTCCAAGGGGTCACTCCCGGTGAAGGGATCTCGGCCCTTGCCTCGTCGACTGAGGAGCAGGATATTCCAAATGAATACCACGATGCAAAACAAAAGTGAACGTCCTTGCAATAACAGCTTTTTGAAAAGTGTTCCAACAACATCAGAATAGGTTTGTTTATCTTGCATTGATCCGAATCAACGCAGTCCCATCAATTGATCACACCACAAAGAACGAAAATATACTGACGTACGTATATGCCATCCGCATTCGCCACTGGGTCCCGTCATCACCCGTTAGGTTAGCTAACTAACGGCAGAGCGGGGACTGGACTAGCGCGGGTGAAAAAACATATACAACATCTACTAATATATATACCAATATATTATATTTCGCTCAAGGCGTGATAAAATGCAACATCACAGAAATATGCAGCATCACAGAACAATACAGATATCTGGGATCCCCGGGTTTCACAAAGCTGCTGCTGAAACCCGACGTTCCCCTGGTCGTGTGGATAGCCTGTGCAATGAAATCCTAGACCCCTACGGGCGCGGCAAGTCACCCGCCAAAACCTGAAGCGAGGCAGCCCCCTTCAGCAACGTGAATGGACCACCCAGCATTTCACGGAATCCGGTAACTCGGGCACCCCTCCTGGGTCAACCTGTACCCCCTACGAGTGCGGCGAATAGCCCGCCAATCCTGGAGTGAAGCCCCCTCCGTCCCAATGCCATGAGATGCGGGCTTGTTGCCCTCCAGAACCCGGCTATCCGTGCACCCCACCGCGGGGCAATCCTAGTACAGAAAGTAAAATATACATACAACGGGTACATCGACCGCAACCAGGTCGTGCCCCAAAAGAATAATACAAACAGGCAGTGACGGCAGTCCACATGTCGGACGCTCGCCCCGCAATATCAAATGTACATAATACAACAAAACTGTACTAGCATTGCATCCAGGCTATCCCCCACGACCGATCCGCAACAACACAGCATAAACATAGAACATCAACGTGAAAATCACGTTCGCAAATCCGTCTAACCGGGCTATAGCAGTTAGACAGGATTTACCGATCAAGTGACATTCACGGTCGCAGATATAATGTAAATACTGTGGAATAATGTGTTTGAAATATCCGATCAATCAAATAATTAACAAGTGGGCCCCCAAGCAATACTGTAGCACTCACAGAAATTCTGGGCCCAAATTTAATATTCCAGAAACCCTATTTTAAGCCCAGAAGCCTACTGGAAAAATTCGACAGATCGATCACTCCAAACTGCGGCGGAACCGCGGCTACAAGGGGGTTTTCGCCGCGGTTCCGCGCTCCAATTAAAAGATCATCGTCTCGAATTTCTCCAGAATTCTTAGAACTTCCAGTACATCATTCTGCAATCGCCTGAAAAATTTTTCCAGCCCGGAAAAAATCGACAGAAAACTGATGCATGCAAAAACGCGGTTTTTGGAATTTTGGTCGATCGGATAAGTAAAACACATTAGAACAAGCTAGACAAGGTTAATGGCGTGGCTCTGATACCATGTTGCGCCACGGCAGCGCCCCGGCCGTCTATCCGAGGCCAAAATGCGGAATCAAAATTTTTCCTTACTTGGAAACCGGCGCTACCGCGGACAATGAAAACCCGGATCGTTAACCATTAACCTATACTAGCTAACAAGAGATGGGAAGAGAAGTATACCGAGTGATCCGAGTCCTCCGGTCTTCTCGTCATCGTCCCGGTCTCCGGCGGAAAGTCTTGTCTCCATATCGTCGCCTCCTCGCCGGAAGGGCACCACATCGCCTGCGTCTTTTACGGGCTCCCGCCTCAATACCGAGGCAACTCGGGCATGAAGCCGGCAACTCGACATGCCCAAGATTTGCTGTAGAAAGTGTAGTGTAGAGGCTATGTCTCATTTGGGGTTTGTTGCCTTTGAAGATGATGGAGGAATCAAGATTAGAAAAATGGTGCTTGCATTTTTCTAGCATGAAAATGAGATCAAGAATGAAACTCTCAAGATGAAGCTCTCATCTTCTTCTTCTCTCAAGTGAAGCATCTCTTCTCAAGTGAGAATGGTGGAGGGATGAAATATGAATCCAAATACAAGAGGAAGGTGAGTGTAGGAGAAGAGGATGGGTGACCACAACCAAACATCATCATAACAAAACTCACATCAACTCCAAATCACTTCTAATCTCAAAAAGGCAAGCCATCATGAAAAGCAAAGATGCTATCATAATCAAACCATTTGCATGAAAACCCTCCACAATGTGTTATTTGCAAACTTGCAAATAACACCCTCCATCGGAAAAGTCCGGCCGGGAAAGATCAAAGGAAAACCGGCCGGAACGGAATGCAAACTGGCAACTCCAGAAAACTGGTCCCGTAATAAATTACAGGAAAACCCCGATACTGTGCATACACACCCGCATCTGTATTCCGACCGGATACAAATGCAATGAGACAAAATCTACACTGTACTATACTAGGATCCGGCTTAAACCAAAGCCGGCTAGTAATATCCGTCCGATCCTGATCCGTGCAATACCGCACGTATCTGATCGAACCCTGCCATATAACTATACGGCCTCTAGTACAAACCGTCCGATCCTGATCCGTGCAATACCGCACGTATCTGATCGGATCCTGCCATATCTCCATACGGCCTCTACAGCGTTTCGCCCGAAAGCTGAGTAACTGAAAGTGTGGTGGACTCTAAAGACTCGTCAATACTATGGCTGTGGATTTAACCACTAGCACGTCAGAGGTATTAGCCAATACGTGACGGGCCACCAGCTATTGACCAAAAGGGACGTCGATGAGCGAACTCATCCTGACACCCTACTGAGCCTGTCAGTGACAATATCCGTACAGTCCGGTCCGTTCGTCTATGAGCATCGCATGGCGGGCCTAGGGGGTTGGTAAAAGTCAGACCCCCAAAAGCGGTACAAGTCGTGTCGGAGCGTAGCCCAGAACGCCCTGAGATACTACTGGAATACCTACCAGTAAATCTCCTGCCTCGGCCGAGGGCTTTGCGTAATGGCTCTCCTAGACACAGCGCGACCTCACCCCCAATACCAGGAGAGACGAACCCCTGAAGATCCGCTCACTGCCTCCATGTGGCTCGGGACTGTACCCAACTAAAACCTGTTTGCACGCCTCCTTTGAGCCGTGGTAGGGTAGTAATCAAAGCACAGTGGGAACTCACATGAGACAAATGACGATCTCAGGTCGATGAACTAACCTGTACACATGTCACCTGGGAACTGCTATCTGACGTCTGGTATAATCCCAACTAGCAGGTTCCCGGCGAGTCCTGTCCGGTGTACTCATAACCCAATGAGCACCTGTATACATCTTAGGTGAACCAACTGACACCAGTGGCTTGTGAGACCGGCCACCGCCCTTCGTCGGGGTCTCGACTGTATACACTAGTCTACTAATGGAGTATCGATGCCCTGTCTCGAAACTCCTACGACTAGGGACATTTTAAGGATGTGCTTATAGACTACCAGCTCCCACTTATATGATCGTCCTCATACTGCTGGCAGTCAAGCAAGAATCCTAGGGGCTCTATCAACGTGCAATAGCGACCTGTCAGGTCACCTAAAGCAGTACACGATGATAAAGGTAAACCAGATAGCATACTATCATCTCGAGTAAGACTGTTCTACCGGGATAGGTCCTCCCTCAATCATTGCAATCACGTGCCTGTGATCCAATAATTGACTCTGAGGGCACTATCTCCAACAGGAAGCTCCGAGTACCATTCAAACGCCGTCTCCGCCAAGCTGCCGACGAATTGGCGAAGCAGTAGCTTATCATCCCCTTCAGTGTTGCCGCAGACAGCCCTGAACCGAGTGACATGTTGATGGGGATTGCCTGTCTCCTTGTACACATGGAATTTAGGAATTGTGTATCCTGGCGGGTATTTTATCTGATTGTACCATCCTAGATATGGTCGCCCAGTTCTGACGACTTGGCCGGTTTCTTCATTCGCTTGATGAGCCCGTATTTGCTGAGCTATATAATCCTCGAGCATGGATTTAGAGATGGTCTTCTCCTTGGCTGCTGACAGAGCCAGCAGAGGATTTGATGTCTCTCCTCTATCATCTTCACTTATTACCGGAGGATCTTCGGCTGGAGGGTCCGGCTGGATCATCAGGTCCACCATATCTTGGAATAAAAGGGCCATTTGTTTTATGTTGGCCGCTTGTTTTGCAGTCTCTTTATCATTCTTCTCAATCATTCTCCGAGGGAATTCGGCATCAGTTTCCTGCTGATGGCGTTGCTCCGAGGATGTCTCCGGGCTTGCTTTTGGTCCCGTGGGTGCGGCCATAGCAGTTAGTATCTCTTGGAGCTTTTGTTGTTGCTGCTCCTGAGCCTTAGTCACTGATCGCGTAAGCGGTCGATGACCTGTGGAGATACGGCTATCCTCTTTTCTGAATGCCATATAGACAGTACACACCACCATGCCCCCAGACTTAGGGCGTTGAGGCTCAATGTCCTTGACATTTGTTGCAGACACGGGAATTTTCTCCGGCCTTCTCCTTTTGTGGGTGGTCGAAGTGGAGGGAGCTGTTGCAGTGGGCACCCAAACAGATGACACCTTCTGTGGCTTGACAGGATAGTCCTCTTCTTGCCGCGCTTTCATCTTTTCCTGTCGGCGGGGGTAGTCTTGGTTGATCACCGAGTCTTGGATCCTTCGCCAGATTTTGTAAATTTTAGAGGACAGCCGCTGAGGGGGCTGCTCTGGCTTCGCCTTTATGATCTTTTCAACAGGCGGAGGAGACTTTTTTAGCACGGCAATTGGCGAATTCCTGCGCACCCTGTTAAGTAGTTCAAAGTTGTTCCCAGTTGGAACAGCAGCATCAATTTCCACCATCGGAGCTGGTGGAGTCAGTCCGGAAGGAGAGCTGCCCCCAACCTTCCTCACTCGGCGCCAGTGGCGACGTCGAGCATGGCGAGCGGCCGGGACCACCTCCATTGTTGAATCATCCTTTCCATGCCCCCTGTTCTGATGAAAGTCTGTTGTTGGCGCCAGCCTGTCAAAGACAGACGTCCGCTCAGAGGGAATGGTCAACCTGTCGAAAGCCGACCTTCGAGTAGGGAGAGTAGCTTGGATGACCTCAACTGTAGCAGGAGTTGGAGTGTCCTTCTCTGGTATTGCGAGCCTCTTTGCGGGCCCACTTGAGCTTTGACCCAGCCTGTCGAAGACTGAGGCAGTGGAGTTGGACGACCCGCTGAGAGGGGCCGTGGTGGTTGCAAGCCGATCAAAGACCGACTTCTTCGCACCTTCCTGTGACGGTATCTGAACGTTGAAGCATGTTGACGGGATCATAGTCCTGAAGAATAGCCCAGTGGTGGCTTGGATCACTTGTTCCACCAGCATCTTGAAAACGGAGGCCGCTTGAGGCCGATAAGTCACTCCACCAGAAAGGACAGAGTGGGAGTTGTTGCAGTGTTGCAGTTTGTGCAGTTGAAAACCATTGATCTTCTGTTTTCTGCACGGAGCAAAATACCAAATCTTAGTACCTCGAATCCAGGGGCAACCATAGCAAACCGCGATTCATTCGCGAAACATGAAACACGAAGTGTGGAGTGGAAAGAGGAAAAGGTCGTCCCACCAGGCGTGCCGGAATCTATTCTCCGCTGAAAGCCGGGAAAGACTGACGTCTTGCCTGAATTTGGGGGCAGATGCTATTTGGTTTTATCCGTCCACCTCTCCGAAGATGCCAAGTTGATTTATGGCACCATATATCGGAGGTTTAGACGAATGCGGCCGTTGTAGCAGACTTCGTCAGATTCCCCCTCGTTTGAGGGGTTTTTGATTGTGGGGATGCTCTTCCCTGCAGGCGCAAACCCCTGTAGTTAATTACGCTACCGTATCGCGGTAACAACTTTCTCCTTCTCCAGATGGTCATTTCGTGTCGCGTGTGTTTGTTTTGTTTTTGGTTGCCCGTGGATTGTATACGGAGACTAATTTATGTTGTCGCCCATAGGGCGTGGATTAGTCTAAATCCGTATTTTCTTAGAATTGGGTTTTGGTTCGGGTTTAAGGATCGTTAATCTCATTTGAGACTAAGATCAACTTAAACATTTGTTAAGGATACGTTAGTCTAATTTTAGACTAAGATCAACTTAACAATTTGTTAAGGACACGTTAGTCTAATTTTAGACTAAGATCTACTTAACAGGATCATTTAGATCCAATAAAAGAGCATTTGGGCTCTATTGTTTTAGTTTAGGGACTTTGCGGTCCAGTTTAAAGACGTCATAGTCTATAAGGTTTAAAGACATCATAGTCTATGAGTTTAAGGACCCCACAGTTCATGATAGTTTAGAGACATCATCGTCTGTAAAGTTTAAGGACATCATAGTCCATGAGTTTAAGGACCCTACAGTCCGTAAAGTTTAAGGACATCGTAGTCCATGAGTTAAAGGACCTCACAGTTCATAAAGTTTAAGGACATCATAGTCCAGTTTAAAGACGTCATAGTCTGTGTGGTTTTGGTTCAATCGTTTGGGGATGCACCAAAAGTTTTTGGTTGTTGGGACCCTCCATCTCTCTGAAGACGTTGAAGGATTACAACGACATGTATAAGAGGTATGAAGAGATATATCTTTGAACCAATATCTCGATTTGGGGAATGGGATGAACATTAGTTTAGATGTCATCTGTTAGGAGAACACTAGTCATCTTTGGGACTAGGATTAGTTTGGGGAAACCTAAACATGGGGGCTCAGTTGATTGGTGACAAAAAGGGTCTTGGCCTCGGAAGACTTGGCTAATTTGAGCTAAGGGTGATTTCCCTTAGTCACCCCATAGTGCTAAGCACTTAATCAGTGTTAAACACTGGACTTTGGAGGAGCTGACGTGTGAACACGTGAGGGGCCCCGAAGTGGGCATTGTTCCTTGAGTTTATTCTTTCATATATATATATATATATATATATATATATATATAAGTGCTGAGCACTTGGCTCATGTGTGAGCACATGAGGCGCCCGAGGTGGGAACTATTCTCTGGATTTTATTCCTCTTTCATTTATAAGTGCTAAGCACTTGGTTCATCAAACAGTCACGTACAGATACGTGAGGTGCTTTCAAAAATAGGGTTTATTCCCTTTTCTCTTTTATAATTGCTGAGCACTTCTCAGGGGTTACGTGGGGTCACGTGAGGCGCTCTAAAAATAGGGTTTATTCCCTTTTCTCTTTTATAAGTGCTGAGCACTTCTCAAGGGTCACGTGGGGTCACGTGACTAGATTTCATGCTTTCCCTCTTTGTTCCTCAAAGGTGTTCACGTGGGATTTTTATGTAGCGTTTGAATGCTAATGAATCATCAGGCTGTTCTTCTATGGTTCCAAGGGATCAAGTTCTCCTTTTGTTCTTTGTAGAGATTAAATTCTTTTTAAAGGGTTAAACCCTAGTTCCAGAGGAATTAAATTCCTATATGTTTTGTAAGAGTTAAACTCTTTTGGATTCAGTTCTTTCCCCTAGGTTTTGAATATGCATGACAAAATCTCTCCGATGAGAATTAAATTCTCAACTTGTGGGGAGATCCGCTTCTGCAGACCTTAACCATAGAAAGAACTAAGTTCTTTTAGAAGAGTTGAACTCTTAGTTTGAGAATTAAATTCTCTTTTTGTGGGAGCTTTTGGGAGGGGTTACTCTATATTTGGAAAGATAGATCATTGGTCCTTGGGACCCACCACCTCTCCGATGACGCTAAGAGATTACAACGCCATATATCGAAGGTGTGGAGGGATGTACCCTTTGAATCATGTCCCACTTATCAAGAGGAAGAATATGTTGAAGCTTAAACTCCTATTTGCTGAAAAAGTCCTCTTTGTGTTCGCGCACTTGCGTCGCACGTGTTGGGACCACGTGCGTCGCACGTTGTGCTTGCACATCATGGGGGTAGCTAAGATCCTAACATGGAGAACTAAGCTCCTTTGAGAATTAAATTCTCCCACGTGTGTTGCACATGTTTGGCTCACGTGCGTTGCACGTGGCGCGCATGTAGCGGGCGCACGTCCATTGCACGTGGCGCACATAGCGCTTGCGCATATGCGCATTATGGGGGCAGCTAAGGCCCTAACATGGAGAACTAAACTCCTTTGAGAATTAAATTATCCCACGTGCGTTTCACATGTTTGGTTCACGGGCGTTGCACGTGGCGCGTATGTGGCAGGCGCACGTGCATTGCACGTGGTGCACATGGCGCTTGCGCATTATGGGGGCAGCTATAACCCTAACTTGGAGAACAAAGCTCCTTTGAGAATTGAATTCTTTCACATGCGTTGCACGTGTTTGGCTCACGTGCGTTGCACGTGGCGCGCGTGTGGCGGGCGTATGTGCATTGCACGTGGCACACATGGCGCTTGCGCATATATGCATTATGGGGGGAGCAAGCTCCTATGGAGAACTAATCTCCTTTGAGAATTGTATTCTCTACCTTTTCTAAGAGGTATCCCCTCTTATTTATATGGGAGTGGTAGAGAATGGATCTCTTTTTTTCCCGATGTGGGACTAAAAATGCATCCCCCATGTAGTAGAGCATTACTTTAGATTACACGTGTGTAGTACATTTGCTTTTAACTTTTGATCATGGACGAATTATGAGGCCCATAATATATCAAATCGAAGGATTTTTCGAGGCTCTTTCGATACCATCAGAATCTAGCTGTTTCTCATTCGCAAGTTTGTCAAAATACAGCCCGGAAAATACTGCTTCGCATTTTCTTCCTTAGATTACACGTGCGTAGCATATTTGCTCATAACGTTTGATCCCGGATGAATTATGAGGCCCATAATATATTAAATCGAAGGATTTTTCCAGACTCTTTAAGTACTATTAGAATTTAGCTGTTTCTCATTCGGGAGTTTGTAAAAATGCAGCCCGAAAAATACTGGTTCGCATTTTCTTAAGCGTATCGCTGCCATTTGATACCTTGGGCTCTTTTGCGCAGAAATTTTTGGTGGGAACAGCATCGAACATCTCACGAAAAATCCTCCATTCGATCGGCTGGGTAAGTCGGCTTCTTCAGCTTTCCACCATACCCTGGTATTGTCTGTGAGTTGCAGCTTCGCAACCCTTACCCAAGTAATGTCTGGAACTTGTATTGCTGCCAGATCGTCCTCAATTGATTGAGCCCATTCTTCTACTTGTATGGGGCTCTCTTTCCCAGAGAATTGTTTAGGGTGCAATGCCTGGAATTGTTTCACACCGGGTGCCTCAGCTTCTGGGCGGTTCAGAAGTATAGCAGTCTGCTGCTGCTGTCTCTCCAAGAGGCTCTTGATCGTCTCGAGCAATACCATCTGCTCGTTAATAGGAGCTGCTACGGTAGGTGTAAGTGGAAGAGGTGGTGGTGGGGTGTTGCTATTCACGTTGGTGCTCGTGTTGTTCGGAGAATCTATAACCTTGAAAGAAAAATAGGGTTATGATAGATTCAAGGAATATGAAATGTAAAGAACGTTTAGTTGCCGATTCTTATAATTCTTGTAATATATTACTTAGGTTTTCATGCAGAACTGATCCTGCATGGTAGGACTTCATGCAAAACGGACCTGCATAGGCCACCAACAAAACCTGTCACGCCCCGCTTCCCAGTGTATGGGTAAGGTGACGTGACGAGGTCCGTGGTGTATTTACTCAGAAGTAAACACGTTAAGCGTAAATAAGCAATATAATAAATGTACACAAGAAATGACAAGAGATATAAATAAACAACAACTTTTTATTGATTAAACATTCTTAACATACAACTGGAAAGTAAATACAATGCTGGAAAGTGATGCCTAAACAATGACTTATGAACTGAAAGTAAAAATATGTACAAGTAGAACTAGAGCTCGGAATCCTCAATAAACTGCTCCAAATTTTCCTGGCTGGGCTCGATCTCCTGAGAGTCGGGTCCTCCTGAAAACATTCCATAGAAAGAAGAGAAAGGAATGTCGTCACCGAACAATCGCTCCGTAAGTCCTAAGAGAGATATAAATCAACTAAAAAGAATAGATCTGGTAATTTATCTGTTTTTATTATACTAACATAGTTGTTTGTAGTTTGGTACAGAATATATCAGTGTATATGAGAGGAGTCCTACTTTCTCCGTGGACAAAGGCATATGGAGTATAAAGCCCCGTCAAAACCCACGGGACAACGGCAACGGATATTCAGGTTAGGTGTATTATAGTGACCATTTCATTCCACTTCTAATACATTCCGTGCCAGTCTACCCCTTAGAAACCCCGTAATGTATAATGTGTTGTCTGTAAAGATTTGTTGTATAAGACTTGCCGAAACCATGGTATAAGTTGTTCATGTAAACAGATAAGGATGTAAACGGATAGTCATGTAGTCAAGTCAAGATATATCCATGGTTCGGTTAATTCAAGTCATGTTGATATTGTTCTGGTATTCATGTTCAAGTTCAAGTATAGATTGGATTCATGTTGTATTGGAGTTAAGATTGGATTGAGTTCATGCTTAGATTGTATTCGGATTAGACCGAGACTCAGATTGAGTCAGACACTTAAACAGAATTTGATTCCTGAATTAGGTTTTGGAGTTATCGGTAACTGCTGCATATGGACGACAGTATTTGTGATTTTTTCCAAACCAATTACCATTGTTAACCCCTTTTTAGTTTTCTACCTTAAATAGTCAAGTACCCACTTTCTCCGGCTCTCTAAGACTCAAGAGAATTGGTCCCGCTTAAACCTATATTTACTAGGATCCTTAATGTAAATTAATATAATTTGAGGGGGTTTTATGAAAAATAGTTTTAGTATACTTCCAAAATAAACCTCAGGTATTTATTTATCGTAATTAGGGTTTTCATGGATCTAACTTTTAAAAGTGAGGTATTCTAGTGAATAAATACATAGTTGAATAGTTCATGGTATTTTTGTGTAAATTTTACTTGTATGGATTTTTGATGGTATTTTCATGAAAATGTAATTCTTTTCTTTTGTTTAGAAAAACATGGAATTTATTATATATTTAAAATAGATGGTTTGATAATATTTATATATAATTAGTAAAAATAAAATTTATTTATTAAATAGAAAATCACGTTTTTCTTAAAAATTGCATTAAAAATTCTATCGAGATCGTAAGCTCCGTGAGGAGGTCTGCATCTCGCTCTACTAGTCCCGAAGATGTATGATAACCCGTACCATCCCGATCGGATTTCCCAAAATGGGTTGTAGAGGAATAATTGCAAGGAATGTAAATAATACAAATTTAAAGAATACGAGTTTTAATAGTTTATGGTATTTTAATGTAATAGTCGTATTCGCCACAAAATAATTGTTCAAAAGCAAATCATGCTATGTCTAGGTGTGTGTATTGAGAGGTAGGTCATTACCTCGTGAGATTTTCTAAAGGTAATATGAGCAAAAGTATTAAAATATGTCATATGTAAAGTTTGTGGTATTTAAACGAAAAAGTGTATTGAAAGTTACATAGCATGGTATTTTAAGATGAAACTTGTTCTTGATATTTTTTTAAAGATTACTAAGCAAGATATAACGAATTGGTTGTTTGGTTATTAAGAAAGATTGTGTTTTATAACAAGTTTAGAATCGGATGTCGGAATAACTCCACTTCCGACGAGTTTTGAAAAGAGAATTTTTTAAATTAGGAAAAGAGAAGAAGAGAGGGGACTTACGAGTTTAGAGAAGAGAGGGGAGGTGTAGGAATAGAGTGGTGGCTTCGTGGAGTCACGGGGTCGCCGGAATCGTCGCCGGAATCGTCACCGGAACTTGACCTTGGGCTAACTCCACTTGTACTCTTCTTTGACTTTGAAAATTTTGAGAATTTTGAACAATAGATTTCAGAATGAAGAGGGCTAGGGTGTGGGGTTGTATTTATAAGGTAGAATTAGGGTTTTGATAATTAAAAGAGAATTAAAATGTATTAAAATTTTGATTTAAAGCTTGTTTTTAATTCTCTGGATAATTGCAGGGAAAACAAATAGACTAGGAGTAGTGGGGTAGGCCAAGGGACTAGGGTTCAAAACATGGAAGCATTCTCAACGAGGAGGCCTGGCGCCGCCGGCCCAGAGGGCTATCTCGCCGGCCACGTTGGATGGGTTGGGTCTTGGATTCTTGCCACGTGTCCCTATCTGTTCATTTGGCATTTTCCACATGTTTATTTTCAGTGACTTTTCAGTTTTACGTGTATTGCACGTGTAAACTTTTGAGCTTCCAAAAGTTAAAAATAAAAATCATAAAAATAATATGTGGCTGATAGGATTCGAACACACAGGCTACGTCACAGCAGTGCAAGGATTTACCAGTGAGCTACAAGTTGTTTTCTTGCCGTTCTTAAACAAAAATAATACTTAAAGTATACTCAGGTTTGCAAATACTCCATTCTGTATATTAATTTGAAAGTTTTTGTACAATGAAATTAGAGTCGTTACAGGATTCCATGCAGAACTGATCTGCATTGGCCACCAATAAAATCTGTCACACCCCGCTTCCCAGTATACGGAGAAGTAGACGTGACGGGCCGCAACGTATTTACTCAGAAGTGAATACGTTAAGTATAAATAATCAATAAAAATGAATACACAAGAATAAAAAGAGATATAAAATAATAAGAACTTTTATTAACATTTTTTCTTTACATTACAACCGATTTGAAAAGAAAAGTACAATGATAAAAGTAATGCTTAAACAGTGGCATACGAATGAAAAGAAAATAAGTATAAGTAGTCTAGAAGTCTGGCCCCTCTATGAACTGATCCACGTCCTCCTGGCTGGGCTCGGTCTCCTGAGAGTCGGTTCCTCCTGATGAACATTCCAAAGAAAGAAAGAAATATGAATGTCGTCAGCGAACTAGCGCTCGGTAAGTCCCAAAAGAAATAATAGAATCGAACAAGTAGATATGGAAGAACTGATAATTTATATAGGTATATATTTGGTAAACTAACGTAGTTGTTTTTAGCTTGGTACAGAAGGTGTCAGTGTATACAAGAGGAGTCCAACTTTCACCGTGGAGTAGGGTAACCCGGTAGTATAAGCCCCGTCAAAACCCACGGGACAACAACAATGGATGTTTATCTACTTCTTTTAGTATCCATCATCGTGCCACTTTTAACACATTCCGTACCAATCTACCCCGTTAAAATCCCGTAATGTATATTGTACAAATTGTAGTTATTAGACTTTCCGAGACCATGGATACAAGTTGTTTCTTGTAGTCTGGTTTAGGATGAAACAAGTAGTCATGTAGTCAAATCAAGATATAGCCATGGTTCGATCAAGTCAAGTCATAGCCATGGTTCGGTCAAGTCAATTCATGTTTGCATGTTGATATTGTTCTGGTATTCATGTTCAGGTTCAAGTAGTCATGTTTGGTATATTGGATTCATGTTGAATTGGATTCATATTTGGATTGGATTCAGATTGATTTGGACTCAGACTTGAGTCAGACACTTAGAACTGATTTGGATCCTGGATTAGGTTTAGGAGTTATCGGTAACTGCTGCACATGGACGGCAAGATTTATGTATTTTTCCAAGACAATTACCGTTGATAACTCCGTTTTAGATTTCTACCTTAAATAGGCAAGCACTCACATTCTCCGGCTCCCTGAGGCTCAAAAGAATTGATACAGCTTAAACCTATATTTACTAAGGTCCTTAATGTAATTTTATATAACTCGAGGGGGTTTAATGAAAAATATTTTATATACTTTCAAAATAAACCTCGAGTATTTTTTTTCGTATTTATGGTTTCATGGATGTATATTTTAAGATTTTAGGTATTTTAGTGAATATTAACTTAGCTTGAATAGTTTATGGTATTTAATTGTAAAACTTGTCTTGTATTGATATTTGAAGGTATTTTGGTAAAACTTGTCATTATTTTATTTTCTAGAAAATATGGAATTTTTATTATAACTTGAAAATATGTGGTTTGATAATATTTATATAATATTAAAAATTAATTTTATTATTAATTAGAAAATCTTGTTTTTTTAAAAAATCGTATTAAAATCTTTCTAGACCGAATGCTCCGTGAGGAGGTCTGCATCTCGCTCTACTAGCCCGAGAATGTGCGATAATCCACACCATCCAATACCGGGTTCCCCAAAATGGGTTGTAGAGGCATAATCGCAAAGAATTTTTGATAATACAATTCAAAGAAAACCGGATTTTATAGTTCATGGTAGTTTAATGAAAAGTTATAATCGCCACAAAATAGGTTCCCAAGAGAATCGTGCTATGTCAATATGTGTGTTGTGAAGGGTAGGTCATTACCCCGTGACGTTATCTAAAGGTAAGATTAAGCCAAATAATAAAATACGGTAAATACAAAGTTCATGGTATTTAAAAGTAAAACTCAATTTAAAATTATCTAGCATGATGATTTAGGGTGAAAGTTGTTTCTAATTATTAGTTTCATGTTTAAAAATTCAAGGTATAGAATATGAATGAGTAATGCTTAATAAAAGATATAGTTTTAAGGGTTTTAGAAACAAATATCGGTATAACTCCACTTACCGACATGTTTTATAAAAATAGGTTTTTTAAGTATAAAGAGAAGAAGAGGGTGTGACTTACTAGCTAGAAGGATGGAAGGGAGGTAGAAGAAAAGGGTGGTAGCCTTCGTGGTGTCATGGGATCGCCGGAACTTATGTAGATCCTCACTGGAAGTCGTTCATGGGCTAACTCCACTTTAACTCCACTTATACTTAGAAAATTTTGATATTTTTGACTAGAATTTTCAGAATGAGGAGGGGTTAGGGTATGGGGTTGTATTTATAGTGTGGAATTAGGGTTTTGGAATTGAAAGAATGAATTAAAATACATTTAAAATTGGATTAATGGACGAAATTGAAGTCTCTGTTAATTTGCAGAGAAAACAAACAGTATAGGGGTAATGAGGATAGGCCAAAGGTCTTGTGTGCAAGACACGGGCACCATTGCCTACGGTTGGACCGTCGGCGCCAGCTCCATGCTCGATCTCGCCGGCCACGTGGTGGGTTTAGGGGGTTGGATTGAAGCCACGTGTTCTACTCAGTTCATACAACATTTTGCACATGTTAGATTTCTCTGACTTTTTATTTTTACGTGTATTACATGTATAAACTTTTGGGCTTCCAAAAAGTTTAAAAGAAATATCAGTAAGAAATAATATGGCTGATGAGATTCGAACACAGGGGCTATGTCATAACAGTGCAAGGGCTTTACCAGTGAGCTACAAGTTGCTTCTTGCTGTTCTTAAACAAGTATAACTTTAAATTGTGCTCAGGCTTGCAAACTCCTTTCTATACTTTAAGAAGAATTTTTTTTTACAGAAAATTCAGGGTCGTTACAATAATACCTGCATAATATCTCAAATCATATTGTTAGTAGTATTTATTTTATTTGAAATATTATTCCAAACAATCAAATGATATGATATCTTAAGAATATTAGTTAAGAATATTTGATATGATATGCATATTTTAATAATAAATAATCTCGTGGATATCTCATTAAATATGATATACATATATTTTCATAATTATATTAATTATAAATGAAGAAACATATTTTTATAAATAAACCTACATATGTTCTTAATTTACAAATAACTCCTTTTAGTGACTAATAATAATAGAGAAAATGTCCATACAAATGTGCAATAAATTTGACTGATTAAATACCCCAAACTTATCTTTGATCGTCCCGAGCAAACTATTTTATTATCAAAAGAAAAAAAAACCTAGCACACTTTCGTAGGCAACACGATTGCACTTAGCTCATGCAACAAGGCGTTAAAGTTCTAGGTGCCCTAGTAGGAGGAGTGCTGTATCCTGAGGGTTTTCAGCGGATTTCACCCATAAAATCCCAAAATTTAGAAAATAAAGGAAAGAAGACGAAAATTACATGTAAAGATAAGAAACATATAAAATAAAAAACTTGAAAATAAAAGTTTCAAACTACACTATATTTTTAGTTTCTTAATGGTCTTGAAAAGATTTCGGAAATCACATCCTCCCTCAATAAAGTATCGTCTTTAGTATTCCTCCCTACTTTTCCTCCAAATATCGATCATATAGCTCTACGTGTGTGTAAAAGTCATCCCTACACTTGGAGAATTCAATTCAAGCTATCATACCCTTTGTCTATATTCCTTAGTACTTTTTAGTCGGTGTTGTTTTAGATAGATTTGCTCACACATTCTTCATGCGACTGTTAATATTTCTTGAGTTACTAACCAACCGATTACCAAATGTGCTCACTTCTTAAAGTGTAATTAGCAATATTCTAGCCTTGCAATATCTAAGGCTTAGCAGTGAGTTCCAAACCAGTTGGTCTAAGGCACTAGGTGATAAGGCACCCTCACTATATTATTTTATGCTGCCTTAAGTAATTAAAAAACCAGTATTCATTTTTCTTTTAAATTTTATTTTATGTATTATTTATACTTTTTTTCCTTCATACCAAGGCTTTTAGACAAGGGTATTTCAAGGTACCCTTTACTATCCCAAGTTTCAAGATGTGTGCAAGTGCATATACTAGATTATCAACGTTCAGAAGTTTGGACTCAAGAATAGAGACTATTTTTCAGACTTATTTTTATCCTCAGATTAGTGATTTCTTCATCTTACTAACCCTTGGGACAACAGCTTATGACTACATATTACTAGCTTCGTTTTAAAACATCAAATTTTTTTGAATTTCTTAAATCTCTTCCTCTCTTTCATATGTATTTTTCACTTTCTAACTTTTATTTTCAAAATTAATTATGGAATGCAATATTTACATATGATGCGTAGATATATACAACCATCCATACAAACCATCCTCCCAAACTTGTTTGCAGCAGTGTCCTTACTGATGTTGTCCTATAAGCTCAAAACCTGAAGACTAGGAGAAATAGTTAACTAAGATGGTATAAAGAAGGGGTTAAAAGTGAATGACAGTGAAATCCTCCCCCAAACTTGTTCTTGGTTCACAATTGTGCAAAAATTTCTTTTCTTTCAAGAGCCATTTAAAAATATTTTTCTTCTTTCCCCCCGAGACTTAATTAAAACAGTATTTTCATTGAAATTCAATATAAGAGGGGGTAAATATTATTGGTCTACACAAAACTTTACAATGACAAAAAGTTAAAACCAACCATTCAAATATTTTATCAAGGTAACACCATGGTTGATAGAAATTAGTGTAGCGGATGATGTGAAGAAGACTCGAGACTATATAAGAATGGAGGTTGTATTATATCTCGAGTAGAAGAAACATAAATGAGAGTAATGATAAGAGATGATGTGGGGGGGGGGGGAATAAGAGATGTAATCGAAAGGTTTTACATCTCGGTTGGTAGAGAAGAAAAAGTGCATGTGAATGAAAACAAGAATGTGTAAGAAAATGAATGGGTGGAATAGTCGTATTCTCGTATGTGATAAGAAGAAGGGGTGATGGTTCAACTTCTTTGACCTCAAAAGGAGGCGCACCAATTTCCGGTGGAGGTTGATTCATCACAGTATCCAAGTCTTTAAGGAACGTGAGTTTTTTTGGTGAAAATACTTTCAAAACTTTCATCGATGTTCCTAATGATGATCTCATCGGAAAGAATGGAATCGATATCCATGTTAGCAGAATAGGAAGATTCACTAGGAAGGTTGAAAGTTTCAAGGTCAATATGTTGCACACCAGAATTCACTAGGAAGGTGGAATAGTCATATTGACTGCTCCGATTAAGGGAAAACTCCTTATCCTATATAAGAGATCAGCTAATGAAACGAGCTCTGTCCTTCGCCTTCGTCAATGACATTCTATATAAGAGATCGTTCGACTGTCTGTGGCTAAGATGCCTGGGGCCAGAGGAAGCAAAGAAAGTCATCTAAGAAACTCACGACGGACTCTGTGGTTTTCATCAAGCTGGGCCGAAGATGAAGCTGAAAATAAAAAGGAAGGGTTACTATTAGCCCACGATGATCTAGGACTGCCTGAATATGCGAAGCAGTGTCACTCGTGGCAAATCCACGGGGACTTCATCTACCAACATCCAAATCCACTGCACCCAACAGTGGATAGCTAGCCGTTCGAAATGTGGGGAACCGATATAATTGGCCTCATTGAACCGGCATCGTCCAAGAGACATCGGTTTATATTGGCAACGACCGACTACTTCTTTAAGTGGGCAGAAGCAGTACCGCTAAAGGAGGTGACGACAGAGAATATCCTCCATTTCTTCAGGACACATGTCATCTATCGGATCGGCACTCCGCGACGAATTATCTCGGATAATGGGCCAGCTTATAAAAGTTATAAAATCAGCCGCTTCGCACAATAGCATAAAATAGATTGGAGATACTTTTTAGTCTATAACTCTCGGGCCAACGGTCTAGCTGAAACTTTCAACAAGGCCTTGACAAAGATTATAAAGAAGACGGTGTCCAGAAACAAAAGAGACTGGCATGAAAGGCTGCACGAGATTCTCTGGACATACCGAACAACGTTCAAAACAACCATGAATACAACACCATACGCGTTGGTATTCGGCACGGAAGCAGTGCTTCCCCTAAAAATAGAACTCTCTTCTTTACGAGTAGCGGTTCTATATGAGCTGATAGATGAAGAAAATACCCATCTTGGGCTTGAGGAGCTCGATGCCCTCGACTAACTTCTCTTTATAGCATAACAAAATCTGTAGGCTTATAAGGGAAGGATGACACGGTCATACGAAAAACTGACCAGGCCAAGAACATTCTGCCAAAGCGAACTCGTGCTAGTCGTCAAAAGACCCATGATCCCCGATCATGAAAAACGAGGGAAATTCGAGCCGAACTATGAAGGCCCGTACATCATAGATAAAGTCTACCAAGGTGGAGCTACCTGCTCATGGATATGCATGGAGAAAGACCCTTCTGGCCAATAAACGGTCGATTCCTCAAAAAATACTATGCTTGATGAGTCATGACTTAGGTTAATGATAGGTGACGACGCTCGTGTTCGCTCGCTATCTTCCTGAGTTAGAACTCTGAGAATAGTATACAAAAAGCTCCGTCGCCTCAAATATGGAGACATCGGACCGAGAAGTCCTTAAACAAAGTATCCGCCTCAAATATGGCGACATAGGACCGAAAAGTACTTAAACTAATTATCCGCCTAAAATATGGCGACATAGGACCAAGAAGTCCTTAAACTAATTATCCGCATCAAATATGTCGACAATGGATCGAAAAGTCCCTAAAATAAAATTTCGCCTTAAACATGGCGATAATGGACCGGAACGTCCCTAAACTAGTGCATCTCCCCAAATACGGCAATACATTCCCTTGAGATCTATATTAAAATCGAAGTCCTAAAGGTGAATGTTGCAACTCAAATCCCATTGGCTACACTGCTACTCCAGCGATGAAGTAACCCCCAAAACCCACCAGCAAACAGGTGGGTCACCTGCGACGACGCTAGTTTCGAGAGTTTAACCATTCAAAAAAAAGGTATGTCCACAAACGAAATGGGCAAGGATGAAAACCCGAAAGGACGCCGTGAGTAAAAACAGCAGGGCTACCGGCCGGAAAGACGCAATCTCGTTAAAAAAAACATGTGTGAGATGCTTACGACTCACAAAGGGACAAAACACTTAGGAATCCTCATGATTCCTAAGGAGAAATTACACCTACGGGATCCTCACGACTCGTAAGGAGAATTCCACCTATGAGACCCTCACAGCTTATAGGATTCAAAAGCCTTAAGCTACAGGGATCGAAACCTATTCTTAAGCCGTCATATCCCCCAAGTTTCCCTACAGGTGGTCCAATATTGACCCTTGTATACAATCCACGAGCACGAATAAAAATTCCCTTACCAAGTTCTACCAATGACAAGAAATGTACCCATATGGTGAACGACACTTGTAAGTGTACGGTGTTTTTCGTCACCCCATTGAGATGGGAATACGCGTGCGCTTGTCCGGCGTACTACAGATTCCCCCTGCCTAGGGTAGGTCGGGGTTTAATGATTGTGGGGATCCTAATCTCCGGCAGCCGCGGACTAAACTGTCGTTAATTACCCCTCGCCTTTGGAGCGAGGGAACCTCCGATTGACGGGTTAAACTGGTCATGCGAACTCAATGTGCAGTGTGCATGTGATGTGTTTTGAAAGGGGGTTTTGGATATGTCGGGAGCTACGCAGAGTTTTTAAGGGGGTCCCGCTACCCGGATAGGGGGCTGGGGGTCAAGGGGGCTAGCAGCCCCCTTACGAGGTGCGGGACAGCGCCCCGTTAGAAATTTTTTTCTAACGGGGACAGTGTCGTGGAGTATGTGTGTGTGTACATATGTATGCATATGTATATATATATATATATGTATATATATATATAAAAGAAGGGGAAAAGGCATCCAAAGGATGCGTGGGGCCAGCGCCTTGAGCGTTGTGCGCTTAGGTGCTGTGCGCTTAGGCGCAAGCGCGCCACGTGTCGGCACGTGGGTGCTTTGCGCTCGAGCGCTGGGCGCTGGCGAGAAAAAGGGGCTTTTAGTCCTAGAAATAGGGTTTAGAGTGGAGTTAAACTCCTAAAAATGTTTTGGTGGAGGAAATGGGTTCTTCTTCCTCCTCCTCTGTTGGCTGGATCAGGAGACGTGAGATCTAAAAATCTCTTCTTTTTGAGATCTAATGACAGATCCAAGTCCCCCTTTATGGGTTTTGTGGTGAAAAACTATTTAGTTTTGGAAAAGGGAGAGTAAAACTCTTGATTTAATTCACAAAAAAAGAAGAAGGTTTGAAACCTTCAAAAAGGGGAAAGATGCACAAACCCTAGGTTTTTGAGAGAATGAAAAGTATTATTTTATTCATCATCATGTTACCTTTTATAGGCTTACATATTTACATATAGCCCCTTGGGCTCCACAAAATGGCATTTTGCGTATCCCATGGCTCATGTGCCATTTCATTTTTACACATAAGCCATGGGCTTACAAAATATTGGCTTTATACCCATTTTGCATACATTCATGTAAAAAAAATTACATAAAAATTATTTATTACATGATTTTGTTGTTGACATGGGGAGGCTGGCCGCGGGCTCGACTTGGGCATGGGCCCGCTTGACTTGGGTTTGGACCCACCTAGTTTGGGGGTTGACCTTGACTTTGACTCGATCAACCAGGGTGCAAATTTTTACCCCAACAAATTGCCCCCATCAATAAATGCACACCGCACATTTGAGTTGTGTGCATGAAATTGATGGATCTTGAAGCTGGACTTCGAGGTGGAACATCATTCCGGGGGCGGAGCATCATCCCGGGGATCATGATTCCCGGGAATCGGAGCATCATTCTGATTCGCGGAGCATAATTCCAAGGTCGGAGCATCATTCCGAAGAGTCGAAGCATAATTCCGAAGAGTAGAGGCATGATTCCAAGAATCAGAGCATCATTCCGAAGAGTGGAGCATGATTCTAGGGATCGGAGCATCATTCCGATGAGCGGAGCATCATTCCACGGATCGGAGCATCATTCCGATGAGCGGAGCATGATTCCAGAGATCGGAGCATCATTCCGAAGGGCGGAGCATGATTCCAGGGATCAGAGCATCATTCCGAAGGGCGGAGCATAATTCCAGGGATCGGAGCATCATTCCGATGGGCGGAGCATGATTCCAGCGATCGGAGCATCATTCCGAAGGGCGGAGCATGATTCCAGGGATCGGAGCATCATTCCGAAGGGCGGAGCATGATTCCAGAGATCGCAGCATCATTCCGAAGGGCGGAGCATGATTCCAGAGATCGGAACATCATTCCGAAGGGCGGAGCATGATTCCAGAGATCGGAGCATCATTCCGAAGGGCGGAGCATGATTCCAGGGATCGGAGCATCATTCCGAAGAGCGGAGCATAATTCCAGGGATCGGAGCATCATTCCGATGAGCGGAGCATCATTCCAGGGATCGGAGCATGATTCCTATGGGCGGAGCATGATTCCAGAGATCGGAGCATCGTTCCGAAGGGCGGAGCATGATTCTAGGGATCGGAGCATCATTCCGAAGGGCGGAGCATAATTCCAGGGATCGGAGCATCATTCCGAAGGGCGGAGCATGATTCCAGGGATCAGAGCATCGTTCCGAAGGGCGGAGCATGATTCCAGGGATCGGAGCATCATTCCGAAGAGCGGCAGACATTCTGACCGAAGTATGATTTCGATGCAGAGGTAGATTCCTAGGCGAAGTATAATTCCGACAAGGAAGGAAAATATTCCAAGGCGAAGCATTGATTTCGATACGGGGTACATTCTGAGACGGAGCATGATTCCGGCGCAGAGCTTGTTGGCTGACTTGATTCCGAGACGAAGCATAATTTCGACAGGGAAGGCAGGTACACCGAGGCGAAGCATCATTTCGACACGGGGTGCATTCTGAGACGAAGTATAATTCCAACGCAGAGCTTGCTGGTTGACTTGATTCCGAGGCAGAGCATAATTCCGACGAGGAGGTCGTTGGTTGATTCCGAGCCGAAGCATAATTCCGACAGGGAAGGCAGATACACCGAGGCGAAGCATCATTTCGACATGGGGTGTATTCTGAGACGAAGCATAATTCCGACGCAGAGCTTGCTGGTTGACTTGATTCTGAGGCGGAGCATAATTCCGACGAGGAGGTCGTTGGTTGATTCCGAGCTGAAGCATAATTCCGACAGGGAAGGCAGATACACCAAGGCAAAGCATGATTCCGACACGGGGTGCACATTCTGAGACGAAGCATGATTCCGACGCAGAGCTTGTTGGTTGATTTAATTCCGAGGTGGAGCATAATTCCGGCAGGGAAGGTAGATATCCCGAGGCGAAGCATGATTTCGACACGGGGCAAATTCTGGGACGGAGCATGATTCCGCCGTAGAGGTTGTTGGTTTGATTTGATTTGGGTTGACATCAGCATCGCTACACTGGAATATGGTATCAGGAGCGAATCATCATTTGTCATGAGAGGATTTGGGAATTGGTTTTTTTTGGTTTGGCATCAGCATCGCTACACTGGAATATGGTACCAGGAGCGAATCATCATTTGCGTTTGCTTATTAGGAAACGATGGCTTAGGAGACAGGTTTTAAGTCCCTATCACCTAAGACTTTTCAATTTTGTGTGCCGTAAGGGTCTCACAAAGCATTTTCTCCCTACGGGTTGTAAGGATCCCGTAAGTGCATTTTCTCCTTAGGAGTCGTGGGGACTCCTAAGTGTGTTACTCCTTTGTGAGTCGTAAGGATCTCACGCGGGAGTTTTCTCCTCACAAAGTCGAGAGGACTTTGTGAGTGCATTTCGTTCTCTCTTTCACGAGTTTGCGCCTTTTTGGGTTTTCACAAACTTGCCGGCAGTCCTGCTGTTTTTACTCACGGAGCCCTTTTGGGTTTTCATCCATGCCCATTTTGCTTGTGGACATACCTTTTTTTTATTTTTATTTTATTATTTTTAGAGAGATTGGGATTGTTTTACGTCCGTGGATCGTATACGGTTTTGCAGGATGTATGATCCAGACCGTAGGGCCATAAAAATTTCGGGACTTTGTTGGCGTCTACATCACTGCACTGGAATATGGTACCAGGAGCGACTCATCATTCGCCACTTGGGGATTTGGATTTGGAATTTGGCTAGCGTCTGCATTGCTGCACTGGAATATGGTACCAGGAGCGACTCATCATTCGCCATTGGGGTATGGGATTCGGAATTTGGTTGGCGTCTACATCGCTGCACTGGAATATGGTACCAGGAGCGACTCATCATTCGCCATTGGGGTATGGGATTTGGAGTTTGGTTGGCGTCTGCATCGCTACACTGGAATATGGTCCCAGGAGCGACTCATCATTCGCCATTAGGGTATGGGATTTGGAAAGCGATGCCTTAGGAGACAGGTTTAGATCCCTATCACGTAAGACTTTTCAATTTTATGGACCGTGAGGGTCCCATAAAAGAATTTTCTCCCTACGAGTCGTAAGGATCCCGTAGGTGCATTTTCTCCTTAGGAGTCGTGAGGACCCCCAAGTGTGTTTTTCCTTTGTGAGTCGTAAGGATCCCACAAAGTTTTGTTCTCCTCATGTATCGTGAGGATACATGAGTGGGTCTTCTCAATGGAGCATAATTCCAAAGGCGGAGACCAGCCGCGTAACTGGTGGTTGGGGTAGGGCATGGGTATGGTGAGAATTATTTGACCGGATTGTATACGACAGTCAATTTGGGGACTAGCCGTAGGGTTGGGAGAGTTTTGGGAATTTGGATTTTTGTTGGCGTCCGCATCGCTGCACTGGAATATGGTACCAGGAGCGACTCATCATTCGCCGTTGTTTTTTTGTTTTGTTTTTGTTTTACCGCGATTGCTCTATCATTTCAGCTTTTCTTATCGCGAAGGTCGCTATTGCCTTATCATTTCGGCTTTTATTCGCGGTTTCCCCATCATTTCGGCTTTATTTCATCTTTATTTTACTCGCTGATTTTTATTGCGAGTTGCTCCATCATTTCGGCTTTTCTTTTTATTTATATTTTTACACATTCCCCTTTTTTTTATTTACACATTTTTTTTACATTCCCAGTTTAACGACTTAGAGGTCGACTGTTCCCAGTTTAATGACATGGTGGTCGATTGTTTTCAGAGAAAGGCAGATGTCTGAGAGAATCGGTTTCACGAAGAACTTCGGTCTCCGTTTGTATGAAATTGGCGGTCACAGCTGGACTGTTTGTTAACACGCTTTTGGACAGTTCTATCTCTCCTGCCTTGTATTGCTTTTCGACCCAATATTTGAAGACGAAGCAGTCCTCGATGGCATGACCTATCACTCTGTGATAGGGGCAGTATTTGGGGTCGTCGGTCCTATTCGCTTCCTGCGGTCTTTTTGACTCTGGCAGTTGTAGACCGTTCCTCAGGGCGTCTTTGAATATTTTACGGATTTTGTCCCTTCTGAAGGAATAGACCTTGTCCAGTTTCTCTTTCAGTGGAGATTCTCCTCCCTCTCCGAACACTGGCTTCCGAGGTTGGTTGGCACTAGGCCCGCTTATCCCTCGCTTATTTCGGTCAGCCGAAGTGTTGAAAGACTCAGAATCGTCGGGATTTTCGCCTTTGCGATTATCGTCCTTTCGGTTTCTCCAGGACATATTGTTATTTTGGGAGTCAGAGGAGCACTCCTGCTTTGAGCGTTCCAACATCTGGACTTTCCTGGTCAGCTCTTGGAATGTTTTGAGACCCGCGGTGCATAGAAACGGGGCCATCCAATTGTTGAGATTTCCGACGAGGAGACTGACAGATTGGTCCTGCTCTATCGGCGGTTCACATTTGACGGAGAGATTGCGCCATCGGGCTATAAAATCCGTGTTGCTTTCGTTGTTCTTGGGCTTGGTCCTTACGAGCTCGGCAATGGTGATCTTATCGCTGACGCTCATGAACCTTTGTCAAAACAAAGATTCCATTTGGACGAAAGTAGTAACAGAGCCATCCGGTATGCTTGCGTACCAGTCGAAAGCAACATCGGTCAAGCTATTAACGAACTGGCGGAGGAGAAGCGCATCATTGCCCCCAGTATTCCCGCATGAGGCTTTGAAGTGGGCGATGTGCTGATTCGCATTTCCTGTCCCATCGAATCTTCCGAATTTGGGGATGACATAGCCGCTAGGAAATTCTACCAGATCATACTGAGCAGGATACGGTCTCCCACTACTGCTGATATCTTTTTGCGCCTCGGCTTCAGCCACCAATGTTTTGATTTTGCTGGCAACCAAATCCATGATTTGATCTTGAGTTAGCGGGCTACTGTCATCGGTAGCCAAGACATTTCCCGAGATAGGATGCGACTGATTTTTATGCGGTCCGCCCACTTTTGGATTTGAGGGAACGGGTGTCGGCTGTTTCGGGACACCGTTTCCCGGTTCATGAGAGCCCGTGCCTGATTGGGCGGCTGAGAGGCAAGTTGGGCCGTGAGCTGTAAGACGACATTTGTCAAGTCGTCAATTTTTGAGTAGAGCTTGGCCATCTCCTTGTCTTTTTTTCTGAGCTGTTTTCGGAGCTCTTGGAGAAGTTGCTGCTCTGCATTCTTGGGACGGAAGATTGGCTCATCTTCGCTTTCCGAGCCCGACTCCTCATGGACCGAAGGGTCTTTCTGCCTATCATCCTCATCGAGAGGGTTTTCATCATCCTCTGGAGGATGCTGGTATTGAAAAGTGACAGCTATATTCACACCAGGTTGGATTTGAGATGTGGTGGCCCCATCCTTGCTTTTGCTGCGAAAGTTGTCGCTGGGACGCGTGCCCACCATGTAGATGGTGTGGATAACACATTCAGCCATCCCCTCATCTTTGGCGGGGTAACCCTGTTCCTCGAACCTCATGAGCTTCAGCCTAGCAGGAGCCCTAGCCCTTTTGTTGGCTCTATATCTGAGCCTTATCTGCCTTAGCTTCTCAATTTTAAAGGCTTGGCGGGCATCTGTTTCCTGGGAAGCCACCGTGAGCCGATCAGCGGGGAGCTTAGAGAAGACACCCGATCGAGCAGTTGTCAGGGGCACCGCCGGAGCTTGCTCGAGACGCCTTGTTGCTTTGTTGGTGTTGATGGCCTTGCCCCCAGCTGGGGCCAATGAGAGTCGCTCAAACACCGACTTGCGTTTGAGTTGGGGCGCCTTCGAGACCACCACATTTGGCATCTTGCCTTTCGAGACCGGTTTGTCTGTCACCGGGGCTTGAGGAGCTAGGACGGCGTTAGCTGACACGAACATGATAGAGCCAAATGGTAGCGGCTCCTCCTCCCATTGTCGCCCGAGACTTGCCAGGAGGACCGTCCTGGAGTCTATCTTTATTGTGTAGGAGACGGGAGCCGTGCTGAGAGCTGAGCTGCTCCTTGGAGACATCTTTGCTGCGTCCGAAGATTGCAATTGGAGAACGTTACCCTGCACAACAAAAAAAAACATGATTTTAGTACAGGCAATTGATATGCATATCAATTGAGTTCGCATGAAAGCTTAACCCGAAATATGGGAGGAGAGATTGGTCCCACCGGGCGTGTCAGAATCTGTAGGGTGTTTTTCGTCACCCCATTGAGATGGGAATACGCAAGCGCTTGTCCGGCGTACTACATATTCCCGCTGCCTAGGGTTGGCCGGGGTTTAATGATTGTGGGGATCCGAATCTCCGGCAGCCGCGGACTAAGCTGCCGTTAATTACCCCTCGCCTTTGGAGCGAGGGAACCTCCGATTGACGGGTTAAACTGGTCATGCGAACTCAATGTGCAGTGTGCGTGTGATGTGTTTTGAAAGGGGGTTTTGGATACGTCGGGAGCCACGCAGAGTTTTTACGGGGATGTGTAGTGTGCAGTGTGCGTGTGCGCTTAGGTGCTGTGCGCTTAGGCGCAAGCGCGCCACGTGTCGGCACGTGGGCGTTTTGCGCTCGAGCGTTAGGCTCTTGAGCGCGAGCACGTGGGCGCTTTGCGCTCGAGCGCAGGACGCTGGCGAGAAAAAGGGGCTTTTAGTCCCAGAAATAGGGTTTAGAGTGGAGTTAAACTCCTAAAAATATTTGGGTTGAGGAAATGGGTTCTTCTTCTTCCTCCTCTGTTGGCTGGATCAAGAGATGTGAGATCTAAAAATCTCTTCTTTTTGAGATCTAATGACAGATCCAAGTTCCCCTTTGTGGGTTTTGTGGTGAAAAACTATTTAGTTTTGGAAAAGAGAGAGTAAAACTCTTGATTTAATTCACAAAAAAGAAGAAGGTTTGAAACCTTCAAAAAGGGGAAAGAGGCACAGACCTTAGGTTTTTGAGAGAATGAAAAGTATTATTTTATTCATCATCATGTTGCCTTTTATAGGCTTACATATTTACATATAGCCCCTTGGGCTCCACAAAATGGCATTTTGCCTATCCCATGGCTCATGTGCCATTTCATTTTTGCACATAAGCCATGGGCTTACAAAATATTGGCTTTATGCCCATTTTGCATACATTCATGTATAAAAAATTACATAAAAATTATTTATTACATGATTTTGTTGTTAGCATGGGGAGGCTGGCTACAGGCTCGACTTAGGCATGGGCCCGCTTGACCTGGGCTTGGGCCCACCTAACTTAGGGGTTGACCTTGACTTTGACTCGGTCAACCGGGGTGCAAATTTTTACCCCAACAGTAAGCCCTCCCGACTTATAAGGAGAAAACATTCTAGCAAGATCCTTACGACTTACAAGGGAAAACATACTTAGGAGTCCCCACGATTCCTAAGGGGAAAAATACACCTACGAGATCCGCACGACTCGTAAGGAAAAATACCTTTATGAGACACTTACGGCTCATAAAGTCAAAAAGCCTTAGTAGACAGGATCCTAACCCTGTTTGCTAAGTCACCTTTATCCAAATTAACAAAGGCAAACGATGATTTGCACCTGGTAATATTCTAGTTGCAACGATGCTGATGCCAGGATTGGTATCAGATCTCAAGTTCTTAACTCACAATAAAAAGCAGCGAGTAAAAAATTTTAAAAAAACAGCCAAAATGATAGGACGGCTCGCAATAAAAACAGCGAGTAAAAACAAAAACAGCCGAAATGATTGGGCACCGCGAAAAAATAGCCGAAATGGTTGGGCAATCACGACTTTCGCGATATGAAAATCTGAAAAGATAGAGTATCGCGGAAATAAAAAATAATATTATAAAATAAAATCCGCCTTACAGGTAGGTCCACAACGACCCTTATATACAATCCATGGGCACAAACAAAAAAAGGGGACCTGATCAGTCGAAAATATTGCATTTTTAACACATCAATTTCCCTACTATTTGCAATCATCTAAAGGTGTTTGGTATAAATATAGCACATATTAGCAATTTGTCTGCAAAATACCAAATAACATGTGTTGTACATTATAACCAGCATTATGAGGGAAATTGTGTGTTTATTATTGCACGCATGATATTTTGTGTATCAAACACTTGTCTCGAGATTGTGTGCAGGAAATTCTCCAGGTAAAAGAGCCGGAACTACTAAAAGTGTTGATAAAATATGTCAAGTCAAAGACTTGAAATCTGGCAGTGAACAAGAAAGTATAAAAATATTCCAGACATCAGAATAGTGCCAAAATGCCAACACAAAAATACCCTGAAGATTTCATGCCGAGTCAGGCCGATCCGCGGTGAATCCGCGGCCGAGTTGACTCGTCGGCGGCATATTTTTTCCCGAGGCCTCTCTTCTCAACTACAAAACTTCTTCAAGACACTTCAGTTCCTAGAATTCTCCAGAAGCTTCCCTTCTAACAGCCAAGCTTCTTGTGCAAGCTTAATACCTACCAAGCTTCTTAAGCAAGCTAGCTAACTATCTTAATCTAGAAGCTTCTCTACAACTACCAAGCTTCTTGTGCAAGGTTCATAACAACCAAGCTTCCAAGGAAAGCTAAACCTAGTTTCTAGGGGAAGCTAAAGGGGAAATCTATAAAAAGGGACTTAGTGCTTCATTACAAAGGTTATTGAGGGTTGTTCGTTGTTCAACAATTCAAAACACAAGTTGAGTGACACAACTTGTGATCCAAAGCCCTAGCCTTAAATACAGTTCGAAAGCCAAATCAAGATTCATCAAGTACCAAATTGAGCAAGAATCCAACGAGCCTTTTGAAGCAACGCCGATCTTCATCCGAGCAAGAGATTCACGACGATCCGCGACTCGAGAAGACGATGCGAAGCTAGTTCGATGATTTAGTTCCTCCTCAAATCTTATAGTCTTTGAGTGTATTGTAACTAATCATTGATTAAATAAATGGTGAAAATTCTTGATCTTGTTTTTCTTTACATTTGAGCATTATGAAGAGTTATCAATTCTTTATTGTTTTTTTTTTTTCATGATGTTTGAGTGAAAACTCCGCTTGTGGAGGAATCGAGAAAATAGGTAGATGATGATGATTAAATTCTTGAACGATTCTTAAGACTTATGAGTTTTGTAAACTGTAGAAAATTAAATCAACGACGACCTAGTTTTGAGCATGATGCTTTCTTGAATGTTTTCGCTCTAAATTAGGGATCAATGATCGATGATTGAATTTCCTAGAGGATAGAATTTGAATGATAATCAATGAAAGGACAAGAGATGATGATGAAGAAACCCTAGTTTCTTCAATAGTTCCCTAATGCTCGTTGATCGTCATCGATCTAGCAACAAATCTTCAATAGATAAGAATTTGTAATAATTAGTATTCATCATCACTATCGATTGGATTGATTCCTACAAGGCTCTTTACAAATCTTGATAATTCAAACAATTTGGGAATATTTCTTGATTCTTGATTTTAGATCTTTACTTTCTTTATATATCTTGAAAATAAAAACTCATAAATCTTGAATCAATTTTATTGCTATTTCTTTTATCTTTTAATTTTTGACTCAACTAAAACAATAACGAGCAAATCACACTTTCTCAATGGACGATCCGCATTCACCGATGAAACTACAATAGACACCGTCAATTGATTGCGGTATAAATTTCTTTGGTTGTGAAACATTCTAAACACGACACGGAAACGATCAATTAGGACCATATCTCCCACCACGCTTCGTCAAAAGGAAAACCAAGTCTTGACGATTTACTTACAACTTAGAGACTATCTCGTTGTCCCCCTCATCATTCCAACAGGGGCAGACACAACATCAAATAAAGTGAAGTGACGGCAAAATCCTAGCTTCAGGTCTACAGCCTAAAGATCGACTCGACGTGCTTCTCATTCCACCAGGAGGCAGACGCGACGTCAAAAAAGACCCATGCGTTGAATAAAAGAAAAGTGATGATGTTCCCTTCCGAAAGACGGCGACGACGTGAGGATGTCTAGCCTGAGATTCGGGGCAGATACTATATGGTTTTATCCGTATACCTCTCCGAAGATGCCAAGTTGATTTATGGCACCGTGTATTGGAGGTTTAGACGGATGCGGCCGATATAGCAGACTTCGTCAGATTCCCCCTCGCTTGAGGGGTTTTTGATTGTGGGGACGCTCTTCCCTGCAGGCGCAAGCCCTTGCAGTTAATTACGCTACCGCATCGCGGTAACAACTTTCTCCTTCTCCAGAATTTCACTTCGTGTCGTCGGTGTTTGTTTTGTTTGTGGTTGCCCGTGGATTGTATACGGAGACTGAGTAATGCCGTCGCCCGTAGGACGTGGATTAGTCCAAATCCGTATTTACTTAGATTTGGGTTTGGTGTTTTTAGTTTAAGGATGCATTAGTCGCGTTGCGGCTAAGATCAACTTAAACGTTCGTTAAGGATATGATAGTCCTGTTTGAGACTAAGATCAACTTAACGTGATAATCCATTTAATATCTGGCCATCGGGACTCGTCACCTCTCTAACGTCGTTGAAGGATTACAACGGCAGATGTCAGAGGAGTTCAGAGATGTACCCTTGAACCAAGGTTGATTTGGAGTTTTATAGTCCGTTTGAATGTTTAAGGATATGTTAGCCGTGTTTGGGGGCTAAGATCAACTTAAACGGGATCGTTTAGATCCGGCAAAAAGAGCATTTGGAGGCTCTATTGTTCCAGTTTAGGGACGTAGTGGTCCATAGGTAGTTTAGGGACGTTGCGGTCCATGCTCCAGTTTAGGGGCGCGGTGGTCCATTTCCAGTTTAGGGACATGGTGGTCCATGTTCCAGTTTAGGGACGTGGCGGTCCATGTTCCAGTTTAGGGACGTGGTGGTCCGACATTAGTTTAGGGACGTTTCGGTCCAACATTCCCATTTAGGGACGAATATTAGTTTAAGGATGTTTCGGTCCAACCTTAGTTTAAGGACGTTCCGGTCCACATTCCAGTTTAGGGACATGGTGGTCTATATTCCAGTTTAGGGACGTGGCGGTCCGCTATTAGTTTAAGGACGTTTCGGTCCAACATTCCCATTTAGGGACGAATATTAGTTTAAGGACGTTTCGGTCCAACATTAGTTTAAGGACGTTCCGGTCCACGGGTATAAGGACCCCGCAGTCCATACCGATGTGTGGTCGTCGGGACCCGTCACCTCTCTGACGTCGTTGAAGGATTACAACGATAAGTGTCAGAGGAGTTCGGAGATGTACCCTCGAACCGAAGGTAAATTGATTTAAGAGAGCATTTGCGCTCAGTTCAATTTAACTTAAGAACTTACGGCCAGAATTGGGCTAAGTCCAGTTGAAAATTTTCAACATTTTATTTGCATTTGACCTGTTAGGCCTTTACTGGGGCTCTGTTCTTGTTTAATAATGCATGGCATTTTTGTTTGGTCTATTAGACCTTTATTTGGGCTCTGCCCTTTTATAAATGATGCGCAGCATCTGTTTTTTATTTGGGCTCTGCCCTTTTTAAAGTAATGCATTGTATTTAATTTGGCCTGTTAGGCCCTTTTTAATTGGGCTTGGCCCTTCTATAAATAATGCAGTGCATTAATCATCTGATAGTGGCTTGTCAGGCGCTTTGCGCCAATTATTGAGCGCAAGCGCTTATGATGAGGACATGTGTCCTGCTCTGGTGAGCGCAAGCGCAACAGCGCAGTGCGCTGCGCTAGTGCGCTGCGCTGTTGCGCTGCTGACACGTGGCGCGCTCTGGTGAGTTGCGCCAATTCCAGAGAGCAAAGCTCTATTTCAATAGCGTGTAGTGCAAATTGTTCTGTAACTGACGCGTGGCGCTCTCCCAAGAGCGCAACAGCGCAGTTTGGAAGTGTAAAGCACTAAGAATCTTTTAGATTCAAAAACAGGAGTGCAAAGCACTATTTGATTTCTTGATCTAATTTAGATCAAAGAAAAGATAAGTTTTTTCTTGTTTTTTCTTATCTCAAAGAACCAAAGGTTCATAAAAAGTGCAAAGCACTATTTTATTATATTTTTTTATTTTTATTAAAGATCATTGATCTTGTTTTTAGATCTATGATCTGTTCATAAGAGAACTTTCTCTTCTTTCTAAAGGTTTTTACCTTTTTGTTCTTGAAGAGTTCTTCAGAGTTCTCTTTCTCTCTTTGTTTTTAGAAAATGTTTTTCCCCCCCTTTTGAATTGAGGCTTGGGGTCCTTTTTATAGTGCCCATAAATTAGTTAAATTTGTTAAAGAGATCTTTCTCTGAGTGAATTGGAGAATTTTCCCCACCGTTGGATTTTTGATCCAAGGGCTTCTGTTTTACAGAAGAAAATCTTCTTGTTTTAACAAGAACAGAAAGATTTCTTTAGAATTTTAATTCTGTTTGGCGCAGACGCCCCAGCTTGTGACACGTGTCGCGCAGCGCACAGCTTAGCGCAACTGCGCTGGCGCATCCGTGCTGACACGTGTCGCGCAGCGCACAGCGCAGCGCAACTGCGCTCGCGCATCTACGCTGACACGTGTCGCGCAGCGTACAGCGCAGCGCAACTGCGCCAGCGCATCTACGCTGACACGTTTCGCGCAGCGCAGTGCTTGCGCAACTGAAGCGTTGCTTCCTTTAATTTCACTTGAAATAGAGCTTTGCTCTGATTGAGCACGCCTTTTTGGACGCCACGCTAATGCATTTGCGCCAGACAGGTGGCGCGTCGCGCGCAGTGCAAAGGATCCGAAGCGTTGCTTCATTTATTAAAGTTTAAATTTTCAATGCAAAGCTTTGTTTCTGATTGGGGGAAGATGAAGCGTTGCTTCATCTCCCGCCTCGGAATTTGAACAGAGTTTTGCTCTGATTGGGGTAAACAAATGCCCCCCCACCGTTGCGCTTACGTGGCCTCCGAACGCAAGCGCAATGATGGTAGAATCCCAACCGTCGCGGCAGCTTTTGGAAGTTGAAGAGGCACTTGATGCCTATAAATTGGACCTTTGGTCCTCCACAGATGCTTATCATCTTTCAGATTTTTACTTTCAGAACTCAGAGCCTTGCTCTCTTGTTTAAACACTTTTAAAAGTTCAAACTTTAGAGAATTTTAGGTAAAAATATTAATTTTGATTAAATTAAATCAACTTTAAGAGCCTTGCTCTTGATAGATCCCTGATCTAAAGAAGACCCATTTAGGGTTTCACTTAGCAGAGCTTTGCTCTAAAGGGGTCTAAAGAGAACTAAAGGGAACCCTATTAGGGTTCCATTAATAGAGCTCTTCTCTCCAAAAGGTTTCCCTTGGATTTTCTTAATTAATGGAGCTTTGCTCTTTCCAAATCATATAGAAGAACTCTTAAGAGTTCTTCATGGCATTTGATACTATCACTATTATTATATCATTTTTTCTCAGAGCAAAGCTCTCAATGTTCTTAGGGACTTTTCCTTAAATTCTCCTCATAACTGGTTTTTTGACAGGTGTCACTCCTGTCTATAGAGCATTGCTCTCAAGGAGTTTTAACTCCCCATACCTTTTCCTCATTGCTGATCTTCCAATGTTGCTCCCTTCAGGCATTATGGCGGTGCATCTATACAGTCTGCACGAGTTCATTACCTACGAGGATATTCGTGTACAGGGCCGTCAACAAAACCAAGAGTTTACAGATGCCCAATGTGCAGAGGTCATGGGTCGTCTGAACGCAAGCGGTGGTTGGCTGCTACCTCGTCGTTCGGCTCTTTTGAAAGTCGTGCTGGGAGCAATATGGAGAGTACTTCCGGGTCTTCACAAGGCCCTACCGCTCAATGCGCTGGATGATGCCGAAGACAAGATGCATTCAGTGTACCTGACGGGGCTGATCTCAAAGAAACGGCGGGACAGCCTCATTGACATCTTACATCAAATCTTCCAGCAGACGACGATAGTTGCTGCTTATCGAAGGCCGGGAGGGCTTGCCGAGGATCTCGACACAGAGGAGCGCGAGAGGCTGCGCATAAGAATAATTAGAAAGGCCAGAAGAATTCTGGATGGCCTTACTTTTGAATTCCTCAATCCGTGCCCCGGATCTGAGGTTATACCGTTGTAATAATTTGAATAATGTTTCTTATTTATTGCTCTTATGATTGTAAGAATTTTTAGCAATATGAATGGAAACCCCTTTTTTTTAATTTAGCTTGTCTTATTTCTTGTCATGAGTCTTCTGCCCATGCATAAATGAGTGCGTCTCAAACGCTTGATCAAACGTAAATCGGATGCTCCTTCTGTAGCTTTCTTCTTTCTCTTATTATCGGCATGCTATCTTAATAAACATGGTTGACAGATAATAGAGCACGCATCTCGACTTTCTTAAGAAATAGCGATGGCTTAGGCCGCAGGTTCAGATCTGCTGCCTAAGACTTTTCAACTCCATAAGCCGTGAGGGTCTCATAGAGACTTTTCTCCCTACGGACCGAGAGGATCTCGTAGGTGGTTTTTTTTCTCCTTAGGAATCGTGAGGATTCCTAAGTGTGGTTTTCTCTTATAAGTCGTAAGGATCCTATAAGAGAATTTTTCCCTCTTACGAGTCGAGAGGGCCCGTAAGCGGTTGTTTCCCTCCTCGTCGAAACTCGACTTCGGAGAGTGGGACCCGTGAATAGTATGCAAGAGACCGTTTAGATCGACTTGCAGGGTCCCATTGTTCAGGAAGCAAGTTTTTTAATCCCTGCTGCCTGAGGCTTCATCTTGCAAGTTGAGACGAATCGGGAATTCTCCCGCAGAGACATTGGTTTCTCTGCGAGCCGACACGAATCAAGAGGCTCTCGTCAAGGAGTGTTTGTATCCGTGAGTCGAGGAGTTTGCTAGGGATTATTTGTTTCCCAAGCGCCAAGGATTATTTGTTTCCTTGGGGTTTGAAACGAGTCGAGGATTTCCCACGGAGGCACTGGTGGCTCTGCGAGTCGACGCGGATCAGGAGGCTCTCGTCAAGGAGTGTTTGTATCCGTGAGTCGAGGAGTTTGCTAGGGATTATTTGTTTCCCAAGCGCTAAGGATTATTTGTTTCCTTGGGGTTTGAAACGAGTCGAGGATTTCCCACGGAGGCACTGGTGGATCTGCGAGTCGACGCGGATCAGGAGGCTCTCGTCAAGGAGTGTTTGTATCCGTGAGTCGAGGAATTTGCTAGGGATTATTTGTTTCCCAAGCGCCAAGGATTATTTGTTTCCTTGGGGTTTGAAACGAGTCGAGGATTTCCCACGGAGGCACTGGTGGCTCTGTGAGTCGACGCGGATCAGGAGGCTCTCGTCAAGGAGTGTTTGTATCCGTGAGTCGAGGAGTTTGCTAGGGATTATTTGTTTCTCAAGCGCCAAGGATTATTTGTTTCCTTGGGGTTTGAAATGAGTCGAGGATTTCCCACGGAGGCACTGGTGGCTCTGCGAGTCGACGCGGATCAGGAGGTTCTCGTCAAGGAGAGTTTGTATCCGTGAGTCGAGGTATCTGCTGAAGACACTGGTTTCTTCAGAGTTGGAATGAACCGTCGAGATTTGGCTTCGTCTTCTGGCGGAGCCTGTTGGGAAAGTATGGTTCCCTCTTTGTTTACGCCCTTGGATTGTATACAGGGATCGATGTGATCTTAACTGTAGGGCCAAAGTTTTATCATCATTTTTTTTAGTTCTGCGATGCTCTATCATTTCAGCTTTTATATCGCGAAGGTCGCGATTGCCTAATCATTTCGGCTATTTTTCGCGGTGCCCAATCATTTCGGCTATTTATTTTATTTTTACTCGCTGCTTTTTATTGCGAGTTGCCCAATCATTTCGACTATTTATTTTATTTTTACTCGCTGCTTTTTATTGCGAGTTGCCCAATCATTTCGGCTATTTATTTTATTTTTACTCGCTGCTTTTTATTGCGAGTTGCCCAATCATTTCGGCTATTTTGCATGCATACATTTTTACTTGCTGCTTTTTATTGCAAGTTGCCCTATCATTTCGGCTATTTCGTATGCATGTGCGGCCTATTGGCTTTTCGCCGTAAACCCGGAATTAGACACCGATTTCGGCATCAGCACCGCTACAACTGGGATATTGCCAGGAGCTAATCATCATCTGCCTCTGTCGATGTCGAACAAAGGTGGCTTAGCGACCAGGGTTAGGGTCCTGTCGGCTAAGGCTTTTGACTTCATGAGCCGTAAGGGTTTCACGAAGTTATTTCTCCCTACAAGTCGTGAGGATCTTGTAGGTGTATTTTCTCCTTAGGACTCGTGAGGATTCCTAAGTGTATGTTTCTCTGTAAGTCATAAGGATCCTACAAGAGGGTTTTCTCCTTGTAAGTCGAGAGGACTTATAAGGGTTGTTCATCATGCGAACATATCCCCAGTCTCGGATGAGACTTGATTAGGGAAATGTTTATTCGCGCCCGTGGATTGTATACAAGGGTCAGTATTGAGCCACTTGTAAGACAATATCGGAAGTTGTGGGGGTTGCTTAAGCACAGGTTTAGGTTTCTGTAACTTACGACTTTCAACTCTTATGAGCCGTGAGGGTCCCATAAGAGAGTTCTCCTTACGAGTCGTGAGGATCTCGCAAGTGTATTTTCTCCGTAGGAATCGTGGGGATCCCTAAGTGTATTGCTCCCTTGTGAGTCGTAAGGATCTCACGCGGGTGGTTTCTCCTTACAAGGTCGGGAGGACCCTATAAGTGTCTTTTAACGAGGTTGCGCCCTTTCGGGTTTTCACAAACACTCGCCGGTAGTCCTGCTGTTTTTACTCACGGAGCCCTTTCGGGTTTTCATCCGCGCCCATTTTGCTTATGGACATACCGTTTTTTTTCTTTTTCTTTTTCTTTTTTTTTTACGAGGTCGCGCCCTTTCGGGTTTTCACGAACACTCGCCGGTAGCCCTGCTGTTTTTACTCACGAAGCCCTTTCGGGTTTTCATCCGTGCCCTTTTTGCTTATGGACATACCGTTTTTTTTATTTTATATGTTTTTTTTTATATCTTGTCAGCCTAAAGATGCTGCGGTAGTAGTTTAAAGACGTTTCGGTCTGCTATTAGTTTAAGGACATTTCGGTCCGTCATGGAGAAGGCCGGCTACTACTTATAAAGCTTGAGCTTACGAAGATAGCGAGCGGACATAGTCGTCGTCATCTATCATTGACCTAGGCCGTGGATCATTAAGCATAGTATCTCTTTAGGAAGCGACCGTTTATTGGCCTGAAAGGCCTTTCACCGTGCATGTCCCTGAGTAGATAGGCCCCACCCTGGTAGACCTTATCTACGATGTACGGGCCTTCGTAGTTTGGCTCGAATTTTCCCCGCTTGGCGCGATTAGGGATCATAGGCCTTTTGACCACTAGCATAAGTTCGCCTTGGCGGAATGTCCTCGGTCGGGTTAATCTTTCATATGAGCGCGTCATCTTTGCTTTATAAGCTTCCAGATTTTGTTGCGCTATGAGCCGGGTTTCAACAAGGGCGTCAAGCTCCTCAAGCCGAAGGTGAGCATTTTCTTCATCCGTCAGCTCGTAGTGGACTGCCACTCGTAGAGAGGGTAACTCTATCTCGAGGGGGAGCACTGCTTCCGTCCCAAATACCAACGCGTACGGCGTTGTGTTCGTGGCCGTCTTGAACGTAGTTCGATACGCCTAAAGAGCTTCTTGCAGTTTTTCGTGCCAGTCCTTCTTATTTCGGGATACCGTTTTCTTTATGATCTTTGTCAAGGTCTTGTTGAAGGCTTCAGCCAGACCATTAGCTCGCGGATTATAAACCGAGGAATATCTCCAGTCTATATTATGCCGTTGCGCAAAGCGACTGATCTTGTGGCTTCTGTAAGCTGGCCCGTTATCGGAGATGATCCGTCGTGGAGTTCCAAACTGATATATGACGTGCGTCTTAAAGAAGTGGAGGATATTTTCCGTCTTCACTTCTCTTAACGGTACTGCTTCTGCCTATTTAGAGAAGTAGTCAGTCGTCGCCGGGATGAAATGATGTCCCTTAGACGATGCTGGTTCGATAGGGCTGACTATGTCAGTCCCCCACATTTCGAATGGCCAGCTAGCCACCGTTGGATGTAGTGGATTTGGATGCTGGTGGATGAAGTCCCCATGCACTTGGCATGAGTAGCATTGCTTCGCATATTTGAGGCAGTCCTGAATTATCGTGGGCCAGTAGTAGCCCATCCGTTTTATCTTCAACTTTATCTTTGGGCCCGCTTGGTGAGAACCGCAGAGTCCGTCGTGAACTTCCTGAACGACTCTTTTCGCTTCGTCAGGTCCCAGGCATCTCAACCACAGAGAATCAAACGATCTCTTGTACAGAGTATCGTTGACGAAGGCGAAAGATAGAGCCCGCTTCATGAGCTGATGTCTTGTGGATGCTTCTTCAGGCATTCAGTGGGACCTAAAGTAGTCTATAAAGACTTCCCTCCAATCCTCAACCTTTTCTCGTTCTTTTACTTGTAAGGTCATCTGCTCAGTCGCTTCCTTCTCTTCGGGTGATTCCAGAGATATCTCCGCTGGGGTAAGCACCCGACGGCTCTGTACCACGATTCTTACGTCATCGAGGTTCTCGTCGGCCAATTCTTTAGCAAGTTTGGCCAACGCGTCTGCTTTGCTGTTTTCGGCACGCGGTATGTTCTCCAAAGTGTAGGAGGGGATTTGGGTCAACAGCTGTTGCATCTTTTCGCCATATTTCACCAATTCTGGTTTGCATGTCTGGTAGTCGCCGTTTACTTGACTAACGACCAGTTGGGAGTCCCCATATATGAGGAGATTTTCAATTCCCATGTCGATGGCGATCTCAAGGCCTGCTATCAGAGCTTCGTATTCGGTTTCATTGTTTGTCCTCGGCTCTGTTAAGGAGAAGGCGAAGCGCATAATCCCTCCTTGTGGAGTTACGAAGATGAGGCCTACCCCCGATTTGATTATAAGGGTACTTTGTTTGCACTTTTTCATGGAAAAAGCTCCATCGAAATAAAGTTCCCATTGGGTATCACCACCGTCGATCGCGTCAAACGCATGTTCGTCTGGCAAATCGCAATTCAGAGGAGAATCAGCCGGTATCGGATGCTCAGCGAGGAAATCGGCGATGGCCTGGCCTTTCACTGCCTTGAGAGGTTGATATGTTATCGAAAACTCCATCAAGAGCAGAGCCCACTTAGCGAGTCGACCTGTCAATATGGCCTTTGACATTAGATATTTGAGAGGGTCCACCTTCGAAATGAGACGGACTTCATGTGCTAATGCGTAATGTCTGAGCTTTGTTATCGCAAAGATTAACGCCAGGCAGTGCTTCTCAATGGGAGAGTAATTGCTTTCTGCCCCCAGCAGAACTCGACTTAAGTAATAGAGTGCTCTTTCTTTCCCTTGATCGTTCTCTTGTGCCCATAATGCGCCTAAGGAACTTTCGAGGGCGGTTGTATAAAGGATGAGGGGTTTTCCCTTGACCGGAGCAGCCAACACCGGCGGGTTCTGCAGGTACTGTTTAATTTCGTCTAGTGCGCTTTGGCATTTGCGATCCCAGACGAACGGGGTTCCCTTCTTCATTAGGTGGCTGTAAGGACGGCTTCCTGAAAGGTTGGCTATAAATCGCCGTATATACGCGAGCTTCCCTTGGAGAGATCGCAGCTGTTTGATAGTCCTTGGCGGAGGCATTTCCATGATCGCCTTGATCTTTGATGGATCTATCTCAATACCTCGGTGCCGGACGATGAATCCCAGGAATTTGCCCGAGGAAACTCCGAATGCACACTTGAGCGGGTTCATCTTCAAGTTGTATTGTCGAAGGCGTTGAAACACGGTCTTCAAATGCTCGAGATGTTCTTCGTATGATTTGCTTTTAACCACGAGATCGTCGATATAGCATTCGACGATTTCGTGTATAAGGTCATCAAAGATCTGCGTCATGGCTCTCTGGTAAGTAGCACCGGCGTTCTTTAAACCGAAGGGCATCACCTTATAGCAGAATATACCCAAAGGAGTCCTGAAGGCGGTGTGCTTCTGGTCTTCGGGATGCATTTTTATCTGATTATACCCTGACGAGCCATCCATGAAGGAGAAAACCTCGTGAGTAGACGTATTGTCTATCATCAGTTCGGTGACTGGCACTGGAAAATCATCATTCGGGCAAGCTTTATTAAGATCCCGGAAGTCTACGCATATGCGTACTGTCCCATTTTTCTTCATCACCGGGACGATGTTAGCGATCCATTCAGGATATTGAACCTCCTGGATAAAGCCAGAGTCGATCAGCTTCTTGACCTCGGCGTTGATACTCATCTCGAGCACGAGCCGCATTCTCCTCGGCGCCTGTTTGACTGGCTTGATGTCCGGGGATATCGCCAATTTATGCACAGCGATTTCTGGATCTAATCCTGGAATTTCGGAATAGTTTCACGCGAAGCAATCTCTATGCTGTAGAAGCACGTCTTTTAACACAGCCACCCTTTCTTCAAATAGCAGCTCGCTGATGAATGTCGGTCGTGGATCGTTTGTCATCCCCAATTCAATCTTCTTGAGGTTATCTGCGGTGGTATGGATTCCATCTTCCAGCTCTTTTGGCGCTGGTGGGAATTCTGAGATTATCTCATTGTTGCTGTTTTCGAAGCACCAAGGGAGCTCATCTATGTCCTCGGGCTCTTCTTTTAATATTGTAATCATGTGACATGTGCGAATTCGCTTCCAATCCCAATGTGGAACCGGTTCTTCTTTTGTGGCCTTGGGTTCGTGCTTCTATGGCGGCGCTACCCTCCAGTTGTCAGACAGAGTGAATTTGCCAAGCTGATACTGATCTTCGACCCAATTCTTGAAGGTGAAGCAATCTTCAAGAGGATGCCCTATTACTCGATGGTAAGAGCAATAGTCCGGGTGTGAGACTTCGCCCGCTCGTTCGGGGTGTTTAGACTCCGGCAATGTAAGCATTTGATGTTTTAGAGCAAGATCAAGTATCTTCTTCGTCTTGTCCCGCGGAAACGAGTATGCTCGACCCATTTTCTTCATAAAGGATAGATCGATAACGCTCGACTCCCGTTTGCGTGGCTTCTTAGCCCCGCTTTGTTGCTGTTGAGCGCTTTTTTGGCCTTTCGACTTATTTCTGCTTTTGCATTGTGCTCTCTTTATAACAGGTTGACAAGGAGCGGCATTTTCATCTTTCACGGCCTGTTGAAGGAGGCGTTGCGTTCTGGCTTTCTCGTAGATGGCCATTTCGCGTTATAGTCGTCCCGGACTTTTTGACCTGCTTCCCTTATGAGCTTGTCCATTTGTTCTTCGAATGACGGACTGGGCTCTTTTGCATTTGGAACTTTCACTGTCTCGGGGTTAATGTCCTCCCATTGAGCATCGCTTCTTCATCGAAGTCATAAATGACGTAGCAGCAGGGTAGTAACTCTCTTTTCTTTGACCGGATGTATCCAAGCCCTTTTGTTTCCATTCTCCCGTTAGGCAGTTTGCGTTGAGTCCCGGGGACGTTCCAGACCCTGTCATAGAATTTGGCCTTTCTAACGGTCTGTTTGAAGGGTATCCCCTGGCGTTTCAGCAGCTTTTTCAAACCTTCCGTATAATATCTGGGGAGACGGATAGGCTGAAGCCTGTCGAGCGTAGAATCCGCGCCATGCCAGATTTCTTTTTCTACCTTGGTTTCTTCAGAGCGGTAAAACAGAATTGCTTTCTCGCTCTCTCGCCTGGGAGGGATATAGAATGTCCGCAACTCTTCTACACTGTAGATATTAAGTGCGTCCAGTTCTTTATGGTGTTTAAGCGGCACTATAGCGACTTGTAGACTTTGCTCTTCGTCAGCGGACGTTTGTATTGAAGGTCGAGCAGAGAATACGGCATGGACTTCATCTTCCGAGTCGCTGCCAAAGATCAATGTAGGAGCCGATGGTCCCGGCTTGTTGTGTTGGGGCGGACCCGAATAAACTATCTCCTCTTCCTCCTCAGTATCACTGCCGAAGACAGGGATGGTAGCGTTAGTTTTATTCTCCGGCTTGTGACACTTCTCTGTGTCTTCGAAATTCGGTAAGAAGTATTTGGTGTCTTCATATTTGCGGACCTCGTTCACAGAGAACGGGTTCAGTTCTCCCGTCACGGTATACTCGAAACCATCCTTAAAATACTTCATACACTGATGTTATGTAGAAGGGATGATGTTGTACTCGTGTAACCATGGTCGGCCGAGCAAAGCGTTGTAGCATGTCTTGGCGTCTATGACGTGGAACTTAATGTCCATGACGAGTAGCCCAAAGCGTAGCGTCAGTATCACAGATCCAAGAGTTCTTGATGACTGGGAGTCGAACCCGGAGATGGTGATCTTGTCACGAGCAGGGTGCTGGACGCTCATGCAGATTTCTTTCAAGACCCGTACATTGAGGAGGTTAACGGAGGATCCATTGTCGATCAGGATTTTGCCTATCTTTATATCGTGACAGTATCCTGAGACATAGAGGGGGCGATTGTGTTCGCACGTCCCAAGGAGAAGGTCTTCATCGCCAAAAGTGACATCGGCTGTGTGCACTTCCTCCAAGTCATCCTTCATCTTTTCCTCAGCCAAGCATGCTTGGAATTGTTCCGGATCTTGGAGTGCCTTAATTAACGAATCTCTCGCCTCCTTTGATAGTAAAAGAGCGTCAAGAATGCTGAGCTGTGAGGGTAGCTTTCTCAGATGTGCTAAGACATTGTAATCCACCTTATTCTTCTTCGGCGGGTCCATGGCGGCTAGCTCTTCCACCACTTGGTCATCTAAGACGATATCTTCAGAGACCTTTTCTTTCCCTTTATCTTTCTTGTTTAAGGGTCTGAGGTTCTTTTCAGGCAGCGTCCGATTCCGCAGCCGGATATTTTCGCAGACCTTCGGCTCTTCTTCTTTTCCCGAAGTGGATTCTTTAAAGAGAGGGGCAAGTTCAAGCTCCTCATCAGAATCGCTCTCGAATGTAGGCACTTGTGATCCTCCGGTGTTAACCATGCGACAATCGCCGGTAGTTCTTTTAAGCCCTTCGGTCGTATTTCTTTGCTCTCGACGAGTTTTGCGCTTTTCCCGTTTAAAGCGTTGTCGATGAGCAACGTATCCTTGCCACCATCTATCGAAAGCTTTACCCTCTTGAGTGGGGTGTGAAACCTTCTGATGATATAAGCAATAGGAGGGGTGCATTTCTATTTAACCAGTAATTTTTCTTTCGGAGGATGGTAGCTTCATGCCCATTGATATGGCCTTAGCGACCCTTTTTCTCATCTTGAATTGGCTTTTGTCGGTAGTGGTGGTATTTTGTTCCAGCGGGATTATCTCAATTCTTTCATCAAGGCGCTGGCGTTTGGCCCTTTCGAATATAACCTCCTCGCGCTCCCGATCAACTCTGCTTTTTAATCGAGCTTCGTTGAGGAATGCGTCAATTTCCTCATCTGATGGCCCCAGAATTTTTGATTCAGGATCTGCCCCCAGCGTTTCAGTACAAGAAGTTTCCTCATCGTCTATGAACGAGTGGGAAATCACATGACAGCTCGCCACGCATTCCTCAGAATCATCAGATGAACTTTCGCCCTCATCTTCCTTTTGAAAGACGTGATTGAGGAATTCTTGGAATGTAATGGGAGTCCGTGCCTTCTGGTTGTATTCCTCCAGCGCGTCAATTTGTTTTTGCAAGTCCGTATGCTTGTCGCCAGGCTTCACGGGCTTCTTTGACTTCTTTTTCTTCTTCTTTGAAGATTTCGACGGCTGGCTATGAATGCTTGGGCCACCCCCATCAATCTTTTGAGTTGAACGAGGCTTCAACATCCCTTCAATGATCTGCGGCTCCAAAGGGTTCTTCCACTTGATCGCTGGGCATGTCTGAAGATTGTTTAGCATCCTCTTTGTCTTGGTTGATAACACAACTTCCCAAGGAGCTTGTTCAACGACGGAGCATGTTGCCCCCGGCGTATTCGTCCCTTTAGCTGTGTGAGGTTGCGGGGGATTCACCTTCCATTTGTCAGACAATGCGAACTTGCCCTGTCGGTACTGGTTTTCAAGCCAATTTTTGAAAACGTAGCAATCTTCGATCGGATGGCCTAGTACTCGATGATAAGGACAGTAGTTGGGTTAGTTGACGTCACTTGGTTGCAACGGACGTTTTGGATCCGGCAGATTTATGAGTCTGTTGCGTAATGCCAGCTCGAATAACCTTCTTGTTTTATCGCGGGGAAACGAGTAAGGACGCCCAAGTCTCTCCTCAAGGTCTACGTACGGACGCATATTATTTTGACGCACAACCGGCTTCGAGTTGCTCGGTTGTTGTTGAGCATTAGCGACAATGATCGCTTTTCCCTTCCCTTTGTCATTTCGGGAGTCCGGCTTTGGAAGAGGGGGTTTATGGCCCATCTGATCCATTTGCGCTAGCTTGTCAATCAAGGCATGGAAGGTAGTCGTCTTGAATAACATCATAAACTGCGAGATGGTTGCTTGTGGATCGAGGGTTCCCACAAACATACCCACCGCGGGAGCTTCTTCAATGCGCTGCTCGCACTTCGACCATAAGTTCCGCCACCGTATAGCATACTGAACCCATGTCTCGCCTGGTTTTACCCTGGCGTTAATCAATGCCGTCATCGGGGTACGTTCACCGGCGCTTGCAAAACGCTGAGTAAACAACAGCTCCATCTCCGCGAAGGTCTTGATCAAGTCGTTCGGGAGCTCAGAGTACCACTCGAACGCCGTATCTGATAAACTTCCCACAAACTGGCGAAGCAACAGCTTGTCGTCACCGCCGGTGTTGCCGCAGAGTGCCCTGAACTGGGCAACGTGCTGGTGAGGATTGCCTGTCCCCTTGTAGACATGGAACTTAAGAATTGTGTAACCAGGTGGGTACTTGATTTGGTCGTACCAACTTGGATATGGCCGCCCCGTTTTTACGACCTGACCCGCTGCTTCCGTCGCTTGATGGACCCGGATCTGCTGAGCTATGTATTCGTCCAGATCGGGTTTGGAGATTTTCTCTTCTTTAGCTGCTGACAGAGCTGGCGGAGGATTCGACGTCTCTCCCCTATCGTCTTCAAGGACGATCGGGGGCTCTTCGGCTGGAGGATCTTGTTGTATCATCATACCCACCATATCCTGGAACAGGAGGGCCATTTTCTTTATGTTGGCTGCCTGTTCTGCAGCTTCTTTATCTTTCTTCTCTAGTACGTGACGAAGGAACTCAGCGTCAGTTTCTTGTTCATGACGCTCGTCCGAGGACGTTTCAGGGGTTTCTTTTGGCCCTGTAAGTGCGGCCATAGCGTTCATCATCTCTTGGAGCTTCTGCTGCTGCTCCTGAGCCTTGGTCACTGACCTCGTGTGCGGTCTATGACCTGTTGATATGCGGCTGTCCTCTTTACCAGACACCACATAGACGGTATGAACTACAATGCCCCCTGACTTAGGGCGTTTGGGTTCACCTCCTTTGGTATTTACTGTAGGTGTAGGGACTTTCTCTGGCCTCCTTCTCTTATGGACCGTTGATGTTAAAGGGGCCGTTTCAGTGGGCACCCTAGCGATTGTCGTCCTTTGCTGTTTAAGAGGACGATCCTTTTCTTCTTGCACTTTCGCCTTTTCTGTTGACGATAGTGACCTGGGTCAATCACGGAGTCTTGGACCTTCCGCCAAACTTTGTATATTTTTGAGGACATCCGTTGAGGGGGTTGTTCCTGCTTCGTTTCCGGAACTTTCCCCGCGGGTGGAGGAGATCTTTTTAATGTAGCGGTTGGAGAGTTCTTACGTACCCTCCTCAGCAGTTCAAAGCTGTTCCTAGTTGGAACAGCAGCGTTGCTTCCACCACTGGAGCTGGTGGAGTTAGCCCTGAGGGGGAGTTGCCCCCTGCCTTCCTCACTCGTCGCCAATGGTGACGTCGAGCATGACGAGCTGTTGGGACTGGCTCGGAGATAGAGACAGCTTCTTTTTGCCCCCTGTCTGAATGAGGCGCCGCCGATGTTAACCTCTTAAAGACTGAGGTTGTCTTTTGAGGGGTGATATTCAACCTGTCGAAGACGGATCCTTAAGCAGGGGCAGGAGCAAGAATCGTCAGTCTTGAAAAGACTGACTCTTTGACAGGGGAAGCCACCTTGACGACTTCCGGAGCAGCAATTATTGCCTTCCTTGGGACAGCCAGTTTAGAGTTCTGATTTAGCCTGGTGAAAACAGAGGTTGTTGGTTTGGTAGTGGGAGACCTGTTGACAGGGGCCGTCGTAGCGGTGAGCCGGTCGAAGACCGACTTTTTGTTCACTTCCGGTGCAGGTATTGGCTCAGAGAAGCTTGTAGGTGGGATCATGGTCCCGAAGAACAGGCCAGTGGTGGCCTGGGCCACCTGTTCTACCGGCAGAGCGATGAAGGAAGCCGCTTGAGGCCCATATGCCACACCCCCAGGTGAGGTGGAGCGTCCGTTGCAGTGGCATTTCGAGCAGTTGGTGCAGTTAAATGCCATTGAATCTTGAGTTCTGCACCAGGCAAAAGACCAAATCTTAGTAACTTGAAATCCGAAGGCAACCATTTAACAAACCGCGATTGGTTCGCGAGGACGACACACGAAGTGTGGAGTGGAAAGAGGAAGAGGTCCCACCGGGCGTGCCAGAATCTGTTCCCCTCCGAAAGACGGCGACGGCGTGAGGACGTCTAGCCTGAGATTTGGGGCAGATGCTATATGGTTTTATCCGTCTACCTCTCCGAAGATGCCAAGTTGATTTATGGCACCGTGTATCGGAGGTTTAGACGGATGCGGCCGATGTAGCAGACTTCGTCAGATTCCCCCTCGCTTGAGGGGTTTTTGATTGTGGGGACGCTCTTCCCTGCAGGCGCAAGCCCCTGCAGTTAATTACGCTACCGCATCGCGGTAACAACTTTCTCCTTCTCCAGAATTTCACTTCGTTTAGTGGGTGTTTGTTTTGTTTGTGGTTGCCCGTGGATTGTATACGGAGACTGAGTAATGCCGTCGCCCGTAGGACGTGGATTAGTCCAAATCCGTATTTACTTAGATTTGGGTTTGGTGTTTTTAGTTTAAGGATGCATTCGTCGCGTTGCGGCTAAGATCAACTTAAACGTTCGTTAAAGATACGATAGTCCTGTTTGAGACTAAGATCAACTTAACGTGATAATCCATTTAATATCTGGCCATCGGGACTTGTCACCTCTCTAACGTCGTTGAAGGATTACAACGGCAGATGTCAGAGGAGTTCAGAGATATACCCTTGAACCAAGGTTGATTTGGAGTTTTATAGTCCGTTTGAATGTTTAAGGATACGTTAGCCGTGTTTGGGGGCTAAGATCAACTTAAACGGGATCGTTTAGATCCGGCAAAAAGAGCATTTGGAGGCTCTATTGTTCCAGTTTAGGGACGTAGTGGTCCATAGGTAGTTTAGGGACGTTGCGGTCCATGCTCCAGTTTAGGGACGTGGTGGTCCATGTTCCAGTTTAGGGACGTGGTGGTCCGACATTAGTTTAAGGACGTTTCGGTCCAACATTCCCATTTAGGGACGAATATTAGTTTAAGGACGTTTCGGTCCAACATTAGTTTAAGGACGTTCCGGTCCACATTCCAGTTTAGGGACGTGGTGGTCTATATTCCAGTTTAGGGACGTGGCGGTCCGCTATTAGTTTAAGGACGTTTCGGTCCAACATTCCCATTTAGGGACGAATATTAGTTTAAGGACGTTTCGGTCCAACATTAGTTTAAGGACGTTCCGGTCCACGAGTTTAAGGACCCCGCAGTCCATACCGATGTGTGGTCGTCGGGACCCGTCACCTCTCTGACGTCGTTGAAGGATTACAACGATAAGTGTCAGAGGAGTTCGGAGATGTACCCTCGAACCGGAGGTAAATTGATTTAAGAGAGCATTTGCGCTCAGTTCAATTTAACTTATGGACTTACGGCCAGAATTGGGCTAAGTCCAGTTGAAAATTTTCAACATTTTATTTGCATTTGACCTGTTAGGCCTTTACTGGGGCTCTGCTCTTGTTTAATAATGCATGGCATTTTTGTTTGGTCTATTAGACCTTTATTTGGGCTCTGCCCTTTTATAAATGATGCGCAGCATCTGTTTTTTATTTGGGCTCTGCCCTTTTTAAAGTAATGCATTGCATTTAATTTGGCATGTTAGGCCCTTTTTAATTGGGCTTGGCCCTTTTATAAATAATGCAGTGCATTAATCATCTGATAGTGGCTTGTCAGGCGCTTTGCGCCAATTATTGAGCGCAAGCGCTTATGATGAGGACACGTGTCCTGCTCTGGTGAGCGCAAGCGCAACAGCGCAGTGCGCTGCGCTGTTGCGCTGCTGACACGTAGCGCGCTCTGGTGAGTTGCGCCAATTCCAGAGAGCAAAGCTCTATTTCAATAGCGCGTAGTGCAAATTGTTCTGTAGCTGACACGTGGCACTCTCCCAAGAGCGCAACAACGCAGTTTGGAAGTGCAAAGCACTAAGAATCTTTTAGATTCAAAAACAGGAGTGCAAAACACTATTTGATTTCTTGATCTAATTTAGATCAAAGAAAAGATAAGTTTTTTCTTGTTTTTTCTTATCTCAAAGAACCAAAGGTTCATAAAAAGTGCAAAGCACTATTTTATTATATTTTTTTATTTTTATTAAAGATCCTTGATCTTGTTTTTAGATCTATGATCTGTTCATAAGAGAACTTTCTCTTCCTTTTAAAGGTTTTTACCTTTTTGTTCTTGAAGAGTTCTTCAGAGTTCTCTTTCTCTCCTTTTTTTTAGAAAATGTTTTTCCCCCCCTTTTGAATTGAGGCTTGGGGTCCTTTTTATAGTGCCCATAAATTAGTTAAATTTATTAAAGAGATCTTTCTCTGAGTGATTTGGGGAATTTTCCCCACCGTTGGATCTTTGATCCAAGGGCTTCTGTTTTACAGAAGAAAATCTTCTTATTTTAATAAGAACAGAAAGATTTCTTTAGAATTTTAATTCTGTTTGGTGCAGATGCCCCAGCGCGTGACACGTGCAGCGCACAGCGCAGCGCAACTGCGCTGGCGCATCCGTGCTGACACGTGTCGCGCAGCGCACAGCGCAGCGCAACTGCGCGCGCGCATCTACGCTGACACGTGTCGCGCAGCGTAACTGCTCCAGCGCATCTGCGCTGACACGTGTCGCGCAGCGCAGTGCTTGCGCAACTGATGCGTTGCTTCCTTTAATTTTACTTGAAATAGAGTTTTGCTCTGATTGAGCGCGCCTTTTTGGATGCCATGCTAATGCATCTGCGCCAGACAGGTGGCGCGTCGCGCGCAGTGCAAAGGATCCGAAGCGTTGCTTTATTTATTAAAGTTTAAATTTTCAAAGCAAAGCTTTGTTTCTGATTGTGGGAAGATGAAGCGTTGCTTCATCTCCCGCCTTGGAATTTGAACAGAGCTTTGCTCTGATTGGGGTAAACAGATGACAAAATCCTAACTCCAAGTCTTGACAGTTCATATATAACCTAAATACTATCCCGGCATTCCTTCTCATTCTAGTAGGATGCAGACGCAACATCATCATAAAAAAGAACAAAGACCCAAGGGTCAGAGCAAAAATAGAGTGATGGAAAAATCCTAACTCCAAGTCTTGACGGTTCATATACAATCTAAAGATTATCCCGACGTTCCTTCTCATTCCAGCAGAATGCAGACGCAACATCATCGTAAAAAAAAAACAACAACAAAGACCCAAGGGTCAGACAAAAATGAAGTAATGGCAAAATCCTAACTCTAAGTCTCGACGGCACAAATACAACCTAGAGACTATCACGGCATTCTTTTTCATTTCAGCAGGATGCGAACGCGACAATCAAATAAAATTAGAGCAATGGCATATTCCTAGCTCCGGGCTTCAATTGCAATACATACAGTATAGAGGTCCTACAGATGTCTACCCTACTTCAGCAAAGAAACGACACGGCATCGTCAAGACAAAAATGAAGTGACGGCATATTCCCAGTTTCGGTTCTCCATGGAAACTCATATAAAGCCTAAAAGACCATCAGAGACCATCCCACACCAAAGCGAAGTGGTTATATGTCACGCCCCGCTTCCCGGTGTACGGGGAAGGGATCGCGACTGGCCCGCTACGTATTTACTCTGAAGTAAACACGCTAAGCATATCTAAGGGATATAAGTAATATGCACAAGAGACAAGGACAATAGATATAAATGAACAACAACTTTATTTATTAACATTCTTTTTACGATACAACTGAAAAGTAAATACATGGAACTAAACAGTGGCATAACAGAAATGCATAGGAAATGTAATGTACAAGTGAACTAGAGTTTTGGATCTTTAATAAACTGGTCCAAGTCCTCGCTGCTGGGCTCGATCTCCAATGAGTCCGAATCACCTGACGACATTCCAAAGAAGAATAAAGAGAATGTCTTCAGCGAACAAATCGCTCGGTAAATCCCGTAAATAGACAAGAATGGAATAGACAGAATAGAGAGTATATTATTATAGTGTTGTATTTAGTGTTAACGCTGTTGTTTGTAACTTGGTACAGAAAAATGCCAGTGTATACGAGAGGAGTCCTACTATTCCGGAGACTAAGGTATACGGAGTACAAGGAACCGTTCAGCCACGGTACAACGACAATAGATATTCAGGTTAGGTGTGTTATGGTTACAGTCCCGTGCTACTTCTAACACCTTCCGTACCAATCTACCTCTTATAAACCCCGCGATTGCTTGATTGTATTGATTGTATTGTATTGTCTTGTAAATTGTATAGATGGATGACTTGCCGAAACCATGATATCAGTAATGGAACAGATATAATGGATGAACTTGTAAATGGAATATATCCATGGTTCGGTTCAGTCAAGTTGTATAGATTGAATAGATTGAATATATGGATTTATGGATTCATGTTGAATATATACTTGAATCGTATTCAAGTCAGTTTGATTATATCGAGACTTTATCTGAGTCAGACATTTAGAAAAAACATTGAAGTCCTGAAATAGTTTTTGATGTTATCGGTAACTGCTGCACATGGAAGACAGGATTTGTGTTTTTTCCAAGACAATTACCTTGTTGATAACACCGTTTGTTATACTGTTTACCTTAAATAGGCAAGCACCCATATCTCTGGCTCTCTAAGGCTCAAGAGACTGGTCCTGCTTAAACCTATGTATACTAGGGTCCTTATTGTAATTTAGTATAACTTGAGCGGGTTTTATGTAAAAATAGTTTTGGTATAATTTCAAAATACACTTAGCATTTAATTATCGTCTTTAGGGTTTTCATTGATGTATCTTTTATAAATGTGACATTTCTAGTGAATAAAACCTAATTTCATAATATATAGTATATAGTATTTATTTGTAATTTGAATATTGTTTTGAATTATCATGGTAGTTTCATGTAATATTTGAATTCTTTTCTTGAGTTTTGGAAACATGGAATAATATATATATTTAAAATAAGTATTTTGGTAATAATTATATATACATAATTAATGAAAATAATCTTATTTATTTTCTTGTAAAAAATGTCATTTTCTAAAGAAAAATATATATAACTCCATCGAGATCGAATGCTCCTTGCGGAGATCTGCATCTCGCTCTACTAAGTCCGAGAATGTGCGATAATCCGCATCATCCCAAACAGGGTTCCCAAAATGGGTTGTTGAGGCACAATTGCATGGAAATGTTTTAATACACTTCTTATAGAAAAAGGTTTTATAAGTTGAAGGTAGTTATTTGTAAATGTCGTATTTTCTCAAATCTATGTTCCCAAATTCTATCGTGCTATATTAGATATGTGTGTTGTGAGGAGGTCGGTCATTACCTCATGAGTTATCTAAAGGTATTAAAGAGTTTATGTCGGAAACTAAAGTTTGTGGTGTTTTATTGTAAAATTGTGATAAAAGATGCATATAATAATCTTTTGTGATGAAACTTGTTAAAGATGTTTATTAATGTTTAATGAAAAATATGTGATGGTATGAAGATATCTTGATTAAGAAAAATTGTAGTTTTTAAAGAAAAAACCGTATCGGAAGTCGGATTAACTCCACTTCCATCGGGTTTTAGAATTTAAAGTTTTTAGATTAGAGAATGAGAGGGGAAAGGGGACTTACTGGCTTTGATGAGAGGGGAGAGGTAGGAGGAGGTCTAGGATTCGTCGGTGCTTCGTTTCGTTGCCGGAAACTCCTTATATCGTCGTCGGAACTTCGTCGGAGCTTCGCCCTTTGTTAACTCCACTTGCACATTATGGAAACTTAGAAATTTCTTGAGAGTTTTTGTATAGAATTTTTAGTATGAAGGGATGCAAAATGGAGTGGGTATTTATAGGAAAAATTAGGGTTTAGGGTGTTTAAAGAATGCATTGAAATATGCATTAAAATTGGGATTAATTGGGCATTTTATTGCTCTCTAGAAATAATCAGAGTAAACAAGTAATTTAGGGTTAGTGGGATAGCTGAAGAGGTGCAGGGGGTGAAGTTTGGAAGCATTTGGGATGGGGGAGACTGACGTCGCCGGCCCCATCGCAAGTGTCACCGGCACAATGCCGACGGTTTGGGTTGGTGTTGGGGTATTGGGTCGGGGTCTTTGGTATTCTACAGTGCACGTGTTTGATTATCTTGTGTCTCTTCAGTTTACGTGTAGTGCACGTGTAGTCTTTTGGGCTTCTAAAAAGATTAAAAGAATACAAAATAAAAATAATGCGGCTGGTGGGATTTGAACTCTGGTGCTTTGTAACAGCAGTGCAAGGCTTTACCAGTGAGCTACAAGCTTTTTCTTTCTGTTCAAAATTGAATCAAATACTTATAATACTCACAGGAATTGTAAATACCTCAATTGTACATTAACTTTAAATGAAATTTATGTACAACGAAATTGGAGTTGTTACATTATGACTCATCGGGGCTCCAAATTGAGCCTAATCTCAAGTAAAAAGCGTCATGGCAAATTCCTAACGCTTGCTCTTCCGATGGTAGTATAGCCCAAGGATATTACTTGAAGACGTCTTGTCCAGCTTCCGAAGGGATCAGAGACACGACAGTCGCGGGGTTACTCGAACAGCGGCATAAAGACTGCATATTGAGAAATATATCAGCCAACGCAACGGTACCACGGACTAAAAGCCTAGTACCACAAACCTAATATACCTCTGTCGTAAAAAATGGGGGTTATCTAAATATAACATTAGGACAAGTTTGGCTGTAAACCCAAGTGAGGTAAACTAAAGATATTCCGAAACGAGTGAATAAACTACAAACTCCGAAATGAGTACATAAACTAGAAACTCCGCAACGAGAGAATAAACTACAAAATCCGAAATGAGTACATAAACTAGAGATTCTGAAATGAGTGAATAAACTAGAGATTCCGAAATGAGTGAATAAACTACAAATTCCGAAATTAGTGCATAAACTAGATACTCCGAAATGAGTGAATAAACTACAAACTCGGAAATGAGTACATAAACAAGAAACTCCGAAACAAGTGAATAAACTACAAACTCCGAAACGAGTACATAAACTACTTCGTGCCAGATCAAGACATCAAGAAAAAGAAATGCGCAACTCATAGGCCTCGGGGTTTAGAAGTATATTTCTTAAGGATCGAGATATGAGTTAACTACATATGAACATTGGCGTAAAGAAAAGGGAGAGCTTTGTCATTCATGCTTCAAAGAAATTTTTACATTGGTGATAAGGAGGATAAAAAAAAGGGGAAACAAATATTATCAAAATATTTATAATTGTAGAACACTAAATCCTGGACATGGATTCTCAAACTTGAAATCATGCTTGAGCAATGCACGTTCAGCCTCATCAACTATCTTCTTGTGCATCTTCTCTCGGATGCAAGCGTCAGGATCACCACTGATGTCCTCCACCCTCTGATACGCTGATACTATCGCTTTCTGTTGAAAGACGCGGTGCAAGATGGCAATAAGATTATCTTTCCGTTTCTTTGAGATCAACCCCATCAAGTATACGGAATGTACCTTATCCTCGGCGTCGTCGAGCGCTTGGAGTAGCATAACTTCAAGATGCCCAGGCATAGTCTCCCAGATCGACCCAACAACAATCTTTAAAAGAGAAAATCGTCAAGGGAGCAATTGACCGTTGTAGTCGTCGAAGCGACACATCACCTCGATGCATTGGGCATTAGTAAACCCCTGGCCTTGGCGTCGGCCTTGGATACGAATCTCTTCATACGAGATAATTTCTTCAAGATCATACAAATTAGAAGCCATAGTACCTGAAAAGAAAAACCAGTGGAGGGTTAGCAATCAAAATACTGAAATCATTACAGTCTAAAGGAAAATCAATGGCCTCCACAAAATCAAGAGTTTAACTTTAATTAGAGAAAGTTCTGTGGACAGAGATCTAAGCTCTGAGAAGAGAATTAAATTCTCAAGGAAGAAGAAGGGAGATGACGAAACGACAGTCATCTTAAGGGCCAAAGGCCCTATTTATAAGATGTGAAAGGATGGTTCAACTCCCTAAAAGATCCAACGGCGGAAAAAGGTGACACCGTTGCACCCGCGTGTAAGCCATGTGAGAGCAACGGTGGGGGGCATTTGTTCCCCCAATATTTAAACTTATTAAAAGAGCAAAGCTCTATTGAAATTTAATGGGGCAGTGCCTACGTTCTTGTCATGAAGGCGCTAGCGTCAATGTGCAAAGCACAGAAACGTTTCTGAGTAAGAATTAAATTCTTACACGGCGCCGCACGTGCTCATCACGTGGGCGCCAAGGTGCAAAGCACATAAACGCTTCTGAGTAAGAATTAAATTCTTATAAGGCGCCGCACGTGCTCATCACGCGGACGCCAATGTGCAAAGCACATAAACGTTTTTCGGAGTAAGAATTAAATTCTTATATGGCGATGCACTTGCTCATCATGCGGGCGCCGATGTGCAAGGTACAGAAGTACCCATCATAAGGATTAAATTCTTAAATGGCGCCCACGTGCACAACACGTGAGCGCCGACGCCCAAGTAGAATTAAATGCTATATTTCCCTAACAAAAGTTGGGATACTCTCTGTTAAACAGAGCCGTTGGATCAAAGATCCAACGGAGATAATAAGTCATCAAAATATAGAATCAAATTCTATTAGGAGAAAATATCTCCCAAATCTTTCTAAATAAGAATGATACTCTTGGTTGGATCAATGATCCAATAATAGAATAAAATTCTATTTTGGGAATACATTCTCTCAATCTTTCTAAACAAAAAGGATTGCTCTCTATAAAATAAAGAACTTTTGGATTAAAAATCCAGTGGTGCTTAAAAATCACCACTTGACAGAATAAATTCTGTATATGGGAGAATATCTCCCCAATCTTGTTAAAAACAAGAAAACATATTCTGTAAAACAAAAGTTCTTGGATCAAAGATCCAACGGTGGGTAAAATTCTCCAAATCAATTTTGAGACCAATTAAATCAATTGGAATTTCTCAATGAGAGATTTTCTCAAAACTAATTAACAATCTGCCTCCGCTATATAAAAAACCCGAGACTTCAAGTCTCAGGGAGATAAAGGAAGAAGAGTGAGACACTCCACACAGAGAGAGGAAAAGACCACAGATAGAAAGAACAGAGAATTCAATTATCAAAGAAGAAGATCTTCCTTCTCAAAACCCTAGGTAAAGGAAAGAGATCAAAATATCTCTAATATCACATCTAAGGGTTTAACCCTTTAAAAAAGAATATAGTTTTTTCTCTGGATCTGAGATCCACAAGACAGGTCTTCCACAAGTTGAGAATTTAATTCTCATCGGGAAGATCTCGTTCTTGAGAATAAAAGATTCAGGGAAAAACAAATTTAAAAAGGAAGAAAATGGAGTCCATAATACTCCAAGAACTCAGTTCCTTCAAATCAAGAACTTAGTTCTCTAAAAACTCAGCCCGAAATTCTCAAAAAACAGTGATTTTGGCGAGCGTTAATGGTCAAAATACCATTGATAGAGGTTTAACCTCTCTGAAAACATCAACAGAGATTAAATCTCCATATAAAAAAAACTAGCGCCTCATGTGCTTCCCACGTGGATGCCTTTTTAACAGCGCCTAGCGCCTCAAGTGAAAAACACGCGGGTGCCTAAAACAGAAGGCAAGCGCCTCACGTTGAACACACGTAGGCGTTGAATAAAGTGCTTAGCACTCCTCATATAGCTAAAACGGCTGAGTACTTAGCATTGATTGGGCAACGCCCATCGCCTCACGTGCTCTTCACGTGGACGCCAAATAAAAAGTGCTTAGCACTCCATATACAACCAAAACGACTGAGTGCTTAGCACTAATTTGGTTGCTCCCAGCGCCGCATGTGCACCTCACGTGGACGCCATAGGAAGTGCTCATCACTTCACATTTAGTCAAAAGGACAAAAGTGTTCAACCTTTATTGAGCAGCGCTCATGATCGAATGCTTCACATGACACATATATGAGCATCAGAGCTCAAATAACCACCTAGCACTTTTACATAAAAAGAAAAGGTCTGAACAAACAGAGCCCAAATAAGTACTTAGCACTTTTGAAAGAAAAAGTAAAAAAATAAGTAGACTAAGCCCAAATTGGATAAGTTTCTGAAGTTTTTTTGTAGCTAAGCCCAAATGCTATTTTGCTAGATCTTAAGTAAAAATAATTCTAAAAACATTGCTAAGTTGATCTTAGTCTCAAATAAGACCAACTTATCCTTAGCAAAACAAACTGAGCCCAAATGCTCACTTATATATTTAAGTTAACCTTAATCTCAAACTAGATTAACGGTCCTTAAATAAAACAAAACATAAAATTTCTGAACTGTAGGAATATACAACCTAAGTTCAAAACCCCGTCAATCAAATCCTTGACCCAAGCCCAAATCTAAAATATACGGATTTGGACTAATCCGCGCCCTACGTGCGACGACATAAACTAGTCTCCGTATACAATCCACGGGCAACCTAAACAAAGAAAAACACATACGACACGAAGTGAACTGCCGGTGTAGGAAAAAGTGGTTATCGTAATGCGGTAACATAATTAACTGCAGGGGATTGCGCCTGCAGGGAAGAGCGTCCCCACAATTAAAAACCCTCATAAAATGAGGGGGAATCTGATAAAGTCTGCTACAATGGTCGCGTCTGTCCAAATCTCTGATATATGGTGCCATAAATCAACTTGGTATTTTCAGAGAGGTGGACGGATAAATCCAAATAGCATCTGCCTCCAGATTCAGGCAAGACGATCCATCCCGATTCGTCCCTGTCGTCCGGCGGTAAACAGATTCTGGCACGCCCGGTGGGAACTTTTCCTCTTTCCACTACACACTTCGTCCGTCGTGTTTCGTAAACAAAATCATGGTTCACTATGGTTGCCCTTGGATTTGAGCTACTAAAACTTGGTGTCTTGCTCTTGTGTAGAGAAAATCGATGGCTTCCAGCTGCACCTCTTGTAACAGCAACTCTCGCTCCATCCCAACTGGAGGAGTGATCTACGGGCCCAGCGCGGCTTCAATTTTCTCAATGCCGGTGGGGAAAGTTACGCAACCCACTGCTGGACTATTTTTCGGGTCCATGTTCCCACTGGTGAGTTTCGGTGCCTCGGCGCCGCAAGAGGAAGCTTCCAAGAGTTCGGTCTTCGATCAACTAGCGACCACAATGGCCCCTCTCAACGGGCCTTCCAAAGCTGACGTCTCAGTCTTCACCAGGCTGGGCAAGAACCTAAACGGGCCCGCAAAGAGGCTCGTGATTTCAAAAGGGGCTGCCCCAAAACGGATAGCCCTCCCAATTTCGTCTGCAGGTGAAGACGTCAAAGGTGCTTCCCCTACCAGAAAGTCGGTCTTTGAAAGATTGGTTGGCCCTCCTCAAACTTTGCCAAGGACGTCGGTCTTCAACAGGCTGATGCCAACAACAACCCCTCATAAAAGCTGGGGGCATGAAGAAGCCGCTTCCAAAACTGAGGTGGTCCCTTCTACAAGACACGCTCGATGTCTCCACTTGTGCCGAGTGAGGAAAACTGGAGGCAACTCCCCCTCTAAACTTACCCCACCAGCTCCAATGGTAGAAGTTGACGCTGCTGTTCCAACCAGGAACAGCTTCGATCTGCTCAGAAGGGTACTCAATAACTCTCCAACGGCGGTGCTAAAGAAATTGCCTCCGCTTGAAAAGACCACAGTGCAGGAAAAAGCGGAGCGCCCCCATCAACGTCTCTCCTCCTAAATTCACAGGGTCTGGCGGAATGTCCAGGACTCTGTGATCAACAAAGATTACTCTCATCGACCAAAAAAATTGAAGGCTCGGTAAGAGGAAAACCACTCCTCCGTCATACAGCGAGAGGTTTCTTCTACACGGGAGCCTATTACAACGGCTCCTTCAACTTTGACCTCCCATAAAAGGATAAGGCCGGAGAAAATCCTACCGCCTGCGGCAAATTCCAAATGTGATGGACCTAAACGCCCCAAGTCTGGGGGCATGATCATACATACGGTCCACATGGCTTCCGTGAAAGAAGAAAGCCGTGCTTCCATAGGTCATCGACTGCAAACTCGGTCACTGACAAAAGCTCAGGAGCAACAACAAAAGCTCCAGGAAATGCTGACCAAAATGGCAGCACTTACCGGGCAGAAAGAAAGTCTAGATGCAACGGCCGAACAACGCTATGAGCAGAAGATCGATACAGAGTTCTTGCAAAGGGTGCTTGAAAGAAAAGACAAAGAATCCGCTGAACAAGCTGCTAACATGAAGCAGATGGCACTCTTATTTTAGGATATGGTTGGAATGATGATCCAGCCAGAACCCTCAGCCGTGGATCCACCGATAATCATCGAGGATGACAGAGGGGAAACATCGAACCCTCTTCCGGCTTTATCAAAAGCCAAGTAGGAAACGATCTCCAAGTCCGCTCTTGATGATTATATTGCTCAACAAATACAAGCTCATCAAGTTAGTGAAGCGGCTGGCCAAATCGTCAGAACCGAGCGACCGCCAGGCTGGTATGACCAAATCAAATACCCACCGGGATATACGATCCTTAAGTTCCTTGTGTACAAGGGGACAGGCAACCCAAACCAGCACATCGCGCAGTTAAGAGCTCTGTGCGGAAACATGGGAGGCGACGACAAACTGTTGCTGCGCCAGTTCGTTGGCAGCCTGTCAGAAATGGCCTTTAAATGGTACTCGGAGCTCCCAAATGACTACGTAAAGACATTCATAGATATGGAACTTTTGTTCACACAGCGGTTCGCCAGTGCAAGCAAGCGCACTCCGATCACGGCATTAATCAATGCCAGGGTAAGTCCAGGAGAAACTTGGTCCAATACGCGATCTGGTGGAGGAACCTATGGTCTAAGTGCGAACAGCGCATCAAAGAATCCCTTGCAGTAGGTATGTTCATCGGGACCCTTGATCCTCAAACGACGGTGCCCCAGTTCATGACATTCCTCAAACCAACCACCTTCCAGGTTTTGATCAATAAACTGGCCCAAATGGGCCATAAGCCCTCCTCCTCAAATAAGGACCCTCGAAATGCTAAGGGTAAAGGGAAAGCAGCCTTCGTTGCAAATACGCAACAACAGCCGAGCGGTCCAAACCCGGCTACTCGCCAAAACAACGCGCTCCTGCGCCTATCCTTGGGGGACGATTAGGACACGCTTATTCGTTTCCCCGCAATAAGACGAGAAGACTATTTGATTTGGCAATGCGTAACAAACTCATCATATTGCCAGACCCACGACGTCTACCACAACCCGGGGACGTCAATAACCCCAACTACTGCTCCTATCAAAGAATGGTGAGCTACCCAATTGAGGATTGCTACATCTTCAAGAACTGGGTCGAGGACTAGTATCAACAGCGGAAATTCGCGCTGTCTGACAACTGAAGGGTAAACCCACCACTGAAGCACACTCCTCGAAAGGTGGATGCACCGGGGGCATCATGCTCTCCATGGAAGAAACTCCATGGGAAGTCGTTCTTTCAGCTAAAACAAAAAGAATGCTGAAAGATCTACAGGCATGTCCGGCAGTTAGGTGGAAAAGCCCACTTGAACCCGAAATCATCGAAGGGATGCGAAACCCCGTCCCATACCGAAAGTCGTTGACAAAGGGCAAAATCCCCAAGTTAAGCCTCCGAAGTCTTCAAATAAAAAGAAGAAAACCAAGAAGCTTGTGCAGCCTATCGAGTATGACAACAAGCGCACAGACCTACAAAGGTACATTGACGCGCTGGAGGAGTACAACCAGAAGGCGCGGAAACCGGTCATGCTCGAAGAGTTCCTCAAGCATATTCTTGAGAACAAGGATAATGACAACAATGAAGAAAATGAATCATCAAAAGAAACCGAAGACAATGTAGCAAGTTGCCACATGGTTTCCCATTCTTCGTTAAAGGACAAAGAAACTCCCTCGGCGCCAGAAAACAACGTAGAGGAACGGGGGGCAGGATCGGCACTAAAATCCACAGAACTGCCAGATGACCCGATCGATAGGCTATTAAACAAAGCCTTTCGAAAAAGTAAAGCTGACCGAGAACGCGAAACATCCATATACGAAAAGGCTAAGCGTCAGCGTCGGGATGAAGAAGCTGCGGCATGGAGGAGTCGTAAAGTACTCCAACCAAACCAAAGCATACCTGCAATAAATAAGAGCAGGATCATGACAGAGAAGCGGTTCGCCAATGCCCTGTCAATGGGAATGAAGCTGCTACCTATCGTAGGAAACACTCCCGGGGTCATATACCTCGACGGAGAGGATTCATATCCAAACTTCTGCTTATATCATCAGAGAGTTACCCACCCTACCGAAGAGTGCAGTACCTTCAAGAAGTGGTGCCAAAGATACATTGCCCATAAAAAATACTTCAAGAGGATGAAGCGTGAAGCTCGTCGACAGCAAAATAGTGCGACAAACGCGCATGAAGAAACGACTGGCAACTGCCATATGGTTGATACCAGTTTGGAAGGGGAAAACCCCCAAGTTCTTTCTTTCGGGAGCGATTCTGAGGACAAAATACCCTTCGATCCTCTTTTCAAAGACTCCACCTCCGAAAAAGAAGAGGAGGAGAAGAACTGCGAGAACATTCAGCTGCGTAACCGCACGCTGTCTAAAAAGAACCCCGGACCTACAAACAAAAGTTCGAGCAAAAAGGACAAAGGGAAAGAAAAAATCCCTGAGGAAATTGCCCTCAATGGTGGAGTTGTCAAAGAGCTCGCAGCAAGGGAGCCTAGGGAAAAAAAGATAGATTACAATGTCCTAGCACATTTGAGGAAAATATCTTCACAACTGAACATACTGGATACTCTCCTCATGTCCAAAGAGGCACGAGATTCTCTGATCAAGGCATTACAAGAGCCAGATCAATTCCAAGCTTTCCTCATGGAAGAAAAGATGAAAGATGAACTGGCTGAGGTCCACATGGCCGACATTACATTCAGCGATGAAGATCTCCTCCTCGGTATGTGTGAACATAATCTCCCGTTATACGTCACCGGGTACTGCCACGACATCAAGATAAGGAAAAATTCTCCTCGACAACGGATTCTCTGTCAACCTTCTCAAAGTGAGAATACTGAAGGAGATTTGCATGAACGTTCAGCACCTGGCCCGAGACAAAATTACCATCTCCGGGTTCGACTCATAGTCGTCACGGACGCTTAGGTCCATAATATTGACGTAATGCTTCGGGCTGCTCGTCATGACATCAAATTTCATGTTATTGACGCTAAGACTTACTATTACGCTTTGCTCGGCAAGCCTTGGTTACATGAGTAAAACATCATCCCTTCTACACAACATCAGTGTATGAAGTATTTCAAAGACGACTTGGAATACACCGTCACAGGGGAGCTAAATCCGTTCTCCGTAAACGAGGTACGAAAATATGATGACACAAAGTACTTCCTACCAGACTTTGAGGATACAAAAAGGTGTCATAAGCCTGAGGATAAACATAAGCCCATCGCCACTATCCCGATCTTTGGGAGTGATTCTGAGGAAGATGAAGAACTAGTCTACTTGGGGCAACCCCAGAAAGAAAACAAGGGGTCCGGACCATCTACTCCTATTCTGGTCTTTGGCAGCGACTCATAGGACGAGGCCAACACAGTGTTCTCCGTCCGTCCGTCAATGCAAACTTTTGCTGAAGCAGATAAGAGTCTGCAAATCACAATGGCTCTGCCTCAGCATTATAGGAACTTGATGCGCTTGATACATACGGCATACAAAAACTGCAAACTTTCTACGTCCCTCCCAGGTGAAGAGGTCAAAAGGCGACCCTCTTCTGCCAATCTACAGAGACCAAAGTAGAAAAAGAAGTCTAGCGTGGTGCCGATTTTACACTCGACAGGCTTCAACCAATCCTTCCGCCAAGATACTACACGGAGGGATTGAAAATGCTGTTAAGATGCCAAGGTGTATCCCTCAAACAAACTGTTCGACAAGACCAATTCTACAAAAAGATTTGGGATATTCTCGGGACTTAGCGAAAGATGCCCAACGGGAAGATGGAGACAACCGGGCTCGGATACATTCAGCCTAAGAAACCGGAGCGGTTCCACAGCTGCCGTGTTATAAACAGCTCCAACAATGGGGAAAACACACTTCCGAATGACCGTAATGTTGAAACAGAGTGAAATCCCGCTGTAAGAACGTTAGGTCCATCACTCGAAGAACAAATAGACAAGCTAATAAAAGAATCTTGTCAAAGGAGTCGAGATGATCAAAGTCGTGAAATGGCCATTTATGAAAAGTCCAGGACACAGCGCCTCAATCAGCAATCGGTGGAGAAAGAAGATTATAATGCTATTCATCCCCGGCCCGCTGTATGTCCTCGCGAAAGGGGAAAATCATGAAATAGAGGCAAAAACAGGGCAAAGAATGCAGACAACGTTCGAAAATAACAAAGCGGATCCAAGAAGCTGTGCAATCGACAAAAGGCCGATTAGAACCCGTCCTTTATAAAGAAGACGGGTCGGGAATACTCTTTCCCCCAAGACAAGATGAGAAAAATATTCAATCTTGTCATGAACCACCAAATGATGACACTTCCGGAGTCTCGGCACCCCGAACAAATAAACGAGGTCCATCAACCGGATTATTGCTCCTACCACCGAGCAATAGGTCATCCCCTCGAAAACTGCTTCACCTTCAAAAACTGGGTAGAATACCAGTATAAGCAAGACATGTTCGCTTTATCCGACAGCTAGAGGGTAACCCCGCCGCAAAATCGTGAACCAAAGAGGATCTATACTATGAGGATAGGACCGGCTCAACCATAAAAAGGGAAGCAGACTCATACCTGCCATATGATAACACTCTCAAAAGAGGGAGGCACGAGACTATAGATGACCTCCACATGTGCTTCATAAATGAAGACGGGGACGGGGTGATCTCAGAGTTTCCACCAGCACCAAAAGCGTTGGAAGACGGGATATACACTATGGCGGACAACCTAAGGAAAATTGACTTAGGAACGGAGAATGATCTAAGGCCGACATTCGTCATTGAGCTACTATCTGAAAAATAGTTAGCCACGTTAAAGGACGTGCTCATGAAGTACAAAGATTGCTGTGCATGGAACTATTCGGAGATGTCAGGTCTAGATCCGAAAGTAGCAGTACATAAACTGGCCATAGCCGGTTGGTAAAAGCAGCTTTCGAGATGTTTTATCGCTGGACGTAAAACCCGTCAAACAAGTGCCAAGAAGAATACGGCTCGAACTTGAAATGAGTATCAATGCTAAAGTCAAGAAACTAATTGACTCCGACTTCATCCAAGAAGTTCAATATCCTAGCTGGATCGCTAACATTGTTCCCGTGATGAAGAAAAATAGGACGGTGCACATCTGCGTGGACTTTCGGAACTTCAACAAAGCTTGTCCGAAGGATGACTTCCCAGTACCTGTTACCGAGCTAATGATCGATAACACGTGTACATATGAGGTCTTCTCCTTCATGGATGGATTTTCAGGATACAATCAAATAAAAATGCATCCAAAAGACCAAAAGCATACCGCCTTCCGGACTCCGCTGGGCATATTCTGCTATAAAGTGATGCCTTTTGGTTTAAAGAATGCTGGCGCTACTTACCAAAGGGCCATGACGATGATCTTCGATGATGTCATCTATGAGATTGTCGAATGCTGCATTGACGACCTTGTGGTAAAGAGCATATCTCACGAGGAGAACATCTAAAAATAGTGTTCCGATATCTTCGAAAGTTTAATCTGAAGATGCATTCTCTAAAATTCGCGTTTGGAGTCTCCTCAGGAAAATTCCTAGGATTCATCATACAGCACCGGGTATCAAAATCGATCCCTCAAAGATCAAGGCGATTATGGAAATACCCATGCCAAGAACTCTCAAACAGTTGCGATCTCTTCAAGGAAAGCTCGCATATATCTGGCGGTACATAGACAATCTCTCTGGGAAACGTCGTCCAGTCTTTTAATGAAGAAGGGGACCCTATTCGTCTGGGATCAAAAGTCCCAAAATGCACTAGACGAAATTAAGCAATATCTGCAAAGTCAGCCGGTATCGACCGCTCCGGTTAAGGGAAAACCCTTTTATCCTATATACGACAGCCTTTGAAGGTTCTCTAGGCGCACTATGGGAACAAGAGAACGATCAGGAAAAAGAGAGAGCATTGTACTATTTGAGTCGAGTTCTCCTGAGGGCAGAAAAAAACTACTCCCCAATCGAAAAGCATTGCCTGGCACTGATCTTCACGATAACAAAGCTAAGACATTATGATTTGGCACACGAGGTCTATCTAATATGAAAGGTGGATCCTCTCAAATATCTGATGTCAAGGGCCATATTAATAGGAAGGCTTTCCAAATGGGCCATCCTCCTGATGGAGTTCTCGATAACGTATCGACCCCTCAAAGCAGTGAAAGGTCAGGCCATTGCCGACTTTCTTACGGAGCATCCGATACCAGTCGACTCCCTCTTAAAATGCGAGTTGCCGGATGAACATGCGTTTGACACAATCTAAGGAGAGACAAAAGAAAATGATTCCCAATAGGAACTCTACTTCGATGGAGCATCCTCCATGAAGCAACGAAAGCAAAACACCCCCATAATCAAAACTGGGGCGGGTCTTTTCTTTGTGTCTCCACAAGGAGGGATATTGTGTTACGCCTTCTCCTTAACGGAGCCAAGGACTAACAATAAACCTGAATATGAAACTTTGACAGCAGGTCTCGAGATTACTATCGACATGGGAATCAAAGACCTCATCATATATGGAGACTCCCAGTTGATCGTTATCCAAGTAAATGGTGACTATCAGACCTGCAAGGCAGAGCTAATAAAGTACGGCGAAAGAGTGCAGCAACTGTTGACACAAATCCCCTCCTACATTCTGGAGAGTATACCGCGTGCAGAAAATAGCAAGGTAGACGTATTGGCCAAATTGGCTAAAGAATTGGCCGATGAAGACCTCGATGACGTAAAGATCATTGTGCAAAGCAACTGGATTCTCACGCCAACAGAAATATCTTCGGAAGACCTGATAGAGCCACCCGAAAGAAAAGAAACGACTGAACAAGTAGCCCTTCAAGCAGAGAAAGAATAAAAGGTCAAGGATTGGAGGGAAATCTTTATAAACTATATCAAATCCCAACGAACACCCAAAAATGCGCTGTCTAAATATCAGCTCATGAAACGAGCTCTGTCCTTCGCCTTCGTCAATGACACTCTATATAAGAGATCATTCGATTTTTTGTGGCTAAGATGCCTGGGGCCGGAGGAAGCAAAGAAAGTCATCCAAGAAACTCATGATCGACTATGCGATTCTCATCAAGCTAGGCTGAAGATAAAGCTAAAAATAAAAAGGATGGGTTACTATTGTCCCACGATGATCCAGGACTGCCTCGAATATGCGAAGCAGTATCACTCGTGCCAAATCCACGGGGACTTCATCTTCTAACATCCAAATCTGCTGCACCCAACAGTGGCTAGCTGGCTGTTCGAAATGCAGGGAACCGATATAATTGGCCCCATTGAACCGGTATTGTCCAAAGGACATCAGTTTATATTGACAACGACCGCCTAATTCTTTAAGTGGGCAGAAGTAGTACCACTATAGGAGGTGATGACGGAGAATATCCTCTATTTCTTCAGGACTCATGTCATCTATCGGTTCAGCACTCCGTGAAGGATTATCTCGGATAATGGGCCAGCTTATAGAAGTTATAAAATTGGCCGTTTCACACAACAATATAAAATAGATTGGAGATACTTTTCAGTCTATAACCTTCAGGCCAATGGTCTAGCTGAAGCTTTCAACAAGGCCTTGACAAAGATTATAAAGAAGCTGGTGTCCTGAAACAAAAGAGACATGCATGAAAGGATGCACGAGGCTCTCTTGGCGTACTGAACAAGTTCAAAACGGCCACGAATACAACACCATACGCGTTGTTATTCGTACGCAAGCAGTGCTTCCCCTAGAAATAGAACTCCCTTCTCTACGAGTAGCAGTTCGATACGAGCTGACAGATGAAGAATGCTCATCTTCATATTGAGGATCTCGATGCCCTCGACGAAACTCGCCTTATAACACATCAAAATCTGGAGGCTTATAAGGGGAGGATGACACGGTCATACGAAAAACTGACCAGGACGAGAACATTCCGCCAAGGCGAACTCGTGCTAGTCGTCAAAAGAGCCATGATCCCCAATCATGCAAAACGAGGGAAATTCAAGCTAAACTATGAAGGCCTGTATATCATAGATGAAGTTTACCAAGGCGGAGCCTACCTGCTCATGGATATACAAGGCGAAAGACCCTTCCGACCAATAAACGTCTGATTCCTCAAAAAATACTACGTTTGACGAGTCATGACTTAGGTCAATGATAGATGACGACGCTCGTGTCCGCTCGCTATCTTCCTGAGTCAGAACTCTAAGAATAGTATACAAAAAAGCTCCGTCGCCTCAAATATGGCGGGATAGGACCAAGAAGTCCTTAAACTAAGTATCTGCCTCAAATATGGCGGTATAGGACCGAGAAGTCCTTAAACTAATTATCTGCCGCAAATATGGCGATAATGGATCGAAAAGTTCCTAAACTAAAATTTCGCCTCAAACATGGCGATAATGGACCGGAACGTCCGTAAACTAGTGTATCGCCCCAAATACGGTGATACATTCCCTTAGGATCCTCACGACTCGTAAGGAGAGTTTCCCCTATGAGACCCTCACGGCTGATAGGATTCAAAAGCCTTAAGCTACAGGGATCTAACCTATTCTTAAGCCATCATATTCCCTAAGTTGCCCTACAGACAGTCCAATATTGACCCTTGTATATAATCCATGGGCACGAATAATTATTCACTCACCAAGTTCTACTAATGGCAAGAAATGTCCCCATACGGTGAACGCCACTTGTAAGTCCTCCCGACGTATAAGGAGAAAACACTCTAGCAAGATCCTTATGAATTACAAGAGAAAATACATTTAGGAGTCCCCACGATTCCTAAGGAGAAAATACACCTACGAGATCCCCACGACTCGTAAGGAGAAACACCTTTATGAGACCCTTATGGCTCATAAAGCCAAAAAGTCTTAGTCGACAGGATCCTAACGCTATTTAAAAGCCACCTTTGTCCAAATTAACAAAGGCAAATGATGATTTGCACATGGCAATATTCCAGTTGCAGCGATATTGATGCCAAGACTGGTATCAGATCTTAAGTTCCTAACTCATAATAAAAAGTAGCGGGTAAAAAAAATTAAAAAAAAACAGCTGAAATGATAGGGTAGCTCGTAATAAAAAGCGGCGAGTATAAACAGAAACAACCGAAATGAGTGGGCACCGTTAAAAAATAGCCGAAATGGTTGGGAAATCGCGACTTTCGCGATATTAAAAGCTGAAAAGATAGAGTATCGCGGAAATAAAAAATAATATAAAATAAAATCTGCCCTGCAGATAGGTCCACAACGACCCTTGTATACAATCCATGGGTACAAACAAAAAAAGGGGACCATATCTCCCACCACGCTTCGTCAAAAGGAAAACCAAGTCTTGACAGTTTACTTACAACCTAGAGACTATCTCGGTGTCCCCCTCATCATTCTAACAGGGGCAGACACAACAATCAAATAAAAGTGAAGTAACGGAAAAATCCTAGCTTCAGGTCTACAGCCTAAAGATCGACTCGACGTGCTTCTCATTCTAACAGGAGGAAGACGCGACGTCAACAAAGACCCAAAGGTTGAATAAAAGAAGTGTGATGGAAAAATCCTAACTCCTAGTCTTGACGGTTCATATACAACCTAAAGATTATCCCGGCGTTCTTTCTCATTCCAGTAGGATGCAGATGAAACGTCATCGTCAAAAAAAATACAAGGACACAAGGGTCCGAGCAAAAATAGAGTGATGGCAAAGTCCTAACTCCAAGTCTTGAAGGTTCATATACAGCCTAAAAACTTTCCCGGGGTTTCTTCTCATTCCAGCAGGATGCAGACGCAATGTCATTGTCAAAAAAAACAAAAAACAATGACCCAAGGGTCAGAGCAAAAATGGAGTAACGGCAAAATCCTAACTCCAAGTCTCGACGGCACATATACAACCTAGAGACTATCGCGGCGTTCTCTCTCATTTCAGCAGGATGTGAACGCGACTATCAAATAAAATTAGAGCAATGGCATATTCCTAGCTCCGGGCATCAATTGCAATACATACAGTATAGAGGTCCTAAATATGTCTACCCTACTTCAGCAAAGGAACGGCACGGCATCGTCAAAAAAAATGAAGTGATGGCATATTTCCAGCTTCGGGTCTCGACGACAACTCATATAAAGCCTAAAAGACCATCGGAGATCATCCCACACCAGAGCGGAGTGGTTATAACTCATCGGGGCTCCAAATTGAGCCTAACCTCAAGTATAAAGCGCCATGGCAAATTCCTAAAGCTTGCTCTTCCGACGGTAATATAGCTCTAGGAGATTACTTGAAGACGTCTTATCTAGCCCCCGAAGGGATCAGAGACATGACAGTCGCGGAGCTACTCGAACAGCGGCATAAAGACTGAATATCAAGGAATACATCAGCCAACGCGATGGTAGCATGGACTAAAACCCTAGTACCACAAACCTAATGGACCTCTGTCGTAAAGAATGGGGGTTATCTGCATATAACGTTAAGACAAGTTTTCCAGTAAACCCAAGGGTGGTAAACTAAAGATACTCCGAAACAAGTGAATAAACTACAAACTCCGAAATGAGTACATAAACTAGAAACTCCGCAATGAGTGAATAAACTACAAACTCCGAAATGAGTACATAAACTAGAGACTCCAAAACGAGTGAATAAACTACAAACTCCGAAATGAGTAATAAACTACAAACTCCGAAATGAGTGCATAAACTACATACTCTGAAACGAGTGAATAAATTACAAACTCTGAAATGAGTACATAAAATAGAAACTCCGAAACGAGTGAATAAACTAAAAACTCCAAAATGAGTGCATAAACAGGAGACTCCGAAACGAGTGAATAAACTACAAACTCCGAAACGAGTACATAAACTATTTCGCGCCAGATCAAGACATCAAGAAACAGAAAGGCGCAACTCATAGGCCTCGGGGTTTAGAACTACATTTCTTACGGATCAAGATCTGAGTTAACCACATATGAACATTGGCGTAATGAAAAGAGGGAGTTTTGTCATTCATGCTTCAAAGAAATTTATACATTGGTGATAAGGAGGATAAAAAAAAGAGGAAAAAAACATTATCAAAATATTCACAATGGAAGAACGCTAAACCCTGGACATGTATTCTCAAACTCAAAAGCAATCTTGAGAAATGCATGTTCAGCCTCATCAACCATCTTCTTGTGCATCTTCTATTGGATGCAAGCGTCAGGGTCATGTCCTCCACCCTCTGATATGCTGATACTATCGCTTTCTGTTGGAAGACGCGTTGCAAGATGGCGACGAGATTATCTCCCCGTTTCTTTGAGAACAACCACATCAAGTACACTGAATGTACCTTATCCTCAGCATCGTCGAGCGCTTAGAGTAGCATAACTTCAAGATGCCCAGGCATAGTCTCCCAAATCGACCCAACAACAATCTTCAAAAGAGCAGAACGGCGGGAGAGCAATCGACCGTTGTAGTTGTCGAAGCGACGCATCACCTCAGCGCATTGGGCATCAGTAAACCCCTAGCCAGCCTTGGATGCGAATCTCTTCATAAGAGATACTCTCTTCAAGATCATACAAATTAGAAGCCATAGTACCTGAAAATAAAAACCAGTGGAGGGTTAGCAATCAAAATAGTGAAATCATTACAGTCTAAAGGAAAATCAATGGCCCCCACAAAATCAAGAGTTTAACTCTAATCAGAGAAAGTTCTGTGGACAGAGATCTAAGCTCTGAGAAGAGAATCAAATTCTCAAGGAAGAAAAAGGGAGATGATGAAACAACAGTCATCTCAAGGGCCAAAGGCCCTATTTATAAGATGTGAAGGGACGGTTCAACTGCCTAGAAGATCTAACGGCGGAAAAAAGTGACACCGTTGCACCCACGTGTAAGCCACGTGAGAGAAACGGTGGGGGCATTTGTTCCCCCAATATTTAAACATATTAAAATAGCAAAGCTCTATTGAAATTTAATAAGGAAGCTTCTCACGTGCTTCTCATGAGGGCGCCGTTTCCAATGTGCAAAGCAGAGAAATGTTTCTGAGTAAGAATTAAGTCGCACATGCTCATCACGCTGGCGCCAAGGTGCAAAGAACAGAAACACTTCTGAGTAAGAATTAAATTCTTATAAGGCGCCACACGTGCTCAACACGCGGGCGCCAATATACAAAGCACAGAAACACTTTTCTGAGTAAGAATTAAATTCTTATATGGCGCCGCACGTGCTCATCACATGGACGCGATGTGCAAAGCACAGAAGTACCCATCATAAGGATTAAATTCTTAAGTGGCGCCCACGTGCACAACACGTGAGCGCCGGCACCCAAGTAAAATTAAATGCTACATTTCCTTAACAAAAGTTGGGATACTCTCTGTTAAACAGAGCCGTTGGATCAAAAAACCAACAGGGATGATAAGTCATCAAAATATAGAATCAAATTCTATTAGGAGAAAATATCTCCCAAATCTTTCTGAATAAGAAAGATATTCTCGGTTGGATCAATGATCCAATAATAGAATAATATTCTATTTTGGGAATATATTCTCTCAATTTTTCTAAACAAAATGGATTGCTCTCTGTAAAACAGAGAACCCTTGGATTAAAAATCCAGTGGTGCTTAAAAATTATAGCTTGACAGAATAAATTCTGTATATGGGAGAATATCTCCCCAATCTTGTTAAAAACAAGAAAATATATTCTGTAAAACAGAAGTCCTTGGATCAAATATCCAACGGTGGGTAAAATTCTCCAAATCAATTTTGAGACCAGTTAAATCAATTGGAATCTCTCAATGAGAAATTTTCTTAAAACTAATTAACAATCTGCCTCCGCTATATAAAGGACCCGATACTTCAAGTCTCAGGAAGATAGAAGAAGAAGATAGAGACACACCACACAGAAAGAGGAAGAGACCACAGATAGAAAGAAGGGATAATTCAATTCTCAAAGAAGAAAATCTTCCTTCTCAAAACTCTGGGTAAAGAAAAGAGATCAAAATATCTCTAATATCACATCTAAGGGTTTAACCCTTTTAAAAAGAACTTTGTTTTTTCTCTGGATCTGAGATCTACAAGGCAAGTCTCCCACAAATTGAGAATTTAATTCTCATCGGGAAGATCTCATTCTTGAGAATCAAAAATTCAGGGAACAACAAATTTAAAAAGAAAGAAAATGAAGTCCATAATACTCCAAGAACTCAGTTCTTCAAATCAAGAACCTAGTTCTCTAAAAACTCAGCCCGAAATCCTTAAAATATAGTGATTTTGGCAAGCGTTAATGGTCAAAACACCATTGATAGAGATTTAACCTCTCTGAAAACATCAACAGAGATTAAATATCCATATAAAAAAAACTAGCGCCTCACGTGCTTCCCACGTGGGTATCCTTTTAACAATGCCTAGCGCCTCACGTGAAAACACGCGTGTGCCTAAAACAGAAGGCCAGCGCCTCACGTAGAACATACGTGGGCGCTGAATAAAGTTCTTAGCATTCCTCATACAGCTAAAACGGCTGAGTGCTTAGCACTGATTGGGCAGCGTCTAGCGCCTCACGTGCTCCTCAAGTAGGCACCACATAAAAGTGCTTATCACTCCATATACGGTCAAAACGGCTGAGTGCTTAGACTAATTGGACAGCGTCCAGCACCGCACGTGCATTTCATGTGGACGCCATAGGAACTGCTTAGCACTTCACATTTAGTCAAATAGACTAAAGTGTTCAACCTTCATTGGGCAGCGCGCATGACTGAATGCTTCACATGACACATATGTGAGCATCAGAGCTCAAATAAGTGCTTAGCACTTTTACATAAAAAGAAAAGGGCTGAACAAAGAGAGCCTAAATAAGTTCTTAGAACTTTTGAATGAAAAAGAATAAGAATAAGTAGACTAAGCCCAAATTGGCTGTCTCTGAAGTTTTCTTGCAGCTGAGCCCAAATACTCTTTTGCTGGATCTTAAGTAAAAATGATCCTAAAAACATTGCTAAGTTGATCTTAGTCTCAAATAAAACTAACGTATCCTTAGCAAAACAAACTGAGCCTAAATGCTCACTTATATATTTAAGTTGACCTTAATCTCAAACTAGATTAACGCTCCTTAAATAAAACAAAACATTTCTGAACTGTAGGAATATACAACCTAAGTTCAAAACCCCGTCAAGCAAATTCTTGATCCAAGCCCAAATATAAAATATACGGATTTGGAATAATCCGCACCCTACGGGCGACGACATAAACCAGTCTCCGTATACAATCCACAAGCAACATAAACAAACAAAAATACACACGACACGAAATGAACTGCCGGAGTAGGAGAAAGTGGTTAACTCAATGCGGTAATGTAATTAACTGCAGGGGCTTGCGCCTGCAGGGAAAAACATCCCCACAATTTAAAAACCCTTATAAAATGAGGGGGAATCTGATAAAATCTGCTACAATGGTCGCGTCTGTCCAAACTTCCGATATATGGTGTCTGATTGATCGTGCTGAAGTGTTTTTGTAAAGTAACCGCAATCAAGACGGTGTCGCTAGTAGCTAGCCGCGATGAGTACGGATCATCCCCAGGAAAACGTGAATCTTTTTCTTGCTTTAGACGAGTTGATTGAAGAAGGGTGATTGTTTGTCGTTACGGATATAGAATTTTATAAAGGAAAGGCTCGTAGGGTTCGTAGGACTTAGTAGTAATGGATGAATAATTAAAAATGACACCTTTTATCTTTTAATAGTTTAAAACTAGATCAATAGTGATGAATGTGGATTAGGGTTCTTTTAGAAGAAACTAGCGTTTCCCCACTACTAACTCTTGTCCTTGCATTGATCTCTATTCATGTTTAGCCCCTAACAAAACAAGTGTTAAACCAATCTCAAATCGTGGTCGTGATAATCAATAAATTGGTACTGCGCCCGATAAGAAGGTTAACATTTATTTTGCTAAAATTTATAGACTTTAAAATGTATAAAAGAGGTTAAGAGATTTTATCACCCATTTTTCTACCCTATCCTACAAACCCTAGCAAGGTAGGAATTACTCGCTCATGGTTAAAAATTTAGAAGAAAGGATGAAGAGTGAAAACATGATTAAGATACAGAAATTAAGTGCGGAAATAAATTGCAAAAAGAACAATAAAAACACTATCTTTATTAATCAACTATTGTATACAACTTTTCTCCTTAGAAAGTAGAATACAAGAACCTTAGTTGCTCTAGATCTCTCTCTTTTAGGAAGTAGATGACTAGCTGATGATCACTCGGATGCGTGGATCGCTTGGACCTCTTGATCTTTTCGATGATAATATTTAATGTGAAGCTCTCGGTCCCTTATATAGTCACAGAAACTAGAAACCCTAGATTTCATATAATAATATATGCAGATATCATCAAAACACCAAAATCTCAGATCCTATGGCCCTAGATCCGCCGTGGAACCGCCGCATATTGGCTTGTTTGGCTGCCCAACCGCCGCAACCTAGTGGAATCATGAATTGGGATTTTTTCTGCTCTCTTTTGTTGATATGTGGATATCCTCTTGATGTCTATATTCTGAGAATAATGCTCTGAGTCTCTGCCGTTGCTAAATCTTACGATTCGCTTCAATATTTTGGCAGATTTAATTCCGACATCTTGATTTATCCTGGATCTCTTGGATTCCAGACCTGAACTAATCTGCACAATATCTCAAATCAAAGTGTTAGTAGTATTTGGTATTTTTGAGATATTATCCTAACCATTTTATATGGTATTATATGTTAACGAATATTGATTAGAAATATTTGATATGATATGCATATTTTAATTACAATATTTCATATAAATATTTTATGCATGTATTTTCCCTCATTATGTTAATTATAATGTAGAAACATATGATAATAAACTTTTTACACATAAACTCTTAAATGTTCTATAATTACAATAAACACCTTTTAGTACTTAACAATAATAGGGAAATGTTCATTCAAATGTGCAATATTTCAGACTAATCAAATACCCCCAGACTTAATTTTGATCGTCCCGAGAAAACTAGTTATTAAAGAGAGAAAGAAAAAGAAAAACCTAGCACACTTTTGTAGGCAATATGATTGTACTTAGCACGTGCAACAAGTTTTTAAACCTCTAGGTGTCTCTAGTATGAGGAGTGTTGTGTCCTTAGGGTTTTCAGCGGATTATACCCACAAAATCCCATAATAAAAGAAAGATGATGAAAGTTGCATACAAAGATAAAGAACATATAAAAGAAAGAAGTTGAAAAATAAGAGTTTCAAACTACACTAGCTTTTTAGTAGCCATGAGCCCTATCTTAATAATCATGAAAAGATGTCAGAAATCACAGCATCTCTCAATAAAATATCGCATTTAGTCTTCCTCCCTACCTTTCTTCCAAATATAGATCATATACCCTACGTGTGTGTAAAACGCATCCCTATACTTAGAGAATTCAATTCAAAGTATCATACTCTTGTCCATCTTCCTTAGTACATTTTAATCAGTGAATGTTTTATAAATGGAATTGCTCACACATTCTTCATGCGACCGTTGTAACACCCTAGTTCATTTATATCAGTTCTAGTTCATGTATTTCTTTATTATGATATTTTCCTGATTTACTGTATTTTGGGTGAGAATAGTGTTTTGACATCTGTATTTGCATCCGACCCGACCCACATGCTTGAAACCTGTCTTGATTCATGTTTATGATTTATCCTGACTTGATATGTGGACTCGTGCACTTTCACTTGTATAGTAGCATTTTACCTGGTATCTGCATTTTAATATAACATTTAAGTCACATAAAATAGTTTAAAAATATATTACATGGCCTGCATGATACCCCTGACCTTATGGTAGCATCCGCGGATTTTGTTCTCGTCACGTTAAGTGAAACAGACTTGTTTGGATGGCTACGCGCACGTACGTGCATCCGTTCTTAGGGGTATGCATTTCGTTACTCGGATATCCAATTTTGGTTTTAGTTGACACGTATATTTTCCGTATTTTAAAACTGGATTTTTAGACCCGACACGGGCTTGTTTTGGACTATTTTTGTATTAGCCAAAAACTCAATTTTTCTTAATATTATATTCTTATAATATTAACTGTTTTGTATATAAATTATTCACATTTTAAATTATCTTTAACTAAAGAAATATTTTTTTAATTAAATCCTAACAGCTAATTAATAGAATCCACCTGCACTCTCTCTCCCCCTTTCTCTCTCCTCTCGTGCTTTCTCACTCATCTCGCAATCACTATTCACTCCACGATTCCCGTCACCCTCCTTCTTTCGCTATTGTCACCTCCTTTCTTCCTCGTGTCTTCTTCTTTTTAATCCCCCGCTTTACCCACGAGATCCCCACACAACCCTAACCCTAACTCTGCCGCCTCCTATCATTTTTCCATCGACCTTGCCTCCATCTCCCTCGACACAACTTTCCAAACCCCGATCACCTCGAACCTGACCTCGACCTGAGCAACACCCTCATCACCATCACCTTCGCCAAGACCTTCCTCGTCTCGTTCAACCCATCACCCTAACCTTGTCTCCTTCACCGTCATTACCATCGACCCCTCTCCCGAGCACCTTGCTCGAACCCATCTTCTCGTTGCCGCCTCCTCCTTTCTCCGCCGAGATCACCTTCAACTTCCTTCACCATCACCCTCTCCGATCTTCTTCTTCTTCCTAGTGGCCGAGAATCTTGCTGCCAGAGCCACTATCGCCATCTTCTTTGACCCAGAACCCCAACATCCGAGAACCCATTGCCACGACCATCACTGGCTTCATCCTCACTATCATCGTCATCTCATCTCGCCACGTCCTTCAAAACATCTCACCGGCATCTCCTAGCTTCGGTCACCCTCGCCACATCTCTCGCTTCAGCCCCGAGACTTCTTCGTCGCACCCAACTCTAGCTATCTTAATCGACTTTTGCAGCCTCTCGACTCTAATACCCATGAACAGAAGTCCTAGCACCCTCGAACCATTCACCCAAAACTCAATCGCCATCGTCGCCACAAAACTCGAGCACCATCAAGGCCGGACCGAACCTTGCCGTCGCCGTCATCAATCCCAAACTATGATTACCTAGAAAATAGTTTAAGTTTTGAAGCTGCACTCGTGTTAGCAATCTTGATTGATGCCTATTAAAGATTGTGTGTGTGTGTGTGTGTATTCAAAGTTTGGTTCTACACCTCAAGCTGTACTACTGGCCAAAGCACTTTAACCGAGCCGCATCGTATAGCCGAGCCAAGCATCCATGTTTGGGTCTTTACATTGCATCGTGGTGTTTATCCGTCTCCAGGCAAGTTTATCTTGCTACATGTTATGTTACTGTATTTACATCTATTTGAATAAATATAAAACTTGTATTTTAAATCATGCATCCCATGTTTAGTTTTACAATTTTACGACATCCGTATGCATCCGTATAAGTTATTTCACATCTAGTGCATGCAAACCTATCTTGTTATATACTATATTACAATTTACTGCACCCAATAGAATATTTAAATCTCATATTGTTTAGTTGTACTTCCTGCATTTACCAGTTTATCATTTTACTGTTATATGACGTCCGTGTGCATCCGTACCATTATTTATATGTCTAGTCGCATGCTAAATCATCTTGCTACATGCTAGGTATAGTATTATGTATCCGTATGAGTAAAATGTTACATGTTTATCACATTGTACATCCATACTGAAGTTTTACTGTTTTCGGATACCCGTTTGCATCCATATCATTTAAAATATATATAACTGCATCTGTAGATCACATTAATTCATATTATTATTGTAGTGACACCCCATGCTTAATAATGTGCATCCCATTTAGTCTTGGAACTGTAAATATAACCCTAATAGTTAATTATGCATCCATGTTTTATTGTGCATCCATACCATTAATTATATATCAATTTGCATACCATGTCACATTATTGCATATTGTTGTTATATTGACACCCTATGCTTGATATTGTGCATCCTGCATAGTCATGATGTAACCCTGATCGATAATTGTGCATCCATGCTGTTATTTATGCACCCGTACTTGCTACAGTTTGATTATGAGCACCCACTTGATATCTGATACACCACTACTTGACATGACTTGATACATGTACACTACCTGACATGACCTGATATATCATTACTTGACATGTTACCTGATTCTGTTTCTAATGCCGAAAATCCTGACATGTTGTCCCGATGGACATATCCTGTTGTCTGTATAGACAAACCTATTCCTGCTTGATCATGTGTTGGCATTAGCTCCAGATTTATCAATACCTGACTTGAACACATAACTTGGGGGTATGGGGAAATCAATGATGAAACCTGACTTGTAACTCGACAGTTGGATGCTTATACTGATCAGTTTTACGGGCTAGGCCTGCCCGGGGATGCTGCTGCTGACATCATTCATCTATACATGTTTCTTGTTTAGTGCCTAGCGGCATGTCTCGGTTTCAGCCCGAAAATTTGGACCGTGGTCCCGGGCACGCACGGGATACTATTGAGTTACATCGACGATTCATTAAATTGATTTCACAGACTTGAGAGTAGTTAACCCAGTAACTTAGTTCAGATTACTCACTGCACGTCATATATGCTTTTACCATTCATTGTTCCACATTCGTGTTACTGTTATACCGTTATTACTGTTCATACTCATGCCTGCATGTTTGCTGCCCCTGATTATATTATTGTTGATATTATGACGCACTGACATCTGGGTTTTGCATGGCTCAGATCCTCTACCTTTGTCGCAGGAGTATTCTCGCCGTCAGGCCGAGCAGTGAGGATCCTGTTAGTATTCAGTTTCGTTATGTTTACTTTCCAGATGTTATTTTTTTTTGGATCTATTGCTTCCGCATATTATTTCTTGACTCGTTTATTCTGGCTTATGGACATATACTAGATAGTTTATTTTATTTCTACTGTTCTTGATATCTTATAGACAGTCGTAATGTGACTGTGGAGGGATGTTTCCTAGCCACAGGTAGCATGGTTGGCTCTGTCACGTGCCGATCTTAGCACACTCTGGGAAGCGGGGCGTGACATCCATTAATATTTCTTGAGGTACTAACCAACCGATTACCAAATGTGCTCGCTCGTTAAGTCGTAATTAGCAATATCCTAGTCTTGACGCACCTAAGGCTTAGCAGTGGCTCCCAAACCAGTTGGTCTAAGGCACTAGGCGACAAAGCACCCTTGCTATATTTTTTTTTGCTGTCTTAAGTAATTACAAAACCAGTGTACATTTTTCTTCACCATTTTTTTAATATTTTGTTGATTTATGTACCTTTTTTTCCTTCATACTAAGGCTTTTAAACAAGAGAATTTTCAGGTATCCTCTACTATCCCAAGTTTCAAGATGTGTGCAAGTACGTATAGTAAGGTATCAACGTTCAGATGTTTGGACTCAAGAATAGGGACTATTTTTCAAACTTATTTCTATCCTCAGATTAGTGATTTGCTTCATCTTACTAACCCTTGGGACAACAGCTCATGACTATTTATTACTAGCTTCGTTATAAAATATCTAATTTTCTTACTTTTCTTAAATTTTTCCTTCATATCATATGTATTTTTCACTTTCATTTCCAAGAAAAATTTTTAAAATTTTTGTGTGCTATTATTTAGTATAATGCAAAATGATGCATGAATAAGCACAAACCTCCCCCAAATCTATTTGCAGCAGTGTCCTCACTAATGTCATCTGTTAAGCGTAAAACCTGTAGACTTGGGAGGAAAAGGTAGTAACAGGGACAAGAATTAATGACAGTGAAATCCTCCCCCAAACTTATTTTTGGCTCACAATTTTTAAAAAAAAATTGTTTTTCTTTCAAGAGCCAAATCCCTCCCCCTCAACTTAAGTGGAACAATATTAAGCATTTAAAATTATAGGGGGGTAAAGTAATTGGTCTATGCAAACCTTTACAAAGACCAAAAGTCAACACCAACCATTCGAATATTTTATCAATGTAACACCATGGTTGGTGAAAAATCATAGATGTGAAGAAGTGAGGAGATAGAAAGCGTAATCGATCGGATTTACGTCTCGGTTGGTAGAGACGAAACAATGATGGTGCACTACTCACATTCTCGTTCTTGATAAGAAGAAGGGGTGGAGGTTCAACTTCTATGGGTGGGGGTTGATTCATCACAACTCTCATGTCTTCTACGAAAGCGAGTTCTTCGGCAAAAGTGTCTTCAAAACTTTCATCGATATTCCGAATGATAATCTCATCGAAAAGGGAGTTATGAAACTCGGATAGCTCGACTAAATTATTTGACAAGTCAAAAGGTTCGAACTTAGGTGTAGACTTGTCGACAGAAGGGTCTTCACTTGTATAATAGATAGTAGGATCAAACAATAACGCACTAGTGGCATCGAGATCAGAATCGTGAAGCTCCTCAAATTCCCAACTGTCGGAATCTATTTTTTCGACAGAACATACATCAACTATATTAGTCTAAGTTTCGTAGGGTTGACTCCTAACTTGTAAATGTTAAGTTCAATTGCCATCTTCCCAAAGAACAGGTTCATTGAACCGTTACGACAATTGATTATCGGGTTTGAAGTTGCTAGAAAAGGTCGACTTAGAATCATCGGAATTTGGTTCCGTGGTTTGCCACAGGCTGTGTATCTATATCTATAAAGTCCACAGGAAATATAAATTCCCCGACTTTGATTAACACATCCTCTAGCTCTCCCTAAGATTGGGTGATAGATCGATGGCCATCTGGAAAGTGCAATGCGTAGGTTTCAACTCTCCTATGCCTAATTGCTCATAAACAGAATATGGAAGCAAGTTAACACTAGCACCTAAATCGAGTAGAGCACGATTGATATTTATACCCCCAATAGTTAAAGCTATTGCAGGACAACCGGGGTCTTTACGTTTCGTGGGCACCAATTGGGTAAGAGAATTGCTCATATTACTCGCTAAGAAAACTTTTTTAGGCACTTGAATTTTTCTTTTCCTAGTGCACAAGTCCTTTAAAATTTTCGTATAGGAAGAAACTTGTTTGATAGCATCTAGGAGAGGAATATTTATGTTAACTTGTTTAAAAATTTCCACAATCTTCTCCGTTTGGGGACTTGGTCTGTTGGCCCTCAACCTGTGTGGAAAAGGAGCTTTATCAATAAGGGTTGGGTCCAACTTTTAAGGAGAAGTTTGTAGGGATGGAATGAATCCCAAAATTAGATTTGGGATGGTCGTAGTCGGTAATTCCTTCAAGGAAGTGGGCAGAGGGTTCGAGTCTAGTGGAAAACGGAGAATAGGCTCGGGAGAAAAAGTTGGATTAGACGAAGTAGGAGTAGAAGTAGTAGCCAGGGTTTCATCAATATCATCGACTCCAACTTGTTCACCAATATTGTTATTCAGCACTCTTTCCGATCTCAACGTAGTTACGGTGATCACATTATGATTTTGAAGGATGAAATTCGCGTTTTGTGAATGGCCGGGATTTTGTAGAGGTTGAGATGGAATTCTCCATTTCTCTCTTTCTCTCACTCATTGTGGCATTTAACTATGCAAATTGTGCTTCTATCGATTTTATGCTTTCACCGTGGGAAGCAGTGTGTTGCACTAACGTTAGGATAGAAGACGTTAAGTTAGCCGTAGTTTGCGTGGATTGTTTAATGAAGGTTTCTATGTTTCGTTCGAGTACAGAGGTTTTATCGATACCGGCCGTTGAAATATTATTATAAGGAGAAAAGTTGTTGGCTGGATTTTGAAGAGATTGCGGTTGAAAGGGGTGCTGAATTTGGTGTAGGGGCTGTTGCTGTGGAGGAAGACTTTGATAGTTATTTTGGCTTGAGAACTGATTTTGATTTTGAGACCGGTTCTAGTTCCAAGCGAAATTAGGGTGATTCCTCCATCCCTGATTATATGTGGATGAATAAGGGTCATTTCTAGGTTGTTGCTGAAAAAAAGCATTGGTTTGTTCATGGCCTTGAGATGGAGGATTCAAACGACATTCATCCGTTAAATGTGATGGGTCAAAACAGCAACCACACACGGTTTTGAGGAGCGTAACTTGTTTTAGGGAGGTTGACGAGAATTTGTTTTCGATAACTTCGAGTTTCTTTTGCATCGCGGCCATTTCGGCTTTCACTGCGATAGAAACGTCGAGCTGATCGATATCTTCCATAGATGAAGACGATGTTGGTCTAGTGCTCTTCCACTGTAACGTTTGTTCGGCGAGATCTTCCAGAAATTGCCAAGCTTCTCCATCGTCTTTTGACATGAAATGGCATTGACAAATGGTTTCAAGCATTTGTTTCATGGCTGGATTAACACCCTCATATATAATTCTGCAAAGTTGCCATCTATCAATTCTGTGATTGGGGCATTGGACAAGAAGATTTTTAAACCGTTCAAAGCATTTCTAGAATAGTTCATTGGGAAGTTGGGTAAACTGGTTAATCTCGCTTCGAACACGGGCGGTTTTGTGATTGGGATAAAATTTCTTAAGGAATGCTACAACGAATTCATCCCACTTAGCGATAGAATGTGAGGCGGTGCTATAAATCCATTTTTCTGCTAGATCGCACAAGGTAAAAGGGAGAAGACGTAATCACACAACATCCACTAAAAGTTGGGTTGTGTTCATCATTGCACATACCTTCTCGAATTTGGTTATGAAAACTATGCGTTTTCGGATTCAAGCTCGTGGAATTTGGGCAACAAGTTGATGAAGTGGGGTTTAATTTCGAAATTACCCCCATTGGTTGGTAGAAGAGACTGATAAGTAGGAAGGGGTCGACGTATGGGATAGCATCTTTCTTGGAGAGAGATGCGCGGCGGATTCTGCACACCTACGAGTGGTGGAAGGGTGGTATCGTTAAATCCCGATGGAGATCCGTCCATCTCGGGAGGTGTGGTGGGTGGAGGAGAAATAGAAGATGAAGAAGTACCGACTTTGGAGTCGATAGAAAAAACGCGGACAAAACGGGCACTAGAATCCCATGTCTAGCCGATCATGTACTAAGCGGGTTTAGCGCACGTAGAAGCGTGTGTGAGAACGATTTTTAAAAGGTTTGTTTTGAAAAAGTGTCGGACTTAATTCTTGACTCAACAAATCACAAAATGCATAATGAAACCCTAGAACTAGGGTCACCTAGGTCAAGTCACTAGACCGCTCCTAGACTTCTAAAGGACAAGTCGCAGGATCAATCCTCTACTACCTCTTTATTACTCTTGTGGCCAGGTAAGTAGGAGGTATCCACTATACGAATCACCAAAATAGCGGGCCTAATTAAATAACTACTTTCCTTAGTCACACTTGCCTAGACACCACAAGAGAAATGCGGATAAACGATAGATTACCCACGACCTTCCTCTATCCTAATTGAGCACGACGGTCCTTAAAGTCTTGGTATAGATATTTTTAATTAATGTAGGGTGATAGTATGCTCGTTTTGTGATTTGTGGGGCCTAGAAAGGGTGATGAAATCCACACCTAATCTGGATTTGGATTATTTTCTCTTAATGTCCGGTTTAAATACGCCCAAACAAACTGATATCGAAACACGCAAAAAGATTTTTAAGCGGCGATATTTGCAAAGAATCTTGCATAAAAAATCAGATTATTGGAGCTTAGAGGAAAGAGAAATATTTGATAAAAATACCAGAGGATTTTGTGGCCTAAACTCCTCCAACATGTCGCGGTTCCACGGCTAAACCCTCACTTCTGCTGCGGTTCCGCCGCAAGGTAGTTGGATTGTTTGCCAATTTTTTCATCAGTGCCCTCCTATGCTCCTCTGGGCCATGTTGAAAATCTCTGAATCTTTGTTTCCTTACTCCAATTACTCCATATTCCCTTTTAAAACTCGCACAATAATCGTTAAATACACTAGACGCGGTTTTGGTTCTCGTTTATAATATGTTTGCTGGATTTTGTAAGAAATCAACCCGAACAATAAGAAAAAATTTACAGCCGTCTCCCCGGCAACGGCGCCATTTGATTGATCATTATTCATGTTAAAAATTTTGGCTCAAAACTTGGTGTTCCTTATAAAAATAAAGGGAAATCTCCACGTGTTAAACACGTGCACCCACATGCAAAGCATGTAGGTACCGCTACAGATATGATTAAATCCTTGAGCGCCTCACGTGTTTCCCACGTGAGCGCCAGCACCAGCTTCTGTTAGAATTAAATACTATAGTGGCGCCTCACGTGGAACACACGTGAGCACCGGCGTGCAATGCACGAGAGTGACATTTTATAAAAGAATTAAATTCGTAGACGACGCCCACGTGCATAACATGTGAGCGTCAGTGCCCAAATTAAAAAAGGTAAAACTAAATTCTACTCTCTGGTGAACAAAGCCGTTGGATCAAAAATCCAACGGAGATGAAAAATCATCAAGATACAGAATTAAATTCTGTCGGGAGAAAAAATTCCCTAAATTGGATTATAGAATAAAATTCTATTTTGGAATATATTCCTTCAATATTTATAAATAAGAAATATTGTCCTCTGTAAAACAGAGAACCGGTGGATTAAAAATCTAACGGTGATTAAAAAATCACCGTTTTACAGAATAAATTCTGTGCAAGGGAAAATATTTCCCCAATCTTGTTAGAAAGAAGAAAATATGTTCTGTAAAACAGAAACCCTTGGATCAAAAATCCAATGGTGGGTAAAAATCCCCAAATCAATTAGGATCTCTTAATGAGAGATTTCTTCAAAAAACTAATTAACAAACTTGCCTCTACTATATAAAGGACCCAAGACTTCAAGTCTGAGGGAGAGGACCCCTCCATAAGCTTCTAAAAAAAACTAAAGCAGAAAACTTCAGAAAGGAACAGAGAAGAAGATCTTCCTCCTCAAGAAAATCTAGGTAAATAAAAAACAGATCAAAATATCTCATTTACCTATTGAAGGGTTTAACCCTTTTAAAAGAACTTAGTTTTTTCTCTAGATCTGAAATCCACAAGACAAGTCTCCCACAAGTTGAGAATTTAATTTTTATCGGAAAGAACTTGTTCTTGAGAACCAAAGATTCAGAAAAAAAAACTAGGAATAAAATTCCTCAAAATAAAGCATATAAGGAAAAACCTATCGTCCAGTGCCTCACGTGTCCCTCACGTGGGCGCCACAAAAGAAAGGAGTGCTTAGCACTCATTGGGGAACGCCCAGCGCCCAGCGCTTCACATGTCCCTTACGTGGGCGCTACAGAAGAAAAGAGTGCTTAGCACATATTGGGCAGCGCCCAGCGCCTCACGTGTCCTTCACGTGGGCGCCACAGAAGAAAAGAGTGCTTAGCACTCATTGAGCAACGCCCAGCGCCTCACGTGGGCGCCATAGAAGAAAAGAGTGCTTAGCACTCATCGGGCAGCGCCTAGCGCCCAACGCCTCACGTGTCCCTCATATGGGCGCCACAGAAGAAAAAAGTGCTTAGCACTCATTGGGCAGCGCCCAGCTCCTCACGTGTCCCTCACATAGGCGCCACAGAGGAAAAGAGTGCTTAGCATTCATTAGGCAACGCCCGGCACCTAGCGCCTCACGGGCTCCCCACGTGGACGCCATAAAGAGCACCTAGCACTCCATATAAAGAAAAACATAGTAAAGTGTTTTACACTTATTGGGTAATTCCCTGTGTCTGAAAGCTTTACATGATCATATGTGGGCATCAGAACTTATATAAGTTCTCAGCACTGTTTGCATAGAAGGGGGACTGATTAAACAGAGCCCAAGCAAGTGCTTAGCACTTTTCAATAAAAAAAGACCACTGAGCAGATCAAGCCCAAAATTGGTTAGGCCCTCTAAGGAAAGAACCATCTTGATTCAAATCAATCGAGCTCATATACTCATGATTGCCCAAACTAATCTCAGTCTTACATATGACTATTGATCTTTCAATTGATGATATCCCAAATAATATTCATTTTATATCTCCTAAGATAATTTTAGTCTCAAACAAGACTAACGATTTCTAGGGTCACCATAACCCGTTTCCCTCAAATACGGGATTTGGTCTAAGGGTACATCTCTCCTCACCTCTGATATACGTCGTTGTAATTCTTCAACGTCTTCAGAGAGGTGGCGGGTCCCGACAACCAACAATTCTTCAGTGCATTCCCAAACCGTACAAACCGACGTACACAACTCAAATCAGACCGCATCCCAGGGTGCATTCCATATTACCCCTGTTCATTCCGTCACATAACAAATACACGTGCGCGCAATATGAACACACTGGACTACTACGTCCTTAAAACGGTAAGGGACCGAAATGTCTTTAAACTAATATTCGCCTCCAAAATGGCGACAAAGGACCGGGAAGTCCCTAAAGTAATATTTTCCTCCGAAATGGCGATAATGGACCGAGACGTCCTTAAACTAGAACTTCTCCTTGAACAGAAACACTGGAACGAGATGTCCCTAAACTAACAATGGACCACTACGTCCTTAAACTGGCAATGGACCACTACATCCTTAAACTGGCCATGGACCGAGATGTCCCTAAACTAACAATGGACCGAGACGTCCTTAAACTAAAACTTCGCCTCGAACAGAAACTTTAGACCGAGATGTCTCTAAACTAACAATGGACCGAAATGTCCTTACACTAATATTCGCCTCCAAAATGGAGACAAAGGACCAAGAAGTCCCTAAACTAATATTCTCCACCGAAATGGCGACAAGAGATCGAAATGTCCCTAAACTAATATTCGCCTCCAAAATGGCGACAATGAACCGAAATGTTCTTAAACTAATATTCGCCTCCAAAATGGAGACAATGAACCGAAATGTCCTTAAACTAATATTCGCCTAAAAAATAGAGATAATGGACCGAAACGCCCTTAAACTAAAATAATAAAGCTTAAATGCTCTTCTGTTGGATCTGAAATAAAAATGATCCTGAAACCCCGTTAAGTGGATCTTAGTCTCAAATTGGACTAATATATCCTTAACAAAAAACAAATCGATCCCCAAATGCTCACATACATTTAAGTCAATCTTAATCTCAAACCAAATTAACGATCCTTAAATCAACCCAAACCCAAATCTAAAAATATACGGATTTGGACCAATCCACGCCCTACGGGCGACAACATAAATTAGTCTCCATATACAATCCACGGGCAACCTAAACAAACAAAAATACACACGACACGAAGTGAACTTCTGGAGCAGGAGAAAGTGGTTATCGTGATGCGGTAACGTAATTAACTATAGAGGCTTGCGCCTGGTAGGAAGAGCATCCCCACAATCAAAAACCCCTCGCATAAACGAGGGCGAATCTGACGAAGTCTGCTACAATGGCCGCATCCATCCAAACCTCTAATATACGGTGCCATAAATCAACTTAGCATTTTCGGAGAGGTGGACGGATAAATCCAAATAGCATGTGCTCCTAAATTCAGACAGGACGGTGTAGGGTGTTTTTCGTCACCCCATTGAGATGGGAATACGCGCGCGCTTGTCAGGCGTACTACAGATTTCCCCTGCCTAGGGTAGGCCGGGATTTATTGATTGTGGGGATCCGAATCTCCGGCAGCCGCGGACTAAGCTACCATTAATTACCCCTCGCCTTTGGGGCGAGAGAACCTCCGATTAACGGGTTAAACTGGTCATGCGAACTCAATGTGCAGTATACGTGTGTTTTGTTTTGGAAGGAGGGGTTTGGATATATCGGGAGTCACGCAGAGTTTTTACGGGGGTCCCGCTACCCGGATAGCGGGCTGGGGGTCAAGGGGGCTAGCAGCCCCCTTACGGGGTGCGGGGCAGCACCCCGGCCCAAAATTTTTTTGGGGGGGACAGTGTTGTGGAGTGTGTGTGTATCTGTACATATATATACATGTATATATATATATATATAAAAAATGGAAAAAGCGCCCAAAGGACGCGTGGGGTCAGCGCCTTGAGCGCTGTGCGCTTAGGTGCTGTGCGCTTAGGCGCTAGCACGCCATATGCCGGCACGTGGGCGCTTTGCGCTTGAGCGCTGGGTGCTTGAGCGCAAGAGCGCCACGTGTCGGTACGTGGGCGCTTTGCGCTTGAGCGCAGGGCGCTGGAGAGCAAGCGCGCCACGTGTCGGCACGTGGGCGCTTTGCGCTTGCGCTGGGCGCTTGAGCGCAAGCGCGCCACGTGTCGGCACATGGGCGCTTTGCGCTTGAGCGCAGGGCGCTGGAGCGCAAGCGCGCTACGTGGGCGCTTTGCGCTTGCGCTGGGCGCTTGAGCGCAAGCGCGCCACGTGTCGGCACGTGGGTGCTTTGCGCTTGAGCGCAGGCCGCTGGAGTGCAAGCGCGCCACGTGTCGGCACGTGGGCGCTTTGCGCTTGAGCGCAGGGCGCCGGAGCGCCAGTGCGCCACGTGTCGGCATGTGGGCGCTTTGCGCTCGAGCGCTAGTGCACTACGCGTCGGCACGTGGGCGCTTGGCGCTTGGGCGCCGGCGAGAAAGAGAGGTTTTTAGCCCCAGAAATTCTCGAAAGAGAAATCAGAGTGGAGTTAAACTCCTAAGATGTTTTGGGGTTGATAAAAGGGGTTCTTCTGCTTTCTCCTCTGGTTGCTGGATCTTGAAGATCAAGATATATGAGATTTTAAAAATCTCTTCTTTTTGAGATCTAATGGATGATCTGAGTTCCCCTTTATGGGTTTTGTGGTAAAAAACTATTTTGTTTTATAAAATGAAGAGTAAAACTCTTGATCTAATTCAAAAGAAAGAAGAAGGTCTTGGAACCTTGAGAAAGGAGAAAAGATCTCAGATCTAAAAATTTTTTGGAGAGAGAAAAAAAGTTGTAAGATATTTCATTATCTTTGCCTTTATAGGCTATACACTTTACACATAGCCCCTTGGGCTTCACAAAATGGCATTTTGCCTATCCCATGGCTCATATGCCATTTCTTTTTGCACATAAGCCATGGGCTTTACAAAAATTTGTCTTTATGCCTATTTTTCTTACATTTATCCATAAATAAATTAAAAGAAATACAACAAAATTATTTATTACAAAATTTTTATCCTGGCATGGGGAGGCCGGCCGCTTCATGTTCGGGCTCGACCCGGGTATGGGCCCACTGGATCTGGGCTTGGGCCCACTTGGCTTGGGGTTGACTTTGATTTTGACTTGGTCAACCGGGGTGTAAATTTTTACCCCAACAAATTTCCCCCCATCAATAACTGCACACGCATATGTGGGTCGTGTGCATGAAATTGATGGATCTTCTTTTACTTGGAGGCGACCTGATTTAGTTCCCGCTTTTTGGGAAGCTGGCACTGCCATTTTTACGACATGGACGGTCATTGCTTGACATGTTTCCGAGACGGAGTGTCCGTGATAGACGTTTCTCTGGCCTGGAGTGATCTGTTTCCCGCTTTGTAGGAATCCTGCGTTGCCCTTTTTACGACATGGACGGTCAATGCTGCCCTTTTTGCAACTTGGACGGTCGATTCTGCCCTTTCAGCGACTTGGACGGTCGGTGCTGTCATTTTAGCGACATGGATGGTCGATGCTGCCATTTTAGCGACGTGGACGGTCGGTGCTGCCATTTTAGCGACGTGGACGGTCGATGCTACCCTTTTTGCGACTTGGACAGTCGGTGCTGCCCTTTTAGCGACGTGGACGGTCGATGCTGCCCTTTTTGCGACTTGGACGGTCGGTGCTGCCATTTTAGCGACGTGGACGGTCGATGCTACCATTTTAGCGACGTGGATAGTCGGTTCTGCCCTTTTTGCGACTTGGACGGTCGATGCTGTCCTTTTTGCGACTTGGATGGTCGGTGTTGCCATTTTAGCGACGTGGACGGTCGGTGCTGCCCTTTTTGCGACTTGGACGGTCGGTTCTGCCCATTTTGTGACGTGGATGGTCGGTGCTGCCATTTTAGCGACGTAGACGGTCGGTGCTGCCATTTTAGCAATGTGGACGGTCGATGCTGCCCTTTTTGCGACTTGGACGGTCGATGCTGCCATTTTAGCGACATGGACGGTCAGTGCTGCCATTTTAATGACTTGGATGGTCGGTGCTGCCCTTTTTGCGACTTGGACGGTCGTTTCTGCCCTTTTTGCGACTTGGACAGTCGTTGCTGCCCTTTTAGAGACGAGGACGGTCAGTGTTGCCATTTTAGCGATGTGGATGGTCGATTCTGGATTTGACTTACCCCGCTTCATGCGGTGTCAAGGATGAAGTTGACTTGTTTCCAAGGTGGAATTTGATTCTGCCAGGGAGGTCATTGGTTGTTTGACTTGATGTGATTTGGGTTGACATCAGCATCGCTACGCTGGAATATGGTACCAGGAGCGAATCATCATTTGTCATGACAGGATTTGGGGATTTTGGTTTTGGTTTGGCATCAGCATCGCTACACTGGAATATGGTACCAGGAGCGAATCATCATCTGCCATGAGGAGATTTCCCTCCTTCCCAGTTTAACGACTTAGGGGTCATCTGTTCCCAGTTTAAAGACTTAGGGGTCTATTGGATTGGATTTTGGGATTTTGGGGTTAGGGTAGGCATCAGCGTTGCTAACACTGAAGCACACATGCCAGGAGCAATTCATCATTTGCCTATTCCTGTTGGGGGAGCGATGGCTTAGGAGACATGTTTAGGTCCCTATCACCTAAGGCTTTTCAATTTTATGGGCCGTGAGGGTCTCATAAAAGCATTTTCTCCCTACGAGTCGTAAGGATCCCACAGGTGTATTTTCTCCTTAGGAGTCGTGAGGACTCCTAAGTGTGTTTTTTTTTCTTTATGAGTTGTAAGGATCCCACAATGGTTTGTTTTCCTCATGTATCGTGAGGACACATGAATGGGTCTTCTCAATGGAGCATAATTCCGAAGGCGAAGACCAGCCGTGTAACTGGTGATTGTGGTGGGGCATGGGTGTGACGAGAATTATTTGAGCCCGTGGATTGTATACGGCAGTCAATTTGGGGACTGGCCGTAGGGCTGGAGAATTTTGAGAAATTGGATTTTGGTTTGCGTCTGCATCGCTACACTGGAATATGGTACCAGGAGCGACTCATCATTCGCCTTTTGGGGACTTGGAATTTGGATCCTGTTTGGCATCAGCATTGCTGTACTGGAATAATGCCAGGAGCAACTCATCATTTGCATTGGGAGGACTTGGGATTTGGGTTTTTGGTCGGCATCAGCACCGCTAACACTGAAGCGAAATGCCAGGAGCGACTCATCATTTGCCGTTGCCCGTTAGGGAACGATGGCTTAGGAGACAGGTTTGGGTCCCTATCAACTAAGGCTTTTCAATTTTATGAGCCGTGAGGGTCTTATAAAAACATTTTCTCCCTACGAGTCGAGAGGATCTCGCAGGTGTATGTTCTCCTTAGGAATCGTGAAGATTCCTAAGTGTGTTGCTCCTTTGTGAATCGTAAGGATCTCACGCAGGGGTTTTCTCCTCACAAGGTCGAGAGGACTTTGCGAGTTTATTCATCTCTTTTCACGAGCTTGCGCCCTTTTGGGTTTTCACAAACTCGCCAGTAGTCCTGCTGTTTTTACTCACGGAGCCCTTTCGGCTTTTCATCCGTGCCCGTTTTGCTTGTGGACATACCTTTTTTTTCTTTTTTTCTTTTTTCTTCTTTTTTTTGCCGCTGGTGGGACTTTAAAAGTAGTCTCACCTGCAGGATTTGGGAGAGATAGGGGTCATTTACGCCCGTGGATTGTATACGGTTTTGCAGGATGTATGATCCAGACCGTAGGGCTGATGTGCTGAATTCGCCTGTGACTTGGATCATTCACGTGTAGTATTTCTTGAGATATCGGCCATTGATAGGTGGCATGAGCCTTTCTCCCTCGGCACTTATTAGTTGGTAGGATCCTCCGTCGAACACTTTCTCGATGACGTATGGTCCTTCCCAGTTTGGCTCGAATTTTCCCTTGGCATGTCGATTGGGGATGATCGGTCTTTTGAGGACCAACACCAATTCACCTTTCTTGAAAGCGCGGAGACGGGTTATCTTGTCATAGGCCCGTGACATTTGGGCTCGGTATAGCTCCAGATTTTGCTGCACCGCGAGCCTCTTTTCTTCGAGGGCATCGAGCTGTTCAAGTCGAAGGAGCACGTTTTCCTCCTCTGTCAACTCATGCTGAACGGCCATTCTTAAGCTTGGAACTTCGACTTCGAGGGGGAGGACCGCCTCCACTTCGAAGAGCAATGAGTATGGAATGGACTGAGTTGGAGTACGGTGCGTGGTACGATATGCCCACAACGCCTTGTGAAGTTTGAGATTCGAGTCTCTCTTATTGGCTGAAGCATTTTTCCTCAGGAGCTTGCATAGAGTCTTATTGAAGGCTTCGGCTAGCCCATTGGCTCTTGGATTATAGATGGAGGAATATCTCCAGTCTATCTTGTGCTGAGTAGCGAACCTTGAGACATTGAAGCTCTTGAAAGAAGGCCCGTTGTCAGAAATGATTTTTCTTGGTGTACCGAAGCGGTATAGAATATTATGCTGGAAGAATGTCAGAATATCTTTTGTCTTGACTTCTTTTAGCGGGACAGCTTCAGCCCATCTGGAGAAGTAGTCTGTCGCGGCCAGTATGAACCAGTGGCCTTTGGATGACGGAGGATCAATTGGGCCAACAATGTCGGTGCCCCAGACTTCGAAGGGCCACGACGCCACCGTAGGATGCAACGGATTGGGATGCTTGTGAATGAAATCACCATGAATTTAGCAGATCTGACATTTCTTTGCATATTCTCCGCAATCCCGTATCATGGTAGGCCAGTAATACCCAAACCGTTTGATTTGAAGTCGCATCTTGGGGCCAGATTGGTGAGCACCGCAAACGCCCGAGTGAACATCTTTCATGACCTTTTGGGCTTCGGCCAATGACAGACACTTGAGCCAGAGTTGGTCATATGACTTGCGGTATAACGTGTCATTTACAAACACGTATCGGAGAGCTCTTTTCTTCAGCTGAATCCTCGCAGATTTTTCTTCGGGCAGCTTGTCGTATCGGAGGTACTCTATGAAGGGTTCTCTCCAATCGGGCTCGTCTTGGACGATCGAAGCTTCTTCAGCAGGACTGCTCTTCTGTTCCGCGCTTTCCTCTTCACGTAGAGAGACTGGGGGTAGAATTTGTTAGCTCTTGACTGTGATCAGAATTTCGTCCATGTCAGGATCAGCCAGCTCCTTGGCTAAGCGAGCGAGTACGTCAGCCTTTCCATTCAACGCTCTAGGGACTTTCATTAGTCCAATGTGAGTGAACCGTTTCATGAGTTCCACCACTCGGCCTCTGTACCGAGCTAACTCGGATTTGTATATCTTATAATCACCGCTTACTTGGTTGACGACAAGATGGGAGTCACCGTAAACCCGTAGCCGAAGGATTTCCATTTCTATGGCGAGCTCCAAACCAGCTATCAGAGCTTCATACTCAGCCTCATTGTTTGTGCGAGGCTCGGTGAGAGCAAAAGAAGGCCGTAGGGTTCCCATTGATGGCGTGATGAATACCAATCCTATCCCTGCTTTTATCTCCGGAACACTTGATTTACAGGAGGCCCTTATCGATGAGGCCCCATCGAAGTAGAGCTCCCAACATGGCTCGTCATTCTCTAGGTGCAGCACTTGTTCGTCGGGTAACTCACAATTTAGCTGCGACCATTCTGGTATGGGATGAGCAGCGAGAAAGTCTGCAAGAGCTTGCCATTTACTGTTTTCTAAGGAGTATAAACTATGTCAAACTCAAGTAGCATAACAGCCCATCTTGCTATTCTGCCGGCTAGGCTCGCTCTGGTCATCAAGTGTTTGAGCGGGTCGACCTTGGAGATCAGCATAACCCGATGAGCGAGCAGATAGTGCCTCAGCTTCTTCACAGCAAATATCAGATCCAGGCATTGCTTTTCGATTGGGGAATAGTTGTGTTCCGCCCCGACTAGAGTTCGACTGAGGTAGTAGAGGGCATTTTCTTTTCCCTCCTCGTTATTTTGGGCAAGGAGCGCACCGAGTGACTCATCTAGCACGGCAGTGTAGAGAATCGGCGGTTTATTTGGAATGGGGGCGGCCAGCACTGGAGGGTGCAACAAGTATTGTTTGATGCTTTCGAACGCTGCTTGACATTCGGCATCCCAGATAAAAGGAGCTCCTTTCTTCATGAGCTTTGAGAAGGGCCTACACCTTCCCGATAAATTTAAGATAAACCTCTGTATATAAGCAAGCTTTCCTTGAAAAGATCTTAGCTGCGTCAGACTCTTCGGAGGGGGCATCTCCATGATGGCCTTTATCTTTGATGGGGCAACTTCGATCCCTCGATGCCGGACTATAAAACCCAGGAATTTTCCCGATGACACGCCAAAAGCGCATTTCAGAGGATTCATCTTCAGATCGTATTCCCTCAGTCTGGTGAGAACGGTCCTAAGATCTTGGATATGATCGGCCTTGGTTTTAGTCTTGATGACCAGATTATCAACATAGCATTCGACGACTTTATGAATTAGGTCATCAAAGATATTGGTCATTGCCCTTTGGTACGTAGCACCTGTGTTCTTCAGTCCGAACGGCATCACCTTCTAGCAGTATATTCCGATCGGGGTTCGGAATGCTGTGTACTTCTCATCCTCAGGCGACATCTTGATCTAATTATACCCGAACGAGCCATCCATAAAGGTGAACAGCTCGTAATTTGAGGTGTCATCGACCATCATTTCCATGACCGGTAGCGGGAAGTCGTCTTTAGGACATGCCTTGTTGAGGTCCCTGAAATCGACACAAACTCGGATCTGCCATTTTTCTTCTTCACTGGGACTATGCATGCGATCCAGTCCGCATATTTCTCTTCCCTGATGAAGCTGGCATCGATGAACTTCTTGGTTTCCTCGATGACCTTTTCTTCTAGTTCCCTTCTCATTCTTCGAGGAGCTTGTTTGACTGGCTTAGCATCAGGAGATATAGCCAGTTTATGCACGGCCACTTCGGGGGAAAGGCCTGGCATTTCTTTGTATGTCCACGCGAAGCAGTCGACGAACTCATGTAGCAGAGTAATTATCTGCTCTTTCATTTCCTCCGACAAGAGTGAGCTGATGTAGGTCGGCCTTGGATCATCGGGCGTTCCTAAGTCAATCTCGGTTAGCTCGTCAAAGGTTGCTTGTCCGCCATCTTCGAGCTCTTGAGGAGCTTCTTTCGGCTCGGCTATCTCGTCTTCATCATTTGACTCTTCGCTGGCCTCACCAACATGGATCGTGTAGCACGCTTTGGAATCAGGTTGAATGTAGCCTATGTCCCGTCTATCTGGAATTCTTCCATCGATGAGTGCTCGGACCTGGGGCGGATGCCATAGCCCTTCATAAAACTTTGCTTCGGACTCCGTTTGATATAACCGGCATCCGCACTTTTTAAAGTATTCCCGCATCTCGGGCGCATAGTATCTGGGATTGAAGATGGCTCTTATGCCTCTCTCATATGGAAGGCACGCGGCAGAAAAATCGTCCGGGTGCACGACGGGGTTTGACCCATAAAACAGGATGCCTTTCTGCCCACTTTTCCTTCCGGGGACGTAGAAAGTTTTCAGCTGGTCCACGGTGGAGACTGACAACGCATCGAGCTCTTTGCACATCTGCTCCGGTACCCTTGTGACGACTAGGGACCCTTCTGCAATTTCGAAGGTCTCTCGTAATTTCGCTTGTTGCATGGGGGTCCAATCTGCACCGCTGTTGCACGACAGGTCCTCTTCCTCCGACTCTTCAGTGTTGCTGCCAAGATGAGGTCGGACTTTGCTGCTAGATGGGCCTTCAGTAACAGATTCGTCCGTATCGCTACCGAAACGAGGGCGAGTTTTACGGAAGGACGGACTTCCAGCGTCGGACTCATCAGTGTCGCTACCGAAATGCGGGCGCACTCAGGCGTTTTTGCTTTTGAAAGTGACAGCGGGCTCAGATTTTCCTTTGAGTCTTGGGGCCGCTCTATCCTCGGTCAGTTGTGGCTTAGCATTTTGGTGGTTCATAAAATACCGAGAATCTTCATATCGGAGTTCATGCACACTGAACGGCTGGATGTCTCCGTCAATGCGTCTTTTTTCGCCATTTTTAGTACACTTCATGCATTGATGGAGAGTTGATGGGACGATGCCGTAATCGTGGAGCCACGGTCGTCCCAAGAGAATCTTATAAGACGTGTCGGCGTCGATCACGTATATCTTAGCTTCAGTTTGCAGATCCCCAAATTTGATTGGCAGAGCTATGGACCCCAGAACTTGCTGGCAATTTTGGTTGAAGCCTTGAATGACAATCCTTTCCCTTGACAGGTGTCGGATGTCCATTGACAAACTCTTCAGAGTCCGCAAGTTCATGATTTTCACTGAGGACCCCGGATCAATCAATATGCGATTAATTCGATCTCCGTCGCTGTACCCGGTCACGTAAAGCGGCCGATTATGCTCAGCTGTTCCCAGTAGCAAGTCTTCATCCTTAAATGTGACTGCGGCGGCTTGCAAAGTGTACTGAGCTTCTTTCATATTAATTTCTGCAAAGCGAGCCTGATACCGCACAGGGTTTTGTAGAGCGTGAATGAGGACATCTCTAAGCTCCTTAGATAGGACCAAGGCATCGTAGATGCTCAGGAGAGACGGAAGCTTCCGGAGATGAGCCAAGACATTATAGTCCATCGAGGAAGGACTTGAGTTTTCATCAGCCGGCTCTCTGCCATCTTTCTCATTAGCCACCTGTTTTTCCTTCCCTTTTGGGGCGTTGCCCTGATTTGGCGGTAGAGCCCTGCCGCTTCTGAGCTAGATTTGATTGGCCTTTGTGGCAAGCTCCTCGTCCTCTTCGGGAAAACAGAGCTCCCCTCAGAGTCGTTGCCCAGATGGATGGCGTAGCAGGTCACTATAAGGATCTCTTCATTGGAGTCTTTCTCTAACTCCTCCAGAATTTCAGCCGCTCGTACAGGGAGGAACTCCTTCAATTGAATCAGAGTCTTTCCTTCTGTTCATATTCTTCGAGGGAATCGATATATTTTTGAATGGTCGATCTCCCTGCAGACTCCTTTTCGCGCCGAGCTGCACTTTTCTTCTTTTTGAGCTTCTTGGATTTTGAGCCTGATGGAGCCGCATTAGCAGCTGGACTGGTAGGCTTCTTCTGCCCTTCCCATTCCGTCCTGGGCTCTTTCCGAAGTAGCTTTATCATCTTCTTCGACTTATTAGATATGTGCATACTCTACGGAGGCCGCGATGAGTCCGTTTCATTTCTCAGGGCAGCGGGTTCGGCTGTCTGCTCCTAGAAGGCTTCAACTTCTGTCTGTATAAAGTTGGTGGTTGCAACTTGATTGTTCACCAACACGCTTTTGGACAGCTCGATCTCTCCAGCCTTGTACTACTTCTCAACCCAGTCTTTGAATATATAGCAATCCTCGGTCGCATGGCTCACTACTCGGTGGTACGGGCAATACAGGGGATTGTCGGTCATTTTTGCTTCTTGGGGTCTTTTCGACTCCGGCAATTGTAGGCCGTTGTTCAAGGCATCTTTAAATATCTTGCGGACCTTGTCCCTTCTGAAAGAGTAAACCTTGTTCTTTTTCTCCTCTAGGGAATGCCCATCTCCTCCCAGCAATGGCTTTCGACACCGGTTGGTTTTGGATTCGCCCGCCCATCGCTTTTCTTCATTGTCGGACGCATTGAAGACATTGGTACTGCTGGAACTCCCGCTTCTACGGTTGTCGTCCCGCTTGCTTTTCCAAGTTTTGTCTCTCTGAGAGTCCGGCGGGGACTCTTGCTTCGAGCGTTCCAGCATTTGGACTTTCTTGGTTAGCTCTTGAAACGTCTTGAGGCCTGCTGTACACAAGAACGGGACCATCCAATTGCTGAGGTTCCCAATGAGAAGGCTGATGGACTAGTCCTGCTCCAGCGGCGGTTCGCACTTGACTGTGAGATTACGCCATCGGGCGATAAAGTCGGTGTTGCTTTCATTCTTCCCCGGCTTGGTCCTCACAAGGTCGGTAATGGAGATTTTATCACTGACACTCATGAACCTTTGCCGAAACAGAGACTCCATTTGGGCAAAGGTAATGACGGACCCGTCTGGTATGCTCGCGTACCAGTCGAAGGCGACACCGGTCAGGCTGTTGACAAACTGACGAAGAAGGAGCGCGTCATTACCCCCTGTATTTCCGCACGAGGCTTTGAAGTGGGCGACGTGCTGATTTGCATTCCCCGTTCCGTCAAATCTTCCGAACTTAGGAATGACGTAGCCACTCGGGAACTCGATCAGATCATACTGTGCGGGATATGGCCGCCCACTACTGCCGATTTCTTTCTGAGCTTCAGCTTCGGCCACCAATGTTTTAACCTTGCTGGTGACCAAATCCATTATCCGATCCTGTGTTAGCGGGATAGTGCTGTTTGGGGCCAAAGCGTCCCCAGAAGCGGAATGTGGCCGAGTTTCGTGCGGCTTGACCAGTCTTGGACCCAAAGGAATAGGCATTGGCTGCTTTGGATTGTCATCACCCGGCGGATTAGTAGCGACTTGTGCTTGATTGGGAGGCACTCGAGCAATTTGAGCCATAAGCTGCATCACAACGTTTGTTAGGTCGTCAATTTTCGAATAGAGCTTGGCCATCTCTTTATCCTTGCTCCTGAGCTGTTTTCGAAGCTCCTGAAGCAGCTCTTGCTCCGCGGTCCTAGGGCGAAAAGTCGGCTCTTCCTCGCTGTCCGAGCTTGACTCTGCATGGACCGAGAGGTCTTTCTGCCTATCTTCCTCCTCGAGTGGGTTTTCATCATCCGGCGGAGGCGGCTGTTCTTGGGAAGCGGGAACCACATTCAAGACAGATTGGACTTGGGATGTGGTGGCCCCATCCTTGCTTTTGCTGCGAAGGTTGTCGCTAGGGCGCCCGCCCGCCATATAGACCGTATGGATAATATATCCAGCCCTCTTTTTATTGTCGGCAGTTGATTTCACAGATCGCTGTCTTGACCCCCCTGTTTCAGTAGCGGGCAGTCGATTGAAGGCGGATGGCGTGGCCGGATTTTTGAATGGTGCTGGTGCTTCTTTTCTGGATTTGCCCCGCTGCTTTCGTGCGGCACAGAGCGCCTGATAGACTCTTGAAGAGACAGTGTCATACTTTTTCTATGGGGCCCAGGACACGTCTCTTTGTAGCATTGTTCGGACCGCTGTCTTCTTGATTCTGACGGTCATGGCCTTTTTCTGAACCCACTTCCGAGGCTCGAAGGAATTGCTGATTCTCACGTCCGACTCAGCCGTCGTCGCGGGGCGACCCTGCACTTGGAACTTCACAAAATTCGATTTGGCCGAAGCCCTGGCTCTCTTGTTGGCTCGATACCTGAGCCGCTTCTGCTTTAACTTTTCTGTTCTAAGCACCTGGCAGACTTTGGCTCCTTGGGAAGACGCCGTAGACTGGACGATGGAGGATTTTGGAGATTTGCTCGATTGCGCATTTGTTGGAGTCATCGCCTGAGCTCGTCCGCAACATTTGATGTTGCCCTTTGTAACGGAGTTCTTGCCCCCCGCTGGAGCACCAGAGAATCGTTCAGACACCGTCTTAAGTTTCGGTTGTGGTGCCTTGGCGACCACGACATTCGGCCTCTTGCCCCTTGAGACTGGCTTGGCAGCCTGCTTTGCCGGGATTTCTGCCAGATGAGTGCTTCCAACAGGGTAAATGATGACGGGGCCAAACCGGCGGGGCAGTTCTTCCCACTGTCGACTGAGGCTTGCGGGGAGAACCACACGGGCATTGACCTTGACCACGTATGGGATCGGGGTCACGTTAGAAGCTGAATTCGTCTAGGAAGACATCGTCGTCGAAAGTTGATTGCTGCACAGAAAAAAAAACATCATTTCAGTATAGACAATCGATATGTATATTGGTTGAGTTCGCATGAACATTTAACCCAAAATATGGGAGGAGAGAAAGGTCCCACCGGGCGTGCCAGAATCTGTAGGGTGTTTTTCGTCAACCCATTGAGATGGGAATACGCGCGTGCTTGTCAGGTGTACTACAGATTCCCCCTGCCTAGGGTAGGCTGGGGTTTAATGATTGTGGGGATCCGAATCTCCGGCAGCCGCGGACTAAGCTGCCGTTAATTACCCCTCGCCTTTGGGGCGAGGGAACCTCCGATTAACGGGTTAAACTGGTCATGCGAACTCAATGTGCAGTGTACGTGTGTTTTGTTTTAGAGGCAGAGGTTTGGATATATCGGGAGCCACGCAGAGTTTTTACGGGGGTCCCGCTACCCGGATAGCGGGCTGGGGGTTAAGGGGGCTAGCAGCCCCCTTGCGGGGTGCAGGGCAGCGCCCAAAGGACGCGTTGGGTCAGCGCCTTGAGCGCTGTGCACTTAGGGGCTGTGCGCTTAGGCGCTAGCGCGCCACTTGCTGGCACGTAGGCGCTTTGCGCTTGAGCGCAGGGCGCTAGAGCGCAAGCGCGCCACGTATTGGCACGTAGGCACTTTGCGCTTGCGCTGGGCGCTTGAGCGCAAGCGCGCCACATGTCGGCACGTGGGCGCTTTGCGCTGGAACGCCAGCGCGCCACGTGTCGGCACGTGGGCGCTTTGCGCTGGAGCGCCAGCGTGCCACTTGTCGTCATGTGGGCGCTTTGCGCTCGAGCGCTAGTGCGCCACACGTGGGCGCTTGGCGCTGTAGCGCTTGGGCGCCGGCGAGAAAAAGAGGTTTTTAGCCCCAGAAATTCTCGAAAGAGAAATCAGAGTGGAGTTAAACTCCTAAGATGTTTTGGGGTTGATGAAAGGGGTTCTTCTGCTTTCTCCTCTGGTTGCTGGATCTTGAAAATCAAGAGATATGAGATTTTAAAAATCTCTTCGTTTTGAGATTTAATGGAAGATTTGAGTTCCCCTTTATGGGTTTTGTGGTAAAAAAGTATTTTGTTTTATAAAATGAAGAGTAAAACTCTTGATCTAATTCAAAAGAAAGAAGAAGGTCTTGGAACCTTGAGGAAGGAGAAAAGATCTCAGATCTAAAAATTTTTTGGAGAGAGAAAAAAAAGTTGTGAGATATTTCATTATCTTTGCCTTTATAGGCTATACACTTTACACATAGCCCCTTGGGCTTCACAAAATGGCATTTTGCCTATCCCATGGCTCATATGCCATTTCTTTTTGCACATAAGCCATGGGCTTTACAAAAATTTGGCTTTATGCCTATTTTTCTTACATTTATCCATAAAATAAAATAAAAGAAATACAACAAAAAATTTTATTACAAAATTTTTATCTTGGCATGGGGGAGGCCGGCCGCTTCATGTTCGGGCTCGACCCGGGCATGGGCCCACTGGATCTGAGCTTGGGCCCACTTGGCTTGGGGTTGACTTTGATTTTGACTTGGTTAACCGGGGTGTAAATTTTTACCGCAACAGACGATCTATCCCAGTACGTCCTCTTTTTCGGCGGTGAATAGATTCTAGCACGCCCGGTGGGACCTCTTCCTCTTTCCACTCCATACTTCGTGTGTCGTGTTCGCGAACAAAATCGCGATTTGCTAAGGTTGCCTTTGGATTCGAGATACTAAGATTTGGTGTCTTGTTCCTGTGCAGAAAGAAGAAGTGAACATCAATGGCTTCCAACTGCACAAACTTCATCATCAACTCCCGCTCCGCCTCAACTGGAGGAGTGACATATGGGCAAAATGCGGCCTCCATCTTTTCAATGCCGGTAGGGCAGGTAACTCAAACCACCACTGGATTGTTCTTCGGGGCCATGCTCCCGCTAGCAAGTTTCAGTACCCCGGTGCCACCATAGGAAGCTCCCAAGAAGTTGGTCTTCTATCTACTGGAAACCACCACGGCCCCTCTCAACGGGTCATCCAAGTCTGCCATCTCAGTCTTCAACAGGCTGAGTCGAAGCTCAAGTGAGACCGCAAAGAGGCTCGCGATACCTGAAAGGGTTGTCCTAAAACTGATAGTCCTCCCAACTCCTCCGGCAGGTGAAGTCGTCAAAGGTGCTTCGCCTACCAAAAGATCGGTCTTCGACAGATTGGCCATTCCAACTCCTGCTGCGGGTGAAGTTGTCAAAAGTGCTTCCCCTACTAGAAAATCGGCCTTCGAAAGATTGGTCGTTCCCTCTCAATGGACGTCAGTCTTCGACAAACTGACACCAAAAGTAACCCCTTATCAAAGACGGGAGCATGGCAAAGCCGCTTCCACAACTGAGGTGGTCCCATCTGCAAGACACGCTCAACGTCTCCACTGGCGCAGGGTGAGAAGAGCTGGGGGTAACTCCCCCTCTGGACTTACTCTACCAGCTCCAATGGTGGAAGTTGACGTCGTTGTTCCAACCGGAAACAGTTTTGAACCGCTAAAGAGGGTGCGCAAAAACTCCCTAACCGTGGTGCTGAAAAAATCTCCCCCACCTGCTGAAAACATGACGCGGGCAAAGCCGGAGCAGTCCTTTCAGTAGCTGTCTTCCCAAATCCACAGGGTCTGGCGGAAAGTCCAAAATTGTGTGATCAATAAAGACTACTTTCACCGACTGAAGAAAATGAAGGCTCGTCAAGAGGAGGACCATCCCTCCATCATACAGAGAGGGACGTCTTCAACACGGGTGCCTGTTACAATGGCTCCTTCAACTTCGACCTCCCACAAAAGGAGGAGGCCAGAGAAAATCCCATTGCCTGCGGCAAATTCCAAAGCCGCTGGATTCAAATGCCCTAAGTCTGGGGGCATGATCATCCATACGATCTACGTAGATTTCGAAATAGAGGAAAGGCGTGCTTCCGTGGGTCATTGATCGCAAACTCGGTGGTTGACAAAAGCTCAGGAGCAACAACAAAAGCTGCAGGAGATGCTGACGAAAATGGCATCACTCACCGGAGAGAAAGAAAGTCCAGAATCAGCAAGTGAACAGCGCCAAGATTAGAAAATCGATACGGAGTTTCTATGAAGGGTGCTAGGAAGAAAAGACAAGGAGGTCGCGGAATAAGCTGCTAATATAAAGCAGATGGCGCTTCTGTTCCAGGACATGGTTGCAATGATGATTCATCCAGAACCTCCAGCCGAAGATCGACCGATAATCATCAAGGACGACAGAGGGGAAACATCGAACCCTCTTCCGGCTCTAACAGTGGCCAGGGAGGAAACGATCTCCAAAGCTGCCCTTGATGATTACATAGCTCAACAAATACGAGCTCATCAAGCCAACGAAGCGGCTGGCCAAGTCGTTAGAACCGGGCGACTGTACCTAGGCTGGTATGATCAAATCAAGTACCCGCCGGGATATACGATCCCCAAGTTCCATGTGTACAAAAGGACAAGTAATCCTCATCAGCATGTTGCTCTGTTCAGAGGTTTGTGCGGCGATACTGGAGGCGACGACAAATTGCTGCTTCGCCAGTTCGTTGGCATCCTATCGGAAACAACATTCGAATGGTACTCGGAGATCCCAAATGACTCTGTCAAAACATTCACAGAAATAGAATTGCTGTTCACATAGCAGTTTCCAAGCGCAAGCGAACGCACCCCGATCATAACATTAATCAATGCCAGGGTGAAGTCAGGAGATACCTGGGTCTAATACGCGTTCCGGTGGAGGAACCTATGGTCAAAATGCGAACAACGCATCGAAAAATCTCCTGCCATGGGAATGTTCATCGGGACCCTTGATCCTCAAGCGACCGTGTCCCAGTTCATGACATTATTCAAGCCGACCACCCTCCAGGCGCTGATTGACAAGCTGGCCTAAATGGACCAGATAGGCCATGGGCCTTCCTCCTCAAAAATGGACGCTCGAAATGCCAAGGGTAAAGGGAAAGTAGCCTTCGTTGCTAACACTCAACAATAGCCGAGTGACCCGAAGCCAGTTACTCGCCAAAACAACATGTGTTCGCGTATATCCCTGGAAGAAAGGCTAGGACGTGCTTACTCATTTCCCCATGATAAGACGAGGAGACTGTTCGAGATGGCAGAGCGCAACAAACTCATCACGTTGCCGGACCTACGACGTCCATCGTAACCCGGCGGCGTAAAAAACCACAACTATTTCTCCTATCATAGGATGGTGAGCCACCCAATTGAGGATTACTACGTCTTCAAAATCTAGGTCGAGGATCAGTGCCAACAAGGGAAGTTTGCGCTATTGGAGAATTGGAGGGTCAACCTACCCCAGAAGCACACTCCCAAGAAGGCAGACATGCCGGGGGCATCATGCTCGCTCATGGAACAAGCTCCATGGGAAGTTGTCCTTTCAGCTAAAACTAAAAGAATGCTGAAAGATCTTCAGGCATGTTCGGCGATCAGATAGAAAAGCCCGCTGGAGCCCGAGATCATTGAAGGGATGCTAAAACCGCGTTACGCACCGAAAACAGTTGACAAGGGGCAAAACCCCCAGTTCAAGCCTTCAAAGTCTTCGAAGAAAAAGAAGAAGACCAACATGCCTGTGCAGCCTGCCGAGTATGACGACAAGCGCACGGACCTGCAAAAGTATATCGACGCGCTGGAGGAGTACAACCAGAAGGCGCGGACTACAGTCACTCTCGAAGAGTTTCTTAATCATATCCTTGAGAATGGAGATAGTGATGACGATGAGGGAAAAGACTCATCAGAAAAAACCCAGGACTATGCAGCAAGTTGCCACATGGTCTCCCATTCGTCGTCAAATGTCGAAGAAGCTCCCTCGGCGTCGGAAAGCAACACAGAGGAACTGGGGGGCAGAAGTGGCGCTAAAATTCTTGGAACTATCAAAATACCCAATCGATAGGCTATTAAATGAAGCCTTTCGATAAAGCAAAGCTGACCAAGAACGCGAAACAGCCATATACGAAAAGGCTAAGCATCAGTGTCAGGATGAAGAAGCTACGGTAAGGAGGAGTCATAAAGTACTCCGACTAAACCAAAGCACACCTGCAGCAAACAAGAGCTGGATTAAGACAGAGAAATAGTTCGCTAAAGCCCTGTCAGTGGGAATGAAGCTGCCGCCTCTTAAAGGAAACACACCCGGGGTCATAAGCCTCAACGGAGAGGATTCACATCCGAACTAATGCATATACCATCGGAGGGTAACTCACCCAATCGAAGAATGCAGTGCCTTCAAGAAGTGGTGGCAAGGATACGTTGCCCATCAACAGCACTTCAAGAAGATGAAACGCGAAGCTCGTTGACACCAAAGAAGTTCGACAGGTGTCCGTGAGAAAACGACTGGCAACCGTCATATGGTTGATACCAGTCGGGAAAGTGAAAAACACCAAGTTCTTACTTTCGGGAGCGATTCTGAGGACGAAATAACCCTCAGCCCTTTCTTTAAGGACTTGTTCAGTCGAAAATATTGTGCATTTGATATGACATTTTCCTTACTATTTTTATATAATAAAAAGGTTTTATTATAAATATGACACACATGAGGGTTTATCTGTAAAAATACTATTTTCATGTGTTTAACATTATGAAGGAAAATGTATGCATATAATATCTATGTAATATTTAGTCCATTTAAATATGCATACCATATCAAATATTTTTTGACCAATTCTCTTAAAACTATAATATCATGTCAAATGGTTAAGATAATATCTCAATAAAAACAAATTCTACTAACATTATTTATTGAGATATTGTGCAGAAATTATATCAGGACTGAAATCAAGGAAATCCGAGCTGGCGAGATCAAATCTGCCGAAATAATCAAGTGAATCGAAGAAGTCAATTCTGACAGTAACTTAGAGAAGATTTCCAAAATCCAAATATTCAAAAGATCACCAAGTATTAACAAGATGAAGCCCCAGAAAGATGAATCCCTAATTCCTATGATCCGCCGCGCAACCGCCGCCGAATCCTACCTAACGCGGCGGATTCGTGGCCCTATAGAGGAGTTGGGATATAGGATTTTCACGTTGGGATCCTAACAACTAGTTACCATATTAGGAAACTAGGGTTCTGGCTCTGTGATTATAAATAAAGACCGAGAGCCTCTTGGAAAAATCATCAAACCGACGCGATCACGAAGTCCACGATAGCTCAAGAATCCTGGTTGATCCGACAGTTCATCTACCTCTTTAAGAAGAGATCGAGAAGCAAACTAGGGTTTTGTAATCATTTTCTAAGGGAACAAAGTGTACTTGATCTTGTTGATTAATAAAGATAGTTTTATTCTATTGCATTTTATTTTCTTCATGATTTCTATCTTTTATTTTCCCAACATGTGCGAGAAATTCTCCGCTTGTTAGGGTTCGCAGGATTAGGGTAGATTAATGGATGATGAAGATTCTTAGACTCTTTTTACGTCCTATAAAGTTTATAAACTTTATCAAAAGAATAGTTAATATCCTAATCGGGCGCGCTATCAATTCATTGATATTCACGACCGCGATTAAAGATTAGATTAACAATTGTTTTGGTAAAGGCTAGACATGAACGGAGATCCATGTCAAGATAAGGGTTAAGAGTGTGAACCCTTTTCCCTCCGGAAACCCTAATCTACATGCATCATTGTTGATCTAGTTTTAAATCTATTAACGAATAAGAGGAATAATCTTTAATTAATTATCCATGACTACTAAATCTTAACGAACCTTATAAGCCCCTTTCTAATATAAAACCTACATCCGTAGTTAATCTAGATCTATATTCTACATCCATTTTTAACGTAGATCTAGAAACTATTTCCACTATTCATTATTCTTCCTCTTTTCCTAATCAACACGCCTAAAGTAAGATTAAAAGATTAAACGTTTCCCTGAGGACGACCCGTACTCATCTCGGTCTAGCTACACGCGACACCGTTATTGATTGGGGTTACAACACAACAACTCTAAAAAGATCAAACAATCAGGACTCCACCTCGGAAAAAGAAGAGGAGAACAAAGACTGTGAGAACATTCAGTTGCGTAACCGCACGCTGCCTGAGAAGAATCTCGGACCTACAAACAAAGGTTCGAGCAAAAGAGACAAGGGGAAAGAAAAAGTCCCTGGGGAAATCACCCTTGATGATGGAGTCGTTAAAGAGCTTGCAGCTAAGGACCCACCTAGAAAAAACAAGGTGGATTATAATGCCCTAGCACATCTGAGGAAGATGCCCTCACAACTGAGCATATTGGATGCTCTCCTCCTGTCCAAAGAGACGTGAGATTCTTTGATCGAGGCATTGCAAGAGCCTGATCAATTTCATGCTTTCCTCACAGAAGAAAGGATGAAGGACGAGTTAGCAGAGGTTTACACGGCTGACTTCACATTCAGCGATAAAGATCTCCTCCTCGGAACGTGCGAGCATAATCGTCCGCTATACGTCACCGGGTATTGCCACGACATCAAGATAAGCAAAATTCTTGTCGACAACGGGTTCTCTGTCAACCTCCTCAACGTGAAGGTGCTGAAGGAGATTTTCATGAACGTTCAACATCTGGCCCGGGACAAAATCACCATCTTCGGGTTCGATTCACAGTCATCACGGACGCTCGGGTCTGTAATACTGACATTACGCTTCGGACTGGTCATCACTGACATCAAATTTCATGTCATTGACGCCAAGACTTGCTACAACGCTCTGCTCGGCAGGCCTTGGTTACACGAGTACAACGTCATCCCTTATACACAACACTAGTGTATGAAGTATTTCAAAAACGGTCTCGAGTACACCGTTACAGGGGAGCTAAATCCATTCTCTATAAATGATGTCCGAAAATATGAAGACGCCAAGTACTTCCTACCAGACTTCAAAGACACGGAAAGATTTCATAAGACGGAGGTTAAACAAAAGACAGTCGCTACCATCCTGATCTTTGGGAGTGACACCGAAGAAGATGAGGAAATAGTCTACTCGGGGCAACCCCAATGCAACAAGCCCGAATCATCTACTTCTATTTTGGTCTTGGCAGTGACTCTGAGGACGAGGCCAACGCCGTGTTCTCCACTCGCCCGTCAGTACAAACCGTTACTGAAACTAATCAGAGTTTACAAGTCACCATGGTTCTGCCACGGCATTACAAAGAACTTGATGCGCTTGATACATACAACGTACAAGAGCTACAGACTTTCTACGTCCCTCCCAGGCGAAGAGGTGAAAAGGCGATCCTCTTCTATCAATCTACGGAGACTAAAGTGGAGAAAGAAGTCTGGCATGGTGCCGGGCTTGCGCTTGACAGGCTTCAACTAATCCGTCTGCCCAAATATTACGTAGAGGGATTGAAAAGACTATTAAGATGCCAAGGCGTAACCTTCAAACAAACCGCTCGACAAGTCCAGTTCTACGACAAGATTTAGGATGTCCCTAGGACTCAGCGAAGAATGCCCAACGGGACGATAGAAACAACTGGGCTTGGATACGTTCGGTTCAACAAACGTGAATGATTCCATGGTTGCAGCGTCATAAATAGCTCCAGTGAAGAGGGGAATGTTTTTCCAGATAGCTGTGACGTTAGAACGGAGCGAAATCCCGTTATAAGAATGTCAAGTCCGTCGTTCAAAAAACAAGCTGACAAGCTAATAAGATAAGCCGATCAAAATATTCGGGATGATTACAGCCACGAAATGGCTATTTACAAAAAGGCCAAGACGCAGCGTCTCAATCAACAGTCTGCGGAAAGAGAAGATTACGTTGCCCTTCACCCTCAGCCTGCTGTACGTTCTCGCAACAAGAGAAAAGCTTAAAACGGGGGAAAAAACAAGGTGAAGAATGAGAATGGCGTTCTAAAATAGCGAAGTGGATCCAAGAAGCCACGCAATCGAGAAAAAGTCAGCTGGAATCCATCTTTTATGAAGAAGATGGGTCGGGAATACTCTTTACCCCAAGAGAAGACAAGGAAAATATTTAACCTTGTCATCAAGCATCAAATGATGATGTTCCCGGAGCTTCGGTACCCCGAACAGATAAATGAGGTTCATCACCCGGATTATTGCTCCTACCACCGAGTAATAGGACACCCCCTTGAAAACTGCTTTACCTTTAAAGACTGGGTCGAAGAACAATATCAATAAGGCATGTTCGCTTTATCTGATAGTTGGAGGGTAACCCCACCACAGAAGCATGAGCCAAAGAGAACCTATATCGCGAAAGTAGGACCAGCTCAACATCAAGACTGGAAGCAAACTCATACCAGCCACGTGATAACATTCTCAAAAGGGGGAGGGCATGAGAATATGGATGACCTCTTTATGTGCTTCGCAAATGAGGACGAGGTGATCTCAGAGTTTCCACCGGCCCCGAAAGAGCTGGAAGATGGGATACACACTACGGCAGATAACCTAAGGAAAATTGCCTTAGGGATGGAAAACGATTCGAGGCCCGCGTTCGTCAGTGAGCTGATGTCTAAAAAATAGGTAGCCACACTGAAGGACGTGCTTATGCAATATAAAGACTACTTCGCATGGAACTATTCCGAGATGCCGGGACTAGACACAAAAATAAAGGTGCATAAACTAGCTATATCGCCAGACGTCAAGCCAGTCAAACAGGCACCAAGAAGAATGTGACTCGAACACAAGATGAGTATCAACGCCGAAGTCAAGAAACTAATTGACTCCGGCTTCATCCAAGAAGTTCAATATCCCGACCGGATTGCCAACATTGTTCCAGTAATGAAAAAGAATAGGACGGTGCACGTCTACGTAGACTTTCGGGACCCCAACAAAGCTTTCCCAAAGGATGACTTCTCGGTACCAGTTACCGAGCTGATGATAGATAACACGTCTACCAATGAGGTCTTCTCCATCATGGATGGATCTTCAGGGTATAACCAAATAAAAATGCATCCTAAAGACCAAAAGCACACCGCCTTCTGGACTCTGTTGGGCATATTCTGCTACAGGGTAATGCCTTTCGGTCTGAAAAACGCTGGCGCTACCTATCAGAGGGCCATGACGAAGATCTTTGATGAACTCATACACGAGATTGTCGAATGCTATATGGACGACCTTGTGGTAAAAGGCAAATCGTATGAGGAACACTGGGAACATTTGAACATAGTGTTCCAACGTCTTCGGAAATACAATCTGAAGATGAATCCTTTAAATGTGCGTTTGGAGTCTCTTCGGGCAAATTCCTAGGATTTATCATACGACACCAAGGCATCGAAATAGACCCATCAAAGATCAAAGCGATTATGGAAATGCCCACGTCGAGAAATCTCAACAACTGCGGCCTCTCCAAGGGAAGCTCGCGTATATCCGGCGGTTCATAACCAACCTCTCCGGAAAATGCCCTCCCTACAGTCATCTAATTAAGAAGGGGACCCCGTTCGTCTGGGATCATAAGTGCCAAAATACACTGGACGAAATTAAGCAATACCTAAAAATCCTCCAGGGTTGACCGCTCCGATTAAGGGAAAACCGCTTATCATATACACAACGGCCCTTGAAGGTTCTCTCGGTGTGCTATGGGCACAGGAGAATGACCAGGAAAAGGAGAGAGCTCTGTACTATTTGAGTCGAGTTCTCCTTGGGACAGAAAACAACTACTCCCCCATCGAAAAGCATTGTCTAGCGCTGATCTTCGCGATAACGAAGCTCAAACACTACGTCTTGGCGCAAGAGGTCCATCTCATATCAAAAGTGGATCCTCTCAAATATTTGATGTCAAGGGCCATACTAACGGGAAGGCTTGCCAAATGGGCCCTCCTTCTAATGGAATTCTCGATGATAACGTATCCAACTCTCAAGGCAGTGAAGGGACAGGTGATTGATCTGTGAAAGAGTGTTCTTATAGTAACCGCAATCAATAATGGTGTCGCGTGTAGCTAGCCGAGATGAGTACGGGTCGTCCGTAGGGATGCGTGGAACTTTTAATCTTGTTTTAGACGAGTTGATTAGAATAAAAGAAGAAAGGAGAATAGATTCTAGATCTATATTAAACATGGATATAGAATATATATAGTTTTAAGAACTAGTTTAAATACGGATATAGATTTTATAGGGAAAAGCTTGTAGGGTTCGTTAGGATTTAGTAGTCATGGATGACTAATAAAGATGACTCCTTTTATCTTTTGATAAATTTAAAACTAGATAGATAGTGATGAATGAGAATTAAGGTTCTTAGAAGAAACTAGGGTTTTCCCACTATTGACCCTTGCCCGTTCATTAATCTCTATTCATGTCTAGCCCTTAACAAAACAATTGTTAATCTGATCTCAAATCACGGTCAAGAATATCAATAAATTGATAGCACGCCCGATTAGGATGTTAACGATTCTTTTGCTAAAGTTTATAAACTTCATAAGACGTAAAAGAAGTTAAAATATTTTCTCATCCATTGTTCTCTCCTAATCCTATGAACCTTATTAAGCAGAGAATTACTCGCGCATGATGGAGATAGAAGAATAAGAACGGATAGAGATCATAATGTAAATACAGAAAATAAATGCTAAATAATTAAACTAATGATCTGCCTTTATTAATCAACTTCACAAGTACAAATCCTATGAGTTTAGATTATAAGAGGAAGAAGTTGCTCTCGATCTCTGCCTCGTAGGAAGTAAATGTTCCGTCGAATCTCACGTCGCTTTATCACGTCGAATCGCGGACCTGTCGTGGATCACTTGTTCTTTGACTGTGATTTGCTTCGTGTAAAAGGTGATGATTTCTAGTTTTAGCTCTCGGTCCTTTATATAGCCCTGGAAGCAGAAACCCTAGATCCCAAGTATTAGGGTTTATTGTTGCAATCCTACCCAAAAAAATCCCAAACCCTAACTCCTTAGAACGGTCGCGGATCCGCCACACTTAGCATGATTTGGTCGTGGAAGCGCGGTGGGTTGGAGAGATCATTGTTCCAAACTTCTGGGGCCTTCTCATAGCGACACGTGGAGATTTATGTAATGTCTGGATTCTTGAAATATTCTATGAGTCTCTGCCAGTATTGATTTTATGATTTAATTAAATTTCATCGGCAGATTTTTTATTCCCGACATTCCGATCTCCTGAACCGAGTTAGATCATGCACAATATCTCCATGAATAATTTTAGTAATATTTGTTATAGAGATATTATTCTAACCATTTGTATGATATTATATCTTTTAAAGAATCTTGATATGAATATTTGATATGATATGCATAATAAAAATATTATATAAATATTATATGCATATATTATCCTTCATAATGTTAATTATAATATATAAACATATGGTAAATAGTATTTTGCAGATAAACCCTCATATGTTTCATATTTATAATAAATACCTTTAAATATTTATCAAAAGTAAGGAAAATGTTATATCAAAAGTGCGATATTTTCGATTGAACAAATACCCCCAAACTTTGCTTTGATCGTCCCAAGCAAACTATTTATTCAAGAGAGGGAGAAAAAGAAAAAAGAAAAACCTAAGTAGCACACTTTCGTAGGCAACACGATTACACTGAGTACGTGCAACAAGCCATTAAATCTCTACGTGTTCCAAGTAGGAGGAGTGTTGTCTCCTGAGGGTTTTCAGCGGATTACGCCCACAAAATCATATAATAAAAGAAAGAAAATGAAAGTTACGTACAAAGATAAGAACTATAAAAGAAAGAAATTGAAAATAAGAGTTTCCAACTACATCGGTTTTTCAGTTGCTATGAGCCCTATCTTAATAGTCATGAAAAAATGTTAGAAATCACATCATCCCACAATAAAACATCGTTTTTAGTTTTCCTCCCTACCTTTCTTCCGAACATCGATCATATACCCCTACGTGTGTGTAAAAGACATTCCTACACTTAAAGAATTCAATTCAAGCTATCATACACTTGTCCATCTTCCTTAGTACTTTTTAGTTGGTGAATATTATCAGATAGAATTGCTAACACATCCTTCATGCGGCTATTAATACTTCTTGAGGTACTAACTGTTGGATATAGTGTCCTCAGAGTCAATTATTGGATCACAGGCACGTGATTGCAATGATTGAGGGAGGACCTATACCGGTAGGACAGTCTTACTCAAGATGATAGTATGCTATCCAGTTTACTTTATCAGTCGTGTACAGTTTTAGGTGACAAGTTCACTATTACACGTTGATAGAGCCCGTAGGATCCTGCTTGACTACCAATAGTATGATGGCGACCATATACGTGAGAGTTGGGTAGTCCATAAGCACATCCTTAAAAGGTCCCTAGTCGAGAGAGTTTCGAGACAGGGCATCGATACTCCAGAGTAGACTAGTGTATACAGTCGAGACCCCGACGAGGGGCGGTGGCCGGTCTCACAAGCCACTGGTGTCAGTTGGTTCACCTAAGATGTATACAGGTGCTCATTGGGTTATGAGTACACCGGACAGGACTCGCCGGGAACATGCTAGTTGGTATTATACCTAGCGTCAGATAGCAGTTCCCTGGTGACATGTGTACAGGTTAGTTCATCGACCTGAGATCGTCATTTGTCTCGTGTGAGTTCCCACTATGCTTTGATTACTACCCTACCACGGCTCAAAGGAGTCATGTAAACAGCTTTTAGTTGGGTACAGTCCCGAGCCACATGGAGGCAGTGAGCGGATCTGTAGGGGTTCGTCTCTCCCGGTATTGAGGGTGAGATCACGCTGTGTCTAGGAGAGTCATTACACAAAGCCCTCGGCCGAGATAGCAGATTTACTGGTAGGTATTCCAGTAGTATCTCAGGGTGTTCTGGGCTACACTCCGACACGACTTGTACCGCTTTTGGGGGTCTGACTTTTACCAACCCCCTAGGCCCGCCATGCGATACTCATAGACGAACGGACCGGACTGTATGGATATTGTCACTGACAGGCTCAGTAGGGTATCAGGATGAGTTCGCTCATCGACCTCCCTTTTGGTCAATATCTGGTAGCCCGTTACGTACGGCTAATACCTCTGACGTGCTAGTGGTTAAATCCACAGCCAAGGTATTGACGAGTCTTTAGAGTCCCCCATAGACAGTTTCTCAAGTTTCGGGCGAAACATTATAGAGGCCGTATGATATATGGCAGGGTTCGATCTTATACGTGCGATATTGCACGGATCATGATCGGACGGATCATAGTAGTGGGCTTTGGTTTAAGCCAGATCCTAGTATTAGATTTGTTGGATTACTTTAGTCTCATCGCATTCGCATTCAGTCGGAATGCGGGTGCAAGTATATATATACAGGTGAGGGGTGTCACGACCCGAAAGTAAGGAACATGACCGGCACTTAGACTACGAAACGCCTCGAGGCGTACGTAATCTAAGTAAGCCGAAAACCCAGAAATCCAAAACCAAGAAAAGTAGTAGAGTGAAGGAAAACCAATTTAAATTAAGTAGTTTTAATATCATAAGCCGAATTATGAGTTTTTTTTTAAAAACATCAAATATTTCCTGAAAATTTCGGCAGAGTCTCCTTTGTAAATACTGGCCCCTAAACGGGATACAACATGAATAGTATACGAAATCAATAAAAGGCATCCCCAAGCGGGAGCTGGCTCTTCGTCAATCGACGGTCACAACCACACAAGCAATATAATATACAACGCCAAGGGCGAGGATCAAAACTCAAAAGGAAACTCAAAACCACCAGAAATCCACAGAAATATAACGCGTGACTCTAAGGTCGAAAGAATAACATCACTGGTCTCTATCTCTGAAATAAATACATGTTTGGTTGATGGAATTTACTAGATACAACTGAATAATATTATAGAAGGTAATATGATGGGTACGATACCAATAAACCCACCTACTAGCAAGTCACCCGAAAGAAGCAGTGCCAGCAAAGCCGTAATGAAACCTGTACGGCAAAACCTGCAAGGAACTATGGCACAACGGGGGTGAGTTGCCCACTCGTGAGTAGAAAAATATTTACGAACAGAAACCGCATGAACAACGCAAACCTAGGTCAACGATCATAATATATCCTCAAAATATAACCAGCAGCCTATAACCATGGCTAGGGTATACCACTAAACAACAGTAATACCAAGTGCTCGTGTCAGTGCCTCAGATAGCAATATATCATATGGATGATGTAGGAATGCATGAAAACAGAATACATGTACTGAAGAAACTGCTTTCATAACTTTGTGAGATTACTTTATTTTTAAAGCGAGGTATCATAAATGAAATCAGCATAAACAGTGTCTGGCATCGACAAAAAACATAAATCCCAATGTCTCAAAAATCCGAGGCTCCGGCTATCCGGACTGGCCTGTATCATCAAATCTCAGTACCTCAATATCTCAAAATCTCAGTATCAATCTCACTATCTAGGGCGCCGTCAGTCCTGATCGGCCCCTACCATCAATCTCAAGACCACGACGGTATCCTCCGGATATCCGACGCGTCGGGTAAAATCACCGGTCGGTAGTGCTCCCCTGCCAGGCTCAACGTCAACAACACGGCCTTCTCGCCCCGGGGTACCGCACCGGGCCCACCATGTACCCGAAACGGTTCATCCAACTCTTCGAATCGGGTCTCGAAATCCATCAGCAAACTCATGGTGGACGACTCATACATCATGGGAAAAACACACTTTTTATTTAAAAGAGAGGAAAGAAGCTTATACAGTTTTGCGGTTTTCCCCCAAATCCAGAAAATCTTATGGAAATCCGAATCCAAATCATCAATAGCATGTAAAACCATGAATATAGGCATGAGAATCCATGAATACGGCATAACAATGAATAACAGTATGCATGAAGTGACAAGTAATAACTACAATATCTAAGCTGGCATATAAGGTAAGTACACTAATATCATGTCAAACTACTAGCTATCAAGCTAAGTTAAGCCACAATATTTTCTAAGGTGTACGTGACATGGCAATTACCGATGAAGATGTGTGTGAGCCGGCAAGTAAGTGTACGTGGTACATACGCATCATCGGTAATGGTGCTGGTGTCCTAACAGCATAATATCAACAATGCAATATGAAATAACAATGTAAGTATGCGATGCGGAGCGAGTAACCATAATGAGCGGGAACTAAATATTAAACAATGGTGCCATTTGAAATAACACGAATCGTGGGGTTTTGAAAATAAGGGCTACGGTGGTTTCAAGAAAGGATACGTCTTTTGAAATATCCGTAGATCCCTTGACCTGTCTTTTAAAATACCCACGATCCGCTAGTTTTTGAAATAGGTAGGAGTCTAATCTAATCTAACAACTACACTAAACTATACGGCTGAACTAACAAGCTGAACTACAGGTAAGGAAACCGCTTATCATCTGAATCGATACATATACATACATGTATATGTATAGTCGGTGATCCCGCCTCAATAATATCATTTCCGATACCATATCTATAGTCAGGCATCCCAAGTCAAGGGTGCGGATCAATCATCAATATATAGCTCGTACGTAAATCCGTCGTACGGCATCCCAAATCTGGATACGGGTCAATATCACATTCATCATACTATTCATTTGGTATCCTCTTTATCAAATATCATGATCGGGGTACTGACCTACGTCTAGTACAATACTGATACCACCTACGTATGCATGCACGTGTGTGAAACACTACGTCAAAGGACCCGCTACAACGTCATGTCGTATCTTAAATACGAACCCTGCCAAATCACCGATCTCACGGCCTCAAATCAAATCTCATCGACTCATCTCAGATCTCAAGTACTATCCTCAAATCCAGTATATGAACACATAGTTCCATACCCATGTGAACACATAACTATATAACCCCATATAAGCACATATGAAGAAGAATGTATGCAAGTATGGGTGTGTGTGTAAATGTGGTGCAACCTCTACTCTAGGGTCTCGCAACACTAAACCTATCCATTCACACCTAAAATCTATCTTTATCATCAATAACCTCAATAATAAATAATCAATATATATGTGTGTGTATAGGTATTCATATACATCGCCACGGACTGCGGGGGTGCTATACGCCATCCACCCGACTTCTCCCCGTAGATATAAATCTACTCACCTGGTCCTCGCTCGTCGGTGCCGACGTCACCACGCGGTTGCTTGTCGTCTCGAAGTCCACATGGGGTACCTACATATCATAACGCACCGTATCGCATTAAAACCAAATTCGAAATCGAAACGGCATACGAAAATCAAATCGGCACGCGTATCACGCATAGGTTAAAACCTATCGCCTACGCAGGCAAGAATAGCCAAACCAACTCTCGATGTCGATGTACAAACTTCAAACCATCGAGAAAAACCCAAACACTCTCATTTGCGCATTCACGAACACTAATTATAATATAAAATAGGTTAGAATTCACAAAAACCACAAATTCATCTTAAAAGCCATTTTTCCGAAAATCTAGCAAGCAAAAATTACCCGTTTTAGTACAAAACTCGACGTTTAAACAAATCTAGCGGCCATAATACTTATTAAATATCTTAAATAAGTCATAAAAACAATTCCCATAATTTAATCTCATTAAATTCCATTGACCCCAAAATTCTAGTTTACAAAATACCCAATTTTAACAATTTTATAGCAAAAATACACAAACAACAATTTAGCTTGGATTTTCATGAACTAAAGTCATTAAACTACTCAATATAATATTAATAATGACATGAAACCATAATTATATTTTAACCTAAAGCATTTCATAATTTTCCAAAAACCCTAGTTAGCAAAATAACTTAATTAGGGCATTTTATAAGTAATGGTTTGTAATTAACAACTAGATTAGTTTTCTACAATACTTAAGATGTTAATCCACATCACATAACCATGCACAATTTATCATAACCCAAATCCACAACAAAACCCTAACTTGAATTCCTTAATCATGCAATTAAACTCATCTAAAACCTAATTAATCACTTAATTAATTAGCTTTAAGAAATTAACTAACAAATTAAGCAAAAAGGGTTGGAATTTATACCCAATAATTTTGAAGATCCACAAGCACACATAGCCTCCCAAATCGAAATTTTGTTCCCTAGATCCATGCAATTTTGGCTAATGAGAAATGGGTAGGAGTCGGATTTTGATTTTGGTGAGGTTTTACTTTGATTTTTGGCAATTTTTTTGAGGATTTTTGGAGAAGAGATGAGATGAGGGAAAGAGAGGGGAGGGGCTGCTGAAATCAGCAGTGGGCTCGGCCAAATAGGGAGGAGAAGAGAGTGTGAGGTGATTGGAGAGAGAATGGGGTCAAAAAGTCCACCTTTTACTTCTATCATTCTCTTTTCTTTTCTTTTCTTTTCTTTCTTTTCTTTTGCAACACAAGTGGGGACAATTGTGGGGGGCTGCTTAATTCAGCCATGGGGAAGGAAAAATGGGGGTGTGTGAGTGTGGGTATGGGTGTGGGGTGACGAAAAATGATAAATACTATACCCCAAACATCCATTTACACTAAATTCACTAAAAAAAGCCTTTTTTCTTCAATAATTTCTAAACCGTTTTAGCAAACGATTTCGTTTCAGAAACAATATTTTAAAATTTTGTTTAATGTGCCAAGAATTATAAAATTTGTATCAACCCATTCCAATTTGTAATTTTCCCTAATTAAATGTATTAGTGACGGCTTAAAATAATATTAAAATACTTTTTTTTCAGAAAATTTGAAATTTCACCAGTGGCTCAATAAACACCAAATACTAGCAATTACATAGCTAGAATATGTATATTTAATTTTTATAATAAAGATATTTGTATTTTGACTTTTTACAAAAAACCCGCCTTATTTTACCGATTTTCCGATATTCCACCGAAACGATTTTCAAAACGTTAAAATCTTCCCCCCTTAAACAAATTCTGTCCTCGAATTTAAATTAAAACTCCCCCCAAATACTAAAACATCTAAGCCAAAACCATCAAGTCGTCGGGGCTCCGAAATCGTAAATACATAAAACAAATCGTAGCGCAACGCATGCGCATGAAAAATGAGCATATAACTCAAAATCAAAACTCCGTCAAGCATCCCGCAATTATCGGAGTCATGGTAAAGACACAAATGTCAAATCCAATACAAAACCAATATGATATAACTCGAAACTATACACGTAAATATCAAATCTATATATGTAAATATTTGAAGGGAATGCATGCCAAATCTCTTAAAGTCGCTGTGCAATGCGCATAACACTGCACAGTGGCGGACGTCTATCATAAGAAAATAATCATATACATATATACCTTTTGTTTGAACTGTACGTTCCGCCATTTTAGGAAACAATTTGGAAGGGTTTTCTTGTTTTAAACGTTACGTGTCATATCAGACACGTAGGTAAATACTGAGACTATAGCTCGCTTTTTGGAATTCCCTTCGATGGCTATCAATGCATACAAAATACATTCAGGTACTGTCCTCTGACTAGTCCTGCTCAGTACGAAAACACATAGCAAATATCATAAAAACGTACTGCTCTATAAGAAATCAATCCCAAAATATGCATACGAATACTACGTGTGTCTGGTGCGCACAGAAATCAAAATCCATATATGTGCCAACATGTGCACAGAAACAAGATCTAAGTGCATCGGGTGTGCACGAAACATCTGTCATAGGCAACGTGAGTGCCTGACAGCAAAACGGATGCATCTGACATGCACGAAGAATCTCGATTTTGTGCATCTGGTGTGCACCAAAATCGTATCTCAAAACATGCGCTCAATCATGCATGAAAATCCAAATCAGGTGCATCCATTATGCACGAAATCATGAAATCCGATATCAAGTGCCGAACATGCGCAAAATCTAATCAGGTGCACAAGGTGCACAAAACAAATATCGAACATCACAATCGAAATCGAAGTCCAGTGCATCTAAATGCACAACATACGTAACACTGCACTGCAAGCATATATGAACTATACCGAGTGCAAAAACCAAATCGTGTGCGTACATACGCACAAAATCAACACAACTGTATGAAACCCATAAAATCATAAACGTGAGAAACCAAGGCACGAAAACGATATCAAGTGCAACCACTTTGCAAAAATCATAAATACTCAGTAGGTGCAACCATGGTCCATGAAAACAAATATCATGAAACTCAATCATCAAAATCAATCATGCGAATAGATTGCTCAAAATACCAAAATCAAGTATGGCAGAATAGTCCCTCTCAAGCACATCCTCCAAGAATCTCTGGCCAACTGTCGTGGTCACTCATAGCATGTCTCGTCGACGATCCTGAACTCTGGCCTGCCGGTGTGCGTAACATAACCACTCCTGGGTCCAAGTCTTCTCGTAATTTGTCCCAGAAAGGTCCTGTAGAGATCTCTCCCAAATCTCGTCTCTGCCGAACTGACCGGAAGTCATCGTCCTTTACTATATCTGTTTCTTGTTCCGGAACGGCTGCATACTCATCGCGACTCCTTTTGTAAGATATATCCAGCACAATGCCTCGGCATGCATATCGCATCTCTGATGTCGGCGGAGTGGAACGTCATCTTATCCAGATCTTGTACGGACCTCTTTACTCCACTTTTCTCTAATGTCGACTGCTTTGGACTCGTCTCGTCGTGGCTGCATGGACTGAGCTCCAACGGCTATCCTCGTATCTGGAGTCTCCCAAGAAATGCATCTCACCACCTAGCATCCGAATGAAGTCGAACCATCCGATCGATTCGTCAAAACCTCATAATCCCCCAAGAGCTCAACATCTTGGGTACAGTTTAATAGTATCGAGTACGTACCACAGTATCGATGGTCCAGCCGTAGAAGGGCAAACCCAAGCCTCACTAATGGCACCGTGAAACTGCCGCAAACCCTAAGGTTCAAAGGCTTTCACACGGTCATTAAGTCGAGTTAGGGTTTCATTCTTCTAGAGGGTCCATAGAATTGCCTGCATGTCTTTCCGAATACTTTAAACTTGGACTAATAGGTTGCTGACATTCGATCGTCTCTGTCGACTCTCAACGTCTCTGCGTGAAGTCGCCTCTAGCTGGAATCAATCTATCTGATGACCTCGCATCGGGGTAGCGAATGAACCACATGTCCTAGTCATTCATCCTCGGTGACTAGCGACCTTCTATCATTTCTTAGTACAACCTCGTACTACAATAGCTCCAACATCTGGGGCGATATCCCGTCGTTCGCAGCAACAACTGGCTCACTCGTCCGCACGTTGAACAGTGCCTCAATCATCATGAGTAAGCAATACACCAACGGTCATCAAAATCTGGTTGGCCTCTGTCATTAGCTCAATCCTCTGGGGCTGATCTGCACGTCTGAGTAATCTCATACAGCAATCCACCCAACGCTCGTGGCGCGAAAGCACAATAAAAAGACACATCTCTTCAATCGTATGTCGCCGGAATCATGCCCTGGTCAGTCCTCGTTCTTGACGAGCTCATGCTGACCGCAACTCTAGCCGTAGCTCTCCCTGCCCGTAATCGTGGCAGCAAAACCATAACTGGTACCGATGAGGCTAGATCAGGAATGAATATGATACTAAGCAAAGAAATGTATATCCTAAGGCTCCTTAAATGGAGTAGCGTATCGTAAGTATGCCGCGGAACATACCCACGGCACGTCACTCTACTTTAGTCACCTATTCCATATACCAAGGGTCATCCTACGCTCCGAAGGTAAAACCTAATGCTCTGATACCAACTTTGTCATGACCCGAAAGTACGGAACATGACCGGCACTTAGACTACGAAACGTCTCGAAGCGTACATAATCTAAGTAAGCCGAAAACCCAGAAATCCAAAACCAAGAAAAGTAGTAGAGTGAAGGAAAACCAATTTCAATTAAGTAGTTTTAATAGCATAAGCCGAATTATGCGTTTTTTTCTTTAAAACATCAAATATTTCCTGAAAATTTCGGCAGAGTCTCCTTTGTAAATACTGGCCCCCAAACGGGATACAACATGAATAGTATACGAAATCAATAAAAGGCATCCCCAAGCGGGAGCTAGCTCTTCGTCAATCGACGGTCACAACCACATAAGCAATATAATATACAACGCCAAGGGCGAGGATCAAAACTCAAAAGGAAACTCAAAACCACCAGAAATCCACAGAAATATAACGCGCGACTCTAAGGTCGAAAGAATAACATCACTGGTCTCTATCTCTGAAATAAATACATGTTTGGTTGATGGAATTTACTAGATACAACTGAATAATATTATAGAAGGTAATATGATGGGTAAGATACCAATAAACCCACCTACTAGCAAGTCACCCGAAAGAAGCAGTGCCAGCAAAGCCGTAATGAAACCTGTACGGCAAAACCTGCAAGGAACTGTGGCACAAAGATGGTGAATTTCCAACTCGTGAGTAGAAAAATATTTACGAACAGAAACCGCATGAACAACGCAAACCTAGGTCAACGATCATAATATATCCTCAAAATATAACCAGCAGCCTATAACCATGGCTAGGGTATACCACTAAACAACAGTAATACCAAGTGCTCGTGTCAGTGCCTCAGATAGCAATATATCATATGGATGATGTAGGAATGCATGAAAACAGAATACATGTACTGAAGAAACTACTTTCATAACTTTGTGAGATTACTTTATTTTTAAAGCGAGGTATCATAAATGAAATCAGCATAAACAGTGTCTGGCATCGACACAAAACATAAATCCCAATATCTTAAAAATCTGAGGCTCCGGCTATCCGGACTGGCCTGTATCATCAAATCTCAGTACCTCAATATCTCAAAATCTCAGTATCAATCTCACTATCTAGGGCGCCGTCAGTCCTGACCGGCCCCTACCATCAATCTCAAGACCACGACGGTATTCTCCGGATATCCGACGCGTCGGGTAAAATCACCGGTCGGTAGTGCTCCCCTGCCAGGCTCAACATCAACAACACGGCCTTCTCGCCCCGGGGTACCGCACCGGGCCCACCATGTACCCGAAACGGTTCATCCAACTTCTCGAATCGGGTCTCGAAATCCATCAACAAACTCATGGTGGACGACTCATACATCATGGGAAAACCGCACTTTTTATTTAAAAGAGAGGAAAGAAGCTTATACAAGTTTTGCGGTTTTCCACCAAATCCAGAAAATCTCATAGAAATCCGAATCCAAATCATCAATTGCATGTAAAACCATGATTATAGGCATGAGAATCCATGAATACGGTATAACAATGAATAACAGTATGCATGAAGTGACAAGTAATAACTACAATATCTAAGCTGGCATATAAGGTAAGTACACTAATATCATGTCAAACTACTAGCTATCAAGCTAAGTTAAGCCTCAATATTTTCTAAGGTGTACGTGACATGGCAATTACCGATGAAGATGTGTGTGAGCCGGCAAGTAAGTGTACGTGGTACATACGCATCATCGGTAATGGTGCTGGTGTCCTAACAGCATAATATCAACAATGAAATATGAAATAACAATGTAAGTATGCGATGCGGAGCGAGCAACCATAATGAGCGGGAACTAAATATTAAACAATGGTGCCATTTGAAATAACACGAATCGTGGGGTTTTGAAAATAAGAGCTACGGTGGTTTTAAGAAAGGATACGTCTTTTGAAATATCCGTAGATCCCTTGACCTGTCTTTTAAAATACCCACGATCCGCTAGTTTTTGAAATAGGCAGGAGTCTAATCTAATCTAACAACTACACTAAACTATACAGCTGAACTAACAAGCTGAACTACAGGTAAGGAAACCGCCTATCATCTGAGTCGATACATATACATACATGTATATGTATAGTCGGTGATCCCGCCTCAATAATATCATTTCCGATACCATATCTATAGTCAGACATCCCAAGTCAAGGGTGCGGATCAATCATCAATATATAGCTCGTACGTAAATCCGTCGTACGGCATCCCAAATCTGAGTACGGGTCAATATCACATTCATCATACTATTCATTTGGTATCCTCTTTATCAAATATCATGATCGGGGTACTGACCTACGTCTACTACAATACTGATACCACCTACATATGCATGCACGTGTGTGAAACACTACGTCAAAGGACCCGCTACAACGTCATGTCCTATCTCAAATACGAACCCTGCCAAATCACCGATCTCACGGCCTCAAATCAAATGTCATCGACTCATCTCAGATCCCAAGTACTATCCTCAAATCCAGTATATGAACACATAGTCCCATACCCATATGAACACATAACTATATAACCCCATATAAGCACATATGAAGAAGAATGTATGCAAGTATGTGTGTGTGTGTAAATGTGGTGCAACCTCTACTCTAGGGTCTCGCAACACTAAACCTATCCATTCACACCTAAAATCTATCTTTATCATCAATAACCTCAATAATAAATAATCATATATATGTGTGTATACGTATTCGTATACATCGCCACAGACTGCGGGGGTGCTATACGCCATCCACCCGACTTCTCCCCGTAGATATAAATCTACTCACCTGGTCCTCGCTCGCCGTTGCCGACGTCGCCATGCGCTTGCTTGTCGTATCAAAGTCCACATGGGGTACCTACATATCATAACGCACCGTATCGCATTAAAACCAAATTCGAAATCGAAACGGCATACGAAAATCAAATCGGCACGCGTATCACGCATAGGTCAAAACCTATCGCCTACGCAGGCAAGAATAGCCAAACCAACTCTCGATGTCGATGTACAAACTTCAAACCATCGAGAAAAACCCAAACACTCTCATTTGCGCATTCACGAACACTAATTATAATATAAAATAGGTCAGAATTCACAAAAACCACAAATTCACCTTAAAAGCCATTTTTCCGAAAATCTAGCAAGCAAAAATTACCCGTTTTAGTACAAAACTCGACGTTTAAACAAATCTACCGGCCATAATACTTATTAAATATCTTAAATAAGTCATAACAACAATTCCCATAATTTAATCTCATTAAATTCCATCGACCCCAAAATTCTAGTTTACAAAATACCCAATTTTAACAATTTTATAGCAAAAATACACAAACAACAATTTAGCTTGGATTTACATGAACTAAAGGCATTAAACCACTCAATATAATATTAATAATGACATGAAACCATAATTATATTTTAACCTAAAGCATTTCATAATTTTCCAAAAACCCTAGTTAGCAAAATAACTTAATTAAGGCATTTTATAAGTAATGGTTTGTCATTAACAACTAGATTAGCTTTCTATAATACTTAAGATGTTAATCCACATCACATAACCGTGCACAATTTATCACAACCCAAATCCACAACAAAACCCTAACTTGAATTCCTTAATCATGCAATTAAACTCATCTAAAACCTAATTAATCACTTAATTAATTAGCTTTAAGAAATTAACTAACAAATTAAGAAAAAAGGGTTGGAATTTATACCCAATAATTTTGAAGATCCACAAGCACACATAGCCTCCCAAATCGAAATTTTGTTCCCTAGATCCATGCAATTTTGGCTAATGAGAAATGGGTAGGAGTCGGATTTTTATTTTGGTGAGGTTTTATTTTGATTTTTGGCAATTTTTTTGAGGATTTTTGGAGAGGAGATGAGATGAGGGAAAAAGAGGGGAGGGGCTGCTGAAATCAGCAGTGGGCTCGGCCAAATGGGGAGGAGAAGAGAGTGTGAGGTGATTGGAGAGAGAATGGGGTCAAAAAGTCCACCTTTTACTTCTATCATTCTCTTTTCTTTTCTTTTCTTTTCTTTTCTTTTCTTTTGCAACACAAGTGGGGACAATTGAGGGGGGGCTGCTGAATTCACCCACGGGGAAGGAAAAATGGGGGTGTGTGAGTGTGGGTATGGGTGTGGGGTGATGAAAAATGATAAATACTATACCCCAAACATCCATTTATACTAAATTCACTAAAAAAAGCCTTTTTTCTTCAATAATTTCTAAACCGTTTTGGCAAACGATTTCGTTGCAGAAACAATATTTTAAAATTTTGTTTAATGTGTCAAGATTTATAAAATTTGTATCAACCCATTCCAATTTGTGATTTTCCCTAATTAAATGTATTAGTGACGGCTTAAAATAATATTAAAATAATTTTTTTTCAGAAAATTTGAAATTTCACCAGTGGCTCAATAAACACCAAATACTAGCAATTATATAGCTAGAATATGTATATTTAATTTTTATAATAAAGATATTTGTATTTTGACTTTTTACAGAAAACCCGCCTTATTTTACCGATTTTCCGAAATTCCACCGAAACGATTTTCAAAACGTTACAAGGGGTATCCTTGTGATCCGTCACGAGTTTACTTTAGATGTTGCCAGATCTTTTTATTGTGGCAAACATTTGGATTAATGTTTGCTTAAGGAAATAATGAGCTAGATTTTCATCATGACAATGCATTAATGTTACATGGACTTGTATCATGAGTCATGGTCTCTTTTCTTGCAAAAATGACACATTAATGAATTGTTTAATGTGTTGAAATGAGATGGAGAGAGAGAGGGGCTGCCATGGTTGATATTATTGGTCTTGTATTTTCATAATCACTCTCTCTCACTCTCATTACAACAAAAGAAAAGAAAAGAGGAAAAAGGCTTCTCTTTTTCTTCTTCCTCCTCTAGCTCATTGTCTTCCTCCAATGGCAACATCTTCAACCTCCATCCAAGCCATGGATGCAAAGAGGCAAAGTGGTCACAACATACTCTACTTCAACCTTAGGCACATCGGCTAGCACACTTCGTGCCCGAGTTGCTTCGGACGAAGCGGGAGCCTGTAAAAAGACTTCTCGATGTGGTGCCCTTTCCGACGAGGAGATGAAGACCGGAGATTCCGCGAGGAGATCGGGATGGTGGCCGAAGACCGAAGGACACGGATCGCTCGGTATATCATTCTATCCCTTCTCTAGTTAGCTAGCATTAGGTTAATGGTTACGATCCGGGTTTTTAGGATGCGGTAGTGCCGGTTTAAAGTCAAGAAAAATTTTTGTTTCCGCATTTTGGCCTCGGATAGACAGCCGGGGCGCTACCGTAGTCCTACATGGTATCAGAGCCATGCCATTAACCTAGTCTAGCCTGCTCTAACGTATTTACAAGTTCGATCGAACGGATTTTCCAATAACCGTGTCTCCATGTCAAGTTTCTGTCGAATTTTTCCAGTGCTCTAAAAATTATTTGGTATATTGTAAAAATACGTGCAGGGTTTTTTATGCATTCTGTGAAAATTTGGTGCCCAAAATTTACTGTTCCACCGCGTAACCGAGGCCAAACCCATGCATTGGCCGCGGTTCCGCGGCCATTATAAGTCTTTGCTGCACCAAATTTTTATAGTGGCTCTCTGACATGGAAATAGGATTTTTGGTATGTTCTTTTTGGGCCCAGATTTTCTTTGAGTGCTACAGTTGTGCTTGGGGCCCACTTCGGGAAATTTAGTCTATCGAAAATTTTAAGCATGTTAGTTCACAGTATTTACATTATATCTGCGACCGTGAATGTCATTTGATCGGTAAATCCTGTCTAACTGATGTAGCCCTTTTAGACGGATTTGCGAACGTGACATTCACGTTGATGTTCTGTGTTGTGCTATGATGTTGCGGATTTGTCGTGTGGATAGCCTGGATGCAATGGTAGTACAGTTTGGTTTATTATGTACATTTGATATTGTGGGGCGAGCGTCCGACATGTGGACTGCCGTTACTGCCTGTTTGTATATTATTCTTTTGGGGCACGACCGGGCTGAGGTCGATGTACCCGTTGTATATTTTACTTTCTGTACTTGGATTACCCCGCGGAGGGATGCACGGGTAGCCGAGTTCTAGAGGGCAACGGGCCCGCATCTCATGGCATTGAGACGGAGGGGGCTTCACTCTAGAATTGGCGGGCTATTCGCCGCACTCGTAGGGGGTACAGGTTGACCCAAGGAGGGGTACCCAAGTTACCGGATTCCGTGAAGTGCTGGGTGGTCCATTCACGTTGTTGAAGGGGGCTGCCTCGCTTCAGGTTTTGGCGGGTAACTTGCCGTGCTCGTAGGGGTCTAGGATTTCATTGCACAGGCTATCCACACGACCAAGGGAACGTCGGGTTTCAATAGCGGCTCTATGAAACCCGGGGATCCCAGATATCTGTATTGTTCTATGATGCTTATTACATTTCTGTGATGTTGCATTTTATCATGCCTTGAGCGATTATTATATATTGATATATATACTAATAGATGTTGTATATGTTTTGCATCCGCGCTAGTCCAGTCCCCGCTCTGTCGTTAGTTAAGTAACCTAACGGGTGATGACGGGACCCAGTGGCGAATGCGGATGGCATATACGTACATCATTATTTTCGTTCTTTATTGGTGTTATCAATTGATGGGACTGCATTGATTCGGATCAATGCAAGCTAAACAAACCTATTTGATGTTGTTGGAACATTTTTCAAAAAGTTGTTATTGCAAGGGCGTTCTCTTTTGTTTTGCACAGTGGTATTCGGTTATGAATATCCAGCACCTCAGTCGACGAGGCAAGGGCCGAGATCCCTTCACCGGGAGTGACCCCTTGGACAGAAGTTTGCGTCAGGGTAATAACTTCACTATAGCCGATTGCCTTTTTGCTTTGCATCGTGGTATTTAGTTGGAATATCCTGCACCTCATTCTACGGGGAAAGAGCCGAGATCCCTTCACCGGGAATGACCTCTTTAGCAAAAGATTTTCGTCACTATATTTTATAAAAAGCTATGCAGTTCCTTCAACGATATCAAGTTCATTACGTTAAAAGTTTTTTGCCAAAAACTAGACGTAGCCCTCCGTCATTTCTTACAAGTATTACTTAGTATTCGTGCTGCGTTTGTTGACCGTGTCAAGACGTAGTGTGCGGTAGCTAAGTAGTGTTTGTTTATAGCATATTAATAGGATTGGTTAGGACAGTCGTGCGGCCTTGTTGACTGTGTCAAGGGCTCGTACGGGTGCGTTTAATGCAATCCAGAATAATGACGGGTTGAACTTGACTAGGACTCTTTGATTTGTTGACTGTGTCAAGGTCACTTGGGTCCTAGGGGTAAAAAATCACATCGGGAGTTTCTAAAGAAACTGAAACTTGCCAGGCATGCGCATACCTTCTGGAGTGTGATAACGTGAGTAGATTCCGTCACGTTATCATGCGATGATAGTTGGATCCCGATTCCTACTGATGAGTTGGTTTACTCCTCGGGTGATCCCGACTAACTCTTCTTTCATGTTTGAAGAAGAATTTGACGTTACAGTGGGAGGTTTCCTGATTAGATAAATTGATAACCATTCTGATTTAGGTTAGAGTGCACGCTGAGTGTTTCTTTTCTCTCTCTTTGGTAGCGACCATGGCCCGACCCTAGACTATGACTCAGTGACCAAGTTGACCGAACCTTCTTATAAGACTGGCTTTTGGATTGTCAGAGTTGCATACCTCATTGCCACTCCTACTTTTACCCTTTTCTCCAGGACACCCCGTATTACTACGAACGTCCACTTTCATTGGATAAAACCATCGTATGGTTATATACGAACTCGAAGGAATTTATTCGAGGATGGTTTCCGGTTCTGGAGAAAACGAATAAGACTATTCAGTTGTCTTTTCCTTTTACCTTTTCTCAGGTTGTGAGTGCTCCTTGGATTAGGGGACAGTGCACCTATTACGCTTATTGGATAGTCTTCTTCCAAACCATAGGCTGGTGACGAACGGTAGGGAATGAAGAAAACCAATTAGCCTAACGATGGTGTGCAGAATGTATTAAGTAAAGACAAATAAAGGGATTAGTAAGAGGGCAAAGTAAACTGCGACTGCTATTCACGACCAAACCAAGTATTTCATTACCTCTCCCACTTCACCTTTGTATTTCTCCAGGACACTCCGTATCACTACGAAGATCCACAGTCATTTGGATACTCTATCGTATGGTTATATACGAACTCGAAAGGAACTTGTTCCAGTTCAGGGAAGGATTCTGGTTCAGGAGAAAGAGGAATAAGGTTTTATTCAATTGTCTTTTATCTTTACCTTCTCTCGCATTGCGAGTGCTCCTAGGATTAGGACAGTACACCCATTATGCTTATTGGATAGTCTTCTTTCAAACCATAGGCTGGTGCCGAACGGTAGGGAAGGAAGAAAACCATTTGGCCTAAAGGGGTGTACAGAAGGTAATGACTAAATACATATAAAGGGATTTGGAGAGATGGCAAAGAAATATACGGTTACAGTTGTGAATCTGGATAATGGAAGAGGCATTACTAGGAATACCCGAATACCCCTACAAAACATTTCAATATTTCAGTTTCACTGTGTATTGTTAAAAGAAAACTGATTTCCCAATTAGTCCTTACTCCAGGGTATGTATTTACCAGGTTTGATTCTCACATCTGTATGGTTTTACAGATGATGAGTGGGAGTAAGTTATTGGAAATTAGGTGATCATCCTCATTATATCGGAATTCATTGTAATTGGTGATATTTGAGGAAATCGCCTGGGTTGTTTGCCGGACGGCAAATATTTAGTTTTGAATATCCGTCGTTGTGCACCAATTTCAAATTGATATATATGTACGTCTATTTTTATAGAGTGAGATATACCTTTTTGAAATTATGTCTATGACATTTACCTATATCAATGAATCGTTAGGTAAGGAGCATTAAACAGCGGTGTAATTCTTTTTAACTATAAGTACAGTTTTCAACCTACGACACACAGGGAATGAGTTATTAGACTCAAGGGACTTATACAGAGTATTGTATGTTGTCCAGTGTCCATTAGGACAGAGGGATTGGTACTCGTACTATATTCTGTTTACTTGTGACTTCTCTAGTTCTTAGACATGTGTTTCGTAGAAATGCAAGGTCTGAGTTTTGAGAAGTTATAGGTATAAGAGTAAAGTAGAGAACCACGTATTGCAAGTATCAGGATTCTTCAAGGTGATCGAAGGTGTAAATACTTGTGTATGGTATTCAGTTGATAGTAATGGTTTTGAGAACTTGTTTCTCTTTCAGGTTACTCATAATTGGAAGCTCTCCTAAGTTGAGTAATGCTGATCGACCTCTCTCCATTTAGTTGACATGCACTGGAAACAGCTGCATGATATGAATCTGGTTCCAATTAAATCAGTGCCTCTATTTCTATATTGGATATAGAATAGTTCATATCTTAACTATGTTAAGGTACGGGGAGTTGTCCGGCTTATGCTTAAAACCAGACTCTGGATAACTCAAGGCACGTTTCTGTAATGGCTGTTTGTGGGTTGACCCGGGCTATGACGAGGGTTGACTTTCTACCATCTGGAAGATCAATAGTGATATTGTTCTAGACTCGCCATAGTTTTAATAAAAATGGATTTTTTCAGAAAACAGTAGTGGGAGTATGGTAGAACTGGAAGTGATTCCAGAACCGCAAACGATTACTGAAAATTTGATAAGAACCTAAAGATTCAATCTGACTTGACATTCCATTGGCCACTCCGCAGATATGGTGGGTAACCTCAGGCACCCGAGAGGTACTCCGGTAGCCTCAAGGACGGTGATAGGGAGGTTCTTGTTTACCCAGACTTGCCATTGCTGTTGTTCCAGACTGTGAAACCCGGCAGGAGGATGAGTATAGCGTCGTTCTAGACTAGCTTTAGAAGGGCACGTGTATATTATTTTGCCAGAAGGTTGTCGTAATCAGTGGGAGCAGCGGAAGCATAATGGACAAGTAGCTTGTGTCTATTTAGAGACTAAAGCAGATATAGCGGAGATAGATCATCTATTTCTGATGTGACAGTTATAGGTTTGACTTCATCAGAATAGGGGATGGATCTGTTAAGAAGCTAGTAGGGTGTGATGTCCTGGTATTTGGATGACATACACAGAGTAGGAAGTGAAATTCCTATACTACGATCGGTTATACTATGGTTGCCACACAGTGGTTTCTCCACATAGGACTTGGATATTATATCAGACATTCTGGTCACTAGATCTATAGTTTTAGATCTAGATTTGGGTAGTTTCCCAACCTGGGTACTTAGACAGCATTCTAAAGGTGTTTTAGAATGAACGACTCCTGGCACGGTAGTGTACCTGCAGGTGATGGAGTCACCCTCTCTAAAGGTGTCTTACAGACTAAAGGGGAGAGGGATGTGCATGATTGGCAGATCACTTGCTTAGGCAATTAAGTCAATCATGAGATGTCAAGTACCACACCAGATGTTGTTTTTTTTTTGTACGAGATGCAGTAAGTTGATATTAATCCTATCCTGGAGAAACGTTCGGAAGCAGTTTTAGAACATAAGTGGATGTTCTAGGGATATGATAACAACAGCCTCTTTTAGGAGACGGTTATCATTTCAGGCTTCCAAGGTGACCTGGATGACATAGTGACTGTCAGAGTTATAGTTTCCCTCTGACGAGGGGCAGTATTTTGGACAGGTGGTCCAAGTGGATACTGAGGGAGGCATGGCGCAGGATACTGATTGGTTTCAGTTGAAGATACAGTCTAAGAAGTTTGGATTTGGAGTTCATTTATGAGCTAGGTCCCATCAGATATCCAGACATACTCTAAGACAGGTATTGCTCATTTCGGGAGATGGCTTTCTCCGCGAACTTGAGATAAAGAGAGACATAGAAAGAAACATCAGGGCGGATCCACTCACTGAGGCTATTCCTCGAACGCAATAGTTTCGCAAACAGGCTTTGTGAGACTGATTAGTAGAGGAGTTGGGTGTTCGGTATCAAACGGGCTGTGAATATGCGACATCGCAATAATTAGCCTTGAGTGCAAGTGGGAGATTGTTGGATATAGTGCCCTCAGAGTCAATTATTGGATCACAGGCACCTGATTGTGATGATTGAGGGAGGACCTATACCGGTAGGACAGTCTTACTCAAGATGATAGTATTCTATCTGGTTTATCTTTATCAGTCGTGTACAGTTTTAGGTGACATGTTCACTATTACACGTTGATAGAGCCCTTAGGATCCTGCTTGACTACCAACAGTATGATGGCGATCATATACGTGAGAGTTGGGTAGTCCATAAGCACATCCTTAAAAGGTCTCTAGTCGAGGGAGTTTCGAGACAGGGCATCGATACTCCAGAGTAGACTAGTGTATACAGTCGAGACCCCGACGAGGGGCGGTGGCCGGTCTCACAGGCCACTGGTGTCAGTTAGTTCACCTAAGATATATACAGGTGCTCATTGGGTTATGAGTACACCAGACAGGACTTGCCGGGAACATGCTAGTTGGTATTATACCTAGCGTCAGATAGCAGTTCCCTGGTGACATGTGTACAGGTTAGTTCATCGACCTGAGATCGTCATTTGTCTCGTGTGAGTTCCCACTGTGCTTTGATTACTACCCTACCACGGCTCAAAGGAGTCGTGTAAACAGGTTTTAGTTGGGTACAGTCCCGAGCCACATAGAAGCAGTGAGCGGATCTGTAGGGGTTCGTCTCTCCCTGTATTGGGGGTGAGATCGCGCTGTGTCTAGAAGAGCCATTACACAAAGCCCTCGGCCGAGGCAGGAGATTTACTGGTAGGTATTCCAATAATATCTCAAGGTGTTCTGGGCTACACTCTGACACGACTTGTACCGCTTTTGGGGGTCTGACTTTTACCAACCCCCTAGGCCCGCCATGCGATACTCATAGACGAACGGACCGGACTGTACGGATATTGTAACTGACAGGCTCGGTAGGGTGTCAGGATGAGTTCGCTCATCGGCCTCCCTTTTGGTCAATACCTGGTAGCCCGTTATGTACGGCTAATACCTCTGACGCACTAGTGGTTAAATCCACAGCCAAGGTATTGACGAGTCTTTAGAGTCCCCCACAGACAGTTTCTCAAGTTTCGGGTGGAACGTTGTAGAGGCCGTATGATATATGGCAGGGTTCGATCTTATACGTGCGGTATTGCACGGATCATGATCGGACGGATCATACTAGTGGGTTTTGGTTTAAGCCGGATTCTAGTATTAGATTTGTTGGATTACTTTAGTCTCATCGCATTCGCATTCAGTCGGAATGCGGGTGCAGGTATGTATATACAGTTGAGGGGTATCCTTGTGATCCGTCACGAGTTTACTTTAGATGTTGCCGGATATTTTTGTTGTGGCAAACATTTGGATTAATGTTTGCTTAAGGAAATAATGAGCTAGATTTTCATCATGACAATGCATTATTGTGACATGGACTTGTATCATGAGTCATGCTCTCTTTTCTTGCAAAAATGTCACATTAATGAATTGTTTAATGCGTTGAAATGAGATGGAGAGAGAGAGGGGCTGCCATGGTTGATATTATTGGTCTTGTATTTTCATAATCACTCTCTCTCACTCTCATTACAACAAAAGAAAAGAAAAGAGGAAAAAGGCTTCTCTTCTTCTTCTTCCTCCTCTAGCTCATTGTCTTCCTCCAATGGCAACACCTTCAACCTCCATCCAAGCCATGGATGCAAAGAGACAAAGTGGTCACAACATACTCTATTTCAACCTTGGGCACGTCGGCTAGCACACTTCATGCCCGAGTTGCTTCGGACGAAGCGGGAGCCCGTAAAAAGACTTCTCTATGTAGTGCCCTTTCCGACGAGGAGATGAAGACCGGGGATTCCGCGAGGAGATCGGGATGGTGGCCGAAGACCGAAGGACACGGATTGCTCGGTATAGCATTCTATCCCTTCTCTAGTTAGCTAGCATTAGGTTAATGGTTACGATCCGGGTTTTTAGGATGCGGTAGTGCCGATTTAAAGTCAAGAAAAATTTTCATTTCCGCATTTTGGCCTCGGATAGACGGCCGGGGCGCTACCGTAGTCCTACACTAACTAACCGATTACAAAATGTGCTCGATCATTTAGGCGTAATTTCTCGTCTTGCAACACCTAAGGCTTAGCAGTGGCTCCCAAACCAGTTGGTCTAAGGCACTAGGTGATAAAACACCCTCGCTATATTTTTTTATACTGCCTTAAGCAATTACAAAACCGGTGTTTATTTCTTATTCACTACTTATAATTTTTTTATTTTATTTTTCATACTAAGGCTTTTAGACAAGAGCATTTCAAAGTATTCTCTACTATCCCAAGTTTCAAGATGTGTGCAAGTGCGCATAGTAAGGTATCAACGTTTAAATATTTAGCCTCAAGAATAGGGACTATTTTTAGACTTATTTTTATTCTCAGATTAGTAATTTCCTTCCATCTTACTAACCCTTGGGACAACGGCTCATAATTACTTATTACTAGTTTCGTTTAAGAAAATATCTAACTTTCTTATTTTTCTTAAAATTTTCCAATCTTGTCATATATAATTTTTCACTTTCAAACTTTCATTATCAAAAATAATTTGTGCTTATATTTATGATAATGCAAAATAATGCGTAAATAAGCACAAACCTCCCCTAAATCTGTTTGCAGCAGCGTCCTTGCTGATGTCATCTGTTAAGCTTAAAATAACTGTAGACCTAGAAGGAAAAGTTAGTAACGGGAACATGAATAAATGACAGTGAAATCCTCCCCCAAACTTATTTTTGGCTCATAATTATGTAAAAAATTATTTTCTTTCAAGATCTAAAAGATTTCCCTCCCCCCCAAACTTGAGTAAAATAGTCTTCAGCATTTAAAATTATGAGGAGGGGTTAAACTTATTGGTATATGCAAAGCTTTATAAAGACCAAAAGTCAACACCAACCATTCAAAGATTTTATCAATATAGCACCAAGGTTGGTAGAAGAACATGTTATATGAAGACAAGAAGAAGTGGGGAGGAGATAAGAGGTAGTATGGTTTACGTCTCGATTGATAGAGACGAAACAGTGATAGTGAACGAAAACGAGAATGTGAATGATTAGGAATGGGAAGAATAGTCACATTCTCGTATGGGTTAAGAAGAAATGGTGGTGGTTCAATTTCTTCGGGTGGAGATTGATTAATCACAAAATCCGTGTTGTTTAGGAATGCGGGTTCGTCGGCAAAAATATTTTCGAAACTTTCATCGATGGTCCGATTGAACGTTTCAATATCAACAAGTGTCGTGCCAAAATTCAACACACTTGATTTGTCAAACATTATGGTGGTAGGAGCCTTGAAAAACTCATCTATCTCATTCTCAAAGGGGTCTAAATCAAGTAGACTTTCAAGAATCATAGAACTCAAAATGTTGGAGTGTGAGTCATCAACACTCGATAAAATTAAAGGAAGATTAGAAGAAGAACCAAAGAAAGTGGGTGATGAAATAGGTAAACAAATTTGGATGTCGAGTATTGCTGAACCAGATGTGGGAAATGAAGGCTGAATTTCGTTCTGCTTTTCGGTCATGTATTTATCATCAATTTCCAGATGCATATTGGGTTCGGGAAAAACTGTTAAAGGTTCGAGATAATGTCCACACGGAAATGAAAGGACCCGATGAATTGGTGAGAAAAATTCATCCAAAATTGTGGGTTCATCATCCAATATATCCCTAGCGTCAATATTCTCAATCAGGTGAAAATTAAAATTCTCAGACAGCTCATCAAAAGCATGGTTTTCAATCAATTTTGGTTCTATAGTGGAGATGTAGAGATCACAAGGATTGGGTATGGTTTCACTTGACATAGACCCATCACAATCAGGTAAATCAAACACTACAAAGTCGCACAATTCATCAAACATTCTATCGTCAATTGGTGAATCATTTGGTGTCCTCGATAGATTTGTGAAACTGGAGTTGTGGATTTCAATTTGGGATGGGGAGCTTTGATTTGGAAGGGTGTACTGCTCTCTCTCTCTCACTACCCAAATTCTCAATTTGTCCTATTGCCGTATCATACATTGAATTTTTTTAGCGAGTTAGAAACTAGTTGCTCGTTCGTTGGGTTTTATGAGGGCGGCCATGGATGCATTCAATTCCTCTATGTGGCGGCACGACGCTACCCGAAATTCTTCCACTGTCCGTTCAAGACTAGACATGGGTCGGTAAGGGGTTTCAGCAGAAGATTAAAATTCTTATGGATAGGTAAAACTCCCAAATGACTGTTCAGAAGAAATGTCTAGAGAAGGTGTAAAAGTCGGGTAGGATTGATAGGAATGGGATGGTTGTGAAAAATGGACTGGATTAGGATCAACATTGTGATAAGAAGAATAGTGAGATTGGATGGTTGGTTGGCGACTGGCAATAGATGTCATATACGCCGCAAAACGAGTAGTAATACTTTCTTCAGGAAATGATGGTGTTTGTTGTCCTAAAGGTTTGACCGGATTGAAACTTTAGGATTGGTCTTTGCAATATACTCAGCAATGGACATGCCTTTAGGTGGTTCCTTACTTTCTATAAATGAATTATCAACATAAAAAGATGTTGAATTTTGGTGAGGAGTCCAACTATTTCTTTCCACTCTCAAAGGCATGGTAGAGTCGGATGGTATACCGAAGAGATTACGAAAACAAGAAATATCTGGTTCTGGATAGCAAAGCTCGGCAAGAGTTCGTCTATTTGGGTTACCCATTATAAGAAGGTGAACAGAAAAGAGGGTGAAAAGGGAAAGATTTAAGCTCTATTTGGATTGTTTTGCTTTGAATGTAGGACTTGAGGGTTGACTCAACAAATCACAAAATGCACAAACGAACCCTAAAACTATGGTCACCAAGATTTAAGCTCCAAAATCCCTCGCAAAAAGTCGCACAATAATCCTTACATACACAATTTGCTGTTTTGTTTTATTTTTATGATATGGATCGAATAAGAATTCAATACGAATAGCAAGAAAAAAATTACGCATGTATCCCTGGCAACGGTGTCATTTGATTAATCTGTGAAAGAGTGTTTTTGTAGTAACCGCAATCAATAACGGTATCGCGTATAGCTAGCCTAGATGAGTACGGGTCGTCCGCAGGGATGCGTGGAACTTTTAATCTTGTTTTAGACGAGTTGATTAGAATAAAAGAAGAAAGGAGAATAGATTCTCGATCTATATTAAACACGGATGTAGAATATATATAGTTTTAAGATCTAGTTTAAATACGGAAATAGATTTTAATGGGAAAAGGCTTGTAGGGTTCGTTAGGATTTAGTAGTCATGGATGACTAATAAAGATGACTCCTTTTATCTTTTGATAGATTTAAAATTAGATAGATAGTGATGAATGAGAATTAGGGTTCTTGGAAGAAACTAGGGTTTCCCCACTATTGACCCTTGTCTCTTCATTGATCTCTATTCATGTCTAGCCCTTAACAAAACAATTGTTAATCTGATCTCAAATCACAGTCAAGACTATCAATAAATTGACAGCGCGCCCGATTAGGATGTTAACGATTCTTTTGCTAAAGTTTATAAATTTCATAAGACGTAAAAGAAGTTAAAATATTTTCTCATCCATTGTTCTACCCTAAGCCAACGAACCCTATCAAGCGGAAAATTAATCGCGCATGATGGAGATAGAAGAATAAGAAGAACGGATAGAGATCACAATGTAAATACAAAAAATAAATGCTAAATAATTAAACTAATGATCTATCTTTATTAATCAACTTCACAAATACAAATACTATGAGTTTAGATTACAAGAGGAAGAAGTTGCCCTCGATCTCTGCCTCGTAGGAAGTAGATGTTCCGTCGAATCTCACGTCGCTTTATCACGTCGAATCACAGACCTGTCGTGGATCACTTGTTCTTTGACGGTGATTTGCTTCGTGTAAAAGGTGATGATTTCTAGTTTTAGCCATCGGTCCTTTATATAGCCCTGGAAGCAGAAACCCTAGATCCCAAGTATTAGGGTTTGTTGTTGCAATCCTACCCAAAAAAATCCCAAACCCTAACTCCTTAGAATGGCCGCGGATCCACCGCATTTAGCATGATTTGGGCGCGGAAGCGAGGTGGGTTAAAGAGATCATAGTTCCAAACTTCTGGGGCTTTCTCTTAGTGACATGTGGAGATTTATGTGATGTCCGGATTCTTGAAATATTCTATGAGTCTCTGCCAGTATTGATTTTATAATTTAATTAAATTTAATCGGCAGATTTTTGATTCCCGACATCCCGATCTCCTAACCTGAGCTAGATCATGCACAATATCTTCATGAATAATGTTAGTAATATTTGTTTTAGAGATATTATTCTAACCATTTGTATGATATTATATCTTTTAAAGAATCTTGATTAGAATATTTGATATGATATGCATAATAAAAATATTATATAAATATTATATGTATATATTTTCCTTCATAATATTAATTATAATATATAAACATATGGTAAATAGTATTTTGCAGATAAACCCTCAAATGTTTCATATTTATAATAAACACCTTTAAATATTTATCAAAAGTAAGGAAAATGTTATATCAAAAGTGCGATATTTTCGACTGAACACCAGGCCGTCCCCGACTTTCTTGCCGAGCATCCGATACCCACCGACTCCCCCTTAAATTGTGAGTTACCGGATGAACATGCGCTCGACGCAAAGGAAGAAGAGAATGGTGCCCGATGGGAACTCTATTTCGATAGAGTATCTTCCATGAAGAAGCGGAAGCGTAACACCCCTTATAATCAAAGCTGGGGTAGGCCTTATCTTCGTGACCCCGCAAGAAGGGATATTGCGTTACGCTTTCTCCCTGACGGAACCAAGAACTAACAACGAAGCTGAATATGAAGCTTTGATAATAGGTCTCGAGATCGCTGTTGATATAGGAATCAAAGACCTCCTCATATATGGAGATTCCCAGCTCATTGTCAGCCAAGTAAATGGAGACTATCAGACATGCAAGCCAGAACTGATCGAGTATGGTGAAAGAGTGCAGCAACTGCTGACATAAATCCACTCTTACATCTTGGAGAGTATACCGCGTGCGGAAAACAACAAAGCAGGTGCATTGGCTAGATTGGCTAAAGAATTGGCCGACGAAGACCTTAATGACGGAATGATCGTCGTGCAAAGCCGTCGGGTTCTCATGCCAGCAGGGATACCTTTGGAGGATTTAACAGAGGATCCTGAAGAAAAGGAAATGACCAAACAATCAGTCCTCTAAATAGAAGACGAAGAAAAGGTCAAGGATTGGAGGGAAGTCTTCATAGACTACTTCAAATCCCATCAAATGCCCGAAAACGCGTCGTCAAGACATCAGCTCATAAAACGGGATCTGTCTTTTCCTTTCGTCAATGATACTCTATACAAGAGATCGCTTGATGGTTTTTAGCTAAGGTGCTTGAGGCTAGGAGAAGTAAGGAGAGTCGTTCAAGAAACTCATGACGGACTCTGTGGTTCTCATCAAGCCGGGCTAAAGATGAAGCTGAAGATTAAAAGGATGGGATATTATTGGCCCACGATGATTCAGGACTATCTCGAATATGCGAAGCAGTGTCACTCGTGCCAAATTCACAGGGACTTCATCCACCAACATCCAAATCTGCTACATCCAACAGTAGCTAGCTGGCCGTTCGAAATGTGGGGGACCGATATAATCAGCCCCATTGAGCCAGTATCATCCAAAGGACACCGGTTCATACTGGAAACAACCGACTACTTTTCTAAGTGGGCAGAAGCAGTACCACTAAGAGAGGTTAAGATGGAGAATATCCTCTATTTCTTCAAAACACGTGTCATCTACCGGTTCGACACTCCGCGACGAATAATCTCGGATAACGGACCAGCCTACAGGAGCCATAAAATCAGCCGCTTTGCAGAACAGCTTAGAATAGACTAGAGATACTCTTCTGTCTATAATTCTCGAGCTAACGGTCTAGCTGAAGTTTTCAACAAGACCTTGACCAAGATTATAAAGAAAATGGTGTCCAAAAGCAAAAAAGATTGGCACGAAAGGCTGCACGAAGCTCTCTGGGAGTACCGGATGACATTCAAAATAGCCATGAAAACAACCCCATATGCGTTGGTATTCGGCACGAAAGCAGTCCTTCCTTTGGAAATAGAACTCCCTGCTCTATGGGTAGCAGTTCGATACGAGCCGACGGATGAAGAAAATGCCCATTTTTGACTTGAGGAGCTCGACGCCCTCAATGAAACTCGCCTCATGGAGCAGCAAAACCTATAAGCTTACAAGGCAAGGATGACGCGCTCATACGAAAGACTGACTAAGTCGAGAACATTCGCCCAAGGTGAGCTCGTGCTAGTTGTCAAAAGACCTATGATTCCCAATCGTGCAAAACGGGCGAAATTCGAGCCGAACTATGAGGGCCCATACATCATAGACAAGATCTACCAAGGTGGGGCCTACCTGCTCATGGATATGCATGGCGAAAGACCCTTCCGGACAATAAATGGTCGATTCCTCAAAAGATACTATGCCTAACGGGTTACGATTCAGGTCAATGATAGATGACGACGCCCGTGTCCACTCGCTATCTTCCAGAGTCAGAACCCTGAAATTAGTATCCAGAAGATCTGTTGCCTCGAAAATGGTAACAATGGACCACTATATCCTTAAACTGGCCATGGACCACTACGTCCTAAAACTGGCCATGGACCGAGATGTCCCTAAACTAACAATGGACCGAGACGTCCTTAAACTAGAACTTCACCTCGAACGGCAACACTAGACCGAGATGTCCCTAAACTAACAATGGACCACTACGTCCTTAAACTGGCCATGGACCGAGATATTCCTAAACTAACAATGGACTGAGACGTCCTTAAACTAAAACTTCGTCTCGAACGGCAACTCTAGACCGAGATGTCCCTAAACTAACAATAGACCGAGATGTCCCTAAACTAGCGTGTCGCCTCAAACATAGCATTAATGGACCGAAATGTCCCTAAACTTGTGCTCCGCATCCACCGCTCTGCCAAAGCCTCCGTCGACTAACCAACTCGAAAAAGTATAAAATGAGCTGTCTTGGTTAATTGATCGACAATGATCCAAACAGCATTATTGCCCTTTGGACTCCATGGTAATGCTGTCACGAAATCTATTGTTATATGTTCCCACTTCCATTGAGGAATCGGAAGTGGTTGCAATGAACCAGATACATTTTGATGTTCAGCCTTGACTTGCTGACACACCAAGCATTTCGATATGTAGTGAGCAATCTCCCTTTTCATGCCTTCCCACCTGAAATTTATCGCAGATCTCTGTACATCTTCGTGCCTCCCGGATATACGGAATATGCGGAACTATGAGCCTTCTTTATGACTTCTTCACGAACATCTCCTTTAGGTACACATAAACGACTCCCATAACGTAACGAACCATCTTCATGAATTAAAAAGTCTGTTCGAAGTTCCGCTTCTATTTGTTCTCGAAACTTCTGCAATTTTGGATCGTGCGACTGTGCTTCTTTAATACTATCGATTAAGGATGACTGTACTTGCAACTACATCAACTGTCCTGAATAATTTGGTAGTACAATCTCCAACTCGAATCTCTGAAGATCAGCGATAATCTCCTTCTGTGCAGTCAACAATCGTATCGCTGGCAACCGACTTAGAGTACGTGACAGAGCCAACCATGCTACCTGTGGTTAGGAATCATCCCTCCGTGGTCACATTACGACTGTCAAGCGGTTATCAAGAACAGTAAAAAATATATAATCTAGCTAACACATGTCCATCTGCCACAATCGATAAAATCAAGAAATAAATATAGCGGAAATGAATCAAGATCCAATAAAACAATAGCATCTGTATCACGTCCCAATATGGGCTCATATCAATAAAAATAAAACTACGAGAATAAATAAACTAAGAGTCTAAAAACTAGCTCCTCACTGTTCGGCTTGATTGGTAAAGTACTCTTGATCTGCCTGCGATAAAGGTAGAGGAACTGGGCTATACAAAACCCAGACGTGCGTCATAATATAAAAATAATAGTAATAACCAAGATAGGATGTTATTAATAAACATGAGTATAAATAATAAACACAAGTATAAAACAGTGGGGTACATGTATGTGATATATATTCTAAAGTCTGTGCCTCTAGGTTATCTATAATACAAGTCTTTGAAATCAATTTAATGGAATCATCAATGTAACTCAATAGTATCCCGTGCGTGCTCGGAACCACGGTCATGATTCTTGGGCTAAATTCGAGACGTGCCGCTAAGAAGTAAACAGGTAACATGTACAGATGAATGATGTCAGCAGCATCATTCCTGGGCTGGCCGAGCCTGTAAAGACTGATCAGTATAAGTATCGAACTGTTGAGTTATAAGTCAGGTTTCATTATTGATTTCCCTTTACCTCCAAGTTTTGTGTTCAAGTCAGGTATTGATAATATAAAACTAATGCCAATACAGGATCAAGAAGGTACAGATCTTATCTATGTAGACAACAAGTCAGGATTGTCGACATTAGCAATAAGATCCAAGTAATAATCTGGTAGTGTGTCGTGAACATGTCATGTAATGTATTTTAACCAATAGATACCAAATGTGAAACTGTAATCAATATCGGAACACGGTAAACACAACTAATGCCAGGATGCATATGTATCTATCTGTAATAGCCATTACACGTCTATTACCATGTATGATGCAATCTAAATAACATATTGTACTGGTATAGTAGTATAATGATATCATGATATTCCGGCATGCAACTAGATATGCTATTATCAGTACGGATACCGTAAAACTGTAAATCTATAATATTTGCTGAATAATAAAACACATGCACTATCATTTATTAAATAGATATTGATATAGTAATATAGCATGTTGCAGGTTTATAACTTGCCTGATCGGATCTCACGTTAAGATATGGATGCCACGTCCGACGTCGGAATACCGTTGCGATGCATGGTGTTGACGACGACGGGGTGTTGTGTCGGCGAAGTGGCAGTTAGTTTCGAGGGTTGGCGATCGGAGTCGGGAAAGTGTAGGGTTGGTGGAGGCGACGGTCTGGGGTGTTGCTGGAAGGCGAGGAGGTGATGAAGAGAAGATGGAGGTGGCGGTGATGGGCGAAGTGAGCGACGGCGACAAGGGCTACGACGATGGAGTGTGGTTTCTTAGGTTGGCGTCGGTGAGATGCAGGGGGTGCTCAGGAAGAGGAGAAGGTGGGAAGGAGGATGTGGTGGGCGAGGTGGTGAGGACGAGGTCGAGGGGTGAACGGCGGTGAGGGAGCAGGCATGGGTTAAGGTTCTGGGTTTGCGGCGACAAAGAAGAGAATGAGGGGGGGAGAGAGAGAAGGTGAGGTTTATCTAAATAATTAGATATTATAATATATATATATATATATTTATTTATTTAGAGAAAGAGAGAGAGAGAGACAAGAGAGGGGCTGAGAGAGAGACGGGGGAGAGAGAGTTAGTTTTATATTTTAGTTTAGTTAATATTATATATATATATATATAACAGTTGGTATATTATTAGTTATATAGAAAATATTATAATATATATTGTAGGATTTTACAGCTAATACCAGATTACTCCGAATATTACTCGGATCCCTTCTAAAAATCTAGTTTTTAAATTTGAAGAATATACGTAAAAATTTAAACCAAATGTGATGTCCTGTCAGTAAAAATATATACCCCTAAGTATGGATATACATAAATATACGTAGCGATTAAAACGAGTCTGTATTAGCAATTAGGGTATGGACACGATATATGGGTGCAACCACATGCTATGGTGTATGATGACATACAAGACTAGATATTTAAAAATATATTATTTGGTTTTTATTTTATATTATTAAAAAATATACGGATACTAAAATATATTATACATGTATAATATATAGATTTGTACGGATAATCTGTACTAGCAAATATTTGATATAATCTTGAACCATGGTAAGTTTCAAACATATGGGTCGGGTCGGATAATAACCACGACTGCTAAATGCCCTATCTGCAACCCAAAACAAAAATAATCAAGAATTTGTCGCAAAATTTGGAAATACCCCAAATAAAATATAGTATAACAGTGCTAAGGTTTTACAGAATTGATCATAAGTGATGTAGTAGAGGCTAATCCCTAAGTTTTTTCTCTTTTTCTTTTTTCTTCCTCAACTTAGAAAATCTCAAGAGAAGAGGAAGAAAAAGCTAAGTATGATGATGATCAAAAGAGCAAGCATGGCTAAAATAAAATCCTTATCCTTTTCTTTTCTCTTTCTTTCTTTTAAGTATGAAGTGGGTAGAATTATGACTCACCAATGTGAGAAACAAGTCCACACACTTCCACTTAATGCAAGAAAGAATGAGAAGAAAAGAACAAGCCAAGTTATATGTGTACACACACACATATATATACATACACTAATACAAATATATACTACAAATACATACATCCATATTCGTATCAAAATACGAATACCATATTCGCATAAAATACGAATACCTGTATTTATATCAAGACACAAATACCCGTGTCCCCGGCAAATTTTTTTGGCTAAGAGTTATTTTTTTCTTTATAAAAAACGGGGAGAGAAAAGAAAAAGGAAAAGAATCCTCATAGTTTGGCATAACGTGTTAAACACGTGGGCACTTATATGAAAGTATATAAGCGCTAAAAACAAATAACTAAGGGCCAAACTGGCCTTACGTGTTAAACACGTGAGCACTCATATGCAAAGTATATGAGCGCTGAACATGAATAACCATAGGTCAAACAGACCTCAAGTGTTAAACACGTGAGCGCTTATATGCAAAGCATATGAGCTCTGAAAATAAACAGGCTAAAACCCACACTAGGGGACACATGTTAAACACGTGAGTTCTCTTGCCGCTTTCTTTGGCAGCGCCCACATGCAAAGCATATGAGCGTCCCAATTTAAAATGCACACATATGATAGAATTAAATTCTATGTGATAGAATTAAATTCTATTTGGGAAAATATTTTCCCTGATCTTTCTAATATGGAAAGATCTTTCTCTAACAGAGAATCTTGGATTTAAAATCCAATGGTGATAAAATATCACCAATTAAACTATCTGATAGAATAAAATTCTATCTGATAGAATTAAATTTTATTTGGGAAATATTTTCCTTGATCTTTCTAATATGGAAAGATCTTTCTCTAACAGAGAATCTTGGATTTAAAATCCAACTGTGATAAAAATATCACCAATTAAACCATCTAATAGAATTAAATTCTATATGGGAAATATTTCCCTGATCTTTCTAAAATAAGAAAGATCTTCTCTGTTAAACAGAATTAAATTCTATGATTAGGAAAATATCTTCCTGATTTTATTAAACTAACAAGATATTCATACGATAGAATAAATTCTATTTTAGAAAAATATTTCCTGATCTTTTTTAACTGACAAGATATTCATATAATAAAATGAAATTCTATCATAGGAAAATATTTCCTAATCTTGTTAAACTGACAAGATATTCATATGATAGAATAAAATTCTATTTTAGGAAAATATTTCCTAATCTGGTTAAACAAACAAGAAATCTTCTTTGTTAAACATAAAGCCTTTGGATTAAAAATCCAACGGTGAATAAAATTCACCGATTGATCTAAAAGATCATTTTGATTGATTATGAAATCAATCATGATCTCTCAATGAGAGATTTTATCAACAAATTGATTTTTTCTCTTCTCCTATCAATAGGAGCAAAGAGATTAATCGAGGGGGAGGATAAAAAAAAGAAAGGAGGAGACCACCCCATAAGCTTCTGTAAAAAATAATACAGAATGCTCTAAAAACAACAGAGAATTTAATTCTCTCAAAGAAGAAAATCTCCCTCCTAAAAACCCTAGGTAAAGAAAAAAGAAGAGATCAAAATATCTTTTTTACCTAACATACCATATCTAAGGGTTTAACCCTTCTCAAAAAACTTAGTTCTTTCTATGGATCTAAGATCCATAAGACAAGCCTCCCACAAGTTGAGAATTTAATTCTCATCGGGAAGATCTTGTTCTTAAGAATCAAAAATTCAGGAAAGAACAAAGTTGAAAAGAAAGAAGATGGAGTCCATAATACTTCAAGAACTTAGTTCCTTCAAATCAAGAACTTAGTTCTTAAAGAACCCGATCCAAAAATCCTTAAAATAGTGATCTTGGTGATCGTTAATGGTCAAAATACCATTAACAGAGATTTAACCTCTCTGAAAACATGAACAAGAGAAGATGGATAAAAGAACGTGGAGAAAATGGAATTCATAATACTCTAGGAACTTAGTCCATTCAAATCAAGAACTCCGTTCTTAAAGAACATGATCCCAGATCCTCAAAATAATGATCTTGGTGATCGTTAATGGTCAAAATACTATTAACAGAGATTTAAGTTCTCTAAAAAATATCAATAGAGATTAAATCTCCAAAAACTCAGAGCCTCACGTAAAAGGCATGTGAGCGCCCAAGGCTAAAAACTCGGCGCCTCACGTAAAAGGCACGCGAACGTCCAAAGCTAAAAACATAGAGCCTCACGTGAAACACACGTGAGTGTCAGAGAAAATTAGAGCTTAGCTTTATTATAGCGCCTCACATAAAAAGCACGCAAGCGCTCAAGGCTAAAAACATAGCGCCTGACGTGAAACACAAGTGAGCGCCAAAGAAAATTAGTGTTTAGCACTATTGTAGCGCCTCCCGTGAAAAGTACGTGAGTGCCCAAGGCTAAAAACTCAGCGCCTCACGTAAAAGGCACGCGAGCGCCCAAGGCTAAAAACACAGCGCCTCACGTGAAACATACGTGAGCGCCAGAGAAAATTAGCGCTTAGCACTAATGTAGCGCCTTACGTGAAAAACACGTGAGCGCCTAATGCTAAAAACTCTGCGCCTCGCGTGAAAAGCATGCAAGCGCCCAAGGCTAAAAACTCAGTGCCTCACGTAAAAAGCATGGAGCGCCAGAAAAGATTAGTGCTTTGTACTATTCCAGCGCTACACGTAAAACACACTTGAGCACTGTATATCTCAGTGCTTAGTACTAATGGGTAGTATAGAAACCCAATCTCAGCCCGAATTGGCTATGTTTCTTGAGGTTAAATCTCCTTGATTTTGAATCAACTGAGCCCTTGTGTTCGTGATATCTAAACTGATCCTAGTCCCATACATGACTAACGATATTCATCCCATACTTTCTATGTTAATCTTAGTCTTAAATATGACTAACGATTCTTAAATGATCCATCATGATCTTTCCCTCAAATATGGATTTAGTTCAAGGGTATATCTCTTCACACCTCTGATATATGTTGTTATAATTCCTCAGCGTCTTCAGAGAGGTGGCGGGTCCCGACAACTAAAAACTCCTTTCATCCCACATTGATGCATTTCCAAATTGACGTGCACACCTCAAATCGAACCGCACCCCAAATTGGGAGCTTCCCATGTCATCATCGTTCACTCCGCCACGTAAAAAATACACGTGCGCATAAGATGGAATAATAAACCGAAATATCCTTAAACTAACATTCGTCCCCAAAATGGGAATGTTGGACCGAAATGTCCTTAAACTAACATTCGTCTCCAAAACGGGAATGTTGGACCAAAATGTCCTTAAACTAACATCCGTCCTCAAAACGGGAATGTTGGACCGAAATGTCCTTAAACTAACATTCGTCCCCAAAATGGGAATGATGGACCATGATGTTCTTAAACTAATATAATTGTGCACCTATGCTCATTTGTTTCTAAGTTGATTTTAGTCTCAAATATGACTAACGATTCTTAAATCAAACCCAAATATCCCATAAACCGATGGACCTCATTTATATGAGATCTACGTCCTAAGTTCATTCCCGTTGGCAAACCAAGCTACCAACATGGACTCCCGTCAAGCAAATCCTTGACCCAAACCCAACATATATACGGATTTGGACTAACCCGCGCCCTACGGGCTACGACATAAACTAGTCTCCGTATACAATCGACGGGAAACCAAAATAAACAAAAACACACACGACACGAAGTGAACTGCTGGAGCAGGAGAAAGTGATTATCGCAGCGCGATAGCGTAATTAACTGTAGGGGCTTGCGCCTGTAGGGAAGAGCATTCCCACAATCAAAATCCCCTCATAAATGAAGGGAGATCTGATAAAGTCCGCTACAACGGTCGCATCTGTCCAAACCTCCGATATATGGTGACATAAATCAACTTGGTATCTTCGGAGAGGTAGATGGAGAAGTCCAAATAGCGTCTGTCCCTAAAGTCAGGAAAGATGATCTATCCCAGTTCGTCTCTGTCTTTCGGGGGTGAACAGATTCTGGCACGCCTGGTGGGATATCTTCCTCTTTCCACACCAAACTTCGTGTGTCGTGTTTTTTCGCGATCAAATAATCGCGGTATAGATGTTTATAGTTGCCCTTGGTGATAGGATACTGAAGCCGGCATTTCGTCTCTATGCAAAACGGCATTTTCTTCCACTCACCGCAACTCAGGCTCTGTCATATCTGGTGGAGTCAAGTATGGGCCACTCGCAGCCTCAAATTTCTACAATTCGGCTCTTCAAGTAATCAATGGGCTTCTCTTTGGGTCTATGCCCCCACCTCCCACCCTCGGTACCTCAACGCCGAAAAAGGAATCCTAGAAGAAGTCTGTCTTCCATAGGCTGGCTCCTCAAGTTTCTGCTTTGCCGACGGAATCGATCCCCAAACAACTAGTACCTTCCAAAGGCCATGGTCAACGCAGGAGGCAGAATATTCAAGCTCTAAAAAAACAAGGGGCAAGCTCAGCAAAATTCTGAGGATTATCAAATTCCGGCCGTAAGAAACGGTCGACATCGATATCAGCATCACACAAAACAAGCTGGGGGAAGTTCTCCGTATGGTCCTGTTTCAACCTCGATGGTGAATGTTGTTGTTCCAACCGGGAATAGCTTCAAACTGCTGCGAAGGGTCAGACAAAATTCTTCCACCGCAGTATTGAAAAAATCTACGCAGCCCGTGGAAATCCAACGAGAGCGAAAACCAGTTCGCTCCCTAAAAGAACTTTCCTCATATATATATAAGGTGTGGATGCAGGTGAAGGACTCAGACGCCAACCGCGGCCCTTTCCCTAAGCGTCAGCTAAGCCCTGACAACTCCTCTTCCAAATATAAGGGGACTCATCCCAAGACGGTTCTTAATACTATGGTTCCTCCTAAAGCGGCTTCACATAAAAAAGAGAGGCCTAATAAAATCCAAATTCCCGAGGCAAACTCCAAGGGTCAAGTTTCTAGATGCCCCAAGCCTGGGAGCATGGTAGTTCATACAGTCCACATGGTGAACTCCAAAGAGGAAAGTACTACTTCAACTAGTCACAGACCGCATACTCGGTCTTCGACAAAGGCTCAACTGCAACGTGAAAAGTTGCAGAAGATACTTGCTCAGGCGGCAGCACTCGCTAATCCATCGTCTAAGACAAATCTCGAAGACGCACCTATAGAAAGAACAGAGTATGAGTCGGATATTGACTTCCTAAAGCGCTCTCTCAAAAAGAGAGATTAAGAAGCGACATAAATTTCCGTTAAAATGAACCAGATGGACCTTCTGATCCAGAATATGGCTGGAATGATGTTTCAATTAGAACCACTTGCAGATGAACTGCCGGTAGTCGCTCTTAAAGACATGGGTGATATTTTAAATTCTCTACAAGTTTCATCAACGGCCGAAGAGGAAATAATTCCAAAAGCAAAGCTGGACGAATATATCGCTCAGCAAATCAAAGCCCACTATGTCAATGAAGCTGCAAATAGGTCAATCAAGACTGGTCGACCATATCCGGCCTGGTACGATCAAATACAGTACCCGCTAGAGTATACAATTCCAACGTTCCAAATGTACAAAGAAACTGGGAATCATCGCCATCACATTGCACGATTTAAATTCATGTGCTGCAATACTGGAGGAAATGACTTATTGCTCCTCTGACAGTTCGTTAGCAGTCTGACAGGCATCGCCTTCGAATGATACGTGGGACTCCCAAATTATTCCGTAAAGACCTTTAACGAGATGGATATGCTCTTCTGTGAGAGGTTCTCTAGTGTGAATAAGCACACGACTATAGCGGCGTTGGTCAACGAAACGGTTGGACCGAATAAGACCTGGGTTCAATAGGTTACCCGATGGCGAAATCTCTGGTCAAAATGCAAGCAACGCATCGACGAAACTGTAGCCGTGGGAATGCTCATAGCCACCCTTGACTCAAATTCAATGGTGTTCCCATATATGACCATTTTTAAGCCAACGACCTTTCAAGAGCTCATAGATAAAATGGCTTGATTGGATCAGATGGGTCAAGATCCATCCTCATCAGAGGAAGATGAATGAAAAGCAAATGCAAGGTGGCGTTTGTCACCAACGCTCAACAAGATGAGCAGCTCTGAAGCAATCTGTCGCCAAAATAGCGACGACATGGGTACTCACTCTCCCTCCCGACATATACACATGGGGCATATTTCTTACTGGCGGAAGAATCTCTACGTGGGATGGTACATTCTTCTCAAAGAACAGAAAGGATATCAAGGGACCTACAAGCGGGTCCTGCAGTCAAGTGGAATATCCCACTTGAACCAAAAAACCATGGGAGGGATATGAAACCAAAGTCCCACTTCGAATCAGACGATGAAGGGAAAAACCCCTGTTAGAGCCAAAATTTACACTCCGGTTGACCAAGTCAAAATCAAAGTCAACCCCAAGCCAAACAGGCCCAAGCCCAGGCCAAGTGGGCCCATGCCCAAGTCAAGCCCGAACATGAAGCGGCTAGCCTCTCCCATGCCAAGAAGAAAATTATGTAATAAATAAGTTTGATGTATTTTCATGCATGAATGTAAAATAAATGGGTAAAAAGCCAAATTTTTGTAAAGCCCATGGCTCATGTGCAAAAAGAAATAAGCACATGAGGTATGGGATAGGCAAAATGCCATTTTGTAAAACCAAAGGGGCTATATGTAAATTTGTAAGCCTATAAAAGGCAACATGATAATAAAATGAAAGATAATTCATTCCCCTCAAAATCTAGGGTTTCTGTGCCTCATTCTCCTTTCTCAAGGTTCTAAACCATCTTCCTTTTTTTTTGAATTAAATCAAGAGTTTAACTCTTCTTTTTCCAAAAAGAAACAGTTTTTCACAATAAAACCCTTGAAGGGGAACCCAGATCTCCCATCAAATCTCTAAAAGGAGAGATTTTTAAGTCTCACCCTCATTTCTCCAAGATCCAGCCAACAGAGAGAAGGAAGAAAGAGAGCCATTTCCAAAAATCCCACTTTGGGAAGATCCAAGGCTCAAGAGAAAACCCAGGGCTCAAGGGAGAAAAAAAGGGGTTCCCTTTCATCATCTCCGAAAATCTCTCAGGAGTTTGACTCCACAAAAAAATATATAAAATAATAAATCCTTTTTTTATGAGTTTAACTCCAAAAGTCAATTAGGAGTACAACGTCTAGTGCAGGGGCTAAACCCCTTTTGTCCTTCTTTTCGAAGTTTAACTCCAAAATTCAATTGGGAGTACAACTCCTAGTACATGGGCTAAGCCCCTTTTCCGCAGGCGCCCTGTGCCCACATGTTGGGCGCATGAGGTGCTGGCGCCCAGCGCCAATATGCCGGGCGTGTCAAGCGCTAGCACCCAGCGCCCGCGTGCCGGGCATATATGGCGCTGGCGCCCACGCGTCCAAAGGATGCTATTCACCCTTTTTTTATACACACTCCACAACACTATCCCCGTTAGAAAAACTTTCTAATGGGGCACTGCCCCACACCCGCAAGGGGGTTGCTAGCCCTCTTGACCCCCAGCCCACTATCTAGGTAGCAATACCCCCGTAAACTCTGTGAGGAACCCGATATACCCAAGACCCCTCAAAACAAAATACACGCACACTGCACATTGAGTTCGCATGACCAGTTTGACTCGTTAATCGGAGGTTCCTTCTCTCCAAAGGCGAAGGGTAATTAACGGCAGCTTAGTCCGCGACAGCCGGAGATTCGGATCCCCACAATCAATAAACCACAGCCTGTCTAGACAGGGGGAATCTGTACATGCCTGACAAGCACGTGTATTCCCATCTCAATGGGGTGACGAAAAACACCCTACAACCCCCAAGTCAAATTCATTTTTCCAAGAAAGTGGAAGACTCGGCAGAAGGAATGACGTGATATCTCAAAGATGTTCGATCGGTATCGGGAAGCGACATTGATGAGCAGGGAGAAGGTGCCGTGTAAAATGCCCAGTACTTTCCATAAAACAACCTGATTGACACGATGATAGATGAAGCAGTCCAAGAAGGTGAAAATAGTCTAAGGCGTGAAGAGTCCATACAAACAAAGAACAGGCAGCAGCGTATCAGCAAACAAGAGTTGGAAGGGATGAGTTATGAAACTCCTCGACCGAATGATAACAACGGACTGAGATTTCCTTAAACTAAAATTTCGCCTCAAACATGGCGACAACGGACCGAGATGTCCCTAGACTAAAATTTCGCCTTAAACATGGCAACAACCGAACCAAGATGTCCCTAAACTAATAACGAACCGAGATGTCCCTAAACTAATAACGGACCGAGATATCCTTAAACTAAAATTTCACCTCAAACATGGTGACAATGGACCGAGATGTCCCTAAATTAAAACTTTGCCTCAAACATGGCGACAACCGGACCGAGATGTCCCTAAATTAACAACGGACTGAGATGTCCCTAAACTAACAATGGAACGAAACGTCTCTAAACTAGTGTGTCGCCTAAAACAGGACACATCGCCCTAAATACGGCGATGTTCTCTCTTGAGATCTATATTGCAATCGAAGTCCCAACGGCGAAGGTTGCAACTCAAGTCTTATCAGCTACACAGCTACTCCAGCGGTGAAGCCACCCCTAAGTCCCACCGGCAAATAGATGGGTCACCTACAACGAAGCTACTTTCGAGAGTTTCATCGTTCGCAAAAAAAAGGTACGTCCACAAGCGAAATGGGCACGGATGAAAACTCGAAAGGGCGTCGTAAGTAAAAACAAAAAGACTACCGGCGAGCTTGTGAAAACCTGGAAGGGCACAAACTCATTAAAAAACCAAAAAAAAAGAAAAAAATGGTACGTCCACAAGCGAAACGGGCAAAGATGAAAACCCGAAAGGGCGCCGTGAGTAAAAACAGCAGGACTACCGGCGAGCTTGTGAAAACCTGGAAGGGCATAATCTCGTAAAAAATAATAAAATAAAAAATATAATAAAATAATAAAATAATAAAATACACTTGCAGGGTCCTTTCGAGCTCGTGAGGAGAAAATACATGTGTGAGATCCTTACGACTCACAAAGGAGCAACACACTTAGGAATCCCCACGATTCCTAAAGAGAAAGTACACTTACGAGATCCTCACGACTCGTAAGAAGAATTCCCCCTATAAGACCCGCATGGCTCATAGGATTCAAGAGCCTTAAGTTATAAGGATCAAAACCTGTTCTTAAACTATCATATCCCCCAAGCCGCCCTACAGGTGGTCTAATATTGACCCTTGTATACAATCGACGGACATGAATAAACAATTTCCCACCAAGTTCCACCAATGGCGAGAAATAACCCATATGGTGAACGACACTTGTAAGTCCTCTTGACTTATAAGAAGAAAACACTCTTGTAAAACTCTTACGACTTATAAGAGAGAACACACTCAGGAGTCCTCACGATTCTTAAGAAGAAAATACACCTATGAGATCCGCACGACTCGTAGGGAGAAAAACCTTTATGAGACCCTTATGGCTCATAAAATCAAAAATCTTAGTCAACAGGATCCTAAACCTGTTTGCTAAGCCATCTTTGTTCAAATCGAGAAGGACAGATGATGATTCGCTCCCGGCAACATCTCATTTGTAGCGATACTGATGCCAAAACAGGTGTCAAACTCCAAGTCCCCTCACGACAAATGGTGATTCGCTCCTGGCAATATTCCAGTTGCAGCGATGTTGATGCCAACATTGGTATCAGATCTCAAATCCCTGACTCGTAATAAAACATGGCGAGTAAAAAAAATGCATATGAAATAGCCGAAATGATGAGGCAACTCGCAATAAAAAGCGGCGAGAAAAAATATGCATATGAAAATGCCAAAATGATTGCTCACCGTGATAAATAGCCGAAATGATTGGGCAATCGTGACTTTCGTGACATAAAAGAAGAAAAGATAGAGCATCTCGGTAATAAAAATAAAATAAAATAAAACTTCCTATGCCCTGCAGGTAGGTCCATGTAACGACTCTAATTTCACTGTACAAATTTTTTTTAAATTAATGTACAGAATAGAGTTTACTAGCCTGAGCATAAGTTATAAATTTAATTTGTTTAAGAACGGCAAGAAACAACATGTAGTTCACTGGTAAAGCCTTGCATTGCTGTGACGTAGCTCCTGTGTTCAAATCCCATTAGACACATATATTTTTCTGAATTTTTATTTTAAACTTTTTGGAAGCCCAAAAGTTTACACGTGCAATACACGTAAAATGAAAAGTCACAGAAAATCAAACATATGCAAAATTGTATTAATGCAGGCATGGACACGTGGTTCAAAACCCAACACTCAACTCTTTCATTAGGCCAGCGAGATTGAGCATACAGCAGGCACCGCCGGTCCTCTCCGTAGGGAATGGCCTCATTCCCTGCACACCAAAACCCTTGGCCTACCCCCATTACCCCCATACTGTTTGTTTTCCCTGAAAATTAACAGAGAATTAAAAATGGAGCTTTAAATCCAATTTTAATGTAATTTTAATTCTCACTTCAATCCCTAAACCCTAATTCCATCCTATAAATACAACATCATACTCTAGCCCTCCTCATTCTGAAATCTCTTGTCAAAAATTCTCAAAATTTTCTAAGTCAAAGAAGAGTACAAATGGAGTTAGCTCTAGTTCAATTCCCGGTGAGGATTCGAGACGTTTCCGGCGACCCCGCGACTCCACGAAGCTGCCAACTTCTTTCTATACCCCTCCTCTCTATTTCTAGCTGGTAAGTCCCACTTCTTATTCTATTCTTTCATCTTAAATAGTTCTCATTTCAAAACTTGTCGGAAGTGGAGTTATCCCGACATTCGATTCTAAAATCCTTAAAATCATAATTTTTCTTAAGAATCACTCATCCATATCATTATATCTTGCTTAGTAATCATGAAACAAACATTGAGAACAATTTTCATCTTAAAATATCATGTTATGTACCTTTAATTTGCGTTTTTCGTTTAAATACGACAAACTTTACATATGACATCTTTTAAGTATTTAGCTTAGCATACCTTTAGAAAACCTCACGAGGTAATGACCTAGCTCTTACATACACACATCTTGATATAGCACGATTATCTTGAAACCAATATCTTATGGCAAAATACGACTTTTCAATAAAATACCTCGAACTATAAAAACCCGTTTTCTTGTAAATAGTATTTTAAATTCCTTGCGATTATACCTCTACAACCCATTTTGGGGAACCCGATCGGGATGGTGTGGATTATCGCACATCATCGGGACTAGTAGAGCGAGATGCAAACCTCCGCACGGACCATACGATCTCGATGAAATTTTAATACAATTTTTAAGAAAAACAAGAATTTCTATTTAATAATAAAAATTATTTTTTAATAATTATATAAATATCATCAAACCATCTATTTTAATATATAATAAAATTCCATGTTTTCTAGAATATAAAAGAATTACAAGTTTCATGAAAATACCATCAAGAATCAATACAAGTCTAACTTTACACTAAAATACCTTGAACTATTTAAGCTATATATTTATTCACTAGAATACCTCACTCTTTAAAAGTTACATCCATGAAAATCCTAAATACGACAAATAAATACTTGAGGTTTATTTTGAAAGTATACTAAAAATATTTTTCATAAAAAAACCTCAAGTTATATTAAATTACATTAAGGACCATAATAAATATAGGTTTAAGCGGGACCAATTCTCTTGAGACTCAGGGAGCCGGAAAAAGTGGGTGCTTGCCTATTTAAGGTAGAAAACTAAAACGGGGTTATCAATGGTAATTGCCTTGGAAAAAGACACAAATCCTGCCGTCCATGTGCAGCAGTTACCGATAACACCAAAATCTAATTCAGGATCCAAATTTGTTTAAGTGTCTGACTCAATCTAAGTCTCAGTCTAATCTGAATACAATCCAAATATGAATCCAATCATAACTCCAATTCAATATGAATCCAATATACCAATATGGACACTTGAACCTGATCATGAATACCAGAACAATATCAACATGACTTGACTTGACCGAATCATGGCTATATCTTGACTTGCTTACAAGACTACCGTTTACCTTCTGAATCCGTTTACATGAACAACTTATACCATGGTCTCGGTAAGTCTGATAACTACAAATCAATACAATCAATATAATATACATTACGGGGTTTTAACGGGGTAAACTGGTACGGAATGTGTTTAAAGTGGCACGATGATGGACACTAAAAGACACTTATATGAACATCTGTGCCGTTGTTCCGTGGGTTTTGACGGGCCTCGTACTTTTCATTTCCCATAGTCCACGAGATAGTTGGACTCCTCTCGTATACACTGATACATTCTGTATCAAGTTACAAACAACTATGTTAGCATAACAAACATATAATTTACTTGTTTGATTCATTGTCTATTCTATTCTATCTTTTGGGACTTACCGAGCGCTAGTTCACTGACGACATTCCTGTCTCTTTTTTCTTTGGAATGTTGTCAGGAGAACTCGACTCTCAGGAGATCGAGCCCTGCCAGGACGATTTGGAGCAGTTAATAGAGGAGACAGAGTTCCAGTTCTTAGGTGTACTTACTTTTCTTTCAGTTCATATGCCATTGTTTAGGCATCGCTTTCTTTCATTATACTTTACTTTTCAGTTGTATGTAAAGAATGAATATAAATAAAAGTTGTTGTTTCATTACATCTCTTTTTATTCTTGTGTTATTCATTTATATTTCTTATTTACGCTTAACGTGTTTACTTCTGAGTAAATACATCGTGGCCTCGCCACGTCTCCTTCCCCGTACACTGGGAAGCAGGGCATGACAGTCTACACCGACCCCTGTATACAATCCATGGGCATGAATGAAAGAAAGGGAACCATATTTTCCTATCAAGCTCCGTCAAAGGGAGAGGCAAATCTCGACGGCAGCATCTACGGCCTAAAGATCAGCTCGACGTTCTTCTCATTCAAACAAGGTGCAGATGCGACGTCTACAAGGACCCAAGGGTCAAATAAAAGTGGAGCAATGGCATATTCCTAGCTCCAGATCTCGATAACAACATTACAGCCTATAGATCGACTCGACGTGCTTCTCATTCCAGCAGGATGCAGACGTGTTGGGACCACACCCGAACGCACATTTACGGTTTTGAAAAGATAAGGATTTAGGAATAGTGTGCACGCGAGCTCGGTCTCATTTTAAAATTTATAAACCGCAAGTGCACAGCGCGTTGTAGCGAGCCGGCAAGTACGGGTCGATCCTCAGGGAATTGGTGATTAAAGATTGTTGTTAAAGGTTCGTGAAGAAAGAATTTGGGATTTGTCACAAAAATTAGAAAATACAGAAATACAGAACTAGTTAAGGAAAACGGCCATGGCTCCGGTTCGGATGGTTGAATAGCGGCGAATTCTTCGACTCCTTTTTGATCATGAGTTGTCCGTCCTTATGTTGATTCCGACGTGAAGCATGGCTTGTCAAAGCGTTTGCGAAGCATAAGTCATCAAGATATCAAAGTTCGACACAAGACACGAAACGAATCCGTATTGTCTCACTTAACGTTTGTATGTCCAAGTTTGAAGTATCAACACTAAGCATAAGGGTTAGTAAGCATACATCAACATCAAATACACAAATTAGCATATGTGAGCATGGTTTTAACATTAATCTTGCTAAGTGCATTGTGATAGTATAGGGTATATGAAATAAAGAAGTGTGTCAATCAACTTGTTAACAAAATACCATATCTGACACTTAGCAACCTTAACACTAATGTGATTCTAATTTCAACATTGCAACATAGGGTTTTGGAAAGAATATGGTGTGTGATGAGGTTACCAAGTAACCATAGAATCACATATCATATCAAACCAATCCAAGTTAGCAATCTTAAGGTTATAATTAAGATTTGAGCACATTAAATATTCACAAGAGATGGAGGAAGGCAAAACCATTCCACTCACATCCTCACCATCACCAAAACCATAAAGAATTACTCAAGAATCATACTAAAAAAAATGAAAACAACATTAGATTGAGAAGCAAATGAATAAAGAAAAACAACACTTGTATTAACAAATGAATGAGTTGAGATACATGATATTGGTTACTTATTCAACCTCCTTAATTAAGCTTTCAAATGAGAGCTCCAAGAGGGGAAAAGAAGAAGAAAACCATGCTTGAGCTCCACACAACTCTCTTCAAAGCTTAAACCAAAAACTTATGCAAAATATTGAACTAAAGAATGGATATTTCTCTTTGTGCTGAACTGCTGTATTTATAGGCCTTGAAATGAATGTCCGGGGGTGTTTTCCAAAGTATTATGAAGTTACCAAACTTCCCCTGAAATCCGGAGACGTTTGGCGCCAAGACGGGCGCGGTTCCGCCGCTATTATGCACAATATGTCGCGGTTCCGCCGCTGTTTCATGGAGTTAGGCTACCAAATTTCTTGGGTGGTCTTTTGACATGATTTGATGATTTTTGGATGTGGTTATTTTCTCTAAATCAAACTGGATTGCTCATGCGGACTTGAAAACAGAGATGCAAAATAACTTTCCAAAAACCTCACATCACAACTTTTCATACATGTGCAACTTGCACAAGACATGATCATGGCTGTCCTAAAAGTCTGCCAACTTGCATACCACATCCATACATTCCTAATCATGAGCCATGCCCATTTGTGTATCATGTCATGCCCACTTGTGTGCCACGTTCACACATGCATCATGTTGGACCAAAAAGAGATTGAAATATTTGTACACTACTTTATTTGATGCAAACTTCTTTGACTTGATCTATATTCTGTTATGTTTGCGGTTCCGGCTAAAAACTGTCGTTTCCGTTCATGTTGTGTACTATCTCTAGTGTTTTTGCCTGTATACCTGTATTCTATACTAATGAGCACACGAAGATATAATAGCACTGTTTATTAACAAAATGATAGAAAATGAGCGGTATTAAAATGTAATAAATCATGCCGAACAAATACCCCCAAACCTGTCTTTTGCTTGTCCCGAGCAAAACAAAATCCTAACCTCACTTTCACAGGGAACACGATTGTACTGAGCCCGTACAACAAGCTGTTAAATCTCTAGGTATCCCTAGTAGGAGGAGTTTTGTCTCCTAAGGGTTTTCAGCGGATTGCATCCACAAAATCCTGTCAAGCTAGTTTCGTGACGTAACTGTTGATTCTAATCTTAAAGTTTAGTGTCAAAACTAGAAGTTCTATTACCCTAGTCAGAAACGTCCAACCCTTATTTTTCATTCCTCACATTTTATTTAACATAAGTTCATATACGTCTTTACGTGATTGTACGAATAGTGTCATAAAGTTTTATAAAAGATGTATATTAGCTATGGTTAAACTCAAAGGAAGGTTAGCTTTCGGGTTTTCAATCTCTCGGAAAAGGATTTAGTTGCTTCTATCTTATCAAACTAAACTGTCAGACATCGAGTCTAAGTTTCCCAACTAGCTAACTTGACGATAAAGTTTTTATGTTCTGAAAAAAATTCAAATTTTTATGGGTTTTTTAAATATGTATACAATGCGGAATTTACACATGATGCAGCAAAATAAACGGAGTGCTCACACCCAAATCTGAGTTTTACGATGTCCTCATCGTTGCCTCCGTCTCCGGTAGCTAGACTTATACATCAGGGTGAGATTTTATTCACAAAAAGAAAACTCTAAGAGCTAATTACAATATTCACAAGTTAAGAGATTGCGTTAGTCCAGAAATTAGTACCAACCATTCTAAAATTTTGTCGATATAAGGCCAGGGCTGGTAAAAGAAAAGGTATATGAAAAAGAAAAAGAAAATGTACATGTTAGTGGTATGGTTATATGTTAGTAAAGGGTATGGATGAGTGAAAGTAAGGATTAAAAGACGTTGAATGTGAAGACGATGTTTTGAAGGAGTCAAAGAATTGTTGCCCGAATGAATTGTATGTTCAAGAAGCATGTGTTGAGTTTCGATGTCAGGTTTGATTAAAAACTGGAGTTCATCCTCAAAAAGTTCAGCAAAAGAAATGTCCGTGGGATGTTCCCAAAATGATCCTGACTCAAACTCTCAAAGAATATCAAGTTCATCCGCAAATATCTCCTCAAAACTTGGCATGAAAGAACGTTTCTCAAGATTTTTTTCTTCCCTATAACCCTGCACAATCATACTCTCGTCATTACAGCTCACATCTCCCAAAACTAGTTCTCCCTCATCACATTCATATATGGGTAGGTCCATGTCATCTAAAAATGTATGTTCCCACACTAACGTTTCTTCCAAAATTATATCAATAGGTGATACTAAAATTGTGGGTTCTGATTGTGAATTATATCGAACACTATATCGACACCATACCCGTCAAATTCATAAGCTCCCTCCTCTAAAATTTTAGCGCAAAAATCAGTTGGTGCAAGAATATCATTTTCAAGTAGTATATCGGTTAAATCATTCTCAAGATCACAAGTGATGGGAGGCCTATCTGATACTTGAAGGGTAGTGTCGGACTGACTCGGAGGGTTTTCTTGCTTGTCCTGGTAACACTCAGTCAAATTAATTACATCATCATTTATGAAATCATCAAAATTAGTCTGATCTTTTATCTTACTCAGATGACTTCCTAGATGACAGATATTGATATTATTGGGTTCAAATTGATAGTGTTCCCTCCTTAGAGCTAAATGTTTCACTTGTTCGTCGATTCTAGACAATGATTGAGCTTGAGCGTGAAATAATTGATCAGATTGTTGTATGCACATGTTAGCGTCAAAGCTGTTTGATTATCGAATGCAATCATCACTTCAATACATTTCTCTGAAGCGGTCAACCTAGCATCCATCTCACTATCATACCCTATCTGTATGTTAACTATTTCAGGAAGAGAGGATTGTGATGGTAGTGATGCTAAAGCAGTCATCTTGTCGACCTCTTTCTCTAAATTTTCAATCATTTGATCTATGTTTGAAGTGGGATTGGGTTTAAGAGTGTTAGGTGGGTGACCAATATCAAAATTCGGGAAGGTTGGCCACCCCTTGGGAAAGGACAGTTTTCATGAATGTGGAAAGAATCTTGGCAATTTGAACAAACGAATTGGGTCTAAGTATTAACAAAAGAATATTGATTATGAAGAATTGAATAGAACTGTGTATCACCCATACCAACAGGTACTCATAAAATCACAAAAACAAAGAATATCATACCCCTAGCAGTCTATGTTATGCTGGATCAACTAGACATGCTTAAGAACCTGATTGTCGAAATAAAATTGTGTCGAGAAACAGGCTTAGGATATATGGATCACAAAGCCAGGAAAGTGCAGAGATAAGGGGAGGTTGTCCAACGCTTTCGCGAAGTTCCTTAATTAGAATAACCCTTTCTCTTTTGGCAGTTGTGCTAACACTTGCCTAGACACCTCGTGAATAATATAACATTAAGCGGTGTTCTAAACACAATTAACTTGCTCTATTGACCGTGAATCCTTAAAGTCAGAGTTCTAATTGATTTTAAAATTACCGTGGGTATGCAATAATGTAGTTTTGTGATTTGTAGGCCACGGAAAAAGGTGATAAAATCATTTATTATATCTTGTTTGGTTCTCGTGCCCTTAATATCCGTATTAAGATGCAAATGCACAAATCAATAAAAGAATTTAAGTAAATCAAGCAAGCAAGCAAATCTTTTACGTTTTAGGCTTAAGCGCTGCAACAAATGCGGGTTAGTTCTCTATTCTATTGGTGGCAAATTTTGCGAAGAATCCTGCAGAAGATAGAATTGTGGAATGCATCGGACTTGAGCAAAAGTGTTAGAAAAATACGTACTGATGTGATTTGGGTTAAGAAACCCCCTTTGAAGTGATCACGGGTACTTGACCGTTTGCTTGCGCGGGTCAAACTACCCGGATCCTTGGCACTGTATTTCACTAACTCCTTGTTATTAAAATTGAACCTTGCTCCGCACGATCGCTACTCGTAATTCGGTTGAAATCTGAAAATGTCGGAAAATACGATATTTAGTGCAAAAAGCGATATATCTGCCCAAACTCTTACACACACAAAATTATAAAAATCAAACAACAACGGTAGAGTACTAAAGAAGACACTGGAGATAACCCAAAAAGAAAATTCCAAAACACCCTCAATTTGGCCAGTGGTACCGGGAAATTTGAAGAATCCGCAGGCCAAATTAAAACTGTGGGTGCTCTAATTTTGTGTGGGTTCTCTAGATTATATTAGTATTCTTATGTTATACTTTGATCTTTTAGTTTAATCACAGAGAGTTAGCAGGTCACAAAGGCAGAGAACAAAAGTTAGAAATGTATGTTTTGTTAGTTGTGAAAAAAAAATTAGTTAAAATTAGTTTGTTAGTTTGAACCAGAAATAACAACCTCTAATGAATACCGCTTCCCCGGCAACAACGCCAAAAACTTGTTGGGACCTCACCTGCGCGCGCATTTATGGTTTTGAAAAGATAAGGATTTAGGAATAGTGCGCACGCGAGCTCAGTCTCATTTTAAAATTTATAAACCGCAAGTGCATGGCGCGTTGTAACGAGCCGGCAAGTACGGGTCGATCCTCAGGGAATTGGTGATTAAAGATTGGTGTTAAAGGTTCGAGAAGAAAGAATTTAGGTTTTGTCACAAAAATTAGAAAATACGGAAATATAGAACCAGTTAAGGAAAACGCTCATGGCTCCGGTTCGAATGGTTGAATCGCGGCGAATTCTTCGGCGCCCTCTTGATCATGAGTTGTCCGTTCTTGTGTTGATTCCGACATGAAGCACGGCTTGTCAACGTGTTTGCGAAGCACAAGTCATCAAGATATCGAAGTTTGACGCAAGACACGAAACGAATCTGTATTGTCTCACTTACCATTTGTATGTCCAAACTTGAAGTATCAACACTAAGCACAAGGGTTAGCAAGCATACATCAACATCAAATACACAAATTAGCATATGAGAACAAGTGGTTTTAGTATTAATCTTGCTAAGTGAATTGTGATAGTATAGGGTATATGAAATGAAGAAGTGTGTCAATCAACCTGTTAACAAAATACCATATCTAACACTTAGCAACCTTAACACTAATGTGATTCTAAGTTTAACATTGCAACATGGGGTTTTGGAGAGAATATGGTGTGTGATGAGGTTACCAAATAACCATAGAATCACATATCATATCAAACTAATCCAAATTAGCAATCTTAAGGTTATAATCAAGATTTGAGCACATTAAACATTCACAAGAGATGGAGGAAGGAAAACTATCCATCTCATATTCTCACCATCACCACAACCATAAAGAATTACCCAAGAATCATACTAAAAGGAAATGAAAAACAACACTAGATTAAGAAGCAAATGAACAAAAAAAAAACACTTGTATTAACAAATGAATGAGTTGAGATATATGATATTAGTTACCTGTTCAACCTCCTTAATGAAGCTCTCAAATGAGAGCTCCAAAAGGGAAGAAGAAGAAGAAGAAAACCATGCTTGAGCTCCACAAAACTCTCTTCAAAGTTTAAATAAAAAACTTATGCAAAATATTGAACTAAAGACTGGATATTTCTCTCTGTGCTGAACTGCTGTATTTATAGGCCTTGAAATGAAAGTCCAGGGGTGTTTTCCAATGTATTATGAAGTTACCAAACTATCCCTGAAACCCGGAGACATTTGGTGCCAAGACGGCCACGCTTCCACCGCCATTATGCACAATATGCCGCAGTTCCGCCGCCATTTCATGGAGTTAGGCTACCAAATTTCTTGGGTGGTCTTCTGACATGATTTGATGATTTTTTGATGTGATTATTTTCTCTAAATCAAACTGGATTGCTCATACGAAGTTGAAGACAGAGATGCAAAATAACTTCCCAAAAACCTCACATCACAACTTTTCATACTTGTGCAACTTGCACAAGACATGATCATGGTTGTCCCAAAAGTGTGCCAACTTGCATATCACATCCATACATTCCTAATCATGAGCCATGCCCACTTGTGTGCCATGTTCACACATGTATCATGTTGGACAAAAAGAGAATGAAATATTTGTACACTACTTTATTTGATGCAAACTCCTTTGACTTGATCTGTATTCGGTCCTGTTTGCAGTTCTAACTAAAAACCGTTGTTTCCATTCATGTTTTGTACTGTCTCCAGTGTTTTTTCCTGTGTACCCATATTCTGTACTATTGAGCAGACAGAGATATAATAGCACTATTTATTAACAAAATGATAGGAAATGAGCGATATTAAAATCAAATAAATCGTGCAGAAAAAGACGCAACGTCATCATCAAAGAAGAAAAAACCCAAGGGTCAGAGCAAAAAATGGATTGACGGCAAAATCCTAGCTCCAAGTCTCGACAGTACATATGCAACCTAGAGACTATCTCGGCGTTCCCCCTCATTTCAGTAGGATGCGAATGCAGCTATCAAATGGAAATGGAGCAATGGCATATTCCTAATTTCGGACTTCAACTGTAATACACACAACATAGTGGTCCTACAGATGTCTACCCTATTTCAGCAAAGAATCGGCGCGATATCGTCAAAGAAAAAAAACGAAGTGACGGCAAATTCCTAGCTTCGGGTCTTGACGGCAACTCATATAAAACCTAAAAGACTATTGTAGATCATCACACCCCAGAAGGGTGCGGTTATGACTCATCAGGGCTCCAAATTAAGCCTAACCTCAAGTGAAAAGTGTCATGGCAAATTCCTAACGCTTGTTCTTCCAGCGGTAATATGACCTAAGAAGATTATTTAAAAATGTCTTATCCAGCCTCAGAAGGGATCAGAGACACGACAGTCGCGGAGCTACTCGAACAGCGGCTTAAAGACTGCATATCGAGAAATATATCAGCCAACGCGACAGTACCACGGACTAAAACCCTAGTACCATAAACCTAACGGTCCTCTATCATAAAAGAATGGAGGTTATTTATATTTCACGTTAAGATACACCTGCGAGATCCTCTCAACTCGTAGGGAAAAACATCTTTATGAAACCCTCAGGGCTCATGAAGGTGAAAGCCTTAGGCGACGGGGATATCAACATGTTTCCTAAGCACGGTGGCCCTATAAGTAGGTCCAAATTGACTCTTGTATATTATCCACGGGCCACATTCTCCAAAGTCGCATATCGACGAGGAGGAGAAACCACTTACGAGTCCTCTCGACTCATAAGGTGAAAATTCTCTTATAAGATCCTTACGCCTCGCAAGAGAAAACACACTTAGGAGTCCTCACGACTTCTAAGGGGAAAATACACCTACAAGATTCTCTCAACTCGTAGGAAGAAAAGTCTTTATGAGACCCTCATGGCTCATAAAGTTGAAAAGCCTTAGGCGACAGATCTAAACTTGTTTCCTAAGCTATCGCTGCCCTATAAGAAGGTCCAAACTGATTCTTGTATACTATCCATGGGCCACATTTATCGATGAAGTGAAGATGCCACTTACGGTTCCTCTCGACTCGTAAAGAGAAAATAGCTGCGTGAGATCATTACGACTCACGAAAATGAAAGACACTTAGAAATCCCCACGATTCCCAAGGAGAATATGCACCTGTGAGATCTTCAAGACTCGTAGGAAGAAAAACCTTCTGGAGACCGTTACTGCTCATAAAGTTAAAAAAAGCCTTAGGCTATAAAGATCCTAAACTTGTCTTTTAAGCCATCAATTTTATGGCCATGCATAACTTTGCACTATTTTACCCACGTACATACTTACGTGGGCAAATTAGTGGGGGGAATTTTTCTCGCCAATTTTTTTGTTAAGAGCTATTTATTCCCTTATAAAAAAAAGGGGTGAGAAAAGAAAGAAGAAAAGAATCCTCATAGTTTGGCATCACGTGTTAAACATGTGGGTGCTTATATGCAAAGCATATAAGCGCTGAAAACAAATAATTAAGGGCCAAACAGGTCTCCGATGTTAAACACGTGAGCGCTCATATGCAAAACATATGAGCGCTGAATAAAATAAACTTAAAGGCCAAACTGGCCTCACGTGTTAAATACGGGAGCGCTCATATGTAAAGCATATGAGTGCTGAACATAAATAACCAAAGGCTAAACAGGCCTCACGTGTTAAACATGTGAGGGCTCATATGCAAAACATATGAGCGGTGAAAATAAACAGGCTAAAATCCATAGTAGGGGCCACGAGTTCTCTTTCCACTTTCTTTGGCAGCGCCCACATGCAAAGGATATGATCGCCCCAATTTAAAATGCACCCATCTGATAAAATTAAATTCTATATGATAGAATTAAATTCTATTTGGGGAAATATTTTCCCTAATCTTTTTATATGGAAAGATCTTTCTCTAACAGAGAATCTTGGATTTAAAATCCAATGGTGATAAAATATCACCAATTAAACTATCTGATAAAATTAAATTTTATATGATAGAATTAAATTTTATTTGGGAAATATTTTCCTTGATCTTTCTAATATAGAAAGATCATTCTCTAACAGAGAATCTTAGATTTAAAATCCAACTGTGATAAAAATATCACCAATTAAACCAACTAATAGAATTAAATTCTAAGTGGGAAATATTTCCCTGATATTTCTAAAATAAGAAAGATCTTCACTGTTAAAAAAAATTAAATTCTATGGTTAAAAAAATATCTTTCTAATTTTTTTAAGCTGACAAGATATTCATATGATAGAATAAAATTCTATCTTAGAAAAATATTTCCTAATCTTGATAAACTGACAAGATATTCATATGATAGAATAAAATTATATTTTAGGAAAATATTTCCTAATCTTGTTAAACAAATAAGAAATCTTTTTTGTTTACAGAGAGCTTTTGGATTAAAACTCCAACAGTGAATAAAATTCACCGATTAATCTAAAATATCATTTTGATTGATTATAAAATCAATCACGATCTCTCAACAAAAGATTTTCTCAACAAATTGATTTTTTATCTTCTCCTATAAATAAGAGCAAAGAGATTAATCGAGGGGGAGGATAAAAAAAGAAAGGAGAAGACCACCCCATAAGTTTTTGTAATAAAAAACAATTTGTTGAGTAAATCTTTCATTAAGAAATCATGATTGATTTCATCGCTAAAGCAATAATTCCATTGTTGTCATAATACAAAGGTATTGGATTAAGAATGGATGGAACTACCTGAAGTTCAGTAATGAACTTCTTAGACCAAACCGTTTCTTTTGCGGCATCGTTGGAAGCAATGTATTCAGCCTCTATCATCGAGTCTACGACGGTGTTCTGTTTGGAGCTCTTCCAACAGACCGTCCCTCCGTTAAGGGTAAACACAAAACCTGTAACAGATTTTCTGTCATCCTTGTCATTCTGGAAGCTCGGAGAAATGAATCCTATCTGATCGCTACTGTCTCCAAGTGCTTCGGTACTACATCCAACCACTACCTATTTTGTCACGCCCCGCTTCCCAGTGTACGCTAAGATAGGCAAGTGATAGAACCAACCATGCTACCTGTGGATAGGAAATATCCTTCCACAGTCACATTACGGCTGTAGAGATATCAAGAACAATAATAATAACTATCTAATACATGTCCATGAGCCAGAATAACGAATCAAGAATAAAATAATGCGGAAGCAAAAAGATCCAATACAAGAATAAACTGGAATGTACGTCCCATAATGCGGGCTCACATCAGGAATGAAAATGCATAAATAAAACCAAAATACTAACAATTCCTCACTGCTCGGCCTGCTGACTGAAATACTCCTGCTCGGCCTGCAGCAAAGGTAAAGAATCTGGGCTATGCAAAACCCAGATGTCAGTGCGTCATAATATCAAGCAATAATATAAACAGGGGTAGCAAGACATGCAGGTATGAGTATGAACGGTAAAACAGGTATAACAGTAACATAAAATAAGGACGGTGAAGGGTAAGGCATAGGTGATATGCAGTGAATAATCTATACTGGTCTACTGGGTTAACTACTCTCAAGTCTTGAAATCAATTTGATGAATCATCGATGTAACTCAATAGTATCCCGTGCGTGCCCGGGACCACAGTCAAAGACTCTCGGGCTGAATCCGAGACGTTCCGCAAGGCAGTAAAAGGTAGTATTTAACGACGAATGATGTCAGCAGCATCATCCCGGGGCTGGCCTAGCCCGTAAGACTGATCAGTAAAGATATCGAAATGTCGAGTTACAAGTCAGGTTTCATCATTGATTTCCCCATACCCCCATGTTATGTGTTCAAGTCAGGTATTGATAAATCTGGAGCTAATGCCAACACAGGGTTAAGAAAGTACATGTTTTTCTGAATAGACAACAGGAAATGTCCGTAGGGACAACAGGTCAAGATTGTTGGTATTAGTAACAAGATCAGGTAACAGGTCAAGCTGTGGTACATCGGGTCACGTCAGGTAGTGTACATGGATCCAATCAGGTCAAGTAGTGTACAATATCAAGTCGTGTCACGTAGTGGTGTATCAAGTCATATCAGGGGGTGCACAAGTATCACGTGGGTGCTCATAATCAAACCATAATAAGCATGGGTACACAAAAACAAGTATGAGGTACCATTGTAACAATAAAATGGAATAATATGATGTGGTATGCAAATAGGTATAGATTCAAACATATGGATGCACAATTATCGATTAGGGTTACATTTGTTGTTCCAACACTAACTAGGATGCTCTTTATTAAACATGGAATATTAATATCACAGTATTATGCATTAATGTGATCTATGGATGCAATTATATATATATTAGACGAGATGGATGCAAACAGGTTTCCGAAAGGTTATAAACTATAAAATGGTACTATGGGATGTACAATTAAGCACTATGCAATATAAATATTGGTATGGATGCAGTATAATGAAATCTAATATGCAACAAGATAAGTTTTCATGATCTATATCTAAAATGATGTAAACAGATGCAAACGGAACATCGAAACGTTATAAAATGAAACATGGGGTACTAGATTTGAACTACAGGTATAGTATTTAATTAAATAAATATGTAATAAGTTATATAGCATGTTGCAAGATAAACTTGCCTAGACAGATCAAGAAACGGACGCGTACGGTACGTCCGACGTCGGTGAAATGTCGCGACACGCGCACAGTACACGGAACGGTTCCAAACAACGCACAAAGGCGATCACGCAAGTCAGGTACGACGTCTGGATCATCGGGATCGGCGACGTCACGTCCGACTCCGGCGAACTACTGTAGACAGAGAACAGATAAAGAAAAGAAAGAAAAGAAAGAAAGAAGAAAAAGGAGAGGAAGAAGGAATTGAGAAGAAGAGGACGCTCACTGGATTGCACAGAGGAGTCGTGAGGGTGTCGACAAGGTCGACGGAGCTCTGGCGAGGCGATCTACAGAGACAGAGAACCATTTCATTCAAAAAAGCAGAAAGAAAGGAAAGAAAAGAAAGAAGGAGGAAAGAGGAGGAGAAAGGAGGAAGGAGTGGCTCACTGTGTTGTACTGGAGTCGGGGAACGAGGGGCGACGACGAGATCGACGGCGGTGATCAACTCCGGCGGTGTGGCGTGTGCAGGAGGTGCTCGGGTTTAGGTTTCAGGGTGTGCAGGGCTCGAGGAGATGAGCAGAGGAGAGTGAGGACAAGGGGAGGATGAAGACGAGGTCGAGAGGGCGTCGTCGGAGGCTTTGGGCGACGGCGAGGTGGAGGCAGGCGGGGTTAGGGTTCGTGGGTTTTAAAAAAAAAAGGAAGAAGAAGGAATATATTGTTAGTTATATGTATGCCCTAGAGGCCATTACTGTACATAGGATGTATATAGTAGTGGATGCTGGGACATATATAGGGAGGATTTTCTTGCTCGACATGATAGTATGCTATCTGGTTATTCTTTACCTTAACGTGTATACTGTTTGTCTCTCTGTTACATGTTGGTAAAGCCCTTAGGATGAGTACTTGACTACCTGGACTATGATGCGGATCATACTAGTAGGGACATGGTAGTCCATAAGTACATCCTTCAAAGTCCCTAGTCGTGGGTGTATCGAGATGGGGCATCAATATACCAGAGTAGACTAGCGTATACCTTCTCGACCCATACAGATGGGCGATGGATGATCCCATATCCATTGGTGTTTGACATCAGAGATGATATACGGGTGCTCAGTGGAGACTGGGTACACTGGACGGACTCGCCGAGAACTCCCAGATGGTGTTATACCTCACGTCAGATGGCAGTTCTCTGGTGACACCAGTACAGAGTAGTCTGTTGACCCGAGATCGTCATAGAGTCTTGTGTGGTTCCCACTGTGCTTTGATTTCCACCTTACCACGTCCAAGAGGGCGTGCAAAACGGTGGTTTTTGGGTACAGTCCCGAGTCACATGGAGGCAATGAGCGATAGGAGGGGATTCGTCTCTCCCGGTATAGGGGGTTGATGTTGCGCTGTGTTCGATTGGCTATAACCGGAAATCCCTGGCCAGGGTTGCTGAGATTTACTGGTAAGTGTTACCAGTAGTTTCTCGAATTGTTATAGACCTCATATCGACACGACTTATCAAGCTATTGGGGTCTGAAGTTTACCACCCCTAGGCGAGATATGCGACATATCAGACGATCAGACCGGACTGTACGGTAGTGTTACTGGTTGGATTCACTGGAGTATGAGCGGGCTTGCTCGTCGATCTTCTGATCGCTCAATACCCGGGTGGCCTTTACGTTTAGCAGACCGCTTGCGGCTTGTGGGTGCTTGATATGATCATCATCTGCTGCCGGCGTATTGACGAGTCTTTAGAGTCCTACACAGAGGTTTCCTGGCTCAAGCGAAACGAAATAGGAGCGCATATGAGATATGTGCGGGACCGAGAATAATGCGTGTATGTGATACAGTATTTGATTCTCGCGATATGTGACATTGCTCGGTTATATGCGATATAGCCGGGTTATCGGATCAGGTGTTGTTTCGATAAGTTGTTACTGATAATACTAGTCGGTTATATCCTATATGACCGGATCATTAAATCAAGTGTTGATTTAATGATTTAATGTATAATTATATATTTGATATATTACTTTGCATTAACTAGTATCGGTTCACTTTAAATGGATTTTCTCACTTGGATTGTGCACATTGTATATATGATATACTTTTATACACAAGTTTGTATCATGTTTGATGATACTTGCACACTTGAGTTTGTGTAAAGATTAAACCATGGTTATATGAATGGTTAGGGTTTTGTTTTCTTTTTCATTTATTTTATTTAGTTATTCATTTGGAAAATGATAAGCATTAAGAGAAAATGGTGGCTAACTTTGTTTTCTAGTTAAAGCTTCATGAAGCTTTGACCAAAGTGACCATTTTGTCTCATGCTTAACCCTAACCACTCCATTTAACCCTAGTTTATTCTCTACACTTGACCATGGTTATATGATGATAAGTTTTGATTTTCTTTTTTTTTCCATAACAACTTATCACAATATTATCATCATCTTCTTCTTCTTCTTCAAGAAGAAACCATGCCTCCATCAATGGCAACTTGATGAAATGAGTGAAAAATCCAATTCTAAAGTGAACCCGCCTCCTATTTCTTCATCCTCTACCTCTTGCCAAGTAGTAGAGTGTGTTTTCTTCACAAGTTTCATGACTTGGTGAAGTGGGAGCTTGATCTTGTGATGCCTCGACGTAGATCATCTTCGGCACGAAGCCGACGACCTTGCCCGCCCATTTCTCCGATGAAGCCGACGCTAGAGCCCGGGTTCCCAGTTGGACAGCGAGGAGACTTCATTGCGGAGCTATGGAGATGGAGGACCGGATCTACAAAGGTTGTATATCCATTCTCTTAGTAAAATAGTTTACTAGTTCTTGTTTCGCCTAGACATCTAGTTAACGATCCGTATTAGGGTTTCTCGGCACCCGTAAAATTTGAAATTGGCATGGTTGATGCCTTGTGAGACCTCTTGAGAGTGCCTAGGAACCCTACAGTGGTATCAGAGCCTAGCTAGAGCCTTAGGCGATGCGTAGACGAAGTTTGAAACCCGAACGAACCCGAAATCCTAAACCAAACATGCTCTCTGGACTTTTTCTAAAATCTGGGTTTTTTCCACATTAAAAATGCTTAAAAAATTCAGCAGGGAATTATAAGAATTACGGTGCAAAATTTGACTAATGAACAGTACAAAGTGCGGCGGAACCGCGGCAGAAGCATGCCTTCTGCGGCGGTTCCGCGGCTAAAGGATGACATCATCATCCTCTGTTTGCACAGTAACTCTTATTTTATTATGCTGGATTTTCTGGGAATTTTTAATATTTATTCAAGAGTTGAATTTTCTGGGGTTGTTTTGGGGATTCGATGTTCGATCGGATTATCAAATTTTGTCTGTGTGGCTTTCCGGATATTTTAGAGTATGTTAAAAAGTTCGACCGGATATAAATACCCAATTTTTCCCCTGTCGGGAAATTTCCAAGTGTTGGATTTTTCCGTAGTTTAACGACGTTCTAAGTAGTGCAAGTAACGCGATGGTCCCTCTAGAAGACAACAAACCTTAACTCGATTATGTGATCGTCTTGAACTGCCCTTTGAACCTTCGGGTTTGGGGCAGTACGGCGTGCCACATGTGAGGCGTTGGCTTGACCCTTCTACGGCTGGACCGTTGGTACTGAGGCACGAAGTGAATGTCTTTGAACTTATTTCATGAGTTGAGCTGTTTCGGGAAAACTTGGGTGTTCGATTATTCGATCGGAAAGTTTAACATTTTCTATCTTATTCGGAATGGGATACAATAATTGGAATTCGCAATAAGTTATGAGATAACTGAATGAATGTTATAAACATAGCAGTTTAGTCTCACTTGATCGGTTGCCACGGAATTTTGATGTGATCAAAAGTCCGTTGCAATCACGTAGCGTACGCGGATACTCGCCGGGTAAACTTAATAGACAGCCTCGCTCCATAGCCCCGACCAAGTGACTGTAGGAGAACCCCGTCGCCGAAAGCATCCGTTCGGGTGCTCGCGGTAGCGGTGTTCCGCCTTGGTGCACTTCGTCGACGGTATCAGGGGTGCAGCCGTCTACTGAAGTTTGCGACGAGTATTCGATCAGGATGTCGGGAATCATGTTGAATTGCCCGACTTGATATTGAAAAGTGTTTTCGATTTTGAGACTAAAATGCAGGGTTTTTAATTGTTAGGCATGTGATGTCTAAGTAATTCATTTGATTAGGCATGGGATGTCTAAAGAGGTTGCGGATTCCAACTGTTGTAGTTTTACACTTTCTTTTCTGTGACCGTAAGTGTAATATGTGATATCGCCGGTTTCGTTGCTATATGTCAACGACAATTGGGATGCGCATATTTACTTACGTTGATGACATGTGATGTTATGTGTTGCTGGATATGTTATATTGGATCGTCGTGTTTGAATAGCCGGGGGTTTTTATGTGAGATGAGTGTTTTTCATTTTCATTCATGTAAAAACTTGTATGTAATATTCTTTTATTGGGGCACTTCCAAGTTGCGGAAGATGTCACCCTTTGTATATTATTTTCTTTTCCGCACTAGGATAGACCCAAGGAAGGGAGCACAAGTAACCGGGTTCTGGAGTCCAGTGGGAGACCAACTCGAGGAGTCGAGTCAGGGTCTCCTAACTCTAGAATTGGTAGGGTTGCTTGCCGCTCTCGTAGGGGTCTAGGGGTGTGGTTTTGGCTATTCATCGCGACCGTGGAATCCGTGTTTTATACTGGCTCGTATTGAAAACACGGACATCCTAGTATATCCAATATTTCATATGCTTCTTCTGCTGCGATATCTGTGATGTGATCATGTGATGTTCTGTGATAGATACAGTATATAGTATATATGATATATTATATAGACGTTACTTATGTTTTACACCCGCGCTAGCCCTGCCCCGCTCTGCCGTTAGTTACCTAACCTAACGGTGCATGAGGGGACATCGAGGCGAATGCGGATGGCATAAGTGTACATCGTATTTATCTGTGATGTTTAGGTAACTTAAATGATGGGACTTCATTAATGAGATTAATGAAATAAAAGAAACCTAAGATGTTGTAGAATCGAATTTCAAAATAAAACAGGTAGCTACAGTTCTTGCTTTGCACAGCGGTATATGTGATATATCCTGCACCTTATTCGATGAGGAAAGGACCGAGATCCCTTCACAGGGAGTGACTCCTTTAGCAATAACTGGCAGATGCTACACACTCGGTTTGTCTTTTGATAGCTTTTAAGAGTTTTTGCTTTACACAGTGATATATATGATATATCCCGCACCTCATTCTACGAGGAAAGGGCCGACGATCCCTTCACCGGGAGTGACCCCTTTAGCAAAACTAGAAAAGGCCTCAGAAACACTCCATTTTAAAATCATTCGATCCTACAATGATATCAAGTTCATTACGCACTAGGTTTTCAGAAAAACCTGTCGTAGCCCTCCGTCATTTCAGATAAGTACTAGTTAGTATTCGTGCTGCGGTAGTTTGGCCTCCGTCAAGGCGTAGTGTACGGTAGCTAACTAGTGTTTATCTGCCAGCATATGATGCGATTGGATTAGGGTATTCGTACGGCGTTGTTTGGCCTCCGTCAAGGGTCGTGCGGGTGGGTTTAATTCAATCAGGAAATGACGGGTTGAACTTGACTAGCGGACTATGGGTAGTTTGGCCTCCGTCAAGGTCATAGGACGCTAGGGGCAAAATTATCGGGAATTTCAAGTGTTGAAATTTGCAATGAGATTGCATACCTTCTATGAGATAGTTGGATCCCGATACCCGCTGTGAGTAAGAGTTACTCCTGGGAGAGTTTTACACATTACAATTAGCCGATCAAGTAGGTGTCTAGAAAGGTGTTAACGAGGTTACGCCTCTGGGAAAACGAGGTTTACATTAATTAGGTTCATGCGAAAGCACGGGGGACCTCCCTCAAAGTACCGACACTGGCCTGGCTGAAAGATTGGCGAACTTGTAGTGTGTAATTAATCCCGGCTAGTCTTTCCTTTTAGGGTTTGAAGGAAGATTTGATAAAAAGCAGTGGGAGCCGTCCTGATTAGATAAATTATAACCAATCTATTCTTGAAAGAGCGCACGCTGAGTGTTTTCTTCTCTCTCTCTCCAGGTAGCGACCATATCACGCCTTAATCAAGATAATAATACGGAATATTGACCGAACCCGCTTGTTATACTGAGCTGGGGAACGTTGGTCCCGCTCCAACTTATAATTGTTATAAGACAGAGCAGAAAATTGGGGAATACCAGATTTCCCGTGCCGCCCAAACGAAGAGAGTGCATGCTGATGCATCATCTTCGGGTGTGTTCATTACAAAGAACTGTTTCTCTGTATCCTCTACGTCCTGGGTATGTGATACCAGATCAGGATCCCAGATATGTAATCTGTTACATAGGGCTATAGAAAGGTAGAGAACTGAGAAAGGGTGATAAGTTTCATGAGGCAGAAAACGGGGCAAGTGTTGCAGCCAAGTCTGTTGGTCACTGTCACCCTGTATTATCAGTGCATTGGTTCTGAACGAATGTTATTAGATACCGAACCTGATATAAAAAATCATATCAGTCTCTTTAGAAGTAAAGAAATGATAAAATTTTGTATTGTTGGAAAATGTTTTGAACATTTCCTATATCAAAAGTTGATCGGATCAGGCACGTTATCTAAAAGCATTGATGTTCTAAATCAAACTACAGTTCTTAGTATACGGAACACACATAAGAGGAAGAGTTCAGAAATGAACGAATTTTTCTTAAGGTATTGTAGACTAGGTCAAATCAATGCGACCCGACTAGCTGAAGTTACATATAGATGCATATTTAAATTAGTTTGAATTTACATCTTCTGAAACTTGCCAGTCATGTCACAGAGATAAGATGACCATAGCTCCGTTTACTGGAAACAGAGAAAGAGTTAGTGAACTCTTGGGATGATACATGTTGATGTATGTAGGTCCCCTGTCTACACTTGCCAAGAACGGTTCTTTATACTTCATTACATTCTCTGATGATCTCTCAAGATTCAGACATATGTTCCCGTTGAAACACAAGTCCGAACCTTTTGAGATATTCACAGAATATAAGTTAGAAGTAGAGAACCAAAATGCGGGTATAAGTATTATGTCCTTTGATGTGATCGAGGAGGAGAAAACTTGAGCACGAAAATCCTGGATTATTCTAAAGGAGAATGAGATTCTCTCTCAGCATTACTCCTCCGTATACACCATAGCACGATGGTATATCGGGGCGGAGCAATAGCACCCTATGTGATATGGTGTGCTCTATGATGAGTACTACTGAGTTTCCTATTTCCTTTTGGGAGTTATGCACTTATGAAGTTGCATACCTATTGAATAGGGTTCCGATCAAATCAGTTGCCTACCACTTCATATTTGATATGGAATGGGAAGAGCCCATATCTTAAGTTGGTTAAGATTTGGGGTTGTCCGGGCTATGTCTAAAAGCATAATCCGAACAGGCTCGAGGCAAGGTCTGTTATGTACAACTGGAAAGGTTCCAGCCATACAAACTGCAGCTGATGATTTGAAAGAACCAAAGGATTCAATGGTTACCAACGAACCTCAGCCTCTCCGCCGATCTAGTAGGGTTCCTCACCCACCTGAGAGATACTTCTGTTTCTCTATGACAGTGGGAGCGAGGATTGCATCATGTGATGATGACCCAACTAGTTTCGAGCTGGCCATCAGGAGTGGGACTCTGTAAGAATGGCTGGATGCTTAGCGATCTGAGATGGAATCCATGTACACCAACAAAGTATGGACTTTGGTTGCTATATCTGAAGGGTTAAATTCCCATCAGGAGCAAGTATATCTTGAGAAGATTACTTGGTGTAGATGGAAAGGTTGAGACTTTCAAAGCTAGACTTGTTAAAGGTTTTTGTCATCAACCAGGCGTGGATAATGATGAAACCTTTTCAGTGCCTATGCTTAAGTCCATCCAGATCCTACTTGCCACGGCTACATACCATGACTACGATATCTGGTGGTTGGGTGTCTTGACTACTTTTCTAAATGATGATTTGGAAGAGAGCGTCTATAAGTACACAGCCAGAGGGCTTCGTAAACAGTGGGAGTAGCGGAAACGTGTGCAAGATGTTTTATAGGATAAAGCAGGCATCGCGGAGTTGGAACATCTGTTTTGATGATTTAGTCAAAGAGTTTGACATCATCAAAATGGTAGATGAACCTTGTATATACAAAAAGGTAGTAGGGAGTATGGTGATGATCCTCGTAGAGTACGTGGATGACATACTCTTGATAAGAAAGGAGTTTTCTATGCTACGCTCGATCAATCTCCGTTTGTCCCTATGATTCTCCACAGAGGATCAAACTGATACCTATTAAATCCTGAGTTTTGGATCTATGAGATAGATCTAAATGGATGTTAGAATTCTCACTAGTTGTAGTGAGATGGTATCAACCGATCCTGGGGAGAATCACTGGAAGGGTTCCAGGGTGATATGGACGACTGAAAGTCAGTCACAGGCATTGTCTTTACCCTCAGTAAAGGGACGGTATGTTGGAAGAGTTCCAAGCTAGATACCGTGACATACTACATGATAAAGGCTCGATACATCGCTACTTAAGATGCTACCAAAGAGGCAGTCTGGATGTATATTTGTTCATGAGATGAACTTCGTTCCAACCATTGTGAGACAATGGAGTTGTGGCTTATGCCAAGGAACACCCGTCCCATCAGTGATCCAGACATATTCTAAGGAAGTATCACCTGATCATGGAGATGGTTGATCTCCAGGGTGATCGAGGTTAGGAGAGTAGACTCAGAGGACAACACGGCGGATCCACTCACGAAGGCCTATTCCCAGAGAGAGACTATTATGGGATGGTTGAGTATGAGATACTGCAACCACTGCTACAGATGGCCCTAGTGCAAGTGGGAGATTGTTAGTTATATGTATGCCCTAGAGGCCATTACTGTACATAGGATGTATATAGTAGTGGATGCTGGGACATATATAGGGAGGACTTTCTTGCTCGACATGATAGTATGCTATCTGGTTACTCTTTACCTTAACGTGTATACTGTTTGTCTCTCTGTTACATGTTGGTAAAGCCCTTAGGATGAGTACTTGACTACCTGGACTATGATGCGGATCATACTAGTGGGGACATGGTAGTCCATAAGTACATCCTTCAAAGTCCCTAGTCGTGGGTGTATCGAGACGGGGCATCGATATACCAGAGTAGACTAGCGTATACCTTCTCGACCCATACAGATGGGCGATGGATGATCCTATATCCATTGGTGTTTGACATCAGAGATGATATACGGGTGCTCAGTGGAGACTGGGTACACTGGACGGACTCGCCGAGAACTCCCAGATGGTATTATACCTCACGTCAGATGGCAATTCTCTGGTGACACCAGTACAGAGTAGTCTGTTGACCCGAGATCGTCATAGAGTCTTGTGTGGTTCCCACTGTGCTTTGATTTCCACCTTACCACATCCAAGAGGGCGTGCAAAACGGTGGTTTTTGGGTACAGTCCCGAGTCACATGGAGGCAATGAGCGATAGGAGGGGATTCGTCTCTCCCGGTATAGGGGGTTGATGTTGCGCTGTGTTCGATTGGCTATAACCGGAAATCCCTGGCCAGGGTTGCTGAGATTTACTGGTAAGTGTTACCAGTAGTTTCTCGAATTGTTATAGACCTCATATCGACACGACTTATCAAGCTATTGGGGTCTGACGTTTACCACCCCTAGGCGAGATATGCGACATATCAGACGATCAGACCGGACTGTACGGTAGTGTTACTGGTTGGATTCACTGGAGTGTGAGAGGGCTTGCTCGTCGATCTTCTGATCGCTCAATACCCGGGTGGCCGTTACGTTTAGCAGACCGCTTGCGGCTTGTGGGTGCTTGATATGATCATCATCTGCTGCCGGCGTATTGACGAGTCTTTAGAGTCCTACACAGAGATTTCCTGGCTCAAGCGATACGAAATAGGAGCGCATATGAGATATGTGCGGGACCGAGAATAATGCGTGTATGTGATACAGTATTTGATTCTCGCGATATGTGACATTGCTCGGTTATATGCGATATAGCCGGGTTATCGGATCAGGTGTTGTTTCGATAAGTTGTTACTGATAATACTAGTCGGTTATATCCTATATGACCGGATCATTAAATCAAGTGTTGATTTAATGATTTAATGTATAATTATATATTTGATATATTACTTTTCATTAACTAGTATCGGTTCACTTTAAATGGATTTTCTCACTTGGATTGTGCACATTGTATATGTGATATACTTTTATACACAAGTTTGTATCATGTTTGATGATACTTGCTCACTTGAGTTTGTGTAAAGATTAAACCATGGTTATATGAATGGTTAGGGTTTTGTTTTCTTTTTCATTTATTTTATTTAGTTATTCATTTGGAAAATGATAAGCATTAAGAGAAAATGGTGGCTAACTTTGTTTTCTAGTTAAAGCTTCATGAAGCTTTGACCAAAGTGACCATTTTGTCTCATGCTTAACCCTAACCACTCCATTTAACCCTAGTTTATTCTCTACACTTGACCATGGTTATATGATGATAAGTTTTGATTTTCTTTTTTTTTTTTCCATAACAACTTATCACAATATTATCATCATCTTCTTCTTCTTCTTCAAGAAGAAACCATGCCTCCATCAATGGCAACTTGATGAAATAAGTGAAAAATCCAATTCTAAAGTGAACCCGCCTCCTATTTCTTCATCCTCTACCTCTTGCCAAGTAGTAGAGTGTGTTTTCTTCACAAGTTTCATGACTTGGTGAAGTGGGAGCTTGATCTTGTGATGCCTCGACGTAGATCATCTTCGGCACGAAGCCGACGACCTTGCCCGCCCATTTCTCCGATGAAGCCGACGCTAGAGCCCGGGTTCCCATTTGGATAGCGAGGAGACTTCATTGCGGAGCTATGGAGATGGAGGACCGGATCTACAAAGGTTGTATATCCATTCACTTAGTAAAATAGTTTACTAGTTCTTGTTTCGCCTAGACATCTAGTTAACGATCCGTATTAGGGTTTCTCGGCACCCGTAAAATTTGAAATTGGCATGGTTGATACCTTGTGAGACCTCTTGAGAGTGCCTAGGAACCCTACATATATATATATATATATAATGTAGGGAGAGAGAAAGAGATAATCTGGGAGAGAGAGAGGAGAGAGAGAGAAGATCGAGAGGGGAGAGAGAGGAGAGAGAGGGGGTGAGATGAACAACTAAGAGATATAATTTTGTTTGTTTGTGGGAGAGAGAGAAAGAGATAGCGGGTGAGATAGAGAGAGAGAAAGTAAGAAAGAAAGGGAGGGAGAGAGAGGAAGAGTGGGGCCATCGGATCAGAGGAAGAGAGAGAGAGATGGAAAGAGCTGTAACAGTTAGGGAATTAGGATTTTAAAAATTTTAAAAGATTTTAATTTGTTATCGAAATTTATGAACTGTTAAAAATATTTTAATTAAATTTTAAAATTTAAATAAATTGAATTTTGGCGGGATACAAAAATATTTCAAAACGCGTCCTGGTCGGGTCTAAAAATTCAGATTTAAAATACGAAAAATATATACGACTTTCAAAATTTAAAATGAATGCTCAGATAACGAAAATGCATACCCCCAAGAACGGATGCACGTACGTGCGCGTAGCCATCCAACCACATCCGTTTTACTGAACGGGATGAGAACAAGATGCACGGATGCTACCACGGGGTTAGGGGTATCATGCAGGCCATGAAATGCAATTTTAAATTATTTTCCGTGACTTAAAATGTTATATGGTAAAATATGCAATTCCAGATAAAATGCTAGTATGCAGTACACATGAGATGCACGTGTCTATATAACAAGTCAGGGTAATTCATAAATATGAATCAAACAGGTTCAAGCAAGCGGGTCGGGTCGAATGCAAACTAAAAGTGAAATACCATTCGCACCCAAAACAAGATAAATCTAGAAAATACTACAGATAAGTAAATACGGGAACTGGAAATGGTATAAATGAACTAGGTCGTTACATATTTGCACGACTCCTTTGAGCGTGGTAGGATAGTAATCAAAGTGGAGTCTACAATAAAGCAACTAAATGAGAAACCCTTACCTTCCAAAACTCGGGGAGGCACAGAAGGAACTGTGACAATCAAGGCAGCAGCCGGCGGTAATTCTTCGGCCAGTACAACTTCAGGGTACTGGCCAGCGGCAATTCTTTTCCCACTGATCATGGATCTGTGTATCACTTAGTAATAAACAAAAAAATTTCATTAGCATTTCTAAATTTTTTATAACTTCTAGAGCTATGTATTGTGGACACGTCATTCACATTAGGTCAAGGATGGATGTCGAATTTTGTATAAAATAATGGCCCAATTCTAAGAAATAAAGTATTCAATCATTTTACAACTCCTTTGCATATTGAGTGCAGATCCAATAAAGTAATATGTCAACAGCTACAACCCTCGGGTACAAAATCCAAAGTCTAAAAAATCCCATTAATTTAAAAGTTGGTTGTTATATAACCTGTAAATTGTAATATTTCATATTTACGAAATTCAAATGCAAAATATATGAGGATTACCTTGTAAATATCTCGGCATTTTTCTTTAGGTTTTTAATATTTTCTTAGTATAACGCCATACAGATGTGAGAATCATACCTGGTAAATACATATCCTGGACATCTTCGGTGAAAGATTTTCGTTCACCAAGTGGAGTCTAAGAAGAGTTCTAGGGACCACTATTTGGAGCTTTAAAAGTGAAGGACATGAAATCATTCATGATCTCTCAATGAAAGATTTTCTCAACAAATTGATTATTTCTCTTAACCTATAAAATCAATTTGATTTTTTCTCTTCTCCTAAAAAAAAATACAGAAGACTCTAAAAACAACAGAGAATTTAATTCTCTCAAAGAAGAAGATCTCCCTCCTAAAAACCCTAGGTAAAGAAAAAAGAAGAGATCAAAATATCTCCTTTACCTAACATATCATATCTAAGGGTTTAACCCTTCTCAAAGAACTTAGTTCTTTTTCTAAATCTGAGATCCACAAGACAAGTCTTCTACAAGTGGAGAATTTAATTCTCACCGGGAAAATTTTGTTCTAAAGAATCAAAGGTTCAGGAAAGAACAAAGTTGAAAAGAAAAAAAATAGAGTCTATAATATTCCAGGAACATAGTTCTTTCAAATCAAGAACTTGGTTCTTAAAGAATCCGATCCAAAATCCTCAAAATAGTGATCTTGGTGATCGTTAATGGTTAAAATACCATTAACAGATATTTAACCTCTCTGAAAACATGAACAAGAGAAGATGTATAAAAGAACGTGGAGAAAATGAAATTCATAATACTCCAGGAACTTAGTTCCTTCAAATCAAAAACTCCGTTCTTAAAGAACATTATCCCAAATTCTCAAAATAATAATCTTGGTGATCGTTAATGGTCAAAATACCATTAACAGAGATTTAAGTTCTCTAAAAAATATCAACAGAGATTAATCTCCAAAAGCTCAGCGCCTCACATAAAAGGCACGTGAGCGCCCAAGGCTAAAAACTTAGCGCCTCACGTAAAAGGTATGCGAGTGCCCAAGGCTAAAAACATAGCGCCTCACGTGAACGCCAGAGAAAATTAGTACTTAGCACTATTGTAGCGCCTCACGTGAAAAGCACGCGAGCGCCTAAGACTAAAAACATAGCGCCTTACGTGAAACATACGTGAGCGCCAGAGAAAATTAGTGTTTAGCACTATTGTAGTGCCTCGTGTGAAAAGCGCATGAGCACCCAAGGCTAAAAACTCAGCGCCTTACATGAAACACACGTGAGCGCCAGAATAAGTTAACGTTTAGCACTATTGTAGCGCCTCACGTGAAAAGCACGTGAGCGCCCAAGGATAAAAACTCAATGCCTCACGTGAAAAGCATGCGAGCGCCCAAGGCTAAAAACTCAGCGCCTCACGTGAAAAGCACGTGAGCGCCAGAAAAGATTAGTGCTTTGCACTATTCCAGCGCCCCACGTGAAACACACGTAAGCGCTGTATATCTTAGTGCTTAGCACTGCTGGGTGGTATGGAAACCCATTCTCAGCCCAAATTGGCTAAGTTTCTTGAGATTAAACCTCGTTGATTTTGACTCAATCGAGCTCTTATGTTCATGATATCCAAACTGATCCTAGTCCAATACATGAGTAACAATCTTCATCCCATACTTTCTATGTTAATATTAGTCTCAAATATGACTAACGATTCTTAGATGATCCATCAAGATCTTTCCCTCAAATACGAGATTTGGTTTAAGGATACATCTCTTCACACCTCTGATATATGTCGTTGTAATTCCTCGGCGTCTTTAGAGAGGTAGCGGGTTCCGACAACCAACAACTCATTTCATCCCACATTGATGCATTTCCAAATTGACGTGCACATCTCAAATCGGATCGCACCCCAAATTTGACGCATTCTGTAACAAGCCTAACTTTCTGTGCGATTTTTTTTTCAAAATACAGAAAGGGACACCTAAGCCTGAGCACAAATTATAAGTTTGATTTGTTTTTGAACAGCAAGAAAAAGCTTGTAGCTTACTGGTAAAACCATGCACTGCTGAACCATAGCACCAGAGTTCAAATCCCATCAGGAACATTATCTTTTTATTTTAATTTCTTTTAACCTTTTAGAAGCCTAAGAGTCTACACGTGAAACACACGTAATAGGGTAAGTTACAGAATAATCAAACATGTTAAATAGGGTAGTTGAAGCGTCAGGGACACGTGGCCCTAATCCGAGCCCCCACCACATGAATCCAACCAGCGAGATTCACTCTCAAGCCGGCGCCGCCGGTCCAACACATTCCAAACCCAATTTTTTTTTAAAACTCTAGACCTTTGGACTCCTTCTATAACTTCTGTATTACTTATTTACTCTGCACATTTACAGAGAATATTAAACCCTTCAAATTCTATTTTTAATGCAAAATTTTAATGCATTATTCATGCCCCCTAAACCCTAGATTGCCCTATAAATACCCACCCCATCTTATACCCCTTTCACTCAGAATTCTCTTGCAAAAATTATACCAAAATCCAAAGTCTTTTAGTGTACAAGTGGAGTTAGTGAAGGGCGAAGCTCCGATGAACTTTCGAGGAGATTCCGACAACAAATCAACGCGCCAAAACTTTCTTTAGGACCCACTCTCTCCCCTTTAGTTCAACAAACCAGTAAGTCCTATTTTCCCTCTCATCTTCATCTTTAAAAAGTTACATTTCTAAAAGCCGACGGAAGCGGAGTTAGTCCGACTTTCGATTCGGTTTTCTTTAAAAACTACACTTTTCTCTAACAAGATAAAACCATATTCTTATATGTTGATTAATAAATATTAACAAACTCAATAAAATAAGCTTCACAACAAAATATTCATTTTTGTGACATCTATCGCATTTTTACATAAAAATATCACAAACTATTCATTTCGACATTATAACTTTTATTCCTTGCTATACCTTTAGGTATTTCATGAGGTAATGACCTATCTCATCACAACACACATCTCTATCATAGCACGGTTGAGTTTGGGACAATAGAATACAGGAAAATACGACTTTACAAATAAATACCCTAAATTTACAAAACCGTTTTCTATAAAAAGATGTATTAAACATTTCCATACAATTACGCCTCTACAACCCATTTTGGAAATCCCGTTCGGGATGGTGCGGATTATCACACATTCTCAGGCTTAGTAGAGCGGGATGCAGACCTCCGCAAGGAGCATTCGACCTTGATTGAATTTTTATACATTTTCCTTTAGAAAATAAGATTTCTAAAAGAAAATAAATAAATTATTTTTATTAAATATATATATATATAACTATTATCAAAATATCTATTTTAATTATATAAATATTCCAAGTTTTCCAAATCAAAGGAATCACTATTACATGAAAATACCATCCAAATACAAAACAAGTACAACATTTCAAGAAAATACCATATACTATGGAAACTGGGTTCTATTTACTAGAAATTGCACAAATGTAAAATACACATCTATGAAAACTCTAAAGACGATAATTAAATACTTGAGCTATATTTTGAAATTATGCCAAAACTATTTTTACATAAAACCCCCTTAAGTTATATTAAATTACAATAAGGACCATAGTAAACATAGGTTTAAGCGGGACCAGTCTCTTGAGCCTCAGGAAGCCGAAGATATGGGTGCTTGCCTATCTAAGATAGACAACCTAACAAACGGTGTTATCAATACGGTAATTGTTTTGGAAAAAGACACAAGTCCTGTCATCCATGTGCAGCAGTTACCGATAACATCAAAACCTAATTCAGGACTATAATTTCTTTCTAATTGTCTAACTCGGACTGAGTCTAAATATAATCAATCTGCCTTGAATGTGATTCAAGTATGAAACCACAATTCAATATGAATCCATCTATTCAATCTATTCAATCTATACAACTTGACTGAACCGAACCATGGATATACTCCATTTACATGTTCATCCATTATATCCGTTCCATTTACTGATATCATGGTTTCGGCAAGTCAACCATCTATACAATTTATAATACAAGACAAGACAATAAAATCCATACAATCAATACATAAACACTACGGGGTTATAAAGGGGTAGACTGGTACGGAACATATTAAAGGTGGCACGATGTGGTCACTTAAGACGTAATTATATCCATACTGTTGTTCCATGGTATTATCGACGGAGCCTTGTACTACGGGTTACCAAAGTCTCCGGTGTAAGTGGGACTCCTCTCGTATACACCGGCATTTTCTGTACCAAGGTACAAACAACTGCGCTAACATTATAATAAAACATTATAAAACTATACTCTCTCTGTCTATTCTACTTCTCCTTCATCTTTGGGACTTACCGAACAATTGTTCGCTGACGATATTCCTATTTCTCTTCTTCTTTGGAATCTTGTCAGGAGGACCCGATACTGAGGAGTACGAGACCAGTCAGGAGCATTTGGAGCAGGCCCCTGAGCAGTACACCGAAGACCCAGAGCTGTAGCCACTTGTACTTATTCCATTTTCATTTCTGTTATACCATTATTTAGGCATTGCTTTCAGTACATGTATTTTCATTTCAGTTGTATTTGTAAAAAGAATGTTAATAAATAAAGTTGTTGTTCATTTACATTTTGTCTCTTGCGTACATTTTATTTTATATTGCTTAGATACGCTTAGCGTGTTTACTTCTGAGTAAATACGTAGCGGGCTCATCGCGTCCTCTGTCCGTACACCGGCGAGCGGGCGTGACACATTCTATGTCATTATCGTTCACTCTACCACATAACAAATACATGTGCACGCAAGATGGAATAATGGACCGAAATATCCTTAAACTTACATTCGTCCCCAAAACGAGAATGTTGGACCGAAATGTTCTTAAACTAACATTTGTCCCCAAAACGGGAATGATGGACCGTGATGTTCTTAAACTAATATAATTGTGCACATATGCTCATTTGTTTCTAAGTTGATCTTAGTCTCAAATATGACTAACGATCCTGAGATCAAATCCAAATATCCCATGAACCGATGGACCTCATTTATATGAGATCTACGTTCTAAGTTCATTCCCGTTGGCAAACCAAGATACCAACGTGGACCCCCGTTAAGCAAATCCTTGACCCAAACCCAACATATATATAGATTTGGACTAACCCGCGCCCTACGGGCGACGACATAAATTAGTCTCCGTACACAATCCACGGGAAACCAAAATAAACAAAAATACACACGAGACGAAGTGAACTACTAGAGCAGGAGAAAGTGGTTATCGCAACACGATAGCGTAATTAACTGTTGCCGATCCCAAGTCCGGATGAGAAAGGGTGAGGGTTGTGGTAGGCTTGTGACAACCAACGTAAAACTTTGTCTCATTCTATGACATGAACCATAATAAGAATATCGTTGAGGCGTCCCCTACTCAGCGACACGCTACATCGGATCCCGGGTGTAGTGTTAAGTATGCAAGGGCTTCTAGGTCATCGTCCAGAAACGACGCGCTACATCGGACCCCGGGTGTAGTGACAAATAAGCAAAGGGTCGTCGTCTAGAAACGGCGTGCTACCTCGGACCCCGCGTGTAGTGACAAATAAGCAAGGGTCGTCGTCCAGAAACGGCGCGCTACATTGGACCCCGGGTGTAGTGACAAATAAGAAAGGGTTTCATAGGATCCGTCTAGCTTCCTGGAACATAGGTTCCCTTACGGGTGGACTAATAGAATTAGTGGAGGTGATGATTAGGAGGAGAGTTGGTATTATGTGTTTGCAAGAAACTAAGTGGGTAGGTGAAAAGAATAGAGTCATAGAGCATTGGGGTTATAAGCTTTGGTATACGGGTAGAGATAAAAATCTTAATGGGGTAGGCATAATCATAAATAGACGGTTGCTTAAGGATGTAGTTGAGATTAGGAGAAAAGGTGATAGAATTTTACTGGTTAAGCTTATTCTAGGTGGAAAGATCCTTAATGTTATTAGTGCTTATGCACCATAGATAGGTCTTGATGACACTAGTAAGCGTCTATTCTGGAAGGATTTAGACGAGATGGTGTAAAGTATACCTAGTGGAAAGAAGTTATTTATTGGTGGTGATCTTAATGGACATGTAGGTACTAGTCGTAGTGGGTTTGATACTATCCATGGAGGTTTTGGTTTTGGACAAAGGAATGAAGTAGGTGAATCGATTCTAGATTTTGCCTTATCTTATGACTTGATCTTAGCAAACACCTGGTTTAGGAAAAGAGAGTCCCACCTTATCACTTTTAGGTGGGATCAAGTGCTAGTCAAATAAACTTTTTTTCTGACGAGAAGAATAGATAGAGCTTATTGTATCAACTGTAAGGTAGTGCCAGGTGAGAGTGTAACCACTCAACATAGACTTTTAGTTCTAGATTTTCGATTTAGAAGAGGACCTAGGAAGATTAGACGTAAGGTAGAGCCTAGAATTAAATGGTGGCGATTGAAAGAAGGTAACCAAAAGGCTTTTATAGATCGTGTAGTCCAAGAAGCGGATTGGCAGTCGGAAGATGATTCAGACAGAACATACAACAAAATGGCTAGTTGTATCAATAAGGTAGCTAGAGATCTACTTGGTGAGTCGAGAGGTGGTGCTCCACCATCTAAGGACACATCATGGTGGAATGAAGAAGTAAAGGCTGCTATTAAAATTAAAAGGGATTCTTATAAAGATTTGAAGAAAAGTAGAGATGTGGAGAGATATGAGAAATATAAAATGGCTAAAAAGGTAGTTATGAAATCTGTTCGGGAAGCTAAATCTAAGGTCTACAAGAAAGTGTACGAGAAATTAGACACTAAAGAGGCTAAAAATGATATACACCGGATTGCTCGGATGCGGGAAAGGAAGACTGGAGACTTATGTGCGGTGAAGTGTGTCAAAAATGAAAATCAGAAGGTTTTAGTTCAAGATGAGGATATCAAGGAAAGATGGAGAGATTATTTTGACTAATTGTTCAATGAGAGCTTTACTAAGAATTTGGATGGACTTGTCATTCAATCTCAAGATATAAACCGTGATTTCATGCGTAAAATAAGACTACCTGAGCTTAAAGAAGGTTTGAACAGAATGAGTTTAAGAAAAGCGGTTGGTCCTGACGGGATTCCTATCGAGATTTGGAGATGCTTAAGAGAAATAGGGGTTAAATGGCTGACAGATCTGTTTAATAAGATTTGGCAGACAAAAAAGATGCCAAATGAATGGAGGAAAAGTATCCTTGTACCTATCTACAAGAACAAGGGTGACATTCAAAGTTGCTCAAACTACCGTGGAATAAAACTTATGTGTTATACCATGAAACTTTGGGAGAGAGTGATTGAACACGGGCTAAGGAAGGATATTAAGATAACAGAGAAACAGTTTAGGTTCATGCCTGGACGATCGACGACATAGGCTATTCATTTGTTTCGTCGACTTGTCGAGCGTTTTCGAGAGAGGAGAAGAGATTTGCATATGATATTTATTGATTTAGAAAAAGCGTACGACAAGGTACCTAGAGAGGTATTATGGGGGACAATGATGAAGAAGGTGGTCCCCATTAAGTATATTGACATAATCAAGGATATGTACGATGGAGTAGTGGCAAATGTCAGAACTTGCGGCGGCTTAACGAGTGATTTTCCGATTACAATTGGTTTATATCAAGGATCTGCATTAAGTCCATTCCTGTTTACCATCATGATGGATGAGCTTACTAGAACTATCCAAGATGAGCTACCTTGGTGTATGCTATTCGCTGATGATATTGTTTTAGTAAATAAGACGAAAGCAGGGGTTAATGCCAAATTGGAATTATGGAGGCAAACATTAGAATCTCGGGGATTCAGATTGAGCAGGTCCAAGATAACATATATGCTTTGCAAATTTAGTAACCAGAGAAGTCAAAACCATATTGGTATAACATTGGAAGGGCAAGAGATATCACCGAGCGACCAGTTTGGATATCTAGGTTCCATCATCCAAAAGAATGGGGAGATCAATAGTGATATTAATCAAAGGATCCAAGCTGGTTGGTTGAAATGGAGGAGTGCAACAGGGATTTTGTGTGATCGTAACTTTCTGTTAAAATTGAAAGGGAAGTTTTATCGGAGAGCTATTCGGCCTGCCTTATTATATGGTACAAAATGTTGGGCTTCTAAGAAGCATCATACACAGAAGATGCACGTAGCGGAGATGCGCATGCTTCGTTGGATGTGCGGTAACACTAGAGAAGATAAGGTGCGAAATGAGGATATTCGTGTAAAAGTTGGTGTAGCACCTGTGGAGGAGAAGATGCGGGAAAACCGACTAAGTTTGGTCATGTGCGACGCAACCCTATGAAGCACCGGTTCGATGAATAGATACTCTCGATATGGGCAATGGCAAAAGAGCAAAAGGGAGACCGAAGAAAACATGGATGGAGGTGATACGAAACGATATGGTTGCCAAAGGACTCAATTAAAGTATATTGTTCGATAAGAGTGAGTGGAGGCAGAGGATTCATGTGCTGGACCCGGCGTGATTCTCATGTTGGTTCATGTAGCCTACCCCATATGCTTAGGATAAAGGCTCAGTTGTTGTTGATAGAGTAATTAACTGCAGAGGCTTAAGCCTGCAGGGAAGAGCGTCCCCACAATCAAAAACCCCTCGCAAATGAGGGAGAATCTGATAAAGTCTGCTACAACGGTCGCATCTGTCCAAACATCCCATATATGGTGCCATAAATCAACTTGGTATCTTCGTAGATGTGTATGGAGAAGTTCAAATAGCGAATGCCCCCAAATTCAGGCAAGACGATCTATCTAGTTCGTCTCTGTCTTTCGGCGGTGAACAACCCGTATTTATACAAATACCCGTATTCATATAAATTCTGTATTCTGTCAAAATACAAATGTAATACCCAGTTCCCCTTTAAATATCTTCCGTATTTTAAATAAGTGTTTTTCCCCAAAAATTTTCTATTTAAAATTCTACAATTAGTTTTTCCTATGTTTTTCTAAATATAATTTCCAATTTTATTTTCCTGACCCAAACCTTAAACCCTAACCACTTTTTATATTTTTCATAACCCAAACCCTAGCCCAAAGCCCAGCCCACAAGCCCGTTCCCTAACCCTACCCGACCCGACATCCTCGAGACCCGACCCACTTCCCCACTCCCGCTTCCCCTTCTTCCTCGTCTCTTTCCTTCTCTTTTTCCCGTCTTCCTTGCGCTACCCCCATGCCCCGCTCCTCCTCGCCCCACATCCTCCCTTCCCTCGCGCTACCCACGAGGCCTGCTCCCCAACGGCCGCGACGACGAAGCTTGCATCCCCGTTTCCCACTCTACGCGATCCGCTCCTCGCAATGGTCTTCCGCACGAACAGCTCTATCTACGAGACCACGTCACCGCACGACTTCTCCCCACGAGAAGCTCTCGCCAGCTCCCCTCTTTCTCTCAACAACTCACTCTTCCCCACTTCCACCATCAACCCAACTCCATCACCACTCACAAAAGCTCCACCCATCAATATCACCGAGCCCCCTCAATAACCTCACTGCACCACCAACCTTCCCTCCTCTTCCGGCCGCGAGGACCCCCACCTCGACACCAAGCCCCTCCTTGAGCTCCCCTACAACCCGCACCGCAACCTCCACCGCCTCTACCACCTCTCTACCGGCACCACTATCCAACAGCCACCACCGAGCCCTCAACCTCACCGCCGACAAGCTCCTGACCCCCACAACATCACCTCCCATCTCCTCGCCTCCGAGCTCCACATCCTCGCACTGAGCCCCTCCTCCACCAGGCAAAGAACCCACGATCCCAACCTGACTCCTCCTCTCACCGGCGAACCCATCTCCGCCAGAGCACTACCGACAAGCTCCTCTTGCCGCCAACCTCTGCTCACCGCCGCAACCACCTCCACGTCGTCTCCAACACCATAACCGAGCCCCTGCCACCGTCTTCACCTCGCCTCGACCCCTCTGTCTCCTGCTGCCGGAGCTTCCCCAAACAGCCACGACCTCCACCAACGAGCAGCCCCACAACTCTTCCTTCACCGCCGGCCGTCTCGTCGCTGCCCCGTGCCGTCGCCGGAGCCGAGCCCAAGCTGGTGTTGCTGCTGCTGCTGCTTGCGTTGCGTCGTTAAGCTGTGATCATGTCGTTGCTGTCGGCATCATCATCACGGTCGTGTCTTCGATCATCTTCAGGAAAGTTAAACACTTACTTTACATGCTATCTATACTAATATATATATATATACACACACAATCGAAACATAATTATATTTCTTGGAGTCTGACAAATGTGGAGACCCGTGTTCGTGCGTTGCATGACAAACTGAACAAATGATGAGTCTAATATCCGTGGTTGATATATATAGTTCACAGGGATCGAATCCCGTTCATGTATGTGGGATAAACCAAATCCGCTATAGTTTCGAAATGAGGTGTTAGGTGCTCGATGTGAACCTTATGCGAAAATAAAATCTAAAATGGCGGAACTCATGATATTTAAACCCTAACACTGTTAACAAACACTTTATAGAAATTTAGTGGCAAATTGAAGTCATTTTCACGCATCAAGTGTTGCCCCTAATGTCTATATCGAAACTTACAATTTACCGAACATTTGACACTGTTAAATTCATGATTAATTCCAGAAAAATCTAATCGCAGTGTGCCTAGGTTCGGTGCGAAGGGTATTGCATAATATTTAACATGACGTGTAGGTTTACTGTTAGACATATCTTCTGAACATCGAAAACAAAGAACTTACCTGACCTTGGACTGTAGTCCAGAGCAAGAACATACCCTCGACATGCATTTATACACCCAAAACCTTAATATTTAGTTGTGATAGTGTAACATTTCAAAAAGATAAAGTATTATTTTTGGAATTTAAATATTAAAATAATATATTTCACAAAAACTATTAGATTTGCGAATTAGGGTTTTCGTAAAATGGTATAATTACATACCAATATTTGGAAAATTATTTGGAGATTAATATTGTAATATTTAATAAAAAGGTAATTATTGGATTTGGACATTTTATAGTTAATTATGCAATTATTTATATGCAAGTTTAAATTAAACTTAGTGCACTACTAATCATGATTAAGTCAAATCCGTCTTTTTAATTAACCATAGTTAGTGCACCATGACATGTTGCATTTTGTTGCATGTTTGTTTCTTTATATTTATGATTTATGTTTGGTTTTAAATGAGTGAAGAGAAAAGGAAAAGAAAAAGAAAAGAAAAGAGCATGATTGAGGAGGGAGAGAGAGGGACACAATGATAACATGAAGCATGGCATGAGAGAAAGAGTGTGTGTGAAAGAGTATGCCCCCTTAACCTTGACCATTCCTTCATCCATGCTTTCTTCACTTCATTTTCTTCTTCCTTCTTCTTCTTCACCTCCTTCCTTCACCTCCTCTACCTCCATGAAACCACCCCAAAATCTTACCAAAACACCATACTCCCTTCATTAAAAATGATCACCACCTCATCCTTCACCCCATGGCAGGCTCAAGTTTGGATTTTGAGCACTTGAAGCATCTAGGGTTTTTCTTGAGTTTCTTCCAAGATGTATGTCTTCACTTTTCTTCTTGTTAATTTGTTCCTTCACCTCATAGTTATGTTTAGAGTTCGTTTTAGTGTAGATTATGATCTTAGAATTTTCTGGGTTGAGATTTAGTGGAAGAATGGACTTGTTAAGTGGCTATTGAGGATTAGTTAGTGTTTACAAGACCTTAGTAATGATTTTCTGGATAAGACTAGAAGACTAGAAATCAAACTACGAACTCAGAATTTTCCTGACATTGCAATTTTGACAGTTTTTGACATATCTGTAGGATCTGCTATAACCCGAGACCACCATAAATTAAGTTCCCATCATAGTGAGACGTGCAGAAAACTAGGAATTCACCCCCGAGACCCAAGACCCTAACTCTTGAAGATGACCGCAGATTTATTCTCCCAAGCAACAAATTGTTGCCTAGTCAGGGTAGAATCATGTGATTTTTGTACCCTGGCCCCCTTATCTTATATCTAGACCAACCCTATATGCAAAATGTCCTAGTTTGACCTAAGGTAGAATCTGGGAATGGGTTCTTAGGTTGATGATTTCGTGTTTTCCGATTTCTGAACTTGGGTTTTGGTATTTAATATTGTATTTCATCGTCCACCATGAGTTTTCTCGGTTCTGAGAACCCAATTCGAGGAGTTGGATGAGCCGTCTGCGGGTACATGGTGGACCCGGTAAGGTATCCCGAGGCAAGAAGATCGTGGAGTAGACGATGAGCCTGGCAGGAGGGAGCATTACCTACCGGTGATAGTTTGGACCCGGCGGTTATCCGGAGGATACCGGCCTGAGTCGTGAGATTGATATGAGGGCCGATTAGCATGTGGCGCCTGAAATATGAGGATTTACGTGTCGATACTTGACACGGGTTTTCATGATGTTTCAAGTGTCGATGTTGAACACTCAGGTTCCATGATATTGATGTGTCGTTGATGTACACATGTTGGTTGATATCCTCATACATACAGGCATATTTTTCATGATGATTCGAGTGTCGATGTTGGACACTCAGATTCCATGATATTGATTGTGTCGTTGATGGACACACGTGGATGATATCCACCTGCATACAGGCATATGATTTCAGATATTTCAGATATTTATTTGTATATGTCATTTGCATTGACTCTATTGTTGACATATATGCATACAAGGTCACCTTAGATACCATAACATTACCTTCTTGATACAGTATGACCTAGGAATCACTGTTTATTCGATTTCTACCTGCTGATGTTTTCTACTCACGAGTTGGCAACTCACCCCCGTTGTGCTATAGTTTTATGCAGGTTTGACCACTTGGATCAGTAGCGGCATCGCCGGCACACAGTTCATTCAAGGTCTTTTGCTATGGTAGGTGGGACCTATTGGATCGTGCCCACTCTTATACTTATTATTTCTATTATATCTAGATAAACTCCATCAATCAGAAACTAGTTTTTTGTTTATTGATAGACCCAGTCAGACTTGTGGTGCGAGACTTAGAGCGATGGGTGTTTGTTCACTTCTTTTAAGGTTTTTGATGTCTTGTTTTATTTATTTATTCTTTCTTTGTTGATCTTCGCCATTGGGCGTCGTATATATATTACTTGCTTGCGTGGTTGTGATTCCTCCGTTTAGCGAAGAGCTAGCTCCCGCTTGGGGATGTCTATATATATTTCTTGTATGTGGTTTTTTGATCAAAATATATAAGGGAGGTGCTGCCCAAATTTTTAAAGGACGAAAAATGTTTTCAACTGTAGTATATAATCCATTGTATTTTTATATAATATTGTTTACGCATTTAAAGAAATACTTGATTTCATTATACCTTTATTTTAAAACTGCACCTCCACTATTTTTCGCAAAAAGTTTTAGATTTCTGGGCTTCGGCTTACTTGAATTACATTACGCCTTTAGACATTGCGTGATTTAAGTGCCGGTCACGAGCTAAATTCCGGGTCATGACAAAGTAGATATCAAAGCGTTAGGTTTAATCTTGCTTCAAGTTTAGGCTTGACCTTACGGAACTTAGACTTGACTGAAAGGGGTATTAGACCCGAACTTTCGTCGCATAGGTTGACCTTGGTTGATGGAGTAGGTAGCTTGAGTAGAGTGACGTACCGTGTGTATGTTCCGCGGCATACTTACGACACATTGCTCCGCTTAAGTGACCTTAGGATGTACATTCTTGAGATCTGTGCTTCTATTCGTTCTTATGATCATACTCGCATTGATTTCAATCCTTCCTATGATCATATATCCATTTTGTACCTGTTGATTCCTTTCGTTTCTTTGATCTATCTTCATCGATACCTGCTTGAGGTTCCTATCACCAGAGTATTGTGAGTAGAAAGAGCTGCTGCTAGGGATGCGTTCAGAGCAAGCTCGTCACGGACGAGGGCTGACCATGATGTTTTCTGGTGACATAAGATCGTGTCGGTATATTGTTTGTGTTGAGATCTCTCGTTGAGGTGAGTGTTCAGATTTACACTGGATGATCGGACCATTGATAGAGGCTACCTGATTGAGAAGACTGTTGATGTACAGCCTACTTCAGAGATCGCGATGTTGTCTACCGTGTAGATAGATGTCCCAGCGGTTGTTGAGATTGACGGGATGTCTCCTCCAGAGTTTATGTGCTGAAACCGCTGGAGCTTTCAGACAGAAATGTGACAGAAGATTGCTAGTCTATCTTGAATAGAGCGACTGAGATGATTCGTCTAATTAGACGTGCCGACGCACGCTCAGTTGAGTTGAAGAATTCCAATTTGAAAGATATTACTCAGATCTAGAGTAAATCGATCAAGAGAGGACGTTGTTCGTTGGATGCTCCGATATGAAATCAGTAAGTTGACCAGTTTCGGATAGAAGGACCTTACCCAGATGCATTTTGAGTTGATCGAGAACGGACGAATGAAGCATATTCCTCCGATAAATTGGACAAGTTCCCAAAGATGTAATTGACTAGATATATTCCACAAAGTGGTGAAAATACTTGAGTTCGTATTTTCGAGTCCTTGTGAGATACTCTGGATTTGACTGTAGCCGAGAACGAATTACAGAACGCAGCCAGCAAGAAGTGATTTCGATGTGGATGATAATGAATACGGGTGGAACAATAAGTTCTTGCAAGATATCAACAAGATATTGTTACTCCCCGATGATGCCAGAGGCGTTGGATACGGCCAAATTCCAGAGGAAAGATGTGCTGAGGACGCAGCCGTCCAGATGATAAAAAGAGTTTAGTATAGAGTGCCAATCTTTGTATAATTCTGCATAGATGTGATCAGAAGAGACCTTAAGTAGGTTCTTTCCGGATGCCGCAGCGATAAAGATTTGCACCCAGGATTAATTATATCGCACGTATTCAGAGGGCCAGATGCCATCACCAGTGACGTGCTGCTTTACGAGTAGTCATGTTAATTAGCCGAGAGATGACCAAAGGAGTTCTAGAGCGGAACCGTTCCGTTAGTACACCTTACCGGGCCGACGAGCAGAACGATTGTGAGATTGGTAATCCACAGAAGAGACAAGGACCCAGAGACAGAGGATGCCAGACCGTGAGCAGGAGGCAAGCGGATGATCTTGCTTTGCTAGCTTTGGGCGTACCGGCATTGTCACGCCCCGCTTCCCGGTGTACGGTGAGGGGACGCGACGGGTCACGCGACGTATTTACTCTGAAGTAAATACGCTAAGCGTATCTAAGAAATATAACGTAAAATGTACATAAGAGTCATGAATATAATGAACAACAATTATTATTTATTAACAATTCTTTTACAGGTACAATTGGAAAGTAAATACATGGATGGAAACCAATGCCTAAACAATGGCATAACTGAAATGAACAAATGTACGAGTAAAGTATATGCTCAGGATCTTCTGTGAACTACTCCAAGTGCTCCTGACTGGTCTCGAGCTCCTCAGAGTCAGGTCCTCCTGACAACATTCTAAAGAAGAAGAGAAATGGGAATGTCGTCAGCGAACAATCACTCAGTAAGTCCCAATGATGGGTAGAGATAGAATAGACATAAAGAGAGTATAACTTGTAATGTTTGATTATAATGTTAACCCAGTTATTTGAAGCTTGGTACAGAATATGCCGGTGTATACGAGAGGAGTCCAATTTACACCGTGGACTTTGGTAACCCGTAGTACAAGGCTCCGTCGAAAATACCACGGAATAACGGCATGGATGTAATTACATCTTTAGTGACCACCTCGTGCCACCTTTAACTTGTTCCGTCCCAGTCTACCCCTTTATAAACCCCATAATGTCTTATAATATTGATTGTATTGATTGTACCGATGGTATTGTATTGTCTTGTAATAAATGGAAGACTTGCCGAAACTATGATATCAGTAAATGGAATGGATATAAATGGTTAGACATGTAAACGGAATATATCCATGGTTCGGTTCGGTCATGTTCATGTTGTTATAGATTGTATTCTGGTATAGAAAGGTTCATGTTGTAAATGGAGTTATACTTGAATCACAAGTATTTAAGATTGATTATATATTTGCCCGTGACTCAAACTGAGTCAGACTTTTAAACAGAATTGAAGTCCTGATTGTTTTGGAGTTATCGGTAACTGCTGCACATAGACGACAGGATTTGTGTCTTTTTCCAAGACAATTACCGTGTTGATAACACCGTTGTTAGATTGTCTACCTTATATAGGCAAGCACCCACTTTCTCCAGCTCCCCGAGGCTCAAGAGAATTGGTCCCGCTTAAACCTATGTTTACAAGGGTCCTTATTGTAAATTGATATAACTTGAGTGGGTTTTATGTAAAAATAGTTTTGATACATTTTCAAAATACATCTCAAGTATTTAATTATCGTCTTTAGGGTTTTCATAGATGTATATTTTAGAAAAGTGAAACTTACTAGTGAGTAGAACCTAATTTTCATTGTATATGGTATTTTATTAAAATATCGGTATTGTTTTGTACTGGATTGTAATGGTATTTTCCTATAATGGTGATTCCTTTGATTTATAAAACTTGGAATATTTATATAATATAATTAAAATAGATATTTTGATAATAGTTAAATATATATATATATATTTAATAAAAATTTATTTTTGTAGAAATCTTATTTTCTAAAGAAAAATGCATTAAAATTCCATCGAGATCGAATACTCCTTTTGGAGGTCTGCATCTCACTCTAAATAGTCCGAGGATGTGCGATAATCCGCACCATCCTGAACGGGTTCCCCAAAAGTAGGTTGTAGAGGCGCAATTGTAAGGAATTGTTTGATACATCTTTTTAAAGAAATGGTTTTATAAGTTAATGGTATTTATTTGAAACATCGTATTATCCCATAACTATGTTCCCAAATTTCCATCGTGCTATGTCAAGAAATGTGTGTTGTGATGAGGTAGGTCATTACCTCGTGAGATTTCTAAGGTAAAAGGGTCAAAAGCAATAAGCAATGTCAAATCTAAACATAAGGGTATTTTAATGTAAAAATGAAATAGAACATGCTATGATTATTATTTTGATGTCAAAATTGTTCTATTATCATTGTTAATGATTACCAAACAATATATTAACATTTTGGAGGTTTGTTATTAAAAAAAGTTGTATTTTTGAAGAAAATGAAATCGAAAGTCAGATTAAGTCCATTTCCGACGAGTTTTGAAATCGAAAAGTTTTAGAATAGAAAAAGATAGGGGAAAAGGGGACTTACAGGCTAGAGAACAAGATAAGAGAGAGGGGAATCTAAGGAATGCTTCGGGGCGTCGCTTCGTCGCTGGAATCTCCTTAGATCGTCGCTGGAACATCGCCCTTCGCTAACTCCACTTCACACTAAAGGAACTTGAGAATTTTTGAGAGTTTTGGCAGGGGATTTCTAAGTGAGGATGTGTGAAATATGGTGTGGTATTTACAGGGGAAATTAGGGTTTAGGGGGTGAAAGGATGCATTAAAATTGGGATTAAATGGGATTTTATTGTTCTCTGGAAATGTGCAGAGAAAATAAACAGTGTGAGAGAAGTGGGGTAGCTGAAGAGGTACTCGAGTGAAAAGATGGGGGGCATCACCGAAGGTTGGACCGGCGGTACCGGGTTTATTGGGCTTTTCGCCGGGCCAACACCGACGGAGGGGGTTAGGGTTTGGTTCCACGTGTTGGTGTCGCCTCGTATACCCTCGTGCACATGTTTAAATATTTTGTGACTCTTCAGTTTACGTATAGTGTACGTGTAAACCCTTGGGCTTCTAAAAGATTAAAGGAAATTTTAATTAAAAAATAATGTAGCTGATGGGATTTGAACTCAGGTGTTATGTCTCGGTAGTGCAAGGCCTTACCAATGAGGTACAAGCTCTTTATTACTGTTCAATAGCAAATTTAATTTATAACTCATGCTCAGGCTTAGGTACTCATTTCTGTATTTTAAAAAAAATCGTACAAAAAGTTTAAGGTTGTTGCAGGCATTTTTCGATATTGAAAGAGATGTAGCTCAATGTCATTTATTGCGATTTGCGTTTTATGATCCGAGTATCACACTCTTATCGCTTGGACTTTGGGTTTCGTGATATTTGTTTTTGTGCACCAAGGCTGCACCTACTGGATGTTTACAATTTGTGCACAGTTATTGCACTTGACTTGATTAATGCACTCGGTATAGCTCGCATGTGCTTGCAGTGCATTGATACGTGTTTTAGTGCACATGTTTATAATTTTAAACACCTTGGTACGCTCGGTGTTGTTTTTGTGTGCATTTGAGATATTGATGAGTTTTCGTGCATTTGTTACACCAGATTTATATTTTCGTGCGCGTCTGCACTTGACGTTCGTTATCGTGCACGCTACTACACTAGATGTTTTACGAACCTGACGCACTTGATTTAGATTTTTGCGCACACTGGGCACATGAGATGTGGTTTTGTGCACACTGGGTGCACTCGATTGAGATTTTATTCGTGCATGTTGGATGCACTCGATTGAGATTTTATTCGTGCATGTTGGATGCACTTGATTGAGATTTTACTTGTGCATGTTGGATGCACTTGATTGAGATTTTACTTGTGCATGTTAGATGCACTTAATTGAGATTTTTATTCATGCAGATTGGTTGCATTTGATTGAAATTTTATTCATGCATGATTGTTGCACTTTATTTAGATTTTCGTGCACTCTAGATGCACTTGATGATGTTGTCGTGCACACCCATTGCACTTGACAGATGCTTTCGTACACACCCGTTGCACTTAGTTTTTGCTTTTGTGTACATTTGTGGCACTTGTGTTGGACCTGGATTTCCATGCGTACCAGACGCACGTGATATTGAATACGCCTTTTGAGGCTAATTTATTTCTGAGCATCATATTTTCATGATGGATACTATATTATATGGTAACCGAGCAGGACTGATCTGAAGACAGTACCTAAGTATTTTTGCATGCATCAGTAATTACCAAGAGGTTTTCAAAAAAATGGAGCTATAGTCTTACTATTTTTCTACATGCCCAGAGATGACACGAACTTTGACAAAGAAAACCTTTTGGGAGATTTCAAAAAGGCGGAACGTATATCTTTAGCAAACCTATATAAACGTATGTCTATTTCTTTACCAAATGAGCGTGCGCCACTTGTACCGTGAGTTAAGCATCGCACGGCAATTCGGAAAAGATTTTTCATATGTTTTATTCAATTTTAGAGGATTTTACAAGGATGCGTATTATATACGTATTATGATTATGGCTATAGTATATTGAATTTCAGTAGTGGATTTCGGGATTTGCGTTTCCTTTATAACTCCTATGATTGCGTGATGCTTGATAGAGTTTCGATTTTGTGTTTTGCACTCGTTTTCATATGCACACGATGCGCTGAGATGTGTTTGAGTATTCCATGATTTCGGAGCCCCGTTAATTTGGATTGATTATTGAAATGTTTTACTATTTGGAAGTTTAAATTTAAATTCGGGGACCGAATTTATTTAAGGAGGAAAGATTGTAACATTTCAGAAAGATAAAATATTGTTTTTTGAATTTAAATATTAAAATAATGTATTTCACGAAAACGATTAAATTTGTGAATTGGGGTTTTCGTAAAATGATATAATTATATACCAATATTTGGAAAAATATTTGGAGATTAATATTGTAATATTTAATAAAAAGGTATTTATTGGATTTGAGCATTTTATAATTAATTATGCAATTATTTATATGCAAGTTTAAATTAAACTTGATTAGTGCACTACTAATCATGATTAAGCCAAATCCGTCTTTTTAATTAACTATGGTTAGTGCACCATAACATGTTGCATTTTATTGCATGTTTGTTTCTTTGTATTTGTTCTTTATGTTTGGTTTTAAATGAGTGAGGGGAAAAGGAAAAGAAAAGGAAATGAAAAGAGCATGATTGAGGAGAAAGAGAGGGGGGGGGGGGGACACAATGATCACATGATGTATGGCATGAGAGAGAGAGTGTGTGTGAAAGAGTGTGGCTCCTTAACCTTGACCATTCCTTCATCCATTCTTTCTTCACTTCATTTTCTTCTTCCTTCTTCTTCTTCACCTCCTCTACCTCCATGAAACCAACCCAAAATCTTACCAAAACACCACACTCCCTTCATTAAAAATGATCACCACCTCATCTTTCACCCCATGGCAAGCTCAAGTTTGGATTTTGAGCACTTGGAGCATCTAGAGTTTTTCTTGAGTTGCTTCCAAGAGGTATATCTTCACTTCTCTTCTTGTTAATTTGTTCGTTCACTTCATAGTTATGTTTAGAGTTCGTTTTAGTGTAGATTATGATCTTAGAATTTTCTAGGTTGAGGTTTAGTGGAAGAATGGACTTGTTAAATGGCTATTGAGGATTAGTTAGTATTTACAAGACCTTAATAATGATTTTCTGGCCAAGACTAGAAGACTAGAAACCAAACCACGAACTCAGAATTTTCTCGACGTCGCAATTTTGACAGTTTTTGACATCTCTATAGGATCTACTATGACCCTAGACCACTATAAATTAAGTTCCCATCATAGTGAGATATGCAGGGAACTAAGAATTCACCCCCGAGACCCGGGACCACAACTCTTGAGGATGGCCGCGGATTTATTCTCCCAGGCCGCAAATTGCGGCCTGGTCAGGATGGAATCGTGTGATTTTTGTAACCTAGCGCCCTTATCTTATATCTAGACCAACCCTATATGCAAAATATCCTAATTTGACTTAGGGTAGAATCTGGGAGTGGTTTCTTAGGTTGCTGATTTCATGTTTTCCGATTTCTGAACTTGGATTTTAGTATTTGATATTATATTTCGTCGTTGGACATTTGTACGTGAACGACAAGGCTTATTTGGTTATTTTAGCATGTATAGGCTATAGGTTCTAACCTATGAGCAATTCGTATGCCGTATCGGTTTTCCGAACTCGGTTTTAATTGCATTTCGATGTGTTTTGATTATAGGTACTTTCGTGTGGACTTCCGAGTTGACGAAGCACATCGACTTCAGATAAGCAAAGAGTTAGCAGGTGAGTAGATTTATATCTACGAGGGAAGTTGGGTGGATGGCGTATAGCATCCCCACAACTAATGGTGAAAGAACCGATATACGAATTATAGTATAGAGAAACCTAAGTATGAAATTACGGATATGATCAAAGAGTTAACATGAGATGATATGATTAATGCAAGATGATGTAAATTGAGATGTCAATATAACGATATGAGATGATATGATTAATGCAAGATGACGTGAATTGAGATGTCTATATAATGATATGAGATGATATGAACAGATATGCTTGATATAAGGATGTGAGGAGGTATAGATGCACAAATACATGTACCTAGATACGGAAATGAGATTGTTAATGTTATGATGTGAGAGCGATAAGGTTATGACATGAGATATATATACATAGGTATATATGAGAATAAAAGGTGATATGCCGTACGAGACTATAGATCCGTATCCTCTTTGATGAATAGGACGATAGAATCCTTGTTCTGTTTGATGACACCGTACGATAGATTACCGTACGCAATGAGATTTACCGGATAATTGATCTGCCCTCATGATTTGAGAATGATATTCGAGGATATTGCCGTATCGGATACTATGAGGCTGGATCGCCGACATAACCTGAACTATACTTATTTCCAAAACCGACGAATCATATGCACTTTTAAATGGAAACCCCAAGGGATGCTACGGATTATCAAATGGTATCTTTTTCTCAAAAACACCGTAGCCCCCACTTTCAAAACTACGATTCGTATCTTTTAAACTGACCGTATGGTTCATGTGTAGTTAAGTACCTTATTATCGTTTATGCTTATGATGGCTTATCCCTCGTGACTTACGTGCTATATTTTCGGTATTTACCGCTTTATAATATCGTCTGCTAGTACACATGCACAATTATTGATGATGCACATGTTACACTTACACAGATTTTCCGGCTCACACACATTAATCATCGGTAATTGCTATGCCACTTGCACAGTAGAACTGCCATATCATGATATTATTCTTAACTGTAAAGTACATTCATTCTTCAGCACTATCATAGGACATGCTTACTTGATATACTTGGCATGCTCATATTACTATTCTATGTTGGCATACGTCGTACTTTATGGTTATATGCATTGAGATACTGTTTCATGAGATCTCTGGATTTGAGAACCGCGGTTATATTTCCAAAGGAAATTTTATATTGCTTTAAAAACATGGTTTCTCGTGATGTGATTTCGAGGCGTCCACCATGAGTTTTCTCGGTTCTGAAATTATTTTTGAGACCCGATTCGAGGAGTTAGATGAGCCGTTCGCGGGTACATGGTGGACCCGGTAAGATACCCCGGGGCAAGAAGATCGTAAAGTAGACGATGAGCCTGGCAGGAAGGAGCACTACCTACCGGTGATAGTTTGGACCCGGCGGTTATCCGGAGGATACCGGCCGGAGTCGTGAGATTGATATGATGGCCGATCTGAGCATGCGGCGTCTGAGATATGAGGATTTACGTGTTGATGCTTGACACGGTTTTCATGATGTTTCGAGTGTCAGTGTTGGACACTCAGGTTCCATGATATTGATGTGTCGTTGACCAACACATGTTGATTGATATCCTCATACATACAGGCATATGTTTTCATGATGATTCGAGTATCGATGTTGGACACTCGGGTTCCATGATATTGATTGTGTCGTTGATGGACACACGTGGATGATATCCACCTGCATACAGGCATATGATTTCAGATATTTATTTGTACATGGCATTTGCATTGACTCTATTATTGACATATATGCATACATGGTCACCTTAGATACCATAGTATTACCTTCATGATGCAGTATGATCTAGGAATCGATGTTTATTCGATTTCTACATGCTGATGTTTTCTACTCACGAGTTGGCAACCCACCCCCGTTGTGCCACTGTTTTCTTGCAGGTTTGACCACTTGGATCAGTAGCGGCATCGCTAGCACACAGTTCCTCCAGGGTGTTTTGCTATGGTCGGTGGGACATATTGGATCGTGCCCACTCTTTTACTTATTATTTCTATTGTATCTAGATAAACTCCATCAATCAGAAACTAGTTTTTTGTATATTGATAGACCTAATCAGTCTTGTGTTGCGAGACTTAGAGCGATGGGTGTTTGTTCGCTTCTTTTAGGTTTTTGATGTCTTTCTTTCTTTATTTATTTTTTCTGTTTTGATCTTCGCCGTTGGGCGTCGTATATATATTGCTTGCTTGCGTTGTTGTGATTCTGCCGTTTGGAGAAAAGCTAGCTCCCACTTGGGGATGCTTATATATATTGCTTGTATGTGGTTTTTGGATCAAAATATACAAGGAAGGTGCTGTCCAAATTTTTAAAGGACAAAAAATGTTTTCAACTCTAGTACATAATCCATTGTATTTTTATATAATACTATTTACGCATTTAAATAAATACTTGAATTCATTATATCTTTATTTCAAAACCGCACCTCCACTATTTTCCGCAGAAAGGTTTAGATTTCTGGGCTTCGGCTTACTTGAATTACGTTACGCTTTTAGACGTTGCGTGATTTTAATACTGGTCACGAGCTAAATTTCGGGTTATGATAGATAGTGTGCGGAAGCAATTACCTCTGCATAGACAATTGTTTTAGATTTCCAATGGTACCGGTTTCATAAAATTTCAGTATCATTTGGTATTTAAATCATATTTTAAACGAATGACATGTACGGCAGTTTTCTGTCAATTCAGTTTGCACACTTTATCAGTAATCTGATCACAACTCCTAAACTAAGATGACTATTGTTAATACGTCTGATGCGTTGGAAACATAATAGATAAATATAAATATTATCTAACTGTAGTATCGCCTAATTATACACCCAACAGGGAGTAAAACGTGTTACGAAATGGACTTCCAGTTCAGAAATTGGATTTCTAGCAGAGAACACTTAAAAATGAAATGACGATAACTCGTAAACCTGATATCCGTTTGACTAGAAACCAATTTTTCTATACGGATAATTGAAAATGCTGCTTACTCCTTTTATATCGTTTTGCGTAATTATGCACGTGTGATTTTATGTGATTTTTCTAATCCAGCCGACACCGGTGGCTCATATGTATTCAGTAGTGCATTTACTGTATTCGCATCATGTTGCATGACTGTTATACCCTTGAAAATAGTGTTCATTTGCATCAATATCCTAGTGACCGTGTTACATTACCAAGCGATAAATATTAGTGATTGGATTGTGGCAAGTACGTTATTGTAAAAGTGTGATTAAGTAGTGAAAGTGACACGTACTTGTACACAATAAACGGAACCAATTAGTTATTGCATTGTCGACGCCTATAGGACATATATAAGTGTAACTATAACTGGTATGGGACGGTTATGGAAACACTTATATTTATGTCATAGTTAAGACATCGAGCACTGTCCATTTATCTTGGATACCAGTCGAGACATGCTTGATGGAGAGCCTGTCTCCAATTCTCGCATAGACTTGTCATGGAGCGACTAGTAATTGGATTCATGGTCGGTGTTTGATGTAGACTACAGGGTGTGGGATAGTTTGAGAATGAGTTCAATTAATAGAATCTCAGGAGTCCCACTGCCGGCATATATAGTGATTTCGGGAGTCGTATGGATGGTGATTCTGATTATTAGAGAGCGTGATTCGGGCCCGTGTTCCCTTGCCCCTGGGGCCTACTCTTGGGTTGGGGATACTCCTACGGTGGTTGAAACTCACACTTGTACTGACGATAGCTTTAGTGACTTGAACATTGAGACTTAGAGACAGATTACTTTAGTGATATGGATATTACATTGATTACTGATCTGATACACCTACTTTATCGTTACATGTACCGGTTATTTTATGCTTGCGTCATTACTCTATACTTACCGCTATATGTTTATCATCATTACACAAATATATGTATATATTACTATTGTGTCGCTCTGAAGACCTGAGTATGCATGCTCAGAGTGAGGAATGGATTTAGCTCAGATCAGGACCTGATTTACCTCGAGAATATTGCGAACATCTAGATCAGCGACGCCAGCGCTATCTTTCCCTTAACTCTATCTGGTTAGTTTTATATCTGTTTTGATAGAATTAGTGATTGAGTTTCTCATTACCTGTGCTATGATTACCGATTACCACGTAATGCTAGAATCGAAAGTGTGACTATGGCAGGATATTTTCTTAACCGTAGGAGCATGGCTGGTCTTGTCACCCCTCGTATTCCGTATTTTGGGAAGCGGGGCGTGACAACAAATACCAAAAAGAGAGATACCAAAAAGAGATATATAATACTAGCTCACATTTTATCCAAATGTGATAATCTAGATATGTTTCAAACAGGCTAGTATTAATAAAATGTCCGATTAAAAGTACGTGTACAAAAACACGTATTTAAGCGAAACTCCATATGTATCAAAATACGTACACTACATCGTTTCGCTGGTCCGGGACACTCTCTGTGTGGGACTCTAAACACTCGACAATATGCATGGAAGTGGGTTAAACCACAAGCGCATCACCGACGCTTGCTGTATGTAACGGCTATCCATGTATTAACCGAAAAGAAGGTCGATAAGAAAACTCGTCTGTATCTCTACAGACCCTAAAAGTGAAAATTTCCGTACAGTCCGGTTTCTTCGTCTAAGAGTATCGCATACCAGGTCTAGGGGTGGAAAACGTCAGACCCCTAACAACCTGATAAGTCGTGTCGATGTGGCTTAAAACTGAAGGGTTGCGGCAGTGCCCCAGCCATCGAAACGCGGCCAAAATGCGGAACAAAAATTTCTAAAACCGGCGCTACCGTTACCCGATTTACGGATCGACCTTAAACCCTAAACTAGCAAGCTAAACTAAGAGTTAGAATGGTTATACCGAGTTGATCCGTATCCTTCGGTCTTCATTCCAAGCTCCTAGCGGTTTCTTGATATGGTTTGGTCGCCGGTCTTCCTCCATCTCCGATGATCCACCCGAGGGATGTAACTCCGGCTCTAGCTCCACGATATGATGCTTATGGAGCAACTAGGGTCTCTAGGATGCTACCCTAGAGAGCCTAGGATGTAGTGTGAATGTTTCTTAGTGTTAGCTATCTCAAAAACTTGAAGGTGGAAGTAAAAGAAAGAAAGCTAGAGGAAGGTGAAGCTCATGGTGAATGAGGAGCTCAAGAAGAAAAAAAACAATGAACAAAATCTTCATGCTTCAAAAATGAACTCTTGCTTGAAAAAGAAATTAGCACCCTTGGTTTTGTTAAAAGCCTTTTTCCAATTTTAAATTCCTCCCATGCTTGAATAGTGAACACAAATGAATTAACAATTCATTTGTGTGCACTATTGCAAGCATGGTTGTCACCATACCTCCTCATGCAATTTCCACCTCATTTACCATTTTAATAAAATGGTCAAATCAAGAAATGAGGTGGCACCTTCTAGAATGTTATCCGGTAAAAACTACGGATTGCATTCTACTGTAAATATATCTGCATTTGTACCGAAATACGAATACACAATGAGATAGAATAACACAAAGAATATAATACTAGAATATACATATCGAAATACATATACGTAAATTATTAAATCAATACCTGATTTAATAATCCAGCTCAAGTCCGAGTCAGCTAGTACTATCAATTGTCCGATCGAAAGTCCTGGTACAAAGTACACCAATCGATCGGAACCCTGCACATATCCAATACGGCTACTACATCATTTCGCCAGAACCAGAGAAACCCTCTGTGTGGGACTCTAAAGACTCGTCAATACGCTGGCAGTGGGTTTAACCACAAGCATGTCAGCGGCACTAGCTGTACGTAACGGCTACCCAGGTATTGAGCGAAAGGGAGGCCGACGAGCAAACTCATGCAGAACCCCTATTGAGCCTGACAGTGACAATATCCGTACAGTCCGGTCTGTTCGTCTAAGAGTATCGCATATCGAGTCTAAGAGGGTGGATAAAGTCAGACCCCTAACAACGCGATATTTAGTGTCGGTATGAAACCCCATCACCACCTGAGAAACTATCGATCCTGGATCGATAATTCTCGTCCACCGTGGCCACGGATTTATGGTGATGGCCATCCATACACAACGCGACATCAACCCCCAATACCGGGAGAGACGAATCCCCGACAATCCGATCACTGCCTCTATGTGGTTCGGGACTGTACCCAACTAAAACCTGTTTGCACGACTCCTTTGAGTCGTGGTAGGGTAGTAATCAAAGCACAGTGGGAACTCACACGAGACAAATGATGATCTCAGGTCGACATACTAACCTGTACACATGTCACCAGGGAACTGCTATCTGAAATAGGTATAATACCAACTAGAAGATTCCCGGCGAGTCCGTCCAGTGTACTCATAACCCAATGAGCACCTATATACTATCTTAGGTGAACAAACTAACACTAATGGCTTGTGAGACTTGGCCACCGCCCCTCGTCGGGGTCTCGATCAGTATACACTAGTCTACACTAGAGTATCGATGCCCGGTCTCGATACTCCTACGACTAGGGACGTTTAAGGATGTGCTTATTGACCCCAACTCCCACATATATGATCGACATCATAATGCTGGCAGTCAAGCAAGAATCCTATGGGCTCTATCAACATGTACATGATGATAAAAACAAACCAGATAGCATACTATCATCTTGAGTAAGACTGTTTTATCGGTATAGGTCTTTACTCAATCATCATAATCACAAGTCCGCGACTATGATAATTGCCTTGAGGGCACTATAGCCAACAATCTCCCACTTGCACTTAAGGCCAATTATTACGATGTCCCATACTCACAGCCCGTGTGATACCGAACACCCAACTTCTCTACTAATCAGTTTCGCCAAAACCGTTTGCGAAAATGATTGCGTTCGAGAAATAGCCTCAGTGAGTGGATCCGCTCCAATGTTTCTTTCTGTATCTCTCTATATCTCATCTTCGCGGAGAAAACTATCTCCTGAAATGAGCAATACCTGTCTTAGAATTTGTCTGGATATCTGATAGGACCCAATTCACAAAAGAACTCCAAATCCAGCAAACCTCTTAGACTGTATCATCCACTGAATTTAATCAGTATCCTGCGCCATGTCTTTCTTCAGTATTCGCTTGGACCACCTGTCCTACATACTGTGTCTCAAAGGAGGGAAAAACTATAACTCTGACAGTCACGCTGTCATCTAGGTCACCTTGGAAGCCTGAAATGATAACCGTCTCCGGAAGGAGGATGCTGTTACCATATCGAAAGAACATCCATTTATTTTCAATAACTGCTTCCCAATGTTTCTCTAGGAGTGGATTAATATATCTGCTTGTTGCATCTAGTGCAAAAGTAATATCTGGTGTGGTACTCAACATTTCATGATTAACTCAATTGCCTAAGCAAGTGATATGCTAATCATGAAGATCCATCTCCCCTTTAGTCTGTAAGACACCTTTAGAGAGGGTGACTCCATTACCTGCAGGTGCACCACCATACCAGGAGTCGTCCATTCTAAAATACCTTTTAGAATAATGTTAAAGTACCCAGATTGGGATACTTTCCAAATCTAGATCTAAAACCATAGATCTAGTAACCAGAAACCTTGATAGTATATCCATATCCTATGTGGAGAAACAATATTGTGACAACCACAGTATAACCGAATGTAGTATAGGAATATCTCTTTCTACCAAGTGCATGTCATCCTAACATCTGGACATCACTCTCTTCTACCTTCTTACCAGATCCATCTCCTATTCTGATGAGGTCAAGATCTATGACTGTCACATCAAAAATAGATGATCTATTTCTGCTATATTTGCTTTTAGTCTATAAACAGACATAAGCTACCTGCCATCTATGCTTCTGCTGCTTCCACTGACTACAACAACCCTCTGGCAGAGTCATATACACGTACACTTCCAAAACTAGTTTAGAACGACGCTATACTCATCCTCCTGCCGGGTCTTATAGTCTAGAACAGCAGCAATGGCAAGTCTGGGTAAACAAGAACCTCCCTGTCACCGTCTCTGAGAAGACCAAAGTACCTCTCGGGTGCCTGAGGTTACCCACCAAAATCTGCGGAGTGGCTAATGGAACGTCAAAACTAATTGAATCGTTAGGTTCTATTAAATCATCAGTGATCGTTTGTGGTTCTGAAATCACTTCCAGTTCTACCATACTCCCACTATTGTTTTTCTGAAAAAATCCATTTTACTAAAACTGTGGCGAGTCAAGAACAATATAAATATTAATCCTCCTGATGGTAGAAAGTTATCCCTCGTCAAAGCCCGGGATAACCCACGAACAGCCATTGCTAAAGCATGCCTTGAGTTTATCCGGATTCTGGTTTTAAGCATCAGCCGGACAACTCCCTATACCTTAACATCGTTAAGATATAAATTGATTCTATATATATCCAATATAGAAACAAAATCACTAATTTAATGTGGAACCAGATTCAAAATCATGCAGCTGTCTCCAATACATATCAACCAAATGGAAAGAGGACAATCAGCATTACTCATCTAGGAGTGCATACATATATGAGTAACCCGAAAGAGAAGCAAGTTCTCAAAACCATTACTATCAATGGAATACCAAACACAAGTATCTACATCTTCGACTTCCTCGAAGAATTCTGATACTTACAATAAATGGTTCTCTACTTTATTCTTATACCTATAACTTCTCAAAATCAGAACCTTGCATTTCAACGAAATACATGTCTAGAATCAGAGAAGTTATGAGTAAACAGAATACAGTGTGAGTACCAACCCCATTGTCCTAATAGATACTAGACAACATACAATACTTTGTATAAGTCCTCTGAGTTCAATAACTCAAACTCCGTGCGTCGTAGGTTGAAAAACTGTACTATGGTTAAGAAGAATTACACTGCTGTTGAATGCATCTTACCTAATCACCAGCTGATATAGGTAAATGTCACAGACATAATATCAAAAAGTTATATCTCACTTTATAAAATAAATGTACAGATATATCAGTTTGAAATTGGTGCATAACAACGGATATTCAAAACCAAATTTTTGCCATCCGGCAAAAACCAAATGATTTCCTCAAATATCACCAATTACAACGAATTATGATATAATGAGGATCTAATTACCCAATTCCCAATATCTCACTCCCACTCACCATCCGTAATAACATACAGATGTGAGAAACTGATCTGGTAAATACATACCCTGGTGTTAGATTCCAATTGGGAAAACAGTTATCAATTAATATAGCACAGTAAAACTGAAACATGAAAATGTTTTAAAAGGGTTAACTGGTATTCCTAGTAACGCCTCTTCCATTATCCTGAATCATGACAGTAACCATATACTTACCTGCCCTCAGTGCAATCCCTTTAATATGTCTTTACTTATTACCTTCTGTACACCTCCTTTACGCTAATTGGTTTTCTTCATTCCCTACCCTTCGGCACCAGCCTAAGGTTTGGAAGAAGACTATCCAATAAGCGTAATAGGTGTACTCTCCTAATCCTAGGTGCCCTCGCAACCTGAGAGAAGGTAAAGAGAAAAGACATCTGAATAATCCTATCCAATTTCTCTTGAACCGGAAACCATCCCCGAATCTGGAACGAATTCCTTTGAGTTCGTATGTAACTATACGATGGCATATCCAATGGAAGTGGATATCCGTAGTGATACGGAGTGTTCTAGAGAAAAGCAAAGTGGATGTAGGAGTGGCAGGGGTACACACGTTTTTTGTCGTGAATGATGGTGTTCGCAACTTTCTTCGCCATTATTCTAATCCCTTTATATGTCTTTACTTATTACCTTCTGTACACCACAGTTAATCTTGTTGGTTTTCTTCTTTCCCTACCATTCGGCACCTGCCTATGGTCTGGAGAAAGACTATCCAATAAGCTTAATAGGTGTACCCTCTCCTAATCCTAGGAGCCCTCACAACCTGAGAGAAGGTAAAGAGAAAAGACAACCGAATAATCTTATTCAATCTCTCCAGAACCATAATCCATCCTCGAAAAAGTTCCTTCGAGTTCGTATGTAACTATACAATGGATTTATCCAATGGAAGTGGATGTTCGTAGTGAAACGAGGTGTTATAGAGAAAAGCAAAGGTGATATAGAAGTGGCAATGATGTATGCGACACCGTGACATTCCAAAAGCCAAAGTGTTTTAAAAAGGTTCGGTTAATTTGGTTTATGAGTTTTAGTTTAGGGTCGGGTCATAGTCGCAGCTAAAGAGAGAGAGAAGAAACACTCAGCGTGCACTCTAACCTAGATCAGAATGGTCAATCACTTTATCTAATCTGGATGACTCCCACTGTTTTCTCGAATTCTCTTCCAAACCCAAAAGGAGAATTAGTCGGAATTACCCAAGGAGTAATCCTACTCATCAGTGGGAATCGGGATCCAACTATCATCTCATGATAACTTGATGGAAGCCACTCAAGTCACCACACTCCAGAAGGTATGCGCATGCCTGGCAAGTTTCCTGTATGTTTGAAACTCCCGATGTGATTTTACCCCTAGGACCCAAGTAACCTTGACAATGCCAACATATCAAAGAGTCCTAGTCAAGTTCAACCCGTCATTATCTTGATTGCGTTAAACCCACCCGTACGAGTCCTTGACAATGCCAAGATAACCGTACGACTGTCCTAACCAGTCCACATATCCATGCGACAGAAAAGCATTACAGAGCTACCGAACACTACGCCTCGGCAATGCACGACATACGTAGCACGAATACTAAGCAATACTAATCTGAAATGACGGAAGGCTACGGCTGGTTTTTGGCGAAAAACCTTTAACATAATGAACTTGATATCGTTGAAGGAATCCAAGTGGTTTTATAAATATATAGTGGCGAAAACTTTTGCTAAAGAGGTCACTCCCGGTAGAGAGATCTCGGCTCTTTCTCCGTCGAATGGGGTGCAGGATATCCCAAACTGAATACCACGATGCAAAACAAAACAAAACGACTATAGTGAAGTTATTACGTTGACGCAAACTTTTACTCAAGGGGTCACTCCCGATTAAGAGATCTCAGCCCTTGCCTCGTAGAATGAGGTGCTGGATATTCATAACTGAATACCACTGTGCAAAGTAAAAGAGAATGTCTGTAATGTCAGTTTTTAAAAAACTTAGTTCCAACAACATCATATATAGGTTTATTTTATCCTTGCATTGATAAGAATTTATGCAGTCCCATCAATTAATCACACCAGAAAAGAACGAAAATAAAATGTACGTATATGCCATCCGCATTCGCCACTGGGTCCCGTCATCACCCGTTAGGTTACTTAACTAACGACAGAGCGGGGACTGGGCTAGCGCGGATGCAAAACATATACAATATCTACTAGTATATATAAATATATATATATATATAGCATTCGTCCCAGGCATGATATAAAGCAACATCACAGAAACATCACAGAAGCAACACAGAATGGTGGATAATCTGGAGCCCCGAGTTTCACTTGAGCCGCAAGTGAGACCCGACGTTCCCTGTCGTGTGGATAGCATGTGCAATGAAACCTAGACCCCTACGAGTGCGGCAAGTTACCCGCCAAAACCAGAAGTGAGGCAGCCCCCTTCAGCAACGTGAATGGACCACCCAGCACTTCACGGAATCCGGTAACTTGAGCACCCCTCCTGGGTCACCTATACCCTCTACGAGTGCGGCGAATAGCCCACCAATTCTAGAGTAAGGTCCCCTCCGTCCCAATGCCATAAGATGCGGACCCGTTGCCCTCTAGAATTCGGCTATTCGTGCACCCCACCGCGGGGTAATCCTAGTACAGAAAATAAAATAATATACAAGGGTGACATCGACCTCATCCCGGTCGTGCCCCAAAAGAATAATATACAAACTGGCAGTGACGGCAGTCCGCATGTCGGACGCTCGCCCCGCAATATCAAATGTACAAATGAAATTAAACTGTACTAACATTGCACCATAGCTATCCACTACGACAATCCAACCAACATCACAGCACATCACAGAACATCAACGTGAATGTCACGTTCGCAAACCCGACTAAAAGAACATATAGCAGTTAGACGGGTTTACCGATCAAATGACATTCACGGTCGCAGATAGAAATGTATGTACTGTTAAACGCACACTTAAAATATCGATCGACTAAGTTCCAAATTGGCCCCAATAGCAAAACCAGCACTTCACAGAATCCTGGGCCAAAACAGGATATTACAAAAATCACAATTCCAAGTCAGGAGGCTACATGAAAAATTTTGAAGCCCGTCGCCACTAAATGGCCGCGGATCCACTGCCAATAGGGGGTAAGTGCGGTGGTTCCGCGGCTCTTTAGAGGAATCAGAAGCAAAAAAATTTTCTGTACCCCTAAAATCGCCTGCACGGATTTTTAAGCCACTGGAAAATATTTTTTGAACACTTTTGAAAATCGGCAGAGAACAGAAAAATGAAACCGTGATTTTGGAAATTTCCGTTGATCGATCCTTCAAGCACGTTTAAACAAGCTAGCAAGGGGTTTAAAGGGTGACTCTGATACCATGAAGGGTTGCGGCAGCGCCCCGGCCATCGAAACGCGACCAAAATGCGAAACAAAAATTTCTAAAACCGGCGCTACCGTTACCCGATTTACGGATCGACCTTAAACCCTAAACTAGCAAGCTAAACTAAGAGTTAGAATCGTTATACCAAGTTGATCCGTGTCCTTCGGTCTTCATTCCAAGCTCCTAGCGGTTCCTTGATGTGGTTTGGTTGCCGGTCTTCCTCCATCTCCGATGATCCACCCGAGAGATATAACTCCGGCTCTAGCTCCACGATATGATACTTATGGAGCAACTAGGGTCTGTAGGATGCTACCCTAGAGAGCCAAGGATGTAGTGTGAATGTTTCTTAGTGTTAGCTATCTCAAAAACTTGAAGGTGGAAGTAAAAGAAAGAAAGCTAGAGGAAGGTGAAGCTCATGGTGAATGAGGAGCTCACGAAGAAAAAAAACAATGAACAAAACCTTCATGCTTCAAAAATGAACTCTTGCTTGAAAAAGAAATTAGCACCCTTGGTTTTGTTAAAAGCCTTTTTCCAATTTTAAATTCCTCCCATGCTTGAATAGTGAACACAAATGAATTAACAATTCATTTGTGTGCACTATTGCAAGCATGGTTGTCACCATACCTCCTCATGCAATTTCCATCTCATTTACCATTTTAATAAAATGGTCAAATCAAGAAATGAGGTGGCACCTTCTAGAATGTTATCCGGTAAAAAATACGGATTGCATTCTACTGTAAATATATCTGCATTCATACCGAAATACGAATACACGATGAGATAGAATAACACAAAGAATATAATACTAGAATATACGTATCGAAATACATATACGTAAATTATTAAATCAATACCATATTTAATAATCTAGCTCAAGTCCGAGTCGGCTAGTACTATCAATTGTCCGATCGAAAGTCCTGGTACAAAGTACACCAATCGATCGGAACCCTGCACATATCCAATACGGCTACTACATCATTTCGCCAGAACCAGGGAAACCCTCTGTATGGGACTCTAAAGACTCGTCAATACGCTGGCAGTGGGTTTAACCACAAGCACGTCAGCGGCACTAGCTGTACGTAATGGCTACCCAGGTATTGAGCGAAAGGGAGGCCGACGAGCAAATTCATCCATGTAGCGTCTTGAAAAGTCGTTTTGGTGTTTTCCTGAAAATCGGTGAAAATTCGGTATTTTTCCGAAAACCGTCTTTCTCGTTATTTTGCAGTTTAGGGCTAATTATACCTAAAATGGATAGGTAATTGCTTGTTTTTAGTAGCTAATGAGTTAATTATGAAATTCTGGTCGTTTAAAAATTTTCCCTAATTTTTCAATTTTTTAATATTATTTTAAGCCGGTAAGAAAATACATTAATTTAGCGATAAATACAAATTTTTCCGGGCTAATTTTAATCTTTAAAATTATGTTAATTAAAATCTAGTTGTAACATAAATTTTTAGTATTTTATTTTGATTTTTAACTAATTTTTATGATAGGAAACGAATTTATTGAATTTTAAGCTAAAACTTGCAATTTTTGACTTGTAGGGGGTCTTTTTGCATAAAATTTCTTTTGTAAAACCCCTCTCTCTCTTCCCTCAGCCCTAGGACAGCCCCACCTTGTTCAGGTCCAGAAATTTCTGGCCTCACCTTGTGTTTGTTTCATGTGTTGAATTAGTTGGTTTATGAATTTATTTTAAATATAGTTTGATGAAGTATGGTGCATTGACTTTTGGGAGAGTTGACTCATGACTTTTCCCACACACCCACACCCTCCCCTTACCTCATCTCTGGCCGAAACCTGCTCTCCCTCCATTTCATCTCTTTTCTTTTCATGTTCTTCAAAATTCTTCTTGTTTAATTCAACAAAATTGCAATTTAAAGCTTACAAATTAAACCCATCCTTCATCTTTCTTTTCCTTCACCTCCCTAGCTTGGATCTTGATGCTTGAGGCCATCATTTGGAGCAAATTTATTCTTGCTAGATCTCTAATTGAGGTATAATTCTTACCCATTCAACACTTGTGGCTAAATTCCTTTAATTATATGGTTTTAGTGTTAAAAGTTTAGCTAATTTCTAATCTAGTTTCTAAAAGAGTAGTTTGTTTTAAACTAGGGTTTTTAGCACACCATTATTTGGTTGATTAAACTTATTTTGCTTGCTAGTTCCTACACAACCAAATCAAGAAGTTACTTGTTTATGAGGTCATCAAATTATGCTAATTTAGTTAATTTTAAAAGTGTGATTTTGGTTGTAAATTGTTGTTTTAGGAAATTCAAGAAAGGGTTTATGTATGGAAAATGGGTTGTGAAGCATGATAAATGAGTTGAATTTATGTGATTGTGGCTAACTAGTTGTGTGGTTGGATATTGTGTTGGATTATGATAACCGTATCGCTAATTTTCGATATTTGCACCAAAATTGCAAGTTTTGTGCTTACTAGGTTTTTATTAAAATTAATTGGTGAATTATTTGTGATACCTTGGGGATATTTTTAGCATCTCCTATGACGTTTAGGATGCGTGAGTGCGGAGTTTTGAGTAGTCGGGTTTTAGTTTTGCCGGGCGGCCAAATCGGCGATTTTTGGCAATTTTTGCGATTTTCGCGTATGTTCCGCGCACCCTGCGCACGTTGTACCTAGCTAGTGAACATTAGTAGTTTCGTTTGGGTTTTGCGTCGTTCTTGATATGTAACCTTATGTTCGGTATTGATGTAAATTCCAGGTTCGGTCGCGGAGACGTCAGACGCGGCACGAAAGGGGAAAGCGGTGATTGGACACAGCTAGCCAGGGATTCCGGTGAGTAGATGTAACATCTACGGGGGACTATCGTTGGATGGCGCAAGCCGCCCGATAGTTTTAGTAACTTAAAAGATTCTTAGTAATGTTAGTAATTAGGGGTGTAATACTTGTATGATTATTTGCTACATTCATGCCCTATATTGACATACCTATACGAAACCATTTTATAGGACACCTGCACCATTGCCAGGGTTTTTATATGCAGCACGAGCACTATTCATGCTTACACACACCACCCTGGTAATTGCCATGCCACCACACTAGATAACCTTTAAATTTAAACCTTTTACTAATTGATACTTAAACTTGTGCTATTGCCTTTAATTCCTTAAAATGAAATCGTAGAATTGCTATTCATGTGCATGTACCTCATCATACTATTTGTTCATGCCTAGTCTATTAATCATACATCGTAGCTTAATTATTGATACCATATGCATTCATCACCATTGACATATACACTTATGAGGATTTCTTGAGATTTTATGATATTTCTGGATTTCGGGGGAAAGCCGCAAAATTTCTAAACTTATTATATTTTTTTAAAATATGTAAATTGCGGTTTTCTAGTGATGTAAGTGTCGTCCACCATGAGTTTGCTGTGGTTTTCGAGATCCGTGTCGAGGAGCGGAGGAACCGTCACGGGTACATGGTGGGCCCGGTAAGGTACCCCGGGGCAAGAGGAATGTGGTGTTGACGTTGAGCCTGGCAGGGGACGGATTACCTACCGGTGACTGTTTGGCACGGCGGATATCCAGAGGATACCGACCGTGGCCGCGAGATGATGAGATTTTGATATTGAGCTGGGTCAGCCAGATGGCTGAGGCCAGAGACACTATGACATGGATTTATGAGATTTGAGACAGCATTTAGGTGTCGTTGCTGGACACCGGTTCTCGTCGATTCTTTGAGTATTATGCTGGCATTCTAAAAGAGTTTCAAAAACAAAAAGAAATAAAATGTTTCTTATATATACCTATTGAGACCTCAGATATTCATGTTGCATACATATTCGTACACTGATGTTGTATACACACCTGCTAGTGCATCCAGTCATACCTGTATTTTAGATGCTAGGATGCTTGTGTGCATGCATACGATAGCCTTTGTAGGTGTTATTTATTACTCACGAGTTGGCAACTCACCCCCGTTGTGCCACAGTCTTTTGCAGGTCCGCTCCGTCAGTTCAGTAGCGGCGGGCGCACTTGTTCTTTTGCCTCCTTTGCCTGGACTCGAGGTTTTGCTCCTAGGTGGGTTATATTACTATTTTGTACCACCTTGTATATTCTTTGTATCTAGTGTACTCCATCTACTGTATCTACCAGCATTATTGTATATTGACCTAGAGATGAGACTGTGAGATTTGTAGACTTTTATACTGTATTTTGGGGTCGAGCTCACTTGAGTCGACATGCTGTTTTTCTTATGCTTCATTATGATTATTTTGCTTGTTGTCATTTTATATTGCGTGGGATTTGTGACCGCCTTGTGGCGAAGAGCTAGCTCCCGCTTGGGGATGCCCTATTTTGTTGGATTCATATATATTTTTGTTGTACCCATTTTGGGGGCCAGTATTTACAAAGGAGACTCTGCCGAAATTTTCGGAAAAATTGGTATTGTTTTTAAAAAGGGTTTTACATGACTTATTTGATAACTCGCTTTCAATTGATTGGGTTTTCTTCACTCTTTTGCTTAATTGGTTTTGTTTTCTGGGCTTTGGCTTACTTATTTTACGGACGTCTTTAGACGTTTCGTAAACTTAAGTGCCAGTCACGTTCCGTACCCTGCGGGTCGTGACAAAGTTGGTATCAGAGCGATTGGTTTTACCTTTTTGAGTGTAGGATGACCCTTGGTAGATGGAGTAAGTGACTTAAGCAGGGTAACGTAGCGTGCGTATGTCCGCGGCATACTTGCGATACGGTACTCCGCCTAAGTGACTTTAGGATATACTTGCTTGAAAATTCCTTCTTCAATTCCGTGTATCCTATGATCCTATTGCACTGTTCTTACTATCCGTTTTCCTGTAACAGCCACTATGCCGCCGAAGGCTACGAGGGAACAGAGGGCTGCCGCCAGAGACGAGATTCGAGCTGGCTCGTCCGAGACTAGGACTGAGCAGGGTGGTATGCCTACGCCGCAGGGACAGACCGATCCACCTTCCCCAGGCCATATGGATAGGCTCGAGACTGGTATGGAGGAGTTGCGACAGATGATGGGAGGCATGCAGGAGCTACGTCAGATGGTAGGATCCCTAGTTGCAGCCAGTCGTACACCGAGGCCGGATGACGTACCTACTACATCACAGACGACCATGATACCTGCTCCTACTACTACCACCGTGGCCATTCCGGTTTCGCTGCAGGATTTCATGAGGCTGAGACCTCCAGTATTCACCGGCACCGAGGCGGCGGAGGACCCACAGACGTTCCTTGACAGTTTAGCCAGGATCTGCCGTTCGCTGAGATGTTCGGATGATCGATGGGTAGAGCTTGCGAGTTTCCGACTAGAGGGTCTCGCGCAGACATGGTGGGAGTCAGTCTTGAGAGGTCGAGCTGCAGGTCTACCGCCTATGACTTGGGTCGAGTTTACAGCGGTCTTTCTAGCCCGTTTCCTTCCAGAGAGCGTTCGTGACGCCAGAGCTCGTAGCTTCGAGACCTTAGTCAAGACACCCGGGATGACGGTGTCTGAGTATGACATCCAGTTTACACAGTTATCCCGATATGCTCAGTATTTGGTGGATACCGAGGAGAAGATGGTGAAGAGGTTCGTATAGGGACTTGATGCCCAGCTATATCTTGCCATTGGCGCCCAGCACTACGACACTTATTCAGCTGCTATGGTTACGGCATTGCGGATGGAGGCACGCATATCACAGACTTCGGCCGTTTCTGGGCCGAAGAGGATTCGCACCGAGGTACCATCTCAGAGGCAGCGCGCCAGATTCTTTCCGAGAGATAGGCCTGGCAGAGGATTTGGGCAGGGACAGTTATATGGTTCTTATCCCCAGGGGCAGCAGCCGTCGCCAGGGTGTTTTGGGTGCGGGAGTTTGCACCATCTTGTCAGAGACTGTCCGGCGAGACGACAGGGAGCAGCGACAGTTCCGCATGTGACCCTACCACCATCGCCACCCCCTCCTCAGAGAGCCCTACTTCCTACCACCGGCGATGCTCCACGCCAGTTAGGTGCACCCAGAGGCCGTGGACGCGGCGGTCCTGTTCAGAGAGGACGAGGAGGCAGAGGCTGAGGTCGAGGTCAGCCCGCTATCGGTGGAGGACATGCCCGAGTTTTTGCTTTGACACCGCAGGATGCGCAGGCATCCAATGCCGTTGTGACAGGTACCTTGCCAGTTTGTTCTTTCGACGCACGGGTATTATTCGACCCAGGTTCCACACATTCGTACGTATCTACACACTTTGCACCGATGTTGGGCCGTGAGTCGTCGTCGTTAGATCATCCGCTTGTTGTTGTTACTCCGGTAGGCGAGTCGTTTGTCGCTCGGTTTGTATTTCGTTTGTGTTCCGTTCGTATCGGGGAGAGAGATTCATCGGTTGATTTGATTCTCCTCGATATGTTGGACTTTGATGTGCTTCTGGGCATGGATTGGCTAGCCACTTGTTATGCTTCGGTGGACTGCCGTGAGAAGGCAGTCAGATTTAGATTTCCGGGAGAGCCAGTCCTTGTTATTCAGGGAGACCGCGGTGTCACCCTTCCCAGCTTAATTTCGTCTCTTCGCGCTGGTCAGCTCTTGCGGAAGGGATGTCAGGGATTCTTAGCGTGTATTTGTGATACTCGAGCTGCAGAGGTTCCGTTGGACCGGGTCCCGATAGTTTGTGAGTTCCCTGATGTTTTCCCTGATGAGCTACCTGGGCTACCGCCTGAGCGCGATGTTGAGTTCTGCATTGATTTGATTACCGGTTCGGGGCCTATTTCTATACCGCCTTATCGGATGGCCCCGGCAGAGCTTCGAGAGCTGAAGGATCAGTTGCAGGATTTGTTAGATAAGGGGCTTATTCGACCGAGTGTTTCTCCGTGGGGTGCTCCGGTCCTGTTTGTCAAGAAGAAGGATGGAAGTTTGCGCTTATGTATCGACTACCGCCAGCTGAACAAAGTTACCGTTCGGAACAGATATCCGTTGCCGTGCATTGATGATTTGTTCGACCAGCTTCAGGGTGCGGGGTATTTTTCGAGGATCGACTTGCGATCAGGATACCATCAGCTGCGAGTTCGACAGGAGGATATACCGAGGACAGCTTTCCGTACGCGCTACGGCCACTACGAGTTTTTGGTGATGTCGTTCGGACTCACCAACGCCCCAGCAGCATTCATGGATTTGATGAACCGTACATTCAGGCCGTATCTTGACTTGTTCATCATCGTGTTTATCGACGATATCTTGGTGTACTCCCGGAGCAGAGAGGAGCACGAGCAGCACTTGCGGATCACGTTACAGACTCTGAGGAAGCACCAGCTGTTCGCGAAGTTCTCCAAGTGTGCATTCTGGCTGGACAGCGTCGGATTCTTGGGTCACGTGGTTACAAGAGACGGCATTTATGTGGACCCGAAGAAGATTGAGGCTGTTCAGCAGTGGCCCCGACCTACATCGGTTACTGAGATCCGTAGTTTTCTAGGCCTGGCGGGCTACTACAGGCGTTTTGTTCAGGACTTCTCCCGTATAGCTGCACCGTTGACCGGTTTGACCCGGAAGGGAGTTCCTTTCGTCTGGACAGAGGAGTGCGAGCGCAGTTTTCAGCAGCTACGGACTTGTTTGACTACGGCGCCGGTATTATCTTTGCCTTCGGGATCAGGCGGATTTGTTGTCTACTGTGATGCTTCGCGAGTGGGATTAGGATGCGTATTGATGCAGCATGGCCGGGTGATCGCTTATGCTTCTCGGCAGTTGAAGAAGCATGAACAAAACTACCCCACTCATGATTTGGAGATGGCTGCAGTGGTCTTTGCACTGAAGATTTGGCGACATTACCTGTACGGCGAGTCGTGTCAGATATTCACCGATCACAAGAGCTTAAAGTACATATTTCAGCAGCGAGACCTGAACCTCAGACAGCGTCGTTGGATGGAGTTGGCGAAAGACTACGACTGCGAGATCTTATATCACCCAGGCAAGGCGAATGTGGTGGCAGATGCGTTGAGTAGGAGGCCCGGGGGTAGTCTATCGTGTTTGCGCGCAGTGCAGAGGCAGTCGTCAGCAGATTGGCAGATTTTATGCGACAGCCGAGTGGAGTTCGAGTTCACTCAGACAGGGGGACAGCTCGCGCATGTTCGTGCACGCCCACAGTTGCTTGACCGTATATATGAGGCACAGCGCAGTGACGACCGTTGCTCAGAGATCATGGCACAGATGGGACAGGGCAGATTTTCCGAGTTCGTGATTGACGATCAGGGGATTTTACGATATGGATCTAGACTGTACGTACCAGATGCTGATGGATTGCGGCGCGACATTCTTGAGGAGGCATACCGATCAGTGTATAGTGTCCACCCCGGTTCCACCAAGATGTACCATGATATGAGAGAGACCTACTGGTGGGACGGGATGAAGAGGGACATTGCGGAGTTCGTTTCGAGATGCCTGACTTGTCAGCAAGTCAAGGCCGAGCACCAGAGGCCCGCAGGAGAGCTACAGCCGTTACCCATTCCAGAGTGGAAATGGGAGCAGATTTCGATGGACTTCGTTGTGGGTCTACCCAGGACCAGTCAAGGTACGACTCCATCTGGGTGATCGTAGATAGATTGACGAAAGCGGCTCACTTCCTACCAGTGAAGACCACTTTCAGCTTCGCTCAGTATGCTCAGCTCTATATTGACGAGATCGTGCGACTACATGGCATACCGACTTGTATCGTGTCAGATCGAGGCACTCAGTTCACCAGCCGACTTTGGCAGAGACTTCAGGAGGCTTTGGGCACTCGTTTGAGCTTCAGCACAGCGTTTCATCCGCAGACAGACGGACAGTCAGAGCGGACCATTCAGACTCTCGAGGACATGCTCAGAGCGTGCGTTTTAGACTTTGGTGGTAGCTGGGATCATCATTTACCTCTAGTGGAGTTCTCCTACAACAACAGCTTCCAGGATACTATTCAGATGGCACCTTTCGAGGCATTGTATGGGAGGAGATGCAGATCGCCCGTCTGTTGGACAGAGCTCAGTGAGAGCAGCATTTTAGGGCCGCAGCTTGTTGAGGAGACGACAGCGAAGATACAGTTAATTCGAGACCGGATGAGGGCAGCTCAGAGCAGACAGAAATCCTATGCAGACAGGCGCCGTCGCAGATTAGAGTTCGCAGTTGGCGACCATGTTTTTCTGAAAGTCTCTCCGATGAAGGGCGTGATGCGTTTTGGGCGAAAGGGGAAGCTTAGCCCTAGATTCGTAGGTCCCTTCAAGATCCTTGAGCATGTCGGCGCAGTTGCATATCGTTTAGCTCTTCCTCCCAGCTTTCCCGATGTTCACCCCGTCTTCCATGTTTCGATGCTCCGCAAGTACCTTCACGACCCTTCGCATGCGATTCAGCACCCGACAGTCCAGCTAGAGCGCGACCTTTCTTTTGCAGAGCAGCCGGTGGCCATCCTGGATCGGCAGGTGAAGAAGTTGAGGTCGAAGATTATACCAACCGTCAAGGTCCTTTGGCGTAGCCCGAGCAGCGAGGAGGTTACCTGGGAGACCGAGGGCGAGATGAGGAAGAAATATCCCCATCTCTTCGAAGGTACGCGTAGTTATATTTTTTAATTCGGGGACCGAATTTCTTTAAGGGGGGAAGATTGTAGCGTCTTGAAAAGTCGTTTTGGTGTTTTCCTGAAAATCGGTGAAAATTCGGTATTTTTCCGAAAACCGTCTTTCTCGTTATTTTGCAGTTTAGGGCTAATTACACCTAAAATGGATAGGTAATTGCTTGTTTTTAGTAGCTAATGAGTTAATTATGAAATTCTGGTCGTTTAAAAATTTTCCCTAATTTTTCAATTTTTTAATATTATTTTAAGCCGGTAAGAAAATACATTAATTTAGCGATAAATACAAATTTTTCCGGGCTAATTTTAATCTTTAAAATTATGTTAATTAAAATCTAGTTGTAACATAAATTTTTAGTATTTTATTTTGATTTTTAACTAATTTTTATGATAGGAAACGAATTTATTGAATTTTAAGCTAAAACTTGCAATTTTTGACTTGTAGGGGATCTTTTTGCATAAAATTTCTTTTGTAAAACCCCTCTCTCTCTTCCCTCAGCCCTAGGACAGCCCCACCTTGTTCAGGTCCAGAAATTTCTTGCCTCACCTTGTGTTTGTTTCATGTGTTGAATTAGTTGGTTTATGAATTTATTTTAAATATAGTTTGATGAAGTATGGTGCATTGACTTTTGGGAGAGTTGACTCATGACTTTTTCCACACACCCACACCCTCCCCTTACCTCATCTCTGGCCGAAACCCGCTCTCCCTCCATTTCATCTCTTTTCTTTTCATGTTCTTCAAAATTCTTCATGTTTAATTCAACAAAATTGCAATTTAAAACTTACAAATTAAACCCATCCTTCATCTTTCTTTTCCTTCACCTCCCTAGCTTGGATCTTGATGCTTGAGGCCATCATTTGGAGCAAATTTATTCTTGCTAGATCTCTAATTGAGGTATAATTCTTACCCATTCAACACTTGTGGCTAAATTCCTTTAATTATATGGTTTTAGTGTTAAAAGTTTAGCTAATTTCTAATCTAGTTTCTAAAAGAGTAGTTTGTTTTAAACTAGGGTTTTTAGCACACCATTATTTGGTTAATTAAATTTATTTTGCTTGCTAGTTCCTACACAACCAAATCAAGAAGTTACTTTGTTTATGAGGTCATCAAATTATGCTAATTTAGTTAATTTTAAAAGTGTGATTTTGGTTGTAAATTGTTGTTTTAGGAAATTCAAAAAGGGTTTATGTATGGAAAATGGGTTGTGAAGCATGATAAATGAGTTGAATTTATGTGATTGTGGCTAACTAGTTGTGTGGTTGGATATTGTGTTGGATTATGATAACCGTATCGCTAATTTTCGATATTTGCACCAAAATTGCAAGTTTTGTGCTTACTAGGTTTTTATTAAAATTAATTGGTGAATTATTTGTGATACCTTGGGGATATTTTTAGCATCTCCTATGACGTTTAGGATGCGTGAGTGCGGAGTTTTGAGTAGTCGGGTTTTAGTTTTGCCGGGAGGCCAAATCGGCGATTTTTGGCAGTTTTTGCGATTTTCGCGTATGTTCCGCGCACCCTGCGCACGTTGTACCTAGCTAGTGAACATTAGTAGTTTCGTTTGGGTTTTGCGTCGTTCTTGATATGTAACCTTATGTTCGGTATTGATGTAAATTCCAGGTTCGGTCGCGGAGACGTCAGACGCAGCACGAAAGGGGAAAGCGGTGATTGGACACAGCTAGCCAGGGATTCCGGTGAGTAGATGTAACATCTACGGGGGACTATCGTTGGATGGCACAAGCCGCCCGATAGTTTTAGTAACTTAAAAGATTCTTAGTAATGTTAGTAATTAGGGGTGTAATACTTGTATGATTATTTGCTACATTCATGCCCTATATTGACATACCTATACGAAACCATTTTATAGGACACCTGCACCATTGCCAGGGTTTTTATATGCAGCACGAGCACTATTCATGCTTACACACACCACCCTGGTAATTGCCATGCCACCACACTAGATAACCTTTAAATTTAAACCTTTTACTAATTGATACTTAAACTTGTGCTATTGCCTTTAATTCCTTAAAATGAAATCGTAGAATTGCTATTCATGTGCATGTACCTCATCATATTATTTGTTCATGCCTAGTCTATTAATCATACATCGTAGCTTAATTATTGATACCATATGCATTCATCACCATTGACATATACACTTATGAGGATTTCTTGAGATTTTATGATATTTCTGGATTTCGGGGGAAAGCCGCAAAATTTCTAAACTTATTATATTTTTTTAAAATATGTAAATTGCGGTTTTCTAGTGATGTAAGTGTCGTCCACCATGAGTTTGCTGTGGTTTTCGAGATCCGTGTCGAGGAGTGGAGGAACCGTCACGGGTACATGGTGGGCCCGGTAAGGTACCCCGGGGCAAGAGGAATGTGGTGTTGACGTTGAGCCTGGCAGGGGACGGATTACCTACCGGTGACTGTTTGGCACGGCGGATATCCAGAGGATACCGACCGTGGCCGCGAGATGATGAGATTTTGATATTGAGCTGGGTCAGCCGGATGGCTGAGGCCAGAGACACTATGACATGGATTTATGAGATTTGAGACAGCATTTAGGTGTCGTTGCTGGACACCGGTTCTCGTCGATTCTTTGAGTATTATGCTGGCATTCTAAAAGAGTTTCAAAAACAAAAGGAAATAAAATGTTTCTTATATATACCTATTGAGACCTCAGATATTCATGTTGCATACATATTCGTACACTGATGTTGTATACACACCTGCTAGTGCATCCAGTCATACCTGTATTTTAGATGCTAGGATGCTTGTGTGCATGCATACGATAGCCTTTGTAGGTGTTATTTATTACTCACGAGTTGGCAACTCACCCCCGTTGTGCCACAGTCTTTTGCAGGTCCGCTCCATCAGTTCAGTAGCGGCGGGCGCACTTGTTCTTTTGCCTCCTTTACCTGGACTCGAGGTTTTGCTCCTAGGTGGGTTATATTACTATTTTGTACCACCTTGTATATTCTTTGTATCTAGTGTACCCCATCTACTGTATCTACCAGCATTATTGTATATTGACCTAGAGATGAGACTGTGAGATTTGTAGACTTTTATGCTGTATTTTGGGGTCGAGCTCACTTGAGTCGACATGCTGTTTTTCTTATGCTTCATTATGATTATTTTGCTTGTTGTCATTTTATATTGCGTGGGATTTATGACCGCCTTGTGGCGAAGAGCTAGCTCCCGCTTGGGGATGCCCTATTTTGTTGGATTCATATATATTTTTGTTGTACCCATTTTGGGGGCCAGTATTTACAAAGGAGACTCTGCCGAAATTTTCGGAAAAATTGGTATTGTTTTTAAAAAGGGTTTTACATGACTTATTTGATAACTCGCTTTCAATTGATTGGGTTTTCTTCACTCTTTTGCTTAATTGGTTTTGTTTTCTGGGCTTTGGCTTACTTATTTTACGGACGTCTTTAGACGTTTCGTAAACTTAAGTGCCAGTCACGTTCCGTACCCTGCGGGTCGTGACAATCCAGAACCCCTACTAAGCCTGACAGTGACAATATCCGTACAGTCCGGTCTGTTCGTCTAAGAGTATCGCATATCGAGTCTAAGGGGGTGGATAAAGTCAGACCCCTAACAACGCGATATTTAGTGTCGGTATGAAACTCCATCACCACCTGAGAAACTATCGATCCTGGATCGATAATTCTCGCCCACCGTGGCCACGGAATTATGGTGATGGCCATCCGTACACAATGCGACATCAACCCCCAATACCGAGAGAGACGAATCCCCGACGATCCAATCACTGCCTCCATATGGCTCGGGACTGTACCCAACTAAAACCTGTTTGCACGACTTCTTTGAGCCGTGGTAGGGTAGTAATCAAAGCACAGTGGGAACTCACACGAGACAAATGATGATCTCAGGTCGACAGACTAACCTGTACACATGTCACCAGGGAACTGCTATCTGACAATAGGTATAATACCAACTAGCAGGTTCCCGGCGAGTCCGTCCAATGTACTCATAACCCAATGAACACCTGTATACTATCTTAGGTGAACAAACTAACACCAATGGCTTGTGAGACCTGGCCACCGCCCCTCGTCGGGGTCTCGATCAGTATACACTAGTCTACACTGGAATATCAATGCCCGGTTTCGATACTCCTATGACTAGGGACATTTAAAGATGTGCTTATTGACCTCAGCTCCCACATATATGATCGCCATCATAATACTGGCAGTCAATTAAGAATCCTATGGGCTCTATCAACATGTACATGATGATAAAGACAAATCAGATAGTATACTATCATATTGGGTAAGACTGTTTTATCGGTATAGGTCCTTACTCAATCATCATAATCACAAGTCCGCACTATGATAATTGCCTTGAGGGCACTATAGCCAACAAAAACCATCCCGAGAAATTACTGATCTCACTATCAGTAAATCTCATCTCCCTTGCCCAAGGTCTTACAGTGATGACTAATAGAACACAACGCGACATCGACTCTCTATATCGGGAGAGACGAATCCTTTCTATCGCTCACTACCCCTAAGTGTTTCAGGACTGTACCCAACTAAAACATGTTTGTACGAATTTAAAGCCGTGGTAGGGTAATAATTAAAGTACGGTGGGAACACACTCGAGACAAATGACGATATCAGATCTAAATACTAATCTATACATATGTAACTGGAGAACTGCTATCAGAAGATGTGTATATTATCATCTAAAAGTTCTCGGCGAGTCCGTCCAGTGTAACTCATAACTTAATGAATCTATGTATACAATTTTTGGTGCAGGACACCAATAGCTGTAAGACAGACCACCTTCCTTCACGGGAATAAGAAACGTATACACTAGTCTATTCCGTAGTATCGATACCCTGTCTCGAAACTCCAACGAATATGGACAATTTAAGGATGTGCTTATAGACTACTTAGACCCCCCAAGTATGATCACCATCACAACTCTGGTAGTCAAGCAAAAATCCTACGGGCTTTACCAATATGTATTAGAGATATGTAATATAAATAGAATATATACACATGTTGAGATAAAAACAAACCAGATAGCATACTATCATATCAAGCAAGATTGTCCTGTACATATATATTCTAAGCAACTGTATGTAATATACAATCATATACTATACAATAATGGCATGTAAGACATACATATCCAACAATCAATATGCTTATCGTATTCATATCAAGAAGGAGTGCTTATTTGTGTGAATACGACAAGAACCTTATCTGCTCTCGCTCCCCGTCTATTGGGAAGCTGGTCGTGACAGATTTTAATTGCAAATTCTTTCAATATTGTGCCAATAAAAACCCAAGTAATAAAAGAAAAAATACAAAGGGATTTTAATTGCAAAGTTTTTCAATTCTGTACCAATAAAACCTGAGTGACAAGAGAAAAAATATAACAAGATTTTAAAGAAGAGAACCAATCAAAATTATTCCACCATATAAGTCTAAGTCTGACTGTGTAAGATAAAAAAGTGATAAAAATTAAAGTGTGCCAATAAAAAAAATTCCATGATCTAAATGTAAAAAAAAATTTAAATATGGGTTATATAATAACTTTTCCACCAAACTCCAAACAAGAAAATCCTAAATTTTTTTTTTTTTTTTTTTTTTGGGTTTTGAACATTTTGTTTTATATAACATGCGGATATCGCTTAAAATTTTCACAATTAAACCTAAAAAAAATTCTGTTCTTTGTAGGTAGTAGGCTAGCAGCACCCTAAAGAAAAGCTTACATGACTTGTTTTTGATGGACATTGTATCGCGTTTTATTCCTAAGTCTTGCATTTTGTAAAACTCTGGATGATAATAAGAAAGGGAATTAAGTGCAATACAGAATGCAAAATATAATAAAAATAATCTAGAAAGCTCTTTGTGTAGGGTCCATCCTACTAGGACATATAGACCCCTTGTATCCTAATTGAATACACTCATTATAATTAATGATTTAAGTACTATTTCTTTATACTATAGATTATTCTCAATCTTGGTAAAGAAGAGAGATCCAAGTCGACGACATTCTGTAATTCCTTAGGCATGGAAAATGATGGATAAGACATGAAGCATCCTATGGTAGTGCTTCGTTACCAAGAAAAACAACCGGCAACGTTATCTTTTCTATTTTTGCCGAATCAAAACCTTCATAAACAGTCAAAAGCTTAGCAATTTTTGTTTTGAAATAAACAATGTCTTATACTGGCCATGTATAATTATGTAGAATCTATACGAGCAATATGCTCCATATAGTCAATAATTAAAATTTATCCAACAGATGAGGGTATTTTAGCGTAATAACTAACTAGAATAAATAATTTATTTCCACTTCAATAAAGTTAGTTGGATCTCGGGGTGTCTCTCGGGCCGAGCGGTGCAACTTTTTATTGCCCCTGCTGTTTACTCCGTGGGGCATTGTTTTTTCCCTACGGCGTTCACCGTAGGGGCATAAATAAATTTAAAAAATATTAAAATATAATCTCTTTATTTAGCCCTACGTTGCCACAAAAGAAAACCCTACAGATTAATCCGTGGGGACAACAAAGGTTCTTTTTTTAAAAAATAAAGCAAAGTAATTTCCGATCGTTCCCCAAAATTTCCCACCAACCCTTTTATCTCTCCCGCGTCCTTGATCGATCGTCGATCAATCCCTCGTCGTCGAAAGCGTCATCACCAATCAAGCGTCGTCCCTCGTCGCTGATCAAGCTCGTCGGCGAGTTCCTCCGCCATCACCGTCGATCGAGCTCGTCACGGACTTCCTTGTCGCCGCCAATCGATATCGAGCTCCTCATCACCGTCTCTACCTCCTCGAGCTCTTTGCCGACGGCCGGTATTAGATAAAGGTGAGTTTATATATTTAACGGTGCTTGAATTTTATTTCTGTAAATTAATTAGGAATTTAATTTATAATTTTGGTGTTATTGTTGTTGATTTTAGGGTTAGGGTTATAGGGCTGGGTTAATTAGCGGTTAATTAGGGTTAGGGTTAGGGTTAGGGTTAATTTAGGTTAGTTACGTAAATAGGGTTAGGGTTAGGATTTAGGTGATGATTACGGTTAATTTTGGTTAATTAGGTAAAATAGGATTAGGGTTTGGGTGATAATTACGGTTAATTTTGGTTAATTAGGTAAAATAGAATTAGGGTTTGGGTGATGATTAGGGTTAGGGTTAGGGTTAATTTGGGTTAATTAGATAAAACAGGGTTGGTGATGATTAGGGTTAGGGTTAGGGTTAATTAGATTAATTAAGATTAATTTTGGTTTGGGTTAGGGTTTGGATGATGATTAAGGTTAGGATTAGGGTTAATTTGGGTTAATTAGGTAAAATAAGGTTAATTTGAGTAAGGGTACTGATTAGGGTTAATTTGGTTTAATTAGCATAATTTTGGGTTAATTAGGGATAATTTGAACTAATTAGGTTAATTTTAGTTAATTACGTTAATTTGGATCAATTAGGGTTAGGCTTTAGGGTGCACTAGTTCCTTCAGTAGGATACTCGATGATAACGTAAACGTAAAATTTTACCCTAAACTAAAAACTTCAAACCCTTAAAAATGAAACGTAAACGTAAAATTTATTCAAGTTAATTGTTCAAATTAAAATCAATATATAATACTCGATGATAATATGAAACTTTAATATTCTCATCGATACTCATATGTGAAAATCAAAGCGCGACTTAGTCCCCGTCTGTCAGTTAACATATGTTAAATGTTCGTCGTAATATAGAACTATACGAAACTTGTTAAATATTGACGGTATAGTTCGATGCCAACAAGCGTTATGTAGTCTATGTGACGAGAAGATTCAATTGTATTATAACCGATAGATTTTTCCAGTGTGGACAAATTAGGAATGTATAAAGAAAATACCTGCATTCACTTGTGTTTTCATTCGTTTCGAGTTATTTTGTCGGTACTTCTCCGCTGGTTCTCCGTGTACAAAGATAGATTAGATGTTCATTTCAACGTTGTTTCACAGTATTGAAATAATTATCTATTCTATTAAAGTGTACTCGGAGAACAGCGGGAAGTTACTACCGAAATTTACTCGAAACGGATGAAAGCACAAGCGAATGGGTTTCTGCTCTATACATTCTTAATGGGATAGAAGCTTTAACCCCCACAGCCGAAACACACACATACAATACGAATACACAACAAACGCACACACAAAACACATACACACTAACAACCCTACACCTAAGCGAAATCATAAAGTGAAACACACATACACAGAATACAACTCTACTTTATCCTAAACTAAAAACTTCAAACCCTTAAAAATGAAACGTAAACGTAAAATCTATTCAAGTTAAATGTTCAAGTTAAAAACAATATATGATACTCGATGATAATATGAAACTTTCATATTCTTATCGATACTCATATGTGAAAATCAAAGCGCGACTTAGTCCTCGTCTATCGGTTAACATACGTTAGATGTTCGTCGTGACATAGAACTATACGAAAATTGTTAAATATCGGACGGTATAGTTCGGTGCTAACAACCGTCGTGTAGTCTATGTGACGAGAAGATTCAATCGTATGATAACCGATAGATATGTCCAGTGTGGACATGTTAGGAATATATAAAGCAAACACCTGCATTCACTTGTGTTTTCATTCGTTTCGAGTTATTTCATCGGTATTTTTCCGCTGGTTCTCCGTGTACAAAGATAGATTAGATATTCATTTCAATGTTATTTCACAGCATTGAAATGATTATCTATTCTATTACAGTGTACTCGGAGAACAGCGGGGAAATACTACCGAAATTTACTCGAAACGGATGAAAGGAAAAGCGAACGAGTGTTTGCTTTATACATTCTTAATGGGATAAAAGACTTACCCCCAACAGCCGAAACATACACATATTACACGAATACACAACAAACGCACACACAAAGCACATACACACTAACAACCCTACACCTAAGCGAAATCAAAAATTGAAATACACATACAAAGAATACAGGTCATACTTGGATATCTTCAAATCTAACTTTGTTAATCGATAATTTATTCTTTTCAACGACAAATTTGCCTCTACGGATTTTCTTCTCTGTCGGTAACCATCTCGTTCTTAGATTTCTCAATATAGTCACCATAATCTACAATTTATATGTTATGCAGTCTAACATGGCCCATGAGTACACCAGAGTTAAGGACTAGATGTACGTGGATCGGCAACACCGCATGAAATCTAAATTTGTCGCAGGAGTTGCTGCTTTCATTGAGTTTGCACGCACACATAATAAGATCATGTTAGAGAAGATTCTCTGTCCGTGCGATAGATGTGGGAATAATTTCTGGCAGAAATTAGAAATCGTAGAGCTTCACATCGTTAAATATGATTTTATTATACTTTATACAACTTGGCTATATCACAGGGAAGGACAAGAATAAGACGGTAATGCGGTAGAAGAAGAAGGAGAAGACGGTAATGCGGCAGAAGAAGAAGAAAAAGACAATAATTTCTTTCCAGGTGAAGAAATGGAAGATATGATAAAGGCTGCCCTCGGTAATAGTATTTCAACCGAAGATGACATTTTTTCCGGTCAAGGACCACGTGCGGATAAATATGAAAAGTTCAAGAATGATCTTAGAAGACCAATTTATTGTTAGTTGTATGTATGCCCCAGAGGCCATTATTGTACATATAATGTATATTATACTGGATGCTTGGACATATATAGAGAGGACTTTCTTGCTCGACATGATAGTATGCTATCTGGTTGCTTTTTATCATAACATGCATACTTGTCTCTTGATACTGTCTCATGGTTACATGTTGGTAAAGCCCTTAAGATGTGTACTTGACTACCAGGATTATGATGCAGATCATACTAGTGGGGCCATAGTAGTCCATAAGTTCATCCTTTAATGTTCCTAATCGTGGGTGTATCGAGACAGGGTATCGATATACCAAAGTAGACTAGCATATATACGCTTCTCGACCTATGAGATGGGCGATGGATGATCCCATATCCATTGGTGTTTGACATCAGAGATGGTATACGGGTGCTCAGTGGAGACTGGGTACACCGGACGGACTTGCTGAGAACTCCTAAATAGTATTATACCTGACGTAAGATAGCAGTTCTCTGGTGACACTGATACAGGTTAGTTTGTAGACCCGAGATCGTCATAGAGTCTTGTGTGATTCCCACTGTGCTTTGATTTCCACCTTACCACATTCAAGAGGACGTGCAAAACGGTGGTTTTTGGGTACAGTCCCGAATCACATAGAGGCAATGAGCGATAGGAGGGGATTTCGTCTCTCCCAGTATTGGGGGTAGATGTCGTGTTGTGCTCGATTGGTTATAACTGGAAGTCCCTGGCCAGGGATGATTTGGAGGTTTGCTGGTAAGTGTTATCAGTAGCTTCTCGACCCGTTATGAGCCTCGTATCGGCATGACTTATCGAGTTATTAGGGTCTGACGTTTACCAGCCCTAGACTAGATATGCGACATTTTAGATGAAGAGACCAGACTGTACGGTAGTGTTACCGGCAGGCTTTACAGGAGCTAGAGCGGGCTTGCTTGTTGATCTTCTAATCGCTCAATACCCGGATAGCCGTTACGTCCAGCTAATACCGCTGACGGCTTGTGGGTGTTTGATATGATCACCACCTACTGCCGGCGTATTGACGAGTCTTTAGAATCCAACACAGAGGTTTTACTGGCTCAGGCAAAACGAAGTAGGACCATATATGTGATATGTGCGGGACCGAGATTATTACGAGTATGTGATACCGTATTCTATTCTCGCGATATTTGTATCGGTCGGTTATATGTGATATAGCCGGGTTATCGAATCAAATGTTGATTCGATAAGTTGGTACATATAATATTAGTCGGTTATATGTGATATAGCCGGATTATTAAATCAAGTGTTGATTTGATAATTTGGTGTATAATTGTATATTTAATATACTAGTTTACATTAACTAATATTAGCTCACTTAAGCATTTGTGCACACTTAATATATATGTGATATATATTAATTGTGTTTTATTATGTGTCATGGTTGATGATACATGCAACATGGGTGTATGAGACTTACACCATGATAAAGATAATGTAGGGTTTATTTATTTATGGTAATTCAATTATTAGTTGGAAATTTGTCATATGGCATGAAGCTTCATGAAGCTTTGAGATCCATTGACTTAGTCCACTAGTTTTGTCTTACACTAGATATTTGTTAACCCAACCATTATCTAAACTCATTGCTAAGTCTCTACATGAGTAATATTAGATATTTTCTCACCCATGGTTGCCATTCACTCACACAGCATTATCTCTCTTCATCTTCTTCTTCAAGCTCAAGAGCTCTCTAGCTTTTGAGCAAGTGAGAAATATTAGTGAGAAAATCAATTCTAAAATGAGCAAAAATCTTACTTCATCATGCTCTACTAAATTAGCACTTTAGTATAGGGTGTTAGCTTCACTAATCTCTCATTAGTGAAGTAGTAGCTTCGGTTAGTGTCTCCTCGACATAGATCATTTTCGGGCTCGAAGACTTCAAGCAAGTTCGTTCCTTTCTTCTTGTGAAACCATGCTAGAGTCTGGAAAATCACTACTTGGAGCGAAGGGACTACTACACAGAGCTATTGAAGTAAAGGACCAGTCTACCAAGGTTGTATTCCTAGTTCATCTAGTTGTAAAGTAGTTTACAATTTGTTTCGTATGATTCTCTAGTTAAACATCTTAGGTTAGAGTTCTTTAGCACGACAAAAAATTTGAAAATGGCATGGAAGATACCTCCTGAAACCTTGCTGTCGTTCATAGGAACCCAACAGTGGTATCAGAGCCTAACTAAAGCATTATACATTGTCTAGACGAAGTTAGAAGTCCGATCGAACCCCAAAAACCCAATCTTGGACCCCTCTCTGGTAATTTTTCAAAAAGTTGGATTTTTTCATGTTAAAAATACACTAAAAATCGTGCAGGTAATTCCATAGACCCACCTGAAGAATGAGTCTCTAACTCGTCTAAGTGACCGCGGAACCGCGGCCAAAACATGGTTTTGGCGGCCGTTCCGCGGCGCCACTTGAGAGGCTTAGGACAGGCCTTCAGCTGCTGGTCCATGGGTACTGTGGTATGGTTCAGGGTATTTCTAACATCGCTCAAGTGTTGAGCTTTTTGGAAAATTTTGGATGATTGTTAATTCGATCGGAAAGTTTAACATCGTCTAGCTATTTGTGGAATGTGATACAATATGTGGAATTCATAAACTTAGGCATGAAATCCGAAGTATGTGATATTTCGGGTTTATGATGTCTAAGGTTATTATGGATTCTCAATGTAGTAGTTTGACATTTTCTTTTCTGCGACCGTAAGTGTAATATGTGGTGTATCGCCGATTTCGTTGCTATATGTCAACGACAATTGGGATACGCATATTTACTTACGTTGATGACATATGATGTTATGTGTTGCTGTGATATGTTATATTGGATCGTCGCTTTTTGAATAGCCGGGGATTTTATGTGTGATGAGAGTTTTTATTTTCATTCATGTAAAATTCATTGTATGTAATATTCTTTTATTGGGACACTTCTGGGTTGAGGATGATGTCATCGTTGTTGTATATTATTTACTTTTCCGCATTAGGATAGACCCAATGAGGGGAGCATAAGTAACCAGGTTCTAGAGTCCAGTGGGAGACCAACTTGAGGAGTCGAGTCCGGGTCTCCTAACTCTAGAATTGGTAGGGTTACTTGCCGCTCTCATAGGAGTCTAGGGATGTGGGTTTCGCTATTCATCACGACTGTGGAATCCATATTTTATACAGGCTCAAAATAAAATACGGACTTCCTAGTATATCCAATATTTCATATGTTTCTTCTGCTGCTCTGTGATGTGTTCACTGTGGATTCCGAGATGAATGGCTATATATTATATATGAAATATATAATAGACGTTGCTTATATTTTGCACCCGCGCTAGTCCCGTCCCGGTATGCCATTAGTTAAGTAACCTAATGGTGCATAACGGGACATTGTGGTGAATGCGGATGACATAAGCGTACGTTATATTTTCATTTCATTTTCTGTGATGCTTAGGAAGTATTAAATGATGTGACTTCATTAATGAGATTAATGAAAGAAAAGAAACCTAAAAGATGTTGTAAAATTAAATTTTCAAAAAAAGGTAGCTCTAGTTTTTGCTTTGCATAGCAGTATTCCTTTTAGAATATCCATCACCTTATTCGATAAGGAAAGAGCCGAAATCCCTTCAGCGGGAGTGACCTCTTTAGCAAAACTAGCAGATGCTACAACTCACTCGATTTTATTTTTGATTGCTTCTTCTAGTGCTTTTTTGCATAGTGATATTTATGAAATATCCTGCACCTTATTCGATAAGAAAAGAGCCGAGATCCCTTCACCGGGAGTGGCCTCTTAGTAAAAGCCTCAAAAACACTCCTTTTCAAAAATCACTCGATTCTACAACGATATCAAGTTCATTACGCTCATGGTTTTCTTAAAAACCTGCGTAACCCTCCATCATTTCAGATAAGTACTACTTAGTATTCATGCTGCACTTGTTGACCTCTGCCAAGGCGTAGTGTGCGGTAGCTGATTAGTGCCTATCTGTAAAGCATGTGATGCGATTGGATTAGGGTAGTCGTACGACCTTGTTGACCTCTGTCAAGGGTCGTGCTGGTGGGTTTGATTCAATCAGAAATGACGGGTTGAACTTGACTAGTGCACTATAATTTGTTGACTCTGTCAAGGTCATACATGCTAGGGGCAAAATATTATCGGGAATTTCAAGTGTTGAAATTTGTAATGAGATTGCATACCTTCTATGAGATAGTTGGATCCCAATACCCATTGCGAGTAAGAGTTACTCCTGGTAGAGTTTTACACATGACAATTAGCCGATCAAGTAGGTGTCTAGAAAGATGTCAACGGGGTTATGCCTCTGGGAAAACGAGGTTTATTTTAATTAGGTCCGTGCGAAAGCAGAGAACCTCCCTCAAAGTACCAGCACTGGCCTGGCTGAAAGATTGGCGAAATTATACGGTGTAATTAATCCCGGCTAGTCTTACCTTTTAGGGTTTGAAGGAAGATTTGATAAAAACAGTGGGAGGCATCATGATTAGATAAAATAATAACCAAGCTGATCTTGCAAGAGCATACATTAAAGTATTTTCTTCTCTCTCTTCAGGTAGTGACCATGTCAGGCCTTAATCAAGATAATAATATGGCTGTATTGACCGAACCCGCTTGTTATACTGAGCTGGGGAAAGTTGGTTCCGTTCTTTCTTATAATTATTATAAGACAGAGCAGGAAATAGGGGATTATCCGGATTCTCACGCCGCCCAAATGAAGAATGAGCATGTTCATGCATCTTCTTCGGGTGTGTTTGTTATCGAGAACTGTTTCTCAGTTCACTCTACGTCCTGGGTATTAGATACCGGATCGGGATCCTATATATGTAATATGTTACATGGGCTAAGGAAAGGTAGAGAACTGGGAATGGGTGATCATTCTGTAAGAGTAGGGAATGGTGCAAATGTTGCAGCCAAAGCAGTTGGCGAATATCACCTTGTATTACCAAATGGTAATACATTGATTCTGAACGAATGCTATTATATTCCGACCCTGACATGCAATCTTATATCAGTTTCTTTATTAAGTAAAGAAAGATATAATTTTGTAGTACAGGATAATGTTATGAATATCTTCCTGAATCAAAAGTTGATTGGATCAGGCTCATTAATTAATGGCATATACGTTCTAAATCAAACCACAGTTCTTAACATACAAAATACATACAAGAGGAAGAGTTCAGAAATGAACGAATCATTCATATGGTATTGTAGACTAGGTCAAATCAATGCGACATGATTAGCTAAGTTACATAAGGATGGATATTTGAATTCGTTCGAATTTTCATTTTATGACACTTGCCAGTCATGTCTCAAAGGCAAGATGACCAAAACTCCGTTTAGTAGACACGGAGAAAGAGTTACGGAACTCTTGGGACTGATACATAGTGATGTATGTGATCTCATGTCTACACATGCCAGGGATGGTTCCTCGTACTTCATTACATTCACTGACGATCTCTCAAGATATGGGCATGTGTTCCTGTTGAAACACAAGTCTGAAAATTTTGAGAAATTCAAAGAATATAAGCACGAAGTCGAGAAACAAAAGGGTAAAAGTATTAAAATCCTACGATCAGATCGGGGAGGAGAATACTTGAGCAATGAGTTTCGGGACTATCTAAAAGAGAATGGGATTCTCTCTCAGCTTACTCCACCGTATATACCACAGCACAACGGTGTATCGGAGCGGAGGAATCGCACCCTATTAGATATGGTGCGCTCTATGATGAGCACCGCTGAGTTACCTATTTCCTTTTGGGATTATGCGCTTGAAGCACAACATACCTATTGAATTAGGTTCCATCAAAATCTGTACCTATCACACCATATGAGATATGGAGTGGGAAGAGACCATGTCTTAAATGAGTTAAGATATAGGGTTGTCCGGCCTATGTCAAAAGGCAAAATCAGGACAAACTCGAGGCACAATCAGTTCTTTGTAAGTTTGTTGGATATCCTAAATATTCAAATGGATATCTATTCTACCACAGTGAACAACAAAAGGTAGTTGTTGCTCAACATGCCACCTTTTTAGAAAAGGAATTTCTTGCAAAAGAAATTAGTGACGAAGAGGTAGAGCTGGAAGAAGTTCCATCAGAACAAACTACAACTGAAGGTTTAGTGGAACCCGAGGATTCGATAGTTCCCAACGAACCTCAGCCTCTCCGCCGATCTAGTAGGGTTTCTCATCCACCTGAGAGATACTATGGTTTCCTCATTGATGGTGGTAACGAGGATTGCATCATGGAGGATAATGACCCAACTAGTTTCAAGCATGCCATCACGAGTGGGGACTCTGTGAAGTGGCTAGATGCGATGCGATCTGAGATGGAATCCATGTACACTAAAAAAGTATGGACTTTAGAAATTGCTCCTGAAGGGGTAAAACCCATTGGGAGCAAATGGATCTTTAAGAAGAAACTTGGTATAGATGGAAAAGTTGAGACTTTCAAAGCTAGACTTGTTGCAAAGGGTTTTCGTCAACGACCAGGTGTGGATTATGACGAAACCTTTTCTTCAGTGGCTATGCTTAAGTTCATCCAGATCCTACTTGCCATAGCTGCATACCATGACTATGAAATCTGGCAAATGGAAGTTAAGACCACTTTTCTAGATGGTGATTTAGAAGAGAGCGTGTACATGACTCAGCCAGAGGGCTTCGTAGACAGTGGGAGCAGAGGAAAGGTGTGCAAGCTGCTTAAATCCATCTACTGGTTAAAGCAGGCATCGCGGAGATGGAACATCTATTTGATGTCGTTGTCAAACAGTTTGACTTCATCAAAAACGTAGATGAACCTTGTATATACAAGAAGGTGGTAGAGAGTAAAGTTGTCTTCCTCGTATTATACGTGGATGATATACTCTTGATAGGAAATGATATTCCTATGCTGCAATCGGTAAAGCTCTTCTTATCACAAATATTCTCAATGAAAGATCTAGGTGATGCCTCCTATATCTTGGGGATTAAGATCTATAGAAATAGATCTAAAAGGATACTGGGGTTGTCCCAATCCAGGTACATTGACACCATACTGAAGAGGTTTAGTATGGAAGAATCCAAGCGTGGGTTTTTACCCACGATCTCAAGATTCACTATCTCTAAAAAGATGTATCCCAAGACTGATTTGGAGAGAGATCGCATGCAAGGGATACCCTATGCTTCGGCAGAAGGCTCTATCATGTACGTGATGCTATGTACCAGACCCGATGTAGCATACTCACTAAGTGTGGTGAGTAGGTATCAAGCAGATCCAGGAGAGAGTCACTAGACAGCTGTGAAGTGCATTCTCAAGTACTTGAGAAAGACTAAAGAGATGCTCTTGGTGTATGGTAATGGAGAACTCCAAGTGAAGTCCTTTACCTATTCGAGCTTCCAGAGTGATAAGGATGACTCTAAGTCGGTCTCGGGATTTTCCTTTACCCTTAATGGAGGGGCGGTATGCTGGAAGAGTTCCAAGCAGGAAACCGTGGCAGACTCGACGATGGAGACAGAATACATCGCTGCCAACGATGCTGCCAAAGAGGCTGTCTGGATGAAGAAGTTCATAACTGAACTTGGAGTGGTTCCATCTATTGAGTTTCCAATACCTTTGTATTGTGATAACAATGGAGTGGTGCCTTTGGCCAAGGAACCCAGGTCCCATCAGCGATCCAGGCATATTCTGAGGTAGTATCACCTGATCCGGGAGATAATTGATCGTCGGGAGATCGAGGTCAGGAGAGTTGACACGAAGAACAACACAGCGGATCCATTCACGAAGGCCATTCCCCAGATACAGTTCGAGAGACTCTTTAGGATGTTGGGTATGCGATACTACAATAGCTGGCCCTAGTGCAAGTGGGAGATTGTTGGTTATATGTATGCCCTAGAGGCCATTATTGTACATATGATGTATATTATAGTGGATGCTTGGAAATATATAGAGAGGACTTTCTTACTCGACATGATAATATGCTATCTGGTTGCTCTTTATCTTAACATGCATACTTGCCTTTTGATACTGTCTCATGGTTACATGTTGGTAAAGCCCTTAGGATGTGTAATTGACTACCAGGATTATGATGCAGACCATACTAGTGGGGCCATGGTAGTCCATAAGTTCATCCTTTAATATTCCTAGTCGTGGATGTATCGAGATAGGGCATCGATATATCAGAGTAGACTAGCGTATACGCTTCTCGACCCATGAGATGGGCGATGGATGATCCCATATCCATTGGTGTTTGACATCAGAGATGGTATACGGGTGCTCAGTGGAGACTGGGTACACCGGACGGACTCGCCGAGAACTCCTAGATGGTATTATACATGACGTCAGATAGCAGTTCTCTGTTGACACTGGTACAGATTAGTCTGTAGACCCGAGATCGTCATAGAGTCTTGTGTGATTCCCACTGTGTTTTGATTTCCACCTTACCACGTTCAAGAGGACATGCAAAACGGTGGTTTTTGGGTACAGTCCTGAGTCACATGGAGGCAATGAGCGATAGGATGGGATTTCGTCTCTCCTGGTATTGCGGGTAGATGTCGTGCTGTGCTCGATTGGCTATAACTGGAAGTCCCTGGCCATGGCTGATTTGGATATTTACTGGTAAGTGCTATCAGTAGTTTTTCGACCCGTTATGAGCCTCGTATCGACTTGACTTATCGAGTTATTGGGGTCTGACGTTTACCACCCCTAGACTGGATATGCGACATTTTAGACGAAGAGACCGGACTGTACGGTAGTGTTACTGATAGGCTTTACAGGAGCTAGAGCGGGCTTGCTTATTGATTTTCTGATCGCTCAATACCCGGGTAGCCGTTACGTCCAGCTAGTACCGCTGACAGCTTGTGGGTGCTTAATATAATCATCACCCACTGTCGGCGTATTGACGAGTCTTTAGAATCCTACACAGAGGTTTTACTGGCTCAGGCAAAACGAAGTAGGAGCACATATGTGATATGTGCGGGACCGAGATTATTACGAGTATGTGATACAGTATTCTATTCTCGCGATATTTGTATCGATCGGTTATATCTGATATAACCGGGCTATCGAATCAAGTGTTGATTCGATAAGTTGGTACATATAATATTAGTCGGTTATATATGATATAGCTGGATTATTAAATCAAGTGTTGATTTGATAATTTAGTGTATAATGTATATTTGATATACCATTTTACATTAACTAATATTAGCTCACTTAAGCATTTATTTTTCTCGCATGTGCACACTTAATATATATGTGATATATATTAATTGTGTTTTATTATGTGTCATGGTTGATGATACATGCAACATGGGTGTATGAGACATACACCATGATAAAGATAATGTAGGGTTTATTTATTTATGGTAATTCAATTATTAGTTGGAAATTTGTCACATGGCATGAACTTTCATGAAGCTTTGAGATCCATTGACTTAGTCCACTAGTTTTGTCTTATACTAGATATTTGTTAACCCAACCATTATCTAAACTCATGGCTAAGTCTCTAAATGAGTAATATTAGAAATTTTCTCGCCCATGGTTGCCATTCACTCACACAACATCCTCTACTAGATTATCACTTTAGTATAGGGTGTTAGCTTCACCAACTTCTCATTAGTGAAGTAGTAGCTTGGGTTAGTGTCTCCTCGACGTAGATCATCTTCGACCTTGAAAACTTCAAGCAAGTTCGTTCCTTTCTTCTTATGAAGCCATGCTAGAGTCTGGAAGATCACTACTTAGAGCGAAGAGACTACTACACGGAGCTATTGAAGTGAAGGACCGTTCTATAAAGGTTGTATTCCTAGTTCACTTAGTTGTAAAGTAGTTTACAATTTGTTTCGTATGATTCTCTAGTTAAACATCCTAGGTTAGAGTTCTTTAGCATGACAAAAAATTTGAAAATGGCATGGAAAATGCCTCCCGAAACCTTGCTGTTGTTCATAGGAACCCAACATTTATGAGAATGCAAAATATTCCACCCTATCATGGTTTTTCAAATTTTCCAGATTAAGTGCCTAATTGGATGAAGCAACAAGTCATTCACGATACCTCTGAAGTTCCTGAAAGATTCTATGCCCTCGGGAAATAACGTGCCCCACAGCTGGTACGAATCCCAGAAGATGATATCTGATTTGGGTCTGAAGTGTGAGAAGATTCATGCATGTCCCAAATATTGCGTGTTGTACAAGAAAGAGAATTTGGATTTGAAAGAGTATCCAACATGCGGAGAGACCAGGTATAAACCGAAAGAATCTGATAAGAAGACCGATATATCTATCAAGATAGCACGATACTTTCCCATAATATAGAGGCTGTAGAGGCTATTCAGATGCAAGAAAACAGCTGGGGCAATGATTTAGCATCACCGTACTGCTCCAAGCGAAGATGGAAAAATGAATCATCCAAGAGATTCAATGGCATGGAAGGATTTCGATAGGAGGCACAAAATATTCAGTAGTGATCCTCGCAATATCAGGCTCAGACTCGCTAGTGATGGCTTCTACCCATTCAACTATATGGCTGAAAGCCACAGCACATGGCTCATTGTAATGATAGTTTATAATCTGTCGCCTTGGTTGGCTATGGATCAATCCTACTTTATGATGTCTCTTCTTATTGACGAACCAAATTCACCGGGAAACAATATCGACGTCTATCTCCGATCTCTGATCGATGAGTTAAAATCTTTATTTATTGATGGTGTAGAGACTTACGATGTAAACACGAATACAACCTTTACAATGTGTGCGGCTTTAATGTGGACAATTAATGACTTTTCTGCGTATGGAATGCTATCAGGTTGGTCCGTACATGGTCACAAAGCATGCCCTTATTGCCATCAATATACAACATCAAATGGTTGAATTTTAGCAGGAAGGTTTGTTATTGGGGTCATTGGCGTTTTCTGCCACTAGACCATCCCTACAGGTTAGACGCTGCTCAATTTAATGGTCATCAGGAGCTTCTTGGGCCTCCGGTCTCATTGTCCGGAGAGAACGTGATTGCTCAGTGGGATGGTTACAACAATGTGACCTTCGGGATGGATCCGGCGAAACATGTCAAACCACCCTATTGGAACAAGTTAAGTATTTTCTACGAGCTTCCGTACTAGTCAACAAATTTAGTGCGTCATTGTCTGGAAGTCATGCACATAGAGAAGGGAGTATCCGTGCACGTACTCAACTTACTTCTTTGTAAAGATGGAAAATCGATAAAAAACCTCCATGCTCGGATGGATCTTCAGGACTGGGAAATTAGAAGTGAATTGCATCCTAAACTGATAGCGGGTAAACTAGGAAAGTTTGTACTTCCCAATGCCACATATCATATGCCACAACCGGAAAAGAAAAGGTTCCTGCAGGTGTTGCACGATTTGAAAGTTTCCACAGGTTTCTCAGGATCATTTAGCAAGAAAATAAAAATTATGAAAGACAAGATTGAGGGGCTAAAAAGTCATGATCACCATCTTATTATGGTGCACCTTCTTCCATTAGCCCTCAGGACTTCCCTTCCCGAATCAGTTGGTCCAGTAATCAATGACCTTTGTTGCTTTTTTAGAGAATTGTGCGCTAAAACCTTGGATGTTGTTACGGTGGAGAATCTAGAAAATTCAATTTTATTGATACTTTGCAAGTTTGAGCGTATTTTCCCACCGTCGTTCTTCGATATCATAAGACGCCTGACGGTTCATCTTACAACCGAGGCTAAGTTTGCCGGACCGGTACAATATCGATGGATGTATCCCATCAAAGGGTACGTGGAATTGTCTAATTATAGGTGGTGCATCCACATCTGACACAGAGACCACTCCCGCCACTTACGTACCCTCCGCTCAGTCTGCAGGTTAGTATGAATAAATAAAAAATATTTAGTCATTTTACATATCCTTTAAGAATAAACATGAACTTCATGTAATTTTATCGTCAATGTTTATATTCTAGTTAGAGGAGATGCGTCCACGTCCGGGTCACCAGCTGTTTCTCACCGGAGGAACTATCATCCTGCTCGTGCTGTTGCCTAGGCCCAGGTTCATGCTGCTGTCGCCGGAGGTATATATCGCAGCTCAATTTTCGGTAATCCTAAATTTCTTAATATCATTTTGTCTTAATATTGCTTGTCTTGATAATTCTTGCAGATGCAGGGGAGCCCTATCCCGAAAGGGGGACTCGAGGGCCGAATCAGTCCCATAGGCTGAGACCTGATAGAGTTAAGGGGATGCACCATTCCCTCTCTTCTTTACCTCCGATTACCGCTATACTGGCGATTATGCTGAGCGGTTCGGCCAGTATATGGGGGATGAGAGCCACATCCAAAAGAAGTATCCACTTCACGTTAAGTAGGGCGATCAGCATCGGTGCACATTGTTAGTGGTATATGCCATAGAGGCTATTATTGTATCATACCAGTTTGTATATTACTTAATGAAAGCTTGGGATATTCACAGTTGTAATGACAGTTTTGCTCAAAATGGTAGTATGCTACTTGGTTTGTATCTACCTCAATATGTGCATGTGTTTCTTTTAGCATATCGCTTATACATATTGGTACAGCCCTTAAGATTTTTGCTTGATTACCAGCGTTGTGATGGCAGTCACACGAGTGAGGGCTGGGTGGTCAATAAGCACATTCTTATACAGGACCCTAATCGTAGGATTATCGAGACGGGGTATCGATACTCTGGAGTATACTAATGTATACGCTTCTCATCCCAGCAGGGGAGTGTTTCCCCCAATCAGAGCAAAGCTCTGTTCAAAATTTGAAATTTAAACTAAGACAGCGCCTCACGTGTAAAGCACGAGAGCACACGCGCCGAGAGCGCCAGCGCTAAGAGTCAAAGACTCTGAGGCAGCGCCTCACGTGCAAAGCACGAGAGTGCTCACGCCGGGAGCGCCAGCACTAAGAGTCAAAGACTCTGAGGCAGCGCCTCATGTGCAAAGCACGAGAGCGCTGGTGCCAGAAGCGCCAGCGCTAAGAGTCAAAGACTCTGAGGAAGCGCCTCACGTGCGAAGCACGAGATTGCCAAGCGCTAGAACTAAATGTTCTCCCCCATTGGATCAAAGATCCAACTGAGCTGAATAAATCATCAAATTACAGAATAAAATTCTGTTGAGGAAATACTCCTCAAATCTTTCCAAACAGGAAAGATTGTGCTCTGTAAATCATAGCACCGTTGGATCAAAGATCCAATGGTGATTAAAAATCACTAAGATACAGAATAAGTTCTGTATGGGAAAATATTTTTCCAATCTTGTTAAAAACAAGAAAATTGTCTTCTCTAAAACAGAAGCCCTTGGATCAAAGATCCAACAGTAGGAAACATTCCCCAAATCAATCAGAAATCTCTCAATGAGAGATTTCCCTAACTGATTCAACAAATCAGCCTCCCCTATATAAAGGACCCAAGACTTCAAGTCTTAGAAGGAGGAGCCCCCTCATAAACTTCAAGTTCTTAAAAAAGAAAAAGAGAAGAGCAAGCTCTAAGAAGAAGAACCTTCTTCAAGATAAATAAAAAGAAGAGAGATCATAGCATCTCTTGATAAAAAAAAAGAACTTAGTTCTTTTTCTAGATCACAGATCTATAAGACAAATTCTTTCACAAAAACAGAAGAGATCATAGCATCTCTTCATAAAAAGAAGAACTTAGTTCTTAGATCCATGAGACAAAGTCTCTTATAAACGAGAATCTAATTTTCAGAGCACAGAACTGACCAGAACTGCCAAAGAAGCACTTCAGCACTCTAAGTCTGGCGCTCAGCGCCAAGAGCACCACGTGCTCTTCACGTGTGCGCTATTTCATAAGAAGCGCTCCAGCGCTCCAAGTCTAGCGCTCAACGCCAAGCGCATTACGTGTACGCTATTTCAAAATAAGCGCTTCAGCACTCCAGGTCTGGCGCTCAGCGCCAAGCACAGCACGTTCTCCTCATGTGTGCACTATTTCACAAGAAGCGCCTTAGCGCTCCAGGTCTGGCGATCAGCGCCAAGCGCACCACGTGCTCCTCACGTGTGCGCTGAGAGAATACAAAGTGTTCTTTAATAAAGCACAACGCCATAAAAAGTGTTCAACACTCAATAAAAAACAAAAAGAAAGTGGGTGTCAGTACCCCAATAAATGTTAGCAGTATATGCATAGAGAAAGGACTATGTCCTAACAAGTGTCTGACATTTTATAAAAAAGAGAAATGACAGAGACTCAGCGGGCTCAGCCATAATTGGCCAAACTCATAATCAACTGAGCTCATGCGCTCTTTATTGGACTCAGTCCCAAACAAGATTATCAAATCTTTGATGAACATTGGTTCAAGGGTACATCTCTTCATTCCTCTGATATGTGTCGTTGAAATTCTTCAACGTCTTCAGAGAGGTGGCGGGTCCCGACAACCAGACATTCCATAGACTATGATGTCCTTAAACTTATGGACCGCAATATCCCTAAACTAAATCCCACAGACTATGATGTCTTTAAATTCCATGGACTATGATGTCCTTAAACTTATGGCCCGCAATGTCCCTAAACTAAGACGATAGAGTCCAAATACTCTTTCGTTGGATCTGAATGATCCCAAAACCTTGTTGAGTAGATCTTAGTCTAAAATTAGACAAATGTATCCTCAACAAACATTTAAGTTGATCTTAATCTAAAACAAGATTAACGATCCTTAAATCAACCCAAACCCAAATCTAAGAAAATACGGATTTGGATTAATCCATGCCCTACGGGCGACAACATAAATTAGTCTTTGTATACAATCCACGGGCAACCAAAAAAAAAACAAACACACACGACATGAAATGACCATCTGGAGAAGGAGAAAGTGGTTACCGCGATGTGGTAGCGTAATTAACTGCAGGGGCTTGCGCTTGCGGGGAAGAGCGTCCCCACAATCAAAAACCCCTCGTACATGAAGGGGAATCTGACGAAGTCTGCTACAATGGCCGCATCCATCTAAACCTCCGATACATGGTGCCATAAATCAACTTGCCATCTTCAGAGACGGATAAAACCAATTAGCATCTGCCCCTAAATTCAGGCAAGACGACCTACGCGGTTTCGTCTCCGTCTTTTAGCAGTAAACAGATTCTGGCACGCCCGGTGAGACCTTTTCCTCTTTCCACTCCACACTTCGTGTTTCGTGTTCACGAATGAATCGCGGTCTAATATGATTGCCCTTGGGTTCGAGGTACTAAAATTTGGTTTTGCTCCCGTGCAGAAGAAAGAACATTAATGGCCTCTAACTGCTCTAGCTGCAACAACAACTCCCGTTCCGCCTCATCTGGAGGAGTAACCTACAGGCCCCAAGCGGTCTCCCTTTTCACAATGTCGGTGGAACAAGTGACCCAAGCCACCACTGGGCTATTCTTCGGGACTATGATCCTACCAACAAGTTTCAACGTTCAGATGCCGTCACAGGAAGCTGTGAAGAAGTCAATCTTTGATTGGCTTGCAACCACCATGGCCCCTCTCAGCGGGACGTCCAGCTCCAATGCCTCAGTCTTCGACAGGCTGGGTCAAAGCTCAAGTGGGCCCGCAAAGAGGCTCGCAATACCAGAGAAGGCCACTCCAACTCCTACTACAGTTGAAGTCTTCCAAGCTGCTCTCCCTATTCGAAGGTTGACCATTCCCTCTCAACGGACGTCTGTCTCTGATAGGCTGGCGCCAAGAACTGCCTCTCATCAAAACAGGGGGCATGGAAAAGCTGATCCAACAATAGAGGTGGTCCCGGCCGCTCGCCATGATCGACATCGCCACTGGCGCTGAGTGAGGAAAGCTGGGGGCAGCTCCCCTTCTGAACTTACCCTACCAGCTCCAACGGTGGAAGTTGACGCCGCTGTTCCAATTGGGAACAGCTTTGAACCACTCAGGAGGGTTCGCAAGAATTCTTCGACCGCTGGATGGAAAAGATCTCATCCACCTATGGAGAATGTTACATAGGCAAAGCTGGAGCAGCCCTCTCAGCGGCTGTCTTCCAAAATCCACAAGGTCTGGCGGAGAGTCCAGGATTCTGTGATCGACAAGGACTACTCCCACCGACAGAAGAAGATGAAGACTCAACAGGAAGAGGACCATCCCTCTGCCATGCCATACAAAGTATCATCTGCTCAGGTGCCTACTGCATCAACTCCCTCAACTTCGACCGCTCAAGAGAAGAGAGGGCCGGAGAAGATCCCTATGCCCGCGACAAATGTCAAGAGTACTGAACCCAAACACCCCAAGTCTGGAGGCATGGTGGTGCATACTGTTTATATGGCTTCCGAAAAAGAGGAAAGTCGTACTTCTATGGGTCATCGACCACTTACGTGGCCGTAACAAAGGGTCAGGAGCAACAACAGAAACTCCAGGAGATGATGACAAAAATGGCCGCACTCACTGAGCAGAGGGAAAGTCCGGAAGCATCGTCGGATCAACGCCAGGAGCAGGAAACCGACGCCGAGTTCCTCCGGAGGATGCTAGAAAAGAAAGACCAAGAGGCAGCAGAACAAGCATATGGTGGGCATGATGATCCAATCGGACCCTCCAGCCGAAGATCCGCCAATAATAATTGAAGACGACAGAGGGAGACATCAAACCCTCTTCCGGCCTTTTCAGCTGCAAAGGAGGAAATAATCTCGAAAGCTGCGCTCGATGATTATATAGCTCAACAGATACGGGCCCATCAAGCGAACGAAGCTGCTGGCCAAGTTGTCAGAACCGGGCGACCCTATCCCAGCTGGTACGATCAGATTAAATACCCTCCAGGATACACAATCCCTAAATTTCATGTATTTAAGGGGACAGGAAACCCCTACAAGTATGTCGCCCAGTTCAGGGCTCTCTGCAGCAATACTGGAGGTGACGATAAGCTGATGCTTCGCCAATTCGTCGACAGCTTGGTAGAGACGGCCTTCGAATGGTATTCGAAGCTTCCCAACGACTCCGTCAAAACATTCACGGAGATGGAGATGTTATTCACCCAGCGTTTCGCAAGCGCCAGCGAACGGACCCCAATCACGGCGTTGATCAATGCCAGGGTGAAGCCAGGCGAGATATGGGTTCAGTATACGATACGGTGGCGGAGCCTATGGTCGAAGTGCGAACAGCGCATAGAAGAGGCTCCTGCAGTGGGCATGTTTGTGGGAACCCTCGATCCGCAGGCGACCATATCCCAATTCATGATGTTTTTCAAGCCAACCACCTTCCAGGCCTTGATTGACAAGCTGGCCCAAATGGACCAGATGGGCCATAGGCCTTCCTCTTCAAAGACGGAGCCTCGGAATGAAAAAGGGAAAGGGAAAGTGACCTTCGTCACCAATGCTCAGCAACAGCCGAATGGTCCAAAACCAGCTGATTGCCAAAATGATAGACAATGATTCCTCAACAAAAAGTTAAAACGTCCTTACTTGTTCCCTCGGGATAAAACAAGGAGACTATTCGAACTGGCGGTGCGCAACAGGCTCATCACTCTGCCAGATCCGAGACGCCCACTGCAGCCAGGTGACGTCAACAATCCTAATTACTGCCCTTACCACCGAGTAGTAGGCCACCCAATTGAAGATTGCTTCGTCTTCAAAAGCTGGATCGAGGACCAATACCAACAGGGCAAATTTGCACTGTCCGAGAACTGGAAGGTAAGCCCGCCGCAGCCGCATGCTCCTAAAAGGGTAGACACGCCGGGGGCATCATGCTCATTTATAGAAGAAGCTCCATGGGAGGTCACTCTTTCAGCCAAAACAAAAAGAATGCTGAAGGATCTTCAAACAAACCTGGCTATTAGGTGGAAAAGCCCGCTGGAACCCGAGGTCATTGAGGGAATGCTGAAACCGCGCCCGACGCCAAGAATTGGTAGCGATGGGCAAAACTCCCAGGCCCAGCCGTCAAAATCTTCAAAAAGGAGGAAGAAGACCAAAAAGCCCGTGAAGCCTGCTGATAAGCGCACGGACCTGCAAAAGTAAATTGACGCACTGGATGAATATAATCAAAAGGCGCGAACCCCAGTCACGCTCCAAGAATTTCTCAACAATATCCTTGAGAGCGGAGATAACGACGGAGATGACTCGTCAGAAAAATCTGAGGATTATGTAGCAAGTTGCCACATGATCTTTCATTCGGCGCTAACTAACGAAGAAGCTCACTTGGCATTAGAAGACAGCATAAAGGAGCTGGGTGTAGGATCGAAGCCAAAACCCTCGGAACCGTCTGACGAGATGATCGACCTGCTGCTGAGCGAAGCCCGTCAGAAGAGCAAGGATGATCAAGAATACGAAATGGCCATATTCGAAAAGGCCAGGAGTCGGAGTCAATTTGAAGAAGTCATGGGTCACGAAACACAACAACCAGATCAAAGCACATCCGCGGTAGACAAAAGCAAGCTTAAGGCAAGGAAACGGTTTGCTAAAGCCCTATCGATAGGAATGAATCTGCCACCTTTTAAAGGAAATACTTCTGACAGCATACACCTTGACGAAGCGGATGCACATCCAACCTATTGCTTATACCATCAGAGGATTGCACATCCTACCGAAGAGTGCATGGCCTTTAAAAAATGGTAGCAAGGATATGTCGCTCATAGGCAACACTTTAAAAGGATGAAGCGTGAAGCTCGTCGACAGTGAAAAAGTGCGGCAGACGAACGTTGAAGAACTACGGACAACTGTTACATGGTCGAATCCGGGGGATCACAAGTTCTCACCTTCGGAAGTGACTCTGACGAAGAAATAGCCCTCGGCCCTCTCTTCAAGGAATCCACCTCCGAGACAGAAGAAAAGAAGACCTGCGAGAATATTCAGCTACGCAGCCATACGTTGCCTGAAAAGAATCTCGGACCCGCAAACAAAGGAACGAACAAGAAAGATAAAGGGAAGGAAAAGTCCCTGAGGATATCGCCCTCGATGATCGAGTCGTCGAAGAGCTTGCAGCCAAGGACCCGCTTAAGAAAAGCAGAAAGGATTACAATGTCCTAGCGCATTTGAGAAAGATACCCTCACAATTGAGTATCTTGGATGCCCTCCTCCTATCCAAAGAGGGGCGAGAATCCCTGATCAAGGCATTACAAGAGCCCGACCAATTTCAAGCCTTCCTGGCAGAAGAAAAGATGAAGGACGAGCTGGAAGAAGTCCACACGGCCAATATCACCTTCAGCGATGAAGACCTCCTCCTCGGGACGTGCGAGCACAATCGCCCCTATATGTCACTGGGTATTGCTACGACATTAAGATAGGAAAGATTCTAGTTGACAATGGGTCCTCTGTCAATCTCCTGAATGTCAGGGCGCTAAAAGAAATTTGCATGATCGTTCAGCACCTAGCTCGGGATAAAATTACCATCTCCGGTTTTGACCCCCAGTCACGGACGCTCGGGTCCGTAATACCGATGTTACGCTTTGGGTCGCTCATCACCGATATCAAGTTTCACGTCATTGATACCAAGACTTGCTACAACGCTTTGCTCGGCAGACCGTGGTTACACGAGTACAATATCATCCCTTCTACACAACATTAGTGTATGAAGTACTTCAAAGATGGTCTCGAGTACACTGTGACGGGGGAACTTAGCCCATTCTCCGTGAACGAAGTCCGCAAATATGAAGATGCCAAGTACTTCCTACCAGATTTCGAAGACACAGAAAGATGTCGCAAACCAGAGAACAAATAAAGATCTATCACCACTATTCCGATCTTCGGGAGTGATACCGAGGAGGAAGAAGAGATAGTCTATTCGGAGCCGCCCCAATACAACAAGCCGGGACCATCTACCCCTATTCTGGTTTTTGGCAGTGACTCTGAAGACGAAGTCAACGCAATGTTCTTGGTCTGTCCATTTGTGCTGGCCCTCACTAGAGATGATCAGAGTTTGCAAATCACCATGATTTCGCGGCAGCACTACAGAGAGCTTGATGCGCTTGAGACATATAGTGTGCAAGAGCTACGAACATTCTATGTCCCTCCCAGGTGAAAAGGTGAAAGGGCGATCCTATTCTATCGATCCCTGGAGACTAAAGTTGAAAGAGAAGTCTGGCATGGTGCCAATCCGGCACTTGACAGGCTCCAGCCCATCCGTCTACCTAGATACTACACAGAAGGATTAAAAAGTCTGTTGAGACGCCAAGGCGTACCCTTCAAACAGACCGCTCGACAAGCTCAATTCTACAACAGGATCTGGATCATCCCCGGAACTCAGCGAAAATTGCCCAACGGGAGAATGGAAACGATCGGGCTTGGATATGTTCAATCCAAGAAACGGGAGCGATCCCATGGCTGCTACGTTATACATGACTTCGAAAAAGAAGGAGATGCTCTTTTAAAAGACGCTGACGCTGAGCCTGAACGCCGTCCTGCCATAAAAATACCAAGTCCGTCATTTGAAGAACAGATGGACAAGCTAATAAGGGAAGCGAGTCCAAAGGCTCGAGAAGACCACAGCCGTGAATTGGCCATTTACGAGAAAGCCAAGATGCAACGCCTCCTTCAGCAGGCTATGGAGGACGATGATGCCCTTTACCGTCAGCCCGCTATGTATTCCCAAGACAAGAAAAAGGCCTGACGCAGAGGCAAAAACAAGTCAAAGAACGGAAAAAACATTCGACAGCGGCAAAACGGATCCAAAAGGCCACGTGATCAAGAAAAGGTCAGCCGGAATCCATCTCTAACGGAAAAGATGGGTCGAGCATATTCTTTCCCTGAAGACAAGACAAGGAAGATATTCGACCTCATCATGAAACATCAGATGATGACGTTCCCGGAGTCCAAACATCCCGAACAAGCAAACGAGGTCTCTCACCCGGATTATTGCTCCTATCACCAAGCGATAGGACATCCTCTCGATGACTGCTTCACATTCAAAAACTGGGTCGAAGACCAATATCAACTCGGCAGGTTCGCTCTATCCAATAGTAGGAGAGTAGACCCACCGCAAAAACATGTGCCAAAAGCAACGTATATAGCAAGAGTAGAACCAGGTCAACATCGGTCTTGGAAATGATCTCATACCTGTCACGTGATAATGCTGTCGGAAGAAGGAGTGCACGAGAATACGGATGACCTCTCCTGGTGCTTCGAAAATGAGGATGAAGACAAGATGATCTCAGAATTTCCACCAGCGCCAAAAGAATTGGAAGAAGAGATACATATTACTACGGACGACCTAAGCAAAATCGACTTAAGGACGGCAAACGACCCACGGCCAACGTTCGTCAGTGAGCTGTTGTCTAAAGAACAGGTAGCTACCCTAAAAGAAGTGCTCATGAAGTATAAAGACTGCTTCGCATGGAACTATTCCGAGATGCCGGGACTAGATCCAGAAATCGCAGTGCATAAATTGGCAATATCTCCGAACGTCAAGCCAGTCAAACAAGCACCTAGAAGGATGCGGCTCGAACTTGAAATGAGCATCAATGCCGAAGTTAAGAAGCTAATAGACTTCAGCTTCATCCAAGAAGTTCAATACCCCGACTGGATCGCCAACATTGTCCCAGTGATGAAGAAAAATGTGACGGTGCGCATCTGCGTGGACTTTCGAGACATCAACAAAGCCTGTCCGAAGGATGATTTTCCCGTACCGGTTACCGAGTTGATGATAGATAACATGTCCACTCATGAAGTCTTCTCCTTCATGGACGGCTCATCAGGGTACAATCAAATAAAGATGCATCCCGAAGACCAGAAGCATACCGCTTTCTGGACTCCTCTGGGCATATTCTGCTACAAAGTGATACCTTTTGGCCTGAAAAACGCCGGTGCTACCTATCAAAGGGCCATGACAAAGATCTTTGAAGAACTCATACACGAGATTGTTGAATGCTATATCGATGACCTCATAGTGAAAAGCAAATCATATGAAGAACACTGGGAGCATTTGAAAATAGTGTTCCAGCGTCTTCGAAAGTATAATCTGAAGATGAACCCTCTCAAATGAGCGTTTGGAGTTTCCTCGGACAAATTCCTGGGGTTCATCATCCGACACTGAGTCATCGAAATAAATCCATAAAAGATCAAGGCGATTATGGAAATATCTTCACCAAGAACTCTCAAACAATTGCGGTCTCTCCAAGGAAAGCTCGCGTATATCCGGCGGTTCATAGCCAATCTTTTCGGCAAATGCCGCCCCTACAGCCATTTAATGAAGAAGGAAACCACATTCGTTTGGGATCGCAAAAGTCAAAGTGCACTGGACGAAATCAAGCAATACTAGCAGAATCCGCTGGTACTATCCACCCCGGTCAAGGGAAAGCCCCTCATCTTGTACACAACCGCCCTTGAAGGTTCTTTAGGTGCGCTATGGGCACAGGAAAATGACCAAGAGAAAGAGAGAGCCCTCTACTATTTGAGTCGAGTTCTCCTGGGGGCAGAAAACAACTACTCCCTTAACAAAAAACACTGTCTGGCGTTAATCTTCGTGATAACGAAGCTCAAATACTATGTTTTGGCGCATGAGGTCCATCTCATATCAAAGGTAGATCCTCTCAAGTATTTGATGTCAAGAGCCATACTAACAGGACGACTCGATAAATGGGCCCTCCTCTTGATGGAGTTCTCAATAATCTATCGACCCTTCAAAACAGTGAAAGGCCAGGCTATCGCCGACTTCCTCGCCGAGCATCTGATACCTGCCGATTCACCCCTAAATTGTGAACTGCCGGACGCTCACGCGTTTGACATGATCGACAGGGAGAGAGGAGGGAGTGATACCCGATGGGAACTCTACTTTGATAGGGCATCTTCCATGAAGAAGCGAAAGCACAACTCCCCCATAATCAAATCTGGGATAGGCCTCATATTCGTGACTCCACAATAAGGGATAATGCGCTTTGCCTTTTCCTTGACAGAGCCAAGGACAAAAAATAAAGCGGAATATGAAGCTTTGATAGCAGGTCTTGAGATCGTTGTCAACATGGGAATCAAAAACCTCCTCATATACGGGGACTCCCAGCTAGTCGTTTGTCAAGTAAACGGCGACTATCAAACGTGTAAAGCAGAGTTGGTAAAGTACGGTGAGAGAGTGCAACAATTGTTGACTCAAATCCCTTCCTACGCCCTGGAAAGCATACCGCGTGCGGAAAATAGCAAAGCGGATGTATTAGCCAAACTCGCTAAAGAACTGGCTGACGAAAACCTCGATGATGTAAGGATCATTGTACAAAGCCGTCGGGTTCTTGCACCAGCGGAAATATCTCCGGAGTCGTTTGAAGAAAGGGAAGCGACCAAGCAAACGACCCTACAAATAGAGGACCAAGAAAAGGCTAAGGATTGGAGAGAAGTCTTTATAGACTACTTCAAATCCCGTCATACGCCGGAAGATGCATCCTCAAAACATCAACTCATGAAACGAGCTCTGTCTTTCGCCTTCGTCAATGATACTTTATATAAGATATCGTTCGACACTCTAAGGCTGAGATACCTGGGACCGGAAGAAGCAAGAAGAGTCGTTCAAGAAACTCACGACGGACTCTGCGGTTCTCATCAAGCCGGGCCAAAGATGAAGCTGAAGATCAAAAGGATGGATTACTATTGGCCCACGATGATTCGGGACTACCTTGAATACGCGAAGCGATGTCATTCATGCCAGATTCATGGAGACTTCATCCACCAGCATCCAAACCCGCTACACCCAACAGTGGCTAGCTGGCCGTTCGAAATGTGGGGAAGTGACATAATCGGGCCCATCGAGCAAGCATCATCCAGAGAATATCGGTTCATATTGGCGACAACCGATTACTTTTCTAAGTGGGCAGAAGCAGTGCCGCTAAGGGAAGTGAAGACGGAGAATATCCTCCATTTCTTCAAGACTCATGTTATCTATCGGTTCGGCACTCCGCGACGGATTATCTCTGATAACGGGTCGGCCTACAGAAGTCACAAAATCAGCCGTTTCGCACAGCAGTATAATATAGACTGGAGATACTCTTCGGCCTATAATTCCCGAGCTAACGGTCTAGCTGAGGCTTTCAACAAGACCTTGACGAAGGTCATAAAGAAGACGGTGTTCAAAAATAAGAAGGACTGGCATGAGAAACTGCATGAAGCTCTCTGGGCGTATCGAACCACGTTCAAAACGGCCACAAACACTATGCCGTTTGCATTGGTATTTGGCACGGAAGTAGTACTCCCCTTGGAGATAGAGCTGCCCTCTCTACGAGTAGCGGTTCATTACGAGTTAACAGACGAAGAGAATGCTCATCTTTAACTTGAGGAGCTCGACGCCCTCGATAAAGCTCGTCATATGGCGCAGCAAAACCTAGAAGCTTACAAAGCAAAGATGACACGCTCATACGAATGATTGACCAGGCCGAAGACATTTCGCCAGGGCGAACTCGTGCTAGTGGTCAAGAGGCATATGATCCCCAATCATGCCAAATGGGGGAAATTCGAGCCGAACTATGAGGGCCCGTACATCATAGACAAAATCTACCAAGGTGGGGCTTACTTGCTCATGGATATGCATGGCGAAAGACCCTTCAAGCCAATCAACGGTCGGTTCCTGAAAAAATACTACGCCTGACGAGTCACGGCCCAGGTCAACGATAGATGATGATTCCTATGTCCGCTCGCTATCTTCCTAAGCACAAACTCTATAAGTAGTATCCAGCGAAACTGTTGTCTCCAAAATGGCAACGACGGACCGAAATGTCCCTAAACTAACAAGGGACAGCAACGTCCTAAAGAGAACAGGGGACCGCAACGTCCTAAAACAAACGATGGACCGAAACGTTCTTAAATTAACAATGGACCGAAACGTTCCTAAAACTAACAATGGACCGTAATGTCCTAAAACTAGCTATGGACCGCTATGTCCTAAAACTAGCGGTGGACCGAAACGTCTCTAAAATTACTACAAGTATCCTTGGGCTGACGCAAAAAAAAATGGTACGTTCATAAGCAAGATGGGCACGGATGAAAACCCGAAAGGGCTCCGTGAGTAAAAACAGCAAAGCTACCGGCGATATTTGTGAAAACCCGAAAGGGCGCAGACTCATAAAAAACGGTACGCCTACAAGAAAAATGGGCATGGATGAAAACCCGAAAGGGCTCCGTGAGGAAAAACAGCAAGCCTACCGGCGATGTTTGTGAAAACCCGAAAGGGCGCAGACTCGTTAAAAAAAAGGGCGGTCCACAAGCAAAATGGGCACAGATGAAAACCCGAAAGGGCTCCGTGACTAAAAACAGCAGGGCTACCGGCGAGTTTGTGTAAACCTGAGAAGGCGCAGGCTCGTAAAAAATTCGTGCACACTTGCGAGGTCCTCTCGACCTTGTAAGGAGAAAACACCTGCTTGAGATCCTTACGACTCATAAAGGAGCAATACACTTGGGGATCCCCACGATTCCTGAGGAGAAATTACACTTACAAGATCCTCACGATTCGTACGGAGAATCCTCTTGCGAGACCCTTATGGTTCATAAGATTCGAAAGCCTTAAGCTACAGCGATCTGAACCTGTTCTTAAGCCATCACATTTCTCAAACATCCCTACAAGCAGTTCAATACGGACCCTTGTATACGATCCATGGGCACAAATAATCATTTCCCCTACCAAGTCCCACCAATGACGAGGAATGTCCTCATTTGGTGAACAAATACTTGTAAGTCCTCTCGACTTATAAGAAGAAAACACTCTTGTAAGATCCTTATGACTTATATGGGAACACACACTTAAGAATCCTCACGATTTTTAAGGAGAAAACGCACCTACGAGATCCTCACGACTCGTAGGGAGTAACACCTTTATGAGACCCTTACGTCTCATGAAGTTAAAACCCTTAGTCGACAGGATTTTAACCCTGTTTGCTAAGCCATCTTTGTTTAAATCGACAAAGGCAAATGATGATTCGCTCGTGGCAATATCCCAGTTGTAGCGATGCTGATGCCTAAATCGGTATCAAATTCCAAGTCCTTTTACGGCAAGTGGTGATTCGCTCCTAGCAATATTCCAGTCGCAGCGATGATGATGCTAAGATTGGCACCAGATTCCAAGTTCCATACTCGGCGGCGAAAAGTCAGCGAGCCATAAATGCATATGAAAACGCCGAAATGATAGCGCAACTTGCAACAAAATCAGCAAGAAAAAGATATGTATACAAAAATAGCCGAAATGATTGGGCAACTCGCATTAAAAAGCAGTGAATAAAAAGAAAAAAATAGCCGAAATGGTTGGGCAATCGCGACTTTCGCGATATAAAAGCTGAAATGATAGAGTATCGCGGAAAGAAATAAAAAATAAAAGAATGAAACTTTTGCCCTGCAGGTAAGTCCATACTGACCCCTGTAAACAATCCATGGGCGTAAACAAAAGGGGGACCACATTTCCCCACCAGACCTTGTCAAAGGGAGATTTGGATCTCGACGGCAACATCTGCATCCCAGAAGATCAACACGGCATTCCTTCTCAACTCCAGCAAGATGCAGACGTGACGTCAACAACCGACCTCAGGGTCGCAACGAAGCAGAGCCATGGCAAAGTCCCTAGTTCCAAATCTCGACGGCCACATCTACAGCCTAGAGAACAACAACGGCGTTCCTTCTCATTCCAGCAGGATTCGGGCGCGACATCACCAATCGGAGCCATGGCAAAGTCCCCGGTTCTAAGATTATATGGTTCACAGGAAACCTATAGTCATCCAATGACCCCGTCGCGGAAGTACGTCAGCAAATGACCCCGTCGTGGAAGTACGTCAGCAAATGACCCCGTCGCTGAAGTACGTCAGCAAATGATCCCTTCACGGAAATACGTCATCCAATGACCCCGTCTCGGAAATACGTCAGCAAAATGACCCCGTCACGGAAATACGTCATCCAATGACCCCGTCTCGGAAACACTTCATCCAATTACCCCGTCGTGGAAATACATCATCCAATGACCCCGTCTTGGAAATACGTCAGCAAAATGACCCCGTCACAGAAATACGTCATCCAATGACCCCGTCTCAGAAATACATCAGCACATGACCCCGTCGAGGAAATACGTCATCCAAAGACCCCGTCTCGGAAATACGTCATCCAATGACCTCATCTCGGAAATACGTCAGCACATGACCCCGTCGCGGAAATACGTCATCCGATGACCCCGCCTCAGAAATACGTCATCCGATGACCCCGCCTCGGAAACACGTCATCCAATGACCCCGTCGTGGAAGTACGTCATCCAATGACCCCGTCACGGAAATACGTCAGCAAATGACCCCGTCGCGGAAACACGTCAGCAAATGACCCCGTCTCGGAAATATGTCATCCAATGACCCCGTCTCGGAAATACGTCAGTCAATGACCCTATCTCGGAAATACGTCATCTAATGACCCCGTCTCGGAAATACGTCATCCAATGACCCCGTCACGGAAACACGTCAGCAAATGACCCCGTCGCGGAAACACGTCAGCAAATGACCACGTCTCAGAAACACGTCATCAAATAACCCCGTTGCGGAAATACGTCAGTCAATGACCCTGCCTCGAAAATACGTCAACCAATGACCCCCTCATCGGAGTAGTGCGTCGACTCGGGAACAAGTCAACTCATCAACCACTTACGAGTCCGCTCGACTTGTAAGGGGGAAAATTCTCTTGTGAGATCCTTACGACTCTCAAGAGAAAAAACACTTAGGAATCCTCACGATTACTAAGGAGAAAATACACCTACGAGATCCTCTTGACTCGTAAGGAGAAAAACCTTTATGAGACCCTCACGGCTCATAAAGTTGAAAAGTCTTAAGAAGCATACCCGAACCTGTTTCTTAAGCCATCGCTGCCCTACGAAGAGTTCAAGATGAGTTATTATCTATAGGCTACACTTACTAGAGTAAAATGACAACAACACAGCAAAGAAAAGAAAGCGATATAAGATAAAACATGTCCTTTATTCATGAGTTCAATTGAATACAAGATACATCATATAAAAGAATAGAAAAATGAATGAATACATGTTATTCATGAAGTACAAATTTCCATCAATACAAAAAATTACAAAGATAGGTACTAAGGAGGAGGCCTTTTCAACAAATCGGCAAGCCGCTCGTGCACTCCTTTCAGCTCCTTCTCACAGTCAGCCACCACTGCCAGCTCCGCTTCAATTCGAGCCCGTTGCTGCAAGCAGGATGAAAGCTTCGTATCGATTTCATGCTTAGCAGCTTTGCAACTTTGCGCAACCCCCTCGGTGGAGTCAAGATTCTACCTTAGCGCCAACCCGTCTGAAATACACCATTGGAGACTATCGAAAATAGCCTTCAGCTGTGCAGCATTCGCGTCGACCTCGGCGCGCAACCGAGCAGACTCGTTAGAGGCCTCCTCATGTTCCTTCTGTCGCAGGGTCACCTTTTGTTCAAAATGGCGAAGGAAAGGAACACTCTGCTCCATCCACGCAACCCGCTGGGAAGTTGAAGCTAACACCTCAGGAGCAATACGCTTGAGCTCGATCTTGTGTAAGCAAGCCTCGATCTATCTGTAGTAGTCAACCCACGACCCGACGATGTCCTCGTCATGGAAGTTCACGAGTGTCGCCAGCATTGGATTAACCTGCATAGCAAAATTTGCAGCGGAGGTGAGGGCTTCAACATCAAGATCCTAGACGAACTTGCTCAACGTTCGTTGGCTGTTCACGGCGTCTCGAGAAGATGTGAGTTTAACAAGAGGCCCCGCCGGCATCGTAATGCAAGCCTCGAAGGGAGCTGGAGCCGGTGCGATTACTGCAGAATGAGTTACAGTTAAATGCCAACTCAGGAAATAAAGAAAACGCATAAGGGGTAAAGCCTATCATACAGGCTATAATAGAAGGTAGGACGGGGAGTGCAGGAAGCTCGGTTATTCTCTCGACCCGCGATGCTATATCCAATATGAAGAAGAGTTAGCAACATGGCTATCCGTAAGATAAAGGAAAAGACATCGATTATAGACTATACTCACCGACATCAGCAGGTAGGGCAATCTCTGGCTGGAATGAGAAATGCGGGTTCAGCACCTGATACAGGTGATCAAAAAGGACTCCTGGAAAGTTATGACGACATACTGTCAGTACAAGGAAAGTGATACCCACAATGAAGCTGATGAATCACAAACCTATACCTTCCAGCATTTCAGAAGATATGGGAGAAGGCAAGGGAACAACAGCCGTCATTGCGGCGACCCGAGGTGCTTCAGAGGGCACAATTTCAGCAACGGAAGCATCACTAGGCCTAGTGACTTCTTCGCTCTCCTTCAGTGGGACAGTCTCGGCGTCCATGGCTTCTTCCCCTGATTCGACAAGGGTCGTCGTGACACTCGCGATGCCTGCCGACGCCAGAGAGCCACAAGGGGAGAGAGCAGCTGTTTGGGCAGTCCCAGACTCCCTGGAGAGAGTAGCTACTTCAGGCTTCATGGTCGCCGTCGCCTCGCCTACCATCTCACCGCCAAGACTTGGCCCTGTAGGATATGATATATAAGAATTTGCAGACCAAGTTCTGATAAAAAAGAATGGGCATTGCGTTACCTTGCGAAGGATCCTCAGTTGCCTCCCGAGCCGTGTGCACAACCTGTCTATGGGCAATAGACAAGGCTGCTGGGGTACCCTTTGAAGTAATAGCGACAGAAGGGATGGTGCTTGAACCTGCACCCGCAGCCAAGGTAGCATCACGCTCCCTCGCTGCGCGCTTCCTGCGCTTCTTTTCAGTTTGAGCAGTGAGGACAGACCTCCTCAAGACTTCGGACAAGGGGATGCATTCACCGTCATCTGACCTTAGTTCTACCTCCGGCACCGCTACGGCATCCATCATCGGCTGTTTCAGCGAAGACTCTCGCGCTATCTTGGGGATAGCCGTAGCCGTGATGGTCGGCTCTGACAAGACTACTGCACCATCGCTTGGGATCGGCGCTACACCTGGAACAACTGGAGCTGAAGTAGTCCCTGTAACAAGGTAAAATAAAGCGTCAGAGTACAGTTATAAAGCATAAGGGCGTAATCAAAAGAAATAAGTTATACCCAATAAGAAGCGCGAAGCGTCTCTTCCTCCTCAAAAGTCCGGAGGGAAGCCGCCAGAGCCTCTTCAGCAGAGATGCCTGACAAAGAAGGATGTGTTAATAAATGCATAATAAGAGAGAAGGAAAAAGATCAAAACGACATGACTAGAGCATACCCGTCTCCGCAAGTGATAGCAACGCCGCTTCTGTGCGAGCCTGTCGTTCCGAAGCCGCAAGGGCGGCCTAAAGATCGGTGTCCGTCACAGGCGTGTCGAATAGAACGTCATTGGTGCCATACTCACCCAGGCCTTCGCTGTAAGGAGCATGGGGCTCCTGGCTGAATGCAATATCTGCAGAAAAGAGCGACTTCTTCTTCTTCTGCGAACGAACCCTAGCGGACGATGATAGGAGCCTACGCTTCATGGGCATTTTTAGGCGACGGGTCCCAATCTCCACGCCAACTCCAGAGTCCAGAGATGCTATAGCTACCATTTTAGGAATGCTGGGCTGTGTCTTTGAAGTAAAGGTGTGAGGGACCACAGCCCGTATTAGTCTCCTTTAATGAAGGACGATCGGCAATTCGTCATTTTAAAGGGACGGATGGGTTACCGGCAGAGACTGCACCCTTGCGATAAAGCAGCAGCCGTCGTTCTTCCTTAATCATGGAACCCGTTGTGTGCTGATGCCACGCCACATATGCGTTCGAGGCGTTCAGGATGTAGCTCGGCTCGCTGATAAGGAAGATGGACCCAGTATTCAGGGGCATGAAGTGGTGCAGCGTAGTGCGAATGCCCTCTTCAGTGGCAGTCGTTTCAACCAGAAAAGCTTCAAGGGGAACACTCTGGTTGTAACCCGACTGTTGGGCAAAGCAGTGCGGGTTGTACCTCAAAAACAACGCCGACTCATTCTGCCTGAATACTAAGAAGCCTGGCCTGATCGAGTACAAATGCATGATCTCCCGAGCCTTCAACGTGGAAACCCCATCCTTGAAGGTGTCACGCAGCGGCAGCACCGCCATAGTTGACTCCTTGCCGATAGTCATGACCCTATCAACGAGGGTCATGCTGTCCCCAACCATGCGCGAGCGAAGGATCACTCCCCGAGCTACTCGCGACGACGGGTCTGAAGCAGAGGCATCAATTAGAGACATCACCCGGGGGAAATTGTAGCTATCATAGAAACGGGGACGTTTGTGGATTCCAAAGGCTCCAAGCACATGCAGCTCAATCCACGAAGTAAAATAGTGCAGCGGGAGATGTACGGGCTCTAAACCCGGCTAAGTAGTGTCCGCCGCTAAGCTCAAGCCATAATACAAATAAGCCAGCCCAGCAATCCCGACGGCAACCCGCATTCCTTCAACCATCCGGTGAGCCGAGTAGAAAACGGACGGCTTCATATGACGAGGGTGCATAGGAAGTACGAACCAACTTAGCCAAAGGCCGAGAAACCCAAAAAAGAACGTCTCTTCGTCGACGTCTGAATCTGCAAGCTCTGCGAAGGGGACGACTGGGGTGTCCGAGAGAAAGAAATTCCTCTAATCCGCTTCCACTGCCGGCTGTTTGTCTAAACCAAAGCCGAAGGGGTCGGCGAGCTTGGCAAATTTCGCAGCTTCCATTGAAAGGACTTCGGGGCGGAGAAAGCAGGCAATAAAATCTATGAAGCTGACGCCGTGCCCCCAAGATTCCAAGAACAAGCACTCATAAATATTCAACACCCTGATTAAGCTTGGGAATCGGTGCTGAATGGTATTTTCCGGAGTCAGACCCATCACTATTGATCGGTTCGCAAAGACGTATTCATCACGGGGAAGTATTTCCTCGTAGTGTTCCCCTCTGACAGGTAGGCCTAAGATCTCCGCAAACTCCTCCAGGGAGATTGAAACCTCCCGATCCGATAAAAGAAAGGTGTGTGTCGGGATATTCCATTGCTCTAAGAAGGCCTTAATCCACCACACCGGAGGCGCCGGATACTGGAAAAGCGACGCATAGATAGCAGGGTACAGCCCGAGCTTCAATAACGCCGACTTTTTTGCAGATAAGATGTACCGGGCCCACTGCAGGTATCCGGCCGAATGACGAAGAGTCAGGCCAATCATATACACCTGTCCCCATGGGCGCGACTCGCCCTGACATATACACTACCCAGAATATCTAAAGCCATCGGCGGTTGCATAGGTATCGCGGCCATAGAGGGTTGAAGGTGACCCTCTGAGGTCCAGTGGACCTTCTCAACGGCATAGTTAACCTGGGGTGAGTCGGCATAGTGAACAGTGGAGATTGGTTCTGAAGTCATTGCACAAGAGAAGCTGCGTCGACCCTGGATAATCTGGTTGTACCACAACCCCCACAAATGAAGCGAATTCTGCTCCAGGTCATGATCCTTGATCAGTACAAAAACTTCTCAGTCTACGGGCACGTCAGCAAAAGCGCTCTATGGATGAACGAATGGGAAAGAAGTGTCGTAAGACATATTACCTACACGGGAAGAACGAGAGTTAGCCGTCAATGCTACAGTCCAAAGCTAAGTACTTGATACTTTAAATTTGTACCACACTGCAATGCAGTAGAAAGGGATCAAAGCGGACCCACAAAATCAAGATGACGGCTCATCATTGATGAGACAGTCAGTCATTAAAAAGAAAATCTTCAAAAAAGATTCTCATTCAATGAGAGATTTCTCGGGTTAGGAGTTAACTCCTTTGAGAAGCGCTCTGTTACAGAGGTCACCTCTGTCATTTTGAGGGGAATAAAAAATTCCCCAAAATTTCTAAGTGCAATACTCTGTCAACTTTAATGGGGAATAAAAATTCCCCAAAAATTCTGAGGGCCATGCTCTGTGAGAATGATGGAGTAATCCATCAAAACCTTAAAAAAGCAAAGCTTTTTACAAAGTAAAAATTCGGAGATCTTTAAGATCTACAAATGAACTCTAAGAGTTCTTCATTAAAGGGTTAAGAAACCCTAAAAAAGAATGGTTTTTCTGATCTATGATCAAAGAAGAGCAAAACTCTGGTTTTTAATTAACGGGTTAAGAAACCCTAAGAATGTTTAGGATCTGTAATCTAAGTAGAGCAAAGCTCTGTTAATGGGTTCAAATCTTACTAAATTTTTAGACAGAGTTTTAACTCTTAAGGAATTTCCTTTGGGCAGAGAGCTGTGCTCTGAAGGAGAATTAAATTCTCAGAAAAAAAAGAAGGGAAGAAGATGAACAGAAATCATCTCAAGGGCCAAAGTCCCTATTTAAAGGCAGGACAAGTCGATCCAAGTTCCAAGTTGATCTAACGGTGGAAAGGCTGCCACCGCTGCACTCACGTGTAAACCACGCGAGCGCAACGGTGGGGGGCATTTGTTCTCCCAATCAGAGCAAAGCTCTGTTCAAAATTTGAAATTTAAACTGAGACAGCGCCTCATGTGCAAAGAAAGAGAGCGCTCGCACCGAGAGTGCCAGGGATAAAAGTCAAAAACTCTGAGGCAGCGCCACACGTGCAAAGCACGAGAACGCTGGCGCCAGGAGTGCCAGTGCAAAGATTCAAAGACTTTGAGGCACCGCTTCACGTGCAAAGCACGAGAGCACTGGCGCCAGCGCTAAGAGTCAAAGACACTGAGGCAGCACCTCACGTGCAAAGCACGAGAGCGCTAGCGCCAGTAGCGCCAGCACTAAGAGTCAAAGACTCTGAGACAGCGCTTCACAAGCAAAGCACGAGAGCGCTGGCGTCAGGAGCGCCAGCGCTAAGTTTCAAAGACTCTGAGGCAGCGCCTCACGTGCAAAGCACGAAGGTGCCAACCGCTAGAACTAAATGTTCTCCCCCATTGGATCAAAGATCCAACTGAGCTGAATAAATCATCAAATTACAGAATAAAATTCTGTTGAGGAAATACTCCTCAAATCTTTCCAAACAGGAAAGATTGTGCTCTGTAAATCAGAGCACCGTTGGATCAAAAATCCAATGGTGATTAAAAATCACTAAGATACAGAATAAGTTCTGTATGAGAATATATTTTTCCAATCTTGTTAAAAACAAGAAGATTGTCTTCTCTAAAACAAAAGCCCTTGGATTAAAGATCCAACGGTAGGAAACATTCCCCAAATCAATCAGAAATCTCTCAATGAGAAATTTCCCTAACTGATTCAACAAATCAGCCTCCCCTATATAAAGGACCTAAGACTTCAAGTCTTAGAAAGAGGAACCCCCACCCCCATAAACTTCAAGTTCTCAAAAAAGAAAAAGAGAAGAGCAAGCTCTAAGAAGAAGAACCTTCTTCAAGGTAAATAAAAAGAAGAGAGATCATAGCATCTCTTGATAAAAAAAAGAACTTAGTTCTTTTTCTAGATCACAGATCTGTAAGATAAAGTCTTTCATAAAAACAGAAGAGATCATAGCATCTCTTCATAAAAAGAAGAACTTAGTTCTTAAATCCATGAGACAAAGTCTCTTATAAACGAGAATTTAATTCTCAGAGCACAGAACTGACCAGAACTGCCAAAGAAGCGCTTCAGCACTCCAAGTCTGGCGCTCAACGCCAAGAGCACCACGTGTTTCTCATGTGTGCGCTATTTCATAAGAAGCGCTCCAGCGCTCCAAGTGTAGCGCTCAACGCCAAGTGCATCACGTGCTCCTCACGTGTATGCTATTTCAAAAGAAGCGCTTCAGCGCTCCAGGTCTGGCGCTCAGCGCCAAGCACAGCACGTTCTCCTCACGTGTGCGCTATTTCACAAGAAGCGCCTTAGCGCTCCAGGTCTGGCGCTCAGCGCCAAGCGCATCACGTGCTCCTCACGTGTGCGCTGAGGGAATACAAAGTGTTCCTTAATAAAGCCCAGCGCCATAAAAAGTGTTCAACACTCAATAAAAAATAAAAAGAAAGTGGGTGTCAGTACCCAAATAAATGTTAGCAGTATGTGCATAGAGAAATGACTATTTCCTAACAAGTGTCTGACATTTTATAAAAAAGAGAAATGACAGAGACTCAACGGGCTCAGCCCAAGTTGGCCAAACTCATAATCAACTAAGCCCACGCGCTCTTTATTGGACTCAGTCCCAAACAAGATTATCAAATCTTTAATGAACATTGGTTCAAGGGTACATCTCTTCATTCCTCTGATATGTGTCGTTGAAATTCTTCAACGTCTTCAGAGAGGTGGCGGGTCCCGACAACCAGACATTCCATGGACTATGATGTCCTTAAACTTATGGACCGCAACGTCCCTAAACTAAACCCCACAGACTATGATGTCTTTAAACTCCATGGACTATGATGTTCTTAAACTTATGGACCGCAATGTCCCTAAACTAAGACGATAGAGTCCAAATACTCTTTCGTTGGATCTGAATGATCCCAAAACCTTGTTGAGTAGATCTTAGTCTAAAATTAGACTAACGTATCCTCAACAAACATTTAAGTTGATCTTAATCTAAAACAAAATTAACGATCCTTAAATCAACCCAAACGCAAATCTAAGAAAATACAGATTTGGACTAATCCACGCCCTACGGGCGACAACATAAATTAGTCTCTGTATACAATCCACGGGCAACCAAAAACAAAACAGACACACACGACACGAAGTGACCATCTGGAGAAGGAGAAAGTGGTTACCGCGATGCGGTAGCGTAATTAACTGCAAGGGCTTGCGCCTGCAGGGAAGAGCGTCCCCACAATCAAAATCCCCTCGTACACGAGGTGGAATCTGACGAAGTCTTCTACAACGGCCGCATCCGTCTAAACATTCGATACACGGTGCCATAAATCAACTTGGCATCTTCGGAGAGGTGGACGGATAAAACCAATTAGCATCTTTCCCCAAATTCAGGCAAGATGACCTACGCGGTTTCGTCTCCGTCTTTCGGCGGTGAACGGGGAGATGGTCTGTCCCACAGCCGTTAGTTTGTCGTACTGGAGATAGTATGCAGGTGCTCATTAAGTTATGAGTACACTGGACAGGACTTGTCGGGAACTGCTGGTGGGTATTATACCTATCGTCGGGTAGCAGTTCCCAGGTGACATGAGTACAGCTTAGTCAGTCGACTGGACACTGCTACTTCGCCTCGAGTGTGTTCCCACAGTACTTTAATTACTACCCTACCATGGCTCAAAGGAGTCATGCAAACAGGTAGTAGTTGGGTGCAGTCCTGAAGCACTTGGAGGCTGTGGCGGTTAAATAGGATTCGTCTCTCCCGGTATTGGAGGTTGATATCGTGCTGTGTTCGGAAAGCCATTACACAAAGTCCATGGCCATTGCATGAGAGATTTACTCGTAGGTATTCCAGTAGTTTCTCATGGTGTTTTGGCCTACACTTTGACACGACTTATTGCGCTATTAGGGGTCTGACGATTACCGCCCCCCAAGGCCCGATATGCAATACTCTTAGACGAATAGACCGGACTGTACGGAGATTGTCATCGACAGGCTCAGTAGGAGTTCAGATGAGTTTGCTCATCGGCCTTCCTATCGATAGATACCTGGATAGCCATTACGTGTAGCTAGTACCGCTTGCGGCTTATGGTTAAACCCACTGCCAGCGTACTGTCGAGTCTTTAGAGTCCCACACAGAGGGTTTTCCTGCATCGGGCAAAAGATGTAGAGGTCGTATGGCTTTACGGCATGGCTTCGATCACTTACATGTACTTGTGCACGTATGATGATCGAGCGGATAATACTAGTAGGTTTTGGTTTAAGCCAGATCCTAGTATTATATTGATGGATTATTTTCATCTCATTGTATTCGTATTCTTCGGAATACGGATATAGGTATGTATATACGGATGAGGGGTATTCTCGTAATTTACTCGGGATTGCTTCTAGAAGGAGACACCTCATTAGGGTTTTTATCTTTTGATTAAAAACAATTATGAGGTGGAGGAAATGAGGTATTATTTTTTATATGATAATTGAAGCATGGCTACTTGTTTTGACTATTGAGTCATGGTTTGACTTAGATATTTTTTGAGAGATGCAAGGTGGCATTAGATATTTGTGTGAGATATTTTGGGCATGCTTATAGTCATATCAAGAGAGCCATATTCCATGATCATTATCAAAAACGCTTTCTCTTTTCTCAAGCATCTTCTTCTTCCTCTAAACCCTAAACCTCTCATGAGTTGAGAATCCTAGGGTTCCAAGAGTCAAACTAATCTATCTCCACTCTCTACATCATCTAGGCCATCTAGTTTAGCGAACTAGGTGCCCTAGTTATCTTGGATTTGAGGTTGGAGATCGGACAATAGACTCTCGGGTGGATCGTCTTTGACTCGAGGAAGCCGACGAGGAAGCATCGATCCGTTACGATCCTCAGAGCTCACGATAATGAGGAGGACAGCAAAGAAGACCCGAAGGACTTGTATCGTGAGGTATAAACTCCTTTCTGAGTAGTTAACCTCTTTACAAGCTTAGCTAGTTAGGGTTTAGCAACGATCCTGGAGTTCAAGTCGGTGTTGCGAGCTTTGAAAATCGTTTTTAAAATATTCAGCCTCCCTGCGAACCCGTGGGGTGCACGACATCGACTTACAGTGGTATCAAAGCCTACTAAACCTTTACTAGCTAGTTAGAAAGTTATTAGAACTTCGATCGTCGGAAAATCACGAAAATGATACACCCGTAACCTTGGTTTCTGTCAATTTTTAAAACTGTGATAAAAATTATTTCAGAGGCATGAAAATTGCAAGCAGGGTATTCTAAGAACACAGCAGAAAAATGAGTCCATAATCGTCAGGACCACCGTGGAACCACGGCGAATCGGTCGATTTGCCGCCGTTCCGCGGCCGTGTCGTGGCCGAGTTGGCACGTTTTTCCTCTGTGTGTCTTATTTTGGGTGTATTGTTCTCTGGGATATTTGGTTTCTACCCAATATGTTTTGTGTGCTGGTTTGCACTTGGGGTAGACACGAAAAATAGTTTTCGATCGAAATTCTAAGTTATTTTCTAATCGGGTTTTATCCGTGTTGTGATATATGTGCTGAACGTCCGCTAATCGCTATACGTCGATTAGTGGTGGTTGCACATATCTGTGATATGTGATGTTAGTTTGTATATATGAACTTATTGGATCATCGTGGATCAATAACTGGGGATGTAAGATGAGTGTTTTATCTTTCATTCAATGTAAATTTTAAAGTGATGTAATATTATTTTGCGGGGCACATCCGGGTTGAGGTTGTAGCCACCGTTGTATTATTTCTTTTACTGTTTTCTGCTCCTAGGATAGACCCAAGGTGGGATGCACAAACTACCGGATTCTTTGAAGTACCGAGTGGCCTACTCACTTTGATGAGGGAGGTTGCTTCACTTCGGGAATTTGGCGGGTAGTTTGCCGCACCCGAAGGGGTCTGGGGTGGGGTTTGGCTATTCATCACGACGGTGAAATCCGTCTTTCGTTACAGGCTTAAACGAAACACGGTATTCCTAGTATATCTAATATGTTCATCTGTGATCTGGAATGCCTATTATTGCGTGAGACGAATAGTTATTATATATATTATAATAGACGTTACTTATGTTTTACATCCGCGCTAGTCCAGCCCCCAGCTCTGGCGTTAGTTAAGTAACCTAATGGTGTAAGACGGGGCCCTGTGACGAATGCGGATGGTATTAGCGTACGTCATATTTTCGTTTCTTTCTGTGATGATAGGTGTAAATGATGGGACTGCATTATTAATGCAAAGCAAATAAACCAAAGTTGAATCGTTGGAACACTTTTAAAACCACTCGGTTTTTTTCAAAACAGAAACTTTTAAAATGCGGAGCTTAAACCACTCCTTTTAAAAGCTATTAGGTTCCTTCAATTATATCAAGTTCATTATGTTCACGATTTCGCCAAAAACATTCGTAGCCCTCCGTCATTACATATGAATATTCAGTAGTATTCAAGCTATGTTTGTTGACCTTCACCAAGGCATGGTGATGGGTAGCTGCTGGATATTCATATGTAGCATAGATAGATGCGTTGATATGGAACAGTCGTACTACTTTGTTGGCCTTCATCAAGGGGATGTACGGGTGGGTTCAAATTAACCTGGACAATGATGGGTAGACCTTGAAATGTGACTTATGATTTGTTGGCCTTCGTCAAGGTCATAAGAGCATGGGGCAAAAATCCACATCGGGGGTTTATAAGGAAACTGAAACTTGCTAGTGCTGTATACCATTTGGAGTGTGATAATATTGGTAGGAGTCCTTCAAGATTATCACATAATGATATTTGGATCCCGGCCCTACTGTGAGTATATGTTACTCCTCGGGAGATTTTTTCACTTAACGAGCAATGCTATAAACCAAGTAGGTGTCTAGAACAGTGTTAGCGGGGCTACGTCTCCAGGGAAAAGAGGTTATTTAATTAAGGAACTTCGCAAAAGCGTCGTAAAACCTCCCTCGAAGTACTGACACTAACATGGCTGAAAGGTTAAGCAAGTATTGTACGGTGAGATTAATCCTGACTAATTCTTCTTTTATGATTTGAGGAAGGATTCGAGAAACAGTGGGAGCCATCCTATTTAGATAAACTAAAAACCAATCTAAACTTGCAAGAGAATCATGCTAAAGTTTTTCTTCTCTTTCTCCTAATTGCAGTGACCAGTTGACTGTGCTTAGGTTACAATTAGCTAATAAATTGACTAGGCCAGACTATATTGACTGGCAAGGGTTTGTCCAGATGTCCATTGCCTGTGACAAGCTGGACCACCTCATTACTACTCAAGCCCCCGCCGTCCCAGGTCCAGTTTCCACTGTCGCGGATATTGATATCCCTAATACAAGGGAAAAGGATAGTACAAATGCCAAGTGCCTCATGTTGGCCTCAGTAGATGGTCAAAATCAGAGGCAGCATGAGAAAATGGACTTAGCTTCCATCTTCCTCCATAACAAAGATTTATATGGAGAGCAATCTCGTATCGCAAGATATGAGACCTCAAAGGAATTGATTCAAGCGAGACTGGCTATCGGGTTATCTGTAAGGGGCAACGTCCTTACGATGACTATTTATATTGATGAGCTCACGGATCTGGAGACCACGTTGGAGAAGCAGTCATATGCTGACTTGATTCTACAGTCCCTACCTTCTACTTACACCCTGAACGAAACCAGGGAGACACCCGCTCTGCTTATTGGAGAATCTTCCTCTTCTGGATCCAAGGCAAAAGCCAAGGGTGAGAAGAAGAAGACTTCCACAAAGCCGATAGGAGGTGTCAGTAAGGTAGAAGGAAAGGGCAGGGCAAAGTTTCAGGGTTAACAGTAGGGAAGGAGGGATGTTCCTATTGTCACCGGAAAGGGCATTGGCAGAAGGAATGCAAGGCATGGAAAGCCAGAATCCAGGATCCGAAGTATGTTGTGGTTTCGGCTTTGGGTGTGTTTGTAATTGAAAACTGTATGTCAATTAACTCTACTTCCTGGGTGCTAGATACCGGATCAGGATCTCATATCTGTAATTCATTATAGGCTTTGAGAAACCGTAGAGCTATCAGGGTAGGTGATGTGACTCTCAGAGTTGCTAACGTAATGAGCATGGACGCTAAATCCATAAGGGAATATCAGCTAGGATAGACAAGTGGGTAGATATTGATTTTACGTAACTGTTTTTATGTACCTACTCTAGCTTGTAATATATATCTTTACTTTCTAAGGAAGGATATGATTTTACTTTTGTAAGCGATGTGGTACACATTCACCTAAATCAAGCTTTGATTGGGTCAGGTACATTAGATAACGGTATATACGTATTAAATCAAGTTCAGGTTTTCAGTGTCCAGAACACACTTAAAAGAAAGTCTCCGGAATTAAATAAGGCTTTCTTATGGTATTGTAGACTGGGTCACATCAATGAAACACGGTTAACAAAGTTACATAGAGAGGGATATTTGTATCCGTTCGAATATCAGTTTTATGCAACTTGTCAATATTGTCTCATGGGAAAGATGACAAAGACTCCGCTCACTAGACACGGAGTAAGAGCGAGCAAACTCTTGGGACTCATACACAGCGATGTGTGTGGTCCAATATCTACACATGCGCGAAGTGGTTATTCCTATTTCATTACTTTTATGGATGATTTCTCTAGGTATGGACATGTCTTCTTATGAAACATAAATCCGAGGCCTTTGAGAAATTCCTGGAATATAAGAATGAAGTGGAAAAACAAACAGGAAAAAGTATCAAGATACTGAGATCTGATCGAGGTGGTGAATACTGAAGTGCCGAGTTCTTGGATTACCTAAAAGAGAATGGAATTCTCTCTTTGCTTACTCCTTCATACACACCACAACACAACAGTGTATCGGAAAGGCGGAACAGAACCCTATTGGATATAGTTCGTTCCATGATGAGTAACGCTGAGTTGCCACGATACTTCTAGGGTTATGCACTAGAATCAGCTGCATATCTTTTGAACAAGATTCCTACCAAGACTGTGCCTACCATACCATATCAGATGTGGAGTGGGAAGAAACCCTATCTTAAGTACCTTAAGGCATGGGGATGTCCATCTTTTTTTAAAAAGTAGCATGCGGACAAGCTCGAGGCACGCTCAGTACTGTGTAAGTTTGTGAGATACCTAAAGAACTCCAGGGGGTATTTTTTTATTACGCGGAGGAACAAAAGGTCTATTTTTCTCGTCATGCCCACTTCTTGGAATCTGAATTTTTAGAAAATCAGAAAAGTGGGAGCACAATAGAACTGGAAGAAATTCCAGAACCACAAGCTATTACTGAAACCATAGTAGAACTAGAGGTTTCAGAAGAACCGGACATCCCCCGCCACTCCGCAGAACTAGTAGGCAGTCTTATCCGCCTGAGAGATACTAAGGTTTTCTCATAAACGGGGATCGAGAGGATTGCATCATTGACAATGATGAGCTTACTAGCTTACTGAAGCCATTCAGAGCGGAAACTCGGTAAAATGGCAGGATGCAATGCAGGCCGAGATGGAGTCCATGTACACCAACAAAGTATAGACTTTGGACATTGCTCCAGAAGGGGTAAAACGCATAGGCTGCAAATGGATCTTCAGAAAGAAGATTGGTGTAGATGGACAGGTTGAAACCTATAAGGCTAAACTTGTTGCAAAAGGTTTTCGTCAAAGACCTGGTTTGGACTATGATGAAAACTTTTTCTCTAGTGGCTATGCTCAAATCCATTCGGATCCTTCTTGCCATTGCTGCCTTCCACGATTATGAGATCTGGCAGATGGACGTAAAGACGGCTTTTCTAAATGGAAATTTGGAAGAGTGTGTCTATATGGATCAGCCAGAGGGTTTTATTCAGAGTGGGAGCAGCAGGAAAGTGTACAAGTTGTTTAAGTTCATTTATCGACTAAAACAGGTATCGCGGAGTTAGAACATCTGTTTTGATGAGACGGTCAAAGAATTCGACTTTTTCAAAAATCCAGATGAACCATGCATATATAGTAAGATTGTATGGAGAACTGTGGTATTTCTCGTCTTGTACATGGATGACATTCTCTTAATAGAAAATGATATTCCTACGCTACAATCAGTCAAAGGATTCTTGTCACAGAGGTTCTCCATGAAAGACCTGAATGATGCCTCTTACATTCTAGGGATCCAGATCTATCGTGATAGATCTAAGAGAATGTTGGAACTTTCGCAGTCCAGGTACATCGACGCCATACTAAAAAGATTTAGTATGGAAGATTCAAAGCACGAAAATCTACCGGCTTTTCACGAAATCATCCTCTCCAAAGAGATGTCCCCCAAGACTGATTTGAAAAGAGCTCGCATGAAATCTATACCTACGCTTCTACAGTAGGCTCTATAATGTATGCGATATTGTGTACCAGACCAGATGTTGCTTACGCATTAAGCGTGGTAAGCCGGTATCAGTCAAACCCAGGGGAGAAGCACTGGATAGCAGTAAAGAACATTCTTAAGTACCTGAGAAGGTGTAACGGCCCTAATATTACTCTACCATCATGTTTTCTTTCTTTAGTAAAATATTGTATTTATTTATTCGTAGTATTTTTCCGTATATTTTGTTTTCTATTTTATATATATATATATATATATATATATATATATATATATATATATATATAATTTTATTATTCCATCTATTTTTTTCCCAAACCTAATTCTTTAAACTAAATCTTAACCTATTTCAAATTAAACGCAAGACCTGACCCAGCCCATAACCCAAATCCAATCTCATTTTCATTTTTTTTAAAATAAAACTATAAGCTCAAAAGCCCACTTTCTTTTTAAGCAACAACATATATTTAATTCTAATTAAATATGTGCATGAACAACCTTGTAGCTCATTGATTAAGTTATTGCATTGTTATTCCATAAGTCATATGTTCAAATCTCCATTCTTGCAATTATTTTTTTATCATTTTTTATTCTTCTCATAACCTACAAATGAGACCTTTCATTTCCAAAATGAATGGTGACCTTTCATTTCTCTTTTAATTCCCATGTTGAATATATATATTATAATACATAATTCACCATTACACCATCTTTATTTCTCCTCCTCTTTCTTCTTCTTTCTCACATTTTTCTATCTCTCCCTTCTCCCTCTTCACCCAGAGTCCTAGAAGAAGAACACAAAGAAGTTTTCAAGATGGTCTCGCTAGTAACGTGAGGTTATCGGCGGATAGACAAGCCCGTTGACAATACCGGCTTGTGTATATAAGTCTTTTCTCTCTCTCGCCCCCCCTCCTCCATCTCTTTATTCTTCTCTTATCATAGCTCGTGAATCCGCTATTCTTTTCATATCATAATCCATAAGAGAAGATAAATATAAACATATACATATATATATAAGTTTAGATATATATGGTTCTATATGGTTTAATAATACCTTATTATCTCTTGTTCAAATTAAAGTGTTTTCAATTCTTTGTTCATGACTATAAATGTTTATTATGAGTTGTGAGAACATAAATTTCATGCCACAATATATCTACTTATCTCATAAAATCGGTTTGCTTATTAAAAGAAAAGGAGAAGCTTGCATAAAAAAAACTAGTTAATCTTTTTGCCAATTTTAGCATACATATCAATAATTTTACCTTTAAAATAAATTTTAGAAATTAATTTTTACTTCAGGAAATTTACATATGATAGAATATATTTTTCTTTACACGCTGTATAAAATTTTGATCGAATTGCTTAGCGGTTTAGAAATTATATCATTTTCATTCACTGTTAGTAAAACAGAAAACTGCAGTTATCGGTCAACTTGTAGGACACATAACTTGGTATAACGTTATCCAAATTGAGAAAACTATGGTGTTTTTGATATCTACATTGAATAATATAGATTTTCTTAGTTTTAAGTTTTTACTGAAAACCAACGTAAAATATAGAAAACGGTGTTATAATATTAAGCGACGAATCTGGACTGAATATGTCCTGATTCACACATTGTTTTTAAATTGGACATAACTCGAACACACGATGTCCGTTTGTGACAAACTTTAGATGTGTAGATGCATAATTGATAAAGCTATAGTTTTCTATATATTAGATTACTTAGAAATGCATGAAACAACCCGATATAGGATTTGCAATATAACATATAGTTGCTGTCTAGAAATCAGAATTTCTGTTTTAAATGTTGATATTAAAACGATCATAACTAGAGCTTCAGAAATAAAAATCATGCGAATCTTGGTGTTTTAGATAAGTAAATCGAAATACATACAATTTTTAAATAATCATCGTAAGCTGAAACCTGATGGAAATTAGCTCAAACTGCGTTTTAAAAATATATGACGGTGCTGAACAGATTCTGATCTGTTTTGCGCGACGATACGAAAACAGATATACCTCCGAAATCGGTAGTCGTATTTATGTGAAACTGGAACTCACGCATGAAAAACACTTAGAGAAATATTTTTTTTAGATTTCCTCATTCGTTCGACTTGATTAATTAGTTGTACATAATATTTCTTTACAGCACTGTTTATGGTAGTTACTTGAATAATATACTTGACTCATGTCATGCTATTCGAACATGTATACATATTTATCTTGATTATTAAATTATTGTATGTACATAAAGACGATAATTAAATACTTGAGTTGTATTTTGAAAACTATACAAAATTATTTTTACATAAAACCCCCTCAAGTTATATGAATTACCCTAAGGACTCTAGTAAATATAGGTTTAAGCGGGACCAGTCTCTTGAGCCTCAGGGAGCTGGAGATATGGGTGCTTGCCTATTTAAGATAGACAACTTAACAAACGGTATTATCAACACGGTAATCATCTTTGAAAAAGACACAAATCCTACCGCCCATGTGCAGCGGTTACCGATAACATCAAAACTTAATTCAGGATTTCAAATTCTTTTCTAATTGTCTGACTCAGATTGAGTCTCATTATAAATAATCTGACTTGAATATGATTCAACTACAAACTATAATATAACAATTCAATATGAATCCATATATTCATCTGTACAAATATTCAATCTATACAACTTGACTGAACCGAACCATGGATATATTCCATTTACATGATTATCCAGTACATCTATTTCCATTTATACGATATCATGGTTTCGGCAAGTCCTCCATTTACAATACACATCTTCCATTTCCATTTACAAAACAATACAAACAACACATTTACAATTCAAACAATACAAACAATACAATCAAGACATCGCGGGGTTTAAGGGGTAGATTGGTACGGAAGGTGTTAGAAATGGCACGAGACTGCAAGATTTAAGAAACCTAACCTGAATACAATCACCGTTGTTCCGGGCATTCTAACGGAGTCTTGTACTACATTTGCCTTTAGTCTCTGGCATATAGAGACTCCTCTTGTATACACTGGCATCCTTCTGTACCAAGCTACAAACAACAGCGTTAACAATATAACACAACTTTAAAAGTTACCCCCTCTCTCTGTCTATTCTATTTCTCCCTCATCTTTGGGACTTACCGAGCGATTTGTTCGCTGACAACATTCTCTTTCTTCTTCTTTGAATGTCTTCAGGTGATTCGGACTTTCCAAAGATCGAGCCTAGCGCTGAAGACTTGGATTAGTTACTAAAGATCCCGAGCTGTAGTTTCACTTGTACTTTTTCTTTTACATTCTGTATTTTCCTTTCTGTTATGCCACCGTTTAGGCATTGCTTTACATTCCATGTATTTACTTTTCCATGCATTGTACGAAAGAATGTTAATAAATAAAGTTTTGTTCATTACATTTGTCTCTTGTGTATATTTCTGTTATTGCTTAGATACGCTTAGCGTGTTTACTTCTGAGTAAATACGTAGCGGCCTCGTCGCATCCTCTACCCGTATACTGGGAAGCGGGACGTGACAGAAGGACTAAGGAGATGTTCTTGGTGTATGGCGGAAAAGACATCCAGATCGAGGCCTTTGCTGACTCCAGCTTCCAGAGTGATAAGGATGACTCCAAGTCCATGTCGGGTTATGTCTTTACCCTCAATGGAGGGGCGGTCTGTTGGAAGAGCTCTAAGCAGGACACCGTTGCTGACTCGACGATGGAAACGGAGTACATAGCTGCTTGTGACGCCACGAAGGAAGCGGTCTGGATGAAGAAGTTCCTAACAAAACATCAGGTGGTTCCAACCATTGTAGATCTAATACCTCTGTATTATGACAACAACGGTGCTATAGCCTTAGCGAAGGAACCTAGATCCCATCAGAAGTCCAGACCCATTTTAAGGCGGTACCACCTGATCAGGGAGATCGTTGATCGCCGGGAGATTGAGGTGAGGAGAGTAGATACGGAGAATGCACTACAGATCCACTCATAAAGGTCATCCCTTAAACCCAGTTCGAGAGGTTAATCGAGATGATAGGTCTGCAATATGCCAATACATGGCCTTAGTGCAAGTGGGAGATTGTTGTTGATATATGCCATAGAGGCCATTATTGTATCATACTGGTTTGTATTTTACTTAATGAAAGCTTGGGATATTCACAGTTGTATTGACAGTCTTTTTCAAAATGGTAGTATGCTACTTGGTTTGTATCTACCTCAATATGTGCATGTGTTTCTTTTAGCATATCGCTTATACATATTGGTAGAGCCCTTAGGATCTTCGCTTGATTACCAGCGTTGTGATGGCAGTCACACTAGTGGGGGCTGGGTAGTCTATAAGCACATCCTTATACAGGTCTCTAGTCATAGGATTATCGAGATGGGGTATTGATACTCCGGAGCAGACTAGTGTATACGCTTCTTATCCCAGCAGGGTAGATGGTCTATCCCACAGCCATTAGTATGTCGTACTGGAGATAGTATGCAGGTGCTCATTAGGTTATGAGTACACTGGACAGGACTCGTCGGGAACTGCTGGTGGGTATTATACCTATCAATGGGTAGCAGTTCCTAGGTGACATAAGTATAGCTTAGTCCGTCGACTTGACACTGCTAATTCTCCTCGAGTGTGTTCCCACTGTACTTTGATTACTACCCTACCATAGATCAAAGGAGTCGTGCAAATAGGCAGTAGTTGGGTACAATCCCGAAGCACTTGGAGGCTGTGGCGGTTAGATAGGATTCGTCTCTCCCGGTATTATGGATGATAGCACGCTGTGTTCGGAAAGCCATTACACAAAGTCCTTGGCCAGGGCAAGTGAGATTTACTGGTAGGTATTCCAATAGTTTCTCAGGGTGTTTTGGGCTACACTCGACATGACTTAATGTGCTATTAGGGGTCTGACGATTACCGCCCCCTATGCCCGATATGCAATACTCTTAGACGAACAGACCGGAATGTATGGAAATCGTTACAGACAGGCTCAGTAGGAGTTCGGATGAATTCGCTCATCGGCCTTCTTATCAACAGATAGCTGGGTAGCCATTACGTGCAGCTAGTACCGGTTGCGGCTTATGGTTAAACCCAATGCCAGCGTACTGTCGAGTCATTAGAGTCCTACACAGAGGGTTTCCCTGCATCGGGGAAAAAATGCAGAGGCTGTATGGCTTTACGGCAGGCTTCGATCATTTACGTGTACTTATGCACATATGGTGATCGGGCGGATAATACTAGTGGGGTTTGGTTTAAGCCAGATCCTAGTATTATATTGATGGATTATTTTCGTCTCATTGTATTCTTATTCTTTGAAATACGGATGCAGGTATGTATATACGGATGAGGGGCATTCTCGTAATTTACTCGGAATTGCTTCTAGAAGGAGACACCTCATTCGGGTTTTTATCTTTTGGTTAAAAACAATTATGAGATGGAGGAAATGAGGTATTATTTTTTATATGATAATTGAAGCATGGTTACTTGGTTTGACTATTGAGGCATGGTTTGACTTAGATATTTTTTGAGAGATACAAGGTGGCATTAGATATTTGTGTGAGATATTTTTGGCATGCTTATAGTCATACCAAGATAGCCATATTCCATGATCATTATCAAAAACACTTTCTCTTTCCTCAAGCATCTTCTTCTTCCTCTAAACCCTAAACCTCTCATGAGTTGAGAATCTTAGGGTTCCAAGAGACAAACTAATCCATCTTCATTCTCTACATCACCTAGGCCATCTAGTTTAGTAAACTAGGTGCCCTAATTACCTCAGATTTGAGGTTGGAGCTCGGACTATAGACTCTCTGGTGGATCGTCTTAGACTCGAGGAAGCCAACGAGGAAGCATCGATCCGTTATGATCCTCGGAGCTCACGATGACGAGGAGGACAGCAAAGAAGACCCCAAGGACTTGTATCGTGAGGTATAAATTCCTTTCCGAGTAGTTAACCTCTTTACAAGCTTAGCTAGTTAGGATTTAGAAACAATCCTAGAGTTCAAGTCGGTGTTGCGAGCTTTGAAAATCGTTTTAAAAATATTCCGTCTCTCCGCGAACCCGTGGGGTGCGCGACATCGACTTACACTCATTTGCCCGCTTCTGGGATCAGGCTCGGGTATTAATATATATTTTCATTTGACTTATCCAATAAATTTATTATTATTTAACACTTGTAATTTAAATACATTATTTTTTTGTATTTGCGGTTGGATTACGATTTTCAGCCTATACCTGACCCTGATCGCCTTGACAGAGTGCTCGATCTTCACACTCTATACCTAGGACTCATGAAAAACATGCAATCTAAGGTTCGATACAATAAGAACGAGCTGAAAATCGATTGCTACTTAGTATGGCTGGCGACCCCTAAGACAGAGAGAGCGGCTCTCCTACATACTCCGGCCTTTGCCAGAGTCGACGTAGATATATGGCCTCTCTTGTGCCAATATTACGAATCTCAGCGCAAACAAGTTCGTCATTTAAATGTAATTAATTGTTTAGTATATAATTTATTTTTTTGTATTGTTTAATTAGAAAAATAAATTTGATTGTGTTGTACAGAAACAGGCCTATCAAAATAAAGAGAATAGAAAGTCGGCGAAGTGGGGTCGCCCTACTTATACAGGTGGCTCGAGGAACATTACTCGTGCCATGAAGGCATCGGTAAATTACAATAGATCTATTTTGATATATTGCAATATTAAGAGTTATTTTATAATATATGTAAATTTTTGGCGAATTGCAGAGAGCTCAGACCCTGACACAGGGTGGTACACCGAGTGTGTTGACCGCATATCTTTCCGTTCACGGCACCTCAACAGATCCCGCCACGGGCGAGCTTCGATTCCCCGGCACCGCTACCCAGAAGTATTGCGTAAGTATTAATATTTATTCTAATTAAAATGAATTTTTTTTTGATAAGTTCAAATTTAAATGATATACTTATATTTTAATGGTTAATGTGGGTGGTGGAGCGGGTAGTGGTATCGGGGATCGATTTTAGTGGACAGACTGATCCGATGCTACTGGCCCCAGTCCTAGACTCCGCACACGAAGGGCACCACGGAGGTTAGAAGAGAGGCCAGGGACTGGGTCCTAGCAGGGCCCATATGTGGTTGGTCTTCACTCTGGCGGTTACTTCCCCTACCCTCCTTGAGCAACGTGTGGAGCATAATGTTGCCGTCTTGAAGACCACCGTAGAGGAGTTGAAGAAGATGTTGGTATGTATATTACTTAATAGTAACATCTTATATCACATTATAAATATTAACATATGCAATATTAGTAGCCTAAGCTTATTTGGTTGTAGGCTTAGCTTTGATTAATCATACTTATATAAAACTATCTAATTAAAATAAACTACAGTTTTCTAAACTATATACCCAAACTAGGCTTAAGTCTCTAAGTATTCTTAGATTTTTGTTTCGCAATAACCTGATAATGATACGAATTCAACTAAAATCTAATACGTCATTCTTAATCGTTCATTACACACAAAATTTTACAGATTCGGCAGGCTACTTCGGCTGCGGCTCCACATGCATCTCCTTCTGTAACGACCCTAAAATCTTATACAGAAATTTTACTGTTAATATACAAGAACTGAGTTTTACAGCCTGAGTTTGAGTTATAAATCAATTTTGTTAAATAACAGCAAGAAATAACTTGTAGCTCACTGGTAAAGCCTTGCACTGCTATGATGTAGCCCGTGTGTTCGATTCCCATCAAACACAATTATCTTTTTCTAATTTTTAACTCTTTGGAAGCCCAAAAGATTGCACGTGCAATACACGGGAAAATGAAAAGTTCAAAAAAATCAAACAAGCGGAAAATGGTTTAAATACTGAATAGATCAAATGACATAAATCTCAAGGCAAATGCCTCGAGATCAACCGGCCAATGAGCATAAAAACCGGTACCGACGGTCGGATGAAGGCCAATGAAGCCCATGCTTTTGTACACTTGACTTTTCAGCTACCCCTAACTCCTCTGTATTGTTTGATTTCCCTGCAATCAAACAGAGACCTTTCATTTCACAATTAAACCCTTTTTTAATGATTTTTAATCCACAATTTTAATTTCAAAACCATAATTTTCCACTATAAATACCATCCCACACTTTGGCTCAGCACCATTCTGAAAATTCTAGCCAAATCTCTCTAAAAAATTCCAGTGCAAATGAAGTAAAGTGGAGTTAGAGAGCAAGTTGATTCCGGCGAAGATCGAAGCAAATTCCGGAGCTCCCGCGATGTCGCGATGACACCCTTTCCTTCCTAACCCTTTCTTTGAGTTTTTCAAATCGTAAGTCCCTCCCAAATTTCCTCCTTTCTATTGAAATTTCTCTTCAAATTTTATATCGGCAAAAGTGGAGTTAATACCAACGTCTTCTTTTCTAAAACATATAACTCCATTTTCCTTTACAAATTAATCAATCTAATTTTACTATATCACTTGTAACCTTAAACACTAATGTTTAAAATCAAATTTCATCAAAATTCTCATGTGAAACAACCATAGTAGAACTTTTTCATTAAAATACCTTGAACTTTATAAACACCTCTTTTAGTATTTTTTTTAAAACAATATCTTTAGAAAAACTTCACGGGGTAACGACCTACCCCACACGCACACTTGGTTCCATACCACGATACCTCTTTTGGATGAATATTTATTACGAAGAAAACTTTACAATAAAGTACCACATAAATTCTAAAACCGGATTTCTTTTAAAAGCGATATTTCATTTTCTTTGCGATTATGCATCTACTACCCTCTTTAGGGGACCCGCTAATGGATGGTGCGGATTATCGCACATCATTGGGCTAGTAGAGCGAAATGCAGACCTCCTCACGAAGTATTCGATCTCGAAAGGATTTAAATACGTTTTTTAAGAAATACAAATTTTCTAAATAAAATAAAATTAATTTTTAAAAATTATATAAAAAATTATAAAGCCATATTTTCAAATATAATAAACCTATAATTTTTTCTCAAAATGAAAGATTAACAAGTTTACCAATAAAACACCATCAAGGTACCAAAAATGACAAGTTTTTCAAGAAAATACCATGAACTTTCCAAGTTAAGTGTATATCACTAAAATACCCAAATACTTAAAATCCATACTCATGAAAACCCTAAGTAATACTAATCACCCTCGAGGTTTACCTTTTAACTATATTAAAAAAATCATAAAACCCCATCGAGATATATAAAACAATATTTAGCGACTTTAGTAAATATAGATTTAAGCAGGATCAATTCTCTTGAGCCCCAGGAGCCGGAGAAAGTGAGTGCTTGCCTATTTAAGATAGACAACTTAACTGAGTTATCAATGGTAATTGTCTTGGAAAAAGACACAAATCCTGCCGTCCATGTGCAGCAGTTACCGATGACTCCCGAACCTAATTCAAGATTTAAATCAGTACAAGTGTCTGACTCAGTCTGAGTCCAATTCAAACCCGAATCCAAAGTAAAAATGAATACTTGATCATGAACATAAATACTTGAATGCAAACATCAATATCAAACATATACACTTGACTTGACTTGACCGAACCATGGTAATAACTTGAATACATGACTACTTGAATACATGACTACATCCTCAATATGAATACTTGAACATTTTATATCCATGGTTTTGTCAAGACTTGTAAACTTAATCTATACAATACATTACGCAGGAATAAAGGGGTAGATTGGTACGGAACGTATATCGTGGCACGAGAGGTCACTTAAATGATACCTACATGAATTCTCGTGCCGCTGTCCCGTGGGTTATGACGGGACCTTATACTACATGTTACTATAGTCCACGGGGTAAGATGGACTCCTCTTGTATACATGAATATATTCCGTATCAAGCTACAAATAAGAACGTTATAATAACTATCGTATACCAATAACCAATCATACACAACTTACCTGTTCATTTCACATTACTTGTTATATTCTTTTTCTTCCTTTTGGGACTTACCGAGCGTTAGTTCGCCGACGAAATTCCTTTCTATTTCTTTCTTTGGAATGTTCGTCAGGAGGACCGGACTCTCAGGAGATCGAGCCTAGCTAGGAGGACTTGGACCAGCTCACCACTCGGCCTAACTACTAGTTCACTTGCACTCTCATTTTGTATACCATTGTTTAGGCACTGCTTTACTCATTGTATCTTTTCTTTTCAAACAATTATACGTAAAGATGAATGTAAATAAAATTGTTGTTTTATTTTATATCACTTGTCATTCTTGTACATTTTTATATATTGCTTAATTACGCTTAACGTATTTATTTCTTAGAAAATACGTTGCGGTCTGCCACGTCACCATTTCCATCTACTGGGAAGCGGGACATGACAGGTTTTGTTGGTGGCTCATACAGGTCAGTTCTGCATGAAGTCTTAAGCAATATAACACAAGAATTAAAAGAATCGGTAACTATGCATTCCTTACATTTTGAATTTCTTGAATCTATCCTAACCATTCATTTTTCTATCAAGGTCATGGATTCTCCCAACAACACCAGTACCAATGTCAATAGCAATACCCCACCGCCTACTCTACCGCCACCACTTACCATTGCAGCTCCTATCAATGAGAAAATGGTACTGCTTGAGGCTATAAAGAGCCTGTTGGAGGGTCAATAGCAGCAGACTGCTATCCTCATGCACCGTCCCGAAGCTGAGGCAGCCGGAGTCAAGCGGTTTCGGGGACTGCACCCAAAACATTTCTCGGGAAAAGAGAGCCCACTGGAGGCAGAAGAATGGGCTCAATCGATCGAAGATGATCCAGCAGCAGCACAAGTGCCAAATATTTCTTGGGTGAGAGTTGCTAAGCTACAACTGACAGACAATGCAAGTGTCTGGTGGAAGGCTGAAGAAAGTCGTCTCACCCAACCGAAAGAATGGAAGACATTTCGTGATCTGTTCGATGCGAAGTACTTCCTTGAGAATGCCCGTTTTGACATAGAGCAGCAGTTCATTCATCTACAACAAGGCTCGATGTGGGTCAAGTTTGTGGATGAATACGTTGCTGAATTTATCATGCTCAGCAAGTAAGATATTGTCTCAAATTCAAATTCCCGATCTCATTCATTACACTGCTAACACAAGTTCATAACAGGTTCGCCGCACACCTGATTCCTACTGCTGAGATCTGGGCACGACGATTTCAGCAAGGGTTGGACCCGGAAATCCAAGCTGCACTCGCTACAGGGGATTTCCCAACCCATGAACTTGCTTTGAAGGTTGCCCGACGCAATGAGGCAGTTGTGAAGAAGACGGGCAGACCGAAAACTGCCGATGTGAAACACCCTACCACTCAGATGACAGGAGGAGCCTCTTTTAGGCCAACATTTTCACCCAGGAGACCGAGAGGATCGTTTAACCGGCCCAGTCCAGACTTTTGTTTTTACTGCAAAAGGACTGGACACATGGCGAAGGACTGCAGGCGTGCAAATGGCCTGTTTTTGGTTTGTGGCGCATCTACTAATGCCATAGGAGCATGTCCATATCGTTTCAACCCAGCACCAACACCCAGACCTGCAATCACGGTTCCACAGTGGCCAGCCATTCAAGCTCCTGCACCTCGCCTAGCTATCCCTGCACCCGCTCCACATGGACCTCCTGCATAGCCTCAACGTCAATTTCATCGAGCACAGAGAAACATGCCTCAAGGGCAGAGAAACGTGCCCTAAGGACAGAGGAATGTGCCCTCAGCAAGGAGGAATGTATCATGACGTCAGGCTTTCACAATGACGGTCGAGGAGGACAAAGCCACAGGCCAAGTCATCACTGGTAATCCCTAATCCTTTCAAATATTTTCCATCCTTGTATATCTCTATAACTTTTCCTATATCTAAACCCAACTTCATACAATTTAGGTACTATACTAGTAGCCACCCTTCCTGCACTCGCACTTTTCGACACTGGAGCGTCACACTGCTTCATGTCCCAACGATTCGTGAGAACACATGCGATTCCTGTGAAGCCACTCATTTTAAGCTTGAATGTCAGTTCCAGTAATGGAATTCTAAAAGCAACTATGGGGTTTGATCAGTGTCCAGTTGTAGTTTGCGGACGAGAATTTTACGCGAATTTCAAAGTACTGGACATCCCAAATTTCGATGTTGTGTTCAGAATGGATTGGCTGGGAGTATTCTATGCTACTATTAACTGCAGTCAAAGAAGGGTAGTATTTGAGATACCAGATCACCTCGTCTTCTATTTCAAGAGTGGAGATAGAACGCTGGAGCTAGGAAGATACCGGGCAAAACCGAAGGATGCAGAAGTGTTCTCTCTATCGGTAAAAGAAGAAAAGCCCAATGTAGTTCGAGAGTTCGAAGATGTGTTCCCTAAAGATATAGCAGGTGTGCTTCCCAATCGAGCTCTTGAGTTTAGTATCGATTTACTACCTGGTGCGCAACCTGTAATCAAAGCTCCGTACCGGCTAAGTTCAGAAGTATTGAAGGAGATCCGTATTCACTTGGACGAACTCCTGAAAAAAGGTTGCATTCATCCCAGTACTTCAAGTTGAGGATCTTCAGTGTTACTTATGAAGAAGAAAGAAAGTTCATACAAGATGTGTGTAGATTATTGAGCGCTGAATGAAGTGACGATTAAGAACAAGTAACCACTACTGCGCATCGATGACCTTTTCGATCAGCTAAGTGGGTCTTGTGTATTTTCGAAGCTAGATCTTCGTTCGGGTTATCATCAAGTGAAGGTCAAAGAGTCTGATATTCCGAAGACGGCGTTTAGGAATCGATATGGTCATTAGGAATATCTCGTAATGCCATTTGGAGTGACCAATGTACCTGCCATATTTATGAACCTGATGAACCAAGTTTTCCGATAGTACTTAGACATGTTCGTTGTCATCTTTATCGACGACATCCTGGTGTATTCAATGAATCGAAAAGAACATGTCGAGCACTTATGGATTGTCCTAGAGACATTGCGACAACATCAGCTCTACGCCAATTATAGCAAGTGTGAATTTTGGCTAGATCAAGTCGGATTTCTCGGACATATTGTTTCAGGTGAAGGAATCTCAGTAGATGTAGTTAAGGTGTCAGCTGTCAACGAGTGACCGACACCAAAGACGGTGAAAGATATATGAAATTTCATGGGATTACCAGGATACTACCGACGATTCATTGAAGGATTTTCAAAGATTGCAGCACTCCTGACCAACCTCACACGTAAAGATGAAGCATTCGTGTGGTCAAAAGCATGTGAAAAAGCTTTTGTAGAACTCAAATCAAGATTAACCTCTGCTCCTATTCTTGTGATACCATATCAATCTAGAGGATTCGTTGTGCATTGTGATTCATCTGGTAAAGAATTAGGATGTGTTTTACACCAGCATGGAAAAGTTGTGGCCTTTGCATCAAGACAACTGAAGGATCATAAGCGCAACTATCCAACACATGATCTGGAGTTGGCAGCCGTCATGTTTGCACTTAAGATTTGGCGCTACTATCTTCTGGGAGAACGAGTGGATATATACACTGACCACAAGAGTCTGAAGTATGTATTTACTCAGAAAGAACTAAATATGCGGCAAAGAAGATGGCTAGAACTCATGGCGGATTTCGACATCAACCTACAGTATCATCCTGGAAAGGTGAATATAGTTCCTGATGCACTTAACCGCCAGCCATTAGCAATGAACCTCACCACTCAGTGGAAGCTACATCAAGAATTGCACGGATTGGCGATCGAAGTTGTTATGCCGGATAATGCTTCATATTTGATGAACTTACAAGTCCAGTCCACTATTGTCAATCAGATCAAAGCAGCTCAAAGAAATAATGCCAAGCTATAAAAGATCTGAAAACAAGTAGAAAGTGGACTTTGAACTGACTTCATCATCCACGAAGATGGATCCTTATGATATGGAAGTCGATTATGTATACCAAATAGCCCAGTTCGAGAAGAGTTGATGAAAGAAGCTCACAGCTCTCCTTATTCTGTACATGTCACGCCCCGGTTCCCGGTGTACGGGGAGAGGATGCGGTGAGGTCCGCTACATATTTACTCAAAAGTAAACACGCTAAGCGTATCTAAATAATATAAAGTAAAATGTACACAAGAGACATGAATATAAATGAACAGCAACTTTTATTTATTTAACAATTCTTTACAAGTACAACTGGAAATGTAAATACAGAAATAGAAAGCAATGCCTAAACAATGGCATAACTAAAATGAAAAGTATATACAGGTGCCTACATCTCTGGGTCGATGGAAAACTGCTCCAAGTCCTTAGTACTGGGCATGATCTCTAGTGAGTCGGATCCACCTGACAACATTCCAAAGAAAGAAGAAAAGGAATGTCGTCAGCGAACAATCGCTCGGTAAGTCCCAAAGAAAGGGAGAAGTAGAATAGATTAAAAAGAGAATATAACTGTATAGTGTTATCTTTTGTTCTGTTAACGCAGTTGATCGCACGCATTTGGCGTGTCGGATGTTCAAAGTTCTAAAGTTATAACCGCGATCAGGACGGTGTCGCTATGCAACTAGCCGGTTGAGCACGGATCGATCCACAGGGAGATGGTTGTATGTCCGTTCGAGTCTTAGACGAGTCAATAAAGAATGTGTATATGTTTGTTCAATTCTATCCTACGTGTTATATGCAAGTATAAAGTTGTTAAGAAAAAGATACGAAAGTGTAAGCTAAGGAAATCCGCACTCAAAACCTTTGAGCCGAGTCTTGACCAATTGAAGCTAAAGCAATCGGCAACAACGTGGATTAGGGGATTTAAGCACGGTATTCATGGAATCCGGATTATTTACCCTTGTCCTTCCGTTTTTGTCTAATGCTTTCGCCTCCGGCCAAACCGAACGCAACCGGTCGCGGTTAGGAATCACCGTTACCTTGGTAGGGTAGGGTGTCTAACGGAGCGCTTGCGTAACGTTTGGGCGGAGTTCAAAGGAAAATAACAGGAAAAGAAAATGAGTAATGAAACCTTAACTTACAATATTGTATTTATTCTTAACAACAACATATTACAACCATTCATAAAACGAACCAAAAAGAGCAAAAGAAAAGAAAAGATTACAAGCAAGTAATTAAAAGTGCATGGAATTTAAGGGCATGAAAGTAAAGCATGAATGTAAAGCAAGTAATAAAAAGTAAGAAAGAAATAAGCAAGAAAGAGAACTAGAAACCATGGAACAAGTTACACACCATGGGTTTAATAACCCAAACTTAAACTTGCAAGCTCAATTAAGAGGTTGCAAGATCAAGAGAGAGCTAAAAACCCAAGGCAAAATGAAGCACAAAAGAGACATTATTCTTTCCAAAATGATACAACCCTTGAGATCAAATACCAACCCTTAAAGCTTCAAGCTCAATGAAGAGATTGAAAGATCAAGAGAGAGCAAGGATCTCAAGGGGAAGCTAAGCAAAAGAATGATACAAAATAACCCTCATCTTCATTTCATCATCCACTCAAAAAGCTCTCACTACAATTTTCATGGAGGAAGGAATGAAGAAGAAGAAGAAGAAGAAGCTAAACTAAATCCTAACAAAAAGTGGGCATAAGAATTGATCCCTTACAATGACTCAGAACCGGGGTATTTATAGGAGGATAGTTGAAACCCTAGGGCAATATTCTGGCCCCAAATGAAATGACAAAGCTACCCCCAAAATTTGGTCAGATGATGACACAAAACCGCGGCGGATCCGCCGCGGAAACCCACATTTGGCGGCGGTTCTGCCGCGCTATTGTGGAATTGTGGTCTCGAATTTTCTGGGTTTCCTTGTGTTTCCATCTTATGTTGTTCTACATATACCAAATTGCAAATTTCTTCCACAATTGTTTCAGATCTGCAACGGTCCAAAATGGCATCAAAAATAATACTTTTGACCTTTTCTCCCTCGAGCTCCGCGCACCCATTGATTCTTGTGCTGCCCCCCTCGTGCTCTGTGCTTGTCCGAGACACGAATGACCACTGTCATATGTTTTGTCTCTGGAACCGGTACACGGCACTGGACGAATACGGATGACCGGAACCCGGCTTTTATCTGCTTTCAACAGATGATTTGTATTTTGGCATAACAGTGGAGATTTTGTATCAATTGCGTTATTTTGGACTAGGAACCTGTAGCCTGTAAATATGTAGCAAACACGGATTAAAAGCACCTACCTATAAACAAACGAGCGTAAGAATGGGCGATATTAAATGCAATATTCTGGTATGAACAAATACCCCCAAACTTAACTTTTGCTCGTCCCGAGCAAAACCAATTATTCACAAAAAAATCCTTACCGCACTTTCGCAGGAAACGCGATTGCACTGAGCACGTGCAACAAGCCGTTAAACCTCTAGGTGTCCCTAGTAGGAGGAGTGTTGTCTCCTGAGGGTTTTCAGCGGATTACACCCACAAAATCCCGTCAAGCTAGTGTCATAAATTAACATCGATTCTACTCCTACAGTTTAGTATTTACGTTAGAAACTCTATCATCCTATGTTAGAAATATCCAACCCTTATTTTTCATACCTCCTATCTATTTAACCTTGGATCCTATACGTTCCAAAAAAGTTTAGAAAGATGTTGGTTCTCCTGAGTTTTCCTTCTAACAGTGTGGTCTTAAATCAGGGATTTTTATCAACTTTACAGAAAACATAAGTCTTATTCTTTATTTCTATCTCTTAACCAAACATCGATTGTATACCCCTACGTGTGTGTATATTTGCACCCCTACACTCAAGAATTCAATTCAAGCTATAATACCCTTGCCCTAATACCTAATACTACTTCTTTTCATTAAGGATGGACGGATTTGCTCACACACCTTTCTTGCGACTATTAATGCTTCTTGAGGCACTAACAGCCGATTACTGAATGTGTGAACTTAAAACGTAAATAGCAGTTTGCAGGTCTTGACTTTATTCTATTTTTCATTTTATTTTTTTCTTTTTCTTTTTCAAGACCGGATATATTTTCCAATAATGCTCTTTTGGTGTTTAGCTTTAAATACCATTTTTTCTTTCATACTAGGTTTTCAGGCAAGAGTATTTCTAGGTATCCTCTACTATCCCAAGTTTCAAGGTGCGTGTAAGTGCAGTTTGTAGGGTATATACTTTCTAAATTTGAACTAAAGAAAAGAAACTATTTTTCAGACTTATCTTTCAGTAAAGCTTCAATACTTTCCCTTCATCTTGACTTAACTCAAGAACTGAACTCAAGATTACATATTTCTCAAAAAAAACTGTAAGGACATATAATCACCAAGTTTAAACAGAATGAGGATTATTTTTAGGATTTTCAATTCCTAAGCCTAGAATTTAGTTATTTTTAACATATCAACTAAACTTTCAGAATAAAAATCTAAGTTACCCTATTAGCTAACTTGACGACAAAGTTTTTATATTTTTTTGGAAATTTTTTCGATTTTTATGGGTTTTTAATAAGGTATGCAAATGCAAAATATACAAATGAATGCAAAGGAAGAAAGCTTACCGAGCACACCCCCAAACTTAAACTTGACAGTGCCCTCACTATCAGGCTACACCAAGAGGGTCAAAATTGTCGGCGCTCCCTAAAAACAAATTATATACAAAAAAAAAAAGGAAAACAAAAAATATATACAAAAAAGGTCCCTCCAAACTTAAGTAAAACAGTGTTTCCACTGTTAAGCATTAAAGTTCAGGATCAGGGGGGAAAGAGAAAGTATCAATCTATACAAGGCCTTACACAGACCAAAAGTTAACACCAACCAATCAAAGATTTTATCGTTATAAAGCGACGGTTGGTGAAAGAATGGAGTGTAGAGAAAAGAAATAAGAAGCACGCGAGACCGTGTGGGGATACAAGTGGCGTCCGGTCTCGGTGGAAGAGAAGATTGGAGGATGGGAGAAAGAAGTGGAATACGAACTTGAGGGTGGAAATGGAGCGAATAAATTAGCACAATTTGTGATGACCGATGTGTAAAAAGCGATTGTGCTAATCTATCAACCCGTCGAGAAATGGGGTCAAATCCCTCAAGATTCATGAGAAGCCATGGGTACGCCGAACTTAGTAAACCAGACATAAGAAATGAAAATGATACGGTTTCTTGCAAGGTCGGAACGATGGAAAGGATGGAGGTAGGTGATTGAGGAAGGTTATTGGTTAAAGGTTCAGGAGGGTGTACACGGTCAATGAAAGGAACAGTATGAATTGGAAAATCCGACTCATCAATTAAAACTGGTTCATCCTCAGTACTATCCTTAATAGTCTCCTCAAAATTCAGCTTATCCATGCAAATTTCATCAAAATCAAGACGCATATGGAGTTCGGGAAAAACAGTTAATGACTCGGGATGATGAATTGGGGAGAGAAACTCAGCCAGATCTATGGGTTCATCATCCAAAATATTCCCGGCGTCAATATCCTCAATCAAGTGAAAATCAATATTCTCAGACACCTCATCAAGAGCATGGATTTCAATCAATTTAGGTTCCAAGATGGAGGTGTAGAGGTCAAAAGGTTTAGGATTGGTTTCACTTGGAAGGGACCGTTCACAATCAGGTAAATCAAACACTACAAAGTCGCACAACTCATTAATCATTATATCTTCAATCGGTGAATCGTTGTGAACACTAGATAGACATTCAAAACTGGAGTTGTGGGATTGAAATTGAAACGGGTAGGTCTGATTTGGAAGGGTGTACAGCTCACTCTCTCCGCTCAAATTCTCAACCTGTCCTACCGCCTCTTCATACATTGGAAAATTTGGAGCTAGTTGGAAACTAGCTACCGGATCACTAGGTTGTATAAGGGCGGCCATGGACGCATTCAGATCCATCATCTGTTGGTACGACGCTACCCTAAAGTCTTCCAAAGACTGTTCCAGACTAGACATGGGTTGTGAAGGGGTCTCAGTAAAACATTCAAAATTGTTTGGATACTGAAAACTCCCAAATGGCGGTTCAAAAGCAATGCCTAGGGAAGGTGCAAAAGTCGGGTAGGACTGGTAGGAATTGAATGGTTGGACAGGAGCAGGATCAACATTTGGAGATGAAGGTGAATGGAATTGTTGATCCCAAGAATTTGTAGTGGTGAAAGGAGTGAAAGATCGGCTATGAGATTGTTCAATATGTTCAGCGATGGACAAAGGACGACTTGCAAAAGGGGTATCAACATAAGCGGGTGCGGGAGATTGAAAAGGTTGATACAAAGTGGAATGCGGAGTGCAAGTGTTTGTCCTAGACGCTTCTATGCGATCTTTCAGTGAAATTTTGGGCATGGAGGGGTCGTTCGAAATTCGACCAAAGCAAGAACCGTAGGAAGTTTTGTCTGGTTGTGGGTACCAAAGTTCGGCAAGAGTTTTGCGAGGTGGGGTACCCATGATATGAAGAGAGAAAGAAAGAAAGGCAGAGAAAAGGAGGGGAAAAAAGAATGTGATTTTTTTTTTAAATTTTTTTTAGTTAGCTATTAACAAAAGATTGAAATATACACACAAAAAGAATCTGGACCAAAAAAAACAATCACGACACAAAAATACCACACACCTAATCGGTCTAGGGTTCACCTAGGTCAACTAGACCTGCTCCAGAACTTGATTGTCGAAGTAAAACTGTGTCGAGAAACGGGCTCAAGATACACTGATCACAAGGCCAGATAAGTGCAGAGATAAGGGGAGGTTTTCCGACGCTTTCGTGAAGGTCCTTAATTAAATAACCCTTTCTCTTTTGGCGGTTTCACCGTTTAACACTTTCCTAGACACCCCGTAAACAATATACCGTGAAGCGGTGTTCTAAACACAGTTAACTTCTCCTAATGAGCGTGAAGTCCTTAAGGCTTAAAGTCTAGTTTCTTTTAAAATTTGTGCGGGTAAACGTTATGCTCAAGTTCGTGATTTGTGGGCCACGGAAAAGGTGATAAAATCCTTTACCGTATGTTGTGGGGTTCGCTTGCCCTTAAATCCGTATTAATGTATGCAATGCGCAATTCAATAAAAATTCTATAAAGAATCAAACAATCGTTTTTTTTAGTTTAAGTACGGCACTGCAACAAATACGGGTTAGTCAATTTTTAGCATTTGCTAGCGAACTTGCAAAGAATCCTGCAAAGAATAGTTTATTGGATGCGTCGGATTTGAGAAGAAGGTGTTTAAGAAATACGTACTGTTAAGTTTTCGGCTTTAGAAAACCCCCGTTGAATCAAATCCGGTAAGCTTGAAAAGTTCGCTTGCGCGGGTCAAACTACCCGGATCTTTGGCATTGTACTTTGCAATCACCTTAGCCTTGAACATATACTTTGCTCCTCACAATCGCAGTTCGCAAATCCGCAAAAATCTGCAGAAAATACAGTATGGTGGAATTCACAGAGAAGATAAAAGAAAAGAAAAAGGGGTGGAGAAAAAATTGGGCACAGAGGCCTCAATGGGACCGCGAAACCGCCGCTCAAGGCACCTTTTGACCGCGGTTCCGCGGTCAAAAATATTGACTTGGAGATTTGTCTTTGGTCAACGAACTCCACTTCTTCTCTTCTCCAAAATAAAAACCTCTGTTTTCTTTTTGAATTACTATACTTGCTCCAGATTAGCCTGCACACTTGCACACAAAAATTATCAAAAATAACAAAAAGATTTTATTTTTTATTATTTATAAATATATACAAAAATAATATTAACCCGAATAACAAGAAAGAAAATACGATACCGTCTCCTCGGCAACGGCGCCATTTGATCGCACGCTTTTGGCGTGTCGGATGTTCAAAGTTCTAAAGTTATAACCGCGATCAGGACGGTATCGCTATGCAGCTAGCCGGTTGAGCACGGGTCGATCCACAGGGAGATGGTTGTATGTCCGTTCGAGTCTTATACGAGTCAATAAAGAATGTGTATATGTTTGTTCAATTCTATCCTAAGTGTTATATGCAACTATAAACTTGTTAAGAAAAAGATACGAAAGTGTAAGCTAAGGAAATCCGCACTCAAAACCTTTGAGCCGAGTCTTGACCAATTGAAGCTAAAGCAATCGGCAACAACGTAGATTAGGGGATTTAAGCACGGTATTCATGGAATCCGGCTTATTTACCCTTGTCCTTCCGTTTTTGTCTAATGCTTTCGCCTCCGGCCAAACCGAACGCAACCGGTCGCGGTTAGGAATCACCGTTACCTTGGTAGGGTAGGGTGCCTAACGGAGCGCTTGCGTAACGTTTGGGCGGAGTTCAAAGGAAAATATCGGGAAAAGGAAATGAGTAATGAAACCTTAACTTACAATATTGTATTTATTCTTAACAACAACATATTACAACCATTCATAAAACGAACCAAAAAGAGCAAAAGAAAAGAAAAGATTACAAGCAAGTAATTAAAAGTGCATGGAATTTAAGGGCATGAAAGTAAAGCATGAATGTAAAGCAAGTAATAAAAAGTAAGAAAGAAATAAGCAAGAAAGAGAACTAAAAACCATGGAACAAGTTACACACCATGGGTTTAATAACCTAAACTTAAACTTGCAAGCTCAATTAAGAGGTTGCAAGATCAAGAGAGAGCTAAAAACCCAAGGCAAAATGAAGCACAAAAGAGACTTTATTCTTTCCAAAATGATACAACCCTTGAGATCAAATAACAACCCTTAAACCTTCAAGCTCAATGAAAACGTTGAAAGATAAAGAGAGAGCAAGGATTTCAAGGGGAAGCTAAGCAAAAGAATGATACAAAATAACCCTCATCTTCATTTCATCATCCACTTAAAAAGCTCTCACTACAATTTTCATGGAGGAAGGAATGAAGAAGAAGAAGAAGCTAAACTAAATCCTAACAAAAAGTGGGCATAAGAATTGATCCCTTACAATGGCTCAGAACCGGGGTATTTATAGGAGGATAGTTGAAACCCTAGGGCAATATTCTGGCCCCAAATGAAATGACAAAGCTACCCCCAAAATTTGGTCAGATGATGACACAAAACCGCGGCGGATCCGCCGCGGAAACCCATATTTGGCGGCGGTTACGCCGCGCTTTTGTGGAATTGTGGTCTCGAATTTTCTGGGTTTCCTTGTGTTGCCATCTTATGTTGTTCTACATATACCAAATTGCAAGTTTCTTCCACAATTGTCCAAAATGGCATCAAAAATAAAACTTTTGACCTTTTCTCCCTCGAGCTCCGCGCACCAATTGATTCTTGTGCTGCCCCCCTCGTGCTCTGTGTTTGTCCGAGACACAAATGACCACTGTCATATGTTTTGTCTCTGGAACCGGTACGCGGCACTGGACGGATACGGATGACCGGAACCCGGCTTTTATCTGCTGTCAACAGATGATTTGTATTTTGGCGTAACAGTGGAGATTTTGTATCAATTGCGTTATTTTGGACTAGGAACCTGTAGCCTGTAAATATGTAGCAAACACGGATTAAAAGCACCTACCTATAAACAAACGAGCGTAAGAATGGGCGATATTAAATGCAATATTCTGGTATGAACAGCAGTTGTTTGTAGCTTGGTACAGAATATGCCAGTGTATATGAGAGGATTCCCACTATTCCGGAGACTAAGGTATACGGAGCATAAGGAATCATTCAGCCACGGTACAACGGCAATGGATATTCAGGTTAGGTGTATTAAAGTGACCGTCTCGTGCCACTTCTAACACATTCCGTACCAGTCTACCCCTTTAAAACCCCGTAATGTCTTTTTTATTGATTGTACTGTTTTGTTATATAGATGGATGACTTGCCGAAACCATGATATCATGTAAACAGAATGGATATAAATGGATAGTCATGTAATTACAGCATATCCATGGTTCGGTTCAGTAATATAGATTGAATTCTGGTATAGATGGATTCATGTTGTATTGTGGTTATATTAGAATTGAATTCAAGTCAGATTGATTAGACTGAGACTCTGTTTGAGTCAAACACTTAAAAAGAAATTGAAGTCCTGAATTAGTTTTGATGTTATCGGTAACTGCTGCATATGGACGGCAGGATTTGTGTCTTTTTCCAAGATAATTACCGTGTTGATAACACCGTTGTTAGGTTGTCTACCTTAGATAGGCAAGCACCCATATTCTCCGGCTCCCTGAGGCTCAAGAGAACTGGACCCGCTTAAACCTATGTTTACTAGGGTCCTTATTGTAAATTAATATAACTTGAGGGGGTTTTATGAAAAATGGTTTTGATATATTTTAAAAATACAACTCAAGTATTTAATTATTATCTTTAGGGTTTTTATAATTGTAATTTTTATAAAGTGAAATATTCTAGTGAATATAACCTAGTTTTCATTATATATGGTATTTTAGTGTAAACTTGGAATGGTATTGAATTGTAAGGGTAGTTTCATGAAATTTGTGATTCCTTTGATTTTGAAAACATGGAATACATATATAATATATTTAAAGTAGATATTTTGATAGTATTTATATATATCTAATATTTATAAAAAAATATAGAATTTATTTATTAAATAGAAATCATATTTTTCTTAAAAATTGCATTAAAAATTTCATCGAGATTGAATGATCTTTGTGGAGGTTTACATCTCACTCTACTAGGCCCGAGGATGTGTGATAACCCGCACCATCCCGATCGGAGTTCCCCAAAATGGATTGTAGAGGCGCAATTGCACGGAATTAAATAACACACTTTTTAAAGAAAACGATTTTTGAATATTTAAGGTATTTATTCGTAAAATGGTATTTTCCCATAAACTAAAGTCCCAAAATTCATCGTGATATGTCAAAAATTTGTGTTGTGATGAGGTAGGTCATTATCTCATGAGTTATCTAAAGGTAATACGATTAAATTGAATAATTATAAGTTGTATGTAATATGATGGTATTTTATTGTAAAAGTGAAATAAAATTTGCAACATGAATTATTTTGAGATGAAATTTATTCTAATATGTTTATTTATGTTTTTTGATCATTATGAGGGAATATGGTATTTTATTATTTAAGAAAAATGGAGTTTTTAAAGAAAAACGAATCGGAAGTCAGAATAACTCCGCTTCCGACGAGTTTTCGAAATAGATTATTTTAGAATAGAGATGGAGGAGGGGAAAGAGGACTTACAGGTTATAAAGGAAGAGGGGAGAAGGAGAAAGCTTTCGAAACCGTCGGGACGTCGTTTCGTCACCGGATTCTCCTCGAAATATCATCGGAACTTCGCCTCTTGCTAACTCCACTTGTACAATTTGGGACATGGAAATTTTAGAGAGTTTTTGTAATGAAATTCTGAATGAGGAGAGGTGAAATGTGGTGTGTTATTTATAGGAAAAATTAGGGTTTAGGGTAATGAAGGATAGAATTAAAATGTGTACTAAAATGTGAATTAATGCCCATTCTTAATTCTCTGGAAATATGCAGAGAAATCAAACAGTATGGGGGTAGTGGAGGGAGTCCAAGAGGTTTAGGGTTAAAAATTGGGGACCATCCCTTATGGGGGGCCCAGCGGTGCCGGCCGTAGGATGAATATCGCCGGTCCAATACCGGTGAGAAGGGTTGGGATCTTCGCCACGTGTCCCTGTCGCTTCAACTGGTCTATTGCATATGTTTATTTTCTGTGTAACTTCTCATTTTACGTGCAGTGCACGTGCAAACTTTTGAGCTTCTAAAAGTTTAAAAGAAAAATTATCAAAAAAAATAATGTGGCTTTGGGGATTCGATCATAGGGGCTACGTCACAGCAGTGCAAGTCTTTACAATGAGCTGCAAGTGCTTTCTTGCTGTTCAAAAGCAATTTAAATATTTATAGCATACACAGGATTGCAAATACTCTATTTGTACATTAATTTTTAAACAAATTTCTGTACACTGAAACAAAGATGTTACATTCTACCCTCACAAAAATTTCGTCCTCGAAATTTATAATTATTTTAAGAACCGGTTTACAAACAATTGAGGGTATCTTGCGCGCATGTCGTCCTCACGTTCCCATGTTGATTCTCCTAGTGAGTCTTTTCTCCACATCACTCGAACTATGTTGACTTCCTTGTTCCGAAGTGACTTCACTTTTCTATCCAGGATTTCAACAGGTTGTTGCTCACAGGATAAATCTAGCTGTACAGTGAGCTCAGATTGATCAAGAATATGGCTGGGGTCACTCACAAACCTTCTGAGTTGGGATATGTAGAATACATTGTGCACTCCTTCCAATGAAGATGGAAGTGCTAAGCGATAAGCCACTTCTTTGACTCATTCAAGTATGTCGAACGGTCCAATATATTTTGTACTGAACTTACCCCATCTTCCAAAACGAATTACTTCACGGTTTAGAGATATCTTCAAAAATACGTGACCTCCCGGTAGAAACTCTATGTGACGGTGCTTTGCATCAGCCCAGTGCTTCTGTCGATCTTAGGCTATGCGCATTCTTTCCCTGATAGTACGAACTACATCCACAGTTGCCACTATCGTCCCAGATCCACGGAGTTCTCTATCTCATATGTCGTCCCAACTTAATGGAGATCGACACTTCCTTCCATATAGAGCTACAAATGGTGTCATTCCTATATTTTCTTGGTAGCTGTTGTTGTATGAAAACTCCATAAGATGTAGGTGATCTTCCCACGATCCTCCAAAGTCTAGCATACACGCTCTTAGCATATCTTCAAGTATCTGAATAGTTCGCTCAGACTGTCCATCTGTTTGTGGATAGTAAGCTGTGCTGAAGTTCAGATTTGTTCCCAAGCAAGCTTGCAGACTCTGCCAAAATTACGATCGGAATCTGGTGTCACGATCGGAGACAATGCAAACCGGAACTTCATGTAATCTCACGATTTCTTACATGAGTTCATGGGTATCAGAGATAGTACATATTGAAGAGTTTAGATCTTACTTAGATTCTTACCTCCATGTACTTCTTTGCTGGTGTCTCAGTAGATTGAACAACTCGAAATTGGATGAAATGAGCCAACTTTGTGAGTCGATCCACAATAACACATACCGCATCGTTACCTTTCGTGCTGCGAGGAAGTGCAGTCACGAAATCCATAGTGATATGTTGCCACTTCCATTCTGGGATAGATAACGGATGAAGTAAACCGGTTGTCCTATGATGTTCAGCATTTACTTGCTGACACACCTAGCATTTAGCAATGCTTCTGGCTACTTCACGCTTCATTCCATGCCACCAGTAATTTTGACGCAGACCTTTGTACATCTTTGTGCCTCCAGAGTGTACTGAATAAGGAGAGCTATTGTAGGGCGTTTTTCGTCACCCCATTGAGATGGGAATACGCGCGCGCTTGTCAGGCGCATTACAGATTCCCCTTGTCTAGGGTAGGCTAGGGTTTATTGATTGTGGGGATCCGAATCTCCGGCAGCCGCGGACTAAGCTGCCGTTAATTACCCCTCGCCTTTGGAGCGAGAGAACCTCCGATTGACGGGTCAAACAGGTCATGCGAACTCAATATACAGTGTTGTGTTTTGAAGGGGTTTTGGATATATCGGGGGCGCCACAGAATTTTTTCTAACGGGGGAGGTATTTTTAGTGTGGAATGTATATAAAATAAGGGGGAAATGGTGTCCAAAGGACGCGTGAGCGCCAGCGCCTCACGTGCATAGTACGCAGGCGCTAGGTGCTAGGCGCTTGAGCGCCGGGCGCTTGGGCGCTGGCGCTAGCGCTTTGGGCGCCAGACGCTTGGGCACTGGCGCTGGCGCTTTAGACGCAAGAGCCTCACGTGTCCGGCACGTGGGCGCTTGGGCGCCGGGCGCTTAGGCACTGGCGCTGGCACTTTGGGTGCGAGCGCCTCACGTATCCGGCATGTGGGCGTTTAGGCGCTGGCGCTGGCGCAAGCACTTTGGGCGCCGGCGCCTCACGTGTCCAGCACGTGGGCGCTTGGGCACTGGCGCTAGCGCTTTGGGCGCTTGGGCGCCGGCGAAAAGAAGGGGTTTTTACCCCCGGAAATAGGAGTTAAACTCCAAAAGAGGATATTGAGTGGAGTTAAACTCCAAAAGATTTAGATTTGGAGTTAAACTCCTAAAGGATCTGGATTAGGAGTTAAACTCCTTTGAGGATTTGGGGCTTGGAGTTGAGCTCCCCAAAGATCTTCATAGGTTCTTCTCTCTTAAGCCTTGGATCTTTTCCAAAGTGGTATTTTCGGAGATGGGTCTCCTTCTTCCTCCTCTGTTGGCCGGATCTTGAAGAACAAGAAGTATGAGATTTTAAAAATCTCTTATTTTTGAGATCTAATGGGAGATCTGAATTCCCCTTTATGGGTTTTGTGGTGAAAAACTATTTATTTTTGAGAAAGGAAGAGTTAAACTCTTGATTTAATTCAAAAAGAGAAGAAGATTTTAGAACCTTGAGGAAGGAGAAGGAGGCACAGGAACCCTAACTTTTTTGAGAGGAATGAATTGTATGCTTTATTTCATCATCATGTTGCCTTTTATAGGCTTACAAATTTACATATAGCCCCTTGGGTTTTACAAAATGGCATTTTGCCCATCCCATGCCTTGAGTGCTCATTTCTTTTACACATGAGCCATGAGCTTTACAAAATTTTCCTTTATGCCCATTTTGCTTACATTCATGCATAAAAAATTACATCAAAATTATTTATTACATGATTTTTATTTTGGCATGGGGGAGGCCGGCCGCTTCATGTTCGGGCTCGACTCGGGCATGAGCTCACTTAATCTGGGCTTGGTCCCACCTAGCTTGGGGTTGACCTTGACTTTGACTTGGTCAACCGGAGTGCAATTTTCGACCCCAACAAAGAGCCCCCATCAATAAATGCACACCACATATGTGGGTCGTGTGCATGAAATTGATGGATCAACTTTCGCGTAGAGGCGACTTGCTTTGGTTCCCACTTTTTGGGATGCACTGCCCTTTTTACGACATGGACGGTCGACGCTTAACGCGTTTCCGAGATGGAGTTTCCGTGGTAGACGTTTTACTGGCTCAGAATGATTTGGTTCCCGCTTTGTAGGAAGCCTGCACTGCCCTCTTTACGACATGGACGGTCGACGCTTGACGCTCTCCGAGAGGGAGTGTCCGTTGTAGACGTTTTCCTGGCCCGGAGTGATTTGGTTCCAGCTTTGTGGGAAGCCTGCACTGCCCTTTTTACAACATAGACGGTCGACAGCACTGAGTGTCGCTGTTCGACTTGTCCCCGGCACGGAGTGTCACTGGTCGACTTGTCCCGGGCATAGAGTGTCACTGGTTGTTCGACTTGTCCCCGGCATGGAGGGTCGCTGGTCGACTTGTCCCCGGCATAGAGTGTCGCTGATCGACTTGTTCCCGGCATAGAGTGTCGCTAGCTGTTCGACTTGTCTCCGGCACGGAGTGTCGCTGATCGACTTGTCCCCGGCACGGAGTGTTGCTGGCTGTTCGACTTGTCCCCGGCACGGAGTGTCGCTGATCGACTTGTCCCCGGCATGAAGTGTCGCTGGTTGACCTGATTCCGAGGCGGAGCGTGATTCAGACAGAGAGGTCGCTGGTCGACTTATCCCCGGCGCGGAGTGTCGCTGATCGACTTATCCCCGGCACGGAGTGTCGCTGGCTGTTCGACTTGTCCACGACACGGAGTGTCGTTGATCGACTTTTCCCCGGCACGGAGTGTCGCTGGTTGACTTGATTCCGAGGCGGAGCATGATTCCGACAGGGAGGTCGCTGGTCGACTTGTCCCCAGCACGGAGTGTCGCTGATCGACTTGTCCCCGGCACGAAGTGTCGCTGATCGACTTGTCCCCGGCACGGAGTGTCGCTGGCTGACTTGATTCCGAGGCGGAGCATGATTCCGACAGGGACGTCACTGGTCAACTTGTTCCCGGCGCGGAGTGTCGCTGATCGACTTGCCCCTGGCACAGAGTGTCGCTGGCTGTTCGACTTGTCCCCGGCACGGAGTGTCGCTGATCGACTTGTCCCTGACACGGAGTGTCGCTGGTTAACTCGATTCCGAGGCGGAGCATGATTCCGACAGGGACGTCGTTGGTCGACTTGTCCCTGGCACGGAGTGTCGCTGATCGACTTATCCCTGGCATGGAGTGTCGCTGGCTGTTCGACTTGTCCCCGGCATGGAGTGTCGTTGATTGACTTGTCCCCGGCACGGAGTGTCGCTGGTTGACTTGATTCCGAGGCGGAGCATAATTCCGGCAGGGAAGGTAGATATCCCGAGGTGAAGCATGATTTCGACATGGGGTAAATTTTGGGACGAAGCATGATTCCGCCGTAGAGGTTGTTGATATGATTTGATTTGGGTTGATATCAGTATCGCTACACTGGAATATGGTACCAGGAGTGAATCATCATCTGTCATGAGAGGTATTGGGGATTTTGGTTTTGGTTTGGCATCGGCACCGCTTACACTGGAATATGGTACCAAGAGCGAATCATCATTTGCCATAAAGGGATCTCCCTCGTTTCCAGTTTAACGACTTAGGGGTCTATTCTCAGTTTAACGACTTAGAGATCATCTGTTCCCATTTTAAAGACTTAGGGGTCTATTGGATCGGAAGCTTGGAATTTTGGGGTAGGGGTCGGCATCAGCGTTGCTAACACTGAAGCACAGGTGCTAGAAACAATTCATCATTTACCTTTTCCTGTCGGGGAGCGATGGCTTAGAATACAGGTTTAGGTCCCTATCACCGAAGGCTTTTCAATTTTATGAGCCGTAAGGGTCCCATAAAAGCATTTTCTCCCTACGATCAAAAGGATCTCATAGGTGTATTTTCTCCTTAGGAGTCATAGAGACTCCTAAGTGTATTTCTCCCTCGTGAGTCGTAAGGATCTCACACGAGAATTTTCTCCTCATAAAGTTGAGAGGACTTTGCGAGTGTATTTCGTCTCTTTTTCATGAGTTTGCACCCTTTCGGGTTTTCACCCGTGCCTGTTTTGCTTGTGGACATACCCTTTTTTTGGGAATCTTCATCGCTAGTGGGACTTTAAATGTGGTCTCACCAGTAGGACTTGGGAGTGATTGGGATCGTTTTACGCCCGTGGATTGTATACGGTTTTGCAGGATGTATGATCCAGACCATAGGGCCGGAAGAATTTCGGGGCTTTGTTGGCATCTGCATCGCGCACTGGAATATGGTACCAGGAGCGACTCATCATTCGCCGTTGGGGTATAGAATTTGGAATTTGGTTGGCGTCTGCATCGCTGCACTAAAGTATGGTACCAGGAGCGACTCATCATTCGCCATCAGGAATTTAGGGATTTGGAATTTGGTTGGCGTCTGCATCGCTGCACTGGAGCATGGTACCAGGAGCGACTCATCATTCGCCATCGGGAATTTAGGGATTTGGAATTTGGTTGGCGTCTGCATCGCTGCACTGGAATACAGTACCAGGAGCGACTCATCATTCGCCGCTGGAGGTTTTTCTTTTTTTTACCGCGATTGCTCTATCATTTCAGCTTTTTTTATCGCGAAGGTCGCGATTGCCCTATCATTTCGGCTATTTATTCACGGTTGCCCTATCATTTTGGCTTTATTTTTCATCTTTATTTTATTCACTGATTTTTATTGCGAGTTGCCCCATCATTTCGGCTTTATTTTACTCACTGATTTTTATTGCGAGTTGCCCTATCATTTCGGCTTTTTTTACACATTTTTTTACATTCCCGGTTTAACAACTTAGAGGTCGATTGTTCCCATTTTAACGACGTGGTGGTCATTTTTCTTATCCCAGCTCCTTGAACTTTGATCTTGGCGGAGTTGTGTTGATGACCGTAGCTCTGTGGCTTGTCGGTACATCTGACGACTGTGAGGCTTTCCCAAGTTTGTATTGGTTCTCTACCCAATCTTTGAAAATATAGCAGTCTTCAATGGTATGACTCACCATTATATGATATGGGCAGTATATGGGATTGCCGGTCATGTTCATTTCATGTAGCCTCTTTGGAACAGGCAGTTGCAGACCGTTGTTCAAGACGTCCAAGAATATTTTCGGACTTCATCCCTCCTGAAGGAGTATACCTTCTTCTTCCTCTCCATTGAAGTAGGTGCCTTTACTAATGCTGATCCTTGAGGCTGATCGGTCTTTGGTTCGCCTGCTGTCCTCTTAGCCCATTCAGTGTAAGTATTGGAGAGACTGGAAGCTGATCGCTGCCGTTTTTCGCAAAAGCGTTCCGCTCTTGGGTTGGAGGGAGCATCGGTTGGCTGCTTCCGGATAACAATCCCTGGCTCACGAATCAAAATTTGATCTTGCTGTAATTGCAATCGAGCGACTTGGGTCGTGAAATCTGCCACGACGTTTGCCAGCTCGTCGACTTTGGAATGGACCTTGGCCATCTTCTCGTCCCTGTCCAGAAGCTGCTTTTGAAGCTATTAGGATAATGCTTGTTCTATAGTTCCGGGTACAACAACAGGGTCACCCTTACCGCCCGAGCATGATTCAGCAAGAACCACGGGTTCCTTTGGCTCAATGGTTTGAGCGGGCTCCCCATCATTTGGATCGAGCCGGTGTTAGACGGCAACAACCGCGTCATTGTCATGGCTATAAGGCGTAGAAGGACTTTTTCTCTGAGCTCCATCATGTAGACCGTATGGGTTGTGTACCCGTCTATTGCTTCTCAATCGGAAATGTTGCTCGCTTGGCTCTTAGCTTGTTGCCTTGGTCCGCTCTTTTCAGATAATGGCAGATGTCTAAGAGAATCAGGTTCCCGAAGGACTTCGGTCTCCATTCATATGAAATTGGCGGTCGCATCTTGACTGTTTGCTAACACGCCATTAAACAGTTCTATCTCTCCTGCCTTGTATCGCTTTTCGACCCAATATTTGAAGACGAAGCAGTCTTCAATAGCATGACTTATCACTCTATGATAGAGGCAATATTTGGGGTCGTCAGTCATATTCGCTTCCTGCGGTCTTTTTGATTCTGGCAATTGTAGACCGTTCCTTAGGGCATCTTTGAATATTTTACGGACCTTGTCCCTTCTGAAGGAATAGACCATACCCAGCTTCTCCTTCAAAGGCGATTCTCCTCCTCTCCCAACACCGGTTTTCGAGGTTGGTCGGTATTAGGTTCGCCTACTGTCCGCTTACGACGTTCAATGTACGTATGGGAGGGACTGGAGGCTAATCGCGGCCGTTTTTCATGAAGGCGCTCCACTCTTGGGCAGAAGGGGGTATCAGTTGGCTGCCTCCGGGTTTCAATCCCTTGCTCATGACCCAAAATTTGATTTTGATGTAATTGCAATCGGGCGACGCGAGTCGTGAGGTCCGCCGCGACGTTTGCCAGTTCGTCAACTTTAGACTGGACCTTGGCTAACTTCTCGGTCCTATCCTAAAGCTGCATTTGAAGCCATCAGAATAATGCTTGTTCTATAGTTCCGGATATGACAACCGAGTCATCCTGACTGCCTGAGCTCAATTCCACAGGAACCATGGGCTCCATTGGCTTATCGGCTTGAGCGGGCTCTTCATAATTTAGACCAAGCCGATGCCGGGTAGCGTCAACCATATCATCACCATGGCTGTGAAGCATAGGAGGGTTCGTTTCTTCATGTCTGACCATGTAGACAGTGTGGACCACATATCCAGCCATTCCCTCATCTTTGGCGGGGTAACCCTGTTCTTCGAACCTCATGATGTTCAACCTAGCAAGAGCCCTAACCCTTTTGTTGGCTATATATCTGAGCCTTTTCTTCCTTAGCTTCTCAATTTTAAGGGCTTAGCGGGCATCTGTTTCCTGGGAAGCCACAGTGAGTCGATTGATAAGGAGCTTAGAGAAGATACTCGATCGAGCAGTTGTCGAGGGCACCGCTGGAGCTTGCTCGAGTCGCCTCGTTGCTTTGTTCATGTTGATGGCCTTGCCCCTAGCTGGAGCAATAGAGAGTCGTTCGGAAACGGACTTGTGCTTAGGCTGAGGTGCCCTCGCGACCATAACACATTTTCCCCTTTGAGGCTTGTTTATCCATCACTAGGGCGTGAAGAGCGGGGACGGCGTTAGCTGGCATGAATAGAACAGAGCCAAATGGTAGCGGCGGCTACTCCCATTGTCGCCCGAGACTAGCCGGAAGGACTGTCCTGACATCCATCTTCATCGTGTAGGAGATGGGAGCCGTGCTGAGAGCTGAGTTCATGTTTGGATACATTGTTGAAAATTATTTGCTTAAAAGCCTGCAAGAAAGAGCATTATTTTAGTATAAATGTCGATATGTATGTTGATTGAATTCACATGAATGTTTAAAACGAAATATGGGAGGAGAAATTGGTCCCACCGGGCGTGCCAGAATCTGTAGGGTGTTTTTCGTCACCCCATTGAGATGGGAATACGCGCGCGCTTGTAATGCGCATTACAGATTCCCCCTGCCTAGGGTAGGCTGGGGTTTATTGATTGTGGGGATCCGAATCTCCGGCAGCGGAGGACTAAGATGCCGTTAATTATCCCTCGCCTTTGGAGCGAGAGAACCTCCGATTGACGGATCAAACAGGTCATGCGAACTCAATGTGCAGTGTTGTGTTTTGAAGGGGTTTTGGATATATCGGGGGCTCGCAGAGTTTTTACGGGGTTCCCGCTACCCGGATAGCATGCTGGGGGTCAAGGGGGCTAGCAGCCCCCTTGCGGGATGCGGGGCAGCGCCCCGTTGGAAAAAATTTTCTATCGAGAGAAGTATTTTTAGTGTGCAGTGTATATAAAATAAGGGGGGAAATGGCGTCCAAAGGACGCGTGAGAACCAGTGCCTCACATGCCTAGCACGCGGGTGCTGGGCTCTTGTGCGCGGGCGCTTGGGCGCTTCGGGTGTTGGATATACGTATGCCCTAGAGGCCATTATATGATAGTGGATGTATTTGTACATGTGTATATATATTCAGTATACATTCTTGATCGACATGATAGTATGCTATCTGGTTCTTCTTTATCTGACATGTTAATTTGATCATGCTTTTATTCATTCATACATGCTGATAAAGCCCTGAGGATATCGTCTTGACTACTGTGATTATGATGGAGATCATACTAGTAGGACATCTGTAGTCTATAAGCATATCCTGGAAAGTTCCTAGTCGTAGGTATATCGAGACGGGGCATTGATATACCAGAGTAGACTAGCGTATATGATACTAGACCCATACGATGGGCGATGAATGTTCCCACATTCATCGATGTTTGACATCAAGATCATATACGGGTGCTCAGTGGTGACTGGGTATACTGGACGGACTCAACGAGAACTCCTATATGGAATTATATCTATCGTCGGATAGCAGTTCTCAGGTGACACTGGTACAGGTTAGTCTGTAGACCCGAGATCGGCATAGAGTCTTGTGTGTTCTCCCACTGTACTTTGATTGCCACCCTACCACGGCTCTACTGAGTCGTGCAAACAGGTGGCCGTTGGGTACAGTCCCGAGACACACGAAGGCGATGAGCGATAGGAGGGGTTTCTTCTCTCCCGGTATTGGGAGTTGATGCTGTGCTGTGCCCTATTGGTTATATCAGTAAGTCCCTGACCAGGGCTGCTGAGATTTGCTGATAAATGTTATCAGTAGTTTCTCGATCTGTTATAGACCATTTACCGGCACGACTTATTGAGTTATTGGGGTCGACGTGACCATCCCTAGGCTCGATATGCAGCATATCTGACGAAGAGACAGGACTGTACGGTAGTGTTGCCGGTTGGCTCGACGGGAGTTGTAGCAGGTTCGCTTGTTTTCTTCTGATCGCTCAATACCTGGGTGGCCGTTACATTTAGCTGACCGCTTGCAGTTTGGGGGTGCTTGATATGATCATCACCCACTGCCGGCGTATTGACGAGTCTTAGAGTCCCACAAAGGAGTTACCTAGTCCAGGCGAAATGTTGTGGTGCGCGTATGCGATATGCGCATGGACCCGATTAAAATGCGCGTATAGGATACCGTATATTGATCGGGCGGCTTGCTTTTGGTGGGGTCATATGTGATATGGCCGGATTGATAAATCAAGTATTGATTTATCATTTAACCATTAGTTTTCTCACTTGAAATCCTTTCTTGTACATGATGGATGTATGCATGCATGTATTCTTTCTTTCTTTTAGTTTGATGCACATATGGATGTGCATACATACATACATACATACATACATCATCTATCATGGTTGACTACACATTAAAAATGGTGGTAATATAAGACTCACACCATGGTTTAAATATATGGATTATTAAATAATTTTTGTTAAAACAAAAGAAAAGAAGAAAAGGATAATTCATGGCTAGTTTCTACACTCTTCCTTAACCTAACCATGCTCACCTACTTCTAACCATGGGTTAACCTTCTCTTTGTGATTTAACTCAAATTAAATAATATCTTAAACATTTAACCATGGTTTGAGATGAGAAGGAATAAATATATATACATATATTTTCATTTTTCTTTTCAAGAGTTATCTTTTTACTCTTGTTAAAAGAAAGCCATCATCTTCTTCCTCCTTCACCATTTGCTCTCTAGACTTTTTTAGTGAGCAATATACTTATCAAGTTAGGTTTTTGAAGTGAGAAAAGCCACCACAACATCATTCTATACAAGTTTAGCCCACTTGTTTAGAGTGTTATCTTCATTTCTTCTCTTGAAAAGTGAAGTTGCAAGCTTGGACTAGGAGCTTCGGGTGGATCGTCGTGGACACTAGAAGACTTCAAGAGAACCTTCCTCCAACACTCAAGAGGCCAAAGAGTCTAGCGAAGGGAGCTACAAAGGTTGTACTCTCGAAACCCTAGTCTTTGTTGCCTTTAATGTTTAGAAACCCTAATTTTCTAGGATAGATCCTTTGTATGCTTACTTAGCACCATAAAAATTTGATCTTTGTGACATGTGATGCTTCCAAACTCTACAAAGGGTGCTAGGTAAACCTAACATTGGTATCAGAGCCGACCTAGAACATTAGGCGACACTTTTACGAAGTAAAAACTCTGATCGAACCAAAATATGACATTTCGGGAACCTCTCTGGACATTTTTCAAAATCTGTCATTTTTCAGAATTAAAAATACTTAAAAAATACAGCAGGAAAAACTAAGAAACGCTGTGAAATATGAACCTATGATCCGTACAAACCGCCGCGGAACCGCGGCAAATCATTGCTTAGGCCGCGGCTCCGCGGCCGTACAGAGGCTTCATTGATTCCTATTTGCACGGTAATTCTTATAACTGCTTGTATATTGTTTTATGTATGTTTAATCTGAATCTAGTACTGTATATTCTGGAGATGGTTTTGGACTCGACGATTCGATCGGAATTTTCATTTCGTTGCTTTTCCGGGTAAATTAGAATGTATTGAAGTGTTCGAACGAGTATCATTTTCTCACTTTTCATGGGGTTTAAATCTTTTGGAGATACGTGCAAGTTTTGTGGTGAACCCCCTAGAAGACAACAAACCTTAATTCGATTATGTGACCGTCTTGAACTGCCCTTTGAACCTTAGGGTTGGGGCAGTACGGCGTGCCACATGTGAGGCGTTGGCTTGACCCTTCTACGGCTGGACCACTACTACTGTGTCACACTTCGGGTTTTTGAACTCCGCTCAAGTGTTGAGCTTTAGGGAATCTTAGGTATTTGATCATTCGTTCGAAAACTTTAATACTGTCTATTTGTCTGGAATATGATACAATATATGGAATTCATATAGTTTAGGCATGAAATACGAAGTATGTGATATTTCGCATTTATGATGTCTAAAGAGAATGTGGATTCCAAATATTATAGTTTTACACTTTCTTTTCTGCGACCGTAAGTGTAGTATGTTCGATATCGCCAGTTTCATTGCTGTACAACAACGACAATTGGGGTACGCATACTTACTTACGTTGATGATATATGATATTATGTGTTGCTGAGATATGATGTGCAGGATTGTCGCGATCGAATAGCCGGGGGGTTTTTATGTGAGATGAGAGTTTTATATTTTCATTCATGTAAATTCAAATGTAATGTAATATTCTTTTAATTGGGGCACTTCCGGGTTGAGGTTGATGCCACCAGTGTTGTATATTATTTACTTTTCCGCATTATGATGGACCCAAGGAGGGGAGCACAGGTGACCGGGTTCTGGGGTTCAGTAGGAGGCCATCTCGAGGAGTCGAGACCGGGTCTCCTAAACTCCAGAATTGGTAGGGTCGCTTGCCGCTCTCGTAGGGGTCCAGGGTGTGGGCTTGGCTATTCATCACGACTGTGGAATCCGTATTTTCTATTGTTGGCTATATACTAAATACGGACGTCCTAGTATATCCCACATTATATATATGTTTCTGCTGCCTGTGTTCTGTGATATCTGAGACGAATGATATATTATATATGAGATATATAGTAGACGTTGCTTATGTTTTGCACCCGCGCTAGTCCCGTCCCGGTATGCCGTTAGTTAAGTAACCTAACGGTGCATAACGGAACATTGTGGCGAATGCGGATGGCATAAGCGTACGTGTTATTTTCGTTTCTTTTCTGTGATTGGCTTAAGGACTTAAATGATGGGATTACATTAATATGATTAATGTAAAGAAAATAAACCTAAAAAGATGTTGTAGAATCGGATTTGAAAGCCACTCGGCTATTTATGAAAAAGTTACTTTTCAAAACTGCGGAGCTTAAGCCACTCCTTTTGAAAACCATTTGATTCTACAACGATATCAAGTTCAAAGCGTTAAAGATTTTCTTAAAAATCATCCGCAACCCTCCGTCATTTTAGGAAGTAGAGTACTTAGTATTCGTGCTATGTTTGTTGACTATAGTTAAGGCGTAGTATACGGTAGCTAAGTAATGTCTTCCTACATTGCATATGATGCAGATTAATTAGGACATTCTTATGACTTTGTTGACCATAGTTAAGGGTCATATGAGTGGGTCTAATTAATCAAGAAATGACGGGTAGAACTTGACTGGTACTTATGATTTGTTGACAATAGTTAAGGTCATAAGTACTAGGGGTAAAAATCACATCGGGAATTTCAAGTGTTGAGATTTGCAATGAGATTGCATACCTTCCATATGATGGTTGGATCCCGATCCCACTGTGGGCAATAGTTGCTCCTAGGAGAGTTTTGCAGTTTACAATTAGCTAACTCATTAGGTGTCTAGAAAGGTGTTAACGGGGCTACGCCTCTGGGAAAACGAGGTTTACTTTAATTAGGTCCGTGCGAAAGCACGGGGAACCTCCCTCAAGTACCGACACTGGCCTGACTGAACGGTTAGCGAAGTTGTAGACTGTAATTAAACCTGGCTAGTTTTCTTTTTAAGGTTTGAAAGAAAAACTTGATTAAAGCAGTGGGAGACATCGATTAGACAAGATAATAACCAATCTGATCTATGCAAGAGCTTTCACTGAGTGTATTTTTTTCTCTCTCTTAATGGCAGATACCAATGACTGGACTCAAGCTTCTACTAGATAAAAACAAATTGAATGGGACCAATTATAAAGACTGGCTGAGGAATCTGAAAATAGTCTTGACTTATGATAAAGTATCATATGTCCTCACGGCTTCAGCCCCGCCCGTCCCAGGTCCAAAATCCTCAGTTGCGGACAAAGAAGTCCGCAAGACATGGGACGCTGATTGTGCCACGGCCAAATGCCTCGCGCTTGCATCGATGGACAATACACATCAAAAGCAGCATGAGAATATGGACATTCAAACCATATTGCTCCATACAAAGGAGTTGTATGGAGAGCAATCCCGCGTATTGCGATACGAAGCATCAAAGAAATTGTTTCAGATGCGAATGGCCCCCGGCACACCAGTAGGAGACCATGTTCTGAAGATGATAGCTCTTATAGAAGAGCTTGAGGACCTTGGGTGGACTATGGACAATAAACAATATATAGATATTATTCTGCAGTCCCTCCCTTCCACCTTTGCTCAATTCATAGTTAACTTCAACATGCATGGCATGGAGAAGGAGCTACCTGAACTCCTCAATATGTTAAGGAGTGCAGAGAGCACTATGAAGTCAGTAAAAACTCCCGTTATGACTGTTGGACAGTCTTCCTCTTCTCGCCCGAAAGCTAAGGCCAAGGGAAAGAAAAAGAAGAAGCCCACCAATCCCAAGGGTGGAGTTAAAAAGGTGAAGGGAAAGGAAAAGTCCAAAGCTGGAGACTCGGGGAAAGGTGAATGTTTTCATTACCACAGGACAGGACATTGGAAGCGCAACTGCACGGAGTACTTAAATCTCAAGAAGAAGCATGGGGATGCTTCTGCTTCAGGTGCGTTTGTGAAAGAAAACTGTTTTTCAATAAACTCTGCTTCCTGGGTATTGGATACCGGTTCAGGTTCAACCAGTTGCAATTCTATGTAGGGGCTGAGAAATAGCTAAGTTTTGAAGACAGGTGACCATACTCTCCGCGTTGGAAATGGTTCCAATGTACATACAGTCGCAGTGGGAGAGTATCACTTGGGGTTGCCATCTGAATGTATTTTGGTTTTGAATCCTTGTTATTTTGTACCCAGTATATTTTGTAATATAATATTCGTTTCTTTGTTAGACAATGAAGGAATAATTTTGTATTGCAGAACAATGTTATGAACATTCACCTGAATCAAATGTTGGTTGGGTATGGTACGCTTAATAACGGGATATATGTCCTAAATCAACACACAGTTTTCAGTATACAACACACTAATAAAAGAAAACTTTCAGAATTAAATGAAGCTTTTCTTTGGCACTGTAGACTTGGTCATATTAACGAAACAAGACTAAACAAGTTACACAAAGATGGATATTTAAACTCCTTTGAATATAAATCTTATGCAACTTGCCAGTCCTGTATCAAGGGTAAAATGACCAAAACTCTGTTTACCGGACACGAAGAAAGAGCTACTGAGCTCCTAGGCCTCATACATAGTGATGTATGCGGGCCAATGTCTACACAGGCTAGAGGCGGTTTTTCATACTTCATTACATTCACTGACGATTTCTCAAGATTCGGTCATGTATTTTTATTAAAGCACAAGTCCGAAGCTTTCGAGAAATTCATTGAATATAAACAAGAAGTAGAAAAACAAACCGGCTTGAGTATCAAGATGCTTCGATCAGATCGAGGTGGTGAGTATCTCAGTACAGAATTTGCAAAATTCCTAAAGGAGAATGGGATTCTCTCTCAGCTCACTCCTCCCTACACACCACAGCACAACGGTGTGTCTGAACGATGGAATAGGACCCTATTAGATATAGTCCGGTCCATGATGAGTGACGCTGAGTTACCCGTCTCGTTTTGGGGGCATGCATTGGAGACTGCAGCGTTTCTACTAAACAGGGTTCCAACCAAAACCGTGTCTACCATGCCATATGAGATATGGCATGGGAAGAGACCATCTCTTAAGAGAATTAAGATTTGGGGTTGCCCGGCCTATGTTAAAAAGCAGAATCCGGACAAACTCGAGACACGGTCAGTCATGTGTAATTTTGTGGGGTATCCAAAGAATTCTTATGGATATCTATTCTACCACAAAGAGGAACAAAAGGTATTTGTTTCTCAGTATGCCACATTCTTCGAAAAAGAGTTTTTCACAGATAAAGATGATGGCAAGATGGTGGATCTAGAAGAGGTTCTAGAGACACAAACTACAAATGACGATTTAGTTGAACCGGCTGTTGCAGTAGAAACTGAGGAACCTCGGCCACTCCGTAGGTCTGGTAGGACTTCTCGCCTACCGAAGAGGTACTACGGTTTCCTCATTGATGGTAACGGAGGAGACTGCATCATGGATGATGATGATCCTACCAGTTTTCAGCAAGCTATCACGAGTGGAGACTCTGTGAAGTGGCTGGATGCCATGAGATCCGAAATGGAGTCTATGTACACCAACAAAGTATGGACTTTGGACGTTGTACCCCCTGGGGTAAAACCTGTAGGGTGCAAATGGATCTTTAAAAGAAAGATTGGTGTAGATGGGCAGGTAGAGACCTATAAGGCAAGACTTGTGGCGAAGGGTTTTCGTCAAAGACCAGGTTTGGACTATGACGAAACTTTTTCGCTCGTAGCCATGTTTAAATCCATTCGGATCCTACTTGCTATTGCTGCTCACTACGACTATGAAATCTGGCAGATGGACATTAAAACAGCATTTCTAAATGGAGATTTAGAAGAATGCGTTTATATGGATCAGCCAGAGGGCTTCATTGACAGTGGGAGCAGCGGGAAAGCATGTAGATTGCTTAAATCCATATATGGGTTAAAGCAGGCATCTCGGAGTTGGAACATCTGTTTCGATGATGTTATCAAAGAGTTTGATTTCATCAAAAATCCAGATGAACCTTGTGTTTATAAGAAGGCTGTAGGAAGAGCTGTCACATTCCTCGTATTGTACGTGGATGACTTTCTTCTGATAGGAAATGATATTCCTATGCTACAGTCGGTCAAATCTTTCTTATCACTAAGGTTCTCCATGAAGGACCTGGGTGATGCCACATACATCCTGGGCATAAGGATCTATAAGGATAGATCCAAAAAGTTATTGGGATTGTCCCAAACCAGGTACATCAACACCATCCTAAAAAGGTTTAGTATGGAAGACTCCAAGCGAGGTGCCTTACCCGCTTGCCATGGGGTCACTCTCTCAAAGGATTCTTGTCCGAAGACCGATGAAGAGAGAGCTCGCATGAGCATTATACCCTATGCATCGGCAGTAGGATCTATAATGTATGCGATGTTATGTACACGCCCAGATGTAGCTTATGCACTGTTCCCCCAATCAGAGCAAGGCTCTGCTTGAATTTGAAAATTCAAATTTTGAAGCAACGCTTCAGTTCCCGTGCGCTGCGCGCAACGCGCCACGTGTCAGAAGTTGACACGGCAGCACAACGCCCAAGGCAGTACGTCCAATCAGAGCAAGGCTCTTTAAAAAAACATAAGCAACGTTCAATTGCGCAAGCGCACGGCAGCGCGACACGTGTCTGTGCAGTTGCGCAAGCACAACTGCACAAGCGCACGGCAGCGCGACACGTGTCTGCACAGTTGCGCAAGCGCCTCGCTGCGCGACACGTGTCTGCGCAGTTGCGCAAGCGCTGCTGCACGACACGTGTCATACGCTGGTGAGTTGCGTAACAACAGAGTGAAGATTTAAGGATATTTTTCTGTTCTTGTTTAAACAAGAAGATTTCTTCTGTAAAACAGGGGGCTTTGGATCAAAGATCCAACGGTGGGGAAAATTCCCCAAATCACTCAGAAAAGATCTTTTTAACAAATTTAACTGATTTTTGAACACTATAAAAAGGACCCCAGACCCCATTTCAAAGGGGGAGACAATTGGATTATAAAAAAAAGAAGAAGAGAACTTCTTGAGAACACAAAGAAGAAGGTAAAAACCTTTGAAATAAGAGAAAATTCTCTTAGGAATAGATCATTGATCTAAAAGACAAAATCAGTGATCTTCAATAAATAAATAAATAAATAAAAATAATAAAAAAAATAGTGCCTTGCACTTGCTAGAGAACCTCTGGTTCTCTGAGATAGAAAGAAAGAAAAGAATTTTCTTCGTCTCTTTGATCTAAATTTAGATCAAGAAATTAAAAAGTGCTCTGCACTCCTTTCCTTGAATCTAAAAGATTCTTGGTGCTTTGCACAAATGCAATGCATTACTTGAAGGGCCAGGCCCAAATCAAAAAGACCTAGCAGGACAAAATAAATTGCAAACCAATAAAAGGGCTCAGCCCAAATAAAATTGATGCTCTGCATCATTCATAAAGAACAGAGCCCAAAACAAATTGATGCCCTGCATCTTTTCTGGGCAAAGCCCAAATAAAAAATAAAAGGAAATGCAAAAGCAATGTTGGACATTTTTTTACTGGACTTAGCCCAATCGTGGCCATAAGTCCTTAAATTAAATTGGCTGAGCAAAATGGCTCTCCTAAATCAATCTATATCCGGTTCGAGGGTACATCTCCGAACTCCTTTGACATCCATCGTTGTAATTCCTCAACGACGTCAAAGAGGTGACGGGTCTCAACGGCCACACACCCAATAATGGACCGAAACGTCCATAAACTAATATCGGACCGAAACGTCCCGTAAACTAATAATGGACCGAAACGTCCCTAAATTAACATCGGACCGAAACGTCCCTAAACTAATATTGGACCGAAACGTCCCTAAACAAACATCGGACCGAAACGTCCATAAACTAACATCGGACTGAAACGTCCTTAAACTAATATTGGACCGAAACGTCCCTAAACTAATATCGGACGAAACGTCCCTAAACTAATATCGGACCACCACGTCCCTAAACTGGCACAATAGAGCCCAAATGCTCTTTTGTCGGATCTAAACGGTCCCGTTAAGTTGATCTTAGTCTCAAACTGGACTAACGTATCCTTAACAAACGTTTAAGTTGATCTTAGCCCCAAACACGGCTAACGTATCCTTAAATATTCAAATGGATTATAAAACTCCCAATCAACTCTGGTTCGAGGGTACATCTCCGAGCTCCTTTGATACATGTCGTTATAATCCTTCAACGACGTCAGAGAGGTGACGAGTCCCGATGGCCATACATTAAATTAATCATTATGTTGAGTTGATCTTAGTCTAAAACAGGACTAACGTATCCTTGACGAACGTTTAAGTTGATCTTAGCCGCAACGCGACTAATGCATCCTTAAACTGAAAACACCAAACCAAATCTAAGTAAATACGGATTTGGACTAATCCACGTCCTACGGGCGACGGCATTACTCAGTCTCCGTATACAATCCACGGGCAACCACAAACAAAATGAACACACACGACACGAAGTGAAATTCTGGAGAAGGAGAAAGTTGTTACCGCGATGCGGTAGCGTAATTAACTGCAGGGGCTTGCGCCTGCAGGGAAGAGCGTCCCCATAATCAAAAACCCCTCATCCTGAGGGGGAATCTGACGAAGTCTGCTACATCGGCCGCATCCGTCTAAACCTCCGATACACGGTGCCATAAATCAACTTGGCATCTTCGGAGAGATAAACGGATAAAACCAAATAGCATCTGCCCCGAACATCAGGCATGGACGCCAAGTCCAGGCCTCCATTCGGAGGGGAACAGATTCTGGCACGCCCGGTGGGACCTCTTCCTCTTTCCACTCCACACTTCGTGTGTCGTCTTCGCGAACCAATCGCGGTTCATTAAATGGTTGTCTTCGGATTTCAAGTTACTAAGATTTGGTCTTTTACCTGGCGCAGAATTCAAGATTCAATGGCCTCTAGCTGTACCAACTGCTCGAAATGCCGCTGCAACGGACGCTCCACCTCACCAGGAGGTGTAGCATATGGGCCCCAAGCGGCTTCCTTCCTTACTCTGCCGGTAGACCAGGTGACCCAAGCCACCACCGGCTTGTTCTTCGGGACTATGATCCCACCTGCAAGCTTTTCTGCACCAATACATGCACCGGAAGTGGGTAAAAAGTCGGTCTTCAACCGGCTCACTGTTCCGACAGCCCCTGTCAATGGGTCGCCCGCTACTAAACCGACAGCCTCCGTTTTCACCAGGCTAGGTCAGAACTATAAAGTGGCCGTCCCAAAGAGGGCAACGGCCGCTGCTTCGGAAGTCGTTAAAGCGGCTTCTCCCATCAGAGAGTCGGTCTTCACAAGATTGACGGTTCCCACTCCTCCCCCAGCTGGTCAAAAGGCATCAGTCTTCGATAGGCTGACATCGGCAGTTACCCCACACTCAAACAGGGGGCAACAAGAAACCATCTCGATTTCCGAGCCAGTCCCAACGGCTCGTCGTGCGCGACGTCGCCATTGGCGACGAGTGAGGAAAGCAGGGGGCAACTCCCCCTCAGGGATAACTCCACCCGCTCCAATGGTGGAAGTCAACGCTGCTGTTCCAACTGGGAACAGCTTTGAACTACTGAGGAGAGTGCGTAAGAACTCTCCAACCGCTACCTTAAAAAGATCTCCTCCACCTGCGGAGAGAGTTCCAGAAACAAAACAAGAACAGCCCCCTCAACGGCTATCGTCAAAGATATACAAGGTTTGGCGGAGGGTTCAAGACTCTGTGATTGACCCAGATCACTTTCATCGCCAGAAAAAGGCAAAGGTGGAAAAGGACAAAACCCGCCCCGTTAAACAGCAGGGGGCAACAATTGCTAGCAGGCCCATTTTAACGGCTCCTTCAACCTCGATGGCCCACAAAAGAAGGAGGCCAGGGAAAGCTCCCGCGTCAGCGGCAAAGTTTAAAGGCGGTGAACCTAAACCTCCAAATTCAAGGGGCATAACGGTTCATACGGTTTATATGGCTTCTGGAAAGGAAGAAAGCCGCACTTCTACGGGTCACCGACCGCTTACCCGATCAGTGACCAAGGCTCAGGAGCAGCAACAAAAGCTCCAGGAGATGATGACCACAATGGCTGCACTCACTGGGCCAAAAGAGAACCCTGAGGCGTCCTTAGATGAGCGCCAGGAGGAAGAGACCGACGCCGAGTTCCTTCGCCGAGTACTGGAAAAGAGGGACAAAGAGGCTGCTGAACAAGCGGCCAACATACAGCGGATGGGCCTCCTCTTCCAGGACATGATAGGGATGATGATACAACAAGATCCTCCCACTGAAGAACCCCTGACCGTCCTTGGAGATGATAAGGGAGATACATTAAATCCGCAGCCCGCTCTATTAACAGCTAAAGAGGATACAATCTCTAAGACTGATCTGGACGAATACATAGCCCAGCAAATAAAGGTTCATCATGCGGCCGAAGCAGCCGGCCACGTCGTAAAAATGGGGCGGCCATATCCAGGCTGGTATGACCAAATCAAGTACCCGCCGGGTTACACAATTCCCAAGTTTCATGTCTACAAAGGGACTGGCAATCCCCATCAGCATGTCGCCCAGTTCAGGGCGCTTTGTGGTAACACCGGCGACGATGACAAGCTTTTGCTCCGCCAGTTTGTCGGAAGTCTATCAGATACGGCGTTCGAGTGGTACTCTGAACTCCCTAATGATTCTATTAAAACCTTCGCGGAGATGGAGCTGCTGTTTACCCAACGCTTTGCAAGTGCCAGTGAACGTACCCCGATGACGGCACTGATTAACGCTAGGGTAAAACCCGGCGAGACATGGGTTCAGTACGCTATACGGTGGCGTAATCTATGGTCAAAGTGTGAACAGCGCATAGAAGAAGCCCCTGCGGTGGGAATGTTTGTTGGAACCCTTGATCCACAGGCAACCATCTCACAGTTTATGATGTTTTTCAAGCCGACTTCCTTCCAGGCTTTGATTGACAAACTAGCGCAAATGGACCAGATGGGTCATAAACCCCCTCTCCCAAAGCCAGATTCCCGAACTGACAAAGGAAAGGGAAAAGCGATCATTTTCGCTAATGCTCAACAACAACCGAACGACTTGAAGCCGGTTGCTCGTCCAAACAATACGCGCCCTTACGTACCCCTTGAGGATAGGATGGGACGTCCTTATTCCTTTCCCCGCGATAAAACGAAGAGGTTATTCGAGCTGGCATTACGCAACAGACTCATAAATCTGCCAGATCCAAAACGTCCGTTGCAACCAAGTGACGTCAACGAACCTAATTACTGCCCCTATCATCGAGTGCTAGGCCATCCGATTGAGGACTGCTACGTTTTCAAAAATTGGCTTGAAAACCAGTATAGACAGGGAAAATTTGCGTTATCTGACAAATGGAAGGCGAATCCCCCGCAGCCCCACACCTCTAAAGGGACGAATACGCCGGGGGCAACATGCTCTGTCATTGAAGAAACTCCGTGGGAGGTTGTATTATCTTCAAAAACGAAGAGAATGCTAAATGATCTTCGGACATGTCCGGCGATCAAGTGGAAGAGCCCATTGGAACCGCAGGTCGTTGAGGGGATGTTAAAGCCACGTCCAACTCCAAAGACCAATGATGGGGGTTCAAGCACTAGTAGCCAGTCGTCAAAGTCTTCGTAGAAAAAGAAGAAGGCCAAGAAACCGGTGAAGCCTAGCGATAGGCGCACGGACTTGCAAAAGCAAATTGACGCGCTGGAAGAGTACAACCAGAAGGCGCGGACTCCCGTCACATTGCAAGAGTTCCTCAACCACGTCTTCCAAGCAGAAGATGAGGGAGGTAGTTCGTCAAATGAATCTGAAGAACATGTAGCAAGTTGCCATGTGATTTCCCTTTTGTCCACAAGCGATGAGGAGACTCCTCGCGCTGAAAAGCTGGGGGCAGAGCCTGCACTAAAAATCCTGGAGCCGTCGGATGAAGCGATTGATGCATTCCTAAATCAGGCGTTTTTAAAGGGCAAAGCTGATCGGGATAACGAAGCGGTTATATTCGAAAAGGCCAAACGCCAGCGCCTTGGCGAAAGAATTGCGGTACTCCCGCTAGAACAAAATACACCCACCACAGATAAAATCAAGTTCAAGATAAAGAAGAGATTCGCTAAGGCTGTGTCGATAGGTATGAAGCTACCACCCTCCGAGAAAAACATTACGGGTGAAATGGAAAACCACCCCTCCTATTGCTTGTACCATCGGAAGGTGTCGCATCCCACCGAAGAGTGCAAAGCTTTCGGTAAGTGGTGGCAAGGATATGTTACTCACCGGCAACAGTTTAAGCGGGAAAAGCGCAAAGCCCGCCGAGAGCAGAACGGAATAAACGAAGTGCTTGATAAAACTAGCGGTAGTTGTTGCATGATTGACGCCGGGGAGTCACAAGTACCTGTATTTGGGAGTGATTCTGATGAGGAGCTAGAGCTTGGCCCCCTCTTTAAAGAATCCACTTCGGGAAAAGAAGAAGGACCAAAAGCTTGCGAGAATATACAGCTACGCAACCGGACGTTACCTGAAAAGAATCTTGGACCCTTAAACAAGAAAGACAAAGGGAAAGAGAAGGCCTCTGAAGACATCGCCTTGGATGATCGAGTTGCGGAAGAGTTAACCGCCAAGAACCCGCCAAAGAGGAATAAAGTGGATTACAACGTTTTAGCACATCTGAGGAAACTGCCCTCGCAGCTCAGCATTCTCGACGCCCTTTTGTTATCAAAAGAGGCGAGAGATTCATTGATTAAGGCACTCCAAGACCCGGAACAATTCCAAGCATGCCTGGCCGAGGAAAAGATGAAGGATGAGTTAGAGGAAGTACACACGGCTGATGTTACTTTTGGCGATGAGGACCTTCTACTTGGGACTTGCGAACACAATCGCCCTCTCTATGTTTCGGGATACTGCCATGATATAAAGATAGGCAAGATTCTGATCGATAACGGGTCGTCTGTTAACCTACTCAACGTGCGGGTGTTGAAGGAAATCTGCATGAGCGTCCAGCACCTTTCTCGGGACAAGATCACCATATCCGGGTTCGACTCCCAATCGTCAAAGACTCTTGGATCTGTGATACTGACGCTACGCTTCGGATTACTCGTCACGGACATTAAATTCCACGTCATAAGACATGCTACAACGCTTTGCTCGGCCGACCATGGTTACACGAGTACAACATCATCCCTTCTACACAACATCAGTGTATGAAGTATTTTAAGGATGGTTTCGAGTATACCGTGACGGGAGAACTGAACCCGTTCTCTGTGAACGAGGTCCGCAAATACGAAGATGCCAAATACTTCTTGCCGGATTTCGAAGACACAGAGAAGTGTCATAAGCCGGAAAATAAAACTAACGCCACCATCCCTGTCTTCGGCAGTGATACCGAGGAAGAAGAGGAGATCGCTTATTCGGGTCCGCCCCAACATAACAAGCCAGGACCGTCCACTCCTACATTGGTCTTTGGTAGTGACTCGGAGGATGAGGTCCATGTCATATTCTCTGCTCGACCTTCAATACAAGCTTCCGCTGACGAAGAGCAAAGTCTGCAAGTCGCCATGGTGCCGCCTAAACATCATAAAGAACTGAACGCACTTAATATCTACAGTGTAGAAGAGCTGCAGACATTTTATATCCCTCCCAGGCAAGAAAACGAGAAGGCAATCCTATTCTACCGTTCTGAAGAAAACAAGGTGGAAAAAGAAGTTTGGCATGGCGTGGATCCCACGCTCGACAGGCTTCAGCCTATCCGTCTTCCCAGATATTATACCGAAGGTTTGAAGAAACTGCTGAAACGCCAGGGGATATCCTTCAGACAGACCGTTAGAGAGGCCAAATTCTATGACAGGGTCTGGAATGTTCCCGGGACCCAACGCAAACTGCCTAACGGGAGAATGGAAACAAAAGGGCTTGGGTACATCCTGCTAAAGAAACGAGAGCTAGTAAATAGCTGTTATGTCATGTATGACTTCGATGAAGATGCGGACGCTCAATGGGAGGACGCTAATCCTAAGCCAGTAAAATTTTCTGATGAAAAAGTGCACGGTCCATCATTTGAAGAACAAATGGACAGGCTTATAAGGGAAGCTGGTCAAAAAGTCCGAGATGACCACAATCGCGAGACGGCCATCTATGAGAAAGCCAAGACGCAACGCCTTCTCCGACAGGCCGTGAAGGATGAAAAGGCCGCTCCTTGTCAACCTGCTACAAAAAGGGTTCGACGCGAAAGCAAAAACAAGTCAGAGGGCAGAAAAGATGCTCAACAACTACAAGGCAGAGCTAAGAAACCACGTATCCGAGAGTCGAGCGTTACTGACTTAGCCCTCATGAAGAAAATGGGTCGAGCATACTCATTTCCTCGGAACAAAACAAGGAAGATATTTGATCTTGCTCTAAAACATCAAATGCTTACGCTGCCAGAGTCCAAGCACCCCGAGCACGCGGGCGAGGTATTCAACCCAAATTATTGCTTTTACCATCGAGTAGTAGGTCATCCTCTTGAAGATTGCTTCACCTTCAAGAATTGGGTCGAAGATCAATATCAGCTTGGTAAATTCGCTCTGTCCAACAACTGGAGGGTAGCACCACCACAAAAGCACGAGCCTAAGGCCACGAAAGAAGAACCAGTTCCACATTGGGATTGGCAGAAAATTCGCACCTGTCGTATGATAACGATATTAAAAGAAGAGTCCGAGAATGTGGACAGCCTTCCCTGGTGCTTCGAAAACAGCAATGATGAGGTGATCTCAGAATTTCCCCCAGCTCCGAAAGAACTGGAGGACGGCATACATACCACTGCGGATAACCTCAAGAAAATTGAGTTGGGGACGATAAACGATCCGCGACCGACATTCGTCAGCGAACTGCTGTCCGAGGAAAAGGTGGCTGCGTTAAAGGACGTCCTTGTACAGCATAAAGATTGCTTCGCATGGAACTATTCCGAGATGCCGGGACTTGATCCAGAAGTTGCTGTACATAGACTGGCAATATCACCGAGTGTCAAGCCAGTCAAACAAGCGCCGAGAAGAATGCGGCTTGAGCTCGAAATGAGCATCAACGCGGAAGTCAAAAAGCTGATAGACTCCGGCTTTATCCAAGAGGTTCAATACCCTGAATGGATTGCTAACATCGTCCCAGTGATGAAGAAAAATAGTACGGTGCGCATATGCGTGGACTTTCGGGATCTCAACAAAGCCTGCCCGAAGGATGACTTCCCAGTACCAGTCACCGAACTAATGATAGACAATACGTCCACGCATGAGATTTTCTCATTCATGGACGGCTCATCAGGATACAATCAAATAAAAATGCACCCTGAAGACCAGAAACATACGGCTTTCCGGACTCCTTTGGGAATATTCTGTTACAAGGTGATGCCCTTCGGTTTAAAGAACGCCGGTGCAACCTACCAAAGGGCCATGACGAAGATTTTCGATAACCTTATACACGAAATTGTTGAATGCTATATCGACGACCTAGTTGTTAAAAGCAAATCATATGAGGAACATCTCGAGCATCTGAAGACCGTATTTCAACGTCTTCGACAATACAACTTGAAGATGAACCCTCTGAAGTGTGCATTCGGGGTTTCCTCGGGAAAATTCCTGGGATTCGTCGTTCGACACCGAGGTATCGAGATAGATCCGTCCAAGATCAAGGCAATCATAGGAATGCCTCCGCCGAGAACTCTCAAACAGCTGCGGTCTCTCCAAGGAAAGCTCGCGTACATACGACGATTTATAGCCAACCTCTCAGGAAAGTGCCGCCCTTACAGCCACCTGATGAAGAAGGGAACCCCGTTCGTCTGGGATCAAAAGTGCCAAAGCGCACTAGACGAGATCAAACAGTACCTGCAAAACCCTCCAGTGTTGGCTGCTCCAGTGAAGGGAAAGCCTCTCATTCTTTACACGGTCGCCCTTGAAGGTTCTTTGGGCGCATTATGGGCACAAGAGAATGACCAAGGGAAAGAAAGAGCACTTTACTATTTAAGTCGAGTGCTGCTGGGGGCAGAAAGCAATTATTCCCCCATTGAAAAACACTGCCTGGCGTTGATCTTCGCAATAACAAAGCTTAGACATTACGCATTAGTGCATGAAGTCTATCTCATTTCGAAGGTGGACCCTCTCAAATATCTAATGTCAAAGGCCATATTGACAGGACGACTCGCTAAATGGGCCCTACTCTTAATGGAGTTCTCGATAGCATATCGACCACTCAAAGCAGTAAAAGGCCAGGCCATCGCCGACTTCCTTGCTGAGCACCCGATACCAGCCGACTCTCCTTTAAACTGCGATCTTCCAGACGAACATGCGTTTGATGCGATCGATGGTGATAATACTCGATGGGAGCTTTATTTTGACGGAGCATCTTCCGTGAAGAAGCGCAAACAAAGTACCCCTATAATCAAATCGGGGGTAGGACTCATCTTTATAACTCCACAAGGAGGGATAATGCGCTACGCGTTCTCCCTGACGGAACCGAGGACAAACAACGAAGCCGAATACGAAGCTCTGATAGCAGGCCTCGAGATCGCCATTGACATGGGAATTGAAAACCTCCTCATATACGGAGATTCGCAACTGGTCGTTAGTCAAGTAAACGGCGATTACCAAACATGCAAACCGGAATTGGTAAAATACGGTGAAAAGGTGCAACAACTGCTAACCCAAATTCCCTCCTATACTTTGGAGAGCATACCACGCGCGGATAACAGCAAAGCGGACGCGTTGGCCAAACTTGCTAAAGAAATGGCTGACGAGAACCTCGATGATGTTAGAATCATGGTACAAAGTCGTCAGGTGCTCGCTCCCGCAGAAATACCTTCGGAATCACCCGAAGAGAAGGGAGTGACTGAACAAGCGACCTTGCAAATAAAAGAACATGAGAAGGTTGAGGATTGGAGGGAAGTCTTTATAGATTACTTCAAGTCCCACCAAATGCCCGAAGATGCGTCCGCAAGACATCAACTCATAAAACGAGCTCTGTCCTTCGCCTTCGTCAATGATACTCTATACAAGAGGTCATTCGATTCTCTGTGGCTGAGATGCTTAGGACCGGACGAATCGAAAAGAGTCGTTCAGGAAGTTCATGACGGAATCTGCGGTTCTCACCAAGCAGGTCCAAAGATGAAGTTGAAGATCAAACGGATGGGCTATTACTGGCCCACGATGATTCAAGACTGCATCGAATATGCGAAACAATGTCACTCATGCCAGATTCATGGGGACTTCATCCACCAGCACCCAAATCCGCTGCATCCAACGGTAGCTAGCTGGCCATTCGAAATGTGGGGGACTGATATAGTCGGCCCCATCGAGCCAGCATCGTCTAAAGGACATCGTTTCATCCTAGCGACGACTGACTACTTCTCTAAGTGGGCAGAAGCAGTACCATTGAGAGAAGTGAAGACGGAGAATATCCTCCATTTCTTCAAAACGCACGTCATATATCGGTTTGGAACTCCGAGGAGGATCATCTCCGATAACGGGCCAGCTTACCGAAGTCATAAAATCAGCCGCTTCGCACAGCAACATAACATAGACTGGAGGTATTCCTCAGTCTATAATCCACGAGCTAACGGTCTCGCCGAGGCCTTCAACAAGACTTTGACAAAAATTATAAAGAAAACAGTGTCCCGAAATAAGAAAGACTGGCATGAGAGACTGCAAGAAGCTCTTTGGGCGTATCGAACCACGTTCAAGACAGCTACAAACACAACGCCATACGCGTTGGTGTTCGGTATGGAAGCAGTACTCCCTCTCGAGGTAGAGTTACCCTCTCTACGAGTGGCAGTCCATTACGAGCTGACGAACGAAGAAAATGCTCATCTTCGGCTTGAGGAGCTTGACGCCCTTGAAGAAACACGGCTCATAGCGCAACAAAATCTGGAGGCCTATAAAGCAAAGATGATGCGCTCATACGAAAGATTGACCCGACCGAGGACATTCCACCAAGGCGAACTCGTGCTAGTGGTCAAAAGGCCTATGATCCCCAATCGCGCCAAGCGGGGAAAATTCGAGCCGAACTATGAAGGCCCGTACATCATAGATAAAGTTTACCAGGGTGGGGCCTATCTACTCATGGACATGCACGGTGAAAGGCCTTTCAGACCAATAAACGGTCGCTTCCTAAAGAAATACTACGCTTAATGAGCCACAGCCTAGGTCAACGATAGACGACGACGACTATGTCCGCTCGCTATCTTCCTAAGCTCAAACTGTATAAGCAGTAGCCAGCTTCTCAATAGCGGACCGAAATGTCCCTAAACTAACGGCGGACCGAAATGTCCTTAAACTAACAGCGGACCGAAATGTCCTTAAACTAATAGCAGACCGAAACGTCTTTAAACTACTACTGCAGCATCCTTAGGCTGACGAGATATAAAAAAAATATATAAAAATAAAATAAAATAAAAACGGTATGTCCATAAGCAAAAAGGGGCACGGATGAAAACCCGAAAGGGCTCCGTGAGTAAAAACAGCAGGGCTACCGGCGAGTGTTCGTGAAAACCCGAAAGGGCGCGACCTCGTAAAAAAAAAGAGAAAAAGGAAATAAAAAGAATAAAAAAAAATGGTATGTCCATAAGCAAAATGGGCACGGATGAAAACCCGAAAGGGCTCCGTGAGTAAAAACAGCAGGACTACCGGCGAGTGTTTGTGAAAACCTGAAAGGGCGCAACCTCGTTAAAGAACACTTACAAGATCCTCTCGACCTTGTAAGGAGAAACCACCCGCGTGAGATCCTTACGACTCACAAGGGAGCAACACACTTAGGGATCCCCACGGTTCCTAAGGAGAAAATACACTTGCGAGATCCTCACGACTCGTAAGGAGAACGCTCTTATGAGACCCTCACGGCTCATAAGATTTGAAAGTCTTAAGCTACAGAGATCTAAACCTGTGCTTAAGCAGCCCCCACAACTTTCGATAATGCCCTACAAGTGGCTCAGCATTGACCCTTGTATACAATCCACGGGCGCGAATAAACATTTCCCTAAGTCCCATCTGAAACTAGGGATATGTTTGCATGGTAAACAACCCTTGTAAATCCTCTCGACTTACAAGAAGAAAACCCTCCTGTAGGATCCTTACGACTTACAGAGGAACAAAACACTTAGGAACCCTCACGATTCCTAAGGAGAAAATATACCTACGAGATCCTCACGACTTGTAGGGAGAAATACCTTTATGAGACCCTTACGGCTCATGAAGTCAAAGCCTTAGTCGACAGGACCCTAACTCTGGTCGCTAAGCCACCTTTGTTCGACAGCGACAGAGGCAGATGATGATTCGCTCCTGGCAATATCCCAGTTGTAGCGGTGCTGATGCCGAAATCGGTGTCCAGTTTCAGGTTCACGGCGAAAAGCCAGTAGACCGTACATGCATACGAAATAGCCGAAATGATGGGGCAACTTGCAATAATAAAAAAAAAAGCAGCAAGTAAAATTATATGCATGAAGAAATAGCCGAAATGATTGGGCAACTCGCAATAAAAAGCAGCGAGTAAAAATAAAATAAAAAGCCGAAATGATTGGGCACCGCGAAAAATAGCCGAAATGATTGGGCGATCGCGACCTTCGCGATATAAAAGCTGAAATGATAGAGCATCGCGGAAATAAAACAAATAAAATAATGATGATAAAAATTTGGCCCTACAGTTAAGATCACATCGATCCCTGTATACAATCCAAGGGCGTAAACAAAGAGGGAGCCATACTCTCCCAACAAACTCCTCGACTCACGGATACAAACACTCCTTGACGAGAGACTCCTGATCCGCGTCAACCTGCAAAGCCACCAGCGCCTCCGTGGGAATCCTCGACTCGTTTCAAACCCCAAAGAAACAAATAATCCTTGGCGCTCGGGAAACAAATAATCCCTAGCAAATCCCTCGACTCACGGATACAAACACTCCTTGACGAGAGACTCCTGATCCGCGTCGACCTGCAGAGCCACCAGCGCCTCCGTGGGAATCCTCGACTCGTTTCAAACCCCAAGGAAACAAATAATCCTTGGCGCTCGGGAAACAAATAATCCCTAGCAAATCCCTCGACTCACGGATACAAACACTCCTTGACGAGAGACTCATGATCCGCGTCGACCTGCAGAGCCACCAGCGCCTCCGTGGGAATCCTCGACTCGTTTCAAACCCCAAGGAAACAAATAATCCTTGGCGCTCGGGAAACAAATAATCCCTAGCAAATCCCTCGACTCACGGATACAAACACTCCTTGACGAGAGCCTCCTGATCCGCGTCGACCTGCAGAGCCACCAGTGCCTCCGTGGGAATCCTCGACTCGTTTCAAACCCCAAGGAAACAAATAATCCTTGGCGCTCGGGAAACAAATAATCCCTAGCAAATCCCTCGACTCACGGATACAAACACTCCTTGACGAGAGACTCCTGATTCGCGTCGACCTGCAGAGCCACCAGCGCCTCCGTGGGAATCCTCGACTCGTTTCAAACCCCAAGGAAACAAATAATCCTTGGTGCTCGGGAAACAAATAATCCCTAGCAAACTCCTCGACTCACAGATACAAACACTACGTGATGAGAGCCTCCTAACTCATGTCAACTCGCAGAGCCATCACCCTCTCCGCGAGCAAATTCCCGATTCGTCCTAATTTGTAAGAAGAAGTCTCAGACAGCAAGGATTGAAAAGCTTGCTTCTTGAGCAATGGGGCCCTGCAAGTCAATCCAAAATGGTCTCTTGCATACTATTCACAGGTCTCACTCTCCGAAGTCGAATCTCGACGAGGAGGGAAACAACCGCTTACGAATTCTCTCGACTCGTAAGAGGGAAAATTCTCTTATAAGATCCCTACGACTTATAAGAGAAAACGACACTTAGGAATCCTCACGATTCCTAAGGAGAAAATTCACCTATGAGATCCTCTCGATCCGTAGGGAGAAAAGCCTCTATGAGACCCTCACGGCTCATAGAATTGAAAAGTCTTAGGCGGTAAACCTGAACCTGCGGCCTAAGCCATCGCTATTTCCTGAGGAAGTCGGAATACACGTTTTAGACATCCATCAACCATGATTATTAAGGCAGCCTACTGACATTAAAAGAAAGAAGATGACAGAAAGAATATCCGTTCTATATTTGATCTGGCATGCGTGACGCATTCATTTATGCATGGACAGAAGACTCAGGACGAGAAATAAGACAAGCTGAAATAGAAAAGGGGAGGGTTTTCATTCATACCGCTAAAAGTTTTTACAAGCATAAGAATAATGCATAAGAAACATTGTTCAAAATATTACAACGGTATAACCTCGGATCCGGGGCACGGATTCAGGAAATCAAAAGTAAGACTATCCAGAGTTCTTCTGGCCTTTCTAATTATTCTTATGCGCAGTCTTTCGTGCTCCTCGGTGTCGATATCATCGGCAAGCCCTTCCGGCCTTTGATAAGCAGCAACGATCTTCGTCTGCTGAAACACTTGATGCAGGATGTCAACGAGGTCGTTTCGTCGCTTCTTTGAGATCAGCCCTGTCAGGTGCACTGAATGCACCTTGTCCTCGGCATCATCCAGCGCATTGAGTGGTAGGGCCTCGTGAACACCCGGAAGTGCCCTCCATATTGCTCCCAGCACGACTTTCAAAAGAGCCGAACGCCGAGGCAACAGCCAACCACCGCTTGCGTTCAGACGACCCATAACTTCTGCACATTCAGCGTCTGTAAACTCATGGTTTTGTTGACGACCCTGAGCGCGGATATCATCGTAGGTAATGAACTCGTGCAGACTGTATAGATGCACCGCCGCCATTATGCCTGGAGAAAATATTACAGGAAGATCAACAATAGAAAAGCAATAATATACATGGATGACTAAATTCCTAGAGAGCAAAACTATGTTCAAAGATGAAACCCACTAGACGAGAGCTCTGCTATTTAAGATTGATCTAAGAATCGATTTTACCTGAACTTCTTCTAAAAAAAAAAAAACTTTAAAAAAAGGGGAGCAAGGCACCGAAGTTCTTAAAGGCAAGAACAATGCTCTGAAGTCTTCAAAAATGAAAATCTGGAAGATGATAAGTATCTGGAGGAGACCAAAGGTCCTATTTATAGGCCTCAAGTGCCTCTTCGACTCCCAAGAGTCGTCACGGCAGTTTACCCTAATTGGAGCGAATTTCCGTTCGAATTCCGAGACAGGAGATGAAGCAACGCTTCATCCTTCCCCGATTAGAGCAAAGCTCTGTCTTGAAGAAGCGACGCTTCAGCACGGAAGCGCTAGCTCCCTGATGACCTGATAGGCAGCTTCCCGACTTGCATAGATTTAACAATTGCTCGCATACTTCCTTCCACGTCTTCTCTCGATCGGCTACTACCGCCAGCTCTGCCTCCACTTGGGCTCGCTGCTGCAAGACCGACGCAAGCTGCTCCCTGACGACCTGATAGGCAGCTTCCCGACTTGGGGTATTGCGCTCAGCTACGTCAAGCTTCCGCTTCAAGTTTAGTCCATGGGAGATACGCTCCAAGAGACCCTCGAAGATAGTCTTCACTTGGGCAGCATTTGCCTCAACCTCAGCGCGCAGATGGGCCGTTTCGTTCGAGGTCTTTTGGCATTCCCTTAGTCTTGAAGCTGCTTCTTGTTCCAAGTGGCGGAGGTGCGAAGTGCTTTGCTCGAGCCAAGTTGTGCGTTGGGTGCTCAGAGCTAAAACTTCGGGAGAAGGGCGCGTCGACTCCAGCCGATATAGACAGGCCTCGATCCCCCTGCAGTAGTTAACCCAAGATTCGACGACGCCTTCGTTATGAAAATTTACGAGCGCCGCCAACATCGGGTTAACCTCCGCAGCAAAATCTACGGCAGAAGGGAGAGCGTCCATATTGAGCTCTTCAATGTACCCGCTCTGCATGCCCAAACTCATCGCAGCACCCTTAGAAGATGGACGTCTCAAGAAAGGGCCTACCGGTGAAAGGACGCGAGCCTCAAAGGGGACCGGAGCCGGAACAATAGCTGCAAAAACAAAACATGGTTAAACGATGGTTCAGAAGATGTTGAAGGGTTACCAAAAAAGGAAATTTATTATACCAGCTGCAACGGACGGTAAAGCCGGAAGGGCCGGTGGCGCGACAGGTCTTGCATCCCCTCCTTCGATTTGTGGCACTGCAATAAAGAAAAGGAAAAGTCAGAAATTATCCCATTGCTAGAAAAAAGGGGGTAAGTAAAGATATTATAGTGAAGGTATACTCACCGGCGCCACCAGAAGGAGAAGCGAGCTCGGATGGGAAAGAGAAGTGTGGGAGCAACACTTGATATAAATGATCGAAGAGCACTCCTGCAAAGGCAAAATGGTATAACGTTAGTACAAAGCTACATTTTTGAAAGATTAAGACATGAGTCGTGAATCCATACCTTCCAACATCCGTGATGGTACAAGGGAAGGCGGGGAGGTGACCACCGCCAAAGCAGTAGTCGAGGGCGCCCCCTCGAGCAAAGGAGCATCGGCACTGGCCGCACCTGCAAAGATAAGGTTGTTAGAAGAGATCGCAAGATATATAAAAAGGGGGGGAACGCTGGTGACAAAAAAAAATTTTACCTGACGAGCTACCAGCAGAAACTGAAGCAATCCCCTCATCCATCGACATGAGACCACCGCCCGTAGCCTCATCACCCGACTCGATGGGAACCGTTGTTGTGCTCGCGAGCCTGGGAGACGGCAAGGAACCATACGCGGGGAGGGCTATGATCGGAGTATTACCAGATTCCTGAGAAAGAGCGGTTCGCTCCTCCTCAGGAATCGTGGCCGCCTCACCCGATACTCCCTCGGTTTCTGCGGTCACGGTTGTCTCGTCCATCGGCACCGTGACGTCTCCAGCCTCAAGCGCCTCGACTTCTACTGCCTTCGGCTCGACAATCATCTCATCTGCCGCCACTTCAGACGCGGCATCAATGACCTTCTCGGCGGCGGATCCTTCAACTTCTGTTTCAGGCACTGTGGCCCCGACGACGGTGCCCACCGTCGGCTCAGGTTCGGCAGGCGCCACTTCCGCCGTTTCCTGGGGTCCAACGGTCTTCGCCTCCCCCTCAGTCGGACTTGGTCCTGCAAGATGGAATGCATATGAGCCAATGGCTTTATAATAATTCTTACAACAAGGTTCTGAAAAAGATGCTACCTGAAGGGGATTTATTGTTTGCACTTCGGGCCGCGCGCGCCACTTGCCTATAAGCAGTAGACAGGGCGACAGGGGCCTCTCCAGAAGGAGTGTCAGCGCGAGGAATGGTACTGGGACCCGCTCCCGCGGCCAAAGCAGCTCTACACGCCTTTGCTTCGCGTCTCAACCGCTTCCGCTCCTCCCGAGCCGTTGAGACGGATGCCACTAGAGCTTCCCTAATTGAGGTGTCCTCGTCCATGAATAGGGAAGCCTCTAAGGTTTTCAGGGCATCCCTCGTCGTTTTGTCAAGCCGAGGCTCTTGCGGCAACTTCGACGAAGCCGGGACTTCAGTAACAGGCTCGGGAAGAATCCCCGCATCAACTGATATAACTCCTGCTAAGAAACGAAAGAAGGTTAGGTTGACCATCATAAAAAGACAACAAACTTTCCTTATAAAAGAGAAAGGGGTGAAATATACCAGCGCCTGCTAGGGCACGCTTCTCCTCCTCCTCCTGGAAGGTTTTCAGGGAGGCAACAATAGCCTCTTCAGTAGAGACACCTGTTGAAAATGGAGCAAATGTTAATTAAATATAACAATACAAAGTGCAATAAAACGAAAAATAAAGCGTCTGATGATTACCGGACTCAGCGAGTTTGCTTAACATCGCTTCAAGCCTCGCCGATCGCTCCGAAGCTGCAATAGCGGCAGCCAAATTGGTGTCCGCAGGATCTACCACGAAACCCTCATTGCTGCCGTATTCACATATGGCCTCGGCGGGAGGAGCCGCAGGCTTTAAGCTGAGGATCGCATCGAGGGAAAGAGCGGACTTCTTCTTCTTCTGCTGTCCACCAGCTTTAGACCCACCCGGAGCGGATTTACGCTTGGCAGCCACTTTAGGGCGGCGAGTCCCGATATCCGCTCCTGCGCCAGACTCTGGCAATACCACTTTAACCGTCTTTGTGGGAGCACGGGGCGCCGGTGGTGCATCCACCGTAGTAGGCAGTGGCAATCCACGCGGGGAGGCCAACACGCGTGGTCGGTCAGCTCCGGCATCTTTCATCGGGAGGGTGACCTGGAGCCTTGGCTGCAAGAGAGCCTTGCGATCACCACCAGGAGGCGCACCCCTACGGTCAACCAGCAAGCGTTTCTCCATTAAAATGATTGGGCCCATAGCATGCGCATACCAGGCTACATACGGATGGATTATTTTAGGGGCACAGCTTGGCTCACTGATAAAAAAATAAGAGCCTGTATTGAGCCGGGTGAAATGATGCATAGCATTCCTTATTCCCCCTTGGTTGGCCGCGGGTGTTTCCAGAAAGGCTTCCATCGGGATCCCTTGATTGTAACTCGATTGTCGGGCAAATCGATGTGGGTTAAACCTCATAAAGAGAGCCGTCTCATTCTGCCTAAATACTAGGTAGCCCGGCCGAATGGAGTAAAGGTGAAGGATTTCCTGAGCCTTCAGTACAGAAACCCCGCCCTTAAAGTCATCACGCAGCGACACCACTGACTTAGTGGTCTCGGAGCCTATGGTGATGACCTTATCCACAAAAGAGGTCTTCGCTCCGACTAGATATGAACGCAGGAGCAGTCCCCTAGACTCCCGCGGAGGTGCAACCACAATTGAAGCCCCGACCAACCGCATGATTCTTGGGAGTCTGTATTTCTCAAAAAAAGGAGGAGTCTTATGGGCACCAAACACCCCTCGCACATGCAGCTCCATCCAAGAAGTGAAGTAGTGCATCGGGAAGTTAGCAGGCTGTACCCCAGGCTCATTAGCAGCCGCCGCTACGCTAAGTCCATTGTAGAGGTAAGCCAGCCCGGCGATCCCTACTGATAACTGTAAACCAGCCGCCATTCGATGCGCCGGGTAAAAGACAGAGGACCGCATGAGGCGTGGGTGCATGGGAAGCGCGAAGCTGCATAGCCATAGACCCAAGAACCCTATGAAAAAAGTCTCCTCGTCCATGCCAGGAACGGCGATCTCTGAGAAAGGGACGCTGGCAGTGCCGGGGAAATAAAAATCCCGCTGGTCATTTTCCGATGAAGGTCGGCGGTCCAAGCCGAAACCAAAGGGGTCAGCAAGCTGAGCGAACTTCTCGCCCCGCTCTGATAGGAACTCCGGGCGGATAAAACGAGCAATGAAATCCGTGAAACTGACGCCCCGGTCGCCCGATTCCAAATGGAGTTCCTCATAAATCTCCAACACCTTCACCAAGCCCGGGTGCTGATGCTGAATGGCATTTTCTGGAGTTAAGTCAAATACAAGCTGCTTGGTGGCGAAGACATACTCGTCAGGAAGAAGCAGCTCCTCGTAGTGTTCTCCCCTCATTGGCAAACCTGAAATCTCAGCAAACTCCTCCAGAGAGATGGAGACTTCCCTATCCGCTGTCAGGAAGGTATGGGTGGGGATATTCCATTGTTCGATGAAGGCCTTTATCCACCACGTCGGAGGAGAGGGATACTCGAAAAGCGAGACGTAGACAGCTGAGTATAAACCAATCGTCGTCAGGAGAGCCCTCTTCGTCGCCAAAATGTAACGGGCCCATTGCAAATATCCGGCAAGCGGCCGCGGGATTAATCCAATGTTATAAGCCTGTCCCCAAGGGCGTGCTTCACCCTGACAGATTCGCCTCCCCAAGATATCTATAGCCGGCGGCGGCTGCACCGGAATGGCACCGATTACAGGCTGAAGGAGGTCGTCGGCATTCCAATTTTTAACCTCCACGGCATACTCCACCGGGGGCTTGTCCGCATAAGGGATCGTAACTATGGGCTCAGAAGGCGAAGCGGAGCTGAAGCTGCGACGGCCTTGGATGATTTGGCTGTACCACCTTCCCCACAAATGGAGTCTCTTGCACTCTGGATCATGATCTTTAATCAAGGCGAACACCACCCGGTCCACCGGCGCATGGGGGAACCCTCCTTCCGAGCGAACAAAGGGGAAAGATAAGTCGTCAGACATGTTTCCTGTAGAAAGATAAAAATAACCGTTAGTGTTCTGACACTTGGCATTTTGAAATCTTACTCAACACTATGATGTAATGGGTAGGGGACAAAAAGAGGGACCCACAAAATCTGGATGACGGTACATCATTTAATAAGACAACCCCATCATTAGATGAGACTGTCAATTAATGAAAAGGTCCCCAAAAGAATATCCTCACTGATGGGAAATCCCTAGAGACAAGGAGAAATATTCTCTTTCAGAGCAAAACTCTGTCACAGAGTGACATTTGTCAAACTCTGGTCTCAGGGGAACAAGATTCCTTAAAAGAGCATAGCTCTATGGTAATGGTGGAAAGATCCATCAATTTTATCTTTAGAGTTTTGGAATCTTAAAAAAATCCATGAAAACTTATAAGACAAAATTTTTCTCCGTTTATCAGATCTAAAAAGATCTACATTTGATCTAAGAGCAATGCTCTGTTCATGGGTTAGAACCCATGGATCAGATCTCTGTAAATCTGTAAATTTTTTGAGAGCAAGGCTCTGTTGAAGAAACCCCAAAAGGGTTTTCCTTTAGATCAAAGATCTATAAGAGCAAGGCTCTGTTAATTAAATTTAATTTAAATTAATTTAATTTAATTAATTTTACCTAGAGTGATTCTAAAACTAGAACTTTGAAGTTCTCACAAGAGCAAGGCTCTGGAAGTTCTTAAGCGAGAGCAAGGCTCTGAAATTCAAATTCTTGAAATTGGTAAAGAATTACCAAGGACCAAAGGTCCTATTTATAGACGCCTGCGTCTTTTCAACTGACCCCCATGATCCAACAGTCAGGATCTTGCCACCGCTGCACTCACGTGCGCGCCACGTGAGCGCAACGGTGGGGGGCATTTATTCCCCCAATCAGAGCAAGGCTCTGCTTGAATTTGAAAATTCAAATTTTGAAGCAACGCTTCAGTTTCCGTGCGCTGCGCGCAACGCGCCACGTGTCAGAAGTTGACACGGCAGCACAACGCCCAAGGCAGTACGTCCAGTCAGAGCAAGGCTCTTTAAAAAAACATAAGCAACGTTCAATTGCGCAAGCGCACGGCTGCGCGACACGTGTCTGCGCAGTTGCGCAAGCACAACTGCGCAAGCGCACGGCAGCGAGACACGTGTCTGCGCAGTTGCGCAAGCCCAACTGCGCAAGCGCACCGCTGCGCGACACGTGTCTGCGCAGTTGCGCAAGCGCTGTTGCGCAAGTGCCTCACTGCGCGACACGTGTCTGCGCAGTTGCGCAAGTGCCTCACTGCGCGACACGTGTCTGCGCAGTTGCGCAAGCGCTGCTGCGCAAGCGCTTCACTGCGCGACACGTGTCACACGCTGGTGAGTTGCGCAACAACAGAGTGAAGATTTAAGGATATTTTTCTGTTCTTGTTTAAACAAGAAGATTTCTTCTGTAAAACAGGGGGCTTTGGATCAAAGATCCAACGGTGGGGAAAATTCCCCAAATCACTCAGAAAAGATCATTTTAACAAATTTAACTGATTTTTGAGCACTATAAAAAGGACCCCAGACCCCATTTCAAAGGGGGAGACAATTGGATTAAAAAAAAAGAAGAAGAGAACTTCTTGAGAACACAAAGAAGAAGGTAAAAACCTTTGAAATAAGAGAAAATTCTCTTAGGAATAGATCATTGATCTAAAAGACAAAATCAGTGATCTTCAATAAATAAATAAATAAATAAAAATAATAAAAAAATAGTGCCTTGCACTTGCTAGAGAACCTCTGGTTCTCTGAGATAGAAAGAAAGAAAAGAATTTTCTTCGTCTCTTTGATCTAAATTTAGATCAAGAAATTAAAAAGTGCTCTGCACTCCTTTCCTTGAATCTAAAAGATTCTTGGTGCTTTGCACAAATGCAATGCATTACTTGAAGGGCCAGACCCAAATCAAAAAGACCTAGCAGGCCAAAATAAATTGCAAAGCAATAAAAGGGCTCAGCCCAAATAAAATTGATGCTCTGCATCATTCATAAAGAACAGAGCCCAAAACAAATTGATGCCCTGCATCTTTTCTGGGCAAAGCCCAAATAAAAAATAAAAGGAAATGCAAAAGCAATGTTGGACATTTTTTTACTGGACTTAGCCCAATCGTGGCCATAAGTCCTTAAATTAAATTGGCTGAGCAAAATGGCTCTCCTAAATCAATCTATATCCGGTTTGAGGGTACATCTCCGAACTCCTTTGACATCCATCGTTGTAATTCCTCAACGACGTCAAAGAGGTGACGGGTCCCAACGGCCACACACCCAATAATGGACCGAAACGTCCATAAACTAATATCGGACCGAAACGTCCCCTAAACTAATAAGGGACCGAAACGTCCCTAAACTAACATCGGACCGAAACGTCCCTAAACCAATACCGGACCGAAACGTCCCTAAACTAACATCGGACCGAAACGTCCCTAAACTAATAATGGACCGAGACGTCCATAAACTAATATTGGACCGAGACGTCCTTAAACTAACATTGGACCGAAACGTCCTTAAACTAATATTGGACCGAAACGTCCCTAAACTAATATCGGACCACCACGTCCCTAAACTGGCACAATAGAGCCTAAATGCTCTTTTGTCGGATCTAAACGGTCCCGTTAAGTTGATCTTAGTCTCAAACTGGACTAACGTATCCTTAACAAACGTTTAAGTTGATCTTAGCCCCAAACACGGCTAACGTATCCTTAAATATTCAAATGGATTATAAAACTCCCAATCAACTCTGGTTCGAGGGTACATCTCCGAGCTCCTTTGATACATGTCGTTGTAATCCTTCAACGACGTCAGAGAGGTGACGAGTCCCGATGGCCATACATTAAATTAATCACTATGTTGAGTTGATCTTAGTCTAAAACAGGACTAACGTATCCTTGACGAACGTTTAAGTTGATCTTAGCCGCAACGCGACTAATGCATCCTTAAACTGAAAACACCAAACCAAATCTAAGTAAATACGGATTTGGACTAATCCACGTCCTACGGGCGACGGCATTACTCAGTCTCCGTATACAATCCACGGGCAACCACAAACAAAATGAACACACACGACACGAAGTGAAATTCTGGAGAAGGAGAAAGTTGTTACCGCGATGCGGTAGCGTAATTAACTGCAGGGGCTTGCGCCTGCAGGGAAGAGCGTCCCCATAATCAAAAACCCCTCATCCTGAGGGGGAATCTGATGAAGTCTGCTACATCGGCCGCATCCGTCTAAACCTCCGATACACGGTGCCATAAATCAACTTGGCATCTTCGGAGAGATAAACGGATAAAACCAAATAGCATCTGCCCCGAACATCAGGCATGGACGCCAAGTCCAGGCCGCCATTCGGAGGGGAACATGCACTTAGTGTTGTAAGCAGGTATCAATCCAACCTAGGGGAGAACCACTGGACAACTGTGAAGAACATTCTTAAGTACTTACGAAGGACTAAAGAATTGTTCTTGATGTATGGTAATGCAGATCTCCAAACGGAGGCCTTTACCGATTCGAGCTTCCAGAGCGATAAGGACGACAGCAAATCTATCTCTGGGTTTGTATTTACCCTCAACGGAGGGACGGTAAGTTGGAAGAGTTCCAAACAGGATACCGTTGCAGACTCTACGATGGAGGCTGAGTACATTGCTGCAAATGATGCCGCCAAGGAAGCCGTCTGGATGAAGAAGTTTGTCTCGGAGCTAGGAGTAGTTCCAACCATTATTGATCCAATACCATTGTATTGTGATAATAATGGGGCTATGGCGTTAGCCAAGGAGCCCAGGTCCCATCAGCGGTCCAGACACATCCTGAGGCGCTTTCATTTGATTCGGGAGATTGTAGATCGCCGCGAGATCGAGATTAAGAGAGTAGACACAAAGAATAACGCCGCGGATCCACTCACCAAGGCCTTCCCTCAGCCGCAGCATGAGCGACTTTTTGAGATGTTGGGTATGAGATACGCCAATAACTGGCCTTAGTGCAAGTGGGAGATTGTTGGATATATGTATGCCCTAGAGGCCATTATATGATAGTGGATGTATTTGTACATGTGTATATATATTCAGCATATATTCTTGCTCGACATGATAGTATGCTATCTGGTTCTTCTTTATCTGACATGTTGATTTGATCATGCTTTTATTCATTCATACATGCTGATAAAGCCCTGAGGATATTGTCTTGACTACTCTGATTATGATGGAGATCATACTAGTGGGACATCTGTAGTCTATAAGCATATCCTGGAAAGTCCCTAGTCGTAGGTATATCGAGACGGGGCATTGATATACCAGAGTAGACTAGCGTATATGATACTAGACCCATACGATGGGCGATGAATGTTCCCACATTCATCGATGTTTGACATCAAGATCATATACGGGTGCTCAGTGGTGACTGGGTACACTGGAAGGACTCACCGAGAACTCCTATATGGAATTATATCTATCGTCGGATAGCAGTTCTCAGGTGACACTGGTACAGGTTAGTCTGTAGACCCGAGATCGTTATAGAGTCTTGTGTGTTCTCCCACTGTACTTTGATTGCCACCCTACCACGGCTCTACTGAGTCGTGCAAACAGGTAGCCGTTGGGTACAGTCCCGAGACACACGAAGGCGATGAGCGCTAGGAGGGGTTTCGTCTCTCCCGGTATTGGGAGTTGATACTGTGCTATGCCCGACTGGTTATATCAATAAGTCCCTGGCCAGGGCTACTGAGATTTGCTGATAAGTGTTATCAGTAGTTTCTCGATCTGTTATAGACCATTCACCGGCATGACTTATTGAGTTATTGGGGTCGACGTGACCATCCCTAGGCTCGATATGCAGCATATCTGACGAAGAGACCGGACTGTACGGTAGTGTTGCCGGTTGGCTCGACGGGAGTTGTAGCAGGTTCGCTTGTTTTCATCTGATCGCTCAATACCCGGGTGGCCGTTACGTTTAGCTGACCGCTTGCGGCTTGGGGTTGCTTGATATGATCATCACCCACTGCCGGCGTATTGATGAGTCTTAGAGTCCCACAAAGGAGTTACCTAGTCCAGGCGAAACGTTGTGGTGCGCGTATGCGATATGCGTATGGACCCGATTAAAATGCGCGTATAGGATACCGTATATTGATCGGGCGGCTTGCATTTGGTGGGGTTATATGTGATATGGCCGGATTGATAAATCAAGTGTTGATTTATCATTTAATCATTAGTTTTCTCACTTGAAATCGTTTCTTGTACATGATGGATATATGCATGCATGTATGCTTTCTTTCTTTTAGTTTGATGCACATATGGATGTGCATACATACATACATACATACATACATCTTCTATCATGGTTGATTACACATTGAAAATGGTGGCAATATAAGACTCAGACCATGGTTTAAATATATGGATTATTATTTAATTTTTGTTAAAACAAAAGAAAAGAAGAAAAGGATAATTCATGGCTAGTTTCTACACTCTTCCTTAACCTAACCATGCTCACCTACTTCTAACCATGGGTTAACCTTCTCTTTGTGATTTAACTCAAATTAAATAATATCTTAAACATTTAACCATGGTTTGAGATGAGAAGGAATAAATATATATACATATATTTTCATTTTTCTTTTCAAGAGTTATCTTTTTACTCTTGTTAAAAGAAAGCCATCATCTTCTTCCTCCTTCACCATTTGCTCTCTAGACTTTTGTAGTGAGCAATATACTTATCAAGTTAGGTTTTTGAAGTGAGAAAAGTCACCACAACATCATTCTACACAAGTTTAGCCCACTTGTTTAGAGTGTTATCTTCATTTCTTCTCTTGAAAAGTGAAGTTGCAAGCTTGGACTAGGAGCTTCGGGTGGATCGTCGTGGACACTAGAAGACTTCAAGAGAACCTTCCTCCAACACTCAAGAGGCCAAAGAGTCTAGCGAAGGGAGCTACAAAGGTTGTACTCTCGAAACCTTAGTCTTTGTTGCCTTTAATGTTTAGAAACCCTAATTTTCAAGGATAGATCCTTTGTATGCTTACTTAGCACCATAAAAATTTGATCTTTGTGACATGTGATGCTTCCAAACTCTACATAAGGTGCTAGGTAAACCTAACATCGGGCGCTAGCGCCTCACGTGTCTGGCACATGGGCGCTGGGAGCTTAGGCGCTGGCGCGGGGGCTTTGGGCGCCGGCGGCCCCCGCGCCTCATGTGCCTGGCACGTAGACGCTTGGGCGCCGGTGAAAAGAAAGGGTTTTTACCCCCGGAAATAGGAGTTAAACTCCAAAAGAGGATTTTGAGTGGAGTTTAACTCCAAAAGATTTAGATTTGGAATTAAACTCCTAAAAGATCTGGATTAGGAGTTAAACTCCCTTGAGGATTTGGGTCTTGGAGTTGAACTCCCCAAAGATCTTCAAAGGTTCTTCTCTCTTAAGCCTTGGATCTTTTCCAAAGTGGTATTTTCGGAGATGGGTGTCCTTCTTTCTCCTTTGGCCGGATCTTGAAGAACGAAAAGTATGAGATTTTAAAAATCTTTTATTTTTGAGATCTAATGGGAGATCTGAGTTCTCCTTTGTGGGTTTTGTGGTGAAAAGCTTTTTATTTTTAAGAAAAGAAGAGTTAAACTCTTAATTTAATTCAAAACGGGAAGATGGTTTTAGAACCTTGAGGAAGGAGAAGTAGACACAGGAACCCTAACTTTTTGGAGAGGAATGAATTGTATGCTTTATTTCATCATCATGTTTCCTTTTATAGGCTTATAAATTTACATATAGCCCCTTGGGCTTTACAAAATGGCATTTTGCCCATCCCATGCCTCAAGTGCTCATTTCTTTTGCAATGAGCCATAGGCTTTACAAAATTTGGTTTTATGCCCATTTTGCTTACATTCATGCATTAAAAAAATACATAAAAATTATTTATTACATGATTTTTATTTTGGCATGGGGGAGGCCGGCCGCTTCATGTTCGGGCTTGACCCGAGCAAGAGCCCACTTGATCTGGGCTTGGGCCCACCTGGCTTGGGGTTGAACTTGACTTTGACTTGGTCAACCGGGGTGCAATTTTCGACCCCAACAGCTGTGAGCTTCTTTCATCAACTCTTCTCGTACAGAACCTTTGGGTATGCACAACCTGCTGCCGTATCTCAAAAATCCATTTTCATGGATGATGAAGTTTGTTCTAGGTCCACTTTCTACTTGTTCTCTGATCTTTTGCAACTAAGCATCACTTACTTGAGCTGCTTTGATCTGATTGATAATGGTAGATTGAACTTGTAAATTCATCAAACTTGAAGCATTACCTGGCATGACCACTTCAATCTCCATCAGATGCAAATCTTCTTGAAGCTTACACTGTGCGGTGAGATTCAATGGTAATGGTTGGAGACTAAGTGCATCAGGTACTACATTCACCTTCTCTGGATGATATTGTAGCTTGATGTTGAAGTCTGCCAAAAGTTCTAACCATCTTCTCTGCCGCATATTCAACTTTTTCTGAGTAATCACATATTTCAGACTTTTGTAATCTGTGTGTAGGGATTCCTTAGCACCACGACTAGGGTTTGCAAGCATCACACATGCCACAACAAAAAATTTAGGGGCTGCTAAACAATCATCCTAGGAATCGAACTAGAAAATTAGGGTAACAAAACAAGCAATGTAACATTACAAAGAGAAGTGAACAAGAATACAACCTTTGTAGACCCGGTCCTTCACTTCTAAAGCTCCGTGTAGTCATCCCTTCACTTCAAGCATCAATCTCCCGGACTCAAGATGGACTTCACGAAGCGTAGTGAGCAAGCATGCTCGAAGACTTCGAGGCCGAAGATGATCTACGTCGAGGGAACTCAAGCACAAGCTACCTCTTCACTAGGTGATGAACTTTGTGAAGAGAACATCCTAAACTAAATGGCAAATAGTAGAGGATGATGAGGTAGGTAGTGGGCTCACTTTAGATTTTATTTTCTCACTCATTTTCACCATTTATCAAAAACCTAGAAAGCTTTTGAGTTGAGATGAAGAAGAAGAAGAATGAACTCAAGAATAAAAATCAAGTGGTGAATGAAGCAACCATGGGTGAGTTAGTATCAAATACTAACTATTGTAGAGACTTAACCATGGCTAGAATGATAATGGTTGGGTTTAAAATATTTTTAGTAAAACAAAATGAGTAGACTTTGGTCAATGGTCTACAAGCTTCATGAAGCTTTCAAGCCATGAAAAAATCCATGTCATTTTGATTTACTTAAAACAAATAAAACCCTAAATTATAATTAGCATGGTGTAAGTCATATACACACCGAAGTTTGCATGTATCATCAAGCATGACACAAACATGTACACAAGTATATATCACATATATACTTAATACATAATCAAGTGAGAAAAGCAATCTTAAATGAGCTAATACTAGTTAATGTAAATTAATATATAATTATACATTAGATTATTAAATCAACACTTGATTTAAAAATCCGGCTATATCATATATAAACCACTAATATCATATGTATCGATTTATCGAATCAACACTTCATTCGATAACCCGACTATATCACATAAAACCGACTGATGACACAAATCGTGAGAATAGAATACAGTATCACATACATGTATGAATCTCGGTCCCGCACATATCTCATATGTGCTCCTATTCCGTTTCTCCTGAGCCAGGAAACCTCTGTGTAGGACTCTAAAGACTCGTCAATACGCCAGCAGTAGGTGATGATCATATCAAACACCCAAAAGCCGCAAGAGGCGTGCTAAACATAACGACCACCCGGGTATTAAGCGATCAGAATATCAACAAGAAAGCCTGCTCATACTCCTATGAATCCAATCAGTAACACTACCGTACAGTCCGGTCTCTTCGTCTGATATGTCGCATATCTCGCCTAGGGGTGGTAAACGTCAGACCCCAATAGCTTGATAAATTATGCCGATGTAAGGTCCATAACGGGTCGAGAAACTACTGATAACACTTACCAGTAAATCTCATCTACCTTTTCCAGGGATTTCAGTTATGGCCAATCGAGCATAGCGCAACATCAACCCCCAATACCGGGAGAGACGGATCCCCTCCTATCGCTCATTGCCTCCATGTGACTGTTCGCCGCCGAATACCGGGAAGACATACGTGTTGCCTGAATTTGGAGGCAGATGCTATTTGGTTTTATATGTCCAACTCTCCGAAGATGCCAAGTTGATTTATGGCACAGTATATCGGAGGTTTAAACGGATGCGGCCGTTGTAGCAGACTTCGTCAGATTCCCCTTCGTTTAAGGGGTTTTTTATTGTGGGGACGCTCTTCCCTGAAGGCGCAAGCCCCTGCAGTTAATTATGCTACTGCATCACGGTAACCACTTTCTCCTTCTCCAGATGGTCACTCCGTGTCGTGTGTGTTTGTTTTATTTTTGGTTGCCTATGGATTGTATACGGAGACTAATTTATGTTGTCTCCCGTAGGGCATGGATTGGTCCAAATCCGTATTTTCTTAGATTTGGTTTTGGGTTGGGTTTAAGGATCGTTAATCTCATTTGAGACTAAGATCAATTTAAACGTTTGTTAAGGATACGTTAATCTAATTTTAGACTAAGATCTACTTAATAGGATCATTTAGATCCAACAAAAGAGCATTTGGACTCTATTGTTTTAGTTTAGGGACATTGCGGTCCATAAGTTTAAGGACATCATAGTCCATGGAGTTTAAGGACATCATAGTCCATAGTTTAGAGACATCATAGTCTAGTGACATCATAGTCTAGTTTAGAGACATCATAGTTTGTAGGGTTTAGTTTAGGGACGTTGCGGTCCATAAGTTTAAGGACATCGTAGTCCATGGAATATCTGATTGTCAGGACCCGTCACCTCTCTAAAGACGTTGAAGAATTACAACAACACATATCAGATGAATGAAGAGATGTACCCTTGAAACAATGTTGGTTGGGAGATCTGTAGTCAAGTTTGGGATTAAGATCATTTAAAAAGATTTATGAGCATGCGGGCTCAATTAATCTAAATGAAGGGTCTGTAGCCAACTTGGGCTCGGCCCACTCAACAAAAATGTTGGACATTTAATAATACTGAGCATTGGTTTGGGTTCTGACAATCTTTTGCCTTTTATTGAGTGTTGAGCGCTCATTATAGCTCAGGGGCTTTATTTAAAGATCAGTTTATGTTCCCTCGGCGCACACGTGAGGAGCACGTGGTGCGCTTGGCACTGAGCGCCAGATTTAGAGCGCTAAGACGCTTCCTGTGAGATAGCGCACACATGAGGAGCACGTGGCGCGATTGGCGCTGAGCGTCAGCCTTGAACGCAGAGCGCTTTCTGTGAGATAGCGCATACGTGAGGAGCAAGTGGTGCGCTTGGCGCTGAGCGCCAGCCTTGAAGCGCAGAGGCGCTTCTTTTAAAATGGAGCGCAAGGAGCGCTGTGGCGTTGTGCGCCAGTTTTGGAGCGCTAAGGCGCTTCTTTAAATTGGAGCACTAGGAGTGCCAGATTTGGAGCGCTGAGGCGCTTCTTTTAAAATAGCACTTGGAGCACTGGGCGCTGAGCGTCAGATTAGGAGCGCTGAGGCGATTCTTTAAATTGGAGCGCTTAAGGCTCTTATTAGGCAAACTTTGATCAGTTCTGCACTCTGAGAATTAAACTCTCGTTCATAGGAGACTTTGTCTCATAGATCTAAGAACTTAAGTTCTTATTTTAATAGAAGATTTTACAATCTCTTCTGTTTTTATGAAAGACCTTGTCTTTGTGGATCTGTGATCCAAGAAAAAATTAAGTTCTTCTCTCCTCCCTTTTTTATGGTGAGATATTAGGATCTCTTTTTATGAAAGACATCTGTCTTATAGATATATGATCTTAAAGAAGAATTAGTTTCTTCTTCTTTTGATGAGATACTTTGATCTCTCTTTTTTTATTTACCTTTTAGAGCATTTATTCCGCCAGACACTTTCAAGACAACAAGAAGAAATTCTCCTTCTTCCGAGAGCTTGCCCTTCTCTTTGAAATTTCTCAAAGTTTATGGGGGGTTCCTCTCTGCAAGACTTGAAGTCTTGGGGCCTTTTTATAGGGTAGGCTGATTTGTTGAATCAGTTAAAGAGATCTTTTTCTGATTGATTTGGGGAGGTTTCCCCACCATTGGATTTTTGATCCTAGGGCTTCTGTTTTACAGAAGGCAATCTTCTTATTTTTAACAAGATTGGGAAAATCTTTTCCCATACAGAACTTATTCTGTATCTTGGTGATGATTTTTTTAAATCACCATTGGATCTTTGATCCAACGGCAGGGAACATTTAGTTCCAGCGCTAGCGCTCTCGTGCCTTGCACGTGAGCGCTGCAACAGAGTCGTTGACTCTTAGCGCTGGCGCTACTAGTGCTAGCGCTCTCATGCTTTGCATGTGAGCGCTGCAGCAGAGTCTTTGACTCTTAGTGCTGGCGCTGCAAGAGCCGGCGCTGCAAGAGATGGCGCTCTCGTGCTTTGCACGTGAATGCTGCAACAGAGTCTTTGACTCTTAGCGCTGGCGCTGCTAGCGCGAACGCTCTCGTGCTTTGCACGTGAGCGCTGCAGCAGAGTCTTTGACTTTTAGCGCTGGCGCTATTAGGAAGCGCTGCTTCTTTTCAAATTTCAAAACTCGAACAGAGGTTTGCTCTAATTGGGGGAAACAAATGCCTCCCCACCGTTGCGCTCACGTGGCCTACACATGAGTGCAGCGGTGGCAGCATCTCTGCCATTGGATCAAATCAGAAGTTGAAACGACTCTCTATGCCTATAAATAGGGCCTTTGGCCCTTGAGATGACCTCTGCTCATCTTCTTTCTTGTTTTTTTCTGAGAATTAATTCTCTTTCAGAGTATAGCTCTTTGTTTTAAGAACTCTCTTAGAGACAGAACTCTGTCAAATTTTTGGTAAGATTTGAACCCATTAACAGAGTTTTGCTCTACTTAGATCATAAATCTTTTAAAAACTTTTAGGGTTTCTTAACCCGTTAAAACAGAGCTTTGCTCTCTCTAGATTATGGATCAGAAAAAGAAATCTTTTTTAGGGTTCTTTTAACCCATTAACGAAGAATTTTTAGAGTCCTCTTTAGATCTTAACGATCCTGAAGTTTTTACTTTTGTAGAAAGCTTTGCTTTTAGGGTTTTGATGGATGATTCCATCGTCTTCACAGAGCAATGGCTCTTCAGAATTTTTTCTTTGGGGAATTTTTATTCCCTTCATGATTAATTATGACAGATGTCATATCTGTTGCAGAGCACTGCTCTAAAGGGAGATTTACTCCTTGGCCCAAGGGGCGCTCATTAAATGAGAATCCTTTTAGGATTTCTTCATTTAATGACTGTCTCATCAAATGATGAGACTGTTTTATTAATGATGAACTGTCATCTAGATTGTGTGGGTCCCTTTTGGTCCCTTTCCACTGCATTGCAGTGCGGTACGAATTTAAAGTACCAAGTGACAGAACTTAAACTGTAGCCTTTGACGGCTATATTTTTTTTGTTCTTTTTTCGTGCAGGTATTATGTCTTTCGACATTTCTTTCCCGTTCATCCGTTCGAAAAGCGGATTCCCTGAAACGACTGTGGACAGGGAAGTCTTCGTGTTGATCAAAGATCACGACCCGGAGCAAAAGAATCACCATTTATGGAGCAGATGGTACAGCCAAATTATCAGGGGCCGTCGGAGCTTTTCTTGCACGGCACCATCGGATCCTATTTCGGCGATCCCTTATGCTGACGCACCTCTGGTGAACTATGCCATGGAGGAGGTCAACTGGACCTTAGAGGGTCTCCTTCAGGCTTCTATGGCTGTAATACCCGTACAGCCGCTGACGGCTTTGGAGACCTTGGGGCGGCGTATATGTCAGGGCGAGTAGCGCCCATGGGGACAGCCGTACATGATAGGCCCTCGCCATCCAGCTGGGTATTTGCAGTGGGCCCGCTACATCTTGTCGGCCAAGAAGTCGCAGATGCTGAAGTTCGGGTTGTATCCCGCAATTTACGCTTCTCTCTTCCAATATTCCGCGCCTCCTGCATGGTCGGTCAAGGCTTTTCTGGAGCAATGGAATATTCCGACCCACACTTTCCTTCTATCGGATCGAGATGTCTCAATATCTTTGGAAGAGTTTGCAGAGATCTCTGGATTACCCGTTAGGGGAGAACACTACGAAGAGCTGCTTCCTCCAGACAAGTATATCTTTGCCACCAAATTAGTGGTAATGGGTCTTACCCCGGAGAACGCCATTCAACACCAATTCCTGAGCTTGATCAAGGTGTTGAATATATACGAAAGTCTATTTCTGGAGTCTGGAGGGCATGGAGTTAGCTACGCAGACTTAATCGCTCGCTTTCTTCATCCAGAAGCCTTATCGAAGCAAGTTGCGCTATTTGCCAAGCTTGATGACCCGTTCGGTTTTGCTTTGGATAACAAACCGACGGCGGAGGCGGATTTAAAAAGTTTCTTTATTCCAGATACTCCAGTTGTTCCCTTCGCGGAGCTTGCCGCTCTGGACTTCGATGAAAAGACGTTCGTGCTGGGGTTCAATGGCTTATAGCTAAACTGGTTCGTGCTTCCGATGCATTCTCGTTACATGAGGCCATCAGTCTTTTACCCTGCCCATCGTATGGTCGCGGGAATGCGAGTGTCTATAGGGATTGCTGGGTTGGCACACCTGTACCATGGTCTTAGCTTAGCGGCGGACACCACCGAGCTGGGGGTACAGCCAGTCACTTTCTCACTGCACTCTTTTTTGTCATGGATCGAGCTGCACATACTTGGCGCTTTTGGTGCTCACAAACGGCCTCGTTTCTACGATAATTACAACTTCCCTTGGATTATGCACTTAGTTAACGCTTCTGTTTTAACTCCGACACCGCGGGTGGCTAGGGGTGTGCTTCTTCGTCCGCGTATGGTTAGAGATGGCATGACCTTTTTCAATAAGGTTTTAACCATCGGCAAAGAATCCGCAAAAACGGTGCAGCCTCGGCGTGATACTTTTAAAGATGGGGCCTCTACCTTGAAAGCTCGGGAGATTCTTCATTTATATTCAATTAGGTCGGGCTTTCTTGTGTTTAGGCAGAACGATTCGGCGTTGTTCATGCGGTACAATCCATACCGTTTCGCCCAGCAATCAAGTTATAATCAGGACGTCCCGCTCGAAGCCTTCCTAGTTGAGCCAGCTGCCACAGAAGAAGGTATTCGAAATGCATTGCACCATTTTATGCGGTTGAACACCAGCTCCAATTTCTTTATCAGCGAGCCGAGTTGCGTTCCACGATTCTTGAATGCATATGTGGCGTGGTATCAACATTCGATGGTCGCCGTTATTAGGGAAGAAAAGAGATTACTGCTTGATTGCGAAGGCACCGCCCCGGCTTGTAATCCAGCCATTCCCTTGAAGCGACGGACCGTCGTCCGTCCTCCCTTGAGGGAAACTGCTGCGGCTGTGGTGCTGTTCATATCATAAGATTGCATTATTATATTCCCCATTCTTATTCATTTTACAAATAAACAGGTGCTTTTGACCCATGTCTGCTACATAGTTGCAGATTACAGGTTCTCGGAACAAAAACAGTGAAAAGATAAAAAGATGATACAAAAGTGAGACTATGACCAATAAATGGAAGAATTTTGATCAAGCCTACAGTTTGAAGACTAAATGAAAATCAATGGACGATTTCACAAAGAACAAAGACAGCGCAATGTTCAAGACTTCGTCACAAAGCAAGCGGTAAAAAGTCTACGACTATATTCACTGTGAAAATCTGGAAGAAATCTAGAAGCCAATCTGAGAAAACAACTGAAGAAAATAGAAGGAAAAATGCAACAGAAGAAACCCAGAAGAAATAAAGCAACCAAGCCCCCTACTTGGCCGCGGAACCGCGGCCAAACCTTGCTCTTGGCCGCGGATCCGCGGCCACGTGTCGCCCGTGTCGGTGGAAAAATTCTAAGGCGGCTGGCGTGCGTTGACTAGTTCTCTTCTTAAGGGCAAATGTGTAAAAGCAGATGTGACTCGATTGTAACCCTAAGGTTTCTATGCTCTATAAATAGAAACCCTAAAACCTTTTTTAGGTTATGCCTCTTCTTGTATCTCATTTCATCTATCTAAATTCAGATTTATAAATTTCTGTAAAGAAGGAAGAGAGCATCAAATAAAAATTATGAGTAAATTTTCTTTTCATTGCCCTAGTTAAATTTTATTTCCATGCCCTAGGTAATTTCTTTCTTGCCCTAGTTAGATTTTATTCTCTGCCCTAGTTAATTAGTATAGATCATGTTTTTCAATTCCCTGATGAGCGAGTAATCTCCTCGCTTGTTAGGGTTAGATTTGGGGAAGGCTTGAGGGATGAAGATCTCTCACCCCTTTCTTGCCCATCATACGTTTTTATAGGACTCCATGCATACATGCACACACCGCTCCCTACGGCACCCTATCCCACGAGGTAGCGGTGATACCGTAGTATAAACGACCGGTTGTGCGTGTTTTCCATGGAGCTTAGGGTAAGGATTAAGAAAGGAAGGACAAGAACCTAGAGGAAGAAATTTCGTTTCTTCCCGATGGTACTAATCCACTTTATTAATTATTACCATAACACCTCATAGATCTTAAACTGGGTATAGAAAGCGGTGAGGAATATTGACTTTCCAAACTTAACCTAAACCTAACCCTAGCAAGATTTTAATCCTAGTTTAGATCAACTTTAGTTTTTAGATTTAATCAATCCAACACCAATCGGAATTAACTCGTTAGAACAAATCGAGAATACACAAAATCCCTGTGGACCGACCCGTACTCACCGGCTTGCTACCAAGCGACGCCGTTCTTGATTGCGGTTATAAATTATTCTTTGAGATCAATCAGGTGCCACGTGTTATGCCTGAGCTGCCCCTACCCCGCATGCCTGTAGAAGCGGTAGCTGTGGGGTCTCCTGAGTCTGGCGTGGGTACTGAGATCGGGACACGTCGCCCTAAAATGCCCGTGAAGCGTAGGCTCCTATCGTCGGCCGCCGGGGCTCGTTCGCAGAAGAAGAAGAAGTCGATGTTTTCTCTCGACGTCGTGCTCGGCCAGGAGCCCCATACTCCCTATAGCGAGGGTTTGAGTGAGTACGGGACCAATAAGGGTCTATTTATTGATCCTGTGGATGATACCGATCTTCAAGCAGCCCTTGTGGCTTCTGAGCGACAGGCTTGCGCAGAGGCGGCGTTGCTATCACTTGCGGAAACGGGTATGCTCTAGTCATATCGTTTTGAGCTTTTTCCTTCTCTCTTATTATTCATTTATTAATACATCCTACTTTGTCAGGCATCTTCGCTAAAGAGGCTCTGGCGGCTTCCCTTCGTACTTTTGAGGAGGAAGAGAGGCTTCGCGCTTGTTTGGGCCTCGGTATCTTTCGGCTCATTGTGTCTTCATTCCTTTTTTCTTTATGGATAGTCTAACCCCCTTTTTTTAATACAGGGACTACTTCGACTCAGGTTATCCCGAGTGCGGTGCCAATCCCGCATGGTGACGCGGCGACGCTCCCAAGGTCGGCTGCCGAAGTCCCAGCTCCCCCAGTATTGCCGAAAGAAGCTTCGCTCAAACAGCCGATGACGGACGACGTAAAGGCTCCAGAGGCAGAACTTGGTTCGGACGATGACGTCTCCTTGACGGAGGTCTTGAGGATGTCACTTCTCACTACCAAGGCCGACAAGAAGCATAGAAAGCGCGCGGCTAAGGACGTGATGCCGCTTTGGCTATAGGTGTAGGCTCAAGCGCCATTCCATCCTATACTATTTCTTCCGAAGACGCCCCAGCTGCCCTGTCTACTATCCATAAACAAATGGTGCGCGCGGCTCGGGAAGAAGCCGAAAAGCCATCCTAAGGTAACATAACGCTGAGTCTTTCTTGGAATTTAATCTTCAAATTCTTATATATCATATCTTGCATGGCCAAGTCCTGACGTTGAGGCGGCAGGCGAGATGATGGCGACTACAGAGCCTGAAACGGCTACTCTCTCTCGGGAGTCTGGGACTGCCCCAATCACCGCTCTTTCTCCTTGTGGTTCGTTGCCATCAGCGGGTATCGCGAGTGTCACGACGGCCCTTATCGAATAGGGGGACGAAGCCACGGGCGCAGAAACTATTCCAATGGCGGAGAGCGAAGAAGCTGCTGTGCCTAGTGACGCTCTCGGCGCGGTTTCGGTTGGTGACTTATCAGGTAGATCCAGGGTCACTATTTTCTTTTTATCTTTCGATCCCGTTCATCCCCATCTGATGACATTTTGTTCGTTTTGAGTGTAGGTGCAGTAAATGCGGAGATTGCACCATCTGAAGCGCCTCAGGTCACCGCCGTGACGGCTGTTATTCCGTTGCCTTCTCCCATGCCGTCTGGAGTGCTGGAAGGTATATATTTGCAACTTATCGATTTCATTGTAGGTAATATACTCTTTTTACTGACATCGTATGTTACAACCGTGCAGGAGTTCTTTTTGATCATCTGTATCAAGTGCTGAACCCGCATTTCTCCTTCCAGTCGGAAGTCACTTTGCCTGCTGGTGCCAATGAGTATAGTTTTTAACCGACGTCCTTTCCTTTCTTTGACGGACGACCCTGCCATTGTTAATTTTAAATTGATTGCAGCACTACAAATTGAAGGAGGGGACGAGAGAATCGTCGCACAACCAGTACTCCCAACTCTGCCCCCTGTCGCAGCCGGTATAGTAGACTCTATTGTTCGTGCATTTTCTTTATCTCTTGAGCCGAAATTTGATCATAATTCGTTTTGCAGCAATCGTACCGGCTCTTGCTCCGTTCGAGTCTCGCATCCTAATGCCGGCGGGGCCCTTTTCCAGACGTCCATCCTCTAGAGGCGCTGCAACTAGCCTGCGCATGTTAAGTGAATTCATTGAGGATCTTGACGCTGAAGCCCTCATATTTGCTGCAGATTTTGCTGCTGAGGTTAATCCTATGCTGGCAACGCTCGTGAACATCTATGACGAAGGCGTCGTCGAGTCTTAGGTTAATTACTGCAGAAAGATCGAGACCTGCCTGTATGAGATTGAGCTTAGGCGTCCTGCTCCGGAAATGTTGGCTTTGAACTCCCAGCGGGCTGCGTGGGTTAAACAGAGCGTTCCCTTCCTCCGCCATTTCGAACAAGAGGTGACCTTAAAGCGGAAGGAACGTGAGGAGGCTTCAGGCGAATCCGCCCGGTTACGCGCCCAGGTTTACGCGAATGTTGCACATCTGAAAGCTATCTTTGAGGGCCTCCTACGATGTATTTCTGACGGGCTAACGCTGAGGCAGAAGCTTGATCTCATTGAGCGGGTTGCGCAGAGTCGTGAGGCAGCTTAGCGGGAAATCGATGAAAAGGTTTCATCCTGTTTGCAGCAATGGGTCCGAGTCGAAGCTGAGCTGGCCGCGGCGGTTGCTCATGAAAAGGAGCTGAGAGGAGTGCGCAAACGGCTTGCTGATTTGCTAAAATCACCTCCTTCTCAATAGTCGTCGTTGTATCGATTGTAATTTATGAATAACATGTATTCATTTCATTTTTATTTTATATGATGTATCTCGTATTCAATTGAATTCAAGAATAAAGGACACATTTTTTTATCTCCAACTATCGCTTTCTTCTCTCTGCTGTGTTGTTGGCATGTGATTTTAGCAAATGTAACTTGTGGACGATAGATAACAGTTCATCTTGAATTCTTTATAGGGGAATGATGGCTTAGGAGACAGGTTCAGGTCTGCTGCCTAAGACTTTTCAACTTTATAGCCGTGAGGGTCTCATAAAGATTTTTCTCCCTACGAGTCCAGAGGATCTCATAGGTGCATTTTCTTCTTAGGAATCGTGAGAATTCCTAAGTGTGCTTTCTCTTGAGAGTCGCAAGAGAATTTTCTTCCTTACAAGTCGAGAGGACTCGTAAGTACCCGTTTCCCCCTTGTCGATATTCGACTTGGGAGAGTATAGCCCGTGGATAGTCCATCTTAACCTCCTTGCAGGGCAGTGATGGTTTAGAAGACAGGGTTAGGATCTGCCGCCTAAGACTTTTCAACTTTATGAGCCATGAGGGTCTCATAAAGACTTTTCTCCCTACGAGTCGAGAGAATCCCGCAGGTGTATTTTCTCCTTAGGAATCATGAGGATTCCTAAGTGTGCTTTCTCTTGAGAGTCGTAAGGATCTCGCAAAAGAATTTTCTCTTTACAAGTTGAGAGGACTCGTAAGTGGTTGTTTCCCTCCTTGTCGAGATTCGACTTTGGAGAGTGTGGCCCGTGAATGGTATGCAAGAGTCCATCTTGGACCGACTTGTAGGGCCCCAGTGCTTAGGAAACAGGTCCTTATCCCCATTGCCTAAGGCTTTTGCCTTACGAGTCGAGACGAATCGAGAGATTCCTACAAAGACACTAATTTCCTTGCGGGTCGACGCGAATCGAGATGCTCTCGTCAAGGACGCTGATTTCCCTGAATCGAGGTTTTTCCCAAGGACACTGATTTTCTCGGAGTTAAGACGAATCGAGAGATTCCAGCAAAGACACCGATTTCCTTGCGGGTCGACGCGAATCGAGATGCTCTCGTCAAGGATGTTGATTTCCCTGAATCGAGGTTTTTGCCAAGGACACTAATTTCCCTGGGGGTCGAGACGAATCGAGGTATTCCTGCAAAGACACCGATTTCTCTGCGGGTCGACGTGAATCGAGATGCTCTCGTCAAGGATGCTGATTTCCTTGAATCGAGGTATTTTCCAAGGACACTGATTTCCCCGGGGTTGAGACGAATCGAGGTATTCCTGCAAAGACACTGAATTCTCTGCGGGTCGATGCGAATCGATATGCTCTCGTCAAGGACGCTGATTTCCCTGAATCGAGATATTTGCCAAGGACACTGATTTCCTCGGAGTTGAGACAAATCGAGAGATTCCTGCAAAGACACTGATTTCCTTACGGGCCGACGCGGATCGAGATGCTCTCGTCAAGGACGCTGATTTCCCTGAATCGAGGTTTTTTCTAAGGACACTGATTTCCCTAGGGGTCAAGACAAATCGAGGTATTCCTGCAAAGACACTGATTTCTCTACGGGTCAAAGCGAATCGAGATGCTCTCATCAAGGACGTTGATTTCCCTGAATCGAGGTATTTGCCTAGGACAATGATTTCCCGGGGGTCGAGACGTATCAAGATATTCCTGCAAAGACACTGATTTCTCTACGGGTCAACGTGAATCGAGATGCTCTCGTTAAGGATGCTAATTTCCCTGAATCGAGGTATTTGCTAAGGACATTGATTTTCTCGGAGTTGAGACGAATCGAGAGATTCCTGCAAAGACACTAATTTCCATGTGGGTCGACGCGAATCGAGATGCTCTAGTCAAGAACGCTAATTTCCCTGAATCGAGGTTTTTGCCAAGGGCACTGATTTCCCTGGGGTTAGTTGACTTGTTTCCGAGACAGAGCGTTGATCCGGCGGGGAGGTCATTGGTTGACTCTAGGTTGTCTGTGGACCATAGAGTCTTGGAACTAAGGACTTTTCCGTGGCTCCGCTTTGTTGGCGTCGCGTCCGAATCCTGCTGGAATGAGGAGGAACGTTGTTGTTGTTCTTCTGGGATGCAAATGTTCCCATCGAGATCTGACTCTCCCTTTGACAAGGTCTAGTGGGGAAATGTGGTCCCCTTTTTGTTTATGCCCATTGATTGGATACATGGGTCGGTATGGACTCGCCTGTAGGGAAAAAGTTTCATTTCATATATTTTTTTTCTTTCTGCGATGCTCTATCATTTCAGCTTTTTTTATCGCGAAAGTCACGATTGCCCAATCATTTCGGCTATTTTTCACGGTGCCCAATCATTTCGGCTGTTTTTTTTACTCGCTGCTTTTTATTGCGGGTTGCCCAATCATTTCGGCTATTTTTGTATGCATATATTTTACTTGCTGATTTTGTTGCAAGTTGCCCCATCATTTCGGCTATTTTACATGCATTTTTTTCCGAGTACGGAACTCAAGATCTGATACCAATAGTGTCAGCATCGCTGCGACTGGAATATTGCCAGGAGCGAATCATCATTTGCCATGAAAGGAATTGGAACTTGATATTGATGTGGGCATCAGCATCGCTACAACTTGGACATTGCCAGGAGCGAATCATCATTTTCCTTTGTCGATTTAAACAAAGATGGCTTAGCAAACAGGGTTAGAATCCTGTTGACTAAGGCTTTTGACTTCATGAGCCGTAAGGGTCTCATAAAGGTGTTTCTCCCTACGAGTCGTGAGGATCTCGTAGGTGCATTTTCTTCTTAGGAATCGTGAGGATTCCTAAGTGTGTGTTTTCTTATAACTGGTAAGGATCTTACAAGAGTGTTTTCTCCTTATAAGTCGAGAGGACTTATAAGTGTTTGTTCATCAAATGGGGGCATTCCTTGTCGTTGATGGGACTCGGAAAGGAAATGATTATTTGCGCCCGTGGATTGTATACAAGGGTCAGTATTAAACTGCTTGTAGGGCAGTCTGGGAAAGGTGATGGCTTAAGAACAGGTTCAGATCCTTGTAACTTAAGGCTTTTGAATCTTATGAGCCGTGAGGGTCTCATAAGAGGGTTCTCCTTACGAGTCGTGAGGTCCTCGTAAGTGTAATTTCTCCTTAGGAATCGTAGGGATCCCTAAGTGTGTCGCTCCTTTATGAGTCATAAGGATCTCACACAGGTAGTTTTCTCCTTACAATGTTGAGAGGACCTTGCAAGTGTTTTTAACGAGATTGCGTCCTTTCGGGTTTTCACAAACTCGCCGTAAGCCTTGTTGTTTTTACTCACGGAGCCCTTTCGAGTTTTCATCCGTGCCCATCTTGCTTATGGACGTACCATTTTTTAATTTATTTTTTTTTATTTTTTTATTTTTTTTATTTTTTTTACGAGTCTGCACCCTTTCGGGTTTTCACAAACATCGCCGGTAGCCTTGCTGTTTTTACTCACGGAGCCCTTTCGGGTTTTCATCTGTGCCCATCTTACTTATGGACGTACCGTTTTTTTTGTTTTTTTTTATTATTTACGAGTCAGCCCAAGGATGCTGCGGGTTTGTAGTAGTTTAAAGACGTTTCGGTCAATTGTTCGTAGGTCCGGGATTTTTCACGGGCAACATACGATTAAGCAGCTAGATGTTCTTGCAAGTCTTCATATCTTTTGTGTCGGAGGTGGATTCCTTGAAGAGAGGGCTAAGGGTTATTTCTTCATCAGAGTCGCTTCCAAAGGTGAGAACTTGCGATCCCTTGGTGTCAACCATGTGACAGTTGCCGGCAGTTCTTTTGTGCTCATCTGTCGTGCTTCTCTGTTCCCGACGAGTCTTGCGCTTCACTCGCTGGATGTGTTGTCGGTGGGCAACATATCCCTGCCACCAGTTTTTAAAGGACATGCACTCTTCGGTAGGGTGTGTGATCCTCCGATGGTATAAGCAGTAATTTGGATGTGCATTCGCTTCGTCAAGGAGTATGCTGCCAGGAGTATTTCCTTTAAAAGGTGGCAGCTTCATTCCCATTGACAGGGCTTTGGCGAATTGCTTTCTTGTCTTAAACATGCTTTTGTCTATTGTATGCGTGCTTCGATCTGATTGGGATACTCCATGGTTTCTCAATACTGGAGCTTCTTCAACGTGATGCCGATGCTTGGCCCTTTCATATATGGCTGTTTCACGCTCTCGGTCAGATTTGCTTTTTTGACGGGCCTCATTCAGCAACATGTCAATCATCTTATCTGACGGTTCTAAGAGTTCCGGTTCGGGATCTACCCCCAGTTTCTCTGCATCACTGCTTCTTCGCCATTTATTGACGAGTGAGAGATCATGTGGCAGCTCGCCACATAGTTCTTAGGTTTATCTGACGAGTCTTCTCCCCCATCATTGTCATCATCTCCGTCCTTAAGAATGTGGTTGAGAAACTTTTGGAGCGTGACCGGGGTTCGCGCCTTCTGGTTATATTCTTCGAGTGCGTCAATGTGTCTTTGCAGGTCCGTGCGCTTGTCATCAGGCTTCACGAGCTTTTTGTTCTTCTTATTCTTTTTCGAAGACTTTGACGAACGGGCATGGGCGTTTTAACTATCACTACCAATTCTTGGCGTCGGGCGTGGCTTCAGCATTCCCTCGATGACCTCGGATTCCAGCGGACTTTTCCACCTGATCGCCGGGCATGTTTGGAGATCGTTTAGCATTCTTTTTGTTTTGGCTGAAAGAACTAATTCCCATGGAGCTTCCTCTGTGAATGAGCATGATGCCCCCGGCGTGTCCACCCTTTTAGGAGTGTGCTGTTGTGGCGGATTTACCTTCCAATTTTCGGACAGCGCGAACTTGCCTTGTTGGTACTGGTCTTCAACCCAGTTTTTGAAGACGTAGCAGTCTTTGATCGGATGGCCCAATACTCGGTGGTAGAGGCAGTAATTGAGATTGTTAACACCGTTCAGTTGCGATGGGTGTCTCGGCTCCGGTAAAGTAATGAGCCTGTTGCGCACTGCCAGTTCGAACAATCTCCTTATTTTATCCCAGGGAAACGAGTAAGAACGTCTCAACTTCTCATCGAGGGATCGCCGCTTGTTGCCTTGGCGAGCAGCTGATTTCGGCTCACTCGGCTGTTGTTGAGCGTTAGCGACAAAGGTCGCTTTCTTTACCTTTTTCATTTCGAAGCTCCATCTTTGAAGAGGGCGGTCTATGGCCCATCTAGTCCATTTGGGCCAGCTTGTCGATCAAGGCCTGGAAAGTGGTCGGCTTGAAGAACATCATAAACTGGGATATGGTCGCCTGCGGATCGAGGATTCCCACAAACATGCCTACTGCTGGAGCCTCTTCTATGCGTTGTTCGCACATCGACCATAGGTTCCGCCACCGTATCGCATACTGAACCCATGTTTCGCCTGGCTTCACCCTAGCATTGACCAAAGCCGTGATTGGGGTGCGTTCGCTAGCGCTTGCGAAACGCTGGGTGAATAGCAATTCCATCTCCATAAAAGTTTTGATGGAGTTGTTGGGAAGCTCTGAATACCATTTGAACGCCGTTTCTGCCAAGCTGCCGACGAATTGGCGAAGTAGTAGCTTATTGTCACCTCCAGTGTTGCCGCACAGAGCCCTGAACTGAGCGATATGTTGATGGGGATTACCTGTCCCTTTGTATACGTGGAACTTAGGAATCGTGTATCCTGGCGGGTACTTAATCTGATCGTACCAGCCTGGATACGGTCGCCCAGTTCTAACGACTTGGCCAGTAGTTTCGTTCGCTTGGTGAGTATGTATTTGTTGAGCTATATAATCATCGAGCGCCGCTTTTAAGATTGTTTCCTCCTTTGCAGCTGATGAGGCCGGAAAAGAGTTTGATGTCTCCCCTCTATCATCTTCAATTATTATTGGAGGCACTTCGACTGGAGGGTCCGACTGGATCATCAAGCTGACCATGTCTTGGAATAAAAGTGCCATTTGTTTTATGTTGGCCGCTTGTTCCATGGTCTCTTTGTCTTTCCTCTCGAAGGTTCTGCGGAGGAACTCGGCATCGGTTTCTTGTTCCTGATGCTGCTCCAACGATATTTCCGGGCTTTCTTTTGGCCCAGTGAGTGTAGCCATCTTTGTTAACATCTCCTAGAGCTTCTGTTGTTGCCCTTGAGCTTTTGTTACCGATCAGGTGAGTGGTCGGTGAACCGTAGAAGCACGACTTTCCTCTTTTCCGGAAGCCATATAAACAGTATGCACTACCATGCCCCCTGTCACGACCCAAAAGTACGGAACATGACCGGCACTTAAATTATGAAACGTCTCGAGGAGTATGTAATCTAAGTAAGCCGAAAACCCAGAAATCCAAACCAAGAAAAGTAGTAGAGTGAAGGAAAAACCAATTTAAATCAAGTAGTTTGCAACATACGCCGAAATATACATTTTAAAATCACAAGTCTTTTCTAAAAATTTCGGCAGAGTTTCCTTTGCAAATACTGACCCCAAACAGGTACAAAAACCTGATAAAGCATATATAATGAATAAAGGCATCCCCAAGCGGGAGCTAGCTCTTCGTCAAACGACGGTCACAACCACGCAAGCAATATAATATACAACGCCGAAGAGCAAGGATCACAACAGAAAAGGAAACTCAAAACAGCATGAAATCTATAGAAATACAACGCGCGACTCTAAGGTCAAAAGAATAAACAACTGGTCTCAAGTCTAAAATAAATACATGTCTGGTTGATGGAGTTTAACTAGATACAACTGAAATAAATAATATACAAGGTATAATGGTGGTCACGATGCAAGTGAACCCACCTACCAAGCAAATCACCCGGAAGGAAGCAGTGTGCCAGCAAAGCCGTAATGAAACCTGTACGGCAAACCTGCAAGAAACTGTGGCACAACTAGGGTGAGTTGCCAACTCGTGAATAGAAAACATCTACGAGCAGAAATCGCATGAATAACGCAATCCTAGGTCATACGATCAGTAATATCCTCAAATGATAAGTCTGAAGCATGAAAAGGTGGCAAGGGTAAATATCTATACATAAGTGTAATCTCATGTGCTCGTGTTAGTGCCTCAGGTAGCAACATATCATATGAATGAGATATGAATGCATGAAAACAGAATACATGTAAATGAAGAAACTGCTTTCATAACTTAGTAAGATTTCTATATATTTAAAACGAGGTATCATAAATGAAATCAGCATAAACAGTGTCTAGTATCGACACAAACCATAAATCCAAATGTCTCAATATCACAGGCTCCGGCTATCCGGACTGGCCTGTATCATCAAATCTCAATACCTCAATATCTCAAAATCCCAGTGTCTCAATCTCACTATCTAGGGCACCGTCAGTCCAGATCGGCCCCTAACATCAATCACAGGACCACGACGGTATCCTCCGGATATCCGACGCGTCAGATAAAATCACCGGTAGGTAGTCTTCCCCAGCCGGGCTCATCGTCTACTACTCGATCTTCTTGCCCCGGGATACCTTACCGGGTCCACCATATACCCGAGACGGTTCATCAGGCTCCTCGAATCGGGTCTCGAAATCCAACAGTAGTCATGAAACCTCATGGTGGACGACTCATACATCATGAGAAAACCGCAGTTTTTATTTTAAAAAGAGAGAGAAGTTTATAAATATTCTTGCGGTTTTCTCCCAAATCCAGGAAATCTCATAAAAATCCGAAATCCAATCATCAACAGTATGTAAACAGTGAATATAGGCATAAAACTCCATAATACCGCATAACAGTGAATAATAATATGCATGATGTAGCAAGTAATAACCGCAATGTCTAAACTGGCATATAGGGCAAGTACACTAATATCATGTCGAAACTATCAGCTAACAAGCTATGTCAATGAAATAGTATTCTCTAAAGTGTACGTGACATGGCAATTACCGATGATGATGTGTGTGAGCCGGCAAGTAAGTGTACGTGGAACATACGCATCATCGGTAATGGTGCTGGTGTCCTAACAGCATGATATCAATAATGGTATATGAAATCACAATATAAGTATGCGATGCGGAGCGAACAGCAATATTGTGCGGGAGCTGAATGATAAACACAATGATAACTAATCTGCATTTAATATAATATAAGTCATACAGTAGTGCCTTTTGAAATAACACGAATCGCGGTGTTTTGGAAATAAGGGCTACGGTGTTTTTAAGAAAAGATACGTCCTTTGAAATATTCGTAGAATCCCTTGGCCTGTCTTTTAAAATACCCACGATTCGTTATTTTTTGAAATAGATAGGAATCGAATCTAGTCTAACAACTACACTAAACTATAGGGCTAAGCTAACAGGCTAAACGAAAGGTACGGAAACCGCCGAACATCTGAGTCGATACATACATACATATATATATATATATAGATATATATTAGTCGGTGATCCCGCCTCAATAGTATCACATACGACACAATATCTATAATATGACATCCTCAAGTCAAGAGTGTGGATCTATCATCAATATATAGCTCGTACGTAAATCCGTCGTACGGCATCCCAAATCTGGGTATGGGTCAATATCACATTCATCACATTGTTCATCTGGTATCCTCTTTATCAAAGATTATAATCCGGGGTACTAATTTACGTCTAGTACAATACCGATACCATCTATATATGCATGCACGTGTATGAAACACTACGTCAAAGGACCCGCTAAAACATCATGTCGCATCTCAAATACGAACCCTGTCATATCACCGATCTCACGGCCGCAAATCGAACCTCATCGACTTATCTCAAATCCCAAATACTATCCTCATAATCCAGTATATGTACACATAGTCCCATACCCATGTGAACACATATATACATATTCCCATATACGCACATGTGAAAGAAAGAATGTAAGCAAGTATGTGTGTGCGTATGTGGGTGCAACCACTACTCTAGGGTTTCGCAACTAACACTAAACCAATCCAAGAACACCTAGAATCCATCTTTATCATCAATAAACTCATATCAACAAATAATATATATATGTGTGTGTATACGTATTCATATACATCACCACGAACTGCGGGGGTGTTATACGCCATCCACCCGATTTCCCCCGTAAATATAATCTACTCACCTTGTATCCTACGTGTCGGTGTCGGTGTCGATGTCGCCTTCATCTTCTTCATCGTATGAAGCCCTCGAGAAGGTACCTACAAAAATAACACAATCGCAAAAGCACATGAAAATCACATCAGAAAACCCAAAACGACACGCTAAGGCCTTTAGGTTAGAACCTATGGACTACGCTTCCAACACCATCAACACCCTCGATATCGTCATACAAACGTCAAGTGATCGAGGTAAAACACAAATACGCAATTCCAGAATTCAAAATACGAGAAACGAAACCTCGAATCAAAACAGCAACTATTGTAAATGGTCCCAGATTTTACCCTAGGTCAAACCAGATAATTTTGCATATGCCAAGGGTCTAATTTACAGACAATGAAGCTACAGAACAAATACGAATCAAAATGGTAGGACCCAGGCCACAATTTGCGGCCATCTGGGTTAAATCTGCGGCCAGGTTAAGGAGTTAAGGGCTAGGGTTTTCATGGTAGCTTCCTAGATGCCTGCATGTATCACTGTCCTTGCAAAATAATTTTTCAAGTCCCCGAGTGTTAGCAGATTCCATTACACTCACACAGAATCCACAATTTCAATATCGGCAGATTTTCAAAGTTTGTATTCCGGGGCTAAGTCTCAGGTTTTAGTCCAATGTGATATCACTAACAGGGATTTAAGGTCACTACTAACCTCAATTTCACTTTACAACTCAATTCAAATCCTAACCCTAACTAGAAATTTTTAAGTTTACTAAACATCGATATATCGGTTCCAGACAAACATAGGTGCTAAAGTGAATGGAAATGCAAAGCTAATGGTGCAGAAATTATCTCATTTGGCAACTCAAGAATTTTCTTGAGTTGCCCAAAGTCCTCAAAATTTGATTTTTCTTGGTCAAATGTGCTTCTCTTGAGCTTGTGCATGCTTTTTGTGAAAATGAGATGGGGTTTTGGGTTGTTTTTAGGTGGTGTAGTGAGGAATTTGAGGGAGAGGGAGAGAGGGCAGCAGCTTTGAGAGGGAGAGGAGAGAAAAAAATGAAGAAGATGATGTTGTGTGACCAAGAGCCATACCATAGTTGACCCCTCACATCTCTCTCTCTCATGCCCATACCCCTTGCCATCATTGTCTCTCCTTTGACTTTCTTTTTCTTTCTTTCTTTTCTTTTCTTCTCTTTACAATAGTAAACCCATAACGAATAACCATACACCCAAAATCATGTAGGAGAAAATGTAACAAGTGTGGAAAAAAAAGACATGTGCACAAAACACGCTTAAAGTCCGATTAGCGATTTTTAATCGCGATTAGCACTTAAAGTGAATATAAATAATCATAAAAATTCATAATTTGCATAAATCACATAAAATACCCTCTTTTTAATAATTTCCATAATTTTCCAAATTTTTTACCAATTTATCGGTATTTAATTATACCGCCTTATTAAAATATTCAATATTTTATTATTAAATTATAAAAATTCCCAAAAATAATATTTTATCTTTCTGAAATGTTACACCCCCAGACTTGGGGCATTTAGGTTCAATGTCCTTGAGATTCGTCGCAGACACAGGGATTTTCTCCGGCCTTCTCCTTTTGTGGGTGGTCGAAGTTGAGGGGGCCATTGCAGCGGGCACCCAAGTAGATAACACCTTCTATGGTGTGACGGGATGGTCCTTCTCTTGCCGAACTTTCATCTTCTTCGGTCGGCGGGAATAGTCTTGGTTGATCACAGAGTTTTGGACCTGTCGCCAGTCCCTGGGAGTTTTGGAGGATAACCGCTGAGGGGGTTGTTCTGGCTCTACCTTTGTAACATTTTCCAGAGGTCGAGGAGATCTTTTCAGCACGGAAGTCGGAGAGTTCTTACGGACCCTCCTTAGTGATTCAAAACTGTTCCCAGTTAGAACAGCAGTATCGACTTCTACCGTTGGAGCTGGCGGAGTCAGTCCAGAAGGGGAACTGCCCTCCGCTTTCCTCACTCGGTGTCAATGACGACGTCGAGCATGCCTTGTAGATGGTATTGATTCATCTATGGGGGTGGCTCCCTCATGCCCCCTGATCTGGTGAAAGGTTGCTGTTGGTGCCAGCCTATCGAAGACTGACGTCCGCTGTGAGGGAATGATCATTCTTGAAAAGACCTACTTTTTGGCAGGGAAAGCAGCCTTGGTTACTTCACCTGGAGCGGGAGCTGGAGCGGCCAGTCTTGTGAAGACCGACCCCTTAGAAGGAGAAGCTGCTTTGGCGACTTCAGGAGCAGGAACGGCTTTCGTTTTGGGATAACCCCTTCAGGTATGGTAGGTTTCTTCACAGGCCCACTGGAGTTTTGGCCCAGTCTGTTAAAGACTGAGGCGTTGGATTTGGGCAACCCGTTGAGAGGGGCCGCGGTAGTGGTGAGCCGATCAAAGACCGACTTCTTCGGAGCTTCTTGCGGCGGCAGTGGGGCGTTGAAGCTCATTGGTGGGAGCATGGTCCCAAAGAACAGTCCAGTGGTGGCCTGAGTCACCTGTTCCACTGGCATTGTAAAAACAGAGGCCGCTTGAGGCCCATAGGTCACTCCTCCAGCAAGGACGGAGTAAGAGTTATTGCCGTTGTTGCAGTTGGTGCAGTTGAAAGCCATTTTCTCTGCACGGGAGCAAGACACCAAATCTTAGTACCTCGAATCCAGGGGAAACCATAGCAACCGTGATTCGTTCGTGAAACACGACTCACGAAGTGTGAAGTGGAAAGAGGAAAAGGTCCCACTGGGCGTGCCAGAATCTGTTCGCCGCCGAATACCGGGAAGACATACTTCTTGCCTGAATTTGGGGGCAGATGTTATTTGGTTTTATCCGTCCATCTCTCCGAAGATGCCAAGTTGATTTATGGCACCGTATATTGGAGGTTTAAACGGATGCGGCCGTTGTAGCAGACTTCATCAGATTCCCCCTCATTTGAGGGCTTTTTGATTGTAGGGACGCTCTTCCCTGCAGGCGCAAGCCCCTGTAGTTAATTACGCTACCGCATTACGGTAACCACTTTCTCCTTCTCCAGATGGTCACTCTGTGTCGTATGTGTTTGTTTTATTTTTGGTTGCCCGTGGATTGTATACGGAGACTAATTTATGTTGTCGCCCGTAGGGCGTAAATTAGTCCAAATCCATATTTTCTTAGATTTGGGTTGGGTTTAAGGATCGTTAATCTCATTTGAGACTAAGATCAACTTAAACGTTTGTTATGGATACGTTAGTCTAATTTTAGACTAAGATCTACTTAACAGGATCATTTAGATCCAACAAAAGAGCATTTGGACTCTATAGTTTTAGTTTAGGGACATTGCGGTCCATAAGTTTAAGGACATCATAGTCCATGGAGTTTAAGGACATCATAGTCCATAGTTTAGACACATTATAGTCTAGTTTAGAGACATCCTGGTCTGTAGGGTTTAGTTTAGGGACGTTGCGATCCATAAGTTTAAGGACATCATAGTCCATGGAATGTCTGGTTGTCGGGACCTGTCACCTCTCTGAAGACGTTGAAAAATTACAACGACACTTATCAGAAGAATGAAGAGATGTACCCTTGAACCAATGTTGGTTAGGAGATCTGTAGTCAAGTTTGGGACTAAGATCATTTAAAAAGATTTATGAGCATGCGGGCTCAATTAATCTAAATGAGGGGTCTGTAGCCAACTTGGGCTCGGCCCACTCAATAAAAATGTTGGACATGTAACAATGTTGAGCATTGGTTTGGGTTCTGACAATCTTTTATCTTTTATTGAGTGTTGAGCGCTCATTATAGCTCTGGGGCTTTATTTAAAGAACAGTTTATGTTCCCTCAGCACACACGTGAGGAGGACGTGGTGCGCTTAGCGCTGAGCGCCAGATTTAGAGCGCTAAGACGCTTCCTGTGAGATAGCGCACACATGAGGAGCATATGGCGCACTTGGCGCTGAGCGCCAGCCTTGAATGCAGAGCGCTTTCTGTGAGATAGCACACACATGAGAAGCACGTGGCGTGCTTAGCGCTAAGCGCCAGCCTTGAAGCGCTGAGGCGCTTCTTTTAAAATGGAGCGCTAGGAGCGCTACGGCGTTGTGCGCCAGTTTTGGAGCGCTAAGACGCTTCTTTAAATTGGAGGGCTATGAGCGCTACGGCGCTGAGCGCCAGATTTGGAGCGCTGAGGCGCTTCTTTTAAAATAGCGCTTGGAGCGCTGGATGCTGAGCGCCAGATTAGGAGCGCTGAAGCGCTTCTTTAAATTTGAGCGATTAAGGCTCTTTTTGGGCAAACTTTGATCAGTTCTACACTCTGAGAATTAAAATCTCGTTCATAGGAGACTTTGTCTCATAGATCTAAGAACTTAAGTTCTTATTTTAATAGAAGATTTTACAATCTCTTCTATTTTTATGAAAGACCTTGTCTTTGTGGATTTGTGATCCAAGGAAAAATTAAGTTCTTTTCTCCTCCCATTTTTATGATGAGATGCTAGGATCTCTTTTTATGAAAGATATCTATCTTATAGATCTATGATCTTGAAGAATAATTAGTTTCTTCTTCTTTTGATGAGATGCTTGATCTCTCTGTTTTTATTTACCTTGAAGAAATTCTCCTTCTTCCGAGGGCTTGCTCTTCTCTTTGAAATTTCTCAAAGCTTATGGGGGGTTCCTCTCTGCAAGACTTGAAGTCTTGGGGCCTTTTTATAGGGTAGGCTGATTTGTTGAATCAGTTAAAGTGATTTTTCTCTGATTGATTTGGGGATATTTCCCCACCATTGGATCTTTGATCCTAGGGCTTCTGTTTTACAGAAAGCAATCTTCTTATTTTTAACAAGATAGGGAAAATCTTTTCCCATACAGAACTTATTCTATATCTTGGTGATGATTTTTTTTTAAATCACCATTGGATTTTTGATCCAACGGCAGGGAACATTTAGTTCCAGCACTAGCGCTCTTGTGCTTTGCACATGAGCGCTGCAACAGAGTCTTTGACTCTTAGCGCTGGTGCTGCAAGCGCTAGCGCTCTCGTGCTTTGCACATGAGCGCTACAGCAGAGTCTTTCACTCTTAGCGCTGGCGCTGCTAGCGCGAGCGCTAGCGCTCTCGTGCTTTGCACGTGAGCGCTGCAGTAGAGTCTTTGACTCTTAGCAATGGCGCTATTATTAAGCGCTGGTTCATTTCAAATTTCAAAACTTGAACAGAGCTTTTCTCTGATTGGGGGAAACAGTGAATCGGGACTGTACCCAAAAAACCACCTGTTTGGACGACTCAGTAGAGCCGTGGTAGGGTGTAAATCAAAGCACAGTGGGAGACACACAAGACTCTATGACGATCTCGGGTCGACAGACTAACCTTTACCAGTGTCACCAGAGAACTGCTATCTGACGTGAGGTATAATACCATCTAGGAGTTCTCGGCAAGTCCGTTCAATGTACCCAGTCTCCACTGAGCACCTGTATACTATCTCTGATGTCAAACACTAATGGATATGGGATCATCCATCGCCTATCACATGGGCCGAGAAGATATACGCTAGTCTACTCTGGAATATCGATGCCCCGTCTTGATATTCCCACGACTAGGAATATTGAAGGATGAACTCATGGACTACCCAGGCCCCACTAGTATGATCTGCATCATTATCGTGGAAGTCAAGTACACATCCTAAGCTCTTTATCAATATGTAACAGAGAGATAATAAGTGTACATGTTAAGATAAAGAGCAACCGGATAGCATACTATAATGTCGAGCAAGAAAGTCCTCCCTATATATGTCCAAGCATCCACTATAATATACATCTCATATACAATAATGGCCTCTAGGGCATACATACAACTAACAATCTCCCACTTGCACTAAGGCCAGTTGTTGTAGTATAGCATACCCAACGTCCTATAAAAGTCTCTCGCAGGAAAGGCCTCAGTGAGTGGATCTGACGTGTTAACTTCTGAGTCTACTCTCCTAACCTCGATGTCGTGGAGATCAACAATCTCCATGATTAGGTGATACTGCCTTAGAATATGTCTGGGTCACTGATGGGACCGGGGTTCCTAGGCCAAAGCCACACCTCCATTGTCACACAATGGTGGGAACCAAGTTCATCTCATGAACAAATATACACCCAGACTGCCTCTTTGGTAGTATCTTTAATAGCGATATATCCAGCCTTTATCATCCAGTTTGCCCCGGTATCTAGCTTGGAACTCTTCCAACATACCGTCCTTCCACTGAAGGCAAAGACAATTCCTGTGACTGACATTCAGTCGACCTTACCACCTTGAAATGTTATCCGGTGATTTTTCTCAGGATCGATTGATACCATCTCACTACACCTAGTGAGAATCCTAACATCCACTTAGATCTATCTCATAGATCCAAAACCTAGGATTTAGGAGGTATCACCTTGATCCTATATGGAGAATCAATGTGATAAGAGGAGAATGACCGAGTGTAGCATAGGAAACTCATTTCCTATCAAGAGTATGTCATCCACGTGCAATATGAGAATGACCACCATACTCTCTACAACTCTTTTGTATATACAAGGTTCATCTACCGTTTTGATGAAGTCAAACACTTTGACTACCACATCAAAAAAAATGTTCCAACTCCGCGATGCCTGCTTTAACGTATAAAGCAACTTGCACACATTTCCTCTGCTCCCACTGTCTACGAAGCCCTCTGGCTATGTACTTATAGATGCTCTCTTCTAAATCAGTATTCAGAAAAAGCAGTCATGACACCCAACCGCCAGATATCGCAGTCATGGTATGTAACAATGGAAAGCAGGATCCAGATGGACTTAAGCATAGCCATAAGAAAAAGTTTCATCATAATCCACGCCTGGTCGATGACGAGAACCTTTTGCAACAAGTCTAGCTTTGAAAGTCTTAACTTTTCCATCTACACCAAGTAATCTTCTCAAAATATACTTGCTCCTGATGGGGATTTAACCCTTCAAATATAGCAACCAAAGTCCATACTTTGTTGGTGTACATGGATTCCATCTCAGATCGCTTAGCATCAAACCATTCTTATAGAGTCCCCACTCTTGATGGCCTGCTCGATACTAGTTGGGTCATCATCTCCATGATGCAATCCTCACTCCCACTGTCATCGAGAAACCTAAGTATCTCTCAGGCGAATGAGGAACCCTACCAGATCGGCGGAGAGGCTGAGGTTCATTGGGAACAATTGAATCCTCTGGTTTTACCAAATCATCAGTTGAGGTTTGTATAGCTGGAACTCTTCCAGTTCTACCTCATGACCACTAAACTGTTTTTCAAGAAATTCCTTTTTCTAAAAAGAGTTTTCATGTTGAGAAACAAAACACTTTTGTTCCTCGGTTTGGTAGAATATATTCCCTCACGTATGTTTGGGATATCCAACAAACTTACAGAACTGACCTTGCCTCGAGTTTGTCCGAATTTTGCTTTCCAACATAGCCCGGACAACCCCATATCTTAATTTACTTAAGACATGGTCTCTTCCCATATCATATCGCTTATGAAGTGGTAGGTACTGATTTGGTGGGAACCCTATTCAATAGGTATGCAACTTCTCAATTGCATAACTCCAAAAGGAAATAGGCAACTCAATAGTACTCGTCATAGAGCTCATCATATCTAATAGGGTGTGATTGCTCTGCCCCGATACACCGTTGTGTTGTGGTGTATACGGAGGAGTAATCTGAGAGAGAATCGCATTCTCCTTTAGAATAGTCTAGGATCTCCATGCCTAAATATTCTCCTCTCCGATCACATCGAAGGACATAATACTTATACCCGTTTTGGTTCTCTACTTCAGATTTATATTCATTGAATTTCTTAAAAGTTTCAGACTTACGTTTCAACTGAAACATATGTCCGAATCTTGAGAGATCATCAGTGAACATAATGAAGTATAAAGAACCAATCCTGGCATGTGTAGACAGGGTACCACATACATCATCATGTATCAATCCCAAGAGTTCACTAACCCTTCTCTGTTTCATGTAAACGGAGCTATGGTCATTTTATCTTTGTGACATGACTGGCAAGTTTCACAAGATGTAAATTCAAACTGATTTAAATATGCATCTAAACGTAACTTAGCTAGTCGGGTCGCAATGATATGACCTAGTTTACAATGCCTCAAGAAGGATTCGTTCATTTCTGAACTCTTCCTCTTGTGTGTGTTCTGTATGTTAAGAATTGTGGTTTGATTTAGAACGTATATGTCATTAGATAACATGCCTGAACCGATCAACATTTTGATATAGGAAATGTTCAAAACATTATCCAACAATACAAAATTATATCCTTCTTTAGTAAATAAAGTGACTGATATAATGTTGCATATCAGGTTCGGTATCTAATAACATTCGTTCAGAATCAATATATTTGGTAATACAATGTGATATTTGCCAACTGATTTGGCTGCAACAATTGCACCAATCTCTATACTTAGAGACATATCACCATATTCTCAGTTCTCTACTTTTCTGTGGCCCATGTAACAGATTACATATGCGGGATACTAATCCGGTATCTAATACCCAGGACGTAGAGGATACTGAGAAACAATTCTCTGTAACGAACACACCCGAAGAAGATGCATCTATCATGTACCTTCTTCGTTTGGGCGGCATGGGAATCTTGGTATTCCCCTATTCCTTGCTTAGTTATATAACAATTATAAGACAGAGCGGAATCAATGTTCCCTGGCTCAGTATAATAAGCAGGTTCGGTCAAAACAACCATATTATTATCTTGATTAAGGCGTAACATGGTCGCTACCAGGAGAGAGAGAGAGAAGAAAACACTCTGCGTGCGCTCTTTGCAAGAATAGATTGGTTATTAATTTATCTAATCAGGATGGCTCCCACTATTTTTATCAAATCTTCCTTCAAATCCGAAAAGGAAAGACTAGCTGGGATTAATTACACCCTACAAGTTCGCTAACCGTTCAACCAGGCCAGTGTCGGTACTTTAAGGGAGGTTCCCCATGCTTTCGCACGGACCTAATTAAAGTAAACCTCGTTTTCCCAGAGGCGTAACCTCGTTAACATTTTTCTAGACACATCTTTCCCCCAATCAGAGCAAAGCTCTGTTCAAATTTCAAATTTTGAAATGAAGCAGCGCTTCAATAGCAGCGCCAGCGCTGAGAGAGTCAAAGACTCTGAGGAAGTGCTCACGTGCAAAGCACATGAGCGCTAGCGCTAAGAGCGCTGCACTCTAAGCAGCGCAATACGTGTAAAGCACGTAAGCGTTAGCGCTAAGTGCGCTGCACTCTAAGCGGCGCACCACGTGCAAAGTATGGGAGCGCTAGCGCTGGAACTAAAAGCTCCCCACCGTCATATCAAAGATCCAATAAAGATGATAAATCATCAATTAACCAGAATAAAATTCATTTAAGGAGAGATTCCTCAAAATCTTTCCAAACAAAAAAGATTGTGCTCAGTAAATCAGAACACCGTTGGATCAATGATCCAAAGGTGATTAAAAATCACCAAAATACGGAATAAATTCTGTGTGGGAAAAAGATTTCCTAATCTTGTTAAAAATAAGAAAATTGCCTTCTGTAAATCACAAGCCCTTGGATCAAAAATCCAACGATGGGGAAATTCCCAAATCAATTGGAGAAAAAATCTCCTTAACAAATCAGCTTGCCCTATATAAAGGCCCCAAGACTTCAAGTCTGAGGAGATACAGAAACAAATAGAGGAACCCCCCTATAAAGTTTGAGAAATCTCAGAAAGAAGAGTAAGCTCTCGGTAGAAGAAGAAAATTCTCTTCAAGGTAAAAAGAACAGAAAAACGAAATCGTCTCATATAAAAAGAAGAATTCACTTCTTTCTTTAAGATCATAGATCTATAAGACTAAGGTCTTTCACAAAGAGATCAAAGGATCTCATCATAAAAAAAAAACAAGAAGAACATAATTCTTCTCACAGATCATAGATCTATAAGACAAATTGTCTTTTATAAAAAGAGATCATGAACATCTCATTACAAAAAGAGATCATGAACATCGGCCGCATCCGTCTAAACCTTCGATATATTGTGTCATAAATCAACTTGGTATCTTCGGAGAGGTGGACGGATAGCACTAAATAGCATCTGCCCTCGAAATTCAGGCCGGACGTCCCAACATCCCGGTCGCGTCTTTCGGCGGAGAACAGATTCTGGCACGCCCGGTGGGATCTTTTCCTCTTTCCACTCCACACTTCGTGTGTCGTGTTCACGAACGAACCGCTGTTTGATATGGTTGCCCTTGGGTTTGAGGTACTAAGATTTGGTTTTGCTCCCGTGCAGAAAAAAGAACATCAATGGCCTCTAACTGTTCCAGCTGCAGCAACAACTCTCATTCCGTCCTATCCAGAGGAGTGACTTACGGGCTCCAAGCGGCCTCCCTTTTTACGATGCCAGTGGAACAGGTGACACAAGCCACCACTGGGCTGTTCTTTGGGACCATGCTCCTATTAATGAGCTTCAACGCCCTACTACCGTTGCAAGAAGCTCCGAAGAAATCGGTCTTTGATCGGCTTGCAACCACTACGGCCCCTCTCAGCTGGTCGTCCAACTCCAATGCCTCGGTTTTCAACAGACTGGGCCAAAACTCAGATGGGCCCACGAAGAAGCCCACAATTCCTGAAGAGATTATCCCAAAGCGGGTAGCCATTTCTACTCCTGAAGTCACCAAGGCAGCTTCTCCTGCTAAGGGGTCGGTCTTCACAAGACTGGCCGTTTCAGCTCCCGTACCAGACAAAGTCATGAAGGCTGTTTCCCCTATTCGAAAGTCAGCCTTCGTAAGACTGACTACCCCCTCTCAACGAGCGTCAGTCCTTGACAGGCTATCACCAATAACAGTCTCTCCTCAAAGTAAGGGGCAAGAAGAAGCTCATCCAACAGCGGAGGTGATCCCGGCCGCACGACATGCTCGACGTCGCCACTGGCGCCGAGTGAGGAAAGTTGGGGGCAATTCCCCTTCTGGACTGACTCCGCCGGCTCCAATGGTGGAAGTTAATGCTGCTATTCCAACCGGGAACAGCTTTGAACCACTAAGGAGGGTACGCAAAAACTCTCCGACTGCTGTATTGAAAAGGTCTCCTCCACCAATGGAGAGCGCTACAAAGGCGAAGCTGGAGCGGCCCCCTCAACGGTTGTCCTCTAAAATTTATAAAATTTGGCGATAGGTCCATGACTCCGTTGTAGATCAAGACTATCCCCGCCGACAGAAAAAGATAAAGGTTCGGCAAGAAGAGGACCACCCTGTCAGGCCACAGAAGGCAACAGCTACTAGGGTACCCACTGCAACGGCCCCCTCAAATTCGACTGCTTACAAAAGGAGAAGGCCGGAGAAGATCCCTACGGCCAATCTCAAAGGCACAAAACCTAAACGCCCCAAGTCAGGGGGCATGATGGTCCACACTGTTTATATGGCATCCGGGAAAGAGGATAGCCGTATCTCTACGGGTCATCGACCGCTTACGCGATCCGTGACAAAAGCCCAAGAGCAGCAACAGAAACTTCAGGAAATGCTAACGCAAATAGCCGCACTCACTGGGCCAAAAGAAAGCCCGGAGGCGTCATCAGAGCAGCGTCATGAACAGGAAACCGATACTGACTTCCTTCGCAGAATCCTCGAAAAGAAGAACAGAGAAGCAGCGGAACAAGCGGCCAATATAAAACGAATGGCGCTTCTCTTCCAAGACATGGTCGGGATGATGATACAACCGGATCCTCCAGCTGAAGATCCTCCGATTATCTTCGAAAACGACCGTATGGAGATGTCAAACCCTCTGCTGGCTTGTTCAGCAGCCAAAGAGGAGACCATCTCAAAAGCTGCCCTGGATGATTACATCGCTCAGCAGATACGAGTTCATCAGGCGAATGTAGCGGCTGGGCAAATTGTTAAGACTGGACGACCCTATCCGGGTTGGTACGACCAAATAAAGTACCCGCCGGGATACACGATCCCCAAATTCCACGTATATAAGGGGACGGGGAATCCACACCAGCATGTTGCTCAATTTAGGGCTCTGTGTGGCAACACCAGAGGGGATGACAAACTATTGCTTCGCCAGTGTGTTGGCAGTTTGTCGGAGACAGCGTTTGAATGAAACTCCGAGCTCCCAAATGACTCTATCAAGACATTTGCAGAAATGGAGCTGCTATTCACCCAACGATTTGCGAGCGCTAGCGAACGTACCCCAATCACGGCACTGATCAATGCCAGGGTGAAGCCGGGAGAAACTTGGGTCCTGTACGCGATACGGTGGCGGAATCTATGGTCGAAGTGCGAACAGCGCATCGAAGAGGCTCCTGCGGTAGGCATGTTTGTGGGTACTCTTGATCCGCAGGTGACCATTTCGCAATTCATAATGTTCTTCAAGCCAACTACTTTCCAGGCCTTGATTGACAAGCTAGCCCAAATGGATCAGATGGTTCATAAACCATCTCCTTCGAAGCTGGAATCTCTAAATGAAAAAGGGAAAGGGAAAGAAACCTTCGTCGCCAATGCTCAACAGCAGCCCAGTGGTCCAAAACTAACTGATCGTCAAGACGAGAAACGGCGATTCTTTAATGAGAAAATAAAGCGCCCTTATTCGTTTCCCCAGGACAAAACGAGGAGATTGTTCAAGCTGGCGGTGCGCAACAGGCTCATCAACTTGCCGGATCCAAAACGCCCAATGAAACCCGGCGAGGCTAATAATCCCAATTATTGCCCCTATCACCAAGTGATAGGCCATCCAATCGAAGATTGCTTCGTCTTCATAGGGTGGATTGAGAACCAATACCAGTAGCGCAAATTCGCACTATCCGAGAATTGGAAAGTAAACCCGCCCCAGCCGCACGCTCTCAAAAAGGCGGACACACCAGGGGCATCATGCTCTTTTGTAGAAGAAGCTCCATGGGAGGTCGTTCTTTCAACCAAAACGAAAAGAATGCTGAAAGATCTCCAAATATGCCCGGCAACCAAATGGAAAAGTCCGCTGGAACCCGAAGTCATCAAGGTAATGCTGAAGCTGCACCCAAGTCCAAAAATTTGTGGTGATAGTCAAAGCGCCTATACCCAGCCGTCAAAGTCTTCGAAGAAGAAGAAAAAGACCAAAAAGCCCGTGAACCCTGTTCCCCTCCGAATGGCGGCCTAGACTTGGCGTCCATGCCTGATGTTCGGGGCAGATGCTATTTGGTTTTATCCGTTTATCTCTCCGAAGATGCCAAGTTGATTTATGGCACCGTGTATCGGAGGTTTAGACGGATGCGGCCGATGTAGCAGACTTCGTCAGATTCCCCCTCAGGATGAGGGGTTTTTGATTATGGGGACGCTCTTCCGTGCAGGCGCAAGCCCCTGCAGTTAATTACGCTACCGCATCGCGGTAACAACTTTCTCCTTCTCCAGAATTTCACTTCGTGTCGTGTGTGTTCATTTTGTTTGTGGTTGCCCGTGGATTGTATACGGAGACTGAGTAATGCCGTCGTCCGTAGGACGTGGATTAGTCCAAATCCGTATTTACTTAGATTTGGGTTTGGTGTTTTCAGTTTAAGGATGCATTAGTCGCGTTGCGGCTAAGATCAACTTAAACGTTCGTCAAGGATACGTTAGTCCTGTTTTAGACTAAGATCAAATCAACGTAGTGATTAATTTAATGTATGGCCATCGGGACTCGTCACCTCTCTGACGTCGTTGAAGGATTACAACGACATGTATCAAAGGAGCTCAGAGATGTACCCTCGAACCAGAGTTGATTGGGAGTTTTATAATCCATTTGAATATTTAAGGATACGTTAGCCGTGTTTGGGGATAAGATCAACTTAAACGTTTGTTAAGGATACGTTAGTCCAGTTTGAGACTAAGATCAACTTAACGGGACCGTTTAGATCCGACAAAAGAGCATTTGGGCTCTATTGTGCCAGTTTAGGGACGTGGTGGTCCGATATTAGTTTAGGGACGTTTCGGTCCAATATTAGTTTAAGGACGTTTCGGTCCAATGTTAGTTTAAGGACGTCTCGGTCCAATATTAGTTTATGGACGTTTCGGTCCATTATTAGTTTAGGGACGTTTCGGTCCGATGTTAGTTTAAGGACGTTTCGGTCCGGTATTGGTTTAGGGACGTTTCGGTCCATCGCCAGTTTAAGGACGTGGTGGTCCAATATTAGTTTAGGGACGTCTCGGTCCGATATTAGTTTAGGGACGTTTCGGTCCATTATTAGTTTAGGGACGTTTCGGTCCATTATTAGTTTAGGGACGTTTCGGTCCGATGTTGGGTGTGTGGCCGTTGGGACCCGTCACCTCTTTGACGTCGTTGAGGAATTACAACGATGGATGTCAAAGGAGTTCGGAGATGTACCCTCGAACCGGATGTAGATTGATTTAGGAGAGCCATTTTGCTCAGCCAATTTAATTTAAGGACTTATGGCCACGATTGGGCTAAGTCCAGTAAAAAAAATGTCCAACATTGCTTTTGCATTTCCTTTTATTTTTATTTGGGCTTTGCCCAGAAAAGATGCAGGGCATCAATTTGTTTTGGGCTCTGTTCTTTATGAATGATGCAGAGCATCAATTTTATTTGGGCTCAGCCCTTTTATTGCTTTGCAATTTATTTTGGCCTGCTAGGTCTTTTTGATTTGAGCCTGGCCCTTCAAGTAATGCATTGCATTTGTGCAAAGCACCAAGAATCTTTTAGATTTAAGGAAAGGAGTGCAGAGCACTTTTTAATTTCTTGATCTAAATTTAGATCAAAGAGATGAAGAAAAATCTTTTCTTTCTTTCTATCTCAGAGAACCAGAGGTTCTCTAGCAAGTGCAAGGCACTATTTTTTTATTATTTTTATTTATTTATTTATTTATTGAAGATCACTGATTTTGTCTTTTAGATCAATGATCTATTCCTAAGAGAATTTTCTCTTATTTCAAAGGTTTTTACCTTCTTCTTTGTGTTCTCAAGAAGTTCACTTCTCCTTTTTTTTTTAATCCAATTCTCTCCTCTTTGAAATGGGGTCTGGGGTCCTTTTTATAGTGCTCAAAAATTAGTTAAATTTGTTAAAAAGATCTTTTCTGAGTGATTTGGGGAATTTTCCCCACCGTTGGATCTTTGATCCAAAACCCCCTGTTTTACAGAAGAAATCTTCTTGTTTAAACAAGAACAGAAAAAATATCCTTAAATCTTCACTCTGTTGTTGCGCAACTCACCAGCGTGTGACACGTGTCGCGCAGTAAGGCGCTTGCGCAACAGCGCTTGCGCAACTGCGCAGACACGTGTCGCGCAGCGGTGCGCTTGCGCAACAGCGCTTGCGCAACTGCGCAGACACGTGTCGCGCAGCCGTGCGCTTGCGCAGTTGTGCTTGCGCAACTGCGCAGACACGTGTCGCGCAGCCGTGCGCTTGCGCAGTTGAACGTTGCTTATATTTTTTAAAGAGCCTTGCTCTGATTGGACGTACTGCCTTGGGCGTTGTGCTGCCATGTCAACTTCTGACACGTGACGCGTTGCGCGCAGCGCACGGGAACTGAAGCGTTGCTTCAAAATTTGAATTTTCAAAATTCAAGCAGATCCTTGCTCTGATTGGGGGAACAAATGCCCCCCCACCGTTGCGCTCACGTGGCGCGCACGTGAGTGCAGCGGTGGTAAGATCCTGACTGTTGGATCATGGGGGTCAGTTGAAAAGGCGCAGGCGCCTATAAATAGGACCCTTGGTCCTTGGTAATTCTTTACCAATTTCAAGAATTTGAATTTCAGAGCCTTGCTCTTGCTTAAGAACTTCCAGAGCCTTGCTCTTGTGAGAACTTCAAAGTTCTAGTTTTAGAATCACTCTAGGTAAAATTAATTAAATTAAATTAATTTAAATTAAATTTAATTAACAGAGCCTTGCTCTTATAGATCTTTGATCTAAAGGAAAACCCCTTTGGGGTTTCTTCAACAGAGCCTTGCTCTCAAAAAAATTTACAGATTTACAGTGATCTGATCCATGGGTTCTAACCCATGAACAGAGCATTGTTCTTAGATCAAATGTAGATCTTTTTAGATCTGATAAACGGAGAAAAATTTTGTTTTATAAGTTTTCATGGATTTTTCAAGATTCCAAAACTCTAAAGATAAAATTGATGGATCTTTCCACCATTACCATAGAGCTATGCTCTTTTAAGGAATCTTGTTCCCCTGAGACCAGAGTTTGACAAATGTCACTCTGTGACAGAGCTTTGCTCTGAAAGAGAATATTTCTCCTTGTCTCTAGGGATTTCCCATCAGTGAGGATATTCTTTTGGGGACCTTTTCATTAATTGACAGTCTCATCTAATGATGGGGTTGTCTTATTAAATGATGTACCGTCATCCAGATTTTGTGGGTCCCTCTTTTTGTCCCCTACCCATTACATCACAGTGTTGAGTAAGATTTCAAAATGCCAAGTGTCAGAACACTAACGGTTATTTTTATCTTTCTACAGGAAACATGTCTGACGACTTATCTTTCCCCTTTGTTCGCTCGGAAGGAGGGTTCCCCCATTCGCCGGTGGACCGGGTGGTGTTCGCCTTGATTAAAGATCACGATCCAGAGTGCAAGAGACTTCACCTGTGGGGAAGGTGGTACAGCCAAATCATCCAAGGCCGTCGCAGCTTCAGCTCCGCTTCGCCTTCTGAGCCCATAGTTACGATCCCTTATGCGGACAAGCCCCCGGTGGAGTATGCCGTGGAGGTTAAAAATTGGAATGCCGACGACCTCCTTCAGCCTGCAATCGGTGCCATTCCGGTGCAGCCGCCGCCGGCTATAGATATCTTGGGGAGGCGAATCTGTCAGGGTGAAGCACGCCCTTGGGGACAGGCTTATAACATTGGATTGATCCCGCGGCCGCTTGCCGGATATTTGCAATGGGCCCGTTACATTTTGGCGACGAAGAGGGCTCTCCTGACGATGATTGGTTTATACTCAGCTGTCTACGTCTCGCTTTTCGAGTATCCCTCTCCTCCGACGTGGTGGATAAAGGCCTTCATCGAACAATGGAATATCCCCACCCATACCTTCCTGACAGCGGATAGGGAAGTCTCCATCTCTCTGGAGGAGTTTGCTGAGATTTCAGGTCTGCCAATGAGGGGAGAACACTACGAGGAGCTGCTTCCTCCTGACGAGTATGTCTTCGCCACCAAGCAACTTGTATTTGACTTAACTCCAGAAAATGCCATTCAGCATCAGCACCCGGGCTTGGTGAAGGTGTTGGAGATTTATGAGGAACTCCATTTGGAATCGGGCGACCGGGGCGTCAGTTTCACGGATTTCATTGCTCGTTTTATCCGCCCGGAGTTCCTATCAGAGCAGGGCGAGAAGTTCGCTCAGCTTGCTGACCCCTTTGGTTTCGGCTTGGACCGCCGACCTTCATCAGAAAATGACCAGCGGGATTTTTATTTCCCCGGCACTGCCAGCGTCCCTTTCTTAGAGATCGCCGTTCCTGGCATGGACGAGGAGACTTTTTTCATAGGGTTCTTGGGTCTATGGCTATGCAGCTTCACGCTTCCCATGCACCCACGCCTCATGCGATCCTCTGTCGTTTACCCGGCGCATCGAATGGCGGCTGGTTTACAGTTATCAGTAGGGATCGCCGGGCTGGCTTACCTCTACAATGGACTTAGCGTAGCGGCGGATGCTAATGAGCCTGGGGTACAGCCTGCTAACTTCCCGATGCACTACTTCACTTCTTGGATGGAGCTGCATGTGCGAGGGGTGTTTGGTGCCCATAAGACTCCTCCGTTTTTTGAGAAATACAGACTCTCAAGAATCATGCGGTTGGTCGGGGCTTCAATTGTGGTTGCACCTCCGCGGGAGTCTAGGGGACTGCTCCTGCGTTCACATCTAGTCGGAGCGAAGACCTCTTTTGTGGATAAGGTCATCACCATAGGCTCCGAGACCATTAAGTCAGTGGTGTCGCTGCGTGATGACTTTAAGGGCGGGGTTTCTGTACTGAAGGCTCGGGAAATCCTTCACCTTTACTCCATTCGGCCGGGCTACCTAGTATTTAGGAAGAATGAGACGGCTCTCTTTATGAGGTATAACCCACATCGATTTGCCCGAATCAAGGGATCCCGATGGAAGCCTTTCTGGAAACACCCGCGGCCAACCAGGGGGGAATAAGGAATGCTATGCATCATTTCACCCGGCTCAATACAGGCTCTTATTTTTTTATCAGTGAGCCTAGCTGTGTCCCTAAAATAATCCATCCGTACGTAGCCTGGTATGCGCATGCTATGGGCCCAATCATTTTAATGGAGAAACGCCTGCTGGTCGACCGTAGGGGTGCGCCTCCTGGTGGTGATCGCAAGGCTCCCTTGCAGCTAAGGCTCCCGGTCGTCCCTCCGCTAAAAGAGGCTGGAGTCGCTCGACCGCGCGTGTTGATCCCCCCGCGGGGATTGTCACTGCCTACTACGGTGGATGCACCGCCAGCGCCCCGTGCTCCCACGAAGACGGTTAATGTGGTATCACCAGGGTCCGGCGCAGGAGCAGAGATCGGGACCCGCCGCCCTAAAGTGGCTGCCAAGCGCAAATCCGCTCCGGGTGGGTCTAAAGCTGGTGGACAGCAGAAGAAGAAGAAGTCCGCTCTTTCCCTCGATGCGATCCTCAGCTTAAAGCCTGCGGCTCCTCCCGCCGAGGCCATATGTGAATACGGCAGCAATGAGGGTTTCGTGGTAGATCCTGCGGACACCAATCTGGCTGCCGCCATTGCAGCTTCGGAGCGATCGGCTAGGCTCGAAGCGATGCTAAGCAAACTCGCTGAGTCCGGTAATCATCAGACGCTTCATTTGTCATTTTATTGCACCTTGTATTATTATCTTTAACTAACATTTGTTCCATTTTCAACAGGTGTCTCTACTGAAGAGGCTATTGCTGCCTCCCTGAAAACCTTCCAGGAGGAGGAGGAGAAGCGTGCCGTAGCAGGCGCTGGTATGTTTCACCCCTTTCTCTTTATAAGGAAAGTTTGTTGTCTTTTTATGATGGTCAACCTAACCTTCTTTCGTTTCTTAGCAGGGGTTATATCAGTTGATGTGGGGATCCTTCCCGAGCCTGTTACTGAAGTCCCGGCTTCGTCAAAGTTGCCGCAAGAGCCTCGGCTTGACAAAACGACGAGGGATGCCCTGAAAACCTTAGAGGCTTCCCTATACACGGACGAGGACACCTCAATTAGGGAAGCTCTAGTGGCATCCGTCTCAACGGCTCGGGAGGAGCGGAAGCGGTTGAGACGCGAAGCAAAGGCGCGTAGAGCTGCTTTGGCCGCGGGAGCGGGTCCCAGTACCATTCCTCGCGCTGACACTCCTTCTGGAGAGGCCCCTGTCGCCCTGTCTACTGCTTATAGGCAAGTGGCGCGCGCGGCCCGAAGTGCAAACAATAAATCCCCTTCAGGTAGCATCTCTTTCAGAACCTTGTTGTAAGAATTATTATAAAGCCATTGGCTCATATGCATTCCATCTTGCAGGACCAAGTCCGACTGAGGGGGAGGCGGAGACCGTTGAACCCAGGGAAACGGCGGAAGCAGTGCCTGCCGAACCTGAGCCGACGGTGAGGCGCGTCATTGGGGCCACGGGACCTGAAACAGAGGTTGAGGAATCCGCCGCCGAGAGGGTCATTGATACCGCTCCTGACGTGGCGGTAGATGAGATGATTGTCTTAACCGAGGCGAAGGCGGTAGGGGGCGAAGCGCTCGAGGCTGGAGACCTCGCGGTGACGGTGGACGAGACAACCGTGACCACAGAAACCGAGGGAGTATCGGGTGAGGCGGCCACGATTCCTGAGGAGGAGCGAACCGCTCTTTCCCAGGAATCTGGTAATACTCCGATCATAGCCCTCCCCGCGTATGGTTCCTTGCCGTCTCCCGGGCTCGCGAGCACAACAACGGTTCCCATCGAGTCGGGTGATGAGGCTACGGGCGGTGGTCTCATGTCGACGGATGAGGGGATTTCTTCAGTTTCTGCTGGTAGCTCATCGGGTAAATTTTTGAGTCACCAGCGTTCCCCCTCTTTTCTATATATCTTGCGATCTTTTCTGACAAGCTTGTCTTTGCAGGTGCGGCCAGTGCCGATGCTCCATTGCTCGAGGGGGCACCGTCGACTACTGCTTTGGCGGTGGTCACCTCCCCGCCTTCCCTTATACCATCCCGGATGTTGGAAGGTATGGATTCACGACTCATGCATTAATCTTTCAAAAATGTAGCTTTGTACTAACGTTATACCATTGTGCCTTTGCAGGAGTGCTCTTCGATCATTTATATCAAGTGTTGCTCCCACACTTCTCTTTCCCATCCGAGCTCGCTTCTCCTTCTGGTGGCGCCGGTGAGTATACCTTCACTATAATATCTTTACTTACCCCCTTTTTTCTAGCAATGGGATAATTTCTGACTTTTCCTTTTCTTTATTGCAGTGCCACAAATCGAAGGAGGGGATGCAAGACCTGCCGCGCCACCGGCCCTTCCGGCTTTACCGTCCGTTGCAGCTGGTATAGTAAATTTCCTTTTTTGGTAACCCTTCAACATCTTCTGAACCATCGTTTAACCATGTTTTGTTTTGCAGCTATTGTTCCGGCTCCGGTCCCCTTTGAGGCTCGAGTCCTTTCACCGGCAGGCCCTTTCTTGAGACGTCCATCTTCCAAGGGTGCTGTGATGAGTTTGGGCATGCTGAGCGGGTACATTGAAGAGCTCAATATGGACGCTCTCCCTTCTGCCGTAGATTTTGCTGCGGAGGTTAACCCGATGTTGGCGGCGCTCGTAAATTTTCATAACGAAGGCGTCGTCGAATCTTGGGTTAACCACTGCAGGGGGATCGAGGCCTGTCTATATCGGCTGGAGTCGACACGCCCTTCTCCCGAAGTTTTAGCTCTGAGCACCCAACGCACAACTTGGCTCGAACAAAGCACTTCGCACCTCCGCCACTTGGAACAAGAAGCAGCTTCAAGACTAAGGGAATGCCAAAAGACCTCGAACGAAACGGCCCATCTGCGCGCTGAGGTTGAGGCAAATGCTGCCCAAGTGAAGACTATCTTCGAGGGTCTCTTGGAGCGTATCTCCCATGGGCTAAACTTGAAGCGGAAGCTTGATGTAGCTGAGCGCAATACCCCAAGTCGGGAAGCTGCCTATCAGGTCGTCAGGGAGCAGCTTGCGTCGGTCTTGCAGCAGCGAGCCCAAGTGGAGGCAGAGCTGGCGGTAGTAGCCGATCGAGAGAAGACGTGGAAGGAAGTATGCGAGCAATTGTTAAATCTATGCAAGACGCTTCCTTCCCAGTAATTTCTCCTTGTATCATTTGTACTTGTAAAATATATGTATATATTTTTTTTATTCTTTAGTACAATGTATCCTGTACCCAGTCAATGTTCATGAATAAAAGATACACATTTTTGTAACGTCCTGTGTCATTTCTTCGCCTTTTTCATTCTTTTCAGCATGACATATTTAATACACCTTATTGACAGATAACTTCATTTCTCCCAGAGATAACGATGGCTTAGACTACAGGTTCAGATCTGCCGCCTAGGACTTTTCAACTCTATGAGCCGTGAGGGTCTCATAGAGACTTTTCTTCCTACGGATCGAGAGGATCTCGTAGGCGGGCTTTTCTCCTTAGGAATCACGAGGATTCCTAAGTGTGGTTTTCTCTTACAAGTCGTAAGGCTCCTGCAAGAGTTTTTCTTTCTCACGAGTCGAAGGGACCCGTAAGCGGTTGTTTCCCTCCTTATCGAAACTCGATTTTAAAGAGTGAGTCCCGCGTATAGTATGCAAGAGACCAATTTAGATCAACTTGTAGGGTCCCACTGTTCAGGAAGCAAGTTCTCCTACCTCTGATGCCTGAGGCTTCATTTTGCAGACCAAGAAGCAAGTTCAATTTGTTGAAGAAATCCCTTTTCTGAAAGATTTGGCGGGATTTCCCCCACCATCGGATCTTTGATCTAGGGGCTTCTGTTTTACAGAAGATAATAACCGAAAAGATTTCTTCAGAACCTTTTTGTTTAGCGCGAATGCTCCAGGGTATGACGCGTGTCACACAGCACACAGTGCAGCGTAACTGCGCTAGCACATCTACGCCAACACGTGTCATGCAGCACACGACGCATACGCCGCTGAAGCGTTGCTTCCCTTGGTTTTGCTTGAAACAGAGCTTTGCTTTGGCTGGGTGCGCTGCATTGGGGTGCTGCGCTGATGCGTTTGCGCTGGATACGTGGCGTGTTGCGCGCAGCGCAACGCAACTGCGCTAGCGCTTCCGTGCTGAAGCGTCGCTTCTTCAAGACAGAGCTTTGCTCTAATCGGGGAAGGATGAAGCGTTGCTTCATCTCCTGTCTCGGAATTCGAACAGAAATTCGCTCCAATTAGGTTAAACTGCCGTGACGACTCTTGGGAGTCGAAGAGGCACTTGAGGCCTATAAATAGGACCTTTGGTCCCCTCCAGATACTTATCATCTTCCAGATTTTCATTTTTGAAGACTTCAGAGCTTTGTTCTTGCCTTTAAGAACTTCGGTGCCTTGCTCCCCTTTTTTTAAAGTTTTTTTTTTTTTTTAAAAGAACTTCAGGTAAAATCGATTCTTAGATCAATCTTAAATAGCAGAGCTCTCGTCTAGTGGGTTTCATCTTTGAACATAGTTTTGCTCTCTAGGAATTTAGTCATCCATGTATATTATTGCTTTTCTATTGTTGATCTTCCTGTAATATTTTCTCCAGGCATAATGGCGGCGGTGCATCTATACAGTCTGCACGAGTTCATTACCTACGATGATATCCGCGCTCAGGGTCGTCAACAAAACCAGGAGTTTACAGACGTTGAATGTGCAGAAGTTATGGGTCGTCTGAACGCAAGCGGTGGTTGGCTGTTGCCTCGGCGTTCGGCTCTTTTGAAAGTCGTGCTAGGAGCAATATGGAGGGCACTTCCGGGTCTTCACGAGGCCCTACCACTCAATGCGCTGGATGATGCCGAGGACAAGGTGCATTCAGTGCACCTGACAGGGCTGATCTCAAAGAAGCGACGGAACGACCTCGTTGACATCCTGCATCAAGTGTTTCAGCAGACGACGATCGTTGCTGCTTATCAAAGGCCGGAAGGGCTTGCCGATGATATCGACACCGAGGAGCGCGAAAGACTGCGCATAAGAATAATTAGAAAGGCCAGAAGAACTCTGGATGGCCTTACTTTTGATTTCCTCAATCCGTGCCCCGGATCCGAGGTTATACCGTTGTAATATTTTGAACAATGTTTCTTATGCATTATTCTTATGCTTGTAAAAACTTTTAGCGGTATGAATGAAAACCCTCCCCTTTTCTATTTCAGCTTGTCTTATTTCTCGTCCTGAGTCTTCTGTCCATGCATAAATGAATGCGTCACGCATGCCAGATCAAATGTAGAACGGATATTTTTTCTGTCATCTTCTTTCTTTTAATGTCAATAGGCTGTCTTAATAATCATGGTTGATGGATGTCTAAAACGAGTATTCCGACTTCCTCAGGAAATAGCGATGGCTTAGGCCGCAGGTTCAGGTTTACCGCCTAAGACTTTTCAATTCTATGAGCCGTGAGGGTCTCATAGAGGCTTTTCTCCCTACGGATCGAGAGGATCTCATAGGTGGATTTTCTCCTTAGGAATCGTGAGGATTCCTAAGTGTGGTTTTCCCTTATAAGTCGTAGGGATCTTATAAGAGAATTTTCCCTCTTACGAGTCGAGAGAATTCGTAAGCGGTTGTTTCCATCCTCGTCGAAATTCGACTTCGGAGAGTGAGACCTGTGAATAGTATGCAAGAGACCATTTTGGATTGACTTGTAGGGCCCCATTGCTCAAGAAGCAAGCTTTTCAATCCTTGCTGTCTGAGACTTCTTCTTACAAATTGAGACGAATCGGGAATTTGCTCGCGGAGAGGGTGATGGCTCTGCGAGTTGACATGAGTTAAGAGGCTCTCATCACGGAGTGTTTGTATCCGTGAATCGAGGAGTTTGCTAGGGATTATTTGTTTCCCGAGCACCAAGGATTATTTGTTTCCTTGGGGTTTGAAACGAGTCGAGGAATCCCACGGAGGCGCTGGTGGCTCGGCGGGTCGACGCGAATCAGGAGTCTCTCGTCAAGGAGTGTTTGTATCCGTGAGTCGAGGGATTTGCTAGGGATTATTTGTTTCCCGAGCGCCAAGGATTATTTGTTTCCTTGGGGTTTGAAACGAGTCGAGGATTCCCACGGAGGCGCTGGTGGCTCTGCAGGTCGACGCGGATCAGGAGGCTCTCGTCAAGGAGTGTTTGTATCCGTGAGTCGAGGGATTTGCTAGGGATTATTTGTTTCCCGAGCGCCAAGGATTATTTGTTTCCTTGGGGTTTGAAACGAGTCGAGGGTTCCCACGGAGGCGATGGTGGCTCTGCAGGTCGACGCGGATCAGGAGGCTTTCGTCAAGGAGAGTTTGTATCCGTGAGTCGAGGGATTTGCTAGGGATTATTTGTTTCCCGAGCGCCAAGGATTATTTGTTTCCTTGGGGTTTGAAACGAGTCGAGGATTCCCACGGAGGCGCTGGTGGCTCTGCAGGTCGACGCGGATCAGGAGGCTCTCGTCAAGGAGTGTTTGTATCCGTGAGTCGAGGGATTTGCTAGGGATTATTTGTTTCCCGAGCGCCAAGGATTATTTGTTTCCTTGGGGTTTGAAACGAGTCGAGGATTCCCACGGAGGCGCTGGTGGCTCTGCAGGTCGACGCGGATCAGGAGGCTCTCGTCAAGGAGTGTTTGTATCCGTGAGTCGAGGGATTTGCTAGGGATTATTTGTTTCCCGAGCGCCAAGGATTATTTGCTTCCTTGGGGTTTGAAACGAGTCGAGGATTCCCACGGAGGCGCTGGTGGCTCTGCAGGTCGACGCGGATCAGGAGGCTCTCGTCAAGGAGTGTTTGTATCCGTGAGTCGAGGGATTTGCTAAACACACTGGCTTCTTCGGTTGAAATGAACCGTCGAGGTCTGGCTTCGTCGTCTGACGGAGTCTGTTGGGAAAGTATGGTTCCCTCTTTGTTTACTCCCTTGGATTGTATACAGGGATCGATGTGATCTTAACTGTAGGGCCAAAATTTTATCATTATATTTTTTTTTGTTTTATTTCCGCGATGCTCTATCATTTCAGCTTTTATATCGCGAAGGTCGCGATCGCCCAATCATTTCGGCTATTTTTCGCGGTGCCCAATCATTTCGGCTGTTTATTTTATTTCCACTCGCTGCTTTTTATTGCGAGTTGCCCAATCATTTCGGCTATTTCTTCATGCATATATTTTTACTTGCTGCTTTTTTTTATTGCAAGTTGCCCCATCATTTCGGCTATTTCGTATGCATGTACGGTCTACTGGCTTTTCGCCGTGAACCTGAACTTGGACACTGATTTTGGCATCAGCACCGCTACAACTGGGATGTTGCCAGGAGCGAATCATCATTTGCTTCTGTCATTGTCGAACAAAGGAGGCTTAGCGACCAGGGTTAGGGTCCTGTCGACTAAGGCTTTTGACTTTATGAGCCGTAAGGGTCTCACAAAGCTATTTCTCCCTATAAGTCGTCAGGATCTTATAGGTGTATTTTCTCCTTAGGAATCGTGAGGGTTCCTAAGTGTTTTGTTCCTCTGTAAGTCGTAAGGATCCTACAGGAGGGTTTTCTCTTTGCAAATCGAGAGGATTTACAAGGGTTATACGAACATATCCCCAGTCACGGATGGACCTTGGTTAGGGAAATGTTTATTCGCGCCTGTGGATTGTATACAAGGGTCAGTATTGAGCCACTTGTAGGGCAATATCGAAAGTTGTGGGGGTTGCTTAAGCACAGGTTTAGATCTCTGTAACTTAAGACTTTCAAACCTTACGAGCCGTGAGGGTCCCATAAGAGCGTTCTCCTTACGAGTCGTGAGGATCTCGCAAGTGTATTTTCTCATTAGGAACCGTGGGGATCCCTAAGTGCGTTGCTCCCTTGTGAGTCGTAAGGATCTCACGCGGGTGGTTTCTCCTTACAAGGTCGAGAGGATCTTGTAAGTGTTCTTTAACGAGGTTGCGCCCTTTCAGGTTTTCACAAACACTCGCCGGTAGTCCTGCTGTTTTTACTCACGGAGCCCTTTCGGGTTTTCATCCGTGCCCATTTTGCTTATGGACATACCATTTTTTTTATTCTTTTTATTTCCTTTTTCTCTTTTTTTTTTACGAGGTCGCGCCCTTTCGGGTTTTCATGAACACTCGCCGGTAGCCCTGCTGTTTTTACTCACGGAGCCCTTTCGGGTTTTCATCCGTGCCCCTTTTTGCTTATGGACATACCGTTTTTATTTTATTTTATTTTTACATATTTTTTTTTATATCTCGTCAGTCTAAAGATGCTGCGGTAGTAGTTTAAAGACGTTTCGGTCTGCTATTAGTTTAAGGACATTTCGGTCCGCTGTTAGTTTAAGGACATTTCGGTCCGCTGTTAGTTTAGGGACATTTCGGTCCGCTGTTAGTTTAGGGACATTTCGGTCCGCTATTGAGAAGTTGGCTACTGCTTATACAGTTTGAGCTTAGGAAGATAGCGAGCGGACATAGTCGTCGTCGTCTATCGTTGACCTAGGCTGTGGCTCATTAAGCG